>CM034140.1:557025-5357025 GCA_019914995.1 Acanthochlamys bracteata | reverse complement strand
AATATTATGCAACTGTTGTTAACAGAAAAAAAATTAAAATTAAAATTATTTTGGCCTCGCAGGAGATCAATTAGTCACTGGTCGGAAAACAGTGAGCAGTGAGCTCACTGGCTGAAGAGCAACTCACTGCCTATGAGCCAGTGAGCATTCAAAGCTCAATTAGTTATTAAAAAAAAACTAGATTTCCTAAGTTGCTTTGTAAAGAAAAAAATTTGTTATATTTAATCTGTGTAAACAACATTATACAACTGTTGTTAATAGAAAAAATAAAAATAAAATTATTTTATCCTCGCCGGAGACCGGTGAGTTTACTGGCCGAAAACCAGTGAGCAGTGAGCTCACTGGTCAGCTGCCAGTGAGCATTCAAAGCTCAAATAGTTATAAAAAAAAAACTAGATTTCCTAAGTTGCTTTGTAAAGAAAAAAATTTGTTATATTTAATCTGTGTAAACAACATTATACAACTGTTGTTAATAGAAAAAATAAAAATAAAATTATTTTATCCTCGCCGGAGACCGGTGAGCTTACTGGCCGGAAACCAGTGAGTAGTGAGCTCACTGGCTGAAGAGCAACTCACTGCCTGTGAGCCAGTGAGCTCACTGGTCAGCTGCCAGTGAGCATTCAAAGCTCTATCAGTTATAAACAAAAAAACTAGATTTCTTAAGTTGCTTTGTTAAGAAAAAGATTTGTTATATTCAATCTCTGTAAACAATGTTATACAACTGTTGGTAAAAAAAATAAAATAAAATAAAATAATTTTATCATCGCCGGAGACCGGTGAGCTTACTCGCCGGAAAACAGTAAGCAGTGAGCTCATTGGCCGAGAGCAACTCACTGCCTGTGAGCTGCCAGTGAGCTCTGCCAGTTCTTATCTACTATGAGACTTCATCCATCAATGGCATTCACTTTAGCATTCACTCCAGACAACGACCAACACATTCACAATCACAATTATTTGGATGCCAACGTCATTCACATTTCATTCAAATATAAGCATTATTCAGAAGTCTTACAGCACATCTTTGAGCAAACATAGCTCAGTTTCTATAACCATATACATGAGCAAACATACCTCATTTTTTACAGCACAACCTTGAGCAAACATAGCTCAGGTTTTACAGCAGAATCTTGAGCAAGCATGGCTCAGTTTTAACAGCACCAGCAGAAACAAGTAAGCTTTCACTACACTTTTTAACATTACACTTGCAACAACTTTTCTGGCATTTATAAAACTTACAGAAAACTTTGTTCCTGGACAATTTCATTGCTTCTGCTGGTGCTCCAGCAGCACTCCTCCTACTTTGTTTCTTCCATTCCTCCTCCCTATCTGCATAGCACTGCATTCATATGTGCATCCATACTCCATATGGTTTTCATAAAATCTATGACAGGTACCCAGCAGCTCCTCCATTCATATGCGTTGTCTTTATTTCTGCTGGTGCTCCAGCAGCTCCTCCTTCTCCGTGACAGGTCCGCACGCAAGAAATTACACCGGCAATCATCTCCAACTGCAAAAATAATAAGAATAAAAAATAAAAACTTACATCCATTTCGCCGTTCATTGACGAATTCGCCGACGCAACCGGTTGCATAGCAATCCTGCGTTCCCAACAAAAATCAAATCGCACAATCAAAAATCATATAACAACAAATACAAATAAATCATAAGGAAATCGCAATCAAAACAAATTTTTCCAAACAATTGCCGAGACTCGTCGCAGTCCCGTTCGGGTGCACTGGATGTAGCCGATTGAGCCGTCGGATGGCGAATCCGACGGCTCAAACTTGGAGTGCGGGAGTGCGCGCAACAGAGTGGAGTGCGCGTATCGGCACCCATATATATATATAGTTTTTTTTTGTAATCTTCATCAAGTGATCGAATAGAGGTGAATTTATATATCGATTGAGCTGAGATTTTGACTATGTTTCTAACTTGTAGTTGTTTATATCCAGTGGTGAAGATCGGATTTGTATATTACTCCGGTCATAAATCGAAGTGGGCGTGCGTGGGAGTGCCCATAAGAAGGGACCTTTATCCCTCCCCATATATGAAGGTTGATTCGTTGTCCGATTGAACTAGACTTTTCTGAACATGTTTCAGACTCATAATTATACGTTATATTTATATTAAATAGCTAGAACTAATTACAACATTTAGTATACAAAATATTACAGTATTACACAAATGTCACAAAATATATCTTAACAGTTTCCCTCACAACATGTTACGCTTCAAAACTGTAGAATCAAGCAAATGACTGAAACGTTAAAAAAATTAGAAAATGTCAAGGCAAGCTAGAATAACAGCTACAATATCATATAACAACCAAATGACATCAATTTGTGAGATAAACAATGTTTGTGTAGCATAAAACAGTTAAAAACATATAAATGCCTACCAGCAACACTACTACCACATACACCAAATATTTTGCCAAACTAGAAGTTACAAATTGAGTAGTAACTAATAACAACATAAACAAAAGAATTGAATAGTAAGCTAGTAGTTACTACGAAAAAGCAAAAGATCTAGTCAAAAAGTTTTCCTTAATTCTATAAGAAAGCAAAGAAAAAAGAAAGCTGACTTTGTTAAAGTATTTAGGTTGCTTTCTTATCATGGTTACACTGATAAATTGAACATAACAGCAAAATTCACCTTTCTGTATGAAGCATTGATTCATAGAATGCATTGATTAATCTAGCAAATACACCCTTGTGCTGGCACCTTGCTTGCTATAGTGGTGCAATGTTTAAACTTAGCCCATTAAGTTTATGGGGGCATGGACCTACTTATATGCGAAGTGCAAAGTCAGATAGCTGGAGATAGTCTTGTGAGCCTTCTCTAAGCTATTACAATCAAGCCATATGTAATTCATTAGGTTTCTTCGATAGGGAATAGTTAAGCATTTCATGAAGATTGTATCCAGAAAGAGGATATCTATTCATACGAGGACATAACATTACAAGGAAATGTAGTGAACTATGAAAAAGATTTCAAGCTATAAAGGATGCAAGAAAATTATAGCAATTTTCTTAAGTCTATGTTCAACAACAAAGAGAGAGTTAGAGAGGACAAGGAGTTGTATGCTCAAGAAGAAAAGAGAACGATAAGCAAATCGCAATGAATACATATGCTGCAAAACCAGAGCCATATTTAAATAAAGAAAGCAATAATTGTAGTTCAATCGCACTTCTTTGGCATCAGCAGCAGGCACCCCGACACACGCACGATGCACACGCACGCGCACACAAGCGCATACGCACGCATACACAAACACAATACATAAACAAGATGCAAATTTTTGAGAAGGTTAGCCGTAACCAAAACAAGAATGAACATTGTTGCAAGGATTGAGGTAGAGATTCTCTTGACATGCAAGGTATATGGACGACCAGTGTTACTTTCAAACTACAAAATGTCAAGCTTGCTCAAGTTACTAGAAAATTAGAGAAGTAAATGACTGGCATATCTTCATATTCAAAAATCTTGTTATTGAGTGTAATATAAATTTGGGTCTAAAGAGTTGCCGTTAGACATATAAAGATTCAATAACACCATGAAATTCAATGTTGAAGCAAACGAGAATGGCATCTATGACATCCTACTTCTAGTTCAGGTAATAGGTATACAACTTTCTTGTTTATTTATAATCTAAAGATGGCAGTTCTCTTGCTGGTGAAGGAACAAACCGGCGTAACATGAACTAAAAACCAGAGAAGCTAGAATCAACTCAATAAATCTAGCTATACAAACAAATCAAAGTTAATGAACAAATCTACGCTATATTAGAGAGACAATTAATGATTGATCTCCATAAAAAGGTACTTCACACTACACAAGAAAACCTACAAGTCTAAGGGGAAAAGTATGGTAGTAGAAAAGAGGGATAGTTGAGAAGACTCATTGCGGGCATAGATTGTACTTTGCAACACATATCGTAAAGTTGCAACACATACATAGAACTCAAAAAACATACGCAAACACATATAATCTGTCAAAAACAGAAGCAAAAATAGAACAGAAGCAAAAGAGTAAGAAGCAAAGAGAACTCCTAAAATTGCAACACATACAATCTGTCAAGATTTCACTTTCTTCCAAAAATCTGACCTACAAAGCAAATGGAACTAAAAAACAGAAGCAAACGGAAGCATAGGAGACATTTTTCATATGCGAATCAGATGCAAAAACCTTTACAATGATATGCAAATCTTTAAGAAAAAAATAAAGTAGATCAGGTAAGCAGAAGTGAATCGTCTACATATCTCAAGAAAATAAAACAAAACCTATCAAATGAAGAAGAAGAAAAGCTATAGAATATTAACTAGAGAGATCGATGTCAAAAATATTGGGTTTGTAGACATCTTATGAATGTTTTTCTGAATCGTAATATAAAAATACCATATCACTTTATTTTTCAGTGGTGAAAGAAGGGGGGTAAACAAATATAGAGTTAAATATGATTGTGGAATTGTAAATGGGTATGAGAATGTTGAGTTATTAAGAACTAATCAACAACAGATAATTTTCAACCAATTGGTTTATGAAGACGCAAAAATTGATGAAGGTTACCAAATTTTATTGAAAGCATTTAAAAAAACAGCACGGAGGCTCAGATAAGTAAGAAAGGCTAATGACTATGTTGGCATTTCAGTTGTCAATTGATGTACTGTCGATGAGAACTTACGAGCTACAGTTAATGCTTCTCATATTTTACTATTGAATTATCATATCTCACAAATTAAGGAAAAGAAAAACAAGAAAATATTTGCAAGAGTAATAGTAGAATAAAAGGAGGTTTGAAAAAATCTATCGTAAAATTCAAAGCAAAGACAAATAGAAAATGCGCGTACTGTAACAAGTCTGGTGTTCAATACGACAAAAAATATTATCCTGAAAATCCAAATAAAGAAAAAGACAAATAACTATAATTAATTACTTAGTTTCGATTTTGGTAACATACTTTTTTTCTTATTCAAACTTTTCTCTAAACATTTGTTGTCATTCTTAATTGATAGTTGTTGAAAGAGATGATGACGAGGACAAAGATTGAAATGAAGGTGAATGCAAAGATGCTAGCGCAGAAGAAGAGAATGACGATGAAGAGTTAGCTATTCATTTAGTGTAGGATAATGAATTTTCTTTTGGTATTTTCGGAAGCACTTGGATGTTGTCTTTAATCTTATTAAGTTGCATTATATAGGAGCAATTCGTTATGTAAAACTGTTATATTCAATTATTATTTTTCCTATTTGCAATTTCAACATTTATCTATATTAATTAACAAGAAAAAATGTGAAAAAAATAGTGAAATAAAAAAGGTGAAAAAAATTTTTAAAAATGAAATAAAAACAATAAAAACCAGAGAAATAAAAAAAGTGAAAAAATAAAAAATAGTGAATTTAAACAAGTGAAAATGAAACAGTGAAGAAAATAGTGAAATAAAAAAAGTAAAAAAATTAATGAAAAAATAGTGAAAAAAATGAGTGTAAAATATTTCACAGTGAAAAAAATGATTAAAAAAGAAGTAAATAAAAATAATGAAAGTGAAATAAAAAAGTGAAAATAAAATAGTGAAAAAAAGTGAAATAAAAAAATGAAAAAAATAGTGAAATTAAAACAATGAAGAAACGGAGTGAAAAAAATAGTAAAATAAAATAAGAAAATATGTTATAAAGATAGCGCATTCACTTGAATATTATATTTACACGTTAGCATTCAACTGAAATAGCTCACGCTAGAGTATTACATTCACACATAATCATTCCCTAACGTAGCTCACTTGAGTATTGCATTCCACATGAGCATTCACTAAACATTTACATAGCATCGTCTTCACTAATGCATCGTTCCATATAGAACACTATTACATTCCTTTCGCAGATTAGTGAACTTCAACAACATGCATTCATTGAATCATAAAAAAATAAAAAAAAAGTAACATAAGAAAAAGTAAAATAATCGGCATCTGTAAAGGCTCTTCGCTGATACTATCAATGACGAGCTGAAAAAAAATTCAAAAAAAAAAATAAAAAAATACATATTAGTAGAATCATAAATTAATCAATTGAGAACGAAATTGATGAAATTGAAAAAATAAAAATTTATAGCTTACCCGATCCTGCCAGCACCGATAAGGTATTTGATGACACAATTGATTAAGTTGATCAACTGAGCACGATTAAAAGAAAATGGTGAAGAGAACTTACAATTTCTGCACTCCGATTAAAAGAAGATGGTAAACTACGATGTTTCACCACAGTGATCGCCGTTAGGGGTTTCAATCGGCTGCGTGAAGGAAAAAATAGGACAGGAATAGAAAAAAAAGATATAATTTTAAGAAAAATACCGATCACGCTGAGATTGATCGGGCGGTGATTGCGAGAGAGGAATGCGGTAAGCTTGAGTACGAAGCGTATGGAAAGAAAGAATAAAGGGAAAAAAACTTGATCCCGTGAGAAGAACAAACAAAATGACGAGCGTGCTCTTCTCACGAGATCACACCCGTGTCTTCTAGCGCGTGAACCTCATCGCGCTTGATCATGATCGAATGAATGAGATTTAATATGCACAATCTACACGAACAGTACACGATATGTACATATCTTATTTATATATATATATATATTGCTTAAAGTTCTCCAACGAGTCCTCGCAAGTACTCCACGAAGCGAAGCAAATTGAAACCTATCTTTTAATAATTATGGTAGTATTTGAAATATTTTTTATTTTTATTCTTATTTATAGTATAATAAAGTTTTATATTTTTAATATTATAAAAATTTTAAAATTTTAATTATGTCATAATAAAATAAAAAAAATTTTATATTTTATAAAATTTTGAAATATTAATCGTAATAGAAATTTTATTTTGAAAGGTTTCCAAACATCTCCGCACGTCAACGTTAATGCAGGTACGCGACACGTTCATTCAAGCACATTCCACAGCTTCTCATCTCTCCAATTAGTAACATGTGTACCCAATCAAAACAAACCAAGCAAAAGCAAAAGCAAAAAGCAAACAACCCATTGATTAATTATTAGTTCCGTGGCCAACATTAATAGTTTATTCACCAAACTTCTCGTTATCAAGAAAGCACCACTTCTCTAATATCTTATACATCTCATCCCATATGAAATAATTATCTAGTAGTCATCTTAATTTATTTATGTATCTTTAAAAAAAACTCACTATAAGGTAGACCAACATTTAACTGCAAAATTCAATTTCGAATTATTAATAAACGCATATCTTTAAAATCTGTGTATTCAAAGTCTGTATTATGAGTGCCATTTATACAACCTTATTTGTACTTTCTAAACCATCCATAGACGTCATGCCATTCCAAGTTTATGATTCTATCCAACAATAGACCAAAGAAAAGGATTAGATAAACACACTACCTATAATATTACTCAAATTAAAATAATAAAAAAATAAAAATAAATAGAAAATAATCTCATTTTGTAAAAAAAAAATTTTTAAATTTTAAAAAAGTTATTTAAATATTTATAAAAAATATAATTAAAAAATTTTTAAAATACCCCAACAGATTTAAAAAAAATTGTTCTCTGACGCGTTTAAAAATATTTTAAAATAAATTTTTATAAAATAAAAAATATTTTAAATTTTTTAACAAATAAATTTAATAATTTTATTTTTAATAAATAGAAAATAATCTCATTTTGTAAAAATTTTTATTTTCAAAATTTTAAAAAAGTTATTTAAATATTTATAAAAATATAAATAAAAAAATAATTAAAATAAATAGAAAATAATCTCATTGTGTAAAAATTTTTAAAATATTTTTAAAAAAGTTATTTAAATATTTATAAAAAATATAATTAAAAAAATTTTTAAAATACCCCAACAGATTTAAAAATAATTGTTCTCTGACGCGTTTAAAAATATTTTAAAATAAATTTTTATAAAATAAAAAATATTTTAAATTTTTTACAAATAAATTTAATAATTTTATTTTTAATAAATAGAAAATAATCTCATTTTGTAAAAAATTTTTATTTTTTAAAATTTTAGAAAAGTTATTTAAATATTTATAAAAATTATTTTTGTGAGACTCTCGTCAAAAACACATCCTGAGAATTTACATAGAAAAGTTAGGCTTTCGGTAAAGAGATAAGGATCATTCTTATATACGCACCTCCCGCCTGTCACGGCCGGAAGGTGCATTAAACCACATGCAAATGCGTCGTGCAAAAACCCGCGTTTATCAGAACTCGAATATCTCTTGTTTACCTGTTATAATGATTACCGATTTTTTTTTCGAGCCTCTTTCTGTGTATCTACGTGCAGATTAATCGACGAATGCTTTAACTCGTTTGTTGTTTTTCATATATACAGGTTTTGTAAAGTTCGAAGTAATTTTTAAAAATATTTTTTTAAAATATAATATTTTATTTATTTTAAAATATAAATTTTATTTTATTGATTAAAAAGATATAAAATTTTACTAAAAATAAATTAAAAAATAAAAATTTCCCGTTGGGTTCAGTATCCCGTTCACACTATAACTTTCTTTCTTTTCTCTTGAGAAAAAGAAAAAAAAGAAAAAAGATAAAACCTGTCCACGTCCCACGCTCCAAAATCCTCTCCATCTCATATTCATATCTTCTTCTTCTTCTTCCGTTCATTCGATCTTCTCTGTTTGGTCAAACTCTTGTTCTCACCATTAACCTTTTATAAGAGAGAAATGATCGGCAAGCTTCTTACGTGTTGATTATTTCTCCTATTCAATCTTCTATTCATCATGGCTCGCTCCCTTTTTCTGCTAATTGTTCTGTTACATATTTCGTTGTCTTCAACGTCGATTACAGCGGCACCGCCATTACCTTCGTCGTCTCCGACGTTTGCTGATTCCATTGATGAGTTCAAAAACCACACGGGGATATCAGATTTCAGAATCCTCAACAGAAGATTACTGCGTAGCTGTGAAGATCTGAACCCGTACATAGCGATCACCATCGATAAAAACTCTTCACTGTCGAATGAAGAGAACGTTACCGTCACCGTCAGTGGCGTGCTTGTGCCGGATAAATCTGATTGGGTCGCCATGATCTCTCCTTCTGACTCGGAGTAAATCAAATTATATATTTAACCAGCTGTATTCAACATGAACATGTCATGCATGTTACGTGTGTACGTTTGACTGGTTTTTCTTTTCGCCGGAATATACTGATGGACGTTGTCGTGCAGTGTTTCCGATTGCCCTCTGAATGCGGCGATGTACGTACAAACTGGCGACCTAAGGGAGCTACCACTTTTGTGCCATTATCCTGTCAAGGTATTAATTAGTTAATCTTTTTCTATCTCTCTGTTCGATAGCTTGTATGAAGATAGTTTCCTTCTTCTACCTTATTTTCTTTTTAAGACGATTGTAAGAATCGTTCAGACGTGCATGCTATAACGTAAATTAAGAATGATCAAATCCTCATTAAGTTTGTCCTTATGAACCTAGAACCCCCTATTAAAGAAAAAATTATCAAACATTTTCTAAAACTTTAAAAAGAAGGAAGAAACAAAAACAATAATAAAAAAAATAATAATAATAGTAAAGAAAAGCTAAAAGCTTCAGATGGTTTCTAATTTCCAAAAGATTTGGAAACTAAAAAAGTGGGCATTAGAAGGTCCCAGTACTTACCCCGCCCTACAAAGTCAAGACTAAATTAGCCAATACTATTTCCCATCAAATAAAGCAAACACAAATAAAAATGAAAACTTAAATTAAATTAAAAATAAAAGACCACATATCTATTGTTGATTATAACCCAGAAAATAGCATTGTCTTTTCTCCCTCTCTGTGTAATCAGTAGTGACCATGTGGAAGTTGGAATAACAAATAAGGATGTTTCCCTAGATAATGATAAAGAGGCCTATCATGAACGACACGTCTGTAACTTGTACGGTGCACTTCTGTATATGAAACCACATAATTCTAGGTGTATCTCATAAGACGCATTTCTAGAATTTGCAAAGTTGTACGGTAGGACCGTTATCAAATTTATAAACTCAACTTTAAAAATAAATAGTTAAAAACTATATATATATTTAATTTAATTTTGAAATAAAATGAAACTTTTTGAAAGATTGAGTTTAATTTTTGTTTATTTTATTTTAAAATTTAAAATAATGAGGTTATAGACTTAGTAAACACGTACTAAGATGTACATATGGATATTATAGATTACAGAACTAATAAAGAATCGCATTCGTTCAAAAGAAAAAAGTCTGTATATATTTGAATACAAAATCGATTATTCCAAAATGAAACAGAGTGCATTGTATAATATCATGAATATCATCAAGGTCAAGAAAGACTGCATATTAGATATTTGCCCGATATACTTGCTGGCAACAAGGGTGTGACAATTGGAAATATTGCCTTCATTACAGCATGCAAAATAAGTTCCCAGCATAAGAAGCTACAAAAAGTTTAGCTCAAGCAATGAATTACTATAGAACTTACCAAAACCGGAAGCTTACTGAAAGTAGTTAATTATTTTCTTATCATTTCAAACACAGGCACAATACCTGAGGAATGATCCAGCATACATGAGCTGCAAGAAGAAAGCATGCAAGAAGAATGCAGGAGATGTATGTTTGGTCCGCACCTGTAATGCCTCAGTTACTTTCCATGTTGTGAACATCAGGACCGACATAGAGTTCATCGTCTTCACTGGAGGATTTCTCACTCCTTGCATTCTGAAAAAATCAAGTCCGATCAGCTTTGCCAACCCTAAGGCCCCTCTGTATGGTCACTTATCCAGCGTTGATTCTACTGGATCTTCGGTAATAAAAGCTTGCTTACTCATGGCATTTTTACTTAGATGAATCTATGATCACTCAACTTGTTAAATCATATTCGCATAAGAGAATACTCTTGAAAAGCTCTGATCATGCAAACGAACCAACAATCTGCAAACTGAATAGCACACAAATATACCAAGCACAGCATGAATTTTGATAGTATGATTGTTTGAACAATACATAAACTCTATAAAAGATAATCTTGACATAATTTAAAATTTTCAGTAGATATGAGCTCATAACTAGGGTTTAATGGCCATATTCATTTACCTTATTAAGATATCAAACAATTATACATTGAATACACCTCCTTCATTGCAACTCTCTTAATGACCACACTAATAGTTGGAAAAGTTCATCAAATGCAAACAGAGTAACTAATATTATATAATAAAACATTCATAAAAACTATGCAAACAACTACAAATATATCAATGCACGTGCTAGCACAAACATTTCATAAAAGTATGGTTGTTGCACCCAGTAACACAATTTTTGCACATCATTGATGATGATAGATGAGAATAACATGGGTTAGCGGAGACCAAAAGCCACAAGAAGTCCAGTATGGAAATGGGCAGTCAACCACATCACAGGTGACAACATTTACGAGAGCTGATATGTGCAGTGAGTACCTTTCTTTTAGTACTTTGGCATAAAAGTGTTATGACGATCACAGTTAACAAAATGCTCAAACCAAATAGTAGCGCATGCAGGTCATTTTCCACCATAATGGCATGAACCAAGCATTGCTTGCTCAAAGTAGGGTCCTCTTAATGCATTCTTAAATCACTATGAAGTATCAGATAAAAGAACTTAAAAGTAGCATTTAGAGCTATTATAGTTGGCACTTGAAGGGACACCACCCAGGATACCACCCATTAAGGATTGGAGTAAACCATTACAGCTCTTGCCAAACACTGAAGGAAAACTAGAATATAACAGAGTTGATGTTTGTCCATTAATTGGCAGATTTAAAAAGACGCAACAGCAACATTTCTGCAAAATAAGAAATAATAACAAAACTAGAACAAAGAAAAAACAGAGAGTACCAACCAAAGCAGAAATTTTATTCATTTTTAAGCTGAGCAAAATGAGAGAGAGAGAGAAGTTGAAACTGGAGAACACTCATTTGGAAAAAGACTTCGTTCTAGATGATTATTGAATCTTTAGTTGAGTATCCTCAATTGACAAGGAGCAAGAGACCAGCAAGATAATAGCAAAACTTAAGGGAATCCTCTGATGAGAATTGACCAACAATCGAGACATATACTACAGTCCATTTTACTCAGCAGTCTCTCTTATATCATAAATGTGATATCCACAGATTGACATGAATTGAAATTCTAATGAGTTAAATAGAGTGGTTAGATGAAAAATAACTGAGGGCTTAAATACTTTAACCAAATCAGTTCTAAAGCTTTTCTCCAATTCCAGAACCTGTGAAAAGATAACCTCATGCCATTACTAACTTACCACAGGTACTTCTAACTGTATGTGGCATTGAAAGATCCATTCAGGTCAGTGTCTTTGGTCCTGTAAACCTAGCAACTTAAAATCGCACATTATTTGTTACTCCAGAATACACAAAACCCACTGCACCTTTATATTTCATTTGGCATCATCTACAGATATGCTGCAAAAAGGACAAAAATAAATAAAGTTACTTTCTTAGAGTGAAGGGTGTATCCTTTCACATTCCTAAAGCTTTCCAGCTTTCGAATGATTTCCCCCTTCAGTAAAGTCACAATCTAATCCCTATAGCCGATATTTACCCCGCTATGAAATTCATATTTAGCGATATTGCTTACATATAGAACCCGTAAAAGTAGCACCACAAAATATGATTTTAGTGGAAGTTGTCCTTCAACTTTATCACACTTTTCTTCATCCTTTACCTGGAATTATCCACAGGCGATATTGTAAAGAGTCCTGCTAAGGACTTCGGATGGCACGATCCTGGATACATTCACTCTGCCATCATGACAGGACTCCAACCTTCTCAAACGTACACCTATCGGTATGGCAGGTAAAGTCTTCATTCTGTTTACCATATTTTCAGTTACATCTACAACAATTCTACATCTTCAAATTGCAAAAACAGCGATATTGTCTTTATTCAGAAGCATATACAACATCCTGCTACATACAACATGCCGCTTTCAATCCACCTTTTTATTTCATTACAAACTTCATTTAGACCACTGATATGCTAATAATAAGCTAATTTATTATGAACAGTTATTCAGTTGGCTGGAGTGAGCAAATCAAGTTTAAAACTCCTCCAGCTGCGGACTCAGATGAACTACACTTTCTTGCCTATGGAGATATGGGAAAGGCCCCAATGGATTCGTCTGCTGAGCATTACATCCAGGTAAACTTTTTCGAAGTACAAAAGTACTTCCAAGTCGTATATGTTTACATAAGAAATCCTAATTTAGTACTTTCTTTCAGAAGGCTTAGACTGTTGTTATTATCAAAGCTTAGTTCTACTATCAGCCTATGGCATTCAACTCGAGACTGGTTGCTTCATACCAGTACATACCTAGGTATCTGAGTCACATGTTCTAAACACTGAACTATTATTGCAAAGATCTTTGGAACATTATATTACAGGATAAGCAAAGAATTTAAAACTGTAAAGAAACCTCATAACGTCAATGGTTAATACTAGTAACTTGATGTATAAGACATCTTTACTTATATTTCTAATTACCAGCGCACCAAACTCACCAACCACATGTCCCACATATCAAATGAGCACCATGTGTGCAGATGCATTGTATGTCTAAGGGGTGAAAATCCAGGATGGGAAAGTCAAATAAAAAGAGATATCCTCGATAGAGGAACATTTGACCTTAGGAATACACAAAATAGGGTTTCACAGTTTTGCTTGAAGTTGGGATAACTCATCCAAGCCTAATAGAACTAAGGAATACATACTATTGAGTATTTACAATCAACATCACATTTCTCAGATGCAGTTCTTGCAGATTTGTTTGAGATGCCCAGATGAATATCTTATTATCTCAAATAACATCTACTAGAGAAGCAAAAGAATTTCCTTTCCTTCTCTACAAAAAGCTCTTTTGTTAAAAAATAATGACAATAAGCCATAAAAGTACTAGTTGTTCCATACTTATTTCAAAAGTGTCATGCCAGACACCTATTAATAACAAGAAATTGGCTATGTAGAGTTAAAAGTAAGACAATTATGGTGCAGGAGTTATGAATTGCACAAAAAACCGAGTATGCTCCAGCTTTTTGAATTTCTAATAAGCTATACGAATCCCTTAAAATTGTTTGCTTATATGTCCAAACTACATTGCATAGACCGTCTTCTCATATTGTATATTATCTTTTCCCTCAATATATTGTTGATTTTCATCATCTTCAGCCAGGGTCTATTTCAGTTGTAAATGCCATGGCGGATGAAGTTTCAGCTGGTAATATTGATTCAATCTTTCATATTGGGGACATAAGCTATGCTACAGGATTCTTAGTAGAATGGGACTTCTTCCTTAACCTCATAAAGCCAGTAGCATCTCGTGTTTCCTACATGACTGCAACTGGAAATCATGAAAGGTTGAGCTTATAAACATTGACTCACTTACACTTGTGTAAAATGTGGTTGCAAAGTAAAGAAAATCACAAACCCAAACATAAAGAACGACAAGCGTATTATTATCAAACATTATCTATCAAGATTATAAGCATGTACAAACACATTAACAGGGATTATGCCAACTCTGGGTCTGTTTATGGAACACCAGATTCAGGTGGAGAATGTGGAATTGCTTATGAAACTTATTTCCCAATGCCAACTGTTGGGAAAGACAAACCATGGTATTCTATTGAACAAGCAAGTGTCCACTTCACTGTCATTTCGACTGAACATGACTGGACAGAAAATTCTGAACAGGTAAAACTAATTGCAAAATTATTAAGTTCTGATTTCATGTACTATTTTAGTAATCAATGCGTCTTTTGCACTCAATTTGCAGTACCAATGGATCAAGAAAGACTTGGGATCAGTTAATAGATCACGAACACCATGGGTTATCTTTACAGGGTAATTTATAATTCATCACTTCATCTAATTTTTTAATTACTTTTTTTAAATATGTTTACAAAAGAATACCATAGTCATTGAGTAACATGAAACATGCATTGTTCTTCCCACCTTCAGCACTATACTAAATAAATAAGAATCGGAAAACTCTGAGATTTAACATTAGACCAATGAGCATAGATTGACAATAAAGCGCGTCTACAAATTAAGCATGACAAAAGGAATGCCTACAGCTGTTTGACAACATTGAAAGGAACAAATTGCAATTTTGGTTTTACTTGATTGATACAAGAATCTTAAACACCACAAAATCTTACAAAAGATATTCACACATCCTGACTACATAATGTCCCTACAATCAAAAGACCGTACTAGCACTATATATAGATTCCTATCCATTCTTTTATGATTATGTTAAGGCATATTCATAAAAGAATATATGATAGTCATTGCACTGCAATTGCAGCCTTAGCACTAAACCAACATAAAATAGAATCTAATAACTTTCAGAGTTCACTTTGGCTATATTTTGATGAGCATAGCTTGGCAGAGAGAAGAAAATTGGCAAATAAAGTGCACCTACAAATTAAGCAAACAAAGAGGAATATCCACAACTTAGACAAAGGAACATATTGGATAATTTTACCTGACTAATGACAGAAAAATATCCTCGCATCCTTATTCTTGATTATATAATGTCACTATGTATCACACGAATCAGTAGAAGCAACCAACTGGCCTTCCTATCATTAGAATCACCCAAAATACCTATTACAGGTAATTATATAGATAAAGTAGTTTGCACAAATTTGCTTAAATTATTATATGCTTGATAAAAGGTAACCAACTGGCCTTCCTATCATTAGAATCACCCAAAATACCTATTACAGGTAATTATATAGATAAAGTAGTTTGCACAAATTTGCTTAAATTATTATATGCTTGATAAAAGGTTCTTGCACTGCTATATTTAAAAGTACGCATCTTTTGCAGGCACAGACCAATGTATTCATCAGTTAATAGCATTATTCCAAGTGTAGATCCCAACTTTGTAAGATCTGTCGAGCCACTTCTCATAAGTAACAAGGTAACATAAAAATGATAAATCTAGATAAATTGAGCTCTATATATATATATATATATATATATATATACTATTGAATTGTGTCCAAGTTCAGAAATTTAGTTGCATGATCTATTGAGACATTACGTAGAATTGTGAGCATCTAGAGTTTATTAAGATTTAATTTTCTTAATGCATAAAAAGTCAAACTTATGATAATATAAGAATACAACGTATTCTAATTTAATCGTCTAATTTCAAAAAATTGTAAGACGAGCCCAATCAATTTCTATAACTTGTATTGATTATACTTGTGAATGATCGGCAGGTTGACCTAGCATTCTTCGGTCATGTCCATAACTATGAGAGAACATGCGCTGTTTATCAGAAACAATGTAAAGGAATGCCAACAAAAGATTCTGCAGGAATGGATACTTATAATAACAGCAAATACACAGCACCGGTGCATGCAATAATTGGGATGGCTGGATTTACCCTAGATAAATTCCCCAAGGAAGTAAGTAATGCTGTTTGACACTTATCGACTTCTTGCCTAATCAAAAAGAGAGCATGAATAGTCCGATTAGAAATTTCTCTAAGTCACCTTAAGAGACTACAACTTCGAAAATTCATTAAGTATAGAGCATAAATAGGCATTGCCCATAGTACTTGGGTTATGTGTACAAATTTCTCCATATTTTTGGTAATTCTTTGAGGCATGTCCTTTTAAACTCTTACAAGTAGCAAGAACTGTAACTGGTATAGAAAATCCTGCAACAAGAACTACAAAATGACTGGATAAGCTCAGTGCAAGCCGTAAAGCAATTTTTTGTTCTGAATATGCATCTGTATGTCCTAGTCTGCTTGATTAAGGTTTTTTGGTTTCAACAGCCTATTAAAACAGCGAATACCAACAGGGTACAAAATGGAGAAAGAATGATTACTCTATCATATACTTCTATGCAGGCTACAAAATGGAGCCTCTCAAGGATTTCAGAATTTGGATATGTACGGGTACATGCAACAAAAAAGGATCTAACAGTGGAGGTTAGTGACTTGTTACCCTAGTTTTCAATTGATTACTTCAGTTAAGTAGCTAACAAAGGAAAAGAAAGGTTTCAGTGTTAAGTATGGAAGGCATCTATCTAATTAATAGCTTCACACCGTACGAAGAAATCAAGGGCATCTTTCGCTTCGAAAACTAATATTTTCACAAAAATAAAAAGGATCTTTTCTTAGAGTTGCAACTAAAGACTAATCTTTCTTCTGACAGCCATTAGCATGACGGATGGCTATTAGTGCCATCAGAAGGTAATTCTTAAAAACCAGTACTAGATAAACAAATTTACGGGATTGCAGTTGGAATTATTAAAGTAAAAGAAAGGGGATAAAAACAAAATCCTCGCCAAGGGAAAGAGCATGTTATAGCCGTTAAATTATAGTTGTACATGCGTTCGTATAGTAAGATCAGAATTTACTTTTGTGACATCTACTTTAGGATAAGGTTCAGCTGAATGACTTGAACTCACACTTGCTACTTTACAGTTTGTGAATGCAGGTACCAGAAAGGTGCAAGATAGCTTCCACATTGTGAAAGATTAACTGCAGTAATAACTCATTCAAGAGCAAATGTAAAGCTAGGCATATGAATGTGAAGAAGAGAAACAAATAACTAAAGCCTATACATCTACACAAAAAAATGTAAGAAGTCTAGATTGGCTATACATGAAATTGCTTAACATATACTGGACAGTTGCACGTTTAAGCACGTGCATAGGTTAAATTGAAATTCTTTTCTTTTTTTTTCTCTCCCTAATCAATCAACTTGTTCTATGTATTCATGTATGACACTCTTAGTGCTACTATTTTTTTTTTCTTTTTAATTAATAAATTTTTATATAATTTACTAACAGTTTCGCATTTGCTATTTAAATGAAAAAGTCTTTTATGATGTAGTTAATTTTGTACCATTATATAATGGGAATGATGAAGTTGTATATCAAAATCACTTGTGATTTTCAAAAATGATCCAATTGTCATGTTTGAATATGAAATGTATTCATGAAATAGAAAAATTATATTAAACTATTGATGGTTAATGAGATCATTAAACAATGCCAACCACAGAGAGAACTTTTATTCTTTTTCAAATTTTCTATATTAGTATTGAGGAGTTTCACGAACGTTTCAATTTTCTTAGAATTGTTTATTAAATTCTCTAACTACTTGAGGCTAAAGTAGATGATTAAGAGGCCCACTCAAACGTAAATGTTTTTAATATAGTATAATTTCATACTTTATTATTGTAAGAGAACCGCCTTACAAATTTTTCTTTCTTTCGAGTTTTTTTCTTTCTCAAGGATGCGATTACAAAAGCCTAATTTGCAAAATCATGAGTTTTTGGTCTCTTAATAATTTATAGATTCTCTACAACCCCACCTGCACAATCTTTCACAATTGTGAAAGATTAATTGCAGTAATAACTCATTCAAGAGCGCAGTAATAATTCAATCAAGAGCAAATGTAGAGTTTGGCATATTAATGTAAAGAAGAAAAACAAATAACCAAGCCTATACATCTACACAAAAAAATGTAAGAAGTTTAGATTGGCTACACATGAATTGCTTAACATATACTGGGCAGTTGCACGTGTTAAGCACGTGCATAGGTTAAATGCAAATATTTTCTTTTTTTTTCTCCCTAATCAATCAACTTGTTCTATGTATTCAATATTAGTGCTACTACTGTTTTTTTTTCCTTTTTTCTAATTAGTAAAGTTTTATATAATTTAGTAACAGTCTCACGTTTGCTAATTAAACTAAAAAGTCATTTATGATGTAGTTAATTTGTCCCATTATATAATGGGAATGAGGAAGTTCTATATCATCACTTATGATTTCAAAAATGATCCAATTTTCATATTCGAATATGAAATGTATCCATGATATAGAAAAGTTATATTAAACTATTGATGGTGAATGAGATCATTAAACAATGTGGACCATGGTTAACGAGATCATTAAACAATGCAGGGCCACAAAGAACTTCTATTCTTTTGAAATTCTGTAATAGTATTGAGGAGTTTCGCGAATGTTTCAATTTTTCTTAGAAGTTTTTGTTAAATTCTGTAACTAGTTGACGCTAAAGTAGGTGATTAAGAGGCCTACTCAAACGTAAATATTTTTTATATAGTTCATACTTTTCTATTGTAATAGAACCGCCTTACAAATTTTTCTTTCTTTCGAGTTCTTTTTTTCTCAAGGATGCGACAACAAAAGCGTAATTTGCAAAATCATGAGTTTTTGGTCTCTTGATAACTTATCGATTGTCTACTAACCCCCCCCAACCCCTTTTTGTAGTAGTGAAAATGTGCTTTTCCATCCATAAAAATTTTGTTATTTTTGTTTTTATATTTGTTCTTCTTTTCTATCTCTCGTGTCGATTCTCTTTCCATCGTCCCAACAAAAGATTAACTAAAACTAAACACAAGGGAAAAGTTTTTAGAGTGTAGAAAGAAAAAAGGACGAAAAAGGAAAACAGGGCTTCTCAAAAAATTAATTTCTACATTATCTACAAACTCCTCCTAGCCTGTCCCTTCCTTTCATTTTGATTCTACTGTTAACAGCGTTTTATTTAAATTTAAGATGAGCCGCATAGCATTTTATTTTATCTAATTACCACTTAAATATTTTAATAATTTTTTTATATTTATTTTCTATTTCTTCTAATTCGTCTCCATCTTTCGTGTCGATTTCTCTCTCCATCGTCCCACCAAAAAACAAACTTAATAAAAACTCAATAATGCAAAGGGAAAGTTTTTAGAGTTTAAAAAGAACAAGAAGGAGAAAAAAGGAAAGGTGGGCTTCTCAAAAAAATAAAATAAAAGGAGATAAAAAGTTGAACTTCTCAACAAAAAAAAAGAAAGAAGGACGAAATAGGAAAGATACAGTTTTGCATGATGGTTCTTTTATAATAAGAAATCATATACTATACTATATTAAGAAGAGGATTCATCATAATATCATATCATACTATTTTAAAAAGAGGACTCAACATGTGGTGGAACTTTTGAAACTTCATAAATTTATAATAAAAGTAATTACAATATCTAACGGCTGAACTCTGCCAGTACACATTACAGCTAATAGCTGAGATACTGTATCAAAATATGAAAGCCTACCTACCAAAAGAACCACCTCTTTCTTGGAGTGCCTTCTTGCTTTGGCGAATGGATTTGTTCACTTCTTCTACTCGCCAGTCCATGGTTGAGTGCTTCCAATCTTTTCCTACAAAGGTGGCACAATATGAGGCTAACAAAAACATTATATGCAAGGAGTTCTTTAATTAATAAGACCCAGTTTGGATGCAATTATCAGGTTATGTTTTTTTCTTATGCTAAGCCATATACATAAGCATTACTATACAATCCAGTATGTTCTTAACACAAAACAAAAAACTGGCAAATAATCCATGATGTTCTTCATATAAGCTATCAGGCAGAATTTATATAGTGAGACATATCATCAGGTTATGCAGAAAAATTAACATAAAGCACATAAAATCCAGTTTCAGATTGCCTTCATTAAGAACTTCAATAAAAATTTTAACAATTTGAAACTTTTAGTTGAAACCAAAATTTTCAGTCTACAAAAGAAGCTTCTTCTAATCATGGTCAAGGTAAACAGGAAAACTTCAGCTTACCTACAACAACAAAAAAATAACCCAATGGGTCAAACGAAAGTATAAACTTCAGAGCCTCAGATTTGCGAACAACCATGATATTGAAACAAATAGCTCCAAGAAGATTAGAGAAGAAAGAAACTGCTTTAAATATAAAAGAAACACAGCGA
The DNA here is from genome assembly GCA_019914995.1 of Acanthochlamys bracteata. Classification (NCBI taxonomy): domain Eukaryota; kingdom Viridiplantae; phylum Streptophyta; class Magnoliopsida; order Pandanales; family Velloziaceae; genus Acanthochlamys; species Acanthochlamys bracteata. The sequence goes on along the minus strand of CM034140.1, from coordinate 5,336,218 downwards.
GAAAATACTTCGTGTCCTCAAGGCGACCATGCAAACTCCAACGTTGGCGAAACCCTTCCATGCCCTCAATACCACTTGCAAGAATCATATGCCTGAAAGTTAGATTTTATGGAACAGAGGTTAACATTATAATACTTATGACATCTTTTTAGCCAGTATAATATATTCAGGTAAGTGTCAAAGATGATTTTAGGAAATTCATTACTACCGTAGCACTCCATGCAACAACAGCTTAAGACCATTACAACAACTAACATAATTATCAAATAGTGTAAAACAAAAGCACAATTTTCAGCATATAATACTTGAGCTCAACTAGCAGTTTGAAATGTCTAAAGAGGTCTCAAATAGTTGCTAAAATCCATGAGGCCGTGCAGACAACTACAGTGCTTTACATTTTATGAATAAAAGAGCTTGTTTTCCATGTACATATCCACTAAACTATATTATCCTCACATCTATCCAATGTGGTTAAGCTCAAAACGTCGACATGCTCTAAGGTTGCTGTAAGTATTCTGAAGCAGGAAATATATTTAATAATTCAAATCAAATCATTAGCAAAAACATAACATTTCAGATGTAGATGTCAACATTTATGACATTCTTAACCATTCATACGAAAAACATTATTAAATTAAAAGAGATTTATTTTCCTTCTAATCCTGTATATGTTTCAATCTATGAGCTACACTAAACTCGATAGTACTTGGAGATTTACAGTGCACAAGCACATGAACATGCAACCACAAAAGTGTTAATTGTGAGTGCTCAAGTAGTTTGTTACGAAAACTTTATGAGAAGACATAGTTACCTTACTTAAACTTTCCTTAAAAATACATGAGTAGTCTGGCTTTATAAATAACTACCTTTCCAAACTGGTGATCTCAGATTGAAGCTGAATTGCTCTTTCTTTTGCGCCTTCAATTGGCATTGACATACCCAACTTCCGTTCACTATCTTGAAGTCGTTGTCTCAGCTCCTTGTCCTGATTGACAGTAGTGTTATCTTATTAGAATATTAACCAGTAGGATGCACTCAGATTTACAAATATAGCATTTCTTAGTCAAAACCACCAAGTTACCCTTCTCTCAGCACATTGTCGGTAAAGAACAATTTCATCTTGACAGAAAGGCTCGATATCATTTATCTGCAAACCTGTGGCAAAGTGCAATCAGCTTGATGAAATGAGAATTTCATAATGGAAACTCACTCATAAAATATAACAACAATATAAAAGGTCACTTTATCCAAAATTACAAAATGGCAATGATCTAGGAAAGAGTAAAATTGACAAATCAATACTTACAAAAGAACAGATTCCTCAAAAGTCCATCACACAAGTCAACACGTTGAAGAACATGAGATGCAATCTCTGAAGGTATAACAGGTGAGGGTGGACCAAGCATCAGGTCATCACCAACCAAGATGGTTTCCTCCATTGTTTGCTGAGCGTCAACTGGGCCACACATCAAAAAAAGTTATCCTTAAATAGAGCTATGCATGATGCCAACCATGCTACATCGAATAAGGTTACAAAAGATACAAAAAAAATGTGAAGCTAGTATAACTCATTCTTAACAAAAACTAAGTCATGCACAATATCACTCAGCCAGGTACTGCAACATCTCTAGCACGGTTGCAGAAATGAAACTAGTAATTAGGGATTTTGATTAAAAATTGAAGTGAATTTACAGTCTAGTAGCTAAGAATATATTAATTTACTAATTTACATTCACTAAAACTCTCCACATAGCTACTTTTAGGAGCTTTCATATCTGATAAGTCGTTGCTAGCGACAAGGTTTGCTATCAGTTCTAGATAGTTTCTTCCTGCCACAAAAAATTCTTTTTCATGTCCCACAATCAAAACATGAATCATAGAAGGAAAAAAAAACTGAAAACAGATATGTCAAACTGATAGGAACAAATTCTAAAAGAAAACATTCACCACCGATGTCTGCATCCATCTATGATTAATTCCGATCACCTGCAATGTACTTATTTTCAGAGTCCTCACTATTTTTTTTTTCTCAATCTCTATCTCCTAAAACAATGAAAAAAATTGTTCCCCATCCACATTAACCACCAAGTAAATTAAAATCATCATAAAACCCCTTCTCACACTATTAAGGCAACAACTCCCACCAACCCATAGTTCCCCAACTTAACCACAAAATTTTTCTCAGGTCAGTTGCGAAGACAGATAACTTAGTAGTGTAGCGAATTGGAGCAATTACGATAGAATTCGATCGTCAGAATTAGCTATTCCGTCACATTAAACAAGCATTAGATAATAAAATTTGAAGAACTAAAATCAGAAGATTCAACAAAAACCAGGCATTTTCATAAATGTTGACAAGTAACCAGAAAATTAGAAACAAATCCACATACCATCCATCTTTCCTGCTATTTGAATTTCTGGACAACAGAAGCCAAGTGAACTGGGATGCAGAGGGAGAGAGGGATACGGACGAAAAAAATCAAAATGAAAATCAACCACTGAGATTTAAAGCCAGCAAGTTGATTCGCTACTTCTTTTGCTTCTCTTCTGGCAGCCGCCGGCAAATAGGCAGAGAGAGCGGCAACGCCGTAGGTGTGCAAACGGGCCGGATTGGGATAATCTGCTGTCAGGGGTTAAATATTTAGATCTCTAATTTACGCCTTGAAAAACAACACATCAACTTTTAATTGACAAAGATAAGACCATGTCGTACATTTCATTCATTCTAGCAAGTGGTTTTGTGGCATCAAGCAACTGATAACAGCACAAACATGATATGCCAAGCCATATCGACAAAAATCGCAAAACATAAGATTTTTTTTCTTTTTCTGTACCTATATCAAGAGGTCGAATGGAAATTGATTCGTAATCCAATTGAGCTGAAAATATATCAGCGTGTTTCAACTAATAGTTCTTCAAATCCAACGGTGGAGATTAGATTTTAGCTTTCAACGCACCTTATATGGGGAAATGTACACCTAAGGTGGCAATATGCTTATCTTTTTCCATATATACGTACATATGTAGCTGAAGACATTTAAAGAAACTTGAGAGAATATAAATTCAATAACACCAAGTGAAGAATTCAAGCACACATTAATTAACTTGTTAAAGCATCAAATGCAAAAAAGTTCCCATATGTATTTAGCATGCAAACTTTTGAATCAGCTAACCACTCCTTTGCGGGATCCATAACCAAGGGTGTACTGCGTAACTTAAGCAACAAACTAGCTAACAAAATTCCAAGCAAGCTACTAAATACAAGAAGTAGTACAACATCTCAAATACACCGTGGATGGGGTTAAACCTGCAATGCACTATGGCATCCCGATCCTAGAAGTCCAAACACTGAGAAATTAGGACCCAAATTATTCTAATAACTTTTTCTTCACTTAAAGTGTCTACCACAAGCAAAAATGCAGGAGTAATAACTTCACTATGACATTGAACAACAATACGAAGTGACAATGCCAGGAAGAAAGAAAAAAAAAACTACAATCAAAGAATGGAGCAGAAATTCTTGGATAGCAATTTGGGTTGACAATTCCCATTTAATAACCATAATTACTAATTCATCTTTCATTTACACTCTCTACAAGCATCTCATATATAACAAGTCATATAAACAAAAAAATCATTGAGAAGATCAAAACTATCCTAACATAGAAAATTCCATAGGCTTTGTTAAAATCATAGGAGACAGGAAGTTGTATGAAACTAGTTTTATGCAATCAAGAACAGATAAAAGGTTGTTTATAGTTCAAAGGTTTTAGGGTACTTCCTTAACAAATGCTTATAATTCAGATCAAAAGTAAACGATGCATTTATTATTTCTTGCCAATTAGCGTAAACAGTCACAGGAAAAAGCATGTAAAGAACAATTAAGTGCATCTTCAAGTCAAATATATCTTTGGAACTTTAAGAAAATGTTTAGTATATTTCAAAATTTACATCAACATAAGTTTTGGTTTATGATATATTGCCACCTACGTAGAGCTATCCATCAAACATCAATTACCTGAACCAAACATACACGACTGCTGAATATTTCCGAACAACTTTCATTCAACATCCTCCATGCAACTTGAACAAGCATCTACTTGTTACTAATGAAACACTAGAAGAAAACCCCATCAAGAGAAATATTTTATTTATTTAATTTTTTTGTTTTCAATTAACAATTATCTTTGTGCGATTGATTAAACTGAATAATCAATCGAAAGTATTGAACTAGCTTCTTATTAGATTAATCTAAAGACAACCACCACATTATTAGAATTTTTCAAAGAGCCAAAGAAGAAGAAAAAATATCTAGAGATCATGAAATATACCTATTAATCCTAGTGATATGAGATCTGATTTCCTAAAAAAAAGAAGAAATTTTGAACACGCTACCTACATCCATACCCAAAACCAATCACACCAACTTAACAATTTTTCCCAAAACAGATTGAAAACAACATTCATTTCCCAGAACTTTGGAATAACAAATAAATTGTAAAACCTACAATGTTTTATTTTTCAGAAAAATAAGATTCATTACCTGAGAAGTCGTTATCGTTGTTGTTGTTGTTGTTGTTGTTGTTGTTGTTGTTGTTGTTGTTGGAATCTTGGAGCAATCACGAAGAAGAAACCAAAGCAAGGAAGAACAACACCACCAAGAACGAGAACAACGTGGATTTCTCTCTTAATTCAAACAAACACAAGAAATGATTCTAAAGACGCAAAAGAACCTCAGTTGGTTTCTTGAGATCACGAAAACTGTGAAACTCAAAACCTTCTTGGCTCAGTTGTTATATATAGAGAACGACAGACTACTAGCAGGTGTTGCCAGAGAAGGAATCAAGCGGCCGCGAAGTTCGCAATGAGGTTATTGAACGGCAAAGAGGATCGACCTCGTGCTAGATTTGGGTTAGGATTTCCAGAGCAATGTTGGCCGCTACAGTAGAGTTCGCACGCGGTCGTGATCAGGCACGGTTGTGAGTTTCGATTTCGCGGAATAGAGGAGGGAAGGACGCCGGAATAAGAGATGCGGGGAGGAAAACAGGAGAGGAAGGCGCGGGGTGAAGACTGAAGAGAACTTGACCGTAATCCGGTCAATTAGGTTATATTCGGGTCAACTCAAAGATGACCCGAATCCAGTAATTAAATCAGTCATTTTGGGTTGAGCCGATTATAACCCAAATTCCATAGTTTCAATATATCAAATTCGGATTGATTTGAAAATAATCCAATCTTTATAAAGTAACATTCAAACATATTTTAAAATAAATCAATTTCAGATTAAATTTATGAATTAGAGTCACAAGTTGCCAACCTTGAAAATTTCTACCGTGCATGCATACTAAACCACGTTCAAATGCATCTTTATATCAACGAATTTCTTTACGCTATGTTTGGTTGGAGTGTTTGTAAAGGAAATTGATAGGAAGGGGAAATGCTTTCTTCTAGTTTTGTGTTTGGTTTATAATTTACTATTGAGAAAAGAGGTAGAATAGGAGAAGTAGGGGGAAAAAATCACTGTTTATGAGTTGAATCATTACACCCCAAATCGGAGTGTAAATGGGGGAGACAAATACGTGCGTTATCTCTGCTAGGGATTTTGTCATTCTTGCTCATCGTGTGCGTTCTCTCTGCGCTAGCTCCCGCGCTCTCCCGGCTCACTCCCGCGCATTCTGCGCTTGCTCTCGCTCCCTTGAGACGGCGATCTGTCTTCGCTTGGGTAGATCGACACTAATCGATCTGTTTTGTGTTCTCCGCACTTTCTCTGGCTTTCCTTCTTCGGCGATCTGTCTTCGGTAAGATCCCGGTTTCGCTTCATTCTTCTATTATACTTAGTTTTGATATTTTTTTCTTTTATCCCGGAGATCTGACATTTTTTTCTCTTCTCACCGCTACAGCGTATAGATCTGTATCGCATCAATCTCGGTTTGCTCAAGATCTAGATTTTCATCACCGCTTCGGTAGATTAGTATTCGCTCAATCTTTGTCCATCCGACACTAGTTGATCAAAAAATTCAGCTTCTCTATTGCAGATAACAAATTATTTTTCTTTTATGGGTGCTTTTGATTTGATGAATCTGATGAATGTTATTGCTCTTAGATGAGTGATTGATTCTTACATGTTTCGGTATTGAGTTGTTGAAGCTAGTTAAATTTTTTCTGTTGTTCTTCTTTTGTTTTTCTTTTTTACTTTCTGAGAATCTTGTGTGCTGTGAGATTGGTTAAAATTTTTCTATTTTTTGTGTTCTTGGTTTTATTCTTCAAAAAACTTAGTATCGAATGTTAAAACAACCACATTATGAGGGAAAGCTTGTGGTTTCAGTTGGATCCTGATAGTAATTTCATTTCAATTATAGATTCAAACTATAAGGATTTGATTTATCAGTTTGTTTCGCCTCTATTCTTTCTGATCATTCATTCAATCTTCTCTGTTTCGTGATATGCGACATATGCGACAATCACCACATTACTTTTAAAATTTTTGGTTGATGATGATCGGAATACTGATATTCGATTGCTATTGGTGTGCTGCAATGTGTCATAATTGCTGTTGGTGTTGTTATCTTTTTTCTTTGAAGTACCTTTATTAGGTCTTATTTTGTGGTATTATTTATATACTGGTTTATATTGTTATCTTTTTTTTTTGTTTATATATACTACATTGACAAGCAGTAAGAGAAGGTGCAGAAATAAACAACTAGGGAGGAGGAGTTGCCTGAGCCGACATCACTGCAAGAGGATTAGCAGAAGCAATAGAAACACCAACCTATTGGATTAAGACTGAAGAGAATGTAGAAGAAAAATGCAGCCAAGCTGCAGTTTACCTGCTTTCCTAATTTTCCAAGTTCACATCTTTTTAAAATTCTGATATGTAATGAAGTGGTATTACTTATTAGTGCTGGTATATATATCTTGGGAACCAGGAAAGCTGAAATCTGGAGAAAGAAAGTGCTATCAGCAACAAAACAAAAGCTAATTAACAGATGAACTGCTGAAACAATGCTGCAGTGGGTTTCACTTTCTCACGTTTATTCCATGTTTGAAATTTTGTGCGTACATTCCATTAAGTAATTCCATGCACCTTAATTTTTTTGTTATGTTGAATTTAACTTTGAATGAATCCGAAGCACTGAACTTCAACTTGGCTTGTACCCTCTTCGATATTCCATCTCTCTTGAAAAACTTGAACAATATATTACATCACAATGAAGAAAACTTTGTGAATCAATGGTCTTTCAATATTGCTTGCTGTATCTCATTCCATTCCGAATAATGCAAAACTTTTAAATGCTTTAGTTACTATTTAAATGCAAAACTCAAGAGTTCTGTTGCCATTGAGGCAATGCGCTAATAAGTCTACTTCTTGAAATGAACAAGTAGGAATCATCATTTGTCCTCTAACTAAATTACTAGCAATTAAAGCATTGAAGAATAGTAGCAAGATATTTCATTTCATGTAGGACATTTTGTTTTTATCTCCAACAATGATATGACAGACAGCCTTGCTATTAGTTGTAAAATTTTGTAGCATATTTGCCTCTCATATACAAAGCTCTTTGTAGTACGCCAAAAGAGCTCAATAAGAAAAAAAAAAAAAATTTCTAACTTAACTTTATAGGTATAGTGAAGCAAAAATAAGGAAAGAAAAAATAAATTAAAATTTACATGAGTTTATATGATAAAACTATTTACAAATAAATTATAAATATAATAATATTAAAATTTATATACAAAAAGGATATTTTTGTCATTTTACTTATATTTCTTCTTCTATTACTTTTCTAATCCAAACACAATTTACTCTTATACTTTTTTCTCTTTACTAATTTATTCAAACACTATCAAAATTTTCTTCTTTCCTTCCTTTTCTATCCCTTCTTCTCCTTCTACTTCCTCCTCTTTATAAACTCTTGATCCAAACACACCGTTACAAGCAAAACATCAAAGTGGCAGCTAGACATGCATTTGTACGTACTTCATCCTGTTCATTATAGAAATATAAAAAATTTACAGAGTAGAAACAATAATCCTTAAGGATACAAGTTTCTAATGGCATAAATTTTTTTGAAAGAGAAGAAGTTTTCACTAGCACAAAAGGAAAGTTTCAATACAACAAATTTAGAAAAAATATCCATGAAAATTTTAGCATAAATCTATCAAATAAATGACAAGGGATTAAAAAAACCATTAACGAATGTGATCCAATCTCCAAAGAATCATTGAGAAAATGTTAGAGATATCGGACAATAGAGATGTCACAGTTGAAGATGAACTCGCAATTCAAAGAATCGCATGCATGGAGCATCAGAGAAGACAAACGGGAGAGAAATTATCTCGTGCAAGAGATCAAACAATGATAATCTTACAATTGAAGATGATTCACGGTTAGAAACATATGAGGGTTTGATAAGACAAGCGGGGAGGGCGATACACGGTGGAGAGAAGAGAGAGCAATTCTTCAATAATAAGAAAGAGCTGAATTAATCAAAAAAGAAATTAGGAGGAGTTTAAGCGCTTATAAAATAAAGTTTTTGGAGAGAATGATTATTTTAGGAATTTTTGGAAAATAAGTTTGATTTTTTTACCAAAAAGTTTTTATAAATATAAAGATTTTATGACATACAATTTTTTTGTACCTTTCAAATTTAACAAAAAAATCTATATAATATTATAGAAGGTTTATTAGAAAAGTTGAGGTGCTCTTCAAAATGAAAAGCACCCTATAAGCTTCCCAAACAACACTTAAAAGAAATATTTTTATCTAATTATAAAACAAATTGAAAATTTTGCATGCATCTTTTAAAAACTATGTTTGATTGATATAGAAGGTGAATGACACAAGGAAGAGGGAATAAGAAAAAACTGAAAAATCAAGAAGTGGGATTCTTTGTTCCTTCCACAGGATGAAAGAAACTTCTTAGTTAGAGAAGAAATGTTGTAATACTTTCGCGAAAATAACTACATGCAAAACTCACATTTCTCTCCGCTTTTAGTATTCAGAAGCTCTATAAAAGAGTCTTCACCAAATCATATAATATTACTTTAAAAAACTTAATAGTGACGTTTCACTTTATAGTATAAATATTCAAGTATTATGAATATCTTATGTTCTTAAAAGTTGTAATATTACGCAGTGAAGTACCGCATTATGCTTTACATTACGGTTCAAATGAATATATTTCGTAGATTTGATTGTACCTCTAATTATGAAACTTATTTATCTTTAACCAAAAAAGACGAAAAAAAGGAAAAAAAAAAGACAAACAATTACATGCTAATTACTGCAAAAATTAATTACCTAATTTTGCGAATTCTCATATTGGTTATCTCACTCTAATTGATCAATGGTTATTTTATTAAATAGGTCACGTTCATCATGACTTTGTTTACTACCCCATCTTTTCAGAATATATTTCTTTAATTACATTTTAGTAAGAAAATATCAAAATACTCTCTATTCAATTTTTAGTCTAAGACAAACTCACATAAAGACTAAAAACTAATTTGATATAATCTTACAGTGTGATTCCAAGTATATTCATAAAGATTTTGAACAAGTGCTTATTCAAGAAAAACTATAGATGTCCACCTACATGTAGAAGAAAATATTAACACCAAATAAAGTTCAAATAGAGTAAAAGTTCAATGGAGAAACTTAGTGAGAATAAATAGAAGATTTCAACAAAATTTGCTGGTACAAAGTCAGCGTAAAATCACACAACTTTTATTAATAATAGACATTGTGAATCTTTCGAAAATATGTTTAATCCAATGAAAAAGATAGTGTGTCTTACTTAAGAGATCCGAGTTTGAATTTGACTAAAATATTTTATTTAGAATTTTAAAAAAATTATTCAAAGGGTTGTGTGTGGGTCGCATATGTCCAACATCATAACTACTCATTAGACTATCATTTAAAATAAATTTCTAAAATAATTTAAAGTAATTTAGGCTATCATAACTACTAAAATAAGAGATTATCATCCTTATCAATTCTAATACAATATATAGTTGAAAATTTTCACAATACTATTATTAGTTCACAATACCTATTATTAATTAAAAACTTACGACTTTTGTGATCCTATGCGAGCATATTTTAAATTTTTTTGTGTATTTTTACTAATTTTTTCAGTAAAGTTCTATTATATTTGAGTTTCGTTGGTGTTAATGTTTTATTTTTTACATATAAAAACACACATAAGATTTTTTGAATCATATTTTTCAGAAATAATTAAGAATGCACTCAAAACCAGATTGTAAAATTGAATAAAAATCAGTTTTAAATTTTAGAGAGAGATCATCTTAACACTAAAAATTGATAAAAAATATCTTAATTTTTATAATAAAATGTGCCTAAAATAATGTACTTCGAAAACTTGTTCTGAAATATAGGTGAAATTATGCGCCGAGTCAAACAAATCGGCCCTGCGGTCTGATCAAACTGCCCGAAATTTAGCCCGTCCGGTCCGATAAACAGTGATAGGATCGAACGGGCTCGACTCAATCTTACAGATAGTATCGAGTCGACCTTGTCAGCTCGTCCGTCCGGTTATTATTGATAATAATTGATTAATATGATCGTTGATTTGATCAATATTTGATCGTTAATCAAATTAATATTTAATTAAAAATATTTTTAAATAATAAAAAATAATTTTAATAATAAAAATATTTAATATTTATTTTTATCTTAATAATAATCTTTAAAAATAATTTTTAATATAATTTTTTATTTACTATATAAAATAAAAAATAAAGAGTAAACAAATAGGGCTGAATAGAATATTCACTTGGCCCGCCCTGCACCTATATTCTGAATAACCAGGGTGGATGATCCCTACTTGATAAAAGAATCCATGGTCACTGCTCTCAAGCCCAGAACCCACTGAACTACCTCTTCTTTTGTTATCTCGAACCCAAAACAAAGAAACAAACAGGTGCGGAGACATGGCGGCGGTTGTGCGAAGCGCTGTGCTGATTCACCTGAGATTGAAGGCATCTTCCTTCTCTGCTCCCACGGCGATGCCGCTCAGCGGACTCCTCCGCTGTCGCAGTTGGTCCTTCACCGACGAAGCCCGCGGCTCTTTTCTCGACAAGTCTGCATCGTGTTATCACCGTCGTCAAAACTTTCCAGAATGATGATCCCGGGAAGGTCAATCTTTATATACCTCTCTCTCTCGATTTTCTATTTCGTATTTTAGTTCATTAGTACTTGTGGATCTATTGGTTGTTCTTGTTAATTTTGGAATATGTGTTATACTTGATTGTGGAATTAGCATGTTGGTTCTGTATTTCTGTTTAGTTTTGATTTTGATGTATTTTTTGTGTTTGTTGTTTCGTCCTGCAGTGAGGTTCAGTTTTTTCAGGGAATGTGCTTGTTGTTCATTATTCTAGCTGTTGTTTTGTTAAGTTGCTTATTATGTCCTTTGCATTCAGTAGGATCTCTTCTAAATGGTCCTTGTTTGGGCAATGGCAGTAAATGCTACTAGAAGTTAATGGATTTTCGTGATTAGTGTAGCTTCTATTTTGGACGAAATTTCATTTTCTCATACAACTTTTCGGTCATGTTGCGGTCTTATGTGTGAGGTATTGCCTTTTCTTTTTATAATAAATATTTAGAGTCAGCTTCTTATCTAAATTTCTTTGTATTTCGATTTACTTTTGTGTGAGATACGATACTTCGTCTAGGTGTGCCTTCTGGTTGGTATTGTTGCAATGATGTACTTATTCTTTTAATTTTACTTTTGTTGTTTTGTTTCGTACACTCTATACCTGTTCTTACCAATGATGATAACCTGAATCATTTTGCTGTTATGAGTTGTGATACACTCATTAAAGATTGTAACATGGAATGTGCGTGTGCTTGTAGAGTATGTGGCAGGGTACATAGATAGATTGTCATCGCCATTATTATAGAGCTGCGAGTTTTTGGCAAGCAGTCCATCTTTCTTATCCCTGGCCAATTTAATTCTCTGAAACGTTGAATTTTTAGTACTTGTATGGTGATAATTTTTTGTAGTAGAGATATCACAACAAGATGGATATCCTATTTTAATAAATTATGTAACGAAAGACACGTTGTGGATATGACCACCTTGATGAACGTTGATGTAGATAAGAATGCTAATTATATTAGAAGAATTCAACCATAAAAAATTAGGTTAGCTCTGAAATAGATGAAGATAAGAAAAGTCACCGGTCAAATGGAATCCCAATTGAAGTTTGGAGATATTTAGGTCAAGTTGGCTTTACTTGGTCAACAAAATTATTTAATGTTATTTTAAAGAGAGGAAGGATGATAGATGAATGGAGAGAAAGCGTTCTAGAGCCTATTTATTAATATAAGGGAGACATTCAATATTGTACGAATTATATAGGAATTATACTCATGAGCTATATAACGAAATTATGGGAGATGATTATTGAGCATAGATTAAGATGCAATTCAAAAATTTCAGATAATCAGTGTGGTTTTATACCAGAGAGATCTACTATAGAAGTGATTTATCTATTCAAGAAATTGATGGAACAATATAGAGAGAATGAGCAAAACTTATATAATTTCTATAGATTTGAAAAAAATTTACGATAAGGTACCTAGAGAATACTATGGTAAAAAAAAATGTATATTTAAAACATATATAAAAATCATTAAGGATATATACGATAGAGTAATCACTAGGGTATACTATAACGGTAATATTTAAGAAGTTTTCTATTATTATAAGTTTACATTAAGGTTCAGCTTTAAGTCTTTATTTATTTGTCTTAATAGTAGATAAACTCATTCGACATATTGAGGATGTAGTATCATGTTGTATGTTGTTCGTCGATGATATAGTTTTAGTTGACGAGACAAAAAAAAAGATTAAACTATAAAATGGAATGTTGGAGGAGTACTTTAAAATTTAAGGGTTTTAAATTAAGTTGGATTACGACACAATACATGCATTATCATTTTAATAAACATAAGAATGATGATAATATTATTATTACCATAAAGTGATAGTTTTAAGTATTTAGGTTGGATTATTAATAAGAAATAATTGAAGAAGATGTTATGCATAGACTTAAAACAAGATGGATGAGTGATAAGAAATTTTTTTTAATGCTAAAAAGGTCAGTCTTATAGAACACTAATTCGACCTGCAATGTTATACATTAGTGAGTGCTAAACTATTAAAGGTCAAGATATTTATAAAATAAATTCACGAAAATGAGAATGTTAAAATGAATGTGTGAGTATATTAGAATGGACAAAATTCGAAATGAAATATACGCTACAAGTAGTTGTTGCGCTGATCGAGGACAAGTTAAGAAAATGTAAGCTTAGGTGTATGAGATGGTTCGGACAAGTTAAATGACATTGGTGTAGGTCCTTCTAGCTCCTTGTTCACATGAGAGTAATAATTTATTCTTTGCCTGGAAGATGATGCAAATCTCTTGTTGATAATCGTGTTACTTTAAGTGCGGATTGGTTCAATCACTGGTATGATTCGATCACAGTAATTATTTAAGTATTTGTTGATTCCGTCTTATGCTTCCTTATGTCAAATACTGATGAATAATTATTGTAAGTTGAAATTCTTATAGTTCATAGTGCAATAAATTACTGATAAGGGATAGTTCTGTAGCTTGTGCCATTTATGCATTTGACATGGTATATGCACCATCTGCATAGTCTTATTGCTAATTCTTATATGATTGGTCTTGATAACTAGTATTACAAAGGAACTTGGGCATGTGGGTTAGTGAATGTCAAAAAGGCAGGTCTTAGGCATGTCCAACCTTGCTTTTGATATGGACTTGCTTGTAAGACCAAAATATATCATTCTAAGTACATATTGACTATGCTTACCATGAGGTGTAGCCAGTTCTCAATTATATTGTTTTAGCTTGGAGTAAAGTATCTAGGTTGTAATCATTAATCCTCCAATGAGCTCATGTACAAGCTTGTAAGCACTAAAAGGACTTGGAATGCCACTAGTACATATTAATATGACAGGTAGTTCCGTAGTTGTGTAATTTGTTAGATGTAGTGGAGAGTCTAGTTAGTTAAATGTTGTGTTTAGTATATTTTGTAATACAGAGATTTATCTAGTCGAGTTTAGAGTCCGAGCTCAGAAATTTTAGTTGTAGTAGGTATTGGAGTTTATGTAGTGGAAACGTGGTATTGGCATTTCTCTTGGAGATTGGTTGTTTGTTCCATATTGTTAAAAGGAGTCCATTAAAGACTCCGTAATGTTTGCTCGGCTCAGCAATCATTCGAGATATTCCTTGGTATTGGAACAGTGAAGATATCCATGCATGATGGAGCAATTTGAACGTTTAGCTTGGTGCAATATGTTCTTTGGATACAAAAGAATTTGTTATCACCAGTGCACTTGAATCCAGAGGGTGTAGCAAGTTGTAAGTGACTCAATTATAATGATGGCGGCAGAGAAGCGTGACAATTTGTACTGATTGGAGGGACACTATTACATGTGGAGTTCTAGAGATTGCAAGAGGTGGGAGACAAGTATAAGACTCGTCTATCATATGTGGTTTTATAAAAGATATCTTGAAGGGTCTCTAGAGCAAATAATATCATGGGCATGAGTAGCGTAGAGGAAGAATTTGAGGGTATTTCAAATTCGGTATATTTTTGAGGATGATGGCTCCAAAAACCCAAGGAAGAGGAGGCGGTCTGGTTGTCCGAAAAAGTCAAAGTGGAGAATCTTGAATAGTAGTTGATTTACTCGACAAAGTAAGACCTAACACGTGTTATTCACTTTCCAAATGTTCATCAGCCAAAACCATCTAGGCTTGTTGTTATAGATGTTTCCATCTTAGTTGCCTTCCGATTACTTCAATCAACCATTCCTAATAACCTTCCCATCTTTTTGTTTAATTTAATTCTTTGTATGGATTGTGGCTTCATCAAAACGGAGGAATTAAACTAGAGAAGGAAATCTCCGTTCAAAGACACTACCTTTTGTTAAGGGGAGGATTTTCGGAATAGGAGGAACACACTTTGATAATTGTTTGTTAGTGGGGAACAAGATGGAATTCAGCAAAAGAGAAAGGAAAAAGTCGTTGAAATCTTCATATAAAGATATTGTGAAGATTTTGTCGCACAAAATATTGAAATCACCGTTATTATATATTTAGAAGACCCATTTGGTTAATATTTTATGAACTAGTATAATGGCCATATGATACAAGGGCTAAGATGAGAAACTTACTATTAAAATTATATAACTGACAAAGAATTATCTATAACATGTATTACTTAATTGTATATTTTAAATAGCAAAATACTGAAGTTTATATCAAGTTTAAATTCATGAGTTTCTAATCTTTACGAAGTTCTTGTACTTTGGTATTTGTTCAGAAGTATATTTTCATAGGTGGGTATTTTTCCAATATTTTTACTATATTCTACTTACTAAATATAGCGCATAAAGTATCAAGCGTAAGTTATGGTTAAACACTTGGATAATCTCATATATTTTCTATGTTGTTCAAGTACAATTAGATCTTCAATAGTTGTATTTTCTGAAATTACCAATGTTTACATATTCAGATCAGCTTTTAATTGCTTTAAGCCGCCTGCACGTGCTACTAAATGTTTCCCGATCATGATCATGATGTTCTTGCCTGTATATTGAACTTTTGCATCTTGGTTATTAAATCTTTTCAAGCAATTGGTTTTTATGCTTATGTTGAGAAATTCTAATTATGCAAAATGTTTTATGATCTCAACCTTACTATATTCCGTTTGTTGAACTATTCATCTTATCATCTTCTTGAAGATATCACTTTCCAAAGTTGGGCTCTAAACTGCATTCCCAGCATGTAATTATAATGGGATTTACGTGGTTAAATATTTAATCTATGGTTAACTTTTATTAGCAATACTCTAAGTCTAATTGTAGTTTCTGTATCATAAAGTATGGCTTATGATCAGATTGATGAACTCCACTTATCTAATTGACAGGCATCAAACCTGAAAGATCTGCTTCCATTAACAGATTTTGGGAAAAGGTAGCCTGTGAATATTAATTGGTGTTTAAAAATGGAAATGTGAAATACCATGGATATGAATGCGTACTATGCTGGTTTTTCTGTTGTGTTGAGTAGCTTGTCTGCTTGGATGATGAACATTGTGCCTAGCACCATGAGCATCACATTGTCTGCTATATATGATTGCGGATTAATTGGTGCATTTCATGACTGGTAAGTAAAACTTTTAATTATAGAAAAATCCATAAATAAAGTTCTCTGATGATGGAACTTTTTGCTTTTGGTATGTCAAGGTGTGAGCCCTTTTCAACTTACGCACTTATGGCTTGTTGCATGCTTCACATCTTTTGTCACACTACATCGTTCATGGAAAGGTTTGCATTCTTCATCAAAGTATATTGTCTTTTCATTTGAAATTCTATCTGGATATCCATCTTTACACCCTTTACAGGGATACTCTCCTGAACTTTGTGATGATATATGTTTCTGTGCAATTGCATGAACCTGACATTTTCCTTGGGACAGTGTAGGCTGGTCTTTCTTAGCTTTTCAAAGAACCAGATGTGAATGACCCAAAATGATGTCTAACCAAGTGAACATTTTTAATCTAAATGGTTTTGGAATGAAGTCCCTATGAAATGGCTAATTGTGTTGGAATGAAGTCCCTACGAAATGGTAATTTGTTCAAACTAGAAGTTAAGCAGAAGAAATATATTGAGAAATAACAGTCACCAGATACTCTAGCCTATTGGTCATAAGCATAGGCTAAAAGTATATTTGTTTGATGTGGAACATCTTCCAGAGTCCCCATCTATATGTCTTCTTACCCAGAAACTCAAAATGTCTACTATCCTAAGGATTACTGGATCATTTTGCCTGGCCATTTTCACCAAGAATATATCACCTGGTTCAATTGCATTGGCTGGCAACTCAATGCAGCACCTGAAATTAATTGAACATACGCTCTATGGAACACTAGTCAAGTTAGCAAGCCCTAAATTCTAACAGGATTATGACTAGTGAATGAACCAAAATTGAACTGTAGTTTTCGTTGTTGTTGTTCTTGATCACAACTACATGTTTTCTCCCCAGATTTCCATTATTTGTATTCTTTGCTCTTGCTCTCTCTTGCTCTTTGGTTTCTCTCCACCCCGTCTTCTTGCACTGCTTTGAATTTGTTTTTGCTTCCCTGTGGCTGCTTCTTCACAACACTATAAATGTCATGAAAGTTCATATAACATTTCAAATTATTTTATTGGTAGCTTTGAAATTGAGATCACTTCCAATGGTTTGAGAAGTTAAAAACTTGTTTAGATTCCTATGCTACTTGATTCTAAAATCCTATCAACATCTCATGTTTGAGTTCTTTAGGACATGTACAGAGCCTTGTTATTTATTGTTTTTAAAGGTTTATTAATTATTGGTGTTGAGGAATTTATTGGTACCAGAATTACAAGTGTCGCTCCAAATTTGGGATGCAATTAAAAGAATGATAGAGAATAAAAAAATAAAAATGTTTATTGTCAGAAAAAATTCTGAGTTATATGTTTGGGGTTGATACTACAGAGCAACTTTGACTTCGCATGTAATCTCAGGAGGTATGAAGTGTAAATTGATATTTGGCTGGAAGCCAAACTGATCCTTTGTGTAATTTCTGGGTCAAAACAGAGGTGTTTGCATGTGAATACTTGAATTGGTGCTTTTTATTCTGGAAGTTCATGTCTGCAGGTGCTCACACTGTATGTATGAAATAGAACTGCTTGCTCTCCGATCTGTTGTTCGATATGCCCCCAAGAAACGCGGACAAGAAGAGAGTGATGCATGCTTTTGGCAAAAGCTTGATCTTCGAATCTTTAAGGGTGGCCATTGATCTGAAGAAATCTTACTAGAATCGGTACTCCTTTATTTGTTTTTTCTTTGTAGGTCGGGTTTGGTAAAGATCTTAAAGCTGAACTGTTGTCTGCACGTGTGGTCCTAAGCGAGCAAATATTTTATATATAGAGTTACCCGATCTTGCTCATTGTTTCGAATTCGGAACTATTGTGATGGTCAAAATTGTATTTAAAAGTGTTCATTCAACTTCCGATTTTGTTTTATTATGTACGTCTTTGTGAAGTGGCTTTGTAAGGAGTTCGGTATATGTATGCTGAAGAAGATGAAGTACCATATTCTTCTGTGGCTACTTTTCTCACGGTTCATTTACTTGTTCAAGGCATGTATTCGGTAAAACAAAACATCATCTCTTTTCCTTTGTACAATCAAACTGTTAGGACCTTAAATGAGTAACGACTATAGGGTTCCATATCCGATTGTTGATGTGGTACCAATTAGTAGAGGGAGATGAGAAAGGTACACCAATCCGTTTTGACTTGACCATCTTCTGAAGTATTAAACCTATTGAGACAATATTGCAGAAGAATACAAGAAAAGATTTTTATAACAGAAAATGCATGTATTTGCTTCACTAAAACAACAACTGAAACCAGATCCAAAACGGACCCAGATCGATCGACCCAGTTGGTGATAATAAAGCTCGATTCAATCAGAGTAGGAGTACGTACGAGCGCCAGAATATTGTCCTTTGATCTCTCTGGCATCTCTTAATGTTTATGCTGCATGACAGGTTTTAGTGTTTCCTTTTGAAGATGATGGTTGGGGCCGAAACGTCGCAATTATTTTCTGCATTCAAACTGTGAAAACACAGCATTCTCACTGTTTTGACAGACCACCCAAAAGTACCTACAGATAATAATTCAGGATCGTTTTCATCTAACAGTTCGGTCGAAAGCTTATTAAGAAGGGGGAGGAGGTTTGGAGTGCTTATAAAATAAAACTTTTCTAAAATAAAAATTATTTTTATTTTTCTTGAAAAATAAGCTCTATTTTTTTTATTTTCAAAAAAGTAATTAAAATATGTAATAAAAAAATTTCACTTTGTAAAATTTTTCTACACTATTTAAATTTTTAAATAAATTTTTTAAATATTTATAAAATATATATTAAAAAATATAAAATAAAAAAATTTGAAAAACTAATTATGATAATAAATTAGTGATATTGTACGGAGTTTGCTTCCCCTTAGTTAACAGTTTCCTTCTCCTAAAAAATGTACAATTATATAATCTCTGACGCAATAAAACGCATTACACTTTATTTTTTTCACAGACGAAGTTCTTAGGAAGGCGGATGAAGGTTGAACTTCTGTTTTAGTATTGACAAGTTTATTTTGGGCATTCATGGTCAGTTTATTGTTGTGAGCTAATGTTATTTTTGTTTATTTTGTAATTGAATCAAACTTTTTTTAGGTATCCTAACAACATTGGTTATATGTCTTTTTGTTAGACTAAAAATTGATTAATTAGAAATACTTTTTCCTTAGAACAAAAGGCATAAATAACCATTTCAGGCTAAACATAATCTTTTGTTCATGCTTATTTTGTCGGTCTCCAGCTATTTCTTATACTGCTGAGGCTCAGTGTTGAAGAATTTCCAATAAGCAGAAAACTGATTATATTGAAAAGCACATGGATGGGTTCATACGAGTTCGAAAGAAGAAAGAAAGAAAGAAGAAAGAAGAAAGAAGAAAGAAAATGAAAATTCTCCTTCAACACTTCTACTATACATGACAATGACCAGTTTCCTCGCTCTGCACAGAATGAAACCCAAACTCTAGCTCTATCCCCTAACTGCAGTTTTTAAGCAATTTTGTCTAAACCAAGAAAAGCCCCTCCGTTTGGTTTCCTGTAGTGACGATATATACCATTATGTCTATATATAAGATCAACAAACTTTTGTAGAAAATGTTTTGCTGTGTGCTATCACTATCATGCCTACAAGTGCATGTGATACTTTATATGAGCATTCCCTACTTCAATAGTTATTGTTGTTGTACTATCTACATATGTTCATGGTGTCATACAATAGTAGTTACCCCTTGAAAAAGTAACTAGTCTGGATGCTTTTGCTAAGAATTATATTTTAGTTAGCTTCTAAGTCTCTGTCAATATATACTATATATTCTAGACATTGAAAATAACCTAGGAATATTAACTAAGCGTTTTCTCACAGCACTTTAAATGAACCTTTGTAATTTTATCTTCTGTGAGATGAGCCCCAAAAAGTAGCAAACATAGGATTGCTTTTATAGCTAGCGTAAAATCTCCTCATCAAAAGCTAGAAATAGAAACCGTTTAGGAAGTGTCATATTCTTTTGTTACTGTTAGATCTTTATTTTCTTAGTATTTTTTATGGATGACATTCTACAATTAGAGCTTCTACGAGCATGTTTTTTTTTTGGATCGTTGAGAAAGTTAAAAAGCGTCAAGTACTTCGACTACTACAGCACAAGACTGTAAATCACAACGGCATGACTCGTGATCCTACAAATGAAATTAGACCTTTGTGCCTAATTAAAAATTAAATGACTACTCGGTTATTTATCATCCTTTTCGAATTTGGCTACTATGAATCTGCAGCGTTTTTACCAAATTTTTTGGCTGTCCAGTAGATGTAAGTTTTTAAGCTGAAGCGGAGTGCTTATATTACATGCGCGCGCGCATATATATATATATATATATATATTCTTTTTTTTATTGCATACAGTATTTCACTTTCCATGCAATATGCAGATAAGTCTTGATGGTATTGTATGTCAAATTAATTGCTTTTAGTTTTTTAATTAAAAAAAATGCGTAGCAGCCAATATTAAATTAAAATAAAAGAAGACAACAGCGTAATATCAATAATGTTTGGGAGAAAAATGCAATAACCAATTTTCTAGACCAAGCAATATGCATCTTGATCATAAACACAATATTGTTTGGCAGCACATCTAATAACTGCCACAGAAATTCGTTCTAAGTATATAAATCATATGCAGGATGAAACCTCATGATTTCCCATGTACAAATTAAACGTTTTCCTCTACACAAACACTCATTTCAATTTATCTTATTCCAATCACACTGATCGATCGATCATTGAGAAAATTGCAGGTGCATGCATGAACAAATACATTGTCAGATTTAAGTTGTTCCATATAATATTCATTTGAATGAAAACTTGTTGAAGTTGATACACAGATTAACATCATCATGACCAATCACACAACTCACCATCAAATAATTTTCCCGTCAGAGCCAGCTAAACCTAAGTTCAATTATTCTTCTATTTTTTTTCCTGAAATGGAATAGAAGTTAATATTATGAGCTAGGTTCATTGATGTACTTAATACTCCAACGACAAGCTAATCTAATCAATTAATGATGTTGGTGATTTTATTTTGGGATCCTTAACTCTTACGTTCTAATTTTGAAGACCCTTAAATATAATGATGCAGGTTTAGATCATGAGAACCTTTATATACATGAATTTGAAGATTCCTAGATACTGACGAACTTGTCAGATTAAGAACTCTAGATACTAACTTTGAAAATGTTGTATAGTATAATCGATAATGAGATGGTAAGTAGTAATGGGGGTAGTACTGGCGTGACACTAGCTAACTGATGCCTATATATATGGTTGCAGAGAGTGGCAGGCAGATATCTCTTATAATAAGGAGACTCGTATATGTAGGAACCAAACTCTTTCCGTATTCATGCACCTTAGCTTCTTGACGATAATGATTATTAGTCCAAATAAAAATTCAAAGTGACATAATTTAAAATTTCCATATAAGCGTGCAAATAACAAGCAACCACTTCTTAGCATTAATCCGCACAAGGTTTAATTTTGCAATGTGTGCTCGCAGATACTATTCAATAATATAAAAGGGCAGCAGTAGAATTATTACAACAGATGGTAGTGTGTTTCTACTATTGAGACTAGCTATAGTGCGATTGTGTTTTACTGTAATCTATAACTGTTCATACGATAACAGATCGTATGAAAGGAACACGTGAAGCATGAAGGAAGTCAGTGTTTAGAATAATATTCATTAATGTACCTCGCAAGAAATTTAAACCCACCCATCTTCAACATGGAAGGACAATCGTCATAAAGTGGGACGGAACATAGGTTAGCTACTTTCTACAAAGTCATGAATTTACATTGTACTGCACTATTATATCGACCCATTTCTTGTGCATAGTGCTACATTTATTTATTTATCCCTTATTTCTTTCTTTTTCCTTTTCTACAGCTCCTAAAATCTTCTTGTGAGATTATGTGAAGCTAATTTAGGGTATTACATTATTAGTTCTAGCTCCTGAAATATATATATATATATTCCTTAATCTTCAAGGAAAAAAAAAAAAAAAATACTTAGAGTGCTTCTGGATGGGCACTATACAAAACATATTTTAAAGACCTAAAACCACTATTAGAGCTTTTTTATGTGACCAAACAGAAATCACTATTACATTTCATTTCTAAGCTTGGGTAATAAAAAGAATTTAACTTCATTATTCGGAAAAAAAATTTATTGCTTAACTTTTATTTATTGGGTGTTCATAGAAAATATATAGAAAATTTAAACTACTTTCTAACTAAAAGTAGAGATAATTAAGCTGCTGCTAATATGTTTGGCATACTAAATTAAAAAGAAAAATTATGGCGTAACAAATGAATGATAAACTTTCAACTAAGAGGAGCACACAACAGTTAACCAAATTAAAGGGAAGCGAACTACAATATAAGTAGCATAAATTTCACCCTGAGGATATACTATCAGTGATGACCGTACGACATTATAAGCTAAATGCTCAAGTTGGAAGGTTTCCCTACCCAAATTGAACTTTCTTCTTACATTGACTAATTTAAAGATCCAAGTAAGTTAAAGTTGGACAGGAAAAGTTTGATTTTAGCATGTAAAAGCTCACGTACCTTAGGATTAGGTATGTCAATTATATCGTTTAATTAACCTTAAATATAAGTTGTGGAGCAAAGAATATTAATTAATCTTGTGTCAGTATAGATAACTCAAAATATCTAAAATCTATATTTACGTTCTTCTTATTTACAGCATAACTCCCTTTTACATCCAAAGAGTAAACTACAAACCCCATACTGCATTTTATCCTCCAAGTTGCAAAAACCTCAAGGAAAGGCAGAAGGCCAATTAGAATTGCACCTGATCATCTTCTTAATGTTGAACAAAGGAAACCTAAAGCACAATTCGAGTTGAGCCTCTATACGATATCCAAAAGTTTTCTAATATAACTAAATCAATATTACATGTATACATAGTTTCGCCAAATATTCGAGCAGAATAAGCAACTCTTGTACATTTTGGCGCACTATCGTGTTCAATCACAACAACTTCATGTTCATGGGACCATACCTGAAATGGATTTGAGTGTTCTTGGTCAAACCAAGTCATTTTCATGTACGTTTCAATCCCTTTCATCCTTGAGCCTGATCATTAATTCAGACTGTATCAATTTAATGCGGGACTTTGAACCAAACAAAAGTTTGCGGTGAGTTGAGAAACCTTCTTTTTTGCAAACATTTGATGATGAGCTTGGATTAAAGTCTGGACTTAAAAGGGAGGTAGCTAGGTACGTACCTGCTTGTACTTAAAAATTATCACTGTGATATTCTATATTGATCATCTTTCATCACTAAGTATTTAATTTAAAAGAAATACGAATGAAAAAAGATGACGGTTAGGGTAATTAAGGACTCTGAACTCTCCAACCAAGTAGTCATGAGATAGATTGTTCTTATAATCATGATAATGAGATCCTTCACCTAATCAAACTCACCTTAAACTCGTAAATCAAGTGATGTATGCGATAACAAATACGTGATTAGCTAGCTAGCTATGATGTCAAGATCCTCTCATCAGGTTACGAGCTGCATGCAATATGTACAGTCGAGATCCCTATTAGAAGCTAATACAACCATTATATATATATATATATAATAGGATATAGGCACTCTATATGTTATATGCACTCCATCGGTTTCTCCGGCCATATTTGGCCAGATAGACCTCCAAATCCGATTTTCACTATTGGATAAGTAGAACTATGAGTTGAAAATATGCTTACCGAATTTCAGTTCAATCGGACCACGAATCGACCTTCATCCGGTCACTTGATCAAGATGACTCAAAAACAAAAAATATATATTTTATCAATTTTTACTATTTGAGTCATCTTAATCAAGTTGCCGGATGGAGGTCGATTCGTAGTCTGATTGAAGTGAAATTTTATAAGCATATTTACAACTCATAGTTCTACTTATCAAATAGTGAAGATCAGATTTGGAAATCTCTCCATCCAAATATGACCAAAGAAACCGATAGAATACGTATAGCATATGAAGTGCCTATATCCTAAAAACCCTATATATATATATATATATATAATGGTTTCTGTTCGAGTCAGGAGCAACACATTAGCCCGATCCCATCTCATTCCTACATCCATGCTACAAATAGCTCCACACATCAAGCAACCTACCTGTACGGCACCCTCTCGTCTCACTGAGCCCACACTAGCTATACACAAGAAAGCTTTTAGCGCCTTTCTTTTGGAGTGTTAATGTAGATGCTAGGTGAGTAAAAAGAGGTAACTTACTTAACACCTAAAGAACAGAATTACTCTTGAGCGTTAGACACACTTATTAATGCAAAGACTTCTTTTAACACTTGACTACACACTTATGCGAATTTTATTACATTTAACACTTGACTACAAACTCAGTGTTCGGAAATTCAGTTGGAAATTATTTGTGTCCAAAACTAAGTAGCACAGCGGAAATGAGTGGCACAGACTTGGGCCTTCAAATACAAGCAGAAATTGAGAGTAAGATAAGTAAATTGCAAAAATACCAGAGAATTGAGTAGACTAAGAAAATTGTGAAATACCAGAGATTTATAGGGGAAAAAATAAAAAACCTCACCGCCGCATCACACCGAAAAAATATCACTATGTAGTGGGAATTACGATATTCATACTCAAATACATGGGACTTTTTGGCATTCACTGTCAATAACTTTCGTACTTGTGAAGCCCCTAGATTGGAGTCTTATATATAAAATTAATACTGAAAATTCCTAGATTGGAGTACTTGTGAAGCCCTTTGGAAGCGTTTGGCAAAGCGTATTTTAAAAATAATTTTTAATTTTTTAATTTTATATTTTACATTTTATGTTTTTTAGTATATGTTTTATAAGGGCACTTGTTCGTTGTTCAGGCTCGCATTCCATGTTGGACTGCTGCCAGCGGCATTGGATTGCCAAGGGCACTGTTGAGTATAACCACAGTAAAGATGCCTAAGATAACCAACACTTCCAAAAGAAAATTAAAGTTAATTAAAATGAGAATATTATTAGTCTCGTTTTTCCGCATTTATTTATTTTATTTATGTTTCTTCTTTGTGAAGTATGGACATAAATGCAAATACATTTTTAACCCAACAAACTCAAAAAAAAAAAAACACAAATTATAACGTAACTCAGCTAACACCAATAAGTTAACTACATTAATTTCTTAGCAAATTAGAATTAACATTATTTCTAAGCTCAACTAATCTATCTAACACTACCAAATAAAAAGCCCACTAGCACCGGCCAAAATAAAAGTTAATAAATTAAAATATACGCTGTGATTACTATAACTTTTATGTAGGGTGATCGATGAATGGAAAAATTAAAGGAAGGACCAATTATCGTAGAGAAAACTGGAAAAGACAAGGGAGAGAGGAGGTAGGGAATGGCAAGTCAGAGTCAGAGTCAGAGGGAGTCACGTCAGTTGCACAAATCATAAGACAACGCTGCAACGCATGCCCTCACTGATCTGTCAATCAATCTAATAGTTTATCTCATCGTTTAGCTACTACCGCAGTATGTAGCAGTAGAACATCATGCATGCATGCTACATCCACAAGCGATCCCATTCCAATAAATAAATATACACATCTCTCTTCAAAGATGTCTTGCTCGTGCTAGACTGCGCTGGTGCTACTGCTCCGCCCGTGTGCGCCCGTATCCAGGCCTCGACTCGGTCACCTAGCTGCTAACTGCTGCTGCTGTTGCTGTAGTACATATGCAGGATCACTTTACTTTCACTGGGCTTGTACCTAATACTACCACATCGATCTTTTTCTTTTCCTTTCCTTGTCGTTCTAATAAAGCTCGACACCCTAGTAACTCTTAGTCCCATTCGCAGTCCCACGATGATCTTACTCACAGTTATTAAAACGAGAGAGAGAGAGAGAGAGAGCGCGATGTGATCTAACCTGGTGCGAAGCTCGAGGGAAGGCAGGCCTCTGATTCTGGTCGTTTTACCTCTCTTTTCCCTTTCGGTTTGCCAAATTTCGTTCTTTCTGTCTTTCCGTATCTGTGATCTCTCACTCACTCACTCTCTCTCTCTGTATTAGCTAGATGTTCCTCTCTGTTAGAGAGATGTATTGTGAATTTGTGATGTGTATATGTTGTTTGTAATGTAATATCTTTTACTTCCTGAGCCCTGAGAAGGAAGCCCACTTGGTCTGCAGGGGAGACGATAACAGCATGTGCGTCTATGATCTTTCTTTACCTTCATCTCCGTGACTGCCGGAAATATAAAATACAGGATGGCCTTCTCTTTCTTAACTTAACTTCACAGCCCTAATACATACCTACCTAATTATAGAGTGAGTGAAGATAAATGCAGCTGGTCAATGTATGTACGAATGATCTCATCTAATTATAACATAGCTTGACTATATAAAACAGACACAATGTTCATTGGTCAGTCAGCAGGAATGATATTTTATTGAAAGGGATGTATGGAAATCAAGGTATCCTATGTATAGCTCTAGATATTTTATGTACTGCCTAGATATAACTAGCTAGTTTAAGAACTGATAAAGATTTTATTATGTGAGCGCACAAGGTCACACCATATATGGAATGGGAGATTGTTGCGTCATATTTGGAGAGTAGGAAAGACGTTCAACAGCTTGTCAGAGTGGAAGGAAGCATATATATCTTTTTGATCATCTACAAGCAAGTCAGTTCAATAAATTATGGGAGCTATTATAGTCACGTTTTATGAATCTATCTTCTATAATATTGCAAGTGTTTTCTATTCAACGTTGCAACTGATATCAGGAGAAAATAAAATTTTCTGAGTCTCAAAATTTTATAGTAATAAAAAATATTGTTGTAAGTAGCCAGGTAGCAAGCTTAGCAACTATCAGGTGACCTCCTAAGCTAGCAGTACTGTTTTTATCTTATGACAGTAAACGAGAGCAATAGTTTCACTTTGATGAATGCTGTTGATTACTTATTATATAACAGGGAAGAAATTAAAACTACTGTTATAGGAATATGATTAGGTGAAGCTACAAGATTTGAGTTTTATTGTTGACCTCAAAAAGCATTCAACATAAAGTAAGAGGCTGACCCTGTCTATATAATTTCCTTTTTCAACAGGAGAGGACAATGGAAATGATCGATTACATTAAACACCATTCAGATATTGAAATTTTTTAGCAACATATTTACTAAGAGAAGACTTTAACATATATTACTTATCCTCTCTACCTTTCTGATTAAGGGCAATTATAGGGAAGTTGAATCGTGAGTTATGTGATCTAATAAATGCGGTTTTTCTCCAGAAAATCCCAGTTTTCTTATTCGACAAGTCAAAAACTCTAGTAAATCAGAGCCGAATTACCTTGTTAAGTGTATGTATTAAATTGATGAACATTTTAATCTAGTAGGAGTTCAAACATAACTTATTAGAATTTGATAGGCATCCGCAGAATCCAGTATAAAACATGCATGCTTGAATCTCACCATATGTATATGTGAGTGTTTTTAACATCACGCTCCCTATCTAACTTGTCAATGTGATCAAGACTGCCATCGCTATCCCTATGTAAACTTAGGCTCCATTGCATATCAAGTTTAGTGAATTGCTTTACAAAGCATGCTTTAAGAGAATCTTCCGCTTGTGTTTATCCAAAATTGTTTTTAGAAGTTGCTTGAGCCACCAAATCATAGCTTGAAGAAAACTGATCAAATACTATATTGCAAAACACTTTTAGTTAGATTTCTCTGAACCATAATTTAAAACTCAATACCAACCAGAGCTAATACGCAAATTAAAGATGGTGAGGTACATTCTGGCCATAGATAGCTACTTTCGTCACAATTGCTAATGCTAAATCAGCACAAATAATGAACCATTTTCAGCTAAAGTGATGCTACTTTACATCTAGATAATATACATGCAATAACATTTGGGCAACAAAATTACTGCACTAATCAATAATATGATTAGTGCGAAGGTTACAAAGAGCAGCAACTCAGCACCAGCTCTATATTTGTTACAGAAGTTTGACATTTTGTAGCTTTCAACCCCCTTTCGAAATTACTCTATGAAGTGTCAGCACTAGGTCAAATTTCACTAGTATGTATGAATCTCACAATTTTAGCGGAGAAGAAAGAGCACAAAATCCAGCAGCTTGTGATTATATAGATAGTTACACCATGTAGAAAACACGGTAAAGTAATCAGGAAGCAGCAGGTTGTGGTAAGAACCAATCTTGCCCACATTCCAAGAGCCAAAAGCAGCCAATGAACAAGTGAATAATCTGAAGCCTCTCAATTATTTAAATGCCCACATGAGCTCCCCCAGCTCACCCACCCAATCTTGCTTCCTTTTGTCTCTCTCCATTGCTCTCTCGCATCTCCCTCAATTAATTTCTCTGTCCCACACCACTGCATACTATACACGACAAGCCCAATTTTATCTCAAGAAAAAAAAGGAAGATTTATAATGTAAAGAAAGATCTTGACAACAACAACAACATAGAAGAGGAGAGAAAAAAGAAAAAAATCAAACTGATGATGATGAGACTTAACATCTTATCATCATCTCCCTTTCTCTTCTTTCCTTTACTTTCCATAGCATAGCAATCGTCCGAGAACAACCACATTTACTGTTCCTGTATATGAAGCAGGAAAGCCCACCTCTGCTTAATTACCTGATCTAAGCGGCTAATAGCTTTTTTGCTGTTAGGGTTTTGATCAGCAAAGTGATTATTTCAAGAGATCATGAGCGTGGAAGAATCACTCAAGTGTCTATCTCTCGACTACCTCAACCTGCTCGTCAACAGCCAGACCTTTAGTGATGTTACCTTCAGCGTCGAAGGCAGACTCGTTCATGCTCACCGTTGCGTCCTTGTCGCTCGTAGCCATTTTTTTCGAAAGTTATTCTGCGGCATCGATCCTCCTCCACTGAGATCATCAACGGCGTGGTCTGGATCTCGAGGAGGAGGAGGAGGGCAAGCAAGGGGAAGCTTGCCTATGGTGATTCCGGTTGACTCGGTAAGTTACGAAGTGTTCATGCTTGTTCTGCAGTTTCTTTACAGCGGGCATGTGCTTCTGGTTCCACAGAAGCATGAGCAGAGGGCTGATTGCCATGAGAGAAGCTGCTGGCATACACATTGCTCTTCCGCGATTAACTTGGCGCTTGGAGCTCTCGCTGCTGCACGGTTGTTCGGCGTCGAACAACTCGTGATTCTTGCCGAGGTCTGTATTCTCCTTCCCTCTTTCAACTTCTTGCAATATCACCACTGTATGTATAATTAGAGAAGAATCGTTGGCTAACCGAATCAAACTTAATTGAATATGGATTTCTAGTATAGATAATTTAATAGATCTGTCATTTCATATATCTTTTTTCCTCCTTCAGTTTTTTGATACATCGATTTCAATTATGACATATCATCACCACCCCTCATGATTCTTTCTGCTGTTTGTCTTCTGCTAATTATATAACAGCTCCTCATGATTCTGAGTTTCTGCTCTCTCTTTTAGCCTATTGATTGATTCTGTTTTAGCCTTTTGATTAATTAGACTGCAACTCCTTGTATATTCTGTTATTTTCTATTGATTTATCACTACATATATAGCTAGGGCTTCCATTTTCCCAACATTTCTTTGATTTTTTATGTAATTCCCAAGTTTCTGATCTGTAGGACAATAAAACCATTTCTAGATTAAGTATTATCATAAATAGCATCAGATTCAATATCATCAGGACTTCTGTAAGGTTTGTGTTCCTGATCAATTCCCAAAAGCAAAATGAGGAAAAATAGTTAAGGAAGCAATACATCGAAGCTTTTCTGTTATCATTCCAAAAGTTGGTCTAAACAGAACGGTGATTCAACCAAGCTCTAAATGTCAATAATTTGAAACATGTTTGAAATTTGTTATGTCTTTCACAGCAACAACTGGCGGGTATGGTGGAGAAGGCATCCGTTGAGGACGTGATGAAGGTACTCTTAGCGTCTCACAAGCAAGACCTAAACCAGCTCTGGGCCACTTGCGCTCACCTTGTCGCAAAATCTGGCCTTCCTCCTTCGGTACTAGCCCGGCACCTCCCTCCAGAAGTCGTCGCCAAACTCCAACAACTCCGCAGCATCGGCTCCTTACTATCCCGCGCCCACTCGTTCCCTTTGGCCTTCCACCATCACCCATCTACCATCGACTTATGCGCTACCACCGAGCTCGAAGAGCAACAGAAGCTCCGGCGAATGAGAAGGGCACTAGATTCTTCAGACGTTGAGCTCGTTAGGCTCATGGTCATGGGGGAAGGACTCAACCTCGATGAAGCCCTTGCGCTCCACTACGCCGTTGAACACTGCAGTCGAGAAGTTGTTAAAGCTTTGCTTGAACTCGGCGCTGCTGATGTCAACCACCCTGCTGGACCAACTGGAAATACACCGTTACACTTGGCAGCTGAAATGGTGAGTCCCGATATGGTTTCGGTCCTACTCGATCATCACGCAGACCCAAGCGCTAGGACGATTGATGGAGTCACGCCGCTCGATATTCTTCGGAATCTTACTTCTGAATTTCTGTTCAGAGGAGCTGTGCCAGGGTTAACCCATATCGAGCCAAATAAGCTTCGATTATGTTTAGAGCTTGTTCAATCGGCAATGGTGGTTCTCTCACGAGAAGAAGCCGTTAACGAAAGCAGTAATCCGGCAGCAATCCATGGTCACCACCAGCCATTGTGCACAGACGCTGCTGCCATGCACGGAAGGAGTTTAACTGCTAGTGGACATGGTGGTTCTGGAGCCTCGAGATCGATGTTGTATCTCGATCTAGGAATGGCCGCAGGGTATCATCCGATGGCCGGGTGCGAGATGATGAACAACGACGGAGAAGACAGCGATGTAACGGCTAGCAGATCACACGGTTGTGGTGCAATCAACCAGACATGAATGTACTCTCCTCGTGACTTCCATTAGAGGACACACCACTACTGTAAGCTGAGCTTTTGAACACTACTGTTTTTCTTCGTTTTGATTAATTACATATCTTAATTTCTGCTAGCCAACTATGAGAATTCATTAATCTTCATAACTTCAAAGACATCATCTTCAATCTTCAAGAAATCCCCACAGTTTAATTTTGCTGCTGAAATTTACTACTACTCACATATTAAAATAAAATCTGAGTGCAATTTGTTGGAGTTCCTTATTAGTGGCCTGGGATTTTCAGAACATTTCATAACCTTTGTTTAATTTCATGTTGGTAATCTTAATTGTGTGGTTTGTAAATCTCTGGATTCTTAGTGTAGGAGTTTAATTAGTTAGTTTGGCTCATGAAAATTAAAATGAAAACAGGATGCCGACGGTTTTGAAGTACAGTAGTAGGCACATATGAAGGATCAAGGGAGACGGAGAATCTGAACAGCATTGCTTGCTACAAGAAAAATCTGAGTCTAATATATACTTCTCATCTTTCCAAAAAACTGACTTACATGATTTTTTTTTCTTCTTTCTGAGAGATTCATTATTGAGAAACTAACTACAACAAACTTTTACTTTTTGAGGAAAACAAATCCAATTTTATTTGTTTTTTCTCTCGGTCTCTCTATATATATCTCTGTTTTCTACATTTCTTCTTTTATGGTTTACTATTAAGTAGTACTTACTACTACAACTGCGAGAATAGTCTTTTGATGTCCTACTACGGGTAGCAATATATAATCCAACTCTTACGGTCTATTTCAAAACTGAGCCATTTAATTCAAATTAGGTTAATAATTTTGACTCGTATAAATTTATATATTAGATTAGGTTGAACGCATTTAATTAGTTATTAGATAGGTTGATCAAAAATTGACCCACTAATTTGAATTGCTATTTTTGGAAAGAGCAATTCTTTTTCAGTTATCCCGTATAATAAAATTTTGACAATGAAATCAATAATAATAATTTATAAATTATTATAATTATATTATATTTATAATTACCTATTTATTTTTATATTTTAATAAAATAGTGTAACATAAAAATTATAATATTACCGATAGTATTAACAATTAAGTTATTTTAGTGACGAATTTAGATTTTGTAGAAAAATATTTATCAAAATTTTGTCAGCTGGCTAGGTTTATCAAATTTTTATCAAAAATATTACTATATATTTATTATTATAAAATTTTACTTGTCACTATATAGTTTTAAAAGATAAAAATAAAAATAAATTCTTTTAGAACACTCTAAAGATTAATGAAGATATTAAAAAATGCACATTTTTAACGAATACTCATTAAATTTTTTTACCAAGAACACCCTACTATGTTCTTTCCAACTAATTTTATAATTTCTTATCATGTCCCTCCTAAATGCTCACACATCTTCTTACCTTTGCATCAATTATTTTTGCTATTTTTTTTTCAATATCCTCTTTTATTGGTTTTTTTTTCCACTATCATTTTGATATTTCTTTCTGTTAATAGAGAAAATTAATTTTTTCACAGTTCTTTTAGTTTTTTTTCACACTCTTTTTTATTTTGCACGTCGTCTTGCTACTTTTTGCTATTAATAGAGATAATTGTTTTATTGTTGTTTTGCTGGTTCTTTTCATTATGCTTTTTAACTACTTTATTATTTCTTATAAAGACCTTCAAATTCATACGAAGATCATGAACGTACGATGTCAGAAAATTGAGTCCAATATCCAATGACTTATCCAAAATGCCAAAATAGTAATATAACTAGTTGCTAGTACATATAAGGTAAGCTAGTCTAAATTAATAGTTAGCTCTCCATCATCACTATTTTTATGTTCACTTGTATGTAAATATTCACCCTCATCTGTATCATTATTTTCATTATCATCTCTATCTCGACTATGAAAGTAATAAAGTTACAACAAATGTCAATTTCAAATTATAATTCAAATAAGAAAATGTATTAGGAATCAACACTTTCAACAATGATTATACTTACTTTTCTTGTTTTTATTCGAATTTTCAGGATACTTTTATTTGTCATGTTTAACAACATATTTGTTACAAAAAACACATTGCTTTGGCTTTTGCAATTATTATGTTTTTACAACTTAGCTATGACTATACATGGATCCTCATGTAGTGGACGAAGTTAGAAGAACAGAAGAAAAGAGGTATTTTTCGCGTAGTGGACGAAGTT
The DNA here is from genome assembly GCA_019914995.1 of Acanthochlamys bracteata. NCBI lineage: Eukaryota > Viridiplantae > Streptophyta > Magnoliopsida > Pandanales > Velloziaceae > Acanthochlamys > Acanthochlamys bracteata. The sequence goes on along the minus strand of CM034140.1, from coordinate 5,302,813 downwards.
GAGGAAGTTTGTCGCGTGATCTCGCGCTCATATGCACAAGAGGATTGAAAATAGTAAAATATTAAATTATCATCCTGATTAATCTTGGCCATACTATTTATCAGAAAATATATTTTACACTTTATGTTTCTTTTTCCATTTTTTTCTAGTAACGAAAACATGTAGGTTGACAACATATGCTTTTATATACATATTCACAATTTTATAGTCACAATAAATTTCACATTACAGTATATGCAATCTTGAAATACTTTCAGTTTGCCGAAATTTTTTTTATTTTATCAAGCAAAAGATAAAATTGGCTTAGAAGTTTTCATAACTAGAACTTCAGAATTCAATATTAAGCGAAAGACTTACATCACAGAATCCTAAACTACTAGACTTTGAATTTTTTTCTGTTAGGAAACTAATGAAGCAATGTTGTCTTCATCTTCTGCAAAAGGGGTTTTAGATCAATCCGATTGCTAATGGTCTACGGATGGGCACAATCAAGTTCTTTTTGTTGTCTCTTACTGTATTACCATCAAGTCCATAACTTACCAATCCATTAAACATATAGAAAATGAAACAAAGAAACATCCATATGTATCCATAAAATTGTTATAATACATAAGAACTATTATAACCAAATTCACACACATCTTAAACATAGTGAACATCATGCGAAAGAGCTCGTCATCATCATCATCAAAAATTACAGATAACGATTTACACATCATTCACATTATCCATATCATAATAGTAAGCATAAAGACAAATTTATATTTTTTATTCACATTCAAGTATTCACATCACTTGACAGTGTTTAAATAAAAAATCAGATCCATCCATTCGACAAATCCCACAATTCAAATCTTTATTTTATAAACATACAAAGTCTAATAAAAATTAAAAAAACACGTCACTTGACATTCTTTGAATTAAAAACCATCCACTTATCTGACCAATCTTATATTTTTTTTATTGGAGAAACAATTCAATCTCAAAAGATTGAATCCTTATCTAATCCGAGGAAAACAAACACAAACAAATTTAAACTTTTTAAACAAATTTTATGGTAAGGTCTCACCAGATCCACAATAAGAAAATAAAAAATAGATTTTAAATAAAATATAAAAAGAGGAAGAATGAGAGAGAAAGATTTCTTAAACAGTAGTAGGGTACTTAGATCACTTGTGCGAGGTTAGACAATTCTGTGGTGGGAGGAAAAAAAAGAAACAAATAAGAAAAGCTGACGATATTGAGCAACGACGGCCAAGCGATGGAAGAAAACAGCGTGGGGTGCTCAGATCATGAGCAAGGGGCAAGATCTGCTCGATGGAGGAAGACGAGAAGAAGAAATGACGAACAAAGAAAACCAGGTGAGATCAAGTGAATTTATGCGAAGGGAAAAAGACGTGCGAGCTTTTGGAATTGAAGTGACAATATCACCCTTTCGTGTTTTTATCCGGCACGTCCAAAATTAATATACACAAAGTCCACTTAATAGGGATGGGATATGGGCACCCATCCCGTTAGGAGTATCCAGACACACCAAATTGTGACCTTTGAATTGTTTGATTTGATGACCATGATTGATTCAGCAAATTTCACTCAGCGTATGTTACAAAATTAGTGTACAAGGCCAAAAATAGAATTTCTTGCCCTATTTACAGGTTCTCGTTGTAGATTTTTTTTCTTTCGTTGGCCGTTTGTCTGTGTTTTTTCAGACATTAAGTTCAAAAAAAGCTCAAATAGTGAAGCAGGCGTTTGGATACGTCTGCTTTTAGCCGCTGTAAGCAGATTTAAACAGTAAAAATAAGAAAGCTTCGAATCGAAACTTTTCAATCAAAGCCATGCGAGACTTTTCATGCTGGGTTTGTGAAATGTTCATTTGCCCAAGATAACTTAGCACAATTACAAATATATATATTTCTAACCGGATCTATTTCTTCTTATTTTCTCTCATTTCTTCGTTGCATGAGCCGTTCGCTTCGCTCTCGCGATTTCGCTCCTTCTCTTGAATCGATGTTTTCCATTCTAGCACTGATCCAATAAATTTTTTTTCTGGCATCTTTAGTTTTCTGCCATTCATTTAACTGCCGTCAATTTGGTAAAATTTTGTTTGCCGGCATATCTGTCGCAAGTTCTAAATCAACCGGAACTCTAAATCGGCGCGATTTTGTCAACTCGGACTTCGTTTAGAAGGTATGTACCAGTTGGCGACTAGTTAACAATAGCTCCAATTTACCTCTCATCACTAGAAGAAAAAAAAAAAATCTTGTGTTTTACTTTTAATGTTATTGCTGTGATTTAAAGAAAATCTAGAAGATGCTTGCTTTGGTGGTGCCACCATGTTGCATCTTAGTTTTCCATCCAATTCTTGTTATTGAGCGGCGGTCGAATTCCACCAACGCCGCCACCGGCGCTGCATGTTTGAGAGTTGGTGGTGGCTTTCGGGTTTGGTGCATGTGAAATGGTTGAGGTGGAGAGCTGGTAGTGGCAGTAGTAGCTCGTCTATTTATATGGTGCCTGAGGAAGAGAAGATAACTCGTCACTTGCCGCTCAATTTTTCTATCGTAAGTATCCAAAATTTTCTAATTATTTCATTCATTCCTAATGAAATTGTCATTGTTAGTGGTAGTGATACTTGTTATTGCTAATTCATCATTATTGTTATGTTAGATGAAAAAATTCCTTCATGTTTCTTTTACTTTTTTTGTGCTAACTTTAATTATGGTATTTTTGTTGAATTATGTCTGCTAGTAATGTTATTATTTCTTTTTATTCACTGTCAATTTCTTAAAAATATACACTATTCTTATTGCTTCAGTTGATGTCTTTGTTGCTGCTGTTGTAAATACGTTAAGATATTGCAACGTATTAAGAAATTTGATTGGGCCGCCATATTGAGGCATAAGATCATAGACATCATAGGAGGATTATTCACTTCTGTAGGTGGTTTTTCACTAGATAAACTAGTAACAACCATATGGCTAGTTATGCTTCAAATTTGATAATTATTGTGTCATTCAGCTTAAGTAGCTCATATGACTGTAGGGTGGTCTTGCTATTCAAAATGAATTTTTAATTGAAATGTTACCATATATTAAAACAACAAATATTACTATTTTTACATGGATGAACTTATTTTTGGAGGTAGCTGTTTTGTAAATTGTAACTACTAGTATTGTCTGATTTGTTTCCTACTTTGTTGATTTCTGAGAATTGAATCCTATTATGGCAGCCTTTTTACATGTTCTAGTTCTAATAGTTTGTTTGTTATTCTGTCGCAGTCAGTTGCCTATGTAACATTTTATTATGCTTGTGCATCCGTTTAAATGACTCTTATACCTTGGGTTTTTGTAAATTGAATTTTGTAAATTTCAAATTTCAGTTGAATTGATGAGTTTTATACTATTAAGCATATGATGTATGTATGATGATTTAATGATGATGTATGACATGGCTCATTGACACTCATGGGGATGCTGCTTACTGGGTAGCTTATGTTTATATGTGAAAATCTCTTGTGAGTTCTTGAGATTGATTAAGGAACTATACATATGATCATTATGCTCTTTTCAGGAATTTTATACTAGAATGATAGGAGTTCTATCAGTTCAGAAGCTAAGCAACTTTGGGTGACTTGATGCTTATGCTATCAGGAACCTATCGCAGTTAGGGGTTGATTGGTGCCTTCTTGCTGGAGTTCATAATCAGATATTTGTCAAATACTTATTAATAATATAAAGTTGATCTATCAATGTAAATACTAAGATATAAATTATCAGCAGTAACCTCTTTTTGAGTACTAAAGCTATTTAAATTATTAATATATGGAACAAGCTCATATGTAGTGTATTTATATATCTATGTATACCTTTATGTTTGATTTATTATTTAACCTCATGGAAGGGTAATAGCAAGCTGCAGGGAAATTGGAAATGAAAATAGTCCATGATTAGTGATAGTATTTCATAGCCTTTATATGTATTAGGTATATCTGTTACATAAGATTGCTAAAGAAAAAGCAATCTTTTCCCGCTTGTGAGTCAGCGTACCACACACACTTCACAATCTTAATCTTCCTAAAATTCGTGATATTCTTTTTCTTCTTTGATCTTTTATCCATTACTGCTATTAGTATCGATGATGTACAAAAACTTACTGAATATATGACTGAATAATTATAATTAACTAATAATAATAATATTAGAAAGATATCAATAATATAATACTAATAAATTTTAAAATGTAATTTGAACTATTATAATATTATAATAATAATAAATTTGCCATTAAATTTATAAATATTAATATAAGAAAGTATATATTAAAGTTATTATGTTATAAAATATTAAATTGAAAATGTATGTAAAAGAATTTTAAAATTTTATTATATATCAATTATTGTATAACTAAGTACAATCTCATCATTATATATATGTTTAAAAAATAAACATAATTTTATTCAAATATTTTATTCAGATTTCGGCATCAAATAGTATAATATGATAAAAATTTATTCAAATATTTTTTAATATAAAAATTATTTTTTAGTAAAATTACCGAAGCTAAAAGCACTATGAGTTGTTTAGCTTATCAAAAAAGTAACTTTTTTATTTTTTATTATATATTTTTTAATACATATTATATAAATATTTAAAAATTTATTCAAAAATTTAAAAATAATAAACTTTTTTATAATTATTATATATTTTATTATTTTTTTGAAATAAAAAAATAAATCTTATTTTTTTAAAATAAAAATATTTTTTATTTTTATAAGCACTCCGGACGCGCTAACTTTACTCAAAAAGCTCAAAACTAGAGCAGCCAAAGGCCCTCTTTTTGTCTCTTCCTCTCCCGAGCGGTGAGATCCGACGGCTCCTTCTCGCGAGCGGTACTGCGATCACTTTGGCTCCTCAATTTCTTTCATTTTTTTTCTTCTTGATCTCGCATGGTAGGGAAGAAATTCCGTCGCCCCCGCGAACCGCTAGCGAAGCGTCGGGTTCCGCCGTCAGTGACGATCGTTAGGAATTGACGACTGGAAGGAGGTATTCTCTTCTTCTACCTTCTCTGTTGCTGTTGTTCTTCTCAATTTTATCCTCCTGCCGATATTTTTGAATTTGAGAATTTTCTCAAAAGAAAAACTGATCTTCTTCCCATGATCGGTTTCTTTTGAAAAAACTATTGTGTTAGGATTCAGATTTGATATGTAGTACAAGGGCAATTGTTTAATTGTGTTATAAAATACTTTTGTGTTTACTGATGACTGTCTGACACTTCACAGCTTTCTCGCCGGTTCTTTTCTTGAGCCGTAGTGATGAAGACAACTAAGTCCTTAATATAAAAATTATGTTTTGGAATTTTTTGAATTTCTTAGATTTTTGAAAACTTTTGTGTAGGTAAACTGACTATATTGAGGATTTTGTTTGGAAGGTGTTGTTAGATTGAAGTGTTCTGAAGAGACTAGGAGAATAGGTAATTATTTTTCAGAGTATGTTCAGGTATTTGCAATGTGATTGAAAAGCTTTTGGAATATTTTTTCACTAGCTGTTGTTAGATTAAAAAGGGTTCGAACTTGGATCATCTTATTTTTCCTGCTGATTGTTAAACATTCCTTCAAAATCTTTATTTTTTTAACAGAATGTGTATGTTTTCAAGTTTCCAGTTAAAGGTGTATTATTGAGATTTCAAGTTTCAATTTTTGTTGATGGTATTCATCTCAGCTTGCTGAGAATGTATTATTTTTGTTAGGTTTGGGTTTGTAGGGTTCCAGACACATGAGCAAACTGCCTTAGCAGTAAAGATGGCTAATGGCATGTGCGATTCTGACGAAAGTAAGTTCCTCATGCCCACATCTTCTTTTGCATTCAATTGAATATGAAATTTGATGAGTTTATACTTGTAGGTATCAGTGGGGCACATAGCCAACTCCACAACGGAAAATTTTCAACCCATTGCTGCTACCCGCACTGTCGATTCAGCACCAGTTGTCCTAATATGTTCTGTTGTGGAATGTTTCTTTCTTAGATTTTAACCGAAGTTTCTGTTGAATTTTTTCAGGTAGGAAACTCATGTTGATTTGCAGTATGCTTCAATATATTTGCATGATTGGAGATGCTATTGCCTACATAATAACCTTTGCAAAGAGTCTTATATACCTTTCAGTCTTTTATATTATGATAGAATTGTTTCACCGTTTAAAATTTTTTGTTCGATTTATTTTCTGTTATACTTATTAGAGTTTGTTATGCTGCAGGGCACTACGAAAGTCACTGTTTTCACAAAGAAGGGACCAAAATCCTTGGGAATACACAACATGTCATATGTATTGATCTTCGGCAGTATGTGGTATTCCAATGCCATCAAGAGCTCACAAAATTGTGTTGTCTTGTGTTTTACAAGTTGTTGTGTTGTTATAAAGACACGGTTTTGTGCAGAACTTTTTTTTTTCTGATGTAAACTTCAGTGGAATATAAACTTCATTTTGGATGTACAGTGTAAGAAGATTGAATGTACAATGCAATATTATTTTAGATTGAATCTGGGCATATGTTTGAATGTCCAAATAGCTCAACTCAGGTCAGAGCATTTGCCATTACATACTTAGTTACATAAAGAACCTACACCGGCTTTATACATAGTAATGATTCAGAAGATATAACAAATTACTTTATGGATTAACAAAATTACATAATACCAAGTCATTACAAGGTCCTCGCATCTCATTTAAAGCATTGAAATAGGGAAGATCACTGGATATCCGGCCCAATGTGGAGCTTCAAGATCATGTTTACTAGTTATCGAGCTACTGCTGTTGCATGGTTCAAGCTAGTTGCCTCTGATATGCGAGCAACTCTACAGGCATATAGACGAAGTGGTGCTAAATCTACAGTGCAGGGGACAACAGTGGGTTGAAAACTATCCCTAGTGGAGTTGGCTTAGCGCCCCATGAGCACTACAAGCACAGATTCACCGAATTTCATATTCAAGAGAAAGCAAAAGAAATATGTGGGCACAGCAAACTTACTTTCATCGATTTCTCTTATGCAATCCTCCCATTAGCCATCTGTACTACTAAGGCAGCTTGCTCATGGGTCTGGTACCATACAAACCCTTTATCCCTTTGCACTTATATCTCTGCGATGAAACCAACTCCAATATAGTGAAATTGGCGATGAAACTTTGCTTGTGTAACCTATTTAGACATCCGAGGCTTGTAGTGAAGGAACCGCCACATCAAATATTCTAACCAAAGATCATTAATGTTTAAATCCATTGCACTCGATTAATGTGTTATGGAAGTAAGCTGAGAAATATTTTCAACCTTCAAGGACCTTCAATCTAACAACACCTGCAAAACAAAATCCTCAAAATTTTCAAAACATATTCTTTACACTAAGGACTTACTCGTCTTCATCACTAATGCTCACAAAAATAATCGACGACATATCTGTAAAGTGTGGCACAATCATTAGTAAACACAAAAGTAATTAAAAACAAAATTAGACGAACCTTATATTTATAGGTGTCAAAATAGGCCGAGCCAAAACAGACGGCCCGCAGCCTGGTTAGTCAGCTCGAGGAATAGTTCATTCGGTCCGATCTTACGGGCAGTATCGGACCTACCTTGTCAGCACGTCGGGCGACCCACCTGGATACTATTATGTTGACAAATTAATATTGACTTTGATCTGTTCAACTGTCAAGTCACAGTTGATTAGGTTAAAAAAAAGAAAAAAGAAAACAACAGTCATGCTGACATCAGCATGGTTGTTACTCGTTAGCTGCAGCCGTTGCAATCTTTTTGTTTTTTTTCTAAATTTTTATTTATTCACCATTTCATATTTTTATCTATAAATATATCTTATCTTCATTCAACTTTTACGCAACAAATTTTTATTTTTCAATTCTCATTTTCATTCTCATACGAATTTATAAAAGTATTTTTTTCTTACTTTATTTCTTAAATTCATATTTTTTAATTCTCAAAAAAGTTTTAATTGTTATTTCAAATGAATCCAACTATTTGTGTCATTTATCTTGATATAGATGACATGTCATAAACGATCCAAATTTGGAGAAGATACATGTTTTCCGTATGGAAAAATGAGATGAAATTTCTCAAATACAAAGAAGTTTCCATCATAGATATAATGAAAGTCCTCCAATTTTGAGTATTGGAAGTAATTCAGTTTTAGCATCGACAACAACAAAACGTTCAAAAGTAATAGCTTCTGAAGCCTGAAATTATTTTACCGCCGAATATATAGTACAAAGTGATGATACTAAATAAAAAATGACGAAATATAAGTTTTACAATAAAGTTATAACTGCTAATCTTAGTGCATGAACCTGACATTTAATAGCAAATGGTAAAAAATATGTTCCAAAAATGAAATCGAAATGGAGCCTTCACAAACTCAACTTCAATTCAATACGGATGGTTTGGTAAGTACTTGATCTTATGATTCTATGTAACTAGAAAATCTCTTAGCCGTATGATTTATGCTATCAATATACTTATTAAATATTAGTGAGTCATCTTTTTATGAAAAGCATTTTAACAGAGCATATTGTTCACAATTTCAAAAATTGAGTAGAACGACTACTAGAAGAAATATTTATTACAAGAAAATGCGCACTATATTAAAATCTGAATTAAGTTCATTAAAATTTTTTATTGCGTTAACATCTCATACTTAGAGCAGAATAGCTAAACAATATTATTTAATATTGTTGCATATTATTTAGATTCAAAATCGATTATGCAAAAGGAATTATTAGCTTTAGACTTATTAATTTCACACATGATGCTAAAAATATTTCTGAGCGCATTATAAGTGTAGTTAAAAATTGGGTATAAACAATCGCATTATCTCTATTACATTAGATAATGGTTCAATAAATACCAAAACAATTCGATTTCTTGAGAAAGAGCTAAGCTCAAATATGGGAAAAATTTTACTATATCAACGTTGTGCATACTATATTACCAACTTGATCGTACAATCAGATATATAGCAGGTAAGTGAATAGATTAATGATATTCGTGTTGCTATTTTTTAGATTACTAGTTGAAATAAATGTTTAGCTGAATTTAAAAGATATTGCATAGCAGAACATCTGAAATCTAGAAAGTTCAATCTTGATATGCTAGTAAGGTTAAATTCTACTTATTTAATATTAAAAAATATTTTAGATTATAAAAATGTGATTATGATTTTTTTAATTTACAAATGGGTAACAACATATTTACTGAAACTCATTGGATTAGTGCTGAAAAGCTTATAAAATTTTCAAAATTTTTTTATGATGCTACTATTTTTTTATATGATATTTACTATCGTACTTCTTCATTAGTTTTATATTCAATTCTTAATATAGCTACTATGTTGCATTCACATGTAACATATCAATTAGTTGGATTTATAGTTACAACAATGACGACAAATTAAAAAAATATTCGTCTGATATTTTTCTTTTATAATATTTTACCTTTATATTAGATCCTAAATTTAAAATTGTATATTTTTCTAATACTCTTACATATATTGGTATATATTTGGATATTTTTGACATTCAACTACATATAATTAATGCTCGTAAGAAGCTGTACGAAGTTTATGATTTTTATGAAGTTAGGTTTGATAATTTACGGAATCAACAACAATAAGCAACAACAGCACAAATTTATTAAAGTAAGAACAAAAAACTATCAATTGGTCTTTGATCTCCATCAAGTCTGGCTCAAATTCAATACTATTTTCAACTTCAAGCAGTATGCAATTTTCTTCGGACTTGAACAAATATTTTGAATGAGATACCATCATGATAGAAGACAATGAAAACTCAGAAGATTTTAATATTTTGAATTGGTAGAGGACACATTCAACAAGATATCTAGTACTCTTTCAATTAGAACGTGATATTTTGACTATTTTTGTTTCAACTGTGTCTTCAGAATCGGTATTTAGTATAGGCTGAAGGATAATTGAAGAACGGAAAACAGAACCTACTAGTGAGATGGTTGAAGTGCTAACTTATCTGAAATACTAAAAATTTGCAGTAAAAAAAATAAAACATATAACTCACAATGAAGACCTGACTAAACAATTTCAGAATTATTATTAAATAAAAATATTATAAGTAAAAATTTATAATTATATACATATTGCAAATTTGGAATAAATTTAATAATAAATGTTAAAGTTATTTTTTTAATTTTTATTTTAAAAGTAAATAAATAATAGGCAAACGGACCGACCGAGTCTAAAAATTTATTTCTAGACTAGGCCGACGCAGCATGGGTAAGGGGATCGAGCCGGCCCGACCCGGTTGTGTTCGTTGGCCAGACCAGGCTGGCCCGTCTATTTTTGCTCCTATACTTATACTACATATCAAGTTTGAATCCTAACATAATTATTTTTTCAAAATAAATCGACCATAGGAGGAAGATTAGTTTTGTTTTTTTAAAAATAATTTCATATCAAATAAATCGACAGGAGGGTAAACCTAAGGAAGGACAGTAGCAAGAGAGAACATAGATGAGAATATGTCCTTCTTGTCGTCAACACCCAATGATTGTCATTTGCAGCGAAACTCGAAGCCTCGCTTGCAATTAGTAGGGATGCGATGAAAATTTTTTAAACCTACAACGAGAGATCACAAAGAAGAAAAGAAAATATGAAAGAGGAGTTGAAGCGATTGAAATGTCGCTCCCGTTAAGGAGCCGTTGGATTTCACCACTCGCGAGAGGAACTGAGAAAGGAAGAAAATGGAAGAAAGAAAGAAAAAAGAAAACTTACAACCAGGACCCCATAAATAAGACAAACAATTTCACTTCTGCCCTTGTACAGTGATTCCGTAGTATACTATAAGCAAAATTTGCTGAATCCATAGTTGCCGTCAACGTAGTCTGATTCGGCCGTAACGGCCGAGTCGAATCGAAAATTGACGACGCGACTACTGTTTCAGGCCGAGTCGATTGCTTATTGAGTCACCGATAGCAACCCACTGCTCATTATCGTTGCTTCGATCAACGGCGTTACTAAGATCATCATCGCTGCTCAAATTGCCGCTACTCGAATCATTGTCGTGTCTCATCACTGCTACGAATCTATCGAGCTCAATCCACCTCATCGTTGTCTTTCTTGCTCGGCTATAACCCACATCCACCGTCGACTTGTTGTTTGTTTGAAAGCCACAAATCAATCTGTTGACACATAAGTTATACTCAATCATAAATGAAATTAGCCAACAACTACAAGATTGATCATCGAATCATTCAAACCACAATGTATAAGTGTCACGCCCCAATTCTAGGGTCATAATCGCACTAGTTTAAACCAAGTCTAGATCAAAATTCGGACTTGACCCAATCCAGTAAGTCTCTTTAATACGAGATTCAACCCAATTCAAAATTTAGAATATGCCGAGGTATTCAAAATTTTGACAGAGCCTTCTCTATAAACTTAAGGAGAAAACTTAAGGGGTTATCATAACAAGCATTCACATTAATATTAATAAGTGAAGGAAAGAACTTAGATCATAAACTAAGATATACATTGACACTATTTAATATTACAAGGCCTAAAAAATATACTCCAAATTACACAATCAAGAATAGTACAGGTCTATCGACGTTATAGAGCCTTCTATATGTAAAATGAAAAAATGCTGAAATCAAATTGATATCATTTATGTGTGAGCATAAGAACACTGTCGCATTAGCTACTCTCTACCAGCACTTTCGAACTATTCTGGAGAGGCCAAAGAAAAGGAGTGAGCCCAATCTTAATGAGATGAAGAGCAGAATGCACGCTTAAGGTTACTAATGCATTATCTAGTGTTTGATTACTATATTTCTACATGTACAAAAATATAAATATTGGATTAAAATCTTTCTTATCAAGTTTTTAATCGTCTCATATCGACTCAGTCCTTAATCGCAAGAGTACGACTATCTGCAATGTAGTATGCAATAAGCCAAAAGCATACAATAAAACTAAATTAATATGCTTTATGAATTATAAAAATCATTACTCAACATTTCAAATACATATGTATAAGAAAGCAATGAACAAAACCTAGTTAGAAATAACTAGTTAATTACAACCATTAAATCGTACATTTTAGAAGTACTTAAATAACTACAAATATTCGATTAAACAAATATTTTAAAGTAAATAATTGAATAAAATATAAAATAGTATTAATATGATTTCACAAACAATAATGAACATTATTATAGGCTTTGGAAAGCATATCCACTGCAAACTTAGTAGAAATAAATAACGAACCCAAAATCGAGTTATAAATAAATAATTAGTAAGTAGATAATTAATAAATTAATTAGATAAATCAAGCAATTAGTAAAAATTACATAAGTATAACATCAAAGTTAAAGATGCAAATAAATGATTAAACAAATACATAATAAACATTAAGTAGTATTATCATTGAAAATATAATAATCTGTCAAGTCAAATGTACAAAATTTAAACATAATTTTAAAATAAAATTCAACAGTTAAGGAGTCAGAGTATCTAAACCTAAATCTAATCTCCAATCTAATATCTCCGCCCGCACTCGGTGTCCAAACTCTATTTGCGCCCCATCGAGGCTACCTACATCTGATTGATCGGTCCGAATGTGCCGTAGCATCGCCTCCACATCGCCTTCACGCTTATGGGCCTACCTAATACTATGGCCATAGGTGGAAAACTCTCCCTAATTTAATTTCTATGCTATATATGAAGAACAATGAGTCGGTGATTTGTTGATAAAATTTCAGCTTAATTGGACCACGACTCGATCTCCATCCATTCAGTTGATCAAGATGTAACAAATATTAAAACTTATATATATATATATATATATATATCTATAAACACGAATTAGAATTAGCCGCTGTTCATCGCCGTCGGGCAGTGCGTTAGAAAGTCGGCCGTTGAGCGAATTTCAGGTAAAGTTTTAGAACTATCTTTTATATACTTTGTAAGCATTTAAAAAATTGTATAACAATTTCAACGATTTTGTTTTTTTTCAAGCTTGTTTTTGGAGAGCTGGAAGGAGTGGCAGTCGGAGAATTTTGAACAGTCGGTGATCAGCATTTCAATGGTTTTAGATGATTATTTTTACTTCTGCATATTTCTTAGTTGATTTTTATTGACTTTATATTTATTTATTGGTGATTTTGTTTTCCGGTTTGATGTCTCTGATGCAGAACTTCAAAACTGGAAAAATAGTTGGTATGTGAAGCTGGTAATGGTAATCTGATTTGAGTTTGGTAGTATGAGTATGTGTATTTGGGTAATCAGCATTTTATTTTGTAGTGATGTGAATGAGGATGTGTATTTGGTTTCAATTTTCTACCGTGGTATGTGAGTATGCGAATGTGAATGACAAAAATATTATTGGTAATATTTTCTGATTTCAGTTATTCTAATTGATCGATGATTTGAGTAATTGGATAGGAGTTGTTATTCATTAGAACAATTTGATCGATACTATGGTTGTTATATGGTTTCAATTTTGTTGATTGATATGTTTAAAAGATTGGCAGGCTCTGGAGTATGCTGGGAATTCAGTAAAAGACAACAATAAGAATAGGATTATGCTTTGGCATATGCAATTAGGAACTGGATTGCAGGCAAAACTATCTCTGTTGGAGATGTAGACAACATTGTTGTATTACTTCCCAAGAGAGAGAATTTGTATTTAGTAGTGTAGAATTAAGATATGTAAAGCTTTTCATTTAACAACGTATTTTGAAGCTATGGTTAAGCAAACTTGTAATCAAACTTTTCTTTATTGCTTAATGAAATACTAAAAAATTTTCAACAAATCCTGAATTATTTTTATGTGAATGTGAATGTGAATGTTATATGAAGGTGGAACATAAAAAAGATGATAACTATATAAATGTGTGTTATGTGAATGTCAAGGTGAATATGAATATGAATGTGGAAGGTTCAAGAGTGTAATGCATTGTCATGAATGCCGGATAGTTATGAATATTTGGACTGCAATATTGAGATGCAATATTGGACTGAATGCTGGAACATTAGTATGCTGGTACATTGCATGCTGAAATACTGGACAAGTACAAGTTGTTTACCATTTGTTCTAGTATATTGGAATGTCCTATTATGCTGGAACACTAATTGTAATGTTCACGTCATAAATCAAAATGAATGCAATATGTCTCTAATGAATATTTTTTTTTCACTATTTTGTCTTATTTACTTTTTTTTTCATTGCTTTTTCTTATTGACATTTTTTTCACTGTTTTTTCTTATTTTACTTTTCATTCACTGTTTTTTCTTGTTTTATTTTTTTCACTGTTTTTTCTTATTTTACTTTTTTTTTACTGTTTTTTTCTTGTTTTACTATTTTTTTCACTGTTTTCTGTTATTTTATTTTTTTCCACTGTTTTTTTATTTTACTTTTTCTTACTGTTTCTTTTATTTGACTTTTTTTTCACTGTTTTTCTTATTTTTGTGACTTTTTTTCTTTAGATTTTTCAATGCCCTTTTACTATTTCTTGAAAGCAATTTCAAGTTCAGAAGACGATATATATACAATGCAAGAAATTTGAATACAATATCCAAATATTTATGCAAAAATGCCAAAATAAACATACAACTAGTTGATTGTACATACAAATATGATAGCTACTCCAAATTGATAGCTCACTCTTCATCAACACTATCTTCATTTGTGTTTTTGTCTTCATCGTCTCTATTAAGAACCGTCAATTAAAAATGTAAAGGCACATGTCAATTTCAAAATATTTTTCCAAAAAAAGGTTAGTATATAGGAATCAAATTAAACAAATTACTATACTTACTTGTCTTGTTCTTTCTATTTGAATTTTCTGGACAATTTCTTTTGTCATGTTTGACACCATACTTATTACAATAGACACATTTTCTGGCTATCTTCGCTTTAGCTTTTGCAGTAGATTTTTCCAAACCTCCTTTAATTCTAATAGTGCTCTTACAAATTTTTCTTTCTTTTATTCGTGAGATGTTAGGATTTCAAATTAAACTTGAGAGGTATCAATTGGGGCCGGTAAGCTCACATTTATACTATCTGGATCATCAATTGAAATTTTATCCCTATCATCAGTCTTTCTTACTTGTTTTATTCTTTGGGATGCTTGCAATATTATTTGGTATTCTTTATCGGTTTCAACCGCTTCATAAATCAGTTGATTATAAACCATCTGAAGTTCAGTAATTCTCAGTAGATTAGAGTTCTCATGGCTACTTATTTATGTAATAACATACCTGGCTCTATATTTGTTGGCAATTTCATCCACCTTTCAAAAACAAAGTGATCTAGGAGCTCTATATCACGATTTTGAAAAATCTTTAGAAGGTGCCCACATGGAATTCCCAAAAATTTAAATAATTTCCGTTCATAATTAACTTCCTTCGTGGTTGAATTGAATATCACCTTCCACTTCCGTTATTTCCCTCCATTCGAAACTTATAAATATATGCCGTACAACCATCATTACTTTTTTCGTCATCATGCAAGATGTTGGAATTACAAGGATAATTTTGATGATAACAAAGATTTAAGAACTATGATTTATACAAGACTAATAATCTGAAAACAAGCTCTGCAGGATTAGACAAACAAAGATCATTTCATTTACAGCAAATAAAAACAGCCATCATACAGCTAACTGCTATACTACTGCTAACAGCATTCGGGACAGAGGATGCCACAGCCACATCACAGTCAGCCGCTCAACTACTGAAGCGGGACAGAGGACAGCATACGGGACAGAGGATGCCACAGTCACATTACAGTCAACTGTTCGACTACTGAAGCATAAGAAGACTTCTATGTTTCGAAACAGACCCTTGTGTTCAGCGGCAACGAAATTTTCCTTGCTTCAAAAATCACCTGCACTCACAACGGAATGAAGCACTTCAAACAGAAGATCTACAAGAGCTTTTCACAGAAAAGGAAAGCTCAATAATCAAGGGAAGAAAGCACATTACACAAGTCAAAGTCTTTGTTCAAGTCAAGCAGTCAACCTGCATTGCATTTATTATGGACAAGGCATATCAACTCATCAGCTCACCGAGTCTCAGACAGAAGCTTAGCTAAATTAAGCTTTCAACCGTTGGCAGCAAATTCAAACTTCTACAATGCATTTAATGCAACGAAGACCTTACACAAAGACAACCGAAAGAAGCTTGGAAGCGGTTGATTAACCATTGGAAAAAACCGACTCCTCTCTAACGTGAAGAACCACCTATGGAAGAGAGCGCCAACAGCAACGTTCCTCAACGGTTCCTGCACAGGGAAGAAACTCTATAAGAAGGGAGTCACAGCAACGAAGCAAAATGGAGGAGAGAAGATAAGAAAACAGAAGTAGAGAGAACCCAAGCAAAAACAGAGATATACAAGAACTCTACCACTCTACACAAAAATATTCTTCTGCTGGTCACGAACTCGACTACTCCACACAAACAAATCTTGCTGCCAATCATACTGAAGAAATCTCTCTCAGCAACCTCTCCGATCATCTCATCTGAATCACATCATGAACACTTAACATTCATGAGATAGATCTTGTGCTCAATCTTGGTCTATTTTTTTGTAACGTCTTACTGACATTGTAAATGTGGTGCTGTAGGCACCGGTAAAAGAAACTCAGGTAGAGCTTGGTGTAAGCTCTTAGACCTTGTAATAGAGTTAGCAAATCAGCCAGGGGGACATGCGTGTCCAGTAAGCTGTTAGGGGTTGTCTTGGCGAAGAAACCCGGTAGAGTAAGTGTGCTTGGTGAAGCACTTTGCTCTAGGTGTATTTGTAGCTTATTAAAGGTTTAGTGAAGCTTTGACTCTGGTGATAGAGCGACCGTTGATGTAGGCAAAGGGTTTTGCCGAACCACGTTAAATACCCTGAGCACCACTCTTGTCACTTATGTCATTAAGCACTCTAACTCTCTCTGTCTGCAGGTTACAGCATTGACACAGTCGACTGTAAGCTTACTGCCAGTAGGATAACTAAACTTGACGAAAATTTTTATTGACTAACTCAATTCACCCCTCCCCTCTTGAGTTAATCTTACAGAAAAACTTAACACAAGACATACTCAACTTGGGCTTTCTGAAATTCTTTTTTGCATCTGTTGTTTACATTTCTCGTATACATTTTTGCTACACTTTTCAAAAGAAAGGCACTATTATCCAAAATGCAGTATGAGTGCTCACTAATATAATCCTCCTTCTTTTCTCTTTCAACAAGTCGACTAAAAAATTTATTATTTTTCAATACAAATGCTCGAAAAGTTGTGCTTGGTTGAAAAAATTCCTTATAAATAGCATTCATACCTTCGGCCCGTGAAGTGATGTTCATGCAACCATAAAATGTATCTAAATGATAAACCGGTGCCCATTTTGTTATGTTTTTCTGTAAGATTAACTCAAGAGGGGAGGGGTGAATTGAGTTAGTCAATAAAAATTTTCGTCAAATTTAGATATCCTACTGGCAGCAAGCTTACAGCCGACTGTGTCAATGTTGTAACATGCAGATAGAGAGAGTCAGAGTGTTCACTGACATAAGTGACAAGAGTGGTGCTCAGGGTATTTAACGTGGTTCGGCAAAACCCTTTTGCCTACATCCACGATCGCTCTATCACTAGAGCCAAAGCTTCAGTAAACCTTTAATAAGCTACAAATACACTTATAGCAAAGTGTTTCACCAAGCACACTTACTCTACCGAGTTTCTTCGCCAAGATAACCCCTAGCAGCCTACTGGACACGCATGTCCCCCTGGCTGATTTGCTAGCTCTATTACAAGGTCTAAGAGGTTACACCAAGCTCCACCCGAGCTTCGTTTTTCAGTGTCCGCGGCACCACCTTCACGATTGTTAGTAAAAAGGTTACAAAAAAAAATAAACTAAGATTGAGCACAGGATCTATCTTGTGAATATTAAGTGTTCGTGATGTGATTCAGATGAGATGATCAGAGAGGTTGCTGAGAGAGGTTTCTTCAGTATGATCGAGAACAAAACTTGTTTGTGTAGAAAGAAAGAGTTCTTGTATATCTCTGTCTTTGCTTGTGTTCTTTCTCTCTATTTTTCTTGTATATTCTCTCTGTATTTCTTCTATTCTCTCCTATCCTTCTTCGTTGCTGTGAGTCCCTTTTTATAGAGTTTCTTCCTTGTGCAGAAACGTTGAGGAAAGTTGCCGTTGGCGCTCTGTTTCATAGGTGATTCTTCACGTCAGAGAGGAGTCGATTCTATCTAGTGGTTAATCAACCGCTTCCAAGCTTGTTTCGGCTGCAAGGTCTTCGTTGCATTAAATGCATTATAGAAATTTGAATTTGCTGCCAACGGTTGAAAGTTTAATTTAGCTAAGCTACTGTCTGAGACTTGATGAGCTGATGAGTTAATTTGGCATGTCCATAATAAATGCAATGTAGGTTGACTGCTTGACTTGATCAAGGACTTTGACTGCTTTTTTTTTTGATTATTGAGCTTTCCTTTTGTGTGAAATTGAAGATGATTTTAGCTCTTGTAAATCTTCTGTTTGAAATGCTTCAGTCCGTTGTGAGTTCAGACGATTTTTGAAGCAAAGGAGATTTTGTTGCTGTTGAACCCATGGCTCTGTTTCGATACAGAAAAGTCTTCTTATGCTTCAGTAGTCGAGCAGCTGACTGTAATGTGACTGTGGCATCCTCTGTCCCGTATGTTGTCATCTGTCCCGCTTGAGAGTAGCACAAAGATTGGGTCAGATGATGGTACATTTTTATCTGCTGTAAATGAAATGATTTTTGTTTGTCTAATCCTGCAGAGCTTGTTTTCAGATTATTAGTCTTGTATAAATCATAGTTCTTAATTCTTTGTTATCATCAAACTTATCCTTATAATTCCAACACATTTGTTTCGAGTCTCATATATTCTCTTTAGCCATTCATTCTCTTGAATTCGTATGCCGACACCAATCCTCCCATCCCTTTTCAAAAGTGTTAGGAATATAACTTTCCCAAATACACGACTTGATATCTTTCTTAACTTTTAATTTTTTGAAATAAATGTGTGAAAGCTTCTCGGCGAATTTCTTCATGATATGCTATAAACAAAATCTATGTCGTGTATATAGAAATACCTTAACAACTGCTGCAGTCATAGCTTTGTCTTGATCTGTCATTATTGAAGATGGAGTACGGCCGTCCATAGCTGCAATCTAGGTCTCAAAAAGCCACTGAAGTAATTCTTCTGTCTCATCCAAAAATAATGCACGGCCAAACTGGATTGATTATATGTGATGGTTAACTCCAGTGAATGGAGCAAATGTCATGTTATATACATTCTTGCGGTAAGTGATGTAAAAAAAAATCACGTCACCAAAATAATGATATTGAGTACGTGATCGACTATCGATCCAAAAAAAATTTGTTGCTCTTGCTTCATTGTTAATCTGTAATGTATATACAAAAAGTTCGGATCTTCTATGTTCTTTTGTTTAAAGAAATTCAACACAGCAATAGCATCACCACCAATAGGCTTTTTGTACTCCTTCGAGCGACACAAATGGTTCCAACAATCTCTTTTATCGAAACTATTTTGTGGCCCGTCAAGTATATCTGTAATTTTACTTATAGGTAAGCATTCATCACGGAATGAGTCGATCAAATTCGTAACTGTAGCAGGCAAATTTCTACAAACATGCAAATACATCTTTTTGTCGGACTCACAAGATTGTGATTATGCTCTCCTTTATAACCAACTACTTTCCATGTTTCAGTGCCTTCATTTTTAATCCTCAGTATTGCAAGGCATCCGCATTTCACTATACTCGTATTTTTTCTTTTTTTCACTTCTTTCTCGGATCCGTCGTCTGTCTTTTGTGGTCGATGGCCTCTATGACTACTATAACGATCACAAGTCATTTGGTAAATACTCACTTCTTTTGAATTCAAAATTCTTTTGTGAGTTGTTCAAGTAATGGCGCTAAATTCAGCTACTTTTTCATAATTTATATAAAATTGTTTAGCAGCATCAAGACTCTCAAAAGTCATCCCTAAACATGGTGTGAGAAGAGTAGAAGATGCAGCAGCCTCCATAATTCTAAAAAAATAAACTGCTGAAAATAATAGAGTTAGAACAGTGAAAATCTAGTGCAAACAGAGACTTTTTAGTGCAAACAGAGAAAAAATATTCAAAACAGAGAGCTATACGGTGATACGTTTTTCCGCGTAACAACGTTTTCCCGCGTGTAACAACATGTAACACTCCCGGCAATATAACATACTTGCTGCTGCTGAATAACAAAACTGTCATTCACACATTATTATTTAAGAGCTTTCACTGTTAGAAACAGAGAGCTTTTACTGCCTTGCTGAAATAATAAACAGAGAGCCTTCACTGTTTGATTCGTATAGTTTGTGTTCTTAATATTATATAAACCATTCATGCATCATTCTTTAGCATAACAGGCATTCATACGAAACAAACTTCATTAAAAATTTCAATACTATATTCATTGCGATAGTATGACATTTACATTGAAAGTATTACAATCACTTCTAATTACAATCATTTCTATGCACAAGTTTACACAGCGGTATTACATTCAGCATTCATAAATCCAAAAAAATCTACAATCAAGAAAATTACAACTAATAAGAAAATAAAATTATCATCCTACATCCAGAGTAGAAATCAATGTAGTATTCACGTTCATGTAGACATCAAGAGCAAAATTATCATCCACCAAGAAATTGTATTCACTCTGCAATCAAAAGAAAAGAAGAGTGAGAAGCAAACTGATAAGAGTAGCATTCATGGATTCACATACCTACGGCTGTTCAAATTCTCCGACTGCCACTCCTTCCAGCTTTCTAGAAACAAGCTTGAAAAAAGCAAAACCGTTGAAATTGTTACACAATTTTTAAAATATCTACAAAGTATATAAACGCAATGCTAAAAAAAAAAAAGTTCCAAAATTTTACCTAAAATTCGCTCGACGGCCGGCGTTCGAACGCTCTGGCTGATGGCGACGAATAACGGCAAATTCCGAAATTGAAGGCGCCAGAATGCATAGAAATTGAGGTGAGTAGAAATTAAAGGTTCGCTAGCCCTAATTTTGCTCGTCGGCATTGAAGGAGAGGAGAAGAAGAATTGAAGGTTCGTTAGCCCTAATTTCGATCGTCGTCCGACGAACGAGCGCTCCGGCCCAACGAACAAAACTCTAGGCTTTGAAGCAGAAAAGGGAAAAACTGAGAGGGATTAAAGAAAATAGAAGAATAAGAGGAAGAACTGAACTAGTGTAGGGAAAGAATGAGTCGCGACAGCGAGAAATCGGCAACGGGGAAGGAGTTCGCGCGAGCTTGGGATGAAGGAAGAACGAGAGGAAAAAACTTACGAAGGAAAGAAATGAAACGCAATGCGTGAGGGGGTGAAGGAAATCTCATACGAATGGACCCATTTGCCTCCCCGCATTTTGTTTCTGATATTAACACCCCGAGCTCGCGTGTGGACCGTCGGCTCACGCACTGATGTGCGCGGGAAGAATATATGCGTGCATCCCCTCCCATATATATATATATATATAGAGAGGATGTAAGCACATTTTATTTCTAAATGCACATGATTTACTGTAGGCATATAACATTGAATCAACGGCTGTTATTCCATCTGGCCATGAGTGCGTGCGATGAGCGGAAGAGATCAAAACTTGGCCTCGCTCGCGCGTTGGCTCAACATTTCTCACCCGATCAGAAAGTTTGTTCTCCTCTCTCCGTTAGATCCACTCGTCTCCCGATCAGCTTCGTCTTCGATATTGCAGAGCAGAGAAAGCTCGTCGTCCAATCTGCCGGAGATGTTGGTCTTCGACTTTGCTGAGCCGACTGCACGTCATCGGTCTCGAAGAGTCTTCGATAAGCTTGTCCTCCGACCTACTCGTTTCAACTATACTGAGCTGACCTGCTCATCTTCTTCGGTCTACAGACAAGAGAAATCTCGTCTCTGACATAGCAGATATGCTCTTTCTTCGATTTGTTGGTCTTCTCTTTCGAGCTCGGACGACGGCGAAATTGGATGTTGACCTCGAGCGACGACGCCAAAATTTTGATCTCCTCTTGAATTCGTTAATGATTTTGCTTGAATTTGTAACTTGTTAGAAAATTTTGATCTTTCGTTCAAAATTTTTTTTATTCCGAAACTTTACTTCCTCCATTTTGAATTTCTTTGATGATTTGCTTAAACTCGTTACAAAATTTTGATCTTCCCTACTATTGGAGAAGATCAAAAACTGGTTTGACATTTTATAGTGTTTTTATGCCGATGACATTCAATCTCGCCTAGAATTCAATGCGACTGCGGCGATTCCGTCGAAATTGACCGATTCTATTGATTTGTTCCGAATTTTGTTAATTCAGCTGTAATTTTGGTTTATATTTTTTAGTTTAACTCGACAATAGCAGTAAAAGTTTTTTGTACTGGCGTATAGGATGATTTTCTTTGTTTTTATGTTGTATTGGTTTGATTCGATTGTTTTATGATGTATTAGTTGTTTGTTTCAATTTTGTATTCATAGAAATTATTGTAGCAGAGAGTTTTACTGATGTTGTTTCTTGGATCAGGAGTGTTTCCTAAAGGCTGTTGTAACGAGTGTTAAAGGCTGACTGCTGGATGTTATTTCTTTGTAATGTAGCAAAATTTTTCTTGTGGGATAGAGAGGTCAAGTGTGACTGATGTTTCTATTGGATGTTGTTTCTATTGGTTAGGTGTCTTGTGAATAGCTGGGTCCATTCAGATTAGTTCCCTGAGTTCCTTTAGATGCTTGCATTCACTATTATGTATATAAAAGAATACATCATACGTGGTGCTCATGCGCAACGTTATCAAAGTACACTACTGGGATGGAGTTATCAATTACAATATTGTTATCAATGTAAAATGGAATTATTTAGTTAATCTGTAATATGAATATAATTAATGTACAATGTTATCAATGTAAAATGGTGACCAATGTGGTTGATTTTATGCTTTTCATTCTGTAGTAATAAAATTGGATCCAGCGGGTGCTACTAGATGTTGTAATCAGTAGATGATTGGTTGTTATTTGGACTATGTGTGCTTGTTGCAACAAGGTGTGCACGGTCGCATTTTGTTGATATTGAAAGCTTGATTACATAGTGCTGAATGTTGTAACAGCAGCAACAAATTTTATTTCCTGAAGGCTGTGCTTGTGTAGATGATGTAAGATATATGCAAAAGTTTGTGTAATCTGAAAATGATGTCCGTAAGTGTTTGTATAATCTGGAAACAATGTATGAAAACTTTATACGTAAATGTTGTCAATCCTTTTAACTGGATTCGTGTAGTTATAATCAATGAAAAGTGAGTTGAAATTCAACATTTTCCGTAGAGCATGAAAAATAAACAGTTTAACATTTCCATACAACATTCAACATTTCCATGCAACATTCAACATTTCATACAACACTTCCATTACACAAACATTTGCATACAACATGGATAACATTTTTATTGTACACTTGCTGATAACATTAATAAGATTTAGTTTGAACATTCCATTGTGCTTTGCATTCTGGATGGATACAGTGGAAAAAAAAGAAGAAGAAGAAAGAAACAGTGGCAACCAACTAGTTTGTTGCCTTTGGGAAATAACTTGTTATAACAGAACAACATCCAGCACTCTTCAAGCACACCTGATCTATCCATCAACAATTCCTTCCACTATTAGTGCTGTTTCAATTTCATTACTACAAAATTAAAACAAAACAGAATATATCAACCAATGCAGCATAAACAAAAAAAAACCAAATTAATCAAAATTCAAACCACATAAACAAAACAGAATATATCGACCAATTTTAGTACTGTTATAGCTAACATATTAAAAATCGATTTCAACCACATCAAACAAAATACAACCAAATCAACCAAAAAAAAAAATTCAGCCAAATCAACAAGCTTCTGCAGTCTATAAACACCGACAACCATCACAAGTTAAACATCGGCATAAAAACACTATAAAATGTCAAACCAGTTTTTGATCTTCTCCAATAGTAGGGAAGACCAAATTTTTGTAACGAGTTTAAGCAAATCATCAAAGAAATTCAAAATGGAGGAAGTAAGGTTTGAATAAAAAAATTTGAACTAATTTTTTGATCTTCCTCAACAGTAGGAAAGATCAAAATTTTCTGATAAGTTACAAATTCAAGCAAAATCATTAACGAATTCAAGAGTAGATCAAAATTTTGGAACCTTGTAGTAATCCAAATTTATTATTCATTCTATCACAGATATCTTACCATTTTTCAAGAAACATGCATCACCTTCAGTATGCATCCTGAGTAAGGTTATCAAAATCTCAATAAAAAGTTTAAATTTTACGACTTTACGATTTTAGATTATCAAAACAATCCTATTTCAAGTAAAATCGTTTTGAATAAAATCGCATCCAGATATGCCGGAAGGTCAAGACAGATGTGCCGAAAACCTAATGATTATCTAGAAAATAAATGGCATGATAACCCTCATGTCCATGAAGCCATCTAAATTCATAAGCTATCTCCAAGCCGCTTCGCCAAGTCCAAACTGAGAGGGGGTCTTTACATCAACCTCAAAGCTCGCGATCGTCAATGATCAGGGATGGGTCCAACGCTGGAATCCGTCTCCATTCCGTTGTGGAAATTCCATCTTGATCTCTTCATTCCTATCGCTGATCGGAGATGGGTCCTAAGGCTAGAAAACATCAACCACAATGTATCTCGACGATCGTTGATGACCGGTCAACGTTGGAATCCATCTCGCAGCACGCAATAGTGACGATCGTGTCTAACAGTAATCAGCGCTCGGAGATGGGTCCAGCAGAGATTAGCAGCACAGAGATAGGTTCGGAAGGGATCAGTAGCATGCGGCAGCGGTAGAGTCTAGCAGCAGCGATCGGCGCGGAGAACAACAGCGAAAGAAGGTGGAGGGTCAGCGAATAAGAGGATCATGGAGGCCGGCGAGATGGATTTCTTCTCTAAAGAGAGAATTGGCAGCAGAGAGATGCCAACCCATAGTCGGCATTGGATACGAATCATCTCAAGGCTCCTAACATCAACCTCATTAAATCATACGATGATTCCAACGTCAACGTAATCCAAGTTGTTTTGAATTCTTATTGTAGTAATCCTTAAAATTCTATAAGGGCATGATTGTCTTTTAATAAATTATGTACTATCTGGTTTGAGTTGTGTGTGTGAGTTGAATTCAAGTCAATCTCATAACGACACCTTATTAGAATGTCGTGGACCTATCTAATGAAGAGTTTTCTCTTCCTACCGCCTCATCTACCTCTTCTTTAGGTAATCCTTTTATCCAAGCTAGCATTAGCATTAGAAAATAACTTATGGTTATGTTCGGTATTGAAGGTTGAGTTTTTATGTATACATTAATTTTAGGCGTTGAGCTATAGCACCGTAAGTGCTTAGAATTCATTAGCATTGTTGATGGATTTTTGGTAATCGTTTGTATATACTTGTTAAGATCGAAAGAGAAAAATAGTGTATTAAAACTGTTATGGCAGCTTAGACAATAGTGAAATATTTAATGTGAGGATTACTATGTCATTTTTCTTCTTAGATTATATGTTAGATTTTGGACATAAATAATATTTGTTTTAGCCTTTCGGCATACCTTGCCACTATCTTGCACATATGATTCTTCTTCAAAATGCATGATTTATTGGTGATGCATGTTATTTCTTAAACTTGCTGGCATATTTATATTAAAAGTTTAAATATAATGATTGTTGATCTTATCGTTACTTGAGCATAGTAATTACAACATGGTTGAGAATGATTTCATGAAATAATATTATTATGCTTTTACCGTTTATGGTTTATGAATTAAGAATGATGAATTTGTAATATTAAGCAAGATTTGTAAGTATATATACGAGTTCGATTTCGGCGATTTGGGGCTAGGTTCCGTCAATTGCGGCTCGATTTGCTCGCCTTGGTCCCACTCCGGCTCGATTGTAGCTTCAATTCGTCACCTGTTTCGATTTCGGCTCGAATTTCGTCTCGATTCCAGCGATTCGGGCTCGATTTCGTCGATTCAGGCTTGAATTCGTCGTCTGCTTCGGTTTCGACTCGAATTCCATAGCCTTCTCCTATTCCAGCTCGATTGCGGCTCGAATTCGTTGCCTGTTTCGCTTTCGGCTCGATGCCGGCGATTCTAGCTCAATTCTGCAGTCTGCTTCGGTTCCGGACAAATTTCGGTCCGTGCTTCAACTCCGACGAAATTCTGATTGATTTATGTTAATTTGGATTTATTGGTTTTAGTTTTGATTGATTTGTTTTGTTTTTTGCTGATTTAATTTCTGGTTAATTTTATTTGATTTCTGGTGTTTGATTTCTAGTGTGTTGGTTTTGATTTCTGATGTATTGGTTTGATTTCTGAATGGAAGGAAAAGTACGTAACATGTCTTCTGCCTGCATCATAGAAGACAATCAAGTGAGTGCCTACACGTGGGAATGATGTGTTGAATGCATGGTTGGTTAGGCAGGTTGGTCCTATATCATAGTCATTTTATACGAGGCAATGACGAGTCAGAAAAAAAAATTTACTTCTTGTTCTTTTTTCCTGTCTTGGCGCTCCTCTCTAAATACACAGCATAGCAGTAAGGAGGGCCACTAGCAACTATAGTCGGCAACCACTGCAGCTGCAGTTAGAGAAGGCAGTGCAAAGAGAGAAACAACAGTGAATGTTGATGTTGTTATGGAAAGAATGCTGAAAATATATCTCATATATGCTGAAAATGTAACTCCGAGTCTCTTCCTCTCTGTATTTCTTTTCTGCTGTTGCTAGAAGCATTGCTGGAAATATAACTCATGTACAGTAGAAATTGTAACACATTATTATCAGATTGAATGTAACACTACAAATGTACTCCATTCTTTACGCTGTGATCAGTTCCTCGTCTACGTGTAAGGAAAAGCTGCATGTAATATAGCTTACTGTGTAATGAAATGCACGCTCTTGTAATCTTCATAGTTTAATTATGAAATTAATTTTTCTTTTAAGAATTTTTAGATTGTGATTAGTGTGGAACAGAAGCAATTATATTCAGTGCATGCATACTTTTAATTTTTTTAACGCTTGCTGCTTGCTTCCGTGCTCGCCTGCTCCAGAGAGCTCCGCTCCTCCATTCAACTATCTTCCTCTGAACAGCACCCATTAAACAGATAACAAAAAAATTAACAACAATCAAAGAAAAAAACAAATCAAAAATCAAAACCACATCTCTCCTTCAGCGAACAACATCCATTAAGCACAAAAAAAAAATATAACAGCTCTTTAGAACATAATCTCTCCTTACTGAAATTAATTATTCTTTTAATTAATTTTTCAACACATGATTAGTGTGGAACAGTAGCAGTTATATCATGCTTGTTATTGTTTTCACGCCTTCTACTTGCTTCCATCTTCTTATGCTCGACTCGCCTGCTCGAGACCGCTGCTCCATTAAACTCTCATCTCCAAACAGCACTCATTAAATAGATAATAAAAAAATTTATAAAAATCAGAGAAAAAAAATAAAAAACCAAAACCACATCTCTTGTACTCCGAACAGTATTTATTAAGCACCAACAAAAAAATTATAACAGCTCTTTAGAACATAATCTCGGTTTAATGAAATGTTCAAAATAGAGGACTCTCTTGCTCCATTCAAAATAGAGCAAGTGGAGAACAAGAAAAAAACACCACATCATAGAAAATAAAAAACAACATAGAATAAATAGAGAACAACAAAATAACAGCATCTCTTTTCAAATAAGCAGCTGAGAATAAAAGAAGAACAGAGACATTTTTTACTCTGTTAAACAACAAAGACACAAAATTACAGAGAACAAAAAAAGACAATTGAATATCCAAAATATAGCTTCTATATTACAACAAACATTCTTTCAGTTCATACAAATTCATGTAAAAAATCATCACCAGTTGATAATTCATCATCACTGTCTTTGTCTTCGGTGGTATTTATAGATTCAATATCGTCTACATAGTTATCTTCAACAGCATCACTATTGATAACTATTAAGAAAAAAAATTTATGAATGTAAACACTAACATTAATTACTATAATTCATTATAAATCAAAATTCAGTAGCGGTATACTTACTTATTTTTCTTTTTCTATTTGGATTGTCAGGACAATTCCGTTTGTCGTGTTTAACAACTTTTTTACAACAAACAGATCTCCTCCATATTTTTGCTTTGGCTTTTCCGATAGCTTTTTCCAAACCGCCTTTTATTCGACCGCTATTCTTGCAAACTTTTTTTCTTCCCTTTATTTGAGAAATGTTGAGATTCAAGAGTAGCACTTGAGATGCATTGGCAGTTAGTTGTGAGCTATCTTTGGCAGTGTATGAATGTCTTCTGTGCTTTCATTTGTCTTCTTTAATTTCTTCATCTATAGTGATAATTTCTATAACGTTTGCAACATCAGCTGAAAAAGACGCATCTGTTTCAATATTGCTCCACCATTATACTCAGCTCTATATGTTTTAGCTCCTTTCATCCACCTTTTAAGAATGAAGTGATTAGGTAATTCCATATTACGGGACTGAAAAATCTTTGTAAGGTGTTCATAAGAAATTCCTACAAATTCAAACAGTTTGAATTCCAATAACCTTCTTCTGTGGCATGGTTGAATTTCACCATCCACCTACGCTCATCACCCAGCACTCGAGATTTATAAATATAAGTCGTGTAGCCATCGTTACTCTTAACATTATCATATAATATATATTCAGCTTCGGTTTTTTCAAAATTTTTTTAAGCTTATCATTTTAAAATCCCGAAGAGTTGTAGTAGAGTGGAAAAAATTACCGTAAATAGAATTCATACTTTCGGAGCGCCATGTAGTGTTCATACCAGTATAAAAAGTGTTGAAATGATAAGCTGGAATCCACTTTTTTCGAATTTTATACATCCCTTGAAGCCACTCGTTCTCCTGCAAGTTGTATGTACATAGTAATTTTTTCCATCTCATCTCAAAGGAACTCGGAGTATAAATTTTTCGAATACATATTTTTATATCTTTTTTGAACCGTAATTTCTTAAAATATATGTGTGGAAACTTTTCAGAAAACTTTTTCAACACATGCCACAAGCAAAATCGATATCGTGTGTTCTGAAATACCTTCTCAATTGCTGCAGTCATACCTCTATCTTGATCTGTGACAAAAGAAGATGGGGCATATCCATCCATTGCTGCAAGCCAGGTCTCGAAAATCCAATAAAATAACTCTTCTGTCTCATTCAGAAATAAAGCACAACCAAATTGAATCGATTGCATATGACGGTTAACTCCTGTAAACGGTGCAAAAGGCATTTCATACACATTGTTACAATATATTGTGTCAAAAAATACCACATCACCAAAATATTGATACTACAAGCATGATCGACCGTCTATCCAGAAAAAATTTATTGCTCTTGTTTCACTGTCCATCTGAATTGCATAAAAAAATTTGGATCTTCTGTACTCTTTTTTAAAAAAAAATTCAGGCACTGCTGTTGCATCACCTGAGATTGGTTTTTTATATTCCTTCGAAGGTCCCAAATGATTCCAGCAATCTCTATCATCAAAACCATATTGTGATCCGTCGAGTATATCTACAACTTTGTTAATAGGTATACCTTCATCATGAAATGAATCAACCAACATTTTAGCAGCAGCGGGCATATTTCTACAAACGAGCATACGTATCCTCTTTGACGGACTAATTAGGTGTGATTATGCTCGTCAGTATACTGAATCACCTTTCAAAGATCAGTTTGTTGTTTTGCCACTTTCATGCTCGCTGAACACCCCCACTTTACTATATTTCTATTTCTTTTAGGATTAATTTGTATCTCAGATTCCCCATCTGTTTTCTTCTTTGTATGATCTTTATAACTTCCAAAACGCTGACAAATTATTAGGCATTTGATCACTTCATCCGATCTTTTTATTTTGTGTACTTCGAATAACCGCACTAAATCCGATTACTCTATCATAATATATATTCGCTTCTTTTGCTTGTTCAAGACTTGAAAAAAAATCATATTTAAACACAATGACTTTTCCTTTTCGATAGTTACATTCGGAGTTATAGAAACAGAATAGCCAATCTCTTTTGTTTCGGCCATAGAGAAAAAAAAAAGAGAGTAGTTTACGGTGAACGTAAAAATATTGCTGCACTAGTGTTGAAGAATTCTTCAGTAGAAAGAAATAAAATCTACAATGGAAGTGGAGAATAAGGAAGAACGAAAATTGGAGTAGAAGAGTAAGCCGAGAATGAGAAGCAGCGCAGGCGAGGAAAGAGATGAAAAGCGCGCGAGATTACCTGCTACGCGCGTAGAATACCTATTAGGCGCGAAAGAAATATAATAGAAACATACTTAACCATACTATTCACTGTGTTGAAAAATTAATTAAAAGAATAATTAATTTCAGTAAGGAAAGATTATGTTCTAAAGAGCTGTTATAATTTTTTTGTTGGTGCTTAATAGATACTGTTCGGAGGAGGAGAGATGAGTTTTTAATTTTTGATTTTCTTTTTATTGTTGTAAATTTTTTTTGTTATCTGTTTAATAGGTGCTTTTCGGAGAAAGAGAGTTGAATGGAACAGCGGAGCTCTCTAAAGCAGGCGAGCATGGAACCAAGCAGTAGGCGTGAAAAAATAAAAAGTATACATGCATTGAATACAATTACTCCTGTTCCACACTAATCACAATCTAAAAATTATTAAAAGAAAAATTAATCTCATTAATTAAACTATTAAGATTATAAGAGCATGCATTGTATGACACAGTAAGCTATATTACATGCAGCTTTCCCTCACACGTAGACGAGGAGCTGATCACAGCGTAAAGAATGGAGTACATTTTTAGTGTTACATTCAAGCTAATAATAATGTGTTACAATTTCTAGTGTATATGAGTTATATTTCCAGCAATGCTTCTAGCAACAGCAAAAAAAAATAGAGAGAGAAAGAGAGGCTCAGAGTTACATTTCCAGCATATATGAGATACATTTTCAGTCTTTCCATGTCAACATTCACTGTTGTTTCCCTCTTTACACTGCCTTCTCTAACTGCAGCTGCAGTGGTTACCGACTGGCTTTGCCAGTGGCCCTCGTTACTGCTATGCTGCATACTTAGAGAGGCAATGCCAAGACAGGAAGAAAAAACAAGAAGTAAATTCTTTTCCTGACTCGTCATTGCCTCGTATAAAATGGCTGTGATGTAGGACCAACCTGCCTACACAGTCTAACCTAACCATGCATCCAACACATCATTTTCACGTGTAGGCACTCACTCGATTGTCTTATGTGATGCAGGCAGAAGACATATTACGTAGTTTTCCTTCCATTCAGAAATGAAACCAATACACCAGAAATCAAATAAAATTAACCAAAAATCAAATAAAATTAACCAGAAATTAAATCAGCAAAAAACAAAACAAATCAATCAAAACTAAAACTAATAAATCCAAATTAATATAAATCAACCGAAATTTCGTCGGAGTTGAAGCACGGGCCGAAATTTGTCCGAAACTGAAACAGGCTACAGAATCGAGCCAGAATCACCGGCATCGAGTCAAAAGCGAAACAGGCAACATATTCGAGCCGCAATTGAGCCGGAATGGGAGAAGGCTAAGGAATTAAGTCGGAACCGATGAAACCGACCCGAATCGCCGAAATTCGAGCCGAAATCGAGCTGAAATCGAAGCAGCCGACGAATTCAAGCCGGAATCGATGAACCCGAGCCCGAATCACCGAAACCGAGACAAAATTCGAGCCGGAACTGAAGCAAGCGACGAGTTCAACCGCAATCGAACTTGAGTGGGACAAAAGCGAGCAAATAGAGCTGAATTCGACAGAATCGAACCCCATAACGCCGGAATCGAACCGAAATTTCAGCCAGAACTGAGGCCGAGCCCCAATTTTGGCCGGAGTCGAAGCAAGCGACGAGATCTAGCCGGAATCAACGGAATCTAGTCAGAACCGACGGGATCGAACCGGAATCAAGGGAGGAGCTCAACTGGTGCAGGAGAGCGAAAGTTTGAGAAGATGAGAATTTTGAGAATGAGAATGAAGAGGGGGGAGAGAATACGTAAACTCATTTGTTTATTAGAGTGTGCATGTTGCTGCATCGTTGATTTTAGAGACGCAGCTACATTAGAACCACTCATTGAGTGAATGTCTACAGTTGTTAATGAGTGCCTACAGAATGGAATGTGTCGATATCCCACCCGTAGATATACTTGCAAATCTTGCTTAATATTATAAATTCATCGTTCTTAATTCATAAACCATAAACGGTAAAAGCATAATAATAATATTTCATGAAATCTTTCTCAACCATGTTGTAATTACCATGCTCAAGTAACAATAAGATCAACAATCATCATAAGTAAACTTTTAATATAAGCATGCCAGCAAGTTTAAGAAATAACATGCATCACCAATAAATCATGCATTTTGAAGAAGAATCATATGTGCAAGATAGTGGCAAGGTATGCCGAAAGGCCAAAACAAATATTATTTATGTCCAAAATCTAACATATAATCTAAGAAGAAAAATGACATAGTAATCCTCACATTAAATATTTCACTATTGTCTAAGCTGTCATAACAGTTTTAATACACTATTTTTCTCTTTCGATCTTAACAAGTATATACAAACGATTACCAAAAATCCATCAACAATGCTAATGAATTCTAAGCACTTACGGTGCTATAGCTCAACGCCTAAAATTAATGTATACATAAAAACTCAACCTTCAATACCGAACATAACCATAAGTTATTTTCTAATGCTAATGCTAGCTTGGATAAAAGGATTACCTAAAGAAGAGGTAGATGAGGCGGTAGGAAGAAAACTCTTCATTAGATAGGTCCACGACATTCTAATAAGGTGTCGTTATGAGATTGACTTGAATTCAACTCACACACACAACTCAAACCAGATAGTACATAATTTATTAAAAGACAATCATGCCCTTATAGAATTTTAAGGATTACTACAATAAGAATTCAAAACAACTTGGATTACGTTGACGTTGGAATCATCGTATGATTTAATGAGGTTGATGTTAGGAGCCTTGAGATGATTCGTATCCAATGCCGACTATGGGTTGGCATCTCTCTGCTGCCAATTCTCTCTTTAGAGAAGAAATCCATCTCGCCGGCCTCCATGATCCTCTTATTCGCTGACCCTCCACCTTCTTTCGCTGTTGTTCTCCGCGCCGATCGCTGCTGCTAGACTCTACCGCTGCCGCATGCTACTGATCCTTCCGAACCTATCTCTGTGCTGCTAATCTCTGCTGGACCCATCTCCGAGCGCTGATTACTGTTAGACACGATCGTCACTATTGCGTGCTGCGAGATGGATTCCAACGTTGACCGGTCATCAACGATCGTCGAGATACATTGTGGTTGATGTTTTCTAGCCTTAGGACCCATCTCCGATCAGCGATAGGAATGAAGAGATCAAGATGGAATTTCCACAACGGAATGGAGACGGATTCCAGCGTTGGACCCATCCCTGATCATTGACGATCGCGAGCTTTGAGGTTGATGTAAAGACCCCCTCTCAGTTTGGACTTGGCGAAGCGGCTTGGAGATAGCTTATGAATTTAGATGGCTTCATGGACATGAGGGTTATCATGCCATTTATTTTCTAGATAATCATTAGGTTTTCGGCACATCTGTCTTGACCTTCCGGCATATCTGGATGCGATTTTATTCAAAACGATTTTACTTGAAATAGGATTGTTTTGATAATCTAAAATCGTAAAGTCGTAAAATTTAAACTTTTTATTGAGATTTTGATAACCTTACTCAGGATGCATACTGAAGGTGATGCATGTTTCTTGAAAAATGGTAAGATATCTGTGATAGAATGAATAATAAATTTGGATTACTACAAGGTTCCAAAATTTTGATCTACTCTTGAATTCGTTAATGATTTTGCTTGAATTTGTAACTTATCAGAAAATTTTGATCTTTCCTACTGTTGAGGAAGATCAAAAATTAGTTCGAAATTTTTTTATTCCGAAACCTTACTTCCTCCATTTTGAATTTCTTTGATGATTTGCTTAAACTCGTTACAAAAATTTGGTCTTCCCTACTATTGGAGAAGATCAAAAACTGGTTTGACATTTTATAGTGTTTTTATGCCGATGTTTAACTTGTGATGGTTGTCGGTGTTTATAGACTGCAGAAGCTTGTTGATTTGGCTGAATTTTTTTTTTTGGTTGATTTGGTTGTATTTTGTTTGATGTGGTTGAAATCGATTTTTAATATGTTAGCTATAACAGTACTAAAATTGGTCGATATATTCTGTTTTGTTTATGTGGTTTGAATTTTGATTAATTTGGTTTTTTTTTGTTTATGCTGCATTGGTTGATATATTCTGTTTTGTTTTAATTTTGTAGTAATGAAATTGAAACAGCACTAATAGTGGAAGGAATTGTTGATGGATAGATCAGGTGTGCTTGAAGAGTGCTGGATGTTGTTCTGTTATAACAAGTTATTTCCCAAAGGCAACAAACTAGTTGGTTGCCACTGTTTCTTTCTTCTTCTTTTTTTTTTTTCCACTGTATCCATCCAGAATGCAAAGCACAATGGAATGTTCAAACTAAATCTTATCAATGTTATCAGCAAGTGTACAACAAAACTACAAAGTTGAAAAATTGTTTTTTAAAATAGAATGCGAAACAGCTCCGATCCTGTTAAAACTTGAAGCATTAGAGGTCATTGCTAACTCATATGAGATAAAAAATCACTGTCTACATTAATCTCTAAAAATCAGATTTATTTCTAAAATGCTCTTCAGTTGGCCCCGATAAGAATCACTTCTGCAATTACTACAGAAACTAATTGTCCCAGTTGAAACAAACCCAGCACTGCGTGCCATTTTCAATTGAATTAACACCAGGAAAATAAACTTTACAGAAATAAATCCATGAATTCTGCATAAGATTACAATTCCACATTTTACAAATGAACAAAAGGAGCTGCAACCAAACAGAACGGTGCTTTCTTAAATTTGATGAAGTGAAAAACAGAGGAATTCAACGAAACACCAAGTTTCAGATCCCAAATGTTAACCAAGGCTCATAAAGCGAATCCCAAATTATTAATCATACATAAAAAGATGAGAGGACCAGCCAAGTTCCTGAACTAGAACTATAGAATCAAGAATGAGCTTAGAACACATCCATTACAGAAAGCAGATGTAGCTTCCCACCTTCTGAAGCTGCCCCTAACATGCTGCACACAAACAAAGGTCGCATACTGCATCCCTGAACCAGATGGCAACCTCATATGTCCTAGAACATGGGTAACATTGTTCTGGAACAATATTTTTCATCATATCAGTGGCTGTCTTGATCGCATCAGGAGTTATCTCTCTACCCAAAGCAGCTAGTGGTTCTGCGGTCACATTCGTTAAGTTCTTGAACGACCTGGACAAGTTTCAAACCATAATTTATTGACTACTGTTAGCTATTTCATATATATCAACTGACATTCTAAAGCATGTGCAATGTTTTTTCTCTAGTATTTGAAATATAAATGTGACATACCATGTGGAAGCTGATAGACAGATCAATCAACTATAGTACAATCACAGCATAAAATATGTGCAAGCAAACAGGAGTTCATAATAAAATAAACAGTAAGAAAAGACTCGAAAGATCTAAGCGCAAAAGAAGGTCGTATCTCCTAGTTCCCACACAAGTATATCAAGATATAT
Organism: Acanthochlamys bracteata; assembly: GCA_019914995.1. Lineage (NCBI taxonomy): Eukaryota > Viridiplantae > Streptophyta > Magnoliopsida > Pandanales > Velloziaceae > Acanthochlamys > Acanthochlamys bracteata. The sequence goes on along the minus strand of CM034140.1, from coordinate 5,267,013 downwards.
GCAGAATACAATTGGTAGAATAGATGACCCTCTGTGAGTTAACCAAACTGAGAAAGCGCAGTTAAGAAGATAGTGATGGTGTCCTGGAAAAACTTTTCATTAGCACCTAGAGTAAAGTTTACTGAATTGCTGGTCTTTCTGGGTAAAACTAGGTTTCTGCAATTCTGGCCACCGAGCAAAGCTCCGCTACTTCCTTACTCTAATCCAAAACTTCTAAGATCTTCAGCTGACGAAGTTAAAGACCGATACATAAAATCTGGGTAAACAAACTTACAATGCGAATACAGTCAAAATTGCACTGGTCTATGACTTGTTCCTACTTTTTCCTGACAAAACAATCAAGGGCCAACATCTGATTGACCTGCTATGGGCCTAAAACTTAAAATAGAAGAATCAAACTATATACAGAGTTTCTAGTTAGAAACTCGCTTCTTCGATTGTTTTACATGAGATAGGAAGAATACATGCCTACCCACAAATATTAGCAGAACAGGACTAAACTATATTTTGCGTTACATGAGATACAGATAAGACATGCCCAGAAAAGACATCACCATATCATGACTACAGGTAACTGTTATGGACAATTGTACCAGAAAAATCTCAAGCATCTTGTCAGACAAGAAGACAATCAGATGAAACCAATTGAAGGAGTGAAAATGAAGTCCTTGAATTGGCAAATGAGTTGCTACCAATCAGATCAGAATGCTATTGAGCAGAAAGCCAAAGTAGGAATTGAAACTAGACAACTTTAAGCAATATACGACACATAATTGAGAGGCTCTCACAGATGCTATGTATGTCCGTAAACCAAAAATATCTGAAATGCAGATGAGAGAATGATTTTATATATGAAAAGTAGAGCTCATACATCCAGCATGGTGGAAGAGTATCTGAGCACTTGCAGCATCAGTTCCTCTTCCTCTGTTTCCTTTGTTTCTCTCTTCCGCTTAAGCTCGAATCAGACTCTGAGCTAGATTCTGATTCCAACTCAGATGTCGAACCACTCGAATCTGAACCATCTGAACGGGACTCACTTGAGTGCGAATTTTCATCCTCAGATCCAGATAAAGGCTTTTGCTGCTGCATAATAAGTCTTGGCATATTTTTCAGGTACTCACGAAGGTTCTCAGTGATACCACCAAGACCAATTGATGTGAAGAAGTTAATGGAAAAGCGAGTGTTCTTTGGGTTATCCTTTGGAAAGATTGACTCAAACGATTCTTGCATTGTAGGATCATTCAATCGTTCATTAAGTAGCCTTATCCCTAAATGTTCAGATAGTTCCTACAAAAAGGCATGACACCTCAATTTAAAGTGCATGAAACAGATTAGATAAAAAAATCCATAGAGTTACATAAAATTAGTAAATGTACCTGGAAAAGGATCTTTATGAAAATCCTGGAAGATGAAGTTGTGTCTTCTTCGGTCAAACGAATGTAAGCAAGGACATGCCAAGATAGTGCATTAGTACCAAGCAAGTGAGCAAAGAACTTGGCTACATTACGGAGCTTATTGGTCTCAAGTCGGTGAATCATTGAGTATTGCTGTACGAAGCATTTCTCAAAATTTTCCTGGTGGACTTTGTTAAGCATGCAAAATCGCTGTCCCAAAAGACCATAATAGCGTAAATATGTTCTTTCCTGACTGCAGCACTCCAGAAGCATAATACATAATTCCATCTGTAAATAGGACAAAGTCTTGAGCATACATCAACTGAATATAAATACACCATGAAAGGTATATAATGGCATGATTCCTCTGAAGGTAATACAACCAACCAGAAAGACCATACATCAACAGAGCACATGTAATCATATCATGACAACTGCATGCACTTACAATTCATAGTTGGGTAAGGGCATCATATGAACAACTGTTCTTAGTAAGAATCTACTTGTTTCCTTGAAAGCCAAATAAACAAAACAACTCTAAAAACCTTTCTCTTAAAAGAAATTGCCACTGCTCAGACGACGAATACAAAAGACAAGAAGAGCTCAGACTAATGGAAGACTTTGTACATCACCAGTATCACCCTCATTTCAAGTTACGAAATCAAGTATTTTTTTTTAACATAATTACATGTTGATTTGGAAGTTGCAGAAAAGAAAAAAGCGCTCAACATCGGAACTTGTTGACGTCACCAGCATCATCCACTTTATTTCGAGAAAAGAAATAATGGATTTTTCACACAACTAATTCTGAAGGTTGGCTTCTACAATATTGCCCAAGCATGGAGAGTTTTTAATGGGCAACAATGACAAATAAAGGCACTACTGAAGAACCTGAGCTATTAAAACAAATTAAAAGAGGAGGAAACGCATATCACCAAGATTGAATTAGTTAAGAGGTAGTACTGAAAGTCCACAAAATATTGTCAGTTCAACTATCTTATAGAGTCACAAACTAAACATGGCAGTTAAACCAACCTCAAGGATTTACAAAACATAATTCTTACCTCCTGACCAGGCTCAAGCTTTATTTTCAATAACTTATGACCAGCCTCCTCAAAGTCCACACTTGACATGATAGTCAAATAAATTGTCCTGCGAAGATTGACAAGATTTGTTTCTGTTTCATCCTTTATCTCCATTTTCTCATCTTCCTCTTCATCTGACTCTTCTTCAGACTCATCATCTGATCCTGCCTCAGAATCTTCTTCCTCTTCAGAAGACTCTGCCCCTAGGATACTCTTCTTGAGATTTTCATAGGCCTTCTCATCCTCCAAAAAATGTTGATTTACCTTAAATACATCTGCAAGATGAATCGCATAGGAAAACTTCTATGAGATACAGTAAAGTATTAAGCCAGAAAATATAAGATGCAAGTAATGCCAGACACCTAGATTTGTCTCAGGGTCTATCTCATCTTCAAGAGAAACCTCATGTGTGAACTGGTCTTCCTGCTCCACAAGATCCAGCTCTGGTCGTATAGCAGGATATCCCTACATAGAAATTGCATAATTTTGTAACTCTACGCACTAATTGAGACATTAGGTCACACTGTAAAGTATGCACAAATACCTGAAACTTGGATTTCCTTATAGCAAAAAGGCCTTCAATCAGGAACTGTACACGTTTATCTATCTGTCCTTCATGCAGGATACCTCGAAAACGCTCAAAGATACCTGCATTGTTGATGTAACAAGCACTCAACCTATAACTACCAACATCCATATACCAAGACAAGGGAATTGTTACTAAGGTACAATCTACATACTCACCATGAAGACCTAGAGGTGAGAAGTCCTGAAGTAAGGATCCACACTCTTTTACAAAACCAACAGCAACCTGCATGGAATATAAATGGGAAAGCATAGATAAGTTTAAAGCATTCATAACCAAATTAGACTAGGCATCAGACCAGCAATCACCTCAACACTGTCATCAGTCGGATTTTCCAAAAGCAATGTGAGCAGCTCCAAGGCAATGATCTCATGTGCCACTTGCTGATTTACAAGATGAGCGATGAACTTTGTTGCAGCAAGTAGTTGAGGCTGCACAAACAAATTTGTTGCTCCTTACTTTCACTTACAATCAATCTGAATATGTTGACAACATAAACGAATAGGCACAAAGGTTTTCAATCAAGAAACATGTGAGCCACCATCAGATCATCAGCACATCATATAGCAAGCAAATGGAGATGTCTCATGTGATTGATTGACACTTGAAAAGTTCAACTTTCAGGCATACATCATAACTCTTGAAAGGTAAGATTAATGATATCAGATGATTATATAGTTGCGATATGAGTTGATCCAATTAGGGCGTGTTCATTTGCTTGGAAGTGAGTTTCTAGGAATTGAGTTCTGGAAAATGAGTTTGTGAGAGTAAATTTGTTAAAGTAAATACAAGAGATCACCCAGATATGAATTTTTGGCAGGAAAAAGTCACTTCCAGGATCACCTATGGTGAATAACAAACCCTTAGTATGACAAAATGTTTGGTAAATCCAAAGGCATATTTGTAGCAAAAAGAAGCTTGAAAATTTCTGTGTGTAAGTTTTGTGATCCATGTCATGAGATTCTGCTCATGTATGTACTGGAGATCAAAAATCTTGGCACAAATACAGTAGGATTAGCACTATCGAATATACAGACACTTAAAACATTGACAGCAATATACCTTGTCATTACGCTTGTATGCCCTTTTAAGCTGAAGAACGATCCTCTTCAAAAGTAGTTTACCCACTTCAGGAAACTTCGTATTGACAACAGCCACCAAAGAGGCAAACACATCGGTGAAGCCAGGAGATGCCATCTGAGATTTCATGCAGGACCGACAGAATAAACCCCTTCCTCGAATAAGATTCTCCGAGAACAGCTCAGGGATGATATTCTTGATGTTGGTGGCATTCACCTTGTTGACAAGTCCATTAATACTCTTCCTGAGTGCATCCCAGCTAAGCCTCTGGTAAGCCTCACTACTCTTGTCCTGCACTTCCCTCATCATCTGAGCCATCTTGTGTGGTGGTATATAAATTCCACCGCTCCTGCCTGCATTATTGTTCTCCTGCAGAGATGGTGGTGGTGGCAGTGCCGGTTCAGCAGGCTTCTTCCCTAACTCCTCCTTATTCATGTTATTATTACAGTCGCTTTCTCGAGGTTTCTCTCTCCTAGGGCTAACTCTCCTATCGCGTCGGCCGTGTTCCGATCGGCCATCTCTGTCCCAGTGGCGGCTCCCATAATCCTTTTCACGAGCAATTTCATCTGACCACTTCTCCCTATCCCTATTCCTCTTATTAGATTCATCTATTCTGTCCCTGCCGTTGCGTTCCTCAGGATCACGTCTCCTCTCCTTATCCTTTCGATCTTCCTCGTTATCTCTTCTCTCCTTGCTACTCCGCCGGCGGGGCTCTTCTCTCAGTCTCTTCTGCCGCTTTCTGTCTAAATCAGAATCAGAATCTCCGTTGTAACTCGAGATGCGTTGGCGAACAGAAGAGGACCTTTTCCCTCTATATTCCTTGCTATCAGAATCGGATTCTTTGCCGACGACCGCACGTTCGTCTTCCTCCTTTCTCCGGCGTGCCGGCGCCATACTCAGAAAAGGAAGCAAAAGCTTTCGAACTAGAAAGTATAATATAATTAGAATAGGGAATGAGTGGGTGTTGATGCCGTGAGATGAATAGAACGAACTGGTCGCGTCGGATTGAGATGAGTCGGGTTTGGGATTGCGGAGGCGGAGGCGGTGGCTGGGATTTTTTGATCAAGTAGGCCGCCACATCTATCCTCAATTTTTTGTGCCATCTCTTTAGAACTTACTTTTCTAGTCATTTTCTTTATGTAACCACAATTTCATAACTGTTTAATTCTAAATATTTCATCATAATTTTTACTTACACAACTCCTTTTTATTCTACTCAAAACTCTACTACGTCTTCCTCTGATACAAACTATTTTTTTATTTATGTAACTACAATTTCATAACTGTTTAATTCTAAATATTTCATCATAATTTTTACTTACACAACTCCTTTTTATTTTACTCAAAACTCTACTACGTCTTCCTCTGATACAAACTATTTTTTTATTTATGATACTTTCTGAATCTCTACGGTGGATTCTCTCGTACCGGCGAAGTGATCAATTTTATTCATAAGATTCTTCTTGTCAGCTTGATCACATCGGCTCTTAATCAAAATCTATCTCAATCATGTCTCGTTCTCAAAGAAACAGCAATGACTTCACTAAATACGTTAAGGTAACTATAATGTTCTTCTTCTCTGTATTTATTACATTGTTGTTTAATTTGCAGTGTCAACTACATCAGCAAGAGCGTACAGGTTGTACATTATCACACAAGTAGTTAGAATAGTTCAACTAGATAACCGTGACATAAACTTTGTTATTTGAAAGTAAAGAAGTAAATTAATGAGTTATGAAATTACAACAATGAAAGTGTGTTTTATTGCAGAAGTATATCTCCTACATATATGATTTGGTTTGTATTCTTTTGTTCTTAGTTTAATCTCATTTAGATTTCAATGCAAATGAAATCTGGAGGTGAAAACAATAATTGAATTGATTTCTTTGTGACAAATCTAAAAGATACTTTGAAGAATTTAGGATTGAAGGATAAGCATCGTGAGGATAACGTGAAACTTCTCAAGACTAAATGAGCCTAGTTTGAAGTTTTATTACTGAAAATTATATGAAAAAAGTCTGAAAAATATTGCAATTGAAGGAAGTAATATTGAGAATAACTTGCATACAACTACTAAAGAACATTTGCCTACAAATCATACTCAACATGAATGCATTTAGTTACCGTATAATTTCAGATATTGTCATTGAACCTTTATTAACAATATAAAATCTGGCTTACTTAGTTTCAACTACTTTTTATGTTATCCTTGTGATGCTTAATCTTCAATCCTAAATTTTTTATAAAACTTGATTCTTTTACTCTTGTACTAATAAGACAGTTAGAGATGTCAAAAAAATTTGAATTATTTCGGTCATGCTGATGTCAGCATTACGTCAACATGACCGTTATAGCAGACAGCCAACGGTAACACTACCGTTGGCCGACTGCTGCAACATTAAAATTTTTTTTTATTTTTAAAATTCAACTTTTTATCTATAAATATATCATTTTCATTCATTTTTCACACATTTTTCTCAAATTTTATTTTCATTCTACTCAATCTTATACAAAATTATAAAAATATTTTTTTCTTATTTTATTTTTTAAATTCACATTTCTTCAAATTTCAAAATTTTAGTTGTTATTTGAAATGGATCCAAATTTTCGTGCCATTAATCTTGATATGGATGACTATGGCATGGACGATCAAAATTTGGAGGAAATAGATGTTGCTCGTATGGAGAAAGGAGATGATATTCTTCCAACACAAAGAAGAAGTTTTCATCAAAGATGTAACGAAATTCCTCCAATTCCAAGTGTTGGAAGTAGTTCGGCTTCAGGATCGATATCGACAACAACAACACGTTCAAAAGTCCCAACTTCTGAAGCCTGGAACTATTTCACTGCCGAATATACAGTGCTAAGTGATGGTACTCAATCAAAAATGGCGAAATGTAAGTTTTGCAATAAACTTTTAACTGCTAATCCTAGTGCAGGTACCCGATATTTAATAGCACATGGTAAAAAATATGCTTCCAAAAATCAAATCGGAAGGGAACCTTCACAAACTCAACTTCAGTTCAACATGGATGGTTCGGTAAGTACTTGGTCTTATGATTCTAATGTAGCTAGGGAATCTCTTGCCCGTATGATTTGTGCTATGGATTTACCTATTAATTTTGGTGAGTCATCTTTTTATGAAGAACATATTAAAAGAGCATATTGTCCACAATTCCAAAAAGTTAGTAGAACAACTACTAGAAGTGATATTATTATTTATTACAATAAAATGCGCACAATATTAAAATCTGAATTAACTTCTTTAAATTTTTCTATTTCGTTAACATCTGATATTTGGAGTGGTAGAGCTAAACAAGATTATTTAAGTGTTGTTGCTCATTATTTAGATTCACAATGAATTATAAAAAAAAAAATATTGGTTTTAGCCTTATTGATTCCACACATGATGCTAAAAATATTTCTCAGCGTATTATAAGTGTAGTTAAAGAATGGGGCATAAGTAACCGCATTGTCTCCATCACCCTAAATAATACTTCAGCAAATACTAAAGCAATTCGATTTCTTGAGATGGAGCTAAGCTCATACATGGGAGGAATTTTACTATATCAGCGTTGTGCTTGCCATATTATCAACTTAATCGTACAATCAGGTATGCAGCTGGTAAGTGATTAGATTAATGATATTCGCGTTGCTATTTCTTGGATTACTAGTTCAAATCAACGTTTAGCTGAATTTAAGAGATATTGCATAGCAGAACATCTAAAGCCCCGAAAGTTCAACCTTGATATGCCAGTAAGATGGAATTCTACTTATTTAATGTTGAAAAGTACTTTAGATTATAAAAATGTGCTTATGATTTTTTATAATATAAGAATGGGTAACAATATATTTACTGAAACTCATTAGATTATTGCTGAAAAATTTGTAGAATTTTTAGAAATTTTTTATGATGCTACTGTTTTATTATCTGGTGTTTACTATCCTACTTCTCCATTAGTTTTACATTCAATTCTTAATATAGCTACTATGCTACATTCGCATATAACAAATGAATTACTTGGACCTATAGTTACAATAATGACTAAAAAATTAAAAAAATATTGGTCTGATATTTCTCTTTTATATTGTTTTACATTTATGTTAGATCCTAGATTTAAATTTGTATATTTTACTAATACTCTTACATATATTGGTATGTATTTAGATATTTCCGATATTCAATTGCAAATAACTAACGCTCGTAACAAGTTGTATGAACTTTATGATCTTTATGAAGTTAGGTTTGGTAATTTGCGAAATCAACAACAACAAGCGGCACCGACACAAACTCATCAAAATAAGAAGAAAAAAACTATCAATTGGTCTTTGATCTCCATCAAGCCTGGCTCAAATTCAACACCATCTTCAACTTCAAGCAGTATGCAATCTTCTTCAGACTTGAACAAATATTTTGAAGGTGATACTGTCATTGTAGAAGACGATGAAAACCCAAAAAATTTTAATGTTTTGAACTAGTGGAAGACACATTCAACAAGATATCCAGTACTCTCTCAACTAGCACGTGATATTTTGACTATTCCTGTTTCAACGGTGTTTTCAGAATCGGCATTTAATACAGTCGGAAGGATAATTGAAGAACGCAGAACACAACTTACTAGTGAGACGGTTGAAGTGTTAACTTGTTTGAAAAACTGAGAACTTGCAGTCAAAAGAATACAGCATACAACTCACAATGAAGACCTGACTGAATAATTTTCTGAATTATTTTTAAATGAAAATATTCCAAGTACAAGTTCAAATGTATAATTATATACATATTATAAATTGTAATAATTTTTTTATATTTAATAATAATTTTTAAAGTTATTTTTTAAGCTTTTTATATTTAGTAATAATTTTTAAGATTATTTTCAATTTTTTATATTTAATAATATTTTTAAATATTATTTAAATTTATTATTTAAAAAATAAATATATATAACGGGCTGCCGGACCGGGCCCGACTTTCTTATTTGGCCCAGGCGGGCCGGCCCGCTTATTTTTGCACCTCTAAAGACAGCTAATAATGCTTGTGTATTGTATTTACGTGACTCTGGAAATGTATTGGAGTTTAATTCAAGACAAATGAAGTCAAACCAAGCAATTATATCACTACTAGAAACAACAGCATCACCGAATTAAAAAAAACAATCGGCACGAGTCAAAAATAGTCGGCAAAGTACTTTACCGACTGAAAAAAGAGCAGTCGGTCATTCGTCGGTAAACACCGATCGGTAAACTATTTACCGACTAAATAAAAATTCAGTCGGCATAGCACAGTAATTTACCGACTGAATAAATTTCAGTTGGTAATTTTATTTTACCTACTGAAAATATTTAGTCGGTAATTTTATTTTATCTACTGAAATTTTTAATAGGTAAAATAAAATTACCTACTAACAGATTCAGTCGGTAATTTTAGTTACCCACTGAATTTTTAATCGGTAATCTTAAATTACCTACTGAAATTTCAATCGGTAATTTTAATTTACCTACCAAAATTTTTAAATCGATATTACTGAATTCATTTGGTGAATGCTTAAATGTTTTATTTAGAATAATTCAATACTAAGTATAAAAATATATATTAAATAAAAATTAACTCAAATTTATATATAACATTAATCAAAATTTATATTTATATATCCATTAAAGTCATCAAATACACTGAAATTATCCACTTGCTAAAGCACTAATTTACACAACTACTACATAAAGAAAAGCCTTCACGTAAACAATTATTTGAAAGTGACTCCACGAGGAAGATGAATAGTACGTATGCTTATCTGAAATACAAAAGAAAGGTCGATGAAATCATTAGAGACATATGCTTTAATTACAAAAGAGCTTCTCGTGCTATACCATTGCTTTTAATGGTCTGCTTCAGAGTAAAAGCTGCATCAGAGACAGTGATAGAAGAAGAAAAAAAGAGAGTACACACATGTACACAAGTCATGTGTAGATGTGATTACATCATCAAGTAGTGTGAAAGCTATTTTTGTAATAGTGTGATTACATCATCAAGTCTTGATGGCAAATACTAATATATATATATGTACACAAATAAAAATACTTGTACCATGCGGCTACGAGCTATATATAGCATTTATAGATTAACGACCAACCTTTGCATCTTTGCATATGGTTCATGGTTACTTCAACTGTACGTACATATTTTAGCAAATTGATTTTCTTTTAGCATTACTTAATGTAGATGTGCATGCTTTAGTTAGACACTATGCATGTTTTTCATCTTGTTAGTATATATTCTTGCAAAACAAGACCAATTCACGCCCATGAGTAAGGAGGTGTTTGGTTCAGCTTTTCTTCAACACTCTTTTTCAATTTTTTATTTCACGTTTTTCAATACATATTTTATAAATATATAAAAAATTTATTTAAAAATTTAGAAAGTGTAGAAAAATTCTACTGAAATTTTTTTATTGCATATTTTTATTATTTTTTTGAAAGTAAAAAAAATATAGCTCGTTTTTCAAAAAAGACAAAAATATCTTTCATTTCAGAAAAGCTCTATTTCATAAGCACTACCAAACACCCCCTAAGATTATAACAAACCTGCAGAGAAATGTTAAAACTTAACACACTCCTACGTAGTGGTTCATTACATATATGTATAAAAAATTTTCAGGCCACTGACTGTCTCTTGAATATCTACAGAGATATCTTCATCACTATGTTTGGGAAAAGCAAGCAGAAGCTTCAATCTCAAGTGTCTTGTTCTTCTTCAATAGATTGATTACAAGCAGTGACAGGCCATACAAGATAATACGGGGATTACACTAGTTGATGAAAGGAGAAGAAAGGGCAAAGGGACTTATATGTATGAATGAGAAAGATAGAAGGACCAAGTCTGAATGAGTAAAACAAAGTTACTTCCATATAATGTATTTTATTGTTAACCAAGGTCCAATACCTTCAACAGCTTACATCTCACACTTGGGTTTTGTTTTTGGGTGTGCATTTAGTTGTACTTATGTATATGTTATTGTGATTTCTATTTAGTGCCTTGAAAGAAAGCTAGCTATAAGTCATTCCTTCATATCCATCCGTAGTGAGAAAAGAGGGAAAGGAGAAATGGAAAGAAAGAGATTTGCTGTTGGTTGAGTGATCTGCTGCTGTTGCTGGTGTTATGGGTCACCACTGCTGCAGCAAACAGAAGGTGAAGAGAGGTCTCTAGTCTCCTGAGGAAGATGAAAAGCTTGTCAACTTCATCACCACTCATGGCCATGGCTGCTGGAGCTCTGTCCCTAAACTAGCAGGTCTATATATGCAGATACCTAAAAAAATCTTACTAGTTTTGTGTTAAACTGAGTTGGGTTGTTTTGATTTGGTTTGATTTCACTCTTGCAGGGTTGCAGAGATGTGGGAAGAGTTGCAGGCTAAGATGGATCAATTACCTGAGACCTGATCTTAGGAGGGGTTCATTTATAGCACAAGAAGAAAGGATCATCATTGATGTTCACAGGATATCATTGATGTTCACAGGATTCTGGGCAACAGGTGAAACGAATTAAATCAAGAAACCCTAATCAATTATCCTTAATAACAAACAGTACTGTTTAAACAATTGTTTTTATTGTGATTAATTACTGTCGGTTGGTGTATTGATCCAGATGGGCTCAGATAGCAAAGCACCTACCAGGAAGAACAGACAATGAAGTAAAGAACTTCTGGAACTCATGCATCAAGAAGAAGATGATTTTGCAGGGGCTTGATCCAAGAACTCATAACTTGCTCCCTTCTTCAAAAACTCATCATCATCGCAACACAAGCAGTACAACCAATGCATGCAACAGCAATCTTATAATTAGTCAATTCCAACACTTAACTCATAATCATCATCCCTCTTCTGCTACTACCCATTCACCCTTAGCTCTAACTTCAAAAGTTTCAACGGCGCCGCAATTAGGGAGAGTTCTATAGAGATGATCAATAACAACCCTCCACCGGTGGACAGTAGCAGCTTATAAGAACAAATCGAAATCACAAGACGAAAACTACTTAAAAAAAAAAAAAATAGGGAGAGAGATGGTGAGGATAGAATAAGCGAAGCAAGCGTACTTTCATGGCCACCAATAGCTCGATTTGCCGGCGGAGGGATCCGGCGAAGTCTAGGGTTTTTACGGCGGTATCGATTCGGCTTAGATGGGCTCGCCGGAGTAACATTAGCAAGAAGAAGAAGAACGTCGTAGGTAGGAAAGGAAGAAATCAGTGCCGGAGAGGTGAGAGCATGCCAGTGAGGGGGGCGTAAGGGACGGGCTCACTGTCGGAAAGAAACAAAAACAGAAGGGAGAGGAAATAAAAACAAAAATGGAGGAAGAAAAAAAATATAAGAAAGAAACTTACCGATTAACATGTTTTTCGTCGCTAACGTTACCGATTATAAATAAATTCAGTCGATAAAATTACCGACTACAAATAAATTCAGTCGGTAAAATTACCGACTATAAATAAATTCAGTCGGTAAATTAGCTATTGCTAAAATTTGAGTCAATAAATTTACCGACTGAAAGAATTATAGTCGGTAAATTTTTCGTCTAAAAAATTTTTTATCGATATTTGATAAATTTACCGAGTGACTATACTTTCAGTCGGTAATTTTAAAATTTTTACCGATTAAATTATTTTCGGTTGGTATTTGACAAATTTACCGACTATATTTTTTCAGTCGGTGAAAGCTATTTTTGTACTAGTGATATGTTAGATTACATATAAATTGCATTTTGATTTGAATTGTTGTAAATGACATGGGATGTGTTGAATGCATCAAGTAATTATTTGATGATTACAAGTACTTATTCTCATGACTTGGCATTTGTGTAATCATGTGTGACTCGTAAATATCCCTTGTACGACGTAAAATTCATATCGTTTTTTTCGTGGTCATTAGCTTGAACATCGGAATAGTTTTTTTCTGAAAGGTAAGAGGCGACAAGTAGTTTGAAAGTCGAAATAATTTACGTAGTAAGTGCAATATTTATGAAAAATAGATATTTCTATCTATGGGTGGCATTAAAAAATGCATTTTAATCAATGTAAATCTCCGCACAAAATGTGTTTCCATTTTTTTGTTCTCAACTTGAGTAATCATCCACGTTGGTGAACTCTTCATCTAGTTGCAAGTTGAAAAAAACTCCATTGTGGCTATTGATGATAATTGAAATATTTAGATATATATGATGCAGTTGACGAGCTATCTAGATGCTTCAGTCATCATTAATAGTCTTAATAGAGCTTTTCTTAACAGATAACTGGTGCCACTCATAAAAGAGGTCCGAAAAAATTTAAAAAATTATTGCAGCTTTTAGAAAAACAAACTAATCTAAAATGATGTCTGATCAGTTTAATTGAATGAACCGGCGTAATTTCTTACTGTGCAACCCTTATTACCATAGTTTGTGAATTTTTGCGACCTTTTGTAACTTTTGATATATGTCGTAAAGTTTGATTTTAAAATTATAAATATTGATATATTCGGTGAATTTAATGCATCAAATGATTATTATTAGTTACACATTTTTTTCTCATTAGGTGACATTTGAACGATCATGTATTGTCTATATGTGACCCAATATTATCTATATGAGATCCTATATTGACCACAGAAGCAAGGTCAAATTGCCTTAGTGCGATAAGAAAATGTGATAGGATCTCTAATCCAAGTGCTTGGGCACCGCATCCCCCACATACAAAAATAAAATTCTTTTACAAATTTAATATATCCAAACGTAATGGTATTACCATATTTATAATTCAAATATAATTGCAAAATATCTTGTCTAACTATTAGCGACCCTGTTTTGATAATTTGCGACTTGCGGCTGAATATTTGCCTAGCGCTCAAGTTACTTGTTTTTAGACATTTACAATGTTCCAAAATAAAGTAACATTTAATATTTACATATTTCAAATTAGAGATCCTTATTAGCTCTACATGACTATATTGGAATCCTTACTTATCAATGTAATACCACGTCTTCAATTCAGGTCACTAGATTTACATATTTATATTGTTTAGAAATAATATAACATTTACACATTTACATAGTTTAAAATCAAGATAACATTTACATATTTACATATTCCAAATCATAATCCTTATTATTATTATCATTATTTTTTGACTTTCGTGTGACTTGAAACCACATAGTTACTTTCATTGAGATGCAGGACAATGCATATTCCTTATGCTATTCTAGAGATAAGCTCCAAATTCGCATGTCTGGTGTAGAAAATTTTGGTTCAGTTGGCCAAATGAGGAAGCATCGAATAGGTTGTTGTGGACTCAACTAGTCATACTAAATATTGTTCTTTTTCTCTCTGTGTCAAATAAGTTCTGCACTATATTCTTATCTTTTCTGAATCAAACAAGCTTACACTTTCCAATGCACTTACCCACTAGCCTTCAACTTTTAATTAGGAGTTATGAACAACAATAACGACATGGACACAAAGAAGAAGAATGTTAAAGACATGTCAATTTATCTTGTGAAGCGATTGTTAATGTTAGTACAAGAGTCGTTGAGAATCTCCAAGTTCCATAGCCAACGGTTTCAGAGCTAGCAAGTTGTGTTTGAGAGGGGAAAAATGATACACCTTTATTTTGTTAATAAGGACTAATGTAGCTAGCTAAAGAAAACTAAGCAAACTACTTTTTATTCAATTCTAAGATGCCTTTCTTCAACCTAGACTTCACCTATTTACAGGTGAGGTTTCTTACAAAAGTGAAATTCTAATTTAAAATCCAGTTAAAATCACCTAAAAGTACTTAGAGTCCAATATGGACTCAAATGTCCCAAAACTAGTTCATCGGGCTACATCCGGGTACCTCCTGGATGCACCCGGGTGCAGTTTTGGCGCGCTAGGGTTTAAAAAGTCCCCCGGAAGTGTTTCGCCAGGGCATAATTCGAAACTCCCAGGCGCTTTTCTGTGCCCTGGCTCCTAGCCGGCCAAGTCGCCTCGATGACACCTTTCGGTGCCTTTAAGTCCTACAACCCGGGCAGGCTTGACATGTCCTCATCAGCCTCCTGCTCCGACGAGACGGTCTCCGGCTAACTTCTGGAACGAGCCTTAATTTTTCTCTGGTGACTTCATTTTCCTTCTCTTCTTCAATTGTTTCAAGCCCTCCATCCGTATCAAAAAATTTTGATTTCTTTTTTGTTAGATTAGGAATGTAGGCCATCTTTCCAAAACAATTTCCAACAGTTCGGTATGGAGAAGCTCGCGTCGGATAACTCAAATCCCTCAAAGAGCAATCGGACATGGAGGTCAATCTTCTCCAAGAGAGCCTCACAAAAATCCGCTCCACCGCCACTCGTCTGTAGTTCGCCTCCAATGCTCTCTATGATCTCTCTCTTCGTCCCCATGGTTCGTTCTTCAGTTCAGTTTCTTTTCTTTTAGTAATTATTTGAATTATTTTGTTGATTTGATTGATTGAGTTGATCGTTTTCTGAAGGGAAGAATATGTTGTTGCCGTTGACAGTTGCGCTTTATGTTGCTAGAACTCCAGATGACGGCACCGGTTACTTCTTCGAGGTTCTCTTCTTATAACTTCCTTGTTTTTTTTTCTAGTATAGATTGTAATGTTGTTGTTCTTGGATGTGGTTGACCTGCTACTGTTTCTCTTATGGCGTTGAAAGTTTATATTGTGGAATTTCTAATGTTTTCGTTATTTCTCCAGCATTTTCTCCTGACAAGCCTAATTGTTAATGTTTTTCTTTGGTAAAAGTGTTGTTCTTTCATGAATACAGACGTGGAGTGTGGTTATTTCTATTTGAAAATTAGGTAGCTTTTGGTGTTTTGGCATAGAAATTCTTGTTGTTATAGGCTTGAAACTTCTCTTATGTTCTTCTACCTGTGTATGGCAAAGCAAACAATAATGTATTAAGCCAAAGCAAACAATAATGTATTGGACTCCTGAAACCTATGACTTTAGGCATAACAAGAACACAAACCATTTGGTTTTTCAGAAACTGTGCTTCTAAACAAGAACAAAGTATATGGATTAAGCATTTTAATGGTAAGAGTCAAGGGAATCTGATAGTTGTTTGTTTATGGTAAGCATTCTTTGTTGTCTCATTGGCCAGTTTGCTGTGGACTGAAACTCTGTCGTGATATACGTTAAGTATGAGTTGTGCAGCTAGGTACCATGTTGAAATTTCATTTGTTTGTTCAATGATGCATGGGTACTATACTTATCATCTATGTCAAAATAGCTAATTTTGGAAGTTAACAGTAACAAGAATGCCACATGTAGTTTAATTTTCTTTCTTTACTTATGATATTGAATAAACACTGTTTACAATGACAAGTGCTCTCTCCCTTATGCAAGCAATGCTAGGTTAAGCATGTGCATTTTGCTACCCTAATTTGATTTTACATTTCTTGTGGATGATGTGTTTAGCAGATCTGGAATTAACTATATTAACTCATATGACACGATATTAGGAATAAATGCAGTGGGTTTTTTCATTTCTTTCAACAATTAGACTTCACTTCAAGTAAAGTTTGCACTCTGCATGACATCATATTTTTTGCTTCATGTGCAAGTCACATTTCATGAAACGTCATTTGTCAATGTTACTATTTGTTGAACGATGCAATTGGAACTAGAAACTGAAAGGAGAAGGCATGGTACAATAGGGTACAAATGAGAAGATTGACCTCATATTGCATAGCTTTTTTTTGGCAAACTGATAGACCGAGGGAACCAAGACAAATTATTTATTGTGTTGCTTTTGACCAAGGAACACCTGCACCTTGTGGATATCTCTTCAGAAATATGAACAAGGAGGAAAAATACGCTTTATTAAAATGCTGCTTCTTCTTCTCTTCTTGACTCTGTCTTGGTAACGATTTCTTAATAATAGTACAAGTATTCCAAATCAGGATTTTGATTGTCATGGTTGTGTTCTTGCTTTTGTAGGTTGATTTGGAGCGTGTTGGAGTATGAGTAATTAGCTATGGTGATTGATGGAGCTTCCATCGCTTTTCTGTAATTGGCTATTGTTTTTTAGCTTCCATCGCTTTGTAGGTTAGGTATTCAACAAATGAGATTTTATAACGCAAGTTGCTTTGGTGGTGCAACTGTTGGATTTTTAAGTACGATTTGTTGTTCAAGCCTACAGCAGCTTTTGCCGACAACAGTCGGCAGATACGATATGTTGATTTTATTCTTCCGTTTGAGCTCATTGTTTCTAAATCATGAACACAAAATATAACTTAAGGTGTGGGTGGATTAGCTTTTTCTTTTAGAATTTGTGACTCCTTGTTGGTTTGGCCATCTGTACTTACTGTAAGTTTTCTGGGTTCATATGCATGGTTATCACAAAAACATTTCCTGCACTGTTTTCTTTTTCTCCTGAGTAAATGAGACGCAAGTATTCTTTCTCATGTTTTAGTAAATATGCCTTTTCGGAACTTGAATGGTTTGGAAACTAGTTAAACTAGTAATAAGAGAAACCAACACCTAATAACGCAAATCTAGCTGGTTTCCATCTTTATGCATATGGAGAAATGTTTCTTTAAGAAGTATATTGGTGCAGAAATACATGATACATGATACAGATGACATACTCATTAACAGCATCGTTCATAGAAGCATATAAAATAGCAAAGCAAATTACGCCCTCTACACCCACTACTACAAATCGAACCATTAGCAACTAATAATCCCGACTAAAAGAATTTAGTAGAAATGAGGCAAATCGACTGAAAAGTAGTCGGCAAAAATTTATAAAATGCTAACTAAATTAAAAAAATAATTGGCAAATATGATATATTACAGACTTACAAACACATCCATCTGTATATAGTAAAATTTACTAATTACCATAAAATTTAAACTGTAAATTTATTGACTGTGTGGAGTCTCCGTCTATATAGATCTAAAACTAATTTGATCCTTTTTCTTAACTTACTGACTACATGTTCAGCAGTCAGTATAATTCTTCAAAAGATACCGATTGCATGTCAAGCAGTCGGTAATGTCCAAAAGATTACCGACTCCAAACTATGCAATCAGCATCTTTCTACAAAATGAATAGATTGTCGTAAGTATAATAAAATAAACTTCATACTACGGACTGCGTGTTCTTGTAGTTGGTGACTTTCGTAAAAAATTTACCGACTATTGTATTGGTATTAGTAATTTTTGCATAATTGCCGATTGTTTCTATTTGTAGTCGTTATATTTCTTTAACTTAACGGCTGAGTTGTATTCAATTGCTATCTTTCATTATGTTCACCGACTGAATGCATATTCAGTTGGTAAATTGTCTTATCAACATGAGCTGCCACCTCACTCAACCATTTCTTTCTTCCTCTCAACTAATTAGGTATTCCCTCCGCCGCTATTTCGTGGTCGATCAGCTATTCCACTTTTGCTCCGTCTGTGCCGGTTCACAGATCTAAGATGGACTAGATGCTGCTTGAGGGTTCGTTGTCCTTGCACCAGAGCCGCTCCGCCTCGTTGGAAAGAGAACATTTGTCGCTGCCCGTCTCGCCGTGCCATCACCATCAGTCGCCGCCTCTGAGAACAAGCAAGCATACCAAGGTGGTTATCTTAAAAAATTTTTGTTGAAAGTGTTTTGAAGTGCATAAAATATATACATAATCTCATGCACTCCTACATCATATATATCTAATTTTATTTAAAAAATTGATTAAAAAAACTTTATATTTTTATTTTTCTTATTTTTAGCAAATCTGTGCAGTTTGAATATTTTTTATAAAAACTTGATTTTTAGGTGGAGTTATTGCAAATGGTTAGTTTGGTTTGAAAGCCAATACGTTGGTTCATTAATGTAGTATAATTATGATAATTTAGTTTTTAATTCTATACTATTTCAATTTTTATAATTGCTATTAAGTATTTATTACTTGCTTAATATTTTGAAGTATCTCACCATTATTCAATCTATTTTAGATTCATATTAAGATAGAGATGTGATGCATAGACTACTCTTTGTATTAATGCCATAAATTGCGTGAACGATAAAGATATACTCTTATAGTTCGTGCAGTTAGTATAAAATGCTATAAAATTTAATGAGTTTTTTTTCTATGTTAATTTACATAAAAATTTAGTGAGTTATTGTATGAAAGTATTTTTGATATAGTTTGATAAAGTATATCAAAGAAATTAGAATTTTTCAACAATCAATAAAGATTATAATCTTCTATGACATGAATACGGAATTGAATTGATTAGTTATGGTAAAATCAAATGCACTAGCCGTTAAATTTTTGAAATCTCAAAAGTGTAGTTTTTGCGTCTCTTGTTTTCTTTACCTTTAGCATTTACTCTTTTAAAATCGGTTGTTAAAATAATTTTAGAGTTAGTTGTTTTCGGTAATTAATAAGTTAATCAATTAGATAGTATATTAAAAAAGTCAAAATTTTAATAATATATTAAGTATTATATTTGTAAGATTATTTCAGTTATTATATATTTTATTTAAAAAAAAGCGTAAATTTAAACAAACACTTCTTTTAATTTTAAATATCAAACAATGCAATGTAATAAAAATTTATATAAATAATTCTTGACCCTAAAGTTACATTTTTACAAAAACTATACAGCTATTTAAAGTACAATAAAAGAGCTTTATTTTAAAAGCTAAAATATTTCAGCAACCAAACCGGATTTAGCCAAATGATCCATTACTATCAATCGTAATCATCACCGTCCGTTTTTTATAAGAAATAGCATCGCTACTGAAATGCAATGTAACAGGTAAATCCTAAAAGATAATAAAATATTAATAATAAATAAAAGGAGGAGAAGAAAACGCAAGGAAATATCTGGCTATGCAGAATGCAGAAACGAACAAAAACACATCCCTCGTTACAGTAAGTAGCATACGCGTGCTCCGAAGATGCGACAGAGACAGACCCCAGGCAAAGAACTCTCTCTCTGTCCGACCATCTTTTCCTCAAGCGAAGGTCTGCAGTGTACGTGTGTGCGAAGGGAAGACTGTTGCTAGTGTCGTGTTGTTGGCTTCAAAAGTACTATGGAAGAGAGACTTAACACGGAGTTTTAGTGTGCCAAAAGCCTGAAGCGAAGGCAACCGGAAGGGGGAAATGAAAGAGATGTATCATCGATAAGGGAAAACTCCTAGGGAAACGAGCATTGGATTGTTAGCCTCTGCCCCACCTTTGCCATGCCTGCCGGGACGTAGTTAGCTAGTTTAGTTCAACTCTCTGACTCAGCGCTAACCCTACCATGCCTCCGCCATGTCCCCCAGACCCAATGTTCTCTCTGTGAAGAAATTTTCGCTATCATCTCTCTCTCTCTCTAGTGCATGTGCATGCAATGCAAATTAAACCAATCATTTTTCCATATCCATCGAGTGTTTGGCCTTGTTATAACTTAACTTTTCTTCTATCCAAATCCTCAACAGCTACTCCTCTCCTCATAGTTAGCTCTTCGTAATATCTGTGCTACACCCACAATAAACTGATCAGATCATCAACAATGCAGAGTGGCAGCGGAAGTAAGGGAGAGGGATCAGGACACCAAACAAAATATGATCATGAAAAAGAGGAACCCATGTTGCGGCTCAGTCTCTGGCCACCCTGCCAACAAGACCACTCCTGTCTTCCTTCCACGGCTACGACTTGGAATTCTCCGCAACCCAACATTAACGGCTGCAACACAAAGACTTACGATGATCTCTGCTCCATGATGCCGGAAACGGAAGATGATGTGAACGTAGCATTGTCTATCGGCCACCCAGGCACAGCTGCCGCAAGCAATTTTAATTACAACCCTCCAATTCAATACTGGATCCCAACTGCTGCAGAGATTCTTGTCGGTGCAACTCAGTTCTCTTGCACTGTCTGCAAAAAGACCTTCAACCGCCTCAACAACATGCAGGTTAATTAAACTGTCTCATACAGGTTCTTTCTCTATAAGTATTTCTCTTCTTTTCCTCCTAGTAACAAGTGTGGGTGGGTAGAGACCGTGGGTTAGTCACATATAACTAGCATTCCCCCGAGTCATTCATGTCATCATCATGATTTTCGTACACCCTACGCTGCTAGCTAGATGCGTCAGCTTCTCTAGTGGCTTAATTTGTTAGAATCTCTTGTGATTTATAAAGTTCTAGAGGCAGATTAGCAATCTCAATGGTAATGATCAGGCAATGGACGAATCGAGCAGTTTTAATTATAGTTTTAGTTAGTTTCATAATTAGTTGTAACTTCGGAGTTGCAGAAACCAAGGAGGAGCAGTTCTTCCAGATTTTGGCCCTGAAGTCATTCTTATCAACATTCTTCGTTTTCTTCAACTAATTTCCTCTGTTGTGTAACATACGTAGATGCACATGTGGGGGCACGGGTCGCAGTACAGGAAGGGATG
This sequence comes from Acanthochlamys bracteata, assembly GCA_019914995.1. NCBI lineage: Eukaryota > Viridiplantae > Streptophyta > Magnoliopsida > Pandanales > Velloziaceae > Acanthochlamys > Acanthochlamys bracteata. Next base: position 5,245,482 of record CM034140.1, on the reverse strand, counting down.
GGAGTCGCTTCGGAGCACGACGCGACCACTGCTGCAGTCGATGATGCGGCTGCCTTGTTACTGCTGCGCTGAAGGTTGCAAGAACAACATCGAGCATCCGCGGTCACGGCCTCTGAAGGACTTCCGCACGCTGCAGACTCACTACAAAAGGAAGCATGGTGCCCGTCCCTTTGCGTGCCGTCGCTGTGGCAAAACGTTTGCTGTCCGAGGAGATTGGCGCACCCATGAGAAGAACTGCGGCAAACACTGGTTTTGCATCTGTGGCTCTGACTTCAAGCACAAAAGATCACTCAAGGACCATGTCCGTTCTTTCGGCAATGGCCACGCCGCGCATATCGTCGAATCGATGGCAGCAGGTGAGGAGGAGGAAGATGATGAACATGACCATGATGGTCTTGATCATGGTGAAGAAACCTGGGGAATTAACGGTATCTAGCTAGCTGGTCTAGCTTTTCTCCCGCATATAAGCATAATGGTTGTAAAAAATTGCTTCTCGACTTAGAATTCTATTTACGAGATTAGTAGTAAAAGAAAGCATGGTAATCATCGGCATTCGGATTAAGTTTATTAACTTGTATGTCATTATTGCTCAAGTTTGTGATTAATCTGAACGATTTGGAGCCTCAATCAATGGATTTCGTTATTTTCAATTTAACTTTTCTTTTCCTTTAAAATGTCTAAACCTCTTTTAATTTCTCGAAGGAATAAATACTTTAGGTTTATTTCTCTCTAAGAAAAATTAATAAAAATAAAAAATAAATAAAATATTTTGGAGTTATTTAATGTAATCTCAACTCTCGAGCGATGTAGTCCGACTCAACCCAAGTATTAACCCGAAGAGACTGTCAGCTCACCGGATCACCGATTTATTTGGCAGGTCATCGAATTGACCCTCTCTGGGTCAACCTCTTCGGTTTCGGCCCCATTGACCGGAATCTGGATCATCTCTTCATTCGAGTTTGAGTTTTCGGTAAGAAACATTACCTTGAGCTCTATTGATGAGTTGTTTCTCAATGGCCAGATCCGGCCGATGAAGCTTTTTTTCTTATCTTCAATGCCCTCAGATTCTTTCTCCACTCCTCGTCTCGATAACAAAGAAGAAGATGATGAAGATCAACAAGCCCAACATAACAATTGAAACAAATAAGGAGACAGGCTAAGATGCTAAAGATCACCGACAACAGGCCAAGATGGAGAAACTTCGTAAATGGTACAAATCTGAGAAGCATCAAATGGTGACTACACTGAACCAGACTTCTTCTTGGGTTTATTTTTGGAAGATGGATCTAATGGAAAAATGCTCGAATTCGCATTCTGCTTCTATTCCTACTACTAAAGCTGCTGCTGCACTTTTGGCTGTTTTGGCGGCGGCGTCGTACCATGTTTCCCCTCCTCTTCAAAAGAAGATGAAGACGAAGTGGAAGGTCCCTGGTCTGTTAATCAAACCCGTAATATTCATAGGACCATGGCCAACAGTGCGGTATCTAATGCTTTTTCTGGATTACAGTTCACGATTCCGTTCCAGCTTCATTTTGCTTTGTAAGTGACTACGTCTGCTTCGCCGCCTCCGTCGCATCTCGCCGGTGACTTGGTAAACAAGTAACTCGATCTGAAACGTCGGGTAGGTCGCTAGTTTCGGTTAGATCAGCTCCGGTCCGAATCTGACTACACTGATTTCAAGTCCCTCTCTAACTAGCGTACAATTGAGAAAACGAGATGCGTCATCTCTCTCTTGATCTCTCTTGATGAGGCTTGCTCTGTCTCACACACTGCATGATTTTGTGCAGTGTATCTAATGTTAACTTGCGGGAGCAGAAAATGGGGTGAACCCAGGAGTACTAGTGTACAGCTTCAGTCCAGTAATTCATTAATTGGCTCGCGTAACTCTCCTTTCATACTATGCTCTCCATCAAAAAGTTTGCCTCTATCTTTCCTCCTGTTTATTATAATGTTTGTCTGTATTGGTTTTGGCTTTTCTGCTTCTTCTTCTAGAGCTAGTGAGTTGGCTTTCTGCCTACTATACGGACTTTTGGATACTATAGCGACACTACTACTATCGAGAGGCTAAGCTTTAAACAAAGGAAGCGTGTCAGTTTGTAGTACGCAGTACGGCTAATTAGGTAGTGGACCACTAATTCTGGTACTTATTAAATTGCTTTTTGTGCTAGGAGAACCAAGGAGCTGACCCGTGCTCCCTTCCTTTCGACATTGTATCGAGAACCAAGAACTATAACAAATGCTACGAACAAACAAAAGCTAGCTAGCTACTACTTCTTTGCTTCAGCGTATTGCATGCATGTTATAGCCTGATACCTACTCTTACACCAGCATGAAAGGTTTAGTTACGATTGATGAGTTGGATGAAGGATAAATTCCATGCATGCGTGCATTGAGAATTAGAGCTTTGTAATTATAGTCATTGTTTTCCACTAGTTCTTTTTCGGTCTTCAATCAGTGGCGTGCATGCTTACCATGCGATGTATTATGATTGAAATCCCCAAGAAAGAAAACATATAAAAATGCTAATTAGGATCAAGAAAACATATCATTATTGCCGAAAATTGATCGTAACTACTACTTGCCACTAACAAAATCGATAGCAAGATCGAATGCCGTGGTAACCATGACGAGAAAATTAAACAGATCACTATTGATTCACACAACCGCGACCAACTTTTGTTGGTCGCTAAAGACTACAATGATCAAGTCAATCTGGTTGCTGTTACTTCAATAAAAACTAGCAACTCATTCTGGTCATTGATAAATTAATACCTAATAATTTGATTTGATCGTTGTGTCTTTAGCAACTAGCTTTTTGTTGGTCAATAAAGCTTTAGCGACCAACACAATATTAGTCGATTTGCTTACTAACCAACAATGTGTTGGTTGCTAAAGCTTTAGCGACCAATAGTTTTATGGGCCACTATAGTGCTAGTGACTAGCCATATATTGGTCGCCATTATCTAATGACATATGTTTAGTGAATTTTTTTAAAATGGTGATAATTAAAAACAAAAAATACACAATAAAATTGTAAATGGCAAAAAATATTATATATAAATTACACAATCGAATAATTATAAATATCACTACTGTAATTAAATTTGAAAATTTGAAATTAGTCAAATAATATTGATAATTTCTAAATATAAAATAGAAAATTGTTTTAATAATAGAAGTATTAGCAATGTTCATAAATATTAATTTCATACAAAATATAGTCATCGATACTCACTTTATATAAGCATCAATATTGATCATTTATGTGAAATAAAAGAGAAACAAATCTTATTAGAAAATCAAAATGTATAGTAAACTTCATAATCATATAACAAAAAGTTAAAAAATGCAAAACTGTACGTAGTTCACTAGTGTTATCTCTAAACATAATGTCGTTCTCATACAAGCACTTTCGCTGATACAGTAGTGCTTTGAAAAATTTTCATGAGTTATGCATTCAATGACAGATCTGAAGATATTGATGTTACTAAATCCAACTAACCTAAATGAACAGTAAAAGAATTTTTTGTGTGGCTCGAGAGCGAGAAAAATCTAAATGTAGGGGTATTTGATGTGATTAAATTATATACATATTCTCATGTGCTCTTGTACTATATATGTTCGATTTTATAAAGAAATATTTATTAAAAAGAACCCTTTGGTTTTTCTTATTTCAGCAATTCTGTGCTGTCTGAGCAGTTTTGAATAAAACTTGATTTATTGGTAGAGTTTTTATGAATAGATAGTTGGGTTTGAAAGCCAAGTATTGATGTTGGTTGATTAATTTTTTCAGAAATTTCTGACCAGCCAATTGATAGATATTCATAGATAAATTTGACACCTAATGCAAAATCGAGTTGTGTATGCAGTTTCGGAAATAAGTGAAGTTGAAAACCTTTCCGCTTAGGATAGATATTGCGATGGCTTTATGACAACATTATTTGAAGTTTTCTTTTAAGAAAATTCTACATTTCTCGTGATATTGTAAATAAAAGTTGAAAACTTTTTGCTTATAAAATTCAGCTACGGAATGTCTTTCTCAAAGATTTTGTAAAATCTACATGATTTTAACACATTGTGACCACTTAGGACCCTTTATGACTTCACGATAACATTTGCTTTTCGTATTTGCTCTTTCAGTTTGTTTCTATAGTTTACAAAGATATTCTCAATAAGGTTCCATACACTTTTTATTATGTAATTTTAGTTATGGATAAGGTTATCAAAATCTCGATTTAAATTTTAAAATCTTACTATTTTACTTCACCTAAACGATCCCGATCTCAAGTAAAATCTTTTTTGAGTAAAATCTCACCTAAATCCCGATTTAAATCTTAAAATCGGTAAGATTCCGATTTTTTTACGATCTTATACGATTTTATTTTTGAAGAACTTCTTATAATTAACTATATTTGAAAGAGTTTTTTTATAAAACTTTAGAGAATTTTCTATAAAATTTTGAAGATTTTCTAAAAAATTATAATTTTAAAAATGTTTTTATAAAATATAGAGTAATTTATTATAAAATTTAAAAGAATTTAAAAATTTTTATAAATGTACTAATTTTTTTTAGAAAAAATATTAGAAAAACTTTTATAAAAGACTTTTAATGGTATTGAAAAAAAATTTCATAAAATTTATCGGTATGTAAAATCTTACGATCTTACTTTAAGATTTCGATTTAAAGATCATATTTAAGCGAAACGATCATATCTAAGATCCCGAATGGATCTTCTCCTAAAATATGTTGCATAATCTATATGATTTTAATATTCTGTACGACCACGTTGGAACCTTAACGATCATATTACAGCCTGTATTATGACGAATTTATGACAATATATTTTAAAAGGAATTTTAGCAATAAAGGCAGGAACTCTTACTGAGAATATTGTTCGAAACTTTAAAAAAGAAATGACAAGAAAATATTAAAAAAACCATATCGTCAAGGCATTGTAATGCACTTAGTAGTCGTAATATGTTAGAACTATCTTTGAGATATTGTAGTAGGAAATTCACAACTGAATTTCACAAAAAAAATATTGAAACTTTTAATGGTTATGTCGATATAAAGTTTTAAAATAATGAAGAAGAAAATATGAAAAGTACTTTTTTCAAAATTTGTCTATATTTGTATCAACTTTTTCTAGTGAATTCATAATATCTAAACTCTTTTTTTATCAATTTTTCTTCAGATATGTACATCAATACCTACAATATTTTGTTAAATTAATAGTGGTCGAAATCTTATACTGTTGCACTCAGAATGACGATGCAAGATGAAATGAAAATCAGTTTTCGGTGGAGAAATTTTGTAGCGGAATTTTTATTGAATTGAATGTATTTTGATAAATTTTGATAATCAAAATTTGAAAAGAGGATAGAAAATAAAATGGAAGGATAAAAGAGGTTTTAATTAAACTACCCGTTATTCTTTCAAATTTATATTTTCATGTGTGCATCTATTTTCAAATTTGTTTATACAATTTTCACCTGTAAACAAAAGTTTTAGAATTATGTGACCACTTTGCAAACTACAGTACATATGTACAATAAATTTGGAAAAAATAAAGCAAAAGTGATTCGATATTATTGCTGCTTAGAATTTTTGTACATCTTGGGTGGGGTGGAGTGGGCAGCTGGCCCCTAACTTCTGTGAAGTCATAGTGCTAACCCTCCCTAATTCCATCGGAGCACTCAATTAATCTCTTCACATGATTAAGGGATGTTTTTATTTTGATATTAAATTTAATTTTAGAATAAGTTTATAAAAATAAATTAAAAATTAAAATTATTTAATAAAAAATAATTTTTTATATTTAGTATAAAAAAGTGAGTTTTAATTAAATTTTAAAAATAATTTTTGACAGAAAATTTATTTTAAAATTTATTTTTATTTTATTTTAAAAATAAGTTTAAAAAATATAAAGTTGGTGGGTTGGTAAACAAACCCTTAATGTCTGGTTGTATTCTTCACTCGATAACAAAGAATCAAACCGTTATAAATAACCTGAAAGTTAATAATACATGAGCTTATGTTATATTAGATCAAATTCAACTATTTAAATTTTAAATATATTTGCGACGACAGATATGTATTGAATGTAAGGGTGGTAATTTAAATTAGTTGGTCTATTTCGGATCGACTTATTTAATAACCGAATCAAATTCGTTCAATTCTAACTAAATCTATAAATTTATACGAGTTAAATTATCAACCATAATCTAATTTATTTAATAATCGGATCAAATTTGGATCGACCTATTTATAATTAAAATTATTATTTTTAATTCTACACTATTAAGCTTGAGTGAAATTATTTTTAAAATCAGTTGGAATGAATGTGCATAATATTTTTAATGAAGTGATATGATGAATATCCGTCAAAATATGCATTCTTTAGTACCTTTATCGGTCCTTATAATATTCTAAAAAATTTATTTTATTTTTATTTTTTAAAAATATATGGTGATAACTGAAATTTTATATTTATAAATATGTAGTAATACTTTCGATAAAAATTTTGATAAATATAGCTAGCTAACAAAATTTTCATAAAATATTTCTATAGAATCCAAATTCATCATTAAAAAAACACTTATATAGTAATAATTTTGATAAAATTATAATTCTCATGTTTCACTATTTTAATAAAATATGAAAGTAAATGATTGATTATAGACAATATATTCTAATAATTTATCAATTGCTATTATCGATTTTTTTTGTTGCAAATTTTTTATTGTACAGTAAGAAAAAATCAGGAAAGAATTGTTCCTTCGAAATATAGCAATTCGAATTGAATGGTCAATTTTGAGTCGATTTATTTAATAATCGGATCAAATTCGTTCAATCCTAATTCAATTTATATATTTATACTGGTAAAATTTTTAAACTCTAATTCTAATTAAATAAATCTGTTTCGGATTGAAGTTTTAAATCAGATCATATATTTGTACTCCTAATTGAATGACTTGCAACTAATATACCACTAGAAAAATTTGTCCACACTGGAAATCTTGTTGTAACTTGGGGAAGTCACAAGGAATTCATCGGGAAAATAACAAACAAAACTAGTCGTACCTTGCCAGAAATCCATAATTTTAGCCTTCGTTTTCTGTAGTGTCCATCGTATTTCTTTATAAGAGAATCAGAATTTATTTTGGTGTCCGATATTTCTTTTTATTTTTCCTGTTATTTCTTGCTTCAGGTGTTGCGTACCTCCATTGCATCATTTGTTCTCTTGCATCCACAGAGCTCTCCTAGTTGACTCTTTAGCTGATATATGCACGTCTGAACGATCCAATTAGATCAGCCAGTCGTGTTGCAGCGGTAGATAACACGGCAAGATTATAGTATTCTATGAATACATAGATAAACAATCAAGTATCCGCAAGTAGGCCAGTCAGGCAGAGGCTTTACTGTTTCAACACTACGATTCATGAGATTTTGAAGATCCGACGCGGATATACGTGCACTGCACTTTGGGAGGCATCTTAGCTCTTGGCTGGCTCTCTACACGTCCTTTACAAAATTCATTCAAGCCTACTGGAATTGTGACAAATTATGCTTTTATACAAGCTTTCTACATCATTTTTCTCGAAAGTGAGAAAAATATAGAGACCAAGAGGAATTCTAATTATCAATAAACAAATCTACCGTGGCAAGCATTCTAATAATTTGGAACAGTTCTATCGGGGGAAGCCAAGCCTATCATAATCTAAACGACCTCTGCGTCCAGTTCTATAAATTGGATAGATAAATTCGTTGCTCAAATGTATATGCATATATACGCAACTCTTGTGTGTCTCAACTCACCATGCCATACATTTAAATTCTCCATGCTTTTGCAAGTTCCATTCTGAACTCTGACCTCCTCTGTCACCGTCATTGCAATGTCCATGGCATCGAGAATTCTTCTCATCATGCTGGCGTTGGCCATGGCAGTCACCACAACTGCAACAAGCAATAAGACCGAACAACAAAACAAGCCCTCTCAACAACGCAGTCATCCTCCACCGCCTACAGTTCCTAGGTACAAATCAAACGACCACCCTCCTCTGCCTCCAGCAACCCACTTTCGTCTGCTGCCTACAGCTATGCAACCTCGACAGCTGCCTAAAGTTGCTCATGCTCCGCCACCGCCTAATGCTGAGCATCCTCCACCACCTAAAGTTGAACACCATCGGCATCCTCCACAGCCTAAATTTGTGCACCCTCCACCACCACCTAAAGTCGTGCGACCTCCATCACCGCCTAGAGCTAAACATCCTCCTTCACCATCTAAGGCAAAACATCCTTCATCACCTCCTAAAGTTTTGCACTCTCCGCCACTACCTAAAGTTAAGCATTTTTCACCACCGCCCATAGCTAAGCATCCTCATCCACGGCCTAAACATCCTTCACCACCTCCTAAGGTTTCGCACCTCCCACCACCTTTTAAAGCCAAGCATCCTCCACCACCTAAATTTTCGCACCCTCCTAAAGCTAAGCCTCCTCCACCAACTCCTAAAGTTTGGCACCCGCCTAAAGCTAAGCCTCTCCCAGCACCACCTAAAGCTTCGCACCCGCCTAAAGCTAAGCATCCTCCGCCACCTAAAGTTTCGCACCTCCCACCACCTCCTAAAGTTTTGCACCCGTCACTACCGCCTAAAGCTAAGCATCCTCCTCCGCCACCTAAAGTTTCGCACCTCCCACCACCGCCTAAAGTAGCACACCCTCCACCGCCACCTCATCCTCTACAACCTCCTCAAGCTAAGCATCCTCCTCCACCGCCTAAAGTTACCCAGTCTCCTTCACATCCCCAACCTTCAATGACATGTGAGCTACACCCTAACATTTGCGATGCAAAGGAAAGTGGGAAGTCGAATTGCTGCAGGAAGCGCTGCGTTAACATCATGACTGACATATGGAATTGTGGACGTTGTGGCCATCATTGCCCCTTCGGTTTGACTTGCTGCTCAGGCAAGTGTGTTTGGCTAATGTTCGATCCTATGCATTGCGGAGGTTGCAACAAGAGGTGCAATAAAAGTACCACGTGCCAGTTTGGGATGTGCGGTTATGCTTAAAGTCCATGAATGTGCATTGTTTTGTTTTCAAGCTCACTCAAATTCGTTAGTTAAATTCTTTCGTAACACAACAGAATAAATATGAAGATCTTGGATTATTTGAAACTCTATATAAAGTAATAAATACGTGGTTTGCCGGTGTACATAATTGTGCGCCCATGGATTAGGGGTGGCAATATGGGTTGAAACAAGTTAATTGATTACTTCACAACGAGAAAAATTTACAAGAAAGACACATTTCAACTTACAAATGATAGAACTAACCTAACTGTCGAATTCTGGCGACTAGGATTCCTGCTGAACTGAAATTTAAAGCAGCAATATAAACCCCAGTGGATAGATTGCTTAAGCTCCAATTGAGTCCCGACGGCCGGAAACAATGACTCAACGGCTACAGCTTGGCGTCGCACATTTTCGTGTCATAGGTGCAACCTCGACTCAATTAACAAGGAAAAAAGGCAATAATAAGGGTAGGGAATAATTTTCCGTAGCTCACTTAGGTAGAATCTTCGGCGAAGAATTTCGACGAACTTAGAGTTTTCAGGTGAGCATTCGTACTCTAGCACGACTGCGATAATCGATTGGCGCAAGCAAAGACGGCAACAACCACAGTGAAGAGAGAAACACTGGAGAATTAGGAGGAAGGCTGGCGGTGGAAGCGATCTGATATTACTTGGAGAGTGAACAAGGCAAAGAGAGATAGAACAATGCAAAGCAGAGGCTGGATAGAAATAAGGAACAAAACAAAATTAATGTGTATTCGATGCCCTCTTGCAATGCTAAATACACTTATTTACGGTCTTAGTTTTGCTAAGACTTCTGCTCTACTATAATGTCCTCTTGTGAGAACAATTATAACTAATTACTAATACTTGAGTACTAAGATTTTCTTAGCTTAACATAAGTCTTAACTAGCTACAACTCTACTGCTTGGCAGAAATCCTTATTAAAAAACTCCTTTGGAGTGGGATTCTATTGTTGATAGCCTAGGCAATATCTGCAAATAGCAATTTTTTTTGCCACCTGCGAGGACGTGAGCTGGTACTATTTATATCACTATCTTCCAGAAAAATTGGACTTGTCTCAAGTCCAATGATCTCAGGAGTAACTAAAACACTTATGGGGCAGGGAAACTCCTCTAGAGGAAGGTCTGATAGCTACTGATCAATCTTAGGGGGGTGCAACGACCATCTTTAAGTTGATAGACATGAAATATTGGGTGAATCTTGGCTCCTGTAGGTAACTCAATTGATAGGCGACCGGTCCGACACTTTCTTGAACTTGAAAAGGTCCATAATATCGATATCGGTAAGCAGCAATCTGACACAGACGATTGACGGTGCGGTTGTAACTTGACATAAACCCAATTGCTTGGCGCATAGCACTTTTCACGACGATGCTTGTTGGCTTGTTGTTTCATGCGTTTCTTTGCTTGTAGCAAATGCAATCTCAAGGTCCGCAGAATTTCATCACGTCCATATAGTGTAACCTCGAGCTCGTTCGAATGAATAGGGCCAGAAGCAAATGAGACAAGGGGATGCGAGGGCTTGCCGTACACAACTTCAAAAGATGTCATCTTAGTAGCCGAATGAACACTTGTATTATAAGAATATTCTGCCCAATGAAGCCATTTCTTGGACATTCCCAACAAAGCATTGCAAGTAAGCTTCAAGACCCCTGTTAACCACTTCAGTTTGCCTATTAGACTAAGGATGATATGCGATACTCATGTGTAGAGATGTTCCCTAAAGCCGATGCACTTCTTGCCAAAAAGAGCTAAGAAAAATTAAATCTCTATTCAGGACAATAGAAGTCGGTGTACGATGAAGTCGTATAATTTCTTTTGCAAAGACCATTGCTACACTCATCGCCGTAAATGGATACTTTAGGGGAATAAAATGTGTATATTTGGATAGTCGATCGACTACAACCAAAATAGTGTCATTGCCTTCTAAAGTGGATAGACCCTCTATAAAGCCCATTGAAATTTCAAACCAAACTATTAGAGGAATCGGTAACGGTTGTAGAAGTCTTGCTAGTTTCACGGCCTCTGTTTTAGCTTTCATACACGTAGGACAGTTGGTAATGTATTGCTGGACGTCCTTGCAAATGCCCGGCCAATAGAATTGTTAAGATAGACGTTTAAAGGTACGAAACTGACCTCTATGATTCCCATAAGCTGAGTTATGTGCCTCAAATAAAAGTTGACGGCAAAGGGAGGGTTCTGTTGGAACTCTTATCCTTCCATGCTGTAGTAGGAAGCCATTCGTCAAGGATAAGTCATTGTGTTCCTTGTTGTATGCTTCCTGCATGAGGGACCTTGTGACTAGATCAATAGGTAAGGCTTGCTTCAGCTTGTCCCAAAATAAGGCTTACAAGACAGTGAAAGCCGTAAGAGGGGCGTCTGGTTTTCGTGAGAGTGCATCCGCTGCTGCATTAAGTTCGCCTGCACGATACTCAATTAGATAATCAAATCCAAGAAGTTTGACTAATCATTTTTGTTGCTCCAGCAAAGATAGACGTTGTTCCAATAAATTTTTCAAACTTAAGTGGTCAGCCTTGATAATAAATTTGTTGCCAAAGAGATAAGGTCTCCAACGTAACACCGCAAGGGTGAGAGCCATCAATTCTCGTTCATAGGTAGACTTGGCCAGTGCTGAAGCTGATAGAGTCTTGCTGTAGAAAGCAATGGGTCGTCCTCCTTGAGATAATACCGCACTTATACCCTTGCGTGAGGCGTCGGGTTCAACTATGAATGGTATGGAAAAGTTCGGTGCTGTCAAAACTAGTGTGAAAATTATTGCATGCTTTCAGTTGTTGGAATGCTAGCTCTCAGCATCTTCACTCCAACTGAATGAATTTTTCCTAAGGAGCTATATAAGAGGTGCAGCAATAAAGACATAGCCTTTCACAAATCTTCTGTAGTAGCCCGTGAGTTCAAAAAATCCACGCAGCTCCAAAACTGACTTAGGCCACGTCGCGGCTAATCCTTCATGGCGCTAATCTTGCAAGGGTCAATTGCGATACCCTATGCAAAAATAATGTGGCCTAAGTACTCAAGCTCTTGGCAACCAAACCTACATTTGGAAGGGTTTGCATATAGGCGTTCTTCCCGCAAAATTGAAAAAACTATGGCGAGGTGCCGAAGTTGTTTCTGCCATGTTGAACTATAAACCAAAATATCATCTAAAAATACGAGAACAAATGTACGTAGATGTGAGCGAAACACTTCATTCATCAGAGATTGGAATGTCGTCGGCGCATTTGTCAAACCAAACGGCATAACGAGGAATTTGTAATGTCCTTATGTGTGCGAAATGCGGTTTTCTGAATGTCATCCTCCTTGACACGAATTTGATGATGTCTAGATTTGAGATCAATTTTACTAAAATAACAAGCTCCGTGGAGTTCATCTAAGAGCTCATCTATCACCGAAATTGGATATTTATCTTTAACAGTAATGTCACTGAGTGCCCAATAATCAACACAAAATCGTTATGAGCTGTCTTTCTTTTTCACAAGCAATACCGGAGAGTAAAATGTGGAGTAGCTAGGTTGAATAATACGTTGGGCTAGCATCTCAGCTACCGTCCTCTCAATTTCGGCTTTTTGTGCGTGAGGGTATCTGTAGGATCTTATGTTAGCAGGCAAAGCAACTGGCATTAGTGAAATCCCGTGATCATGAAATTTTTTTGTGGAAGTTTCAAGCAAGGATTAAAGATAGCTTTGTGCTAGTCCAGGAGCTGTAGTAGATCTACAGATAACTCTCTTGCTATCTCTGAAGTAAGTTCAATCGGTGGTGCCACTGCCATGAAGCGCAATGAGCAGAAAACTGCCCTGGTGTCTCGACTAGTGAGCTGCGACACATTTTCCTCTCTAATCCCCTTGAGAATGAAATCACTTCCTTGCCAAGTAAACCTCATCTCTGATTTAATGTAGTTGCTAATAATGTCACCAAACTTTCCAACCATTGGTTCCAAGAACAAGGTCCACGCCTCCAAGTGGAAAGGGGTATACGTCAACTACCACACCCGGCTTGCACATCCAAGGAAATATTTTTATAGATCATCTCTATAGAAATAGGACGCCCATCGGCTAATTCCACATAGAGTGGTAGTATGGTCGTTGGTGACAACCGTAGATGTTTGGCTAAATAATCGTATATAAAATTATGAGTGCTTCCCGAATCAATAAGTATAAACATCTATTGCTTCTTAATATACCCTCAGACTCGGAGTGTTTGTGGACCAACAAGGCTATGCATTGCGCTCAGTGAGAGTGTGGCACCCTCTGTAGGTGTCTCCTCTAGACCATCCTCTAGTATATTATCATCCAAATCCTCCATGCCGGTTAATTGAGTATAGGCAAGTGGTGCACCTATAGCTGTGGTCATACCTCTCATCGCAATAAAATATAACCCTTTTGCACGTCGAGCATTTATGTCTACAGTAGAAAGACGAGACTTAGAGCTTGCTGGAGTGACCATTTCTGGAGACGAAACCAGCGTGCTTTTAGTTATGGGGATTATTATTGTAGTGTTGGTTGTTGACCCAACAGACGTTGTTGTAGCTAACCGCCAACGAACAGGTCTATTTGCTGATGATTCGATCGTTTGTTTATGTTCAAACAACCTTGCAAGCATGTAAGCCTCTTAGAGATCAGCGGGCTGTCGTGCCATTACCTCCATTGCAAGATGCGGTAAAAATCCTTCACAAAAATGTCCAATCAATTCTTTCTCAATGGTGCGTGGCAAACGCGTACGTAGATCTTCGAACATCTTCTGATAATCATTTATATAACTGGTTTGTTTCAAATGCTTCGAAGCAAAGCTAGCACTAGCATAAGCTGTAGGGCTAAAGCGGCGTAGCAGGGCAGTCGTCAACTCTTCCCACGAATGATGAGATGTGTCCTGTTCAAAATTCTGAAACCATTTATTGACATCACCGTGAAGGTACATTGTAGTGATTGGAACACGATCACATGCCGCTATTTTGTAGAATTTGAAGTAGCTATTAGCTGAATATATCCACTTCTGTGGTTCCTTACTGTTGAAGGAAGGAGACTTGTGTCACTCCCTGGTCCAAGGTGTGGTTTGTTCAGTCAGTCCTGGCGTCGATTTAAAGAAGTTATGTGCATGACAACCTTGATAACGTCTTCTTTTTTTTTTTTTTTTTTTTTTTTTTGTGTGTTTGGACTGGAAGCCTTATGGTGTTGGTTTGGTATGTTGTAAGGTCATAGGGAGGTATTGTGCCTATTAATGTATGCGGTTCAGCTGGATAAGAAAGGCATTGCAGCGGTTGGTGAAATTTGACATAATGGATAGGGGTTCTGATGTTGGTGTTTCTTGGTTAAAGAATGTAACAGGAATGTCCAGCGTGGGAAGTAAGGCTGGTTTTGGTGGAGAAGTGGGTAGGTTTAGGTTGTTGGTTTTCGTAACGGTATTTGTTAGAGTAGCTATATTTGTAAACATATTGGTTGCCGATATGTAGTCTGTAGTTTCAATACGGTCTCGAACCAACTCTCTCATGAGCTGATACATCTCCGCTCGATCTACATTCATTTACGTAAGTATCATTCTAAAGTTAGCTTGAAGATTAAAGAATTGATCTTACTAGTTAACTTCTCTTGAGCTTCGAACTGCTGAGATTGGTGTGGACGGTAGCTGTAGAAAATTTCCTGCATCAATCAAAGATGGTGAAGCTAGTGATTGTGGAGATTTGGGTCTCGCTAACATTGACGGATCCATAGGATCGCTGGCTCTGGTACCAATTTGATATGATTTGGAGAGTGAATAAGGTAAAAGAGAGATAGAACAAGACAGAGAAGAGACAACAAGGCAGAGGCTGGACAAAAATAAGAAAGAAAATAAGATTAATGTGTATTCGATGCCCTCTTGCAATGCCAAATACACTTATTTATAGTCTTAGTTTTGCTAGGACTTCTACTCTACTATAATGTCCTCTTGTGAGAACAATTATAACTAACTACTAACTCTGATTACTAATATTTTCTTAGCTTAACATGAATCTTAACTAGCTACAACTCTACTGCTTGGCAGAAAGCCTTATTAAAGCAAAACTTTTTTGGAGTGGGATTCTATCAATGACAGCCTGGACTAGCTACTTTTCTTGGCCACCTACGAGGATGTGAGCTGGTACTAAGGCTTGTATCTGTATTTATATCACGATCACGCATAGGAAGAACGCTAAGCGCGTGGGAGAAGTGGTTGCGGGAGATTGAAGCAAGTGGGAAAGAAAGGAGATATTAAAAGAACAATAGAAGAGAAGATACGAGATGAGATGAGATGAGAGATTCACAAGGGACTAATAGGCTCTTACCTACTACAATTTGCTAACCCTAGTACTTAAGGTACTACATCCTGATCACTAGATCAGACTTGAACGTTAACAGCGAGGATTGACATTCAAAAGCCACAACTTTTGAAGTCTGAAATTAGTTTACCGTCAAGTATATAGTGCAAAATGGTCCTAGATAAAAAATAGTGAGATATCATTTTTGCAAACAGCTTCTAATAGCTAATCCTATCTTTGTAACCCAACATTTAATAATCATAGTAGAAACTTGCTGTGAAATAGGGAACCGATGGGAGCCTTTACAAACTTTTTCGACAAAACCTTGCTATATACTTGCTATCATAACTCTAATATGGCTAGGAAAATCCTAACCCAATAAGTACTTGTTATTATAATTCTTATTTGCTAGGGATATCCTAACCAGTAATGAGTATGAAGATATTATAACTCTTAGTGGAAGGATTAAATAAATGAGTATGAAGATATTCTAAATAATAGAGTCATTTTTTTCTGCGAGCACAACCAATGTTTAGCCAGTATAAAGATCCTTTACATTGCAGATAACATAATCAAAAGCAATAATGAATCCACTCTCATAAAGACTACTGATGAATATAAGATTGAAAGTAATGTTTGAAACATGTAGGACAAATTTTAAAGTAAAAGTATCTGAAATAAGACATGCAGATTTGGTAGTGAATAACTGAAAATCATCGACTGTGTGCATGGATAAAAAATGTGATGGCAAAGATATAATTTTGGATAATAAAGATTCATTTTTTAAGTCATATGATAAAAAGCACCAAAATCTGATATCCAAAAAATACATAGCTGAAGAGGCAGAAAAGACAGATACACAGAAACCAACAAATGAAGACTGTTATTGAAGCTGAAACTTGAATTGGATAAGACGATACTTAATATCTGAAAAATTATGAGATATTTGATGAGCTGGCGGTGTACTATCAACAATATGTGCTTGAGGATCTTAAGAGCAAATTAAGAAAAAAAAAGTCTTTCACTTTCATTTGTTTCCGATATTGTAAAAATAAATATGAATAAAGTTAAAAATAACTATCCACAAATGGCAAAACTTGTGACAATAAGAATAAAAAATGATCATGCTAATTACAAGCTGGACCCAAAAAAATTTTAATTTGATGAAAAGAAAAGATAAATAAAATTTAAAAAATTCAAATCGAACGCTCTGATAGCATAAAAACGAATTAAAAAATATAATAAAATGAATAATAATAATAATTAATGATTATTTTATATTTAATAACTACATATATATAACTAATTATAAGAATCTAACTACCAAATTTAATCAATATATGATTAAATTATTAATAAATGGGCCAAAATAAAATAAATCTATACATAAATCCGAATATAATCTAATATCAATCAAATCCTTCGTATCCGTACACAGAGAATCCGTCCAGAAACGTTGGATCTCGTCTAATCATGTTGTAGTTGTGCAGTGGCTTCTCAGTTAGATAGGTTATGTGGAATAGTACACTTTTTTGCGCACTCTAGTGAGACATTACAAACCATACCCTAAACATTATTATAACTATAACTATTCAAATATATGATAACTCCAAATATTCCTCATAATTTATCTGAAACTTGTTTGGCAGTATTAAATTCCTATGAATTCCTTTTCCTTTTTTAGCGCCTCTATATTCTATTTTCTGCGTGGCATATAGGCTTTCTACTTTATGGGGTTATTTCCATAAACTCAGGGATGCTACACAGCATCATTCCACAGAAGCTCAGCTCACTTTTTTTGTCAGACATTTGGATAAGCTATGTATAAGTCAATAAGAATGAGCTAGCATATGATTTTGACCACTCAAGCTTTTATGATCTACTAGTATGTGCATCGTTATTCAAGCTTTTGGTTACATTGGCTTTATGCAATGTAACAATAACTGAAATTCCAGGTAAGTCAATTCCAAGCTGCACATATCTTCATATTTCTTAACTATAAATAGATTAATGCATTAAACTTGCAATTATTAATTGGGTATATCTGCAAGTAATGCACTAAAAAGGTCAAACAGAAAATAGACCGAATTCAACCAAAGTTATTCGATGAATTTGTAAATTAAATTTACTCCAAGAACTAGTAAAATTAGTGTACAGAAGCTAATACACAATACTCTAAAATTGAAAATTGCTACGTCCCTACTACTGATTGTATTTAAAGAAAGAGTTGACACCAAGGTATGACAAGAACAACTAAGAAGTACTATGGAAGACCCTGACAATCTTATGCTGATTACACCACATTTTCATAAAGGGAAACCCAAAAAGGTATTAACTAGTACATGATCATTAAACATGAAGTTACGTATTTTAAGATGTTCAGGCAAGAAACAATAACCAATCTCAATAATCATCTAGTTCGACTTCTCCTTGCTCAGACCGAGGTTCAAACATATAAGACCTTGTTACACATAGAGAAAGAACACAAAAAATGGGGTCCACACCTTCAGGGTAAAGAACAAGCTCTAGTTACAGTGTCCTGTAAGGGACAGGAGGGTCACGAAAGGTATTGAACCAGTTTCACACTCTCAAATGTCTATCAGCATGCCATACTTATATTGGTCATGACCAGTTTCAAACTGTGTCTCAGACTCCAAGGTATGCTTACCACTTCAGAATTTTCAAGCATTAGTGCTTTAACATCCTTCAAGACACCAGCTGAAGCACCCCGAGGTGGTGAGTTAATATAGGTGAAGAACACAAAAGAAGTTTCATAATAAGAATACTCTTTTTCCAATACTCCATCAGTTGAACCTGCATACTGTTAGATTGCAAATATATTAGCATCTTCAACAACTGGAGGAGATTGGCTCTTTCAACATGTAAGGGATTGTATGAGTGGCAAAACATTCAGTGAAAGAAGACTAAGTATACTAGGCAACAACAAAAGGATCCAAAGAACTTACCTACTTGGTCAAGCAGATGCGTTGTTTATAAACAGCATCGAAGGAAAGTTGACTCTTAACCAGCTTTCAGTTATTGTTTTTTTAACCTGAATGAAGCGGGAGACAGGAATAGCATTCCATAAGCTATAAACATAAGAATGTTAAGAAGAAGCAGAACGATTTAGAGTGGAAACTTTTAACTATCAACCAGGATTCCTTGCTTTTAACCGGAAACAATGAAAAGGATAGGAAAGTAATCAGGATGCAAGCAAGCTAAACAATTCAAGCAACACAAAATGACTCAAAGAAGTACGCAACTTATCCAAGCAAGTCAATGACTGCTTCATTACTTCCAGAGTTGAACGAAAGTTACCCTCCAGCCAGCCATTCAGTCATTCTTTTAACCCGACACAAAGTGACATGAAAAGTGAGAGACAAAAAACAATGGGTATCCATCAAACTATGCTAGTTAAGGACAAACAGAACAATTCAAAAAGCAAGACAAGCGACTGCATGGTTGCCTCTACTTAACTAGTTTTCTACTCGCATTCAACCAAGTAGGAGTAGAAGAACTGTGCCAAAGACGTTGTTGTTGAGTTGCACTAATATTCCAATTGTCACTAGCCAAAAAAATCAGGAGCTCTTAACACCTACCACTTAATCGTTATAAACTTCCAGTTGCAAATGGACAAAACAGCAAAACAAAATTGTAACATTCATTAGTTCAACAATTCAAGCACTTTAAAGGTAAGACCATCCCATTAAAATCAAATTATAAAGATCAAAGGGAATGGAAGCAAAGCCATATTGAACTAATATTGTACCAATCATTTACCAAGAACCACTTAGACATTCGCAAAAATAGTTTATTATTACCTTATTTCATGCAAGTGTAATTCGTGATTTCAAAGGATAACAAATCTATGGACAAAGCTCACTATTCTGAAACTAATAAATTGCTAGCATCTTCAGAAGAAACTACCACAAAGATTTTACCCATTGTCCAAAAAAAGTGGCTCCTCCTATGTAATATAATTATAATGTGCATTAGTTCAACAATTCAAGAACTTTAAAGGTAAGGCACATTCTGATCAGATCAAATTATAAAATAAAAAAGAGAAATGGGAATGAAAGGAAAGCCATATTGAACTGATACTGCATTGAGTCATTTCTGAAGAACTACTTAGAACATCGAAAAATGTTTTATTACTATTAGATTTTATAGGATAAACAAATATATGGACAATGCTCACTATCCTGAAACTAATAAATTGCTACCATTCCTAGGAAGAAACTACCACAAAATTTTTAATCGTTCCCCCACAAAATGCTCCTCATATGTCACTACTTATGACATATCTCTTGATATGATCAAGGCCCCCCCAGAAAAAATTAATTTGAAGAAACTAGGTTGCCCATTTACTACCACTCGTGCCAATATCTAGCACTTCACACTGCTCCTAAAGACTCAAGACTCTCAAAACATCGCACGCTTCTGAAACAATTGAATGCTTTTTAGATGCATAAAAGCAAAAGTGGATTTTGATCTAAAAGCTATTAAATTGATCTTTCAACTTTGTTGAAGATCCACGAACATAGTGACCGATGTGCTCAAATATGTACATAATACCATGCACTCTTGCATCATATATGCTTACTTTTCATATACGAAAACTCATAAAAAAAAATCTTAATTCTTTGTTTTTTCTTAATTTTCAGCAATTTCGTGCAATATGAGAGTTCTTTATGAAAATTTAACTTTTCTGTGGAGATTTTGTGAACGGCCAACTGGGTTTAAAAGCTAAGACATTCAAATTGGTCCATGAATTATTTCAGAATTTTTTGGGCAACCATTTAATATATATTCACAGAAGAAGTTGCGATACGATGCAGACCCAAAACATGTGCGCAGTTTATGAAACGAGTGCACTTGACGGCCTTTCCGATTTTTAAATAATATGTGTGATATACGGTTAGAAATATAAGACATAAATATTAATTTTAAATATTTTTATTTATTTTTGGGAGGCCAAATAGATCACAAAATAGTGCAGACAAACGGGTGGGCAGAGAGTTCGAATTAATTTAGACTGCACCAATCTAATTATGCAAAGAAAAAACCTATAATTTTAAAGACCCAATTTTTGGATTTTCAAGGGGAGAGGGGAGAGAGAGCAGGAAGAGGCGGCTCATCTAGGGTTTATTTTCTAGGGTTCCTACCATTGGAACAAAAAAAGACGGACGAAAACACTGAGCAAAAAAAAAACGGCAATTCGCTCGACACCATTCTTTATCCAGGGTTCTTTTGTTCTATCTCTCATGTTTTTCTTTATTTTGTTAGATCAAAAAACTATAAATTAAATTCCTCCTAATTGGGGCTATCATGTAGCCTAACTATGATGATTTAATTCTTAATTGTATATTATTCGAAATTTTATAATTGCTTATTCAGTATTCATTACCGTGATTAATACTTTTAAGTATCTGACCAATATTCAATCGATTTATATTCATATTGAGACAGAAATGTAATGTATGAATTACTCTTTGTGATAAATGACATGAATTGCATGAGAGACAGAGATGTACTCTTATGGTTCATGCAGTTAATATAGGATGCTATAGAACTTAATGAGCTTTGTTGTATGTTAATTCACATAGCGATATAGTGAGTTATTACATGAAAGTATTTTTAGTATAGCTTGAGAAATTATATCAAAGAAATTAGAATTTTTAACTGTCAATAAATATTATAAATTTTGATAACACGAATACGAAGTTGAATTGGATTAGTTACGGTGAAATCAAATGCTCTAACGCTTAAGTCATTGAAATCTTATGAGTGTTAGTTTTAGCTTGTTTTGCTTTTTTTAGTTTTAGCATTAACTCTTTTAGTCGATCATTCAAATAATTCTAAAATTAGTTATTTTCGGTATTTAATAAGTTAATCAATCCTCATGGGAACGATACTTTTTCATCATTGTATTACTTGTGCGAATCGTACACTTGTGATAGTAACAAATTTTTGGCGCTGTTGCTTGGGATTGTATTAATTTTATTAATATCGATTCCAATTATTTCTAATTTTACTTTCAACTTTATTTGTTTTCTTTCACTCAGGTTCACTATCTAGTACGTGCAATGAATGCCATCTCCGCTTTTAGTGCACAAATGGCGATTTTGTCTAGGTAGTTAGGAAGTCTAATGCTATTCAAACTCCAATTCTAGTGTGTGAATTCTATAGTGGGAACTATACTAGTGTTGATTACCAAGTTGAAAATCCATTCTCACCATACCTTACAGAAGAAGTTCAATTTGCCTCTAACTTCAACTGGCAACAGAATAACTCATACTCCAATATATACAGTCCAGGATGGCAAGAATATCCGAATTTCTCGTGGAGTAATCATTAGAACATGGTTGAACAAATGTTCCTTGAAAATGCCCTTGCCCAATTCATAGCCAAAACAGAATCAACTTTTCAAACTCAAGCTGCCTTTATCCGAAATTTGAAGTTCAAATAAGTAAAATGGCAAGCTTACTATTTGAAAGACCGCAATGTTCTTTGCCAGACAATATTGAGATAAATCACACGGAACAAGTGCACACAATTACACTTCAAAGTGAGGAGCTGTTGGTGATGCCGCATACAGATTACAGAAAATCAGTAGAATAAAAAAAAAAAATTTTCATCAATGTTGCCGACTGAAACTAAAGTGGACAGTAGGGATTCACTAAACAAAAAAGATTTTTTTTAATCAATATTACTGGCTGAAACTGAAGAGAACAGTAAGGAGCCACTAGAAGACTCAACTAAATCAGCAAAGAAAGCAAGGTCCAAACGTGCACAGCACCAAACAAGAGCACGAACTAAAAATTTCATGCAACCAATTCCTCTTCTGCAATATCGCCTCAAGAATCAATTGCATAAGCAATTTTCTGAAAATTTTGATGTATTCAGTAAGTTAACTTATCTTTTATAGATCTGCTGGATCAAATGCCATGTTATGTGATATTTTTAAAAGAGATTTTATCCAAAACTGAAAATGAAGAGATTAATGAGTATGCGCACTGCTTGGAAGCTTCACCACCTTACGAATGGGGCTGTTCTAGAAGAGTTTTTCGTAGGCTCCTCAAAATACACCATCCTTCTTGAACCGGCATAGAGGGAAAAAAGTCAAACTATATACTATAAATAAATTATTTATTGGGAGGCAACTCAAGTTTTTCATCATTTAGTTTTCATTTATTTTAAATTTTTAGTTAATTTTCTGTTTTGATTTGTATTTAATTGTAATAAATTTCAAATGATAGGGAGAAACATGACAAGTAGACATAAGCATAAGGAATATTGAATGAGCAAGCACAAAAATCAGGAACACTTTCTAACCTCTCCTCTTTGCTTATATTTTTTTGTATACACATTGAGTATAATATTAGTTTCAAGTGTGGGGGTAGAAAAATATTTGTAATGCCTATGTTGTTGTTGCTTGGTTGGTTGGAATACGCCACTTATTATGAAAATTTTTTATATTGAGTCTTAATTCTTGAAGATGGACTAAACGCGTAGTTATTGAAATTAATTTTTATGTTAACTAGTGATGAATGTGGTATTTGTTAGCTTGAACTTGTGATCATGAATGGTTTAGAGAATAGATTTGCTCTTTTTGTTATTTTGAGATCTGAAGCTAATGTAATATTGGATTGAAAAGTTACATTGAGCATTGATTATATATTAGAATTCTATTCCTAACTATTTGTCTCTATAAAAAAGACATTGCACTAGTCAGACTTATCCAATCGAAAAAAGCTACCTACACAGAAAGTGTGAAAGCTAACCTTTAATAATTTGGCCATATGTACCACAAATATATAAGAGAAAATCTACCAAAAAGAGGGTTACCTTCGTAATAGTGTGAAAGCCATCGATTGTGAGTAAAAATAAATAAATAAATAATAATAATAATAATAATAATAATAATAATAATAATAATAAAATAAATAATAATAATAATAATAATAATAATAATAATAATAATAATAATAATAATAATAATAATAATAACGATATATCTTACTAAGTCTTAGACACGAAAGGAGAATTTATATACTAGTTAGTTTGACTTACTCGATTTAAAGATTACAAGAGTCGAAGAAATCAAAATAGGCATTTGAGCTTATTGACCATCTAAGTACTTATATTATGAGTTTAGCTTTCTTGCCTTAAATTACTTACTTTTATCTAAACAAGTGTGTGTATGATCGAATATAATTGGTTGTGTTTTGAAAAATTTTCATGAGTTATGAATTCAATAATAGATTTGAAGATAATGGTGTTATTAAATCCAACAAAGCTACATGAACATTAATTTTTTTTTTTATTGCCCGAGGGCGAGCAAAATCTAATGTGGGGGTATTTGATGTGCTCAAATATGTACATAATATCATTCACTTTTGCATCATATATGCTTACTTTGTATATAGAAAAACTAATAAAAAAGAACCTTAATTTTTTGTTTTTTTTAATTTTCAGCAATTATATTTGCCCAGTCTCGAAGTCTTCCAAGAAACTTCTTCTTGAAGAATGGCTTTACTGAAGGAAGATTGTAATCAGTATTGGCAAGAAAGATAAGCAAAAGATATGAGAATCTAAACTCATATTCGATAAAGAGATATACACTAAAAAAAGAAGTATGCAACTCAAGTAGCAAAGAGGATTCAAGGAAGCAACAGATTAACTAAGAAAGTGAATGACTGCTTGACTTCACATTTCTCATAAGACTACATCCTCTGCAGAACACCCACATATATCAGACAACTGAATGTGCTCTGACAATAATGGAGGCAGATTTTCATTGTAATAGCAATCTTATTAATGTTAGAACTATTGTGTATCCCAATGACATAATCCGCTACAAAACATCTTATGTGCCACAACATGCTTTGCAATGCTTTCATACAAATATAGACAAAGTGGGAAACGTTTCAGCTTGTTGCATTCACACCTGGTCATTGGCACTGTACCAGAGAGAAAAGATTCAAAACCAATCTGATTACTATATCAACTATTGTGTATCTCAAAGTCTAAATCCTCTACAAAACATCTTAGACACCACAATGTGCTTTGCAATGCAACATAAAAACTTGGGGAAAGTGCAAAACACTTCAGCCCGTCGAATTGCCCACCTGTCGATATGTAGATGTACCACTGCTTGAATAAACAAATATTGTAGTCTATTAATGGAGGCCTAAGAATTTTTTGCGAACCAGCATACGGTTATTAGATTACAAATATTCATAACAAATTGGCATCAGCCGCAGCTGCATGAGATTGGCTCTTTCAAACGAAAATGAAGTGTAGAAGCGGCAAAACATTATGTGAAACAAGAGTAAGTATAGTTAAAATCAGCAGAAGGATCCAAAGAATTACCGACAAAGTCAAGCAAATGTTTGGTTTATTCAGAGCATTGAAGAAAAGCTGACTCCCAACCAACCCTCAGCTAGTTTTTTAACCTGAATGAAGGGGGAGGCATGAAAAGCATAGCTTAAGCAAAGAAAACTGACTGTATTGAGAAGAAGCAGAACGCTTTAGAGCAGAAAAACTGAACTATCAAATCAAGAGGCTACCTAATTGACTGCCAACGTTGATGAGAAGTTGACCGTTTAACCAGAAGTCTTTGTGCTCTTTTAACCTGAGACAAAGAGAAGATAGGAAAGCAATAAGAATGCAAGCAAGCTAAACAATTCAAGCAACACAGAACGACTAAGAGAAGCATGCCACTTATCCAAGCGTGAATTACTTCTTTATTTTGTACCAGTGTTGACAAAAAATTGACCCTCCAAGTAGCAGTGCAGCTGTTCTTTTGACCCGACAAGAAGTGACGTGAAGGGTGAGAGAAATACGGCTTCTCTATCCACATTCAGGGGTTTGAAAAAGTGTTTTTCAAAAACTCAATTTCAATTTTTTATTTTATATTTTTAAAAAGTTTTTATAAATATCTAAAAAATTTATTTAAAAATTTAAAATATATAAAAAAATTCTACATAATAATTTTTTTTTTTTTAAAAATTTTTTTCTAAATCAAAAAATAGAACTTATCTTTTAAAAAATAATAAAAATACTTTTTATTTTAAAAAATTTCTATTTTAAAAATACTTTCAAACATTTCAGTTCAGTCAGGAGTAGAGGAACCGTGCCTAAGACATTGCTGGAGGTTGCAATAAAATTCAATTGTCACTAACAAGAAAAGCAGTCCAGGAACTCCCAACTCTTACCCGTTACTTGTTACTACCTACTAAATGTAAATGGATGAAAAACAAAACAACAGAACTACAACATACTTTAGTTCAAATTCCAGCACTTTAAAGGTAAGGCTCGTTCCGATCAATCAAATTGTAAATTTCAAAAAAAAATGGGAATGAAAGGAAAGCCATATTGAACTAATATTGCGTGAGTCATTTCTCAAGAACTGCTTGGAAGATCGCAATAAATTTTTTTGTTACTTTATTTCCTGTAAGTATAATTCTTAGACTTTCAAGGATAAAAATATATACGGACAAAGCTTACTACCCTGAAACTAATAATTGCTACCATAGGAAGAAACTACCACAAAACTTGGAATCATTCTCCAAAAATATGCTCCTCTTATGTAACTACTTACGACATACTTTCTTGATATGATCGAGACCCCACGAAGAAAAATAATTTGTAAAAACTAGATTCCTAGCCCATTTACTACCACTTGCACCATATCTAGGACTTGCCACGCCTCCTAAAGACTAAAAGACTCTCTCCACAACATCTCAAGCTAAAAACAATTGAATGACTTGTTGACGCATAAAAGGGGAGGTGGGTTCAAATAACTAAAGTTATAAATTCTAATTTAAATCTTAAAATTTTATAATTTTACGATTATACATCATCAAAATGATCAAATTTTAAGTAAATTATTTTTGAATAATATCGCACCTAGATCGCAATTTAGATCGTAAAATCGATAAAATCACGATATTTGTGCAATTTTATATAATTTTGCTTTGGAAAAAAATTTTAAAAAAATTTTGTAAATTTAAGAGAGTTTTCCAAAAAAATTTCATTTTGAAAAATTTTCTATAAATACATAGGGCTTTTTAAAAAAATTTAAAACTCTAAATTTATAAATGTACTAAAAAACTTTTTTTTTAAATTAAAAATATTTAAAAATTTTGTAAAAAATCTTTAATAGTTTTAAAAAAATTTACATAAAATTTATCTGCATTTAAAATATTACTATCTTAATTTAAATTTTCAATTTTACGATGCTATTAGAACAGAACCATCTTATTTAAAATTTTAATTGTGACAACCTTGCTAATAAAGAGTACAATGACTGACTTAAGGAGTGAAACCACCAATAAAGCAAGGGAGTGGAACGACCAATCAAACCAGCAATACTTGTTTTCAAGCACGTCTTCTTAATAACTATAACATTGGTGCTGACTACACTATTCTTAACTATACATATAAAGAGATATAATCACCATTAAGCATCTATTAAATATTTCGTAAACCATTTAAACAAATCACCATAAAAAGAAAGCAGCAATATATATGAACATAAAACCTTGAAAAGCTCATGTATTACACAATCCAAATTATCAACCGGTGGAACTTCACCAAGCCTGTAACGATTTGAACCTGCTTGTATAAAGAAGCACGCAGGTTCTTGGAGGAAGATGTGCCGTAATCCGCAAGAAAGACTAGAAGATTATGTAAAAGACAGAAAAAGTTAAAATAAGTACGAAATAAAGTAGCAACAGAGGAATCAAGGAAGCAAGCAGATTAACAACAAAAGTGAAAATCACTACTAGACTTCACACTTCTCGAAAGACTAAGTTCTCTACAGAACTTCTCACGTATATCATACAACCGAATATGCTGTGAGATACGTAAAAAGTGGAGGTAGATTTTCGCTGTTATAGAAATTTTATAATTGTTAGAACTATTGTGTATCCCAACGATAAAATCCTCTACAAAATATCTTAGACACCACAATGTGCTTTGAGGTGCCTTACACAAACATAGGCAAAGTGGAAAATGATTCAGCTTGTTACATTTCACACCAGGGCATAAGAAGAGTGTACCAGAAAGACGAAAGATAAGAAAGCAATCGGAATGCAAGCAAGCTAACAATTCAAGCAACACAGAACAACTTAGATAAGCTTGCAACTCATACAAGCAAACAAATGACTACCTCATTTAGTACCAGTGTTAAAGGATAGTTGACCCTCCAACAAGCACTCTAGTGACCGACACAAATTGACGTGAAAAGTGGGAGATGAAAAACGATAGGTATCCAAGCAAACAAAGCAAGTTATGCAGTAGGAGAAGGATTCGGAAAAGCAAGAAAAACAATGGTATAGATGGGTCTACTGAACTAGTTGTTTATTACACATCTCTATCCACATTCAGCTAAGTAGGAGTGGAGGAACTGTGCCTAAGACATTATTGTAAGTTGCAATAAAATTCCAGTTCCCACCAACAACAATAGCAGTTCAGGAGCTCCTAAATCCTACCAGTTTCTTGCTACTAACTTCCAATTGTAAATTGATCAAAACACTACCAGTTTCTTGCTACTAACTTCCAATTGTAAATTGATCAAAACACTAAAACAGAATTGTAGCATACATTAGTTCAACAATCCAAACACTTGAATGTAAGACCAACGTGATTAAATCAAATTATAACTAAAAAAATTGGGAATGGAAGGAAGGGCCTATTGAACTAATATTGCATGAGCCATTTACAAAGAACTAGTTAAATTATTGCTACAAAGGTTGATTATTACCTTAGTCCCTGTATGTATAATTCGTTGATTGTAAAGGATAAAAACACCTATTGACAAAGCTCACTCAAAAACATCTCACCATACTATAACAACAGTGTTGTTTCAGAGGCATAAAAGCGAAGGTGGATATTGTTATAGTAGCTTACATTGACCATTTTAGCTTTGCTGGACATCAAGGAACATAGTGACCTTTTAATTTTGTTCAAGTCTTCCATGAATATTTTTCTTAAAGAATGGTTTCTGGAATAAGTATATACTCATAATACCACTTCCCCATAATAACTCAAATATTAAATCAGAACCACAACCTATCTCAACAGAAAGTAGCTGCATGCTTTCAGAATAAAAACATGACAGAAAAAAAAACAGTTTTTTGGTGCCAAACTGGTATATGAAAAATCTATTCACCATTAAATTCCTATCAAATGTTCCCTGAACCATTCAAATGTATTACCATAAAATGAAAGCAACAAACTATATATGATTACAACCTTGAAAGACTAACACATCAATCAATCCAAATTGTCAATTCAGAACTTCACCTGCTTAAATAAAGAAACACGCAGTTCATCGAAGGAAGATGCAAACGTTATAGGCAAGAAAGACAAGTAAAAGCTAAGAGAATGTAAACTCGCATACATAAAGTCAGAAAAAAGTCAACTCAATATATTAAGTATTCAGTATCAACAAAAGGATGCAAAGAAACAAACAATTTACCTATTCGGTCAAGCAGATGCTTCGTTTACTGAGCAGCGAAGAAAATCAACTCTCAACAAGCCCTCAGTTGGTTTTTTGACTTGAATAAGAGGGGAGACTGGAAAAGCATCCATTAAGAAAGAGAACTATGTACCATTAAGAAGAAGAATGATTTATAGTGGAAAAGCTCAACTATCAAAGCAAGAGGTGTTGATGAGAAGTTGGCCATTCAACCAAAACTACTTGGGCTATTTCGTCTTTGACGAAGAGAAAAGATACGAAAGAAATCATTATGCAAGCAAGCCAAACAGATCAAGTAATATCAAGCAACTCAAAGAAGCATGCAGCTTATCCAAGCAAGCGAATGACAGCTTCATTTAGTACCCATGCTGAAGGAAAGTTGACCCTCTGGCCAGTACTCTAGCAATTCTTTTAACCTGACACGAAGTGACATGAAGAGTAAGAGACGAAAAATAATGGGTATCCAAGCAAATTAAGCAAGTTGGCACCAAGAGAAGGATTCAAAAAAGCAACAAAAGCAACTAGATGGCTAGGTCTACCTAACTAGTTATTTTTTAAATGTGGCTTCTCTATCACCATTTAGCTAAGTAGGAGTAGAGGAATTGTGCCTAAGAAATTGTTGTAAGTTGCAATAAAATCAATAAAATTCAGTTGTCACTAACAAAAATAGCAGTTCAGGAGCTCCTAACTCTAACCAGGTACTTGTTACTAACTTTTAGTTGTAAATGGATGAAAAACAGAAAACAGCATTGTAGCTTACATTAGTTGAACAATCCAAGCACATTAAGGTTAAGGATCATCCTGATTGAATCAAATTATAAATAAAAAGGAAATGGAAATGGAAGGAAAGCCATGTTGAACTAATTTTGCATAAGTCACTTATCAAGTACTACTTAGAACATTGCAAAAAATTAAAGTATTACTTAATTCCCTGTAAGAATAATTCATAGATTTTAAAGGATAAACAAAGATATGGACAAAGATCACTGTCCTGAAACTAATAATTTTGCTACCACCCTTCAGAAGAAACTACCACAAAAATTTTAATCATTCTCCCAAAAAAAAAAAAACACTCCTCATTTGTAAAAGTTTGCTACATAATTTCTTAAATGATCATGGTCCCCAAGTAAAAATTAGTTTGGAAAAACTAGATTCTTATTCCAATTACTACCGCTCGTGCTAAAAATCAAGGACTTCACACTCCTAAAGACTAGATACTTACATAAACATCTCGCCTGGAACAATTGAATGAATTTTGAGATTCATAAAAGGGGAGGTCGACTTTGTTCTAATAGCTATTACATTGATCACTTCAACTTTGGTGACGATCCAATAGCATTAACTTCCACGTTCGCTAAATCTTCCCTGAAAGTTTTTCGTCAAGGATAGTTTTAGAATTATGTATACAATCGTAAACCTTTTTCATAAAGTAACTCTGATATTCTTCAAAACCACAAGCTATCGCATTAGAAAGTAGCTCCAGCTGCACGCTTTCGGCCTAAAAACATGACAGACTAGAAATAGTTTTTGGTACTAAACATACTATTACCAACAGATAATAGTCACCATTAAACTTCTATCAAATATTTCCTAGAGCATTCAAATAAATAACCATAATAACAAAGCAAAAAACTACATATGAACTTACAACCTTGAAAGGCTAATGCATCAGTCAATCCAAATTGTCAAATGATAACGATTTAACCTGCTTGAATAAACAAGCATGCAGTTTATTGATTTCCAAAGATGCAACCATCATACGCAAGAAAGATAAACAAAACTTATGAGAATATAAACTGATATTCCATAAAGAGAATGTCGGAAAAGAAATCCGTATGCAACCAAGCCAAATAACTGAAGTAGCCGAGAGGATTAATAGAAAGTGAATGACTGCTTTCACACTTTTCAGAAGACTAAATTCTTTGATATTCCATAAAGAGAAAGACAGAAAAAGAATCAGTATACAAGCAAGCCAAACAATTGAAGTAGCAAAGAGGATTCAGAAAAAAGGGAAGCAAGCAACTTAACTAAGAAAGTGAATGGTTGCTTGACTTCACATTTCTCAAAGATCAAATCCTCCGCAGAGCATCTCACATATACCAGACAACTAAATATGCTTTGAGTGCATAAAAGTGGAGGTAAGTTTTTTCCTGTAATAGCAAACATATTACTGTATCGAGTATCATGTATCTTAAAGATCAGCGACCATGCCCCGGTCTTGCCCAAGTGCTGCTGTGCATGCACCTATGCCCATTGTCCAAGGCAGACATCATGGTCTGCTCTGTACAGAAGTGCATATGCCTTGACCAAGGGTAGGTGCCATGGCATGCGTAACAAAGAGTTAATTATCAAGAACTACTTAGACTATTTGGTAAAAGTTTATTACCCTATTCCTTATGCGCATAATTCAGGGGAGTTCAAAGGATAATAAACATGTGGTCAAAGCTCACAATCGCTAAAACTAAACAATTAGCAAGCATCTTAGACCCCCGATATGTGACTACTTGGGACTACATAATCTCTTGAAAAGATCAATGTCCCTAAGAAAGGAGTAATAAAAAAAGTTACTATATGCTTAACTCATTTAATAACAGGAGCTTATGAATAACTGAACATTATTGATTATTTGAACTTCCATGAAATTCAACAATTGTTTGACCTTGTAAGTTTGCTAAGTCTTCCATGAAAATCTTTTCTAAAACAATGTTTAGGGATACACTCATCAAACCTCTTCTCTATAGTAACTCTGCCAATCATTCAAACCACAAGCTCTCTCTACAGAAAGCAGCAGCAGTTGAACAATTTCGCCCTAAAAGGATGTCAGACTAGAAACAGTGACCATTAAACTTTTCTAAATGTTTCCTAGTCCAGATCTAATCTTCAACATAAAATATGGTCGTTGAAGAAACAACTAACTATATTATGAAAGTTACAATAAAAAAAGCTAATCCATCAGTCAACACAGAATGTCAAATAGGTGAAGCTTTACTAAATCAGTAATCATTTGAACCCAGAAGAAAGAACCATTGCATTGGCAAGGAAGATAAATAATACATGGTTCTAAGTTAATTCCATTAATTGAATCTAAACACCGTCACAAATTGACATCGTCAAATAGCAGAATTGGCTCTTTTAACTTGAACACAGTGTAGGAGAGGGAAAACAATCAGTGTGAAAGAAGAGTTAGCAAATTAAGAATCAAGAAAAGGATTCAAAGAGGCAACTTAACTACTTTGGCTAGCAGATGCTTGGTTATTGAGAGACTTGAAGAGGAGTTGGTCCTCCAACCAGAACCTTTGGATCTTATTCTGAAACAAAGAGAGAGACAAGAAAAGCAACTAGAAAAGCCAAACAATTCAAGTAACACACAAGGATTAAGAGAAGCATGCAACTTAACTAAGAAAGCAAATAATTGCTTTGACTTCATACTTCTCCTTAAAGACTAAATCCTTGCAGACCATCTCACTCATATCTGGCAACTAAATATGCTTTGAGATGCATAAATATGCTGTAATAGCTATCATATTACTGTTAAAACTATTGTGCATCTCAAAGAAGAATATGGCCTTACAAGTTTCCTAGATATGTGTGACCATCTATTGTGTACATTATGAATACACATATTACAAAAAATATTGTAATTTATTTTGTGTATACACATAAAAGAAAGGTGTAATTTATTTTAAAAAGAAAGAGTTCTAAACATAATTAGTTGAAAACCCATGCTCTTAGAAACATACATGTGATCATCTTGTTTAATAGTATACAACTAGATTATAACCCATGCGAGGATAATATGAAGTGCTTATAAAAAAATGTTTTATTATATCAAAATTATTATGGAAAACGGAAAAATATAAGACGTTATTAGCCTGTTACTTATGATTAATCAGTCATATTCACTGCAAAACAAATTTATACTATTTTAAACTCTTATTCTTAAAGAAAAATATAGAAAAAGTAACTAAATATAGTTTTAACAAAAACATTTTTAGAAAAGGATATTATTATTGTTACCTTTTCTAAAAACATTATAAAACATTAAGGAAAAGGTTTAAGAGAAACTAAAAACACAATGAGTGAAATTATGCATGTTCAAAAAGATACAATAATTGTATAAATATGCTCATTACAGTCAACCTTTTAGATTTCCATCCACCCAACAAAGAAACTATAAAAGTACTATTACTCTTTTTCCATAACTTTCCTTCTCAAAGCAAACAAAAAAATTAGAAATATAAAAAAAGTAACACAATTTTTCACTGTGCTGCTTTCAGAACTTTCAAAAACTATTTATTCTCCAATCATCACATAAAATAACAAAAATGATATACATAACAAAGTTATTTCTGTTTTCAATAATCTTTTACCAAATATACAAGGAAACGATAAAAGACAAAATTAGTTCAATAGTATTGGTTTTTAAAATTTCAGTTTAACTTTTTTATTTGCATCCATCTAACAGAAGAAAAAATGAATTACAAACTATTAATTACTATTTTAGCAAACCAAAATAAAATTCCCATTTTATTTCCGAAAGTTCAATAAAACAAAAAAATGAAAATTACACAAAAAAATGGGCTTTTCATTTTCATAGTTAGAAATACTTTTTTTTTTTGGCTTTGCATCCTCCAACATAAAAGAAAAAGAAAATAAATACAAACTAATTTCCCAATTCCTTATACAAAAGTTTGTCAAATCTTTTTAATCTCCATCCATTTAGCAAAAGCAAAAAACAAAGGAAAAGAAATATATACTTCTTTGAAATCCATCCACTGGAAAAAAATAAAAGATAGAAAAAACAAAGTTTCTTATATTTTCACAAATTTTGTTTACATTTTCAGCCAAAAACAAAAATAAGTTGTTTCTCCATCTATACACTGGAAAAGAAAGAGAAAACAAAACTATGAAGAAAATATTATTTTTCCATTGTTTTAGACAAGGGTTTCAATAACACCAGATAAACCCAAAGTTTGATGACCCTAAGCATTTTAGTTACCAGAACCTTTACAACAGGAACTTATGAAACTAGACGTTTTATTCTAACGTTACAAGAACACTTTACCAAAGAAGAATTTCAGAACTATAAATTGATGAATCAGTCATACAAGAAAAGGTAACATCAAAAAGATATCGCAGTAACTATTGCTACTTATGTCCATCTCGAAATCTGCAGCTCCAAACATGCAAATGTACCAACTAGGATAGTAATCCATGTCAAATAAAGATGCTGTCCATCTCACAGCACAAAATCGTACCTCGCTTTCATCCTTCAGAATTAGCATATTTATTTCAGAAGAAAAGAAGAAAAAGATCTTATAGAAGGATATCTAAATTGTAAGATCAGTTTGTCTCGAATTAACACAAGTTTGCAACAATGTCAAACAACATCAAGCACTAGATATATAAGGAGAAAACTACAAATAAATCAGAGATAAACTGCGTCTTAGACTCCAAGGTTTCTTACCACTTGAGAATTTTCAAGCAGTAGCACTTTAACATCCATCAAGACAGCAGCTGAAGCACCCTGAGGTTGAGCTACTATAGGTGAAAAATAATAATAATAATAACAAAATCATATAATAAGATACTCCTACCGATACTCCATCAGTTGAAACTGCATACGTTCTTTTAGACTGCAGACACAACAACAAATTAATATCATCCACTACTGGAGGAGATTGGCTCTTTCAACCTGTAAGGGAGTGGAGAAGCGGCAAAACATTCAGTATGAAAGAAGACTATGTATACTAAACATCAGCAAAAGGATCCAAAGAAATTACCTACTCGGCCAAACAGATGCTTGGTTTTTACAGAGCATCAAGAAAAATTGACTCCCAACCAGTTCTCAGTTTATTCGTTAACCTGAATGAAGCAGGAGACAAGAGAAGCATCAGTAAGCTAGAGATCCTTATGTTAAGAAGAAGCAGAATGATTTAGAGCGGTAAAACTTAACTATCAAAGCAAGAGGCTACTTTATTGAACTAACTAAGAGCAGAGGAACTGTGCCTAAGACATTGTTGTAAGTTGCACCAAAAATCCAATTGTCACTAACAAAACATAGCAGTTCACGAGCTCCTAAACACCTACCAGTTAATTGTTATTAACTTGCAGTTGCAAATGCATGAAATAGAAAACATACATTAGTTCAACAATCCAAAACTTAAATAAGGATCATCCCGATTAAATCAAATTATAAGTTAAAAAATTGGAATAGGAGGCAAGCCCTATTGAAATAATATTGCATGAGTCAATTGTCAAGCACTTAGGCAATTACAAAATAGTTTATAACTTTATTCCCTGTAAGTATAATTTTTTGATTTTGGATAAACAAATGTATCAAGAAAGATCACAACACTGATACTTATAAATTTCTAGCATCTTTTAGAAAAATCTATCACAAAAACCTTTTTATTAATCAATCTCAAATCAAAAAAGGGCTTCACTACCAGTTACTACATAATTTCCTAAAATGATGAAGGCCCCCTAAAAAAATAGTTTGAAAGAACTAGATTCTAATCCAATTCACTACCATTCTGCTAATTTCTAGGACTTCATACTCCTCATAAAGATTAGGAGTCGTTTGGCTGAGCGTTTTTTTTTTTTCATCTCATTCAACTTTTCATTTCCCATGAAACCTTTTAAAGTATTCTCAAAACTTTTTTCAAAAGTTTGAAAGATGTGGGTGAATTGTGCCTTATTAAATCTTTATATGTATAACTTCTACTATTATTAAGGTAAAATGGACATGTCGTGTTCCCAAAAGTCTCACCAAAAGTTGCTTTTCAAAAAAGCATCTTATTTTAAGCAATCCCAAACAACCTCTAAATACTCTCAAAAACATCTCACGCGTTTGAAACAAGTGAATGTTCGAGGTGGAATTTGCTCTAATAGCTGTTACACAGATCATTCTAACTTTGGTGAAGATCCAAGATCAAAGTCACCTTCTACGTTTGCTAAGTCTTCTGTGAAGTTTTTACTTAAAGAATAGTTTTAGGAAAAAGCACAAATTCAACCTTTTCCCTATAGTAATTCTGATATTCATTCAAAACCACAACCAATCTAAGTAGAAAGTAGCTCTAACTGCATGCTTTCGGCCTAAAAACATGACAGACTAGAAATAGTTTTTTGTACTAAGCACACATTCTCAACTGATCCATATAAAGAAATCTCCACCATTAAACTTCTATCAGATGTTCCTAGACCATTCAGACAAATTACAGCAAAAAGAAAGCAAACAACGACATAACTTACAACTGTGAAAGGCTAATGCATCAATCTAAATTATCAATTGCTGGAGTTTCACCAAGTCTATAATGATTTCAACCTGCTTGAATAAAGAAGCACACAGTTTATTGAAGGAAGATGCAATCATTACTGGCAAGAAAATATAAGAAAACATTAAAAGAATCTAAACTTATATTCTATAAAGAGGAAGACATAAAAAGAAATAGTATGCAAGCAAGCCAAACAACTCGAGAGGCAACGAGGAATCGGGAAAGCAACTAAGAAAGAGCATGGCTGCTTGACTTCATACTTTCCAAAAGACTAAAAGGGTGTTTGGGAATAATTTTGAAAAATGCTTTTCTAGAACGGAGGGTATTTATGTCCTTTTTCGAGAAGCGAGCTTTATTTTTATCTCAAAAGATAATAATAGAAATAAGTAATAACAAGATCTTACTACGTCGAATTTTTCTATACTTTTTAATTTTTAAATAAATTCCGTAGAAAATTCTAGAAGATTTATTGGGAAAAGTTAACAAGAAAATTGAAAAGCTGCTTTCTGGAAACGCAATGCCAAACAACCCCTAAATCCTCTGCAGAATATCTCACATATATTGGATAACTGAATGTGTTTTGAAATGCATAAAAAATGGAGATAGATGTTTGCTATAATAGCAAATCACAGAACTGTATCAACTATGTGTACCTCATAGACTAAATCCTCTATAAAACATCTTAGACACAAAAATGTGCTTTGCAATACCTTACAAAAACATAGTCAGAGTGGGGAAAACGCTTCAGCCTGTTGAATTTCACACCTGTCGATATGCAGACTGTACGCTGCTTGAATAAACAAACATTGCATTTTATATAACTAGAAAATATTTGGCAAGACAACGTACTGTCATTAGATTGCAAATATAACTAGAAATTAGCATCACCAAACTGGAGGAGATTCGTTCTTCAACCTGTAAGGGAGTCTAGGAGCGGAAAAACATTTAATGTGAAAGAAGAGCAAGTATATTAAGTATCAACAAAAGTATCTAAAGAAGCAAGCAATTTACCAACTCACTCAAGCAGATGCTTGGTTTGTTGAGAGCATTAAGACAATTTGAATCTCAACCAGCCCTCGGTTAGTTTTTTAACCTGTATAAAGGGGAAGACAGGAAAAGCATCCACTAAGCAAAAAAAAACTAACTATATTAAGAAGAAGCACAGCGCCATCAAGTGAAAACCTTAACTATCAAAGCAAGACGCTATTTATTCGATTGACATCACTCACGAGAAGTTGGCTGCTCACCCAGAACTCCTTGGGTTCTTTTGACCTGATACAAAAGGAAAGATAGGAAAGCAATCAGCCTGCAAGCAAGGCAAACAATTCAAGAAAGACTAAACGACTGAGGGAAGTGCGCAATGTATCCAAGCAAGCTAATGACTGCTTTACTTAGTACTACCAGTGTTGAAGGCTCAGGTGATTCTTCTCACCCTACATGAAGTGAGACGAAGAGTGAGAGATGAAAACCAATGGGTATCCAAGCAAACTAAGCAAGTTAATTAGCAAGAGAAGGATTCGAAAAAGCAAGAAAAGAGGCTGTACACATAAGTCTACTTAGATAGTTTATTAAGTGCGGCTTCTCTATCCACATTCACTAAGTAGGAGTAGAGTAACTGTGCCTAAGACATTATTCTAAGTTGCAATAAAATTCGAATAGTCACTAACAAAAATAGTAATTTAGGAGCTCCTAACTCCTACCGGTTACTTTTACTAACTTCCAGTTGTAAATTGATCAAAACAGAAAACAGAATGTAACATAGACTAGTTCATCAACCCAAGCACTTTAAATTGTGAATGGAAGGAAAGCCACACATTAAACTAACATTACAGGAGTGACTTACCAAAAACAAGTTAAACTATTGCAAAAAAGTTTATTATTACCTTATCCCTTGTAAGTAAAATCATTGGTAGTAGAGGATAAACAAATATAGGGACCCAAAAACTAATAAACTGCTATCAACTTTAGGAAGAAACAACACAAAAGTTTTACTCATCCTTCAAAAAAAAGGCAGCTTATAAGTAACTACTTTCTACATAATTTCTTACTACCAGTCTACCACTTGTGCTAACATCTAAGATGTCTCACTCCTCAGAAAGAATAAATACTATCAAAAGCATCTCACCGCAACCAATATAACTGAAGGTGTTTTTGAGATACATAACATGGGAGGTGGATATTTTCTAATAGCTATTACATTTATCACTTCATCTTTGTCGAAGATCAAGGAACAAAGTGACCTTCTATGTTTTGCCAAATCTTCCATGAATATTTTTCGTAAACTATGGTTCTTGTCTGTCATTTGTTTATGCAGAAAACATGCAACAGTTTTTTTGTACAAAGCGCACAACTCTGAACTGGTACATATATAAATAAATCTATTCACCATTAAAATTCTATCAAATGTCTCCTAAACCAGTCAAATAAATTACCACAAACAGATGGAAACAAACTACATATGAACTTACAACCTTGAAAGGCTAACGCATCACTCAAACTGAATTGTCAATTTACCGACTCTGTAACAATTTGAACTTGCTTGCATAAAAAACCATGCAGTTTATTGAAGGAAGATGTAACCATTATTGTCAAAAAAGATAAGTAAAAGTTATGAAAATCTAAACTGATATTCTATAAAGACATAGACAAACAAAAATAAATAAATAAATACGCAGTTCAAGTGCAAAGAGGATTCAGGGAAGCAAGTAACTCAACTAAGAAAGTGAAGGGCTGCTTGACATCACACTTCTAAAAAGACTAAAACCTCTACAGAACTTATCACATACATTAGATAAACGAATGTGCTTTGAGATGCATAAAAAGTGGAGGTAGATTTCAGCTGTAATAGCAATCCTATTACTATTAGAACTAATGTCTATCCAACATAGACTCAATCCAACGTTATAGAAAATCAGCTTTTCAAATTTTCAATTGCAATGCATTATAAAACTCAGGCAATTTTGGAAAAATTTATTTAAAATTTTTGAAAGTATAGAAAAATTCTAGTAGTAAGATCTTGTTATTGCTTATTTTATTATTTTTTTAGGTCAAAAAAGTATAGCCGTTTCTCAAAATATGACAATAATACCCTCTGTTCCAAACAAGCACTTTTTAAAAGCACTCCCAAACATCTTCAAAATACTTATCAAAAACATCCCTGCAAGAGAAAGTGTTTGTTATTCAGTATTACAAAATATAAAACATGAAGACAAAAATTATGACCTAATCCTATTGAATTTCACAATAAAAGTGTCCCTCTAATTGAATAAACAAATGATGCAATTTATATAAAGGAAGCCAAAAAATTTATGGCGAACTAACATATTGTTGTTAATTGCAAAAACAGCTACAAATATAATCATCAACAACTGGAAGACAAAATCTCCTTTCTTGTCTCTAACTGGGGTGTCGTTGTTAATGGTCTGTGAAAAAAACAAAGTATTTTGAGCTAAAAAAAAGGTCAAAGAATTAATCACTTTAAAAGGTCAAAGCATATCTTTGGTTTATTAAAAGCATAAAAGAAAAAGATGATTAAATGGAAACTCATAAACCTAAATGAAGGGGGAGACAAGAAAAGAATCAATAACTAAGAAACTTCCGCATGAAAAGAAGAAGAAACAAGAATGGAAGCAACAAAATAGATGCAAAAACTGAAGGAAAAGAAGAGATTACTGGCATTGGTCAGATGGTTTCCGTTCAGTCCAGAACTAAATTTATAGCTATAACCTGAAACTGACTCAAAGAATGGAAAGGTACCAGAACTGCAACCAAGCTAAACAATTCTTTCCTAAGACAAGACAATCTTATCTGAATACAAGCTAAGGTTTCCAAACAAGGCAAGATGACTTCATTTAGTACCATAGAGATTAGCTGAGGTGACCTCCAGCCAGCCAGTTCTTTTTTACAACGAAATTATATCACGTGAAGAGTGACTGACCAAAAACAATGGGTACCAAAGCAAATTCCATATTCAGCTAAGCAGAGTAGAACTGTGCCTAATACATGCTCTGAGTTGCAATAAAATTGCAGTTCTCACTAACAAAAACAGCAGTTCAGGAGCTCCTAACTCCTACAGTTACTTGTAAGTATAATTTGTGGATTTAAATGATAAACAAAAATATGGATAAACCTCACAATCCTGAAAATAATAAATCGCTACCATCTTTAGGAAGAAACTACCACAAAAATTTTAGTCACCATTCAAAAATGGATCCTCGTGTGTAACTACATACTACATAATTTATTCAAAATAATCACAACCCACAGAAAAGAATTAGTTTGAATAACAAGCTTTTCCAAATTTTCTACTTCTTGTGCTAATTTCTAAAATTTCACAGTCCTCAAAAGATTAAATATTCTCAAAAACATCTCACCCATCTGATATAACTGAATGTTTTTTGAGAGCCATAAAAGGGGTGGATATTCTTCTAATAGCTATTAAATTGATATTTCAACTTTGCTGAAGATCAAAAAACATAGTGACCTTTACATTTGCCAAATCTTCCGTGAATATTTTTTGTTAAGAATACTTTGAAAAAGTATATACTCAGAAACCTCTTCCTCTTAGTAACTCTCATATTTATTCAAAACTACAACCTATCTCAATAGAAAATAGCTGCACTCTTATGGGCCTAAAAACACAGCAGACAAGAAACAGTTTTGGTGCTAAGCGCACTATTCTAAGAAATCTATTCACTATCAAACGTCAACCAAATGTTTCTTTAAACCATTCAAATAAATTATCGTAAAATAAAATCAACAAGCTATTTATGAACTTACAACCTTGAAAAGTCTAATGCATCCCTCAATCTGAATTGTCAATTAGTGGAGTTCACCAAGCCTGTAACGATTTGAACCTGCTTCTTGAATCAACAAACATGCAGCATTGAACAAGATACGACCACTATCGGCAAAAAAGATAAACAGGACTTCTGAAAATCAAGACTGACAATCAATAAAGACAAAGCCAGAAAAAGAAATCAGTATGCAAGCAAACTTAACTAAAAAAGTAAATGGCTGCTTGGCTACACACTTTTAAAAAGACTAAATCCTCTGCAGGACATGTCACATATATCAGTAGGAAATATGCTTTGAGATGCATAAAAAGTGAAGATAGGGTTTTGCTGATATAGCAATCTTTTTACTGGTAGAATTATTGTGTAACGCAAAAACTAAATCGCCTACAAAACATCTAAAGAACTCAAAAGTAAAGTAGAAAATGCTTCAGCCTGTATAACTCTGCCCTGACCAAGGGTAGTTGGCATGCGTAACAGAGAATATTGTCTTATTCAAGCAGGATAAACAAATATATGAACAAAGCTCACTATCCTGAAAATAATAAATTTGCGACCACCTTTCAAAAGTAACTACCAAAAAATTTTACTCATCCTTCAGACAAAGGATCCTGCAAGAGAAAGGTACTTATTCAGTATAATTTCTTCTAATGAAGACAAAAATTGAAAATCATTAACATTGAAAACTACTTTCTTTTCCCATTTGCATCCACTTGTGCTAATTTCTCAAACTTCACACCCCTCAGAAAGACTAAGTACTCTCAAATACATCTCACCCATTCCATATAAATGAATGTTTCCTGAGAGGCATAAAGGGGGAGGTAGATAATTATAATAGCTATTACATGATCGTTTCAACTTTGCCAAAGATCAATGAACACAAACGTTCGCCAAAGTCTTCTGTGAATATTTTTCTTAAACAATGGTTTTTGAATAAGTATATACTCACAAAACCTCATCCCCTTAATAACTCTTATTTTTCATTTAAAACCACAAACTATCAAGAATGGAGAAAAAATCTTAGCAGCATGCTTTCTGCCAAAAATTCCTTGATGGACAAGAAACACTCCATATATAAATTTATAGCTATAGCTGAAACCATAAATGTCTATCAAAAGTTTCTGGAACCATTTTAAATAAAATTACCCTAAAAAGAAAGCATCAAGCAATATATGAACTTACAACCTTGAAAGGCTAACACATCGCTCAATCTGAAATTGTCAATTGATGAAGCTTCCAAGTCTTGAATGATTTGAACCTGCTTGAATCAATAAACACGCAGTTTTGAAGAAAGATGCAACCATAATTGGAAAAAAAGACAAGTTCTGAGAATCCAAACTCACATTCTATAAAAAAATGAAGTAAAGAAAAATAAGTATAAAAGCAACAATAACCTGAAAAAAATGAATGGCTGCCATCTTTAGGAAGAAACTTCTGAAATGACTAAATCTTCTGCAAAACATCCCATATGTCAGACAACAGAATCTGCTTTGAGATGCATAAATAGTGGAGGTATATTTTTGCTACAAACCAATCATATTACTGTTAAAACTATTCTGTATCTCAAAGACTAAATCTTCCACAAAACATCTTACACGCTTCAATTTGCTTTGCAACGCATTATAGAAACTCAGGCAAGTGAAAATGCTTCAGCCTGTTGCATTTCACAACTGCCCAAAGGCAGAGTGTACCACTGCAACATTTGCAACTCCATTTACACCCGACAAAGAAAAGTCATTTAATAGTTAAAACTACTGAAACGACCAATTTCAAACACCAAAAAGGAGAACGATTCGTCTTCAATACTTATCAAAGAGCATCCCTGCAAGAGAAAGGTATTTCTTCAGTATTTATCAAATATATCCAAATGAAGACAAAACTATATGAGCTTACAATATTAGCATTGGCAAGGCAAAAAGCATAGTCAATACTAAAACAACTTTAACATGCTGCAACAGAAGCATCAATGTTTTTAGTAACTTTGAAATGCACAAACCTACAAGAATTAATGATATGAACTATTAAATATACCGGTTCCTGCTTCGAACTCCAAGTTGTAAATGGTCACAAAACCCAAATTTTAAGCTACATTCTTTGACAATTCAAGCACTATAAAAGGCAAAGCCCATCTCTGTGAAATTAATTTATAAGTAAAAATAGATAGGGAATGAAATGAACTAATATTGAATAACAGCGGTATGCTTCACCTATGATTCGCAAGGAAACAAGAACAAGAACAACATAAACTAAGCTAAAACTGAAGGGAAAAATAGAGTTAACTCCCTAGTGGGTTCCTACATATATCTATAGGTACAGCAGACCCTCTAAAGACGGCGCAGCTGCCACCTTGTGTGGTTCTTTCCTAAAACAAGACAATCCACCTTTTATCATGAATACAAACTACTGTTTCCTAGTTAGAGAGCTTGC
The DNA here is from genome assembly GCA_019914995.1 of Acanthochlamys bracteata. Classification (NCBI taxonomy): domain Eukaryota; kingdom Viridiplantae; phylum Streptophyta; class Magnoliopsida; order Pandanales; family Velloziaceae; genus Acanthochlamys; species Acanthochlamys bracteata. The sequence continues at coordinate 5,202,116 of CM034140.1, read as the reverse complement.
CGAATAAAGTGGAATAGCAGCTAGTTTTCTAATTAATGATCACAGCCAACTAGAGAGAATTTGTTCGAAAACTAGATTCTTTTCCCATTTACTTCCACTTGTGCTAATTTCTAAGACTTCACAACACTCAGAAAGACTAAACACTCTCAACTAAATCTCACACATCCCATAAAAAATGATTGTTTACCGAGAGACGAGGTGGATACTGTTCTAATAGCTATTGTATTGATCATTCCAACTTCGCCAAAGATTAAGGAACACATGACCTTTTACTTTTGCATGAATATTTTTCTTAAAGAATAGTTTTGGAAGTATACACTCATAAAACCTCATCCCCTTAGTAACTCTCATTATTTATTCAAAACCACAACCTATCTCAATAGGAAGTAAACTGCAGCTGCACGCTTTCCGCCTAAGACATCACAGACAAGAAACAATTTTGGTGCTAAGCGCACTATTCTAAACAGGTACATATAAGAAATCCATTCACCAGTAAACAATGTTTACTGAACATTCACATAAATTACGGTAAAATGAGAGAAACAAACAAAATATGCAACCTTGAAAGGCTAACGCATCGTTCTATCTGACATTATCAATTGATGAAGCTAAACCAAGTACGTTACGATTGAAACCTGCTTCAATCAACAAACACGCGGTTATTGAATGAAGATACAACCACCATGCCGAGAAAGATAAGTAAAAGTTCTGAGAATGTAAACTTTCTATAAATAAGAGAGTTGGAAGAATAAATCAGTACGCAATTTAACAAAGAAAGTGAATGGCTTTTTGGCTTCACACTTCTGAAGAGACTAAATATTCTGCAAAACATCCCATATATCAGACAACGGAATGTGCATTAAGATGCATAAAAAGTGGAGGTATACTTTTGCGGTAACAGTAATTGAATCACTGTTAAAACTATTGTGCATCTAAAGGACTAAATCCTCTAGAAAACATCTTAGACGCCACCAAATGCTTTGCAATGCATTATAGGAACTAAGGGAAAGTGGGAAATGCTTCAGCCTTCACATCTGCCCATAGTCAGTGTACCACTGCAACATCTGCCACTCCATTTACAGCCTACGATGAAAAGACATTTGATAGTTAAAACTATTGAAACTAGGAAGTCAATTTCAAAAATCAAAATGGAAAAGGATTCATCTTCAATTACTTACCAAATAACATCCCTGCAAGAGAAAGAGATTTCTTCAGTATTTATCAAATATATCTAAATGAAGGTAAAACTATATGAGCTAACCATATTAGCATTGGCAACGCAAAAGGCATTATGAATACTAAAAGAACTTTAACATGCTGCAACAGGAGTATCAATGTTTTTCACAACAAACTCCCTGTCAGGCACAACTCTGAAAGGCACAAACCTACGTGTAGAAATGATATGGAACTCCTAAACCTACGTGTTCTTGCTTGAACTTCAAGTTGTGAATGGTCTGAAACACAAACAAATTTTAAGCTGCAGACTTCAACAATTCAAGCACTTTGAAAGGCAAACCCATCTCTGTGAAATTAATTTATAAGTTAAAAATAGATAGGGAATGAAAGGAAAGCCATAATAGAACCAATAATGAATAACAGTGGTATGCTTCACCTATGATTTGCAAGAAAACAAGAACAACAACAATATAAACTAAGTTAAAACTGAACAAAAAACTGAGTTAATACCTTAGTGGGTTCCTAGATAGTCCATACATATATTTGTGGGTACAGCCGACTCTCTAAAGGCGCGCAGCTGCCACCTTGTTTGGTTCTTTCCTAAATAATAAAATATTCTCCTTATCTTGAATACAAGCTACTATTTCCTACTTGGGTAGCCTGCCGGCACCACGGCTAGCTTTCCAAAGATCATGTTTAACTATAAAAAAAAAAAGTTCAAAAAACTAGGATTTTTCCTACTTACTTCTAATTGTGCTAATTTCTAAGACTTCCCACTCCTCAGAAAGACTAAATCCTCTCAAACACATCTCCCCCATCCCATATAAATGAATGGTTTTTTGAGAGGCAAAAAGAGCGAGGTGGATATTGTTCTAATAGATATCATATTGATAATTTCAACTTTGAAAAAGATTAACAAACACAGTGGCCTTTTACGTTTGCAAGGTATTCCACGAATATTTTTCTTACAGAATAGTATTTGGAATAAGTATATACTCATAAAACCTCATCCCCTTAGTAACTATCATATTTTTTCAAAACCACAACCTATCTCATAGAAAGTACCTTCAGCTGCACGCTTTCCGCCTAAAACATCACAGACAAGAATGGCCTTAGTGCTAAGCACATTATTCTAAACTGCTGCATATAAGAAATTCATTCACCATTAAACATCTATCAAATTGTTCCTAAACCATTCAAATTAACTACCGTAAAATGACACCAACAAGCAAGATATGAACTTACAACCTTGAAAGGCTAACGCATCGCTCAATCTGAAATTGTCAATTGATGAAGCTTCACCAAGTCTGTAACGATTCGAACCTGCTTGAATCAACAAATACACAGTTATTGAACGAAGATACAACCATTATTGCAAGAAAAATACGCAAAACTTCTGAGAATTAAAATTCACATTCTATTAAGAAGAAAAAGTCGGAAGAATAAACCAGTATGCGCAACTTAACTAAGAAACTGAATAGCTGTTTGGCTTCACACTTCTGAAAAAAGTAAATCCTCTACAGACCATCCTATATATCAGACAACGGAATGTGCATTGAGATGCATAAATAGTTTAGGTATACTTTTGCTGTAATAGCGATCGTATTATTGTTAAAACTAGTCTCTATATCAAGGACTAAAATCTTTAGAAAAAGTCTTAGTCGCCACAATGTGCTTTGCAATGCATAATAAAAACTCGGGCAAAGTGGGAAATGCTTCAGCCTATTCCATTTCACACCTACCCATAGGCAGTGTACCACTGCAATGTTTGCAACTCCATTTATAGCCTATAATGGAAAGACATTTAATAGTTAAAACTACTGAAACTAAGAAGCTAATTTCAACAATCGAAAAGGAAAAGGATTCATCTTCAAAACTTATCAAAGGGCATCCCTGCAAGAGAAAGGTATTTCTTCAGTATTTAACAAATGTATCCAAATTAAGGTAAAACTATATATGCTAATTGTATTAGCATTGGCAAAAGAGAAAGCATAGTTGATACTAAAATAACTTTAACATGCAGTAAGAAAAGCATCAATTTTTTTCGCAGCAAACTCCATGTCATGCACAACTCTGAAAGGCACAAAACTATAAGAAGAAATATATTGAACTCCTAAATATACATGTTCTCGGTAAACTCCAAGTTGTAAATGATCTGACACCCAAACAAATTTTAAGCTACATACTTCAACAATTCAAGCACTTTAAAACGCAATGTCCATCTCTGTGAAATTAATTTATAAGTAAAAATAGGTAGAAAATGGAAGGAAAGCCATAATAGAACTAATATTGAACATTGGTATGCTTCAGCTATCATTCGCAAGGAAACAAGAGCAACATAAACTAAGCTAAAACTGAAGTTGAAACAGAGTTAATTCCTTAGTGGGTTCCTGTACAGTCCATACATATATTACGGGTATAGCCAACTCTCTAAAGGCAGTGCAGTTGCTACCTTATTGGGTTCTTTCCTAAGACAAGACAACCTAATTCTTATCACTGGATAGAAGCTAGGGTTTGCTAGTGGGCAGCCTACCGACTGAAGTTGCATAGAGGCTAGCTAAGGTGCCTTGACTTGATCTGCCCTTGCATAATTATACCCCTCGATGAGCCTCACGCCATTTGCCAGTGGAAGTGCATATTGCTGACCAAAGGTAGGAGTTGTGACATGCGTAACAAAGAGTCATTTATTAATAAGAATTGATTATTTGGTAAAATTTTATTATTACTTTATTTTCTATTTGCATGGTTCGTTGATTTTAAAGGATAAATAAACATATTGTTAAAGCTCATAATCCTAAAACTAAACAATTAGCTAGCATCTCCCAATAAATAAATAAATTTAACAAAAATTCCTACTATGTGACTAATTTGACTACGTAATCTCTTGAAATGATCAATGTTCCCAAGAGGAGTAGTAAAGGAGGTTCCTAAATGCCGAACTTGTTTATTACCAGGAGCTTATGAAATAACTGAACATTATAATAGCTATTACATTGATTGTTTCAACTTCAATGAAGATCCAATACTTGTTTGACCTTGTAATTGTGCTAAGTCTTCCATGAAGATCATTTTTCAAACCATATATTAGCGATTACTCACAAACATCGTCTTTATAGTAACTCTGCCAATCATTCAAACCAGAAGCTATCTCTACAGAAAGCAGCAGCAACCGAACAATTTCGTCTTAGAAGGATCTCAGACTAGAAACGATTTTAGGTACCAAGCATACTATTCTAAACTGTAAATGTAAAGAAACCTAGTACCATTGAACTTCTTTCAAATGTTTTCTAGTCCAGATCTAAGCCTCAACACAAACTACTGTCGTCTGAAGGAACAACAAACTACATTATGAACTTACAACGCCAAAAAGTTAATCCATCAGTCAACCCCGAATGTCAAATAGGTGGAGCTTTAGTAAATCAGTAATCACTTAACCACGAAGAAAAGGACATTTCAGTTTAGATGAGGACAACTAACAATTATCGAGAAGGAAGATAAATAATATATGGTTCAAAACTGATATGCCGTTACTTGAATCTACACACAGCTTTCACAAATTGACATCGTCCACTCACAGAAATTTGCTCTTTTAACTTGAGCCCAGTGTAGGAGAGGCAAACAATCAGTGTGAAAGAAGAGGTAGCAAATCAAGAATCAAGAAAAGGATTCAACAAAGCAACTTAACTACTTGGGTAAGCAGATGCTTGGTTTATGGAGAGCATTGAAGAGAAGTTGATCCTCCAACCAGAGCTCCTTTTGGATCTTATCCTGAAACAAAGAGAAAGACAGGAAAAACAATTAGAAAAAAGCCAAACAATTCTAGTAGTTTCACAAGGATTCAGATAAGCACGCAACTTAACTTAGCAACCAGAGATTTGCGTGGCTTCATACTTCTCATTAAAGACTAAATCTTGCAAAACATCTCACACATATCTGGCACCTGAATATGCTTTGAGATGCATAAAGGTAGACATATACTTTTACTGTAATAGCTATCATTAACTGTTAAAACTATTGTGCATATCAAAGAAGAATATGGCCTTATAAGTTCCCTAGATCTTCCATTAAAATAATAATAAAGAATGCATAATGGATATAATATAGTGATCAAACTTTGTATATAACATAACTTGAGTGTTCTATCAAAACCATAAGTTAGATGTAGAGGATGTGGCTGCTGCAACAAACTTTCAGCCAAAAATCATAAGTGTTTGAGGCACTCATAACTCAAAATGTGGTTCAAGTATCTTTCTTACCAGTTAATACTATATTTAAATGTTAACTTCTACAGATTTCAGGCATCACCTATTAGTATTTGCACTTAGACAGAACAGAAAACTCTAAAACTTACATTCAAGAAGAAAATAATTTTATCCACGACCAAAAATTGGAAAGATGGTGAAATTAAGAAAACTAACTGTACATTTCTTATGCATCAGCTATCAGCACATCTGCAGCTGTGCGTAGAATGCATTGACGGAGCAAAACTAACCATAAAAGGAGATCTAAATGCAACCATGGCATTCCCAGGTAAACAACAGAATTCAAAAAAACAAATTATCCTAAACTAATCGACTCCTTGAAATGAAACAATCAGGATTCCCGCTTCCTATAATTGTCTAAGCAGGGAAAACCAAGAAACCCACAAAAGTAAAACCAACCCAAAGAAAACCATGAATCTTTCGCAAAACCCCATGAGATTTCCCAATTAATTCCTCACCACAAACCAAAGAAAAGGAACTTGTTGTTTCGTGAAACCCTCAAAACTCACCGGACAACTTGCCCGCCGAACACGTTCGAAGAGTCGGTGACGGTTGAGGCGGAGAGAGCGGGCAGTGGAAGGAGGAGCAAAAATTGATAGGTTATATTCGGTGGTTGTCGGGCGGAGGCGAGGAATCGTTGTGGTAGAGAGAACGAGAGCGGGCGACGTGCCGAGGAACAGAGTGGGAACAATTTAAAGTGAACCACCGTTCAAATATTATTTTATTTATTTGGAGATGATTTTAAGTTTGATTTAGGGCGTGTTTACCGAGGGGCGTAAGTGAAATTTTTGGGTAAAGTAGAGTTTTTAGGAAGTAAATTTAAAAAATAAAATAAAAAATAAAAAATATTTAATAAAAACTAAAATTTTATATTAATTATATATTTTTAGTAAGTTTTAAATTTGAATTTTAAAAAAAATTTTATTGATAAAAAAAATTTTATTTTAATTTTTATATGTATTTATGTGAAACTTGAATTTAAGAGAAGTGGAGTTTAGGAGTGTTGATAAACACGCCCTTAAATAAAGAGTATTTATTTTAACCGACCGACAGAGAGATTTTTTGAACGTTGCAGAACAACATAGTAATTACATTAATAATAAACAATATAATTGATTAATAATCCTTGTTATACTTGTATATTTAATTTTGTACTTTTAATATAAACATATTCAATTCTTAAATACCTTCTTTTAATAAAATACAATATTTGAAACTAAATATTAATTTATAATTCTTTTCTTATCAAATATTTATGAATAAATTATGTAATATATTTATAACTAATACTTTATGATACTCTTCGTGGGTGGCCTCTAAAATAAGCTTCAAGAATGGGGAGGAGCAAGAGAGAAGTATTGGATAAGCTGATGATTGTGAAAAAGTTTCTAAATTTTTTTTGATTTTATGTGTTATTTTTAAAAAAGAAAAAGCATGTATTCACAAATATCTCCTGATGCAAAATATTTATTCCTTAGATATTTTTAAAACTTTCTGTGGCACTATGCATTAAAAATATATAGTAAACATGGCCTAAATCACATTAAACTGCTTAGGAGCTCTTTGCCTAAGATATTTCAACTAAACTAAGATCAAATAAGGTTCATTAGGATCAATTATGGTGCGATAAATTGATTAAGATATATTAAGATCGATAAATATATTTACCCATATCGGACCTTCATCGACGCACTGTGCAACAAAAAAAAAGCATGTGGATACAAAAGAAAAAGACAAGCAAAATATATCTAAATGTATTTCTTAAAATATTATTTATGGTGGTTCAGATATTTGTGTTAGTAGAATACGTTGGAATAGAAGCTCTTTTCCATCCGAAATGAGAGCCGACGGGATGGATTTTCCTCGAGAGCCAACGGAAAGGAGGATCGATAGGCTAGGTTTTGCTTGAGAGCCTATGAAAGGAAGAACCTGCGAGAAAGATTTTGCAAATGCAGTAGAATCTTCCTAATGTAATAAGGACTTGATCTAGGCAATAAGGTTTAAACGAGGGTTTTGTTTTAGATTTGATTGATAGTGTATGAATGAATAAGGAAATTTTAAGATTATTTTGTTTTTAAATGTTAATGTACGGGTTAGAAAATGTATTTTGAGTAGAAATATTAGAAAAACAAAAAGAAAGAGAGGGTTAAATGTTTACGGTATAGATTCTTCATTATCCTTTTAGATAAACAACTAGCGATTTCAATTGATTTTTTAGGAAGATAGCATTATCGGGTAGTGAATTCAAACTTCAAAAATAGCAATTGTTTTGGTAATTTTATGAGAAATTTGAATCAGTTTTTTAAATAGTATTGTAATGTCGAAATCATGTAAAACTTGCGCTAAAAATTGGTACTCGTTTTGTAGTAAAAGCATAGTGATTTATCGTAATAACAAATCCATCCTGCTTCTAATGGAGAAAAGAGATAAGAAATACTTAGGCGCAGGGAGACAACACGTATGATTAATTAGTTCTTTAGAACAAAAAAATCTCTTATACCCCTCAACTTAGGGCGTAAGGATGAGCTAAAAACAACTTATTGAAATAAATAGCTTATTCTGAAATAAATAGTTTAAGCTTATTCTTAAATAGACAACTTATTTCATAAGTATGTTTGGATGAAAAAATTCTGTAAAAATAAATTGAGAATGGTGTTTGAGATAAAATATATTTATAAACTGAATAAATATAAATGACTATAGTATATAATAAGTGACATATGTTAATTTGTGAATTCATTTTCATGTATAATTTATTAGTTTACTTTATTATATATCTTTAAAACTATATTCAAATTTTAAATACCTTTTTTAATCAAATACAATACTTGAAATTAATTTTTAATTATTTAATAATATCCTTATATTAAATTTTATGAATAACTTATTAATTATTTTTATAAGTAATAATTTTATGATACTTTGGTAGACACAAAAGAAATAAGGATAACATATAGGAATGGGTGGACACACAGCCAAATAGTTTATATCCTAATTAGGAATGTAGATAGGTCAAGAATTGTAAGGTAATCTCTAAAGAGAGCTTAACTATATAACATAGGCTCAGTGTTGAATATTGTCTTTAAAATATAAAAGAGACAGAACAAATATAATAGAGCACGTAAGACGGGATGGTAGAACTTGGATCAATATAAAGAAGCAATTATAAGCCTAAATTTAAAAGAGGAAAACTAGGATATACAAGGAGATAGTAATATGATATGGTTGGGAATGGCTAATTGCATTAGAAAAATTACGAGAGAAGTTTAAGGAGAAATTAAAAGGTGAAAAATCTCCAAATAAGAAAATTTGATGGTGGAATGAGACTGTGCAAAACACAGTTAAATATAAAATATATATATTATAGAAATCTACCAAAAAAATAATACGGAAGCTTTTGAATAATATAAGTTAGCAAAAAAAAAGTTAAGAAAGTGATTAGCGAGTCTCGTATTACAAAGTATGAAAAATTATATAAATATTTAGGTATTAAAGAGGAAATGAATGTTACTTATAGTATTACGCATTAGAAAGAAAAAGAAAAAAAAGTAGAGATATAAATCAAATTAGATGCATTAAGAATGAGAGTCATTCAGTGTTATTCAGTAGTAGTGATATCACAAACAGATAGAAAACCTATTTTGATAAATTATTTAATGAAAAACATATTGTGGATATAACCAATTTGACGAATGTTGATATAGATATATTAATTATACTAGAAGAATCCAACCATCATAAGTTAGGGAAGCTCTTACAAAGATGAAAATAAAAAGGTATTTGGTCCAGATGAAATCCCAATTGAAGTTTGGAGACATTTAGGTCAAGTGAGCATTATTTGGTTAACAAAATTATTTAATATTATTTTAAAAAATGGACGGATATTAGATGAATATAGAAAAAGTGCTCTAGTGCCTATTTATAAATATAAGGGAGACATTTAAGATTATACAAATTATATACAAATTAAGCTCATGAAATTATAAGAGATGGTTATTGAACATAAATTAAGATGTAACTCAAAAAGTTCAGATATTAGATTAGTTTATATTAGAGAGATCTACAATTGAAGCAATTTATCTACTAAGAAAATTGATAGAACAATATAAAGAAAAAGAGCAAGACCTACATATGATTTTAATAGATTTAGAAAAAACTACAATATGGTACCTAGAGAAGTGTAATGGTGGGTGTTAGAGAGAAAAAATATACCTAATATAGATATAAAGATCATTAAAAATATATATGATGAAGTAATCACTAATATATACTATAATTATGATATTTGTGAAGAGTTTCTCATTACTATATGTTTACATCAAGTTTTCAGCTTTAAGTCCTTACGTATAATAGAGGAGCTTACTCAATATTTCAGAATGAAGTACCATGGAGTATATTATTCGCCGATAATATAGTCCTACTTTTGAGATAAAAAAGGAATTAAACTATAAACTAGAATATTTAGAGGAGTACCTTAGAATCTAAGGGTATTAAATTAAGTAAGATTAAAATAGAATACATGTATTGTCATTTTAGTAAGCACGATAATGATAATAATATTGTCATTATTATAGAAAATTGTGTTGTACTATAAAATAATAGTTTAATATTTAGGTTCGATTATTCTTATGAAGGAAGAATTGAAAAAGATATTTTGAATAGAATTAAAACGGAATAGATGAAATGACGATGTGGTAGTAGAATTTTGTGTGATAGAAAAATCACTTTAAGACTAAAAGATCAGTTTTGTAGAAGAGTCATTCAACCTGCAATGCTATACGTTAATGACTATTTAAAGTCAAAATATTCATAAAATAAATATAGTAGGAATGAAAATGTTAAAAAAATGTGTAGATATACTAGATGGACAAAATACAAAATAATAGTATACGCCAACAAGCAGCCGTTTCGTCAATCGAAGACAAATTAAGATAATGGAGGCTTAGATGGTTCAGTTATATCTTACTTAGACCTAAAAATACTGCAATGCATAAAAGTGATGCGATTCTTTCTGAACACTTTAGGAAAAAAAGAGATAAACCAAAATTAACTATGCTTAGAGTGGTGGTGAAGGATTTAGAGAAATTAGATTTTTCGCTAAATTTAGTTTATAATCAAACGGAATAAAAAATATTGATTTATGTAGCCGACTCCACATAAGTGGAATAAAGGCATAGTTTGTTGTTATAATTTATGATAATGCTAATGGGTGGCTTATTAATAAGGCACTTATCGAAATAAGTTCGAAGAGAGGAGGGGGACGAAGAGGTATCAAATAACGTCAAGATTGTATTAGCTAAAAAGTATTTTCTTTTTAAAAAAAGAGCCTTCTAACTTTTCGATATGGTTTTTTGAAAAAAAAAAGTTTATATGTACAAGGACTCATGATTATAATTTATCTATTTCCTCTAAATATTTGAAAAGGCTGTGCACTGAAAATCCATACTAAGCATGGCATAAATCACAATAAGCTACTTATCTGACTAAAGATAAGGTGATGTTTAGGATTGCTTATAAACTCATTTTTATTCTAATTTTTTATTTCACATTTCTCAATAAATTTTCTATAATATTTCATAGATTTTTAAAAATAATTTAGACAATAAAAAAATTTTCTACATCATGAAATCTTATTATTATTTATTTTTATTATTTTTAAACTAAAAATTAAAACTCATTTTAAGAAAATTCTAAAAATATTTTTAATTCCATAATAGCTCATTTCCAAAAACATCCTCAAAGATTCCGTAAGATTTCCTGAACACCTGTGGCTAGGGTTGAGGACTTATTTGACCTTACTAAACTCAAATAACCTCTCCACGATACCTTAATTAGATCCATTCATATTTGTTTACGCAATTCCTACACTACCCTTTACTTTGTTTGAAGCATGATAAAGTCCTTCTACAAAATTGGCTAGTCAAATTACCCACTAAAAGTTTCATTAACATTATTATAGAGGATCCGATCCCTATATATTATTGAAATATTCTCAAGCAATGAAACAATAAGAACATTAGCAAAGCCTTATGTGAATATGTGAATCCATTGCATAAATTCTTTTGTACCATTGCGTTGTATTTTATAACCATCAAAAAACTGCTTTTTAACGAGTGTAAAATTTGAAAAAACTTTTGAGTATAAAGAGATACTACAAAGTTATATACAGAAAAAATCCAAATTTGTTAGTATAGTTAACATGTAGCAACAATATCAAATATTTCCAACTGAAAACAGAGTTGAAAGCCAACAACAATAAATCAGATGAGAGTTCTAACTAAAAGCAAGAAGAGTTAGTGTAAAGGAAATATGATGAAGCATGAAACAAATTCATAATTTTGCGATCCTTAACAATTGTATTACTCAACTGTACTTATGTTAGCATCAAAGTACAAAGACTTTTAACGTTGAAACAAGGATTACGGAAAGAGTTCCAGTACTCCACTAGCAATGGTTCACCACCTGGCTCTTTTGTCTTTTCTTTTAAAGTGTTTAGGTAACTGGTCCCATATAGTAAAGTCACCATAAAATACGGCACAATCAGGCGAAGTTTCCTCATAACTTCCAAACAATTAGGGTTAACAGTAAGATGAATCTGATTTTGGATAATACAATAACATCTGTTCAGAGCTCTGATAGTCTGGGTTGAACTGCAGTAATCGAACATATCAGATCATTTCACCCTGTAGAGCCTCACCTGAGATGTATATACAAGAACTACATTCAGGGAGCAAATTCTTATGGCTGAAAGAAGTCAACATTGAACTACTAGCTTCTTAAAAACATCAACGCAATGATCATAAAATTCGTTAATGCTCACTTCATCGATCTCCCCAACCAGGGTTTCTATATTGATAAAAAACTGTTAAACAAAATTATTACGCACAACCATAGTAGATGGTCCCAAGAAACGCATTGGTCTAGCAAACAGACGTACTTACAAGTGCAAAATAAACTTGCTCAATTCTCCAAATATTTGCTAGCATTACCTCAATATATTATAAAGAAGTCACCTCTTACAGCAACATAAGCATATCTTAAGCATAAGTGCACAGAAAAAAGATGTCAATCAAGAATAAGCTACAATTGTATTTGATTTTTTGGAGACATCCTAAAAGAATTGTATCCACATACATCATGTAGTAAGCTTCAAGTCAAAAGTTATTGAATGTGAAACCTATATACCTTCATACTAGTCTATGTCATGACCTGAACGAAGTTGGACTCTGAACTAACTTGGACTAATTTTTTAACTCAATCTAGTCTACTAAACCTTATGCAGTAGCAAAATCAGTATGAAAACTGAAGAAAAACTAAAAGGAGCATAACAATCACAATGAAACACATAAAACATCAAAATCAAACAAAATCTGGCATAATTACTCCTAAAAATTTCAAGCACGAAATGTGTATAGAGTACTTTACATAAAATATATTCAGTGTCCCCACCCACAATATTCCATATTAACATTAAAGGGTCGTACATCCACTAACCATCCATCACTCATCAAGGTCCACTCATCCATAAATTAAATACCACTAAAAAGAGTAAATCCGGATATCATACACGCGAATTTTTATATCATAATGTATCACGCACATGATAATATAAGTGATACCAACCCAGTGAAGTTGTTTATGAAAAATGACCAAAAAATAAAGTAACCATCCAATTCTTTCATGGTAATATTGATTCGTTGAGGCAAGGCAGATTTAAGCTATATAAATACTTGAGCACACAAAGAAACTGAAGTCCGTAACCTTAAGCAGCCCACTTTTAAGTTTTTTTTTTTTTTTTGAATTTTCTGTATACTCATCACTAATATACACTAAAACAATTTCTCTGTTGATCCAAACTAATACTATGAAGAAGCTACTGCAAAGGTTAACTGATAAGTTCACATTAGACTAGATAGCTGTGAGATCCAACAATGACCCCATAATGCAATCACACATATATGCGATGGTCCTGGTAAGTTGTCCAGAAAGCAATTCTATTCATAGTCTCAAAAGTTTCAATGCCTTTATTGAGGATGGTGACCATTTATAGGACTATTTAGTGCAATGAACATCATGTTCTTATTGCGTGCATTTCCTAAGCAAAGACATTGTAGCACAATCAATGCTAATATCGGTATATCTACAAACATATGGCTCATCGTTGCTCATATCAGTACATTTACAATTGCGTGCTTCTGCACAAGTTCATACGACATACGACATATATATCAGTACATTTACAATTGCTTAGCTTTAACAAGGTATGATAAAAGGAAGTACATAATTACATAGTTACATATACAAATTCGACATACTCTATATAATCCAAGTGCATAAACATGTATCATGCACTCAGTTGCTTAGATGGTGAAAGGGATGAGAAATAAATAAGAGTGAAGAAAAACCTACTAAATCCACAATGAAGTTTAAGACTGAAATGAAATGACAAAACTATTTTGTAGCGTAACTTCCATAAACTTGTTGAAGAAGTTCAAGAATTATCATCCGTATCATGACTAATGCTCAGATTTTCAAATAAACTATTCAACTTAGATAAGCCATTACTTCACGTACGATATTGCTAAAAGCTTTCTATACATATAACATTGGATATAAAGAAAGATGAAGGAACAAAACTTTAAACTCCGATAGCTGCTGCATAAACTTCAATTGCAGCAGATGTTAAATGATTCTAGCATTTAAGTACATTAAAGAAAAACATTTGATTCTATCTGGAGGCTCTCTTGATGAAGATTAACTGAAGTTGTTGTGAAGAATTCATATTTAATAGGAGAGCATGTAGCGATAACGTATAAAGAACTAAAGCAAGAAGCAGCTAAAAAGGAACCAACTGAATTGCAAGTAGAAAAAATATTTTTTACTACATCGTGTCTACCAGAAACTCATATGATATGATCCCAAATGCGGCATAAATGAGCGGCAACCTTTGGAGCCTACAAAGGAGGGGGAAAAGAAAAGCCAAACGTTAAAATTTATATAAAAGATATCCACACGCTATCTCACAAAATCAAAACTTCACAGATCAATCAAGAACCATAGAAATAAATAGTAAGATTATCGTCTCCGCATTCGCTATTGCAAAGTGAAGATATACAAACAAGTGAATTGCAACAAAGCTCCTCCTCCCATGGAACAATGATGAGAATTTCATTTTAGAGGCAAAAACATGTTGTTTCTCTCTTTTAAAGAATGACCAAATAAGCAATTTTGTCAGAAATAATGTGCTAGCATCTACATTATCTACAGAATTTTGGTATAATTAGGGAGATGGATTATGTTATGTCAAAAGTTAGACAAACAATGCAGCAATCAAAGGACATGAATCCTGGTCCAATCTAGGGAGGCACATCAAGGAAATAGGGTATAAAATTAGAAAACTCACAAGTTCCCATTATATAATAAACAATATAAAACTATCTACCAAAACTATTGCTGAGACACCAATCATTTTTGTTAATATAACAATGCAGTTGCTTGCTTTTCTCATTGTTTAACCTAAGTTAGCTAAACCAACTCTATTGTCAATCCACACTTCCACAAAGTGCAATGATAGATATGAGTTTGTGCTAAAAATTGAACATCAAGACGCATATAGACGTATAGAAGACGCATAGAAGAACGACAACAGTTGTTGTGCTCTAGGAATCAGCAATTTACTAAAGCAACGAAATAGTAATTCCCTTAGACCAAGATTATTCTCAAATAAAATATCGTAAGTGCAACAACAAATGTCCTACCATTCGGTTGCTTTCGCATACCTACAATAAAAGATAAGAAAAATCGCTTGTTATGTTACTAGAACTACTGACATTACTTGGCGACCATGAAAAGATGAGATTGTGGACGGAACTATGCACTACAGTGGATGGAAGTCACATAAGATTCCAGACAAATAGATGGGCAGAATGGATGGTGAGGTGCAGTAGTGACATTGTGAAACTATTAATGCAATACCTCCGCCCTCACAAGACTGCTACAAGAAAAAAGATATGTAGAATTAAGCAAGGATAAAAAAGAAAAACAAAGCATCTTAAAAGAAGTATTAAAAAGGAGCTTGATATGCACTGCTATAAAATCAATGGTCATAGTATTAAACAGAAGATCATAAGAACCTTTCAAAGTATCAAGTTTTTGGCAAAGCGCATCACTACAACAACTTTGATGCCTGCTAACCACTATCAGCAGGGCACTCTTGGGACAGAAGTTAGGAATATCTAAACTGTGTTTCACCAAATGGAAGCATAGCTCAAATAGCACTTTGAATAGCTTCACAATTGCAAAATATATCTTGACAACAGCACACGGTTACAAGATACCAAAGCTAACTACAATCAACAGGGTCCCTTCAGAAAACATTGTTCTACACAACCATTTATGCGTTGCCATGAAGAATTAGGAAATACCTTAAGCTACATTAAAGTAAATGTCTTGTTGCTTAACAACTTTTGTAATGGTTTTTCAAGATCCTTTAGTCGACTTAAAAAGTTCACACTTCATTGGTCCTGGACAAACTGCGCAATATCCCAGGACATTCATATACTGAAAAATACCTCAAACAATAATATGGCACCTTAAAGTTCCAAGAGTCAATCACTGTCCTAGAAAATAATGAAACCAATTAAATATAATTACTTGAATTGGAAATACTTCAAGTGGAGGCATTGGTTCTGTTAACCTGAAGCAAAAGAAAGAGAGGTAAAGCAATCAATATGCAAGGAATAATAAAACTAAATAGCAAGAAAGAGTGAGTGTACTCTAGAACCAGGACACTGTTGGTCTTTCAACTTGAAACGAAGAGGAAGAAGGAAAAAGTAATTAATGCACAAGTAAACTAAGTAAGTTATGAAGCATTAGTCGCAAGTAAGCATGGAACTTAACTGACATGGTAAGTGACTTCTCAATTGATTTCCATTGGAGAATATCATGGCCATCCAATCAGAACGCCACTAGTTTTGTTACCCTAAAATGAAAATGAAGAGTGGCACATGAAAAAATAGTATGCATGCAAGGGAAGAATTTAACCAGCATCAAAAGCAACAAAAACACATAACTAAATAAGCACAAGAATGTCTGCTAGATTTGTAGCCTACATTGAAGAAAACGTGAACATCAAACCTACATCCAATGGGTACTTTTGACCTGAATGAAGAGATAGGAATGAAAGAGGAAAAGAGGCAAATCAATAAGTATCCAAGCACACTAATAACCTTACTCAGAAACAAAAGGATTTGAAGAAGCAGATGACTTAACTAAGCCGCCAAACAAATATTTGGTTGATTATGAAGCTCGAAGAAAAGTTGATGCTCCAACTAATATCCAGTTGTTCCTTTCAACTTGAAATGAAGAGGGAAAAAGGAAAATTTAACAATGTCAAAGCAAGCTAAGCAAGATAAGAAGCAAACAAAAAAGGTTCAAGACAATCAGCAAAGGGATAGCTTTCATCATTAATCAACCACCGGCATTGGGGATAAGTTGGTTACATGAACCCTAAACAATGAACATTGACCTTCCAATCACAATTGGTTCTTTTAACCTGAAACTAAGAAAGAGAAAGGAAAAAACAATCAGAAAGCAACCAAACAAAGATATTTAGGAAGTAGCATAAGGAGTCAGTAAAACGGTAACCTAACTAAGTAGTAAAACAATCATTTGATCAATTGTCTATACTGAAAAATTGTATGACCCTCCACCCTGTTCTCTTTAGGATATTCCAACCTAAAACACTGAGGAACAACGGAAAAAAGAGTTACTATGATGGCCAACTGAACATGTTATACAACAACAAAATGGGTAGAGAAACACAACTTAACTAAAAAGCCAAGTGTCAGCCAGCTCGATTTGCTTGTGTCTAAGAGTACTTAACCTATAGCAAAAAGGGGACATGCAGAAGAACCATTATGACATCAAAGCCACCAAATTAAGTAGCAAAGGATTCGGAGATGCAGGAAACTAAACTATGCAGGAATGATGGAAACCTACAACTTCTTGATTGTCTGTTTCAAAGAAAATTGATCCTCAAATCAGCGCAGCGTCACTTCTTTATCCTGACATTTAGAGAATGATGGAAACTAATGCAACAAAAATAAATAAACAATTTAAGCAGTATAGAAAGGTTCCCAGCAGCAGGCAACTTAACTAAGAAGGCGATAGAGACCAATTGCTAGCATCCATAAGAGTTTAACCCTCCAACCAACATTTCCTTCATTGTTTTAACCTAAAGCAAAATGGGTGAAGGCTGAAGCAATCAGTGTTCAAAAAAACTCAGCGAGCTAAGTAGCAAAATAAAGGAATAGAGACGGTGGCAACTTAACTAAATCAAACTAACACTTCACCGGTTGCCTGCATTAACCAAACAGTTTCTTCCCAGATTTACACGTATACAAGAACAAAGACAGCTGTTGTCTTCTAGGAAGCTGCACTTTTCTCAAGCAATGAGCTAGTAATTTTCTTTGGGCAAGAAATTCAAATAAAATATGTTGAGCTTGAGATTACAGTTTAATGCAGCATACATCCCCGTTCAATTGCTTTCCTATACCTAGACTAAAGATTAGAAAAATTGCTCACTATGCTACTACATCTACCGACACAATTGGAAGACCATGAAGAGCAAGGATTGTGGACACAATTATGCACTATAATGAATGGAAGATCATATAAGATTGCGGACCAAGAGATTGGTAGAATGGAGGGTGATGAAGCGGTGACATAGTGAAAGCATGTCACATGATATCCACCCCCTCACAAGACTGCTACGTGGAAAAAGATTCGAACCTAATAAGAAAAGATCGTTGTTCAAGAAAGGTCGTCAATTATTGAAGGAAGTGCTGGATCAATGTACTATTCTAGCAGAAACCAGCATCATTAATTTATTATCAGCACTACCTGAAATATGTGTATTATGCTTTATAACCTTGCCTGACCTCAAAAGGCTAAAGATAATGATTTCATGTGATACATACGAGTTCAAAATGTTAGGTTGATCCACCCTACACTTGTAGTAACTTAGTGTTCTTTCCAGACCCCCTAGACCCTTCTTTTCTCTGCAGAAGCTGCAATCTCAACACTTTCAGCCAAAACAAAATCAGACAAGAAAGGTACTAGTACTAAGCATACCATTTATCTTCTGTTCATATACCAAACTCATCCACCTTTCTATTTCGAACAAATTTTGCTTGACCAAACCCAAAACCCCCCCCATGAAAATAAAACAAAACGCCACATTGTGGACTTTAGTTGAGGAACTCATTATCATTCCAACTCCAAACAAACAACAGAAGCATCAAAATAACTTTCAAAAAGACCCCCTTCTTACCTAAAAATAAAAAATAAAAACATTTTTTAAATTCATATTCTTGTTTGGAATTATGCATTCTTCACTATCTAGATTCTTCAACTATCTATAATAAACAGGATTTAAATATAAAAAAAGATAACAACTTGCTAAAAGAGCAATGGATGCATACCTATTAGAACTGATTAGAGGAAGTAACGTTGTAACTAGAAAGGAAGAGAACTGCATAACTAAAACAAGTAGGCAAACGAGAGCTTGATTTATTGCAAAGGTTGAAGAAAAGTTGGCTTCAACCAGCATAATGTTGTCCTTTTTAATCTGAAATTCAGAGGGAGAAAGGAAAAACAATCTGTAGGCAACTGAGTCAAAAATATTTAAGGAGCAGAAGGTTTCAAGTGGCACTTGAACTAAGTGCCACTTGGGTTCGTGTGATCTATTGCCTGTACTGAAGAAATATGGACCCTCCAACCTGTTCACATTTGGAGATTCTCATCTAAAACACTTACGGGAAACGAAAAGAATTACTATGCAAGCAACTGAACAAGTTAAGCAGCAATAAAAGGACTAAGAGAACCATGCAACTTAAATAAAAAGCATATGTTTACCAGTCAATTTGACTGCATTGAGGACATGTTGGACCCTCCAAGAAGCATTTACCTGCTTTGTAACCTAAAAAAAAAGGGGGACAGTCAAGATTCATTATGAACTAAAACATACCAACTTAAGAAACAAAAAAGGATTCAGAGAAGCCGCAAACTTAACTAAGCAAGAAACTGAAAGCTTGATTGCTGCTTCGTAGAAAAGTTGATCTTCCAATCAGCACACAATAGCTTCCATTTTTCTTAAAAATTAAAGAATAGATGGAAAACTAATAAGCCTGGAACAAACATAAATGAGATTGAAGAAATAATAAGTCCAGAGAAGAAGGCAACTTATAAGAAGTAGGCAATCAACTTCTAGATAGATTGCCAGCATCAGTAAAAGGCTGACCAATGAACCAGCAATTCCTTCGTTCGCTTAACCTAAAAGGAAAAAGGATGACACTTAAAACAATCAGTTTTAGAGAAAACTCAGTAATTGGTAGTTAGTCATTTGCAAAGCATCTAGATAATTGAGTTGAGGTTATATAAGGAAAACAAAGCATCTACAAATAGCATTACTGAAAAATGATAGATTACACTGGCATAAAAATCAATTGTCATAGAATTAAAAAAGGAAACCAGAAAAGAGCCTTCAAAGTATGTTGCCTGTGAATTAAATCAGTACCCCATGTCAATCAGAGCCATAATCAGCTACTCATATAGTAATTATGAGGAAAATGCTCAAACTAACAAGTCAAAGACCTTGTTCCTCACTGAGTAAAAGACCTTGTTCCTCACTGAGCTGAGAGTGTCAAAGTAAAAGCAATCACACAACCCAACATAATATGCAATTTGCAGTGACAATTTAGTGATTAATTTTTTATTAAATAGCATGTATTTAAAAGAAGTATGATTTGGCAAAACGACAGGCAGATATACCCAACAGCACACATCAAGTCTCATGCTTCAAAGAATGCAAACCTATGCTAGGTGTAAAGAACTTAAATCAGGAATTTCAGAAAAGGAAGATACAAGCAATGCGAACCCTTAGGCAGGACAAAACATATTTGTCACTTACGCAAAGTCTTTGGTCCAGCATGGTCATGTACATTTCTGTAATGTGGTTCATATTTCATGCATCATTCATATACCTCTGAACATAAGTGCAAAATGTTTTAAGCTATTCCTATTTACCCTATTGCAATGTTTCTAGCTGTATACAATGTTTTCCAGTAGATGCCTCGTGTTTCTCACTGTTAGAAGCCAACTATCAGCATCTCTAAGTTCGACTATACAGAACAACTATTAAAGGCATGAAATCATGCATTAATTACTATTGCTACAAAAAGGGAATCTTTGTTTGAGTTCTTACCAATCTTCACATTCATGCAACAATAAGACCTTACATTAAGAATTATTAAAGAAAGACAAGCATATCTATCTCTTTTCTATCGCCATACTTTTGCTATTTCAAACTCTATAATCATTGAGATTTAAGTTAGATATTTAAAGGAAACAAAAGTGAAATGATAATAACAGATTCTATACCCTATGCCATATATTTGGATTGCTAATATCTGACTACTGTGATGTCAACCATCCCATTCACACTAGGCAACTAAACGTGAAAATTCTTCTCATTGCAATTCAAAATGAAGAAATAACTGAAATATTAAATGAAATAATGACAACCACAAGTTAGCCAGAGTAAGATCATAAACTAATAGACGTCAGAAACAAATGTAATAACTAAAATAAAGTTTTTATAATCATATATCAGAATATATACATATTAAAGGATTATCAAAATATAGTGAAGGACATGGGTCGTTTGTGTCCTAGCTCAACTGAGAGTATCAAATTGTCATGAAGTTTCTGCCATCATACAAATCATTAGAAAGCAAAACTACTTTGCTGCTAAATTAGGGAATTCACTATGTAAAGGTTTCGTAATCAAAATCTATATCACAATGCATATGGCTCACCAGAAATGTACATTGAACCGGGATCGAATAGTGTTCTTCAACCATTCACAATCCATTACCAGTACTTCCTTAATTTATCTTACAAACGTTAGTTTTGATCCATAACATAATTTGTAAAAGTTTTCTATGTAACTCCCAAAACTCGAACAAATTCTTGTCTACTATGAATATGAAGGCAATAAAATCATTAGCTGGACATACATTCATGGAGATCCTAATGTGTAAACCTATAGGTCAAGCAAATAGGGGAAAACATAATTTGCATATGAGTCCTAATTTACGTATAAACTGAAAGTAATATTGGGAAGACAAAACAAAAGAAAACGAACTCAAGTTGTGCACTGGTTCAGTCAAGGGTTGATCATTTATTTTCCTTTTGCTTGTTAGGTATGCGCATTGCCTCCTTCAATATACAATGATTCCAACTCATATCTGCCAGCAACGACATATCTTAATATAAGTGACAAGAAAATCAATAAATTACAAATTGGTTTTTAGAACTGAGCCAAGCATTATATGAACCAATAACTTATGGGGGAAGCCAATTGTTAACAGTATTAAATTTTCTTTTAAATTAAATATTTTTTTAAACTATGAGAACTTCTAATGGATTGATGTGCCGATGTCAAGTTACAACTTCTAATGACTAAGTACGTTGCAAATTAATTTTGACCGAAGTTCTGAAATCAGAATCTCAAATATACTACATATGGATAGCCAGAAACAAAGATGAATCTGATTCCCAAACCAAATAGCATGACTCTCAATCAGCAAATGTCATCAGTTTATGTTACAAATTATAATTATTAATTTCAAAAGTTTCTCTGTAAACTCATTAACACTGGAACCAATGTTTTCTACCATCAATTCAAGACAATAAATTGTTAGCTTAAAAAGTATAGAATAATTCTATAGCATGCAAGGTCTTAGCTGTTATAGTCAGAGGACTGTAACATCTTTACTAACCCAAGGCCCACAAGGTCATGCAAAGGGGAAAAACATCATTTGCATAGACAACTAAATCCTGTCCTAATGTACAAAGAAAATTACTATCTGAAAGGCAAAACACAAGGGAGGAAACAAAACCAATAATGAAAGTTATTATGAGATGCATAAAAGTGGAGGACGGTTTTGTTTTAAAGGCTATTACATTTAGTTTGTCACCTTTGTGAAGATCTAAGAATAGTTTGATTTGTAAGTTATAATGATAGACTTATCAAACCTTTTCCCAGTAGTCACTCCAGTATTCATTCAAACCACAAGTTACCCCTACAGAAATAGCTGTAGCTGCACAGAATCAATTTAAAACATGTCCGACTAGAAACAGTTTTGTTACTAAGCTTCTATTCTCAACTGTGCAAATGAAGAAACCTATTAACCATTAAACTTTTATGAAATGCTTCCTATAGCAGACTGAATCCTCCAAATGTATTATGACAAAAGGAAAAAAATTAAACAACATTACGAAGTTACAATCCTGAGAGGCTAATCCATCACTCAATCTAGAGCGTCAACAGGTGAAGCTTCACAAAATCAGAAAAGAAAGTAAAACTAAGAAGGCAAAAAAGGTCAGTGGATAAAAACAATAGTCAGCTTACACATCTAACAAAGGTTTCAACGAAGCAGCCCACTTGACTACGAAAAAGGCAAACAGACTTTTGGTTTATTGCCAGCACTGAAGAAAAATTGTCTCCACCACCACTCTGTTGATCTCTTAACGGAAAACAAACACAAACAAAGGCAACACCATCAGATGCAAGCAAAGTAACAAGCTCAAGAACAATTAACACAAGAGGCAAGTTAACTATCAAGGCAAGCTGCTATTGCACGCATTATGAAAATATATTTAATCTAGGAAATAGTACTGCATTTCCAATCAAATGCTCAAAAAGTGCATCTAGCTAGAATTCTAACAAAATGCCAAAACGAAAGATTGCATATCAATCCAATTATCAAAAATCAATAAAAAAAGTCACTCGTATCATACTATAGACAAAGTTATAAACTGCGATATTGTTTAATGTGTGATTTAATCTTATGAATAATAGATGTAATTAGAGATATAGACAAATTGGACCACAGCAATGCATTGTGTGATGTCTACCTTGCTGATACTACAATTTTATTGCCTTTTGGCATAATTACATAGCTCATCATCCTAAAATTAATTCAGATAATAAGGCTCTAATGCAATCAAACAAGAAATTATATACAGTGAACTTCAGAGATATTTTTAATTTCTTGCCGACCTTTTCATGCTACTGCTACATTCACAATCGCCTAAAAATGAATTTAAATGCTATTAATTTCGTCAACGCTGTGACTTGCCCATGTAAAAAATAAAAAATAAAACAGAACCCAAACAAATATAAGGTGCTGAAAAAGTCCTAACGTTGAAATATATAGGAGCTTTATCAATGACAAACAATTGCAAAACGAAATACAACTTCACCTTGTACAGCACATGGCTTTCCAGAATTCAACTCGAGCATACCAAAAGATTTGTATCTCTAGCAGGACCTAGAAAACAAATCAAACAGCAGAAGATGACAATGAAACTACTAGAAGAATTCTCAAGAAAGTACCAAAATAAGAGATTACATATTAATCCAACTTTTAAAATTTTGTCAGAAGAGTCACTTCTATCATGGTACAGAAAGTACAAACTGTGGTTTAGTTGAATATGTTAGCAAAAGTTGTTCCTTGGTTTAACTGTATCATTAGATCTAATTAGATATATGAACAAAATTATAATACTATGATTACTAGACTAGAACTGGACTCAAGCTAAATATCCTGTGGATATAGTTTACAGAACTGCAACTATATTCCTTTGGCATAATAACATAGCTCTTAAGGATTACACAGTGAATTTCAATGGAACTTTTAACTTGTTGAATTTCATAGGAATCTTTTTTGATGCTACTCCTACATTCACAATGGCCTAGAAAGGAGATTTAAATGCTATTAGTCTGGTCAGTGCACTGACTTGCAATCTAAACAAAAGAAAACAGAACTTAAAAAAACATGTGGTGTAGGAGAAAGATAAACATTCAAGTATATCATGAAAAATTACACACAGTGAATTTCAATGGAACTTTTAACTTGTTGAATTTCATAGGAACCTTTTTTGATGCTACTCCTGCATTCACAATGGCCTAGAAAGGAGATTTAAATGCTATTAGTCTGGTCAGTGCACTGACTTGCAATCTAAACAAAAGAAAACAGGACTTAAAAAAACATGTGGTGTAGGAGAAAGATAAACATTCAAGTATATCATGAAGAATATGTTGCCCATAAATTTTTTTTGAAAAAAAAGCTACGCAGCTCATCTGCAATTCTACAAGACGTAAGTCCAGAAATAAAGTAAAATTATTTCGAATTTCAAAGCATATATCACAATTATCTTATGCATTAAGTATTATAAATGAAACGTGCTAACTAGAATATATTTAACCTTGGAAAAAGTACTCCATGTCCACTCGAAATACTTCCTATATAAGATAGAGGAAGGAAATAAAACATCATAAGTAGACAATCTATGCTTGGAGCATTATCAATGACAAACAACTGCAAATCGAAATAAAACTGCACCTCGTACACTAGTCTGTATAGGAAAAAGGTCCAAGGAACACTCATTAAGATACCGTTCCCTGAAAACCTGAAAACAAAAGAGAATCAAAAGGATACAGTTATTAAACAGCGATCAGGACTCGTAAAAAATTCTAAAGGTTAATAATATACCAATTCCCTCAAATTTGTTACTCATGAAAGATTGGAAAGGGTTGCTTTATTAAGCAATTGAGAGAAGGAGCTGTGCTGAAAATGACTTTTAGTAAGGTCACCTCATATTAGCTCAAATCTGTTACTCATGAAAGACAGGAACATCTGATCCACCGAGATGCAAAATATAAGGGGTTGATTTATAAAGCAAATGCGAGAAGGAGCTTTGCTGAAAATGACTGTTACTAAGGTTACCACACATTGTAAATTAGGTATTAAAGCAAGAAAGTAATAAGCAAGATTAGTAAAGAGAGGAAATGGGTTATAACAAACAGGTTTTCAGATTCCAGCTTTGACATTCACCATGAACCACTTTAACAATTCACTTAATGATCCTAGGATTTCAATAAACAGTAGATACCATAACCGGCTTATCAACAATTAACTAAAAACAACACAAAGCCTTACAAAGAACAAAACCATCATGTCAAGTAAAATTAGGTTGACTTACAGACAAACCACATTTAGACATAAAGCAGAAACTTAGTAAAGCAGGCCCCCCACCTTTCCCACCGGAGCTTGGTTTCAGCTGCAAAAAACAAAACATTGTTAAGCAGATTGGCGATTATGTCTGCAACAAGTAACTCTTAATCTAGAAAAGCAAACTCCTTCCTGCATACATGACTAAGTCATTAGTGTAATAAAAAAATCAATATGAGAGTTAAAACTAAGAAGCAACGCAAACACTTACATCAAAGCTCACTCAAAGTTAGATGCAATAGGCAACCATCGTGTTAATAACTATATCTAATTAGAAATATAAATGAAATTATAACACTATGGTTACTAGGCAAGAAATGAACTATAGCAATTAATTGTGTGGATGTCTACCTAGCTTAATGTAGTTCTATTCCCTTTTGGCATAATGACATAGCTCATCATACTAACAAATATTCACAAAATAATGGCTCAAATGCAATCAAAGAAGAACTTATACATAGTGAAATTTTCAGGAGAAGGTTTAACTTGTTGAATTTTATTCCGTCCTTTTCATGCCTCTGCTACATTCACAATGACCTTGAAAGGAGATTTAAATGCTATTATTCTTGCTAATGCTATGCTATGACTTGCACAGGTAACAACAGAAAACAGTACTCAAAAAAACAGATATTCTGCTCGAAAAAGTCTTACCATTGAAGTATATTATGATCGAGATGGTGCACCAAAAATTCTACACAGCTCATCTGCAATCCTACAAAAACAAAAGTCCACACAGACAAGCAAAATTATTTCTATTCAAAGCATATATACATAATCAGCTTATGCAATTGGTATAATAAATGAACACGCATCACTATAATGTATTAACCTTGGAAATAATACTCCATTTCCAATCGAAATTGCACCACAAGTGCTTCAAACTAGATAGGAAAAAGAAACCAAAACATCATAAGCATACAATAATCTATGCTTGGAGCTTTATCATGGCAAACAACTTGAAATCAAACTTACAGCAAATGGCTTTCCAGAATTCAACTCAAATATACAAAAAGATTTCTTTGTCAAGGACGACCTAGCAAACGAATTAAACAGCAGAAGATTGTAATGATAATATAAGAAGAAAATACAAATAATAAAAGGTCACATATTAATCCAACTCTTAAAATTTTGTCAGAAGAGTCCCTGCTATCATGGTACAGATGAAGTTATAAACTGCATCCTAGTTGAATATGTCAGCAAAAGTGGTTCCTTTATTTAATTGTATCAACAATTGGATCCACATAGAGATGCTACGAAATTATAATATATAATTACTAGACTAGAAATGTACTATAGTATGCATCGTTGTGGATGTCTAGCTTGCTGAAATGCAATTCTATTCCTTCTGGTATAATGATGTGTAGCTCATCAACCTAAAAAGAATTCAGAAAATAAGGGCTCAAATGCAATCAAAGAAGAAATTACACAAAGTGAATTTCAGGGAGTTTTTAACTTGTTGATTTCCTACCAATCTTTTCATGCTACTACCACATTCACAATGGCCTAAAAGGGACATTTAAACGATATTATTATGCTCATTGCAATAACTTACCCATCCAAACAAAACTTTAAAAAAAGATGTGGCGCTGGAAAAAGTTAGCATTCAAGTATATCATAAAAGATATGTTGCTGAGGAAAATAAAAACTACGCAGCTCATCTGCAATCCTTCAAGAGAAAAGTTCAGAAATACCAGCAAAATTATCTTATGCATTATGCATAAAAAAATGAAACATGTACTAAATATATTTAACCTTGGAAATAGCACTCCATGTCCAATAAAAGTTGCTCCATAAGTGCTTCAACTTAGAGAGGAGAAACGAAATAAAACATCATAAGTAGACAATCTATGCTTGGAGCATTAGCATTGACAAACAACTGCAAATTGAAATAAAACTGCACCTTGTAGGCCAAATTACTTCAGGAATCAACTCAAACTTACAAAAGATTTGCATGTCGAGGAGGCCCTAACAAACAAATAAAACAACAGAAGATGACATTGAATCTATAAAATGAATTCTCAACAAAATACCAAAAACATAAGACCAAATATTAGTCCAACTACTAAAAGTCTCTAAGAAGAGCCCCTCGTATCATATGAAGTAACAAACTGCACTATGGTGTAACAAGCTAGCAAAAGTGGTGCACTATGGTTCAATATGCTAGAAAAAGTGGTTCTTTGATTTAATTGCATCAATAATTAGATATAATTAGTGACATATAGACGAACTTATAATACTACGATAGTAGATTCAAAATGCTATTGTGGATGTCTACCTTTCCAAACTGAAATTCATTTCCCTTTTGGCATAATGACAGCTAACTATATTTAAAAGTATGGAAAAATAAGGGCTCAACTGAAATCAAAGAAGAAATTATGCACAATGAATTCAGGGTTCTAACGTGTTGAATTTTATGCCAACCTTTTCATGCTACTGCTGCATTCACAGTGGCCTAACAAGCAGATTTAAATGCTATTATTCTTGGCAACACTATGACTTGCCCATGTAAGCAAAAGAAAATGGCATTCAAAGCCATTTTCTTTCTCTGAAAGTGAGAATCAGAACAAAAACTTTCAATCAAGTAGAAGTAAGGAAACTAGAGCGGGAACTCCAAAATAGAAGAGGTCAAGCTGGAGTAAGTTGCCCTCAGAAATCAAAATTGAAGTTCGTAATCTTTGGAACACAAAATAAGAAGTTACAACTACCCATCTTCTTGTCCATGTCCATTATCGGTGAAACAATATTGAAAATTGTGTAAAAGTGCACCCATAAACCCTAAAACAAACAACAAAGCAACCTAGAAACATTAATACTGTAAAAACAAAATGTTGTAAAACAGTATTCCGAATAAAATGAGAAGAAAAAAGATAAATACCATAAAAGAATTTTCTGAATAAACCCACGATCTAATCAATGAAGATTTTGACTAAACAACAAACAAAGAAAGGAAAAAATATCTCAAACATTGAAAAACGTAAAGAAATGGAACATTTAACAAGAAACTTTCTTGAAATAAAAAATAATTCAAGAAATTGAAATTTGAAGAGTTATTTCATTTGATTTTGTAAGACAAAGAAAGAGAGAGAAAGGTAGACATATGTTCATATAATCGATCAATAAGATTCAAATGAACAACAAAAGAAAAACAAGAAAATCTATCAAACACCAAAAAATGCAAAAACCCTAGACTGAATTTCCGAGCAAAAATTCTAGCAACTAATTTGTCGTTAACAAAATGAAGAAAATAAAAGAGAAATCTTACACCGTCCGAACTTGATTTCCAAACTTACAATCTCTCGTTTGTTCAATACTCTAGCCGATTTCTCTCTCTATCTATTGTTATTCCAAATATGAAAGAATCCAATCACGAAATTAAAAACTGGTAAATGAACCATTGAAAGAAGAAGAAGAAAAGTAAAAGAATGGAAACAGAAAAGTTTTTCCCCCATTGGGCAAAACTAATTAAGTTCTGGTCTTCAAAATACAACTTGAATACACTTCGATAAGTATCTCCATTAATGAATACTAGTCAAAATTAACTGAATTATGATATGGGATTGAGATTTGGACTTTGAGAGCGGAATGCAAACAAAAATTCATAAGTTTGCATTGAGTTTGGTTTAGGGCGTGTTTGGTTTGAGTGGTGATGTGCACATTTTAAATTTAAACTATAACTGTAAGGATGTACAATGGTATTGTCATAAGACACAAGCGTTAACTTCTCAAGTAAATTTTATGGCGTGTTTAAGAACCTTTATTAACTTGGTAGTTAACATTTGCAGTTTAAAACAACCCAAGTGCAGAATTAGATTTTTAGAAAACGAAGGGTTAATTGCAATGAAAACAATTTCAGATTATTTAGAACAATCAATTAGGAAAAGCTTAGGTATCTTCTTTTACTGCTCAATATTAATTTCATTATGTGACTAATTTAGTATTTAAATAAATTTCAAACCCACTATATGGTTCACTCTTTCTCTATTATATCGATCCCATTTGGTGTGCGGTCTTGAACAAATATTCTTAATTCAATGCAGATATGATGTTTAGCATTTACTAATTAAGAATTTATTAAGCACAACAAGAGCATGACAAACTATTCAGAATTACACAAACCAATGTTTTAACCTAAGTATTCATTCAAGAGTGCTACTCCAAGTTAAAGATGATGTTTCGAGAAGCTAGTTTCAAATTTAATCAATCAATCAAAGGTGATCAAGCTACAAAAGGAGATTAGATTAAATACACAAATGAAACTAAACTGAATTTGGCAAAACAAAAGTCATGATCAAATCCTAAAGGAGTTCATGAGAGCTACACCAAATAACTACATAGAAGATTAGCTACTCATAATTTCTAAAAGCTCAAGCAAAATCTTAATAAAATTATGGATTACAAAAAAGAAATAAGAAGATAAAACACAACCATTAAAAGATCAATTAGTGTGTGGCTTCCTTCTATGAATTGTTCTTCATGTCTTCACAAAAACGATAAATAGAAAAACTAAGATTTTCGCTGTTGAAGAGAAAGGGCGACCCTCCAAAAAAAGAAAACCTTATATCTCTTAAAGCAAACCGACTTAAATAGGCTTGCCTCTTGAAATCGAAATATATTAAATTAAGGGAAAATATATATAGACTAAAGTAAAATTCAAATATCATTATTTTAAATATTCCATATTTTTTAGCTAATATGCACTATACAAATGATTATACATATTAGATGGGTCAAGTTTGGATCAACCTGAAACAGACCCGAATCTATTTAATTTATCTGGCCGATTTCGGATTAACACAAAACTGACCCAAATTCGTTTAAGATAACATCCGAACCCGATCTTTGCAAAGTGGGTCATATAATTGCGACCCCTACATTAAAGCACATATATATCTTTGCAAAAATTAAGGGAATCTATACAGCATCTCCTTTCTTCTGTGAACTTGAAGACAGCTACTCCCCTACTTCTAACCGCCACTAATGGGTATGCTTTACGCTTGGAGCATTAACAAAAACTACAGGAAACAGTTCTTTGCTTATCACCTAGTAAATCGCCGTTTCTCTTATGACCTCTATTCTTTCAAGCTTTCGGATCATCCGTGGAGGTTCTGGTGGTGGCACTACACTTGCTAATAAAACAGAAAAAATTCCTACTACAAGATGATGAATCTTTACATTTTAACAAGCTGAGGTAATAGAGGCCATCTACCGTTTTTTGTTTTTGTTTCCATGCAAACTACATATTTCATTAATACCAAATTTCTATATAGAGAAATGCTACTATG
Source organism: Acanthochlamys bracteata (assembly GCA_019914995.1). Classification (NCBI taxonomy): domain Eukaryota; kingdom Viridiplantae; phylum Streptophyta; class Magnoliopsida; order Pandanales; family Velloziaceae; genus Acanthochlamys; species Acanthochlamys bracteata. Next base: position 5,171,255 of record CM034140.1, on the reverse strand, counting down.
GCCACTTGCTCATAACGCAAGTCAGTTATATAGTTTTGTATACATTTGTTTATATTTGAATAGTGTAGATTAGTTTATTAATAAAAACTTGAGTGAAGATATAATCATTAAAACATCTAAGCATTTTCGTAGTATTATGGTAATTTTTAATTCTTTTAAATAAACTTGATCTTGCCAAGTCTGTTTTTCCAACATACAACTTTGAGTATAATATTAAGAAAACCAATGAATGGAACTAAACTACTCTTCTCTGATGGTAATTTTCAATGCAAGCAGTCGGTCACAATTGATTGAATCCAATTTATCCTAATCAATCCTTTATTATTCTTAATGAATCTTAGTCGATCTAAATAAGCTTTAATCGATTTTAATCGACTTTATCAGTAAGATCAATTAAGGGTTTATTAAGGATCAATCAAAGTTAATTAAGATCTATAAGATCGATTAAAAATATTAAGGATACACTAAAATTGATTAATATCTACCCTCAATCGACCTTCACCGATGCACAATACAGCAACAACAAAAAAAGGCACATGGATACAAAAGAAAGGAGAAACAAAATATATCTAAATGTACTTCCTAAAGTTATTATTTATGCTGGTTCGGTATTCATGTTGGTAGATTACGTTGGAGAGAAGCTCTTTTTCATTCGGTATGAGAGCCGACGGGGATGGATTTTCCTCGAGAGACAATGGGAAGCAGGATCTATGGTGTAGGTTTCACTCCAGAGCCTATGGAAAGAAGAACCTACGAGGAGGATTCTACAAATGCAATAGAGAATCTTGCTGATGAATAGAAATTTGATCTAGGCAACTAGGGTTTAAGCGAAGGGTTTTGAATATGTTTTAGATTTGATTGGCAGTGCACGCATGAATAAAGAAATGTTAAGAATATTTTAGATTACTTCATATCCTCTCCTGATATTCTTTTCAACGAAAACTAGCACTCCAATAATAAAAAATATAGCAAACAAAATATACTTTTGCACCTGCTTAGACGGTATTTGAAGGTTCGAATTCATTTCCTGTGGTCATGGTCATTACTCTTGTGAGTATTCAAATATTTGATGTCTTGTCTGTCAACATTCCCTATCATTAGGACTGGTCTTGATCTGCAACAACAAATTAATGCACAAAGACCATGCATTTCAAACAAGTTTATCCTTTTCTCATGCTAAATAACTCGACTGCTTTTCAAGTTAACAAAATGGAACTAAGAAAATAGCAATTATTAGAAACGCAACCAAGCATTCTTCCAAAAACGTTAGGAAATTTAAAAAAAAAAGCATATATACACTTGCGGTTAAAACTAACCGCTACAGTTTTATATTATTAAGTCAATAGTCTTAATTTCAACTAAGTTTATTACCAAAAGGATATCTAATTACCAAAGGGTTTGTCTTAGCACTATCTTCAAGGTTTCAAGAGTTTAACTGCATTTAAGTACAACCTCAAGTTTCGGGTTGCGTTCAGGACAAGATTCTTGTAGTCTTAATTTTTACCTACATTCGTTAATTTTGACTAGAGAATACCCAAACAAGCTTCATACATTGTTTTGATTTCAGATTGACATATATAAAGCCTACATCTTAACATAAGCTTAACGAAAGGGTTCTGAGAAGCAAGCAACTTAACCGATTACTTAGAGATGACTAACTGATTCAATGCATTGAAGAAATGTTGACCCTCTAGCAAGCACTCCATTTGATTGATTTTTTAAGCTGAAACAAAGTAAGAGAAAGGAGAACATATCAGTACCCAAACAAACTTAACCAAGAAAAAGCATGATTGCTTCAAAGATTACCTCCATCGGAGATATTTAATCCTCCAACCAGCTCTTGGTTCATTATTTTCACATCAAATGAAGATGAATGCGTGAAAAACAATCAATATGTAAGCAAAATAAGAAACTTAAGCAGCGGCAAAAGAATACGAGACTCGGACAACTTAACTAATTTGCAAGACAAATGCTTGATTGATTGCCTGTCCTCAAGAAAGTTTTACTCCCAATCAGCAGTAACTATGGGTGCAGCTGGAAGAGCAGAAAAGCATAGTAACCATCGAAGACTGATTCAATATGCGTATACCCTGAAAAGCAACCACATACTATATGTAGACAATAGTATTACCTACACTACAAAGGGAAACTAAAAGATAAAAACTGAATACAGAGGATAAGCTTTATCTTAAGAGTTTCTTTTCAGCACTACCTTAAAGTTTTCAAGAGTTAACTACACTGACTAGATCATCTAATTTCAGATTATAATCATAACAAGATTCTTGCGGGTTTAATATTCGTCTACTTACGTTAAATCTAACTAGCCCCTCAAACCAACTTCTTACACACTACTTCGGTATCAGGTTTAGCATATTTGAGCAACTGATATTGTGGTCCATCGAGACCATGAGGACCTATCGTTTCTTTTCTCAGATATAGCTACTTAACACAAAGTCCACAATTACATTTCCAATGATTGAACTTGTTCTAGTACAACGAATTTATAGCAGCATCACTCTAAAGTAGTTTTAAATATTTGCAGTGGTAGCTTAAGCTATAAGCCATATCTCAAGTATAATTTGTGTATGCCAATGCACAAGTCTTGATAACTGAATATATATATTTCAAGTTTCATTCAAAACAATCCAAAACTTTTTAGAAAGAAGGAATAGATATACCTTTTTAGAAAAGGAGAAAAAGTGTTAGCTGCTAACCACACAAAAAATCTTCTTCATGGATCACCTACATCTAAATTGCCCAACTGCCTTATATCCTTCTGAGAGCTAAAAGGATTCAAATTTTAATGTAAATATTGTCGGCAAAGCTTCAATTATGACAAATAATTGAATAAGGATTGTAAAAGACATAATTGCTCTTAGAAACATAAGAATAGGCTCATGTCTTATAAGAATAAGTGATGCATACTGTAGATCCTTAACGGCAAATAGAGTACCAAGCATACCAGCTTAACTACAGGACATTATGAATATGAAGACCAAATATATACAAGTTATTCTACAGAGCTACAAAACTATCACAAGATAAAGGGTCATTTCAAATAAAGGATACTCACCTTCTTAAGAAGCAATTAGACTGGAAACATTTCTTAATGAGCAACAATAGGCTAATATACGATACCCTTCCTAAAAAATCCAACATTAACAAAATATTCACTAGTAATAGACAAAATATCACCTTTAGCACATTTACAAGTAGGAGAACGTACTTGAGCACCCAACAAATTGTAATAACCAAGCTTCACCTTCTACGGACATGCACAATATTATACCAGCTCAGAAGCTTCTTTCCAAATCAGTGAACCTACAACATTGGCTTGCTTTATTATTTTGCCACTGAAATAGTTGAACTAGTAAGGAAACAATCAGCAATACAAGTTGCAAGAGTGTAGTAATGAAAACAATCATGACCCTTGTTCTCACACTGAATTGAGAGTGTCAACCCAAAGGAATCTTACTGCCATAGCTAGAGGGCAAACATTTATCGCCAAACAAAATATATGTTTTGATGGAAAGTGCAATGATTTAGCAACCTATGCATTCATACCAATAAAGTATTGTTTTGTGTCATGAATTATCCTCAACTATACTCATTTACGATTCTTTATATCCAACCATATTTCTAGTTATTTCAATTTTTTTTCCTCATATTCACAACAGCTGGACACATATTGGCTGTGCACAGTAACATTTAATGATCAACTTAAATTTAAATAATATGTACTATAATCTGATTGTCACAAATGACAAGCATACACATCAAATTAACAGCATGCATCAAGTTAATGCTTTCAAGAAAGGGAAAGTAGGCTAGGCACAAAGTAAAATCAATCACAAAGGAATCACAGAAAATGGGATGATACAAGCAACAAAGACCAAGGTAGGACACGACAGAGAGTATATCTCAATATGGTTGTTTGGTCCTACAGGGACAGATAAATTTGGCTGACTTCCGTAATGTGGTTCATATTTGTATGCATCATTCAGCTACCTATGAACATCACTACAAAAAGTTTTAACATATTCCTCATCATCTTTGTGGCATTCTAACTGTTTAGAATGTATCTTCAAATCATACCTAGAGTTTCTCATTTGCCGCAAGCTAGAATTAAAGAATTAAATCGAAAATTTTCATGAATTACACTAAAAGATGCAACTTCTATGGCGATCAAGTTTCTTTATTTCACACTCTAGATGTAATATTTGCTTTAATTATTCTTAACAAGCTTATCACATAACGTGCTGTCCCTAATAACATTGCAAAATACATTTGAACGAACGAGCTGCAATACTACACCAGTAATTTACATGTCTTTGAAATAATACTCAGACATTCAATCCAACAAATTTCAAGAGAAATGTAACAAGAAAAGCAAATTGAAGGAGTAACAACTTGACCTTCTTAAGAAGGGGCTATAATGCAATATCAGGATATTACAGCAAAAGTTAGCATGTTTCCTGTTACTTCTAAGGCAGCCAAAGAAGATCGAAAGCAGATTCGCATAGTTTCAATGAAATAAAAGTAATAGGACTTATAGAAAATATCTATATATGGTGTCACCACAAATATATGGCTGGAATTATTTGTTTACACAGTGATCCACTTCCCCAGCAACCACTTGACACGCTCCCCTGAATAAATCTCAATTCGGCACACTGCATCTCCTGTTTAAGCTTGGAACTGAAGTTGTATCAAGGAACAACATTCAATGCCAAGAGACCATCATCCCTAATCTATCTTCTTTTTCAGAAATGAGAACCAGTATAAAAGCATCCTACTCGAGTTGTAGTAAGGAAGCCAAGAGAGAATTGAGTGTTCATAATTTAGGAACCTCAAAACTAGACACACAAATGAGAAAACAGACATGAAATTAGTAAAAGAGATGCTATAAGAAGAAAATGAAAACAAATTAGTAATGAGAAACTAGAATTTCTGAACCTCAAATTAGCACCAACTGCATCTGCGAGGAAATAAAATGATATGGAAACAAACATAACTAACAGAGCACAGATAAATCAAGAGGTGTTTTAGATACTCCACTACACATAATAGAACAACATAACAAACCCACATAAAAAGGATGGTAATAAGCAAGAAGTTGTTTCTACAAATTCCTTCTCCAGTGCAAATATAAATGTTACATCCGGCCAAAAGAGATGAGATAAGGAGTATAAGTAGCTAATGTAGGCAATGAACGTTACCATAAAAAAACAACCACACTGACAATACATGAAATATGACCTGGCTTCTGTAACTTCCTACAGAGGAAGCAGCATCGACACTTCACTCCAGAATAGCTCTCCCTATGTAGTACATTCCTCTCTTAAAATAATCAATGACTAAAATCAAGAGTAATAAAACATTACAAGACCATTAGCTCTTAAAAGTTTAGCATGTGCTCACATCTTAGAAACAATAGCACACATCTTAGACAACTGGACACATATTAAGATGACTTAAAGTTAACTACACACTTCCAACACAAAAAACCAAGTTAAACCTAAAACGCCACTAGTACTAAGCATACTGTTATCTCTATTTCATATATCGAAGTTACCCATCTTTATACTTCAAATAAAGTTTCTATACAGAATGCAGAATCCTATCCATGAAAACAAAAGAACAAGCTGCGCTATGGACTTCCATTGAGAAAGTTTCTAGGATCAAACTCATATCATTCAGAATCTATATCAAACAATAGCAGAACAAAAATAAGTTTCAAAAAGACACTCCTTTTCCAAAAACACTCTTCTTTTAAATTCCATCCTTATTTGTAAGTACGCATTGTTCACTATCTAACAATCCTCCAAAATCTATTGAATAAAGAGGATTTAAATACTAAAAAAGTGTATTGAGTGTGCTAAAGAAAAATGGATGTGCACCTATTAGAATTGATCGGAGAAAGCTAATAATGATCCTGTGCTTGACAATACCTTTGACCCAAAACATAATCCTATTTCCATTCCAGATTAATTTCGTAGCTCAGAGAAAGATAACTGGATTTTCCACATAAGTTATTTATTTTCTCCAACTCTGTTTCAAACCAAGGTTAGAACATAAATCACAAGTAGTTAGTACCTTTTCCATCTTCGTATGTCATAGTGCCAGGTAATTGGACAAATCAAGTATTAATAAGAGACTGTTTGAAAGGAAAAACTGCTCATTAGCTCACTACAGAAGGTTTGGTAACATGATGTCAACTACTTAGCGTTGCTAAAGCATCGTATGTAAGTAACGATCAATATTTAAGACTACACCATGATAGCAATATTAAGAGGATAACGATAACACCCAGTTAAAGCTTAAAACTAGGTTGAGAAATCTAGGAAAAACAAATTTTCGATGTGGTGATGCCATTTGATAAGGGCTTAGGACAAGAAATATACAGGATAACGTGAGCACAAGTAAGAAAGAAAAGCATCTACAAATAGCATAACAGAATTATGACAGCTACTCACTATGATTATCTGGGTATTGTGTAGTGCTCTGCTCCTTTACTGAATGCAATATCCTACAACATCTCTATACTGAATTCTGGAGAATCAAAAAGTGAGACGACAAATTCCAATATTCACAGTTTCAATCAATACCATAGAGAAATAGCAAAACAATTTTAAAATACTTATATTGCCTGATTTTAAGTAAAATTAGGTCGATTGACCGACAAACGACATATTAAACATAAAGTTGAAACTTAGTAAAGCTAGCCAGGTCGCCTTCTCTGATCAGGTAGCCACAAATCAAGAGCAGCACAAGGAAGAATATAATAATGATCAAAAGGAAGACGAAGTAAAGTTACCTGCTGTCATCAACGGCCACAAAGGGAGGGCATCCAGAACCTCCCCTACGCTGGACATAGTACCTGTGGCTACGGGATCGAACCTTCAGCAGCTGCCCAAGCCTCTCACCACTTCCGCCGTCGATCTGGCTCCAGCTCCCCTGCACGGTTCCCAGCTACGCGTCGCCTATCAGGGGGTTCCTGGGGCATATAGTGAAGCTGCTGCTGGCAAGGCCTATCCCGACTGCGAGGCCATCCCTTGCGACCAGTTTGACGTTGCATTCCAGGCCGTCGAACTCTGGATTGCTGACCGTGCTGTCCTTCCTGTAGAGAACTCTCTGGGTGGCAGCATTCACCGCAACTACGACCTCCTCCTCCGCCACCATCTCCACATCACCCACCTTCCTATGCAACCTTCATTTCAGCTGCGAAAACCAAAACATTAGTAAGCAGATTGACCATGTCTGTAACAAGAGAACCCTAACCCAGAAAAGAAAACTCCTTCCTGCATACATTACTAAGTCATTACTGTACGTGAAAATTAAATATGAGAGGTCAAAATAAGAAGCAACACAAACACTTACATCAAAGCTAACTCAAAAATAGATGCAATACGCAATCAAAGTACAAAACAAGTGACAAGAAAATCAACAACCAGACTAGTTTTTTTTAAACTGAGAAGCATTCAATGAACTCCAAAACTTATGCACAGCAAACCCAATTATTAACAAGTATCACATTTTCTTTTAAACTTAACTATTTAATTATATATGCGAACTTGTATTGGACTGACACCCTAATGTTATGTTACAACTATACATTTCTCAGTATCCCCAACCGCCATTTCTGCAGATGCTAATATTCCAAATGCATAGCATTTAAATGGATGCGAATTTGACAAATTTGTTTTAATAAAAGCTCACTATCTAAAGAATTAATACTGAAACTCAGTAAGCTAGGAACTTGATTTCTTGCAAAATAAGATACAGATAAACTACAAATAAGCATATATCATGTACAAGTGTACATTCTTAGTGCCACGGAAATTACAAAAGATAGGGAATTACTAAGATGTCCTAAGAGGCCGATATAAATATACAAGTTTATCAAACAACAAACCAGTCACAAGAATGAACCAACCTAGGTATATGACGAAGATCAGATGCTTTTGCAATTAAACACATACAAGAATCAATACGAACTCAATGATAATCAATACAAAGTCAAGGATATGGGGTCATTCGTCTCCTCACTGAGCTGAGAGTGTCAAAGTAAACTTCCTGCAATCACACAACTCAACATAATATGCAATTTGCAGTAACAATTTCATGATTAGTTTTTATTAAATTAACATGAGTTTAAAAAATGTCTGATTTGGCAAAACGACAGGCAGATATATCCAACAGCACATATCAAGTCTCATGCTTTCAAAAATGCAAAAGTATGCTTGGTGTAAAGAACGTAAATCAGGAATTACCAAAAAGGAAGGTACAAGCAAGGAGAACCCCAAGGCAGGAAAAAACATACACTATCTGCCACTTACCTTAAGTTTTTGGTGCAGCATGATTTGTGAACTTCTGTAATGTGGTTCATATTTTCATTCATCATTTCATCTACCTCTGAACATAAGTGCAAAACATTTTAAGCCATTCCTAGTTACCTTCTTGGCAATGTTCCTAGCTGTACACAATGTTTTCCAGTAGATGCCTTGAGTTTCTCACTGCTAGAAGCCAAGTTCAGCATTGCCAAGTTAGACTATAATTATTGAAGGCATAAAAACATGCATTAATTACTATCACACAAGAAGGAATCTTTGCTTGAGTTCTTACCAATCTTAACATGTATGTAACAATGAGATCCTACAATTAGAATTATTAAAAAAGGACAGACATATCAATCCTCTAGTATCGCCGTGCTACCATTTCAAACTCTAGAATCATTAAGATTTAAGTTAGATATTTAAAGGAAACAAAAGTGAAATGATAATAACAGATTCAATGCCCTATGCCATATATTTGGAGCTAATATCAGATTACTGTGATGTCAGAGCCTTCCCATTCGCACTGGATAACTAAATCTGAAAATTCTTTTCATTGCAATCCAAAAATGGAGATACAACTGGGCATAAATATTACGTGAAATAATGAGAACCACAAGTTAGCCAGAGTAAGATCATATACTAATAGATGGCATGAACAAATGTAAGAACTAAAATGTTGAAATGAAGCTTCTATAATCATATTTTAGTGTTCTTCAACAATTGGCATTCCATTAGCAGTATAATTGGCACTCTTACAAACACTAATTATTAAACGACCCATAACACAATTTCTAAGAGTTTTCTTTGTAACTCGTTAAACTCGAACAAAATCTTGTCTATTATCAATATGAAGGCAATGAAATCATTAGCTGCACATACATTCATCGTGACCCTAATGTGTAAACCTACAGACCAAAAGGTCAAGCAAATAGGTAGAAAATTTGCATATGACTCCTAATCTACGTATAAACTGAAGCTAATATTAGAAAGACAAAATAAAAGAATACGACCTCAATTTTTGACTAGTTAAGTCAAGGGTTGATTGTATATTTTCCGTTTACTTGTTGGGCATGCGTGCTACCTCCTTCAGCATACTTATGTGCCAGGAACAACATATCTTAATATAAGGACAAGACAATCAATTAATTACAAACTACTTCTTATAGAACTGAGCCAAGCATTCTATGAATCCAATAACTTATACCCAAAGACAATTGTTAACAGTATTAAAATTTTATTTTAAATTAATTTTTTTTAAAAACTATGTAAAACTTCTAAGGATTGATGTATCGATGTCAAGTTACACTTTCTAATGACATATGGCCAGTCAGAAACATAGATGAATCTGGTTCCAAAACCAAATCGTGCGCTTCAAGCTTCAACTCTCAATCAGCAAAACTTCATCAGTTTATGTTACAAATTCTAATTATTGAATTGTTGATTTCAGAATATCTTTGTAAACTCATAACACTTTTTTCTACTATCAGTATAAAATAATTATTTTAGCTCAAAATGCATGGGAAAATTCTATAGCATGCAAGGGCTTAGCTGCAGATATATTCCGAGGATAGTAACATCTTACCAACCCAAGGTCCACAAGGTCATGCAAAAAGGAAAAACATCATTTGCATCGACAACTAGATCCTGCCCTAACATACATACAAATTTATTATTTGAAAGACAAAAATACAAGGGGAAAAAACAATAATGAATGTTCTTTGAGATGCATAAAAGGGCAGGGCGATTTTGTTTTAATAGCTATTACGTTTAGTTTTTCAGCTTTTGTGAAGATCTAAGAATAGTGTGACGTTTTCAAGTTATTAAATCTTCCATGAAAATTATTCTCAAGGAATGTTTTAAGGAATAAGGATAGATTTATCAAACCTTTTCCAAGTAGTCACTCCAGTATTCATTCAAAACCACAAGTTATCTCTATAGAAGTACCTGTAGCTGCAGACAATCAACTTAAAACCAATAACACTAGAATTGAACTACTTTTCACAATAGCAAAAGTTCATATGATGATGATATAACATTCAGCTTTGAGCGTCTTCCAGAAGTTTGGCATTTTCAATGTTAATGAAAAAGGGCATGTGAGAGAGAGATGGAGAGAGAAAGGGAGGGATGGAGACAGAGATGGAGAGCAATACCAACCGCAATGTTACAGTCTATTTTCCGTCTCACAAAATGCAATGCTTCCATTCCAGTGAGCTTTCTCTAGAATTGACAAATTTTAGCTGAAGACATACCATAACGCTAACCTTTTTTCTCGAAAATATCATTAAAAGTTCAATTGACAGAATAAACAATGGATCAATAATCATTAATAAAAGAGTGGTCTTTGAACTTGACTTACATTAAGACAAAGCTTTTGCATGCAAGTATGTCTATACATAATTCTCTTGAAATGGTTGACGCCCTATATATGAGTAATAAAACATGAGCTCAGGAATTCATACTTCTAATTAACAACTACAAAATGGGGCAAAAGATTCTATACAATTCCCACATGTACCCAAGATGCAAGAGAGTACACGATCTGCTTGTAAGAAAGGTGATGCAAATCTCCATACAGGATGAATGCTAAAATTTTCAAAAAAAGTTTATACTAATCGATGTTTGGTGAATGTAAATCTATGATACATGTATAGAAGAAATACTATCGACTTATACATTATAGAAGTATATTATCAGTTCTTACATGTAGGTGGGGTGCCCCTATCCCCACCCATATATATAAATGTATGTGTATACATACATCATTACATACATACGTACGTACATACATATATATACATATATATATATATATATATAACAGTACACAAAATCTGCATCATGCATTTACAATCTCACTAAATCAGCAGAGACATAAAGAAGTCTCTAGAAAATATAAGACAACTGAACATGCAATGAGATGACAAAAACTCAAGATGGATTTGTTCAGGTAGCTAACAAATTGCCAAACTCAATTCAACAAGCCTGAAGTAATACAGAGGGCTTTCAGGTTGCAAAATTTTCAGTAAACTATTTTAAGTATATGTGATATGCACAAGAAAGGGCATACGGATCCAACAACCTACCTCTGGTAGCAACTTATTCTTTCCAGACCCTACTTATTTCTACAGAAGCTCCAACCTCACATTTCCAGCCCTAAACCCACTCAGACATGAATGGTACTAGTACTAAGCATACCATTATCTTCTGTTAGCAAATGGACCTTATTCTCCTATATAGTTTGACAAAACAAGCTTCTAGACCAGACACAAAATCGTCTCCATGAAAACAAAAGAACAAGCTGCATCGTGAACTTGGGAATATCTAAGGTCAAATCCATATCATTCTCAAATCTATACCAATCAATTGCACAAAAAGTTAACTTCCAACACCTTCCTTCTTAAAAAGTATCCATTTTTTAAATTGATATTCTTGTAAGAAATTGTGCTTTCCCTACTATCTAGATTCCCCACAATCTATAAACAAACAAGATTTAAATATATAAACAAAAGATAACACGTGCTGTAAAAGAACAACGTATTCATACCTATTAGAACTGACTAGGAAATGAAAAAGTTGATCCTGTCTTTGACAACAGCTTTGAACTATATTCCTATGTGTATCCCAGATTAATTGCCTAGCGCAGAGGACGTTGACCAACCCTCTTCCACTAAAGTAATTTATTTTCTTTCAATCTGGTTCAACCTATGTGTGGAACATATATGAAATTAGTTACTACCATAACTGACAAGGTAAGAGACTGCACAATTGATTACCTGCATGAAGAGATCTTGCCCATCCAACCAGAATTCCCCTAGTTATTCTTTTAACCTAAAATGTAGAGAACGGGAAATAATCGTCACAACAAGCAATCATAGAGAGGAAGAGAGACGTCACTGAATACGCAAGCAAACCACGGGTTGACTTGTTGCCAAAATTGAAGAAAAAGGTGAACCTCCAACCAGCATAGAGTTGGTACTTTTGAAATGAAGATTGAGAAAGGAACAGAAAAAAAGGAAGCACAGTAAGTGAAACAAGCAAATTATTGAGCTTAATCAGCAAAACAAGGGTTTGGAGAAGCAGAGGACTTAATTAAGCCCGCAAACAAATACTTGGTTGACTGCCAATAAATCAGAATGTTCTTTTAAACTGAAAGAAGAGGGAGAGGAAATACTATCCATATCAAAGTAAACTAACAAACCAAGCAGGTGGAAAGGATTCAGACAACTACGCAAGTGACAGATTAAATAAATTGTCCTCCATAAAGTTTGATTTTTAACCAAAAACCAGAAATATTACATGCTTTAAAGAAAGTTAAGTAAGTTGACTTCCAAACACCTGGTTCCATAACCTGAAACGAAGAGGGAGAAAGGAAAACATTAGCATTACCTGAACCTAACTAGGCAAACAATTACTTGATCAATTTTGTATTGAAGAAATGTTCACGTAACCCCTTCTCTTTGGGATATACTAAGCTAAAACAGTAAAGGAGACAAGGACTAAACAAGTTAGGTAGCAAGAGAAGAAGTTAGAGAACCAGGCAACTTAACTTAAAAAAAGGCAAGTGTTTGCAGAGTTGATTTGCCTGCATTGAAGTAAAGTGGAACCTCCAACTAGGACTTAATTGGTTCTATTAACCTACAACAACAAAGGAGAGGGGAAACAATCATACAAAAGCAAACTCAGCAAATTAAGTAGCACAAGATGATTCAGAGAAGCAAGCAACTTAACTTAGAAAGAAAACAACAGCATTTCTCCTTTGAAGAAATGTTGATCCTCCAATCAGCACAAGGCTACATATTTGTGTGGAACCTGCAACCTGACACATGAAATTGTACTAGCATTCATTTTTAAATTCATGCTCTTGTTTGTAATTATGTAGCTTTCAATACGAAAAATATGAACAGTATGCTAAAAGAACAATGGATGTGTGCCAACTAGAACTGATTAGAGAAAGCTAACAGTGTGATCCCATCTTTGACCCAACAACGCAATCCTATGTGCATCCTAGAGTAATTTTCTAGCTCAGATGGAGTCAATAGATCTGTTCCACTAAACTTATTTATTTTCTTTCACCCTGTTTCAACCCAAATTACAACTTAGTTGCTTTGCACTATGACGCACATTAATAGGCAAAAATTGCACGCTCCTAATGAATTTCTTAAGAATACATAGTAAATTTTAAGTATTATTTTAAAACAAGATATTCATAATATAATGTGAAGTATATGTAAAAGTTCACATTATAATAATCTTAATGTAAAATCACGATTCCCAATAATTCATGAATCTTTTGCTTAACTTAAAAGAAAATATCCAAAAGAAGCTTTATGTAATGAACATTAAAACCATCACTTCTAATGATTTATTGAAGGACTACTTAAGTATCTTAGTTAAGAGTCGTAAAAACAAAGATTCCCTAATGGATTTTCTACTACACCTCTATATCTCAAGACCAAATTGTCATTTTCTCCTTTTAGTTTAACTTTCATATTTAACTTTTTCCCTTATGAGTTTTCTTTAAGAGTTTCTTTTACAAATATAGTTATAGAATCCTAATTTAGAAATTAAAATATTCTACATTTTGGATTTTTCTGTTGAAACTTAGAGTTCCTATAAATACTCAGCTTCTAAATTTTATTCCTTCAGTTTTTCTGTTGAAGTTTTGGCTTCTGCAATATTGTAAAAATTCCAATTCACAAAATTCTATGACCAATGCTGAGAGTTTGTAAAATTTGGAATTTTTGGTTTTGTAAAGAACATGTAGGAGTTCCTTCATAGCAATATGATTATAAAAGTTTCAACTTGTACAACATATTAGTTTTAAGTCTTTTGAAACTTTTTGCTACAATGTTAAGTATTCTTATGAATGTGAAATTCCAAGTTTGTTATGGCTAGCATTAGATCTTCTAATTGAATAAGGGTGATTTTGGCAATTCAAATATTTTATTTTTTGGCTGAAATTTGGATTTTATAAAGAACACAGCAGGAATTTTCTTAAAGATATGATTATAAAAGAATCAATTTACAAAACTCAAAGCTATTATCCTTAAAAACGTCTGCACTAATATTAAGAGTTCTGTAAATATAAAATTATAATTTTGCTAAGAGTTCCATATAAAATTATAGTAATTTTGACAATTAGAATTCTCTACATTTTTTCAGAAAATTCGATAATTTAAGAAAATTTAGGTGTTTATTCTTATATACTGATATAACCATAGGAATCCTAATTCACAAACTGCATAACTTTTATTATGACACTAGGAACATGTAGGAGTGTATTCTTTAATATAATTATAAGAGTTTTGCTTAACAAATTGCGAAGTTTAACTCTTATAATCATTACTGAAAAGGTTGGTAAGATGATGCCAACTTCTCCCCTTGCTAGAGCATTGCATATGAGTTACCATAACAATTTAAGACTAGAGATAATAGCAATATTAAGAGGACAATGATAACAACCTATTCATGTAAACTAAGTTGAGAAAATGCCAGAAAAGTAGTAACTATCAAAGCGGCGATGCTATTTTTAGAAGGCTTGGCACAAAAGATATGCAGAATGAACCAAGGATAAAAAAGAAAAACAAAGCATCTTAAAAAGAAGTATTAAAAGAGAGCTTGATATGCACTGCTATAAAAATCAATGGTCATAGTAATTAAACAGAAAATCAGAAGAACATTTCAAAGTATCTGCCCTATGAATTAAATCAGCGTACCAATCTCAAAACATTGCTGTGAGCTCCACGGTTTTTAAATCAAGTGACGAATCTCCATCAGCTCCAACCTGCAAACTCCAAGATCTTATGTGTTATATCAGTGTTAAGAAATAAAGTACTATCATGAAAGTGAAATCTGAACGAAAACCAAAAAATACAGCAAGCACCTTTCAAAGCTGCCTCAGCTTTTGGCAAAGTGCATCACTACAACAACTTTGATGCCTGCTAACCACTATCAGCAGGGCACTTTTGGGACAGAAGTTAGGAATATCTAAACTGTGTTTCACCAAATGGAAGCATAGCTCAAATAGCACTTTGTTTAGCTACACAATTGCAAAAATATATCTTGACAGCAGCGCACGGCTACAAGCTACCAAAACTAACTACAATCAACAGGGTCCCTTCAAAAACATTGTTCTACACAACCATTTATGCATTGTCATGAAGAATTAGGAAATACCTTAAACGAATTAAAGTAAATATATTGTTGCTTAACAACTTTTGTAATGGTTTTTGAAGATCGTCGACTTAGAAAGTTCACGCTTCGTTGGTCCGGGACAAACTATGCAATATCCCAGGACATTCATATACTGAAAAATACCTCAAACAATTTTTTTATGGCACCTTAAAGTTGCTAGAGTCAATCACTGAACTAGAAAATATGAAACCAATTAAATATAATTACCTTGAATTGGAAATAGTTCAAGTGGAGGCCATTGGTTCTATTAACCTGAAAGCAAAAGACAGAGAGGCAAAGCATCAATTTGCAAGGAAGCTAATAAAGCTAAATAGCAAGAAATAGGATACAGAGAAGCCGACAAAATTAACTACTCAGCAAATAAATACTTGATTGATTTTACTCTAGAACCAGCACACTGTTGGTCTTTTCAATTTGAAACGAAAAGGAAGTAGGAAAAAGTAATTAATGCACAAGCAAACTAAATAAGTTATGAATCATTAGTCGCAAGTGACCATGGAACTTAACTGACATGGTAAGTGACTTCTCAATTGATTGCCACATGGATAATTCACGGCCATCCAATCAGAACTACACTAGTTATGTTAACCTAAAATGAAGAGTGGGACATGAAAAAATCAGTATGCACGCAAGGGAAGAATTTAACCAGCATCGAAAGCAACAAAAACACATAATTAAATAAGCACAAGAATGACTGCTTGATTTATAGCCTACATTGAAGAAAATTTGAACATCAAACATGCATCTAATGGGTACTTTTGACCTGAATGAAGAGGTAGGAATGAAAGAGGAAAATAGGCAAAGCAATAAGTATCCAAGCACACTAATATGCTTACTCAAAAACAAAAGGATTTGGAGAAGGAGATGACTAACTAAGCCGCCAAACAAATGTTTGGTTGATTATCAAGCTCGAAGAAAAGTTGATGCTCCAACTAATATCCAGTTGTTCCTTTCAACTTGAAATGAAGAGGGAAAAAGGAAAACTTAACAATGTCAAAGCAAGCTAAGCAAGATAAGAAGCAAACAAAAAAGGTTTAAGACAAGCAGCAAAGGGATAGCTTTCATCATTAATCAACTACTGGCATTGGGGATAAGTTGGTTACATGAACCCTAAACAATAACCTTCCAATCACAATTGGTTCTTTTAAACTGTAACTAAGATAGAGAAAGGAAAAAACAATCAAAAAGCAACCAAACAAAGTAATTTAAGAAGTAGAATAAGGAATCAGAAAAACAGTAACTAAGTATTAAAACTATCATTTGATCAATTGTTTATATTGAAAAAATGTATGACCCTCCAACCTGTTCTCTTTAGGATATTCTAAACTAAAACACCTAGGAATGAAGGAAAAAAGAGTTACTATGATGGCCAACTGAACATGCTATACAATAACAAAAGAGTAGAGAAACACAGCTTAAACTAAAAGGCCAAGTGTCAGCTAGCGCGATTTGCCTGTGTCTAAGAGTAGTTAAACTAAAACAAAAAGGGACATCGAGAATAACCATTACGACATCAAAGCCACCAAATTAAGTTGCAAAGGATTCGGAGATGCAGGAAACCGAACTATGCAGGAAAACAACTACTTGATTGTCTGCTTCAAAGAAAGTTGATCTCCAATCAGCACAGCATTGCTTCTTTATCCTGACATTTAGAGAATGATGGAAGACTATGCAACAAAAATAAATAAACAATTTAAGCAGTATAGAAAGGTTCCAAGCAGCAGGCAACTGAACTAAGAAGGCAATCGAGACCAATTGCTAGCATCCATAAGAGGTTAATCCTCCAACCAACACTTCCTTCGTCGTTTTAACCTAAAGCAAAATGGAAGAAGGTTGAAACAATCACTGTTCAAAAAAGCTCAGCGAGCTAAGTAGTAAAGAAAGGAATAGAGAAGGTGGCAACTTAACTAAATCAAATTAATACTTCACTGATTACCTACATTAACCCAACAGTTTCTTTCTGGATTTACACGTATACAACAACAATGACAGCTGTTGTCTTCTAGGAAGCTGAACTTTTCTCAAGCAATGAGGTATAATTTTCTTTGGCCAAGAAAATTCTCAAATAAAATATCATGAGCTTGAGATTACAGTTTAATGCAGCATACATCCCCGTTTAATCGCTTTCCTATACCTAGACTAAAGATTAGAAAAACTGCTCACTATGCTACCACATCTACTGACATAAACGGAGACCATGAAGAACAAGGATTGTGGACACAATTATGCACTACAGTGGTATAGGAAGATCATATAAGATTGCAGACCAAGAGATTGGTAGAATGGAGGGTGACAAGAGGTGGTGACACAGTGAAAGCATGTCACATGATATCTAACCTTTTGATATATCTAACCCCGTCAGAGGACTGCTACGAGGAAAAAGATTCAATCTGAATAAGAAAAACATCGTTATTCAGGAAACGTCGTCAATTATTAAAGAAAATGCTGGATCAATGTACTACTCTAGCAGAAACCAGCATCATTAATAGTTTATTATCAGCACTACCTGAAATGTGTGTATTATATATGCTCTATAACCTTGCCTGATCTTAAAGGCTAAAGATAACGGCATCATGTGATACAAACGAGTTTAAAAGGTTAGGTTGATCCACCCTACACTTGTAGTAACTTGAGTATTCTTTCCAGACCCCCTAGACCCTACTTTTCTGTGCAGAAGCTGCCACCTCAACACTTCCAGCCGAAACAAAGTCAAACATTGAAAGGTACTAGTACTAAGCATACCATTATCTTCTGTTCGTATACCAAACTTATCCACCTTTATATCTCGAACAAATTTTGCTTGACCGAACCCAAAATCCCGCCATCAAAATAAATCAAAACGCTGCATTGTGGACTTTAGTTGAGGAACTATTATCATTCCAACTCCAAACAAACAATAGAAGCATCAAAAGTAACCTTCAAAAGGACGCCTTCCTTACCCCAAAAAAAGATCATTTTTTAAATCCATATTTTGTTTGGAATTATGCATTCTTCACTATCAAGATTCTTCCACTATCTATAATAAACAGGATTTAAATATGAAAAAGATAACAAGTGTGCTAAAAGAGCAATGGACGCATACCTATTAGAACTGATAGAGGAAGTAACGCTGTAACTAGAACGGAAGAGAACTGCATAACTAAAACAAGTAGGCACCGAGAGCTTGATTTATTCCAAAGGTTGAAGAAAAGTTGGCCCAACCAGCATAATTTGTCCTCTTAATCTGAAATTAAGAGGGAGAAAGGAAAAACAATCTGTAGGCAACCGAGTAAAAATATTTAAGGAGGAGCAGAAGGTTTCAAAGAAGTAGGCACTCTAACTAAGTAGGAAAGGGTTCGTGTGATCTATTGCCTGTACTGAAGAATTATGGACCCTCCAACCTGTTCACGTTAGGATACTCCCACCTAAAACACTTACGGGAAAGGAAAAGAATTACTAGGCAAGCAACTGAACAAGTTAGCAGCAACAAAAGGACTGAGAGAACCATGCAACTTAACTAAAAGCATATGTTTACCGGTCAATTTGACTGCATTGAAGACTTTTGGGCCCTCCAAGAAGCATTTTCCTGGTTTGTAACCTAAAAGAGAAAGGGGGTTAGTCAAGATTCATTATGAACTTAAAGTCACCCAGTTAAGTAACAAAAAATGATTCAGAGAAGCCGCCAACTTAACTAAGCAAGAAAGTGATAGCTTGATTGTCTGCTTCGTAGAAAAGTTGATCTTCCAATCAGCGCACAATAGCTTCATTTTTTTCTTAAAATTTAAAGAATAGATGGAAAACTAATAAGCATGAAACAAACGTAATTGAGATTGAAGAAATAATAAGGAAGTCCAGAGAAGAAGGCAGCAAGTAGGCAATCAACTTCTAGATAGATTGCCAGCATCAGTAAAAGGCTGACCAATGAACCAGCAATTCCTTCGTTCGCTTAACCTAAAGGAAAAAGAATGACACTTAAAACAATCAATTTTCAAGAAAACTCAGCAATTAGTAGTTAGTTATTTGCAAAGCATCTAGATAATTGAGTTGAGGACATATAAGGAAAACAAAGCATCAACAAATAGCAATACTGAAAATGATAGATTACACTGGCATAAAAATCAATTGTCATAGTATTAAAAAGGAAACCAGAAAAGAGCCTTCAAAGTATGTTACCTGTGAATTAAATCAGTGCACCATGTCAATCAAAGCTATAATCAGCTACTCACATAGTAATCTTGAGGAAAAATGCTCAAACTAACAAGTAAAAGACCTTGTTCCGAAAATGCCATTATTTGTATAATTGAAATGCTACAGCATTAACATCTTTAATGGCTTACCACTACATGCTGAAACTTCACGTATTATATGCTTGTTAAAAATGCAAACATGAAACCATCACCAGACATTTAACCGTTGTTAACTCTCAAGGAATAACACTCTCAAGGTCGACACAAATATACAAGGTTATCAAACAACAAACGAGTCACAAGAATGAACCAACCTAGGCATATGACGAAGATCAAATTCGTTTGCAATTAAGCACATAGAAGAATACATACAAACTCAATGATAATCAACACAAAGTCAAGGATATGGGGCCATTCCTCACTGAGCTGAGAGTGTCAAAGTAAAAGCAATCACACAACTCAACATAACATGCAATTTGCAGTGACAATTTAGTGATTAATTTTTTATTACATGTATTTAAAAGAAGTCTGATTTGGGAAAAACGACAGGCAGATATACCCAACAGCACACATCAAGTCTCATGCTTGTAAGAATGCAAACCTATGCTAAGTGTAAAGAACTTAATTCAGGCATTTCAGAAAAGGAAGATACAAGCAATGAGAACCCCTAGGCAGGACAAAACATACAGTATTTGCCACTTAGGCAAAGTCTTTGGTCCAGCATGGTCATGTAAATTTCTGTAATGTGGTTCATATTTCATGCATTATTCATTTACCTCTGAACATAAGTGCAAAAGGTTTTAAGACACTCTTTTTTTCCCTCTTGCAATGTTTTCTTGCTGTATACAATGTTTTCCAGTATATGCCTTAAGTTTCTCACTGCTAGAAACCAAGTATCAGCATCTCAAGTTCGACTATATAGAACAATTATAAAAGGCATGAAATCATTCATTAATTACTATCGGTACAAAAAGGACATCGTTTGAGTTCTTACCAATCTTAACATACATGCAACAATAAGATTCTACATTAAGAATTATTAAAGAAAGACGGACATATCTATCTCTTTAGTATCGCCATGCTTTTGCCATTTCAAACTCTAGAATCATTAAGATCTTAAGCTAGATATTTAAAGGAAACAAAAGTGGTATGATAATCACAGATTCTGCACCCTTCACCATATATTTGCATTGCTAAGATCATATTACTGTGATGTCACAGCCTTCCCATTCACACTAGGTAATTAAATGTGAAAAATCTTCTCATTGCAATTCAAAAACGAAGATATAACTGAAATATTAAATGAAATAATGAGAACCACAAGTTAGCCAGAGTAAGATCATATACTAATAGACGTCGTGAACAAATGTAATAACTAAAATAAAGCTTTTATAATCATATATCACAATCCATACATATTAAAGGATTATCAAAATATAGTGAACGACATGGGTTGTTTGTTTCCGAGCTCAACTGAGAGTATCAAACTGTCATGAAGTTTCTGCCATCATACAAATCATTAGAAAGCAAAACTAGGTTGCAGCTAAATTAGGGAATTCACTCTATAAAGGTTTTGTAATCAAAATCCATATCACAATGCATATGGCTCACCAGAAATGTACATGAACTGGGATCAAATAGTGTTCTTCAACCATTGACAATACGTTAGCAGTACTTCATTAATTTATCTAACAAACGCTAGTTTTAAACGATCCATAATATAATTTGTAAAAGTTTTCTACGTAACTCACAAAACTCAAACAAATTCTTGTCTACTATCAATATGAAGGCAAAGATTTCATTAGCTGCAGATACATTCATCGGGATCCTAATGTGTAAACCTATAGGCCACAAGGTCAAGCAAAGAGGGAAAAACATAATTTGCATCTGAGTCCTAATCTACGTATAAACTGAAACTAATATTGGAATGACAAAATAAAAGAAAACAAACTCAAGGCCTGCACTGGTTCAGTCAAGGGTTGATTGTTTATTTTCCTTTTACTTGTTAGGCATGCGTGTTTCCCCCTTCAGTACACAATGATTTCAACTCATATCTGCCAGCAACGACATATCTTAATATAAGTGACAAAAAAAATCAATAAATTACAAATTGGTTTTAGAACTGAGCCAAGCAATATATGAACCCAATAACTTATGCGGGAAGCCAATTGTTAACAGTATTAAAATTTTCTTTTAAATTAAATATTTTAAAACTATGTGAACTTCTAATGGATTGATGTGCCGATATCAAGTTACAACTTCTAATGAGTAAGTACATTGTGAATGAATTCTGACCGAAGTTCTGAAATCAGAACTTATCGCTAGCCAGAAACATAGATGAATCTGGTTCCCAAACTAAATAGTGTCTCTCAATCAGCAAATTTCATCAGTTAATGTTACAAATTCTAAGTATTAAATTATTGATTTCAAAAGTTTCTGTGTAAACTCATTACAATGGAACAAATTCTTTCTACCATCAATATGAAGACAATAAATTGTTAGCTTAAAAAGTATAGAACAACTCTATAGCATGCAAGGTCTTAGCTGTTATATTCAGAGGACTGTAACATCTTTACTAACCCAAGGCCCACAAGGTCATGCAAAGGGGGGAAAAACATCATTTGCATGGACAACTAAATCCTGTCCTATTGGTACATAGAAAATTATTATTTGAAAGGCAAAACACAAGGAAGGAAACAAAACCAATAATGAATGTTCTTTTAATAGCTAGTACGTTTAGTTTTTCACCCTTGTGAAGATCTAAAAATAGTTTGATTTGTGTAAGTTATTAAGTGTTCGATTAAAATTATTCTCAATGAATAGCTTATGGAATAATGATAGACTTATCAAACCTTTTCCTAGTAGTCACTCCAGTATTCATTCAAACCACAAGTTAACCCTACACAAATAGCTGTAACTGCACAAAATCAATTTAAAACATGTCCGAGTAGAAACAGTTTTTGTTACTAAGCTACTATTCTCAACTGTGCATATAAAGAAACCTACTAACCATTAAACTTCTATGAAATGCTTCCTATACCAGACCTAATCCTCCAAATATATTATGACAAAAAGAAAAAAAGAAACAACATTATGAAGTTACAATCCTGAGAGGCTAACCCATCACTCAATCTAGAGCATCAATAGGTGGAGCTTCAATAAATCAGAAAAGAAAGGAAGACTAAAAAGGCAAAAAAGGCCAGTGCATAAAAAGAATAGTCAGCTTACACATCCAATAATGGGTTCAGTGAAGCAGCCCACTTGACTACGAAAATGGCAAAAAGACTTTTGGTTTATTGCCAGCACCGAAGAAAAGTTGTCTCCAACCACCACTGCGTTGGTCATGTAACTGAAAACAAACGGAAAGAAAGGCAACACCATCAGATGCAAGCAAACTAACAAGCTCAAGAACAATTAACACAAGCAGGCAAGTTAACTATCAAGCCAAGCTGCTATTGATGCCTGCATTAATGAGAAGTTGGCCCTGCAACCAGAACTCTTTTGGTTCTTTTAACCTTGAAACAAAGAGAAAGACAAGAAATATAATCACCATGCAAGTTGCATAAGAGTCCTAATCTACAGATAAACTCAAACGAATATAATGAAGACAAAATTAAAGAAAACAAACCCAAAAAGAAAAAAGATGAAGCCAGAAAAAGTCTTAACATTCAAGAATATCATGAAAGATTTGTTGCCACAGAAAAAGAAAAATCTACACAGCTCATCTGTGATCCTACAAAATTGAAGTTTAGAAAGACGAGAAAAATATTTCAAATATCAAAGCATGCGTTATGAATATATATTTAATCTAGGAAATAGTACTGCATTTCCAATCAAATGCTCAAAAAGTACTTCTAGCTAGAATTCTTACAAAATACCAAAACGAAAGATTGCACATCAATCCAACTCTTAAAATTCTATAAGAAGAGTCACTCGTAGCATGCTATAGACAAAGTTATAAACTGCGCTATGGTTTAATGTGTGATTTAATCTTACGAATAATAGATCTAAGTAGAGATATAGACAAATTTATACTACTATCTTCGCTTGACTAGAAATGGACTACAGCAATGCATTGTGTGATGTCTACCTTGCTGATACTACAATTCTGTTCCCTTTCAGCATAATTACATAGCTCATCATCCTAAACTAATTCAGAAAGTAAGGCTCAAATGCAATCAAACAAGAAATTATATACAGTGAACTTCAGAGGAATTTTTAACTTATTGAATTTCTTCCGGACCTTTTCATGCTACTGCCACATTCACAATGGCCTAAAAAAGAATTTAAATGCTATTAATTTCGTCAACGCTGTGACTTGCCCATGTAAAAAACATAAAACAGAACCCAAAACAAATATAAGGTGCTGAAGAAAGTCCTAACGTTGAAATATATAGGAGCTTTATCAATGACAAACAATTGCAAATCGAAATGCAACTTCACCTTGTATAGAACATGGGTTTCCAGAATTCAACTTGAGCATACCAAAAGATTTGTATCTCTAGCAGGACCTAGAAAACAAATCAAACAGCAGAAGATGACAATGAAACTACTAGAAGAATTCTCAAGAAGTACCAAAATAAGAGATTACATATTAATCCAACTTTTAAAAATTTGTTAGAACAGTCGCTTCTATCATGGTACAGAAGTACAAACTGCGGTATAGTTGAATATGTTAGTAAAAGTTGTTCCGTGGCTTAACTGTATCATTAGATCTAATTAGATATATGAACAAAATTATAATACTATGATTACTAGACTAGAAATGGACTACAGCTAAACTTCATGTGGATGTATAGCTTACAGAGCTGCAATTATATTCCTTTGGCATAATAACATAGCTCTTCATCCTAAAAAATATTAAGAAATGAAGGCCTCAAATGTAATCAAAGGAAAAATTACACATAGTGAATTTCAAAGGAACTTTTAACTTGTTGAATTTCATACGGATCTTTTGATGGTACTCCTACATTCACAATGGCCTAAAAAGGAGATTTAAATGCTATTATTCTGGTCAGTGCAATGACTTGCAATCTAAACAAAAGAAAACAGAACTTAAAAAGATGTGGTGTGGGAGAAAGATAAACATTCAAGTATATCATGAAGGATATTTTGCCCGTAAAATTTTTTTAAAAAAAAAAAAGCTACGCAGCTCATCTGCAATCCTACAAGACAGAAGTCCAGAAATAAAGTAAAATTATTTCAAATTTCAAAGCATATATCACACTTTTCTTATGCATTAAGTATAATAAATGAAACGTGCTATCTATAATATATTTAACCTTGGAGAAAGTACTCCATGTCCACTCGAAATACTTCCTATACAAAATAGAGAAAGGAAATAAAACATCATAAGTAGACAATCTATGCTCGGAGCATTATCAATAACAAATAACTGCAAATCGAAATAAAACTGCACCTTGTACACCAGTCTGCATAGGGAAAAGGTCCAATGAACAATTATTAAGATACCGTTTGCAAACCTGAAAACAAAAGAGAATCAAAGGATACAGTTATTAAACAGCGATCAGGATTCCTAAAAAATTCTAAAGGTTAATCATATAGAAATTCCCTCAAATCTGTTACTCATGAAAGATCCACCAAGACAGCAAAATGTAAAGGGAAAAACATGGATTAGAAATGGGCTATTGTGGATGTCTACCTTTCCGAACTGCTTTTCTTTTCCTTTTTGGCATAATGACATAGCTAATTATCATAACAAATATGGAAAAAATAAGGGCTCAAATGAAATCAAAGAAGAAATTATGCAAAATGAATTCAGGGTTTTAACTTGTTGAATTTCTTGCCTACCTTTCATGCTACTGCTGCATTCATTGGCCTAACAAGCAGATTTAAATGATATTATTCTTGTCAATGCTACGACTCGCCCATGTAAGCAAAAGAAAACGGCATTCAAAGCCATTTTCTTTCTCTGAAAGTGAGCATCAGGACAAAAGCTTTCAATCAAGTAGTATTAAGGAAACTAGAGAGGGAACTCCAAAATAGAAGAGGTCAAGCTGGAGTAAGTTTCCCTCAGAAATCAAAATTGAAGTTCATAATCTTGGAAACACAAAATAAGAAGTTACAACTACCCATCTTCTTGTCCATGTCCATTATTGGTGAAACAATATTGAAAATTGTGTATAAGTCCACCCAAAACCCTAAAATAAACAACAAAGCAACCTATAAACATTAAACTGTAAAAAGAAAATGTTGAAAAACAAAATTCCGAATAAAATGAGAAAAAAAAAAGAAATACCGTAAAAGAATTTTCTGAATATATCCATGATCTAATCAAAGAAGATTTTGAATAAACAACAAAACAAAAAACGCAACAAAAATGTTTCAAATATTGAAAAACGCAAAGAAATGGAATATAACAAGAAATTTTCTCGAAATAAAAAATAATTCAAGAAATTGAAATTTGAAGGGTTATTTCGTTTGGGTTCATAAGACAAAGAAAGAGAGAGAAAGGAATATGTTCGTATTGCATAATCGATCAATGAGACTCAAATGAACAACAAAGAGAAAACGAAAAAATCTATCAAACACCAAGAAATGCAAAAACCGTAGACTGAATTTCCGAGCAAAAATTCTAGCAACTAATTTGTCGTTAACAAAATGAAGGAAATAAAAGAGAAATCTTACACCGTCCGAACTTCAATTTCCAAAATACAATCTCTCGTTTGTTGAATACGCTAGCCGATTTTTCTGTCTGGCTGTTGCTATTCCAAAAAGAAAAAATCCAATCACGAAATTAAAAACTGGTAAATGAACCAATGAAATGAAGAAGAAGAAAAGCAAAAGAATGACAACAGAAAAAGTTTTCCCTCCGAATCGAAAATTTTTTCTTTGGTTTTCTATTAGTTTTTACAAGGCAGTAAAGAGGGGAGAGACTTGTTGGTTTCTTCTGAGTTTGATCGAAACTTCAATTATAATAATCAAATTTCTAAACGTTGCAAGTTTTAATGTTATAATACTGTTATTACCCTATAATTTCTTCTAGGCAAATGGTCCTCCACTGAATGGTGCTACTACTGTTTCTAATTAAATTAAATAGTTGGCTATCACTTTCTGATCAATGTCGTTATTTTAGGGAGTAAGAAATCATCATACAAGGAAGTCTATATAAAAATGTTAGAAACTTTTAAAAATTTTGAAGAAGGTACTATGCTTCATTTTTTATAGAAAATAAGTAAATAGTTGTATTACATTGTTAAAATTGAAGTCAGAATTCTTAATTTTTTTATTAACACCTTCAAAAAAGAAGTACTAGAAGGACACGTGGCTTTTATGACGTAAAGATACTGCTTACATATTTATCGATGGTCATACTCTTGTTATATACTTATTAGCTGTTTATGTTTCAGTTTATTTCTAATTCAAAATATTTATTGTATGATTGTTTCTATCACACAATAAATAATCCTTAAAATGAAATATTATAGCTAAAAGTATAGTAAAATAACATGGCATGTTACAACATATGTAGTTTTTTTAATTCAAAACAATTTTAAAATTAAAATAACGAAGTATCGTAATACTTGAGTAAATTTTAAAATACATTCAATTTGGGTCCAAATTTAAGCAAATCAATTATTTCTAGTTAAAACTTTTCATTTTAATTTTAATCTTTCAATACTATATAAGAATAAATAATATTCATTGCTGAGGACTTTTTAAGTATCATTAAAGTATTGTATAAATGAATGTTTTGAAAGTTGAGTGTTAGTGATAATAGACATGAAATTTTTCAAAAAATTAAACAATAGTTTTGCATGAATTCAAAGCTATAAGTGATATTTGATGATATCTATCCAAAAAACATATACATTTGTAGTTCCGAAACCACATCCAATTTATAACAGCTGTCTTAACCAAGGTTGTCAAAATCGGGATCTTAGGTAGGATCGTTTCGCTTGAGTATGATCGTAAAATCGGAATCTTAAAGTAAAATCGTAAAATTTTACATACCGATACATTTTATGAAAATTTTTTTCAATACCATTAAAAATCTTTTATAAAAGTTTTTCTAATATTTTTTAAAAAATTTTAGTACATTCAAAAAAAATTTAAATTTCTTTTAAATTTTATAAAAAATTACTCTATATTTTATAGAAAATTTCTCAAAATTATAATCTTTAAAAAAATCTTCAAACTTTTATAGAAAACTCTCTAAAATTTTATAGAAAAACTCTTTCAAATATAATTAATTACAAAAAATTCTTCAAAAGTAAAATCGTATAAGATCGTAAAAAGATCGGAATCTTACCGATCTTAAGATTTAAATCGGAATTTAGGTGGAATTTTACTCAAAAAAAATTTTACTTAAGATCGGGATCGTTTAGGTGAAATAAAATCATAAAATCGTAAGATTTTAAAATTTAAATCGGGATTTTGATAACCTTGGTCTTAACTCTTATAAGAAGCCAAGTCTTATTGAAATGTGCCAAATACTTTCTTTTCGCATGCACCATTTTGTTTGTCCGGACTTCCGCAGAGCAAACATATTTGGAGTGTGCGAAATACTTCCTTTTCTCATGCACTGTTTTATACGTCCGCAGATCATGTTTACGCTTATCGAATTATTGCAACTTCAATCCCCCTTATTCTGATTTGGTTTTTCCAAATTTGGTGCCAGTGGATGTTTTTCCAATTTGGTCCATACATATCTCCATTTACCTATTTTAGTTTGTTCGTATTGAGTTCCACTCACCATCTTCTAAATCAGTCAGCACTTGATAAAGATAGAAGAAGAGGTTCATATACAAACTCTACAGTCGAGATTAATGTTTCAATGCCCACGCCACATGTTCTCGGTTATTGAATGAACACATTCGGTATTCTCAACAAAAATAATATTTACGATGGTGAACGTGAAGAGTGATGTAATGACAATTGGAAAGATTTTTATAGTTTCTTCTTTCCATATTCGTTATATTAATTGAGCTAATAAAACGGAAGCACATTAACCTTTTAAAACTTTTAAAAAGTTTTTATTGTTTAAACTTTCTTGTATGATGATTTTCTACTCGCTAAATTAATGACATTGACCATAGTAACTATTTTTTTTTCTTATTTAGATGGATTGATTTTTCTGCTATAAATTATTTTGTCAATAAAAAATACAGAGAAAAACGATTTGAAAAGGTAACTCTTTTTAAATTATTTTCTTATTAGATGATAATAACAAAAGTAAAAAGTCTATTTAGAAGAAAGTTCTTATATTAATTCTCCGTACTTTTGCTCTCAATTATGTTGTGAATTTTACAAAGAAAATAAAAGTACTTTATCTTCCTAGTTATAATTTTTTTAAAAATTTTTTATAGAGAGAAGTCAATTAATTTTGTTTTGGTTGTCTTCATTTATTATAAAAAGAGATTTTTTATTTAGTCATTTATTTGTTTATTTAGTAATAACAAATATGGACTTGTTTATAACTTTGTTGATGATAAATTTATATTTTATTATTATTAGGGTGTGTTTTAAAAGTATGTAACTTCAATTTTCTTACAAGATTTAAAGTTCTGAATAATTTTTATATTTTATTTATACAAAAAATTCAGAACTTTAATTTTATATATAAAAATTCAGTTCTAATTTTTTTTATTTATATATTTTAATATAATTTTATTTTTCAATTTTAATTTATTTTCAAAAATTATTAAAATATAAATATTAAATTTAATTTTTAATTTAATTTTTAATAAAATTTAATTTTAATTTTAATTACTGGCATTTGAAATACGTTCGTAGTATAACTCGCTGTTGTTGTGAAATTTCAAAAAATCTCTTGGTCGGTCGGTTAAAAATCATCACCAAATAATAAAATAATATCTCAACGGTTGTTTACTTTATTCTTTCCACTCAGTTCTGGCACGCCGCCCGCCGCCCGCTCTCGTCTCTCTACCACAACGATTCCTCGCCTCCGCCTGCCGCAGACATTTGCCGCCGAAAACCACCGAATGTAACCAATCAATTTCTGCTCCTCCTTCTGCTGCCTGTTCTCTCCGCCTCAACCGTCACCGACTCCTCGAACGTGTTCGGCGGGCAAGTTGTCCGGTTAGTTTTGAGGGTTTCACCGGACAACACGTTCCTTTTCTTTGGTTTGTGGTGACGAATTAATTTGGAGATCTCTGTGGTTTTGTGAAAGACTCATGGTTTTCTTTGGGTTGGTTTTTCTTTTGTGGGTTTCTTGGTCAGTTCTCCCTGCTTAGACAATTATAGGAATCTGGACTACTTGATTGTTTCATTTCAAGGAGTCCATTAGTTTATGATCATTTGTTTCTTAAATTTCTGTTGTTTACCCGGGGCATGCCATGGTTGCATTTAGATCTCCTTTTATGGTTACTTTTGCTCTGTCAATGCATCTAAGCACAGCTGCAGAAGTGCTGATAGCTGAGGTGTAACGTGTATCCCCCCTTGTTCCGGTGCACAGGAAATCTATAGTTATTTTGCTTAATTTTACTATCTTTCCAATTTTTGGTCATGTGTAAAATTATTTTCTTCTTGAATGTAAGATTTAGAGTTTTCTTTCCTGTCCAAGTGTAATACTAAATTACTAATAGGTGATGCCCGAAATCTGCAGAAGTTAGCATTTAAATATGATATTAATTGGTAAGAAAGACTGCTTGAACCACATTTTGAGTATAAGACATCTACAGTTAGTTTGCTACTATCTTTCCAATTTTACTCTCTTTACAATTTGAGTATGAGAATATACGCCAAGAATCAGCCGTTTCACCGACTGAAGACAAGTTAAGGGAAGATAGGCTTAGGTGGTTTGGGTATGTTTTGCACAGACATAAAGATGTTGTAGTGCACGAGAATGATGTGATTCCTTTTGATCACTTTTTTATAGGAGAAAAAGAGGTAGATCAAAATTAACTTGGTTTAGGGTGCCGGCGAAGGATTCAGAGGAATTGGACCTTTAGCTAAATTTGGTTTATAATCAAACAAAATGGAGAAAACGGATTAATGTAGCCGATCCCACCCAAGTGGGATAAAGGTTTAGGCGTTATTTGGTAGTGCTTAGTAAATTTTTCTTTACAAATTTTTATTTCATATTTTTCAATAAATTTTCTATAATATTTTGTAGAATTTATTAAAAATTTTGAAAAATATGAAAAATTTTTACGTCGTAAGATCTTATTATTACTTATTTTTATTATTTATTTTAGCTTAACAAAGTAGAGCTCATTTCCCAAAAATGACGAACATACTTCATTTTTAGAAAAGCTCCATTTCATAAGTATTCCCAAACACCTCTTTAGTTTGTTGTTGTATAAGATTCTTGTCTTCTTGAATGTAAGAAGTGCAAATACTAATAAGTGATGACCGAAATCTGCGGAAGTTAACACTTAAATATGATATTATTTGGTAAGAAAGACTGCTTGAACCACAAATTGAGTATCATGTTATGAGTGCCTAAAACACTAATTATGGTTTTTAGCTGAAAGTTTGTTGCAGTAGCCACATCCTCTAAATCTAACTGATGGTTTTGATAGAACACTCAAGTTGTGTTAGATATAAGGTTTGATCAATATATTATATCCATTATGCACTCTTTATGTACTAATTGTCATGGAAGATATGGGAAACTTATAAGGCCATATTCTTCTTTGATATGCATAATAGTTTTAAAAGTAAATAATAGCTATTACAGCGAAGTGTACGTCTACCTTTATGCATCTCAAAGCATATTCTGGTGCCATATATGTGTGAGATGTTTTGCAAGGATTTAGTCTTTAATGAGAAGTATGAAGTCACACAATTATCTGCTTAAGTTGCGTGCTTATATAAATCCTTGTGTGCTACTAGAATTGTTTGGCTTCCTAATTGTATTTCCTGTCTTTCGCTTTGTTTGAGGATAAAGGCCAAAAGGAGCTCTGTTTGGAGATCAACTTCTCTTCAATGCTCTCAATAAACTAAGCATATGCTTACCGAAGTAGTTAAGTTGCTTCCTTCGTTGAATCCTTTTCTTGATTCTTAATTTGCTACCTCTTCTTTCACACTGATTGTTTGCCTCTCCTACAATTGGTTCAAGTTAATTTTTGCGAGTGGACGATGCCAATTTGTGATCTAACTGTCTGTAGATTCAACTAATGGCATATGAGGTTAGAACCATATATTGTTTATGTTCCTTGCCGATAATTGTTAGTTGTTCTTATCTAAACCGCAATGTTTGTTTCTTCTTGGTTCAAGGGATTACTGATTTAGTAAAGCTCCACCTATTTGACATTCCGAGTTGACTGATGGATTAGCTTTTTTAGTATTATTACGCCTTTTCGATTGCCAATGCTAATAAGATTAGCACATATAGTTTTGCCTTAATTTGGAGATTTTTATAAATACTGAAAATATATCTTTCTCTTGAGGATGCCCTTTGATAGTGCTGAAGATGAATCCTTTTCCTTTTTGATTTCTGAAATTAGATTCTTAGTTTTAGTAGTTTTAACTATTTCGTTTCATTATATGCTATAAATGGAGTTGCAAATGTTGCATTGGTACATTGCTTATGGGGAAGTGCGAAATGCAACAGCTAGAAGCGTTTCCCAGTTTGCCTGAGTTTTTATAATCCTTCGCAAAGCACAGCACTGAAGATGTTTCCTAGAGGATATAGTCCTTGAGATACACAATAGTTTTGACAGTAATACAATTGCTGAAACAGTAAAAGTACATCTTCACTTTCTATGCATCTCATCGCATGTTCCGTTGGCTGATATATGGGACATTCCGCAGTGGATTTAGTCTTATCTGAAGTGTGAAGCCAAACAACCATTCTTTCTTGGTTAAGTTGCTTGCATACTGATTTATTCTCCCGACTTTCTCTTATTTATAGAATGTGAGTTTAGATTTTCAGAACTTTTGCTTATCGTTCTTGCCAGTATTGGTTGCATCTTCACTCAGTAACTGCGTGTTTGTTTGATTCAAGCAGGTTCAAATCGTTACAGATTTGGTGAAGCTTCATCAATTGACAATTTAGATTGACCATTGTGTTAGCCTGTCAAGGTTTTAAGTTCATATATAGTTTGTTACTCTCATTTTACGAAAATATATTTGAATAGTTCAGTAAACATTTGGTAGATGTTCAATGGTGAATGGATTTCTTGTATGTATCAGTCCGGACAAGTGCGTTTAGCACCAAAACTGTTTCTTGTCTATGATGTTTTAGTCAGAAAGCTGTGCAGCTGTAGTTACTTTCTATTGAGATAGGTTGTGGTTTTGAATGAATATGAGAGTTACTAAGGGGATGAGGTTTTATGAGTATGTACTTATTCCACAAATTATTTTTTAAGAAAAATATTCATTGAAGACCTGGCGAACATAGAAGGTCACTATGCTACTTAATTTTTGTTAAAGTTAAAATGATCATTGTCCTAGCTATTAGAACAATATTAACCTCTCCCTTTGTGCCTCTCAAAAGACATTCATTTATATGGAATGGGTGAGATGCATTTGAGATTATTTAGTCTTTATTTAGTAGAAAGCTAGGAACAGTAGCTTGTATTCACGATAAAAACTAGAGTTGTGCCTGACATGGAATTTTTGTGAAAAACATTGATGTTTCTGTTGCAGCATGTTAAAGTTGGTTTAGTATTGACTATGCCTTTTCCCTTACCAATGCTATATGGTTAGCTCATATAGTTTTGTCTTCATTGAATATATTTGATTAATACTGAAGAAATACCTTTCTCTTGCAGGATTGCCGTTTGGTAAGTATTGAAGATGGATCCTTTTCCTTTTTTATTGTTGAAATTGGCTTCTTAGTTTCAGTAGTTTTAGCTATCAAATGTCTTTTAATTGTAGGTTGTAAATGGAGTTGCAAACGTTGCAGTGGTATACTCTGCATAAGGGGAGCTGTGAAATGCAACAGGCTGAAGAGTTTCCACTTTGCTAGAGTTTCTATAATGCATTGCAAAGCACATTGTGGCCCTTAAAATGTTTTGTAGAGGATTTAGTCCATGTGGTTTTGACAGTAATGCGATTGCTGTTACAGCAAAAGTATACCTCCACTTTCTATGCATCTCAACTCACACTCTGTTGTCTGATATATGGGATGTTTTACAGAAGATTTAGTCTTATCAGAAGTATGAAGCCAAGCAATCATTCATTTTCTCAGTTAAGTTGCTTGCGTACTGATTTATTCTTCTGACTTTCTTTGTAGAATGTGAGTTTAGATTCTCAGAACTTTTGGTTATCTTTCTTGCCAATAATGGTTGTATCTTGGTTCAATATTTGCGTGTTTGTTAATTCAAGCAGGTTGGAATCGACACACACTTGTTGATCAATTGACAGTTTTCAGTTTGGGGATGCGTTAGCCTTTCAAGGTTGTAAGTTCATATCAAGCTTGTTGCTCTCAGTTTTTTGTAATTTATTAGAATGGTTTAGGAATCATTTGCTAGATGTTTAAAGGTGAATAAATTTCTTATATGCACCAGTTCAGAATAGTGCGCTTATCACCAAAAATGTTTCTTGTCTATGATGTTTTAGGCGTAAAGCGTGCAGCCACAGGTACTTCCTATTTATTGAGACAGGTTGTGGTTTTGAATGAATGTGATTGTTACTAAGGGGATGAGATTTTATGAGTACCTACTTATTCCAAAAACCAATTTCTAAGAAAAATATTCATGGAAAATCTGGCAAACATAGAAGGCCACCGTGTTCCTTAATCTTTGGCAAAGTTGAAATGATCAATGTAGTAGCTATTAGAATGATATCCACTTTGCTTTTTGGTAAACATTGATGTATATGGGTTGAGTGAGATATATTTGAGAGTATTCTCTTTTTGAGGAATGGGAAATCTTAGAAATTAGAACAAGTGAAAGTAAATGGAAAAACTCTAGTTTTTGGAACAAATTCTTTCCAGTGGGCCGTGATCTTTAGTAGAAAGCTATCCAGTATGCCCCTTTAGTTGGCAGGCGGCCAACTAGGAAACTAGTAGCTTGTATTCACGATAAGTAGTTTTCTTGTTTTAGGAAAGAACCAAACAAGGTGGCAGGTGCGCCGCCTTTAGAGAGTCAACTATACCTATAAATATATGTATGGACCGTTTAGGAACCCGGTAAGGAAATAATTGTGTTTTTACTTCAGTCTTAGCTTTGTTTGCGTTGTTCTTGATTCCTTGGAATCATTGGTGAAGCATACCATCGTTATTCAATATTAGTTTTATTATGGCTTTCCTTTCATTCCTATCTATTTTTACTTATAAACTAATTTCACAGAGTTGGGCTTTGTCTTCTACAGTTCTTGAATTTTTGAAGTATGTATCTCAAAATTTTGTTTGGCTTTTCGACCATTTACAACTCGGAGTTCAAAGCAATAACTTGCATATTAACAGGTTCAATATCATTTCTTCTTGTAGTTTTGTGCTTTTCAGAGTTGTGCCTTGGCATGGAGTTTGTTGTGAATAACATTGATACTTATGTTGCAGCATGTTAAAGTTGTTTTAGTATTAATTATGCCCTTTGTCTTGCCAATGCTAATATGATTACCTAGAAGCTAGTAACAAGTACCTGGTCAGAGTTAGGAGCTCCTGAACTACTATTTTTGTTAGTAACAACAGAATTTTGGTGCACTTACAACAATGTCTTAGGCACAGTTCCTCTACTCCTACTTAGTTAAATGGGGATAGAGAAACCACATTTAATGAATAACTAGTTAGGTAACCTATCCATCTAGTCACTTTTGTTACTTTTTTTGAATCCTTCACTTGGTGCCAACTTGCTTCATTTGCTTGGATACCCATTGTTTTTTGTCTCTTACTCAGGTTAAAGAATTGCTAGAGTGCTGGCCAGAGGGTCAAGTTTCCTTCAACACGGGTACTAAATGAAGCAGCCTTTCGCTTGCTTGGATAAGCTGCACGCTTCTTTGAGTTGCTTGATTTACTCGATTTGTTTAGCTTGTTTGCATTCTGATTGCTTTCTTATTTTTTCTCTTTGTCTAAGGTGAAAAGAGCCCAAGGAGTTCTGGTTGAATGGTCAACTTCTCATCTATAGTTAGCCTCTTGCTTTGATAGTTGAGTTTTTCCACTATAAATCGTTCTTCTTCTTCTTAATTTACATTGTATTCTTGCTTAATGGATGCTTTTCCAGTGTCCCCTTTTGGTCAAGTTAAAAAAACCAACTGAGGGCTAGTGAGAGTTGACTTTTCTTCATTGCTCTCAGTAAACCAAGCATCTGCTTGACCGAATAGGTAAGTTGTTTGGTTTTTTTGGATCTTGTTGTTGATGCTGAAGACTCAATATATTTGCATCTGCTGACTTTCTCTTTATAGAATGCGAGTTTACATTCTTATAGCTTTTGCTTGTCTTTCGTGCCTATAACATTTACATCTTCCTTCAACAAGCTGCGTGATTCTTTATTTTCAACAACGACAACAAAAACAAACTAAAGCCTTTATCCCACTTGCGTGTTTCTTTATGTAAGCAGGTTTAAATCGTTACAGACTTGGTGAAGCTCTACGAATAGACAGTTCAATTGAGTGATGCATTAGCCTTTCAAGGTTGTAAGTTCATATATAGTTTGTTGCTTTCATTTTATGGTAATTTATTTGGATGGTTTAGGGAATACTGGTAGGAACTTAATGGTGAATAGATTCTTTATGTACCAGTTCAGAATAGTACGCTTGGCACCAGAAACTGTTTTTTGTCTGTCATGTTTTTATTCTGAAAGCGTGCAGCTCCAGCTACTTTTTATTGAGATAGGTTGTGGTTTTGAATTAATATTTGAGTTATTATGGGGAAGTGGTATTATGAGTATATACTTATTCCAGAAACCTTTCTTTAAGAAAAATATTCTTGGAAGACTTGGACAAAATTAGAAGGTCACTATGTTCCTTGATCTCTGGCAAAGTTGAAATGGTCAATTTAAGCTACTATTACAATATCTACCTTTCCTTTTATGCGTCTGAAAAAACATTCAGTTGTTATTGTATGGGTGAGATGTTTTTGAGAGTACTTAGTCTTCTGAGGAGTGTGAAGTCTTAGAAATTAGCATAAGTGGTAGTGGAAAAATAATTTAGGTCTTTTAAACTAATTCTTTCCAGCAGGCCGTGATCATCTGCAGAAATTATGTAATAAGTAGTCACATACGAGGAGCCTTTTCTTTGGAGAATGAGTAATACTTTTGTCGTAGTTTCTTCCTAAAGATGATAAGAAATGACTAGTTTGAAGATAGTGAGCTTTGTTAATAGGTGTTTTAATCCTTTAAAATCAACGAATTGTACATACAAGGAATAAGGTAATAATCAACGTTTTTAGCAATAGTTTAACTAGTTCTTTGTAAATGGCTCATGCAATATTAGTTCAATAGGCCCTTCCTTCCATTCCCAATTTTTTTAGTTATCATTTGATTTAATCACGCTGGTCTTACATTTCACGTGTTTGGATTGTTGAACTAATGTATGTTACAATTCTTTTTAGTGTTTTGATCAATTTACCATTGGAAGTTAGTAGCAAGTAACTGGTAGGATTTAGGAGCTCCTGAACTGCTATTGTTGTTGGTGGGAACTGGAAATTTATTGCAACTTAGAGTAATGTCTTAGGCACAATTCTCTACTCCTACTTTTAGAGATGTTGTATGCAGTAAACAACTAGTTAAGTAGGCCCATCTATATTGTTGTTTTTCTTGCTTTTTCGAATCCTTCTCCTACTGCATAACTTGCTTAGTTTGCTTGGTCACTAGAGTGCTTGTTGGAGGTCAACTATCGTTCAACACTGGTACAAAATGAATTAGTTATTTGCTTGCTTGGATAAGTTGCGTGCGTCTCTGAGTTGTTGTGTTGCTTGAATTGTTTAGCTTTCTTGCATTCCTATTGCTTTCTTATATTTCGTCTTTCTGGTACACTCTGTTTATGGCTGGTGGGAAATGCAACAAGCTGAACCGTTTTCCACTTTGCCTATGTTTGTGTAAGGCACCGCAAAGCACATTGTGGTGCCTAAGATGTTTTGTGGAGGATGTTGTTGGAATACACAATAGTTCTAACAATGATAAGATTGCTATTACAGCAAAAATCTACCTCTACTTTTTACGCATCTAAAGCATATTCAGTTGTCTGATATATGTGAGAAGTTCTGTAGAGGACTTGGTCTTTCGAGAAGTGTGAAGTCAAGCAGTGATTTTCCCTTTATAGTTAATCTGCTTGCTTCCTTGAATCCTCTTTTGCTACTTGAATTCGTACTTATCTTATTTTTTTTTCTGT
This sequence comes from Acanthochlamys bracteata, assembly GCA_019914995.1. Taxonomy (NCBI): domain Eukaryota; kingdom Viridiplantae; phylum Streptophyta; class Magnoliopsida; order Pandanales; family Velloziaceae; genus Acanthochlamys; species Acanthochlamys bracteata. Next base: position 5,133,358 of record CM034140.1, on the reverse strand, counting down.
CTTTCTCTTTTCATAATACAGTTTTGATTTTCACTTCTTCTTTTTGTGTTTCTTGCCGTGGTACATCTTCCTTCAAGAACCTGTGTGTTTCTTTATTAAAGCAGGTTCAAATCATTACAGACTTGGTGAAGTTCCACCAGTTGATAATTCGGATTGTGTAATACATGAGCTTTTCAAGGTTTTATATTCATAAATAGTTTGTTGCTTTCTTTTTATGGTAATTTATTTGAATCATTTACGAAATATTTGATAGATTTTTAATGGTGAATAGTTTTCATTCTATATGTAGTTGAGAATAGTGTGGTTAGCACCAAAAACTGTTTCTTGTCTACCATGTTCTTAGGCCAAAAGCGTCCAGCTGCAGCTACTTTCTACTAAGCTAGCTTGTAGTTTTGAATGAGTATGAGAATTACTATGGGGAAATGGTTTTATGAGTATATACTTTTTCCAAAACCCATGCTTTAAGGAAAAATTTCTTGGAAGACACTATGACTTGCAAACCTAAATGGTCGCTATGTGCGTGGGATCTTCGGCAAAAGTTGAAAGATCAAAGTTATAGCTATTAGAACAAAATTCAGCTCCCCTTTTATGCGTAAAAAAAGTCATTTAATTGTTTTAGTGTGAGATGTTTTCAAGAGAGTCTTTAGTCTTTTAGGAGGAGTGTCAAGTCCTAGATATTGGTGCAAGTTGTAGTAAATGGGGTAGGAATCTAGTTTTTCCAAATTAATGTTTTTCGTGGGGTCTTGATCATATCAAGAAATAGTTGTAAGTAGTGACGTATGAGGAGCACTTTTTTGGAGGATGATCAAAAGTTTGTGGTAAGAACGCTAGCAATTGCTAGTTTCATGATAGTGGGCTTTGTTCGTTTAATTTTTCATCCTTTAAAATCTAAGAATTAAAGTAACAGGAAATAAAGTAATTCAAAAAATTATTATGATCATCGAAGCAGTTCTCGAGAAATGACTCAGTCAATATTAGTTCAATATGGCTTTCCTTTCAATCCCATTTTTTTGAAATTTACAATTTGATTTGATCGGAATGGGCCTTACCTTTAAAGTGCTGGAATTGTTGAACTAAAGTATGTTCTAGTTCTGTTTTCTGTTTTTCATCCATTCACATCTAGAGTTAGTAATAAGTAACTGGTAAGAGTTAGGAGTTCCTGAACCACTATTTTTGTTAGTGACAACTGAATTTATTGCAACCTACAACAATGTCTTAGACACAGTTCCTCTACTCTGACTTAACTGAATGTGGATATAGAAGCCATATTTAACTAATATCTAGTTAACTAGACCTAGCCATATGGCCGGTTTTCTTGCTTTTTTGAATCCTTCTCATTGTGCTAACTTGCTTAATTTGCTTGGATGCTCATTGTTTTTCGTCTCTCACCCTTGACGTCACTTCTTCTCTGGTTAAAAGGAATCGGTACAAAATGAAGCAGTAACTCTCGCTTGGATAAGTTGAGTGCTTCTCTTAGTCATTCTGTGTTGCTTGAATTGTTTAGCTTGCTTGCATTCTTATTGCTTTTTGTATCTCTCTCTTTGTCTCAGGTTAAAAGAGCACGAAGAGTTTTGGTTGAAATGGACAACTTCTCATCAATGTTGACAGTCAATTAGGTAGCTTCTTGCTTTTATAGTTCAGTTTTTCTGCTCCAAAGCGTTCTTCTTCTTCTTAATATAGTTTGTTTTCTTTTCTTAAGTTATGCTTTTCTTGCCTCCCCCTTCATTCAGGTTAAAAGAGCACGAAGAGTTTTGGTTGAAATGGACAACTTCTCATCAATTTGACAGTCAATTAGGTAGCTTCTTGCTTTTATAGTTCAGTTTTTCTGCTCTAAAGCGTTCTTCTTCTTCTTAATATAGTTTGTTTTCTTTTCTTAAGTTATGCTTTTCTTGCATCCCCCTTCATTCAGGTTAAAAAACCAATTGAGGTTGGTTGAGAGTCAGCTTTTCTTCAATGCTCTCCATAAACCAAGCTTTTACTTGACTTTGTCGGTAAGATGCTTGCTTCTTTGAATCCTTGTGTTGATTCTTAATGTACTTACTCCTGTTTCACATCAATGTTTTGCTGCTCCTATGTTTCCTTATTGTTTGGAAGAGCCAATCTCATGCAGTAGCTTTTGATGCCAATTTGTCGTTATATTTGTAATTTAATAATCGTATGCTGGTTCGCAAAAAATTCTTAGCCCTTCTTACATAAACTACAATATTTGATTATTCAAGCATTGTAACACTCTACATATTGACAGGTGAGATAACTCGAGCTGCAACACAGCTTCAAGGGTCCTTGCAGCCCTCTTGCTGTGAACGAAGGTAAAGGACTTCCCGGTTTAGGTTTTGAGATAAATTCGACGGCTGAAGTGTTTTCCACTTTTCCCAAGTTTCTGTGTTGCATTGCAAAGCACAATAGTTGATATAGTAACTTGCTTATCTTTTGTCTCTCTGGTACACTCTGGCGATGAGCAGGTGTGAATGCAACAAGCTGAAATGTTTCCCACTTTGTTTGTTTGTATTAAGCATTGCAAAGCACATTTGTGTCGCCTAAGATGTTTTGTAGTGGATTTTGTCATTGGGATACATTATACTTCTAACAGTAATAAAACTGCTATTACAGCGAAAATCTACCTCCACTTTTCTCAGAGCACATTCAGTTGTCAGATATATGTGAGGTGTTCTGCAGAGGATTTAGGGAGATTTGGCTGCTTTTGAAAATGAGCTTTTCTATTACGAAATGATTTTTGGTGATTTTAGAAAAGAGCTCTATTTTTATTACCTAAAAGAAAAAAGAATCACTAATTATATCTTATGACGTAGAATTTTTTTGTACTTTCTAAAAATTTAAAAATAATTCTATAAAATATTGTAGAAGATTTATTGGAAAACATGAAATAAAAAGTTGGAATGAAAAAGAGTTAAAAAGCACTCCCAAACAACACCTTAGTCTTGTGAGAAATGTGAAATCAATCAGTCATTCACTTTCTTAGTTAATCGGCTTGCTTCCTGAATCCTTTTGCTACTTCAATTGCATTCTTTGTTTTGTTTTTAGTGTCCTCTTGGAATATGAGTTTAGATTCAATTCTCATATCTTTTGAATATCTTGCTTGCCAATAATGATTACGTCTTCCTTCAGTAAAGCTATTCTTCAAGAAAACGTTTCTTGGAAGACTTCAAGACTTGGCAAACGTAAATGGTTACTATTATCATGGATCTTTGACAAAGTTGAAAGATCAATTTAATAGCTTTTAGATCAAAATCCACTTCCCCTTTTATGCATTAAAAAATCATTCAATTGTTATACGCTGAGATGTTTTTGAGAGTCTTGAGTCTTAGTTATTGGCATCAAGTGGTAGTAAATGGGCTAGGAATCTAGTTTTTTCAAATTAATTTTTTTTCCAGGGGCGGGCCTTGATCATATCAAGAAAGTTGACGTAAGTAGTGACATATGAGGAGCATTTTCTTGGGGAACGATTAAAATTATTGTGGTAGTTTCTTCCTAAGAACGGTACCATTTGTTAGTTTTAGGATAGTGAGCATTGTCCATATATATGTTTATCCTTTAAAATGTAATAATTATACCTACAGGAATAAAGTAATAAAACAGTTTTTGCGATGTTCTAAGTCGTTCTTAAGAAATAACTCAATGCAGTATTAGTTCAATATGGTTTCTTTTCATTCCCATTTTCTCTTTTTTTAATTTATAATTTGATTTGATCAGAATGAGCCTTACCTTTAAAGTTCTTGAATTCTTGAACTAATGTATGTTATAATTATATTACATATGAGGAGCCCCTTTTTTTGGACAATGGGTAAAATATTTGTGGTAGTTCCTTCTGAAGATGCTAGCAATTTATTAGTTTCAGGATAATGAGCTTTGTCCATAGATTTGTTTATCCTTTGAAATCACAAATTATACTTGCATGGAATAAGGTAATAATAAACTATTTTTGCAAATGTCTAAGTGGTTATTGTAAATGATTGGTACAACAATATTAGTTCAATATGGCTTTGCTTCCATTCCCTTTTTTACTTTATAATTTGATTTTACTGGGATGGCCTTACCTTTAAAGTGCTTGGATTGTTGAACTAATGAATGTTACGATTTCGTTTCTTTTTTTTTTGTCCTTTCGCAACTGGAAGTTTATAACAATTAAGAGGTACGTGTTAAGAGCTCCTGAACTGTTTTCTTTTCTTTTTTTTTTTGTTTTTCGTTTTTTATTTAGTGACAATTGGAATTTTAATGCAACTCAACAACAACGACTTGCGCACAGTTCTTCTACTCCTACTTAGTTGAATGCGAGTAGAAAACTAGTTAAGTAGACCTGACCATGCAGTCGCTTTCCTTGCTTTTTAAATTGTTTTGCTTGTCCTTAACTAGCGTAGTTTGCTTGGATACCCATTGTTTTTTGTCTCTCACTTTCCATGTCACTTCGTGTCGGGTTAAAAGAACAACTGGAGGGCTGGCTGGAGGGTCCTTCAACACTGGAACTAAATGAAGCAGTCATTCACTTGCTTGGGTAAGTTGCGTGCTTCAATTGTTTAGCTTGCTTGCATTCTGATTGCTTTTCTATCTTTTTCTCCATTTCCTGTTAAAAGCAAGGAATCCTGGTTGATAGTTAAGTTTTCTGCTTTAAATCATTCTGCTTCTTCTTAACATTCTTATTTTCTAGCTTATGGAATGATTTTCCCGTCTCCCGCTTCATTCAGGTTAAAAAAAACAGCTGAGAGCTGGTTAAGTCATCTTTTCTTCAATGCTGTGTATAACCACGTATCTGCTTGACCGAGTAGGTAATTTCTTCGGATCCTTTTCTTGAAGCTTAGTATACTTAGTCTTCTTTCACCGAATGTTTTGCCACTCATACACTCCCTTACACAATGAAAGACCCAATCTCCTCCATTTGATGCTAATATATTTACAATCTAACAGTATGCAGGTTCAACTGATGGAGTATCGGTAAGACTATTCTTATTGTAAATCCTTTTTTTTTTGTTTTTTGTTCTTCATTTATATTAACTCAACCTCAGGGTGCTTCAGCTGGTGTCTTGAAGGATGTTAAAATGCTAATGCTTGAAAATTCTTAAGTCGTAAGCGTACCTTGGTGTCTGAGCAATGTTTATTTGTAATATATTTATAGTTTTCTCCTTATTATATCCAGTGCTTTGATGTTGTTTGACATTGCTGCAAACCTGTCTTGATTTGAGACAAACTGATCTTACAATTTAGGTCCTTTTCTTCTTTTCTTCGGAGATAAACATGTTAATTTTGAAGGAACAAAGCAAGGGACGATTTTGTGCTGTGAGTTGGACAGCATCTTCATTTGACATGGATGTTACCTTTTCTTATATGACCGATCCTCCATTTTATAATTCTGAAGTCTTATTTGTAAAGGTGATATTATAACATTGGCATAAGGAGTCCAGTTTCATAACTTCATGTTGTACATGTTCTGTTAACTAAATGTGCTTAGGGTTATTAAACTTTGCGTTTTCTCTGGTGTTCTTGAAATCCCATAGATCTTATGCTACTTCATTGAAGTTTTCCTCTGTGCTATGCTCTTGTTTGATCAATCTCCTGAATAACTTCTTAAATTCAGTTAATCCAGTTAGGGGTTCTCTGAATTTCATGTTTTTCCTCGTACTTCCATTCCACGACTGTTGACGAATTGCTTTTGATCGCAAAATACTACTGGTACTTTTTCTCTAGTATTTGCCATGTTCCTTTCTGGTATAGCAATTTATATGCAGCTTGAGGTTTTGTATATTCATCCTGACTTATTTTTTGCATGATTCTCTTACTTATATTGAAAGTAAAAATTGTTTAATTGTTTGACATTTATCACTTGTGCAACTTGTATCTTCTTAATCACTTCCTGGATATGTGAGTAAGGTTAAGGTTAAGCTATAACTTTTTTTTACTATAGTGATGGTATTTGACCTGCGAAGGCCTTCCTGCTTTGATGGTCAAAGTATTTGTTCTTAAGGATAGACTGTCACGATCAATATAAGTATAGCATTCTGATAGACATTTGAGAATGTGAAACTGGTTCAACACCTTTCATGACCCACATGTCCCTTCATGGAGACATTGTAACTAGAGCTTGTTCTTCAACCTGAGGCCTGGATCCGATTTTTTGTGTTCTTTCTCTATGTGTAACAAGGTTTTTATATGTTTCAACCTCGGTGTGAGCAAGTAGAAGTTGAACGAGATGATAATTGAGTTGGTTATTGTTTCTTGCCCGAGCATCTTAAAATTTGTAACTTCATATTTAATGATCAATTTGGATGTACTAGTTATAGCTTTTTTGGTTTCCCTTTATGAAAATGTGGTGTAGGCATAATATTGTTCCATGGTCAGGGTCTTCCATAGTACTTCTTAGATGTTCTTGTCAGACATTGATGTCAACTCTTTTCTTAATACAATCAGTAGTAAGGACATAGCAATTTTCAATTTTAGAATATTGTGAATTGACATTAGCTTCTGTGGACTAATTTACTAGTTCTTGGAGTAAATTTTACAAATTCATCGAATAACTTTGGTTGAATTCGATCTATTTTCTGTTTGACATTTAAGTAATTTACTTGTAGATATACCCAGTTAATAATTGCAACTTTATTGCATTAATCTACTTATAATTAAGAAATACGAAGATATGTTCATCTTGAAATTGACTTGCCTGGAATTTCAGTTATTGTTATGCTGCATAAAGACAATGTAAGCAAAAGCTTGAATAACGATGCACATACTAGATCACAAAAGCTTGAGCAGTCAAGATCATATGCTAGCTCTTTCTTATTGACTTATAACAGTGCATATCCAAATGTCTGCAAAAAAGGGTGAGTTGAGCTTCTGGGGAAAGTTGCTGTCTAGATCCATGATTAGTTTATGGAAACCAAAAACCCCATAAAGTAGAGAGCTTATACGCCATGTGGAAAATAGAATATAGAGGCGATAAAAATGGAAATGGAATTCATACGAACTTACTAATTCTGCCAAAGATTCAAGTTTCAGATAAATTATGACAAATATTTGGAGTTATCATTTATTTGAGTAGTTATAGTTAGAATAATGTTTAGGGTATGGTTTGCAATGGCTCACTAGATGCAATTATTGCACATAATCTAGTCTAACTGTGAAGCCAGTGCTGCACTACTAACAACATGATTAGAGGAGATCCAATGTTCATGGACGGATTCAGTGTACAGACATGGTGGACTTGATTGCAAATTTACTATTCTAAACAATCTAGGACCTTGGCCCTTTCTGTCACTAAATGCAGTTTCCTTTTCCATCTAGTAATCGTTCTTGATCATGTTCTGGTATTTTATATTTTAGTTTTCTAATGGATTACTTATTAAACCTTGCTCTTGTACACGGAGAAATGGCTCTAGAAGGTCTTGTGCTTATCAAAGGCCAAGAACGGAAATTTTGAGACCAGTACTGCTCAAAAACATCCTCGTCTCAAGAAAATGTTGTACTTTATTGCAGCAGCCAAAACGGTCTCAATACAGAAAGCATAGGGAAGGGAAAAACATATGTTGCCATTGTTAAGTTTCTTATGAGTTGCTTTGAAGGAGACTAGAAGATGGTTGATAAAGTAGCTGCATTGGATGAAATTCAGACTAGAAGATGGTTGATAAAGTAGCTGCATTGGATGAATTTCATCCATTGCGATATCCCTTTATTGGAGCATGCTTTGGGATTTGAAGGATCGGTAGAGGTGCATGCAACAACTACCATGTCTTTAGTTGAGGTTGCTTCATACCTCAGGTGCATTTCATGATTTGCTAACAAATCATAATATTCCTGCAAATTTAGTCTACAGTATAATGTGGTAAATGACCATAAGGTTGCTCTACATATAATGTTTAGCTTAAACGTTTGCAGATAATAGCTTCATGCTACTCTGAGTGCAACACTTGATTAAAGCAATTTCTGTGTCATATTGAGTTGGAAATACCCATGAATCTGCTGCATGCGAGGATTTGCATCTTCTGCAATTTCTAACACAACTGTTTCTGATTTTATATCAGAACTCGAATGTTTTTCTGCAACCCAGGTTCCAAGGTGTGAAAATTACATAATTCATTTTATTTCTCATTTATGGATATTGTTTGGTCATGTTTTATATCTGTTTAACTCTTTGAACTTTTCTATGGTTTGCGGCAGGTTTGAATACCAGCATGGAGTTTATTGTGCCGTAGGATATGTAATTGCCGAGCATATGAAAAAATCTGAACCTGTAAGTCCTACTTTATTCCGGTCATGCCAATTTCATTACAACTTCTGCTTTTGGTTTCAGCCCTAGGACAATTTTTTGGATTTTGGGGTAACCTATCACTTGACCGTTTTGTGATAGATACATGATAACCTAGTTGTGGTTTTGAGGCTAGTTCATGCAATCTTTGTTTTCTGGAATTGGGTCTTGCAGATTGATTAGGTCATTTGACATGCTTTGCCACTACTAGTGTTACCTTTTTTGCAACTCTTTTATCTCTTGTTGTTGATTTACTTCTACTTTCTGTTGATAGGTGCCCTGATGTAATCTCATCTGTTACAATCCAGCTCTTTCATTACTCTTTAGTCCTAGAGATGTGGCATTGAGGTACTTATCTGTTATATCTTCTTACCTGAATTTGAGTTATCTTTTTCCTATGTTTCTTCATTCGTGTACCATCCTTAAAGTGGTAATTAGATGTTTTGGTTCACCATGCAAGGGCACCATGTCGTTTCCTCTTTTAGTTCTTATGCCTTCAAAACATGAATTTTGATGTCTTAATCATATCACTGATCTATGAATTTCAAGGAGAGTTATGGTCTTGTTTTTCTTCTTGACCTAATTATTGAGATGAAGTTTCTATCGGGCAAGGTAATTTTCCATGAATCCCTTATCTCCTTGTCCAATCAGTGGAAAACATGCAATGGTACTTGCTTAGTTGGAGGAAATCTGTAATTTCTGATCACTTTCATTTTGCTCGGTTTAGTTTCTGTGGACAATTTCCTCTTGGGTAGAGGAATTTCTTCAAATGAAACCCTTATGTCCTTTTCAATTCAGATTTAATAGTGGGAGGAAATTTTCAGCTGAGCATAGTTCCGATTTCGCAACATGAAGTCGTTCTTCTACTGATTCATCCATTCCATTTTAGTTCTGGGTGGGAACTTCACTTTCTTACTCCAAGAACTTGCATGCAACTCCAAGACTCTTTAAATAATAATATTCTATGCACCTTGAAAGCCTGAATGAAGAGATGTTCCATTATCCTGCAATCTCAACCATAGTCATCTTAGACCACTCCACATGCAACAATGTAAAGGAAAAACTCCAAGCAACCGTTTTTGTTGGCAGCTCTGTTAGCTTACTATGTCTATTGTTCATGTGCTCAAGTTAAATCTAGTGCATTTCTTTAGTCTCATGCCTGAAAACAATTCAAAGGCACCATCATCAAGGTTCTAAATTTCTCTAAATTACCTCTTCAATAAGTACCCAGTTCATGGTTGAGCTGCTCTGCACATTTACCACTGCTAAAGAATTTGATCTTGCATTTTCATAAACTTAATACTAACTGGTAAGACTTTATTTCTGTTACTTGGTGGAGAGTTCAGAATCATTGCTTGTGAGCTTTGTTATCTATCTTTATGTGTGGTTGAATTGGAAAGAAATTCATTAGCTTCTGTTGCAATGAAGCACTTGACCATGTTGGTCTTCGTTGTTCACTGCCTTAACTGTCTTCTCTTTCAAGTAATCTAAGTGCAATCAACATTGTTTGGAGTAAGGCTGGTGTCTATTTCTTTAATTTCTTTCACGCCTTAATTTTTTTTTGTCTTTTTTGAGTATGATAGATGTTACTCCATGTGTTTTCTTATGTCAAGCTATTATGTCTTAGAAAGAATCATGGGATTTTTATTTATTTAATTTTGTTTTTTCTACAGTCAGCATTTGGCAACCGTACTGGAAAGGTTGTCCAAGTTACTAGCAGGAAGGGATATAAAAGCAATACAGAAATCTCTTCTCTCCTTGAGTCACATTTCTATGAAGGAGTCCTCAATTGAAGACCCAAACAGAGCTCTTGATTTAATCTTTAGTTTGTACGCATCAAAGGTTGATATATCTGCTCTTACAATGTCAATGATCCTCTGTTTTATGAAGTAATGTAGTCTATTGTTTCAACAGCATCATATTGTCTTATTTTCAGTGATTAATCTCAAAATTTTTAGGGAGGCTCTATCTTTTATTAAGGGGAGGAGTGCCTGTAACAGCTGATGGAATACTAAAATCCAAATATCATTCTCTTGACCAAAGTTATAGTCACCTTATTTGGGAAATACATTCAACTCACAAGTTGTATCTTGGTAGAGAGTGAATCTGACGAGTCACAAAGCCATTGTCTGAGAAGTACAGTTAAAAAACTAATTGACAAACTGGTCTGCAGTACAGAAAAGAGGAACCTTGTGCTGGCTGTCGTGCTGGTATCACTTACCATGTATTGTGGCCTTCATCCTAAAATCCAATAAATCCTTCCTGATATTCAGGTAGTCACTTTGCCGTTCGTTACTAATATGCAACATTTTGACATTTGAGAGTTTCTAGAATGTATGTTGAAAATTTTCATATTTTATGGCTGCACCTAACAAATTAGTTAAGCATTGGTGGAATTGTGCTGAAACTCTTGAATATGTCTTCCACGTGTCACCTAATTTAGGATTATAACCGGTCTTGGTCTAAACCAAGCTTAGGCAAATTAATTTAGCTCAGCCCAATAAGCCTGATAGACACTGTTCTCAAGCCACACGCGTCACTTTTTCAGAATTTCGGTAGAACATACCTTATAAATTTAGGGACAAAGCTTAAATAATTATTACCATAAGATGTTCAAACATTAATATCTAAAAGTAAGAGAAATACTTTGACCACCATCTAGAAGTATCAACAATAGTTATTAATTATTACAATGTTCAAATAAATTATACACTATAAGAGCACCTAGACAAATATAGTAGTATATGTCTATCGACGTTATCGAGAGATAGAGAGTTTTTGAAATAGAGTTTTTCTAAAATAGAGGATATCTTTATTTTTTTAAAAAATAAGTTTTATTTTTTTATTTTAAAAAAATAATAAAAATATGCAATAAAGAGATCTCACTACGTAAAATTTTTTTATATTTTTTAAATTTTTAAATAAAATTTTTAAATATATACATGAAAAGAAAAATTAAAAAACTGCTTTTATTGTAAGCTGAACCAAATAGCCCTTAAATATCATCTATGGGCGGTGCAAAGGGCGATGCCACGTCAATTACATTACGTCCGCTTCCGAACTATTTAGAGGAGGCCAAATAAAAAAAAACAATAAGCCTAACTTCAATTAGGTGTAAAAGTAGATGATTAATGTCACTAATGCACTATCTAATTATTTCATGTCATGCACTAATGCACTACATGAAGAAAATGTAGATCAAGTTTATTAAGTATTGAATTTTTTCATAATGATCCAGTCTTTAGCATGGGAGGTAAGTCACATCCAATGCAACATGCAAAGTAAGTGATTTTATAATGCAATATGCTTTCATAATAAATTTTGTAGGATAAAATGCTTTTAAAGAAAACATATACCTTGAAAACTTAATAAAAAGGTAAACTAAGTTATAATAAATAAATAATTTCATGGATAATTTAAATTAAATAAGAGTTTGACAAAGAATATAAAATCATAAGTTAGTAAATGAAATAAATAAATAAACAGTCGACAAATAAATATTAGGGTCACACGATAAGTTTATAATTAAAATATTTCGCTAATATAATAGGTTAAGAAATCATTATCAAAGAAAAGAAAAAGGATCCAACTATCAGAAAGTTAGTATAATATAAAACTAAATTTGTTAGTATAATAGAAAGCTTAGTCCTCAATCTAATATCGTCGCTAGCACACGGTGTTCAGACTTCATATGTGCCCCATTGAGCATACCACAATCTAGAGTAACCGGTCTATGGTATCGTCCCTATACGTATGATCCTACCTAACAGTATAACCATAAGTGGGTAATTGACCTTCACTCACTGGGATCCTAGTCTCAACCTCTTACTCGGTTGTCTTCGTGCAACACGAGTATTTAAAAAAAATAAAAAATGCATTCATATACACATGCATTTATATATAAAATATACAAAATTATAAAAGAATTTTGTTATCCTTAAATCATATGCCCAAGGTTGTTAAATTTGGATTTATCTTAATATTTTACGACTTTATTTCATCAAAACGATTCCGATTCAAGCAAAATTATTTTTTGTGTAAAGTCGCACTCGGTCACGATCTGATCGTAAGATAGGTAAGATCACGATCTTTATGCGATTTCATACGATTTACTTTTTGAGAGACTTTTTATAATTAGATAAAGTTTAAGGGCTTTTTTACAAAAATGCCTAAATAGTAAATAACCTAATCGGTCTCGTTCTCATTCAGCAGTGTGATAGAAATCTAGATATTTCTAATTTTTAGTTCTATCGTGATGGATCAGAGACAAAATATAAAAATTTCTTCAGCTTTTCTTCCTCCGGCGCTAAATTGAGCTCATTAGTGCTAATGACGAGAACCTTAATCTTCGTGTTTCTCCTCTCTGATGCCATCTTGTGTTGCCGCCGTTAAATTTTATCAACTAAGGTACGAATTATTCTTTGCTGTTCTCTCTTGGTTTATTAGTTGTTCGATTGAGATCTTGTGGCTTTATCTAAATGTAGGTTAGAGATGCTGGTTGTGAATGAGAAGCCACTATTATTGGATGATGGAAGTTTGAATTTTGGATCACAGTAAGCACCAATTTCTACTTACTATTCCATGTCTTATGTTTCAGCGATATCTACTTGTTATAATATTCTTGTTTCTTCGAAGGGCTTGTACAATGAAAATTTTCTATTGATGTTCCATGCTGGTTATGGATATAATCCCAAATCCCTTATGGATCATATTCTTTAGTAATAACTCCTTTCGTCTTTTGTTAGTGCAAAGGGTACTGTATATCAGTCAACAATTTTCATTTCCAAGAGCTTATTATCAGCAACCTGCTCCAGACTGATCAGACGGTGTTAATTGATTAATCAGGTGCATTAGATCGATTCAATTTGTAAATACACTTGTGCTGGATGTTATATAGTTCTACTTTGTATTGCAAAGGTTTGATGTCGGTTTTGCTTTGCTTTTATCAAATTAGATGAAGTCCACAACTATCTAAATAGCTCTGCTTCATTGTCCAAAGCCTTTTTAAATAGCTCTGTGTCATTCTCCAGAGCCATTTAAATGGCTCTTGTATATTTGTTTTATTGTGCAACTTTGGTCTTAACTTGTTGGCATATTGTGAACTTCAAATTTACTGGCTTGAAAGATGGAAATTATTAATGAATGATATAGAACTTCAAGTTCACAATGGTATGCTTGTGTGTAGAAATTATTATCAACTAAATGTTTCATCATTATTCAATGCTGCTGAAGATGAGAAAAAAAAGTGCATAACTGCAAAATGTTTCATCATTGTTTTGTAGCTTTTGTTATATAATCCAGTATACAAGTAAGAATTTGAAAATTAGTATAACAACAAGCCAACAATATATTTTACAAATTTTTAGCTTCTAAAGGAAGCTTGAAAGTTATAATTAAAAGCTTGAAATTTCTACTGGAAGGTCCATAAATCACATGAAACCACAAAGATTAACGTCTATTAGTTTGTTATAATATTAAAAAATATTGTCTAAATTTAATAAGTATTGAAATAACTTTTATTAAAAAAATTATCGGTATATAAAATTTTACTATAAAAATTTGATTTTATGATCTTACTCAAACGAAATGATCTTATCTAAAATTTCGATTTTGAAAATCTTGCATATGCCATCCAAAGTAGAAACATAATAATCATAGCTTATGAAATCATTTTGAAATCATATTTGAGTTATCATACTCTAGTGATAATACCATCAATAATAAGATTCCAAATTAAAACATCAAACATGCTATCAAATTCATAGTAAACATGCATCATGAGGAAGAACATATATGCAAGAAGGTGGCAAATATGCTGGAAGGTCAAAGCAGATGTTATTTGTGCCAAAATCTAACAGTAGCTGTTGCACATTAACCCTCACCTGCTGTTCATGTCTCTCAGATACACGAGCTAACTCCAATCTGAATATTCTCTCGATCTTGTTACATATGCATATACGATTACTATACATTTGCATTCACTAAAACTAATTCCAAAGATGTTATTTGTCTCAGTACCTATTACTTAAGCAACTCAATTCGGACACATATAGCTCCATTAGAAATCTTGTAACACTGCTTTCGTTTTCACTTAGATGAATCATTATTCAATAAAGAATATAACTTAATACTCGATATAGCAAATTAGGAAGACTTACCAAATTAAAGGAGATGATTGGAGTCCGAATTGGCCTCACGCCGTCACAACCTACTTGTCTATACCCTGTCCCCAATAGCATCTAAAGTAAATGGATTAGTCGAAGGCTCACAAGTACGTTCAGAAACACAAAATAATGCTACAGCTTACCTCGACTGTGGGACTCACGGCTCATTAGATTCTGGCGAACTTTGAGCTTGTCGTAAGCCTTTGCGTAATCTATCTTACCCTATATGTTATTTGGATTGGAATTCAGCAAATTGTTATTACGATGTGAGATCAATTCGGACGTGAATGTCTTAGTTGGTTCAGTAAGTCTTTCTATCACGTTACCTAAGCATGAGTTGAGTTTTATGTCTTATAGGACAGTGCTTGAAAATTAATTAGTTAATGCCAGTATCTGGAATTTGATTATGCATAGGGGCGATTTAAATTAAATATGTTTTTAGTCGTGTGTTAAGAATTGTGAATGGGTTGTATATCGAGGTTAGGTGATATTCGTATCCAGATGTGTTTGGATTGAAAATAGAGTTTGGACTTAGCGACACAGCTTAGAGATAGCTTATGGATTTGAATATCTCATAGACCTCAGGTGAGGGTTATCATGCCATCTTTTTTTCCTAAATAACGTTAGATTTTCGGTACAAATAATATCTGCGTTGAATTCCCGACCTTACAGTTTCGTGCATATATAAATCTTCCTTCATGATGCATGATATACTGAGATGCATCTTTGCTATTGAAACATGATACTATGCATGGTATTTGAATTATCAGAATTTAAGTTGATAGTATTATACTTAAGCATGATATTTCTAAGACGATTAATTATGATTTCATGATATGTTATTATCATCTTTTTAGATTTGATGTCATATGATTTATGAATAATGAATTTATGAGTTTGAATAAAGTTTACAAGTATATGAATATAGACAAGTATATGTGTATGTATGAAAGTATTTTTTTATGTATGGATACTCATACCATACTAAGACAGGCGAGTAGGTCACGGACTGAGATCAGGATACAAGCGGGTGTGGGGCGGGCACACACATATAGCCATAGTATTAGGTGTCTATGCTCGTGGGGGCGATACCACGGTCTAGCCGGACCGATCAACCGGATGGTGGTAGCTTTGGTGTGGCGCAGAGAGAGTTTGGACATCGAGTGCTGGCAGAGGTATTTGATTGGTAGATTAGACTTAGATTTACGATATTCTAATTCCCTAACTATTGCATTTTATTTTGAAATTATGATTTGTTAAACTATATATTTTGTACCGTATTTTGACTTGACAGTTTATTATGTTTCCAATAATAACACTTAATGTTTATTATATTAATTGTTTATTTGTTTAATTATTTAGTTGCATTTTTAACTTACGATTTATCGTCTTATGTAACTTTTTACTAACGGCTTGATTTATCTATTTAATTAGTTAATACATTATGATTTAATACATTATGCTTAACTAATTATATATTTATAAATCGTTTTTGATTCATTATCTAATTTTTACTAAGTTTGCAATGGATATGTTTTTCTTAAATAGTGTTTATACTGATCATTGTTATTTGGAAAATCTTATTAACTCTATTTACTATTAAGCATTTATTGTTGCATAATGCATTGCATATAATCGTAACCTTTCTACTAAGGACTAAGTCAGTATAGTACAATTCAGGACATTGTAGGAAGATCCTCAACCAATCCTTACATTTTTGTAGATGTAGAAAGATAGAATCAAACATTAGGTAATGTATTAGAAATCTTAAACCGTACATCTACTATTCACCACACTAAGAATGAGCTCATTCTTTTCTTTGGCCTCTTATAAATTCGTTAGAAGCCTGTAGAAGAGGACTTGTCATAGCATCGTCTCTCGGGCATGCGCTTGAAGGGTACACTTTTACACAATTTGTTTTATTTTTGCATGTAGTTGGCTTTGTGCTTCAGAAAGCTGTGTTTTCTCTCAGGTGTATGTTTATTGTTATAACTTGTAATAGATGTGAGAAGCTGCTAATAAGCAGTAGTTAGTGTATGTTCCTATTGAGTTGTTGCTTATAATTATTCTATGAAGGTTATATGCTAAAACGTATTGTGGTTAATGTGAAGATATACTCCTGAATTTGGGGAAGATTACGTTGAAAATTTTGACACTTGATATATGTTTGAGTTTGTTTAGGACAGTTTTGAGTCATGCTCTAGGTAGGTTTGCAGAGCTCGTCAACTCTTTAGATTGCAGAGCCATATGATCATTACATATGCATTTTGCATTTCAATATCGCTATTCATGTTTGTGTGTAGCTTAGGCTTTTGGTGTCGCATTAGCACTATGGTTCTTGTCTAGGTTTTCCAAAGTCGCATTAACGTTAGCTTCTTTATTAGGATTTGGTGTTCATGTTAAGACTAGTATTCTTATTAGGCTTACGATTATACCGAAATTCGTGAGAACGATAGCATTGTTTTCTTATTTAGGCTTGCGACTTTGCGAAGTTCTTTAGGCCTACGCTTGTTTGTATTTGTTAAGGGAAGAGTCTTACTCACTATACATTATTCATAGGACATTCGTTTCCTTAGGCAAGAAGTAGAGTTTCTTGACTGAACTAAGGCCCATGACGGATGGACATGAGGGGCTCTATATACGTATAGTTCAAGCATGTTTGAAAGTTACTTAGCCTTGGGTGATAGGAAAATTAAGAAATTTGGGAGAAGACAAGCGCAGGATGATTAGTCCTTATAATTTTGGAGAGAGATCGAAGAGAAGTTTTTTAGTGTCGTACTTCAGCCAAAATATAGTCACTGATGTCCTTTTGTTCAAGCACCAATACCGATCATGTATCAGAAACAAAAGAGAAAAACGTTACTAAAAAATTAGAATGTATAGTAAACTTCATAATCATATAATAAAGAAGTTAAAAAACGCATACCACATCTAGTTTACTCATCCTACCTCCAAACAATATGCCTTTTCTTTGTACACATCACTCTCGCTATGACAATTATGTACACTTAGGTTTTGGATCATTTCATACTTTTATTTAGAATTTTGACCCCTTAAATGTTATAAGCTAAGTCTTTTATAGAAAACATTGAGAATAAAAAAATGCTTCTAATTCACTCATCCTATATTTCAATGCAATGCCCTTTTTTCTACACATCACTCGCTGAGATTATAGACTTATAGATTTCGAGTCATTTGGCTGCTTTTTTTTTGAGTTTTAAGCCTTTAAATTTCTATAAAGCTAAGCTTTCTTATATAAAATTTTAAAAATCTAAATTACTGTTAGTTCATTCATCCTACATCCAAACACAATGCCATCACGAATCTTCAATCCGGCCCCAACCTCGCTGACGTTCTTCTCTTCTTCCACTGTTCGACGATCAAAGCTTTATCAACGCCGTTCAGGTTGCTACATCTACTCAGAATGACCTTGGGCCAAGCCCAACTCAACTCTTAGTTCCCGTTTCTCATTTCTCCCGTGTGTTATATAACCTTCACTTTTAGTTTTTTCTTAATCTTATCTCTTTCTCTTTAGTGCGTCAACGCCTGCGGCTATGCAGTGCGTGACTCTCGTGCATTTTCTTCTCCGCCGACGATCGCTCTAAGGCGGCACATTTGGTTCCTTTCTCTATCTGGTGACCTTTTTCTCCTGTCGGGTTGCTTGTGCAAGTCGATTCAGTCAAATTGATCTGAGCAACGAACCCTATATTTCACCGGAGCTTCACATCGGCAAGTCAACGGTGCTGAGGTACTGAGTTACCGAAAACCATCTCCTCAACTCACTAAAACTTCCTCCATTGTCAGTTGCATCGGGTCTCTGCTCAGGTGTGACCACGAGCTTGATTGTTGGGCTGCCACAAAATTGCTCGACTTCGACTGCCGGCATCTAAATGGAGCTCGTCGTCTCTTCTTTAACTATGCTGGTGTTGCTGCTCTTTCACGCTACTTATTTGTCATACTCCTATGTAGGGCATGACTCAAAACTGTCTTAAACAAATTCAAACATATATCACGCGCCAAAAATTTTCAAAAATTTCAACAGAAATTTTTTCAAATTTAGGGGTATGTTTGCACATTAACCACAATACATTTTAACACTATAACTTTCACAGAAGAATTATAAGTAATAACTCAATAGGACACATACATTAGGTACTATTTATTAGCAGCTTCTCACATCTATTACAAGTTACAACAACAAATATACACTTGAGAGAAAATACAGGTCTTTCGAAGCACAGAGTCGACCATATGCAAAAAATAAAATAAATTGCGTAAAGATGTATACCCTTAAAAGTGCATGCGTGATGCGACGACAACTCCTCTTTTGCAGACTTCTAACGAATCTGGGGGAGACCAAATAAAAGAAAAGAATGAGACTGGCAGATGCACCGCTTAAAGTTTTTAATGCATTACCTAATGTTCGATTCCTATCTTTCAACATGTATAAAAATGTAAGGATTGGATCATAATCTTTCCGACTAAATTCTGAATCGTCTCATACTGACTCAGTCATTAGTAAAGAGGTTACGGTTATATGCAATACATTATGCACAATAAATAAGTAGTAATAAATAGAGTTAATGATTTCCCAAACAATAATGAACATTATTAATACATTTTAAAAGAAACATATCAATTACAAACTTGGTAGAAATAAATAATAAATCAAAACCGAATTATAAATAGATAATTAGTTAAAAATCATATAAAAAAGTAAATAGATAATTAGTTATTTAAATAGATAAATCAAGTAGATAGTAAAAAGTTACATAAGAAGTATAAATCGTAAATTAAAAATACAAACAAATAATTAAACAAATAAGCAGTTAAAATAATAAACATTAAGTTGGCATTATCATCGGAAACACAATAAGTTGTCAAGTCGAAATTCTTCACAAGATATATTGTTTAACAAATCATAATTTTAAAATAAAATCCAAAACTCAGGGAGTCAGGATATTGTAAACCTATGATATTACCAAACTCCAACGGCGATTCACGTCCGAATAAAATCATTCTTGAGTGCTAATCAGTTAGGATAAAATCCAAAATAATAATCATTCTTGAGCGCTAAGACATTCACGTCCGAATCGGTCTCACGTAGTAACAATAATTTACTGAATTCCAATCCAAGGAACACCTAGGGTAAGGTTGACTACACAAAGGCTTAAGGATAAGTTCAAGAGCACAAAATATACATCACAACTCACCCCGACCATGAACCTACCAGCTCGCTGGAGTTCGACAATCTAGGGTTCTGACTAAAGGAGTGTTTCATGTGATTAGAAGATGCAACAAATGTAATAGAGCTCGAGGTGATAGACGGCAAACCTCAGATCAAACGCCGACGGCCGGTATCAATTGATTTTTGCCGCGGCCGGTGAACTCATGCATGCTGACGCTGGGAGCTAAAATCTCATTCAGTTGACAGAGGAGAAGGTAATAAAATGTTGAGGAGAAATATTATTATCCTCAGGTGGATCGAGTGCCGGTGAAAAGTTCTGGCGAGTGTCTAAGGTTTTCACCCACTACTGCGATCGCATTTAGATTGCCCGTGCAGCGGCAAGAAAGATGTTGGCCAAGAAGAAAGCAAGGACAAGGTCCTAAAACGAATTTCAAGCGGCCAATGGCGAGGGAAGAAGATCACACTCGCGGAGGAGCCGGCGCACCATAGAGCTGCTATGGGGAGGAGCATGTAAGAAATAGAGGAATCTTGAAAATTGGAGAAATAAAGGAATTGGTATTGATTTGGGCTTAGCCCATTGATGAAAATGTACATTGACACCATTACCCTTGGGTATTACAATAGTACCCCTGTTTAGGAAAATTTTACTTTGAATTTTTTTAACACATGTAGAGGGTAATCAAAAAATATTAAGAAGGCTCAAGACCAAGAGATATCTCTCCTGCTGCTCGAGAACCTTACCTTCATTAATTTCATACTTGAATAATTGACACACAGCTCTTCCTCCTTAAACTGGCAATGCCAATGCTCGATGTTGCAAAATAATTCCTACGAAGAAATTACTTAACACTCAAGATTGAATCAAACCAGAATCAATCTACATGTTCGCACTCTCTCGCAAAGCTTTAATGCTACGCTTGAAGCAAGAGAACTATGAACCCGCTAAGTCTATAATTCCAACTAACTCCTAAAACAAGCATCAATACTAAACAACTCATATTTCCGACGTATGAATTTAAATACGCCTTTGAGTAAGTGAATTGATAAGGGATTATCCAAACAATCAAATATATGACTAGACAACTCGAGAAACGCATAATTGAAGATAATAATCCAAGATTCGAAATAACGAAATTTCATTTTTACCCACCTACAATTCAAATTTAATCAAGATTTTAATGTTAAGCTATAAGAATTCAACACTAGCCTATAGTAAAACCGTACCATTAACTGCTCTGCAAAAGTAATAAGGTACTAATAGTAGCGAGCACATCATAAGCGACTTTATTTTGTAATCTAAAACCAACGGCTTTAGTAACTAACAACCTAGTTTCAAATTTGATTAATATCGTTCAACTACCGGCAACAAAAATCCAATAGCAACTATAATCGAAGAATAACAATAAGAAAAATACAGCAGTAATAAGATCAATAAATAAACCTAATTATACAATATTGCAATAACTTTTCAGTAAGTGCTTTCTATATTTAAATTTAACAGTACGTGAAAAGAGGTAATAAGTTAATGACAACAAGGCCAATCAAATTGACAAAGAGCTCGCTCTCCAAAATTAGAACAACTAGCCTAACAATTTCATACTAAGTTCGACTTCAACTGAAATAAAAGGGTAACAATCATGTAATAATAGCAACAACCAAATTAACGTCAACTCCTTTCTATCGCTAATATAGCTACCTCGACAATCTAACATCCTATAATTTAACTAAAACTCGATGAATACAAAGAAGGAACAACAAGAAACAGTATCATGTTAGATATTCCTGCAAGATTAACTCAAAAGGGGAGAGGTGAATTGAGTTAGTCTATAAAAAATTTTTATCAAATTTGTTATCCTACTGGCAGCGAGCTAACAGCCGGCTGTGTCAATGCTGTAACCTGCAGACAGAGAGAGTTAGAGTGTTTACTGACATAAGTGACAAAGAGTAGTGCTCAGGGTATTTAACGTGGTTTGGCAAAATCCTTTTGCCTACATCCACGGTCACTCTATCACCAGAGCCAAGGCTTCACTAGACCTTTAATAAGCTACAAATACACTTTGAGCAAAGTGCTTCGCCAAGCACACTTACTCTACCGGGTTTCTTCGTCAAGACAACTCCTAACAGCCTACTGGATACGCCTGTCCCCCTGGCTGATTTGCTAGCACTATTACAAGGTCTAAGAGCTTACACCAAGCTCTACCTGAGCTTCCTTTATCGGTGCATGTAGCACCACCTTTACACTGTCAGTAAGAGGTTACAAAAAAATAAACCAAAATTGAGCACAGGATCTATCTCATGAATGTTAAGTGTTTATGATGTGATTCAGATGAGATGATCGGAGAGGTTGCTGAGAGAGATTTCTTGATATGATTTGCGACAAAAGATTTGTTTGTGTGGAGTAGTGGAGTTCGTGACCAGTGATCGATATTTTTTGAGTAGAGTGGTAGAGTTCTTATATATCTCTGTTTTTGTTTGGGTTCTCTCTACTTCTGTTTTCTTTATGTTCTCTCCCTATTTTTCTCTCTTTCTCCACCACGTTTCTTCGTTGCTGTGACTCCCTTCTTATAGAGTTTCTTTCCTGTGCAGGAGCCGTTGAGGAACGTTGCTGTTGGCGCTCGGTTCTTCACGTCAGAGAGGAAATGGTGTTGTCCAAAGGGTCCTTCAAATTGTTTGTGCAAAGTCTTCGTTGCATTGAATGCATTGTAGAAGTTTGAATTTGCTGCCAACGGTTGAAAGCTTAATTTAGCTAAGCTTCATGCCTGAGACTCGGTGAGATGATGAGTTGATATGGCATGTCCATAATAAATGCGATCTTGAGTTGATCGCTTTACTTGATCAAGGACTTTGACTGCTTTCTTTCCTTGATTATTGAGCTTTCCTTTTGTGTGAGATTGAAGATGATTTTAGCTCTTGTGAATCTTCTGTTTGAAATGCTTCAGTCCGTTGTGAATGCAGGTGATTTTTGAAGCAAGAAAATTTCGTTGCCGTTGAACGTAAGGGTCCGTCTCTCAAACAGAGAAGTCTTCTTATGCTTGATGAGTCGAACAAAATGATTGAATTGTGGCCGTATCCTCCTCATCCCGTATCTTTGTTCTCTGTCCGAAGATGTAGTAGCACAATGATTGGTTGGGATGATGATGGTCTTCTTATGTCTCAGTAAATTAAATGATCTTTGTTTGTCTAATCTTGCAGACTTGTTTTCAGATTATTAGTCTTATATAAATCATAGTTCTTAATTCTTTGTTATCATCAAAATTATTCTTATAATTCCAACATATCAAAGCAACAAAAATCTTACTCTACAAGTTAACCAGCTAGCTCAACAATTTAACATAACTAAACAGCCTATCTAGAAACTAGAACAACAAATTAGTACCACCACAACATGACCTAATTCTCCAACCAATAAAGTCTAGATCTATACCTTGATATTTAAACACTATAATTTAACACTAACTGAAATCTAAGAATACTAATCAAGTCCTAATAACAACATTCATCTCACTCTCACTATTTTAACAACTAAAGCCAGGACAATCACTTCCTCATCATTTATATTATGCATGCATCAAGACATTGATAGCCTGAATCTAGCAAATGGGATACTTCAAGATGTTTATTATAAAGATAAAGAAGTTAGTTGAGACATTACTTTCATTATGAAACTTTCCTCGCAGGTTTAAATCAGTCTTTTTTTTTCGCAGGTTTAAATTAGTCTCCTATAGAATTGTCTATAGAGAAAACTATAACTTCAATGCAATTCAACTATCTGTACGCAACCAAGTAAAAACCAAACTTATGCAATTCAACACCAAGCAGAGGTACTGTAAATGCCAAGGAATATACACAAGAATAGCAACAACAACAACAATAAGAAGTACATTGTTATTTCTATTGTAGCGAAACTAATCTTCATTGCAATATGACAGGCTTCAAGGGCAGTGTCGTGCCGGGTCATATTGGTTGACCATCTCACCACGGCAAGCCTCCTGTAACACTAGTATAACCTTCTCGAAAATGACGTTCTTCTAAGTCTACCAAAGTCATCAACACATTCCATTTAGTATTTCGATCATTATCGATACTCACACCTCCCTGTCTGATAAACACGCCGATTCCAGATGGTCTGGACCTCATGATAGGCACATGCATGGCGCCACCCACACCACTGGAACACTCTACGGCCACTGTAAGGCCCGAGTTGCTCTTGCCATACAGGTATTTAATTTTCGTGTTTGATTGTATTACGATATATAATTTTGTGAATTTATAATTGGCGCAGAATTAATATAATGACTCGCCCTTTATAAGCACTCCGCATCCCTCTAACTCAATAGTCCGACCAAAGATTGAACTGTCACTATTCACCCATTATTTTTTTGAGCTTGATCGAACAACCATGATTCTCTCATTATATTAAAAAAATATATATATTATGTTTACCCCGCATAGTTATGATCACTTGATTGAATTCCAACCATCTTATTATTTAATAGGATGATTTTTGTAAAAGACGAGAGCGTGAAAGTGGATATAAGAAGAAAGATTACCTTATGTTCTCCCTTATGATTTATTTTTTATATCTAATTATTTATCGTTTTAAACATTAAGTGGAACAATATATAACTATATAGTGCTATTTTACAATTATTATACAGTAGGTGTTGACATTATTGCTATATTTGATAAATGAATGACTTGATCACAAGGAAGTCCACAAAGCGTCCCCTTGCTTGTGCTCGAACTCGCAATAACAACATCAAAGTTATTTAAAGAGATGAGCACTGGCACGCGTATCACGTTCGAATGCGAGAAGAGGGCTGGAAATAACAAGACCAAACTATTTGAAGAGCCGATGGACTTTCTTCATCGACGGGTGGAAGATTGGTTACGCCGCAAAGAGGGAGCCCACTGAATCTAACCGCACAGTCATGCAGTTGTTGTATGCAGTGTCTATGGGTGTATGTTTGTTGCCTAGCGATATGGTTGATCCTAACAACGGTGAGCTTACCTTCATGCTAGCTCACTTTGATCGGATCATTGGTACTTGAGATTCGGAAACGTCTTATATGCTTAATCCGAATGACGGTGGTTCTGAATTGAGCATTTTCTTTATAAGGATTTAGCTAGGTATTTGGGCGTGCTTACCTATGCTCTGAATTGAGTCTTTGCAAGTGAGTATTTGGAAGTGAGTTTTTTAAAAAATAAAATTTGAAAGTCAGTTTAATTCATGTGTTTATTTTTTTATTTAAACTAAGTTTAAAGGTGAAGTTTTTAGTTGTACATTTTGAAATTTTAAGGTTTAGGGTTTAGTTTTTGGCGGAAAAAATTGTTTATAGTTTCTGTTTATACTTTGTTTTGAAAGTAAATTAGAAGTGGAGCTCTTGGTGGAAAAAAAGTGTGTTAAAAGCCTAGATAAATACACTCTTTGTATCTCTAGGGATTAATATTATTGTCTCATGTTAATTAGAAGATCGTTAGTTATTTTTATAAAGTCCAATTAACTTGAGTGTGTTGTTAATTAATTTCTGTTAAAGAAAAATTTTTACTATTGTATTGATTGATTCATTTTTTTTAATTTAATTTTTTAGGATTCAGACAGTCTTCAACATTACTAGGATCTATTATATGATGATAGGAGAAAGATTGTGATTAGCCCGTGAAACCTTATTAAAGCAACAAAACGAGTTCACCCTTAATCTAAAGCTAAAGTTACTTGAGGTTGTCATGTAGTTAATCTTAATTTAATTTATTATTTCTATTTAAATAACAAATTTCTTATAATCGTATATGGTATAACACAGATATACTTGGAAAAATAAAAATATTGTGAATATATTTAAAATTATCTACAAAAAATTAGGTTTTGGTTCTTAGTTATTGATTGATTGTATCCAAAGTGGTGTTTAAATGATGAATGATGTGTTTACTGAATCCAAAGTAGTTAAATTTAATAAGAAAAGGATTTAAAACACATGTTAAAGAATTGGTTAAATCATTTGACACCCTCCGTACTATTCAAAAATGTTGGTTTAGTCTGCTTATCAACTTTCTAATATTGATATCGCCCAGTTACTACGATTTTTTTAACATTTTTATTGGGGATAGCGATTGATTTGTTAGGTCAGTTTCAGATCGACCTATTTAATAATTGGATCAAATTTGTTCAATCCTAAACCAATCCATAAATTTATTCAAATATAAAATGTCAATTTTAATCCAAACCTATTCAATAACCGGGTCAAATTTGGATCGACCTATTAATAATTAACTTTTACTTTTTATTTCTATATTTTAAAACTTGAGTAAAATTGTAAATCAGTTAGAAGAAATATTATACGGTGTTCTTGGTGAAGAGATTTAATAAGTGTTCGTCAAAATGCTCATTCATTAATATCTTCATCGGTCATTATAATAATCTAAGAAAATTATTTTTAATTTTATTTTTGAAAATATATAGTGATAGTGAAAATTTTATGATTATAAATATATAGTAAATACTTTCAATAAAGATTTGATAAACATAGCTAACTGACAAAAATTTGATAAAATTTTTTATACAAAATCCAAGTTTGTTATTAAAAAAATACCAATATAATAATACTTTTAATAATATTACAATTCTCACCTTACACTATTTTATTGAAACGCAAAAATAAACGTTTTATAATTATTATTATCATTTTTTTCATTTTTAAAATTTTATTATATGATAAGTATAAATCGAAAAAGAATTGTTTCTTTTAGAGATGTCAATCTGGATTGGTGAATTTATTTTGGGTCGAACATTTAATATTGGATCAAGTTCGTTCAACCGTAATCCAACACATAAATTTATACGGATCAAAATTGTCATTCCTTAATCCGAATTAAAAAAATTAGTTTCGGATTGAATTTTTTGATTGGATCATATATTGTCACCCCTAATTTTATTGAGTCGTTTATGATGCAACTGTTTAGTTTTATATTCTTCTATATATGGAATGATTATTTATTTGACTAACAATGTATTAATTATTTATTTTAGTTGTGAGAAAGAATCATATGAAATTGTAATTTAGAGTGTTTATTTTTTCACCAAAAAATTAGTTTTGGTGATTTCTGTATTTCTTAAAATAATTTATTTTATTTCAATTCATTTTTTAATTTGAAAAGTCATACTCTTTAAAAAACACTCTTCGTATCTGTTCGTTTATATAGAGATATGTCTAATGTCGTATAAAATACCTTCTCGTTTGATAATTTTATTTATTTTTCTTTTCCCATAGCACTATATCCCTCATTGTTCTTAGAACGTATTTGAATTACCGTGAACTCATTTCTTTTATAGATCTAAATTTGAAGCCACTTTAGATATTTCAACCGTCACATCTAATTTTATTTTCAAATTTGAATTGTCACCCTGACTTAAATAGGTTGCTTTTGGATCAGGTTCGCTGGTCGAGTTTGGTTCGATTTCGGCTAAGAGCATATTTTAATGCCACCGAACTCTACTTTTTAATTTCAGATTTTGAGCTCGGATTACTTCACGTATTTTAATTGCTACTCCGAGCTCTACTTTTATTTCTATATCAAACTCTACTTTAATCAAAATTTCATTTTAAATTTTATTTCACATGTCTTAATTAGCAAACAAGAATCAAACATGGTTTGCCTTCTGCCCGATCGGCTTCCCAACGATCACTTCATCCATGCCCAGAACCCATCCATATCGAACTTTACTTTCACCGAATTTTATTTTTTATCAAATTTCAGTTTTACGAAATTCACTTTTGTAGGATTAAAACACCTTTAGATGGATCACTACAAGTGGCCCAGAAATCCTTCACTCGAGCAAATTAGTTTCATTGTTAATATGTGGAGAAAGATCATATGATTTTGTTGATATGTGGAGAAAGATCATATAATTTTGCCGCTATTAGAGGAAGTGAAACAGATTATTGTTTAGGAGGCTGAAAATTTTTCATTATTTATTTAATAAGCTAAGAAGTCTATCCTAGTATTTGCACTTGTTCTGCATGCAGTTTCCCTACATTCATTGTTTTATTATATGAACAAAGTAATCAATGGCAGAGCTGAATTCGTCATGTGTATTTTCATTTGAAGACTTTTTAAGAGATCGTTTGAGAAAGCGTTTCCCAAAAACTAATTATTATTTTTTTATTTCATATTTTTTATAAATATATAGAGAATTTATTTAAAAATTTTAAAAATATAAAAAATTCTACGTATTAAAATTTTTTTATTATTTATTTTTATTATTTCTTTTAAATCAAATAATAAAATTTATTCTTTAAAATAAATAAAAATATTATTTATTTTAGAAAAGCGTACTCTCATACGCTCCCTTATATAAGTCGATAGAAGACTGTTACGTTTGATGATAACTCTTTCGATTCGGTGGAACCCAACTGTTCTGGTTCGTAACATTGCAAATTAGCGCGAACTATAATTACTGACGGAAATTAGCCCAAAAACGAATCGGACTTGGCCGAAATAACGATTCCTTCGGCCCAAAATTTAAGCCATGGCGAGAACTGTGAAGAGGGCTGCGCTCAAGTTTGCCCGTTCTTCTAGGGTTTTAGCAGGTTTCTGTTCAGCTAATGACAGTCTCACAGAAGAAGATTGAGCGAAGAAGATGTTGGGCTTCCGTAGATCAACGAACACAAACAGGTAACTGCTTCTTTTCATTCTTTATGTGTCGACTATCGTTTAGTGTAATTCTTTTTTTCGTATGACCATCATTTGGTTCTCTTTCTTTAATTTTTCATAAAATTTCGTGGTTCTGGAAACTACAAACTCGATTCCTGTTCGACCATGTGTTACATCAGGATGAAGTTGTGTTCATTACGGGGGCATTGGCTTGATTGTTTGGAGTTTCATTGATTTCAATTTTAGATTAAAAAAAAATCGCCCCAGTTGGAGGTTCTTCTGAAAAATTCTGGTAGTTTGTTGAAATTTGATGTATGTATCGTAGAAGATTGTTCCTGAATGAGAAAAGTTTGAGAAGTTGTTGATCTTGTTCTGACTTGCTCTTTTTATTCTTCGATGTGTTATCTCAACAAATCTTGTAGCTTCTTTTGTGGATGGTGCTATCTGACAGAAATTTAAAGATTTCTTTATTTCCTTGGTTCACCCACTCTCTTACCTGCTTGCAGAGTTAAGGTGTAAAGAACTCATTTTTATAATTAAGCAAATTCGAGTATTCCAAACATAGAATGATATCGTTTTAATCGTCAAGTAATTACTACACTTGAGGTTGTAGGTTACTTTCCCGAAATTATCCAAGTTAGATTTATTATGTCAAATAAGGAACCTCGTACTAAGTTTATTATCAAAATTTCTTCAGGATCCATGATATCCACATTCTGGCTTCTCGAGCTTTATGCAAAAAGTCTAGTGAAGCAACTGAGAATTACATAAGGAACCTGTGCCCTGGTCGGGCTAGAGTCTCATTAGACTTCTTTCCACATGTGTCTTCAGTATGTACACTGGAATTCTTTGGAAGCAGATATCTTTCATCGCAAGCGACTTATGACAACAAGGATGATGATTGCTTCTCTAATTTGGATAATCCTCTTCAGCTCAGAGATGTTGTGGATGTTTTAAACAGGAAAGATAGTGATGAGTTGGCTTCTGAAACAAACCTATCTGATGATGATCCTGTTGAGGAATCAAACTTGATTTGAGGTAACTCTTTCGGCTTGTCTGAAGCAGAAGATTTAAGTGCCAATAAAGGGCCAGTAAAGGAGGATGCAGAAGCATCATTGTTCCAAGTCGTATTGGATTGTCCACGTTATTCTCTTGAGAAAGCTCTTGATCAATGGATAAAAGAAGGGAACCCACTGGGAAGGGAAGAAGTTGCCGTGACATTACTTAACCTTCGGAAGCGACGTTTGTATGGAAAGGCTTTGCAGGTGCTACATTCTTTTCAACTTTGACTCTGACAGAGACACTTGTTTACTTTTAATGATCACGGTAAACATTATCAGGAGTAACATGGTACCTCCACGGCTCCACTTGTCCCTTCAGTTTACCGCTTTTCTTTGTTAAACCTCTTTTATATTCATTTAAATATGCTGGTGTTCTGTGTCCATGATAGTAGTATAGATGCATGGATAAGTTTCTTTCTCATGTTTGGACTGGAGTGTGATTTGTATGCCCTTATTGTGTTGTTCTGATTTCTCATGTGCCTAGTTAAACAATCGCAATGTGGTTGCGAATTTGAGATACAACAACTGCACCTCATGCTTGAGGTAATGCTTTAGGTGAATAGCGTATGGAGTGATAGCACTTCTAAATGTAGATATTTATTTCGTGAACTAGCTTTAAAATGGCGTTGCAGTGTCATTCTTTCAGTAGTTAGTAATTTTCTTATACTTTCATATGTCGTTAAACCTTCTATCTTATAAAAGTCCCCTCTTATTTTCCATTGTTGTCTGCCATTTTGATAATTGGTCAGATGACCAATGGCTGCCTATTTGGGAATACATCTTGCCCTTAGTTGATTGAGTGAAAAGCTTATTTAGCTCAAATGAACGTTCATTCACTTAAACTTTCTATCCAATAAGTGCATTCCCTCTGTTGTTTAAGACGCATCAACTCTTGAACTTTAATGTTAATCAAGTTCACAAAAGTTCAATTGTGTTCAGTGCTACCCTTTTTTTTTTTTTTTGACGATATGCTGTGCCTATACATCAGTGGTTGGCTGATGATATAGCAAGTCAAGTGCTTACATAAAATCTATTAGCAATAGCTTGTGGTGAAAGTTCTAAATCAGCAATTTGACCTGATAACTAAAGTCTTCTGTGGTTCTTGCCACAACTAGGAGAAGTTTGTTTTGCAACTCAAAAGTGGTAGTGGATGAAATCCTGGTGGTACAGGTTATCTCAAAAAATAGGGTACTTCAAGGTTTGTCCCTTAGCTCCATTTGCAAGATGATGATGATGTTCGTGTGTTTTTCGATTGTTAAAACATTTTCTTATTTGGGCTTTGCTCCATGAGGTCCATAGTCAAAGATGATTAAGATTTTGCATGGTTCTCATATATGCTAGACACTTGCTTTTTTCCCCCTTAAAGCAACACTGCAATGATAGCCAGGTAGAAGCACTCTAGAAAATTGTTTCTCCAAGTTATTTTATCAAGTACCTTTCTATGATTTGTGGTAACGTCGTATTACACTGATGCAGTTTATCGAATGGTTGGAAGTGAATAAGCGCCTCAATTTTGTGGAACGAGACTATTCCACTCATTTGGATCTAATTGCTAAAATGCATGGTCTTGAAAAAGCTGAGAAGTACATTGAACGGGTCCCAGAATCGTTTAGGGGTGAGGTGCTCTACCGTTCTCTTCTAGCAAATTGTGTTGCTAGTGGAAATGTCAAGAAATCAGAGGAAATTTTCAATAAAATGAAAGAACTTGGTTTCACCATGACTGCATTTTCTTGTGACCAACTCTTAATGCTTTATAGAAGGGCTGATCGAAATAAAGTAGCTGATGTTCTTTTGATGATGGAGAGGGAAAATGTGAAACCCTCCTTGTTCACATACAGGCTTCTTATAGACACAAAAGGTGGTGAAAAGGACATAGCCGGCATAGAACAAATCCTGAATTGGATGAAGGCTGATGGAGTGGAGCCGACAACTTGATTTGGTCAGTCGTTGCAAAGTATTACATATACGGAGGGGATAAAGAAAAAGCAGAAGCTTTTGCTGAAGCAGATGGAAGGGGACAACATTACTGAGAACCGTGGTGCATGCAGGTATCTCCTTCCTCTATATGCAGCAGTTGGAAAACCAGATGATGTTAGAAGGATTTGGAAAGTGTGCAAGTCTAATTCACGTCTGTCAGAATGCCTTGCAGCAATTGAGGCCTGGGGAAAGCTTGGTCATGTGGAGAATGCTGAAGAAGTTTTTGAAAACACATTAAAGTCAAGGGGGAGGCTGCCTGCTCAATAT
Source organism: Acanthochlamys bracteata (assembly GCA_019914995.1). Classification (NCBI taxonomy): domain Eukaryota; kingdom Viridiplantae; phylum Streptophyta; class Magnoliopsida; order Pandanales; family Velloziaceae; genus Acanthochlamys; species Acanthochlamys bracteata. The sequence continues at coordinate 5,101,801 of CM034140.1, read as the reverse complement.
TACAATGCTTTATTGAAAGTATATGCAGATCACAAGCTTTTATCCAAGGGTAAGGATTTGGCAAAAAAGATGGCTGATAGTGGGTGTAATGTGGGATGCACTCGTGCGGCTCTATGTTGAATCTGGAGAGGTGGAGAAAGCTCATTCTTTGTTGCAGAAGGCCATTTCGAAAAACAAGGATAAACCTCTTTATAGATCATTTATTACAGTTCTGGAACAGTATTCAAAGAGGGGTGATGTAAACCATTCGGAGAAGCTATTCCAAAAGTTGAGACAGGTTGACTATCCTATTAGGATGAGACAATACGAGCTTCTGCTAGAGTCCTACATAAATTCCAAGACTCCAGCTTATGGATTCAGAGAAAGAATGAAGGCGGATAATATATTCCCTAACAGGCAGATGACTAGTAAGCTGGTGGTTGCTAATCCATTCAAGAAGAGCCAGATAACAGAGTTGCTTGACTGAGAGTATCCTGGTGTAATTATCTGATTAGGAGGAAACACCACATTTCCACTTGACGCAATCTGATTTGCAGGTTGATTAATAGTTTGTCGCAAAGAGTTGGATTTCCTTTATCCCGTAGTCGTTGTGAATGTCGCAACAATGGAAGGTTAAGTTACGGTAGTTTGTCTGGCCTCTGGCACAAACTCTTCTTTTTTGAAATTCTGTTTCATCTTGCATCAGAAAAACAATGCCAGGGAATTACTTTCTGTTAAGTGATAGAAATTGCTGGTTTAGAAAATACGTGGACACTGTTGTCAACCTTCTTATCAGCTCAAAGTGATAGAGTCGCTAATGCAAACCTAGAAGTTAGACTTCCTTTTGCAAATTGTGCAAGTGTGAAAGAATTGCGATGTAATTAACTATATATATATATTATCAGATGAAGGTTATTTTGACAGCTGAAATTTTATCAACATGTTTTTAGCTCAATGTATTTTTTATCGAAACGTGTAGATTGAATTTGAAGCTTTGTAGCTGCAGAATCAAACTGATATGTCCGGATGTGAATATTAAAAACGATGTGCATATATATATATATATATATGGATGAGATGTAGGCACATCTCATTCTTACAGGCACATGAGTTACTGTAGTCACATAGGTAGTGTAGAGAGGGAGAGAGTAGTGGTTGATTCAAATATTCCTTTGAATCTCGTGTTTGTTAAAATCATTATCTCTGAGCCTCCCTCCTCTCTTCCATATTTTTGTTATTTTGTTCTCGATGGATTTTTCTTTAGAAATATAACTTTATGTAGTGATATAGTCAAATCTTTGGCATACTTAACTTTGTATTGTGAATTGTAAGCATGTGCGGAAATGTATCTCTCTATTGTGACATGTAATCAGTTGCTGGCAATGTAAATCTTGTATCTTGTATTCTGAAAATGTAACTCTCTTGTGAAATGTAACCAAATGCTGTAAATGTAATTGAGCTTTGTAACGAGATGTTTGAAATGGAATTCAGTCTATTAGTTTTTTTATTCGCCAGAAATGTAGTAAGTAATTATATAGTAAGTAGTATATAGCACTGCAGCAGTCATTAATACAGTAATTAGTATATAGTAGTAAATTATATAGCAAGTAGTATATAACTGTTATAATATAGCACAGAGAGCATTATATGGTAAAAGTCATAGTAAGCAATTATACAACAAACAGAAAAGTAGGTATGCAAGCTTGAGCAAACAGAGAGTAATTACACAGTAAGCAAACAGAGAGCAATTATACAGCAAGCAAACAGAGAGCAAGCTTTCCGAAAACAGAGAGCAAAATAAGCAAACAGAGAACAAACAAAGAGCAATCTAAAGCAAACAGAGAGCAAGCTTTTCGGAAATAGAGAGCAAAATATAGTAAACAGAGAGCAAGTTTAAGCAAATAGAAAGTAAACTATAGCAAACAGAGAGCAAGCTTGAGTAGATAGAGAGCAAAATATAGCAAAAAGAGAGCAAGTTAAGCAAACAGAGAGTAAACTATAGCAAATAGAGAGCAAGCTTGAGCAGACAGAGAGTAAAATACAGCTAACAGAGAACAAGCTTGAGCAAACAGAGAACAATGCTTGAGCAAATAGAGAGCAATTTCATCTCAAAACTCATAAAGAGCAAGCTTGAACAAAAATACAATTTCATCTAAATAGAGAGTAAGCTTGAATAAAATACATATCTAAGCAGAGAGTAAATAGAGAGCAATTTCATCTCAAAAGCCATCACGTATTGATAGTTCATCGTCACTGTTGCTGAGATCAAATGTATTTATCGATTCAATATCATCACTTTCTGTGGTATTATTGGTATTTGTATTAATAACTGTCTTCTTCTTTCTATTTAAAATTTCAAGATAATTTCGTTTGTCGTGTTTAACACTAATCTTATTACAGCAAGCACATCTTCTCTATATCTTTGTTTTGGCTCTTGCAACGGATTTCTCTAAACCGCCCTTTATTCTACTATTAGCAGTAGAAGGTTTTTCTTCTCTTTTTCTTCCTTTGTTCTACGAAATATTTGGATTCAAAAGTAGAACTTGAGATGCATTAACATCAAATTGTGTGCTCTCTGTAGCAGTACATGAATAGACTTTGGAGCTCTCATTAGTCTTCCTTACTTCATTGATCTGTAGCGACAACTTTTGTAATGTTTCCAACATTAATTGAAAAGTTTAGTCTGCTTCATCAGCTTCATAGGCCAATTGAGTAGAAATCGTTAAAACTTGGGTAGTTCTCAATAGGTCAGAATGCTCATGGCCTCGTACTGCTCCACCATCATACTCAACTCTGTATTTTTTAGCCCGTTTCATCCACCTCTTAAGAATGAACTTATTAGGTATTTCCATATCACGAGATAAAAAAACTTTCATAAGATGTCCATAAGGAATGCCAACAAATTCAAACAGTTTGCATTTACAGTAGCCTTTTTTAGTGGCATGGTTGAATTTAACTCTCCACACATGATCGTCACCAAGCACTCAAGACTTATACATATAAGTCGTACAGCCATCAAATCTTTTTCATCATGATATAAAACATACTCTACTTGAGTTTTCTCAAATTCCTTTCTGAATCTGTTGTACACATTCCTATTATACACATTTGCTGCATTCTTCAAAAGAAAAGCATGACCATCGACAATGCGATCAGAGTGTTCGCTAATATAATTCTCTTTTTTTTTTCTTTTCAACAATTTTAGCTAAACACTTGTCGTTCTTCACTACAAACTCGCGAAGAGTTGTTGTTGGATGGAAAAAAATATTGTAAACAGAGTTCATACCTTAAGACCGCCCTGTAGTGTTCATGTCAGCCTAAAAAGTATCTAAATGATAAACTGGAGCCCATTTTTTTCTAATTTCATATATCTCTTGAAGCCATTCGTTCTCTTTCAAGTTGTACTTACATATCAATTCATTCCATCTCATTTCAAAAGCATAAGGAGTATAAGTGTCTCTAAAGCACATTCGGATATCTTTTCTGAATTGAGACTTTTTGAAATAAATGTTTGGAAGCTTTTCAGAAAATTTTTTCATCACATGCCACAAGCAAAATCGATATCTTATATTCAGAAACACCTTCTCAACTGCTATAGTCATAGCTCTGTCTTGGTCTGTAATGAAAAAAGATGGAGCACGTTCTCCTGTAACTGCAAGCCATATTTCAAAAAGCCAATGAAAAGACTCTTCTGTCTCATCCAAAACAATGCACAACCAAATGAAATTGACTACATACAATGATTCACTCCAGTAATGGAGCAAATGACATTTCATACACGTTAGTACGGCATATTGTGTCAAAAAATATCACATCACCAAAATACTGAAACTGTAGACGAGATCGACCATCCACCCAGAAAAAATTTATTGCTCTTGCTTAACTATCCATCTGTATTGTAGAAAAATTTAAATCTTCAATACTCTTCTTATTGAAAAAAATAAGTGCTGCAGTTGCATCCCCTTGGACAGATTTTTTGTACTCCTTTGATGGTCCCAAATGATTCAAACAATCTATATCATCAAAACCAATCTGTGGTTCATCTAGAATATCTGCAACTTTATTCACGGGTATGTCCTCATCACCAAATGAGTTAATCAACATTTTAGCTGCAACGAGCATATGCTTAGAAATAGGCATGCGCATCCGTTTTGCTGGGTTGACAAAATTATGATTATGCTCACTAATATACTGAATCACCTTCCACAATTCAGTTGGTTGCTTTGTCACTTTCATCCTTATAGGATATCCGCATTTCACTGTGGACGTACTTCTCTTCTGGTTAATAATTTTCTTATGAAAACTCTCATCCGTTTGTTTCTTGGTATGGTCTCTGTACGCACCAAAATGTTGGCAAGTCATTAGACAAGCGGTGACTTTATTGGAACTTTTTTTTTTCTTGATACTTCGAATGACCGCACTAAATCTGGTTGCTCTTTCATAATATATATAAAGTTTCTTACAGCTTCAAAAGTTGGAAAAATCATATCTAAACAAGGTGACATTTCCTTCTCTGCTATTACTTTATTAATTGATGTTGGAGAGCACTTCGCCTCTGCTCCATCCTCTGCATTTGGAAGAATCATATCTAAAAAAAAGAATCCCATTAAAAATTTGAAAAGGTATAACATAATAGAGAAGTATTTTTTTAAAACAACTTTGTTCTTAATCATTTTCTATCTTCTGTTTCACTTTCAGCATGAAAAAAATTAAAATAGTTGCAAAGATTTTTTTTTTTGTTCTGTTAAGACACTTGTTATGCTTGTTTTAAATTCAGTACTATAATATATTACAACAAAAAAAAATTTATTAAGAAATGTATTAGTTAAGACACCTTCGAAATTTGCTGTATCTTGAGCTATAGAGAAGTAAACGAGAAGAGTTAGAAAGAATGCTGAATATTTGCTTTGTCTAATAGGAGAATAAAAAGAACAGAGAAAATATGTTTTCGAATCGCAGGAATTTAAAACAAGAAGGAAGACGAAGAAGAAATAAAATGGCGCAAAAGGAGAGACAGAATGGAACGCGGGAGAAGAGGATGAGCCTGGAAGAAAGAAAGTTGGTGACGACTGTAGCAAGTATTTAATAGCAGATGTTATGAGTTGAATCTAAATAATGTATGCCGTTGTGTGAAGCATTTAATGGCAGATGTTATCGGTTGAATTCAAACGCTGTGTTAATCACAATCAGTTTAGTTCGTTGTTATCATTTTTCTCTTTTTTGTGTTTTAATTATAATCAATTTAAGTTTAAGTTTTTAATATTTATACTCACTGTTTTGAATCTTATGGTAACACTAAAAGTAAAATTTTTTTAATGTATTTGAGACATGATTTTCATCAACTACTGATAATAATGTATTTGAAAGTTAAATTTGATCTCAAAATTTTTATTTCGCAGCAGAAAGAATTACAGTAAAGAGAGAAGATTTAAATGAAGAATTACTGCATTTGTTACCTTGCAGTTACATTTTCAGCATCGAGTTACATAGCACAACAGGTGCTAGCTTTCGAGCATTATTTCATCAACAACAAAATAACAATAGACTGATAGAGAGGAAAAATGAGGGAGGCTCAGAGTACATGATTTACTGTAGGCACTGAGATTCAATGATACTACCCATATTAGGACTATACGAAAACAGTTCGATGTTCTCTCCCACCGAGCACTACCTTTTTTAATCACAGCTGTAGTGGTTGCCATCTGACTTTGCCAGTTGCATCCTTACTGCCTTGATGTCTTAAAGAGTCAGAGTAGATTCAGGGAGAAATTTTATTCCAGCCTCATCATTGCCTTATTAGTATATCCCAACATTCCAGTTTTAGCAATCATACATTCAACATATTATTTTCGGCCCAAACTATCCACTACACTACAAATACATTTTAAATCAATGGCAATACACCGTGAAACAAATCTAATATACCACAAAATAAATTCAATACATCATAAAACAAATCAGCGTGAATAAAATAAAAAAATATCAGCGAAAATCAAAACAAATCACCGAAAATTAAACAAATCGGTGAAAATTTAAATAAAACGGGGCGAAAAATCGCGAAGTTGAGCCAGAGTGGAAGCCGGAATCTGGCCGCAATCATCATCAACAGTTCGAATAGGAACCGAAATCGCGAAATCTAGCCGAGAACGGAGCCGCAGAGAACTCGATTTCGGCCGAAATGGCAAAATCGAACCGGAGGAAAAGTCGGAGATGAAATCGGGTCGGATTTCATTCTCGACAGCGGAATCGGAGACCGAAGGCCCGAAATCGAGCCGCGGAGAGCTCGATTTCTGCCGGAATCGCAAAATCGAGCCGAAGACGAAATCGAATTTGGACGAAATCATCATCAACAGTCGAATAGGGACCGAAATCGCGAAATCGAGCCGCAGAGAACTCGATTTCGACCGAAATGGCGAAATCAAGCCGGAGGGGAAGCAACATATATATTTTTAAGTTTTCTTACTTCTGTCATTTTGATCAAGTGATCAGATGGAGGTGAACTCATAGTCCGATTGAGCTGAAATTTTATGGGTAGGTTTCTAACTCATAGTTCTTCATATCCAACAGGGGAGATTGGACTTGAAGATCATCCCGGCCATAAATCGGGGAGGAAGTGCTAGAGAGTGCCCTTAAGGAGGGAGTGCCCCTATCCCTCCCCTATATATATATATATATGTGTGTGGATTGGTGTTAAGTGCACATTGTGCACATTGATTATGGACCTCGAATCGCTTGATCCGACGGCCAGAAGAAAAGCGCTTACACGCGCTGGGCAGAAGCACATAGGGGCAGCGTGGTTATTTCACTCATTTAACTCACGCGGGTCTATCTTCGCTGCTTCATTCGATCTACCGAGTCCAAATCTTCTTCTCTTCGTCGAGCCACTCCACCGGTGCTCCCCGTCGCTATTTGAGCACCTCGCCGCTGCTCATTTCGATCGAATTTCAGCTGGCAGTGCTCAATATCTTCCCAACTCCTTCTTTCTTTCTCTTTTTTTCTACCACCAAAGCTCTCTCTGTTCCAGTCAGCGATTCCAACAGCCCGCCGCTGCGCAAGAAATTCCGTTTGAGCTTATTCTTTCTCTCTTATCTAATTTTTGTTTCTATTTTTTTCGGTGGATTCGAGTGAGTTATTCGTGTGGATTCGGGTGAGATATCACCGAGTTTTGAATTTTTTTTGTTTTTTTTGTTTTCGAGTTGGATAATCCCTGATGATGATGAATGATTATTGGATAAGCTCGCATGATGTTCAATTTGTGAATGAATGGTTGTGAGTTTGGTTTCAGTAGTTGTTATACATTGCGGCAATTTCGGTAGTTGTTCTTGGGTTTCATTTTTTTTATGTGCTTTAGTTTTTATTTTATGCATTGCGGCAATTTTGATTTCATTTTTTTTGTTGGGAATGCAGCAATATATGGATTTAGCTGGAGTGTCATTTTCTTTATGGAGTTTGCTAGGAATGTAGTGAAAGATGACAGAAGGAACCGAATTGGACATTCAGCAATATAGCACTAGCAACGGATTGCAGCCAAGACTACCTCTCAGGAGACGAAGACAACATTGCTTCATTACTTTCCTAACATAAAAAAAATTTAGAGTGTAGTACTTTAGGATCTGTGATGTAAATATTTCCTTTGACGTTGAATTCTGTAGTTCAGATTATGAAAACTTGAATCCCAATCTTGTATTTTGGTTTATGAAATAAAAAAAATTCTAGTAAGCTGGAAAAATTTTCAAGATTATATATACATGTGAATGTGAATTTTATTGTGAATGTGAACACAAAAGCAAATATTGTGACATCACTTATTTTCGTTACTAGTACAAAAAAATAGAAAAAGAAACAGAAAGCGAAAATGCAAATCCTGTGAAACAAGTATAATCAGGAAAGAAGGTATTTAGTATGTCACTGTTCTCATTCCTCTTACCCACACGAGGGGGAGGCTTTGTCCACTACGCGGGAAACATATCATTTTCTTTTGTTTTTTACCTTTTATCCACTGCATGATCACACCTCTGTCCTCTATTTTTTTTTTCTCTGATCAATCTTTCTAGTGTTCTTTTTCTTGTCTTCTTCTTTGTTGAGGTTACAATTTGTTTTGTCTTCTTCTTTTCTGTAGTCACAACATCTCACGCTCTCACGTCATGGTTCATGAGTTTACAGGTTTCTTTTTTTTCCAGCATCAAATTTGCGGCATTTTTCTCCACTCACCATTGAGCATAATTTTGTTACTGTTGTTTTTTGTGTTTGTTTTATTTTTTTGAATGTTAAGGTTTCAAGGTTGGTTCTTCTTCGCTTCCAACTCCGAAAGGAATTGATAAAAATATCAAGTTGTCGTGTTTAGGTATGACATTTGGAAGCCTCGAAGCTGCGAAACAGTTTTACATTAATTATGGCAAAACAGAAGAATTCGGACAACGGAAAAAACAACTGCACATTCTAATGAAGTGAGCATTTGTCAAATGACATGCAACCGTTTTGGAAATCATAAAGTTAATATATCATGGAAGATAGATGAGGGATCTGAGAAAGAAGTAAAGACAAAGAGGAACCGAAGTACAGTGAAATACGGATGTCCTGTAACAATGAGGATGAAAAAACAACATAGTGGATTGTGGAAAGTGGTGAATTATGAAGGTAATCATAATCACGGCCTAGTTAGTCCGGCGAAAAGAATGTGTATGCCTATTTGCAGAAATATGCCTACTGCAGCTATTTGGTTGACTCATTTCGAGACGAAGGCTTACCTGTAGGTAAAATTTTAGATAAACTTGGTGGACCGCAAATTTCTTTTGACGATAGAGATTATTGGAACCATTTGTGTCGTTAGGAGGAGTACAAAAAACTTATGAGTGGCGATGCTACAGGAGTGCTAAATTTATTTAAAAAGAAGAGGTTAGAGGGTCCGAATTTGTTTTATGCATTACAAATGGATAATGAAGCAAGGGCAATAAATTTTTTTGGTTAGATGGTCGATCACGTAGTCAATGTCAGCTTGGTGATGTGATATTCTTTTACACCACCTACCGTAAGAATGTGTATGACATGCCATTTGCACCATTCAGGGGAGTTAATTATCATATGCACAGTCTATTCAGTTTGGCTGTGCACTACTTTTGGATAAGACAGGATGAATCTTTTTAGTGGCTTTTTGAGACATGCTTGCAGCTACGGGCGGATGTGCTTTATTTTAAATCATCACAAATCAAGATAGAGCTATGACTGCAGCTGTTACAAGGTATCCAAACACTCGACATAGATTTTGTTTGTTGCATATTCACAAGAAATTTGCAAAAAAATTTTCGCATATTTATTTCAAGAGCTTAAAATTCAAGAAAGATATAAAGATGTGTATTCGGGAAAGTTATATTCGTAGCACTTTTGAGTGGAGATGGGAGGAATTGTTGACAACATATGAGTTGTATGAGAATGAGCGGCTCAAAGGGTTATATGAGATTCGAGAAAAATGGCACCAGTTTATCACTTAGATATATTTTATTCAAGTATTAACACTACTAGACGCTTCGAAAGTATAAATGTAGCTTTACAAGAATTTTTTCTAGCCAACAATAACTTTTCGAGAATTTGTATTAAAGAATGATAAGTGTTTGAGTAGAATGGTTGAAAAGGAAAAAGAGGATTATACGAGTGAACACTTGTCTTGTATTGTTGATAGTAACGTTCTTATTTTGAAGAGTGCGGTAGAAATGTATACGAGGAATGTGTATGATAGGTTTAGAAAAGAATATGAGAAAGTTCAAGCCGAGTATGTGTTACATGATGATAAAAAGGGTAATGATAGATACATCACTTACATTTACAAAAGTCGAGTGAAGGATGATCAACGTCAGTGAAGGAAGGTAATTGTGAATGTAAACTGTTTGAATTTATGGGGATTCCATGTGGGCACCTTATCAAGATATTTCAAAGTCGTAATATAGAGATCCCAGATTACTTCATTTTTAAAAAATGGATGAAAAGAGCTAACAAATGTATAGTTGAGTATGATAGTGGACCGGTAAGTGGATATGAGAATTCTGAACTATTGATAACTTTCCAACTTCATATGATTTTCAATCAATTGGTTTATGAGGTTGTGGAAACCAATGAGGGATATCAAATGTTGTTGCAATCCTTGCAAGAAACATTACAACGTCTCAAAGAAGTAAAGAAAACTGATGATCAGAACAAAACTCCAATTGTCGATTCATGTACTATCAATGAGAGCTTACAAGCCCCTTGATGCCTCTCAAGTCTTACTTTTGAATCCTAACATCTCATGGACAAAGGGAAAAAGAAAAGAAGCAAAAATCTATAAGAGCAGTAGTAGAGTAAAAGGAAGTTGGAGAAAGCAATTGCAAAAACCAAAGTGAAGATAGGTAGGAGATGTGCTTTGTGTAACAAGTATGGTATTAACCATGACAAGCGAAATTGTCCTAAAAATTCAAATAAAAAGAAGAAAAGTAAGTGTTAAAATTTCATAATATTCATTTGTTAAATTTTCATTCATAATATATTTTCTTATTTGAATTCAATTTGAAATTGACATTTGTCGTAACTTTTTTACTTTTGATAGTCGGAGATAAAGATGATGATGAAGACAAAGATGGAGATGATGGTGAATATCTACATCCAAGTGAAGATGAAAACAGTGATGATGGAGAATTAGCTATAAATTTAGAATAACTATTACTATTTTGGCATTTTTGGATAAGCAAATAGATGTTGTACTCAATCTTCTTACATTGTACATATTCATATGAATTTGAAAGTGCTTGCGACAAGTAGCAAAGGGCATTGAAAAAAAAAAACTTTGAAAAAAATTAATCTTTTTTATTAAAAGCAAAAAATAGCAAAATAATAGTGAAAAAAAGAGAAAACAGTGCGAAAAGAACACTAGTAAAAAAAAGTAATCTTGTCTATTAACATTAAGAAATAACAAAATATAGTAAAAAAGAAAAATAAATGCAAAAAGGACACTGGAAAAAGAAACTGCTAAACAAAATCTTTAATGAAAAAATAAAAAACAGTGCAAAAAGGATACTAAAAATAGAAACTATTAAAAAAAAAATCTTCTCTATTAATAATAAGAAATAGCAAATATAGTGAAAAAAGAAAAACAATATTGCAAAAAGGACACTACAAAAAGAAACTAAAAAAATTAATGTTCACTATTTGTAGCAAATATAACTATTTTTTTTTGCTGTAAAATATAGTGAAAAAAAAAAAACAGTGCTAAAGGGACACAAGAAAAAGAAACCGAAAAAAAACATAATTTTTATTGTTCACTGTAGAAATATCTTCTTTTATTGTTCACTTTGAAATATAAGGAAAAGAAAAAAAATAGTGTAAAAATAACACGAAAGCACTTCACATTCAAACTATGCCCAATAAAACAAGCATATCACATTCCAGTGAAGTTTACATCAGCTAACAAAAAAGTTCTGCATCAACCTTGTCTTTACAGCATCACAAAAGCACTTGCTAAACATAACAACACAACAGCAACCTACAACATCTCAAAATTTTGTTGCTCCTTTAAAAGTTCTGCAATAGTGAGAACCTACTAAACAAAATTTGCATCTTTTCAATTTCCAAACACAAAACTATATTATACAAAAAAAAATTTCCAAAAATTCCGAGACCGAAGAGTAAGTGTATGCAATAGCAGCTTCAATACTGCTACAAATATTCACAAAATGAACTTCATCCGAAGAGCTCATCATTATTGTCATCATAACGTGTAGGTATCCGATTGCACACACCATTCACACTCAAATTACCACAACAGCAATTTGAAGCCAAATTGACATTTCTCATTCACATTCAACCCGTCGGATCACTTGACAAACTTTGAATTCCACTTCAAATTCATCATACAATGCAATGTTTATGAAATAAATACACAAATTTTAACAAAAACAGAATGAAAAAACACATCACTTGTCGCTGATTAAATCATGAAAAGCAAACTATTCTACCCAATTAAAAAATCTCACATATTTTCCACCCAAAAATAATTTAATATGAAAAATTCGAATTCTTACCTAATCCGAGGAAAAAAATATAAAAATTTAATACTTGTAATAAATTCTTACCTAATACATGTATTAGGTAGGATGAAATAATATATGTATTTTGACATAGTATCTTGAGCAGATTAGAAACCCAATCTAGCTGCTACCGTGCGCCGACAAACTCCACCGGATCGCACACTACCGACGAAATTTTTTTTTTCTGATCACAGTCCAGACCAGATCGATCGCATCGCCGATCTTCAATCCGCTTCTCCTCAGACCGATCGCGGCCATCCATAGCCACCGCTTCTCCAACCAAAGTTTCCTCCAATACTTCGCCGACGAACTCGTCCCGAGCTTGCCGACAAGCCGTAACAGACCCAGAGCTACTCGCTCCGGCCACCCTAACCGGTCCTCGCCGGCCACCCGAACTGCTTAGACCACGGCAGATTTGATCTCCCGATCCCCAATTGTCTCTCTCCGGCCTCAACCGCAGCCGCTGATCTCCGCCTCCGTCGCGATCCATGCTCCGCACACCCGTGCTGCCGCGATCTGCTCCACTTTGCTTCGCCGTGTCCGCTCGAACTCAGTACCGCTGCCATCTTCGAATCTACTCCGTCGCGTCGGCTGGAAACCTCACCTGTCGGCGTCCATGTTCTTGCGGGAATTACTCACCGTAGCCGCTCCTTCTTCATCAACTGCGGTCAATCGCCGAATTGTTGAGCTAAGTCCAGAGGAAGGCGTTGACTTGTGGCAATATAGATAGATTTTATTTATTCCACAATTACAAATGACACAACATGATATCACGTCTGTTTTAGAATATTTCGCTGTCCGTATGTCACAAGCATTGACTCAGACTCAAATCCACAATCAGAGCACAAGCTATAATGTGTCTACTGGACAGATCAGCATCAAGTTGGCGGCACCAATTATTATGGTCTCAAGTTGCTGAGATGTATATCTCATTCAGAAATAAATTAGGCTATATTAATGAAGGTCTCTCATTACTTTTGGCTACCGATCCGACCTTCAGAAAATGGAGTACTGAAAACTCAATAGTAAAAAGGTGGTTGATTAATTTGATGGACCCTAATTTGATTGGTAATTTCATTTGATTCCTATAGCAAAGGCAGTATGAGATGTAGTTGCTATAACTTATTTCGATGGCACTGACATATCTCAAGTGTACAATCTTAATAGACGAGTGAGCCGTACGAGACAAGCTGGAGGATCCATTGAAGCCTATTATAATACTCTACAAAGTTTGTGGAGGGCGATTAATTTTCGTCGTCCTAACCCAATGGAGTGTGATGCAGATATACAGAAGTATAATTCCATACTACAGGAGAATAGGATATACACCTTTTTTGACGGGTTGAACGATCGCCTTGATAAAGTCCGAAGTGATGTACTTCAGATTCGACCATTTCCAATAGTGGAGCAAGCATATACACATGTTAGACGAGAAGATTCGAGACAGATGTTATGATGACGAAAACATCAGCTCTAACGGGTGCAGTTATGGTGTCTAAGGGTGGAACCAAATTATCTACACTTCAGTAAATGCATGCAGGCAATATGATCAAGACTGGACAAAATACAGGAAAGTCAAATGCATCTTCAAGGATAAAAGCACCACCAGAAGGAGAAGGTTGCACACATTGCAGGAAGACAAAATATACCCGGGAAACGTGCTTCCAACTATGGTGATGCTGGTGCGGGTAGTGGTACAGGTCGAGCTACTGTGGTAAATGCAGAAACAATGTGCTTTCCCAGGTTGACGAGCCAAGCATTATTCATCCAAACAATGTCTCTACTCCTACCACTTTCAGGTAACTGTAATTATATCTTATCCAACTCTTCTCACAAAACTTGTAAGGAATGGATAATTGATTCAGAGACAACGGACCACATGACATATGAATCACGTGACCTCATCAATACCACTACACCAGCCAATGCCAATGGAGTCACAGGGGCTGGAATTGTGGCTCTATCGCCCTCTCTCTCATTACAAAATATTTTACTTGTTCCATCTCTTTCAATAAATTGATATCAGTGGGACAATCTACCGAGGAATTGAATTATTGTGTACGAATGTATCCTCAGTTTTGTCTTCTTTAGGATATTCTCAACAAGGAGATCATTGGTTGTGGTACTAAGAGAGGGTTATACTACATTGAAGACTTTAGTCCTGTTAGAGCAAATGATACTCATTATGTATCTGAAAGCAAGCGGAAAAAAATTTTCCTATGGCATCGACGGTTGGGTCATACTTCTTTCTGTTACTTGCAATTCCTACTACCAAATTTATTTTCTGGTTTGAATGTTTCAGACTTTAAGTATGATGTGTGCATTTTAGCTAAAAGTCATCGTGCGCATCACCCTATTAGTTCCAATAGGAGTTAAACTCTTTTTACTTTGATTCATTCTGATGTTTGGGGACCGTCACCTGAGTCCAACTTGTCTGGCTTCTGTTGGTTTGTGATTTTTGTTGATGATTGTACACGAATGACTTGACTCTATTTAATGAAGAATAAAAATGAAGTGTTTGGTATTTTCCGCTACTTTCATAATATGATTGAGACTCAGTTTTCAGCTAAACTTTCTTCGTTTGGATAATTGTGGTGAGTATGTTAGTCATGACTTTAGTGATTACTGTCATACTTATGGCATCATTCATGAAACCACCTGTTCTTATGCATCACAACAGAATGGTATTACTGAAAGGAAAAATAGGCACATCTTGGAAACATCTAGAGCTCTTATGATCGAAGCAAATGTACCTCAAAACTATTGGGCAGACGCAGTTGCTTCTGCAGTGTACTTGCTTATCGGATGCCCTCAAAGGTACTGAACTTTAAAATCCCTATTCAGGTATTATCTCACTATATTTCCTTGCGGTCAGTTTTGATGCTCTCTCATCGTTTGTTTGGATGTATTTGTGCATCTACATAAAAATCAGTGAACCAAATTTGATCCTTGTGCTATTTGTTGTATTTTTTTGGAGTATGGTACACATACGAAATATTATTAGTACTATCATCCTCCCACTAGATGCACCTATGTCACAATGGATGTTACCTTTTAAAATCAGAAATGTTCTTCTTTTCTCCAGTATCCAATTCTTCTCTTCAGGGGGAGAGACAATGTGAAGAGCAGAATTGAAATAGTTGCCCAAGATTTACAGAAGACGAGACTTCCATACCTAGTGCACTGAATCCATAGATGGTAAGGGAAACAGAACAAGAAGAGATAGCTGGCCTTATCGGAGAATCAGAATCTGAAAGATCTCTCTCATAAAAAATAGATGGAATCCTCGAACAAAACACCCCTCATCCTCTAGTACCAAAAGACCAATCTTCAAAGAATATTTCTAAGGTAAGTTCTCCTATCACTCCTACTAATAACATGTCAGAAATTTCTACTAATTATAAGTTACCTTTCAGACATAATCGTGGCAAATCTCAAATAGATACTCACCAGATTTGAAGGAAGAAATACAAGATACTACATTGGCAACTATGTTTCATCGAAAGAACTATAAGAACCACTGAAGACCTTTGTGAATGAGTTGTCCTCTTGTCATATCCGCAATGGAGTGCAGGAAGCCTTATCAGATCTTAAGTGGACTCAGGCGATAGAAGAGGAGATGAAAACATTACAGAAAAATAAAACGTGGATCCTTGTCTCATTACCAGAGGGGAAGAAAGCCGTGAGATGCAAGTGGGTATTTTCTATCAAATATAACGCAGACGGATCTATTTAAAGGTACAAAGTAAGACTTGTGGCGAGAGGATATACACATAGATATGGTGTACATTTTCAAGAAACATTTTCATCAGTGGCAAAATTGAACATTGTGAGAGTCCTGTTATCTCTTGCAGTAAATCTAAATTGGCCACTATATCAGTTTGATATAAAAAATGCTTTTCTATATGGTGATCTGGAAGAAGAAGTATATATGGATATTCCACCAGGATACAATGTTACATCTCACACTGGGGTAGTATGCAAACTTCAGAAGGCGCTAATGGATTAAAACAATCGACTCGGGGCTAGTTCGGACGATTTAGAATGGCGATGGAAAAATGTGGATTCACACAAAGCAACTCAGATCACAAATTGATCTTCAAACATGACAATGAAAGGTAACACTTTTGATTATTTATGTTGATGATATGATAATAACAGATGATGACATAGAAAAATTTTTTGCCCTGCAAAAGCATTTATCTAGTAAGTTTGAAATGAAAGATTTATGAGGACTTAAATACTTTCTGGACATTGAAGTGGCTCGATCAGAAAGAGGCATTTTTATATCACAAAGAAAGTACGTATTAGATCCACTATCTGGAATAGGCATGCTTGATTGCAAACCAGTAGAAATTCCAGTTATTCAGAATCACGGCTTGGGAGAATATCTGATTATATATCTACCAATAAGGAGAGATACCAAAAGATCATTGGAAAATTAATTTACTTATCCCACACGAGACTAGATATTGCTTATGCTGTGAGTGTGGTAAGTCAGTTCATGCACTGCCCCAGTGAAGATCATATGAATGGAGTATTTAGAATTTTTCGATATTTAAAATCCGCTCTAGGGAGAGGGATTCTAAGAATAACCGCATTGACATTGAAGGATATACTGATGCTGATTAGGCAGAAAATATTTCTGATAGAAGATCTATATCGGGGTACTTTACTTTTGTAGATGGCAACTTGATTACTTGGAGGAGTAAGAAATAAGAAGTAGTTGCATTGTCAAGTGCAAAAGCCGAGTTCAGAGGTATGAGTAAGGGTTTATGTGAACTTCTTTGGTTAAAGTTACTTACAGAGATTGGTTACACACCGGTATCTACGATAAATTTATTTTGTGATAACAAGGCAGCCATTAATATTGCTCACAATCCAGTTCAATATGATCGGACAAAACATGTTGAAGTGGATCATTATTTCATCAAGCAGAAGCTCGATGACAAGACAGTTTAGTTTCCGTTCGTGAAATCTGAAGATCAGTTGGCAGATATTCTCATGAAAGTTGTTTCTAATAAAATATTATACAACTCACTTAAGAAGTTGGGTATTAGAGATATCTATACACCAACTTGAGGAAAAGTATTGGCGTGAGTTGAAGTGACAATAATACCCTATGTATCTAATATATATATATGGACATGTATTTGTATTAGGTACAATTTGGCGGTGAGTTCTCATTCGAATCCACACAAAAATGAAAAAAATGAAAAATAGAAATTAGAGAAAACATAAAAAGAGAAATAATGAGAAAGATCTCCACTACCTCGAGCAGAAAAATGAGAGAGAGAGGAATTTCGTGGCGGGCTGCTCGGATCGCTCGCGGGAACTAAGAGAGTTATCTTGTTGGGAGGAAAAAGAAAGGAGTTGGGAAGACATTGAGCAACGCCGGCTGAAATGCGATTGAATTGATCAGCGGCGGGGTGCTCAGATCGCGGCGGGAAGTCACCGACGGTGTGGCTCGACGAAGAAAAGAAAAAGATTTGGACTCGGCAGATTGAATGAAGTAGCGAAGATAGACCTGCATGAGTTAAATGAGTGAAATGACCACGCTGCTCTTATATGCTTCTGCCCAGCGCTTAAGTGAATGTTCATGTGTGAATGCAATGCTCAAGTGAATGATTATATTCAAGTTTAGTGAATATATTCAATTGAATGATTATGTGTGATTAATACTCAACTGTGAGCTATTTCAACTGAATGCTAAAGATTCAAGTGAATGCTGTATTTTTTTTATATATTTATTTTTTTAACTTCTTTTTTGGCTGTCACTTTTTTCACTTTTATTTTTTCACTATATTTTTTCACATTTTTTTTACTTCTTTTTTTCACATTTTTTTAATTTCTTTTTTCACAGTTTTTTCAACTTGTATTTATTTTACTTTTTTTCAACTGTTTTTTTTACTTTTATTTTTTTCACTTCTTTTTTTGCTTCTTTTTTATCGTTTTTGTTAACTTCTTTTTTCATTGTTTTTTTCACATTTTTTATATTACTTCTTTTTTTCACTTTCATTTATTTCACTATTTTTTAACTTCTTTTGAACTTTTTTTTAACTTTTTATTTTACTATTTTTTTAATCTTTTTTACTTTTTTTTTTGTAATTTTTTCACTTATATTTTTATTTCACTTCTTTTTTTTCACTATTATTTTTTTATAGTCATTTTTTTCAGATTTATTTTTATTTTACTATTTTAAAACTTTTTTTAACTTCTTTTTTTCACTATTAATTTATCACTTTTTTGTTTTTCTTTTCACTTCTTTTTTCCACTGTTTTTGTCACTTTTTTATTTTACCTTTTTTTTCACTATTTTGTTTTACCTTTTTTCATTGTCATTTTTTCACTTTTATTTTTATTTCACTATTTTTTTTGCTTTTTTGGAAATGCAAATAGGAAGAATAATAATTGAACATAACAGTTACACATAACAAATTGCTCACCATATAATGCAACTTAACAAGATTGAAGACAATATTCAAGTGCTTCCAAAAATACCAAAATAAATTCATCATTCTATTCTAAATGAATAGTTAGCCGTTCACCTCGTTGTCTTCTTCTTCGCTAGTATCTTTATCCTCGTCATCATCTCTGCCAATAACTATCGATTAGGATTAATGACAAATTGTCAATAGATAAGTTTGAATTCAAAGAAAAGAAGTATGTTACTAAAATCAAAACTAAGCAAATAATTACCTTACTTGTCTTATTTTTTGTATTTAGATTTTCAGGACAATTTCGTTTGTCGTGTTGAACATTAGACTTGTTACAATATGCATATTTTCTACCTATCTTTGCTTTGGTTTCTGCTGTGGCTTTCTCCAAACTTTATTTTATTCTACTATTATCCTTGTAAATAGTTCATTCTCCTTTTTTCCCCTTAGTTTGTGAATATGGTGATTCAATAGTAAAACTTGAGATGTATCTACTTTGGCTTGTACGTTCTCATTAACAATACATGAGTGGACAAATGGAATGCTAACATGGTCACTAGCCTTTCTTATTTCTCTGAGCCGCAATGTTACTTCTTCTAATGCTTTCAATAATATTTGGTAACTCTCATCGGTTTCAGTGGCTTCATAAATCTATTGGTTTCAAACCATCTGTAGTTGGGTAGTTCTCAATAACTCAGTATTCTCATGCCCACTTATGGATCACTATCATATTTAACTCTATATTTGTTTGCTCAATTCTTCCACCACTGTAGAAGAAAGTGATATGGAATCTCCATACCCCGATTCAAAAAAACCTTCACAAGATGTCCACAGGAATCCCTATAAACTAAAAAAGTTTGCATTCACAACTACATTTCTTTATTGTTGGATTAAACTTCATCCACTCACGCCGATCACCTTTCACTCGAGACTTATATAAGTCGTGTAGCCGTCACACCCCCTGTCATCGTTATGCAGCACATACATAGTTTGAGCTTTTTCAAAAATTTTTTTAAACCTATCGTACACATTTCTCGTGTACACTTTTACTTTACTTTCCAAAATAAATGCGTTCCCATCGACAATGTGACACGAGTGTTCACTCGTATAATCTTCGTTCTTTTCTTTCTCAATAGTTTTACTCAAACACTTGTCATTCTTCAATACAAACTCTCAAAGTGTTGTTGTCGTTTGTTTTTTTTTTTTTGTAAATACCATTTATACCTAAGGAGCACACAATAGTGTTTATGCCGGCACAGAAACTATTTAAGTGATAGACGGGTGCCCATTTTTGTCTATCTCGTATATTTTTTGAAACCACTTATTCTCCTGCAATCCATATGTACACAATACTTCATTCCATTGAATCTCAAAAGTGCTAGGAGTATAACTTTTCCTAATACACCTCTTGATGTCTTTGTTGAAATTTGAGATTTGAAATAAACATGTGAAAGCGTTTCTGTAAAATTTTTCATAATATGCCACAAGCAAAATCTATATTGTGTGTTAGGAAATGCCTTAGTAATAGTTGCAGTCATAAATTTATCTTGATCTGTAATGATAGAATATGGAGCATCACTGTCCATAGCTGCAAGCCGTGTCTCAAAGAGTTAACCAAATGATTCTTCTGTCTCATCTAAAAGTAGTGCACAACCAAACTGGATTGACTGCAAGTGATGGTTGACTCTAATGAATGGTGCAAATGGAATTTTGTACACATTCGTGCAGTAGGTGGTGTCAAAAAATACCATATCATCAAAATATTGAAATTATGTGCGTGTTCTACCATCTATCTAAAAAAAATTAATTGCCCTTGACACTTCATCTATCTGTATTACATAAAAAAAAATCGGATTTTCTAGACTCTTCCTTCTAAAGAAATTAAAGGCTGCGGTAGCATCGTCACTGATAGATTTTCTGTATTCGTTTGACCGATACAAATAGTTTCAACAGTCTCTATCAGCAAAACCATTTCGAGGTCCGTCAAGTATATCTGCATTTTTTCATACTTGTACTTCTAGTTCTTTTGACTTCTTTCTCGAATCCGTGTTTTGTCTTTTATAATCCTATGCTTCTGTGATTTTCATAACGATCGTAGGTCATTTGACAAATAGTGACTTCATCAGAAAAAGCTCGTGTTTTTTTCGTTGGTCGGTAACGGTGCTAAATCCCACGGCTTTCTCAAAATTGATAGAATTGCTTCGTAGTCTCAAGACTTTCAAATGTAATCCCTAAACTTGGTGACTTGTCATTCTCCTTATATATTGTCACGGGCCTAGAGTTTTTACCTTGGCTCATGCGGTACTTAGTCACACTCCTTTGTGGCTAGGTCAGCATTTACCCAAATGAGCTATCAAAGATAGCTAAAGAAACTTGAATGGACTAGAGGAAAAGTAAGAAACACTTGAAGAGAGCGTTTTGGAAGGAAAGGTTTATATTACTTTGGCTTGGTACAACTCTTACTTGATTTGCTTGATGCCCCAAATGAGAGATCATCTGATACAACTTGAATAGCTAAACTAAAATTTAAGAACTAGTTAAAACTTAAATTTATGAATGAACTTGCATGCCTCTTACTTAGGCTATGCCTCTTTATTTATAACTCAAAGAGTTTTACATTTATTCAAACTACAACGACATTAGAACTCCTAATTACTTCAACTATAACATAAGAGTCCCTATTGGACTCAACCAACAAGACTAAGAGTTTTTATTGGACTCAATTTCCTCAATTGCTAGATTCAAGCTCTCTGCCTGAATCTGGATGCCGCACCCAGGACACCATCAAGTGTCCTAGGTGCCTTATTTTGGCGCCAAGGACACCCTTTAAATGGTGTCCTTGGCGTGCTGGTCTTGCTGGCTGCTGCCTAGGCAGCAGCCAAGCATAGAGGCCAGACGCCTTCCGGATGCTCCTTCTTGCCGGCATCCTGGGCAAGTCCGGCAGTTGATTGCCGGCCTTCGATGCCGGTGAGACAATCTTCTAACTTCAGCTCCTGGTTGTGCCGATTCAGTACCAAGCTCAGTTCCTTTTTCCATATCTTTCTTGGCTCCTGCATCATTCCCCTCCCCTTGAAAATCGACTTTGTCCTCGAAGTCAAGTAAAGCAAGATCATTGCTGAAGTTCTCAGGGGGAATTCGGCGACCATCTTTAAGTTGTGAGACATGAAAGACGGGATGTATCTTGGAGGTGGCCGGCAAGATAAGCCTATAGACAGCAGACCCCACTGCCTTATCTATCGCAAAGGGCGCAAAGTATCGGAACCTTAATTTGTGATGTCGTCGTGCTGCCATAGAAGACTGCCGATACGGTCGTAGTTTGAGAAAAACACGGTCTCCAGGTGCATAGTGCTTTTCCCTACGATGTTGATCGGCTAATTGCTTCATTCTATTTTGAGCATGATGTAGATGAAGTCGGAGCTCCCTTAAAATTTCGTCACGCTCCTGTAGCTGCATCCCCAACTCGTCTGTTCTTTTGTCACCACCTGGAAAAGCAACAATTGGCGGGGGAGGTCGACCATAGACTGCCTCAAAGGGGGTAGTCTTCGTAGCCGAGTGTGTGCTCGTATTATAAGAGAATTCGGCCCAATGCAGCCAATGGTACCATCTGCGTGGATGCTCACCCACGAAACAACGCAAATACATCTCGAATCCCCGATTTACTACCTCCGATTGTCCATCAGTTTGTGGGTGATATGCCGTACTCATATGTAAGGAAGTGCCATGTATTTAATGCAGTTCCTTCGAGAAGGTGCTCAAAAACAGTGAATCTCGATCCGAAACAATGGTTGTGGGACACCCATGGAGCCTTACTATCTCTTTGGCGAAGACTTTAGCAATCTCGGCAGCCGTATAGGGGTGTCTTAATGCAATAAAATGGGCATATTTAGATAACCGATCAACTACAACAAGGACGGAATCCTTACCTCCTGACATAGGCAGTCCTTCCACAAAATCCATCGCAATATCAGTCCATATGGTCTCTGGTATGGGCAGTGGCTGAAGCAATCCAGCAGGCTTTAAGCTTTCTGATTTCGCACGAGCACAAGTTGAGCAGGCTGCAACATAGTTTCTAACATCCCGAGATATTCCTGGCCATGTAAATTGGTGAGCCAACCGCTTAAGGGTACGAAATTCTCCACCATGACCTCCTCCAACAGAGTTGTGTGCTTCATACAATAGTTGAGCACGCAAAGAGGGGTTATTGGGCACCCGTATTCGGTTGTTGCAAAGCAGGATTCCACTTGATAGTCTCCACTCAGGTTGAGACCCCTCTCTTGCGGTCTGGATCATCTCTGCCAATGCGGAATCCTTCTCCTATGCTAATCAAAGATCATCCCAGAAGGTAGGTTGTATCGTAGCGAAGGCTGCCAAAGAAGCATCTGGTTTACGAGAGAGAGCATCTGCCACAACATTTTGTGCCCCGGATCGGTACACAATTTGATAATCATAACCGAGCAACTTCACAAGCCATTTATGTTGATCAGGCGTGTTTAGACGTTGCTCTAGTAGATATTTCAAGCTTAGATGATCGGTCTTAATTGTAAATCGCTGTCCAATAAGATAGGGTCTCCATTTTTGGACAGCCAAGACCAATGCCATTAGCTCTTTCTCATATGTAGACTTAGCTAATGAAGTGGAGGAAAGTACCTTACTAAAGAAAGCTACTGGTCTGTTATGTTGGGTTAGCACGGTTCCTATTCCCTTACTGGAAGCATCTGTCTCCACTGTGAAAGGTGCTTGAAAATCAGGAGAGGCTAGCACGGGTGTTGTAGTCATGGTCTTCTTGAGTAGTTGGAATGCTTGGTCTGCCTCTGATAATGTGTAATGTGATATATTTATTATATTTTATTAGTATAATAAATATTAGATTTTTATTAAAATTCTATTCACAATATGAATTAATTTAATTTATTTTATTTTGTGAAGTATAGGTGAATAAAGAAGCAAATTATTGAAGGAATAAAATAAAAGAGCTAATCATGGAAGGAAATATCAAGCGGCGATCTTCATTGATGCATTTGACCAATCAAATCCAAATCAAAAATTTAGCATCAAATATAGCAACGAATCTACATCAAATCTAATCAGAATATCCTGAATATATCTTTTGCCTAATTTTATGGAAGGAAGTTCCACTATAAAAAGAGGTGAATCGAAGGAGTATCGAAGAGCCAACGAAGAGGCAACAAAGGGCCGACGGAAACCCTAAAGAGAGCCGACGGAAGACAGAAGGAAGATCAAATTAGAGACGAAAAATTCTTCAGATTTGCTTTCTTCTCTTTTCCTCATGTTTTATTTTTCATACAATATTATTGTGTGTATTAATATGAGTGGCTAATTTCTCTAAACTGGAGTTAGGATGAAACCCTAATAAGTTTAATTTATTTCTTGAATATTATGTGATGTATGGATTGTTGATTTTATGTGAGTTGTTACTTCTTGTTTGAAAAGATGTTTAGATTTTAAATTCGCATGCATGATTAGCATTGGATTTGATATCTAAATTATTATATTAATTGTGTTTGCGAGGACCAATTGGAGCATAAATTACGACTTACAGGATTAACAATTGTAGTTAATATTTACTGGACCAAAGTGAATGTAATTACATGATTTATGATTTCGCAGAACCTAATGCATTGTTAGTAATTTCTAAACAAGGAGTTAGAATATCACTAACGATAGGTGATTTTATACTGGACCAAAGTTAAAGTCATAATTAGAAATCGTATCTAAGAACTGGACCAAGGTGTTAGATACAAGATCTTCACAATCATCATAATCTATTATCATGTTTATTTAAGGATTAAATTAGAGGCATTAGTGGTGGATTCTAAAACTCCAGTTGTTTGCATACTTGTTTTCTCGATCCGTGCGTTACTTTCCGTTCTTAGCTCTCGTACACTTTTGATTCGTTTTCACAAACACAACTTTTGTTACTAAAAATTTGGATTAGAGTTAACAACAATCTCTGTGGAACAAACTCGTTATCTGCTATACGGTAGACGACAACCGTGCACTTGCGGGATAGACTAGGATAGAATTGCTGAGTTTTTCTTAGTTGGTTTTATCTACATCAAGTTTTTGGCGCCGTTGCCGGGGATTGTTTTGTTTGACTTTGATTCAATCTAGCTTCATTTAGATTCATTGATATTTTGAAATTATTTTGCATCTAGCTTAGAGCATATTAGTTTGTTTTTCATTATAATTACATTATTGCATGATCACTCGCTCTCATAGTCAATCTTGATTTGAATTTGATCCTGAACTTGAGAGAGAGGTTAGGAGAATTCGACGTGAGCGTAGAAATTATTTGAATATTAGAATTGAAGAGATGGCTGTTGCACCGAATGAAACAATGGGGGATCTTGACATTCCTACAATTCCTGTATCTCCATTTAGTATAGTTCTCCCTGATACTGCTAGAAATTATGAATTAAAAACTATTCATTTTAATATGATGCCTTCTTTTCATGGTTTGAACAATGAGGATCCTTTAGCTCATATTCGAGAAATTTTCAATATGGTTTCTAACATGCCTTTGACAGATGGGGTTACTGAGGAACACCTTCAAATGAAAATCTTTCCTTACACTTTAAAAGATAGAGCAAAGATATGGTTACAATCACTTAGATCTGGTTCACTTACTACTTGAACTGAAATTCAAAACAGGTTTTTAGAGAAATTCATTTCAACTTAGAAAACTGATGCATTAAGAGATAAAATCATGCAATTTACTCAACAATCTGATGAGTCATTTTCTGAAGCGTGGGAACGATTTAATAACTTGTTAATTCAATGTCCCCACCATGGTTTGCCTATTCTGGTTTTGATGCGTATATTTTATAAAGCACTAACTGTTTCTAGCAAAGCTGCAGTGAATAATTATGCAGTGGATCTATTCGGAATAAGACACCAGTGAATGTCAAACACTATTCGAAAATCTAGCTCTTGAGACACAACATATAGATACACGAGGAAGACGAGCTGGAATTTATGAGGTGAATGGTAATAATGATTATGCTTCTAAAGCGCAGGTGAATGCTATTAATAACAAATTGGATGCTTTGCTGGCTATGAACGGAAAACTCCCAACACAAGAGGTATGTGGCATTTGTGATTTATCTGGTCATTCTACTGTACATTGTCCACAGGGAGTAGATTTTCCTGAGTTTGTACAAGAACAAGCGAATATGGTAAGTTCGTATAACCGACATCCTAAACATGATCCATATTCAAACACTTATAATCTTGGATGGAGGAATCACCCCAACTTCTCGCGGAGCAATCAACAACACCAACCTCCACCTCAACCAAAGCCATCGACTTCATTGGAGGATTTGGTAAGACAGTTAGTAATTGGTCAACAAAAGCTTGAAGCTCAGGTAGGTCAAATTGCTTAAGTTTTGAACCAAAGAGAGGCTGGTAAGTTTCCTAGTCAACCTAACATCAATCCACGAAATAATGAACAAGCAAAAGCCATTCAATTAAGATCAAGTAAGCTTATTAATAATAACGATAAGGTTGATATTTCTGATGAAAATATAGTTGCAGGTGATGGAAAACAAGAGCTGGATCAAGAGAAAAATTGTCGAAATCATCGCCATCTGAGATTGATCAACACAATGGAAAGGAATCTACTCATCATCCTTCCGGACTGCACAAGGCGGTTGATCGGTATACACCTCCTATCCCATTTTCGGGCCGTCTAAAGCAAAATAAACAGGATAAGCAATTTCAAGATATTTATGATATGTTAAGTAAAGTGCATATTAACCTTCCTTTGCTTGATGTGATTGAACAGATTTCAGCATATGGAAAATTCATTAAGAATTTGAAGGCTCACAAACTCAAATTTGCACCAAACGAAGGAGTCAGATTGAACAAGAATGTAAGTGCAGTGTTGAAAAGCGAGCTTCCACCTAAGCTTGATGATCCAGGTAGTTTTGATATTCCTATCACTATTGGTGCCAAGAGACTTGGACGTGCTATGTTGGACTTAGGAGCAAGCATCAACTTGATGCCATTTTCTATCTACAAAGAGTTGGGTTTGGAAGGTATAAAAAAGACTACTGCACGTCTAGAGCTTGCTGACCATTCCATACGGCATCCCACAGGTATTATAGAGGATGTTTTAGTTCAAGTTGACAAATTAATTCTTCCTGCAGATTTCATTGTTTTAGACATGCAGGAAAACTTGAGAAGTGACCGTGAGATCCCTATTCTTCTTGGTTGTCCGTTTATGGCTACTGCAGACATATGTATCAACGTGAAAAAAAGTACCCTCACAATGACAGTATTGGGTGAGACTGTTAAATTCAAAGTGTTTGATGCTTTAAAACATCCTTCTATTTCTTCAAATTCTTGCTTTTCTGTTGATTTATTAGATCCACTAATCGATTCTGTTGTTTTGCAGGAAAAATACAAGGATGATTTGGAAGCAGCGTTAACTTTAGATGTGGGAGATATTGATAGCTCCAATGATATGCTTGCTGCCCTAAATGTGTTAAAACCAATTCAATCTAGTTATAGAGCCTCATTTGAACATTTAGAGATGAATAAAACAAAATTAGAGCCATCTACTGTAGTCCCTCCTAAATTAGAACTCAAACCATTGCTTGAACATCTTAAATATGTATTCTTAGGTGATAATGAAACCCTTCCAGTTATCATATCTTCAGATCTTACAGTTAGAGAAGAGGAGAGTCTCATTAATATCCTAAAAGAGCATGGGACAGCAATAGGTTGGACAATAGCTGACATAAAAGGTATTAGTCCTGTAATGTGTATGCATAGAATTTTAATGGAGGATGATGCAAAACCTACTCGTGAAAGCCAAAGGAGATTAAATCCTAATATGACAGAGGTTGTTAGAGCGGAAATTTTAAAACTGCTTGATGTAGGAGTAATCTATCCAATTTCTGATAGTAGATGGGTTAGTCCTGTGCAAGTAGTACCTAAGAAATCTGGAATAACAGTAGTTAAAAATGAAAATAATGAATTGATCCCTACAAGAATAACTACGGGATGGCGGGTTTGTATTGATTATAGAAAGTTGAATTCTGCAACAAGAAAAAATCATTTTCCTTTACCTTTCATTGATCAAATGCTTGAACGTTTGGCTTGACACTCACATTATTGTTTTCTTGATGGTTTTTCAGGTTATAATCAAATTTCGATTGCTCCAGAAGACCAAGAGAAGACAACTTTCACTTGCCCATTTGGTACTTTCGCCTATAGGAGAATGCCTTTTGGTTTGTGCAATGCTCCAGCAACATTTCAAAGATGTATGACAGCTATATTCTCTGATATGGTAGAAAGAATCATTGAGGTATTTATGGATGATTTTTCAGTTTTTGGATCTTCTTTTGATGGATGCCTTGATAATTTGAAATTAGTTTTATCTAGATGTGAAGAAACGAATTTGGTTTTAAATTGGAAAAAATGTCATTTTATGTTTGAACAAGGAATTGTTTAGGACATGTGGTTTCTAGTAAAGGAATTGAGGTGGATAAAGCAAAAATTGAAATTATAAAAAATCTACCTTCCCCTACTTCAGTAAAAGGCATTAGAAGTTTCTTAGGCCATGCTGGTTTTTATAGAAGATTCATTAAGGATTTTTCTAAAATAACTAGGCCTCTATGTGATTTATTGGCTAAGGATGCTGTGTTTGATTTTGATGAAGATTGTTTGAATGCATTCAATAATTTGAAAAATGCCTTAACTACTGCTCCTATCATTACTGCTCCTGACTGGAATTTACCATTTGAATTAATGTGTGATGCTTCAGATTATGCTATTGGTGCAGTGCTTGGTCAACGAATTGATAAACTGCCACATGTTATATATTATGCTAGCAAGACTTTGAATGATGCACAACTTAATTATTCAACAACAGAAAAAGAGTTACTTGCTGTGGTGTTTGCTTTAGAAAAATTTCGTCCGTATATTTTTGGTTCTAAAGTTATTGTATTTACTGACCATGCTGCTCTTAAGTATTTGTTAACTAAAAAAGATGCTAAGCCTAGGTTGATTCGATGGATCTTATTGCTACAAGAGTTTGACTTGGAGATTAAAGATAAGAAAGGAAGCGAGAATGTAGTAGCAGACCATCTTTCTCGTATCGTGATTGAAGATCAAAGAGAAGGAGATGATATGCCTCTAAATGATTCTTTTCCAGATGAACAACTTCTTTTCATTACTTATAAAGAACCTTGGTATGCTGATTTTGTGAATTATCTTGCTAGTGGTGTAATGAGAAATAATTTATCTTTTCAAGAAAAGAAGAGATTTCTATCTATGGTGAAGCACTATTATTGGGATGATCCCTATTTGTTTAAGCACTGTCCGGAACAAATTATTAGAAGATGCATTCCTGAGGATGAACAAGAAAGCATTTTAAGACATAGCCATGAGTTAGCATGTGGAGGTCATTTTGGTGCTAAGAAAACAGCCCATAAAGTCCTTCAATCAGGTTTCTTTTGGCCCACTTTATTTAAAGATGCATTTAACTTTTGTTCTAAGTGTGACAGATGCCAAAGAATAGGAAATATCAGCAGGAGGAACATGATGCCGTTGACTAATATTTTGGTTGTAGAACTCTTTGATGTTTGGGGTATAGACTTCATGGGTCCATTTCCTTCCTCCTTTAGGTATTCTTATATTCTTGTTGCTGTTGATTATGCATCTAAATGGGTAGAGGCTTAAGCTAAAAAAGGTAATGATCATAAGATTGTCCTCAAATTTTTGAAGAATATGATTTTCACTAGATTTGGAACCCCTAGAGCAATCATTAGTGATGGTGGTAAACATTTTTGTAATAAACCTTTTGATGCTTTGTTAAGGAAATATGGCATAACTCATAAGGTAGCCACTCCATATCACCCTCAAACCTCAGGACAAGTAGAAATTAGCAATAGAAAAATCAAAAATATTTTGTAGAAAACTGTGAACACCACAAGAAAGGATTGGGCAATAAAACTTAATGATGCTTTATGGGCTTACAGGACA
The DNA here is from genome assembly GCA_019914995.1 of Acanthochlamys bracteata. Lineage (NCBI taxonomy): Eukaryota > Viridiplantae > Streptophyta > Magnoliopsida > Pandanales > Velloziaceae > Acanthochlamys > Acanthochlamys bracteata. The sequence goes on along the minus strand of CM034140.1, from coordinate 5,072,323 downwards.
GCATATAAAACACCTATAGGGATGAGTCCATATCGTATTGTGTTTGGAAAAGCATGTCATTTACCTACGAATGCATATTGGGCTATAAAGAAGCTAAACTTTGACATGAAGGATGCAGGGGATGAAAGAAAGTTGCAACTCAATGAATTGGAAGAAATTCGCAACGAAGCTAAGCCTTTGATCCTAAGGTTCAGGGACATCCTAGAATACATGAGATCCAGAGATTTATTTACAGAAAAGATGATATGCCATGAAATGATATTGCTGTCAAAACCTTCTCCGTTTACGACAGCATACTACTACATGCTTAAACATAAGAAAAATATTCAAAATAAAAATATTTTTGGGAGAGAAAACATAATAGAAAGCGTTCGGGAGTTTCCCTTTCAGGAAATCCCTAAAACTTTTATTAAAAAGAAAAGGGACTTACAAGAAGAACTTGAGAGCACACACTTGAAACCACAAACTTGAGATCTAATTATCCTCTTTTATATCTGTGAACTTATTCTCGCCTTTTTAACACTTTATCTTCCTTATAAATACGTTCTATTAAAAGTAATAACAATAATAGTAATAAGTTTTTCTTATTTTTAACAATAATTAATATAGTAATAAGTTTTTCTTAGTTTAACCCCCTCCACCTTTTGGTATCAGAGCCAGATTACTTCGTTTAGTTTAACCTAGTTAGATTAAACCTAGTAATAGAATTTATCCTCTATATAGATCTGTAAATCTAGATAGAATATAAATTATATGACAGTACCCATTAAGGTAGAACATACAATATTTCCACCTTTAAACGAGCATCATATACAAGCAATAGGAGTAACTTTAGAAGAATTTTTTAGAGTAGTTGATTTAGATCAAATTACTGAAGATTTAGGAGTTGAAGATGCAATATTGGATTTTTGTTTCTCTTGTTCTGGCATTCATACGAATCAACAGAACAAGTATAGGCGTGATAGAATTACCTTGCTGACGAGCGTCAAATTGAAGATCCGCTGCATCATGTTCCCTAATACACGACATAGATTTTGTTTGTGGCACATTTACAAAAAAATTGCTGAAAAGATTTCACATGTGTATTTCAAAAGTTCAAATTTAAAAAAAAAACATCAAGAGGTGTATTAGGAAAAATTATACTCCTACCACTTTTGAGAGTGAAAGGAATTATTGTGTACATATGGATTGCAGGAGAATATGTGGACAAAAGTAAGCACCTGTCATATCTTCACTAGAAGAAACGGCACCACAGCTCAGAGAAGTGAGTAATACTAATGACCATGTTAGCATTTGAGCAGTAGAAGAAACTGCCACAGTTGATGCATCTCAAGTCTTATTATTGAATCCTCATATCTAACAAACTAAGAGAAGAAAAAAAGGAGCTATTTTTTAGGGTAATAGTAGAATAAAAGGATGTTTGCAAAAAGCCACTGCAAAAGCCAAAACAAAATTAGGCAAAAAATGCGCGTACCGTAACAAGTCTGGTCTTTAATACGACAAACCAAATTGTCCTGAAATCATAATAAAAAGAATAAGACAATTAAGTAAAATTATTTGCTTAGCCTTGATTAGTAGCACACCTTCTTTTTTGAATTCAAACTTTTCTAGTAATATTTGTCATCACTATTAATTCTCAGTTTTTGTAAGAGAGCTGGGGATAAAAATAAAGATGATGGTGAAAACAAAAACACTAGTGAAGAAGAAGACAATGATGATGAAGAGTTAGCTATTCGTTTAGAGTAAGATGATGAATATTTTTGGAATTTTTGGAAGCATTTGGACGTTGTATCCAATCTTTTTAAGTTGCATTGTATAGAGAGCAATTTGTTATATGCAACTGTTATGTTCAATTATATTCTTCCTATTTGTGTTTTCTGTTGGTTCTAAATTTATGAACTTAGAACTCTTATCACTAGAAAAAGTGGAAGCTTTCTTTGGAGGAGAACTTTTCTTTCAAATATTTTTTGTTTTTCTAACTTGATCCAAAAGAACATGCTACAAGCATCCTTATATAGGCATTACAACCAAGCATTACATTAACTAACACATTAAAAGAAAATGAAACTTACAACCATTACTAACCTTTTAACTCACCCACTAATTCTCCTAAATAACTTATGTGCCCACTACTATCATTTCTTACCCACTTTCTTTCTTCAATGCTTTGAGAAACTCTCAAATGAATGCATGAGTTTTGATTTGATATTCCAACACGCTCCTCTCAAATCAAAACGTTTCTCATAGCGAGTATTTCTCTTAGCCTTTTGAAATGTTCAACTGGGAAAGGCTTGGTAAAAATATCTGCCACTTGCTCCATAGTATGACAATACTTAAACTACACGGTATTCTGCTTTATATGGTCTCTGAAAAAGTAGAATTGTGTATCTATGTGTTTGCTCCTTCCATGATGTACTGAATTCTTTACAAGTTGTATAGCTGATTGATTATCAACCAATATTCTTGTTTGTTTCTCTTGTGTATGATTCAGCTTTTTTAACATATTCTTCAATCAAATTGCTTCACATACTGTAGATGCTGCTGCCACATATTCTGCTTCACATGAACATAAAGGCACATATTTTGATGTCCAAGAAAATACAGTAGATCCAAAGTAGAAGACATATTCTGTGGTACTTTTTCTCTCATCTTGGTCACCATCCTAATCACTATCTGAATAGCCCACTAATTCTACAGATTCACTATAAGTATAGAATAGACTAAAATTGAGGAAGCCTTTGATGTACCTTAAAATCCTCTTCGCAGCTAGCCAATGAGACTCCTTTGGTGTTTCCATGTAGCGACTCACAAGTCCAATGCATAAACAATATCTGGCCTTATGATCGTCAGATACCTGAAGCTACGAACAAGACTTTTGAAAAGAGTTGAGTCAAGTAAATCTCCGTTTTCTTCTTTTGACAGTTTTGTTTCTATGGATTGAACTTCTTCAAGATCTCCTTCATGTACTTCTTTTAAGATATAAATATCCCATTTTATTGTTGCTTCACTTTGATGCCAAGAAAGTAGCACATCAAACCATTATCCATCATCTCGAATTCTTTGAACATCATCGCCTTGAATTCTCCAAGCATCTCAAGGCTGTTTCCTGTGTACAATAAGTCATCAACATAAAGACAAATTATTAGAAACTCGCCTTTATGATATTACTCTTCATATAGATGGTATGCTCTAAAGAGATTTGGTGAAGCCATTTTGTTGAAGATAGTCATCAAATCGAGCATTCCAGGCTTGTGGTGCTTGCTTCAATCAGTACATAGCTTTTTTTAATTATACTTTGTCTTCTTGCCCTTTCATCTGAAAACCTTCTGGTTGCTGTACATATAGCTCTTCCTCAAGAATACCATTGAGGAATGTTGACTTGACATCTAGATGATATAACTTCCATCTATGATGAGCTACAAGAGAAATTAATAGCTCTACCGTATCAAGTCGAGCAACAGGTGCAAAGACTTCTTCATAGTCGATGCTATATTTTTGTCTGTAGCCTTCCCCTACAAGTTAGCCTTGTACCGATTAACATCGCCATCAGCAATACACTTAATCTTGTATACCTATTGCTTTGTGATTTTGTGGAAGTGTTGTCAACTCCCATGTGTCATTCTTCTCTATAGCTTGCATCTCGTCCTCCATTGCTAATAGCTATAATTCTCTTTTACAGCTGGTTGGAATATGAGATGTTCATTGTTGACATATAGACAAAAAAAGTTAGAGTCACTGTCTTCATCTGTTTGCCAATAGATCTCTATAAGACTTCTCATTTTGATAGGACTCTATTGCGTAGAAGATCCACTACTACTACTTTCTCGAGAAGATGGAGAATCTCTAATAGGAGATAGTGTAGTATGTTGAAGAGATAGTGGTGTTGTTAGTGATGGTAACTCATGTGGGGGATCATCATATTCATCCACCACTGGATGCTTTTTGAAAGTCTCTTCACTCCAGTTTCATGCATCTTATTCACTAAACACAACGTCTCTACTAATCACTAATTTCTTGGTTAGTGAATTGTAGAGCTGATATACTTTTGACTGCTCGTTGTATCCGATAAAGATGTATTTTTCACCACGATCATCAAGCTTCTTCCTTTTGTCTTCAGGTACTTGGGCATACGCAATGCACCAAAAAATTCGTAAGTGTGCGACACTTGGCTTGTATCCGCTCCATGCCTCTTGAGGTGTCTTATTCTTCACCATCTTTGTGAGACATTGATGAAGCAAATAAGCTGAGCACGTAGACCACGGCTTCTGTCCAGAATTGGTTCGGCAATCCCTTTTCATTGAGCACGGTTCTTGTCATGTTGAGGATAGTTCTATTCTTCTTTCTGTGATGCTGTTTTGCTGTGGTGTGTAGGCAGTAGCAGCTACCTTTTTATACCTTATTCCCTACAATATTTTTGAAATATATTTGAGTTGTATACTCACCACCTCTATCAGATCGGAGAATTTTTATTTTGTGGCCACTCTCCTCTTCAACAAGAGCTGTAAAATTCTTGAAAGTGATAAAGGCAGCAGACTTCTTCTTGAGAAAATATACCCACAACTTTCTACTCAAGTCATCAACGAAGATAATAAAGTATTCGTTATCTCCCAAACAGACAGGGTCAAATGTCCCACAGATCTTGGTACGAACAAGTTGCAATGGTGTCTTTGCTCTCAATGATTTTCCATTAGGAAAAGAAAGTCGTGGTTGCTTGCCATTTACACATCTTTTACATATATGATTTTGTGGTTCAATTGTTGGTAGGCCTCGAATCGTATTAGTTGTAGATAATAACTTCAGGCCATTAAAGTTCAAATAGCTAAAACGAAAATGCAAGATCTATGACTGATTCTGCACGAGTCTTTGAAAACATTTGTCAACTCTTGTGTTTAGATGTAAGGAAAACATAGGGTCTTTGTTATCTAAACACAAGCTATAAGACCTCCGTTTGAATTTTCCAACCAAAGATGGTTGTTTTTCATATGAACTTTGTATCATTTTCCGAGGAATTGGCCGATCTTAAGAATATTACTATTCATTACGTGCAATTGAATACCTTTTCTGCGCATCATTGTCCGCGCGAGCTAGGACAGAAAAAAAAAAACAAAATATTAGAAAAAAATGCATATTAGTAGAATACTTATGAAATTGATCAACTGAGAACGGAATTGCCGAAATTGATTTAAAAAAAACTTCCTGTCTTACCGGATCCTCCCATCGCCCACAACACGCTCGGCGCCATTGATGAAATCGATCAATCTAGAACGATTAATAAAAGATAAGGAAGAGAACGGCACGATTTTTGGGCTTCGAATGACAATCGTCGGCCAGCAACGTTGATGTTTTGCCGCGGTAGAGAGAACTAGGTGTCGAAGAATACCACATCACCAAAATACTGAAATTATATGAGTGATCTGCCATCTATCTAAGCTAAATTTATTATCCTTGACTCTTCATCCATCTGTACTGCTCAAGAAAAACTCGAGCTTCTATCCTCTTCCATTTAAGGAAATCAAGAACTGCAGTAGCATCTCCGCTGACAAATTTTTTATATTCCTTCGAGTGGCACAATAGTACCAACAGTCTCTGCCATCAAAACCATGCTGACGTCCATCAAGTATATCTACAATCATAGCGACAAATATGTCTTCATCTCAAAAGAGTCAACCAATCTCTCATCTGCAACGGGCAAATTTTTGCAAATTGCAGACAGGCATATGCATTATCTTTGCTAGGCTAACTAAGTCATTATTGTGTTGACCTTTATAACCCACCACTTCCCACATTCTTTTAAATTGCTTTTTTACTCTTATTGTTGCAGAGCATCTAGACTTTACCGTACTTGTGCTTCTCTTTCTTTGAACTACCATCATTTGTCTTTAGCAATCCCCGGTTTTTGTGATTTCCGTAACAATCACATGTCATTTGACAAAGAGTGACTTCATCAGAATTAGCTCGTGTCTTTTCCGTAGATCGGGTCACGACACTAAATCCTACGGCTTTACCATAATTTATATAGAATTGTTTTGCAGCGTCGAGGCTTTCGAATGTCATCCCTAAGCACGATATCTTGTCACTCTCGTTTCGTACGTTCTTAATTGGAAGGGAAGAAGAACCGGTTTGAAAATCTGAAGATTTAATGAAGAATGAAAACTGTAAGCAACTTGTCTCTTTCTGAACAATGAAAGAAATATATAATTACGAATTTTATTTCTTGGATGTATAACACCTGTGTTAAAGTGAGCCATTGGAGAAGAAGAAGAAGAAGAGAAGATAATGAAAAAAATAAAAATAAAACATACACTGAATAGAGAATTGGAATGCTTCCCGTCCAAATAGAGGCGCTAAATAGAGAAGAAAGCATTGCAGCAGGAACATTAGCATATTTATTGCTAATAAGAAAACTACCATTTATAAGTGATAATTACCTTGTTATTTCGTCGCTTTCTTCTTTTTTATCCCCTTACTTTTTCCTTGACTTTTCTCATTCCTACTTGGAAGAGTAACCCAATCCATTCCATGCATAGTTATTTTGTAATTTTAATTATCCATTGTATTCAAAGCTATATATAGTCTTAACCACATCAAACATTTTTGAACAGAAACCAAACTTTTTTATTTCATATAATGTTACATTATATTCACTGATGCATCAGAAGCCCAATACGGACAAAAATAGAACCTTTTATTTCATAACATAACATTACATCATTGATGATTACATTCCATTATACACTACAATTTTCAAACAAAAACAACAAATTTACATAGCATCGTCCTCACTGATGCATCGTCTTCACATTTATATTTACCATAGTTACATTCCTTTCATGGATCAGCAAGCTTCAGCAATACGCATTCATTGCATCATAAAAAAATTAATGATAAGAAGAAGGACAAGAAGAAGAGGGGTCTTCACACTAGTATCCTTCGTTTATCTACAAAAAACAGAGGGAGGATAAAACCAAAAAAATTATTTATGCTGGAATTGAAATCAAGCAGAATGTTAAAATAAAATGGCTGATTTGGAATTGAAAATACTTGTAACTGAAAGACCTTCATTTGAAATACCTTTTCTCCGCTTCACTCTCCTCCCGAGCTAGAAAAAAGAGAAAAAGAAAAAAAAAAAGAAATGAACGCATATTAGTAGAATGTTAACGAAATTGATCACCTGAGAACGGAATTGACGAAATTGATTAGAAAAAACACAATACCTAGCTTACCGGATCCCATCATCATCGACGACATACTCGACGCCGGAATTGATGAAATCGATTAATCTAGAAAAATTAAAAGAAGGTGACAGAGCTAGGGGTGGAGAGAGTAATGATTTTAGGCTCCGAATGACGATCGCCGGCAGGCAATGATAATGTTTCGCCGCGGTGGAGAGAGCTAGCGGCGGCGATTGGTTGTACTAAAGGTGAAATTAGCCGAGGAATGAAAGAAAGAAAAAAGAATTACGCAAAACGGTGGCCGAATATCTTGAAAATGCGCCGAGACTAATCTCGCTCGGGTGGTGAGAAGGAGATCTTGGGAACAGGAGGGAGAAGAAAGAAAAGAAATTGAACAAAATAATAAAACTTTCTTTTAAGTTTTAGCAGGTAGGTGTTTACTTACGTAAACTATGTAAGGTATGTTTGTAATTTTGCATGCTCTTACACATTATAACAAATGTCTTTTTTTCCCTTCATTTCTCCCTACCTGTTTCTTTATTCTGCTTCCAAGCCGATCCCTCCATCGCCGCTTCGAGCCAGCGATCGGAAGGATTTGCCGAATACTTAACTTAGTTGAGCCTCTCTCTTCTCCTTCCTTCAATTTCAGATTTAATAGCTCCTTTCTCACAGACGATCAATAACCTTGACGGGGTGAAATCCTCCTGTGCCGCCCGACGGGCGTCAAATCGGTAAGAAAATTGTGTTCTTTTCTTCTCCTCCTCCTTCTCTTCCTATTCCACATATTAATTTAATCAATTGCAAGTGCGAGCACCGTCGAAGACAATATTTTAGAATTCGTGCGCTTCCGAGCTCACCAGGCTCCTTTTCGAATTCGCTCAATACTGAAATTGCTGGTATTGTCCATCCTTTCAATCTTTATATATATTATTTTTTTCATGATTTTTTGAATTTTTTTCTTTGTTGGTGCATTCTGGAGCCGGACCAAGGAGATTCATTTGCAACTACAACCTTTAAGTTGAAGGTATGTTCATTTTAGTGTTTAATTTTGTTTTTTACATCTATTTTTTTTATCTTGCCTCTGTTTGCAGGACAATCGCATATATTGAAGAGGTGATCTACGTTTTTGCTCCTCTAGAGCTCACGAGATGCGGCTGAATGGCTTTGGAGCTCAGTGCAAAAGATTTCTTGCTTGTTTCGTTTTTTTTTCTATTTTACATGAATGCCGATGCTTCTACAGTGAATGAATGTTTGCAAATGTGTTTGTTGGTGTAGTATGTCTATTAGTGTAATGGAGACTGTGACTGCAATGCAGATTGCAAATTGTGCTTGTTGGTGTATGTATGAGTGTTAGCTGTAGGACATGTAAATTTGTGACTGTAATTCAAGGTTGTAGCTTTTGTTGTGAATGTAATGTTAAATTTTTTTACAAACTTGTGTTATGAATGAAATGTGATTGTGATTCTCTGGTTGGTAAGCAAATGTTGTGAATGTGAAGTGAATGAAAATGTATGAAGGTGAAAGCAAACTGGAGTAGCAGGGTGTCAGTATAACGAGAATGAATGAGAATGTAATGCGAATGTTGTCAATGTGAACGTGAAGTATAAGGATAGCAGTGAGCTGAGTATAGACTAGTGAGTTATCTTCTAGCAGATGAATGCTTGCCAATGGCAGATGCATACTTGACATAGATAGCTCACTGGTATCCTGACAAGGAAATATATGACAGTGAGCTATAGTCTCATGGCAGTTTGGGATATACAGCTCACTGGTTTCCAGCAAGTGAGCTGATTGGTCTCCAACGAGTGAGCTCATTAGATTCACTCCGGCCAAAATAAATTTTATAAAAGTTATTTTTGGTTAGTCAGAGTTGTACGATATTGTTTAAATAAATTACACATAACAAATTAGTTTTTTTTTACAATGCAACTTAACAAAACTTTTTTTATTTTCTAACATAGAGCTATGCAAACTCATTAGCAGCTGACCAGTGAGCTATGCTAGTTCACTTGCCAGCCGCTAGTGAGCTCATTGACCAGTGAGCTATGCTAGTTCACTTGCCAGCCGCTAGTGAGCTCACTGGACAATGAGCATGCTAGACAGTGAGCTAACTGGACTCACTCTGGCCAAAATAATTTTTAATTTTAATTTTTTTATTAATCGGAGTTGTACGATTTTGTTTAAATAGATTGCACATAAGAAAATTATTTTTTTTAACAATGCAACTTAACAAAACTTTTTTTTGTTCTTATATTAAGCTATGCAAGCTCACTGCCCAGCTGCTAGTGAGTTCACTATCCAGAGCTCACTAGATGGTGAGCTCACTAGTTTCCATGCCGTTGCAAACATGTTTAAACCAAAATTTTGTTTATTGCGGTCGGAGCGTTCAATCGCCGGCCAGCGTTTAAAATGCGAGCTACAATTGGTTAATTGCTCTTCTCCTCCTTATTCTTCCATCATCAATTTCTACTTTTGCTGCCCCAATCCTTAATTCATTCGTCGCAGCAAGTCAACTTTTGATTTTCTGTTTGCTTTTTCAAATTTTGTTTTTTTACCGCTGAATTTGACATCTTCGTGTTGTTTGAGTGTATTACATTTTGTGTAGTTTCTTGATAGAAAGGGGTCGAGATGTTGTTTCTGTCCCTGTTGAGCAATGTCGCAATTTAATTGGTAGAATTGAGAGGTCTATCCATGTGTTCTTGTATGATTCTAAACAATAGTTCTTGATAAATCTAGGAATTTGTTAGGTAACAGCTAATTTGATTTGTTAGTTTGTAACTATATATGGGAGATTGCAAACTTAATTGCTTGCATTGATTAAAAAGAGAACCTAGGATTATGTATTGGTTACTCAAGTTTTTAGCTTCTTCTAGCATCAGTTGTGTCAGTGTTTGTGACGAATAAAAGTAAACAAATGTGTTAGATTTTATGTTGAAATGCAAAAGCTTCATTATGTATTTACAATCATCTATTTAGCTTAACTTGATCATGCTCGCTTTGTTCAAAAATATCAGTTCTTTCTCATCAGAATAATGCTTTACTCTTGCTGTTTGATAAATGTGTACCTAATTGTAACATTGAGTGACTATTGGACTTTGCTAATTATGCTCCTTTTTCCTTGGTTGTGTATCTATGAGATGAGTACTTCAAGCATATACGTGAGTATTTAAAATAAGATATATTCATATGGAATACTTGAGGTAATGCAAATCTTTTAATTAGTTACATGCATGTTTATGTACGACTGTATCATTTGTACTTCTCTAGTTGTTTGGTTCTTAGGCATGCAAGATGGTAGCATGCATGCTTGGGTATGTGTTTGGACTTGTCTTTCCTTTCAATCAAGGGTGCTGTTCAGGAGAAGAAATGTTGGCATTACCATGTGCATGGAATTTAGTTGTCCTTGAAGGGTACTTCTAGCAATCTTCAAATTTGTTGTGTTGCTTTTATTGACAGTGAAATTAGCGCAAGAGCTTGTAGACAATAGATGTTTTATTTTTTTGCTTTTCTTGGATGGATTCACAAAGCCTTTGTATTTGTAATCATACACAAAGCCGTTGTGTTCCTATTTGAGAATCTTGTAGTGAGCTAATTTTGAATAATGTTTCTCAAATGCAATGTGATGTTACAGTGATGCTGTTCTAAGTTATGAATATTGAATACAAATGATGATTTTTAGCTCTACAAGTGTGATTCAATTTTCATGATGCAAATGCTGTAGAAGTACTACAGAACCGGACCTGTTTGGAAATCCACATTCTATTCATAGTCATTAACATTCACATTTCGTTCACATAAAATAAAGATTACATTGTCATCAATAAAAACATTCACATTCCAAGAAAACAAGACCTGTTTGGAATTTTTTCGCTCTTTCTACACGTATAGAATTAAGAATTGATAAGTGAAAGCATCATAGCCTACGTTCCATTTTCACATTATTAAATCATTCACATTCCACAAAACACATTCATTTGATACAACAACTGGTGAAGCATTTACAACTTCAATTTTCTACTTATATATAAACCAACACTCCATCAATATTGAAGCTATTTATAACTTCAAGTAGATGAAACTACAATCTCAATACAAGTCTGAACAGTAGGACTCCGATGAGGCCCAAATTGAATCTGAAGTAACAACATTCCACATCAGTAGGAAGAAGACCTGATTTTAAAGCGGCAACACCAAGGAAAAAAGCATATAGTAACTGCCGACTTTGCCCTCTTCTCCTGGTTGAAAAATAAGCTTCACAGTATCATTGAAGAAAAAAGCCAAGTCCAAATAAATACCCAACCAAGGAGCCAACTAAAACTGAAATTATATGCTATATACATGTCCCATACTCTTTGCTTAACCCATAAGCTACTGGCTGGTCCAATCATGAATTTTGAGCAAATATCTTAATTCATCCCTTCATTGTTGAAGCAACTTAGCTGCTCCAAGAAGCATTGTTACTTGGGCATCATGTCCATGCGCATGCATTTTTACCATCCTGCTTGCTCTTATACTCCCAACCTACCAACTCATTCAACGAAAAAAAATATGTGCGTATATAGTTAGATATGTTCCTCCATCATCATTCAATAATAACTCTTCTAAAGTAAGTACCTAAAATCAAAGCCAATTCTCCTTCACATAACAAGATTGGAACTTGATAATTGACTGAATTCTCAATCTTTAAACTTTCAATTTTTTGGAAACTACTTCTCTTACACATAAGAGGGTGTGTTTGGAATTGCTTATAAAATGGAGCTTTTCTAAAATGGAGGGTATTTTTATCCTTTTTGAAAAATGAGCTCTATTTGTTTTACTTCCATAAAAATAATAAAAATATGCAATAAAAAGATCTCATTACTAAAACTTTTCTACATTATCTAAATTTTTAAATAAAATCTTTAAATACTTATAAAATATATATTGAAAAATGTGAAATGGGAAAAATTTAAAAAGCTGCTTTTGAAACGTGATGCCAAACCTAACAAACTTGACAATCCTATTATCCAACAATTAGAGTTTCAATATGGTTGTTGAAAGATGGAACTTTACTAGAAAATCCTACTAATGAAATCATTTCTACAAAATCTCAAAAAAATTCACAGGAACGACAGAATCCAACAACAATCATTTCAATCTAAAAAGGCAAACTTGCAAAAGGAGCATCCTGAGACCAAATATAGGACCTTTAGCGGACCCATTATCGCAACGATTCTAGTCTTCTACAAGTCATGATACTCAATGCCAGCCTCGCTAAATAGATAAATCTCTAAATTCTACCAACTAGACTACGACATTGCCCTTAGTGGATAGAAACAACAATTCAACCCCTTCGTCTCAAGAAAAAAGAAACAAAAAATCAAATAAACTCAAACAACAGCGAACAAAGACTAGAAATTTAGCGATAAAAAATTGAACGAACCATTAGCTACTAGCCGTGCCTTGTATTGGCAATTTTTCTTCTTATAAATCCATTTGCAACCAACAATTTTTCTCCCTTTGGTGGCTTTAGCAAAACCGAAGTCTCATAATTGTACAATGACTCGATCGCTTCATTCATTACTACGAACGATTTTTCTAATTCAGAATGAAAGATAGCTTCCTCGTAGGAAGTTGGAGTAGGATCATTCAAGAGTCTTAGTAGCAGATAAGGCATAAGCAACAATATATGCATAACCATATTTTATTTTCCGATCGCTTGCAAGGGACAAAGGAACTTCTTATTTTTCTTCAATAATTTCTAATCTCTAGTAGGATTCAAAACTAGATGAAGTTCTGACCACTGTTAAATAAAAAAGAACTAGTTGATTTGTTAGAATTCCCAAGAAATTCTTCGATTTCGTCTGAAAGCGGAAGATTATTTATCTACTTCTGATGTACCATGAATAGCCGGGACATTGAGGAAGATCCAAGAAGGCATTTCGAGAATCAATCTGATTTTATCTCTGTAGTTCTTTTTGAAGAAAGGAATGATCCTAAAGAGTCGATCTTTCTTTTAGTTGCTGAATCTCTGTTTGATCGGGCAATGTGTGATATTCTGAATCTTTGCAAGTACAGGGACTACCGATAGAGGCCTCGATTGAAAGCATGCAACTACTTTGCAATTATGTTGCTACTATTGAAGACCAGACAGAAACGGACATCATAAGTTACAAATTCACACCAAGAAAAGAATCACATTAAGAGGAGATAAGAACACAAAGCCAAGAAGCTATTAGAACCATTCCTCTAACAGCTCAAAGAAGCAATTAACTTTCAGATTTCGAAGTTCTTTAAAGAAAAATTAACTGTGACATTATAATGAGTGTATATGCACAAGTCCACTATCCAATTACAACTTCACAACACAAATTCGAAACACATTTAGTCACTAAAGAAAACTATTTCATTACACCATTTATGAAGATGATTCAAGCGATTATTCACTTCTCAAGCTATAATAAATAATCATTCACATATTATCCACTGTCATACTGCAAAAGAATCATCATACTACAGCAAGCTACATCACCATAAGGTGAAACAATTTTAATTTAACAAGAAGTATTTGACCTCTCAGATTCATTACAGATATTCAAGAACACAATTCAAGGATTACCTTACTGCGACAGAATTTAACACACCAATTTGTAAAGGTAATATGAAATTTCAGTTCGCAACCATACATCAATGAAGAATAAGATGGAATAGTAGAATTAACAGCACGCCAAGCTGATTCGAAACATTATCGAGCATTGTACACCTGCGGGAACAAAAGCTGATTAATTTGTAATATTCAAAGAGGGCAAATTTAATCTTGTTTATCACAGCCATCCAATTTGAGTCATCTCTGCATAAGGGCCATACCAAGATTGGAAAAATTCAGCGGACAAGAGCATGCATGTATAAGCACAAAATTTTAATTTGTCGATTTTTTTTTAATGCTTGTAAGGAATAAAATCAAGTTGAATTAAATGTGATTAGAAATGCTAAAACAAGATCTAACAAGAACTCCACTCATTTGGTCAAGAACGAGCTGCTGAAGACTTATCCCATCCTGACGTGCGGAGTAGTGGTGACGAGTTGACGCTAGCATAACTGCTAAAAGAAATAAGGAATAAAGGAAGAAAGAGAGAAGGAGAAGAAAAGAATATTACCAATTCATTTTTTTCATACTGTGGGAAAAAGAGCATTCAACAGAGAGTACTCTAAACTTAAGCAAAAAAAAGCTAACACTACTACTAGCCACTACTTACGGAGTTTTTTTCTTATGGCTTTTCTTTTAATCTTCTCACTAAACTCTTGTGAGATTAAGCCTTGTGCTGAAAATCTGAGGTTGTAAGAAACACACTAAACTTTATTAGTGCATGTTGCACTTCGAGAAGAACTTTGCTAAACCATATAGATGTGGTGGTGGGCAGAGAGTTCAGCCTACCATGAGTACATAGGAAACATGCATTACGAGAAGGACATGAGGATGGAAAAATGGGTTTATTGGGGTGGTGCATTAATGGTGTTGTAAGTTTATGCTTCCATTTAAAGGTACTTTGTGCTTCTGAGTTTCTGCGAAGTTGCTGCTAAGTAAGCCTATCAACTTCTGATTTCTAATTGGCAAAATGAAATGCAAATGGTGTAGTAAAAAAGGGCAGCAAGGTTAGTGAATTGCTCCTATAATTTGACTGCAATCTCCACGGAATAGTATGATGGTTGCCCAAAGTTCCCTTTTGTAGGCATAGTTTGTGAAGATAAGGTTTTAGCAGCTGAAGATGATATGCTAGCCAAAGGATCGTTATACTGATATCAATTGTTACGCATCATTACGCAACAACAAGGGGATTCAGGGGAAGGAATCTCGAAAAAGAACACAGCAAAGAGAGGGAGAAGAAGACTACCGCTAAGTTACTACTAAACTTTCTAAGGTAAATAAATAACAATTTCATTTTCATATAACGACAACCAATTCTTACAAAGTTATATGTAAAATCAAGAGGCACTACTTCAAGCCAAATTTGCACAATATTGTTCAAAATTTTCTTAGAATACTAAAAATCAAGACATGCACACCCGCCCGTTTGTTGGTTTGTAAGCCAGCCATTGCGCCCAAGGCTGATCCTCAATCAAGCTCCTCCCAATGGGTGTTCATCAAAACACATGACCGGGTAGCCACAAAGTTCCAGTCACCTACAACCATATCAAGGAGGAAATGTAATTCTTGATGACAATTTTAAATGCAAGTTACCCGTATTAGTAAAATGGTGAATAGTCCTTCACTTTGCATTATAATGTATCGTATGTACCGGATTTTCAACATGATCTTCTTAGTATTAGTCAATTGTATGATAATGGTTACTAAGTTTTGATAATCTTTATTGTTCTATGATTGACATTGATTCTCGAAATGAAGTGCTCAATCCAAAAAGGAAGGTTATGTAAATGTGCTTTATCTATGATTTCATAATTAAAAGATTTGTTACGTTTCAAGTAAGCAGAGATGGCTATGACATAAGATGCTTGGTCATTGTATGAGAAAATTCTTTCATAGCATTCTAACCACAACTTTATCAAAGCACTTCCTGAGATGAAGTATAAAGTAAATGATGTATTCAATGCTTGCAGGAAAAGGAAAACAAACAAGATCATCCAGAATAAAGCAAATCGTATCAGCTAGTAAGCCTATCCAACTGCTTCACTTGAAATATATTTGGGCCATCTGGAACGGCAAGCCTTATAGGTAAGTGTTATCGTCTTATTATTGTGGTGTTCCTTTCACAACAAACGATGAATCTTTAAAAATGTTCTTTGCCTTTTATAAACGTGTTCAAAAGAATTTGGTTTTGATTTTACGTGCATTAGATGTGATCATCGAACCGAATTTCAAAATTATTACTTTGTTGGTGTTGCACATGGCATATACCATAACTTCTTGGCAGCTAAGATTCAACAAAATGGTGCTGTTAAGAGAAAGATAGTGTGCTAGTTGAGATGGCTAGAACCATATTGTTTGACTAAAACTTGATGTATTATTAGTCAAAGTTGTTAATACCGCATGCTATATTATTAATAGTGCATGCTTTTCCTATAGAAAATCCTTATGATTTTTTGAAAGGAAGAATCCTGGAATTGCATTTCAAAACCTTTAGATACGAATGTTTATTCTAAATATTGGGAAAGGCAATCTAGACAAATATGATGCTACAGTAGATGAAGAAATTTTTATTGGTTATTCTAAATCATTAAATATGAACACAGTCCTTAACAAGAGAAGTATGACGGTTGAAGAGTTGGTACATGTTGTCTTTGATGAGAGTAACATTGGGCCAAAAAAGGGCGTTTTTAACAATGTAGGTTCAGAAGATGAGGAGGAACAAATATGCACACCAGCAGATAAACTAGCAGCTTGATCGCCGGCTAACTCATAAAATAGAAGAGCTGACAACCAATTAGCCGACAAATATACCTGCTGACTCACAGCAAGAGCCTATGCAATAAGACATAATGTCTAATGTAAGTGAAGGTATTAGAACAAGATTGCGCTTAGAGTTAACTTTTATGAACACTCCACTTTCATGTCGAACTTTTGAACCTAAATGTATTGATGGTACATTCTATGATAATTCATGGATTATCGTAATGCAAGATGAACTATACATCAAATTAAACCAAATAATGTTTGCCATCTAGTAGGAAATTTTAATAACACTCACCGTAAAGACTAATTGGGTTATCTAGAACAAAATGGATGAAAATAGAAGAACTGTTCGTGATAAGGTTAGGCTTGTCGCTAATTGATGCAATCAAGAGGAATGTATTGATTTTAATGAAATCAATGCTTTTTGTTGCATGCATTGAAACCATTCGTATAATGGTTGTATTTTCATGCCATACTGATTTCAAATAGATGTAAAGAGTGAATTTCTTAAAGAATAAGTTGAGTAGCCTCCTCGTTTTAAAAGTGTTGATTTGTCCGGCAAGACACTCTATGGCCTTTCTTACGAACACTTAAATGAATTTTCTATTCGGAAAAGCTTTTTTTGGTGGTAAAATTGATTTACTTTCTTTATTAAGCATCTAAATAATGCAAATTATGTTCATGATTTCACTTTTACCACATCTAATAATCTCCTTATGCAAATAGTTTGAAAAGTTAACATAGGGAGAATGTGAAATGAGCATGATGAGTGAGTTTAACTTCTTGAGCTTCAAATCAAACAAATGGAGAATGAAATCTTTGTGAACCAACGCATGTGAGAGATCCAGTCATAAATATAAGTTGGAGATGCTAAACGGTAGGTACACCTATGCTAACTTTAAAAATATCATTGAACAAGGATGACAAAAGGTAAAAGAATAAGACCAAAATCATCATCGATGTATGATTGGCTCTCTACTTTGCTTAACCGCAAGTAGACTGGAGATTCAATTTGGTATATGCATATGCGCAAGATTTCAAACGATTTTGCATGGTGTTCAAACTGCAAATAGCTAAGGCCTTCAAGGCTAAAAGAAAATAGCAATTTTTTGTTCGAGATAGGAAAATAAGAGCACGGCTGTAAGTGGATCCACCTTAGTTATGCCGCCGGTTTGGTACCTCCTTCGTGATCTTCAAATTAGTTCTCTAAAAATGCTCGATGGGTCCGTAAGATAGGATTTTAGGTGATTGATAGGTAGCCACTATTGAACCACGAAGGGGATTTGAACCCATATTTCTTCGATGCTATTCTCCATTTTGTAGATCGTGGTGTCTGTCGTTCTTCCTATCTATAGTCAAGTGGTTGAACCTCAGTCTTTCTATCTGTGTTCTCTGTATTGGAGAGAGAGAGGCGAGATCCTAAACTTATCTTTTGAAAGAAAAAGGTCCTTCTGTTGAAATAGCGTAAGCAACCTTGTTACCAAGACCAAGATTAGAGGATGAGGTTACGAGCAGTGGCGGGAACCTACTTCAGCCTTTGACCCCTGACGTCAGACGTCGGTGACTTCTAAAATATCTGAATGGCGTTAGAGATCTAGGATTTTTTTACCCCAAACATGCAATTTCGATTTGACTGCATGTGCGGATACTAATGTTGGCGGTCATAAGCTAGATTAAAAAGCACCTCCGGTTCCGATCAAATCCAAGGAGGATGCTTAGTCTCACGGTATTGCATGAAGCAATCTTCCATGACAATATCGACTACAGAAGCTGAATGTGTCATCATCGCATGTAGTTGTTATAAATAAGCGTAATGGAGTAAACAACACTTTTGGACTTCGGTGTCAATTTGCGAAGTGTGCATATCTATTGTGACTTCTTACTCCCAAAGAATCCTATTCAACATTCTCGCACAAAGCACATTGATTTAACACATCATTTCATTCGAGAGCATGTAGAAAATAATGATCTTGTGCTAATATGTTGATTCTAAAAGCCAACTTACGGATATGTTTATCAAGTCAGTGCTATTTAATCAAACTTGAAATTCATAATGAAGTTGGATTGTGTGCAAGATAACCTTGCACAACGTGCATGCATGTCCAATATTTTGTGCTCACCCACCTTCTTGTTGATGACAAAATGGAAAGGAACTAGTAGAATTATATACAAGATCTAGTATCAAATAACAAGAGAGGGGGAGCACTATAAGGGGAGTATGGTGTAGAAAAAGAAATGGGGAGTATTTGAATATATATCGCTGTTAAGAGTAGAGGGGGTGGGGGGGGCGCGGGGGGGAGCGGTGGTGGTATGTAAAACTTACATGAAATTCTAAATACCTTTGAAGTGTGTGCGATTATTCTGACTCATAAACACAGTTTTGAATTATTTGGTCATCATCAAAGGTGAAAGATTGTTGAAATCACAAGACATTTTGATGATAATAATAATTAAATAATTATCTCTTATGTATTTTTTATATTAGTAAGTTTCATGTAAGTGTGTTAGCAAGTATATATATGTACGTCTATATAAAAAAAATTTCAAAAAACGTGAAGCACATAAAAAAATATAAGCATTTCCCAAATCATGCTTCGGTAGCATTAGTTAATGCTTCACTACAAAAGGAAGCACTCATCTACGAGAGAATTGGAAAAATAAATGGAGGTATTAGACTATTCAAAAGTATTTCTAAAAAGTCCTGATACACCATAAATAAATAATGGAACTATAGGCTACTATAACTAAATAATTAAATAATTCTTCCCAGATGCTTAACCTTAAGTACAAGCATTTATTTATGGCCGGTAAGCTTCCAACTACAAGCTACTATAACTAAATGGGGACATGGAATGCTTGACAAGCAAATCGCATTTCGGGAACATGTTGTATTGTGATAGCAAACATAGCACCACATCAAAGCTTAAGAAACTTCAAGTTTGATCTCATCTGATTAAAAACAACAAAAAGAATTCAAACATAACGAGACCAAACAACACAACAAACCATTTGAGCTTGAATAAGGAGTTGGTTTGCTTCAGAACCTTTTCTATCTAAATCTTACTAATTCAAAATTTTCTAGCCCGCCAAAGTCATTGAAACATCTGAAGAAGCTTAAGCTTTTGCTACTTAGAAGAACCTCTCATCTCAAAGAAATACCTAATGGTTTAATATCAAGCCTGCCAATGCTGGTAATGCTAGCCCTGTTTGAAAGTTGGATGACATGCCACTTTCTTCCTGATAGGACAAACAAGTTGGAAACAATTGTTGAAGAGCTACAACAACTGAGGAAAGGCTCACAATCTTTTGGGCTATCACTGAACTCTTACAAAGTTCTCTTACAGTTATCAACCATCCCTCGGATATGCACGCGATCACTTGAGATATCGTATTGCAATTCAAAGGATGACATTGTTGAGATCGCAAATCTCCTTTGCAGCCCGACTATGTCCAGAAAACTCCGCGAGCTAAAAATCAAAGATTGCATTAGTCTAGATGTTATAACTATTGAAGGAGATGGAGGATGGATCTTCCAGAACTAGAAACTTTGTTGTTAAGTGACCTATATAACGCCAAAGAGATCATCTGGAAGTAAGTGCGACTTGGAGAGTGCCTTCCTAAGATACAAAAACTAGACATTTACTGCTGCCACAAGTTGAAAAGTATCACCTTCGTCCCACAACTTCCAAGACTCGAGGCTCTAACACTGCACAACTGCATGGCTATCGAGCTAATTATTGAAGAAAAGAATCAATTGGCCTTTGAAAATCCATTCCCTTGTTTGAGGACATTGTTGCTAAAGTTTCTAAATAATCTGGGTTGCGTTGCCGATGGTGAATATACATTCCCTTCTCTGAAACGGCTCACTGTCTTTGTATGTCCAAAGCTGGAGGAGCCCCCTTGGGCTTGAAATCACTAGAAACAAATCTCTTAGGATTTGCATAGACGAACAAGTGTGGAGCAATGTTATGAGCAATGTTCAAAACCTGAAGCTTCAGTTTTTCCTAAACAATGCCGTTGAACTATATGAGTTGTTGGCTTGAGTCAACACATATATCGTATATATCTTTTCTAATTATTTTAGATATCTTTCCTTAAAATTATATGTCTTTTATTATTCTAGAACTCTCCTTTTTTAGTATTATAAGGAGTCTATATATATGTACGTGTATTGAATGATAGAAGAATAAGATTGAAAAAAGTAAAAGCATCACACAAGAGCTACCACCTTGTAGTTCACTCAACTGGCTGACAAAGACTAGAGGAACCATCCCCTAGATTGGGAGTTAATGCTTAAGCCAAAACTTGAATTAAAGGAGGAAGATCACATAGCAGAGCATTCAATACTAAAGAGGAGTTAATGAAGCGGAAAGAAGCACATCGAGGTCGCCACATCTTTGAAAGAAACTCGAAGATCTCTACGCCTAGGAAAGGTAATTGGCGTGTTCGAAACAAACTTCAAACAGTAGAAATTTAGAGATGGGCAAGAAGTATAAAAACAAACTCGAGCTAAGGAGGCAACGAATGAGATTACCAACACATGAATTATTCAAGCAGTGAACAGTGTGATCTTTAAACACTAACAAGCATTCAATTGGCTAGGTTTTCGCTGGTTAAATTTGTTAGTTCACAACTCTTTTTCTTTAACCTCTCTTTATTGAGTTGTAATTGATAAAAGTGATCATAAGTTGAACCTTTATATAACTAGAACTTCTAAAGTTCCATGAATCTGTAACCTTTCTATTGAATGTAGGGTGGTTTGGGTAAAAGCTTTTCGGTTAGGCTATCTTTGTATAGTTACAATGTTATAGTGGGATAGATTTGGGGAGTCTAAGAGATTGTGGTTGATTTTGCGTAGGTTAGAAAACATGGTTAAGTGGAATGTGGGTCGGGTGGAATATGGGTCTACAGGTAGTAGCCATATGCAACGGCTAGTGAATATTACTCGAATGGAGTGGCCGTGAAGATAAGCTGGGTTGGTAGCAGAATAACGTAAAAATTCTTGTGGTCTCTCTCTCTCTCTCTCTTATATTACGTCAATTTTTATTATTTCGAATGTCAAAGGACTAACTAAGTTTCTGCAGAAAAGTCCATAAGTTTCTTATATTATGTCGGTTAGGTTAACCTTCTGCTGAGTTGCTTAGATCTTAATAGTGCGGAAAACAAGCAATCAACCAGTTAACTGACCTTGTGCTAACTCAGTTCTGCTTTTATTGTCAATAGACTGTCAACAAGCATTTTCCTAACTTCTCTTTGTTTAAGGCAAGTCAAATATCAGCAGCAACCAGTCTATGGTCTAGTTACTGACCTCTTTCTGCTTTTGTAGAAACTGAATATCAGTAAGTAGCTAGCCAGCTATCTACCTCCTAACTTACAATCTGTTTTGAATAACTTTGTAATTTTTAATTATTATTTACAATTGAATTCACCACCCCGAGCCCCCCCTAAATTGGTAGGGCGGAAATACATGGCAGACGTGGTAAAGGCTTATGCTTCTTTTTTGATGAAACCAGACATGGTCACAAGTGCATAACTTAATTATATTTGATTGCCATATTCAGTACAAAGGAGGACTGAGAGGAATTAGCAGAGGAGGACATGTTGGGGGAAGACACCACCTTATCTCTTAGTACAATGCATTGGTTGGTTAGACTGCAAACTACTCGTGTAGTTGGGGAAGACCAAAAAGTAAAAACTTTTTTATACTAATATATTTAAAGCACTCACAACTTTATTTCTGAACATCTAGCCAAACACTTGTGGTTATCTCCTATATCCGTTTGTACACTTAAACTAGAGTTTGCAAATGCTGTCTACATTCAATCGAAGTTATCTACAAGAACATCTCACTTTATAAGGTAAAATGTCTACTACACTTTCCTCCAAGTGGTATGGATTTAGTTATATGAGAGTACAATGGCTTGAGAGATTACCAGATGTAATTTGCAAATGCCTCAGGTCCGATATGCATTTCACCTTATAAAGTCGAGATTTTGTACTCCAAGGGATCATCTCTCACGAACCTTTGTCCGAAGTCTTTGCTATGTTCACTATGGTTGACGGTTGTCCTATAGCACTAGGGATAAACCAAGATGAAGCTAGCTCATTTCCCAGGAATTGTAGAAGCTTGTTGAATAATTCGTGACAGATTTTAAACCCATAATGCCTACATGATCATGACATCCCTCTCTTGCCAAGAGCATCGGCCAACATTAGAGAATGAAAAGGTCAACGAAATACAAGACTTCCTATATCTAATTCATCTCTATGAACTAGAGAATGAAAACGTCAAGGAAATACAAGCCGATATCACAATTCAAGACAAGATCTCGATGTATGAACAGCAGCGTCTGGAAGACTCGCAGCTACTCCTTTTTTCCCGTCAACAGGAAGATCCAGGAACAGAACAACACCTATCCGGAGAAGAGCTCTTCCTCAACAAAAACCAAAGGCCAGGAATACTGGCATGCTTCCATGACATCCCTCATTACAAATTACACATCAGAAAGGGGCTTGTTCATGAAGCTTTCATCAACACTGATCAACCGCAAAATTACTTCCGTTGCATTCCTGACATCTGCATAGCTGCTGTAGCAAAATATTCAAGCAGATTCCAGATCATCTTCATGTTCAAAATTTGGAGCATCTAGGAGGAGCGGGAATGTACAAAACTGTTCCCAATAATTTAAATATGGGAGCTGAACAGGGTGTCTGACGCACCGAATCATCATTTCATGAGGTTCAACAAAAAAGACTTCAACAACATGAATAGAGGCGCCAGGCAGCACAAGAAATTTTCAGCGAAGCAGACCACATTGCTCGCTTTGGAACTAACTCTGTCTATGAGTGTACAAGAATTTATAGAAACCCTACACCTCAGTAAAATTAGGACAGAAGCACAACAAGACTATCTTCTGAAACAAAAAATGAAACACAAGCTTGCCAACGATACAATGAACGATGCAGACAATTTATTGGATTTGGATACATTGGCAGCACGCACTATTGACGACGAGGTCTATCAGAGTCTTGCGCGCGAAGCGTGGTGGAACCTAACATCAAATCAAAGAACTGTTGAGAGATTCCTTCTTATCACAAACAGCAGTGACAAGACATAATAAGCACATGACCACTGACATTGCTTGACGAGACATTCTGTGTTGTAGCCATTATTGTAATAGTATATAGATAAGATTCCCTTGCAAAATTGTACCTGGCCACCATGTATCTGGGGCCATGTAGGTTAGTGGAGTCTTGTCATAAGTTGGTGGTGTCTCATCATTGTACTATTTCCGCATGCATATGTCGGCCACTAGCCCAAAGATGAGGCTTATGGGATACGCTACTGCGATCCCCTGTCAAATGTTTGTAGCGGAACGGCATGATCTCAAGCTCAGGTACCTTTACGATGGACATTTTGCTATATTATAACTATTCAGGTCAGCTATACATAGGCTCAATTTACTGCCAGCCTCATGGATGCACCAAGTGTTTTATGTATCACAACTCAAGGATGTGAGCATAGTGTCCACTGACATCTTTCAAAGAGCTAAAGCCAGGCGACCCGAGTAGTGCTATCTGCCCTCAAGCCACTGACTTTGTGACATTTGAGTCTCTCTAATACTCTAATTACGTATGCTCTTCTTTGTAGGACTTTTATCAATGTAAGAATTGTAGTTTGGAATAATAACTCTACTGGCTTGTAATTGGAAGCTTACCGGCCATAAATAAATGCTTGTACTTAAGGTTAAGCATCTGGGAAGAATTATTTCATTATTTAGTTATAGTAGCCTGTAGTTCCATTATATTTATGGTGTATCAGGACTTTTTTGAAATACTTTTGAATAGTCTAATACCTCCATTTAATTTTCCAATTCTCTCATAGATGAGTGCTTCCTTTTGTAGTGAAGCATTAACTAATGCTTCCGAAGCATGATTTGGGAAATGCTTATAATTTTCTATGTGCTTCTTGTTTTTTCGAAAATTTTTTTATAACCATGAAAGCATGGCTTAAGAAAAGCTTGCTATGAACAAAACTCAATACATAAAGAATGCTTTTGAGATCCTTCACTAATTCTTTTAGTATTAGAAGACTAGGTGAAAGATGAACTTTTAAATTCATATATATAACTTACGGAAACCTATCTTTTGCCCTTTGACTATGTTCATTTTGACCGTTCTTTTCTTTTTTTATTAATTATGCTTTACCTTGGCTTGTTCTTTTGGGTTATTGGATGAATTTGTGCTTGATAACGGCAGATAGAAGCCAAATCATCTCAACAAGTACAACTGTTTCGCCAAGAGTTTCACTTTTTAAGCTTCTACAGAAATGTATGTCAGTATCTAGACGAACATCTCTGTACAGATGGTAGGTAGATGATTGGAAAGGGAAAATGGCCTTAAGACTGAAAGGCTTCAACAGTTTCCACTGCACGTCACATGATTTTACAAAAATCTTGATACCATAAGCATATATTGAGAAGAGGAATTCCTCAAAAGAGCTGCAGATAAAGTGGAACTTATCAGGATGTTTGTAAAATCATTTCAGAAATTGCAGACATGTTGATATTTTCAGGAATTGCAAGATAAAATAATTCAGATCCAAATGCTGGGAATACAAATGTAGCTGCTGAGACACAAAGAAGCGTGGTCGAACTTGACTATAAATCATTGGCACAATATGCAATTGGGGTATATGTGCTTTGTCAAGGCTGAGTCCATCTTGGTAAAGAAACAGTAATATCGGCAGTTTCATATAACCATAGGTGAAAAGATGATGACACCTAGAATTCTAAATGATATTGATGGTTGAGGTGAAAATATAAACGCAACACAAATTTCTAACACCATAGAAGATAATAGCTCTTCCATTGATGACTGATAGAATAGAGCTCTCAAGAATTAATTATCAAAGAATGCTCAACCAAAAAAATGCTATAAAACTTTCATGTATATGCTTAAACTGAGATGATGAATGAGCTATTACATTTTACCACACTCAGAAATTACAATTGCTAGCTTTGGCCGGTTGTTTGGTCAAATAGCAACGTTTTCAATTTTTATCAGGACTAAAGGCCTTCCCAAAACACCCTCTACAGTAAAATGGGGTAAAAAACAGCAACTCGAGAATTATATGGCACATGATTTGGTATTTGAAGACATACATAAAATTCCACATGCTTGTTGGTTAATGTATACAGAAGTAAAATAGGGTTAAACAACTGTACTTATCATTATAATTAAAACTATAACCACATCTACAGTAAGCTTATGATGAAAGTAATGTCCTCTTTGTTTAATAAAGGGGATGAACGTTTATTTGAGAGAAACAAGAACATTGAAGAACTTTTGGGAGGTTCACTATAAGCAAAAAGGTTATCCGAAATACTACATGCTTGTTGTCTAGCTAATCGCACTTTGCACATGTTATGAAGAACCGTACCCATCAGAACATTTAAAATAGGAAAATAAGACAAGTCCACAAGCAGACATGGCAACGCTATTCAATGGCCTAGCAGAAAAATATATTATAACATAATCAAACTATTCCAGACCTAATAACTTCTTAAGTTATCAGAAATCATCTATCAAACCAATGCATAGAGCCAAGCCTATAATGGATTTGAGTTGTACGACTCTTAGTAAATCTCTCAAAAAAATTATCCTTAAAATATATAGAAAAGATAAATTCGGACACATGACGTATTTGGTCCACTATTAGCCTGCAAATGAGCAAAGAAACTAAATATATCAACAAGACTACTAGAAATGCCTAGACTTGATTCTAATCGAAGTGTGATTTTCACATCTAAAAATAGCAACTTACAAAGATGGAGAATAAATGAAAAATGCATCCGCTTGTTAGGTTTCGGACCATGATAGAAGCACCAAGGAACAATGACCAACATTGCAACCAGTGCATTAAATAAACGATCAACATTATGAGAACGTGTGAAGTTTGTTAGTTTGATCTGTAAAATGAACCTTATAGTTGAAAAACTAGATGTATGTGAAGGGCTTACATGAGGCATACACTGAATAGTAACTACATTAGGGATTCAGGTTGGACCACAGTGTTACGAATACAAGTATTAAGCGTGTTCGTCATTATGCAGGATCAACGCATACCAACTCCCTTGGATGTGGAACTTAGACGCTTGGTGTTTCCTTGGGCGCAATCATAGACAACCAAGGAAACTGATGGCAATTCTAGGTAAAGATTCATTGAGGTTTCCTAATCAGTTAAACAAATCAGAAGTTCTAATTCCATCAGGTACAAGAACACCAAGACTTAGAGTTGGGAACTACAGGAGTGTCTCCAAGGTAACATTCCCCTGGCAGTATTCTTTGTAGTTTTTTTTTTTTTTTTTTGTTGGTTATTTGTTTGATTAGAATTCTAAGTCCTTGGAGTAGCCAAGTGTAGTAGGACTCTTGCTTGCATTAGATAGGCAGCAAGTCCTTGGGGTAAATTGTGGATTCCAAATGATGCTTTCTTAAGGCACCAAATTTTATTAGAAGCACATAACTGGGCTATCGGGGGAACATAGACAGCAACTCAAGACTTATAAACGCATCCAGCAACAATTCTATTGGCCAGAACTTTCTAGGATGTACAACTCTACATTAAGGAGTGCACAACATGTGCAAGAGCTATGACTCAATCTTTGAAGCTAGCGGTATTGCCGCAACCCTTTCCGATTCCAAAACGGGTGTGGTAAGATATTTCTAAAGATTTCGTCGAAGGACTACCATTCCAGAAGGAAAATACTTAATTCTTGTCAATGCCTATCAAAGTATGCACACTTTGTTTCATTACGACACCCGTTCATAACAATTAGGTGGCAGCGATCTTTTGCTAAGGAGATCATATGCTTGCATGGAATCCTTCGACTATCGTGTTTGACCGAGATACTATTTTTCTTAGCTCGTTTTAGAAGAGTTGAACCAACTATAAGGGACTTCTCTGCATCACAATACCGCCTTCCATCCTCAATCAGATGGTCAAATAGACGTGGTTAATAGAAGCATGGCTTACCTACGTTGCTTCACAGGAGAGAATCCCAAATTTGATGTGTTGGTTGCATTGGGCAGCATTTTCATACAACACAAGCCTTCATTCATCTAATAATACCACCCCTTTTGAAGCAATCTATGGGAGACCACCACTTGCATTAGTATCCTTCTCTACAGGTCCTATTCGATATCAGATGCATTGGATGCCAGATAAGAGAGCGAGACAAGATCCTAAGAGACTTGAAATATCATCTACAACGAGCACAAAGTCACATGAAATGTTGAGCTGATAAACACCGCAGGAATTAAAATTAGAGCTCGGTGATCAAGTCTTTTAAAGTTTCACTTCCAAAATAATCCTCAGTCATAGAAAGACGCAACCATAAGCTTCGTTTTCGTTTCTATAGTTTTCGAGTCATTCAGCGTATTGGACCAATGGCATACAAGTTGACTCTGCCACTTATCTCTTGTATCATGATGATTTTCCATGTGTCTCAACTGTGAGATGGTGACTTTGTCCCTCTAAAAGTTTGTAGTCATCTTTCAAGATTCAACACTGGTGCAGAAGTTTATAATTGCGAGCAATCCTCTGTTGCTTCTGATCTCGCAGACGAGTCCCATGAGGGGAATATTACGAATACAAGTCCCAAGCGTGTTCGTCATTGTGCCGGATCAAGGCATACCAACTGCCTTGGGTGCGGAACTTAGGTGGCTTGGCATTTCCTTGGGTGTGATCATGGACAACCAAGGAAATTGATGACAATTCTTTGTAAAAGATTCATTGAGGTTTCCTAATCAGTTATAACAATCAGAAGTTCTAATTCCATCAAGTGCAAGAAGCCCAAGTTGAATAGAAGACTTAGAGTTAGCAAATCTATAGGAGCCTCCAAATTAACCTTCCCGTGGCAGTATTCTTTGTAGTATCCTTCCCAAATTCTTGGAGTAGCCAAGTGTAGTAGGACTCTTGCCTGCATTAGATAGGCAGCAAAGCTATTTACATTCATGTATGTTGTCAGTAAAGGGAACGAAGAATTTTGCTTTTCCTCTTTCCTCTGCCTTGTTCCTCAAATCGTCTTGTTCGTCCTTCCTTCTCATATTGTTTTTCCTATTTTATATCACATAGGCATAGCTAAGGACCTTGATACACTTTGTGGATAATTTTCCCTCTAGCACTGCTGGGGTTTACAAGCTCTAATAGGGGATTGTAAGAACACAGAGAAACATTACACATCTGGTTGGACAATAAATTTGACACATAACACTAGAAGCTCAACAGAAGTGCTTTAACAAGTTTTAGAATTAGTGGACTATGGATCTAACTGGAGAAGCATTAGTGCAAGTCCTATGCAGTAAAAGTATTTATGTGGAATTTATTTACAATTTTTCCCTGCTCAAATATGGACAAGTGCATCAGGTCTAAACATTGTAACCACCTTCATATATCCTGTGGAAACAAAATGCAAGGCATATTCAATTAAAAAATCCCATTAAAACCATAACTGCACATACCATCGACAGCAAACCTGGACCTGTGTGCTTTGCGATGAAATTCTCATCCTCAAATCTACTACATAGATGGATACACATCCACTTCCATCATCCTACAAAGACAACGAACTAGAAGGTAAGAATCTTAAAAATAGATGCCAGAAACTATTCACAAACTATTTGAATGCCACACCGACGCTTTCTAAAATGATTATTAATGAGTAGAAATTAAACTTGTAAGCGTATACCTTCACAAATCAAAGCTTGACTCACGAAATCCTTGATAACGCGATGAAACTGACAATTTTTGTAGCCAACCGGTACTCCTACTTTTCGACAATTTATTTTAAATAGATTTCCAAGCATTAGTCAAAACATGGAAAAACAGTTTTGCAAATATATTACAAAAGCACAAATCTACTACATGCCAATAAAATGGTTAAAGACAACTCCGAATATGAAGAAAAAGAATTAAACTAGACTTTCAAATGTCCCAAGAAAAACTCTAAAGAAGGGAATAAAATCATACAATCAGAATCTAACGCCTCCAATCAAGTACTATAATTTTCGTCACACAATCAGCAATCAAGGAATAACACATCATAAAAACAAGATATTAACAATATAAGCAGCTATAACTCTAGAAAGTATAGAATGAAACCCAAAGCTTGAAGTAACAACAAATCCTAATAAATTCCAGACAATGAATGGTACTTAAAAGAAATGTTTATACCTGTATTCACCAGTACAGAATTGCCTCCAATGAAGATATTTCACAGTTAGTCATTCCAAGAAGAACCAAACATGATTGATATGAAGCAAAACGTTCGTCATGTGGAACAAAGACAAAAGATACAGGGAGGGGAAAAAACGGAATATAACATCATAGCATCTTCACCTAATGAATCAGCAATCTTCAAAAAAGGAAGTCGGACTTGTTCTTCAGACCTCCAACTAAGATGATTTAATGTTAAAAAAATTTTAGCTAACAAGCTACAAACTTCCAAGCCCAAAAATGTATTCTATTCTGTAGCTATCTGCGTCTTGGTATTAAGAACATCACCTACACCATTACATTATATGTTATACAAATGTTTGTTCAATGTATTTAGAACTAATTCTTTCTGTGACTGCAGTTGTACCGTTTAGAAATATTTTAAAGCATCCAAATTCATGTAGTATGTAAGACTAAAATTATTTAAAGTTTACTAGGAAGGCTTCAGGGAAATTGGTGTGTGCTGATATCTAGCACAATAAGCAAGACCCAAATTTTTACTAGAACTTGTGGAAACCACAACACTTCCCACGTCTTAGCAGGGGCCCAGGATTTAAAACATGTGAGTTATAGTTACAGGTGTTCAAATAAATCTTAGAGATCCCCATCGAGTTATGTTCAGCAACAAGCATTTAGAGAAAAACACATACACATTTGCACATGACAAATAACAAAGCTAGAATCTTTAACAAGAAAATCTAATTATATAGTAAGAAGTACGGTAATTATAACTACTTGAATTTTGTGTTCGAAAAACTATCCGTTTGAGTTCGGAAAAATATTCAGAGTACTCTTCAACCTGCATCTCTCTCATGCCATTAATTTCCATCCTACTAACTGTCATTTTCAAGAATCAACTGAAAAAATTGCCGCTTGTACTAAACCAAAAATTTTAACCAGATCTTCAAAGTCCAAAAGCAATATGTTTCCGGTTACTTCTCCAACTAAAATCCCCAACAAAGTCCTCTCCTCTATCTTTTATTCACAAAAAGTAACACTAGATATAAACCCTTTCCCCGAATCCCTAACAATAACTTCTGTCACCAATCCTTCACTACAAAAACATTAATCATCTAGAAAGAAACACTAATTGATGATTTGTGAGAAACAGCGAGAAAGAGATAGATATAGAGGAAACATACCTAAAGTTTTCAGCAGTTTGGGAACGATATCGGCGAAGACCTCCATCTTGGTTCTGTCGATGAGGATCATGCCGATGGTGATATCGAAGAACACGACTGGGTTCTTAGGGTTCAAGGGCTGAGCATGCGACTCTGTCACCACAGCGATCACGGATGCGACGACGCTACTGCTGCGGTTGTTCGCCGAAGCCATCACTACTGCTGCATAGGACAGAAGCCATCACTAGCCGCTGTAAAAGAACGAGGCAGGCGTCTTTTGCTTTGGAAATAGAACTTTTTTAAAAATAAGAATATTTTTACTTTTATGAAAAATCATCTTTATTTTTTTTACATAAAAAGATAATAAAAAAATAATAAAAAAATCTTATTACGTAGAATAATTTTATACTTTATAAATTTTATATAAATTCTCTAAAACATTATAAAAGGTGTATTGAAAAACGTAAATTAAAAAATTGAAATTCAAAACTTGTTTTTCTGAAATACAATGTCAAACGCCCTCTAATCCTGCACGTGTATGCTCAAGTGCATCACAAATAGATTAGGGAGTCTTCCGAAGTGATTATTTCGGGTGCAGAACTTGTTCGGATGAAACTGCTTAAAGCCACTACACGAGGCTTTAAATATTTAAAAAGAAGCACCAATTTGGCAATAACTCGCTATGTAGTGGAACCGGACTGATCCGAGTCATTTCGGCCGTATTCTAAATTGATTAGTTAATTCGGCCGAGCGGGTTAACCTGAAAGTTCTATTAAAAAATTTTTAAAAAATTGCTCATGAATAAGTTCTAAATTCTGTTCTAGGTCTATAATTGAACCTACTGCAACTAAATGTTTCTTACTTCTACTAAGTATTTTACTCATAAATTTTTGCTTAGAATTATTGGGAATAATCTTTCCTGAATTACGTTCTGTTTTGTCATTTTTATTTCAGATATAAAAACAATAAGAACAAGTTTAGATTGTCTTAAAAGTCAATTTCAATTAAATTCAAAAATTGTACATCATTATTCCATTATAAATATTAGTTTATAGTCAATAGAAAGACAAATCCATAATTTAAACACTAAAGTAGATACATTAACAGAACTCTTTAGAAGTCTTTTTCTTTATGAAAGATTATCAAGAAGCCTTATTAGAAACTGAAAATTATTTGTTTCTAGCCGAAGGATTTAGTAAGCTTGATCCCACTCCTGCTCAAGATAAAACTATAATTAGACAAAATAATACTATAATTAGCCTTTCGATAAGAGTAAATACAAAGTTATATTTATTATTAGAAATAAAACATAAAAACAAGTTAAATCAAGAAATAGGCCATCTTATTAAAAAAAGTAGATAGTGTTGATATAACAAAACGAAGTGGAATAGATATACCAAGTAGAGAACTAAAATTTTTCTCGGTAAAATGACTACACCTTTTAGTGAAAGTTTTAGGACTTTAACAAAACGTAGTTC
The DNA here is from genome assembly GCA_019914995.1 of Acanthochlamys bracteata. Taxonomy (NCBI): domain Eukaryota; kingdom Viridiplantae; phylum Streptophyta; class Magnoliopsida; order Pandanales; family Velloziaceae; genus Acanthochlamys; species Acanthochlamys bracteata. The sequence goes on along the minus strand of CM034140.1, from coordinate 5,039,888 downwards.
AGGAAAGATTATTCCCAGTAATTCTAAGCAAACATTTATGAGTACAATATTTAGTAGAAGTAATAAACATTTAATTGAAGTAGGTTTAATTATAGATCTAGAATAGAATTTAGAACATTTTAAGCAAAATGGATTAGACCTTATTTCTCCTAGAGAATTATGTCATATAAATAAATTAGAAAATTTTGTTAATGAGACACAACTTTTTGTAAGAAAATGTGAAAAAGAAGTAGAATGCTTAGGAGGTCAACATGTAGTATTAGATGTTATAAGTTTGGAAGCCTACAAAGTTGTAAGAAACTCTCAATTTAGTTTTATGCGTTTAGGATTATTAGTAATTGGCATCTAAGGACTAGATAGAAGTTATCAAGGTTCAAAAGTATTACTTTATGTTTATAATGATTTTTATGGATACTGAACAAGCAGTTATAGCAACAATAGCAATAGATATGTCTCAGAACATAGGAATGTTTTGCTGTTGTCCGAATCTTTTAGCTAGTATTACTAAAGGAGTCCAGCATCTTAAAATAGGAATAAAAACCAAGGTTATGAAGCAAAAACTTCAGCTAGTAACTTGTTAGTTTTATTAGGATTCATAGGAAGATTAACTAACAATGGAGAAGTTAAATATAAATTAGAAATGGACAATGTCACGCAGCTAGTCAGTTCAAAGGGTATAAAAAATGATAAAAGCTAATAAGATAGATCTTACAGCCTTACCTGGAAGAGAACGGATTCTTGATGAATTTCATCAAAAATCAATTGTTCTTATTCCAAAAACTAGTATGATGTATAAGAATGGTAGAAATAGTACGAGTGTTAGATTTATAAATTATAACCCAGTTTCAACTTTAGAAGATAATGAGGCAGAAGAAGGTATGAATGAACTTTCTAATTTTTAGAAGACCCAATAGTAATAGCATGTCAAGAAAATAGTATGGAACCAGTTAAAACTTTTGAAGAGTTCTTAAGAATGGAAATTTCTTGGAATTTAGAAGATAATGAATAGTATATTATGATTGTCAAAGAAATATTCACAAAGGTAATTTAGAAGAAGATTGTGTTCATTTCAAGTTTAAGAAAGACATGATAAAATTAGAGAGTTATGAGAGAAAAGATTAGAAATTTGGAGAATAAGAGAAAAAGATTCATTCAAAAACCTAAAAGATGGAGAAGTAACCAAAGAATATGTCCCGCCTATTAAACGAACACTTTTAGAAGCAGTAGCACCTATTAAAATAGACTTAGCAAAATTAGAAGAAGTAGACAATTCATTATGAATAAAATATTATAGTCAAGAAAAATTAGATGCTATAAGTGAAGTTAGTCAAGTAGAACTCATGGAATCCACAAACTCTAGCCCTTCATCTTCTATTAGCCCATTTTAGAGAAGCGAACCTATAGTAGAAGCCCCAAGTTATAGTTATGGTAATTTATCAAAAAGAGACATTGCTTTAGCAGATCAAAATTTAGTAATTTAAAATCTAAAGAAAAAGCTTTCCCATTAGAACCTAAAATAAATTTCAGAGTTTAAGAGAAGCTCAAATTCTTAATCTCACAGCAGATAACTCTCAATTATGGAATAATATTTTAGATGCTTGGAAGAATTTAATAATAGGCAATTATTGGAAAAACATGCGTGATTGTACTTCTAGAGAAGAAGCATTTAGTATCTAGAAATATTTTTAGGAGAATCTGTAAAAGGATTATGGGAAGTATACAAAAGCAAACATCCCTAAGGTTATAAGCATCTTTTATCTTTAGGACCTCATCCTCATAATTTTGTTAACCAGATACATCAGTTACTAACAGGAGAAGATTGCTATTTAGGATTAGTATCTATCCAAGTAGATGCTTTATTACATATAGAACAAATGTAACTTAGAGATGTAAGAAATGCTAAAAGATTATGTAATGAATATGTTAAAATGGTTACAAAAGCAGGAGCTGGTTTTGACCAAGAATATGGTAAACGATTTTTCAGAAAATATTCAGGTGATTTACGTAGAGAAATAGAAAGCATGAAATACTTTTTAGCAAGCATGAATGCAGTTACATATCATTTTGTGCATGAGAAAAGGAACTTTTCATTTTATGTAGTATTTAGAGGACGTCTGTAAGTAGTATTTCATACATGGGTAGAAGTCTTAGATAGCATTACAGATTCTCTCACTGCATCATATAAAGGTTTTAATCATTTCACAGAAGCATTAGACTTTCCAAGAGAACGTCTTGGCATAAACTTTTATTTATCTCCTTCATTAAGAACTGCCCATATAGACCCCTAAGTTTCTTACAAGATTGCCAAAGACGCTTCAGAAAAGATCATTTTCTGTGATCATTGTACTACTCTAACAAAACAATGAAAAAGCTTAACGAGACAGTATCCTATCTTCAGCAAGAGAAATTATAGCTTCTTAACAAACATGCAGATTTAGAAAGATTGCTCATACATGTAAGGCTAGATTATATCCAGCAAAAACCCTCCAAACCCACCATTCACTTGTGCTGAGAAACAAGTGCTTAGTCCAGTTCTACCTGTGAACGGTAAAGACAAATCAAATTTGGAGATCCTTGGCAATTTAGAAAAAATTGCATATAGAGATATAGAAGGAGAATATGGCAGACAGAATAATGAAGAACATGAATGTATAAGGAAACAGAACAGTCGTTCTCAAAACAAAGAACAAGAACCTATTGAGATACAAGATAGTCTTTCTCAGACTATTCATGTTATTCCATCCTATTTGTATAAATCAGACAAAAAAGAACTCTATTAAGAAAAAGAGAACTCTATTATCTTTTAGAAAGAGGAAATGATTGTGAGAGAGTTCCATTCTGCGAATGGACATGCTTTTATCAAGTGATGATGGATGATAATGGAGCACCACTGAGACTCATTATCAATGGTTTTGTTGGATGCATTACGTTTTGTCCATTCTTATTACAAACCGTAGTACTTGCTTAATTCCTGGGATTGGGTTGTGCTTTTGTTTTTCTCTTTTCGAAAGTTGAAGGCAAAACAAAACACACTAGGGAATTATTTGTCGCTATTGATGAAAAACTATTTTAATTTTATTTCAACTTATTGTTTCTTCCTTCAATAAAAGTACACATATATAGACTTATTATAATACTAAATAAAAAAAATTAATAAAAAAGATATATATTCTATGATTATTCTAAACTTAAAAAGATATTTAATTCTAAAAAAATATTTTCATATATCTAAACTAATAGATATATATTGACTCACGCCAACACTCTCTTCCAACTTGGTGTAAAAATATCAACGATGTTTAACTTGTTTATTGAGTCATTAAAGATTATATTCGAACTTATCTCAGTCATTAAAGACTTGGTATCTCGGGTTGGATCAGAGTTATCTGTCAAAACCAGGTGGGATTTATCTATCCAAATCATATCGGACTTATTTCCTGAGTTAGGTCAGGCTTGTATGTTCAGATCGGGTCGAACTTATCTATCCGGAACGGATCTGTCTGTACGAATCGGATCGGACATGTCTTTCCAGATCCGATCGGTCAGTCTGCCCAGTTCGAGTTAGAATTGTCTATCCGGATCGGATCAGATTTGCATATCCTAGTCGAATCGCACTTGTCAATCCCGATTGGGACGGAGTTATCTATCTTGATTGGGTTGGATCTATCTGCCTGCGTCAGGTCGAAATTGTCTATTAGGGTCGGGTTGGATTTGTCTGTCTTGATCTGGTTAGATCCGTCTGTGCAGACTGGGTCGAATATGTCTGGCCAGATCAGGTCGGATATATTAGGCCGGATTAGGTCTAGCAAAAAATTAAACCCAATCTGATTCGATCTTATTCGGTATGGTCTCGTATAACATTGAACGAAGTTAGTCAATCTGGTTGAGTCTGATCTGGTTTAATATAATCTGGTCTGTGATTGAACAAAGTCTACTTCAATTTGATCTGGTCTGGTCTTATCTAAAAATGAACCGAGTCTAGTTCAATTCGATGCAGTCTGATCAGGTATGGTTCGGTCGTGACCAATCTAAATCGAACCAGATTGACTATGTTAGCTCTAGATGGTTCTGATCGGGTTTAAATCAAACTTGGTTCAGTCTGGCTTTGTCTGCTAAAGTCTGAACTAAATTTGGTAGTCTACTTCAGCCAAGATTGGACTAAGCCAAATATGCTTGGCTTGTTTGGCTTTGGATAGAATCTGGGCAGCTGTCCGATCCGGTTTGGCTAGGTTAACAGAATCCGATTGGATCAGCTTTAGTAGGGCCTAGTTGTTCTAAGGCCAGCGAGCGAGTTGATTCCGGTGCGCTCTACGTCGACTCAAAAAGAGAACAGTGAGCGGTGGCCGATCGAACAGTGATCGAACATCGAGAAAACTAGATCGAGCAGCTACAGGTGAAAATATAGGTCAGGCCAAACAGGCCGACCCGCGATCCGGTCAAATGGCACGGAACTTAGCCCGTCCTATCTGGTGAACAGTGACAGGACAAGGCTGACCCGGCCCAATCATACAGGCAGTTTATCGGCCCGTCCGCCTGCCCGGTTACTTTTGATGTTGACTTGGTCAATATTCACTGTTGACCAGATCAATTTTTAACTAAAAAATATTTGTTTAATATTTAAAAAAGTAATAATAAAAAATATTAAGTTTTTTTATCTTAATAATAATTTTGAAAAATAATTTTAAACTTTATTTTTATTTTGTAAATAAAATAAAAAATTAATTGAGTAAACGAGTCGGATCGGATCACAAAAAATGAAACCGGGCGGCCAGCCCCTCTCGTCCATATTTGCACGTATACGAGCAGCAATTTGATTCAGTCCAATGAGAAATTCTTGACGATTGAACGACGGCAGTAGAAAATCTCATGGCTAGCACGGCAGAGTGAGTTAGTGACACAGCAGTGGCATTGGATCAGAATCGACGAGGCAGCGATGATGAAGACAGCGGCAAGATCGGATCTGTCAGCTAGGAGCATCCGTGAAATCGGATCTGTAATAAGATAGCTATTAGTTGTGAGGGTCAATTGCATCTATCTATTCCTTTCAAATAGTTATTCCTTGTGAGGGCCATTAAGTCGCTCTAGGATTTCTTGTAGGAAAACCTCCACATAGATGATCCCAACTATACGCTAATATGATCTCCAAAGACCTTAGAGCGTGTTATTGTAATATAAAATGAGTTTTTTTAAATATTTTTTTTAAAAATAGTTTAATTACAAAGATAAAATTATTATAAAAATTTATTGGGTCTACAAGTTAGGTCCGGACTAGTAGCGTGAAGAGTCGAATGAGTTCTAAATAAAGGGGCTAGCTAGATAAGTTATGATTGGGTTAATAATGTAAGAGCCTCCATGTGATACACAAGTGAAAGCAAATTACCTAATTTAGTATATGGATCAGCAACTTGATTTGAAATATGCCAAAATTTGGAACTGTAAAAGGTTTGGTTGACGTAATAACCCACGTCCCTTAATCATTGCATATTAACTAAGTGTTGAAGGGATATATGCTTATATATTCATTATTAAATAGATGGTCAATCATTTCGTATGAGAATCGATCTATGATTGGTATTAGAGTTCAGCGCAGTGGAACCACCCGACGTATTACGAGAGAGAAAATTATTGGGCTTACAAATTATCCTTGTCCAGACTAATAGCATGAAGGATCGAATAAAGCATGAGTGAAAAATTGACTAGTTAGATGGATTACGCTCGAGTTAATGACGAAAAAGTTTCGAGATAGGTCTTGTGCATAATAACATACGTCTTTTCATAATCTTATATTAGCTGGATATTGGAAAAAAAATATATACTTATATGTAAACGATTTCTACTATAAGTAGTTGAATAATTATTTGATTATATAGATACGATACTGTACAAGGGAGCTTGGCATTTTAAAAGACAAGGGTAAAGGTTTGTTTGGTAAGAGGCATACATGGCTGATGGCTCAAGAGCTTTCATTTATCAAGAAGTAGAGATGGCAATATATGATACGAATCGACCTATTTAATTCAAGTTATGATTGATTTTGGCTCATATAAATTTATGAATTGAATTAGAATTGAATGAATTTTATCCGGTTACTAAAAGGAGTCAACCTAAATCGATCCAAAACTAACCTATCAACTCAAATTGTCACCCTAGAATGGACAACTCTATTCCAAATATTTTCTACAGTATAATAATTAATTATTTATTTTGATAATTTTATTGTATTTATAAAAAATTATAAGATGAGAATTATGATATTATCAAAAATATTATTAGGTAAGTATTTTTTTATGATGAATAGGTTTTGTAAAATCTTTATTATAATTTTGTCAGCTAACTATATTTATCATAATTTTATCAAATATTTACTATGTATCTTTAATTTTAGAAAATATAAATAAAAAAAAAATATTTAGGATATATTGGGGACCGATAAAGATATTAAGATATACACATTTTGATGGACAATATTCATTCTCATTGATTTATAATTTTATTTAAGTTTAAAAGTGTAGAAATAAAATTAATAAATTTAATTATTAAATAGGTCGATTTGAATTTGATCTGATTATTAAATAGATTGAATTAGATTGATAAATTTGACACGTATAAATTTATAATTAAATTAGAGTTGAATAAATTTGATTTGATAACGATTTTATGATTAAGATCGTGATCTTACTCCAATTACATATAAAATACAAAATTGTGTCAAGTAGGATTATTTTAGTGATTTAAAATTGTAAAATCGTGAAATTTTAATATTTCAATCGAAGTTTTGATAACCATGGTCACCACCAAACAGAACTTCACTAAACAAGAGCTTAGGGAACTATATTCAATCATATAAAGAGGCCTTTGATGGACAGTAGCCAGTACAAGCCAAGGTTAACCAAAGTGTACATAATCACAACATCAGAAAGTAGTCCTTATATAATTTTGGATAATTCTGCATGCAGCTCATTGAAGCAAAACATGGTGAAATCGTAAAATAGTAAATTTGTGTATTGTTAATGTGATTTTATGAACAGCCATACATCAATCAAAAAGTGTACACAAAATCATGCCACAAATATTATCTTTTTGGTCCTTTTCAATTTGCATGGTATTGACCAGATAAACCACTTTGGAGATACATATCAATGAAAGAATATAAAAGTCGTCTTTTAATTGAATACTGGGAAGGTATCAACACTTCGATTAAGTACATACAGTATCAATATAGCAGCCTTATCAGTTTAGCAGTAACAACAAAACATAAACAGAATACAAACAGACATTCTTAACCTCATGGGTAGCAATGCCTACATTAAAATTAAAGTCAATAAACATTAAGTTAATACGGCTCGATTTAACTAGCAATGCATGAATTCCCTTCAAGAAGTTACTTGCTAAAGATGTTCATTTAGCATTAATGCTCATTCTTCATATTGATATATCCGATAAGGCTTTAGATTTTCATCACAGTTTAGGGGAAGGTCTATTCACATCTATAACAACAAACACTTTTAGATCAGTGTAATATCATGTTAACTTTTATGTCGTCAAGTTTTTGATTCAACGATGCAAAACCATTTGCATAGGGCCATCCAAATAAGTCCACTATCACTTCGAAAACTCGCAGCTTTTCATCATGGAGCTACACGATAAGGGTATTCACATTCTTTTGAAACAGTGATGAATAATTCCTACAGTCTACATAATCAATTGCACTTAAAGTTGAATACTTCCATTGTGATTGAACTACTAACCAACCAAGGAAAAATCAAAATATTGGCAGGTTTGAATTCCAACAAGTATACTAAAATTAAAAATTCTGAAGCAAAAAGTTTTGAAGCTCAATGCGACATATCAAACCAAAGTGTAATCTTCTAAAGCTAAATAACTTGTAACACATAACTAGAATCAGTAGATTTTGACAAAATACCAAACATCAGCAGTAAAAATCCAAACTAAATTGATGATTTTGCAAGCAGTAATTAATTTTCATTGAACTCAGATAGAGAAACGGTAAATTGGTACACCATACATCTTCACAATTTCAACCAATGACCAACATTGAGTATATAATGAAAAAACAAACAGAGTAATTATAGTAAGATTTGTACAAACGTATGAATCTAAGCAACAACTATCAGTTAAAAGTTCCGACAATATTTACAGAAAATTTCACCTATTCCAGAAAGCAAAACAAGAAATGCATTCCAGTATCACCTAAACGCAATTGTAACCTAGAATGACATAGTAAACGAGCCAAAACAACAAGAATAACAACCAAGAGATTTTAAATTCTAGCAAAAATGCAAATATTAAGCAAGAACTTTAAGTCAACATGTATTAATTTATTTTATTAGACGAGAACATTCAAAGCAAAACAACAAACCTACAGCAATAACATATTCAACCATTCCCCAGATCACTCGCTGAGAAACTATAATAATAACAAAATGGATACTATTAAATCTATTGAATTACGTCATCAAGTTAATTGGAAAGCTAGTATCAATAGACTATTCATGTTATTTAATTCAACAGAATTTATCTGATTGGAAGATAAATGTTATCTAGGTATCCTCTGTTCATTTGCACAAAACAGAGGGAGGAAAAAACCAAAAAATAAAAGCTAGATTTGAAATCACGCAAAATATTAAATTTAAATCAAAATAGCTGCACTTGGAATTAAAATTACGTGCAATTGAAATGCCTTTTCTCCGCGTGATTGTCCGTGCGAGCTAGGACGAAAAAATAAGAAACACTAGAAAAGAATGCGTACTAGTAGAATGCTGATGAAATTGATCAACTGAGAACGGAATTGCCGAAATTGATTAAAAAAATTCCTATCTTACCGGATCCCCCCATTGCCCACAACACGCTCGATGCCGGAATTGATGAAATCGATCAATCTAGAACGATTAATAAAAGATGAGGAAGAGAAAGGCACGATTTTTGGGTTCCAAATGACAATCGCCGGCCAGCAATGATGATGTTTTGCCATAGTGGAGAAAAGTAGGCGTCGAAGAATACCACATCACGAAAATATGATATTAATTAAATGATCTGCCATCTATCCAAAATAAATTTATTATCCTCGACTCTTCATCCATCTGTACTGCTCAAGAAAAACTGGACTCTTCTATACTATTCCATTTAAGGAAATTAAGGGCTGCAGTAGCATTTCCACTGATAGATTTTTGTATTCCTTCGAGCAGCACAAACGGTACCAACAGTGACTGCCATCAAAACCATGCTGACGCCAATCAAGTATATCTGCAATCATAGCGATAGATCAGCCTTCATCTCGAAAAGAGTCAACCAATCTCTTAGCTACAACGGGCAAATTTTTGCAGACAGGCATATGCATTCTTTTTGCTGGGCTAGCTAACTCATGATTGTGTTGACCTTTATAACCCACCACTCCTCACATTCTTTTAAGTTGCTTTTTTACTCTCATTGTTGCAGAGCATCCAGACTTCACTGTACTTGTGCTTCTCTTTCTTTGAACTACTTTCTTGAATCCATCATTTGTCTTTAGCAATCCTCGGCTTTTGCGATTTCCATAACGATCACATGTCATTTGACAAAGAGTGACTTCATCAGAATTAGCTCGTGTCTTTTCTGTAGATCGGATAATGACACTAAATCCTATGGCTTTCCCATAATTTATATAGAATTGTTTCGCAGCATCAAGGCTTTCAAATGTCATCCCTAAGCATAGTGTCTTGTCACCCTTCTTGGTACGTTCTTAATTGGAAGGGAAGAAGAACTGGCTTGAAAATCTGAAGATTTAACGAAAAAAGAAAACAGTAAGCAACTTGTCTCTTTCTCAACAATGAAAGAAATATATATTTTATTTCTTGGACGTAAAACATTTGTGTTAAAGTGAGCCATTGGAGAGGAAGAAGAAGAGAAGATAATGAAAAGAATAAAAATAAAACATAGAGCTGAATAGAGAGGTAAACAGAGAGCTGGAATGCTTCCCACTCAGAAAGAGAGGCACTGAACTGGGAAGAACGCATTCCAGCAGGAACACTAGGATGTTATTGCTAATAACAGAACTGCCCTTTATAAGTGATAACTTTTTCCTTTTTTATTCCCTTAGTTTTCCTTGACTTTTTTCGTTCCTAATTGGGAAAAGTAACCCAATCCATTCCATGCATAGATTGCAACCTTAATTATCCATTGTATTCAAAGCTATACATAATCTTTACCACATAAAACATCTTTGAACAGAAACCAAATTGTTTTATTTCATATAACCTTACATTATATTCATTGATGCATCGAAAGCCCAATACGAACAAAAATAGAACCTTTTATTTCATAACATTATATTACATCATTGATGCACTACAATTTTCAAACAAAAGCAACAAATTACATAGCATCGTCTTCGCTGATGCATTAAAATTTTCAAACAAACACAACAAATTTACACCTCGTCCTCACTGATGCATCATCTTCCCATTTATATTTACAACACAATTACATTCCTTTCATGGATCAGCAAGCTTCAGCAATACGCATTCATTGCATCATTAAAAAAAAAAAATGATCAGAAGAAGAACAAGAAGAAGAGGGGTCTTCACGCTGGTATCCTCCGTTCATCTGCAAAAAACAGAGGGAGGATAAAACCAACAAAGAAACTTATGCTGGAATTAAAATCAAGCAGAATGTTAAAATGATTTTTAAAACAAAATAACTGACTTGGAATTGAAATTACTTGTAATTGAACGACCTTCAATTGAAATACCTTTCCTCCGCGTCACTATCCTCCCGAGCTAAAAAATCATAAAAAAATAAATGAAATAGAAATGAATGCATATTCGTAGAATGTTAATGAAATTGATCAACTGAGAACGGAATTGACGAAATTGATTAGAAAAAGTACAATACCTAGCTTACCAGATCCCACCATCGTTGACAACATACTTGACGCTGGAATTGATGAAATCGATTAATCTAGAATGATTGGAAGAAGGTGAGGGATCTAGGGGTGGAGAGAGCAATGATTTTGGGCTCTGAATGACGATTACCGGCTAGCAATGATGATATTTCGCCGTGGTGGAAAGAGCTAGCGGTGGCGATCGGTTGTAGTAAAGGTAAAATTGGGCCGAGGAATGGAAGAAAGAAGAAGAAATTACGCAAAACGATGGCCGAATATCGTCAAAGCGCGCCGAGATCGATCTCGCTCGGATGGTGAGAAGGAGATCTTGGGAACAGGACGGAGAAGAAAGAAAAGAAAATGAGAAAAAGAATAAAACATTTTCTTTTAAGTTGATATGGCCGAAGGGTACACGAAAAAACGAGCGTGCCCTTCAGCCAAATCCCTACTGTGCTGCTCCGCCTCGTGAATCACAGCCATCGTATCTTGATTCGACGGCTGTGATTACATTTGCACATAACCACCCCTTATATATATAAACAAACACATACAAGCTATATATATATATATATGCGCACACAAGCCACTGTGCGCTCATTGCGAAATCTAAATCTGGACCATCCGATCTTGGTCCAGATTAAGCAGGTAGGTGTTTACTTACGTAAATACTGTTTAAGGGTATGTTCATAATTATGCCCTTACACATTATAACAGGTGTTTTTTTTCCTTCATTTCTAACCTACCTGTTTCTTCGTTCCGCTTCCGAGCCAATCACTACATCGTCGCTTTGAGCCAGCGATCAGAGGGAGTCGCTAAATATTTACCTTAGTTGAGCCTCTCTCTTCTCCTTCCTTCAATTTCGGATTCAATAGCTCCTTCCTCGCAGCTGATGAATAACCCCGATGGCGATGAAACCCTCCCGTGCCTGCCGACAAGCGTCAAATCAGTAAGAAAATTTTGTTCTTTGTTTCTCCTCCTCCTTTTCCTATTCCACATATCAATTTCATCAATTACAGGTGCAAGCACCATCGAAGACAATTGTTTAGAATTCATACGCTCCCGAGCTCACCGGTCTTCTTTTTCGAATTCGATCAATATCGAAATTGCTGATATTGTCCTTCCTTTCAATCTTTACATATATTGTTTTTTTCATGATTTTTTAAAATTTTTTCTGTGTTGGTGTAGTCTGGAGTCGGAGCAAGGGGAGATTCACTTGCAACTATAGTCTTTAAGTTGAAGGTATCTTCATTTCAGTGTTTAATTTTGTTTTTACTTCAATTGTTTTCTTATCTTGCCTCTATTTGCAAGACAATCACATATATAGAAGAGGTGATCTACGTTTTTGCTGCTCTGGAGCTCACCAGATGCGGCTGAATGGCTTTGGAGCTCACTGCAAAAGAATTCTTGTTTGTTGCATTTTTTTTCTGTATTACGTGAATGCCGATTCTTATAGTGAATAAATGTTTGCACATGTGTTTGTTTGTGTAGTATGTCTATTAGTGTAATGCAAATCTGTGACTGTTGCAGATTGCAAATTGTGTTTGTTGGTATATGTATGATTGTAGCTCGAAGACATGTGAACTTGTGAATGTAATTCAAGGTTGTAGCTTTTGTTGTGAATGTAATGTTAAGTTTTTTTACAAACTTGTGTTATGAATGAAATGTGATTGTAATTCTCTGGTTGGTATCCGAATGTTGTGAATGAGTGAAAGTGAAGTGAATGAAAATGTATGAAGGTGAAAGCAGACTGGAGTAGCAGGGTGTCAGTATAATGAGAATGAATGAGATGTCATTCTAATGTTGTTAATGTGAATGTGAAGTATAAGGATAGCAGTGAGCTGTTTACATGAATGTGGAGTGCATTTCCATGATGTCAAGAGAATTTGGAGTGAGTATAGACCAATGGCATATGCATACTTGATAGAGATAGCTCACTGGATAACAGAGGAATACATGACAGTGAGCTATGGTCTATTGACAATCTCATGGCAGTTTGGGATAGACAGCTCACTGGCTTTCAGCCAGTGAGCTGATTGGTCTCCGGCGAGTGAGCTCATTAGATTCACTCCAGCCAAAATAAATTTTATAAAAGTTTTTTCTGGTTAGTCATAATTTTACGATGCTGTTAAAATAAATTACACATAACAAATTAGTTTTTTTTACAATGCAACTTAAGAAAACATTTTTTGTTTTCTAACATAGAACTATGCAAGCTCATTGGCAGCTGACCAGTGAGCTATGCTAGCTCATTTGCAAGCTGCTAGTGAGGTCACCATCCAAAGCTCACTAGACAATGAGCATACAAGACAGGGAGCTCCCTTCATACTGCCCAGTGAGCTCACTCGTCTCCTGCGAGTGAGCTCACTAATCACTCTTGTCAAAATAAATTTTAATTCTAATTTTTTTTGTTTGTCGGAGTTGTACGATTTTGCTTAAATAGATTGCACATAACAAAATTATTTTTTTTACAGTGCAACTTAACAAAACTTTCTTTTGTTCTAACATTGAGTTATGCAAGCTTACTGCCCAGTTCCTAGTGAGTGCACTATCCAGAGCTCACTAGACGATGAGTTCACTAGTTTCCATGCCGTTGCACACATAAACGTATTTGCAGAAGAAAAAAATTGAGCATAAAACAATATATCAAGCTGAGAAAAAAATATAACAAGCTTAGCAAAGGTCAGTTTGTCATTACCTATTTAGTTGCTTATAATGTGGGGAAACGGGAGGGTACCGCATTGGGCAGAAGACGATCCAAAAAGCGAAGGCTCTTTGGTCTGCTCTCTGTCCTGTGGTGTTTAGCTTCTATTTCAGCAACGCACAAGAAATAAAGAGGATTGTTCTTATTGTTTTTATTTTCCTCTTGCATCCAAAATCTCCTACACCATCTCTAACCAGTTCACCTGTATTATATGAAACTTTTTTGCACTTTTCTTCCATTCAATAACGTTTGTATTTGAATTTTGTTGTCTTACCCTATTTTCTTTGAAATTTGTAGGTTTCGAGGTCGGCTCTTCTTCTCTACCAACCGCAAACATAGTAAATGACAATTTCAAGTCACCGTGCTTAGGGATGACATTTGTAAACCTCGTAGAATTGAATGAATTTTATATAAATTATGGAAGGTCGAGAGATTTAGTGCCTTGACTCGATCTACTCAAAAGACCAGTGCTCATTCAGACGAAGTCATTATTGTTATATTACTTGTAACCGTTCTAGAAATCATAGGAACCTGAAAAATCAGTACGGAAGAAGAGAAGCACGAGCACTCCCAAATGTGGCGTCCTGCAACAATGAGAGCGAGAAAGATAGTGGATTATGGGGAGTGGTTAGTTATGAAGGCCAGCACAATCACAATCTAGTTAGACCGGGAAACATAATGCGTATGTCTGTTCACAAAAATATGCCCGTGCATCTAAGAGTTTGATTGATTCATTTCGGGATGAAGGCATACTTGTGACTAAGGTTGCCTATATAATTGATGGACCTCAATATGATTTTGATAACAGCCATTGTCGGAACTATTTTGTGTCGTCGAAGGAGTACAAAAGGCCTATCAGTGGTGATGCCACTGCAGCGCTTAACTTTTTTATAAAGAAAAGTATAGAACATCCAAACTTTTTTTATGCGATATAGATGGTATAAAAAATAAAAGAAACAAAACAATTCGGTATGTTCATTGTGTTCAACCTATATTACTCACTGTTGTTTAAAGAAGAAAAACATTTATTTTTGAATGCATTTTGGTTGGAGGCCGGTAAGGCCAGTGAGCTTTTGGAGCTCACTGAAATTACTTAAGTTGCATTGTATATATATATATAACAAAATAATTTGGTATGTTCATTGTGTTCAAGCTATATTACTCACTGTTGTTTAAAGAATTTTTTTTTTCAATGAGTGTTGGCCTGAGACTGGTGAGCACACTAGCTAGTAAGTTCACTGGTCAGCTGCCAAAGGCTCATCTGTTTTACAATAAAACAGATTTCTTGCGGATGTATTGTCCAAAAAAAATTGTATGTGCAATATGTTTAAGCTGCAGTATACAACATCCTTGAACAGAAAAATATTTTTTTTGGAGCTCTGCCAGCTCACTAGTCAACTAGTAGAGCTGGCTGTGCTCACTATTCTCCTCTGTCAGGTATGCATCACTAGTTGGCTTCTGTTGGAACTCCAAGATTGATTTTGATGATAACAATAAGTAAGAATTATAGTTTATGGATTAGGGTGAACTAATGATTGGAATCAAGTTCTGCAGAAATCATGAAACAGGTCTATCCCACATTCAGCAGACAACAAGCCAGCTTCTTAACTACTGATTGTATAAGATTTCTTTTATACCATACAGAACAGAGAATCCCTCAGCCACCAAACAGCCAGCTGTCTAATTGCTGCTACATGGATAAACAGAAAATCACGAACAGAGAAGAGCAGAAAAACAGAGTATCGCCAACAGAGATGAACAGAAAACAGAGGACTCAATAGCCGGCTACTTTGCTGCTGCTCGTTGGACAGAGAAGAATCAGAAAATCGTGATAATCATTCACTCTTCAGAAGCAATTTCAAGCATGATGCCGATTCCATTTGAACTTCAACTTTTCATCAGAGACAGGCCAACATGCACACTATAAGATTGACCGAATAACACATCAAATGATAATCAATAAAAACTTGGAAAAATCTTGGAATGATAGATGAAAATTCAGTAAACAGAGAGCAAAATCGGACATTGATGAACAACTTTTCAGATGTAATTCAATCAAGAATTTGTCATCCATTTGAAGCAAAATATTGAAGACTTATTGAGGAACATATCAGCTACAAGTTCATATCAAGAATCATGAAAAATCACAACAAGAGAAGACAAAGAACATAGTGCAAAGTATCATCAGAATCATGTCTTGCTGATAATGCAGAAATGCTTCAACATGCAGATTTTGATTTTCCTCCTGAAGAAATCACGAATTTAATTACAAGGTGATATCATTCAACAAATCTATTATCTTGTTACTATCACAGAACTGAGCTATATTGAGCCACCACATTGTTGAAGAATAAGTTCAAGTATAGAGATTGATAGATGGCAATGAAAACCCACTGACACGGTAGAAAATCTTCTGGACTCACAACGCACTGAAGCAATTCAAATAGAAGATCTACAACGAGCAAAAATCATCTTGTTTTTCACAGTAAGGGAAAGCTCTATAATCAAAGGAAGAAAGCACATCATACAAGTCAAGATCTCTAATTAAATCAAGCAGTCAACCAGCAATGCATTAAATATGGACAAGCCAAATCAGCTCATCTACTTTCAGACAGAAGCTTAGCTATATTAAACTCTTAACCGCTGGCGGCAAATTCAAATTTCTACAATGCATTTAATGCCATAGAGACATTGCACAAAGACATCAGAAGGAGATCAAAGAAGCGATTGATTAACCGCTGGACAAAACTAATCCCTCCCTGACGTGAACAACTACCAATGAAAAGGAGCGCCAACAGCAACGTTCCTCAACGGTTCCTGCACAGAGAAGAAACATTATAAGAAGGGAATCACAGCAACAAAGAAAGTGCAGAGAGAGAGAACACAAGCAAAACTGAGACATACAAGAACTCAACCCTACTCAAGCAATTAAAAATCTTGCTGCTGATCACACTGAAGAAAGCTCTCTCAGCAATCTCTCTGATCATCTCATCTGAAATACTTCATGAGCACAACCTTCATGAGATAGATCCTGTGCTCAATTTTTGTTTATTTTTCTTGTAACCTTTTACTGACCTTGTGAAGGTGGTGCTGCGGGCACCGAAAAGGAAGCTCAGGTGGAGCTTGGTGAAAGCTCTTAGATCTTGTAATAGAGCTAGCAAATCAGCCAGGGGGACAGGTGTTTCCAGTAGGCTGTTAGGGGTTGTCTTGGGGAAGAAACCCGGTAGAGTAAGTGTGCTTGGTGAAGCACTTTGCTCTAGGTGTATTTGTAGCTTATTAAAGGTTTAGTGAAGCTTCGGCTCTGGTGATAGAGCGACCGTAGATGTAGGCAAAGGGGTTTTGCCGAACCACGTTAAATTTTCTGAGTACTGTCCTTTTTACATATGTCAGTAAACACTCTATAACTCTCTCTGTCTGCATGTTACAGACTTGACACAGCCAGCTGTAAGCCTGCTACCAGTAGGATAACTAAGCTTGACAAAAATTTTTATTGACTAACTCAATTCACCCCTCCCCTCTTCAGTTAATCTTACAGAAAAACCTAACAGCTTCCATTCATGCACTAGTCGTACACCACTGCAAATATTCACTCCACATTCATGTACACAGCTGACTGCCACCAATTCACATTCACAAACATTTGCAGCTTTCAATCTGCTTTACACCTTCATACATTTTCACTTCATATTCGACTTTCGCATTCACATGGTTGGTCACTCATTCAAAACATTGACACAATATACATTGGATACCAACTTGAGCATTTCATTCATAAAGCAAGCTTGTACAAACGTTTTTAGAAAACTGTCACAGCAACAACAACAAGCTTAGATTGCCATTCATCAGTGAAAAACACTTAACATTCTTTTAGAAGACTCTACAACTTTATGTTCACAGTCTGCAATACACCAATAGGCAAAGTATACCAACAAATACATTTGCAAACATTCATTCACTACCGAAGAATCGACATTCACGAAAAAGAGAAAAAAATGAAGGAAACAAAAAATATTTTGAAGTGAGCTCCAGAGCCATTCAGCTACATCCGATGAGCTCCAGAGGAGGAAAAGTATAATCACCTCTTGCAAACATAGGGAATACAAAAAAATTAGAACAAAAAACGAAATTAAACACTGAAATGAAGATACCTTCAACTAAAAGACTGTAACTGCAAATAAATATTCCCTTGCTGCGGCTTCGATTCCGGACTGCACTAACACAGAAAAAATTCATGAAAGCATACAAAAAACAAATATTGGTAAAAGATTGAAAGAAAGGACAGTACTAGCAATACCGGTATTGACCGAATTCTGAAAAGAAGTTTGGTGAGCTCTGAATCACACGATTTCAAAAAAATCATCCTCAACGGTGCTTGTGTCTGCAATTTACGAAATTAATGTAGGAAATAGGAAGAGAAGGAGACGAAGAAAAGAACACAATCTTTTTACCGATTGACGCTCGTTGGCCTGCAAAGGAGGGTTTCGCCGCCGTCGGGTTTCTTGATTGGCTGTGAGAAACGAGCCATTTAGCTTGAAATTAAAGGAAGGAGAAGAGCGGAGGCTCAACTTAGTTCAGTATTTGCCGAATCCCTTCGATCGCCAGCTCACGAGTGGAATGAAGAAATATGTAGGATAGAAATCAAAGAAAAAAAAATCTATTATACTGTGTAAGGCACGCGAAAATTACGAGCGTGCTATTACATAGTATTTATGTAAATAAACACCTACTTGCTAAATCTGAATTGTCCAAATCTTGATCGGAGGGTTCAGATTTGGCGTGCGTGATGTGCACGTATAGTGGCCTGTGTGCGCACATTGCACTCGATATACGGGTGGGATATCAGAACATCCCACCCTATAAGCACTCACGAGAAACTGTAGGCATCACTGAATGAGCAGTTCTGATGTAGCCATGTCACTAAATCAATGTTGCACCACGAAGTGCTGGCAAATAAACAGAGCATTTTATGTATTCTCAAGGTTGTCAGGATCGGGATTTGAAGTAAGATCGCTGGCCTCAAGTAGGATCGTAAAATTTTATTTTTCGATAAATTTTTTGAAATATCTTGAAAATTTTTTTACTAATGAACTTGTTTTTTTACAGGGAAGCTTGTTGTGTGCTATCCTCGAGATGGTTCTAATTACATCAAGCAAATGTTGTGCACTTGCTTAGTGCTTGCTGTTCATGTTCAAACTTTATAAATCTTACATTTTCTTCATTGTTCATTTCTCTCTTTTTTGTAATGCAACTATATACTTATGTAACAATGTAATATGTTGTCTGTTGTCATATTGATATTTAAAAACTGCACTGAAATGACTAAATATTTGAAATATACATCAAAACCAGAGGCATTTCTCTGGTTCTAGATCATATGTTTTTTTTTTTATGTTAAACAACCATAAGTAATCACAATTGAAGCAGTTCATTCATCAACAGTTCAACATACTACAAGGGCAAAATACAGACAGCAAGAATGTAACCATAAATAATCAGTAATTATTATTTTGCTACTATCATAATTCATAAGTTCATAACAACAAGTCAACAAGACTGCAAGTCTGCATGAACAAACAGGCAGAAATAATGTGGTTACAAGTTTACAACTTACAAGCATACAACGCAGTGTCATTACTCAATGGTCAATGCTTAAAATTTCAACTACAAACCTAATAGAAATTTTCAGCAAAAATATCATCAAACACCTCACAATCATTTTCATCTCCATCTGTATCTTCTTCCTCATCGTAAGCTTCATCTCCACGGGCCACTAAGACTTCAAGCATGAGAAGCAATGTTATCTAAATCAACATTATCCATTGGTTGCTTTCCTTTAGTGGCAACATCTTCATAAAAATCTTGAATCTCCACATCACTAAGATTTACTCCCATGACTCTCAATTTCTTTAATAGCAATTACTTTCTCTTTTTCATTATAGCCTATAGGTATATTGCATATTATGTTAAACAGCGAGTACAATAACTTAAAAGCATTTCAGTTACCTCAAAAGCTTCAGAAATCAGAATAGCATTCTTAAGTAATAAGCATACTACATAAAGTGGACAGAAAACATTTTTGGACAAATACTTCTGAACAATGGATAGAAAACATATAGCATAATAGCATTAAAAAATAAGAATAACATTTACCTGAAGTTTTGTTAAGAATATTAAGCCATTCATTGCTAGTATGATCGGCTTCTTGCTCTTCTTCAACAATCCACTCATCGTCAGAGGGAAGATCATCAAAGGTACTTGAGCTTATACTTCTCATGTTTCTTTCTTTCAGTTCCAAATTACACATAGTGAATACCAACTCATTCATCTTCTGTTGATGCAAACAGTTTCTTCTTTTTGTATGAACCTAAACGATAAAGAAAGTCCTTTAAGTTAGTTAATATATAAAATATAGAAATAGACAATATGTAAGTATCTTACCATTTCAAATGCACTCCAATTACGTTCACAGCCAGAAGAATTACAAGTCAAGCTTAGAATTCGAATAGCAAACCTTTGTAATTCTGGACACTCGGCTCCAAATGAAATCCATCTTTTCCCTTGCTGTTATTGCAGAGTTGACGCCAAACAATCCTCTTGAATGTTTAAAAGCCGCAAATTGCAAACCTATCTTTTCTCTTTCATTTGCATCAGCTAGCATTCTCTCTAAACAATTAATTAATCCAATTTTTACCTCTACATCATCTTTAAAATCAGAAGAATAATGATACCTAGGGTTTAAATAGTAAGCTGCAGCATGCAAAGGCCTATGCAGTTGAAGCTCCCACCTTTCATCAATAATTTTCTCCACAGCCTCATAGCTATTAAAAATTCAAAGAATATGAGTAACAAACAATAACAAATTAATAATGATGAAACATTTAAGTTGAACACTTAAACAGTAAGACAGTTAAACTTATAAAAATATTTACCTTTTCTTGACATGAGCAAAATTTAACCATATCTTCTCCTTTGCATAATCCATCTCCCTATAAATGAAACCCATTGCTGGTTTCTCATCTAAATCAACAAATCACAGCACTTTAATAAGAGGATAAGCAGCTTTCAAATATGTATGGACGTTTCACCAAAATCTACTATCCAAAATCGTGTGTTGGATTTGCTTTCCATCTTGTTTGGTTGAAAATTTACTTGACTTCCAGGCGTTCGAGCTGAATATACTCACTAACACACCCTTATGTTAATAGAGACATCCCAAGGTCAAGTACGAGGTATCAAATCGAGTTGCACTCGGACATCCCAAGGTCAAGTACGAGGTATCAAATAGAGTTGCACTCGGTCTAATCAAATCTCACCTCTTTGTAAAATGTCTCAACATAGAAATAGGTAGGGTCCTTCCATAAATATAAGTTGTAATCCTTCTTCCCTTCATAATTGTCACACTATGAACTTTCAACTTCTTCAAAATCCTCCAAAGTAAGACCAATGCAGTGGGCAGCACAAGCGATCCAATGTAGCTTTTTTCTTTTCTCCATTAGCCTATCTCCTGTTGTTTTATAATTTGCAGCATTATCAGTAATGACTTGTACGACATTTTCCTCTCCGACCCTCTCTACAATATCATCTAACATCTCCAAAACCCTATCAGCCGTTTTAGAAATATCTGAAATATCAACAGACGATAAGAAAGTTGTTCCCTTAGGACTATTCACTAAGAAATTGCATATAGATCATCTATTTTATTAGTCCAACCATCAAACATAATAGAACAAGCAGGCTTTCTCCACTGTACTCTATAGTCCTCAAGCAAAATCCTTACACGACCTACTTCTTTTTTCAAAGAAGTCTCCCTAATTTCATGATAAGAAGGAGGCTTAAGTGCAGCACCATACCTATCAACTAACTCAAGCATCTTCAAAAACTCCGGACTTTTTACACAATTAAAAGAATTTGCACTTGTTTAAAAAAAATGAGCTATTTGTTGACAACAGTCTTCCATCAACTCTATTTTCATCAAATGATTAATGTTTATCTGTGTGTTTCCTAACCTAAGAGACTTCTTCCCAAACATACTCTTCACTCTCTTTTGATTTGAAAATTGATGTATTCTCTCATCTCCAGAGTCATCCCCCTCACCAACATTTTTCTTATCTTCTTATCTAAAACTTCTTGAATTATTACTAGGAGCTTACAAAGCTTTAATCTAACTTCTTCGTGAACTTGCTGACATGGTTCAACATTCTTTGTACAAGCTAAGTGATATTTGAAACGAAAAATACCCCCACTAAAAACCTTTGCCAATACTTGCACTTCACATTTTTAGGATTATTATCTACATCTATAGCATGCTCCCAAGCCACAGTAGACCTACTTCCAGAAGTTTTTTTTTCTTATGTTTCCCAGAACCAGATGCAGACATCTTGGTGTATGTTTTAATTAACAAATTAAAACAAAATCAATCTTGGTATACATATTGGCATATTGAACATAACTTCGTAAATCATAACTCTTAATTAAGTAAAACTTGAGAAAAAAAGTTGAAGAAAAATAAATAAAAACAATGCAGGCTACTTTGTAAGTTATAACTCATAAGTTATAATAGTAATTTTTCAAACAATTCTTTACAACTATCTACTGTCCTACCCAAGTACCCGGTCCAACTCTAATCTTCTCAACCAAGCTATTTTCCGTACTGGCACTGTCCTACAACTCCTACCCAATCTACTGGCTACTGTGACTAGAAGAAAAATAAGTAAACGCACTACTGGGTGCTAGCTGCCAAGTGCAAGTGTTAGCTACTGTCCTAAATAGTAAGTTATAACAACTATGTTAGATTTTCCTGTAAGATTAACTCAAGAGGGGAGGGGTGAATTGAGTTAGTCAATAAAAATTTTTATCAATTTTGTTATCCTACTGGCAGCGAGCTTACAGCCGGTTGTGTCAATACTGTAACCTGCAGACAGAGAGAGTTAGAGTGTTTACTGACATAAGTAAGAGAGAGTGGTACTTAGGATATTTAACGTGGTTCGGGAAAACCCCTTTGCCTACATCCACGGTCGCTCTATCACCAGAGCCAAAGCTTCAGTAAACCTTTAACAAGCTACAAATACACCTAGAGCAAAGTGCTTCACCAAGCACACTTACTCTACCGGGTTTCTTCGCCAAGATAACCCCTAACAGCCTACTGGACACACCTGTCCCCCTGGCTGATTTGCTAGCTCTATTACAAGGTCTAAGAGTTTACACCAAGCTCCACCTGAGCTTCCTTTTCTGGTGCCCGCAGCACCACCTTCACAATTGTCAGTAAAAGGTTACAAGAAAAATAAACTGAAATTGAGCACAGGATCTATCTCATGAGGGTTATGTGTTCATGAAGTATTTCAGATGAGATGATCAGAGAGGTTGCTAAGAGAGATTTCTTCAGTGTGATCAGCAGCAAGTTTTTGATTGTTTGCGTAGAGTAGTAGTATTCTTGTATGTCTCTACTTTTCTTGTATACTCTCTCTGCCGTTTCTTTGTTGCTGTGACTCCCTTCTTATAGTGTTTGAAACAAGAGAGTAAGCTTAATTTAGCTAAGTTGCTGTCTGAAACAAGAGAGCTGAGTAGGGTTGTCCATATTTAATGCATCGCTGGTTGACTGCTTGATTTGATTAGAGATCTTGACTTGTATGATGTGCTTTCTTCCCTTGATTATTGAGCTTTTCCTTTTTGTGAAATTGAAAATGATTTCTGCTCGTTGTAGATCTTCTATTTGAATTGCTTCAGTGTGTTGTGAATCCAGAAGATTTTTGAAGTAAGAAAGGTTTTGTTGCCGTTGAACCCAAAGCTCTGTTTCGAAACAGAGAAGTCTTCTTATGCTTCAGTAGTTGAGCAGCTGACTGCAATGTGACTATAGCATCCTCTGTCCCGTATACTGTTTAATTTGTAGTAGCATGACAGTTGGCTGTATGATGGCTGTTCTTGTTTGTTGTAAATAAAATGATCTTTGTTTGTCTAATCCTGCAGAACTTGATTTCAGATTATTAGTCTAATATAAATCATAGTTCTTAATTCTTTGTTATCATCAAAATTGTCTTTATAGTTCCAACAATCTCCCCCTTTTTGATGATGACAAACAAATTAAGAATAATTGATTTATATTTTTGCAAGCCCTCATTTGGAATTTAAAATTTGCCATACCTGTGCATGACTGCATGACTCCCCCTCAACTGATGCATCTATTCTATTTACCTGTACATGACTCATGGCTCCCCCTCAAATTGTATGCAATTATACAATAGCAATAATTCTTCTTTCCCCTCATTTTTCTCCCCCTTTTGTCATCTCAAAAAGTTGATACAAAATGCAACAAGCTAAAAACTTAACATGATAGCCCTATCAGGTTAGGCAAAAGATAACCAAATAATTATAACAAAAGGTTCAACCATTCATTCAAGCACAGCAAGTGACAAGTAAGTAAACAAACATTTAAACATAGAAGACAAACATCCAAACAAACCAAAGCAGTAATCAAGCTAAGCCTAAGCTAAGTTTTTAACTAGATATTTCTGCGCCTAGAGGATGTTCTACAGCTAGGAGGACGAGGGCGTTGATGCTTGGGTTTGGCTGCAGAGGACTGAGGATGTATTACTACATCCTTATCAACAAAGGCTTGGGAGCTGGAGACTGATTTGTGAGCTTTGCGTTTTAGGTTCTTGCGTTTAGGGGGAAGGCTAGGAATGGTTGAGTAACTGATGGGGGATCAAAGATAGGAGGTTTAGTGATGAGGGGTTCACAAGGCATTTGAGTTTCAGATTGAGTCTCAGGTGGTGGTTCTTTGGGATAGTGGTTCCTCCTGCAGAGGGGCTGCATAGATGGTAATGGAGAGTGGCTCAGCTCCTTGGTCTGGTTCTTCAGTAGCTCCTTCAGCTGGGCACTCTGTAGGTGACTTCATGTGCAATGGTTGCTCAGTTGCCTTATCTGGAGTTGCAGAATGGTCACTCCTGTCCATGTCTTGGTAATCTGCATCCTCCTGTCCATCCTCCTATGCATTCTCTTGTGCATCCTCCTGTGCAGACTTGGCCTTGGGGTGCTCTGGTTGGCAGATAGCTTCTTTGAGTTCTTCAAAAGTGGTGTTCAACTTCTGGATTTCCTTTGTCTGCTCCAGGATGGCATTGAGAATGTTCGTTAGGCACTCAGTCAGTGGAGGTAATGTGGCATTTGTGGAGCCAATGTCAGTTGGAGGGTACTCGGATGCTAATTTTTCCTCTGCTTCAGTGATTCCTCTCAAGAAATTTGCATCCATCTTGAACAGCTTCTTCACTTGCAAGGTTCCCATTGGCACAGTCTCAAGTCGGCATATTCTACATATAACATGAGGATATAGGAAGTGCTTGCTGCCGGACTTGGAAACTCTCGTCATATGATGCAACATCTCCTCACAGAGATTAATAGGCAATTTCTTCACTAACCTCCATAGCAGAAATGCATCATAGTTGGTGATGATATTGCGGCTCCCTGACCGTGGAACTATTATCTTGGAGATCATATGGCACAAAGTCCTCGGTAACAGAGGCAGGTGGGCAGCCGAATTGTATTGAAGCTTTGTCACAACGTCTGTGTCCAGTGCCTGCTTTAGATAATTCAATTTGGAGAAACTGACAGGCGGTATCTCTTCCCGGTAGGGTATATCCAGCATTAGCGACATGGATCGTGCCTCTAAGTTGATCTCAATTCCGTTCACCATTGTCTGAACAGAGAAGTTTCCTATGGAATGGAGGTTGGCGTAGAACATTCTGACACATTCCTCTGAGAATTCCCCCGGCCAGTCGTTGAACGCCATTCAGCCTTGCGCCTCAAAAAGTTCATCCACCTCAAGCCCAAAGTAATTGAAGTCGTCAAAATTTATGCTTGCCGGCGGCAAGATTGGAATTGCTAGCTGCCAACTGTATCTTTCAAATTCCTCCTTTCCGGTGAATCTATCGTTGTTGCCGTGGACAGATTTGGAACGCTTTGGCTGAGCTTTTTTATTTTTCTTGGCCATGGCAGAGGTTTGGAGAAGGGTTTGAGATCTAGGATTCGGAGAGGGAGAGGGAATTTTTGGATTTCAAAATGAGGACTATGAGTTGTGAGGAGCTGCCTAGTCGGGTTAGCTTATTATGCATACAGCCTAGCA
This sequence comes from Acanthochlamys bracteata, assembly GCA_019914995.1. Classification (NCBI taxonomy): domain Eukaryota; kingdom Viridiplantae; phylum Streptophyta; class Magnoliopsida; order Pandanales; family Velloziaceae; genus Acanthochlamys; species Acanthochlamys bracteata. Next base: position 5,014,196 of record CM034140.1, on the reverse strand, counting down.
TGAGTTAGCTGTGTCATGTGTTCAGCACGTGACCGGTCAGCTGCTTAATATTGTTTTAATAACTACAGCCAGCTATTGTGCGGCTGATGATGTGCTGAAATCTAAATATGTACATAACAGAGAAGCAGAGCAGAACACGATTATATTATGCATAAGCCTATCTCATGGCAAATTCTTGAGAATGAGTCAAACCCTAGAGGTTTAGTGAGTATGTCAGCCAGTTGATTTTTAGAGTTAACAAAATTTAACACTATATTATTGCATTCAACATGCTCTCTAATAAAATGGTGTCTTAAATCAATGTGCTTTGTGCGTGAATGTTGAATAGGATTTTTAGTTAACTTGATGGCACTAGTATTATCACAGAGTATAGGCACATTCTTAAAATCACAACCAAAGTCAAGAAGTTGTTGTTTTATCCAAAGTACCTGAGAGCAGCAACTTCCAGCAGCTATGTATTCTACTTCAGCAGTTGACATTGCTACTGAAGCTTGTTTCCTGGAGCACCATGAAATCAGGCAGCTTCCTAGGAACTGACATGCACCACTTGTGCTTTTTCTATCAAGTTTGCAACCACCAAAATCAGCGTCAGCATAAGCATATAAGTTAAATTCACATCCTCTGGGGCAGAATAATCCTAATTTCTTGGTTCCAACTAGATATCTAACAATTCGTTTTACAGCTATCATGTGTGACTCTTTTGGATCGCTATGAAATCTAACACATAAGCATACACTAAATTGAATATCAGGTCTACAGGCAGTGAGATATAAGAGCGATCCAATCATACCTCTATATAGTTTTTGATCAACTCCTTTACCTGTCTCATCTCGATTTAGTTTGCAAGAGGTAGACATTTGAGTGCTGATTTCCTTGCTTCCTTCCATGCTGTATTTTTTAATCAGTTCTTTGATGTACTTACTCTGGCTTATGAAGATGCCATTTTTCAGTTGTTTAATTTGTAGACCAAGAAAATAATTGAGTTCTCCCATCAGGCTCATTTCAAACTCTTCTTGCATCAAGTCAGGAAATTTTCTGCACAGTCTTTCGTTAGTGGCACCAAATATTATATCATCTACATAAATTTGCACAATTAACATATCGTTATCTTCATGCAATGTGAACAAAGTTAAGTCAATCTTACCTCGACTGAAGCCTTTTTCAATCAAAAATGCGCTTAACCGCTCATACCAAGCTCTGGGAGCTTGTTTCAAACCATAGAGCGCTTTGTTCAACTTGTAAACATGATTTGGAAAGTTTGTATTTTCAAAACCAGGAGGTTGTTCGACATACACCTCTTCTTTTAAAAATCCATTCAGGAAGGCACTTTTAACATCCATTTGAAAAAGTTTAAAGTCTTTGTGACATGCAAAAGCAAGTAGTATTCTAATTGCCTCAAGGCGTGCAACAGGAGCATAAGTTTCATCAAAATCTATACCTTCTTCTTGATTGTATCCTTTTGCTACTAGTCTAGCTTTGTTTCTAATTATGTTGCTATTTTCATCTAATTTATTTCTAAACACCCATTTAGTTCCTATGATGGATTTGTTTGGAGGTTTTCTAACAAGGTGCCATACATTATTTCTTTCAAATTGATTCAATTCTTCTTGCATAGCAGTGATCCATGAGCTGTCTGTCAGAGCATCATATATGCATTTTGGTTCTAGATTTTATACAAATGCAGAATGTTCAATGAAGTTATTTTTAAAATGAGATCTGGTTTTTATATACCTTCATTTACCTCACCCAGTATGTTTTCCTGTGGATGACTGTATCTGTACTTGAAAGGTCTATTGGTTTCTGCTTGATCGTGTAGATTTCTTGAGCTCTGTCCTTCCTCTGTTATTTCAGCTGACTGTTCGTCAGCTGTTTGAGTCTCTGGAACTTGTTGTGTTTCTGTTGATGGAAATATCTCTTCTTCTTCATCTGAACCTGCATGTAGTTCTGCATTTCTTCTCGGCCCATTGTTAGACTCATTAAATAGTACATGCATAATTCTTCAACAATCATGGTTCGTTTGTTAAAAATTTTATAAGCTTTTGATGTTGAAGAGTAACCGAGAAAAATACCTTCGTCACTTTTTGCATCAAACTTTCCAAGATTATCTTTCCCGTTGTTGAGAATGAAGCATTTGCATCCAAAGGTTCTTAAGTAACCAATATTTGAAGTACTTCCCTTTAGAAGCTCATATGGAGTTTTTTTGAGAATAGGGCGAATAAATGCACGGTTAATGATATGACATGCAGTATTAACAGCTTCAGCCCAAAAATATTTTGGTAGGTTCTGTTCTATGAGCATGGTTCGAGCCATTTCTACTAGCACTCTATTTTTCCTTTCCACTACACCATTTTGTTGGGGAGTTCTTGGAGCAGAGAAGTTGTGTGTCAGACCATTTGAGTCACAGGATTCATCAAAATAAAAATTTTGAAATTTCTTGCCATGATCACTTCTAATAGCACAGATATTCAGGTTGAGTTATTTTTGAATCTTTTTGAAGAAGCATATAAATATTTTTAGGGCATCATTTTTGTATGCTAGAAAATAAACCCAACAAAAACGAGAATAATCATCTACAATTATTCGGCAGTAATACTTACTCCCAAGCTTGCTGTCCTTGATGGTCCAAAGAAATCCATCCAAGCTATAGTTTGCTTCAGGCAGACCCTTTACTAATTTCGATTTGGACACTTTTGATAGTATCTTAATGTTGCAGTGTCCTAAGCGTCTATGCCAGAGCCAGCTGCTTTCCTGCTGGCTTGCTACTAAACACATTTTGTGGTTAGAAAGATCATCAATATAGAGCATATAAACATTACCTTCCCTTTTTCCATTAAATATTTCTTCTCCGGATGACAGATTAACAACCGAGCAGCAGTGATTATCAAAATTGACTTTGAACCCATTATCACATAGTTGACTTATGCTTATTAGGTTATGTTTTAATCATTTAACATGAAGAACATTTTCTATGCAAAGAGATGAGGGATTACCTATTTTTCCTACGCCTATTACTTTGCACTTACTGTTGTCGCCAAGGATTACATTTCCGCCGAATTGTTTTTGTAGACTGCTAAAATATTTTTCATTTCCTGTCATATGTCTTGAGCACCCGCTGTTACCATCTGCTATATTTCAGTCGGGTTAGCTCCTCTCTTTCCTGCAAAATGAGTTTTAGTGCTTAGGTACCCAAATTTCTTTGGGTCCTAGAGAGTCAGTGCTATTAAATAATCCTTTTGGAACCCATATCATTTTTATTTTAGTAGTGTTCTTTTTATACCAACAAGAATTAACATTGTGACTCTTTCTGCCACAATGGAAACATTGATAAAAGGTGTTGTAGAGTAAGACCTATTTGCTGTACATGCTTTAGACATCAAATTTTTGTTTTGCATCCTTGCTGTCACCATAACTGTGTAGCTGGTAGAGGGCTGATCATACCTTGCGATTTGTTTACAAGTCGCTATAGACGTTGGAATGAATCCTATTCCTTCTTTTCTGTATGGGCTGCGTTGAGCTCCCAGTATTGCATCTAGTCTATCCTTTCCATTTACAAATTTTGCCAGAGATGCTTCTAGGTCGAGGTTCTTGCTTTGCAGGCTTTTGTTTTCTTGAAGCAATCTTTGATTTTCTTCCATCAGCTTAGTTTCTTTCACGTGCATATTGGTATAATCATCATGAATGGCTTAAGATCTAGAATGGTGGGAAATGACAGTCTATCGACCTCTCGACTCAGTGCCTCATTCAGCTCCTCAAGCTCAGCAATTTTTTTTATCATTTCTATATTTGAGCTTTCTGTGCAGCTTGTTAGTTCTCCAGTCTTACATTCATTTAGCTTGATATTAAGCTTTTCGATTACTTGAATCAAGCGTTTATTTTCAATATGCAGTGCACATAGTTTAGAGTTTATATGGTCATAATCTGCATGCAGTGTGTCTTTTATCTTCTAAGGCATTTCTTAATGCAAGTATTTCTTTCTTTAGACATTCGTTTTCATCCTTAAATTTATGCATGCATACCTTTATAGTTTTGCAGTCAGTTTTGGTATGTAGGTATTTCGCATACAATTCATCAAATACGTCTTGTAATTGTTCATTAGAGTCATCATAGTCAGTAGAATTTACCTCATTGTTATCTTCATGATCTGCGATCAGACAAAAGTTGCTTTCTTCATTTTTCTCTGTCTCAGTTTGACCGTCTTCTGATGAACTTTCGTCTTCATTGCTCCAGGCTGCCATAGCTCGTTTTCTTCTTATGTCTTTGTATTTTGATCTCTTAAGCAATGGACATTCGTTCTTGAAGTGTCCTGGTTTGTTGCAATTGAAGCAGTTTGTGTCTTGTCTTTCTTCTCCTCCTATTGTTTCTTCCAAGACCCCTTCTTCTTCTAAACTTGTTTTTCTGAGAAAACTTTTAAATTATGGGTTAAGAGTGCAATGTCTTCATCAGGGAGGAATCACTTACCTGCTGGTCGTTCATCTTTAATGCAATCCCTTCAGGACGTTCGTCAGTTTTCTTCAGTGACAGCTCCTTGGCCATTAGCTTGCCAATTAATTCATCCAGTGACATTTGAGGAAAAGTTGGATTTTCCTCTATGGCATCTACTTTAGATCCAAATGTTGGCAGCACAGCTCTTAATATCTTCCATTTCAGTTCTTCGGGTTTGAATTTTCATACTCATGCATGAGCAGGTTCACTCTGGTTTCCTTGACTTGAGTGGTTCCTTCATGCGTTACCTCTAGCTGATCCCATATTTCTTTGGCGGTGTTGCAAGCGCTGATTCGGTTGAACTCATTAGGATCTAGTGCACAGTAGAGAAGGTTCATTACTCTGTCATTCATTGATATGAGCTTGTTATCTTCATCATTATATTCACATTCAGCCTTGGGGATGCGTATTCCATCTGGGCCGTTTTGGTTGGTACGATTGGTCCGTCTCGTATGATCTTCCATAGTGTGAAGTCTTGTGCCCGAATAAAGATTGTCATTTCGGTTTTCCAGTAGCCATAGTTTGTTCCATCAAAGAGTGGTGGTCTATTGGAGGATCTATCTTAAAAAGCTATAGGAACAAGGTTAGCCATAAGGATCTTTTACCTCAAGGTTGTTAGACCTTTGATTTTAGGAGGCCTGCTCTGATACCAATTGTTAGATTTTCCTGTAAGATTAACTCAAGAGGGGAGGGGTGAATTGAGTTAGTCAATAAAAATTTTTATCAATTTTGTTATCCTACTGGTAGCGAGCTTACAGCCGGCTGTGTCAATACTGTAACCTGCAGATAGAGAGAGTCAGAGTGTTTACTGATATAAGTAAAAGAGAGTGGTACTCAGGATATTTAACGTGGTTCGGCAAAACCCCTTTGCCTACATCCACGGTCGCTCTATCACCAGAGCCAAAGCTTCACTAAACCTTTAATAAGCTACAAATACACCTAGAGCAAAGTGCTTCACCAAGCACACTTACTCTACCGGGTTTCTTCGCCAAGACAACCCCTAACAGCCTACTGGACACACCTGTCCCCCTGGCTGATTTGCTAGCTCTATTACAAGGTCTAAGAGTTTACACCAAGCTCCACCTGAGCTTCCTTTCCTGGTGCCCGCAGCACCACCTTCACAATTGTCAGTAAAAGGTTACAAGAAAAATAAAGTGAAATTGAGCACAGGATCTATCTCATGAGGGTTATGTGTTCATGAAGTATTTCCGATGAGATGATCAGAGAGGTTGCTGAGAGAGATTTCTTCAGTGTGATCAGCAGCAAGTTTTTGATTGTTTGCGTAGAGTAGTAGTGTTCTTATATGTCTCTACTTTTCTTGTATACTCTCTCTGCCGTTTTTTTGTTGCTGTGACTCCCTTCTTATAGTGTTTCTTCTATGTGCAGGAACCGTTGAAGAACGTTGCCGTTGGCGCTCTTTTTCATTGGTGGTTTTTCACGTCAGAGAGAGAGCAGTTTTGCCCAGCGGTTAATCAACCGCTTCCTCATTTGCTTTTGGCTGTTTTTGTGCAATGTCTCCATGGCATTAAATGCGTTGTAAAGATTTGAATTTTCCGCCAGTAATTGTAAGCTTAATTCAGCTAAGTTGCTGTCTGAAACAAGAGAGCTGAGTCGGCTTGTGCATATTTAATGCATCGCTGGTTGACTGCTTGATTTGATTAGAGATCTTGACTTGTATGATGTGCTTTCTTCCCTTGATTATTGAGCTTTCCCTTTCTGTGAAATTGAAGATGATTTTTGCTCGTTGTAGATCTTCTATTTGAATTGCTTCAGTGTGTTGTGAATCCAGAAGATTTTTGAAGTAAGAAAGGTTTTGTTGCCGTTGAACCCAAAGCTCTATTTCGAAACAGAGAAGTCTTCTTATGCTTCATAGTTGAGCAGCTGACTGCAATGTGACTATGGCATCCTCTGTCCCGTATGCTGTTTAATTTGTAGTAGCATGACAGTTGGCTGTATGATGGCTGTTCTTGTTTGCTGTAAATAAAATGATCTTTGTTTGTCTAATCTTGCAGAACTTGATTTCAGATTATTAGTCTAATATAAATCATAGTTCTTAATTCTTTGTTATCATCAAAATTATCTTTATAGTTCCAACAAAACTAACAAGTAATAACATTTTTTGCTACTCCTACTTTTCTACCTAGTAGCCAATGTAATCCTCATCTTCCAGTCGAAGCAATTTTTTTCTCATCTTCTCATCGAAGCAATTTCTCTTATCGAACAAACACTTCAACAAAGAAATGAAAATTAGTAGAGAAACTTATTTTCAAAAAATTCGTCGGTTCTTTCTCAATCAATCAAAAGTGAACTAAAAATCAATAAAGAAATTTTTTTTCAACCAATTCATCTTCAATCAACAAACAGAGAAATAACAACCAACAATTCAATAGAGCAATTTTTCGAACAATTCATCTCCATTCTCTAATCTATCAACAGAGAAAACAAAAAATCAGAATAGAGCAGAGAAAAAAATCTTTCAACAGGAGAGAGAGATTGAGAGAGAGAGAGAGAGAAAGAGTGAGAAAGACAGAGAGGGACAGAGAGAGAGAGACAAAGCGAGATTTGGAACGTACCTCAACATAGCACTTCGAACTTCATGAATAATTGAATCAAAGCTTGAATTGAAGAAGAATTCTGGCGGTCGGCGTTGATTCGAAGACGAGACGCGACGTTGATTGAAGAAGAAGACGAAAAAAGTTAGAGATTTAGGGATTTATAAAGTGTTCAAGCGAGCGCCTCATTATTGCTTAATTACATAATAACCTTCGAAAATAGAAATCGTAAAATCGTATGCAGGATCGTGATCTTAATGATTTCACGATGAAGATCGCGATCCTAGTGCGATCCCGGACAATATGCAATCCTATGCTAATTGGGATCATTTTGGTGAAGTAAAATCGTAAATTCGTAGGATTTTAAGGTTTAAATCGGGATTTTAATACCCATGCGTACTCTCTGTCCATTCTCCTCTCAAAATTTCTTCCCTCCCACACCGGCTCGAGCTCAGAGATTTTGGCTAGATTCCATCAATTCTGGCTAGATCCCTTCGATTCCGGGTAGATCCTATCGGTTCCGGCTAGATCCATATTACCTACTTCGACTTTGGACAAAATCCGGCTCGATTGTGGCTCGTCAGCTAGAACTCCGACTCAATTCGATTTCGGCTCATCTTGCTCGCCTGCTTCGATTTCGAAGGGTATTTCGGCTTGATTTCAACTCAAATTTCGGATAGAGTCCGGCAATTCAAGCTCAATTTGGTCAATTTCGGCTCAATTTGCAAACTTGGTCCCAGTCCAACTTGATTGCCGCTCAAATTCGTCGCCTGCTTCGATTCAACTCGAATTCGTGCGATTCGAACTCGGTTTAGTCCGGCTCAATTCCGTAGGCTAATACCGTTTCGGCTTAATTGCATCTAAAATTCGTTGCCGGCGATTCTAGCACAAAATTTGGCCCGTGCTTCAACTCCGACGAAATTCCGGCTGTTTGTTTTACTTTTGGTTGATTTGTTTAGATATTGGCCAATTTAGTTTCTGGTGTATTGGTTTGACTTTTGGTTTAAAGGTTTGATTTCTGCTGTATTGGATTTATTTCTGAATGCAAGGAAAATACGTAAGAGCGTCTTCCGCGTGCATCACTGAATACAATTGATTGAGTGCCTACAAGGTGAAATGATGTGTTGAATACAAGGGCAAGCAGAGAACAAAAAAAGAGAAACCACTTCATCGAGAACAAAAAAATGACACAAAACAAACAAAGAACAACAAAATAACAGCTTCTCCTTTCAAGTAAACAGCAGAGAACAAAAGAACAACACAACTAATTTTTTACTCTGTTAAACAGGGAAGAACAATTTATACAGAATAAAAAACAGAGACATTTGAATCTTCAAATATAGCTTCTATATTACAACAAACACCTTTCAGTTCATATAAGTTAATGTAAAAACTCATCCAATTGATAACTCATCATCACTGTCTTTGTCTTCACTGGTACTTAGAAATTAAAAATCGTCTCTGTTATCTTCAACAACATCGCTATCGATAACTGTCCGGAAAAATTCAACGGATGTAAACACTAACATAAATTACTATAAGAAAGTTCATTAAAAACCAAAATTCAGTAGTAGTATACATAGTTATCTTTTTATTTCTATTTGGATTTCAGAACAATTTCGTTTGTCGTGTTTAACACCAACTTTATTACAACAAGCACATCTCCTTCATGCTTTTGCTTTGGCTTTTTGCAAATCGCGTTTTATTCGATAAGTACTCTTGCAAACTTTTCTGTCTTTTTCTTCCCGTTGTTTGGGAAATGTTGGGATTCATAGTAGCACTTGTGATACATTGGCAGTTACTTGGGAGTTATCCTTGGCAATGCATGAATAGTCTTCTGAGCTTTCATTTGTTTTCTTTTAATTCCTTCATTTGCAGTGATAATTTCTGTAACGTTTGCAACATCAGTTGAAACGACACATCTGTTTCACTAGCTTCCGAATAATTCAGAATTCTCATAGCCTCATATTGCTCCACCATCATACTCAGCTATATATTTGTTAGCCCCTTTCAACCATCTTTTAAGATTGAAGTGATTAGGTAACTCCATATCATGAGACTAAAAAATTTTTATAAGATGTCCACAGCAAATCTGCACGCTTCAAAAAAATTGCATGATTGTCGACAATACAATTAGAGTGTTCACTAATATAATCCTCTTTTTTTTTGACAATTTTAGCAAACACTTATCATTCTTCAATAAAAATTTACAAAGAGTTGCAGTAGAGTGGAAAAAATTATCGTAAACAGCGATCATACCTTCGGAGCATTCTGTAGTGTTCATACCAATATAAAAGTGTCCAAGTGGTAAGTTGGAACTCTATTTTTTCAAATTTCATACATCACTTGAAGCCACTAATTCTCCTGCAATTTGTATGTACTTAGCAATTCCTCCCATCTTGTCTCAAAAGAACTTGGAGTATATATTTCCTGAATACACATTTTCATATCCTTTTCGAATCGTGACTTCTTAAAATATATGTGTGGAAGCTTTTCAGGAAACTTTTTCATCAAATGCCACAAACAAATTTATGCCGTATGTTTGGGAATACCTTCTCAACTGTTACAGTCATAGCTCTATGTTTATCTGTGATAACAGAAGATGGGGCATGTCCGCCAATTGCTGCAAGCTAGGTCTCAAAAAACCAATGAAATAACTTTTCTGTCTCATCCAAAAGTAAATCACAACCAAACTGAATCTATTGCATATGGTGGTTAACTCTTGTAAACGGTGCAAATAGCATTTTATACACATTCTTACGATATATTGTGTCAAACAAAAGTACATCACCAAAATATTGATACTGCAAGCGTAATTGACCATCTATCCACAGTTTATTGCCCTTGCTTCACTATCGATCTATATTGCATAAAAGAAATTTGGATCTTCTATACTCTTTTTTTAAAAAATTCAAGCCTTGCATTTGCATCACTTGACACTGGTTTCTTGTATTCCTTCCAAGGTCCCAAATGATTCCAGCAATCTGTATCATCAAAACCATATTGTGGTGCGTCGAATATATCTGCAACTTTGTTAACAGGTATATCTTCGTCACAAAATGAATCAATCAATATTTTAGCAGCAACGGGCATATTTCTATAAACGGGCATACGCATCCTCTTCGATGGACTGATTAAGTTGTGATTATGCTCATCAGTATACTAAAATCACCTTGCACAGTCCGGTTAGTTGTGTTGCCACTTTCATGTTTGCTGAACACCCGAACTTTACTGTATTTCTATTTCTTTTCGGATAAATTTGTATCTCAGGTTCCCCATATGATTTCTTCTTAACATGATCTCTATAACTTTCAAAACATTGACAAGTCGTAGGCTTTTGATCACCTCCTCTGAACCTTTTTGTTTTTGTGTACATCGAATAACTGCACTAAATTCAGTTGCTCTACCATAGTATATATACCTTTTGTTTGCTTGTTCAAGACTTGGAAAAATCATATTTAAACATAATATCTTTTCGTTCTGAAGAGTTACATTCGAAGTTGTACAAGTAGAACAACAAACCTCCTCTGTTTGGGCCATAGATAAAAAATGAGAGTAGCTTGCAGTGAACGTAAAAATATTGTTGCATAGTCGCTGAAGAATTCTTCAATAGGAAGAATGAAAATCTACAATGGATGTGGAGAATAAAGAAGAACGAAAAACTGGATCAGGGGAGTGAGGCGTGGAGATTACCTGCTATGCGCTTAAAAAGAATTATCATAGTAACATACCTAACCATACTAATCACAATCTAAAAATCATTAACAAAATAATTAATTTCATTAACCAGATTACTTTCTAAATTAATATATTAGTCTCGGTGATGTGGTCTTATATTTTTATTTTTTGTTCTCTGCTTATTGTAAATTTGTGGTTTTGTTTTTCTGGTTTTTGTTCTCTACTTGTTATAAATTTTTTTATCTGTTTAATAGAGCTGTATTATTTGGAGGAGGAGAGTTAATGGAAGCAAGAAGAAGGAAGTAAGCAGCACGAGAGAAAAAAATAAAAAGTTCCCAATAACTCAATCAATTGCTTCTATTCCACACTAATCACAACTTAATAATCCGTAAAGATTAACTAGTTTCATTAGTCAAACTATGAACATTACAAGCGTCTACATTGCATTACATAGTAAGCTTTTACATGAAAATGGGAGCAAGGTGCGGAATTGACCAAAACCAATGAACCCAAGGCCGGTGCTGAAATTCGAGCAGGAGCGGGACCAAGATGGCAAATTGATCCGAAATCGACAAAATTGAGCCCCAATCGCTAGAGTCTAGCCGAAATTCGAGACGAAATTGCGTCAGAACCGAAGCAAGAGAGTAAGATGAGCCGACTTCCGGCCGAAATTTGAGCTGCCGAGCTGCAATCGAGTCAGAGTGGATGCGCGTGCCACAATCGAGCCGGATTTGTGCAGAATCGATCAGACGACATAAGGTCTAGCTAGAACCAACGGGATCTAGCGGAATAGCTGAGCTCGAGCTCGTGTAGGAGATACAAAATTTCGAGAAGGGATTGGACAAAGAATATGTAAAATGCTCTATTTATTTGTCAGCACTTCATGGTGCATTGTTGATCTAGTGAGCATGGCTGCATCAGAACCGCTCATTCAGCTAGTGGTTACAGTTTCTCGTGAGTGCATATAGGGAAGGATGTGCTGATATCCCACCCAATATATATATTCTTTTTGAGTCATCTAGACTTTTTGTATGTGTATATATATTAACCAACTAATCGAAATACGAAATATATATTTGTTGTCAAATTTAACTTTCTGTGTCATTTTATCAAGACTTCCGATGGAGATCAATTCGTATTCCGATTGAACTAAAATTTTAGCAACAAGTTTTCAACGCATGGGTTCTCATATCCAACGGTGGAGAATTTAGAGACATCAAGTAAGACAACCACTCGATGCTTCAATCTTCGCGGCTGATCCATAGCTCTAGGCACTACATTTGCAACATTCCCTCCTCTCCAGGACATGACTCGTCCTTGAATTGCTGGAGAGTGGGCTACAGTAAATATGTCATTAGGCAAGGTCTCAGAAAAATCAGGAGGTGCAAATCTGCCATCCTTGAGTTGAGAAATGTCAGAAACTACATGGATGATTGATCTTGAGGGCAAATGTAGGCTATAAGCCATAGAGCTAATATGGGCGATGATGCGGAAGGGGCTGTAGTATCAGCTGGCTGCTTACAAGGTTGCAGCTTCAGTGGAACCCAATCCCTACTGAAATTTTAGCTCCCTAAAATGTTTATCACTGCAATTTCATCCTTGACTGAGGACGAAAAGATGAAACTTTAACTCCCTTGAAATCACATCTATTTCTTAACTGAAGGCCAAGCTCATCATATCTATTGAGGCCATATGCATAGGAAATTAATGGGAGTGGTGGTTGCCCGTAAACTATCTCAAATGGAGTGGTTTTAGTGGCCAAGTGGGTGCTCGTCTTATAAGAATACTTAGCGCAATGAACCCAGTGCGCCCAATGTTTCAGATGCTCCCCCACAAGACATCGTAAGTAAGCCTCAAGTCCGCGATTTACTACCTCTAACTAACTGTCCGATTGGGGGTGATATGCTGGACTGGGATGTAGTGAAGGAGCTTGCATTTTATTCCAACCAGAAGGAGCTTAAGAAGACAGATCCCTGTCGGAGACAATTGAAGATGGTGCACCATGCAGCCGGACTAGTTCTCTAGCCAATGCAGTTGCTAGTTGCACAGCGGTGTATGGATGTCGTAATGGAATAAAATGAGCAAACCTCAAGAGAAGATCCACCACAACCAAAATAACATCACATCCATCTGATAAGGGCAGCTCTTCTATGAAATCCATGGAGATATCAATCCAGATTTTGTCACGGATAGGTAAAGGTTGAAGCAATCCTACAAGTTGTAATGACAAGGACTTAGCCTTTGCACTAGTGATGCAATCCTTAATGTAATGCTGGACATCATTTGGAAGACCCGGCCAATAAAATTTTTGGCTAATGCGTTAGTAAATTCTAAATTACCCTCTATGTCCACACAGAGCTAACTTGTGACCATCAAAAAAAAAGAGTGCGCTGGAATCCATAGCCGGCTATTATGGCAAAGAACCCCGTGGACTAAGGAGAATTCTAGATGGCTACCTCCAGGAACCGCCTGAACAAGTCTTTGGATGTTTGCGTCATGCTCCTGAGCTTGATGCAAATCCTATATAATGAGGACTGAAGAGTGGAGATGGCTGCACAAGAAGCTTGTTGGCACTTGCTTGGACAAAGCATCAGCTACAACATTTTCCTTACCCGATCAGTACCTAATCTGATAATTGTATCATATTAACTTCACTAGCCATTTTTGCTGTGTTGCAAAAATAATTTGCTGCTCGAGTAACTATTTCAAACTTAAGTGATCCGTTTGGATGATGAAGTGATGACCTAACAAGTAGGGATGCCATTCTGGTCGCCAATCGCTCCATCTTACGTGGACTTGCTAGCTATATGAGGAAGAAAAGGGATTTGCTAACAAATAAAGTTGGTCTACCTTCTAGGACAAAAGCGCACCTAGGCCACTGCCAGAGGCATCTGTCTCTATATAAATGGCATAGAAAAATCCAAAGGAGCTAGCGTAGGTGTGGTTGTCATGGCACGTTTGAGCTGCAACAAGGAGGGTGCGTTTGGCAAAGCTTTCCAGAAAAGCAATTTTTCAATTTTTTAGTTCACGTTTTTCAATGCATCTTTTATAAGCATTTAGAGAATTTATTTAAAATTTTAGAATGTAAAGAAAATTCTAAGCAGTGAAATTATTTTATTACTTATTTTTATTTATTATTTTTGAAGTAAAAAAAGTAGAGCTCATTTTTCAAAAAAGACAAAAATACTCTCCATTCTATAAAAGCTCTATTTCAAAAGCACTCCCAAACGCCCTCGGAATGAGTTGCAACAACAGACCAGCAGAAGGAATCCTTCTTGAGGAGCTCAATCAATGGTGCGACAATACAACCATAGTTTTTGACAAAACAATGATAATAATCTATAAGGCCTAAGAAGTCTCGAAGCACTGTTTGGAAAGTAAAAACAGACCATTCTAGCATTGCTTCAACTTTTGAAAGATCTACTGAGATGCCTTCTACTGAAACCAAATGGCCACGATACTCTTAGCTTATTGGCACCAAATTATCAGATGGAGAGGTTAGCCTGCAGGAAGGAGAAAACACAGGCAAGGTGTGCTAAGTGGTCTTGCTGCAAGGAACTATAAATAAGTATATCATCAAAGAAGACAAGCACAAAGAGTCGCGGAATACATTGTTCATGATAGCTTGAAATGTTGTTGGTGCATTCGTTAACCCAAAGGGCATTACTAAGAACTCATAATTGCCATCATGAGTTCTAAAAGCAGTCTTATGTTTGTCCTCTTCCTTGACTAAAATCTGGTGGTAGCTACATTTTAAGTCCAACTTTGAAAATATTCTACACCATGTAGTTCATCAGGAGCTCCTCAATAACAGGTATGGGGAACTTGTCTTTAATGGTGATAGTATTTAGGGCTCTGTAATTTACACAAAACCTCCGTGTTGACACACGTGAAGAAAAAGTACATGTGAAGAAAAAGCACATGTGAAGAAAAAGTAGAAAACTAGTTTTGATAATACCTTGTTCCAGCATTTTCTTTACTGTCCTCTCAATTTCACTTTCTAGACGTACAAGTAACGATAAGGTTTCACACTGGTAGGAGCCGAACTAGGTATTAAGAGAATTCTGGATCCAAGGAATGTTGAGGAGGTAAGCCCACCACAGGGCGGAAGACCAAGCTATAGCGAGACAGTAACGAGTGTAACTTTTTGGGTAGGCTTCCAGAGGAGCGGAATTCTACATAGAATCCTTACTAAGCATGATGTTGAATTGTGACCGAGGCTTATCAGGCATGAGACACTCACTTCGCGTATGCCTTTGAAAACCTCTCGGTTCCCTGATAAAGAGAATTGCATCTCCAATGTCTTCCAATCAAATGCCACCTTACCAAGCTTTCTAGCCACTGAATTTCTAAAACCAAATCCATACCTCCAAGAGGAAAAGGGTATGCATCTACTTGTAGGTTAATACTTCAATGGTAAGAGGAATATTCTTGTACATTACCTCAATAGAATGTGGTCTTCCCTCGGCGAGCTCCAGATTGTGTTCTAACTGCAGTCCCGTGGAGCTGTAAATGCTTAACAAGTTGCTTGGTAATGAAGTTGTGAGTGCTTCCTGAGTCAATAAGAACATATTGGTTCTTGATTTTGCCGACATTCCGAATAGTTTGTGTACCTACTAGGCCAAGCATTACACTCAGCGGTAGTGTAACATCTTCAGTGGTTTCCTGCACTTATGTGTCATAGAAGTAATCATCCTTGAACTAACTCTTCATCCTTATGGCCAGCAGTTGCATACAGTTTGAAACCACAACCATGACCTCTCTCAGCTTTGCATCACAATAAAAACATAACCCTTTATCTCGGCCCACATTAATGACAGTTATGCTACGCCCAGTAGGTCTATTCCGAATTGTGTTGCTAGCTACTACAGTAACTTCAGTAAATTGGTAGTACGCAGTATGAGCAAGTGATGCAATTGAGGGACCTAGAGTGGATAATGTCCAGTCATTCAGTTAGATCAGAAACGGCCTGAGCACAAAGTGGATCGGCTCATGTTGGATTTTTGCTAAAAAATTCTTGCAGCTTAAACCTTCCTACAAATTGGCTGGTCTACTGGCCTTGACAACAAGCGTGATGTACTTGGAAAGGCTGCCACAAAAATTGCCGATGAGATCAACCTATGCAGCATGAGGGAATCTAGCACGTAGGTCTTCAAAGGCAGCTTGGTACTTTTCCACAGAATTGTGTTGCACTAATTATTTCAAGGCAAAGCTAGGATGTCCAAACGCGGTGCTTCCAAATCTTTGTATAAGTTCTTCCTTTAGTTATTCCCAAGAATGGTGAGCTTTAGCGATCTCAAAAGTTTTGTACCATCTGTTTACTTCGTCTTGAAAGTACATCGGAGCAACGGAAAGACATCCACAAGAGTTCGATAGTACTTGAAATACTTCTCCGTCGAATAAATCCATTCATTAACTTTAGTCCCATCGAAACTGGGAATTTGTGGCGATCCCTAGGCATATATTGTTGACAATCCAGCGTGCCTGTAGGATTGTCGTAGTTTGTTGCACTTGAATAAGTGAGTGCCATATGTGGTTGTTGCAAAACCGATACAACAGCATTGTGGTTGTGGTTTTGGCTGGCTTCGAAGGGAAGTTGGGCGGCAGTAACAGGCTCTCGTAAAAGGTCTTGAGTCACTAGCTTAGGTAGCAGGGGTGGTTGTTGATAGTATATGTTTGTACTTGGTTGAGTGGATGAATTTGCAAAGGTGATAGTTGGGTTGTTGTTAAGTTAGTGCTTCTCTAGTTGTCTGCAAGTGGACACTAGGTGTGGCTTATGTGGAAGAGGATGCCTTATGGGTAGAGTGATGCCAGAAGATGGCTAATGGGTGGGGCAAGAGGTTGGTTTGATGTGGAAGGGAAGTGGGAACTAGGTGGTTGGTCCAAAGTTGCTGGTGCTGCTCCAGGGTTGATTTATTTTGTTTTGCCAATAGAATTCACCACGTGTTGCATCTCAATGAGGTCTGTCATCAAGCGTGCTATGCAACTAGTAAATTTGGTAGCCATAAAGTTGAATTGCTCCCTCACATTTGGTTCTTCCACTGGTTGCATAGATTGGGGAGCTACTGGTGATTAGGGAACCTTGAGGAAGTTACCAAGATCCACCAATTGTTGTGAATTGATAGAATTGGGTGATCGGTGCAACTGAGTGAATATTCTCCATTGAATTAATCCGTCTCTGATACCAAATGATATAAATAAAATGAACAAGGTGATATTAGAAGACGAATAAGGTGGGAAAAGTCTGAATAAGATGACAACTTAGATGAACATAATAGCTAAAATAGAAAAATACTCCGCACTTGTTTCAAGTGTCATCCATATATTTATAAGCCTTACTACTACTCCAAGACAACCCAAAATTCCTAATCTAACAAACTACTTCTAGAACCTACAAAGCTATTGAAATAAGTAAACTACATATGAAAAGGACTTCTACAAGTGATATCCCACTGGTGGTCACTCAGCTAACCAACTCTCACACTCGATTTGTTGCCTAGGGAGACTTCACATGGTGATGCAGCGGATCCTTCTAAACTAACGAAGCAAATCTTCAAATCAAATCTCGACGGTAAGGTAGTCCCTTCACGCCCTCTTTTGTCCTGTTGATTCGTATGAATGCCAGAACAAGAGAAATTGAACTCCAATATTCGTTGATTACAAGAATACCGAATAATGGAAAGATGATCCTCAAATTAATTTCAAGATACAATACCTCTTTGAAAAAGGTTTACAAGCCTATAAATAGGAAAACAACTTAAGAGTCTTGATTTAGAAAGAAGATAAAAATCTATAACTATGGAAAGAAATAAATGAATAGTTCTAACTTTTGCAAGATTCTTAAATGCAGGAATTTAAAGATGTGTAAAATTTTGCTAGCTGTCCTGGCAGTGATCTGAAGCCCATTAACAAGCCAATCAGCGAAGCGGGCTTCACCACAGCTGTCTTCCTCTAGTAATCACCAGCTGCCAGCTGCCTCATCTAGTAGTTCCCAATCTGCCCATTGAGCTGCTGGCATCCAAATAGCGCTAAACCATTCTCCCCACGCCAGCGAAAATTCGGCCACGAATTTTCGAGCGTCGTCTCTACGCCAAAGCTGTTTGGCAGATCCATGTTGATCGCTGCCAACCTACGAGAGCTCTCCCGTACATCCGATCTGTTCTCAAACCCTCCACAGTAGCGATAATTTAATTTCAGAACGCCGACCGTTCCGGCTACCTCTCTCTGCTCAACATCGCTGAGTGGACGTAGGACAGCAGTTTGCGATCCCAATCTGAGATACGCCGTCCCTAAATCCAAGCATCGCGCAGCAGCAAGCCTTCCATGCTGTCGACAGTTGAACTTCGGAAGTTCGGTCATAGATGGTAGCTCACATGGCTCCGCAACTTCGATCCGATTTCCGACATCGATTGCTGCCCCAGATGTTACATCATTACTCACCGGCGTAGTGGGTTCACTATGTGCCGACGATGCAGCGATAGATGCAGTAAAATGGAGTGGAAGTGGCTACTCGTAGCTGGACGCTACAGCAATATTCCCAAGTCCGGCGTCGACCACTTTAGTTTGGGCTAAGAGCATTGATTGGCTTGTGACGGTGTCGGCGGCCACCTCCGATCGAACGAGATCTACAGAAGACGACCCGACTGCTGTATTGTCGGACAGATCACCACGAAACGGTGACAAGTGCTTGATATGAAACACATCGGAGGTGCGGATTTTGTTCGGCAGCCTTAGACGATATGCATTTGGGTTTATTTTCTCAATGATTTGAAGATCCGCTTCGTCAGTTTTGAAGATCTATATGATCAGTTTGGTATCAATTTTGCCTGGTGAGAAAATTTGCTGAAATTTTCTCGCTGCATTAAAAAAAAAAAAAGTCACAGCACTAGTAGAACAAGATGCCGCCGAGAACACGCAGCACTGTTGGTGATCACATATAGCAGAATATGAAGAGCATGATCGCATTACACAATTGCAACAACAAATCACATACCTTACAGATCAAGTCACAGCACTCATGCGCAATCAAATTCGCCATCGCGGGAGCAATGGATCTGGTGTCGTTTATGATGACAGCGATGGTGTTCATGATACAACTCCACCTAGGTGATTTGCTCACTCAAATAGTAATGATAATCGACGATGGGAAGCAGGAATTCGTATAGAAATACCTGAATTTCATGGGGGACTTCAACCGGAAGACTTTCTTGATTGGATAGGCATTATTGATGAAATCATTGAATTTAAGGAAGTCCCTGCCCACAAAAAAGTGCCTCTACTAGCTACAAGGTTTCGCGGCAGAGCAGCAGCTTGGTGGCACCAATTGAAGCTGTCAAGAAGTCGAGAGGGCAAAGCCAAAATTTCAGACTGGAAAAGCTAAAAAGAAGTTAAGGGTAGAATTCTTACCTTATAATTTCCAACGATTAATGTACATCAAATTGCAGAACCTGCGACAAGGTACAAAGACAGTAGATGAATACACAACTGAATTTTCAACTACTAGTACACAGTGACATTCAAGAAACTGAAGATCAATTGGTGTCACGATACACTGGAGGCTTGCGAGTACAAATTCAAGAAGTTATCCTTTTGTTCGACCCCATCAATGTGTCTGCTGCACACCAGAGAGCCCTGCAAGTGGAGAAACAACTAGGACGAAGAGCACCTACATCTCAGTTTGGTTCCAGTAGCACTACCGGTATAGGTTCTGCTACCAACCGTCCATCTTCAAGTCTTCGTTGTTTTAACTGTGGTGATTCTAGACACAAATTCTCAGATTGTAGAAATCCAAAAAAAAGAACTATGTTAGGAAAAATTGATGACTCCATAGAGGAAAGATTAGAGACTACCGAAGAATTGCAGTTTGATGACGAATTTGCTGAAGAATTCATGGAAAGAGACATAGGCCCTCTATTGATGGTACGTAGAATGTGCTTAACCCCCAAAACCAACGATGACGACTGGCAAGGCAACAATATTTTTCAATCTACCTGCACTATTAATGGAAAGGTGTGCCGCTTTGTCATTGATGCTAGGAGCTGCGAAAATATTGTTTCAGCAAAACCGGTTCAAAAATTAGGAGTCCAAACTGAAAAGCACCCCAATCCATACAAGTTAGCATGGCTCAAGAAGGGAGGTGAGGTTACCGTGTCACAACGTGCCCTCATTACCATTTTTGTTGGTCCTCGGTATAAGGATGATGCATGGTGCGACGTGGTGGCAATGGACGCATGTCACCTACTGCTGGGCAGACCTTGGCAATTCGACAGACGGGTGACACATGATGGGCATTGCAACACCTACAGTTTTTTTTTCAACAACACAAAAATAGTATTACTTTCCAGCAGAGAGGATGGTAAGTCAAAACTTTTGCAAGATAATACTAACCTCCTCTCTTTTGCAAGGTTTGGAGAAGAAATAGAGGACTCTGGCACAGTTTTTGTCCTACTGGGCAAGGACATCCAGAAAAAGGCTGATGCTGACGTTAGTGTTCCCCCTGCAGTAACTGACCTTGTGAATGAGTTTGCTGAAGTATTTCCAGATGAACTACCAAATGGTCTACCACCATTACGTGATATTCAACATCAAATTGATCTAGCACCAGGAGCTACCTTACCCAATAGACCACATTACAGGATGAGTCCTAGTGAACATGAAGAGCTACGTAAACAAGTGGAAGAACTACTTACCAAAGGACATATCAGAGAAAGCCTCAGTCCATGTGCAGTTCCAGCTCTTCTAACACCAAAGAAAGACGGGTCTTGCCGTATGTGTGTCGGCAGCCATGCAATCAACAAAATCACAATAAGGTACCTTTTTCCTATTCCTCGCTTAGATGACCTGTTGGATCAAATCAGTGGCGCATCAATATTCTCTAAGCTAGACCTGAAAAGTGGATATTATCAAATTAGAATCAAACCTGGTGATGAATGGAAAACTGCATTCAAGACACGAGAAGGGTTATATGAATGGTTAGTTATGCCATTTGGACTATCCAATGCACCAAGTACCTTTATGCGAGTTATGAACCAGGCCCTACGCCCATTCATTGGAAAGTTCGTTGTTGTATATTTCGACGACATCTTGGTGTGTAGTAAGAACACCGCTATACATCTTCAGCATCTGCGTAATGTGTTAAATGTTCTGCGCACGGAACAATTCTATGCTGCTAGACAGAAGTGTGTCTTCCTCACACCTAAGGTACTTTTTCTGGGGTATGAAGTGTCGGGTGATGGGTTACGGGTGGATGATTCCAAGATTGAGGCAGTGAAACAATGGCCGAGACCAAAGACTATTACTGAAGCTCGTAGCTTCCATGGTTTGGCGTCATTCTACAGACGTTTCATCCCTCACTTCAGTAGCATTATGGCTCCTATAACTGACTGCTTGAAAGCCACTCAGTTTCACTGGACAGACAAAGCAGATAAAGCATTTCAACTCATAAAAGATAGTTTGACTAGTGCCCCTACACTAATCTTACCTGACTTTTCCCAACCTTTTGAATTGCACAGTGATGCTTCCAAGGTAGGCATTGGAGCAGTCCTTAGCCAGGCTAATCGCCTAGTGGCATTTTTTAGTGAAAAACTGTCTGGTGCCAAAATGAGGTACAGTACCTATGATGTGGAGTTCTATGCTGTTATACAAGCTGTGAAGCATTGGCGCCACTACCTCTTCCATCGTGAATTTATTCTGTATACCGACCATGATGCCTTGAAACACCTTCACACCCAGGATAAGATCTCTGCTCACCATGCATCATGGGCTGCATATCTCCAACAATTCACTTGTCCTGAAACATAAATCAGGTATTATCAATAAAGTCGCTAATGCTTTAAGTAGACGACGTGCCTTACTATCCACTATGACTATTAAGGTACCTGGCTTTGACTCCTTCCAGCACTTGCTGGAATCTGACCCCTTCTTTTCTAATGTTCTGGTATCTGTTCGAGCTGGAGAAAGGTGTGATTTTTTATTACAAGATGGTTACCTTTTTCGGGGCAACCAGCTTTGTATTCCAGATTGCAGCCTACGCACACAGATTATCAGCGAACTTCATGGAGAAGGACATGTGGGGCGAAGTCGTACCTTATAGCTAGTTCGCTCCTCCTATTTCTGGCCATCAATTCGCAAAGACGTGGAACGATATGTGTGGAGCGCTGCCGCGTATGCCAAGTCTCTAAGGGCACAGCTACAAATGCTGGATTGTATATGCCTTTACCTATCCCTACTCAACCATGGACTGACTTAAGCATGGACTTCATTTTGGGTCTTCCATGAACACAGAGGGGATATGATTCCATTTTTGTTGTGGTTGATCGGTTTTCCAAAATGGCTCACTTCATACCCTGCAAAAAAACGACAGATCCAGTTAACATTGCTCAATTATATTTTTGCGAAATATATCGCCTTCATGGTTTGCCTGCATCTATTGTGTCTGATAGAGACACACGTTTCCTCAGTCACTTTGGCGCAGCCTATGGAGAATGGTGCAAACAAAACTAAACTTCAGTAGCGCCTATCATCCGTAAACTGACGGACAAACTGAGGTGACGAACCGCACACTAGGGGACTTGTTACGGTGCCTGGTGGGCAAGCACATCAAGTCATGGGATCAAAAACTTTGCCAAGCAGAATTCACACACAATCATGTCGTCAATAGGAGCTCCGGCTTTAGCCCATTTGAAGTAGTATACTCATTGCTTCTCACGTGGACCGTTAGATCTCCTTCCCTTTCCTACTAGGACCAAACTCCATGACAAGGCAGAAGATTTCATACATAGCTTACACGACACCCACTTGGAAGTTCACCGCAACCTTGTTGAATCTGCGGCTAAATACAAAATCCAAAGCGGATGAGAAGCGTTGTCATGTGGACTTTGAGGTGGGTGATGTTGTCTGGGCACTTCTTCCTAAAGATTGGTACTCCGCACGTACACACAACAAGCTATCTGCTAGAAAAATCGGACCTCTCCAAATCATTGAGAAAATAAACCCAAATGCATATCGTCTAAGGCTGCCAGACAACGTCCGCACCTCCGATGTGTTTAATATCAAGCACTTGTCACCGTTTCGTGGTGATCTGTCCGACAATACAGCAGTCGGGTTGTCATCTGTAGATCTCGTCCAATCGGAGGTGGCCGCCGACACCGTCACAGGCCAATCACTGCTTTTAGCTCAAACTGAAGTGGTCGACGCCGGACTTGGGAATATTGCTGTAGCGTCCAGCTACGGGCAGCCACTTCCACTCCATTTTACTACATCTATCGCTGCATCATCGGCACATAGTGAACCCGCTACGCCAGTGAGTAATGATGTAACATATGGGGCAGCAATCGATGTCGAAAATCGGATCGAAGTTGCGGAGCCACGTGAGCTACCATCTACGGCTGAACTTCCGAAGTTCGACTGTCGACAGCATGGAAGGCTTGCTGCTGTGTGATGCTTGATTTAGGGATGGCGTATCTCAAATCAGGATCGCAAACTGCTGTCCTACGTCTACTCAGCGCTGTTGAGCAGAGAGAGGTAGCCGGAACGGCCAGCGTTCTAAAATTAAATTATCGCTACTGTGGAGGGTTTGAGAACGGATCGGATGTACGGGAGAACTCTCTCAGATTGGCAGCGATCAACATGGATCTGCCGAATAGCTTTGGCGTAGAGACGACGCTCGAAAATTCGTGCCCGAATTTTTGCTGGCGTGGGGAGAATGGTGCAGCGCTGTTTGGATGCCAGCAACTCGATGGGCAGCTTGAGAACTACATGAGGCAGCTGGCAGCTGGTGATTACTAGAGGCAGACAGCTGTGATGAAGCCTGCTTCGCTGATGGGCTTATTAATAGGCTTCGGATCACTGCCAGGACAGCTAGCAAAATTTTACACATCTTTAAATTCCTGCAGACACTCTTTCAATATGGGGAGGGATATGGGGGCGCTCTCTCTCTCCTATACACTCTTTAGGCACTCCCTAGATCCAATGGTTGAGATGCAATCACACCCGATCAGATCTGCTCGTTTAGGTATTGTCTCTTCGTATTTTCTCCTCCTCATTTTTTCTCTTCTTTCTTCCTCCGTGCTTCCGATACCTCTCCTGTTCCCAATCTTTTTCGGAATTGTTCCTCTGGCTTTCATCTTCTTTCAATTCATATCGTTCGATTCCTTCCTTTTCTTTTCATCTTCTTCTCTTCCGACAGCTGTGCAGATTCGTCTCTCCCACAAGCTTTCAAGATTAATCCTTTCTTTCTCACCACTGAGCAGAAACTAGATCTCTGATTTCGCCGCTACGAGTAGACGATTTGAGGTTGAATATTTGCTTTTGAGCTATGGGGAGAGATTTGGCCCCTCGGGCTAAAGTTTGAGCCAAGACAACTGTGAAATGGGTCTCGATTTCGAACACCGAGGAAGAAGTTCGACTTCGGCATCGCCACTCGATTTTGATGATTTTGCTTAATGTTTTCAAAACAATATGATCTTTCCAATTGTCGTGCTTATTCGAGATTAGCAAGAAAGATAAAAAATTGGTTTCAAAATTTTATCGTGTTTCTATTTTGATGTTTTTATTTCGAAATTAAGCTTTTTAATACTTATTGATGTTTCTTCACTGCAGAAGCTCGTTGATGTTCTGTAGTTTTTGTTTATGTTAAAAGGGAAGCAAAAAACTTCAAAACATCAGCATGCTTTTTTTTTATTTTTGAATTTTTGAATGGATTGTTATTCATTTGTGAATCTGCTTGCATGGGACTCTTGGCTTACTGATATGTGACTTTCCTTACAGTTATTTCTTGATCTAATTGTGTCCAGTTGGTTTGGGTTTATCTGTAGATTCTTGCAGCTTGATTTTTATAGATTGATTAGCTTATGATATTCTGGTAGCTTTCAAATTTTTGTTTGCGATGATGGTTAATGTGTTTGGAAGATTTGGTTGAAGTTTGTTTACTTGTGTATTAACAGATTTGGCTTTCATTTCTGCTTTTCTTTTAATTCAATGGTAATGAAATCAGATCTAGTAGGTGCTGACTGCTGATGATGTTGTAATCAGTATATGGATAGATTGCTTGTTGATAGTTGATAGCAGCGTATGGCCAGTAACGAAAGAATGCTATTACAACAAGCATATTACACCAAAGTCATAGTTGATAGCGGCATATTACAACAAGCTGGATGCTTCAAAGTGTGCTGAGGAATGTGCTTGATGTTGTAATTAATTAGCTTATAGACAGACCCAATACGTCGACCAGGTGTGCTTGTTGTAACAGGTTTGTTGATAGTTGGAAAGAATGGTTGAAGTGTGCTAAAGGCTATGTTTGTAAAATGATGTAATTTACAAATGATCTATGAAAATATTTGTGTAATTTGGAAAGGATATACGAAAATATTTTGTGCAATCTAGAGATGTACGGTGAGAATGTTGTATGAAATTGTTATGACCGGACCCATCCAGTTACCTTTCAATGGCTGATGAATTGAATAAATATGTTCTCAATTTTAGTAGTTATTGAATGGTAATACTGAAGTGAACAATGTTATCTATAAAGAAAGTTAATGAACTAAGATAAATAATATCTAATTACAAAAATAACTTGTTGTTACAATGAATTGAACACAAATATTGAAAGATGAACTGTTTAAGTTAAACTAGATTACAAAAAGACAAAGAACACTTAAAAAGTAAATAGTGTAACCTTTCTCTTACACAAATTTTCATTCAAAGTTTCAATTTTAAATGTCTTAATAACATCACATTGATAGCATTTTCATTATAAACTTCCTGATAACATTGATAAAATTTAGTTTGAATATTCCACTACTATCAATATGCTGCTAGTAATGAAATTAGTGTGGTAATACTACATTACATTGATTACATTCCATCTGCAAGTTACATTGATTACATTGGTAATACTAGATTATACAGGAAGTGCCAAACACTTGGATGCCTTGATTCTCAAGCTGTAATGACCACATGTTCGTACATGAAAAGAGCATGGACAAAAGCATCTTGATTTCATCCACAACAGTGCACATAAGCTGATCACACCAAATGCAAATATCACCACAACAGAAAGAACTTAAAACATTCTTTCCAACAACTACAACAGCAGAGAGAGGAAGAGTCGAGGGAGGCTCAGATTCGCCTTTCTCACCTATCCATTACTCTTATCCTCTCTGCATTGTCTTTTTTAAGATACAGCTGCAATGGTTGCCGGCTGACTTAATAGCCACTGGCCATCCTACTGCATTACTGGCTACTTTAAGAGGCAATACAAAAACATGAAGAATGAACAACAAAGAGTGTAACAAATCCTACATCAGGCTATTTTCTTTCACCATCATTGCCTCATCTTGAATATGAACACAGCATGAATGAAAAGTACCATAGCCTAACCTAGTTTGATTCCATTGTTTTCCAGTTCCAATATGCACAGTTATGCACAAAGCACCGTAAGCAGTTCAACAACCACACAAAGAACAACCCATTTAAACTAATACACTATAAATTCAAACTAATACACCATTAAATCAAACCAATACACCATAAACTAAAAACAAATCAACAACATTAAAAACAAATCAACAAAAATAAAAAACAAATCATCCAAATCAAAACAACATATCCGAATTAAAACAAAACATCATCGAACTCAGAAATCAAAGTCCGATCTAGAGGGAGAATCCCATATTTTGATGAGACAGCTTCTCTCCGTACGCGAGAAAGATCGGAGACGAAGACCGAACGAGACGAGACGTAGGGATTCGTCCAGTTCAAGATACGAATATCCGAGGAGATAAGAGGTGAAGGCTAGATGAGAGGAGCCGCAGCGGAATATGAGACAAAGACGAGGGCGAAATCTGCTCAGTCCGAGAGAGAACAGCGCGAAAGGAGCCAAAAACTAAGACAGTCGAGAGGAAGAATCGAAGACGAAGACCGGACGAGAGAAAGCCACAGCTTGATCGAAGAGCGAGATCTGGGAGAACAAAGCATAGCAGCGGCAGGGAGCACCTCGCTCGGGAGAGGCGAGAGACGCTTCGAAGAAGAAGAGAAACAGAAGAAATGAGCGTCTATAGTGACTCCTTAGCTTTTTCATTCGTAGCGTCGGATCAAATGATGAAATACATCCTGACCGTCTAATTAGGGGAGTGTCTACTGTAAAACTGAAGTGTCTACATAAAAAAAAAAAGTATTTATGTTCCTTATATATATATATATATATATATATATATATACACGATAGAGGAATATCTTTTATGCGCACATTAGTACAAAGTTTCAAATTCAATCTGCACAATTAGATAAGAAGATTACAGCTCAATCATGCTACAAATCAACCTTAATCTAACTTCTAGATCAAGATAAGAAAGAAGAAAATACTCCAAAATATATATATTATCTTATTTTTATCATTTAGAAGTTGGATGAAGATTTACTCGAGATCAATGAGCTAAAATTTTATAAGCATATTCTCAACTTATAATTCTTCATATCCAACGATAAAAATTAAATTTAAAATTTTATACTATTGGAACCGCACTTATTTGCGCATACAAGATGATGGGCTCCTATACCAACCCTATATATATAGTTTATATATATCTAAAATGTAGGATTCATTTAGTACTACTCAGCTCATTCTATTAGCAATAAACGTGCCAAAAATTCATTTACCAAAACTTCTAGATGCATGTTATCTAAATCCCTTTTCTCATTAAGTTATGCAATGAAACATATGCGAGAGTTTCATATAACAAATGTACTTTCATCATTCAGGCCATGCAGTAGTTAAGGATCTTCTTAGCTTCATAGTTCATGCCAAACAATTTGAGGAACTTGAATCATATGGACATATTATAGCTGTAGCTTTTCCTTTAACAAGTTATCTTATTTGTTGAAATGGTTTGAGCAACCTAATAGCACCTGTGGACTATAATACAAATATAATGGACAGTCTTAGGTTTGCTACAACAAATCAGTAGTCACGGATTTCCCATAAACTGTTTAATCTTTCCGAGAGTAGTTTTCCATTTAAGCATCGGTAGTCAATTTGCTAGACGTGCGCTGTACAGGAGCATAGAGTGAAGATAAGTACGCAGCATCAGCCTTCTCCAAGCCATCAAATACGTAACTGAATGGTGGCATCTTTATGTACTTTCCAGAACCTGGTTCAACAAAAAGTTTGCCATCCTGCCACACCACTTTTCCTGCTGCAATTGTTGTTTCCACTTTTCCCTGCACCAAAATTAAGATCAAATGGACATAATCTCTCACCGAATGCTGCATGTTAATGAATTGAGTTTATAGGTTTATGATGCACAAGGGACAATCCGGTGGCTAGTAACCTAGAAATCATCCATGTCGCATCAGTACACAAAACTAATATCTACCTTGCCTGTCATTCCCTCATAGACATTTGTGTCTGACCTAGAATGATGAGAATGAGCACTTATTTTGAACATTGCACTGGGGTTAAGGATAATGATATCAGCATCAGATCCTTCTAGTATTGCACCTTTCCTTGGATAAATATTGAATATTCTAGCACTGCAAAAGAACAAAGAAAAAAGAATTAATTTGTTTAAGAAAATCATAAACATAGACTGCTATTAAATCATAAAGATAGCCTGCCAGCCCGATGAGTAGGGTAGTGCCTTATTTATTACTGCAAACACATAGTCTATACAAGTCTCACTAGAACATGAAGGCAAGAGATCATATCAAGGATAAACTGAAAGTTTACATGATTTGTACAGCAAGAGTAGTTATAAAAGCATTGGCCCCTTAATGCTGCGAAATGAATAAGCTGAATATTTTGATTTAATAGTAAGATATCAATGCAATACTGATTTTGATGCACATAGAGCATGAAATTCTAGCTCATATAGATGTAAAGGAATGCAGTATCAAGTAATATGAGGATAAACTTCCTGCTCCAATTTTCTTGATGAATAAGGTGTAATCGTGAAAATGATATAACTAACAGTAAACTTCATAAACTCACCACTCGGTACTTGTAATTCTCACGTAATCGGTAACCGTAATCTGACCAGACTCCTGTGATATTAGAAAATGTTTATTGACTGCTGAAACAAACTTTGTATCAGGCATTATCTAAATGATGCTTACCACCATGGTATTCCATGTTAGATGCATCCTTTCCTCTAAACCTGGATTTTCAAATATGTGAAAAAAATTCAAGTAAATTAGACAAATAACTTGATTCATTTTTAACGAGTGCATTCCATACCATTGACACCATTAGGAATTTTCCTGAAATCATCAACGCCTAGAGCTTTTTGTGTGGAGTTGAAAGTACAGTGATCCGTACCAACAAGCTACAAATGACCAAAATGGTTTAGAAACCCTTTAGACTGCAATATGCAACTTAGCAGGAAATAAGTTGAACATGTATGCCTTTGGTATTTACACACTTTAGAAGGTTATTTACTTCAAATACTAATAACAAGAAAATTCTCCATATAATATTGCAGATCATATATCAGTAAACTTTAGAGCCAAAAATAAAAAAAGTAAAGGGTCTCGACACTTTTCATCACTACTAAAGTCCAGATACCTGCAGAATTCCTGTTGCAAGTGCAGCTTGAAGGGCCTTGTTATGTCCAGGGCTCCGTATGGGAGGACTCATTACATACCTAGAATTTGGGACAAAGAAAGAATACAAATGGTGAAATCAATGAACTAGCGTTTTAGTACAAGACAAGATAAGAAGTGGGGAGCTTACTTCGAAGCAGTGGTGAAGTCGGGATCCCAAAGTACAGAATCATCCAGGACAAGACCAGATACTACAGGTTCTCCAACAACCCTAAGCCCTGCATTTATAAAACATAACAAGGAACTTGTTCATTTATGAACTGGATGAAATTTTTTTTACTTGTTTCCAGTTTTTATCTTGCTTATAAACCTCCCTACAAAGTTTCACAGGTGACTAAGAGTATGCATAAAGTTATACCACTAATATTGCATCTAAGATCTTGTGACAGGAGGCTCAGAGCAGCCTTTGTAGTCCAAACACTTCTAATACAAAGAGGAGTTGAAAAAACAATTTCTCTAAAACGTCCAAATTCATGTAAACATAAAAAGATTAATCTCTGTTGGAAACCTCTCAGATAACTAGGCATGAACTTGATCATACCAACTAGTTGCAGCTATATAAGCAGCTTAAATGAATGTGGCACATGATATGTAATTGTGATGAATTGTCTAAAAATACCAGCATGAAGGCATTCTAATGTGCCTATTGTCCACTCAAGTGCTTGTGCAAAATCCATCATCCAATAACATCAGCTTTTCTGAGTACACTACCACATGGTTCATAAGGATTACACTACACAGTTGCTTAAAAGAAATGATTCGGTTACCAACCATTATAAACAACAGTGTAACTAAAAAAAATCCCAGAAACATAAAGTCCCAAAGAGAACTTCCAAACAGTTCTGCACAATGCAGGATCTAGAAACTAGCATTGTATACTGTTGGC
Organism: Acanthochlamys bracteata; assembly: GCA_019914995.1. Taxonomy (NCBI): domain Eukaryota; kingdom Viridiplantae; phylum Streptophyta; class Magnoliopsida; order Pandanales; family Velloziaceae; genus Acanthochlamys; species Acanthochlamys bracteata. The sequence continues at coordinate 4,984,001 of CM034140.1, read as the reverse complement.
ATTCATACAGGTAGAGCATCGTATGCACACCCTTAGTGTGTTTGCAATGCCAATTTATGAAGCTCCATATTTTGGGCTCAAAATTTTGTTTGGCTCTTGGGCATTGAGGAACACTGTGACAGCCGAAAGCTCAAGTAAAGGACTGGTAAAAGAAAGAGGAAAAGAACATGCCTGACTTTCTGGCTTTGGCTATTTCTTCCATGGCATCACTGCTCATAACATGAACCACATAAAGAGGTGTATTGACAAAGCTTGCCAGACGGATGGCTCTAGCAGTAGCTTCCGCTTCCAACTGCAACAGCATCAAACAGGATTCAAGAAAAACATGCAAAAGTGAATGGTAAAATGTCGCATAGTCTTATGTATGCAAATCAAAGAAATGGGATGACCAGATATTATGCCTAGCTAAACTTTACTTCTTACCAGGAATAAAAATCAATCTTATGCGTAGCTAAACTTTACTTATTACCATGAATAAAAACTAACTTTACTGTTTGGTCAAAGTATTCAAGAAGAACTATATGCAAGAAGCACAAATTTGGAGATAGTGATGTAGTAGAAAAGGCGCAAACACATATGAAGGTAGATGGTGCAAAGAGCATTACATAACCAAGTCATTTGTGCATGTAGTGTAAATGGTGATCTGCATTTGTTTGTAGTTAAGGATTACCACAGGCGGCCTTGAAAGAACATGTCCCTCTGGACCAGTAATACCAAGCTCTATCATCCTTTCTTGCCCTTCAAAAACAGCATCTCCGTTTTCAGCGTGAACCATAGCCAAGGCACCAAGGGATTTGCACCTACTTAATCCTTTTAGGAAAAGCTCATCATTGATCATAAAAGATCCCTTGTAAGCCATGAAGAATTTAAAGGAATTGATTCCTGATACATCACATGAAAATAATTAGGTGATGATGACACTATAAACCAAAAGCGTCCAGAAGTTTGTAGCCAAATGGTTTAGAACTAGTGTACACATGAGGTTACCTTTTTCCTTTACCATAGTTTCCATTTCTTCTGAGACCGATTCATCCCATTTTGTGATAGCCATATGAAAGCCATAGTCCATCACGGACTTTTCTGCTTTAGTCATGTACAAGGCCAAACCTGCAGATAAGTTCCCATTAACTGGTATAACAAAGTCAATGTGCATTGTTGTCCCCCCGGCTAATGCAGCAACTTGCCCACTAAAAAAGTCATCAATTGCATGAGTTCCCATAAACTCCATATCCAAGTGAGCATGTGGGTCGATTCCACCTGGTAACAGAAAAAAAATATTTAACTGGTACAAGTATATGAAGAGTGTAGGAGAGTTTGAATGGTTTTGACAGAGTAAGTGTTGATAAAGGCAACTATCATGAACAATCAAAAAACATAGGTTGTATCACCTGGCATAACATACTTTCCAGTGGCATCAATTACAGTCACCTCATCCCCAACCTACAGCAACCATTGAAATATCATAAGAATGTATGTTTTAAATTTTAAACTATGAACTTATGAACTTCAAGTAGCAAGAAATATATACTTTAAGAATTGAGTTTCCTATGAATATATTACCATGTATTGTAGACCCCTTTTAAGGATATATCTAAATGCAGAAGATGAAGTATTTGGTAGACAGTGCAGCAAAAAAAAGTAGTTCTTTCTGTTTTATGGATAGAATGCTTTCAAAGATCACCAAAGTTGCCAAAACATGAATATCGTTCTCCACATTAAAAAAAAAATTTTTTAAAAAAGGAGGAGGAAAAAGAAAGAAAGACAGGAAATGAGTGTCGCCAAGAACATCTGGCTAAGGTATGGGTAAAGACCAAGGATGTAAGACTACTATGTATGGTAAAATGATATTAGTCCTTGAACTCCAAACTACATTATGGCCCTACAATTTGTATACTTCTGTTTTCCAACTTTTCCTTTAAGTACTACTGTAAGCTTCACAAAACATTTTCCTCTACACAGACACCAGTAGCACCACATATCTTATCAAGAAACTATATAAAATAGTTACTGGTGGTTCTACAACCCAATCCTGTAGGTTCTCAGAATATTGCAATTTGGTATAGCTTCCTCTATGTTCAAAACTTAATTTTTAGCTCAAATGCCAATACTGTACTATTCTATCATCTAAAACAAATGTGCAATAAATACATTGCATAATTATAAATAAAATATATCAACATACATATTGTGTATACAATACATAGACATAACATACATACACCATATTTATTAAATAAATCCTCAAATAAATAGCCCGAAAGGAATCAAATTTCAGAATTTTTGTTTGGCTCTTCATACAAATTAAAACAAGCGAAAACTTCCATATCTGTTATTCTCCATTTTCTCACATTTAAAAATCCCCTACCATATATTGGTTAGGAAAGAAAAAGAAAAAGAAAAGAGAGATGTGTGAAATAATATTACCATGATTTTGGGAGCCACACGAAGGATGACTCCATCCTCCACGTAGACATCTGCGATCTCCTTGTGGTGGGCGTTGACCACCGTGCCTCCTTTGATAAGTATCTTCTTCGAATCTGAACATGATATACCGCTGCTGCAAAACTACCCAAACAAAAGAAAAAGATCAACAACAGATTAGTGAAAACTGCTATAGCTGAAAGCAAAACAACAACAAAGATCAAGAAAAGAGAGAGAATTCGAAGTAGTACCAGTTGGTTCTCAACGGATGCCGAAGCACGGAAGAGGAAATAGATGAAAAGCAGCAGCAAGAACACGAATGGTGACGCCATCTCGAAGAAATACAGAAATTGAAGCAAGGACTTTTAGCAGCAGAGATGTTTATATAGTATTCAAATTGTAGTTTAGCGAGTGATATGGATTGGAATCTTCTGAGTTGGTCCCAGATTCCAAGTGCTGTTTGCTTTTGTGTTTGGCTTCCGAATTGCGATCGCAATGACTGTTCAAACCATAGTTGTAATAATCGCTCCAACGTCCAACCAAAAAACTATATTGATCCGTCAGGTAAAAAATAATACAATAATATTAAAATATTTTTTATTAATAATAATAATTATTATAATAAAAAATATATCGTTATTATAGCATTATTAATAATAATAGTAGCAGTAATTATAATAAAAAATTAGAGTACTTCAACAACAACAGTAACAATAATTATAGCGAAAATTAAAGTATTACAATAATATTATTACCACCACCAACAATAATAATAACAACAAAAATTTATAATTAAAAATATTTAAATAAATTAGGTGATTATAATAAAATAAATCATAAAATAGATAAATCATAAAAGAGACATAACTAACTTTTTTAAGTATACGTATTTGAGTCTGAATATTTTACAATATAAAAATTTAAAAATCACTAATAATTGATATTTACAAATGAAACATAATCAATTGTATTTTTAAATTATCACATCCAAATGCAAAATTTAAACTATATATTATTTTTCAACATATGACTATTAATAATTATTTTTATATTAAATATATCAATAATTAAAAAAATTTTAATTAATTTTTTTAAAATTTTATTCAATCCAATTTGATTCGAACAAACGGATCGATCAGATTGAAGCAAATCAAAACGAATCGAAACGGATCAATTTGAAGAAAGATATTTTTACAAACTCGGCCGATTTTCCATCCGAATCGACTCGGACAGTTCAATCAATCCGAATAGTTCGGTCCGAATCTGACAACTATAGTTTAAACACGGTGCAATAGATAAATAAACAAAAGATTTTTTAAGTAGGACATTTCTTTCATTTGATTTCTCAACAAGCTTAGAGAAATCAAAGATAAGTGACCAAAAATAGTTAATGGGTAAATAAGACAGAAATTTCTACATTACCATAGATGCTTTAACAACTTTTTGAATAATCCATGGTACAGAATAGCAGTTACATTATACAAGGAACAGTTTGACCTAAGAATAAACCTCTGTGCTGCAAAGCTTTTATCACAAAATATTGATTCTAGTATACAACATGGTGTTCACTTCTTGCAGAGGCTTGAAAAAGAAAAGAATGTCCAACAAACCACTCAGAATTTCTATTTTCATCTTCTTTTCTTCTTCGATGATAATCTTTCTTCAGAGGATGGGTCCAGCCCTAATGAAGATATGCCAGAAGATGATGTTGCCCTGTCAACCCTTCTCTTATTTTTGGAATGCTTTGATAGATCAGCACTTTCCACTCCCATGCTATATGTTAGTGTAGCACCCGAAATGCCATCTGTACCCTTTGAGCTCCCTTGCTTCAACACTGACCCATTAGACAAGCACTTTCCCCAAGATCCTAACAGCATGACAAACAAAATGATAATATTTCATAAATGGTCATGCATACTTATGGAAGAAAAAAGCTAGTACCAAAGTTAATCCTTTGATTGAAGTAGCACGTTCACCAAAACTAGCACTTCCGACACTAGTGCTTAAAGCAACATGAGAAGTGTACCTCCAGATTTCTGGCTGTTAAGATTAAAGCCAGGCTTCTCATATTCATCAGGTTCTGGATAACGAATAATTGATACTTGACGTGAAATTTTCCCCACTAAAGGAGTACAAAAATGTGGGGAATTAGAAAAACAAAAGCATTAACACTTCTTTCAGAGAAGCTATAATATCAACAATAAAAATCAAACTAACAAAGATAAAAAGACGTCTAGTAGCAATTCGAAGAACCAGTACACTTGCAAGGATATCAGCAAAAGATCCATAGATAAACATCCTATGCCCTTTCATTTATCTAAGGAATAGCTTCGACATATAATATCAATATTTTACTATCTCATGTAAAGGCATAATAAATCAGCCATTCAAAATTTTAAATTGCAATCCGTATCCAGTCCAGCCCAAATCAAAGCAATCAAAATCAGCAATCCTGTAATAGATATGCCACTCTATACATTTGGTTACACTTGAAGAAACAGGGAAATTTCTGGCTCTTTAGTGCTTGCCTAAGAAGTAATTGCAACTCTACTACATTTCCATATTTATGTTATGCATGTGATCAGAATAACCGCTTATCCTCTACTGACATTAAACTGAAAGCACAAAGCAAGGGCTGAGCACCCAGGACTTATAGAGTAGGCAGTAAAGGATAATGAACAAAAACAAGGCGAATCATAAGGTTGAGTTTGAGAAGGACTCAGCAAGGAGTTAACATAAGGTAACTAATATGAATGAACACTTTTAATTGAAGGAAAAACAAAAATAAAAGGATATAAGAGAAAAAAAAATGGGAGATCTACTTGGCAACCGCTATATCCATCAGGGACACTATGTGGCAACAGACTTCTCCTTGTCACCTTCAAGGGAAAACTAAGAAGAAAAAACAAAAATGTTCACAACCAATCACATAAAAGACACAATACCATAATTCCAGAAATAAAGATAACTTGATATTGTATCTGTCATGCTTCCTTGGGCAGACTACATCTACGAAGTAAGCAACCAAAACCTATCACATTCTTAGAGCAGTCAAGACGCATGCTATGAGAAAGCTAGAAACCATACCAAATTTTGCCCCTGAGGATGTCGGCATGAAGACGGTTGCATCCTGTTTTTGATGTGCAAAACTCATCACATCATAACTCTTCCCTGCATCAAAGTAAACCCATCATCAGAATATAAATCAAAATAAAAATAAGTCCTCAGTCACAAGAAAATTAGTTTAACCATCATCACATCATAACTCTTCCCTACATCAAAGTGATACCACCATCAGAATATAAAACAAAATTTAAAGAAGTCCTCAGTTACAAAAAAATTAGTTTAACAATTCATACCTGCAAATTCCTAAATAGCCAGTTAACCACCAACGAACTGAATGCCCCATATCAACACAAAGACAGCTTTCCAAGATATCATGGGGCAGAAAATAAAATTTACATCAAAGATTCCTATAAGTGCAACCAAAGCAATTCTCATTTGACTACAAACACCAGATTATGAAGAGACACTAACAGGAGAATTTTTCAAATTTACTACTGAACAAGAGGCCGCTTGATACTTAAGGTGTAACAGAAACCTTCTTCTCCTTCCATCTTCAATCGAACAAGAGGCCGCTTGCTGGATTGCTGTCTTCTTCCTAGAACAGCTCTGTATCTCTTTCTCCTCAATTTGGCTAGCGGAAAAGATAGTATTGTCTTTCATCGCATATTCTTATCAAGGAGACATCATAATTTCTAAGGGATTTGTTAATATTTAACATGTTTTATTTTTCTTGTGATTTCATTCAATATCACGAGATGATGTTAGGATATTGAAGAGAATAACATTTAATAAGGCAACAATAGAAGATAATACAGTATGATTTTAGATTCCCAAATCGATCTACTATTTCTAACTAATCGCAGGAGCCAAAAAGAGTTTTTGGTAACCACATATATTAAACGATCCATCGAACTCTCAACAAGCATACAATATGGCGAAATAGAAGAGCCAACAACACTTCATGAAAAAGCACTAACAAATCTGAGCCATAAGTTGGGGATGCAAGCGCACCACTTCAAAATTAGAAAGTATATAGGCCAGGCTTGATGGAGTAAATTTCAATAGATCATGACCCTCCTATTTAGATCAAATTTACAACCTTGACCCTATGAGCTCGCATACTCAAATTAACACATTTTAGAATTATTCTGTAACTTTGCAACAAATTTGTTTATATTGTCATCAAACTCTTACTCCTAAGTTTCCAAATTTCCTAATTCAATGACACACATTTCTCTTTTTAAGAATATTGCTGACGTCTAACAAATTGCTTCTAGACTCCATAAAACACTTAATTTATTAGCGAGTAATTTGCTAAATTATTATTTGAATTGGAACTATTGGTGATTATAGATTTTTTATTTTTCCTAGTTTTTTTTAACATAAATTGTAAGTTATGATTGCATGCATCAATGGACATCACTCCTTAAATGTACATCAACGCGGTTCCGTCGATACAAAACTCCAAATGCGATTTCAGTTGTTGGATATGAAAATTTATGAATTGAAAACATGTTAACAAAATTTTAACTCAATCGGACCACAAATCAACCTTCATGCGACTTTTTGTTCAAGATGATAAAAAAACGAATTTCAAAAAATATATATTATCATCTTTCTGTCATCTTAATCACGAGGTCAGATAAAGATCGATTTGTGATTTGATTGAATTGAAATTTTATCAACATGTTCACAACTCATACTTCTCTATCCAATGGAGGAGATCGCATTTGAAATTTTATACCGACGAAACAGCTGTGAGTACACTGATGATATATATATGCATATATATATATATATAGGAAGAAGATATGTGCACATTACCATCTTAGGTGCACATTGGCGCACATTGGTCAATATAAGGTGCGTAAAAAACTCAAAATTCGATCAACACCGTTAGATATGAAGAATTATGAGTCGTAAACACACTGACAAAATTTCAACTCAATCGGATCTCGAATCGATCTCCATCCGGACTCTTGATCAAGATGACAGAAAAAGAAAACTATCTTATATTTTGTAAGTTTTGTAAAATTTTATTGTTCTGTCATCTTGATCAAGAGGTCGGATGGAGATCGATTCGAGGTCCGATTGAGTTGAAATTTTGTCAGTGTGTTTACGACTCATAATTCTTCATATCTAACGGTGTTGATCGAATTTTGAGTTTTTTACGCACCTTATATTGACCAATGTGCGCCAATGTGCACCTAAGATGGTAATGTGCACATATCTTCTTCCATATATCTATATATATATATATATATCTATCTATATATATATATATAGATAGATAGATAGATAGATACATGTATATGTATATATACGATATAATAGATGCACATATCATCCTTAGAAACAAATGGTGCATATACCGGCCAAATGTGGCCGATGAGATCTCTAAGTTCAATCACCACCATTAGATATGAAGAACCATGAATTGAAAACATGTTAATAAAATTTCAGCTCAATCAAAATACGACTGACGTTCACATGAACTCTTAATCAAAATGACACAAAAATAAAATATATATATTTTGTCGAATTTAATTATTTATATCATTTTGATCCCTATATATATGTATATGCACATACATATATATGTATGTATACATATGTACATACATCTATATATACATATATGTATATATATATGCATATACGTATATGTATATGCATATACGTATATGTATATGATAGAAATACATGGTGTCTTTATAGGCACATGATGCATATACCGGTCAAAAGTGACCGGCGAGATATTTAAATCCAATCATCATGAGTTGGAAACATATTGACAAAATTTTAACTCAATCAGAATATGAACCGACAAAATTTTTAATCAAAATGATACAAAAACAAAAAATATATATTTTGTTAATTTTAACTTTTTGCGTCATTTTGATCAAGAATTCGATAGAGGTCGATTCATATTCCGATTAAGCTGAAATTCTATCAACATGTTCTCAACTCATGGTTCTTCATATCCACCAACGAAGATCGAATTTAGAGATCTCGTTGGCCACTTTTGGCAAGCATATCCACCGTGTGCCTACGTATGTATGTATATATATATGGGAAGAGATAAGAGCACTCCCTCTATAAAGACACTCCCTTTCTGATTTATGGCAGGGATGATCTCTAAATCCAATCTCCACCGTTGGATATGAAGAACTATGAGTTGAAAACCTACCATAAAATTTCAACTCAATCGGACTACGAATTCACCTACATCCGATTACTTAATCAAGATGACAGAAATGATACAATATATATATTTTTAAATTTTTTTACTTTCTGTCATTTTGATCAAGTGATCAGATGGAGGTGAATTCCAGATCTGATTGAGCTGAAATTTTATGGGTATGTTTTTAATTCATAATTTTTCATATCCATCGGTGGAGATTGAATTTGAAGCTTACTCCGGTCATAAACCGAAGAGTAGTACCCGAGTGCTCTTAAGAAGAGAGTAACGCTATCCCTCCCCTATACACACATATATATGTACACACACATATATATATATACATATATATATATACGGGGAGGATAGGAGCACTCCAACCCTTATGCACACTCCAGCGCACTCCACGGCCGTTTGTGGCCGTGGAGATCTTCAAATTCAATCTCTACAGTTGGATATAAAGAACTACAAGTGGTTAACATACTTACAAAATTTCATCTCGATCGGATTACGAATAGACCTTCATCCGGTCACTTGATCAACATGACTAAAAAGAAGATATATATTTTGTTAACTTTTACTATTTGTGTCATCATTATAAAGTGATCGGATGAAGGTCTATTCGTAATCCGATCGAGATAAAATTTTGTCAGTATGTTACGACTCGTAATTCTTCATATTCAACGGTAGAGATTGGATTTGAAGGTCTCCACGGCCACAAACGGCCTTGGAGTGCGCTGGAGTGTGCATAAGAGTTGGAGTGCCCCTATCCCTCCCTATATATATACATATATGTATGCATGTATGTATATATATATATATATATATATATATATACATATATGTATGCATGTATGTATGCATGTATGTATGTATATATATGTATGCATGTATGTATGCATGTATGTATGTATATATATATGCATGTATGTATATATGTATATATCTATGTATATATATATATGTACATATATATGTATGCATGTGTGTATGTATATGTATATATATAATATCCACACCCACAAATTCTTAGGTCCTAGATTTTGCCACCGATGGAAAGAAGAGAAGTAGGGGTATCCTTTATCCATTGAGGATCATGATGGTTACGATAGCTCTAATACTAGCCTCTGGTCCATGTTCAAGGGTTCAACTCGTAATACTATAAGGATCCATACCTGTCAATGACCTTATATTCATCGTTTCATTAACTTTCACAACATATGGACTATTAATTACAAGACAAGAAGAATTCAAGAGATGCTTCATCACATTAACTATAGTGATCATAGTCATGCACCACATCAATGGGATATGGGTCCATTCCGAAAACAGCTTGAGAGAAGATTCTATAATATTTAACGTAAGTATCTCGGAATTCGAGTGTTGGACAAAATCAAACACACTTATTGGACTCCATTAATAGCCTTAGAAGAAGACCTACTCGGTAGTGCACTCCTTTATCGAACAATTGTAAATGCCCCAAACAAAATTTGTAATGAGCTTGCTTAATGCACTCACAGCTAACACCTCAAATGAAAGTTGTTGTATTTGTAAAGTTGAGATAGGTCAATTGTAGTAAAATTCTCACCAGATCGTGTTCCAAAACTCCCCAACCGCCCCTCTCTCTGTAGTTTCAGAGACAACTCCACACCATTCAAATCAGAAGGCTTCAGCTGAACAAAACCAACAAAAAGCCATCATCAATCGAAACACAAATCCCTTGAAAAACCATTAACAGAACAAAGAAGAACAAATTCTCCATATGGAACCTGATTCAATGGCCATTGCATCAACCAGAGCTCAGTTGAATCAGAGAGCTCGATATCGAGAATAGGATCTCTGCGGTCCTCTTCGAAATCATCATTGGGCTTGTACCTGTAACAAATACAATATAACAACAAATCAAATTCAGCAAAGTTGACAATGGGACATGAGAAGAACTCGGAAGAAGAGATTGGTGGGTGAATCGTGTGACCTGTTTCCGGTGCCGGCAGCCATCGCAAGATAACTTGTGTGCTCGCGGGGAGTGAAGGCGTGACGATTGCAGCGGGAATGAGAGGGAGGATGAAATAGCGAGCAACGACAGTAACGCTCAGGCGAGAGAGGGAGGAGTTATGATGGCTAGGCTCGGTCAGATTCCGGCAAAGAGATCTACGGCGAAGCTAGGTTTCGTACGCGCGAACGCGCTTGGCCACGATCGCGAGTTCAATGTGGCCTCGTGACAGCAGTAGACACAGCAATAGCGGGGGACAAGGAGGCCTCAATAAGGATTTGGGGACGGGAGAGGAGATCGCGCGGCGGCTGGGGAAGAAGGATGAAGAGATGCGGCCGTGGGGAAGGGAACCAGTAAAACAATACATGCATTTTATATATATATGATGAGAATATAGACAACTCACTCCCCCCGGGGTAAACTTAACTTTAACTACTTCATTAGATATACAAAATTATGAGGTAAAATCCTTGCAACTAATTTTAGCTCAATTATATTACGAATTGATTTTCATCCCATCTTTAAATAAATAAAGCAAAAATATGATTTTAATTTTTTTATTTTGTCATTTTCATCAACTGATCTGATAAAAATAAATTTTTGTCCGATTAAATTAAAATTTTATTACATAAATTTTAAGTCATATTTTTTTCGTATACAATGTTAAACATTAAATTTGAAGCATTTTAAGATAGAGGTGCCATATGGATGCCCATAAAAATAGAGGGTGCTTATATATCTCCATTCATATATATGAATAAACTATGTACACGTTGTATACTTTGGGTGCACATTGCACATATTGAATCTCGTTTTCGATTAAAATTCGATGGCTCAAATTTAACTCCCGTGTGGCTATATATGAGATCACTATAAAGGGCACGTTCGTTATTTTCGTGCCCTTTTCTTGAAATCATATAGTAGTTTTTTTTTCTCTTTTCTTTCTTCATCTCGTCTCTTCTGCTTTCTCTCCTCTCTCTCGAGCCAACCGCCTCTTGGTCGATCTCCATGCGATTTGACGATCGCATATCGCTAGTTTGCCTCATCTTCTCTCTTTTTTTTAAAATTTCTATCCCATTTTCTCCATTCCCCTAGCCAACCGAAATTCCTATCACTAATTCTATAGTGGGGAAAACATCATCATTGCCGGCCAATAATCATCATTTCGTAGCACCAAAATTGTTAATTTCTCTTCCTTACCTCTTATCTTCATAGTCCCTTCATCAATTTTATCATTTACAGCCTCGAGCATTGTGGACGCTGATCATCGCAAGCAAAAGAGATCCCGAGCTCCACGAGATTCAACCATGCCTAACTCATAGATTAAATTTACTTTAAGTTTATTACTAATATTGTTTAATTTTTTTTCAAATTTGTTTTCTATATCGACATTTCAGTTGCGAAGCTGGACCAAGAAGGATGCGTAGGTTTCGAATAGGTTACTTTAAGTCATTTTCATCGAGACAGTGAGTAAGCGTAGGTTTCGTGGCATTTGACATTTTTTCTATATTTTGACCCTTTAAGTCATTTTTTATAAAGCTAAGTCTTCGATATATAAATATTAAACATACATAAGTACTTCTAACTCATTCGTCATACAAACAAATACAATTTCATTTTTTTCTACAAGTCACTCTCATCGAGACAATTGTGTATGCGTAAGTTTTGTGACCTTTCAATGCTTATTCTATGTTGTGACCTTTTAAGTTGTTATGAAGCTAAATCTTTAATATAAAAATCTTAAATATGCAAAAATGTTTCTAAACCCAATCATCCTACACTCAAATACAATTCTTTTTCTTCCTACAAGTCACTCTTATTGAAACGGTAGTATGCGTAGGCACGGGCTTTCGGTGCTTTTTCTATGTTTTGTCCTCTTATGTTGTTATGAAGCTAAGTCTTTGATATAAAAATTTTAAGAATACGAAAATGTTTCTAACTCACTAATCCTACATCCAAATGAATTTACATTTCTTCATACAAGTCACTTTGGTCAAGACGGTCATGTATGGATATGTATCACGACCTTTCGATACTTTTTCTAAGTTTTGATCCCTTAAATTGTTATGATGCTAAGTTTTTGATATAGAAATCTTATCAATGCTTAAGTACTTCTAACTCACTCATCCCACTAACATTATAATAAATTTTGTAGTATAATAAAATTATAACAAATATCAGTATGCAATAAAATCTTAATAAAAGATTTGTTAAAAAAATAAGATGTTACCTTGAGAACCATCGCTTGATCTGCTACCTTGTATAGACTTCAGCATTTCCACAAAATTATTGTTGCTTTTTCTGCACTTCTAATTGATCAATGTACTACTTCTGCTGCATTTCTAATTGTTATTGAAAAGTGCTAACTCTGTCGATTAATTCCTCCCTTTCTTTCTTTTCTCTTTCCAATTGTTACTCAAATTCGGTAACCTTAGATGAGTTGATGTCTTTAAGGTGTGTGGTTTAGGTCCAGGTTCTCGACCACGGCAATAGTCAGATACGCTTTCTAGAACATTTTGCATTACTTTCTCTTACACCATCGAATGTTGGTTTGGGATGTTTCTTCCAGAAATTGCGACATCATTTCTTATAATAATAAAATTAGTATAGCACTAGTTAGTAGTGCATAAATAATTATAATTAATATTTAAATATTTTACTTGTATACAATAGCTGACGAAACGAACACACAAAGTGGTATATTTATATTATAATAATTTATATTCAGTTTAGTCATTTGATATTCAAAAAATATAACACTTGCGGAGCTAGCCGGCGGAACGAACATACCAAGTGGACCTAGCCAGCGAATAGGGAAGAAAGCTCACTAGTGGAGAGGAAGGAAGCTCTCCAACGGAGATGAAAGAAAGCTAGCCGGAGGAAATGGCTAGAGGAGGGAGCCGGCCAAAGCGGCCAAGCGAAGACAACAAAAACCTAACTAGAAACTGAGTGGGTGAAGGCAAGAAACAGTCGGATCTGTTCTAACAGGGGGAGCCTATTGAAAAGCAAAAGCGACGAATAGTTGTTTAGTCGTTACAACCTATAGCGACTAAAATAAAAAATAGCCGCTATTACTCGTATACAATAGCAACTGACAAAGTACTCAATCGCTATTACAAACAACAACGACTAAAAACTTCAGCCCCTATTAGTAACAAAGACTAATCAAACTTTTGGTTGTGAATATTGTACTTTTTTTATTTCTTAAAAGTTAATTTATAAGTTGTTTAAGTAAAATTTGTACCGTTTGATATGATATAGAGTTGTGATATATCATATAATAAAATTCATATTATTTACATAATTTGTTTATTCAATATTAAAAGATAATAAATGGATGCGTGAGATTCGACAATCCTAAGACATATATCGGAGCACTAACAATATCTAAATTTGACAATATTTTGTGTAAATAATAGTATATGACATATCCAACGGTTTGGATCATCTTTATAACATTGAAATTGTGTAACTTAAGTGAATACTCTAGAAACAATATGAGTGTAAGTTAGCAATCATAGCACTTCTACTACTAGATAGCTTAAACCACATAAAATTATTCGTTGCGTATTTCAAATAGATCTATACCGTTAAATATATTTTCAAACAAGCGCATTATACTTCAAGCATAATTTTTCAAATTTGGATATAATCTAATACTCCTTTGCGTACCAATAAATCCATAAATCTTATACTTTCATTAAATATTTATTATGGTTGAATATAAATAATTATATATATGATCTTCAATTTTGTCAGTAGGATATATTAAAAATACATTACATCAAATAGATTTGATTTAAATAAATAAATTATTAAAACTATTATTAAATTAAATATAATGCATGTTAATAGCGGTTAGCTAGGGCAGTAGTCACTACGAATCAGATAATAGCATATGGTTTGCTTGTTTTGTTAGTCGCGATTAATTAATACACACTAGCGACTTGCGCTTTAGCAGTAGCTATTTCTGATATAATTGCCACTATACAGATTCTAAGTCGCTATTTGGTTAAGCTGTAGCAATTGCCAACGCCGTCTCTATTGCTTGTATACTAGCGACCATTGTAGACGTTAGTTGCTATTGCTTCGTTTTAACAACTTCCTTTTTCTTTAAGTCGTTTTTGGTTTAAACAATAGTAACCTCTGGCTTCTTAGTCGCTAATAATGTTAGTGGCGACTAGTTTCTGTTAGTCGCTATTGGAATGATCGTTGCAGAGGTTTCTTAATGTGAAATTATCGCGATTGTTATTCTTCCTTCTTTGAGACACGATGCTGTTTCTTTTAATACTTGCAATAAGATTTGGTGTTCCTCCTACGTATCAGCCGCTTCATAAAATCATTGGTTGAAAACTATTTAGAGTTGGGTAGTTCTCAATTGCTGACCATCTTTACTAACCCTCTTTTTCACAGTTGAGGAATAAAGTGATCTAATATTTCTATATCTTAATTTTGAAAAATTCTACAAAGAGTCCACAAGGAATCCCCACATACTCAAAACTTTTATATTTATAGTTACCTTCCTTGTGCCAATGTTTAACTTCAGGTTTCATTGAACACTTACAAATTTAAGTCATTTAGCCGTCACTATGCTTTTATTATCATATAGAAAATACTCGGTTTGAGCTTTCTCATAATTTTCTTTAAACTAGTTGTACACAATCCTTGTGTACACAATTTCTGCACTTTCAAGACAAAGGAGTTTCAATCGACAATGCGACACGAGTGTTCACCTGCATAATTTTTTTTCTCAATAATTTTACTCAAACATTTTTCGTTCTTCAATATAAACTAGTCGTACACATTCCTTGTGTACACTAATGTCGGCTGGAAAAAAATCTTGTAGATGTCGTTCATGCATTCAGAGTGCCCGGGAGTGTTATGCTGGCATAGAAATTATCAAAATAATAGATGGGTGCCATATTCCTCTAATTGTATATACCATTCATGCATCTCGAAAAGCCATTTACTCTCCTACAACCCGTGTGTATATAACGATTCCTTCCATTGAGTTTCAAAAGTGTCAGGAACATAACTTTTCAAAGTACCCTCCTGATATCTTAGGTAAATTTATTCATAATGTGCCATAGACAAAAGTCTTATTTGGTAGTTGAGAATACCATTCAACAGCTGCAGTCTTAACTCAATCTTGTTCTATGATGATTGAGGATAGCTGCAACCATGTCTCAAAAAATCACTGAAAAAATTCTTATTTTTCATCTAAAATAGTGCATAACTAATTGGATAGACTGTATATGATGATTAACTCCAGTGAATGACGCAAGTGGTATTTTGTGCATATTTGTGTGGTAGGTGGTATCAAAAAATACAACATCACCAAAATACTAAAGTTGTATTTGTGGCTGACCATTTATTAGAAAAATGAAGTAATTGCCATTGACTCTTCATATCAGTAGTTCATAATAAAATTTTGGGTCTTATTTTACTTAAAGAAATTAATTGGTGTGGTACCACTAGTATATTTTTCGTATTTCTTCGAAAAGCACAAATTGCAACAATTCTCTCATCAAAATCATATTGAGATCTATCAAGTATATGTGCAACCTTGGTAACAGTATGTTTTTATCTTGAAATGATTCAACAACTATCTTAGTTTTGGTGGAGATATTTTTGTAGGCATAGATATGCCTTTTTGCTAGACTAACTAGATGAATGTGTTAGGCTTCAAACTCACCGCTTCCCAAAATGCACTACGCTTTGTACTCTGCTTTGTACTTTGCTTTGCAACTCTATCCTCCTCTGATGCTTGTTGTGGCGATGGCGATGTGTACAGATTTGCTTCCTAGCTATTCGGCCACTTCTCATTTTATCCTCAAAAAAGCAACTGTGTAATACCCTAAGTTTATTTTCATTAAGTAGGTTGCATAACAATAGTTATCCATACCCAAACTTGATAGGGCTAAAGCCAAAAAATATTGTTGTTTTCCAATCTTCTTTCTTCTTCTAGGCTCATCTTTTATCTTATTTTATTTTTACTTTACTTCAATTTCTTTCCTTTATTCCCTTCATTTTTCTTCCTGTTATTTTATTTTACTTACTTCATTTCTCTTTATTTTGTTCTTTTTCGTATGACACTCACTACTACAAAAATAGCTTTCATCGACTAAAAATTCTGATTTAAAAAATGGTGGGTAAATCTATGAAGTACCTATCGAAACTAATCTAGTTGGTAAAATATTTAAGTTACAGACTGAAAGCAAAATCAATCCATAAATTACATAGTTTACCGATTAAAAATACGATTTAGTTGGTAAATTTTTTAAGCATTATACTTACAAATAATTTACCTATTGGCAGTCTTTTAGTAGGTAAAATTGTCGATTGAACTCTTTTCAGATAGTAATAGTGCCTACTGAACTCAATTATAATCGCTAAAATTACCGACTGATTTCAGTTAGTCGGTACGGTTGCCGACGCAATATAATCTTATCGGTAAGTTACCGACTTTACTTATATCCAGTCGGTATTCTCATACTCGACAACGATTTTATTTAGTCGTTAGTGTAATAAGATTACAAGTACACATTCGTTCTCTTTCCCTGTTCGTTTTCTTTTTTCTCTACTCGCAGCATGGCTCATCTCTCCCTCTCCCGCTTCAGCTTCGAATATAATCATATTGGTAAGTTACCGACTTTGGTTAAATCCAGTCGGTATTCTCATACTTAATGACTTTTGAGTTAGTCGGTAGTGTAATAAGATTACAAACACACACTCATTCTCTTTTCTGTTCATTTTCTTTCTTCTCTACTCGAGGCTTAGCTCGTCTCCCACTCTCCCGCTCCAGTTTCGAGTTCTCCTCCCCACATGATTTCTCTTCGTCTCTTCTACCTCTATTCTCCTCCTTGTCGTCCGCTACTGCGTCCATGGCAGATGCGCCGGCATGTGTGTGAGCCGTTTAACTTAGTTGACTTAGTTTACTACTAGTAGAGGTATGATCAGATCACTTCTCTACTTGACTGATAGTAGAATTGACATTTGATATAGTGTTTGTTTATGTGGTCGTTTTCAAAGTGCACCTAAAGAATCTCTCTTGGTTTGTATCAAGAGAATTTGAAGAATCTTGCAGATACAAAAGAGCTTGGTTTATTTTATCCAAAAGATATGCAGATGCCGACTTTGTGGGATGTAAACTTCATAGAAAAAGCACTAGCGGGTCATGTTAATTTCTAATTAGATCTCTAATTTCTTGATATTGAAAGAAGCAAAAATCCATTGCTCTATCAACCATAGAAGCCGAGTATGTTGCTGCAGGTAGTTATTGTGCATATGTATTATGGATCAACAAACATCAACTTCTTGATTTTGGTTATAAATTGCAAAACATGCCTATTTACTATGTAATACGAGTGTCATCAATCTTTCTCAAAACCCATTCAACACTCCCGCACAAAGCACATAGATCTTAGGCATAAGTTTATTCGTGAGCATGTTGAGTATAATGATGTTCTTTTGAATTTTTTTTATTCCAATAATCAACTTGCCGATATTTTTCCAAAACCCTTATCTTCTGATTCCTTTTTTTGTATTTGCGCGAACATGGATTGTGCTATTTGTGATTTTATTAGCTTGAAAATAAATTTAAAAATGGTTTCAAAATGGCATTTAATTTACTTGTTTGAAAATTTTATTTAAACGTACATGCGTTGTATTTTCTAGATACATGTTGGTGTTGCTGCTCTATCTAAGCTTTGCTTGCAGCAATTGATTTTGTATCTTGTTTAATGTACTTTGTTCTATAAATGAATGAATGGATGTTGGTACTACATATGTGTATGATATCTTTGTTGGTTAATGAATGTTGCTACTAATGAGCTCCAAGCCTTTTTTATATGACAAAAAGGGGGAGAAGTTTTTTGTGAGAACTATTATGCAGGGATGCACTTGAATAGGGGGAGAATAGGAGGAGACATATTTTTTTTCTTAATGGACCATTATCACTGGATGAAGTATGTGAAGCAAGAGGGAGAAATCTTTTTTGTGTCAGCCGAGCTGAACATGTTACTCTACTTATGGCATCAAATAATTCTCTAATATTTTGTCATTCAAAAAAAGGGAGAGATTGTCGAAAATTCCAAGTATTTTGATAATAACGAATATTTCAGAATCATTGCTAAGCTATGAACATGTGTACATTGGATTTGAATAAGATATGGAGTTTGATAGGAATCATGCAGAAGGCTTAGTGTTAAGACTTTGCTAACATGTTAACTTCGGACATACATATCTTTCTACTCACGGCACCAAACGGAGATCTTTTAATAGCATTTGAAAGAAAGCTTGACACAGAGTAAATGGAGGCCAAGAAGACGAAATTCCATCAGGTACCTAAAGACAGGAAAATTCTATTAAGTTCGCATGTCACACTGCCCGACATCACTGTATCAACTAGATAGCATCTTGACACGTCAAACGGCAAATTTTATATCTCTCAGCTCATAAACGGTTTTGGAGATTGGATCTTTTCTATGGATAACAGACATCTTGAAGTTACTACAGTCCCAAAATTCAGTACATTCAATGATGACACTAATCCTACAAAAATCAGAGAAGCTCATTGTTTTGTACTTGCCATTTCTGGATGCACCCGAGTGAACCCGATTTGGGCTGCAACGTGTAAATTCAATAGAACGTATTTATAAGGAAGATAAAGTGTTAAAAAGGCGAGAATGAGTTCACAGATATAGAAGAGGATAATTAGAAATGTTGTATTAAATGAAAGAGAAAAAATTTTTTAGTTGTCTTAATCCTTACTTGGTACTTTTCCTGAACAAACCTTTCTCTTATTCTCCATATTTCTAATCTTTTATCCCATAATTCTCTAATTTTATCATGTCGTTCTTTTAATTTAAAATGAATACAATCTTCAGCTAAATTTCCTTTACGAATATTCCTTTGACAATCATAATAAAAATATTCATTTGTATCTAAATTCCAAGAAACTTCTAATCTTAAGAGGTCTTCAAAAGTTCTAATTGTATCCATACTTTTTTCTGGACATGCTATTACTATAGGATCTTCATAAACTGTTGTAAATTCATTCATGCATTCTTCTGCTTCATTATCTTCTAACGTAGAAATTGATTTATAATCAGTAAATCTAACACTCGTACTATTTCTAGCATTTTTATACATCATACTAGTTTCTGGAATAAGAATATTTGATTTTTGATGAAATTCATCTAAAAGCCATTCTCGTCCAGCTAATTCTGTAGGATCTATTTTATTGGCTTTTAACATTTTAATTCCTTTAGAACTTACTAACTGAATAACATCATCCATTTCTAATTTATATTTTATATCTCCATTATTAGTTAATCTTCCAATAAATCCTATTGAAAATATAAATTGCTTCCTGCAGTTTTTCCTTCATAACCTCTGGTTTTAACTCCTATTTTTAAATGTTGAACTCCTTTTGTAATACTTGTTAAAAAGTTTGGACAACAATAAAACATTCCTGCATTCTGAGACATGTCTATTTCTATAGTAGCTATTGCTGCTTGTTCTGGATTAATCCATAAATCATTATAAACATAAAGTAATACTTTTGTTCCTAGATAACTTCTATCTAATCCTTTTACTCCTATAATTAATAATCCTAAATGTATGAAATTAAATTGAGAACTTCTTAAAATTTTATAAGCTTCTAAACTAATCATATCTAAAATAACATTTTGTCCTCCTAAACATTCAACTGCTTCTTTTCTTTTTCTAATAAAAAACTGAGTCTGATTTACTAAATTTTCTATTTTTCCTATATGATATAATTCTGTTGGGGATATAAAATCTAAACCATGTTGTCGAAAAAGTTCTAAATTTTGTTTGGGATCTATAATTGATCCTACTTCAGTTAAATGTTTTTTACTTTTATTAAAAAGTTTGCTTAAAAGAGTCGGTTTAGATTTAGGAACTATTTTTCCTGAGCTTTGTTCTGCTAAAGTTCTAGAGCTTCCACTAAATGAGGTTGTCATTTTATAGAGAAAAATTTTAATTCTTTAGGTGGTCTAGGTCTTTCTATTTCACTTATTTTGTTAATATTTATACTATCAACTTTTTTAATAAGATCTTCTAATTCGTTGTTAAAAGTATTTCTTTTTCTTTCTTCAAGTAATAAATCTAGTTTAGTATTTACTCGTAATAATAAACTGATAATAGTATTATTTTGTCTAATTATAGTTTTATCTTGTGCAGGTGTGGGATCAAGTTTGCTAAATCCTTCTGCTGGAAATAAATATTTTTCAGTTTCTAATAAAGCTTCTTGGTAATCTTTCATAAAGAAAAAGATTTTCTAAAAAGTTCTATTAATGTTTCTAATTTTTTATCTAAACTTTGTAATTGTTGTTCAATTTTTTGTAAATTAATAGTTCTTTTAGAATAATGAGATATCATTTCAGAACTAAACTGATATTGAGTTTTTATAAAATATAAATTATTTCTTATTGTTTTTATGTTTGAGAAAACAGATGATAAATCACTAGTTGAATTTTTTGCTAAAGAAAATTCAATATGAGTTGAAAGATTTAAAAGTAAGTCTACTAAAGTGTTTAATACAGTGTTACAACTATGTAAAAGATGTTTGAAATCACAGTTCTTTTCAAAAATTACACTTAAGTTTACACTTATCTAGAGTTATAGCTACTCTTGGAATATGAGAAATTTCTAAATCTAAATAATCAAATTTCTTGAGATCCGCTTATTGTTTTTTTCTTCTTGATGTTATCTTACAAAAGTAAGATTTGCAAATAATTCTTCAAAATTAACAATATATTCTTCTCTAAATGTTAAATATGGTATTCCGCTACGTTCACTAAGAATAGGAATGAGTTGATATATTATCCGAATAACTTAAGTAATTTCTACTTCTCTTGTTGAATTTTCTATAGATAATAATTCTTGTAAAGGAAAATAAAAATTTCTTTCTAAAAAGACTGCGTCTTGATTAACTTCAGTAATTTGATCTAAATCAACTATTCTAAAAAATTCTTCTAAAGTTACTCCTGTTGCTTGTATATGATGCTCGTTTAAAGGTGGAAATATTGTATGCTCTACCTTAATGGGTACTGTCATATAATTTATATTCTATCTAGATTTACAGATCTATATAGAGTATAAATTCTATTACTAGGTTTAATATAACTAGGTTAAACTAAACGAAGTAATCTAGCTCTGATACCAAAAAGGTGAAAGGGGTTAAAAATAAGAGGTATCTTCCTCAGCTCTGCTATTTAAGATTGTATCTAGATATTGATCCCTATTACAAGGATATCTTAGACTCAAACATCAAGCTAGTTTGTTAAAACTTTCTTTCATCATGTTCAATCCATTTTGCCTTATGCATCTTTTTAGTAACAGGTTCAAATAAATGTATCTGATACCAAAAAGATGAAAGGGGTTAAAAATAAGAAAAACTTATTACTATTATTGTTATTACTTTTAATAGAATGTATTTATAAGGAAGATAAAATGTTAAAAAGGCGAGAATGAGTTCACAGATATAGAAGAAGATAATTAGAAATGTTGTATTAAGTGAAAGAGGGAAAATTTTTTAGTTGTCTTAATCCTTACTTGGTACTTTTCCTTACTGACTTTCATATGCTTTCTCCTTTTTTTTTTATTTTTTTATATAACAAAAGCTTTCAGATACATTTATTTGAACCTGTTACCACCGAATAAGCTTCTGGCCACAGATTAAACAAAGAGGTATCTTCCTCAGCTCTGCTATTTAAGATTGTATCTAGATATTGATCCCTATTACAAGGATATCTTAGACTCAAACATCAAGCTAGTTTGTTAAAACTTTCTTTCATCATGTTCAATCCATTTTGCCTTATGCCTAACTTTCGCTTAAACAAGACTTACAAGGATGACTCAGAGGATTACCGGATAAATTAAAACAAACATATACTTAAGCTAAGCCTTTGATCCTAAGGTTCAGGGACATCCTAGAATACATGAGATGCAGAGATTTATTTACAGAAAAGATGATATGCTATGAAATGATATTGCTGTCAAAACCTTCTCCGTTTACGACAGCATACTACATGCTTAAACATAAGAAAAATATTCAAAACAAAAATATTTTTGGGAGAGAAAGCATAATAGAAAATGTTCGGGAGTTTCCCTTTCAGGAAATCCCTAAAATTTTTATTAAAAAGAAAGGGGACTTATAAGAAGAACTTGAGAGCACACACTTGAAAGCACAAACTTGAGAGCATACACACAGAGAGCTTGGATCTCTTAAGACCAATGCCCTCAACTTACAAACTTTGCACATATTTATAGAAAAGAAACTAAACTTAACCCTAGTTAAAATATAACTAGGGTATACAAACTATAGTTAATAAACTAAAGTTAACTAACCGTTGCTGTCGCTTTCATTAGGTAGCCTGTCTCCATCTGGATCTTGAATCTTTCTAGATGCCAGAGTGTTCTGGACCAAGTCCTCTTTCACTGTCGGGATGTGAAAGGTTGTCTATGTCTGCACATCTCTCGTCCATTGCTGAGTAGGGGATAGGGCTTTCTGTTATTGATCCTGATTCTGAACTAGTTGTTCCTTTATACTCTTCTTTACAGTCCATAGGATTAGAAATATCTTTAAAGATAGATAAATCTTTAATAGTTTCTTCAATAAGTTTCTTGAATTCTCTTTTTCTTAATAGAGTTCTTTTGGATCTAACATTATACAGATGTGTAGGAATAATCTGTATACTATCACGCTCAATTCAAGTTAAGGGATTGTTCAAGATCCCACTACGTTCTTCCTCAGAATTGGTTCTTTGTTCTTTGTACTTTGCATGTTCCTTGATGAAAACCCGATAATGCAATTTTTCCCAAATTGCCGTGGATCTCCTGGTTTGATATGCCTTTACCGTCACCTGTAGAATCAGGCTAGCCACTTGTTTCTCAAAGACAAGTGAATGTCTGTTTCTACTCTTTTCTCAAAGAAGAGTAGCACTGTTCTCGCAATACTTTTATTCTCCACAAAGAGGTTTGGAGGTTTGTTGGATGTAATCCAACCTTACCCGAATAAGGAGTTTCTCTAAATCGCTTGTTTGTCTAAGAGCTTGAGTTTTTCTTGTCTTAAAAGTGCAACTGTTTCATTAAGCTTTTTAACGATTGTCCGCTAGAACATTGCGAGAATATAATTTTTTTCTCGAGTATCTTTGGCTATCTTGTAAGAGTTACGAGGAGGGTCTATCTGCAGTTCTCAAAGAAGGAGATAAATAAAAGTTTATGCCAATGCGTTCTCGTCTGACATCTAATGCTTCGTGAAATGATTAAACCCTTTATATGATGATGCATTGGGAAAATCTCTAATACTATCTAAAACTTCTAACCATGTATGAAAAACTCCAGGTAGTCTTCCTCTAAAAACAACATAAAAAGAGAAATTTCTTCTTTCATGAGAAAAATGAAAAGTAAGTGCATTCATGCTTGCTAAGAAATATCGCTGATCATTCTTTTGAAATGATTGCCAAAGATTATCTAATAAACATTGTTGATCTTTAGAGATATTCTGTTCTTGCTTATCTAAAGGTCTAAAAGGGATGTTACTAGGGGGAAAATATAAAAGTTCATGTTTACCAAAATATAACTAGTCTGTAAACTAGGTCTAGCTACATTGTTCTGGTTCTGAGCACTAAGTCTTGCTACTTGAGGAGGAATGAATCGTGGAGGAGGCTGCATCTGTAGAAATGAAAGGAGTTAGAAATCTACTTAAAATGTCAGCTAATCTATTATCTTTACCTTTTATATGCTCTATTTCGATTCTTATGCCATCATTTGTAATTCTATCTATAAAATTTAACCATCTTCTTTGATTAGATCTTTTCTCATTCATTTTATTATAAAACTTTACTATGGCTTCACAATCAGTTCTAAGGGTAATTTCAGGTTTAGATAAAATGAATAATCTGAATGAATCTAAAGCATAATTTATAGCTAGTAATTCTGACTCAATACTTGTTCTATTTCCTTTCTCTTTATATTGACCACTACTATATCTAACTACCTTTTCTGTATCTTTGGGCGAATATTTATTAGGTTTTGATAATAATACTGCACCCCAGCCGAGATGAGATCTATCTGTTTCTATAATTAAATAATCAGAATCTAAAGGTAACTCTAAAGGAGGTATTTGTTTAACCTTTTCTTTAATTTGTTGAACTAATCTAATATCTTCTTGGTTAAAATTTCGTTGACCTTTTAAACTAGTCTTAGCATATAAAGGTCCTGCTAATTTTCCTAAATCTTTTATAAAAGGTCTAGCGTAATTTAATACTCCTAAGAATTGTTGTATTTCTTTTAAATTACTTAACTTATCAGGAAAACTAAATATTTTTTTACAAATATGTTCTTGTAATTCTATTTTTCCTTTTCCTATAATTACTCCTAAAAATTCAATTTTTTTTTTTATATCTGCATTTTCTTTTACTAATAATTATTTCATGTTCTAAAAATGCCTTTAAAACTAATTGTAAATGTCCTAAATGTTCTTCTTTGGATTTACTGAGAACTAAAATGTCAACTATATATACTATCACAAATTCTCGTGATATTGTCTAAATACCTCGTCCATTTTTCTCTCTGAAATATGGAAGGTGCATTTTTTAGACCGACAGTGCATTACTAACCACTCAAAATGACCTTCGGACAAGTAAAAGCTGTCCAAGGTATATTTTCTTCTTGACATTCTAACTTGCAAAATCCGGATTTACAATCAAATTTACTATAAATTTTTCTATCTCAATTGTTCTAGTAATTCATTTTTATTTGGAATTAAATATCCATCATCTATTGTATTATCATCTAATCGTTTGTAATTTATAACCATTCTAGATTTTCCTCTGACTATTTCACTATGATTTCTTACAATAAATGCAGGGGATCTATGTGGACTATCTGACTTCCTAATTACTTTTAATTTAAGCAAATCATTTATATGTTCCTTAAAATCTTTTTATCAGCCTCAGAGGCTTCTATAGTTCCTGCCTTTATAACAAGATTTTCATTTAATAATCGTAAATGACAAACTGTTTTATCTTTATACCAATATTTCTGTATATTTTCTCCAATAATTTCCAACTTTTCTAACTTAGAAATTAATTGTGTTAAACTAGTTTCTTCTAATAAAGAATATGTAAAGTGTAGAGGTTCTTCCATGAATCAAAGTCATCATTTATATCAATAGCATTAGATGTTGGTACCAAAGTATGGATACAAACGTTTTCTTTTTAAGAGGCAAACGGAGATCTCTTAATAGCATTTGAAAGAAAGCTTGACACAGAGTAAATGGAGGCCAAGAAGACGAAATTCCATCAGGTACCTAAAGACAGGAAAATTCTATTAAGTTCGCATGTCACACTGCCCGACATCACTGTATCAACTAGATAGCATCTTGACACGTCAAACGACAAATTTTATATCTCTCAGCTCATAAACGGTTTTGGAGATTGGATCTTTTCTATGGATAACAGACATCTTGAAGTTACTACAGTCCCAAAATTCAGTACATTCAATGATGACACTAATCCTACAAAAATCAGAGAGGCTCACTGTTTTGCACTTGCCATTTCTGGATGCACCCGAGTGAACCCGATTTGGGCTGCAACGTGTAAATTCAATATCTCTCAGCTCGAGCTGTAGTTCGGAGATCCGATTTTTGCTACTGAAAAGCTGACTCATGCATCTATCTAAAATCCAAATTTGAGGCAATATCATCCTAACGATGTCTAGGAAAATCCTCAAATTGACCGGAGGACATAATGCATTCTAGGCTGGACTAAACTATGTAGCTATAACTACCCTGAATAATTTTTTGTTCCCTACTCGTACCAATTAGTTGCAGCTAATATCAGAGGAGGCTAGATCAACCAAACATATATTCAGAATACTTATTTTCAGATTCTATGGAAAGGATATTGAAAGATATCAAGAATATCTACAAAGATAGAAAGAATCCAACATGCATACAACTCTTACCATTTCTACTTCAAACACTCATATCTTGGCCATCTGTTTGAATTTTAATATGATCTTTATGAGCAGATTGGAGAGGAAATCCTGGAGATTATTTCT
The DNA here is from genome assembly GCA_019914995.1 of Acanthochlamys bracteata. Taxonomy (NCBI): domain Eukaryota; kingdom Viridiplantae; phylum Streptophyta; class Magnoliopsida; order Pandanales; family Velloziaceae; genus Acanthochlamys; species Acanthochlamys bracteata. Next base: position 4,957,245 of record CM034140.1, on the reverse strand, counting down.
ATGAAAATAAAACGTATTGGTTCTTAGAAGAAATCTGCGACATAATTCGGATGTCATATCAGCAGAAACTCTAGGAAGCACTTAGACCGTTGGATTGTTTTGAGGCATCATATGACATCCAATTCACTTGAGATTTTGAGGACGTGTTTAAGAGGCATAACAGAAGACATCCACATCATCAAGCAACAGCTAGGCAGGGAAATAAATCGAAGAAATTTTCAGAGAAGAGAAAGTACAGCAAGAACACCTCAACTAGCTGTTTGAAGTACATCTTCACTTTGTATTGCTTCTAGCTATTGCAACTCTTGATCAATTCAAGCAACCTTCATCCTGAGATCAAGGATAACTCTTTGTTATATATTTCCAGTGAGGGATATAGCAAACAAAAAAAAAAAAAAAAAAACAAGCTTTTACAGAGCACACGTCGAGCCATCATCTTGCAACCCCAACAAAGAGATCATCTTCACGAAGAGCATTTCCTTAAGTCTAATTCTCTTTCTTTTGTGAGATAGATACCTTTAAGCTTTTTCGACGTGAGATTAGAAATCATTATTAGGGAGATCTCTTGAGCTTAACCTTGTAAACCACTTGTTACCTTGTGAGTGGCTTAATGTTAGTGGATTTCACTTGTGGTGTCAAGTGACGTGGATGTAGGTACCTAATTTGTAATTCTTAGCACTTCATATTAGTTTTTTAAGTTATATTGTGCTAACTCTTCTATGTAAGTTACAGTTAATATTTAATCACTTGTCAGTAACCTTTCAGTCGATTGAGAGCTAACTGTTCAGTGATTGCTTTTTGATAAGTGGACTGTTTCAGTTTAAGTTTGCTATAACCCTACGTGAGGTTTAGTTTTTGTTATTGTAGTTTCATAATCTTTGTTATTATAAGCTGTGTAGCTTATTGGCGTGGACTTTCCTGATTGTCTGGGTATGTTGATAACATGTTTGGTGACAATAGTCTCACCCTTTCTACCAGCACTAGAAATGGCAATTGCAGCCAATTTTAAGCTGACATCTACTGAGGATTCAACTTCAAAATTTTGACAAAATATTGTATGTAGGACAGAATATTGTACATATTATTTTGAGACCGTAAGATTTATATCATGAAAGCTAATAAGTCAATTGCAATTATTTCAACACTTGTGGCCTCCATTCCATGTAAAAGAAAAGAAAGTTTGCATGTAACACGGAACCTGATGCATCTTTGAAGAAATGGTTTTAATTGAATGTTATTTATCATTTTAATGACTGTTTTTGTAATATTAATGCATAATGTTGAATACGGCAAGTTTTAGTTGAAAATTTGAACTTATCACTACAATTTTTAGTCGTTAATTTAAAAATTAGCGGCATAAAGTTTCAGTTGGTAATGTTAAGTTTCTCAATGAAAATTCAGTTGTTTGAATTTATCCACTAGAATTTTAGTAGGTTTTGAATTTATCATTGAAAGTTTAGCCAGCAATTTGAATTTACTTCTAAAACTTCAATCAAAAAATTGATTTTAGCCACTGAAAATTGTGTAAATAAATTGCTTAAATCATCGACTAAAATGAATTAGTCAGTAATGCATAGTAACTATCGATTGAATTTTTGCTTGTTATTTGGTAAACACATTACCCGATTAGTGGAATGCCAACAAAGCTTTTTTTAGTTGGTAATATTCTTTTACGGACTAAATATTGTCAATTTACCTACTGAATTTTCAGTTGGTATAGGATAAATGTGTAGTAACACACTCGTGCACTCCTCCTGCCTGTGTGCATTCTTCCACTATGACCAGTCGCCTTCTCTATTCCCTGGCCAATTTATTGGCCACCCCATGATAGTTGGTGTTGTTTCTATTATCGCAAACCCAATAGCGCATGTTCAAGCATGGCAGAAATCCTAGAGATTGTCGGACTTCACTGCTGACAATTCGGCCATGCCAGCTACGGCAATCTAGTCTCCTGCCTTCCTATTACTCTCCCTTGCCTGATCAAGCTTCAATTTGCTAGAGCCAAAAACCCTAACGCCTTTTTCACCAGCAATTCAACGTCGCCGACCCACTCTAATCTTTCTCCTCACATCGTAGAAGCCTTTTCCTCCATCAAGTTACATTTTAACTCGCAAATAAAGAAGCACGACTTTGCTCGGCTGTCGCGAAATTGGTCGATTTCGATCGCCTGCGGTTGAATAGAGCTTCATTAGTCTGTTTCGAATTTTCTATTGTTGCTACTTCTTTCAGCTGCTTGAGTTGTAAATATCTGCGTTGAATCTTTCAGTACTTGCTGTTGACATATCTAATAATTTATTTCACTATAGATGTTTTCTTATGAACGAAAATTGTTAAGTTCGTCACTTTGATTATGAGTCGAGTAGACATGCCTCCATTTAGGTATGCCCCTAACTTATAGATAGCTCTAAAGTTATGCTGGTGCACTATAGTTTATTAATTAATGATTGCTTAAGATTACTAAATAGATTTGGGTGTTTCCTAACAGGGGTTGCTTAAGAAAATCGCGTTATTAGAATTGTTTTTGTGATGTGAATAAATGGTGATTGTATACATATGTTACAGAACTAATTGCGTAAGAAGTGGTTAGGTTAGGAGTTAGCCCGTGGATTTGGGAAATTTGCCGTGGATACAGGTGAGGATTACTACGACATCTTCTGCCTGGCGAATCGAGAACCAAACACTTCGGTGTTTTGAAAACAGTCATTAAACGATAAGCAGTCAATCGATCAACAGATTACTGACTAGTGATTGAACGTGTCATTGAAGTTGTTAGCACATTATAATTTAAATAAAATACATACAAGTGCTATGAGAGCAAACCAGTTAGCACACTAGGAATTTTTACGTGGTTTGGTATTGTGGTACTACGTCCACGTCATTTAACACCGCAAGTGAAATTTACTAACTTGAAACAAATGACAAACATCAAGGCTTTATCTCATTAGCTAACTTTGTCTGTCCAGTAGCCACTTTGGTTATTTTTCTGGACGTCGTTAATCAATGGATTGGGCTGATAGTTGGAGTCTAGATAGCTATTCATGTTAGCTTTCAGCTACAAAATTTGATTTCCAAAATATAGCTCTACCTGAGAGATATCGAGTTTGCAAGCCGCTGTCTAACATGGATCAATCGGGTGCATTTCAAAATTGGCATGTGCAAAATAGCAAACTTTTCGATTCTGTAGAATTCATTTCTTCGTGAAATAATTTGATATTTTGACTGTAGGAAGTCAAAATGTCTTTTGTCCACAGAAAAAATCAAATCTCCAAAAATAATTTTTGGAAGAAAGTTATTGCATTTGCCATTTGCTGTCTCGAGGTGCTGTATAGGTGATCCAGTCGAGTTAGGCAGTATGACCAATAATCGTCGATACATGATAAAGTTTCACCCTCTTTGTCTTTGTTTACTCCTTTTCATACAATCTTTCAAGTGAAGTACAGAAATCACATTTTAGTTCTTTGAGTAGAAAGATACGTGTACAAAGTAGGCGTCCCAACAAGGTTTCAACACTTAGCCAAAATCTACCTAATCCAATAATATACTCAAATTCAATGTAGACATGTTCGAAGCTCAGCAAACATTTCCAAATATGTGCTATCATAGTTGGCATTTGCAAATTCTAGATTATGATTTTTTAAATATTATATTTGGTATAGTACTTTGCTTATCATTGTATTGCTTATGGGATATTAGTTTCATTATCACTATATTTGTAACCTACGAATTTATACGTTTGATACAACTATTTGGTAAGTCCTTGATATGTTCAGTAAGTTATATACTTTGTATTTATCGTAATTTCTTTTTTGTGTTAACTATTTTTGTTAGAATTTCAGTGTATATGTCTTCTTTAAAAGCACTTAGTAATATTTGTGTAATTGTGAAATCACATATAATTCTATTTTATTACATAATCATTCATGTTGCATGTTGTATTGTATGTAAGCGTATCTCCCTACTAAGGACATGGTTGGTAGATGTCAATTTAGACTTAGTGAGTCTGATCTAATCCACCGCTTGTATTTTTTTTTGCATGTAGAAAGAAGGATGTAGGAGAACGTGAGTTCTCGAATTGCCTACCCAAAGTGTAGGTTAGCAGTTTTGTAAAGGCATACACGGGTTGTAGCCGTAGAGACTTAGCAAAGTTTAGAAGGCTGGTGATAGTTGTGCTTGCGAGTAGACTCAGCTTGAGGTGGAGGTGTTTTGCGAAAGATCAACTCTCGGTTCTTGTACATTGCTTTGATGTTAGCAGATTTCACTTGCAATGTCAAGCAAGTGACGTGAACGTAGGTACTGCAGGTAGTGTTTACATTAGTCACTAGTCAGCAACCTCTTGATTAACTAACTGCTTATTGTTAAGTGATTGTTTTCAAAAAAATAAAGTGTTTGGTTTTTGATTTGCCGTAACTTAATTCACCCCCCCTTTTGAGTTAATATTTTGTTTCTCTATCAATTGCTATAAGAGCGGGCCTGTACTTGACAATACTAACCGCCTTAGAGGAAAAAAATTGCTGTGGTAAGCATGGACATGCTGCAATAGAGGGAAGATCGTCAAACCGACCACCACTTTTGATAGCTTAAACTATGGATATTGGAAGACCTAGATGACTAACTTTATCCAATTGCAAAACTTCACATTATGGACAATCATCAAAGATGGACCGGTTGTGCCAACAAAAATTGATGCAAATGGAGTTCCGTGGCCAAACTTGTTTCCAAAATTATGAACAATGAAAATAAGAAAATCTCTATTAATGTCGGTGCTAAGAACTTGCTTTACTGTTCCTTCAATCCTAGTAAATTTAACCGTGCTTATTCATGTAGCACAACGAAGGTGATTTGGGACAAGCCCCTCATTCCCTAGCCTTGAAGACAACCAAACAACAGGTAAATTCGCTAGAGTATGAAATTCAAGAACTGCATTAGAAGAAACAAATGGAAAAGCGAACCAAGATGGAAGGATTACAAAGTCGATGATGGCCAAAAGAGGAATTGCTATTGCAAGAAACTAGGACACTACGTCGAGAATGCACTCTATTTAAGAGAACCAAGAAGAAGGATAACAAGAAAAAGGAAGTCATTGTTTGATTGAGTGATGGGGACTCACCTTCCTCGAGTGAATCCGAGGATGAAACCGAAACCGCAAACATGTGTTTCATGACAAATGGTAATTCGGACAATAAGGTTAGTGATTCCAACTATGAATTTTCATATGATGAATTTTCATGATACTTTTTCAGAATTATATGATAAACTTAGAAGCTAGTTAAAGATGTATAAATGACTTACGAAGTGCATGCATGAACGGATATTGAAGAAATTAACTCATTGCTTAAGAATACTTCTTTGAACCACCAAATGCATTTGATTGTGATGCTATAATAAAATCTGAAAACACTAAAGTCCATCGAATTGTATGATGATGTGCTCTTTGAAAAACAAAAACGTCTGCTCAAGAATGAAAGGCACCAAAATGATAAATATGACAAATGAGATAGCCGACCTGCATACTTCCGTAGCCAAATTTGTAAGAGATAAGGAAAGACTTTATCCTTATAACAAGCACCTCAAGAATGTGCGGATTGTAAGTACTTACTCTAGAACTTCCGTTATTTGTTTTCATTGAAGTAGAAAGGGTCACATTATCAAATCTTGCTGGTACAAATTTGTGTCCTTAAGGGAAGCACTAGACCTGGTAAGATCGGTAAAGGATCTTCTTTGTTAAATGACGACATGTTACTTGTGCACGGTTTGAGGCAAAATCTCTTGAGCATAAGTCAACTATGCAATGTGGTATGTATTGGACATTCAAAGCAAACTCTTGCTCGGTGATCAATTCATCTAGAAAAAAATCATCCAAGGCCGAAGAGAAAGGCAATGTATGTTATTTATTTTATATTTTGATAACAAAATGCTTTCATTCTGGCTATCCAGCATGAAACTAGTCACTTGTGGCATAAATGACTTGATTATTGCAATATCAAAATGATTACAAAGCTCTCTCGAAAGCAACTCGTCTCAGGTGTACCTAACATACACTACAGAAAGGAAGGACTTTGTGATGCATGTATGAAGCTAAAACAGGTGAGGTCCTCATTCGAACCAAAGCCAGATGTAACCACCAGCAAGCTACTACAATTGCTTCGCATGGATTCATTCGGACCTACTCAAATCGCAAGGTATGGAGGGCTACTGCCTTATTATTGTTGGTGACTACTCAAGGTATTGCTGCGTATTCTTCTTAACCTTCAAGAATAAAGCATTACAGATATTCTTCTCTTTCTCAAAGAAATTGATGAATTTGTTTTAAACAATGTTTCTATTAGGAGTGACCACATTAAAGAGTCTGATAACCAAAGTCTTGATAAACTTTGTGATACAAAAAATGCTTGGAACCATAACTTCTTGGAACTTAGAACTCCTATGTAAAGTGGTGTTTTGGAAAGAAAGAATAGAGTGCTAATTGATATGGCAAGTACAATGTTGCTTGATCAAAATTTACCAAAGCAGGTTTGGGCCGAAGCTGTGAATACCGCTTGTAACAATATTGTTTGTGAATACCGGTTGTAATATGAAAGAAAAGACTCCTTATGAATTGCTTCAGAATCATAAACCTTATGTTGGTAAATTTAAGTCTTTTGGTTGTAAATGCTTTTTCTTGATCAACGTTAAGGAGAACGTTCGTAAGCTTGATTCGAAAAGTGATGAAGGTGTATTTATCGGTTACTCAAACTCTTCTGAAGCATTGGAGTTTTCAATAAGAGAACTATATGTTTGTTGAATCCGTTGATGTTATTTATTTTAAAACTAACTCTATACCGTGAAAGGTTAAAATTGTTGTTGTAGGTAAGTGATGATGAGAATGATAAAATTGTAGAAAAGGCCAACCAGAGAACAGTTCCTGAATACCCACCAAACAATCTGGGTACCTTCATTGACCAGTCGACTGAACAATAGACAGAAGAGAATTTTGTAATGGCAACGGAACCAAAACAGCAAGAGACAAATATCAATTACCCACAACAATTCAAATAGTGTTTTAGCCATCCTCAAGAGAACATTATAGGTAATGCAAACAAAGGGATAAGAGCAAGATCACAATTGAGTGGACAAATGCATCAATATTCCGATTTTGAACATTCGATCATTGATAATGCTCTAGCGGACAATTCCTAGATTATGGCTATGTAAGAAGAGCTTAACCAATTCGAAAGGACAATAGTTTTGGGATCTTCTTCCTCGACCTTATGATAATAAATTTGGTATAACTACCAAGTGGGTGTTTTCGCAACAAGATGGGCGAAAGCAGTAATATTGTTAGAAATAAAGCTAGCTTAGTTGTTAATATTATTCACAGGAGGAAGATATTGATTTTGCTGAAACTTGTGCTCCTATTGCATGTTTAGAAGCTATTTGCTTGTTACTAGTATTTGCTTATCCAAAGACCTTCAAATTGTTTCAGATGGATGCAAAAACAGCATTTCTCAATGGCTTTATCAAAGAGTTTTGTTGAGCAACCACCATGTTTTGAAAATCCTAAGCACCCAAATCATGTGTACAAGTTATCAAAAGTTCTTTTTGGATACAAACAAGCACCAAGTGCATGGTATGAATGACTTAGTACGTTTTTTATGATGAACAGTTTATCTCACGGTATAACTCAAATATTTTTCTTAAGCATGAATGATATATTATTAGTGCTAAGAAGATGATGTTATTTTCAATGCTACAATGAAACTTTGTGCAAGTGGTTGCTAAGCTTATGCAGGATGAGTTCGGAATGAGCATGATCGATGAACTCAACTATTTTTTTGGACTTCCAATCAAGCAAATTGACAATGTCATTTTTATAAACTAAGAAAATATGTTAGACTACCTTAAGAAGTACAACTTGGAAGCATAAAAAAGTGTAACCCATAGCCTCAAACACTAAGCTTGATAAAGATTAATCATATAAGGATGTTGATCAAAAGATCTACAGAGGTATAATTGGATCTGTACTCTACTTAAATGCTTGTAGACTTGACATTTAATATATTGATTGTTTATGTGCCCGCTTTCCAAGTGCACCTAAGGAATCTCACTTTGTTTATGTCAGAAGAACTTTTAGATATATTGCAGATACAAAAGAGCTTGGCCAATTTTATTCTGAAGGGCGTGCATTTGATTTAGTTGCATATGCGAATCTCGATTGCGGAATAGAAGCTTCATAAATAGCGCTAGCGGCTAGCAATAGTTTCTAAGTAGATGTATAATATCATGACACTCAAAGAAGCAAGCATCCATTGCTCTATCATTTGTAGAAGGCGCTCTTGTTGTAGCAGGGTAGTTGTTGTGCACGTGTATTACGGATTAAACACCAACTTCTTGATTTTGGTTATAAATTGCACAATGTGCTTATTATGACAATATTCTTAAAATTCCATTAAACACTCGCGCAGCAAGCACATAGGCCTTAGGCATCAATTTATTCATGAACATGTTTAGTGGAATGACATTGTTTTGAATTTTGTTGATTTTCAATATCCTTCGGATATTTTTACAAAGCCTTTGCCTTCCGATATATTTTTGGTTATTTGTTGTAAAATTGGATTGTGCTATTAGTGATTTTATTGGCTTAATAATGAATCTATATTGTTTTTAAAACTGCATTTATATATTGGGTTTTTTTAAATTTGATTTTAACACTCAAGTCTAAAAGGACGTAGCTAGCTGCTACTAAACTCTTATTTCCTTATCAAGTGTTCTTTCCTGATTAAAAGTTTTGGTTTTCTACAATTGTTTCTTTCCACATACGCTAATGTGTACTTAATCAACCAGCAAGATCTATTACGTTTCTCGTCGCTGAACTCAAACCTTAGCTACTGTTCATCTCCTTCTTCCTACAGAGCTAAAACCATTCACTTCCCAAGCCGATCCAACCAAAATTCCTTGATATCCTTGATTCAAATCACAATATTGAAGTCTGGATCCACCATTGTTTGACAAGAGATTCATCAGGAAGAAAGCACAAGCAATCTACCGAAAGCACAGATAAGTCACTGTGCGTTCTCCCACGAAAATAGTATGATGATTTTGTGTAAGCCGTACTGGATGTCGAAGATATATCTGAGTTCCAAGGATGGCAATTCTTGCAAGAGTGTCCGAGATCTACTATAAGACGTTGTCCCTACTGCCGAGCTAAAGCCATTCACTTCCCTATACGATCCAGCCAAAAATTCCTTAAATCCTTGCTTTAAATCACAATTCTAAAGTCTGGATCCACCACTTTTGATAAGAGATTCATCGGGAAGAAAGCACAACCCAGCTACCGAAATCACCGAAAAGTCACTGTACTTTTCCCCACAAAAATCAAATACGACGATGTTGTTTATGCTGTACTAGATGTCAAGATATGTGTGAGTTCCAACGATGGCAATTCTTGGAAGAGTGCCTGAGATCTGCTATGAAGATTTTGTCCCTGTAGTTTTAAACATTCACTTCCTAGTCAATCCAGCCACAATTCCCTGAAATCCTTGCTTCAAATCACAATGCTAAAGTCTGGATCCACCAATGTTGATAAGAGATTCATCGGGAAGAAGGCACAAGCCAACTACCGAAAGCACCAAAAGTCACTGTGCTTTAACTATACAAAAATCAAGTTTGATGATTTTGTTTATAAAAAAGCCGTACTGGATGTCAAAGATATCTTTGAGTTCCAAGGATCACAATTCTTGCAAGAGTGCTCGAGATCTGCTATGAAGATGTTGTCCCTGCAACCAAGTTAAAACCATTCACTTTCCTAGCCAATCCAGCCACAATTCCTTGAAATCCTTGCATCAATTCACAATGCTGAAGTCTGGATCCATCAATGTTGATAAGAGATTCATCCAGAAGAAAGCACATGCCAACTACCGAAAGCACCGAAAGTCACCGTGCTTTCCCCCACGAAAATCAAGTATGATGATTTTCATTACGTTGTACTAGATGTCAAAATATCTCCGAGTTCTAAGGATGGCAATTCTTGCAAGAATTCTCGAGATCTACTTTGAAGATGTTGTTCAGAGCTTTTATGCAAATCTTCAAACCCACACCTTATCTAACTTCTCCACCATGGTTTATGGCATTGAGATGCCCATTAACCCGTAGAACTCGTGTTTGCTCTTGAACCTACCCTTAGGATTTAGTGATGATGGAGATGAGCAAAATTGATCATTTCAAGTGGACACTGGACACGGATTGTTACATCGAAGAGATTCAGTCAGCTGTTCACGTCATCAGTCATGTCTTGATTCCAAAGAAGGGAGCCGGAATGACATTCTCCATTTCAACTCCTATGTACTTTGGAAGTTGATTGAGCACCTACCACTAAATCTCGGTAGCATCATGTGTCGACACATAGTTAGTCTTTCTCAAGGTAGCAACAAGCATTTTCCTACGCACACATTATTATTGGAATTTACCGAAAGAAGGGCGTGCCTTTGGATAGGTATATTGACATGGTGCAACGCAATTTATGTATGTTGGATTTTAAAGTTCATGAAGGGATCCATGGGGTGTATGAACAAATTGATGAGATTCTCTTAAAACAGTGCAAAAGGAAGCACCAGCAGAACCTCACCATCAACCAGAGGCATCAGCACAGCAAAATGCACCTACTGGAGAAGTTCAGTAACCAGCAGTTGCATCAACAACATGGTATGGGTTACCTTTGATCACTTAAAGGACCTAAAAAATGAGCTAACAAAGCTACGGATGAGACAATTTACCTTTGATGACATTGCCTAGGATATATTTAAGGGTTTGCACGCAAGGATCAAGGAGCTGAACCAAAGAAATGAGGAAAAACATAAGAATTTGGTTAAAAAGTTTATATAGTTGATGAATGAAAATTTTTGAAGGTTTCAAGGAATGGTTTAAGGATCAAGATGACTTGTACATCCTCCAATCCTCATCCACCCCTTCTACCTGAATCTCAAGGCGTAGAAAAGCTAAAACCTAGTATATCCTACCTGGCACCTACCCTCTGGAATCACTGTTGTTGTTTCATGGCTATTTCTTTTGTGTTTTTGGATGATTGTGTTTTGTAGTTGTTGCGTTTCTTTTATTTATCTTGTGTTGCTCCCTTACCTAGGCTTAGCTGCAGCAACTTTTTTTTTGTGTTTTTACATGAAGTACTCTGTTGTTGTTAATGAATGATTGTTTTGCTTTTATGTCTTTTGCCCAATTAATAATATGTATGATATCTCTGTTATATGTTGCTATTATTGATATGCGAACCTTTGTGTTATGACAAGAAGGGGGAGAAACTTTGTGGAATTATTATACAGGAATGCATATATTAAATTAAGGGGGAGAATTTTGCATAAGAAGATTGCATATGTTAAGGGGGAGATTTTTTTCTGATAATTATTATTGGATGAATGAAGGAAGAGTGAGCTACTACTGATAAACTAGTAATGCTACTAAGAAGCTAATGCACCTTCTCCACTAGACTATTGTAGCTGATTCGCTACTACACTACAGTGCTATGCACTTGAACATGTTCTTACTTTAATATATCAAATAATTCTCTAGATATTCTATCATCGTTAAAAAGGTGAGATTGTTAGAATCCCAAGTTTTGAAACTATATTGACATGCCATGTTTGCACATTCATAACTTTCACCTCTAGAGTTTTTCTTTATGCAGTTGAAACATGGCATGAAATAGATTTAACGGAGTCAAAAAGGAGGAAAATCCATCAGGTACCCAAAGATAAGAAAATTTTGTGAAGATTGTTGATCACATTGGCTAGCTCTAGATCACTTGGATAGCAGTTTGGACAGCAAATGGCAAATGTAATATTTTTCTACTTATGCAAGATTTTGGAGATATGGATTTTTCTATGGAGTAACAAATCAGACTATTTCATGAAGAAACATTTCTACAAAAATTGGAGATTCATTGTTTAGCAACTGCCAATTGTACACGCATCCTAGTGAACCCAATCTAGATAGCAGATTGCAAACTTGATATCTTCTAGCTCTATTCATAGTTTGGAGATTAACGAAAGCTGACATGAGGAGCTATCTACAATCAAAATCTGAGCTAATACATCAATTAACAAAGTCCAAAAAAATCAGCAAAGTAGCTGGACAGACGAAGTCATCTGATGGACTAGACCGAGACATTTACTAATGTCAAATTTCTTTTCTGGAGTTATAGACGTTCCAACTAGTTACAAGTGCCTTCCAAAGATACTAAATCAATCAAGAATATTTTCAAAATATTTATTTGCAGATTTTCTAGAGAGAATATCGGTCAATTTCAAGTAAATCTACGAAGAATGGAATGTTTTCAGCATGGATACAACTCTAGACCAATCTAGTTCAAATCCTTATATTTATTTCACAATCCATCTGAATTTTGGTAAGATATCATATTGAAGAGGACATCTTGAATATTAATTGTACGGAAATCTGCCACAAATTTTGAATGACAGAGTATCAGATTTCCTAGAGCATATTGGAAACCGTTGGATGATCTTACAGCCTCAAATCAGATCCAATTCACTTCAATAGAAGAGCCCTTCTGGAGACATAGTAGAATATGTCCACATTGGCAAACAATGGTCAGCTATGGAAAGCAAGCAGAGAAATTTCAAAGAATAAGATACAACTGCAAGAACACATCAAGTAGTCATTTGCATTAGATCTTTACCATTGCCTTGCTTCTAGATGTTGCATTCTTGATCAATCTAAGATCATGGACAACACATTGCTATTTACTTCCACTAAGTAGCAAAACATACAACTTACAATGCACTTAAACGAGCCTTCATCTTGCTGCCCTACAAGGAGAACACATCAACTGAGAGCGTTAATTGAGCTTTATCTCTTCTTATTTCTCTTGTATGAGATCCCTTGAGCTTTGTTATTGAGTGATTAGAAATCATTGTAGGTGAAACTACTTGATCTAAACCCTATGATATACTTGTAACCTTATGAGAAGGTTGTAGGAGAACTTGCGAGTTCTCAGATTGGCTATCCTCGGTGTAGGTAAGCAGTTTGTATTAGACTTTGGTGAAGGCGTGCACGGTTGTAGCTAGAAGGACCTTGCGAAGTCTATAGCTGTCCTTGTGAGGAGACTCGGTTTGAGCCCGAAGTGTTTTGTGAAACATAAAGTCTCGGTTGTTGTACGTTGTTTTGACATTACAGGATTGCACTTGTGGTGTCATGTGATGTGACGTAGGTACCGCGGTGGCGAACCACGTAAAAATTCCTGGTGTGCTGGCTATGTTGTATTTTTTACACTTGTATTTATTTTATTCAATTGTGCTAACAATATCGATACAGGATACTATTCATGATAAGTCACTAATTAGCAACCTCTTCATCGACTGACTATTTTCAGAATAGTGAAGCGTTTGATTTTTAATTTACAATAACTCAATTCAACCCACACTCACAACCACCCGCTGTTGAGTTAATATTCCGCAAGTATCATGTTTCTATGACTGGTGTACAATATATCTTGCAACCCACCGAAGGTATACCCATCTCCACTCAGTGCCTAGCATGTGCTAGAACCCACCAAGATATTAAATATAATCATTAAACTCCTATTTCTAATATGTTTGGGGACCCACCGAGATATTCAATATAATCATTTCTAGTATGTTCTAGAACATATCGAGCAATCAATATACTCTCATCTCCTCTCGGTGACCAGAACCTCCCTGGATCCCATCGAGGCAAGCAATACCATCTCATGCACATGCATGATAGGTCGTCAGGACACTACTTGCCAATTTTTTATCATCCCATTCCAACCTAGTCTTGATAAGTAGATGCAGTATATAAGGCTTTCCACAATGACTATTCTCTGTTTTACATAATCATGTTCACCCTTGCTTATAATGTAAGCGATGTGTGCATATCATGCACACTCTAAAATTTATGCTACCTAATTTTGTAAAATGTTATCTTGTTGTAAAATACAAAGGTAGGAGCCTCAACGGATATAACAATCTACTCATTACTAGCGTGTTTTTGTAATTACAATCATTACTACGATCCTATACAAGCATGAACACATGTACACTTTATGATATAAATGATAAGATTATATTATGCACTGAAGATGACAAATCATGTTGGGATTTCTAAAGTAGATACTAATGTGTGAGAAACCTTACAATATAGTTATAAGGAAAAAAGCATTGTAATCCTCACGTGCTATCACCAATGGTGAAACTCAACAAATCAAAAGTCTAAGAATATCCTAGCACATATTCACTATAGGCTTACAAATCAAAGGAGACAATTAAAGTCTATGTTGACCTCTCGTCGCAATGACGAACTTGCTGATTCTAGATCCAAGAACACCTCGAGCAAAAAGGAACACTTAGTGGCTTAATAGCATGTACATTGAACACAACAAACATCAAAGTTCACCTACACCATAGGACCCATTATAGGTAGATTTTAGTCCGTTAGAAGATGCAGCAACAACGCATAGCTCAACATAGAAGACGATGAAGTTAGAAGCGAAAGTTGGCGGTTGTAATCCATCGATCGATGCGCCAGCACGAAGCTCAAGTGACCACACGTAGGAGCCAAAAGTCACTGAAACTGAGGGAGGCAAAAGCCTTAACATGGCGAGAAGACGGTTTGCAGCTACCTAATGGGGCCAGATCGCCGAGGAAGGGCTCAGCTAAACCATAGCTTTCACCCGCACGAAGAAGATTATGGAAAAGTCGAACGACGTCAACCGGAGTGGAGAAAGGTGAAAGCCTGAGGGAAGAGGAGAGATGCACGATGCCGAAGGGGCCGCACGCAGAGAGCGTTGGATCATAGGCAATTTGGAGAGGAAAAAGAAAAAGAAACAAGAAACAAGAACTAGTAAGGAATATAGACAAGTAGTAAGGTTAAACTCGTACTTAGATGATAAAGAATTTAACAAAGTGGTTCATAATTGGATTAGATTACAATTCAAACAGTTGGTAAACATCAAATCAAAATGATCGGTCATAATTGTCTTGGGCTTGCACATAAATCCAGTCCTATATATTAACTCGGAAATTGGGTACCGGTAGTCCATGCATTAGTCGATACAACAACCAAAAATTCTATTTACTAAAATTGTCCCTAAATTAAAAATTAGTATATTGCAGGAGTGATACAATAACAGTACAAGGGAGGATCATACGGTCACGCATGATTGCTTTTTCTTCAGCCGACTCATTGATCATAGAACTTGGTACATTCTCGCAAGTTGGCAATGAACGTCGATTGTCGAAGAACCTCATGTCAATGATAGGTTCCCTTCAGCTAAGTCGTTTGAACAACGTAAATGAGGCTGGATACCTTCCGATGGTTGGCTATAAGTCAGCATAAATGTTGTGCAAGGCCTAACCATCTGCCTCACACACCTGTGCTAGTCACTATGAGTTACTCGTATTGTTGTTATGGTGGTGGAAGTGTCAACCTAAGTCCAGCCTCTTTGGATCAAGAAGCAGCTACAACTACTACTAACATCCTAGTTAAAAGAACATATAGCCACAGCTTTCCATAAAGGACATCGCACATGATCCTCCCCAATCCCATGTGAAAGAGCAGTCTCACACCAAATTCGGCACTTACCCTTAGGAGGAGGTTTAGGGCCCAAGAGCTTCTTTTCAATTCATACATCACAGCATTGCATCAACCTGGACAACGTGGTTAACACAAAACTCTTTGCATTAATGGAGGAAACTAAAGGTATCGATCAATAATTGGCAAGTTGCATTAGCTTTGCCAGTAGAACCTTATGCATGCAGTGTGGACAAGGAGTCGAGCTGTCCTAAGACACAATCATACATTGGCGATGGCATTTGCCTGGACGAAGCTTTGTGGTTAAGTCAAGCTTTTTGCACCTTGCATACTTACTCAAGAAAGTCTTTTTAAGCCTCCCCAGCATAGGTACTTAGGCGAACCTTTACAATATGAAGATGCCAATAGTATTGTATAGACTAAACCAAAATCAGATACCACTGTTCTTCAACTAAGCTTAGGGAAGAAATTTCAGCAGACAATAGGTCAAAGACTGCAGTTATTGGCTATCTCCAACCACAGACAATTTTAATAATAGTTCTCAAAAGGCTTCCCCAAGCACTTATTTCCTTTTGAAGGGGAGAATACTATCTTGATGATTCTTGACTACCTGGCTACGCTTGGCCGAGCAATTTTTGAAGTAATCCCTACACACCATCCACTATGATTGAGATTTTTGCTTTGGAAGTCATGGAGCTTTATGGTAGTCTAGAGACTATTGCGAGCAAGCATAAATTTATCCTTTTTTAGCTCAAGGAAGAAATTCATTGCAAATTCACTTCTGATATTCAAGCCTCTCTATCTAGTGGGTTCCTTGCCGCGAAGCTCTAGCAGTAAAGAAAATTTGGTTGACTCTAATGTCAATTGTGAATTTTGCTTCACTACTGAACCGTTTTGACTTCATGAACAAACCCATACCTCCAAAGGATGGGAGCGATACTTATGCAGAGGCACCCACTAACTATTAGGTGGTTCCATGCACTTGAGACTTGATAACAGCACGACTTTCAAGGAGTAGTAACCACCAACAGGTAAGTAATATCACGAGTCTAAAGATTTACCTTGGCTCATGCAGCATGTAGTCCCACTCTTTTGGCAACTAAGTCAGCGTCCTTCCAGATATCTAAAATTGCTAAATACGTTGTGGCAAAAGGGACCTAAGGAAGAGAGAAACAACACTTGAAAGTGAGCTCTTGCAAAGAAGCATTATATTGCTTTACTTCGTTACAACTCTTACCTGATGCTTCAAATGAACGTTCTTCCCCTCCTATATAAAGCTCCTCACCTTCTCAACAGACAATTGAAATTGCTTTGTTAAACAGTGGAGAACACAATTCCAGAAAGCTCTTACATAAAATATCTACTCAAAAGATCTACATTTTCAACATATCTTACATAGCCCAAATATCTCGGTTATCTAGAGTATTATAAGCTACTCTAGAACAGCTACACAAGACCCGCCTTCCTAAGGCAAAAAGGGACGCGAAAAAGTTCCATAAGGAAGCATACCATCATATTCTACCCCACCTATACTGCAGTGTCCTCAGAATTGCGAGACAGTTTGGTGAAACTCCTAGATCTTCAGCTGAAATTGCCGTAAGTTCGTGCTCCCAACTTGTTGTCCCTTACATTTCAGCAGGTTTGCGTAGCTCGAATGGTAACCACGTCGTGGAATAACTCGGTGCGACAAAACTTCCTCCACATGTCATTCTTGTGAAGTGATGGTGGTGGGAGCTCTTGAGGATATACCTCTAGTTGGATCCTCTTTGTCGGCATGGTATGGCTTCAAGAGACTTACATGAAATACCAAGTGAATTTCTAATTATGAAGGTAATTTTATTCGGTAAGCCATCTTGCTAATCCTCTTCTCCACTAAGATGGGTCCTTCATACCTCTCTATAAGTTCCTCATGTAATTTTTGTAGATGATGAAATGTGAGAGTTTGATGGGGAAGAAGCTTCACTAAAACTAAGTCTCAGTCGTTGAATTCGTGGTGCCTCCTTTGGTGGTTCGTCCATTTCTTCATCTTCTTTGTCACTTTTGCCAAGTACGGCCATGCAAGTTTTGACTCTTCTTGCCAGCTTATGGCAAACTTATACGATGATGGGCTCTTCCACTTGTAGCCGGTTACAACTGCACGGAGTCATCAGTTAATGCCCAATGGTCAATTCAAATTGACTCGCACTAGTTGACTAGCCCTTTTGTAGGTTGTACGAGAATTGGGTCATATCCAGCAGCTTGACCCAATCTAGTTGGTTGGCATTTACATAATGCCTAAGTATACCTCGAATAAGGCATTGACACTTTTAGTTTGACAATCAGTTTATTGGTGGAAGCTAGTAGAGAGTTGAGTTCAGACCTGAATATATTGAAAATCCATATAAAATTTCCAGTGAATAGGTGTCATGATCTCCGATGATGAATTGACGGAATTCCCTAATACTTCACCACATGTCGAAGCAATATGCTTATTGCATCCCTAATACTACACTATATATGCTAAGCAATCCACCAGTACCATTATGTTGCCATATCCCTCTGGTTTTGGCAATCCTACAATCAAGTCCTTTCCTATGGTCTCTCGGGAATGACCAATAGCTCTAATAAACTAGCTGGACGATGTTGGTGTACCTGGTCTTGTTGGCACACAAGACAAGTCTTCACATAAAGTTCAACATCATCCCTCATTTTGTAGCCAATATTATAGATCTTATACAAGTCCCATCGCTCGATACATATCCTACCCATTTGGAGTCATGGCATTCGTTAACAATCTCCTTCCCCATGCCTCCCCACTTTACTACACAGAAATGCCCTCCTTTGGTGATAAGCACGTCATCATCTACTCAAAACCCCCAGGTATGACCTTGTCTTACAAGATCTCTTAGAGCCTTGGCTTGAGGGTCGTCCTCTATCCCTTTATTGATGGGATCCACCAAAGAAAATAGCGATTAGGTAACAGCAGCTAGTTTGGCTTTCCTATCAACACATAGGCTACCAAGTTGGCACCTCCAAGCTTATATTTTACATGGTGAAGTCAAAACTCTGCCACAAATTCTTGCGACCTCATTTGCTTGAATGAAAGCTTTGTTAAGAGGAAGTAACTAATTGCCACCAATGTCATCTCCTTTTCTTGGACCGTATATTGGCACTCGGTGTCAATGAGTTCTCGGCTCTCGTAGGCAATTGGATGACCATCTTACATCAACACACCACCAATTGCACAGTCAAAAGCATCTGTTTGTACTTCATAGACCATGGGGAGAGCTGATACAGATTCTTCCTAATAGAGAAACCTATGAAATTTTAACTCAAGATGACTAACTTAAGAGGAGGAGTGAAATGTGTTATCACAAATTAAAAACCATACCACTATTCTGAAAACGTCGTTGAATAGTGAGCAGTTAGTCGATCAAGAGGTTGCTGCCTAGTGACTGAACATGAACAATAATTTGCACCGAAGTTATTAGCACAATAAAACAAACACAAGTGTTAAGAGATGAAAATCAGTCAGCAATCCAGTAGTTAAGCGCCGCAGTACCTATATCGACATCACTTGACACTACAAGTGAAATTCACTAATGTCAAAGCAACGAATAATAACTTAAACTGAGACTTGATGTTTCGCAAAACTTCTCCACCTCAAGCACCTCGCAAGGACAACACGGACCGCATTTCTCATTTGTGAATTTCTACGAATACCAGCTTTTAAAACTTCACAAAGTCCCTCCGGTCCTGCTTAGTGTTTGGGGCCATAATGGTACTTACAATTTTTTATACTTTCAAGTTGACCTAAGCAAGTCTTGAACATGCTTTCCTTAGTTTATGAAAATGCCATTAGCAAGTTGCTTGATTTGAAGTCCATGGAAGTAGCTGAGTTCTCTGACCTTGCTCACTTCAAACTAACCCAACATAAGCTTAGCAAACAACTTGCACAAAGTTTGATTAGTAGCACCGAAGACAATGTCATCTACATATACTTGTACTACTAGTATATCATTCTTATCGTTTAATGAAGAGGCTAGAGTCAATTTTACCTCGAGAGAAACCTTTCTCTATAAAAACGTACTAAGTCTCTCATACCATGCATGCGGTGCTTGTTGAGTCCATACCG
Organism: Acanthochlamys bracteata; assembly: GCA_019914995.1. Taxonomy (NCBI): domain Eukaryota; kingdom Viridiplantae; phylum Streptophyta; class Magnoliopsida; order Pandanales; family Velloziaceae; genus Acanthochlamys; species Acanthochlamys bracteata. The sequence continues at coordinate 4,937,576 of CM034140.1, read as the reverse complement.
ATCGTTTTATAGCTTGTAGATGTGATTTTGGTGCTTGAGATTTTCAAAACCTAGTGGTTGCTCAGCAAAAAATTTTTCTTTGATAAAGCTGGTGAGAACACACTCTTACATCCATTTGGTTGATTGAGATTTTCAAGACCTGGTGGTTGCTCAACAAACACATTTTCTTTGATGAAACGGTGAGAAATGCTCTTTTCACGTCCATCTAAAGGAACTTGAATGGCTTCCAAACATACAACAGGAGCACAAGTTTCATCAGAACCAATACCTTTTTTCTATGAATAACCTTTAGCAACTAATCTATCTTTATTCCAAACAACAATATCATTTTAGTCCATTACAAGACACCCACATAGTACCTATGACAGTATTATAGGAACAAATGAATCAACCACATGAAATTTTGTAAAAAGGTGGAAAGATAAGAAAAAATCCAAGCTGCAGAAAGATATATCAAACGCCCAGATAGAAAAGATACAACAAAAAAAGGATAAATAATTTCAATTAATTTTTAAGAAGAAAAATTTATTGATTAGTTATTAAGTCTTGGTAGTAGAGTTTCATTTTCATTAGAACTCTCTTGGAATTTACATATATTGAGGACTTTTTGAGATAATCAACCTTCTACCCTAAGAATCAAATTTACATATTACCATGATACGAATCAGTTTGGAGTTTCAACAATGCAATTTAAAACTCTTTCCACGAAAAGAAGAACCTTTTATGAAAAAAATATTTTAAAAGGAACTATGTGATTCTTTTAACTGAAACCTAGAACCCAAAATTGAATACAAAAATCCGATACAAAAGCACTTGCCTTCCTTTAAATTGTCAAATATAGTGAATGAAAATATTGAAACATTCCAGATAAGAGAAAGATGATCAAAATTAGAGAGAATAGGATACAAGAACAAGATTTTACAGAGGAACAAAAGATACTCACCAGAATTATTCAATACAATGAGAGAAGAAAGAAAAAATAATTGAATCTTTGAAATTAATTCAGACCAGTAGATAACAATGACATGATAATTTTGTTAAGAGAAAAAAATAGAAAACAAACAAAGTTACTTTTGCTTTGCTTTAATTTTGTAAACTGAGACAAGAACTTTCAGAACAAGAAGAAGAACTAGAAATAAGTAGACTGCTAAGAATTTGTTGAAAATTTGCCGAAGAACTCTAAAAGAGAAACAGTGGCCAGACGGGATAAAAATGAAAAACTACAGAAAATAAAATCGTGAACCAAACAAGATTAGAGATTAGACCAACGTAGAGTCGACGGATCGGATAATTTGCTATTCGATGCTAAAGGAGAAACATATTTAGGATAAGAAACCGTGATCGAAGAAGAAAAAATTGCTAACTCATAGGCAAAGCTTTTATAGCCAGTTTTGCAAACAAACAAACTCCTCACAAGATGAAATCACAAGATCAAAAGTAGTGATCTTAACCATTTTATGATTAAGATCGTGATCTTACTCCAATTACATATAAAATACAAAATTGTGTCAAGTAGGATTATTTTAGTGATTTAAAATTGTAAAATCGTGAAATTTTTAATATTTCAATTGAAGTTTTGATAACCATGGTCACCACCAAACAGAACTTCACTAAACAAGAGCTTAGGGAACTATATTCAATCATATAAAGAGGCCTTTGATGGACAGTAGCCAGTACAAGCCAAGGTTAACCGAAGTGTACATAATCACAACATCAGAAAGTAGTACTTATATAATTTTGGATAATTCTGCATGCAGCTCATTGAAGCAAAACATGATGAAATCGTAATTAGTAAATTTGTGTATTGTTCATGTGATTTTATGAACAGCCATACATCAATCAAAAAGTGTACACAAAGTCATGCCACAAATATTATCTTTTTGGTCCTTTTCAATTTGCATGGTATTGACCAGATAAACCACTTTGGAGATACATATCAATGAAAGCATATAAAAGTCGTCTTTTAATTGAATACTGGGAAGGTATCAACACTTCGATTAAGTACATACAGTATCAATATAGCAGCCTTATCAGTTTAGCAGTAACAACAAAACATAAACAGAATACAAACAGACATTCTTAACCTCATGGGTAGCAATGCCTACATTAAAATTAAAGTCAATAAACATTAAGTTAATACGGCTCGATTTAACTAGCAATGCATGAATTCCCTTCAAGAAGTTACTTGCTAAAGATGTTCATTTAGCATTAATGCTCATTCTTCATATTGATATATCCAATAAGGCTTTAGATTTTCATCACAGTTTAGGGGAAGGTCTATTCACATCTATAACAACAAACACTTTTAGATCAGTGTAATATCATGTTAACTTTTATGTCGTCAAGTTTTTGATTCAACGATGCAAAACCATTTGCATAGGGCCATCCAAATAAGTCCAGTATCACTTCGAAAACTCTCAGCTTTTCATCATGGAGCTACACGATAAGGGTATTCACATTCTTTTGAAACAGTGATGAATAATTCCTACAGTCTACATAATCAATTGCACTTAAAGTTGAATACTTCCATTGTGATTGAACTACTAACCAACCAAGGAAAAATCAAAATATTGGCAAGTTTGAATTCCAACAAGTATACTAAAATTAAAAATTCTGAAGCAAAAAGTTTTGAAGCTCAATGCAACATATCAAACCAAAGTGTAATCTTCTAAAGCTAAATAACTTGTAACACATAACTAGAATCAGTAGATTTTGACAAAATACCAAACATCAGCAGTAAAAATCCAAACTAAATTGATGATTTTGCAAGCAGTAATTAATTTTCATTGAACTCAGATAGAGAAACGGCAAATTGCTACACCATACATCTTCACAATTTCAACCAATGACCAACATTGAGTATATAATGAAAAAACAAACAGAGTAATTATAGTAAGATTTGTACAAACGTATGAATCTAAGCAACAACTATCAGTTAAAAGTTCATAAAAAAACCAATCTAAGCTGACACTGTTGCTTAAAGGTGCTTTTAAACGTTACAGGTATTAGATTAAGCCTTCGTACTACTTTTACTTCATCTTATGTATTTTTATGCCAATAAATATGAACGGAACCCTCTTCAGGATTCCTTAGTCTCTTAGGTTATAATAAAACTATTTCTTTTTTTCTCACTTCCACTTAATATTTTTAGATGTTAATTCTGTTGCTATCGCAATTAGCGTTAAACATCTATCGCGGATCAATTCTAATGGAGCTTTATTCACCACTTTAATTGGTGGTTTTAATGTTCAATAACTTGGACTTTAAAGTTAGCTGTTTAGGTTGCCTTAGCATTTATTAATTTGTTGGTAAGCTGCTGAATCAAAACCTACCGCAATCTGTCAAAGTACTGACTTTCTCTCGTTTAATTGACCAAGCATCCGATGATGCACTCAAGATAGGATTCTGGGTTTCTTTGATTAGCATGATGGACTGGAAGGCTAATATTGTCATCTTGTCCCTGGTCCCTTTGGTTGATTTATTTGTCATTGGTTGTAGCGTTGCAAATCAGGAAAAGCTTGCGGCTTGCGTGCCAAGCTCGAAGATAGCCGCGCAAGTTCAAGTCCTCCGATTGCAGCAAGTTACGGCTGTAGATATCGTGGCTTTGTACTGCTTTCTTCCTAATCAACAGCAACAGTGACCCAGGGACTACGTGGCAGAGAAAAAACATATATTTACAGGTATAAGTATTATATGAGTATATATGTAAATCTGTCTTTGTCTGTTTGTATGTAAGTAATATAGTTTATAGTTGCTTGATAATCTCCTAAAAAGGATATCTATTTGCAGATAGCGATTAGAGAATCTTCTATAAGGATTTAATTTTTGCTTCCTTCGCTTGCTACTGCCCTTGTGTCGATAAGTAGGCAGCCGAAGATTCATCTTTAATGGGAGAATGACCATGGTGAAGGTTTTGCTTCTTGCTGCTCCAGCATGCTTATCCTGTCTATATATTTTCTTTGTTCATGTTGCTGTTACATTTTATTCATATTCTCATCTTTCTTTTGTTACATTTGTCATGAGGTAGACAAAGACTATTCTAATTGGAAGTGCTTTCGAAAATGCTAGCACTTCAAAACCTCTAAAGTTCTCTTTGTTAGCATGCTGTTCACTTGACGAAGAGCGATCTATTAGTCATCCAAAATACCATTATAGGATAATTCTTATAAGAATTAAATTTTAACATTTGGAAAACCTTCAGGTCCCTTTTCTTGCGTTGAATTGGTACTAATACTGGTTTTGCAAACTTTCTAATAGGGATGCTTTCCTTAGGCAACTGCACGATCAATAGCACGGTAATTTTTATTATTAATTTTGAGATGTTGGTTTCACGTAGCTTATTTGGAGCCACTTATTCTCTAACAAGTTATACAGCATTCTTATTTGGAGCCACTTATTCTCCTGCAATCCATATGTACACAATAATTTGTTTCACTGAATCTCAAAAGTGGTAGCAGTATAACTTTCCCTAATACAGCTCTTGATGTTTCTTGAAAATACACATGTACAGCCTTTTCAGCAAATTTTTTTAAAATGTGCCACAGACAAAATCTATGTCGTGCCAAAGACAAACTTCCCTATACTTATTCTGTTGATTCGTATCAATGCCAAAACAAGAGAAACAGAAATCCAATATTCGTTGATTACAAGAATGCCAAATAGTGGAGAACAAGACCTCAAATTGATTCAAAAATATGATGTCGTCCTTAAAGGTTTTACAAGCATATAAATAAGAAAAGAAAATAAGGGTCCTCAACAATTTGGAAACTATAATTTTAAAGAACCAAAATACCTATAATTATGGAAAGAAATATGAGTGATTTAACTAATATAAGATTCTGCTATACAGGAATTAGAGATACGTGAGCTTTTGCTGTCACTAAACACAAGCCCATTACTAATGTAGTGCTTATCCAGTAGCTGGAGCAAGGGAATATTTATTTGCAGTTGCAGTCTTTTAATTGAAAGTATCTTCATTCCAGTGTTTAGTTTTGTTTTTTCTTCTATTTTTTTTATCTTCCCTATGTTTGCAAGACAATCGCACATATAGTAGAGGTGATTCATATATTTGCTACTTTTGAGCTCATCGGGTGTAGCTAAATGGCTCTGGAGCTCATTGCAAAATATTTTTTCTTTCCTTGTTGTTTTCTAATTTTCCGTGAATGCCGACTTTTTAGCAGTTAATTTACAGATGTGTTTGTTGGTGTAGTTTGTCTATTGGTGTAATGCAGACTGTGAATATAAAGTTGTAGAGTCTTGTAAAAGAGTATTAGGTGTTTTTCACAGATGAATGGCAATCTAAGCTTGTTGTTGTTGCTGTGACAGTTTTCTAAAAACTTTTGTAGAAGCTTGGTTTATGAATGAAATGCTCAACTTGGCATCCAATGTATGTTGTGCCAATGTTTTGAATGAGTGAGACCAACCATGTGAATGTGAAAGTCGAATATGAAGTGAAGCAGACTAGCTGTGAAAATGTATGAAGGTGTAAAGCAGAATGAAACTACAAATGTTTGTGAATGTGAATGTGATATGTGAATATGAATTGATGGCAGTGAGCTGTGTAGATGAATGTGGAGTGAATATTTGCAGTGGTGTATGACTAGTGAATGGATGGAAGCGAACCAGTGATGCATACCTGACAAAGGAGAGTAGTGAGCATAGCCAGCTCTACTAGCTGACTGGTTAGCTGCCAAGTGAACTAGTAAAGCTGACTGATTGGCTACATTGAGCTGGCAGAGCTCCAAGAAGAATTATTTATTTCTTTTAGAAGATGTTGTATACTGCAGCTTAAACAAAATTTTTTTTTTTTGGACAATACGTCCAAAAGAAATCTGTTTTATTGTAAAACAGATGAGTAATAATATAGCTTGAACACATTGAACATACCAAATTGTTTTCTTTTTGTTTATATATAGAATGCAATTTAAGTAATTTTGGTGAGCTCCAGAGCTCACCATTCTCCTGCCAAAATGCATTCAAACATAAATGCTTTTCTTTAAACAACAGTGAGTAATATAGCTTGAACACAATGAACATACCAAATTGTTTTGATTTTATTTTTAATTTTTTATACAATTTAACTTAAGTAATTCAGTGAGCTTTAACCTCACTGGCCTCCTTCCCGTCTCCAAAGCTCACTACAACTTCAAAATATGCCAAAATACGTTCATCATCCTACTCTAATCGAATACTAAGTCTTCATCTTCAGTATATTCATTTTCACTTGGATCATTGTCTTTGGAATCATCTGCACCCGTAATTAGCAAGTACGAACGTGTTGATAGATGTCAAAATCAAAATAAAATTTTACTCATTAGGAATTAAAGCTTAGCAAATGTTTAAACTTACTTGTCTTATTCTTTAAACAAGGATTATCAGAACAATTTCGTTTGTGATGTTTGACACCCGATTTGTTACAGTATGCACATCTTCAGCCTGCCTTCGCTTTGGCTTGCAGTGGCTTTCTTCACTCCTCCTTTTATTCTAGTGTTACCCTAGCCTTCCTTCTTTATTTCTTCCTTTTGTTTGTGATATGTCGGGATTTAAAAGCAACACTTGAGAGGCATCAACTTAATCTTGTAAATTTTCATTGTGCATACATGAATGGATGGCTGGATCTTATCCCGATCAATAGTCATCCTTACTTCCTTGAATCAAACCATTGCTTCTCCCAATAATTGCAATAAAGTTTTGAATTTGTCATCGGTTCCAGCAGCCTCATAAACTATTTGGTTGAAAACTATCTGGAGTTGGATAGTTCTTAACTCAGCATTGTCATGGCTACTTATCGAACCTTCATCATACTTACCTATGTATTTATTAGCATCTTTTTCCCACCGCTGCAGAATAAAATGATCGGGTATTTGAATATCCCAACTCTGAATCTCTCAACGACGTTAAATCTCTCAACTTTTCCAAAATTTATATAAATTTCCTTCGCCTCTTCGAGGTTTACAAATGTCATCCCTAATCACGGTGACTTGAAATTGTCATTTACTATGTTTGCAGTTTATAGGGAAGAAGAGCCGACCTCGAAACCTACAAATTTCAAAGAAAATAATGTAAGACAACAAAATTCAAATACAAACGTTATTGAATGGAAGAGAAGTGCAAAAAAGTTTCATATAATACAAATGAACTGGTTAGACATAGTGTAGGAGATTTTGGATTCAAATATAAAAACAATAAGAACAATCCTTTTTATTTCTTGTGTGTTGCTGAAACAAAAGCTAAACACCATTGGACAGAGAGTAGAACAAAGAGCCTTCTCTGTTTCTCACATTATAAGCAACTCTTGGGTAATGACAAAATTGACCTTTGCTAAGCTTGTTATGTATTTTCCTATGCTTGATATTGTTCTGTGCTCAATTTTTTTCTTCTTCAAATAGAAACATGTGTGCAACGGCATGGAAACTAGTGAGTTCACCGTCTAGTGAGCTCTGGATAGTGAACTCACTAGCAGCTAGCCAGTGAGCTCACATAGCTCAACGTTTGAACAAAATAGTTTTGCTAAATTGCATTGTAAAAAATAATAATTTTTTTTTATATGCAATCTATTTAAACAAAATCGTGCAACTCCAACTAACAAAAGAAATTAAAATTAAAAGTTATTTTGGCCAGAGTGAGGCCAGTGAGCTCACTGTCTAGTATGCTCATTGTCCAGTGACCTCACTAGCGGCTGGGAAGTGAGCTAGCATAGCTCACTGGTCAGCTGCTAATGAGCTTGCATAGCTCTATGTTTAAAAATAAAAAGTTTTGTTAAGTTGTATTGTAAAAAAAAAAAAAAAAAATTGTTATGTGTAATTTATTTAAACAAGATTGTACAACTCTGACTAACCAAAAAACTTTTATAAATTTATTTTGGCGGAGACCAATCAGCTCACTTGCTGGAAACTAGTGACCTGTCTATCCCAAACTGCCATGCGGCTGGCAATAGACCATAACTCACTGTCATGTATTTCCCGTCAGGATACCAGTGAGCTATTTCTGTCAAGTATGGTCACCTCACCGCAAATGTCGGCCACTAGCCCAAGATGAGGTTTATGGGATACGACACTGCGATCCCTTGTAAATACTACAAACATGGTGCTTCCCCCCTTGCTTGAGGTCACTCCTCATACCACTTGACAAGACTCCTTTCTTCGCGACTCCTTCCTCTGCCGAGCTATCTAGATCCAATCTCTCAACCGACCCACAGATTGGATCTAGATAGCCCGGTGGAGGAAAGATTGGCGCAGAAAGGTCTGAAGAAAATTACACGGAGGAAAAACAAAGATAAGATCAGAGATATTCTTCTAAGCTTTAGGTTTATTCATAAGTGGTATGAGGGGTGACCTCAACCAAGGGGAGAAGCCCCATTTTTATAGTATTTATAAGGGATCACAGTGGCGTATCCCCTAAGCCTCATCTTGGGCTAGTGGCCGACATATGCATGTGGGCATAGTACAATGATGAGACACCACTAACTAATGACAACACAACACTAACGTACGTGGTCCCCCACATATAGTGACCAGGTACAATAATACAAGGGAATCTTATCACTATACTATTACAATAATGGTTACAAGACAGAACGTCTCGTCAAGCCACATCAGTGGTCATGTGCTTATGTCTTGTCACTGCTGTTTGTGAAAACAAAGAATTCTCAGTAGTTCTTTGATTTGATGTTTAGGTTCCACCACGCTTCGCGCGCAAGACTCTGATGGACCTAGTCGTGAATCGTGAGTGCTGCCAATGTATCCGAATCTAATCAATCTTCTGCATCGTTCACCGCTTCGTTGGGAGACTCGCAAATTTGCCGAGCTATGAACGGCAACTTTTGGAAGACTTGTAGCTACTTCTTTTCTTCCGACAACTGGAGCATACCGGAGTAGAACAACTCCTAACTGGAGAAGAGCTCTTCCTCAACACAAACCAAAGGCCTCGAATGGCATAGATCTGTAAATCTAGATAGAATATAAATTATATGACAGTACCCATTAAGGTAGAACATACAATATTTTCACCTTTAAATGAGCATCATATACAAGCAATAGGAGTAACTTTAGAAGAATTTTTTAGAGTAGTTGATTTAGATCAAATTACTGAAGTTAGTCAAGACGCAGTATTTTTAGAAAGAAATTTTTATTTTCCTTTACAAGAATTATTATCTATAGAAAATTCTGAACAGAGAAGTAGAAATTACGAAGCTATTCAGATAATATATCAACTCATTCCTATTCTTAGTGAACGTAACGGAAGACCATATTTAACAGCTAGAGAAGAATATATTGTTAATTTTGAAGAATTATTTGCAAATCTTACTTTAGCAGAAGATAACACTGAAGAAGAAAACAATAGCGGATCTGAAGAAATTTGATTATTTAGATTTAAAAATTTCTCATATTCCAAGAGTAGCTATAACTCTAGATAAGTGTAAACTTAAGTGTAATTTTGAAAAGAACTGTGATTTCAAACATCTTTTACATAGTTCAGAACCTATATTAAACACTTTATTAGACTTACTTTTAAATCTTTCAACTCATATTGAATTTTCTTTAGCAAAAAATTCAACTAGTGATTTATCATCTGTTTTCTTAGACATAAAAACAATAAGAAATAATTTAGATTTTTTAAAAGCTCAATATCAGTTTAGTTCTGAAATAATATCTCATTATTCTAAAAGAACTATTAATTTACAAAAAATTGAACAACAATTACAAAGTTTAGATAAAAAATTAGATACATTAATAGAACTTTTTAGAAAATCTTTTTCTTTATGAAAGATTACCAAGAAGCTTTATTAGAAACTGAAAAATATTTATTTCCAGCAGAAGGATTTAGCAAACTTGATCCCACACCTGCACAAGATAAAACTATAATTAGACAAAACAATACTATTACCAGTTTATTATTACGAGTAAATACTAAACTAGATTTATTACTTGAAGAAAGAAAAAGAAATACTTTTAACAACGAATTAGAAAATCTTATTAAAAAAGTTGATAGTATAACTATTAATAAAATAAGTGAAATAGAAAGACCTAGAACCCCTAAAGAATTAAAATTTTTCTCTATAAAATGACAACTTCATTTAGTGGAAGCTCTAGAACTTTAGCAGAACAAAGCTCAGGAAAAATAGTTTCTAAATCTAAACAGACTCTTTTAAGCAAACTTTTTAATAGAAGTAAAAAACATTTAACTGAAGTAGGATCAATTATAGATCCCGAACAAAATCTAGAACATTTTCGACAACATGGTTTAGATCTTATATCCCCAACAGAATTATATCATATAGGAAAAGTAGAAAATTTAGTAAATCAGACTCAGCTTTTTATTAGAAAAAGAGAAGAAGAAGTTGAATGTTTAGGAGGACAAAATGTTATTTTAGATATGATTAGTTTAGAAGCTTATAAAATTTTAAGAAGTTCTCAATTTAATTTTATACATTTAGGATTATTAATTATAGGAGTAAAAGGATTAGATAGAAGTTATCTAGGAACAAAAGTATTACTTTATGTTTATAATGATTTATGATTAATCCAGAACAAGCAGCAATAGCTACTATAGAAATAGACATGTCTCAGAATGCAGAATGCTTTATTGTTGTCCAAACTTTTTAACAAGTATTCAAAAGGAGTTCAACATTTAAAAACAGGAGTTAAAACCAGAGGTTATGAAGGAAAAACTGGAGGAAGCAATTTATTATTTTCAATAGGATTTATTGGAAGATTAACTAATAATGGAGACATAAAATATAAATTAGAAATGGATGATGTTATTCAGTTAGTAAGTTCTAAAGGAATTAAAATGTTAAAAGCCAATAAAGTAGATCCTACAGAATTAGCTGGACGAGAATGGCTTTTAGATGAATTTCATCAAAAATCAAATATTCTTATTCCAGAAACTAGTATGATGTATAAAAATATTAGAAATAATACGAGTGTTAGATTTACTGATTATAAATCAATTTCTACGTTAGAAGATAATGAAGCAGAAGAATGCATTAATGAATTTACAACAGTTTATGAAGATCCTATAGTGATAGCATGTCCAGAAAAAAGTATGGATACAATTAGAACTTTTGAAGACCTCTTAAGATTAGAAGTTTCTTGGAATTTAGATACAAATGAATATTTTTATTATGATTGTCAAAGGAATATTCGTAAAGGAAATTTAGCCGAAGATAGTATTCATTTTAAATTAAAAGAACGACATGATAAAATTAGAGAATTATGGGATAAAAGATTAGAAATATGGAGAATAAGAGAAAGGTTTGTTCAGAAGATAAAAAGTGGAGAAGTAACTAAAGATTATATTCCACCCATAAAACAAAAACTTTTAGATGCAGTGGCACCTCTAAAATTAGAATTAGAAAAAATGGAAGAATTAGATAATACATTTAGATTAAAATATTTTAGTAAAGACAAATTAGATTCAATTAGCGAAATTAGTCAAGTAGAACTTATGGAATCCACTGAATCTAGCCCAGCATCAGCAATTAGTCCATTCCAGAGAACTGAACCTACAACAGAAAACTCAACTTATTATGGAAATTTACCTAGACGAACAATTGCATTACATGAGCAAGATTTTACAAATTTAAGATCAAAAGGAAAACCTTTTCCATTAGAACAAAAAATACAATTTCAAACTCTAGGAGAAGGACAAATTCTTAACCTCTCAGCACATGACCCTCAGTTATGGAATAATATTTTAGATGTATGAAAAAATACAGTAGTAGGAACATACTGGAAAAATATGAAAGATTGTACTACTGGAGAAGAAGCATTTAGATATTTAGAAGTCTTTTTAGGAGAATCTGTAAGAGGATTATGGGAAGTTTTTAAACGAGACCAACCGACTGGTTATAAAAGGCTTACAGACTTAGGACCAAATCCTTATAATTTTGTTAATCAAATACATCAGTTAATAACTGGAAAAGATCCTAATGTAGGACTAGTATCTATGCAAGCAGACGCGTTAATGCATATAGAACAAATGCAACTTAAAGATGTCAGTAAAGCCAAACGATTTTGTAATGAATATATGCATATGGTATGTAAAGCAGGAGCTGGTTTTGACCAGGAATATGGAAAAAGACTATTTAGAAAATTTCCTCCAGACTTACCAAAAGAAATTGAAAGAGAATGGAATAATTTAGCACCAGTAAAAGAAAATCCCAATAATTTATGGACTATTACTCAGAGAGTAAATCATAATAAAAGTATTAACTAAAAAATGTACTGAAATACAAACAGCTAGACAACTAAAAAGAGGACAATTTGCATTCTGCAATAATATGTATGTCCCTAATCGGATTATAGAGAAACAAAAATAAAAAGAAAATCACGTAGATGTCCGTATTCCAAAAAGAAATATTATTTAAGAAGATCTAATTGGAAAAACCCATATTTAGATAGAAATAAAAATATAAGACGATTTAATCCAAAAAGAAATTATAGAAAGAAATTAAAATGTTTTGCATGCAATAGTGAAGAACATTTAAGTAATGCATGTCCAAAAAGAAAGAATTTACATAATAGAAATACGGAATTACTAGAATGTGTAAATGAAACTTTAATAGATATAGACTCTGAAATATCTGATGATGAGACTATTTATAGTATAGAATCTTTAGAAGAAAAATATAGAGATGAATTACACGAAGATTTTATTGAAGAAATGTCAGGAATAAAAATAGATTCAGACTCTTCTGAGGAAGAATTAGAATATATGAATGAAGAATGCTCTCATAATTGGCAAAAATACGAAGGAATAGATTGTACACCATGTTTTCTTTGTCATTGGTTTCCTAGTAGAATGAATAGAGCTAAATGTAGTTTATGTTTAAAAGAAGGATGTATAAAGTGTTTACACTTAGATACCAATGACTACTACTATCGTAAATATAAAGAAACATTAGATTCAAGAATAAGTTATTTAGAGAAACAAGTATTTAAATTAAAACAAAAAATAACTAGAATTGAATCTACAATAAATTTAGACATACCTGAAAGTAGTAATATACAGAAACATGACTTTAGCTTTCTTCATATTCCACCCAATACTCAGAAACATTCTGTCGAAGAAGTAACAAATCTCAATTTAGTCGAAGAACCTATTCTTGTATGTAATCAGTATAATCAAATAGCTCTATTTCTTTAGAGGTTTAAGTCTCGCCAATGTTTGCAATCCGTCTATGAAAGCAAAAAGGGCCTCTCTTTCTGGAAAATCGGAGATCTCTAAGATCAACTCTGAAAATTCCTTGACATAGTCCCTTATATTGCCCCGATGAGTCAAGTGCCGAAGCTTTGCCCTTGCCTCATCCTCGGCATTCACCGGATAGAATTGCCGTTTGAGTTCCCTCTTGAACTCTTCCCAAGTGGCAAAGGTGCAGGTACCCCTCTCGATCTTGGCATGCCTCCTCCTCCACCATACCATTGCGGTATATTCAAGATAAAGAGTGGCATGATCGATCTTACCTGCATCCTCCGCGACGCCGGTACTCCTAAAGAGTTGCTCCAAGCTCCAAAGAAAGTTATCAATCTCCTTCGCGTTCCTCGCACCCTTATACGCCTTGGGTCTTGGAACATCCACCTTCGAAGGAGTCGAAGTTGAGGGCACGGCAGAAACTGCCCCTTGCGTAACCGCCATCTTGCAAAGTGCCTAGTCTTCTCGGACATCCCTCAACTCGGTAGCCATCCTTGTGACCTCATCCCTAAGAGTGGCTACTTCCCTCCTAAGAGTATCCACATCACCCAAGAGAGAGTCTTTAAGGGTCTTACCTTGGCAAGACGATGATTAGCCACCACGTTTAAGGCACCTTCCATCTCCGGACGAAGCTCTTCTTGTCCCTTCTCAAGCTTCTCGATGCTTTGGCCCAACTCTTCAAACTAGTCCACCTTATCCGCCATAGCAAGCTCCACCCTATCAAGCATTGCATTCACGTCCGCCATAACGTCCCTAGACTTCTCCTTTCGTTGGCGACTGCTATCGGGAGCTCTCCTTTCAATCTCCCTTCCCTCATGGATGGTAACATCGTTTCCGCTTGCCATTTTTGATTGGCAGAACCTTGGCTCTGATACTACTTATTACGGGCCTAGAGTTTTTATCTTGGCTCGTGCGGCACTTAGTCACACTCCTCTGTGGCTAAGTCAGCCTTTACCAAAATGAGCTATCAAAGATAGCTAAAATAAACTTGAAGGGACTAGAGGGAAAGTAAGAACACTTGAAGAGAGCTTTTTAGAAGGAAAGCTTTATATTAATTTGGCTTTGTACAATTCTTGGTTGAAATACTTGATGCCCAAATTGGGGATCCTTACCCTCCTATTTATAGCTCCTCCACCTCCTCAACGGACGGTGGAGATTGCTTTGATCGGACAGTGGAGAATACATAGTCCAGAAAGTTCTTATATAATATCCCTTAGAAAAATCTCCACCTTTCTAGAGTATTCTCTACCCTACTCTAGATTTATGCCAGCTATCCTTTATCTAGAGTATTCTACCATATTCTAGACTTAGCTTATGTACAAGATATTTTGCCTAGGCAAAAAGTATTTTACCAAGGCAATTTCGATGGGGAGAATAGCCAAAATAGCCATACCGTAACATTAGACATGACGAACTTGCAGTCACTGCTCGTACAACCACTATCTTGATTAAAAAAAAAAATTATATAACCATATGTTTCTCACAAGGATAGGTAAACGTCCTACTCATCTAACATATGCCATCTTTCTTATGGAAGATTAATACAAAACAAGAATCACTTGTAATCAGCTTACAAGTTTTGGATAGTTGTAGGTCTTCTATGGGAAAAAGAGCACTATACCACTTATCTAAACTTATATAATTATCATTCAATTTTGACTTTGACTATACCTACAGTAAACCCACAAACGTCTTAACATCTATGCTGCAAACAGGAGTTGAGGTTCAAGGTCTGTTGTAATGCAGCAATGCACAAATAGAAGCACGAGTAAGAAGGCAACAAATACTGTGAGATTACCTTAAAAAAAAGTCAAAAGACAGCCTGTACCTTAAGCTCACCATCAAGATAAAATCATCACTAATATTCTGAAATTGGATGCAAAAGCTAGAAATGTAACGTGGTTAGGCAGATCTAGAAGATAATGCAACTACATCAGAAAGTAAATCAGCAAATTATACCTAAGTGATGGCTTTTGTGAGTACTACCCTTGCGTCAAAAGCATGTAGAGGTAAACTGGGAGATCGAATTGTTGTAACATATATGTACGAGTGTGCAATGATGAAGAAGTTAAGATGACAATGGCACCCTACAAATGCTAGCAAAGAACTTGCTTAAGGATGGAAACCAATTCTGGATTGATTGCATCAATTGAGGTTGACCCTCCAACCAGCACTAAATTGGTTCTTTTATCACGAAACAATGAGGGAGGAGGATGAAGGAAATGAAATCAGTATGCAAGCAAAGTAAGGAAGTTATGGAGCGACAAAAGATTTCTATTCATAAGCAAGGAACTTAACTAAGTAGGAAGACAATTCTTTGATTCATTATTCACACTGAAGAAACTTGACCCTCCAACCAGCACTAGCTGCAACTGCAAGGTGTGTTCCTTGATTCATCAAAACTAAATGATCAGCAATGAACATTTGGCGGCAATCAATTTTCACAATGCTACTTACCAGCTACATATCAACTTACGCAGATTTAGAGGCAGTCGCATTGTCAGTTAAACTACTAAAGCAAAGGAGCTACTTTTGAAGATATAAGTTACAAAGTAGCTACTTTTTTAACAAAAAGGAGGCTAGTAATGCTCAATTAATATTAAGCATTAAGGGAGGTTAGCTAAACTATGTCACACAACAGAAGCACTTAATTTTGCCAGATGAAAACCCTTTGAGACAATGTCCAGGATATCATATAGTAGAAGAATTCTTACTAAAGGGCCATGATGTTCAGCATTAATATTGCACAACCAAATACTAGGACGTTTCCAATTTGAAGTTTTTTGCAACAAATTGCTTAAAATTAATTTTTCAATAACATGGATCATAACTTACTCCACGAACATTTGCAAGTAGTCTCATGTAACGTAATTGTAAACCAACAAGACCTTTGCCTTCAGCTTATTTAATCACCATATCTTTTCCACACTAATATTTTTAACTTACTCTTTGTTGGATCTTGCTTAGTACACTCCATAATAACATCTAGTAGTCCAAAAGTACCAAATTCAACAAAATATAATAAAAGTTAAAACATAACACAAACGAAATAAGATTTTAACTGCATTTTTTATATTTCAATGCAAATGTTTGCAGTATTCCATATAAATTCTTCAATACTCTGCTCCTGACATGTTTGGTGCTTCTTCAATAGATTATTTCATTAGGTAGCCTGTCTCCATCTGGATCTTGAATCTTTCTAGATGCCAGAGTGTTCTGGTCCAAGTCCTCTTTCACTGTCGGGATGTGAAAGAGGGTGTTTGAGAATGGAATAATTTAGATTAAAATATTGGTTTATTATTACGAGTCTGAAAAATATTTATTTCCAGCAGAAGGATTTAGCAAACTTGATCCCACACCTGCACAAGATAAAACTATAATTAGACAAAACAATACTATTATCAGTTTATTATTACGAGTAAATACTAAACTAGATTTATTACTTGAAGAAAGAAAAAGAAATACTTTTAACAACGAATTAGAAAATCTTATTAAAAAGTTGATAGTATAAATATTAATAAAATAAGTGAAATAGAAAGACCTAGAGCCTAGAGAATTAAAATTTTTCTCTATAAAATGACAACTTCATTTAGTGGAAGCTCTAAAACTTTAGCAGAACAAAGCTCAAGAAAAATAGTTCCTAAATCTAAACAGATTCTTTTAAGCAAACTTTTTAATAGAAGTAAAAAACATTTAACTGAAGTAGGTTCAATTATAGATCCCGAACAAAATCTAGAACATTTTCGACAACATGGTTTAGATCTTATATCCCCAACAGAATTATATCATATAGGAAAAGTAGAAAATTTAGTAAATCAGACTCAGTTTTTTATTAGAAAAAGAGAAGAAGAAGTTGAATGTTTAGGAGGACAAAATGTACCTAATCACTATGTATCGGGGACCATCTAGGTTAGTGGAGTCTTATCATTAGTTAGTGGTATCTCATCACTTTACTTTGCCCACATGCATATGTCGGCCACTAGCCCAAGATGAGACTTATGGGATACGCCACTGCGATCCTTTGTAAGTACTATAAAATATGGGGCTTCCGCTCTGGGTTGAGGTCACCCCTCATAACATTTGTGAATAAACCTAAAGATTTAGAAGAATATCTCCAATCTTATCTTCGTTCTTCCTCCGTGTAATTTTCTTCCGACCTTTCTGCGCCACTCCCTTCCTCCGCCGGGCTGTCTATATCCAATCTGGTATCAGAGACGTTGATCGTCTATCCGTGTCTTGTGTCTTCTTCGTGCATCTCACGTCGTCTATTGTGCTTGTCGAGTAAAAGCTGGAGGTTCGCTTTGACAGTACTGGTATGGCTTCCTTCACAACACCGTTTGATTTTTTCTAACATCATGCTAGTCTTATTTGTAGGAATTGTTTTCGTTATTTGCTTATAGTATTGTAAAAAAAATGGTAGGTGGAGGAACTTACAGTTCAATGGCACCTTCTTCGATCTTGAGCTACTACGCCACGGAGTAGAAAACGAACCATGGCTGTGCTCGGTACTTCTGAAGCAGAGGTATAGGCTAGCGGTTCAAGATACTTCCTAGAGAGAAGTTGAGATTGAGGCTGAGGTCTAACGCGAAAGCCACCGTCAGGGGTGCTCTGTTTAGCCGGAGATATTTGGGTCAAACCTAGTGAAAGGTTGAAGAAGAATGCCTGAGAACTGTTCGTTTTGATCTTTATCGATTTTTACATTATTATAGCAAATAGTCGAATATATGCTCTAAGCTAATTGTGCAGGACTAACCAAAGAAAAAAGGAACTGTCAAAGAAATTTCGGGGTCAAAACTACAAAAGAATACCTATGAACAGCAATTATCATATCTCCTCACCAGGAAAGTAGGAGTCTCCACAAAGACTAAATCTGCATCCGGTTACTAAGCCTAGATAACTCTTGGCTAAAGTATACAGAGAATACAACACACTATTCTTCTAAACAAGAAGAATAAAACAAAACCAATTGTATTTACTACGATTAGCCTCACTCCCACAGGAAAGGAACTCCTTCCCAACTGGACCAGAGATGACTTGGAGAAAATCAGAATTCACAGGTGTTTACTCATAACAAGAAAACACCCTGATGGCTTTAGAACTCCCTATACACAAACAAATACTCATCGAAAGATGAATAGTCTGATGACTAGAAGCCTTCTTGGTCAACAGAGTCAGATGACACATATATTTTATATGTATACGAGTTTGAATAAAACTCAGTATATTCTTTGGAGTCTACCACAATAGACATAGAAGAATATAAATAATATAAAGGACATATATCGTTGGGACTTCAGAGTCAAAATATCCAATACGATATATCCGTACAAAAATACATGTACATTATATCGCTAAAACCGTATTGTTCATATACTGAACAATTCTTACAATATCCTTTCTATCATTTTGCAATTATAATAACATGCTTGTTCCTCTTAACAGGATATGAATATTGACCAGGAATTCAACGAGTTCTTGGAAAAAATGAAGCGTGAAAAACAAATTTCTGCTAAAACTACAGCTTCAACTCCCACCGGAGTTACTCCCACAGGAGTAGTTATTGCTCCCACAGGAGCACAAGTTACGTCAACTCCCATAGTCGTAATGACCGTGACATCAACTCGCACAGGAGTAGTGACCATTCCCACATGAACAAAAGTTACACCGACTCCCACAGGAGCAGTTGCACTTGCGACCCAACAAATCAAAAGGCAACCAACCCAACAGGCAAAACAACCCCAACACAAGGGTAAAGCGCTAATTTCTACATTAGGGACAATTCCTGCTAAAGAGCAACCTTACGCCACAATAACGGTGAAAGATTGGTACAGCATGAAACTGAAGAACACCAGTCCTGACTTATATGACAAAATCAATGGGTGTTTCAGAGCTATACAATTTGCAAACCATAAATCTGCTAATTTCTGCCTACACAGCTAGATTGGACACTCTCAGAAATGAGAAAGATCCAGAATGAGACTCGAGCCTTAGTTGCAAAACTACTTGAGTTCTCGGCCACAGTCGGTTCAGAAGCCCAATGCACGAAAGATGCAAATATTTTTACTGGGACTTACTACAGATCAAAGAAAACTGAGGGACATCTTCTCCCAAATCGACGCGAAGGACATTGTCAACCTCGGAATACAAAATTTTCTAGATCTAATTCATCTCTACGAACTAGAGAATGAAAAAGGTTAAGGAAATGCAAGCTGGGATCACAATTCAAAACATGATCTCGATGTATGAATGGCAACTTCCGGGAGACTCGCAGCTGCTTCTTTTCTTCTGACAACTAGAGGATACTGGAGTAGAACAACTCCTAACTGGAGAAGAGCTCTTCCTCAACACAAACCAAAGGCCACGAATATTGGCATGCTTACATGACATCCCTCGTTACAAATCTCACATCAGAAAGGGGCTTGTTCATGAAGTTTACATCAACATAGACCAACCGTAAGATTACTTCCGTTGCATTCCTGAAATCAGCGAAGCCTTCGTCGCAAAATATACAAGCAGGTTCCAAACAATCTTCATGTTCAGAATTTGGAGCATCTGGGAGAAACGGGAATGTACAAAGCTGTTCCCAGCGATCCAAGAACAGCGTGTCTGACGCACCAAATCATCATTTCGTTAGGTTCAACAAAAAGGTCTTCAACGAAGATGAAGAAAGGCGCCAGGCAGCACAAGAATTTTCTAGTGAAGCAGACCACATTGCTTGCTTCGAAACCAACTCGGTCTATGCAGGTAAAACTGTCCTATTCGTAGACAGCATAGAGAAAAATACAGGATACTGATGGCGAGTTGTTTGCGAATTTCTCAAATCCCTACACCTTGGCAAATTTGGGATAGAAGCACAACAAGACTATCTTCTGAACCAAGAAATGGAAGACAAGCTTGCCAACAAAGCGATGAATGATGCAAACGATTCATTGGATTTGGATACATTGGCAGCACTCACTATTTGCGACTAGGTCCATCAGAGTCTTGCGCGCAAAGCGTGGTGAAAGCTAAACATCAAATCAAAGAACTGCTGAAAGATTCCTTCTTATCACAAACAGCAATGACAAGACATAAGCACATGACCACTGACGTGGCTTGACGAGACGTTCTGTCTTGTAGCCATTATTGTAATAGTATAGTGATAAGATTCCGTTGCGTTACTATATGTGGTCACTATATATCGGGGACCATGTAGGTTAGTGGAGTGTTGTCATTAGTGGTGTCTCAACATTGTAATAGTATAGTGATAAGATTCGCTTAGTTGAGCTTCTCTCTTCTCCTTCCTTCAATTTCCGATTCAGTAGCTCCTTTCTCATAGCCGATCGATAACCCCGACGGCGGTGAAACCCTCTCGTGCCGGCCGACCAGCGTCAAATCGCTAAGAAAATTGTGTTCTTTGCTTCTCCTCTTCCTATTCCACATATCAATTTAATCAATTGCAGGTGCGAGCACCGTCGAAGACAATATTTTAGAATTCAATTTTCTACTCCAGTTTGCTTTCACCTTCATACATTTTCATTCACTTCACATTCACTCATTCACAAAATTCAGGTACTAACCAAAGAATTACAATCACATTTCATTCATAACACAAGTTTGTAAAAATATTTAACATTACATTCACAACAAAAGCTACAACCTTGAATTACATTCACAAGTTTACATGTCCTACAGCTACATTCACACACATACAGCAACAAACACAATTTGCAATCTGCATGGCAGTAACAGTCTGCATTACACCTAGACATACTACACCAACAAACACATTTGCAAACATTCATTGATTGTAGAGTAGTCGGCATTCACGTAAAATAGAAAAAAATAACGAAACAAACAAGAAATCTTTTGCAGTGAGCTCCAAAGCCATTCAGCCGCATCAGTAAGCTCTAGAGCAGCAAAAACGTAAATCCTCTCTTCCATATATGCGATTGTCCTTCAAACAGATGGAAGATAAAAAATTAGAAGTAAAAAACCAAATTAAACACTGATATGAAGATACCTTCAACTTAAAGGCTACAGTTGCAAGTGAATCTCCCCTTGGTCCGGCTCCAGACTGCACCTACACAGAAAAAAAACTCAAAAAATCATGAAAAAACAATATATGTAAAATTTGAAAGGAAGGACAATACTAGCTATTTCGATATTGATTGAATTCGAAAAGGAGCCTGGTGAGCTCGAGAACGCACAAATTCTAAAATATTGTCTTCGATGGTGCTCGCACCTGCAGTTGATTAAATTGATATGTGGAATAGGAAGACAAGGAGGAGGAGAAGAAAAAACACAATTTTCTTACCGATTTGACGTTCGTCGACCGGCACAGGAGGGTTTCACCGCAGTCAGGGTTATTGATCAGCTATGAGAATGGAGTTATTGAATCTATAATTGAAGGAAGGAGAAGAGAGAGGCTCAACTAAGTTAAGTATTCGGCGAATCCTTCCGATCGCTGGCTTGGAGCGGCGATGGAGGGATAGGCTCGGAAGCGGAACGAAGAAACAGGTTGGGAGAAATGAGGGGAGAAAAACACCTGTTATAATGTGTAAGTGCACGCAAAATTACAAATAGACCTTACACAGTACTTATGTAAGTAAACGCCTACCTGCTGAATCTGGACCGTCATGGCCACTTGTCGAACCTTCATCGTACTTACATATGTATTTATTAGCATCTTTTTCCAACCGCTGCAGAATAAACTGATCGGGTATTTAAATATCCCGACTCTGAAAGACCTTGACAAGATGTCCTCAAAGAATCTCATAAACTCAAAAAAGTTGTATTCGCTATTTCCTTCTTTTATGGATGATTAAACTTCACCTTCCACTTCCGTCGATCATCTTCCCCTCGAGATTTGAAAATATAAGTCATGTACCCATTACTACCCTTTTGATCA
Source organism: Acanthochlamys bracteata (assembly GCA_019914995.1). NCBI lineage: Eukaryota > Viridiplantae > Streptophyta > Magnoliopsida > Pandanales > Velloziaceae > Acanthochlamys > Acanthochlamys bracteata. Next base: position 4,915,492 of record CM034140.1, on the reverse strand, counting down.
TCATGCAAGATATACTGAGACTGAGCTTTCTCATATTCTTTTTTCAACTTATTGTACACATTCCTTATATGCAATTTTGGTAGATATTTTAAGATATAAGGAGTTGCATACTACAATGCGATATAAGTGTTCGGCTGCATAATCCTCCTCTTTTTGTCTTTCTCAATAATTTTACTCAAATATTTCTCATTCTTTAACACAAACTCCCAAAGAATTGTTGTGGGTGAAAAAGTAATTACTATTATTGTTATTACTTTTTACTACTACGTATTTGAAAGGCAGATGAAGGCTGAGAAAAGCTAAAATGAGTTCAGAGATGTAGAATAAGATGATCAAGAAGGTTAAATTAAGAGATAAAAAGAACTTTTCTTATAATTGGGTTACTTTTCCCTACTAGTTTCCTGATGCTCTCTCCTTTTTTTTTTAAATTTTAATTAACAAAAGCTTTCAGGAACATTTATCTAAATCTGCTACCACCAAATGAGCTCTTGGCTGCAAATTAGGCAAAGAGCTATCTTTCTCAGCTCTGCTAATTAATGGGTGTATCTAAGTATTAATCCCTACTACAAGGATATCTTGGGCTAAGAAAAACCAAATAGCTTGGTATTACTTTTCTTTCATCATGTTCAATCCCAAATTTGCCTTAAGACGCCTATCACTGGCTTAAACAGGACTTACAAGGGTGATTCAGAGGATTACCGGACAAAGTTTTTACAAGCATTTGATATTCATGAAAGCCTACTGATCACAACGTTCAGGGAAATCTTAGAATACATCTAATTCTATGCAGAGTTTATGATACAGAAAGAAAGATCAAGAAGATATGCATCAGATACATGTAATATGTTTGCTGTCAAAACCTTCTACGTTTATTACAGCATGCTACATGCAAGATATGAACAAAAAGGAAAAAAACATATTTTTAATGGAGAGTAGACATAAAGGAAAGAGTTCGGGAGTTTCCCTTTCAGGAAATCCCAAAAACTTTTATTAAAAGAAAAGGAACTTACAGAGAAAGCACACAGGAGAGCACTTCAGATCTCTAAAGACCGATGTCTCTAAACGATACACTTTCTACATATATATAGACAGAAAATAACTCAACCATAGTTAACATAAAACTTAACTAGAGTTAACAAACTAGAGTTAACTAACCGGAGTATGGTTAATTAACTGTTGATCTCTGGTTGCATGTCTCTATCTTTTGGTGGTATTTCTCCATCTAGATCTTGATCTCTTCTAGATGCCAGCATGTTCTGATCCTAACCCTCGGTCACTATCTGGATGTGATAGGTTATCAATATATGCACATCTTTCATCCATAGCGGCATATGGTAGAGGACTGTCTGCAGTAGATTCTACACTAGTAGATTTATATTCCTTTTCACAGTCCATAGGATTGGTAATTCTCCCTTTAAGGATAGAAAGATCTTTAATGGTTTCTTTAATAAGTTTCTTAAATTCTCGTTTTCGTAATACAATTCTTCTAGGTCTGACATTATATAGATAGGATGGAATAATCTGTATACTTTCTCTGTCACATTTTTCGTTCAAGTTCTTAGGACTGCTCTATGTCCCAATATAGTCTCTTGTATATTGTTCATTGTTCTGTGTATGGTTCTGAGTACTGTTCTTAGTACTACTTTCTCCTTGATGAATTCGTGTTAATGCAATTTTTTCCAAATTGCCAAGGTTATCCGGATTTGATTTGCCTTTACCGGTCACCGGTAGAACCGGGCTAGCCACTTGTTTCTCAGCACAAGCGAATGCTGTTTCTACTCTTTTCTCAGCAAGAGTAGCTGTTGTTCCTGCAGTATGTTTATACTCCTCTGCAGGCTTGGAAGATGTTCATTGGATATAATCCAACCTTACCTGAATAAGAAGTCTTTCAAAATCTGCCTGTTTGTCAAGTAGCTTAAGTTTTTCTTGGCGTAGGCAAGCAACTGCATCATTAAGCTTATTGACAGTTTCTGCTAATGTGTTGCAATGATGACAGAAAATAACTTTCTCTCGAGTATGTTTTGCAATCTTATAAGAGATCTGAGGGTCTATATGTGCTTTCTCAAGTAAGGAGATAAATAGAAATTTATGCGTATACGTTCTCGCGCAATGTCTAATGCTTCAGAAAAATGATTAAAACCTTTATAAGATGCATTTGGAAAATCTCTAATGCTGTCTAATACTTCTAACCATGTATGAAAAACACCTGGAAGTCTTCCCCATAAACGACATAAAAAGCAAAGTTTCTTCTTTCATGTGAAAAATGGAAAGTAAGAGCATTCATACTAGCTAAAAAATACTTTTGATCATTCTTTTGAAAAGCTTGCCACAGGTTATCTAACAAACATTTATGTTCTTTTGATATGTTTTGTTCTTGTTTATCTAAAGGTCTAAATGAAATATTGCTAGGAGGAAAGCATAATAACTCATGTTTACCAAAATAAGGTTTTTCTAAATTATATTGTCTTGAAGTCTATTGACTAGGTCTTACTATATTATTCTGGTTCTGAAGACTAGGTCTTGCTACTTGCGAAGGGATGAACCTGGGACGAGGCTGCATCTGTATTAGGTGAAAGAGAAAGAGTTAGAAATCTACTTAGGATATATGCTAAGCTATTTATCTTTACCTTTAATATGTTCTATTTCTATTCGTAAACCATCATTTGTAATTCCATCAGTAAAATTTAACCATCTTCTTTGGTTAGATCTTTTTTCATTCATTTTATTATAAAATTTTACAATAGCCTCACAATCTGTTCTTAGAGTTATTTCTGGTTTAGATAAAATAAAAAACCGAAATGAATCTAAAGCATAGTTAATAGCTAATAACTCAGATTCAATGCTTGTTCTATTTCTCTTTTCTTTATACTGACCGCTACTAAGTCTTACTACTTTCTCAGTTGCTTTAGGAGAATATTTATTAGTTTTTGCTAACAGTATGGCACCCCATCCTAAATGAGATCCGTCTGTTTCAATGATTAGGTAGTCAGAATCTAAAGGTAATTCTAAAGAAGGTATCTGTTTAACCTTCTCTTTAATCTGCTGAACTAATTTTATATCTCCTATATTAAAATTTCTTTGTCCTTTTAAATCTGTTTTGCATATAAAGGACCTGCAAGCTTACCTAAGTTTTTAATAAATGGTCTGTTTAAAACTCCTAGAAAATGTTGTATTTCTTTTAAGTTACTTAACTTATCAAGGAAACTGAATATTTTCTTACAAATATGCTCTTGTAATTCTATTTTGTCTTTTCCTGTTACTACGCCTAGAAATTCAATTTTTTCTTTTTCAAGTTGCGTTTTCTTTTTACTAATAGTAATTCCATGTTCCAAAAATGCCTTTAAAACTAATTGTAAATGTCCTAAATGTTCCTCTTTAGATTTACTAAAAACTATAATATCATCGATGTAGACAATAACAAATTCTGAATATTTTCTAAATACCTCATCCATCTTTCTTTGAAAGATAGAAGGTGCATTCTTAAGTCCAAATGGCATTACTAACCACTCGAAATGTCCTTCTGGGCAACTAAATGCTGTCTAGGGAATACTTTCTTCTGATATTCTAACTTGCCAAAATCCTGATTTACAATCAAACTCACTATATATTTTTCTATCCTTCATTTTTTCAAGTAATTCATTCTTATTTGGGATTAAATATCCATCGTCTATAGTGTTATGATTCAGTCTCTTTTAATTAATAACCATTTTAGATTTTTCTCTTACTATTTCACTATGATTTCTAACTATAAATGCAGGGGTCTATGTGCACTACAGATTTTCTTATTACATTTAATTTAAGCAAATCTGTAATGTGTTCCTTAAAATCTTTTCTATCGGCCTCTGATGCTTCAATAGTTCATGCTTTTATAACTAAATTCTCATTTAATAGTCTTAAACGGCAAACTGTTTTATCTTTATACCAATATTTCTATATATCTTCTCCAATAATTTCTAAATTTTCTAATTTAGAAATTAACTGTGTTAAACTTGTTTCTTCTAATAAATTATACGTAAACTGTAAAGGTTATACCATAAATTCTAATGATTCAAAATCTATTGATGCTTCTTCTAATTGTGTCAGATAATCTTTTATACTTGGGCTTACAGTCTCTTCTCCTAATTGGAATTGGCCTTCTATAGAACAAGGGCATTCTTTTGGAGGAATAGTATGAATTAACAAAGGACCATGTTTGTCTAAAAATACTGGCTTAAACCCACCACGCTTTCCAGCATACTCTGAGGTAGGGGAGGTAGGACTGATTAAGGAATGATGTTGTAAGAAGAAAAAATCCTTGGAAAGTGTTATACTACCATTATCTTTTAAAAGAAAAGATATTCCGAGAATAACATTATGCTTAAGGCTTAATCTTCTGACGGAAGTTTGTTCCGTAGGTAAAGTATAATCTGTACTATAACTACAATTTGTTTTAAAACTTATTTTGGTACCTGTAGGAATTGTAAAAGTATATGTATAAGTTTCTCCATTCATTTGTGTGGCTACTAATGGTTTTGTACGTTTTCTAAAATACTTTTCAGGAATTATGTCTGGAGTAAGTATAGTATTTATACATCCTATGTCTATCATGGCCAAGGTTTCTACCACATAATTTTCTATACGTATTTTGCACATAACTTTTATTGTTCCTATTTCATTGTAATTGTTACATACAATTATAGGTTCTTCAACTAAGTTTAAATTTGTAACGTCTTCTACTACAGAATTACATTCGGGGATTGGAATAGTAGGTCGAAAACTAAACTCTTCTTGCTGTTTACTACTTTCAGATATATCTAGATCTAAAGTAGATTCTAATCGATTTAATTTTCGGGTTATCCTAAATACTTGCTTTTCTAAATAAGTAACTCTAGATTCAAGTGTTTCTTTGTATCTAGGATAATCTTCTTATAAATTTAAACATTTTTATACATCCTTCTAAAAGGCATGAATTACATCTGGCTCTATTCATTCTACTTGGATACCATTTACAAATAAAACAGGATGTACTATCTATTTCTTCATATGTCTTACAATTATGATGGCATTCTTCATTATATATTATAAATGATTTGAATTAAAGTATGGATTTAAAACTTGAAATTCATCATCTGAAAAATCAGAATCTAAATTTATTCCTGACATTTCTTGAATAAAGTCTTCATGGTTTTCATCTCTATATTTTTCTTCTAAAGATTCTATACTATAAATAGTTTCGTCATCAGATAATTCTGAGTCTATTTCTATTAGAGTTTCATTAACACATTCTAATAATTCTGTATTTTTATTATGTAAATTCTTTCTTTTAGGGCATGCATTACTTAAATGTTCTTCACTATTACATGCAAAACATTTTAATTTTTTTCTATAATTTATTTTTGGATTAAATCTTTAAACATTTTTATAGATAAGGCTTCTTTCTATTAGACCTACTTAGATAATATCTCTTTTCAAATAAGGTAATCTACGTGTATACCTTCTTTTAGTTCTTGGTTCTCTATAATCTTGATTAGGAACATACATATTATTACAGAATGCATACTGTCCTTTTTTCAGTTGTCTATTTGTTTGAATTTCAGTACATTTTCTAGTTAATACTTTCATTATACGATTTACTCTTTTGGTTATTGTCCATGGTGTATTAGGTTGTCTTTAACTGGTGCTAACTGATTCCATTCTCTTTCTGTTTCTTTTCCTAAATCTCCAGCGAATTTTCTAAATAGTCTTTTTCCATATTCTTAATCAAAACCGGCTCCTACCTTTTTGACCATATTAACATATTCATTACAAAATCGTTTGGCCTTGCTAACATCTCTAAGTTGCATTTGTTCTATGTAGCATTAAAGCATCTGCTTGCATAGAAACTAATCCTACATTAGGGTCTTCTCCTGTTACTAATTGATGTATTTGATTAACAAAATTATATGGATTAGGTCCTAAATCTAAAAGTCGTTTATAACCACTAGGTTGTTGTCGTTTATTTACTTTCATAAATCCTCTTACAGATTCTCCTAAAAATATTTCTAAATATCTAAATGCTTCTTCTCCAGATATACAATCTTTCATATTTTTCCAAAAACTACCTACTACTAAATTTTTCCATACATCTATAACATTATTCCATAATTGGGGATCATGAGCAGTAAGGTTAAGAATTTGTCCTTCACCTAAAGTCTGAAAATTTATTTTTTTGTTCTAATGGGAATGGTTTTCCTTTAGATCGTAAATTGCTAAAGTCTTGTTCTGCTAGAGCAATACTTCTTCTTGGTAAATTTCCATAACTACAATTTGATGTTTCATCTGTTTTTCTGAAATGGGCTAATAGCAGATGCTGGGCTAGATTCTGTAGATTCCATAAATTCAACCTGACTAATTTCGCTAATTGAGTCTAACTTTTTTTTACTAAAATATTTTATTCTAAATGAATTATCTAATACTTCTAATTTTTCTAATTCCATTTTTATGGGTGCTACTGCATCTAAGAGTTTTTGTTTAATAGGCTGAATATAATCTTTAGTTACTTCACCACTTTTTATTTTTTCATTAATCTTTCTCTTATTCTCCAAATTTCTAATCTTTTATCCCATAATTCTCTAATTTTATCATGTCTTTCTTTTAATTTAAAATGAAGACAATCTTCTGATAAGTTGCCTTTACGAATATTTCTTTGGTAATCATAATAAAAGTATTCATTATTATCTAAATTCCAAGAAACTTCTAGTCTTAATAAATCTTCAAAGGTTCTAACTGAATCCATACTCCTTTATGGGCATTCTATTACTATAGGATCTTCGAAAATTGTTGTAAATTCATTCATACATTATTCTGCTTCATTATCTTCTAATGTTGAAACAGAATTATAATCAGTAAACCTAACACTTGTACTGTTTCAAGCATTCTTATACATCATACTAGTTTTTGGAATAAGAATATTTGAATTTTGATGAAATTCATCAAGAATCCATTCTTGTACAGCTAAAGCTATAGGGTCTATCTTATTGGCTTTTATCATTTTAATTCCTTTCGAACTTACTAACTGAGTAAAATCATCCATCTCTAATTTATATTTATATCTCCATTATTGGATAATCTTCCAATAAATCCTATTGAAAAAAATAAATTACTACCTGTAGTCTTTGCTTCATATCCTTTAGTTTTTATTCCTATCTTAAGATGTTGAACTCCTTTAGTAATACTAGTTAAAAAATTTGGAAAACAATAAAACATGCCTGTATTTTGAGACATATCACTTCTATGGTAGGTTTGTCCATAAATCATTGTAAACATAAAGTAGTACTTTTGTTCCTAAATAGTTTCTGTCTAATCCTTCAACTCCTATAGCTTAATAATCCTAAATGTATGAAATTGAATTGAGAACTTCTTAAAATTTTATAAACTTCTAAACTAATAACATCTAATATTACATTCTTTCCTCCTAAACATTCTACTTCATCTTCTCTTTTTCTAACAAAAAACTGAGTTTAACTTGTAAGATCTAAGCCATTCTGCCTAAAGTGTTCTAAATTTTATTCTGGATCTATAATTGAACCTACTTCAATTAAATGGTTTTTTACTTCTGCTAAATATTTTACTTTAAAATGTCTGTTTGGATTTTGGTACTATTTTTCCTGAACTTTGTTTTGCTAATTTCCTAGAACTTCCACTAAAACATCTTGTCATTTTATAGAATAAAACTTTAATTCTCTAGATGGCTTTGGTCTTTCTATACCACTTGATTTAGATATCAATATTATCTACTTTTTTAATAAGATCTTCTAATTCTTTATTAAACTTATTCTGTTTTCTTTCTTCTAATAATAATTCTAACTTTGTGTTTACTCGTATTAATAAACTTGTAATGGTATTATTTTGTCTAATTATAGTTTTATCTTGTGCAGGGGTAGGATCAAGTTTGCTAAACCCTTCTGCTGGAAACAAATATTTTCATTTTTCTAACACCCCTTCCCCATTTAACTAGAAATCGATAGATTAAGCATAGTAATAAAAATTAGAATCTTTATAGATCTGTAAATCTAGAAAGAATATAATTCTATTTTATGACTGTTCCTATTAAAGTAGAATATACTATACTTCCACCCTTAAATGAACATCATATTCAAGCAACAGGAGTAACCTTAGAAGAATTTTTTAGAGTAGTAGATTTAGATCAAATTACAGAAGTTAATCAAGACACAGTATTTTTAGAAAGAAATTTTTATTTTCCTTTACAAGAACTAGTAGCTATAGAAGATTCTGAACAAAGAAGATAAAATTACGAAGCTATTCAAATAATATATCAGCTTATCCCACAACTTAGTGAAAGAAACAGAAGACCTTACCTTACGGCTAGAGAAGAATATATAGTTAACTTTGAAGAATTACTTGAACATCTTACCTTAGCAAAAGTTACTGAAGAAGAAAATAATAGTGGACCTGAAGAAGTTTGACTATTTAGATTTAGAAGTTTCTCATACTTCAAGATTAGCCATCACTTTAGATAAGTGCAAACTGAAGTGTAATTTTGTCAATGTGAATATGAAGTATAAGGATAACAGTGAGCTGTGTACATGAATGGAGTGAATCTGGATGATGTCAAGAGAATGTGGAGTTTGGGATAGACAGCTCACTGGTTTCGAGCAAGTGAGCTGATTGGTCTCCAGCGAGTGAGCTCATTAGATTCACTACAGCCGAAATAAATTTTATAAAAGTTATTTTTGGTTAGTCAGAGTTGTACGATGTTGTTTAAATAAATTATACATAACAAAATTAGTTTTTTTTACAATGCAACTTAACAAAACTTTTTGATTTTTAAACATAGAGCTATGCAAGCTCATTAGCAGCTGACCAGTGAGCTATGCTAGCTCACTTGCCAGCCGCTAGTGAGCTCATTGTCCAAAGCTCACTGAACAGTGAGCATACTAGACAGTGAGCTCATTGGCCTCACTCTGGCCAAAATAACTTTTTTCTTTTGGTAGTCGGAGTTGCACGATTTTGTTTAAATAGATTGCATATAAAAAAATTATTTTTTTTTACAATGCAATTTAACAAAACTTTTTTGTTCAGACGTTGAGTTATGTGAGCTCACTGGCTAGCTGCTAGTGAGTTCACTATCCAGAGCTCACTAGAGGGTGAGCTCACTAGTTTCCATGCCGTTGCACACATGTTTCTATTTAAAGAAGAAAAAAATTGAGCACAAAACAATATCAAGCAGAGAAAAAAAACATAACAAGCTTAATAAAGGTAATTTTTGATTGATTATAATGTCGGAAACAGAGAAGGATCTTTGTTCTGCTCTCTGTCCTATGGTCTTTAGCTTCTGTTTTAGCAACACGCAAGAAATAAAGAGGATTGTTCTTATTTTACTCTTGCATCCAAAATCTCCTACACCATGTCTAACCAGTTCACCTGTATTATATGAAACGTTTTTGCACTTCTCCTCCATTCAATAATGTTTGCATTTGAATTTTATTGTCTTACATTATTTTCTTGGATATTTGTAGGTTTAGGGATGACATTTGTAATCCTCGAATAGGCGAAGCAAATTTATATAAATTATGGAGAAGTCGAGGGATTTAGCGCCATGACTCGATCTACTCAAAAGACCCGTGCTCATTCAGACGAAGTCATTATTTGTCAAATAACTTGTAACTGTTTTGGAAATCATAGAAGACTCGATCTGAAAAAATAGACGAGGAACCCGAAAAATCAATATAGAAGAAGAGAAGCACGAGCACTGCCAAATGCGGCGTCCTCCAACAATGAGAGTGAGAAAGATAGTGGATTATGGGGAGTGGTGAGTTATGAAGGCCAATACAATCACAATCTAGTTAGCCCGGCAAACATAACGTGCATGTCTATTTGCAAAATGCCTGCTGCAGTTAAGAGTTTGATTGATTCATTTCTGGATGAAGGTATACTTGTGACTAAGGTTGCCGATATACTTAACGGACCTCAATATGGTTTTGATAATAGACATTGTTGGAACTATTTGTGTCGCTCGAAGGAGTATAAAATGCCTATCAGCGGTGATGCCACCGCAGTGCTTAACTTTTTTAAAAGGAAGAGTAAAGAAGATCCAAATGTTTTTTATGTGATACAGATGGATGACGAGTCAAAAGCAATCAATTTTTTCTGGGTAGATGGGAGGTCACGTAGTCAGTATCAGTATTTTGGTGACGTTGTGTATTTGACACTACCTACCGCAAGAATGTGTATGAGATGCCATTTGCTCCATTCACTAGAGTTAACCTTCAGAACATGTTAATTTAGCTTGGATGCGCATTACTTTTGGATAAGATTGAAGAATCCTTTCGGTGGTTTGTTGATACATGGCTTGCAGCTATAGAGGGCATGCTCTATATTCAATCATCACATATCAAGATAGAGCAATGACTGTAGCTGTTGCGATTCCCGAATACACGATATAGAGTTTTCTTATTGCATATAAAAAAAACATTTGCCGAAATATATTTATTTCAAAATTCAAAAGTCAAATAAGATATCAAGTCGTGTATTCGGGAAACTTTTAATCTTAACACCTTTCAAACGAGCTGAGAGAAATTGATGTGTGTATATGAGTTGCAGAAAAATGAATAGCTTTTAGCAATATATGAGATTCTACAAAAGTGGGCACCTGTCAATCATTTCAATACTAACACTACTGGAGGTTCCGAAGGTATGAATGAATTTACAAAAATATTTTTCACCCACAAAAATTCTTTGGGAGTTTGTGTTGAAGAATGAGAATATTTGAGTAAAATTATTGAGAAAGAAAAAAAAGAGGAGGATTATGCGGCCGAACACTTGTATCGCATTGTAGAATGCAACTCCTATATCTTGAAATATGTAGCAAATTTGTATATAAGGAATGTGCACAATAACTTCAAAAAAGAAAATATGAGAAAGCTCAGTCTCAGTATATCTTGCGTGATGATGAAAAGGATACTAATGGATACATGACTTTTATTTATAAGTCTCGAGCGGAAGTTGGTCGACAGAAGTGGAACGTGAAGTTTAATCATCCACAAATGAAGGTAACAGTGAATACACATTTTTTTAGTTTATGGGGATTCCTTGAGGATATCTTGTGACGGTCTTTCAGAGTCAGGATATTCAAATACCCGATCATTTTCTTCTATAGCGGTGAGAAAAAGATGCTAACAAGTACATAGGTATTATGATGAAGGTTCGATAAGTAGCCATGACGGTCCAGATTTAGCAGGTAGGCGTTTACTTATGTAAATACTGTGTAAGATATGTTTGTAACTTTGCGTCCCCTTACACGTTATAACAGGTGTTTTTTTTTCCCTTCATTTCTCCCTACCTGTTTCTTCGTTCCACTTCCGAGCTGATCCCTCCATCGCCGCTCCGAGCCAGCGATTGGAAGGATTCGCCGAATACTTCTATTTCAAATTCAATTTCAGATTCAATAGCTGCTTTGCCATAGCCGATCAGTAAACCTGACAGCGGTGAAACCCTCCCATGTCGGTCGACGAGCGTCAAATCGGTAAGAAATTTGTGTTCTTTTCTTCTCCTCCTCTTTCTTTTCCTATTCCACAAATCAATTTAATCAATTGCAGGTGCGAGCACCGTCAAATGGTAATCTGTAGTAGAAGACATCAACTCCCACAGTAGAAAATTTCAAATATCAAATTTTCAAAATGATATTTAGGAACTCAAATCTACTAATTAATGGATGTATCTAACTATTAATCCCTACTACAAGGATATCTTGGGCTAAGAAAAATCAAATAGCTTGTTATTACTTTTCCTTCATCATGTTCAATCCCAAAATTGCCTTAAGAAGCCTATCACTGGCTTAAACAAGACTTACAAGGGTGACTCAGAGGATTCAGAACTGACTATGAAGCCATAGTTAATGAGTAAAGTAATAACAATAATAGTAAATACTTTTCAAATATTTTAGAATAAATATATATCTGCCTTTCAAATACGTTGTAGGAAAAGTAATAACAATATTAGTAATTACTTTTTCATTTTTCTAAGACCACTTCCCCATTTGGTATCAGAGCTAGATTATTTTGTTTAATTTAACTAGAAATCGTTAGATTAAGCCTAGTAATAAGAAATTATAATCTTTATCGATCTGTAAATCTAGAAAGAATATAATTCTAGTTTATCACAGTTCCTAATAAAGTCGAACATACTATATTTTCACCCTCAGGTGAACATCATATTCAAGCAACAAGAGTAACCTTAGAAGAATTCTTTAGAGTAGTAGATTTCGATCAATTTACAAAAGTTAATCAAGATGCAGTACTTTTAGAAAGAAATTTTTATTTTCCTTTACAAGAAGTAGTATCTATAGAAGATTCTGAACAAAGAAGAAGAAATTACGAAGCTATTCAAATAATATATCAGCTTATTCCACAACTTAGTGAAAGAAACGGAAGACCATATCTTACAGCTAGAGAAGAATACATAGTTAATTTTGAAGAATTATTTGAACTGCTTACTTTAGCAGAAGTTACTGAAGAAGAAAATAATAGTGGATCTGAAGAAGTTTGACTATTTAGATTTAGAAGTTTCTCATACTTCAAGATTAACGATCATTTTAGATAAGTGCAAACTTAAGTTTAATTTTGAAAATAATAGTGAGTTTAAACACTTATTTCATAGTTCAGACCCTGTTTTAAATACTTTAATATATTTAGTTTTAAATCTTCAAGACATATCGAATTTCTTTAGCAAGAAATTCTAGTAATGATTTATCATCTATATTTTCAGATATACATCTATAAGGACAAATTTAGGTTTCTTAAAAACTCAATATCAGTTTAGTTCTGACATTGTTCATCATTATTCTAATAGTAATATTAATTTACAATCTATAGAAAGACAAATACAGAATTTACATATCAAGGTAGATATACTAATAGAGCTGTTTAGAAAATCTTTTTCTTTATGAAAGATTATCAAGAAGCCTTATTAGAAACTAAAAAATATTTGTTTCCAGCAGAAGGGTTTAGCAAACTTGATCCTACCAAATTGGGAAAGATGAAAAAGAAAACAGTGGTCAGAACTTCATCTAGGTTTTAATCCTACTAGAGATCATAAATTATTCAAGAAAAATAAGATGTTCCTTTGTCCCTTGCAAGCGATCGGAAAATAAAGTGTGGTTATATGCATATATTGTTGCTTATGCCTTATCTGCTACTAAGAACTATTCAATGATCCTACTCCAACTTCCTACAAGGAAGCTATCTTTCGTTCTGAATTAGAAAAATCATTCGTAGTAATGAATGAAGCAATCGAGTCATTTGTACAAGAATGAGACTTCGGTTTTGGTAAAGCCACCAAAGGTGAAAAAAATTGTTGATTGCAAATGGATTTATAAGAGGACAAAGATGCTTTAGAAACTGAGAATGCTCGATACAAGGCACGGCTAGTAGCTAATGGTTGTTCAATTTTATCGCTAAATTTCTAGTCTTCGGTCGTTGTTGTTTGAGTTTATTTGATTTCTGTTTCTTTTTTCTTGAGACGAAGGGGTGGAATTGTTGTTTCTATCCACTGAGGGCAATGTCGTAGTCTAGTTGGTAGAATTTAGAGATTTATCTATTTAGCGAGGCTGGAATTGAGTATCATGGCCTGTCGAAGACTAGAATCGTTGCGATAATGAGTCCGCTAAAGGTCCTATATTTGGTCTCAGAATGCTCCCTTTGCAAGTTTGCCCTCTTACATTGAAATGATTGTTGTTGGATTCTGTTGTTCCTGTGAATTTGATTGATATTTTGTAGAAATCATTTCATTAGTAGGATTTTCTAGTAAAGGTCCCATCTTTCAACAACGATATTGAAACTCTAATTGTTGGGTAATAGGATTATCAAGTTTGCTAGGTGTAGGAGAACTGGATTCTTATGTGTAAGAGAAGTAGTATCCAAAAAATTGGAAGTTCAAAAATTGAGAATTCAGTCAATTGTCAAGTTCCAATCTTGTTATGTGAAGGAGAATTGGTTTTGATTTTAGATACTTACTTTCGAAGAATTATTATTGAATGATGATGGAGGAACATATCTATCTAACTATATATACACATTTTTTTTTTTCGTTGAATGAGTTGGTAGGTTGGGAGTATAAGAGCAAGCAGGATGGTAAAAATGCATGCGCGTGGACATGATGCCCATGTAACAATGCTTCTTGGAGCAGCTAAGTTGCTTCAACAATGAAGGGATGAATTAAGATATATGCTCAAAATGCATGATTGGACCAGCCAGTAGCTTATGGGTTAAGCAAAGAGTATGGGACATGTATACAGCATATAATTTCAGTTTTAGTTGGCTTCTTGGACTTGGCTTTTTTCTTCAATGATACTGTGAAGCTTATTTTTCAACCAGGAGAAGAGGGCAAAGTCGCCAGTTACTATATGCTGCAGAAGGGTGCTCTTGAAGAGGTAAAGGCAATTTTTGGTTTACATGTTGATCCCTTACTTCCCACTGGTGTTGCAGCTTCGAAATCAGGTCCTCTTCCTACTGATGTGGAATATTGTTATTTCAGATTCAATTTGGGCCTCATCAGGTCTTACTGTTCAGACTTGTATTGAGACTAAGATTGTAGTTTCATCTACTTGAAGTTATAAATAGCTTCAATACTGATGGAGTGTTGGTTTATATATAAGTAGAGAATTGAATTTGTAAATGCTTCACCATTTGTTGTATCAAGTGAATGTATTTTGTGGAATGTCAATGATTTAAGAATGTGAACATGGAATGTGGGCTGTGATGCTTTCACTTTTCGATTCTTAATTCTATACCTGTAGAAAGAGCGAAAAAATTCCAAACAAGTCTTTTTTTCCTGGAATGTGAATGTTTTTATTGATGACATTGTAATCTTTATTTTATGTGAACAAAATGAGAATGTTAATGACCATGAATAGAATGTGGATTTCCAAACAGGTCCAGTTCTGTAGTACTTCTACAGCATTTGCATCATGAAAATTGAATCACACTTGTAGAGCTAAAAATCATCATTTGTACTCAATATGATAACTTAGAATAGCATCACCGTAACATCACATTGCATTTGAGAAACACTATTCAAAAATTAGCTCACTACAAGATTCTCAGATAGGAACACAACCATACTGTTGTAGGATATTGACTGCCAGAAGATAAGTGCATAAGGTTAACTATTCTATTTCTTGTGTATGGTCACAAACTTTGTACAAAGGCTTTGTGAATCCATCCAAGAAAAGCATAAAAATAAAACATCTGTTGTTTACAAGCTCTAGCGCTAATTTCACTGTCGATAAAAGCAACACAACAATTTGAAGAATGCTAGAGGTACCCTTCAAGGACGACTAAATTGATGCACCTAACCCCAACATTGTCCTCTTCTCCTGAACAGCACCCTTGATTGAAAGGAAAGACAAGTCCAAACAAATAGCCAAGCATCCATGCTACCATCTTGCATGCCTAAGAACCAAACAACTAGAGAAGTACTAATGATACAGTCGTACATAAACATGCATGTAACTAATTAAAAAGATTTGCATTACCTCAAGTATTCCATATGAAAATATCTTATTTTAAATACTAACGTACTTGAAGTACTCGTCTCATAGATACACAACCAAAGAAAAAGGAGCATAATTAGCAAAGTCCAATAGTCACTCAATGTTACAATTACGTACACATTTATCAAACAGCAAGAGTAAAGCATTAATCTGATGAAAAAGAACTGATATTTTTGAACAAAGCGAGCATGATCAAGTTAAGCTAAATAGATGATTGTAAATACAGAATGAAGCTTTTGCATTTAAACATAAAATCTAGCACATTTCTTTAGTTTTATTCGTCACAAACACTGACACAACTGATTCTAGAACAAGCTAAAAAATCCGAGTAACCAATACATAATCCTAGGTTCTCTATTTAATCAATGCAAGCAATTAATTTTGCAATCTCACATATATAGTTACAAACTAATAAATCAAATTAGCTCTTACCTAACAAATTCCTGTAGTTGTCAAGAACTATTGTTTAGAAGCATACAAGAAGACATGGATAGACTTCTCAATTCTACCAATTAAATTGCGACATTGCTCAACATGGACAAAAACAACATCTCGACCCCTTTCTATCAAGAAACTACACAAAATGTAATAGACTCAAACAACACAAAGACGTCAAATTCAGCGGTAAAAAACAAAATCCAAAAATGCAAACAGAAAACCAAAAGTTGATCGGCTGCGACGAATGAATTAAGAATTGGGGCAGCGAAAGAAGAAATTGATGATGGTAGAATAAGGAGGAGAAGAGCACTTAACTGATTGTAGCTTGCATTTCAAACGCTGGCCGGTGATTGAGCGCTCCGACCGCAATAAACAAAATTTTGGTTTGAGGCTCACAGTAGAGAAATCGGTCAAAACGAAATTCGGGTTTGAGGCTCACAATAGAGAAATAGATGAAGAATTTAGAAAGAATTGAAGGAATGAGAAGGAAATATGAAGATCTGAAGCAGTGGCGAGGAGCATACGATTTGCCAAGTACGGGAAGAAAGGGAGGCAAAAGGTTCGATAGTGAGAGTGAAGAAGAGAGAAATAGTTTGAAGGGAAAGAAGGGAGAGAAAAGTTTTGAGATGAGTTTACAAAATTGTCCCTACACAGTAGTTAGTTAAACGCTCAACTTCGTGAGAAACTCTAACGCAGATGCAGCGGATGCGCACGGAAACTACATATATATATATATAGGGAAAGGATAGAGGCACTCTCATGCACTACTTTTTCGGTTTATTGCCAGGGTAAAGAACTATGAGTTAGAAACCTACCTATAAAATTTCAGCTCAATCAGAACACGAATTCACCGCCATCCGGTCATGTGATTAATATGACAGAAAGTAAGAAAACTTAAAAATATATATGTTATATCATTTTTGTCATTTTGATCAAGTGGCAGGATAAAGGTGAATTCGTAGTCCAATTGAGCTGAAATTTTGTGAGTACATCTGTAATTTATAGTCTTCATATCCAACGACGCAGATTAGATTTGAAGGTCACTCCAGCTATAAACCGGAAAGGGAATGCCCGAAAGTGCCTCAAAGGAAGGAGTGCCTCTATCCTTATACACGTACATCACTTTTGGACCGTCGGATCGCTTGATCCGACAGTCAAAAGCAACGCGCTGTGACTTGAGACGAGGTAGTGTTAAAAGGGAAGCGTTGTCAATTCATGTTATATTTGTGTGTTAAGCGTTTCTTTTCTTCTTTTTTTTCTTTCTCATCTCTTCCTCCACCCGAGTAGCACTCTTGCTTCCTGCTGGCGATCTGATCGGTCACCGCCGCTGCTCCTCACGATCGACAGGCGAGAGAGCTCAATATCTTCTTCTCTTCTTTCTATATTTCTTTTTTTCTCTTCTTTCCTTCGACGAGAGCAAGCACTCTTGCCTCCCTGCTCGGATCTGATCGGATGCCGTAGCTATTAAGAAATTCTTCTCTCTTTTTCTCTCTCCTTCTTTTTTATCTAATTGCTACTCTCCAATTTTGTTTTAATTTTGTGGGGAATCCGGTTAGACCTCACCGAAAATTTTGTTAAAAAACTTAACAAAATTATGCATTTGTAATTTTTTTGAGTATTGGTAAAAGCCATAATCATCAGTATGATGTTAGGTGCTTAGAGATGGATTGCGGTGCTCTAGATCAATTGATTTTTTCAATTTTTATTTCTAGATTGATTTCGTCTAGATCTCGTCTGTAGATCATCGAAAGGAACGTCAAAGAAAGCAAGACGTTGTTTCCTTAAATGTATGATTGCGTTTGGATTGTTGTAATTTCGTTGGTAATTAACATGTAACTTTTGTAGTGTGAAAAATGGAACTTGTAGAACACTAAGTGTGTTCTTTTAGTGTATGTGATGTTCATAGTATACTTGATGTAATCGATCTTGATATCTGTTAGTGTATATGCTATTGTTGTTACTTCTGTGAACCGAGTGTGTTTTGTGTGCTTTTCAGGTGAAATACTTGATGTGCTTCATTACTATCCGACGGAGAAAAATTGAAGGATAGTAGTGTGCTCGATGTGTTTGTGATGTTCATTTTGTTGGTCTATCAAACAAGAGTTTGTTTTGATGTTGGTATGTGCTTGAAATTGTATATGGTTTTTTGTCTTGAAGATTGTCACTATTGCAGACGAGCAACAAAGATCTGAGAAGGTGTTGTAGGTTGCTGTTTTGCAGGTTAATGGAGCATTAGGCAGTGAATACTTCGTAATATGAATTAGCTTGTAGGTTGTTGTAATGAGAAATCTGAGATGGTGTTTGTATATATAACATAAATGTACAATAGCTTCAATGACATTTGTAATGTGAATACTTTTTGAAAATATGAGTTCTAGAATGCAAGTGTATTTAAATATTTGTAACTTTGAATGGAATGTGAATGGATTTGGATGTCAGTAGAGTTCTCGAATGCAAGTGTAATTGAATGTCTCTAACTTTGAATGGAATGTGAATGGATTTGAATGTCAATAATTTTGAATGGAACGTGAATGGATTTGGATATCAATAACTGTGAATGTTGTACTCAGCGATTGGATGATGAAAGTCCAAACAGGTTTTGAGCTAACAGAATTACAATGACAATGCTTGAAAGGAAGTTTTGCAATGTATTGCTGTTTTGTTGCAATGTTAATATTTTTACTGTTACAGAGAAGTTTTTTTCTTAATTGTTGTCTTTTACATTTTCCTTTTTTTACTAATCTTTTACATTGTCCTTTTTTCTTAATTGTTTTTTTCTTACTGTTTTCTTTTACATTGTCCTTTGTTACTATTTTTTTATTGTTTTCTTTGGCATTGTTTTCTTCACTATTTTTTTACTATTTTTTACATTACCTTTTCACTATTTCTTTACTATTTTTTTATATTATCCTTCTCACTATTTTCTTCGCTGTATTTTTTCACTTATTTTTGTATTATTTTTTTCACTGCCTTGTTATATTATTTTTTAATTGCTTTTTTGCTATTTCTTACTGTCAATAGAGAACACTATTTTTGCATAGTTTATTTTTTCACAGTTTTTCACTTTAAGTTCATACGAAGATCATGTATGTACAATGTAACAAAATTGAGTACAACATCTAAGTGCTTATCAAAAAATGCCTGATCAAATAAGCTACAAGGTTTATTAAACAAAACATTAGTGTGAAGGATAAATTTGTATTACCATGTTTGCCTTTCTCCAATGCAACAGACGAACGGGAGTGCTTTCCGCTGCGTGTGAATTCTTCTCTGTGCACCCTACTTCTTTCTTCTGTTTTACTCTATTCTTCCTCTTCTTCACTGATCAAAATTCGTATTCTTGTCTTCGATGGTCACCACTAGTGCTTTCTTTGTTCATTCTCTATTCTTCAGTGGTCAAAGCCATTTATATCATAGAATTTCTCTATTCGGAAAATTTTCCGCACGACACCTCACACTCCCACGTGATGGATGGTTGTACTTCTCTTCCACCTCAAAATGTAATAGATGAGCCTGTCAAGTCACCATATTTAGGGATGACATTCGGAAGCCTTGATATTACGAAACAATTCTATACAAACTATAGAAAAGCCTTGATGTTGCAAAACTATCGAAGTACGCAAAAAGGCTCAGGTGAAGAGAGTATTTGTTAAATGGCATGTAACTGTTTTGGAAATCATAGAACCAATCAGTTACAAAAGCGAAATGAGGGATTCGAGAAAGAAGTACAGAATAAGAGAAATAGGAGTACGATGAAATGTGGGTGTCCTGCAATAATGAAGGTGAACGTAATGGATTGTGGGAAGTGGTGGTTTATGAAGGTAATCAAAATCATGACTTAGTTACTCCGTCAAAGAGGATGTGCATTTCCGTTTGGAGAAATATGTCTACTGCAGTGAAGAGTTTGATTAGCTCATTTCGGGATGTAGGCTTAGCTTAACGGACCACAGGTTGATTTTGAACGACATAGATTATTGGAATCATCAATGGAGATGCTACTGCGGTATGAATTCTTTTAAGGAAGAGTATAAGGTTTCGAATTTTCTTTATGCAATACAAATGGACAGCAAAGCAAGGGCAATAAATTTTTTCTGCCTAAATGGTTGATCACATACTCAATATCAGTGTTTGGTGATGTGATATTTTTTGACATCACTTATCGCAAGAATATGTATGACATACCATTTGCGAATTTGGCTAGAGTCAACTATCATATATAGTTGATCCATTTTGATTGTGCACTACTGTTGGATGAGACTGAAGAAATTTTTCAGTGGTTTTTTGAGACATGTTTTGAAGCTGTGGGCATATGTGTTCCATCTTCAATCATTACAGATCAAGAAAGAGCTATGACTACAGCTGTTGCAAAGGTATTCTCAAACACATGACCTAGGATTTGTTTATGGCATATTTTGAAAACATTTGCTGAAAAAAGCTTTCACATATTTATTTCAAGAGTTCGAAGTTCAAGAAAGACATCAAGAGATGTATTTGTGAAAGTTATATTCCTAGGACTTTTGAATCGAGGTGGGAGGAACTGATGTCAATATATGAGTTACGAGGGAACAAATGTCTCTAATGAATATATGAGATTCGAGATAATTGGGTACCGAACTATCACTTGAATACATTATATGCAGGTATTAACACAACCGGGCGCTTTGAAAGCATGAATGCTACTTCTAAAAATAATTTCCCAACCAACAACAATTTTTAGAGAGTTTATATTGAAAAACGACAAGTGTTTGAGTAGAATGGTTGAAAAAGAACAGAGAAGTAGACGAGTGAACACTCGTCTCACATTGTCGGTAGTAATGCATTTGTTTTGAAAAATGCAGCAAAGTTATATACGAGAAATGTGTACGACAAGTTCAGAAAATAATATGAAAAAGCTCAAGTCGAGTATGTGTTGTACGATAATGAAAAGGGTGGTGATAGGTACATCACCTATATTTACAATCTCAAGTGGAAGGTGATGAGAGTGAGTGGAACGTAAAGTTTAATCTAGCCACAAGGATGGGTAACTGTGAATGTAAACTTTTTGAATTTATGCATTATTTGTGGACACTATCAAGGTTTTTCAAAGACGTGATATAGAGATACTAAATCACTTCACTATTAAAAGATGGATAAAAAGGGCTAACAAATATAGAGCTGAGTACGACGGTGGACCAACAAGTGGCGACAAGAATTCTGAGCTATTGAGAACTTCCTAACTCCATATGATTTTTAATTAATTAGTTTCTGAAGCTGCTGAACTAATAACGGATACCAAATTTGTTGCAAGCTGTATAAGAAACATCACAGCGGTTCAAGAAAGTAAGAAGATTGACGACCAGAATAAAAGTCCAATCATTGATTCATGTACTGTTAATTGAGAATTTACAAGTCCCAGTTGATGCCTATCAAGTTTTGCTTTTGAATCCTAACATGTCGCAAACAAAGGGGAAAAAAAGAAGGAAAGGTTAACAAATGTAGTAGTAGAATAAAACGAGGTTGGAGAAAGCAATTACAAGAGCAAAAACGAAGATAAGCAGAAGATGTGATTTCTGTAACAAGTATAGTGTGTTAAACATGACAAACGAAATTGTCATGAAAAATCTAAATAGGAAGAAAAAGAGTAAGTTTAATCATTGCTTAAAGTTATACTTCCTACGTTTTGTTATTGGCTCAATTTAAATTGACATTGGTGGTAACCTTCTTACTTTGATAGTGGGACATAGAGATGATGATGAAGACAAAAGATAGAGATGAGGGTGACTATTTATATACAAGTGAAGATGAAAACAGTAATGATGAAGAATTCCTATTGATTTAGAGTAGCTATTACATTTGTATATGATATCAACTAGTTATATTATCATTTGGCATTTGGATAAGCACTTTGGATGTTGTACTCCATTTTATTACATTGTACATACATGATCGTTCTATGAACTTGAAAGTGCAAAAAGTGAAAGAGAAAAAAAAGCTGTGAGGAAAAATAGTATTAACATTAAGAAATAGCAAAAGAGCAGTGAAAAAAATAATTAAAAAAGGCAATGAAAAAATGCAATGAAAGAAACAACAGTAAAAAAAGTTGTGAAAAGGATAATGTAAAGGAAAACAGTGAAAAAATAGTGAAAACGTAATTTAAAAATAGCGAAAAGGATAATGTAAAAGAAAACAGTAAAAGAATAGTAAAAAAAGATAGTGTAAAAGAAAACAGTAAAGAAATAGTAAAAAATGACAATGTAAAAGAAAATAGTAAAAGAATAGTGAAAAAAGATAATGTAAACAACAGTAAAAGAATATAAACAAAGGATAAATGGAAAAGAAAACAATAATAAAAAAAAACTTCCCTGTAGCAGTTAAAATATTAACATTGCAAGAAAACAACACTACATTGCAAAAGTTCCTTTCAAGCATTGTCAGTGTGATTCTCTTAGCACAAATCCTGTTTAGACATTTATCATCTAATCGCTGAGTACAACATTCACATTCCATTCGCAGCAACATTCACATCCATCCATAGTTATTGATATCTAAATCCAATCACGTTCCATTCAAAGTTGTTGACATCCAAATTCATTCACATTCCATTCAAAATTATAGACATTCAAACACTTGCATTCAAAACGAACTCTTGTTTGATTGACCAACAATGTGAACATCACAAAGACATTGAGCACACTACTATCCTTCAATTCTTTCTCTGTCGGAAAGTAATGAAGTACATCAATATTTCACTTGAGAAGCACACAGAACACACACTCAATTGTTCTAGTGAAGAGATTTTGACGAAATCAATTCGGAAATAAAAAATAAAAAAATCAATTGATATAGAGTATCGCATTCATCTCTAAGCACCTGACATCATACTGATCATTATAGCATTTACTAATACTAGAAAAAAAAACATAAAATTCAGCGTATCCGACTGTGTCGTTCAACTGTGGCCATCGGATCGCTCCATCCGACCGCCACATTGATTCAGCAATTTCACATTGAATCAAGCTACAGGATCACCGTGTAGGTGTAGAAATGGAATTTTTGCCCCTATTCACAAGATCCCTTTTATAGTTTCTTCTTCCTCAACTCCTCTACGTGTGCAAAACCCTAGCATTGCCTCCCCGACGATCTCCGTCAATTCTCGATCTCGGAGTACAACACTCGTCTTGATCTCTCTCTGTTTATCTTTCTGTTAACTTTTTTTTTTGTTATTGCTTGATGGTGGAATCTATTGTGCTACAGATGTAAGAGATTGAACGGGCCGAGATTGTACACTGTGGTGTTCGGGTAGGCATTGGAGAAGACACTCACCCGTAAAGGCTAAGTCTTGGTCAAACTCCGCTTACCGGTTCCTCATGCTTTGTTCAACTCCCTCACACTTGATACGTGCTACATGCTTAGTAAGGTTTCGTGCTTTTCTTTCCTGGCTCTTTCCTTCTCTCTCATTGTTTATATGTTTGTAGATGATTTCATGTGATGGTCAAGAGAAAATTTTTTAGTAGATGTGAGGTATGACGCTAAAATGGAGGAAGAAGGAGATGAGGAGAGAAAAGGTCAAGTGCTTGATGATATGTCCATGGAAGAATGTAGTCCCGAAAGCATAGCATACATGTATATGGCAAGCAATGTAACTTATCGATCATGAGTTGTACAAATGCATTACATTACTGGACAAGTTGGTATTCCTATAACTAACATGTCTACTATTGATCCTGGCTTGATGACCAGTTGCTAGAGTAGATCATTATGTGCTATGTACTTTATAGTTGATTTATGTAGATGTATTTAGTTATGACACATTTTTCTATTTCTGAATTTTCCTTTTCTTTGTTCATTATTGGTTAAAGGTGAGTAAAAGTCATGAAAAGCGCATCAAACATCTTTTGGTTCACCATCTTCTCTCAAGAATTGCTTCTCATTCTTTTGATGAGTGTCCATTTTTTCTCTTCCATTTGTTATTATGTTTAAAGAAATTGTCGTTTTCTTGGATCTCTTCCAAACAGATCTTTGCTCGGCACCGAGGTAGAAGGGTACCCATTTAACTTCTCAAAATGCTGCTAACGTTGAGGAGCTATATAACCGTGTGTGTGGAAGAGCTCCGGAACATTGAAAATTTTAATCGTATTTGTAAGATAAGATTGTGCCCCACTGGTCAAGACATGTATCCTGAAGCAGTAGTCTTCATAGCCATATGTATGTAGGTGGGAGTGGTGAAATTGTCTACAATAGTAAGAAATATTTTGATTGCCCTTGAAGTAGATTTTAGTTGTGCTGCTGAGGGATGAATCCAATGTGATCGTTCATCTGATAACTATGATGTATTGTATTCGGTACATATGTAATGCTAAAGTGGAATTCTGGCGCACAAAAGTTATGATTCCTGCACAACATCCCTTAAAACATTAGTCTTTTATTAGTAACAATATTTTGCACATAAAGTGCTGCAATTTTCTCTTATTCTTCTCATTGTTTCTGGTTCAGTGCTATTGCTTGTCATATATTGTTAAGCTACTGTTGATTGTTTTAGCAAAGTGTTCTCAATGCTGACAATGTAGATGTCGCAGCAAGTAACTGGGACGCTTAATGCTCATTTGCTTCCATCATTCCTAGATGCCGAGCTATGTATCCTAAACAAGCTATATCCAATTTGTCATGGAAGAACTAAGGCCATGAGTATATCCACAGACCTGAAAGCCACTATATTTTTAGTCCAACAAAAAGAATGTGTATGTTCAGTTCTAGAAATTTGCCCGCAACAGCTAAGAGTTTGATTGACTCGTTTCAAGATGGACCACAAAAATAGTTTTGATGAAAAAGATTGTTGGAATTATTTGTATAGATCGAATGAGTATATGAAACTTGCTAGTGGTAATGCTATGACTACGCTTAATTTTTTAAGAGGAGAGTATAGAAGATCCAAATTTTTTGCTCTTACAGAAATTTCTTTTGAGTCTTCTATGCACATCTGCCCAATGTTACAGAAATCTGTTAGTGGCGATGTGTGAGTAGCATCTTTGACACCCAAATTTGGGCAGATGTGTAAGTATGAAATTTTAGGAAATTTCTTTTACGGTCATACGCAAATTTCTTTAAGAGGAAGAGTACAGATACCTATTAGTCGCTATGCTAAATTTTTTGGGTAGATGGCCTGTCACGATATCAATATTTTGATGACATGGTATTTTTTGACTGCACCTACCAGAAGAAATGTTTATGACATATCATTTGCGTCGTTCACTAGAGTCAATCATTATATACAGTCGATCAAGTTTGGTTGTGCACTACTATTGGATGAGACATAAGAATCTTTTCAATGACTTTTTGAGACATAGCTTGCAGCTATGGGCAGACGTGTTCCTTCTTTAATGATCACAGATCAAAATATAGCTATGCTTGTAGCTGTTGTCAAGGAATTTCTAAATACACGATATAGATTTTGCTTATGGTATATTATTGAAAAATTCTCCGAGAAGCTCTCACATGTTTATTTCGAGAAAATGATATCAAATCATGTATTCGAGAAACTTATATTCCTAAACTTTCGAAACAAAGTGGAAGGAGTTGATGTGTAAGTACGAATTGCAGGAGAATGAATGGCCATGAGGAATGTATGAGATTCGAGTAAAATGAGCATCAGTTTATCACTTGGATACTTGCTATGCTGGCATAAAATACTACTTCGCGTGTTGAAGGTATGAATGCAATCTATAAAGAATTTTTTCAACTAACAAAAACTTTTCGGAAGTTTGTATTGAAGAATGATAAGCGTTAAGTAAATTTATTGAAAATGAAAGAAAGAAGAATTTATTAGCAAACACTCGTGTCGCGTTGTTGATAGCAAGTTTCTTTCTCCTCAAAAGCGCAGCAAAAGTGTACACGAGGAATGTGTATGACAGGTTTTAAAAAAATTGCGAAAACACTAGTGTATCTTCTATGATGATGACAAGAGTAATGATGGCTGCATAACGTACATTTATAAGTCTTTAATGGATGGCGATGAGCGGGACTAGAAGGTAGAGTTCAATTCAGTCACAAAAGAAGGTAACTATGAATACAAACCATTTGAATATTTGGGAATTCTTTGTGGGCGCATTCTAAAGGTTTTTCTGAGTCGTGATATAATGCTACAGATCATTTTCTTCGTAAAAGGTGGATGAAATGGGCTAACAAATATAGAACCAATTATGATGCTGCACAAATATAGTTTACAATGAATTGATTTATGAAACGACTGAAACCGATGAGGGATACCAAATAATGTTGCAAGCATCACTAGAATTGACCCAGTTACTATCAATGAGAGCTTACTGGCCCCGATTGATTGCTCTCAAGTTTTACTTTTAAATCCCAATATCTCACAAATGAAAGGAAGAAAAAAAGAAGGAAGTGTTTACAAGAGTAGCACTAGAAGGTTTCGAAAAAGCCATTCGAAGCCAATGTTTTGATTTCTAATATACTATGTTTCATTTTGGAAAAGCATTTCAAATTGATATTTGTCTTCATTTTCTTACTTGAGAGTTGTTGATAGAGACGATGAAGACAATAGACAAGTGAAGATGATGAGACAGTGTTGATGAAGAGTTAACTATTCATTAGGAGTAGCTATTATATTTGTATGTAATACCAAATAGTTAAATAATTGTTTTGGCATTTTGGGTAAGCACTTGGATGTTGTAGTCAAACTTCTTACATTGTATATATGTGGTCTTCGTATGAATTCAAAAGTGCTTGTAAGAAATAGCAAATGGGTAGTTAAAAACAAATAGTGAAAAAACAATGAAATGAAGAAAGTTGAAAAAAATCCTCACTAGGTATTAGCAGCAAGAAAAAGTGAAAAAAAACCTTTAAAAAAGTAACATTAAAATTGATAGTGTTTAAAAAAGTATAATATAAAAGGCAGTGAAAAGGAATGTGAAACAAATGGTGAAAAAAATCTTTCCTATTAACAGTAAGAAATAGCAAAAGAACAGTGAAAAAAAAGTGAAAAAGGATAATAAAAAAATAGCCAAAAAAAATCATTGATGTGGTGAGTACCGCTGAACTGAGATGAGTATTGGTGACTTTTTCTGTAAAAACATGACTAGTGAGGATTGGTGAAAAAAATATAGACAATTTGTCAGTCAGACGGTAACAATTATGTGGAAGTTTTTTTAGGAGTTCTGGAGCATTACTGGAGTTCTGGAGTTTTTTCTCAACAGGCAATAACAATTATGTGGAAGGATTTTTAGGAGTTTTGGAGTATTACTGATGAACATTGTGGAGTTTAAGAGCATTACTATTGAGCATTTAGAGCATTTCGGTAGTTTTGGAGCATTTGCGTGGAAATTAGTACAATTTTCTCAGTCGTTCTCGAGTATTACTGGTGAGCTTTGCAACTCCTAGCTCAGATGCTTCCACATTCACATAAAATAAGCTTTGCAAGTTTTTTTCTCCATTGGCATTGCCTTCCCAACTCCTAGCTCATATGAGCTTTTCAAGCACAACTTCCACATCTACATTCACATAATTTCCACATTAACATAACTATCATCCTTTGATGATTCCACATTCACATAACTATAATCTTTTGGTGATTCCACATTCGCAGTCACATTAACATAATACTCACATTCAAATAATTATCATTGTTTGATTATTCCATATTCACATAACATTCACATTGACATACTAGCAATTCTTGGTTGCGGGGAATTTTCCCTTATTTCAATTTGACAGTATTACATCCATCTTCCTTCACAAAATTTGACAACCTCATTACATTCACAAAATTCCTCCTCTCCTTCCTGTCTGCATTTGCAAGTCATAGAAAATCCTCTTGGCTGAAATCGACAGTCATAAAAAGAAAAATTTTAAAAACAAAAAATCCAGACGATAGCACAAGAAGAGTGTTCACTCGGGCATCAATTTATCTCTACAAGCAACAAAATTCAGTGGACCTCCGATAACAAACAAAAGAAAAAAAAAGAAATAACAAAAATAAAAATATCAACTAATAGGCATTCACAATGCTGTTATATCGACACAGATTTTGCTTCGAGCCCTCCACGAGCCTCCAGCAATAAGCTCAAATTCACCTGTTTAAAGTGCATCGAAATGCTAATGTTTGAAATATTACATCACTATAATACTGCAGCAAAATCTTTTTCAAATTTGCATGAGTTTCGATCATTGGCAAGTAATCGAACAGTCCTGCCCCGAAAATTAAGCTAGGACAAACTGCTGCGAACGTAGAAACTGAACTCTCCGGAAGGCATAAAAGAACGGGAAGAGTAGAAATTAGCGTCTTGTTCTGCCAATCTGACGATAGAATGATCCCGCCGTGAAGACGAATTCGAAATTGGTGCGGTGAAAGTACAAGTTGATGATGAGAAGAGAAATTAGGGTTCCTAGCTCGAATGTTGATGACCAACCGGCAATAGAACGGTTTCCAGCTAACGGCTCAGGAAAATGAGAGTTTTTCAGAGGGAATTGAAGGAAGGGGAAGACAAGAGGAAGATTTCGAAGCAGCAGCAGAGAATCACCTGCTCTGACAAATCAAAAGTGGGAGGGAGGGAGGAGCATAAGTGAAGAGAAAGATCAGCGAAGAAGAGAAAAAAAAAATTGAAGAGTAGAAAACATAGACCGCATGAGGGGAGGGGAAAAACAATGCAATGACAAAATTGCTCCCACGTGCTTTGCTTTTCCTGCCCATTGAGCGCATGCTAGACCGTCAGATCAAGACAGCACGGTGTGCGCTGAGCTGTGCTATATATATATATATATATATATATGTGGAGGCGATGCTCGTACATCACCCTCCACGCGCACATCACATTATGAGCCACCTGATTAGCAATTGGACGGTTCATGCGTGTACACAAGCACGTAAAGAGAATACATGTTACGGGAGGGAATTTTTCAGCTGATGTACATTTTCTTTCCTTTCTTACGCGATATATCATTTTTCTTCATTTCTTCTCTTTCTTCTTCGCAGCGAGCTCCCTCGCTCACCGATTTCTCGCTGCCGCCAAGCCTTCTTTTTCCCCACTACAGGTTCGATTCTTTCTCTTCCCTTCTCCTTCCTCTAATCCCTTTCAAATTTCACACCAAAGCATTCAAAATCCCCTTGAGCCAAATTTTTATATTTCTTCGATTTGTCTCTTGTAGAGCTTCTCAATCAATCAGTGGTGCAATTGCTGCGGTGCACCCTTCGCCGCTTGCTGCAGTGTGGAGACGATATGCTTGAAAAGGTTAAAAATGCTCTAGTTTCGTAATTCGGATCCTTGATCTCTGTAGCACTAAATCTTGTAATCTTGATCATTTTGAATAATTTGTTGCTCTGAATATTTTAAGGACTTGGTGGGTACTACTGTTTGAAGATTTGGGGTTTACTTGTTGTTTATAGCAGCTGTAGTTTTGCTAGAAGTTAATGCATCGATTACCTTTTTTTTTTTTTTTGAAAAGACGCCTTTCAACAATCACTGACCTGTCTTTGTAATTAACCTTGCTATCAGAAACAAAAGTATTTGGTAGATCCAAGTTCGAGCTTTAGTTTTTCAGCTTTTGTCGCTTTGATATAGCCATCAGTGGAATTGTTTTCTCTGGTGGTAGCAGGTGCTGTGAGACTGGAGATATTATACCTAATGATGCTTGTCTTTTGGGTGGAGGTTCCTGAGAATCAATCAATCTACGCTCACCGGGGATTCTCTTCTTGTCACAAAATAGTTAGGACACGCACTTGTAAGAGTACCACTTGTAATCATCCATCTTGTATTACAAATCGTACGCCTATGTAAAATAGTAGCACTTGTTATGGTTGAAAGAAAAATTTGACAGTAGCATATATCAATGTTGATTTTTATATGTATTGCTAATAAAAGAAGCGCATCAAAGTGTGTTTCTTCTCCTACTATGAATACATCTGGATCTGAATGAAGTATGATGAACATTGATTAATGTAGTATTGCTCCATCTACGACCTTCATTCATGTATAACTGATTTTTACATAAATTTCGAGCATGGGAATGCAACAAGCAAAATGCTTCTATCCTGGAAAGTAAAATGCTTATCTTGCTTTGGGTACATGTTATACTACTATCATCTATTCATCGCTAGAATAAAAAGTAGCACATGTTCTTCGGTTCTAGATTCTCAATAATCACTAATTGCACAACCAGAGACTACATACTGAAAAAAAAAAAAGAACAAGAACTTGTGCTTGAAAAAGAAGCAAGATCACCTAAGGTATGATTCTCTCATTTACACAAGAATTCTTGGGTATTATAAGAATGAACATCATTTACACAAGAAGTTGTTTACAAGAATCGCAACATGCTGTTTACTACGTCATTTGCACAAGATCTCGACGGAGAGCTTGCTAGAGAATCGTTGGAAACTAATAACACTTGTTCAGTAGGCCTTGGAATAGTAGAGCCTTTCCCCTCATTTATAGCACCCATTCTTAGGATTTCAATCACTAGAGAATTTTAGTTGCTAGTCTGCCATTTTGATTTACTCGTAACCTTACCAAGTAGCAGTATGAATACTAAACTTTGTGTTGTTTGCAATCAAACAATAGGTATTCAGTTAATCAAGTTAAAAGGAGCAACAACATACCATGCATTTAGTGTTCAATTTTCCTTTTTGCAATGAAAGCAGAGGAGATGCTTCTTCTGTATATCTTCTTCTGTAACTCTAGAAATTTATTCTTTCGCACAAGAAAGTGAAATGTTAACACAACGTGGTATATTCACGTTATACCAGAAAAGAACCATTGATCATAGTAGTTGGAAGTGAGCTAATGCGCATGACAAAGAAAGTGATAACCTTGCAAACCCAAGCTATGAGATGCCAAAAGAATTCATCTACTTCACACAACAAAGCCCTCCATTGCACAATCAAACACTTCTATCTACACCAAACATGACAAAAAAGTTAGAAATCAACAGTGAGACGATCAATTGCATGCAACATAATCCTTCGCAATCAGTTCACAACAACAAGTAAACCCAAAATCTTCGAACAGCTCCACCCACCAAGTCTTTAAAATATTCAAAGCAACAAATTAATTCTTGAAAAACATCAAAATCACAAGAATTAGTGGTACAGAGATCAAATATCCAAATTAAGAAGACAGGATCATTTTTAACCTTTTCAAGCGCACCGCCTCCACATTGCCATCGATGCTGAAGGGTGCATGGCAGCAGTTGCACCACCGATTGGTTGAGAAGCTCTACGAGCGGCTGATGGAAGAAATATTGAAATTTTGCTCGGGGGATTTTGATTGCTTTGTGGTGAAATTTTGAGAGAGATTAGAGGAAGGAGAAGGGAAGAGAAAGAATCGAACCAGCAGTGGGGAAGAAGAAGAAACAGAAGAAATGAAGGAAAATGATCAAGCGCATGAGGGGAAGAAAATGTACATGAGGTGACAAAAATGCCCTCCCATAACAATTTTTCTCTTCACGCGCTCGCGCATGCGAGAACCATCCGGTTGCTTATCGAACGAGTCGTAATGGGATGTGTGCGATGTGCACGGGAAGGGTGATGCACGCCCATCCCCTCCCCGCGTACATCCTATGCACATCAGCTCTACAACACCGAGTGTTAATATGAGGGGGGTGGGGGTGAAATTTTCTCCACCCCCTCACGCGTTTTTTTCTTATTTTTCCCTTCAATTTTTTGTCTCGTTCTTAAATTCCGATCGATCTCGCCTCCCCTGGCGCCGATTTCTTGCCTACACAGGTTCAATTCTTTTTCTATTTCCTTTAATCCTTCTCAACCTTTTCCTTTCCCGCTTCAAACGCTACAATTTTGCTCGTCAGGTCAGAGCACTCGTTTGCCGGCCAATGATTGAAATTAGGGCTAACGAACCTGCAATTCTATTTCTCCTCTTTCTTCTATGCAGTCTAGCACCTTCAATTTTCGGTTTCCCGGCAGTTAGTCCAAATTAGTTCGTCGCAGCTAGACCATTCATTCAAAAGCCTCTCATTTCGGCAGGAGATTCTTTAATTAGAGCTAGCGATTCTTTAATTGCTACTCAGCTCATTCTTCTATGCATTCTGATGCGTTCAATTTTGGAATTCACTGTTGTTCGTCGCCGTCGGTCGGAGCATTCAAACGCCAGCCAGCAAGCAAATTTCAGGTAAAGTTTTTTGAACTATTTTGTTGCAGCACTAGTCTTTTAACGTTCTATGCTTTTTAAAAAATTTTAACAATTTTTATTTTTTTGAAGCTTGTAGTGGAGAGCTTGCCGGAGTGCTCACTGGAAATTTTGAACTAATAGCAGGTATGTGAATGCATGAATGCTACTCTTATCAGTTTGCTTCTCACTCTTCTATTCTTTTCATTGCAGAATGAATGCAATTTCTTGGTGCATGATAATTTTGCTCTTGATGTGTACGTGAACATGAATGCTACATCCATTTCTACTCCGGATGTAGGATGATATTTTTATTTTTTTATTTATTGAAATTTTTTTAATTGTAATTTTTTTTGAATGTATGAAATCCTGAATGTAATACCGCTGTGAAAACTAGTGAATAGAAGTGATTGTAATACTTTCAATGTGAATGTAATACTATCATAGTGAGCGTAGTATTGAAATTTTTAATGAATTTTGTTTCGAATGAATGGCTGTTATGCAGAAGAAAATGTTGCATGAATGGTACATAGAATGTTTAGAACACAAACTATATAAATGAAATAGTGAAAGCTCTATGTTTGATATTTTAGCAGAGTGAATGGCAGTCAAAGCTCTCTGTTTTTAATTTCAACAGTGTAAGCTCCAAAATAATAATGTGTGAATGGCAGTTTTGTTATTTCAGCAGTAGGATGCATGTTACATTGGCGGGAGTGTTACACCCGGAAAAACATTACACCATATAGCTCTTTGTTTTCTCTCTGTTTGCATTAGCTTCTCTCTATTTTCTGTTTGTTTGCATTAGCTTTCTCTACTCTATTATTTTCAGCAGTTTGAATTTTTTAGAATTATGTAGGCTTCTCCTCTTCCAATGCCATATTTAGGGAAGAACTTTTATGGTCTCGACACTGCTAAGTAACTTTATATAAATTATGAAAAAGTAGCAGAGTTTAGCGCCATTATTCGAACAACTCATAAAAGAATTTCGAATTCAATTGAAGTGAGTATTTGTCAAATGTCTTATTATCATTATGGTAGTCATAGAGGCATCGACCACAACAAACAGATGACAGATCTAAGAAAGAAGTGAAGAAAAGAAAATATGAGGATGCCCTACAGTATGAGGATTAAAAAGGAAAGCATTTGAGCATAGGAAGTAGTTGGTTATAAGGGAGAGGACAACCACGATCTTGTCAATCCGGCAAAAAAGATGTGTATGCCTGTTTGTCGGAGTTTGCATCCTGCAGATAAGAATTTGATCGACTCATTCCATGATGAAGTATTATATGTAAGTAAATTTGCAGATATACTTGACGTGCCACAAAATGGTTTCAATGAAAGAGATTGTTGAAACTATTTATGTCGTTCGAAGGAGTACAAGAAGCCTATTTGTGGTGATACTATTGCTATGTTGAATTTCTTTAAATAGAAGAGCATAAAAAATCCGAACTTCTTTTATGCACTACATATTGACAATGAAGCAAGAGTAACAAATTTTCATTGGGTAGATGGTTGATCACATTCTCAATATTAGTATTTCGAAAATGTGATTTTTTCTACACCACCTACCGTAAGAATGTGTATGAAATGCCAGTTGCTCTATTCACTGGAGCTACTATCACATGCCGTTAATCTAGTTTGGTTGTACATTACCTTTAGATGAGACAGAGGAATCATTTCAGTGCCTTTTTGAGACCTAGTATACAGCTATGGGAGGTTGTGCTCCATCTTCAATAATGGACATATCAAGACATAACTATGACTGCAACACTTGGGAAGGTATTTCCATATTCACGACATAGATTTTGTTTATGGCATATCATGACGAAATTCGTTGCGAAGCTTTCACAGATTTATTTTAAGGAATCAAAATTTAAAAGAGATATCAAATCGTGTATTCGAAAAACTTACATTCTATGGAAAGAGGTGGGAGGAATTAATGTCGGCAAACGAATTACAGGAGATGAATGGCTAAAGGGAATATACGAGCTTCGATACAAATGGGCACTGGTTTATCATTTTGATATATTCTATACTAGCATGAATAGTATTTCACTGGCCGAAGGTCTGAATGCTATTTATAAGGATTTTTTTCATCCAACCACAACTCTTCAAGAATTTGTATTGAAGAATGATAAATGTTTGAGTTGACTTGCTGTAAGAGAAAAGGAGACTCATTCCACATTGAGGATAGTAGTTTCCCTTTTCTAAAAAAGTGCAGTCAAAGTGTTTACGAGAAATATATACGACAAATTCAAAAAGAATTTGAGAAAGCTCAAGTTCAGGATATCTTGCATGATGACGAAAAAGGTAGTGATGGTTGTAGGACATACATTTATAAGTATTGAATGGAAGGGGATCAACGGAAGTGAAAGGTGAAATTCAATTCAAACACGTCGGAAGATAATTGTGAATGGAAACTATTTGAGTTTTTGGGGATTCCTTATGGGCACTTTCTAAAGGTTTTTCAAAGTTGTGATATAGAGCTCCCAAATCACTTTGTTCTTGAAAAGTGAATGAAAGAGGCTAACAAATATAGAGCCAAGTATGATGCTGCATCAATAACCGACCATGAGAAGTCTTTTCTAATGAAAACTACTCAACTTAAGATGGCTTACAATCAACTGATTTATGAAACGGCTAAAACCAATGAAGGATACCAAATAATGTTGCAATTAGCACAATTGCTCAAGGAAGTAAGAAAGACTGGTAATAGGGATAAAATTTCAGTTGATGATCTAGTAAGTAAAATAACTTAAACAGTGAAAAAATAGTGAAAAAAATAATGAAAAAAGTCAGTACTATGGTCAACATTAGAGACAAATTGCATTTACTTTGATTTATGACATGAATATTATACAGTTAGTGTTCCAGTATAGTAGGACATTCCAACATACTAGAACAAATGGTGAACAACTCATACCTGTCCAGTATTCCAACATGTAATGTTGCAGCATACTATTATTCTAGCATATAGTTCAGCATTGCAGTACAAAAATTCTTTCACATTCATGATTTCAGCATTACAGTCGTAAACCTTCCACATTCACGTTCATATTCAACTTCACATTCACATAACACTCATATTCATATAGTTATCATCTTTCGACAATTCCACATTCACATTTACAGGAAATCAATTCGACGATTGTTGGGAATTTTTTCGTATTTCATCAAGCAAAAAAGAAAGTCTGATTACAAGTTTTCATAACCATAACTTCATAATACATTGTCAAAAGAAAAGCTTTACATCTTGTAATCCTACACTACAAAATACAAATTCTCTCGGTTGGGATGTAATGCAACAATGTTGTCTACATCTCTAATACAGATGGTCTTGGTTGCAATCCAATTCCTAGTTGTATATGCTAAAGCATAATCCTATTCTTGACAAAAAAACTATTGAAATTGTTATACAATTTTAAAATGCTTACAAAATTAAAATCGCAATGCTGCAACAATAGTTCAAAAATAGTTCGAACGCTATGCCGACGGCGATGAACAATGGCGAATTCTAAAATTGAATGCATAAGAATGCATAGAAGATTGAGTTGAGTATAAATTAAAGGTTCGCTAACTCTAATTTCACTCGTCTGCCAGCAAATGAACGGTCCGGCCGCGCCAAACGAATTAGGACTAACTGTGGGAAAATCAGAAATTGAAGGTGCTAGACTGCATAGAAGAAAGAGGACAAGAAGAATTGAAGGTTCGTTAGCCCTAATTACGATTGCCAACTAGTGAACGAGCGCTCCACCCGACGAACAAAATTGTAGGGTTTGAAGCAGGAAAGAAAAAAATTGAGAGGGATTAAAGGAAGCAAATGAAGAAGAGGAAGAATTGAACTTGTGTAGGAGAAGAATGAGGCACTGCTGCGAGAAATCGGCACAAGGGGGGAGGGGGAGATCGCAGCGAGCTTGGGAGGACGAACGAGAGAAAAAATTGAAAGAACGAGGAAGAAACGTGAGGGGGTGGAGAAAAGTTCAAGTGAATGAATCCTTTGCCTGCCCAACATCCCTCCCCACCCCCGGGTTTTCTTTCTTATATTAACACCCCGCGCTGGGTGTGCGCATCCTCTCTCTCTCTCTCTCTCTCTATATATATATATATTGTTTCAATTTAAATTTTTTGTGTCATTTTGATCAAGAGTTCTTTTGAGTTAAGATTTAATCAATATGTTTCCAACTCATGGTTCTCCATAGTCAATAGGGAAGATTGAAATAGAGTTCTCGCCGATCACTTTTGGCCAGAATGTGCAGCATGTGCCTATAGGGATACAATGTGTCACTATCATAGCCACATGTGTGCACAATTCGACCAAAAGTAGTCAATGAGATTTTCAAA
The DNA here is from genome assembly GCA_019914995.1 of Acanthochlamys bracteata. NCBI lineage: Eukaryota > Viridiplantae > Streptophyta > Magnoliopsida > Pandanales > Velloziaceae > Acanthochlamys > Acanthochlamys bracteata. The sequence continues at coordinate 4,879,075 of CM034140.1, read as the reverse complement.
TTCATTCTCTACCATTGGATATGAAGAATCATGAGTTAAACATATGTTGAACAAAATATCTGCTCAATTGAAATATGAATTGACCCCCATTGCAACTCTTGATGCAAATGACACAAAAATGAAATATATATATGTCGCTAATTTTAAACTTTTTATGTCATTTTGATTAAGAGTTCTGATGACGGTTGATTCCTATTATAATTGAGCTGAATTTTATCAACATGTTTCCAGCATATGCTTTTTCTATCTAGTGTTAGAGATTGGATTTGGATATCACACCGGTCACTTTTTACTAGCATGTGCCTATGTAACAAGTTTTTCTCCCTTTCAATTTGTGGAGTGGTGCTCAATAACAAGGGCTATGACATAGCATAGCTTGTACTGAACCTTGAACGAGATTAAAACATGCAGTAGCTCTCTTTAAGAGAACAATAGGTCAAACGATTAGATCGAAGTGATGCCACCAAAAGTTTAATATGCTTCAAGAAATTTTAAGAATACAAAATATCTAACAGTGGGAGTGGTATTTGTTTTGTGCATTGCAATTGCCTACTAAATCTGATTCTTCTAAGTTGCAACTATTGAGCATAGTAACAGTTTCAATCATAAAAAAGACGCTACTAAGACCATTAATGAATATTATAGCTTTTAGATGCAATATTGATAAGCCCCTCAATCTTATAACAAATGAACTATTGTACATGAATGACTCTCTTCATTATTCTCAATACAATAACTAAACCCCTTAGATGACTTAAGGTGGCTTCTTCTAGTATCTATAAACATTAGAGCAAGTTATCTCTGCTGACAACTAATAAAAGTAGAACTATTATCAGTTTATTATTAAGAGTTAATACAAAATTAGATTTACTACTTGAAGATCGAAAAAGAAATACTTTTAATAACGAATTAGAAGACCTTATTAAGAAAGTTGATAATATAAATATTAATAAAATAAGCGAAATAGAAAGACCTCGACCACCTAAAGAATTAAAATTTTATTCTATAAAATGACAACTTCTTTTAGTGGAAACTCTAGAACTTTAGCAGAACAAAGCTCAGAAAAAATAATTCCTAAATCTAAACAGACCTTTTTAAGTAAAATATTTAGTAGAAGTAAAAAACATTTAATTGAAGTAGGATCAATTATAGATCCAGAACAAAACTTAGAACATTTTCGACAACATGGTTTAGATCTTATACCTGCAACAGAATTATATCATATAGGAAAAGTAGAAAATCTGGTAAATAAGACTCAGTTTTTTATTAGAAAAAGAGAAGAAGAAGTAGAATGCTTAGGAGGACAAAATGTTATTCTAGATGTTATTAGCTGCGAAGCTTATAAACTTTTAAGAACTTCTCAATTCAATTTTATCCATCTTTGTTATTAATTATAGGAGTAAAAGGATTAGATAGAAGTTATTTAGGCACCAAACTATAACTTTATGTTTATAATGATTTATGGACAAATCCAGAACAAGCAGCAATAGCTACTATTAGATATGTCTCAGAATGCAGGAATGTTTTACTGTTGTCCAAATTTTTTAACAAGTATTACAAAAGGAGTTCAACATTTAAAAATAGGAATTAAAACAAAAGGTTATGAAGGAAAAACTGCAAGCAGTAATTTACTTTTCTCTATAGGATTTATTGGAAGATTAACTAATAATGGGGATATTAAATATAAACTAGAGATGGATGATGTTACACAACTAGTAAGTTCTAAAGGAATTAAAATGATAAAAGCTAATAAAATAGACCCTACAGCTTTAGCTGGACGAGAATGGATTCTTGATGAATTTCATCAAAAATCAAATATTTTCATTCCAGAAACTAGTATGATGTATAAAAATGCTAGAAATAGTACGAGTGTTAGATTTACAGATTATAACCCTATCTCTACATTAGAAGATAATGAAGCAGAAGAATGTATGAATGAATTTACAACAATTTATGAAGATCCCATAGTAATAAAATGTCCAGAAAAAAGTATGGATACAGTTCGAACTTTTGAAGATCTTTTAAGATTAGAACTTTCTTGGAATTTAGATACTAATGAATATTTTTACTATGACTGTCAAAGAAATATTAGGAAAGGTAATTTATTAGAAGATTATCTTCATTTTAAATTAAAAGAACGACATGATAAAATTAGAGAATTATGGGATAAAAGATTAGAAATATGGAGAATTAGACAAAGATTTGTTCAAAAAATAAAAAATGGAGAAGTAAATAAAGACCATATACCACCTATAAAACAAAAACTTTTAGATGCTGTCGCACCTATAAAACTTGAGTTAGAAAAAATAGAAGAATTGGATAATGCCTTTAGAATAAATTATTTTAGTAAAGACAAACTAGATTCAATTAGTGAAGTTAGCCAAGTAGAACTTATGGAATCCACTGAATCTAGCCCAGCATCTGCCATTAGTCCATTTCAATGAACTGAACCTACAACAGAGACATCAACTTATTATGGAAAATTACCTAGAAGAAGTATTGCTTTTCATGAACAAGATTTTACCAATTTAAAATCTAAAGGAAAACCATTTCCATTAGAACAAAAGGTACAATTTCAAACTCTTGGAGAAGGTCAAGTTCTTAATCTTACAGCACATGACCCCCAATTATGGAGTAATATTTTAGATGTATGGAAAAATACAGTAGTAGGAACTTTTTGGAAAAATATGAAAGATTGTACTTCTGGAGAGGAAGCTTTTAGATATTTAGAAGTATTTTTAGGAGAATCTGTAAGAGGATTATGGGAACTCTTTAAAAGAGATCAACCTATTGGATATAAAAGGCTTGTAGACTTAGGACCAAATCCTTATAATTTTGTTAATCAGATACATCAGTTAATAACAGGAGAAGATCCTAATGTAGGATTAATATCTATGCAAGCAGATGCGTTAATGCATATAGAATAAATGCAACTTAGAGATGTTAGTAAAGCAAAAAGATTCTATAATGAATATGTTTATATGATATGTAAAGCCGGAGCTGGGTTTGACCAAGAATATGGAAAAAGATTATTTAGAAAATTCCCAGCAGATTTAGCAAAAGAAATTGAAAAAGAATGGAATAATTTAGCACCCGTAAAAGAAAATCCAAATACCTTATGGCCTATTACTCAGAGAGTCAACCATATAATGAAAATTTTAACTAAAAAATGCACTGAAATTCAGACAACTAGACAATTGAAACGAGGACAATTTGCATTTTGTAACAACATGTATGTTCCTAATCAAGATTATAGAGAAACAAAATTAAAAAGAAAAATACGAAGATCTCCTTATTCCAAAAAACGCTATTATTTAAAAAGATCTAATAGAAAAAAACCTTATTTAGATAGAAATAAAAATGTAAGAAGATTTAATCCAAAAAGGAATTATAGAAAAAAATTAAAATGTTTTGCATGCAATAGTGAAGAACATTTAAGTAATGCATGCCCCAAACGAAAAAATTTACATAATAAAAATACCGAATTATTAGAATGTGTTAATGAAACTTTAATCGAAATAGACTCTGAAATATCTGATGATGAAACTATTTATAGTATTGAATCATTAGATGAAAAATATCGAGATGAAATGCATGAAGATTTTATTCAAGAAATGTCAGGAATAAACTTACATTCAGACTCTTCAGATGATGAATTTTATCAGAATTTAGAATATATGAATGAAGAATGCTATCATAATTGGAAACTATATGAAGGTATAGATAGTACACCTTGCTTTATTTGTCATTGGTTTCCCAGTAAAATGAATAGAGCTAGATGTAGTATATGTTTAAAAGAAGGCTGTATAAAGTGTCTACAATTATACGAAGAAAATCCTAGACATAAAGAAACTTTGGAATCTCGAATAAGTTATTTAGAAAAACAAGTATTTAAAATAATTCGTCAAATAACTAAAATAGAAACTACATTAGATCTACCTGAAAGTAGTACCCAGCATAACGACTTTAGTTTTCATTCTCCCATTCCAACCGAAAATCTTAATGACTCTGTCGAAGAAGTAACCACTTTAAATTTAGTTGAAGAACCTATTCATGTATGTAATAATTATAAGCAAATAGGAACTTTAAAAGTTATGTGTAAAATACGAATTGAACGTTATGAAGTAGAAACGTTAGCTATGATAGATACAGGATGTACTAATACTATTCTCACCCCAGACATAATCCCTGAGAAATATTTTAGAAAACCAAAACAACCATTAGTTGCTACACAAATGAATGGAGCTACTTATACTTATATACTATCACTATTCCTACTAACACAAAAATTAGTTTTCAGACTAATTGTGGTTATAGTTCTGAATATACCTCCCTACCGACCAAACTTTTATTCGAGGTTTAAGCCTCAAACATAATATTATCCTTGGTATTTCTTTTTTGTTAAACGATAATGGTAGTTTTACCTTATCCAAAGACTTATTTCTCCTCAATCGTCATTCTTTCCTTAGTCCTACTTCCCCTTCATCCGAGTACGCTGGAAAGCGTGGTGGGTTTAAAGCTATCCTCTCAGATACCAACGCTACTATTGTCCCTACACCTTCAGAAAAACTTGTCCTTGTCCTATTAAAGGTCAACGTCAGTTAGGAGAACAAACTAGAAGAGAATACCTTACACAATATTTAGAACATTTAGACGAAATTTCTATTAATTTAGATGAAGATTTAGAATCATTAGAATTTATGGAAGAACCTCTATATTTTACATATGACTTATTAGAACAAACAAGTTTAACACAATTAATTTCTAAGTTAGAAAAGCTAGAGATCATTGGAGAAGATATACAGAAATATTGGTATAAAGATCAAACTGTTTGTCATTTACGATTACTAAATGAAAATCTCGTGATTAAAGCAGGAACTATAGATGCTTCAGAAGCTGATAGAAAAGATTTTAAAGAGCATATAACTGATTTGCTTAAATTAAAAGTCATAAGAAAGTCAGATAGTCCACATAGATCCCCTGCATTTATTGTAAAAAACCATAGTGAGATACTTAGAGGAAAATCCAGAATGGTTATAAATTATAAAAGATTAAATGATAATACAATAGATGATGGATATTTAATCCCCAATAAAAATGAATTGCTAGAACGAATTAAAGATAGAAAAATTTATAGTAAATTTGATTGTAAATCTGGGTTTTGGAAGTTAGAATGTCTGAAGATAGTGTACCTTGGACAGCTTTTACTTGCCCAGAAGGTCATTTTGAATGGTTAGTAATGCCATTCGGTCTTAAGAATGCACCTTCCATATTTCAGAGAAAAATGGACGAAGTATTTAGAAAATATTCAGAATTTGTAATAGTATATATCGATGACATTTTAGTTTTCAGTAAATCTAAAGAAGAACATTTAGGACATTTACAATTAGTTTTAAAGGCATTTTTAGAACATGGAATTATTATTAGTAAAAAGAAAATGCAATTAGCTAAAGAAAAAATAGAATTTTTAGGAGTAATCATAGGAAAAGGAAAAATAGAATTACAAAAACATATTTGTCAAAAAATATTTAGTTTTCCTGACAAATTAAATAGTTTAAAAAAAATACAACAATTCTTAGGAGTATTAAATTATGCAAGACCATTTATAAAGGATTTAGGAAAATTAGCAGGACCTTTATATGCTTAAACTAGTTTAAAAGGACAACGAAATTTTATTCAAGAAGATATTAAACTAGTCCAACAAATCAAAGAACGGGTTGAACAAATACCACCTTTAGAATTACCTTTAGATTCTGATTACTTAATTATAGAAATCGATGGATCTCATCTAGGTTGGGGAGCAGTTTTATTATCAAAACCTAATAAATGCTCTCCCAAAAATACAGAAAAAGTAGTAAGATATAGTAGTAGTCAATATAAAGAAAAAGGAAATAGAACAAGTATTGAGTCAGAATTACTAGCTATAAATTACACTTTAGATTCCTTCAGATTATTCATCCGATCTAAACCTGAAATTACCTTTAGAACTGACTGTGAAGCCATAGTAAAGTTTTATAATAAAATGAATGAAAAAAGATCCAATCAAAGAAGATGGCTAAATTTCATAGGTAGAATCACAAATGATGGTTTAAGAATAGAAATAGAATATATTAAAGGTAAAGATAATAGATTAGCTGATATCTTAAGTAGATTTCTAACTCCTTTCCTTTCTACAGATGCAGCCTCCTCCACGATTCATTCCTCCGCAAGTAGCGAGACCTAGTTCTCAGAACCAGAACTATGTAGCCAGACCTAGCTTACAGACTCCTCGTCCGTATACTTTAGAAAAACTATATTTTGGTAAACATGAACTTTTATGTTTTCCTCCTAGTAATATCTCTTTTAGACCCTTAGACAAGCAAGAAAGAATATTTCCAAAGAACAACAATGTTTATTAGATAATCTTTGGCAAGCATTTCAAAAGAATGATCAGAGATATTTTTTAGTAAGCATGAATGCACTTACATTTCATTTTTCTCATGAAAGAAGAAATTTCTCTTTTTATGTTGTTTTTAAAGGTAGATTACCTAGAGTTTTTCATACATGGATAGAGGTTTTAGATAGCATTAGAGACTTTCCCAATGCATCATACAAAGGATTTAATCATTTCACACAAGCATTAGATGTTGCACGAGAACGCATTGGCATAAATTTTTATTTGTCTCCTTCTTTGAGAACTGCACAAATAGATCCTCAGATCTCTTACAAAATAGCCAAAGATACTTCAGAAAAAATTATATTTTGTGATCATTGCAATGTTCTATCAGACACTGTTAAAAGGCTTAATGAGACAGTAGCTCTTTTAAGACAAGAAAAGCTCAAGCTTTTAGACAAACAAGCAGATTTAGAAAGACTCCTAATACAGGTAAGGTTGGATTATATCCAACAAAACTCCAAGCCTGCTGTGGAGAATAAAAGTATTGCAGGAACAACAGCTACTCTTGCTGAGAAAAGAGTAGAAACAGCATTCACTTGTGCTGAGAAACAAGTGGCTAGCCGGTTCCACCGGTAACCGGTAAAGGCATATCAAATCCGGAGATCCCTGGCAATTTGGGAAAAATTGCATTGTCAGATTTTGATAAGAACAAAGAACAAATTTCAGAAGAAAAAATTGGGATACAGAACAATCCCCAGAACTTGACTTTAGAACAAAACTCAGAACATGCTAGTATACAAATAATTCCAACACATCTGTATAATGTTAGATCCAGAAGAACTTTATTACGAAAAAGAGAGTTCAAGAAACTTATTGAAGAAACTATTAAAGATTTGTCAATCTTTAAAAGACTTTCAAATCCTATAGACTGCGAAGATGAATGTAAGACAACCAGCTCAGAATCAGCTACAAACAGCCCTATTCCTTATTCAGCAATGGAAGAAAGATGTACAAACATAGATAACCTTTCACATCCAGACAGTGAAAGAGGACTGGGACCAGAACACTCTGGCATCTAGAAAGATTTCAAGATCCAGATGGAGACAGACTACCGACTGAAAAAGACATCAACGGTTAATTTACCAAACTATGGTTAGTTAACTCTAGTTTTATTAACTATGGTTATATTTAATCATGGTTATATTTAGATTTGTTTCTATAAATATGTACAAAGTGTGTAAGTTTAGGGGCATCGGTCTTTGAGATCTGAAGCTCTCCTGTGTTCTCTTAAGAGTGTGCTCTCAAGTTCTTCTTGTAAGTTCTTTTTAGGGATTTCCTGAAAGGGAAACTCCCGAACGCTTTCTATTATGTTTTCTCTCCAAAAAATATGTTTGTTTTAAATTTAGTTCTTATGTTTATCATATAGAAATGCTGTCGTAAACAAAGAAGGTTTTGACAGCAGTATCATTCATGGCATATCATTTTTTTTTTGTAAATAATCTCTGCATCTCATGTATTCTAAGATTTCTCTAAACCTTAGGATCAAAGGCTTATCTTAAGTATATGATTGTTGAAACTTGTCCGGTAATCCTCTGAGTCATCCGTGTAAGTCCTTTTTAAGCCAAGGTTAGGCGGCAGTAGGCAAAATGGATCGAACATGATGAAAGAAAGTTTTAACAAACTAGCGTAATCTTTGAGCCTAAGATATCCTTGTAGTAGGGATCAATACTTAGATACTTTCATAAATAGCAGAGCTGAGGTAGATACCTCTTTGCTTAATCTGTAGCCAGAAGCTTATTCGGTGGTAACAGGTTCAAGTAAATGTACCTGAAAGCTTTTGTAAAAAAAAAAAAGAAAAGAAAAAAGGAGAGAACATATGAAAGTTAGTAAGGAAAAGTACCAAGTAAGGATTAACACATCTTAAGAAATTTTTCCTTTACCTTTTCAATCAACTTTTCTAATCATCCTCTTCTTCGTTTGCGAACTCATTATAGTCTTTTTAACCATCTATCTCCCTTATAAATACGTTTTAATAAAAATAATAACAATACCTTTAAGAAGTTTTTCTTATATTTAACCCCTCCACATCTTTTGGTATCAGAGCACGTATTATGTCTAAACTTAACCATATTAGACATACATATGCACGTATTATGTATTAGACATACGACGAAGCTTCAAATACCTCGAGTTCCTCCTAATTTCCCTTTTCTCCTGAAGTCCATTGCTAGTCCATTTTTAAGCATCCATGACTAGGACAATTTCATCTCACCAGCATTTCCACTATACATATAGGAAAAGAGGGCGACAAAGGGGCTTTAGCCGATTATCCATAATATATATGCATGTACTTAACGTACAGGTAGACATGCATTTATGTTTGCACGTGTGTACACATATACATATACCTATAATAACATCTTCGTGCAAAAAGGTAAGGTATTAGAAGCAAAGAAGAAGAAAAGGGATTAGGAGAAAGTGAATTCTACACCGTAAAAGAATAGGAACACAAATTCGTACCTGAAATTTAAAATTAGTGAAGTACATAGATTGGGCATGCAACGGCTGTCTCACACAGATTGCTTGGACTTGAGAAAAAGGCATAGTTGGAGTATTGCTTCTTTTCAGATATACTAGAGGCAACGGATTTTACATCAAGTTTATTAGTAAACTAATACAGTGAAGAGCATTCTGCATCAAGCACCAAGTGAAAATGACATGGGAGTGCTGCTTCAAATTAAACCATACAGGTGTCAGGGAGGTTTTGGTAAATTATTTATAGAAAAGTGGGAGTATGTGCTGAAAAGCTATTTGGATTATACAAGCTAGGGTAATCCAGAAGCACAGAAAGAAGTGATTTGGAACTTCAAAATAGGTCTACCAATAGAAAAGTAATGTCTTTGTTTATTGAGATGTTAGCGAAGAAAATAGAGTTCAGACTTTTGATTAAAAGTAGTGTAGAGGGGAGGACAGACAGATTTACTAGTGGTATAAATTTACACCACCAAGAGGAAGGATGCCTATACTGGACAATGTACTTCTAGGCATTAAATGGTGCAGTATGTCATGATGAGTTACATACATTTAGATTACGGAACCCGGGTTTGTCTGCACCATCTCAAACCCTTTCGAACTCCTCCCTAACCATTCCCTACTCCTTAACAATCATCCTCACTTCGTTCCCCTCCACCCATTCTTTGATTGGTGAAGCGGCACTAACTACCACACATTAAAGTAACTCAGGTTGAAATGTATAAGTAACTAATGTGTTCGAACAGAGAATAGGGCTCCTAAAAGTTGAAGATACATCTTTCTATTTGCTCATGGGATATATTACGCATATATTCACAAAATTCTAATGACATTGTTTGTCATTAGGATTGATGGTCTAAGACTTAATGTTGATGACTGTAAGCTTCTGGTGAAAAGAATATAGAGGCTGACTTAAAATTTTTTGTTGTAAAAAATTACAGTTGAAGAACAAAGGCTGACTTAAGTCCCTAGTATGCACCATTTTTCTTCAATCTCATTTCACTGCTCAAGAACCATAAAATTTGCTTTAACATTATTTGCAGTTTCCTGCATTTGAGAGTATACACCATCAAGCAGCTAACATCTATGATCAAATGTAGAAGGAATATGCAATTCAGAGACACACTTGTTTTACATCTTAGACTTGACCACGGAGACCATATGCTTAGTTAGACATAGATTGTCCTCGAAATTATCTTCCAATTTTCCAAGCTAACTTATTGGAAAAGTTAACTTCACAAAACAAACCAAATCACATTTGCCAAACAAACATACAAACTATTGAAGCATGAATCCTTTGTAACATATCGTCGATGTTACGACCTGATTATCCTTGACCAGGGAACAACATTGCACCAACAGCCATGTCAATAAACAAAACCAACGCAGCTGCAAGTAATTCCAAAAAAACATGATTATCACTGCAATTTTCTTCCACAACTACTACTAGTAACAAAGATGCATGTTGCCCCTTGGTCTTTACGAAGGGAAAGAAACCAATCGAGAGCTGGGCACTCCAGGTTAACGATTAGTGAGTTCGCAGTCTACTAATGCTAACATGGTTGAATTCAAGTTGGTTTAGCTTGCGGTTGACATAGCAAACACCATCGAGTAGTTAGCTGATACTGATTTGGGACCCACCCTCCCAATTTGGAGACGGGCATAAATCCTACTCCCTAACCAACGGCGCCACCACCACAATTGCCGTCACTCTTTTCCAGTAACAAATTCAATCAATCAAATAAAAGAGAACATAAAACACCAAATGCTTGTAGCATACAAGATAACAAATAAATATGAAGTAAAAATAGTTACGATTAGTAATAAGGTAGCAATGTGTTAAGGGTTTCCATCAACTATTCCAGCTACTAATTTCAACAGTACAAGGGGAAAAATTGCATTAATACGACAAAGATAAAATTGAAGTCAATGAAGTTGAAGAGAATTAGGGAGCATAGCTTGCGTGTGGTAGAGATGAGCCATGGCGAGAAGAGAAGGGAGAAAGGAGAGGAGGATGGGAGGTGAAGAAAAGAAATAGAGAGATTGCTATGAATACATCGAGAGGGGTAGGAGCGGAAACAACTAACAATGAGGATGATTGATATGCACGATACGGATACACAAATACAGGCACAAGAAGAAAGAGGTAGGAGAGTAAGGAAGCCTGCGTTGACATGCAAATCATGTCCTAGGTGCAGTCCTTAATAGCAGACTGAAGGAGAGACGCTTAGGGAGTTCAGACTCAACTAAGAATTTCTGAAGATGAGACTCTAGTGGTAGTAGCAGTTTAGGTGAGTTATATTAGAATTGGTGTTAGCTGTCCAATGAGCCTTATATCAAGAGTTTTATTTTAGTGGAAGTTAAGGAGAGTTCTATTAGCATTAGAACTCTTAGTTACCTTCTAGGAGTTGCAGTAGCATTGCATCTCCTTGCTTGCCTTAGGATATGCAAGCTATAAATAAATCCTTGCATTAGGTATAGGCATGGATGAATTAAAATTTTTTTTCCTTTAACTTCTTAGTTTAGCTATAGTTACTACTCACGGTGCATCAATGATCAAATCAATCTTTTGTTTTGGATTTCATTTTATACTCAATTTGCTGTAAATAACCACACAAAATAAAGAACAAACAAAATTTTGAAAAGAGTGGTAATACCAATAAGGTTTTAACACGTCAGCTTCGGATTGACTTATCTCTGGATCCTTGATTCTCCTCACTTGGGGAAAAACCCTCAACCTAAAGAAACAAAAGCTTTTGCCTACATCTTCTTGAGCTCTTCTTGTGTTCTAGTCGTAAATAACAATCTAGTATCAGAACCTTCGTGCGAGGAGCTCCGAAGCTTGGCGGTGTCAGTAAGCTTTCTTTCCTTCTGTATTTTTTGGTTTACCTAAGATCATGGTAGCTTAAATTGCAAGAAGGTATTCTGCTATTTGCCTATGGTATTATGAAAAATGGTAAGTTGATGAACTTACAGTTCAAAGGCACCTTTTATGATCTCGAGCTACTACGTCATGGAGTACAAAACGAACTGTGGGTGTGCTCGGTTCTGAAGCAAGGGTATAGGCTATCAGTTCAAGATGCTTCATAGAGAGAAGCTGAGATTGAGGCCGAGCTCTGACACGAAAGCCACTATCAAGGATGCTCTGTTTAGCCGGAGGTACTTGGGTCAAATCTGGTGAGAGATCGGACGAATAATGCTTGAGAACTGTTAGTTTTGATTTTTATCAACTTTTTGCAATATCAGGGTAATAGCTGAACATCTCCTCCAAGTAACTACTTACAGGTACAACCATAAAATGGAAGGCGCTGCTATAGTAGTTGTTGAAGACACCTATTGGTGTAAATATCATCAAAACAAAGATCATTATGAGCATACAGTTCATGTTCCCTCACCAGGGAAAGTCTCCACAGAGACTAAAACTAGAATCTATAGGTACATTGTAGAGTCCATATCAAAACTTTGGAATCCGATTACTAAGCAAAGGGAAACCACGGCAAAGGTTTACTTGGATGACAACATAGTCGATTGTTCTTCTGAAAAGAGGAATACAATTGACGAAAATCAAACCGATCGTATGTACTACGATTGTTACCTTTCCCTACAGGAAAAGGAAAATCTTGGAGAATCGACCGCACGAATGTCTGTTTATATTATGAGAAACATGCTGTAGCTATAGATTTCAACAAAAAAACTGATAACTCCATGGAACCGTATTATTTGAAACCAGAGGAGATTATCTACTCAAGGTCTATAAATATGGCCAAAGCTATTGACTTGAAAAGAATGTCACAACTTTCAGTTTACATCCCAATTACAAGATGTATCTTTGGGACGAAAGAATTGACATGCTCTACTAGACTCTGGGGCAGAGGCTAGTGCAACGCAAGAGAGCTTAATACCAACAGAGACAACTCCTGGAAAAGATGGGTGTGTTTATCAGATTTACGGGGAATAAAGTCCACGTAACGTAGGAAGTTAAAAGCCTCCCAATTGTCATTACAGACATACAAGGCAAAGACAAAACATACGAGTTTTTGACTTCAGAATGGATAATCTAAAGAATCTTTCCCCACTTAACAAACATTAGTTTGAGATTGATGGAGCACAGCTCCTGCGAGTACCCTTTCCTGCTCGAATATCACTTCATTATAATTGTCTGCCACAACATGGTGATAGAAAAATCAAATTCAAAAGAGATACCACAGTACCAAAGGAAAGATCTATACTTATAATATAGATACTTCAAAAAGCATTGAAGAGCTCATACACAGTATGCTGGAGCCTTTATATTCTGACGATCCATTAAAGTGGTTCGAAAAGGCACCAAGATACTGCAAAATCGAACTATGACAAAGAATTGCCACCAAGGCATCAGGGAAATTTAACAAAACCTAGGGCAAATATGCCTCCTATGACAAAGAATTGCTTGCTATCAAACTAGCAATCAAAAGTCTAAAGATTTATCTTCTGTATAGACACTTTGTCATCGAGACAGACAACAAATTTGTCGCACAATTCCTAAAGAAGAAAACAACAAATAACCTTGAGGAAAACCTCAGAAGGATACGGATTGCGATGTATCTAGAAATATTCACATATGATGTTAGATACATTCACGGATATACTAATATTGTTGCTGACCTCCTTACCATAATATGAAACGTTGGAAACATATTTGGGGTTCTACAGGCTCTAAAAAGGCCAAAGGTTCTGATGATGAGGCAACAACCTCAGCTCCCACAAGAGCACAAGTCATACCAACTCCCACAGGAGAATGCTCTACTCCCACGGGAGCAACAAACTCAGCTTCCACAGGAGCAAATATTTTGGCCCGACAAGTCAATATAGTTTGAGCTATGGCAAGGTTACGTGATACCCTTTACTCTCTTTGAGAACAAAGACTTCACAAACCTAATGGTCCAACGGGACTTCTTTGAAAACAAATAGTCGTCTTCAACAGAAATAACAGACCAAGACTATTGGTTCACCCAATGAGGATTCCTGAATGTCGATTCCATATACAAAGGGGCTCATACATGAAATATACATAGACATAGACAACCTGGAAGGCTACTACAGGTATATCCCCGATATATGCCTACAAGCAGCTACAACACATTCCAGTGAAGATCGGACCACATTCCAATTCACAATATGGGCGATTTGGGAAGAACGATAACACAATAATCTATGCACAATCATCCACCCAACTATACAGATATGGGAACTCGATAGAGCCACTGAAGACCTGCACCATCACCTTGTGAAGTTCGATAAGGAGAACTTTGACGAAGATGATGAAAAGCAGCAGGCGATGGAAGAATTTTTTCGGGAAGCAACCTGTATCGATCAATCCGAGAACTCACTTGTCTATGAAGAAAGCAATATCATCTTGGTTAACAAGATCTGCAAGATACGTACTAGTCCGGCAGAGGCTAAAAAACACATCAGAAACTTTATTGGGTCTCTACACTTGGGACCGTTAGGTACCGAAGCAAGAAACATGTACTTAGCATCGAGGTACGTCACATCAATGTACGGATACACAACACAAGCCGATACAGAAATGCTCGACGCGGAGATTTTTCGCTACATCTAAGAAACACGAGCGAATCGTGGTGTCCACCTATCACATCAGCATCACATTAAGCACTGCTGAAAATTTTCGATTTCACATGGGCATCACATGGGCTTGAAAAGACACCTTGTCTTATTACATTGATGTAACCATGTAATAGTAAAGTGATAAGATCTCCTTACATTATTGTACCTGGCCACTATGTATATATCGGCCACTTGTTAGTGCAATGTTCTGATCAGGGACGTTAGAGCATTCCTTTGTAACTCTATAAATAGAAGGCATTCTTCTCACTTAGGAAAAAACCCTCAACCTAAAGAAACAAAAGCTTTTGCCTACACCTTCTTGAGCTCTTGTGGTGTTCTAGTCGTAAATAACAATCTATGGAATCAGAGCACCAAGCTTCGGAGCTCCTTGCACCAAAGCTCTGATTCTAGATTATTATTTACAAATAGAACTGAAATAAGTAGAGGAAAGCTTAAGAACACGATGAGAACCCAAGAAGATGTAAGGGAAGATCTTCGTTTATTTAGGTTAAGGGTTGTCCCCAAGTGAGCAGAATGGCCTCTATTTATAGAGTTTACAAAGGAACGCTATGGCGTTCCTGATAAGACTCCACTAACTAGTGGCAGACATATACATAATGGCCAAATACAATAATCTAAGGGAATCTTATCACTTTACTATTGCATAGTTATATCATAAAAGACAAGCTATCCTTTCAAGCCCATGTGACGCCCATGTGAATAAGGAATCCTTCAGCAGTGCTTGATGTGATGCTGATGTGATGTGTCTTCGTACCACGCTTCGCTGTGTATTATCTTATAATGGCGGGTGTACCTGTCCTCTAGTGTTTAGTCGTGTGTTTATCTTGGACAGTGGTACCTTTGTGACAACCTTACCTGCCTGTTGTCTAAAGGCCTTCCGTCTAGAGATAGATGCTTGCCGATATGGCTTGAGCTTAACAAACACCCAATCCCACACTTAATAGCTTTTCTCTAGACAATGCTTGTCTGCTTGTTGCTTCATGCAATTTTGAGCTTGTGCCAAGTGATGCTTTAGTTCCTTTAAGATAGAATCTCCGTCTGCACAGCTACCCCTGAAGCGTCAGTTTGGATTGGTCCCATTGCAATGGAAACAACAACAGGTGGTGTCCGGCCATAAACCACTTCAAATGGTATCATCTTAGTAGCCGAATGGACACTCGTATTGTATGAATATTCAGCACAATGACGCCACTGACACCATTTTCGTGGATGCTCTCCCGTGAAACATCTCAAGTAAGCTTCCAACCCTCTATTTACCACTTCAGTTTGCCTGTCAGTTTGTGGATGATAAGCCATGCTCATGTGGAGAGATGTTCCCTGCAATCTATTTACTTCTTGCCAAAAGAATTTAGAAAAATTGTGTCTCTATCGGAGACAATAGAGGAGGGAATACCGTGTAGACGAACTACCTCTCTAGTAAAGGTGGCAGCCACACTTGCTGTTGTGTAAGGGTGTTTCATAGGAATGAAGTGGGCATATTTTGGATAACCGGTCAACTACGACCAAGATAACATCCTTACCATGTGATTTCGGTAGTCCTTCAATAAAGTCTATAGAAATTTCATACCAAATGACTTGCGGTATGGGCAGCGGTTGAAGAAGTCCTGCAGGCCGAAAGGAATCAATCTTGGCTCGTGCACACGTTGTGCACTCAGTGATGTAATGGTGCACATCCTTAGTAATCCCTAGCCAGTAGAGTTGTTGTGAGAGGCATTTGAACGTACAAAATTGTCCACCATGTCCACCAAGGGCTAAGTTGTGCGCTTCGAAGAGGAGCTGTCTAAGGAGCGAAGGGTTTCCTAGCACTCGCAATCGTCCATGTTGCATCAAGAAGCCATTTGTTATAGGGGGTGTTTGGCTTTGCTTTCCTCCAACCCAACTTTTCAATTCTCCATTTCACGTTTTTCAATACATATTTTATAAATATATAAAAAATTTATTTAAAAATTTAGAAAGTGTAGAAAAATTCTACGGAGTGAGATCTTTTTATTGTATATTTTTATTATTTTTTTAGAAGTAAAAAAAATAGAGCTCGTTTTTCAAAAAGGACAAAAATATCCTTCATTTCACAAAAGCTCCATTTCATAAGCAATCCCAAACGCCCCCATAGATAGGTTTGGCCGATCTCCCCTTTCTGCAGTTTGGAGCAGGGCTCGTGTCTCCTCATCTTGCAGCAGAGCTACACACAAATCGTCCCAAAATGAAGCTTATAATGTAGTAATGGCAGCTATAGATGCGTCTACATAGCGGGATAATGCATCGGCAGCTACATTTAATTTTCCTGCACGATACTCAACTGTAAAATCAAAACCAAGAAGCTTGACTAACCATTTATATTGGTATGGTGAAGAAAGTCGTTGTTTCAAGAGGTATTTCAAGCTGAGATGATCGATCTTAATGACAAATTTATGGCCAAGTAGATAGGGACGCCAACGTTGTATAGCAAGAGTGAGGGCCATCAACTCTGTTTCATAAGTAGATTTTGCTAAAGCTGTTGCGAATAAGGCTTTGCTGAATAACACCTATAGGTCTACCTTCTTGTGATAAGACAACCCCCACGCCTCGGCCCATTGCATCTGCTTCAACAGTGAATGGTTTGGCGAAATTTGCTGGAGCGAGGATAGGAGTGGACATCATTGCCTTCTTGAGCTGCTGGAAAGCAGCATTGGCTTCTTCATCCCACCTGAAGGCATTTCTTTTTGGAAGGTTTGTTAGTGGAGCAGCAATGAGACCATCCCTTGACAAAACGCCGGTAGTAGCCCGTAAGACCGAGGAACCTTCTCAATGATGTGATGATGGAAGTTGGTGTAGGCCAGTCACGCATCGTGCTGGTCTTCGTTGGATCCGTCGCAATTCTTTGTGCTGATACTATGTGGCTTAAATATTCAAGTTGCTCGCAGCCGAACTTGCACTTTGAACAAATTTGCATAAAATAGCAAAAACAGTGGCTAGGTGCTGTAGATGGTCTTGCCAAGTGATATACCAAACCACCATCGAAGAAAATAAGAACAAATTTACGAAGTTGGGGACGAAACGCTCCGTTCATCAACGATTGAAATGTAGTCGGAGCATTAGTGAGTCCGAAAGGCATTACAAGAAATTCATAATGCCCATCATGCGTGCAGAACGCTGTTTTGTCCACATCCTCCTCCTTGACTCTTATTTGATGATAACCCGATTTTAAGTCCAACTTTGAGAAATAATGAGCGCCATGAAGTTCATCCAAGAGCTCATCAATTACCGGACTCAGAAATTTGTCCTTCACGGTAATGTCATTCAATGCTCGATAATCTACACAAAATCACCAAGAGCCATCCTTCTTTTTAACACGTAAGACCGGAGATGAAAATGCCGAACAATTGGTCGTATGATTCCTTCTGTTATCATCTCTACGACAATTGTTTCGATCTCAACCTTTTGGGCATGTGGGTATCGATAAGACCTCACACTTGTAGGTGATTCGTTCGGTAATAAAGGAATCCCGTGGTCATGTAAAAGCTTGGGTGGAAGACCTGGTATTGGACTGAAAATGGTAGAATATTTATCCAAGTTTGCTTATAGATCAGGAGGTGCACTACTAGTCTGTCCAGAGGATTCTCCCTGATCTTGCTCCGCTGCCAACTGCCACAAGGAGCAGAAAACCGCCTTTCTGTCAATGCTGGTTAGTTCAAAAAAACTTCCCTCTCTTATTCCCTTCAAAATAAATTCTTGGTCTTGCCAAGAAATACTCATCTCGGATCGTCTCCAATCACAGATGACTGGACCTAAACTTTCCAACCATTGTATACCAAGTACTAGATCCATACTTCCTAATGGAAAGGGATATGCATCTACAATAATATAAGCACCTTGTATTTCTAAGAGAATTTGAATATATATTACCTCAATGAATCAAGGGCGCCCGTCAGCTAGCTGAATACTTAGTGGTCATACTTTCGTGGACAACAATTGTAGATGCTTGGCTAATCGCTCGGAGATAAACTTATGAGTACATTTCGAGTCAATGAGTATAAATACCTCTTGCTTTTTTATTTTTCCTCGAACTCGGAGGATTTGAGTTCCGGCTAGCCCATGTATGGCGCTAAGTGAGAGGGTGGCATCCTCAACTGGACCGTCAAGTAGTTCCTCCAAAGAGTCATCTTCAAATTCTTCACTGTCTTGCCCTGTAATGGAATATAAGCAAGTGACACATTTGTGGCCACGCTCATATTTGTCATCGCAGTAAAAGCATTGACCCTTTGCCTTCTAGATTTGATGTCAGCAGCTGATAATTTTGGTCTTGCCGGATTGCCCACCATAGCAATAGGAGTAGCGACAGAGCGAAGTGTCGGTGTTGCTGCAGTAACTAATGTCGTTGCTTGAAACGCTGCAGTGAGTGGGCGCCATCTACTAGATCTCGTTGCAAACTGATCCATCGACTGTTTCTGCTCAAACAAGCGCGCGAGCACGTAGGCTTCTTGGAGCTCGTCGGGTTCCCAAGCCATAACGTCAACCGAAAGTTGTCTTGACAGTCCTCCACAAAAAAGTCCAATTAAATCTTCTTCAATAGCGTGCGGTAGCCTGGTGCGAAGGTCCTCAAATGATGTTTGATAATCAAAGACCCTCCCTATTTGTCGTAGTTGTTTTAAGGCGAAGCTTGCGCTCCCATAAGCCGTCGAATCAAATAGCCGCAGAATGCCATAGTTAATTCTTCCACGAGTGGTGTGGTCTATCACTTTCGAAATTGTGGTACCATCTATTGGCATCCCCCTCAAAATACGTTGCCACGATGGGTACTCGATCTTTAGCTATTGTCTTGTAGTATTTTAAGTACCTTTCAGCTGAATAAATCCACTCTTGCGGTTCCTTGCCATCTAGAGTAGGAAAATTATGGCGTTCCCTAGTCCATGGTCTTTGTAATTTTGTCGCTCCTAAAGCAACTTGTTGCAAGTTTCCTTGATGATGCTCGATGGTGGTGGTGCAACTGTGACAATTGTCTAGTAGATAACAAATTATTTGATAAAGAAGGAACAAGCAAATAATCACATAGAAACAAAGATAGTGCAAACAAGCAAATTATTGTCCCCGCATCCATCACTGGATAAGTGTATTACCATATGTTACATTATTGTATAGTTAGTGTAGCTTGGCTCTAAACAATTTTCATATCAAATGTCATATGATCTATGGGTCTTGAATCTAGAATCCATTATGTATTCTTTTTAGAATCTACAACTATGTATTTGTTACCTAAATTTGACGAATCTGAATTATAACTGAAATCTGAGGCAGCTTTAAGACAATAATAGTGTCATGAATACTTGTAACATATACAATTGGAATAGAATTCTTCTTTCATATAGGTGCAAGTATTAATTATACAACAAAAAGAATAGCTAGATTTTGGTTTAGGTGAACTTCAGGGGTTACTCTTTGTGCATAGTGTTTCATATAGTAATCTGTTTGTTAATAACTCTTTATTTGTCAGGTTGATAATCTTTGCCAGCAAACAATGTAACAAATGCACTGCATTCTAATAACCCAACAATCTGCACGTGCTCGTCTTGCTATCAGTAATTACTTCTCAAGTCTTCGTGCACTAAGCTCCCTCTAGCTAGCCCATCCAAGAGAATTATGCACTTTTTAGTGTTTAACTTTTTCTAAAGGGGAGCCATGGATGGATTCTTATCGACACGGTTGGTCAAGTACAAAAATTTGCTATAGGAAGTGAGTGAAGTGTCACGGGTTTAGAGTTTTACCTTCGATCGTGTAGCACTTAGTCACACCTCTTGTGGCTAAGTCACCCTTTTCCCCAACGTAGCTATGAAAAATAGTTAAGGAAGTTTGTATGGACGTGAGAGAAAGAAGGGAAGTAAGAAACACACTTGATAAAAGAGCTTGAAAAGAACTCTTTGTTGGCACTTAAAAGTTTTTACAATTTTGCTTCTTGGTTATAAATAAGGGTGTTGCCTTCCTATTTATACCCACTCCATCTCCTCAATGGAAAGTGAAGATATTACTTTGGATGGTGGAGAATACTTGATTCGGAAAGTTCTTACATAATCCATACAAAAATCTCACCTTCCAAAATATCCAATCTATGAAGAGGATTCTATCTTACTTTAGGCTTATCCTAAAATATCCTAGATATCTAGAGTATTCTACAATAGTTTAGACGTACCTTATATACAAGTACTTTGTCTAGGTAAAAAAATACATCTTACCATGGTAATAATGATGGGGAGGGAATTCAATATAGCAACATCGTGACATTCGCTCCCACATACTTCGTGATGCCCTTATTGAGGTTGTGCGGAGCTATAACGAAACTCTTAGGTCGTTTGGTAAAATGACCACAAGTTGTCTTCATATTCCTAACTTGCCTTGTTGTGTAGCCGACCCTTCCATTTGACCAAATATTAGGAGTAATATGGACGACTACCACGCATTGGAATAAACCAATGTTCCAAATCTTCCATGTCCTATTCTGGTGTAATATGATAAACGTCGAACTCTTAAGGATGCACTTGTGCTTGAATCCTCAATTGGTCCTTATTGCGGTGACTTGGCTCCTTTGTAGTGGTTGGAATTATTGGTTGTGTCTCCTTCTCTCTTGTCAATGGTTGTACGGCCAAAATAGTCTTGGTTTCAATTTTTGGTTCTCGCGACAAAAGTACAATGTACGCATTTCCCTCATCTAGTATCCATATCGAGTTGGCCAAAAGGGATACAGCCTTTATACCATCCATAAACTCCATTTAAAAAACTATAGCATAATTGTCCATAATCACAATATGAAAGTCCACAAGATCGGATCACTCACCTATGCAAGTTTCAACCTCGCGGCAATACCGAGAACGGATTTGGGTTCGAAATTAATTGTTTTAATCCATCCTTGCCCTTTCATGTATTTGATGTCAAAGCTCGTTGCTTTCTTCTCCTTAAAGAAGTTATAGGTCGCTCTGTGTCTACAAATGCTCGGACCTCCTGTCCTCTAACTTTGGCTGTCACGTATATTCGACCCTTCACCTCACGTTTTGGCATCTAAGCTTTGACTTTGACGGCATTAAGTAGTTGTAATGAGCCCATCTTTACTTTTCAGGTTTCCAATATGGTTCGTCCATTATCTTGATTAATGCAGAGAGTTTGTTTCTATTTGGGCATTCTCTAGCCATATGTGGTCTGGCATAGAAAAAATATTTTAAAGGTTGCTTACCATTTTCTCGATTGTTACCATTGCTACCTTTGCCTCTATAGGAGCTTTTCTTGGTCTTAGCTAGGTCAAGTGCTACCTCTTTAACTTGACGGCTATCACCACCATATTGTCTTTAAAGTTCTCGTGAAGCTTGCTCTCCAGGGCCTCGTAAACTCAATCAAAGACTCGGCTATAGCAATGATAGAGTTAATTTGAGGTATCATATGTTGGATCTCTATCCTTACTCATGTTTCTAATCCATCCATGAAATAAAAAAGGGCCTCCCTTTCCGGAAAATCGAGAATCTCTAAGATAACTTTGAAAATTCTTTCACATAGTCCCTTATGCTGCCCCGATATGTCAAGTATCGAAATTTTGCCCTTGCCTCGTTCTCAATATTCACTGGATAAAATTGTCGTTTGAGTTCCCTCTTGAACTCGTCCTAAATGGCAATATGTAGGTTCCTCTCTCGATCTAAGCATGCCTCCTCCTCCACCAAACTATTGTAGCATCCTCAAAATAAAGAGTGGCATGGTTGATCTTAACTACATCCTCCGGATAATGTGAGTACTCCTAAGGAGTTGCTTCAAGCCACAAAACAATATCACTCCTTCGCATTCCGTGCCTTCTTATACGCCTTGGGTTGTGGAACATCCACTTTAGAAGGAGTTAAATTTGAGGCATGACAGCAACTTCCTGGTTTGTGATCACCATCTTACAAAGCGCTAACCCTGCGGACATTACTCCATTAGCCAACCTTACACCCTCTTCCCTAAGGGTAGCTACTTTCCTCCTAAGATCATCCATGTCATCAAAGAGAGACTTTAAAGGCCTTATCTTGATGAGAGCATAATTCGGCCACCACGTTCAAGATGCCTTGCATCTCCTCGTAAAGCTCTTCATGTCCCATGTTGAGTTTCTCGATGCTTTGGCCAAACTCCTCGAACTGATCTAACCTATCGGCCACTACAAGCTCCACTCTCGTGAGCCTTGCGTTCATACTGCTTTAAGTCTTTGAACTTCTCCTTACATTGTTTGGTGCCCTCGAGAACTTTTCTTTTACTCTCTATTATGTCGTGGATGGTAACATCGCTTCCGCTTATTGTTTCTCCTTGGCAAAACCTAACTCTGATACCATTTGTCACAAAAATAGAGTTTTACCTTGGCTTTTGCATCATTTAGTTATATCTCTTGCGACTAAGTCAGCCTTTTTTCTAATGTAGCTATCAAAGATAGATAAGAAAGCTTGTATAGAGTTGAGAGAAAAAAGGAAAGTAAGAAGCACACTCGATAAAAGAGCTTGCATATATCTCTTTATTGGCACTTACAAGGTTTTACAAATTTGCTTCTTGGTTATAAATAAGGGCCTCCTATTCATACCAACTCCACCTCCTCAATGGACGGTGGAGATTATTTTAATCAGATGGTGGAGAAACCTGATCAAGAAAGTTCTTACATAATATTCATACAAAAATCTCCACTTTCTAAAGTATTTATATCTAGAGTATTCTATCTAACTCTAATGCGTCCTAAAATAGCCTATGTGTATAGGATATTCTACCATACTCTATACCTACCTTATATCTAATGCAATTTATCTAGCTAAAAAAAATATTTTACCAAAGTAACAAAAAGGGGAAGAGAAGTCAAAATAGTCATGCCGTGACAATAGGCTGCGATTTGAAAGCGATCAATCGAGCGATAGCGACGACAGTAATTACACCAGCAAGCGAGCAGTAGTGGTGGAATCGAATGTCTAACAGTCGTAATCTAATTAAAATCGGCTATCGGTACAACAATCAGTGGATGTCATGGTGGCAGTGTGGCACGGTTGATGGTTAAAGTCATCTACGGTAGAAGCATTGAGAGTTAGTGGTTGTGGCAGTGAGGAAAAGACCCTGATGGTGATCGGAAGAAACTAGCAGCAATGGCAATGAGGAGAAGAAGGGGCGGCATTGATCTAAGGTTCCTTTCATTTATTTTTTCTTTTTTTGTAATTTTTAATATCAGATTAATCAACAGGAGTTTCAGGTCGATCTGGTCCAATTTGATCGTCACAATCATTTTTCCACGGCGACGATGAACAGATATAGTCGACGTTTGACTGTCTAGAGGTTTCCTATGTAACGACAACAACAGATTTAGAATTTTCTAACATTGCTTTGTTGTCTTAATGAAAAGCATATTTAATTTTATAAAATAGATCTCTTATCATACAAAAAAATATATATCTTAAAACTCATTAAATAAGGAAGTTTTGCTATAGCTAAATAACTAATAAGAATAGTTTTACTAAGAATAAATTTGTTTATGCTGACTCACGTCAAGATATATATGCTTGGTTTAATACCAGCAATGATCCTTTTTACTATTGGCTATTATCACTTTTTATTTCAAATTCTTGTAATGTAAAGGTCCCTAAACTATGTCAAATGTTTGATTATTTTTGCTCCACCAACATACATTAAGTATGTATTAATTATTTTAACAATACTTTCCATTGATATGGATTCATTCATATATTGTTTCAAATGCAATATTTCTAGTGCGGCCTTGACATGTATGGTATATAGCTGCCTTTTCTGGTAGACAAAAAGACTCCATCAATTTCATGCATGTGCTTCTCGAACTTTAAGCCGAGGATCTTATAAATTAAGGCTCCATTCTTATGCCGGTCAGTCGGGTTAACTCTTTTTAAGGATTAATTGGAATAGTTGAGTTTACAAAGAAAGTTAACTCTTCGTTTCAAAAAAATGCGTTTGAGAGTGTGAGTTAGATGGAGTTGAAAGGAACAAATCAAATGTGTTCTTTCATTAAGTTAGTTACACTGAGTGTCTTTCAACCATTATGTTCTTGTATAAAGTTAAATAAGTATAACAGTCTCAACGAAGATGGGTAGACACAAGTTTGATGAGTGAGAGTTAATTTACTAAAATAACTAAATTTTTCGATGGGTAAACACAAAATTCAAGACTAGTTTTTCTTCTTTCTTTTCTAACCTATGTTTTTTGTAAATTTGAATGAGTGAGAGTTAACTATTAAAAGACTTTTTTTCGATGATTCAACTCTTCTTTTTTTAATTTTTTTATTTGACTTCTTTTTCGAGCCCTTCAAACCAGGCTAACTTTGAAATTAACTCTGTAAAAGATGAGGTTACAAGTACAATGCGTCTTAAAGCATGTTTTGTTAAACTTATTTGTCCAAACAAATAGTTTACAAGCAATGCATAGGAGCAAATTTGTTTAAATTTGGTGCTTCTTTTGCAACATTAAGTCATAAGTGCTTTTTGGTAAGTTATCAATTGTAGCTTTTACAAAAAAACTCGCTCTCCATGACATCTTTTCCTAAAAATTTAATGATTTTGCTCGTCCCTTACTTCGAATATTTTTACCTTGCAGAATCAAACAAATAGCTACAAATAATAATTATTAAAAATTACTTACATTTAATAAATATATATAAGTAAAAAATTAAGTATATACGAAATGGATTCACAAATCTAATATATATATATATATTTATATTTATATAAAATACATCTTTATATAATAAAACCTTCATTTCTTATTTTATAAATAAGCTCGTTACTGGTAAACCCTTGATTTTAAATAAAGCCAAACATGCCCTACACCAACCATAAGAAGATACAAGCATAGTTGGCAGACAAAGATTAGACAGCCTGGATCTATCCGAAATTCATCAATTCGGGACTAAAATCAGGTCTATACTTAGATCGTCCATGCATTCAAGCGGATAGATCGGAATAGGTTTCAAAATGACCCATCAACTAGATTGAACAAATCATCCGGAACATGATTGAAAAATTTCATTTCGTTTCTTGGAACCCTAATTTCATTTCATTTCGTTTAGCATCATCGCCATTGTGCTTGCAATCCTCGGTATTATTCCTAGAGCACAAGGTCCCACCTCCTACCGAGACTTGCTCCATGGGAACTGATACACCAGCAAGAGCTAACAACAATACCATGCATAAACAGGAGGTTTTTGCTAGGCCTCTCAGCGCAGGAGGATGAACCACACAGCATGTAAGAGCTACCCAAGTTGCAAAAATTATAGTAACCAACTAGTGAATTACCATAGTAGGAGATCTATTAGTAGGAGTTGAACAAATAAGGAATTGCTTCCTGAGTAGTACTGTTAGCCTAGAAGAGTTGTATTAACATTGTAGTCATTGGTAGCTTAGGAAGTATTTTAATTTGGAGCAAACTTTAGCTGCGACTAGAGTATAAATAAGTGTATGCTTATCATTGTTGAGGGGGAATTTACAACAAAAGTTCTTGATTCCTTTCTTATTCTGTCTTGCCTCTACCTTGTTCTGTCCCGCTCAGTGTTGTTCTTCTCTCTTTGCATTGTTCATCCAATTTGTATCAAGTTGGTACCAGAGCTAACGATCATATGGTCAATTGACGAAAGTTAGACCAGAATCTCCACAATCACTTACGCCTTCTGTGATGCAGGAAATTTTTGCAACGACCATCGTCGACACCAATTTCTACAACGTGAAGTCTGCAAGAAGTTAATTGGCAAGATCAGTACTTTGGTCTTCAAGCTAACTTCACAATGCTAATGGCTCAGATTAATGAAGAAAGAGTGGAGATGTGTCAACTCATACAAGAGTTGGTGCGAGGCCGCAATGCAAGTACAGACACCATAGAAACAACTACCAATCACAAACCCACTAAGACTGTACCTACTGTCCGTACCCTATCAGCGTTTCTACCTGCACCTAATATTCAGGCTGCAACATTTACGCCAGAGACAACAATCCCTACCTCATCTATTGCCGTTGATAATAACAAAACACCGACACGAACCCCATCAGCGTCACTACAATCAACAAAAACCGACAACATCATCTACACAAACCAAATCTTATCAGCAAAGTTGTTGCTAAACAATTAAATTGCATACATCTATTGTCCAATATTTTGTGTACTTCAACATATTAAGATACAAAAGATTACTGAGCATGCTAATAAGAGGGGAGGCTTGTATTATCTTAATTATATTAGTTGCAAAAAGTTAATAGTGTTTGTGGAAATGAAATTGATAAGAAGAATAAAAAAGTTTTGGTTTAGCATCATTGACTAAGGGGATGTTTAGAAGTGCTTATGACAATAAGCTTTCTAGAATGAAAAATATTTTGGAGATTATTGGAAAACGAGCTCGACATTTTTAACCTAAAAAATAATAATATAAGCCTAATATGATCTTACGATGGGAATTTTTTGTACTTTCTAAAATTTTAAGAAAATTCTGTATAATGTTGCAGAAAGTTTATTGAGAAATATGAAATCAAACATTGGAATGAATAGCAGAAAAGTACTCCCAAACACGTCCTAAGTCGTATTTCTTTTGGCTATTTACGTCATTTATTATCATCTTTATTTTTTGTATTAAGAAAAGTGACAACTTTATTTAAATTAATATATTCGGATGTTCTCCTATTATTATACTTAACGGTGTCATATAGTTTATGATATTTGTAAATAATTGCACTGTTATGATATGGTTATATGTTATGATGGATAAAGAGTTGCGGATATTTATAAAGTTTCGTAAGATAGTACAAACCCAAACTTTTCTTCCCTATTGCAGTATTATGCTCTGATAATGGGGGAATATTTAATGCATTTTGCATTATGTTCAATAACAAGGTATTATTTATAAAACCACCTATCACAAACTTCACAATAGAACCGAGTCGTTGAAAGAAAGAACTGACATATTTTGAACAATGTTCGTGCTTTTCTGTTCGGGGCTCATGTTTCAAAGACCATTGGATAAAAACAGTTCAGTTTGTAGTTTATTTGTTTAATCGCGTGCCATTAGAGTTTTGAAATTTCGAACTGCTATTGAAGTCTTATCTATATTTATCACTATACTATCTGTGCTGTCGTTTTTACCTAATTTTTGAATCTATTGCATTGTTTATACTTGTAGAAAACCTTAACGAATAAATTAAATTCTTGTGCTTCAAAGTGAGAATTTGTATGTTAAGGTCCCTAGAAGAAAAGTTACTGCTGCTATCATATTTTGTCACGTCATACTTTTATGATTACTGATATGATATTTTTTGAGTTAGAAATGTGTTTATAAGATGTCCATCTGATTCTGATATTTAATCAAAGATAAAGATTGTTGAAAATCTAAATTGGCTTATTGTTGAACTTAGCACACATATTAAACATGGCTAAAGACAAAATGTGGTTTATGACTTAGATCACGAGGTGTTTGGAACTACTGAACTTATGTCGAAGAAATAAAACTTGAGAAAGCTGAAGATATGGAAGAAACCCTTTCTCTCATCCTACAGACCCGCTTAAACTTCTTAAGATATTCTAAGGTAAATTCTAAGACTCAGAATGATAATTTAAACAAATCTAATAATTGATACAGGTACTAGATGGCATACGGGAAAATTGTAGAACAATTTCGAAAGATATTCACCAAAATAAAGCTTTCATATACTATTATTAATCATGTATCTTCTCATAGGCTAACACTAGCATATAAGATATTAATTAATCAGGTAGTAGTTATGACTTTTTGTTAGCATTAAAAATTTTAATTTGATGTTAATTGGACTAAAACTATGAATGAAGAAATAAAGACTCTCAACAAACATTTGACTTTGGTAATATTACTGTTAGCAAAGATAACAAAGCGGTTGGTTATACAGTATGTGTATATAATTAAATATAAAATAGATGAAACGATGAAGGGGTATAAAAATAAGATTAATGGCTAAGAAATACTTACAGACTTATGTGTTGATTATCACAAGACTTTTTCACCATTGCAAAAATTAAAGCATTAGAAATTACTATCTTTAGCAGCAAATTTGTTGATTTTTGCAACAATTTGATATAAATAATACATTTCTTTAAGTGAAATAGAAGAAGTGTATATAGAGCTTCTATCTAGATACGATATATCAAAAAGACTGATTATTCTACAAGCTCGCAAATGCATTATATGGCTGAAACAGTCTCTAAGAGCTTAGTTTGATAGACTGAGTCATTCTTTGAGTAAATATGGGCACAGACAAATTAATGTTGACATATATTATTATTATTAAAGAATTAGAATAATAAGGTAACTATATTTGTAAAATATGTGAATGATATGATTTTTATAAGCAACAGTACTGAAGAAATGTAGAGATTTAAGAAGTATTTAGCATCTAAATTTGAGATGAAAGAATTTATAGAATTAAAATATTCTCTGAAAATTGAAAAGCGAGATCTAAATAAGATATTATCTATATTAAAGAAAGTGTGTCAGTAATTTATTATCGGAGACAAGAATGTCTTATTTCAAATCAATAGTTTAACCAATCATTGAGAACTATATTTAAAAGAGCATCCTAATTAAGTAGTAGAAGGTAAGAAAAAATTAACAATTAGTAGTAGATTAAGTTATCAATCACATAGTCAGCTTGATGTAGCATGTATATTGTGTTATTAGCCAATTTATGAATTCTTGAAATATGAATCATACGAAAGCTATAAATAGAATCTTGAGATATCTGAAATCAGTAACAAGTAAAGAATTACTGTTTAGAAAATATAGCCATCTAAATATGATAGATAAACTAATCTAGATAGAGAAGGAGACAAGATAGATGGATGCTCTGCATCTAACTATTTTGCATTTGTTGATAGTATAGTTAAATGAAGGAGTAAGAAACATAATCTCGATGTTCAATTTTCTACTTAAGTTAAATACAGAAGCATGACATATGTAGTTGGTAAACTTGTATAGTTTTGTATATTATTGATGACGAAAGGTCTTACGAAATTGTTCAATGATAATAAACACGTTAAGATGGATCGACACTTTATTAAAGATAAATTGAAGACAAGATTGGTAAGAGTTAGCTTTTTTTCGTGTAAGTACACTTAGCATAAGTACTAGGAAAAGCACCTCAACAATTTTTCATAAATTACCGAACAAACTGAGCATCAATAATTAGCACCAGACTTGCGGAAAAATATTGGCGTGAGTCAACATTAACAAGTTCAATTTTATTATAACTATTTTTATTATTTATATAGTTATACTAGAACTTTTTTCAGTATTTTGTAATATCTATGCTATATATATTGACTTTTCATCATAATCAACGATCATAATCTAATGTACTGCTCCATCCATGAATCAAAAATAGATAAAAAGCAACAACTATTCGTCAGACTCGTACAAAAGCTTACTAGGAAGAAAATATAAGAAAACTGAAAACAACTAAAACATTTCAACGAATCTCACTAGGAAATAAGATGATTTTCCTAAATAAACTTGACATACCCTCTAGCCTGCCGCTTCACTGTCTTGGGTATATATATCCACAATGTGATACCCCCCATTGTCACAACCTACAAATTGGAGATTTCGATGACCAACTCTGAACGATAGATGAAAAGAAAATTTCTATACCCAGCTGCCAAAACTACCGAACCATCTTTCTACAGTTATCTGAATGTACAAATGTTTTCAGTTCTCATCCAAACAAGCCCCTAACAAGCACCGGTCCAATCTTGAACATATCTTGAAAACAATAACTACCAAATGAAGCTGATGTTGAGAGAACCATTTTCTAAGTTGACGTAATTCTAATTTACAACACTGCATTGCTCTAGCTTTGGGTAGGTTAGACTACCTTCACCTAATACCTCTGGCAAAATTTTGTACTTGACCAACCGTGTCAGTAAGAATCCATCCATGGCCCCCCTTTGAATAAGTTAAAGACTAGAAAGTGCATCATTCTCTTGGACGGGCAAGCCAAAGGGAGCTTAGAGCACGGAGACGTGAGAAGTAGTCACTGATAGCAAGAAGAGAACGTGCAGATTGTCGGGTTGTCAGAATGCGGTGCATTTGCTGCAGCGTTTGCTGCCGGAGATTATCAGCCTGACAAATAAAAAGTTATTAACAAAACAGATTATTACTATGCACAAAAATTAAACCCTGAAGTTCACCTAAACCAAGAACCAGGTTGTCTTTTCATTGAATAATTGATACTTGCACCTGAGTATTTGAAAGAAGAACTCTATTCTAGTTGTATATGCTACAAATATTCATAACACTTTTATTATCTTAAAGCTGCCTCAGATTTCATTTTATGCAAGGAATCAAAATGGTTCAATGTTTGTATCTCCTAGTGAACTGCCATGACTAGAGAAGCATCCCCCATTACATCGAAATGTTCAATATGCAAACTTTAGATGGCTGCTCTACGGTAGAACAAAATAGCAGCTAAACCCAACACCATGACATGTTTGACTAATTGGTAAAGAACTGTTAATTTTGGTGTCCTACAACCTCTAGACAAGCAACTAATAGCATCAACTCAAGTACTAACTAACTAGCCCCACCTAATTAGGTGAACATCAAGAATGAGACAGCCACTTTTGTGATTAGTTTATAAACATCAGAAACACCTGATTAGTTCTTTTGTGAGAACCAGGCAACAGCTGAAGAATCAGACAAATCATTTGGAACAGTATAGTATGACCAGTAAGCATAAGTTTAACTATGTACCATTTGCCTACTCGACAAACAAGTTGATCCCAGAGAAGCTTACCTGACGAGTAAAGGTTTCTAAGGTTCCTAGCTTCCCCATAGCCATTGCCATCTGACCCATGTAGTTAGCAACATTTCCTGTTGATCCCGAAGGCCCTAGGGAGCTGGCTAATGTTTCCGCCAGGGACTGTTGCAATGCTTCCATACCTTGTGAAAGGGCATCCTCAGCCTGCTGAGATGACTGCTGAAGGTTGCATATACCAACCAATTGCTGCTCCGTTAGTGGCTCGAGGTGATTCATGAGGAGCTAGAACTTGCACAAATGCACTCAATGAGAGTTGACTGAAGAAAATTGCACGTACTGTGTACATTAAAAGAATTGCACTTATAACAAGGGCGCACAACTGTAGTAAGATGAAGATGAACTCATAAATCATGATCACTGCCTAAGTTTCTGGTTATATCATTCCGGAAAGGAGCAGTGAATAAGTAAGACTTTCAGTTCTGGAAGACCTTCAAATTTTAATAGAGAAACTACTTTTGATTGTAATCTGACTCATTCATGTCAAGTCATTATATGGTAGCCTTGTTGATTTTTTAAGATAATTCATAACAAAATCAGCCACATGCTTCTCTAATGTGGACCCAAGTGTGCACCAAAAGAAGAAGTAACTAGAGGCTGTCCAACAAGAAGCCATTTACTAGATTGGGATAGTATCATGGCTGAAAAAACAAGCATTTTCTGTTAGAGAACAACAACATCATTGAGAATATATTTGTTTCAAAGATGTTCATCTAAAAATTGAGCTTTTATTAATTATTAGAAAAATTAATTTGGAAGAGAGATGCTCTCGTACATTTTCTGCAGAGGGTTGGTAGGTATAGGCCTTTTCGAATTTATGGAAGTTGAAGAAGCTTGGACTACATGGACAGAAGTTTCATATGTACATTCTTCGTGCATGGTTTCACAGATTTTAGTTATAAAACATAGAAGGTATGGGCGCTGTCAATTTATGTCTTGTTGAATGTCTAAAACAATATGAGTATTGTCCTTTTACTACCAAGGAAGTTCTCAGTGGACTCCCAGCGCAAGGAGTTTAAAGACTCTAGTTAAAGTACGCAACTAAAAAATGAGATGTTTTGCCAGTAAATTCAGCTAATACAACTAGGTTATGACTCATCTGACCTCATGAAACAATTAAAAAAGGACATAACAGTGCCTTGAGGTTCCTGCAGAAATTTTAACTGGATCTGATGAACCGAATGATGGTTAAATTTGTAAATTACACTATGCTTAAGGATGAAAAGACTATTTTACTTAGTTCATCAACAACACCTACATACAGCTGTAATTTGTAACTATTGGAATTGTTTATCAAACTTAATATATCTCCCATATTCCTGTGGTGAACAATTTAGTGAACTATATCACAGTTTGTCTTCTATGTAGTTCTCACGTGAAGACCTGATACCATAGAATAATACATTAACTACATTATGTACTTCAAGGTTCTGTCCTACTTATGAAAATTGAAACGGCACAACTATATTTATCAAATAAAAACTAAAAAATGGTATAAGTACGAAACAGAAGATGCACCACAAAACAGTTCTAAGAACTAAATAATAGAATAGTCAGAAGATTTTGTACCTGTAGAAGTTCAGAGGACCTGAAACCACCCAGCCACATAAAGCACCGCTCTGCAGGCGTTTTCCACATTCCTGATAAGATGTGGAAGACATCAGCTTTTGCAGCAGTAGCCTTAAGCTTAAACATCTCATCATAGTGTGCCATGATATTTTCCACAATAACACGGAGGTCGTAATCACTTGCATGAGCATTCACAGTAGTTCTCAACTCATTTATTTGCTTATTATGTTCCTCCAACCACCTGGAGTATTCTGCATCAAAAGCCAAAGCCCCTGCAATGCAAAGGAGAGAAGTTCACATATATGCAGTCCAGAAAGAAGAAAAATAAATGAAATCAACAAGTTCACTTGATTGTGTCAACTCTCCTTTCTAACCTGTTTCCAGCTTTTTGGTGGTGACTTAATAGAGTTTTGGAATGTGGATGTAATTCGAACCTAAACAATTTTTGAACCCACTTAATTGGATAAGTCTTGGAGGTTATTGTTGTTGCTGTCATTGTCCTACTAAGAAAACTGATGAGATTGTAAAATTTGTAGTATTCTCTGCAAAATGCAA
This sequence comes from Acanthochlamys bracteata, assembly GCA_019914995.1. Lineage (NCBI taxonomy): Eukaryota > Viridiplantae > Streptophyta > Magnoliopsida > Pandanales > Velloziaceae > Acanthochlamys > Acanthochlamys bracteata. Next base: position 4,845,616 of record CM034140.1, on the reverse strand, counting down.
TATTCCCTAGTCACAGCAGCTTTCAATTTAGTTAAAGCTCCACTTCTTCTAAACTGGCCATACTTCTGCTCAAAAAACATGACAATAAATTTATAAAGGAAAAGATGTGAAGGGCAAGGGAATGCGGTTATCAGGACTCCTTAAAATCCATTATGTTAATTTGTTTAATTGAATACAAACAAGATACCATCAAGGACCAAAGCAACTTCTTGACAACAAGAAAACAGCAAGTCTGGGAAACGCTCCACCAGGCATTTCAAAATTGGTAAACTAAATGTCTTTTGAAGCAGTACCTAATAAAACAGCTCCATCCACCTCTGTTCCCTTCTTCCAATATGGTTAAGAGCTTTGTATGAACAACAAGAGCTCCGTCAAGGAGTAAAGATTTAATGGGGTTGAAATTACTGTATATTTTCAACTTATTTGACTCTAAAACAACAATCTATACATCCAGTGCAAAGTTGATTGTAATTTACCTCACAAATATTTTCACGATTATATTTACACCAAACATGACCACATGTATTACAAAATGGCATTCTTGCAAGCTCAAGCCCATTTCTGGACAATGTGATGTGTTACCAATTACAGTTTCCTCAAGCAACAACAGTAGTACTATCAAGACAACAAAACTCTAACATTAAAGTACAGAAAGAATCAAACTAGCGAAGAAGTTTTTGACAAAACTTCTGATGAACCTAAGAAAATCTATAAACTTAATGCAGCATGTGACATACGCCAACACCAACTAAAGTTTGAGTATAATTAATACCATTTCCGCTCTTATAATGGGATTGGTCTCCTGTGCTTGAAATAAAGATGCCCTGGATGAGAATAGTGGAAACTTAATCACCAAGGTTAACCTTTTCTACCAGAACTTAACAAAGATTAAGAGCACTATACACGAGAACCTGCTGCCGAGCTCGCTGAAGTTCCTGCTCAAGTTGAGTAAGCTTGAGCCTACTGTTTTCAAGTTGTTGAACATATGCCTTGCACAAAAAGAATCATCTTAGTTCATTTTTTCTGATTAATTATAGAAATTCTTTAGGTTGGCATGCAATATAGATAAGATCATGGTATCAAGAGATATAAGCCTTTTCTCCCAACCCAACTAACATTTTTTAGAAGGTAAATTTCAAAATTGTACAGTACAATAGCATAAATACCATGTCTTGTAAATTCCATCAAAATGATCAACCCAACTAACGCCATTGGAATATTGACTATATAGAAAACATTGCCTCAGAACACAGAAGAAACATTTGCGGTTGCAAAAGCCTACTAGCTGGTTGCATATTGGCTCTCTTATTAATAAATCTATACTATAGTAGAGTTGTGGAAGAGAATGTGCTATTCTGAAACACCAAGTATACCATTAATTAGTTAGAGGAATATGTGACTTTTGATAAATATGTAATTTAATACTAAATACTAGTTGATGGAATTTGTATTGTGTAAATGGGAAAAACTCATTGATTTGTAAAGTAGAATATAAAGTGACTTTTTAATTTTTTTTTAAAAGAAAAACAATAGAAAACCTGGGATCAACATATTCTTCATAATTTGATCGTATACCCCATTAAAGAATTTCAGATAATATATACCCTATTATAGATTTCGAAGAACATGGGTGGTAATTTTCGAATCCATGATTTTAACCTTATTTTGTTACACTATTTGGTATTTTATATTAGATAAACCAGTAATTTAAGGTTAAACTAAACACAACTATTTGCTGGAATTGTGAATGAGGAAAGTCAATAATTTGCCAATGAGAGTACTCATAATTTTTTGTAAATTATTTTCCTAGCATTTATTATAAGTTTTACTTTATGTCAATTTGTAAATATCCTATCAACATAAAGTAACTATTAGTTTATTAAAATAGGAAAAAAAGAAGAAAAACTTTATATAGTGTTAAAGAACTACAAATTTATAACTAATTCATTTATGAAGCTTGTGCATGTGCTCATACAAAAGTCCTAGGACTTGTATAATGCAATTTAATTGCAGACATTTCACAAATTTGAACGCTCATTATTGTAAAACATAACAGAAATTTGCAGGCCGAAGTAAACATCATAATATAGAAAAAACGATGACTTTTGGTCAAGTACCATAAAACAAATCTTTTCATAATCAATTCTGAGAGGGTTTTTTTTGCAAGCAATTAATGTGGTCCTTCAACACTAGCCATTTTCACTTATGACCATTGTTTTAATAATTCAACATCGTGAACTGCCATAGATGTCCTCAACATGGATACATGAGAATTGACTACAATTTCCAGGAGTTTTTAACACTGAACTTTAAAATATTCTCGATGGCTAAGGTTCTAGCAAAATACTATTTAAAAGAAGGTAAGGCCTTGAACTTGTTACCATGGTTGTCATTGGATTAGACAATGACTATGCCTAGTGCTAGGAGTCAAATGTTATCCTTTTACGTATTCACATAAAACTAATTGGAATACTACTATCCCATACATGGAGCAGACAAGGGACTTACTTTTAACCTCCATACTGCCAAAAGTAGATACACTACTTTACACTTTCATGATGTTTAAATCAACATTCGTTAGGGCTAACCGACTAAAGTATGGTATATAGAAATTTGTTGATTTATCATTCATCACGGAGTTATCTCCAAACAGCATACTGCTTATGAAAGATAGGTAAGCAAGCGAGTAAGAACCACCGAGGCTTCAAGATCATATTAAAATAAACATGTAGACAAGCCTAAATACTGCAAAATCATCCCTATGAAACAAAAACAAAGAGCCCAACAACACCTATTTATTAGGCATAATAAGCTCACCCACAGGCTAAGTTACATAATGTGGTTCACCCCTCATTATAGCCAAAATACTTGCATGTCACAAGAAAGTACGTATATCCTTTATCCTCTACTGTTGTCATTGTTCATCACATTTAAAGCAACATTTTGAAATATTTTGAATTTAATTCGATCATGTCTTCTAGACTTCTACGCTAGAATTAACATTTCAACTTGTGAATTTTTCAAGCAAGAAAAAGTCAACATTTGTTCAAGTAATTCCTTAGAAAAGCCAAGTATATATCAGAAGTTGCATAGGGATAGGAACTAACCTTTTTCCTCAACCGGCTCTTTCTTGCAGCTTCACGATTTTGAGCTAGCCGGCGCTGCATCTGAGGTAAGCAAAGGAATATGTACAACTTATTAGAACAACAAATCTTCAGACAATGAGTGCTAAGCTAATTGCAATCGTAGATCACCTTTTGATCTCCTACCTTGTCCTTTGATTTGTCACTGGAATCAGATGCGTCCACTATGGCTTGGCTTTGCTCAAACTGCAAAACAGGGTGAAGGAGAAGTATCAACTATGTCACTTACTACTGTTTAAAAATAAATATGAAGAGACATTTTTTAATAAGGCGGGAGAAAATCTCAACCGGAAACAATGATTATTGAAGCCATCTACATAGTATGCAATTTCACAAATGTGAAAGCAAAAAATTCTGATGACAAGTGATTACAAGCTCAGAGTAAATTTTAACTTGAGAGATCTCTGAAACCAAACTTGAAATAGTACTATTGCAAGAAGTATTTTCATCCACATAAAGCTCAAGGCACAGATACCATGTTCATTAATCTTTGAGCCACATGTGTAGATGCACACAGAAGTGAAAAAAACAAAATTATGACTTAGCTTAAGCAGGCATTTAATTTGACAATTTTTATTTAATTCAGATTGAAAGGATAGCCTAATGAAAAAGTGGAGCACCCATTCCCAGGAAGGCAAACATAAAAGGATCCAAAAAGGTCAACAAACTAATAAAAGATAAAGGAACATATAATAACAATGAGAGAAATCTGAAAGATGAAGAGGAAATCTCACCGTCTGATTCTTGTCGTCTATGTCCACATCTGTTGAGGTATCTGTCCTAGGACTAGCATCAGCCATTGCGGACTCAGCCCAGTTCTCAAGGTGATTACGACACAATTTCACTGGATTTGGCTGTTGACCTTTCTGTTGTTGCAATGGCATTGACCCTCCCAGGCCACCACTGATAAATGGTGCAATTTTACTTGCACCTGCTGGCTGCGTGAAACAGAAATAAGACAGTAAACATCTCGCTGTATAATCTTACAATAGAAGTTTTAGATGAAAATTATTGTTATCAGTTGATAAGTACTTTGCCTAATGTGCTGAATGGTTGATGACCGGAAGCACCAAGGTCACCATCTGCTTTTATGCTATATGGAGGACCTACAAAACAAGTCTGCCAATCTAAGACACAGTGGGATTTTAAGGAGGAGAAAAAGCACATCAAGAGGCATAAGACACTTTACTTTTACTGACATTAACAACATCCTCTAACCCAGTGGACTGTTCCATTGAAGGAAAATTTGAAACTCGATAGGTGCATATTTTCCTGTGAAACACTAACAAGCACAATTTCAAGCACATGTCAAAACTTGCTCAACAAGATAGTATGTTGACAAATACTATTAAACTAAGTACAGATGTTGCAACAATAAAACAGTATAACACTATAACATGAAATGAAAGGCCACTTTTATCATAGAGGTAGAGTCACCTTTACAATAATGTCATCATTAATTATGAGTATGACTTTCAATACATAAACCTACTAATACCAAATCATGAAGTGGCCTATATCCTCATCAGAAGGTGGCCAAGATAAGCCATGCTCATTACCACTAGGTAGAAATGTGTAGCAAAAAGATGGAGGTAGAAGGAGAAAGAGGAGATATTGCTAATGCTCCTCGAAAGACACCCATATGCCTACTTCAATCCATGCGCCTAAGCTAACCTTCTCCTTGTCCTGCATTAGGCATATTCTTTAAACTGCTTCTACATTCAATTCATTATAAATTCACAAATCTGGGACATCTTGTTCATGGACACATGCACGCTATGTATATATATATATACACATGTGTATATATATATATATATATATATGTATATATACATATATATATATATATATATATATATATACGTTACGTATCTACATATATATACATACGTTGTACATGTGTATGTATATATATGTATACACATATATGTGTATATATATATACATATGTATGGGATAGGATATAGGCACTCCATGTGCTATATGCACTCTATTGGTTTCTCCGGTCATATTTAGTCGGAGAGACCTCCAAATCCGATCTTCACCGTTAAATAAGTAGAACTATGTGTTGTAAACATGCTCATAAAATTTCACTTCAATCGGACCACGAATCGACATCCATCCGGCAACTTGATTAACATGACTCAAATAGTAAAAGTTGACAAAATATATATTTTTAGTTTTTAAGTCATCTTGATCAAGTGGCCAGATGGAGGTTGATCGTGTTCCGATTGAAGTGAAATTCTGTAAGCATGTTTCCAACTCATGGTTCTACATATCCAACAGTGAAGATCGGATTTGGAAATCTCTCCGGCCAAATATGGCCGAACAACCGATAGAATTCATATAGCACATGAAATGCCTATATCATATACATGTATACATATATATATATATGTATACATGTGTCTGTATATATATATATGTTACGCTTCCAAAGAATGAAATACTACTAAGAAACCTAAATTGCTCATGAGGTTTATTTTACAGAAAGCATTGCAGTAGTTCATAATTGAAGTAGAAACAACGACGCTATTGCCAGCTACAAAAATTACTTAATGGAAAGATTTTCTTCATATTTCTATATTTGTTGCTTATTATTATCTCAATTAGCTCTCCTTTGCTCTCTTTTCGCTTGTTACTGCAGTTAACACCCATATTGAGCCGAATGAGGCTTCTTCATACTTATTATGAAATTTAGTGAATGTTTCGAAGTGTACTCTAAGAGTTATTTCTATTCTCTATTGCGTATAGATGTTTCTTATTTGGGTTTTGTTTTTCCTATTAAGAACAGACAATCTAGATATATAAACTCTTTGGAACAGTTTAGAGATTGAATGATGAAAATTGCCTTCGCCTATATAGCAAATGGGTTCGGAACCATTTAAACAAGGCTAGGTTCAATAACTACAGTTATACCAATTGTCCCCATGTGCTTACAAGAATAGTCCACAAAAGAAATAATGGATAGTCCCTAAAGAAATAATGAATATTCCGCCAAAATAAAATGTTAAAATATGTGTCCTTGGTCTGATACCATCTCTGTTTGTCTAAGTGGAACCCTTTCAGCTTGAAATTTCGGCCCACAATGGCTGAAATTCTCTTTGCCTTTATGAAAACAACAAATGTAACCAATATATAGCCTCTCTCTAAGGGCAAGATGAGAAGCCGCACCTCTTACCTCCTCGCCATTTCCCACTGCCGCTTCATGCTCATCATTATACTTCGGATAGTAACGCTTCCACTCACTCTTTCCATCTTCATTGTCATTGTAAGGTGTTGGTGCTGCGTCAACACCTTGCGCCTCTAGCTTTTGTTGAAAGGAAAGGGTAAACCATGAATAAAAGATCTATCGATATCTTAAAGAACTTTGGAGATGCTAGAGAACTCAAAGGAACCGGTAGGGCATGATCCATGGAGATTAACCGATAGGACTTGATCCATGAAGATTTAATTGGTAGGACTTTGATAGATGGAGATTACCTAAATCCAAAAGAACGGGAAACTCCAACAATTTTGAGTAAAAAAGCAAATTTGTTGATGTTTGACTACTAGTGGGATGTAATTTATATTCTTTAGAATCTAGAGACTTTACAAGTAGGAGACTCTTATAGAGGGCAAATAAAAACCCAAACTTAAAACATGGTACCATTTCTTTGGTAAGAAAGAAATATTATGTAGGACCTCTAGGTTATTGATACTATTGACTAGATATACAAGACAAGAAAGTGAAAGATTATGGCACCATCTTCCAGTTAGCAACACCATATGCAAGGCAATTTGAGATGAAGCCCATTTAGAGCGAAAAGAGTGTAGTATCATATATATTTTCGGTTGCTCAAACATTTATAGATATATAAAGGCAACATAGCAAAAATTGTGCATATTGATTTTGTTTAAGAGATTATTTTTTGCACTTAATTCAGATATTAAACCCAACTTTTTGATATCAAGTAAAGGACAGCTCAAGTGATAAATATTCAACAAAACAAACTACTACACTTCAATTAGATCGTTAATGGAAATTGCACATCACATGCAATCACAACAAACAAAACTCTTTTAACCATTACTTCAAAAACTTGCCAAATATATATATATATATATATATATATATATATATATATATATATATATATATATATATATATATATATATATATATATATATATATATATATATATATATATATATATATATATAAGGATAGGATATAGACACATGTCATCCTTAAAGGCACATGTGTACACATGCCGGCCAAAAGTGGCCGGCAAGCTCTCCAAATCCAATCTCCACTGTTGGATATGAAGAACCATGAGTTGGGAAAATGTTGATAAAATTTCAGCTCAATCGGAATACGAATCGACCTCAATCGGAACTCTTGATCAAAATAACATAAATTTTTAAATTTGACAAAAGATATATATTTTGTTTTTGTGTCATTTTGATAAAGAGTTCCGATGGAGGTCGATTTGTATTCCGATTGAGCTGAAATTTTATCAGCATGTTTTTAACTCATAATTCTTCATATCCAACGGTGGACATTGAATTTGGATGTCTCGCCGACATGTGTACCATGTGCCTTTAAGGATGTCATGTGCCTCTATCCTATATATGTATGTATATGTATATGTATGTATATATATATATATATATATATAGGCACATGCCATTTTTAAAGGAACATGTGTACACATGCCGGCCAAAAATGGCCGGCGAGCTCTCCAAATTCAATCTCCACCGTTGGATATGAAGAACCATGAATTGGGAACATATTGATAAAATTTCAACTCAATCGGAATACGAACCAACCTGCATTGAAACTCTTGATCAAAGTGACAAAAAAATAAAATATATATCTTTTGTCAAATTTAATCTTTATGTCATTTTGATCAAAAGTTCCGATGAAAGTCGGTTTGTACTCTGATTGAGCTGAAATTTTATCAACATGTCCTCAACTCACGGTTCTTCATATCCAACGGTGGAGATTGAATTTGGATATCTCGCCGGTCACTTTTGGCCAGCATGTGCACCATGTGTCTTTAAAGATATCATGTGCCTCTATCCTATCCCTATATGTACATATATATACGTATATATATGGAGAGGATAGGGGCACTCTCTCTTTAAGAGCACTTCCGGACACTCCCTCTCCGATTTATGGCCGAAGTGACCTCCAAACCCAATCTCCACCGTTGGATATAAAGAACTATGAGTTAAAAATCTATCTATAAAATTTCAACGCAATCGGACTACGAATTCAGCTACATCCAATCACTTGATCAAGATGACAGAAAGTAAGAAAACTTAAAATTATATATGTTGTATAATTTCTGTCATCTTGATCAAGTGATCGGATGAAGATGAATTCGTTATCAAATTGAGCTGAAATTTTATGAGTAGGTTTCTAACTCAAAGTTCTTCATATCCAACGGTGGAAATTGAATTTGGAGGTTATAAACCGGAGAGAGAGTGTCCGAAAGTGCCCTTAAAAAGAAAGTGCCTCTATCCTTCCACTATATACATATATATATATATATATAGGCACATGTAGGCCTTAAAAGCACATGTGTACACATGCCGACCAAAAGTGGCCGGCGAGCTCTCCAAATCCAATCTCCACCGTTGGATATGAAGAACCATAAGTTGGAAAGATGTTGATAAAATTTCAGCTCAATCGGAATACGAACCGACCTCCATCGGAACTCTTGATCAAAATAACATAAACTTTTAAATTTGACAAAAGATATATATATATATTTTTTTTGTCACTTTGATCAAGAGTTCCGATGGATGTAGGTTTGTATTCCGATTGAGTTGAAACTTTATCAACATATTTCCAACTCATGGTTCTTCATATCCAACGGTGGAGATTAGATTTGGAGAGCTCGCCGGCCACTTTTGGCCGGCATGTGTACATATGTGTCTTTAAAACCTACATGTGCCATATCCTATATATATACATATACATATGTATATATATATTCATATGCATATACATATATATATTCATATGCATATACATATGTATATATATATTCATATGCATATACATATGTATATATATATTCATATGCATATACATATATATATATATATATATATATATATATAGAGATAGAAGTAACCGCACCTTTAGGAGCACCATGGTGGGGCATCATCCCATTTACAATGCTACAAATTAAATCTCCACGGTTAGATACGAAGAACATGAGTTAGAATTTTTGTGACAATATTTTAGCTCAATCAAATCACGTGTGTATATATATATATATATATATATATAATCCTGTAATTTTGAGAACAATATCCATAGATTCAGACAAGGAATCAAGCAAAAAAAGGTGCAGAGATATACATGGTTCGAGTAGTTGACATGGAAGCTCGGAAGCTGGGCATTTCTCTAACATCTTCCTTTCTCTACAACCCACTTTTCTTATCCATCACTTGATCGACCAAACCGGATGAAATAAAATCAAATTCTTGACACAATCCAACCTGAAAAACCGAAAATTTTGGAGCTAATCCTGCTCGAGAAGAGAACCAAGAGAAAACCAAACCAAGCATGAAAGAAATTTCCGATTCTGTTGATTGCAATTGGAAACAAAGAACAAATAAAAGAAAACCAAGAAGAAAACTTCGTCTCACTCTTTCTCTCTGTACTGAGTTTCCACCAGCTTCGATTTCCAGCCACCACCACCACCGCTATCAAAAATAACAATAAAAATGAATTTTTTAATTAGTAACTTGTTGGATTGGTTACTAAAGACGCATCGTATTTTATGTAATAAATCTGGGGAAGCGTTTGACGTTTGAGCCACTCCAATCTCAATATGTCGTTTTCTTCTCTCGAACGAACGAACACTTCTTCCTCATTATTTTATTTATTTTATTATTTGTTTGTTTTTTTTTTTAGGAGATCTGGATCGATTCATGGAGGATGAATACAGCCGTCCGATTTGTTTGGCTAAATAGGGGTCTTCTTTTGATGTTTGTTTTGAGATGTAATGCAGGTAGGTGCTGTTTTAGAGAGTTTATGAGCTACCTTTTATTTTAAAAATATTACCTCATAGCTTTTAATAAATTTTTATAATAATTAAAATTTATTTTTGAATAAGGGCGTGTTATACTTTATATTAATTTATTTAATGAAAATAAATTTACAAAAGTGAATTTAGAATTGAAAGTGAATTTGATTAAAAAAAGCTTGTATTTATTTTATATTAAAAGTGTTTGTGAATTTTTTTTTGTTTTAGATTTAAATTTTAAAAATGAACTTTTTGCAAAAAAACTTAGTTTATATTTTATGTTATATTTTATTTTAAAATAAATTGAAAGTTTAAAGTGAGTCTGTCAAAAAAATAAATTTGAAGTGCATGTTGAAAAGCCCTAAGTAAAACATATATTGTGTAAAATTTAAAGTAATCACCCTAAGATTATCGAGTTGATCCTATCACAGAATTTTTTTAAGACTGCAAATACGTGTAAACATTAAAAAATAAGTATAGAATAATCTCTAATTGAAGGATTTTATATAGTAGTACAGTAAACTATCAAAATATGCCAAAATCATGCAAACATGATACTGAATCAAGCATCAAGATGAAGGCGTTAAATCTTTAAATTGAACGAACAATTATCTGTGTGCCATCTAACTACATCAATGCTATATTGCACTCATACATGTAATTTCATCTATCGTACATCTTAATTCCTAAAATTTATTTCCGGTGCATATTAGGTTAAAAGTTTCTAACTTGTCTAGAAAAAAGTCCTGACTATTTAATTTTTTAGAAAATACAATGTACGGCCATCGACCTACTCTAGTTGCCATGTCTAGTTAAAATCCAAAAATAGAAAATAACATGCTAGTACTGACATAGTACTAACCATATTAGCATTCAATTAACTTTATTTGTAAGAAATTATAAAAAACAAGAAGCGAAATTGTGGTGACCGTTTATGAAACTACAGAAATCACCTGTACTTAAAGCAAAAAACAAGATACCCAAATATATATCGCCGATGCACCATTAACCTTCTGCAAAACAACACGCATCTTAATTCTGTAGCACATAGAATCAAACCCACATAAACAAATGACGTTCGGATCACTAGCTGACAAAACTCAGATGCGTTTGGTTTAGCTTACCATCAAATAATTTTTCAATTCTTTATTTTATATTTTTTAATATATATTTTATAAATATTTTAAATTTTTATTTAAAAATTAAAAAATATATAAAAAATTTACGTAGAAAATTTTTTTTATTATATAATTTATTATTTTCTGAAAAATCAAAAAAAAGTAAAACTTTGTTTAAAAAATATATATATCTTTTATTTTAAAAAAATTTATTTCAAAAACACTATATAAATAAGTATTCCCTCACAGAAATTCATAACAGCTACACTCGCAGACAACTGACAAAAACTTGAATCGGAGTATACGTATAAAAAGATTTCCTTAAGAAATAGTTCTTGTATTGTCCACCCTTCCAATCAACTACTGAAACAATCAAACAGAGGTTTTACTCTGCAAATAGTCTCATCAAAGTTGAAGCAAAATTGTTCAAGAGGTTACAATCATACCTTCATCATTTAAAAGATTTCATCGAGAATCCTCTGCTATCTAGTATATGTTAAATGGTAACAACATGCAAAATCAATAAACATTTCTACTATGATATGAACCAGCTTGACAAGAAAGTCATCAACTTGCACTATACTATGAAGGGACCCGTACTTAAATAAACATCAATTTTCTTCTTTTTCTGTAGTGATGTCAACATATGGATGTTAACACAAAGTCAAGTTCCTAAGAAACTAATGACAGAATTCACTCATGGACCACATCTAACAAGCATGGCATGTCTTTAGAGGAAAATCCTTTAAAATCAAGTACATTCACAAGAACTTCCCAACTCTTTACCAAAATGTTACAGCATGTCAATTTTGGAAAGATTGGCTTCCTCTAACTGATAGTTTTCCAACAAGACAGCTACACAACATTCAAACTTCTTAAAAAAAGCATATGCTTACAGCTAATACAATGCATATCTAACTAAGAGCTTATATTCAAAAATCAGTGCTAATAATGATACATATACTAATACACATTAACAGAAAAGTCCTCGGGCAAAAGATATGTAAGGAGTAGATCTTAAAACAAGCGATGAGAGTTCAAATGACAAGGCCAGAGAGAATTCTCAATGTTGAATTAACTTTCTAAACTAAATGTGTCCTTATGCAGCTAGTGAATTTGTTAATATTTACTCGAACTCAGGTTTTATACTATTAGGACTTTTATTTTCTGACTCTAGAAACCTGTCATCATGAAAGGAACAAAGTTGATTATGAACTTGATAAGGGACAAAACCAAAAATATAGGCACTGCACCATGCTGAGTTTCAAATTTAATTTAGATTCTTTCAACCCTCTCCCTCTTCAAACCTAATTACTTTGATCGGGTGTTTGACTCTTTTTCAAAGTGAATATTATCAAATGTATGAATAAGGACAGTTCAGGATTGTTTGCCTCCTAAGCTTGTGAAGAAATTTATACTTTTAGAATATAAGCCATTAGCACTCAATATGTCCCTTGCCACTCTAGTGTCCAGTCCTATGAACACCTATTTATTACCTACTCATTTTCTTCTAGGATCTGGAGCTCTTACCTCGATCTCACTGCATGTCAATCTTGACCTCTTGATGTTGCTTCCTTATGACTAACCTAAAAGGAGGGTATCCTTATAAGGTACAAGATACCTTTGTGAATTAATTATCATAGTAGTACAATGGGAGATATCAGAGACAGAAATTTCAAGGTTTTAAAATTTAAATATTGAAGCAAACTAAAATTTGAATCCGCTTCTCGCGATTATTTGTTCATGGACAAGGGGTGTGTGTGAACAGAGTTGGTTAAAACATTCAACGAGCTCTATCAAACTAATTACTTCACGTTCTTCACATGTCTACTTCTTTCTCTAGCTTTTAATAATGTATCGTGATCTCAAGAACTTTTCGTAATCTTTTTTTTTCATGTCTTCATGACTGGCAGATAACCTTTCGCAGATGAAATGCATAGACAATTCTTGTTTTCTTTACTAAAGAACTTTTCGTAATATTTTTTATTCATGTCTTCATGACTGGTGGATAATCTTTTACTAATGAAATGCATAGACAATCCTTGTTTTCTTTACTTAAAAAGAAGATTTTGTTTTTTCTATTTAACTTTAGTTACTTTTTCAACTAAGCTTTAATAATGAGTCCTCAAGACAGATCAATTTTACAAAGAATTCATACAAGATTTTAAATTTGATTACGACCTTAACCCCATTACTCATTTACCTACGGTTAGAACCATAATGGGTTAGTTTATATGAATGAATTTGAATAAATGGAAAGATAGAGAGGGAGAGAGTCAGTTCTGTTAAGAGAATGAGAAAGTACACGGGAGTCCATTCAAACACCAGCTAGTAAGAAGAGGAATCATGAGAGTAATGCTCGTAAAGACAAAGTAACATAAAGAAGGGTAAATTTTATGAATTTAGCATTTAACTTTTTAATGTCCTGCTGGACGAGTTTAATATTAATGAATTTGGTTTTATGGGGAGACAAAGCAGCTACTCTTAAGAGGCTGAGAAAGAAAGCAAGCGGGATCGGTTTTCAAACTTGAAGAGTGGCTAGCATGAAGATGAATTTGTGAGATGGCAGCGCTGATGAAATGAAGTGAATAAGATAGAAAAAGGGATACAATTTGGGGATTTTGGCATTTTATTAGAATGAAAGTAAGCAAAGAAAAAAGCTCTTGATTTGGTGCTCCATCGGAAAAATTTAGGGTTGCTAATTTGGTGGAAAGACGAAGTGGCAGACATATATGGTGATTTAGTGCAATATGGCAGCTGAATCTACTGTCCTATCCTATTTTGACAGTTTCATCCGTCAAGTAGGACTATACCAAATGGATCGCATGTCCGGGCCAACTTGGAAACACTTTTAGTTAATGCTATGAGCATCTAGTCTTGTCAAAGGACCAACAATGATTTTGGATTTTGGAGAACAGGCACTACATGATAGACGTGGTTGGATGAGTATGTGTAAAATAGCAAACCTGTTAGGTTGTTAGTTTAAGAATTTTCAATTTGCATAGATAAGGTTCTTGAGTTGTTCCTTATTGTCTAGTTTGTTATGTCTAAATCCTTCTAAGAAACCAAATGGCCAACTTCCTAAGGTATTAAGAGACGCAATACATTACAACTTTTATTTTGTAGTCCCCTTACATTTAATCATAACATCTTCTGATTTATCATGTTCGCCGTTTTGGGTAGCTAAGTTGCAAAAACACACTTATATACAAATTCTCTAGCAGCTAGCACGAAATCTAGCGAGTTAAAAATGGACATACTAGAATCATAATTTTACATGTAACACCAACAATCCATAAATGATCATACATATAACTAACTGATAGTACAGCGATGTATTTGTTCAAAAAGAAAATTAAATATGAATTTATGTAAAAGTGCAACACCAGAAACAACTGCTGAGATAGATGAGGATAAAAAGTCACACTATACGGAAACATTTGTGTAAAACAATATACAATAAGGCTATCCACCTTTTCCAATTAAAGTGCACTTCGGAGATAAACAATTGTGGTAAAAATGAAACCTGTGATGAAAATCTGCTAACTAGAAGAAGATTATAACATCGGATGCTAAAACAATAGACTTTCTCCATTTTCAGCCTTTTTGTTCCCCGGCACCAGAGTTCGCTCATGACCTCAAGCCACTTAATAATTAACATGTGATCCTGCAACATAAATGTGTAGCATGTCCTAGAAACAGCACCAGAGTATGTAAAAAGCAAATGTCAAGGGCAAACACCACGTAGCATTGGTCCATTTCACCATAAAGTAGCATAGGCCCATTTCACCATAAAGTAGCATAGGCGGCCATGGAGAATGTGCATCAATATTTTGGTTTCAAACTTTCATCATCATTTCTGATGGCTTATTCATTGAATTCCCTTCCAAACCTCCATAGATAATTCAATCCTACAAACAGCTCAATCATTGCAGCTTCACTCTTAGTTTGATTAGCAAAGTAAAGGGTCTGTACAAGAAGTATGTTTGTGCTAGCCAACTGCTGCTGTTCAAAGTTACGCTCTGATTGCCACCTTATCATATTATGAGCAAGTGGAGCCAGCCACTCCAAGATCCTCGCCACTGCCTCTCTCCATTCTGCAGCAAGACCAGCGTCACGAACACTAGAAGTCATACTCTTTGCATAACGCTTCAACCTCGTCTTTAGGGCCACTCTTATACTTGTAGTCAGCATACTGTACAAATCATCTCTTGCATCCAGACCAATCAGATGAGGCGAAGCCACAAGCTTCTCAATGACAATGATGATATTAGCATAATGCAAAGCCAACCCAGCAGCCCCTAAACTCAATGGTGGGGCATTTGTTGATTTGCATTTCCAATCAAACAATGACACTGACATAATCGAGGCAACTACTTCAGGGGCAGACAAATTCCTACAGTGGAGATTCATTTTGGAAACAAAACCAGATCTCCTTCTATCCACACCATCCACTGCAATGCCACTCTGTAGCACTACCGAATCATTTCCACCAGCCATGCAACCTTTGAACGGTCCACTAACCATCCACTTTGGTGTTGGTAAACGATGGCTCCTAGAACGGGGAGGAAGAAGCACCCCATGATTCAATGATTGCCTGTCATTCCCACAATCTCTAACTCTATTAACAATTTTCTCAGATCTTGTACTAAAATGTAGCAAATTACCGGAACGAAATCTATACAGTCTACTAAACCCAGCCGAGCTACCTACTGTCGATTGGCTGCGTGTCAGTTTCGCAGTATTAGGCAATAATGCAATTTCACTCACTTCACTCCTTCCACAATCCAATTTAAAAACATCCATGAATCTAGCAGCAATAGTAAGAATGGACCTAGCAAGGAGTTTAACTACATAATCAAAGCTCTTGTTCCACAATGAAGTTTCACGGAGCGAATCCACAAGCTGTCTCTGCCATGCAACCTTCCGTTTAGCTTCTACAAGATCAGCAAGACGGCGTGCCGAATCAGTAGGACCTACAGAGGCGGCGGTGGCGGCTGCAGCAGAGCGGCAGAGCGATTGTTCGAGCTCGGCAAGAACTTCGATCTCGCGAAACAATTCGCCTGTCGCCCCAACGAGTTTCTCCATTTTTTGAACTTTTTTCTCCATGTTTTTGGATTTGAATTCCCATCCGGTGGAATTAACAGTGGGGATGAAGAGTTGGTCTACGTGCCGGAGCATGGGGTCGGTGCAGCGAGAGGAGAGACGAGAAACAGAGAGTGAAAGGGAAGAGAGAGAACCGGAGAGTTCGGCTGCGGCGAGGGTGAGGAGCTGGGTTTCATCGGAGGAGATTAGAATGCGAACGCCGGGGAGGGAGATTGCGTCGGAGATATGGAATGGAGAGGAGAGAGAGCAGTAGAGAGAAGTTGTTCGGAGCATTATAGCGGCGATCTCCATGGATAAAACACCAACTGTTTGATTTTTGTTGTTGAGTTTGATTTGAAGAATTTGATTGAGTGAAGATGGAAATGGTTTGGGAAAGCTTAGCTTGCCCATGGAGTGATATGAAGACGAATACACAAGAATTAGAATTGGAATGTTTTCTTTTTGTTCTTCTAATGAAGAAGAAGAAGAGGAATACGGAGAATCAATGCAAAAGAATAGACATATAGTTTAAGGGGTCTTTTAGAATAAAAATACTTTTATTTATTACGATAAATAAAATCTATTATTTTAATTTTAAGTATAAATAATAATAATAAAATTAAATTAATAAATTTTATAAATTATATCAAAAATTTATTTAAATATATAAATTAAAAATTAAAAATAAATAATTTTTGAATAAGCTTGATTTTATCAAGCAGCCCCTTAGTGAGGGGGCGGAGCACATCAATCATGATTTTAACGCGAGTTGATTAACTGATGAATGGGTTTGCATAATTAGTCCATGTATATTTCTTTTGGCAACTAGGAAATCTGTGTCCTTGTACTTGAAATGGCGACATCAATTTATAAGGACGCACAGATGCGAAATTGAGTTAAATTATGTGCAAATCACATTAGATTTAACTTTGGAGAACTTAACATTTCTTTTTTATTTTATATTTCATAATAAAGTTTTTAAAATATTATACAAACTTTTTAAAAACTTTTTAAATATAAGAAAGTTTGACATAAAATTTTTTATTATTAATTATTTTTATTATTCTTTTTTATAAAGAAAGTAATACTTATTTTTTAAAATTTTAAAATATAATTTTTTTCAAAAAAAAACTCTTTTTAATAAATACTACTAAATATTTCGAAAAAATCTATAGCTAGTTCCTTTTAAATATATTAGACATGTTCTACGAAAAAGTTATTTAGATCATCAAAAGAGAGTAACTAATTAAAACGATACGATATCCTACGGTTCTTAAAAAATACATTGCCAATTAATGTTTATAAACTTATGATCTCAAACATTTTTGCATACAATGTGCTATAAAGAAACTATTCGTAATCTTTGAATACACCAAAGGGCAAAAACCAACAAAGACAATAGCTATGATATTTAGCATCTATTAAAAAATTATTTTTAAATAATTTTTATAATAACTTTTTTATAACTAATTTTTAAAAAATCAATTTTTAAAAGGTTATTTTAAAAAAAAAAAATCCTAAGTGCATCAATTTAGAAAAATGCCAGGAATCAAAAAATCATAGGACCACATCACAATACGTTTATTATATATGTTACTTGTTCTCGTATTCTAAGTTTTTTTCTTTTTATCACGAAGCATATACAGCTGTTTTTATTACAATGTAAGGTTCTCCTCTTGCAAGTTAGAACAACCTTTACAATTTGTTTGGATTAAGATTAAGGGAGAGTAACAAATAGTAAGTCAATAAATTATTTTTCATTATTTTTATTTGTCAATAATTTTATAAAATTAATAAAAATAAATTTTTTTAATTTTATATAAAAATAATAAAAGATAAACTTTTTTTATTAATTTTATATAAAAATTAATCAGCTACACTCTAATCCAGAGTGTAAGCTAAAGTTAAAAAAACATTAGTGTTTGTTGGAGTTATTTGAATTTTAATATTACCCATTATATTTTAACGAACCTACCGCATTTCGTTCTCCACTTCTCAAATCCGGCAATCTCCATTAACAATCTCCCTGTTAACGTCTTCACCCCTTCTTCCTTCACATCACTCTATGTACACCCTACTTCTCCGTTCACCTAAATCCCAACAACAACAACACTGATCGTCAATTCCTAGATCTGTTGCTCTAACAATGGCGGTAATCGTTTATTGCCGGTGTTGAATACCGATTGCTTGTTCTTTACTGACAGTATCACATAACAGTTTCATAATAATTTTAAAAGAAAAATCAAATTCTGTCAATAATATTCGAAGCCAGAGTTTACAAACTTTATGTACCATCTCTTTGTATTTAGTTTCAGCAGAGAATCGAGCAACCACTTTTTATTTCTTACTCCTTTATATGACTAGATTATTATCAACAAATATGAAATAGCCGAATGTAGAGCGTCTATCCGTCTTATCTCATGCCTAATCTGCATCACTATAGTCATCAATATTCAGATGATTATTCTTTCTGAATAGTAATTTCCTACCTGGTGTTGACTTCAGATATCTCAAATTCTATTCACTTCTTCCATATGATCGATACTTAGAGAGTGCATAAATTGATGGAGAGTGTATAAATTGACTAACAATACTCACTGCATATGCTATATCAAGACGAGTATATGATAAATAAATCAACCTGCCAATCAATCATTGATATTTTTCCTTAGCTGCTGGTACTTGATCAGAATACTCTGCTAAGTTGTGATTTTCAATGATTGGTGTATCGGAAGGTTTGCAATCTGATATTCCTATTTCAGACAATAGGTCAAGGACATATTTTCTTTGTAATAGAAAAATACCTTATTTAGACCTCGCCATTTCAATACCCAAGAAATATTTCAACTCTCCAAATTCTTTCATTTCAAATTCAAATGCTAGATATGTCTTTAATTTCTAAATTTTTCATGATCATTACCTGTAACAATTATATCATCAACATAGATTATTAAAACAGTTACCTTATCATTCTAATTCTTTAAGAATAATGTATGATCAGCATTACTCTATCGGTAACCATATCTGCTCAAAACTTGACTAAGTCTATCAAATAATCTTTTTGGAGATTGCTTCAAACCATATAGAGCCTTTTTTAGCCTGTAGATATATTCAGTTCTTTCTGACACCTCATAATCAGGTGGAAGCTTCATATACACTTTTTTTCTAACTCATCATGAATAAATACATTTTTTACATCAAACTGCTGCAAGGACCAATCAAGATTTGCTGCGAGAGACAGCAATACTTTGATGGTATTAATCTTTGCAACTAGAGTAAAAATCTCGTGATAATCCACTATATAAGTTTGTGAGTACCCCTTGGCTACTAATCTTGCTTTATACGTCTCGATCGTTCCATCTACTTTGTGTTTGATGGTATATACCTATTTACAACCAACTGTTTTCTTTTCTTTTGGTAATGGTACTATCTCTCAAGTCAGATTCTTCTGAAAAGCATATATCTCTTCGTTCATAGATTTAGTCCATATAGGATCGGATAAAGCTTCTTTAGTGCTAGAAGGAAGTGTCACAGTTGCCACCTGATTAATGAAAGCAACATATGATGGGGATAACCTGTGAGAAGACACATTATAGCAATATGATATATTGAGACTTTTCCTTCTGGTGAATATTTCTTGAAGGTTTTCTACGATTTTCTCTATGTGGTAACTGATAGCTCCTCCAGACAATATTAGATTTGTCTATAATAATATTCTGAGTCTCAGTACTTACCTCATAGATATTCTCAGGAGTTTAAGCAGGTACTGTAGGATGCGAGAGGGGAATTTCTTGTACTGCTTCAGCTCTACCTATCTGTTCCATTTCTTTTTGTTCAAGTTCAGTAGTTCCAAACTCCTTTAGACTCGAGTCATGATTCACACATTTTATCCGACCTTCCTCATTATGTGTGCTGAGTTCAATATTAAGTCAATTCAGATCTTTCGTAGCTTCTATCTCCCGCTGAAGTTCTGAATATGATGTCGATCTAACAATACATTTTCGACTCTAGAAAAGTCAAATCCATAGTCATAAATGTACGGCGTGTCGGAAGATGATAACACCGATAACTTTTTTGGTGAGAACCATAACCAAAAAACAGACACCTTAAAGCATATGGATCTAATTTATACCCTTAAGTTTTCTACAAATGTACTAATATAACAGAACCAAAAATTCGAGTTAGAAGTGAGAGAACAGAAAATATAGTAACAAATATAACAAATGGTGTCCAAAAATTCAGAACTCTAAATGACATGCGATTAATCACATAAACTGCAGAATGAACTGCGTCTACCCAATAATGCTTTGGAACATTAAATCCAAACAAAAAAGTACGGGCGGTTTCTAATATGTGTTATTTTTTCTTTTAGCCACTCCATTTTGTTATGGTGTTTGTGGACAAAAAGTCTCGTGAATAATACCATGGTGATGAAAGTAAGAACTCAAATATGTATTAACATACTCCCCTCCATTATGAGAGCGAAAAATTCGAATGGAAAGAGAAAATTATGTCTGCATTATCTTATGAAACCGCACAAAAATATCACTAATATCATTTTTATTTTTCAAAATATATATCCATATCATGCATGTGCAATCATCTACAAATGTCACAAACCAGCTAATGCCAGTAAAAGTCATAACTAGAGAGGGTCCCCAAACATCCGAATAGAATAACTCAAAAGGAGTTGTTTTTTTATTGATAACAGAAAAATACGACACTCGATGACTTTTAGCAAGAATACATACTTCACACTGAAACTCAGACTCTTTGAGACCGAAAAATAAAGATGGTAGTAAATGTTTTAAATAACCAAAAAAAATATGACCTAGACGGCGATACCAAAGTCAGACTTTACTTTTTTTATCAATTTCAGATCCACGAGCACTGTAAACTCTGCCTGAATTAATATCATCAAGATAGTATAAACTCCCTCTCTTAGTATCACGCTCAATTATCTCCTTTGTCTGGATATCATGAAGTAAGTAAAAACAAGGATACATAAGAACAATGCAGTTCAACGGTTCAGTAACTTGTCTAATAGATAAAAGATTGTATGAGATAGATGGAACAAATAGGCAATTCTATAGAGAGATGATAATGCCATATATACCAGTACCTGCCACTGGATAACTCTCTCCATTGGCATATGTCACATATTTTTTCTAGCTGGAGCACTTACAGTGTGGAAAAATTTCGAATCGAATGTCATATGATCCATATCTCTAGAATCTAAAATCCATCCTATATCCCATAGTGAATCTAAAACAATAAAGGCAAAGCTTTGATTATCTAAAATTGGAGAATCTGAATTAACTAGCAACACCAAAAATAGAACTGGTGAAGGAGCAGTCGATGATGTACAAGATGAACTATCAGCTAATGTGAGGCCTGCAACTCCAGACGCTACAGTAGAGATCTTTTTGTTTTGTTTCTTCTTCTGTTCCTCCCACCAATCAGGATAACCAACTAACTGAAAGCATGAATTTTGAGTATTCCTAACTTTACCACAATGAGAACACTGTCTTTCTTATACTTTTTGCTTCACTTGGGATCTAACATTTTTGGAAGCTAAAGTAGCAATAACTTCAATGTCGTTAAAATCCATCATAACTACTCATCGTTGCTCCTAACGACGAATATAGTTATAAGATGCTTCTAACCCAGGGAAGGCATCTGTTCCTAGTAGATCATTGCGAGATTTATTAAGTGTATAATCAAGCCCAGCCAAAAAAACATAGACACGTTCCCTCTCAATCTCCTGTTGTCGAGTTAGTATATCATTAGCAAAACACATCCTAATTGGATTGCAGAAATTCAATTCTTGCCATATGCTCTGCAATTTTGCATAGTAGGCCGTAACGGGCCTTCCTCTTTGCTTCAATTTAAATGCCCTGCATGTTAATTTATAAATTTGAAATATGTCAGAATTATCATAGTAAGTTTTAAACACAGCAGTCCAAACATCTCTAGTAGTGGGAAGCCGAATAAAAAGCTAGTTCTATGGAGTTGATCAACCATTTTTTGACGATAGCATTGTCAGTTTTCTATCGGGCATAAGTAGGATCAGTCTCTTGATGTCGTGCTATTTTTCCAGTTAAATATCCTATCTTATTCTTTCCAGCAATATACATCTCAACAATTTGAGACCAAAGAGAATAATTCGAGTCATTTAACTTAACACTGATAGTATAGGATGAATCACCTTATATGTTAAAAATAGAAGTAGTCATTGAAGCAACTGGAGAGAGAGTACTTGAACTTTTCATAAAATTTCCTCTTTTTTTTTCCCTGTCGGACCGGGCCGGTTCGGATCGGGCCGGTTCTGTTGGGTCGGGTCGATTCTGTTGGGTCGTGTCGGGCACGACTAGTGGTGACGGTGATCAATGAAGCAGACGGTGGCGATCGACCGGCGAGAGCGAGCGATCTATCGAACAGGCGGCGGATTCTAAAAGCTAGAATCGAGCGGGCTAGCGGCGGCGTCGAACGTGTTGGCAGCGGCAATAGAGCGGGCTGGCAGCGGTGATCGACGGTAGAAGGCTCGAATTGATCGGGAGAGCAGTGGATCTGGCGGATAGGTGGCGGCGATCGGCGGTAGAAGGCTCGAATTGATCGGGAGAGCAGTGGATCTGGCGGATAGGTGGCGGCGATCGGCGGTAGAAGGCTCGAATTGATCGGGAGAGCAGTGGATCTGGCGGATAGGTGGCGGCGATCGGTTGTAAGAAACAGCGGTAGCGGAAGCTTCAGTGGCAGTGGAAGCGTCGGCGGCAGAGACAGCGGCAAACATATATATTTTTTTTGTTGTAGATCTAGTCCAGTTAAATTGCCAAATTTGTTCTGGTCGAAATTTCTAACCGTTGTAATCGTACCTACACGATCGCAACGGATAATTTGGTCGGAATCTGGTCATCGCAGTCGTTTTCTTCACGACGACGGCGAGCAGATCTAGAGTTTTGCTCAAGTACCAAAATGAAAAACTCTTTCAATCTTATTCATATCATTCAATACAACTACATATATATATACTCTTTATAAAACTAAATAAATAAAGAAATTTAAAATATAATTATAAGAAAAAATATTTAGAATAATATATTGTTGACTCACGCCAACACGATTGGAGGTAATTTCTTGGGCCGTCGGCAGGGGAGTTTTCTAGTCATGGCGTAGATATCTTCAGCTATCTCTTCTGTGTCTGACTCCGCAAAGAGATTGAAAGAAGTTTTTGATGAACAGAAACTAGAGATCGATACCCAGATCGACACTCAGAAGGTTCAACCGGAGACGAGTAAGTTATTGGATTTGGACGGAGAGACGAGCAGCGTTGTAGAGAAGACGAGTTTGATCAAACTAATTATATTAAATAGAATTTAAAAAAATACTTCAATCTTTTTTAAAAATTATTTTTATTTACTTCTTAATTATCAAATAAGAATTATATATATTTTTTATTAATCCTATTAATATATTCAAAAAAATAAGATAAATTATTACTCTTATTCTTATCTCTATTCAAATAATATATTTTTATTTAATTTTATTATTATTTATTATTTTTATATCTAAACAGATTGTTAGAGACAAATGAATTTTCTTTCAATATATTGTAGCAATAGTGTTTGGTTCGTAAAATCTTTCAAGTTCCCACAAATTTTTATATAAAGAGTTGAAATTTCATGTAAAGAATTTTCAAAAATCTTACCAGATTTCGCATTATAGATGCAATTGTAACTAATTGAAGTATGTGTTCATACATGACAGTAGACACTTCGTTAATTTTTGAACTATAAAGTACGCCATCTTGGAAAGCAACTGTTGGTACGTACAATGTAGTATTAAAACATGCTACTATTGCAAATTGTCATATTAATTGCTCAAATTTCTAAAATCCAAATCATATACTAATGATTATAGTAGCTTTAAGTGGTGATTATTAGCGACAATACACGTGAAGTTGGTGGAGCCAAGTAAGAGTCAGCACAAAAGCCTTCTCAATTATTTCTTGACAACTACCGTTAGCCTTCAAAACACCACAGTACCAACTAATAAATCTTTCGGTATCTTCTGTGTTTTAAAATAGGTAGATATTAGCATCCTTCTGTATGTCCTAATGTTTTATCAATAATCTATGATTTGCTCTGGATTAAACTACGACCTATTTATATTAAATTATGATACATTTATAGGCACCGGATAAAATACCAAGTGACGTTATGTAATTGTACATTTTAAAGTATCTCTTTGAAGGCATTGGCTGTTAGCTAGTTCATTTGTTATAGAACTTTTAATTGTAGCAGGTTCGAACAACTACACAATTATTACAAGTAAAATCATAATAATGAGCAGTTGCTCCAAAGCTCCAAACAAGTTTTCATATCATCGTTGCCATAGAAAGCAGTGGCTTTAGCAACGTTGTCATAGTTTTCTTTTGTTTCTAGATCGTTTTGTAGTTTTTATTTCCCAACACTCTCTGCAACACTCTTGTTCCGTCAATAGTTTATTATTAGTTCAAATACTAAGTGGTGTCACTCGAGCTTCCGTGGCATATTATGTTACGATTGCTACTCAAGCAAAAGGAGTGAATGCACCAATAACAACCAGATTACGAGCAGGCGCGTCTCCTAAACGAAATCTAAAATATTGTCCTTGGTCGACTCCCAGCAATGCGGCAGGGACAAAGACCTCAAGGCTCAAGCAATTGGGTCCTTAAATACAACACTCTTTTTTAGTCATTACCGTCTCTTCCTTTTCTAGCCACCTATTTGCAAATTTACATGAAAAATATTATGTTGATTTTGTGTCTTTTTATCTAGGTATATAAATGTACTAGTTCTATCGGCAGAGACATAGAAGAATTAATTTTTTTTTTATTTACCTATGTATCTTCTATTTTTACTCTGTTACATTGCAAACTCAAGCTTAATCTTATCATATTACAAATATTTTTTTTTATTTGATTCCAATGATTTGATTTGATTTGATTTTATTGGACAAACAAGATTAATTCTTATAGCCCTCTTGTAAACACACAAATACGGCATAAAAAAAGGAAAAAGCGGCACCCTATACCCCAAACGTCAATGATAGTAGGACGATTGAAATACACCAATTAAGATCCACCGCTATGCATTTCCACATATATTGGTACAATCTCTCTCTACTACTTCGTGCTCCCTACTATTTATGCAATTGCTTGTTACCTTCGAGTCTATGTGTTTAGTGTGTTGATTACTATCATTTGGTAACCGGTGGGTTCACCAAGAGACAAAGATACCAGTAATAACTGCTAAGCACAATAGCAGACAGTAATAGTGATTAACTAGCAATAATGCATATCAAAAAATACTTTTCAAATTTTCTCTATTTTACGTTTTTCAGTACATATTTTATAAATATTTAGAAAATTTATTTAAAAATTTAGATAGTATAGAAAAATTTTACGTATTGAGATTTTTTTATTGCATATTTTTATTATTTATTTAAAAATAAAAAAATAAATCTCGTTTTTAAAAAAAAATAAAAATACGTTCTAATTTAAAAAAATTCTATTTTATAAACAATTTCAAATACACACTAGAAAGAGAAAAGGAAAGAATCGCGGGCGTGAGCGGGAGACCAAAATTGTCACACGTGCTTGGTACTTGATACGAACGGCACCAATCCAGCAAATGGAGATCATGACCAACGAGAACTGAGCTTATGCAGGCGCAGGAGATGGATGGATCACGCTTACGTCGGCTATGAAGGTTGCTAGCATTACGAATCCCAAAAATTCGAGCGCTAGACAAAACCATCCGGATGCAGAATTTTGCACCTGGGAGCAACCTGGGTGCACCCA
Organism: Acanthochlamys bracteata; assembly: GCA_019914995.1. Taxonomy (NCBI): domain Eukaryota; kingdom Viridiplantae; phylum Streptophyta; class Magnoliopsida; order Pandanales; family Velloziaceae; genus Acanthochlamys; species Acanthochlamys bracteata. Next base: position 4,819,397 of record CM034140.1, on the reverse strand, counting down.
CTGGGAACCCGAATTGGCAAAATTTTCAAGAGCTTGTTTGGCAATTTCGTTTCGTCTCAACAACTCCAAGACAAGTCACTCTTTAACAGGGATTGAACCAGTTGGTGTGTAAGGATTCGACCGGAATCAACCGAGTCATATAGAAGCAATTTTGAAAGAAACATGCTAGTTCGCATTCGGCCGGACTTGGAAAGCAGGAGATTAGTTGCCATGTTAATTAGGTATTCTTGTTTTAGAGAAACCCTCATAGTTCAGTAACACCAACTAGCTCTAAACAGCTGCAGAGATTATAAATCATTTCCTAGTAATCATAAACCAAATCGTCTTGCGAATTCTTTTATTTATTATAGGACATATTCTCTTACACCCAAAACAAAGAGTATTTTTCCAACTTTCCTGAATCCGCAAAACTCATCAAAATATGAGCTTTTCTATGATTTATCTCAGTACCTTATTTGATTTATTGCTTTCAGGATCTTGTGATGGCTGAGAGGTTGCTGATGAAACATCTTGATGCCCCTGGGAGATACCTACAGGAGAAGCACCACAGCGTATTCATAACAAGTACTGTGGTCGATACTTGAGAATAACCATCTGCATCAACACATAATCTATGGCGAAGCAGTGCAGGCTAGGACCGGTACGAGCATAACCGGAGGCTAAGAAACCCAGCTACAACTGCAATTCAGCAAGCAATTCATGAACTAGCATACACCGTCTACGGCAAACCAGATGTTCGACGCTTAATTTGAGGTTTTTTATTGTGAGCAGGTACAGCCAATAACTGTTCAACTCTTTTCCATCTTTCTGATTGAAAAGGTGAACGTGCGTGTACCATCCTTTTCGTTTACTCAATAATTTCGCATGCTTAAAAAGAATATGAATTTGATTTATTTTCTGCGACTATGTAATTCATGTCATGAAAGGATAAAATACAAGAACAACTATACAAGTGGCCAATTTATTCTATAGACTAGCCTCAGAAGCTAAACCGTCTCCACCTTTATTATATTGAATAAAGAATTACTTATAAAAACACAAAGGTATCTTCAATTATTATGAATAAAGATATTACATAATCTATGACATTTTTCGGGCAACTTGTGTCATTAGATTCAGAAACACTTGCCTTAATATACTAAAACACTTGCCTTGCACTTAAAGAAAGCAGTGCCCATAAAATAACAACACAATAACACATTCGAGAATAACAGGTGTAGGAGATAACTTGCTTCTATATCCAGCACTGGCAGGTCTGAATTGAAAGCAGGTTGTTTGAGCAGACTATGACTAGTTGCAGCTTTTTTAAGTATGTCAATCTTCAACTTCGTAACTAGGCACTGCCAGACCAATAAAACTCTGTTGCTTTCTACTTTTGAGCTAGTCTTAGAAAGGGATTGAATGTTGATAGAAACCCAGTGAACTCAACCACATTCAGGAGAAAGAAGAGCATATGATCACCTGTTTAAGAACAAAAAACAACCACTACTGTCAAGTTGTGAAGGCATTTTCCCCATAATAATAAATAATCATGTAAAATATAAATATTTTAGAGACAAAGTTTTTATGATATCTGCCAATTAATGACAATAATGTTTTGTATGCCTTACCTGGAAGAAAGGCAGTGTTTTGACGCTTTTGAGCCCATGAAAGTCTGGAGAGAAAAAATAAACTTAGTTATTTCTTCTTCTTTTTTTCTCTGCATATCGCTGATAGTAGATGATTGTCATAAAGAATGAATAACTCCATGTGGGTTGATACATGAAAAGATGCCGAAAGAAATTTGATGAAATACACCATACTACAATAATAACTTTGTAGAAACTTTTATGCCATAGATTAACTAGGACAGTGAATACTGGCGACAATTTATATTTCAAGGGCTTTCATAATAAAAACGTCTACCAACGCTAATACTCAGAGAACAAAGTAAATGTCAAACTATTACCAGCATAAATAAATTTTCACAATTTAATTTTCTCCAAAATGCTGCATTCAATCTGATTTTAAATTTAAAATCCATTATCTTTTGGAAAACAGTACTTTAGTAAAGCCTTTGTTTTTCTTAAAACCAAGACTCATTTAAGACAAGAAATTTAATTTTCCACAGGGCTACAACCTAAGCTTTCTGAACTCAACGTAATCTATAAAACAAAGAAACGGAAATACTGGAGATTGCTAAATACTCTATATAGTAAGAGATAAAAGTTCTGCTTTTCTAAGATGACATCAAAGATGTCCAACCACTGAACTCCTAAAGAAAGAAGAAAGACAAGCTTTTCTCCTAACAGGGAAGGTGTTTTACATTACGTTGATAGTATGTATGCATGGATACCAAATTGATGACTTCATGAAGTTTACATGCCTATACTTTTCTTATAGTTGAAGAACACTTACACTGCACCTGCAGTTGCAGTTGCTGGAGCAACAGCTTTGCAGAAGGACATAAGGGTCATGGAGATGCCATTTGCCGCTCCTCTTTGCCTTTCAGACTATCATAATAGTTATTAAAAGTTGGGTCAGTTAATGCCCACATTAAGTAGTACGCTCAAGTCCATTCACTTTATCTATCACCGTACTCGAGCAGAAATTGCAAGCAAATTCCACCAGACAAGAAAGAGTGATAGAGAAAAATAGAATCCTTACCGTAGCGTTATTTTGCAGTATGAATGTCCCAGTAATAATAGAAGTCTGATTTAGAGTAGAAGAATTACATAGTTAGAATATCTCACAATGCAATGTTTGAATTGAATCTACAAATTGTAATATATCTCATAAAAGAGAAAATGTTCTAAATCAAGTGACCTACTGAATCAATGTATACGTTTATTTATAAAAGCAACAGGACTTGTTCTCTATTTTCTTATAAAATACTCTTAAGTGTGTTATTTGCTAATAGATTCATTACGGAATGTTCACTTGGGAAACAATCATGTCACTTCTTGCATAAGTTACTTTCAAAAGAAAATAAAATAGTAGTATGCACGGATCAAATCATGGTTGAGAGTTGTTATTTTATGATAAATCTCTATTTCTGAAAACAAAAGGCTACAAACTTTTCCTATGAGCTTTATATAACTTACAGCGAGAATATTTTTCAACAGTGATGCACAATTTATTATAAGTTGAAGACTCAGTCCTGTTGACAGCTTAGCCATGAACGGATAAGTAGAAAGCAATGGAATGGCTAGCACCTGCAAATAAGAAATGGAAAAGTTTATAAACTATAAGGCTAACACCTCGAGCATTGAGCTCTATATGAAACAGAGCATATAAAGAAGAAATGTTAGAAAACAAACCGCTGCAACACGGCATGTAAGGACAGTTCCAAGTGCTTTATTGATTGCGGGATATATGAGCACTTGGAAGATTAGAACGGCACAGCCTGTTGTAAAAGAAGTAACCAATAAGTTAACAATCTAGGGTCAGAGTGGAGAAGAAAAGAGATTAATTTAGATGAAATTTCACACTCAAGTATCAACAGTCGATCACTAAGCCTTACCCAATTAAATGTGAAAATTTCACGCTAGAGTATAATCCAGCTAATAACTTAAGATTCCTAATTTCAAATTCCTAAATGACCTTTTCTTTAACATTTAAATGAGTGAGACCTAAGCTCTAGTTTTTTCATGAAAGGAAAAGTCTAAAAGTACAAAATAAAATAAAATATTCAAATAAACCTTTGGTGTGTAACTGACAGAGAACGTGTTAATAAAGCTTCAGATCCTTCAGCTATTTTGCATATGGAATAAGAAGCAGAGTTATTCTTTATCCCTTTATTTCAAAACAAGGCAAAGGATCGAGCTCTTCACATGCAAGTACTTTCACTCAATGTGAAAAGATGTATAAGAAAAAAAACCTTTTTATTGTACTGCTTTTAGATAAAATAGTCCGTCATATTACCTGAAACAGTAAGAACTGTTCCAACATTCTGAGATGAAAAATTCAATCCCCCATACTTCTTATCACTTTCAGACCACAATGGAAAAACCTTAGAAGAACAAAGTGAATTTTTAATCAAATGTGGATAGGTATGAAATAAGTTTGAAAGATGAAACAACAAGCGCTTAGCAATGTTCTTTAATACAAAACATAGGATCTTATTCGAATAAGAGGGTATTGTATTTAACTACAGAGTCAACATATTCTTTGATAAAATAGACAATCATTAGTCCAATAAAACCGAAAAGATTAATTCTTAATAATCTCAATCTTACATCCAAAATTCAAGGGCTTCCATATATGTTGGATGAGATAAAAGATGCTTGACAAGAACCAAACAACAAGTCGATGTATGGCAGAATTTAATATGCTCTACTGCTGATAGACATCATCCTCTTCATTAAAGAGAAGATCGTTCTAAAATATGATACAGGAAAACGTGCATTTTATGTGAAGAAGATTACCTCTGTGTAGGCCATATCATGAAAAGAGAAGATACAATAAACAATGATTGTTGACATTAGTGTCCAGTTCTTCCATAGGCTACCCTCAGCATCTGAATCTTCTCCATCCTTTCCATTGTTCTCTTCTTCCGCCTCCAAAGCTTCTATCATACCATTATTTATTTTGGCTTTCTTATGCATGTGCAATGTTTCCTAATAGAATGCAAATTTCACCAGTGCCTTAGGCCATGCATATACAGAAATTATCCACTGAAATCGAGTTTCTCAGTACATGAATGTTAAGATAGAAGTACTACGAAAATCTCACTTAATTGAAGGTACAGGAATTGAGAAATGACTTAAGACTTGTTAAATAATGAGCTACAAAGATTTAGAAAAGAAGGCTCAACTCACCGGAAGCCAACTAACTGTTGTTACGAGTACAATAACAGCAAATAAACAGGCAGGAAGTATGGGAACCTGAAAGGTAAGAAGTGTTAAATGAACCAGAAACTAAATGAAACTGGTCTAAATATACTGCGTACTTTTGCATACCTCCCAAACACTGATTTCTCAGAAATTACACTTGGAAAATTCTCAGCAGGCTGGTACAAAGTTTAGCCAAAAGCATTTAGCAAAAAGTGTGTATAATGCAGCGAAAGCAATTTTGTTTTGCATTAGAGCTAAATGTCAAAGTCCAGGACAACATAAGAAACTCAATCAAACTGAATGGAGCTAAATTTCTAGGCAACACAGATTAATGTAAGTACCTCACCTATGTCCTACTTGATTACTTCCTAGTACTTAAATGTTCTCAACGTCTTAGCAAGATGTTCCTATTGGTCACTGTAGAGGTTAAGTTGTGTCTGTATGTTGCTGCACCGTTCCATATCCGCAATAATAGCCTTTAGGAGTCAGCAATTGCTTTTCACTCCAAGTTTTTGACAGTGGCATTTGACAAAGAGAATTCTTTTTTGATAATTAAAGCCACTACTAAAATTACCTTCAAATAAGCAAGACTCGGGATCTTCAATTGAGCAAAATCTTAGCAAAATATTTTTCTTTTATGGGCAACATGATGCAAACAAGCTGCCTCACTCATTGATATTTAAGTTGCACTAGATACTGAAGGCTTTCAGCTACAGACTGATATCAGCCTGCTTGTGATTGCTAATATATCAATTTAAATATTCATCAAGCGTGGATTAGTTTCAGCAAGCTATCATTACCTGTGCAAATTACTCAAAAAAAAAAAAAAAGAAAGAAAAGAAAAATGGAACAAATTTACCTGTGCGAAGTAACCCCCAATAGCTGGACCGATAATCAATCCTATAGCCCAAGCTGAATTGAACTGAATTTAGATTGTGCTTTATGAGTCATTATCCTGAACTGTGAAATGGAGTAAACAATGCAAAATATTCTCTTACTAGTGATAATCCAAGAGCTTCGTGTTGTACAAGACAAACCTCTGAAGCATAAGCCTGAAAATTCAGGCGTAACTATTTAGTACTCCAACTTATCTAACTAGACAACTTAGAAATATGAAATTTGTAATCTTCAAAATTTCGAAGCACCTTAATTGGACCAAGAACACCATTTAGAGCTCCAAGCAAAAGCCTTGTAGTAATTGCCATCCAAAAGTTTGTGCTCAGTCCAAAGATCGTGTTGAAAATTATTCTGTCAATATCATGTAAAATCAACTAGAGCTAGGAACTAAACAACAAAATATATGAAACATCTTCATCTAGCAAGTATTAGATATAAATTGCTTAGTCTACTCATATCACTCACATAGCAATGATACAAAGCACAATCACAGGCTTTCTTCCGTATCTATCAGCCACCATACACAACAGCTACATATTAAGTTAATGGATTAGATGATAAGATAATTATGGGAGAAAGACGTAGTTGGGAGCATTTACAAGAACTAACAAAACAATTTAATATCGTTGAGATCTTTGAACAAACCATGAAATACACAAATGGAAACAGCGATGATGTAGGTAAAGCTGCAAGACAAACATAAAGGAAATGTCAGTAAAATCAAATCGAATAGGGTTCTAGAAATTACAGGCAACCTTTCTGTACTATTAAATATTCAAAAGACCACTCAATATGTGCATATAGTCAAAAATTAACACAAAAGAACTAGGGAGAGTACTTTGCAAATTTCTTCGAGCTATGAACAAGTGATAGGACTTGAATGCTAAATGCTTTTCGCTCTTGAAGTGGATAGTAAGATGAAAGATGCAAGATTTATTAAGTCTTCCCTAAAGAATATGTTAAGCAAATGTACAGTTACATTGCTATGGCTAATGTAACATAAAAATGTCATGCGGTGACACTAATGCAAGGCTAATCTAATAATAAAATGTCATGAGAAGACACTACAGAACATAATATGTCTTAAGTATTTGTTACTATGGAATGGGCAGCTAAAACGAGCAAATAGCCTTTACCGATCAAGTTACTGGTGATATTCTCAACCAAGGACCTACATTCCTCTGATTTGAAGTGAGTTTATCTTAAAAATCTTCAGTTGCTTATTACAGGGAACCACAGCTTTAAATTTTCCATAAGTTTCCTCTGCTTATGAATTAGGATCAGGTTTCTCAAATTCTAATTCCGAAGACGATCCTAATTCCTATCAGAAGCCACTCCAAGAAGAAAACTTCAAAAACGGAGATACATATCCTAGCCTCAAGATTTGCTTGACTAGCATCACAGGAGTGCTTATACATTATTGTAGGTGCTTGGGGAATCACAATGAAGGAGATTTTTTAATCAATTCCAGTTCAACACCGTTACTTCAGAAAAGGTTGTGTTGTTGTTGCTTTGTCAAACGAATTTTTGGCAAACCATGGTACCTAACAGGCCTCGACAACTTTTGTGGTAAACCTCAAAAATAGTCGTGATGATACCACCTGCCCTCTAACTCGTTGCTCATTCTGTAGTACTCTTCCACATTACCAAATTGTACAACTAGAATACACGCGGAATTACAACTCATCCATAACGCCAATATTCTCTCCGCAATTATCTCTGGTTTGTGCCTTCGCTAAGCTAAGCAGTGTATCCTTGCATTGCAGGGCATCGCCTTATCCTTTTATTTGTAAGTCGTGCCTCTACTGAGTGCCCATCTTGTTGTAACTATTGCCACATTTACACCTTCGTAAGTCCGTAGTGGTCTTAGGTCCTGTTTGGATTGCTTATGAGTAGGTGCTTTGTTATATCCTTTTTCGGTGTTTTTATTTTTCAATAAACTTTCTGCAGTATTTTAGAATTTTTTTTAAAAATTAAAAAGACAGAATGAATTGTGAGTTATAGAATGATTACATGTGTAACTTTTTTATCTTTTTTCAGAAAATCCAACCAAAAGTTCTTTGTCGATAATTTTTTTTCATTTTAAACGATCCCAAGCAACCCCTTAGTTTTCTTAAACAGAGCCGGTCTCTCAAGACAAAAAGAAAACACTCCATCCAACAGTAAAAACACCCTCTTCCAGAAGATTTTTAGTCCAGAGTAGTAGATGCCATATATGGTACTGCTGGATTTGCACTTAAACAGGTCAAGCTTATAAACACCTAACTATCTATTGGTCCAGTAACTATCTACTCAAGGAACTCTTGTCTTATATGAGGAAACAAAAAAACTCCTACTCTCAAATGAACTGATCATCAGCGATCATAACAATGGAAGAAACAGAGACCAACTTCTGAAACAATTCCTTTTTGTGACAACCAACTGAATTAAAAAGAAGGCGCCAGACAGGCGCAGGCAAGGCTTTATTGTATAACCAATGATCAGCCGCTCTCAGGACTATTTCCCAAGGCTAAGCAATGAAATATAATTAATTTTCTTTAGGGTAAACACAACACCACTATCAAAAGTTAAAATGAATTAGTATTATATATCGAATATGGGACCTTAAGTTTCAATACGATTCAAATTATAGCACTTGAACATAATTAATGAAAAACATATCTAGTACTTCAAAGTGCAGTATAATACAATATCTACTTGCTTTTTTTTTTTTTTTTTTGAGAATAGTATGTCGGCCTATTGGTGATCGTACCAGCCTCTGATCATACAACAGCAACTGAACGTAACATCAGTTATATAATTATTTGTTGGAGATAGCACCAGTTATAAGAATTGCCGAATAAACAAAATTTATTATAATACTAAATGAAGAACCACATCAACATATGCAAACCGCAGCTGTAGGCATTCCTTAAATCAAGAGTTTCCATATAAAGAACTCACTTCAATGATTTCTTCAACCAACAACTTCAAACTTTGCATAATGTTTGATCCGTCATAAGACACAGAACAAGATATAACTACACAAACAAACAAACGCAACTAAAAACAGTGCTATGGTTCCAGTATACTCACTTGTGCATAAGGTGACAAGCCAGAGGTAGAGGAATTCCTTGTACGGTATTCCAGGATTCTCAAGTTTCTTCTTTTCTACCTTACAACCTGGGCAATCATCATAGTACACATTCTTTAAGAATGGCTGCCTCTTCTCTGCTGCCGTCGCCATTGATAACTACGTAACTCTTAAATTCCCCAACAAAAACCAACAATCCCAAAAAAGAAGATCTAAAACAAGAAGAAAAGAAAATATTCTTTCAAGTCTCTCTCTCTCTCTCTCTCTCTCTCACTCAGATATGTGAGAAACTAATGTGAAAAAAACATGCTGTTTCTGGGCTAAGCTTTATATGAGCATCAATACAGATAGAGAAGACATGCATCTACGTCTCTGTTTTTAGATGAAATTTAATAGATTCACATTGTAGAAGAAGACGTTGCTTGACCAACACAGAAATTTCCAAAATTTCCACATTTCATTTTTTATTTGATTGAATTGATTGATGTCAATAACATAAGCAATTCTACTATAGACGTGTACTGTCGAACACGACTCATACTGGAAACTTGACTGGAAGTTTACAAATTTAACACAAATAAAACCTGAGTGATTGATAGTCAAAACTGTGAGATGGAAATCTATTAATGAGAAATCAATAACTTTGGAGGAAAAAGAGAATGATGAAAATGGGGGAAATGGACAAATCAACTTTCGGTACTTCTTTAGATCGAGGAGGACAAAAAGAGTTTAGCCCTCCGTGGAAATTTCTTTGAATATTAGCATATTATTCGACAGTACCTTTGAAGTACTTATAATTTGAAATAAAAAATTTATTTCTCGATAAATTTTATAAATAATTGGACACTAAAATTTTTCTTAAACAGAGCCGGTCTCTTTATAGTATTATATAATTTTTTTAATTTTAAAAATATATATATCATAAAATTTTATATATATAATTTTTATTTCATATAAAAAATTAAATTTATTTTAAAAATTTTAAAATATTTTTATTCTAAAAAATTAATTTTATAAGTACTTTCAAACCTCCTAAATCAATAAAGTGTTAAAGTTTGATTAAATTGATCCACCGAACATGTAAGTATGAATATGAACAACACCAAACAACAAAAGAAAAAAAAAAAGAAAGATTGGGACTTTATGGAAAATGCCAGCATTTATCAGGGATCATAAACATGAAACAAATTGTATTGTGTGGTACGATATATATAATATTGCATGTAAAGTCCACTATTCTGATTTTAGTTTGCAGTTTCGGACCAGCGTATTTGTAATGAAAACGTTTGGCCCCTCTTAATGTAGAAAAGCCACAAGTGGAGTGCCTCCTGGAAAAGAAGTTTTTACCACCCTCCTTGCTCGAAACTCCGAAGAAATCTTAGATTCAATCTTTAGCATCTACGAAGAATGTTTACCTTGGATGGTCTTTGACGACCTTGTTTGAGATTGCATTTTGAAAATTTTAACATAAAAAATATTTTATGTTGTGCTTTAAATTTTTTTAATTAGAAGGCACAAGCATATAGAATTATTATATATATTTTTTAAATTAAAAACTAACAAGTTCGTATTTCAAAAAAATTTGTTTCTTTTAAAGCTCTAACTTTTTAACAATTCCAAATGTGCTCCAACAAAAGATCAATATAAGCATAGAAATAAAGGCTCGTATCATCGATCGAGTAGGTTTAGACTTAAATGTATCATGCTTAATTATAGAATAATTTGTTTGAATTTGTTTATTTGGTGTAATAGTAGAAAATTTTGTTACAAGGATTAAGGGTCATCATGCTCATCCCTTGTGACGAATTAAGGCATGCTTGGCATTGCTTAACCAGGTTATCAATCATAGAAATGAGTACCAAGTATGAACTGCTTTGAAGACTAATAATAAGTATTTGTCGGGAAGATGATGTTTCTAACCAACATTTCATCTGTCTTTTAGTTGCCATAAGACAAATGCTTTTACTGATTGGTTAACTGACAAGCGTAAATATTTTTGGGCATTCTCTTCTTTTCAAAACTGAATTAGCGTCCGTCTTCTCATAACTAAATTAGCTAGACTTAAAGCTTTTATTACGAATGACAACACACGGTAACAAGAAAAGTAATATTGAGTATGATTTGTAGGAAAATGCTTCTTACCAGTTGCAAGCAACAATATTACTCTTTTCCATTGTTATATTCTTTAGACCTTTTTCTCATTGAAATTTTCAGTAATAAAACTTCAAGTTTATCTAATTCATGTTATCTTATTAATGCTTAACTTTCAAACCTAAATTTTTCAGATATTCTTCTAACTTCTATCTTAATAAATTTCTTCGCTTGTAGTTTGCTTCCAAATGTCACATCAACTTTCCTAACTACTACCGCATAAATATAAAAAAATACACAAAATAAACGTCAAACAACTCTATACGCTAAGGCTATCAAAATCATAGTCTTAGGTAAGATCTTTATGTTTGAATAGGATCGAAAAAGCAGAATTTTAAAATAGGATTGTAAAATTTTACATACCGATAAATTTTTTATAAAAATTTTATACCATTAAAATCTTTTATAAAAACTTTTTTTAATACCTTTAAATTTATTTAATACTTTCACATTTTATTGAAAAATTTTACGAAAAACTTTTTGAAATTTCATAGAAAATCACTCTATAGTTTACCGAAAATACCTCAAAACTAAAAATTTGAAAATCCCCTTAGATTTTTACAAGCAAACCTTTATCTTTGCAGAAAACAAAAATCTCTATTTTCTAAAATTATGTAAATTGTAATAAAACCGCTATTTTAATGATCTTATGTTCTCGATTTTTTTGTAATTTCATTCAAATTGCTATTTTTCATAAATAATATCATCTTTTTTTATAAAAAATTGTATAATCATAAAATTTTAAAATTTATGTAAAAATTTTGATAACCATGATATGTTCGACTTAGTGCTACTACATATGCGAACTTATATGTACAAAATTATATGTGCGACCAATTGCGCGACTATGTGAGATCTGTGCGACATTATATGTGGACGAAATATATGATCCTTACTGTCGATGATGTTTTAAACCAAACAACTAGATGGATACATAGAAAGAAATATTATAATAGTTTGATATATTTCGTGAAACAATTGCTATCTTTTTGAGAGAGATAATAAGAATACATTTCGCTTGAAATTTGAGCCATCGAGGCTGGGAAGAATTTTAGAGATCATTGAAGATCACGCTGGCGCAAGTTAATTCATTTAGAAATTAACAGGAATATTACAAGTATTTGTAATAATTTGTAGGAAGAAAAAATCGGACGGGATTTTGAGCAAAGAAAGAAGAGAGAGGAAAGATTTCAATAAAGAAGTGTTAAAATTAAATATATTTGAGTTGAAACTATTTTGACCTTTTAATACCTAAAAATAATTAAAATATTTTTTTAAAATATTCTTCTCGAAAAACAAATTTGAACAGAAGCCTATTTAATCAAATAATCCCAAGAGAACCCATTTCAATTTCGACCCGTTTTACGTTACTGCTGAGGTGAGCTTCTCAATTTTAATTTTTTTCTTCTCCGTCGTCTCCTTCCCTTCGTCGCCGTCGCCGGGAAAGATGTCATCCCTGAGGAACGCCATCTACCGCCGCGCTCACAAAGAGCGCTCTCAGCCGTAAGACTTCCTCCACAACGCTCTATTATATTTGTGTTTTTTATTTTTTTACTTTTTGTAATTTGGTTTGAGATTTTCTTTGTAATTGAGATTGATTGGTTAGAGCGTTTTTCAGTAATGAGAGGAAGAAATTTGGGATTCTGGAAAAGCACAAAGATTATGTTGTCAGAGCACGAGCTTTTCACCAGAAAGAAGAAACTCTTCGGGTACCCATAAATTTTATTAATTTATGTATTTATTTTTGTTTGTTATACTTTTATTTAATTTGCTTGTAAGGCAGTTGATATGGTAGAAAACATCAATGATAATATATACACTGCAAGGCATGTAAACAAATGATCCATTGTCGTAACCTAACAAAATGTAAAAATTTTGTAGCTTGTTGTTCGAATTTGGAGGTATGCTCTTCGCAATTTGTACACTTCTTTTGTTGTCATGACTTTTGAGATACTTAATGTGGTATCTTTTATGGTTGATTTTGCAAATTTTGATTTTGAGCTGCCACAATAATTAGCAAATTGTACAGCAAAATACCTAATCTTCATTTTTAATGAAATCTCATTCACAATGGATTATCGCAGAAGTACTAATTTGGGTTTTGTCAAACAGGAGAGCTTGATGCATTTGTCTGTAAAATTTGGTGATTTTCTTAGCATTTTAGTTAGGCTTGTGCAAAACTAATTTGTAAAGCACTCCTTTTGTAGAAATAGGTTCTGCAACTTTTCTTTTACATGGAAATGATTTTTGTAACTTTGGTGTTAGGCAAAACTAAGGTGGTGGCACGACTTGCCAACACATGATCATTTCCATGCACTCCTGATTAGTTAGGTTATATTCAAATTATTAGGTTTATACTAACATGTGATGGTCTTCTATTGATGTATTCTGACAGAGACTAAAAGAGAAAGCAGCTTTTAGGAACCCGGATGAGTTCTATTTCAAGATGATCAATACCAGAACTGTTGATGGAGTACACAAACCCGAGTATTGCAGAACTTGATTTTTTTTTTTTTTGTAGTTCATGTTAAAGCAGAGTGTGGTTGTTGTGACTGAGTATGTAGGATTACATTTCAGGAGTGAAGCAAACAAGTATACTCCTGAAGAGCACTTGTTGATGAAGACCCAAGATATTGGATATATTCTTCAGAAAGCTCAGAGCGAAAAGAAGGTATAGCATCCATTGTAGATCCTCTTTGCATCCAGAAGCAAATTTGAGAATCTTCTAACTTGACAATTAATGGTTGTTGTTTCTGTAGAAAATTGAAAAGCTAAGCTCGGTGCTCCATACAGTGGATAATAGACCTCAAAATAAACACGTATATTTTGCTGAAGACAGGTATGATGTCCCAAAGGCTCTAAGTGCAACATTCTAGGCTCCTTTGAAGTCCTTTGAGATATTTATTTTTGTTAAACATAGAGCATCTTACATAAACCATATTGAGATGATTTGAGATAATTGGATTCTGGTTCAAGTTAATCTGAACTAGATGATAACATATGGGATGTAAAAGCTTTATATTAATTTAGGATGACATTTGGTGTATTCTTTGCATGTATAACATATAGAAGTACTATTCTTCATCGTGGTGCATTCTTAGGAGTCTTATTTCACAATACACAATTCAGAGTACTTCTCAACTAGTCAAACTTTGAAGCATTTTTTAACATTACAATTATTTATTTATTTGTTTTGCAATTATACATTGTTAAACAAGGACATTAAAACTAAACCAATAGTAAGTAATAATAAAATTTAATTTGCTAGGTCGAATTAATGTTGTGTTACTTTGCTATTAATTCTGTTGTCGTTCTTTTCCTTCATGAACTTCCTTTACGTCCATTTCTTACATTACAGGAAATAAGCGGAGGTATTCTTACTATGTTAAACACCACTGATTGGTCCTTTCTAGCTCTATTATCTTATAAAATTTGAAATTTCAGCCATTCTAGTTAGTTTTGTCCTTTCCTAACTTGGTTTGAAAGACATGTAGTCAATCAACAATATTACGTGTTTGTATATTACCTCCATTAACCTGTGAAAGATAAAATAGGAAATTTTCAGTGTTGTGCATAACATTTAACACCCATGCAACTCTTTCCTTCCAAAAGTAAAGAAAATTACAATTCTTTTCCTTATTTGATAATAGAAAAGATGCAAATCTTGAATCTTTATTTGATAATAGAGAAGGTACAATTCTTGAGTTTTTAGCAGTTTATGGTTAATGTTTAGATGTTCAACCATCCCTCTAAGACATGCTTTATACACATGCAAAGTTCTTTTTGGCGTGAAGAGTTGCTAAAATATGAACAGAAATCCTAAATGATTGATAAAACTTGAATATTGGAACTATACACTGAAAATGCTAGACAAACAATTTTCCTTGTGAGGAGCTACCTTTTTCCTTTGCTGTTGGTCAGAAGACTTGAGGGGAATCACAATCGTAAAATAGATAATAAGCAAGTACCTGCATGTCCATTGTGAAGTGCATATTTTTGAGTCCATGAATTAAATTATTTAATGAACTGGGCCATGATCTATTGCTTTGTTATAAAAATTTTAATATTGAAGCCACATGGATGGAAATACACTACGACAGCATATACACGAGGCACTCCACAAAATATTTGTCATAAATAAATCCTCCTGCCATATGACAATCACTATAGCAAATAGAAAACAAAAAAGAAACATCAAAGACATGTTTCAACTTCCTGCAAAAAGTCAGTTACCCTTCAAAGAATAAGATGCATCGGATTCATACATCTGTAGTGAGAAAAGCATCTCTTGAAGAACTAGCCCTGAATCTAAGATAAGTTAGTTAATTATACCTTTCAGGAAATTTAGATTGGTGGGCTTTGATGGGGAGCTGTGGTATACAAGAGTATGAAATTTAACAAAATGAAAGAAAAGAGAAGACACACTTCAAAGATACCTTTTATGTTGTTTGTTGTTGTTATTTTTCACTAAAATAATCGTCTGAAGATTTTTATGAAATAACTGCTAAAAGAAATGAAGGCATTTGCAGAAATATTTTGTTGAATGACACGTGATATCACCAATTTTGATGAATGCTGAAACAGTATTGATTACATTAGTTTAGGCGCTTGCTTTATCATATTGATACAGGGGTAGTCTAACGTACAAGCAGTGGGGTCAATTGACTCCATTGAAATTCTATATCTAAGCCTATATATAAGCCTGTCTTGGAAAAAGTTCGACCCCAGTGGGCTTCTATTTAAAGCTTCAATCTCTTACTTCCTGTCTTAAAGCTTGGCTCTTTGTAACTAGAAGTAGGAATTTAGACCAATCCCTCTCTTTTGTCTTTCTCTGTAATAAGTTTCCAGAATCCACTAAGATTTTTAGTCTTTCTCCTCTCTTTCTTTCTTATTTGTTAATCTTCCCTCTTTTCCTTTGGTAGAAACATTCTTTGATCAACTTATCTTTCTCTATCTTGCACAAAAAAAGAAAGAATTCATGGATGCTTGTTTAATCTTTAAAATGAGAGCCTACTCTTTCCAAAGTTAATATCCCTAAGAATTAATCAATTTTCTTCTCTTTCCCTAACTTGCACAAAAAAAGAAAGAATTCATGGATGCTTGTTTAATCTTTAAATTGAGAGCCTACTCTTTCCAAAGTTAATATCCCTAAGAATTAATCAATTTTCTTCTCTTTCCCTAACTTGCACAAAAAAAGAAAGAATTCATGGATGCTTGTTTAATCTTTAAATTGAGAGCCTACTCTTTCCAAAGTTAATATCCCTAAGAATTAATCAATTTTCTTCTCTTTCCCTAACTTGCACAAAAAAAGAAAGAATTCATGGATGCTTGTTTAATCTTTAAATTGAGAGCCTACTCTTTCCAAATTTAATATCCCTAAGAATTAATCAACTTTGGTAGAAACATTCTTTGATCAACTTATCTTTCTCCAACTTGCACAAAAAAGAAAGAATCCATGGATGCTTGTTTAATCTTTAAATTGGGAGCCTACTCTTTCCAAAGTTAATATCCCTAAGAATTAATCAATTTTGTTCTCTTTCCCTCTTGGTTTCAATATGCAAATATTATTTCCAAGGTTTTCCATTTCCACTGTTCAAATGATAATTCCAAAATACTATTTGTATTTAAAATATCAAACAAATAAATTTAATGATTGTTATATTCACATAGCATCTCTAACAGGAATTATTGGCAATGCAGTTTCTCCCAAAAAAACAAAAAAAAAATCTAATTGCCATTTATTTTAATAATATAAAAGTATAGTTTTTAACATTTGATCCGACATAATAATTTTAAATATTTTGTATTGGGTAATTTTGTTCACTGGATCCATTCTTTGGTTCTGCCACTGTATGGATATAGATAGTACTTCAAAGCATCTTTTAGAAAGGCGTGACTTTGAAGGTATGATTCTTCAATATTCGTACTTTAAGTAAGAATTTGCAAGGAACTAAGCACATCTATGTCAGACATGTAACTTTGGAGGTGACTTATCAAAACCAGAGTATGACTAGGATCTATGCAGCATAGCGGTGTGGTAGATGATTTATGTATAATTCTGTTTTCAGAATAAACTAATATTTTATATAGAAATTGCAAACACGATAATCTAGTGCAATGGGTCGCTGCCATTTTACTATGTGCACGTTATACGGATAGTTTGTATCTTAGCGCATGTTTGGCTTTGCTTTTCTACTCCTTTTCATTCCAACTTTTTATTTCACGTTTTTCAATAAATCTTCTATAATATTTTACAGAATTTATTTAACAATTTAGAAAGTACAAGAAAATTCTACATCGTAAGATCTTGTTATTGGCTATTTTTATTTTTTTTTTAGATAAAAAAAGTAGAGTTCGTTTTCCAAAAAAAAGATAAAAATATTCTTTATTTTAGAAAAGCTTCTTTCCAAAAGCACTACCGAACATCCCCCTTATCCCAAATTTGTTGAAGTTGACCTATACTAGAATGCGAAGAGAAAAAGTTCGCCATAAATGATATACCGGAACTTTTAGAAATGTCTTGGAACCATGGAGAACATAAATCAGAATAATTTTGCGTAGCGGTTTTAGTTCTCGTCATGTTTGATTTGACTAATTATTTATTTTTTTATACTAATGTGTTTTGATGTCTTTAAGTCAACTCCGTTCTTGTCTTTGATGGGGTTACAGTACCATGATGTCTCAAGTTAAGTCTACCCTTTTTCCACAAGTGGGTTATGCAAACATATTTTGGCTTTTAAATTGATGGCTTTCAGATTATTGTGCAACATGAGTAGGCATTTTAATCACAGTGAGAGCAAAACTAAGTATTAAGAATGCAGACCCTACCTCTGCTTGTTTTTGATAAAAGAAGCAGAAACTTCTTAAGGTTGTTAATTTATTTGTTCTTATGTTAGGGAAGAAGCTAAAGAAATACAAAAGAGATCACACCAAACACGTGAAGGACCTTCTTCTCTTCATGTACCGAGTCGCATAAGAAAGTAAGTTGCTTCTGGTTTGTTATGGCACATTGGTATTGCATCTGGTTTCTCTTTAGGAACTATAGAACTGAAATGAGTTCAATAGAGAGTACTCAACTGAGTTTTGCTATTTGGGTTTGTTTTCTGGTAAGTGAGAGCTTCATTTGTAGATGCTCACTATGTATTTGTTTACCACTTCGTCTTTCTACTACTTTTCTACCAATAGGATAGATTGTATTGTACTCTAGTTTGTGTCAGATTGAACTTACATCACCATCTATTGCAATATGCTCTGTCCCCTCCTATCCTGATCCTCCCATCTCTTTAGGAAATGGCTTCTTCTTATAAAGAGCTAGAAGCGAGGAAGAACAGGGTCCAGGAATTGGAAAAGTTGTACTCACACATGGCCATGCAGAAGGAATTGCAGGTACTGAGATTGTTAAATATTTTGTGGATGCTAAATGTTGTTGTTGGATATTATCATGATGTTATTGAGAAGTGATTGTTGCTTGTTGTAGTCATGAACATTACTTGACTCGAGATATTATAGCTAGTAATGAACTTTGAGTTTTTATGCAGAAATCTGGGCGTAAGCGAAAGCTTCAACCTGATGAGATAGTTTCTCCAACAGACAAGCCTGTATATAAATGGCGTGCAGAGCGTAAAAGATGATAAATAGGCGTTGGAACTATTCTTGCTGCAGTTTGTTCATCTATTTCTTACTGGCACAACACTTTCGGAGAGGTTGAGATGCTAGGCCAAAATGCAGGTGCTTACACCATGGCTAATTTCTGTGACTTCTTCATGTCTTTTTTTGTGCCTTTTGCAGTCCATCCGTCTCGGCATGTCAGCCTCCATCATATGTATTTGTTGTTAAAGGTCGTGTAGCTTATAGTATGCTTGATGAGGTTACTAGGACTTATCAGAATAGGCAAGTAATTTTGTTGTGTTCCACGCTATGTTATGACTTAATTATTGTCAACTCTAGATAATCTATTATGATAAAGACAACTAACCATCAACAATGTATAAGCGATGTTCTTAACTCTGACATGATGTGGTGGCAAAGATTTTTATTCCATTTATCTTTTGGGGTGCAGTTTCTCAATGTAAGTGAACTTGTCATATCAAGTTAAAACTTCATCGTATAACATTTCATATGCAACTCATGACAAACTTCCACTCACGACAACGTTCCAAATTGGCAATTGTGTACATTATCTTACCAAGAGAAGAAACTAAATTGGCTTACAAGAGGTCCACCAAACCATCAGCATTGATGATGGACAAGTTTTCAATCGATTAGTAATCAGTTCAATGTAGTTAACCGTGATCATTAATCTATAATTATGGAATTTACGGTTTTAATTCTAAAACAAGATCAATGTATCTGTAATTACATGCGTCAAGCAAAGCATTGCCCTTAATAGAGTCCATGTTTCTGATGCAGCCTTTTTCGCTCTTATGGTCGGCACAGGTGTTCGAGTTTCCCTTGAAATTGATTTCAAGCTCTGATTGTCAGCACTCAGCAGATGCATTCTCCATCCGAGTGGTTCATACTAACGGCAACCTTTTCTTTTTTCCTTTTGGTGGTTCTTCATTTGTGCGAGTGAGTGGAAGAAAACGGCATTGCCAGCAACCACAGATTTGTTCATCTGTTTGCACTGGATGTTACAACTGCTTCAAACTTCATATACAATTGGAGGGAAGTATCTAGAACTTATTAGAGATGCTTTGAACAAGTCCTTAATGCTACAAAGCAGATATGCATTATGCACACATTACATAACCCAATCTAGTGCAAACCCATCTGGGGAATTTTCATCTTGTGAATCTTGATACAACATACTCAGCCATTGCTAGGCAAGAGGTTAAACCAGGTGATTCAATGCCAAGCAAGTTAATTAATCCAGGCACACCGTGAACATCCTCACCCTGCAAAGGAAACGTTGGCACAAAGGATAAAGTCCCCTTTTGAAATGACAATCATATCAACCAGCAACTTTGGCAAGAAGAAATATCTATAAGAACTGAGAGAGCAAGAAAGAAACAAGGCCTTTCCTTATATCAGGAAAACGTCGGCCTGAAGTTAGGCTTGTCGCATTACTAGGTCAAGTCTGTTGTAGCTTGGGTTGCTTGGCATGCTACAAGAGATGTTTGCCAGGACAAGCGTAAGTTTAGGCCAATGCTTCTTACAAATTACTCGTTGATTAGTTACATACATCTCTCCACACATGTACTAATAAAAGATCTCAGTCATAACAACCTGTATTTTCAGTTGGAAATATAACTTGCAAAAAAGATCTGAAATCCAGGTTCATGCAGCAATAATGGTCAAAGGGGATAACACCATACTATCCTAAAGCATATGTTTAGCCAATATGTATCTGGGCCATATTTAACATATGGAAACTGTTAACAAATACTTCACTCCAGCATAAGCACAAATAAACATGAAGCATTGCCAACCAGATCCCTAATTTGACAGAAAAGTTCAACCTACAATTGAATCAAGTTTCTATAAAGCAATTGAAAAAAAAAGCCAAATGACCAAGAACTTAACCTGTATAATAAAATCCAATTGAGGTTGTCCGGGACCGCTAAGTTTCGGTCTCATCCCAGAATATCCAGGCTCAAGAGAGTCATCCATCAAATTAGGATAATACTTTCTTATTGAAGAGTAGAATCTGATTGCACGGTCAGGATTGACAGAATAATCGAACCTGAGGAAAATGACTACAGTTATAAAACATAGCAGTCTCTCAAATGTCGCCATCAATGGAAAAGGAAAACAAGAAGAATCCATCACAGAAGTATAGAATTCACATATGAAAACTAAAAAGTTCAATGAGAGTAACTTGCCCATTCATTGGTGACAAGAACTAACAGAAAACCCAACTACAAGCCATTGATAAAGTAACATAATATTGCATAATCAGGTTTTTTGCATCTTAATTCTGATCTTATGTTAGATAGAAATGACTTTGTAAATTCAAAATATGAAAATTCAAAATATGAAATTGTCATAGGGGGCACAAATATTCAAATGTAGGATGGCTATAGGCAACAGGATTCATCCATGTGGATGGACAGAATGGCTACAAATCAGTTCTTCCAAGACCTGAAGTAGTAAAGCACTTTGTAGAAATTCACAGACTGAGATGCTATAAGAGAAGTATTAAAACAAACAGAAAGGAGAACCCCTTATATGAATTATTCTCTGACCACATCAGCATGAGCCACTTGGCCATTTTATCTCATATAAAAGTAAAATGTTTAAGGAATCAGACAAGAATCTGCATTAATAAAGAAGGTGTCATATGGTGCCTCTTTCGGGTAGGCAGCGCTCAAAATTGGAGGGCGCCCTAGCTGGAAAATGGAGAACAATCCATCTAAAAAATTCTAAATGTAGAGGTCAAGCATCTGAATCTTAAGTTAATTGGAAAAAATTTCATAATAGTCATTGACCTAATAAATAAAGTTGCTTTACATTACTAGTATCAACTAAAAACTGATTGTGAAGTGTCATGAATGCAATTTCATTAAGGCCAAAAGCATCTCTTGCCACAGTGATTAGGCCAGCTTTATCAAGATGAAAGAAGATACTTGCAAACAGCTAAAAAGCTAACATCACGCTAAGACTACATTTCAAGTGGTTTAGGTCGTAAACTTACAAAATGGATAGAAATGACTATAAATAAAATTTTGTTATACACTCACCTATTCAGAAAGCACGAGATATCATCTACACCACCAATCCACTCCACATCAGGTCCAAACTTTACTTGTCCATTTAAATCCAGCGTAACATGCACTCCAAGGCAGCCATCCTCTGGCATTGGATAAATCAACCGACTGAAAGGAGGATTCCTAGTTTTAGATAAAGTAAAGTAGCAACCACGAGCATAATGCGAATTCGGAAAGACATTGCTCTTAACACCACAAAATCTTTTTGCGAGAGGAAGAGCACCCAAACCGGCAGAATTAATAACGAGCTTAGGACTAACTATGAGCTGGGGTGGTAAAGGAGAGTTGCCATCATGATAGACAAGCTCCTTACTTTCCGTTATGTGAAGATTGATGCAGTTATTCTCGATGTGGCCTCCTATTACTGTAGTGTTGTAAGATACAGTAGCTCCTGAACTTTCAGCTTCCCCCTATAACCATATCAACATTGTACTGAGTAAACTTTAAAAAATAAAAAAGGATGGATAGCAAACTAGTAAAGAAGAAGGAAACAATCAGCATGGTTAAAGGCATATTGTGGGAGTTTATGAAGGGTAATTTAACAAAACACGACAATTCCCAACTTTTAGCCTTAATTAAGTTAACTAGAAAGGATTATGGTGTAGATGTGGTTTCTATCATAATATCACCAGAAATTAAGTAATAAATTGCCACATCATGATGCTACAATTCTGCATTTTGCCTTGAAGATAAAAGAAATAGATTGTCTCTGTGTGTGTGTGCATGCGTGCGCGCGCGTGTGTGCGCTTTTCCCTCTCCAATAAAAAAGTTAAGGACTAAAGTTAAAGATGCTTATTTGTTGAGCCAAATAAAAGTAATGACACCAGATTTATTAAAGTGCGTAGTGTCACCATATGCCAAATGCCTACATAACCAGCCTAAACATGAAACTTAAATTACTGCATCTATAATTACAAAATGGGCATGCATGCTTCTCTTAGGTACCAATTGGGGCAATGAATCAATCGCACTAAAGAAGCACGAGTCAAATATTCCAATATCTAATGATAATCAACTAACAATCATCAGCCGTTCAAGAAATACAAAATACCAATAAAGAGAGCATGAGAGAATGCGAATCGACTATCCCAGAATATGGAGAAAGCAGTGCTTTGACACAAAAAAGTTCTGGTTCCATTTTCATTGCTTCTGATGATTCCACCATCCTCAGGCCTTCAACTCCATTCTTAATTCCATGCTCCAGAAGAAGTTGTAACTTTGGAATCTCTGCATTGCTTGTAGCAACTATCAGCTTACCCATCTGATTATGAGGAATCCCTCTCTCAGAGCAGTAGTTGTAGAGTAATCTCCTCCCTGATACACACAGTGTAGCCTGTAGTAATCAATTGAAATGGTTATTTTAAATATCCCTTTCAGTTTAAATCATCATTTCTTGCATATAAATAAAGGAAGAACAGAAATTCTACACTAGACCATTCCAGCTAGTACACTGACTATTGTCAAGTGACATATGAATCAGAAAATTATCATTGCAACAATTCTAAATTCCACTTTAGAAACATCCCAGTTTCGTAACAATATGAGTTACAGCATGGTTGCCTTTTTAAATATATACATTTGCAGTTTTCAAGTAATAGTTGTTATTAGTTGGATTGGAAACAACTAATACATTTAATTATAGAAATAAATTGGGCAAACTTCCAAAGCTACTTGGTTTTGCTGACTTGAAATTCATTGTTCAAAGAGCGACTCAATTAAACAAAAAGGTTTTGAACTTTCTTTTCTATACTTTTTAAAAGAGCACTAGCAAACTAGAAACATTATTCTGCTGGAACTGAAAATTGGTGAATATAATATTGATTGACCTGGAGTGATCCAGGTGGGTAGTAAATTCCGGCATGGATGACTTCGCTGTTCCTGGAACTTGTAGCGGTCCCGAAGGTGGGACCAGATTCGAGAACCAGAACATCATGGCCAACCATCGCCAGCTGCCTCGCCACGGCCAGACCCACTACGCCAGCACCGATGATCACCGCGTCAGCAGATTCTCTCGCCACCGTTGTGGATAGAGATCGCCACTTGATCGAACGGCGAAGGAGTTGGAGACGGGTGGCGAAGGAGAAATACCGAAGCGCCATCAATGTTGCATAACAAGGGGGTGAACGATTTGATTGATTACACTGACAGTAGAGGTTCTCTAAAAATTGGAACAAAGTATCAAGAAATGAAAATGAGCAAATTTATGAAAGACTGAAAAAATTAAATAATAGTAAATAAATAAATAAAAATTTAACGCCAGAGAGAATTGAACTTTTGCGGTTTAGAATCGGAATATTTAAAAGTGTTTATAAAAAATATTTTTTAAAATAAAAAATATTTATTTAAAAATAAGTTTTATTTTTTTATTTTAAAAAGTTAATAAAAATAAATAATAATAAAAATTTATATCATAAAATTATTTTTTAAAATTTAAATAATTTATAAAATATTATAAAATTAGATTAAAAAATATATCATTAAAAAATATTTTTTTTCAAAAGCAGTTAATATAGATTTTTGATACATCCGGAGCTTGGGCATTTGATAAATACAGAGGAAGTTCAGTAGACAAAGTAGAAATGAGTCTTTAGTTAATAATAAGTAACTTGAGCAACGTGCGACGCACATAATACTAGTTCCTGGAGAAGCAGAAGTGCTATCTAGTATTGACGCTTACGACCGTGCATGCTTGATGTGTCTTTATCAGAGGGGTAACACTTAAAAACCACCAAATTAAGTTAGCAATTCCATAAATTCCAGCATGCCATACGTGCTATAGATATAATGTCATACATTCATTTCAAGTATAACTACATGTTTGATCAAAATATATCTTACATTTTCAAAATTACAATGACAAATATATTACAGCTGAGGCGATACTACTATTTCTCTAGTCAATAGAGAATTTTGAAAACTAAGTAACAATTAGAAAGTACCTGACTGTATAGTAATGGGTAGAGTCACCTCAGCAAATATCAGCCCGTCTTGGGATAGTACACCTCTCAGTATAAGATAGTGTTGAATCTACTGTTCAACAAAGCTTCCGTTACAGAACAATGGTACATGGGCGCGGCGCCATGGTTCCTTAATGTCACCAGGCCAATGCATCATCTAAGTCTGATAAACAACTCCTCTCTACAAAATCATAGAGAGAGCGAACATATTGTATTAATACATTATTCATAACGCGTCTGTGCACATACAAACTCTTTTGTATTGAGGGAATACAAGTATTTAGCAACCATGGAGCGATTCATTACTATAATTCTAGATAAGTGGAGTGCATAGAATTTGAACCAAGCATCTTAATTTGCCTTTAACAAAGTTTGAGAAAGTGACTCGCTCCACCCTGTAAACTACAATCAATAGAGAAAAAGCTCAAATTATAGTAATGTTGTTCCTATCCCCCACAAATGTCCCAAGCGCAAGAGGTGCTAAAAAGCTCACTTCGAATGATACCCTCCTACAAGCTATGGAACAAGCAAATTCACATGGTGATACTGTAGCATCTATAATGAAGCTAAAGTAACTCAAGACTCGTACTCAACATAATTGGACTCAGGTTTTTCTTTCACATACAGAAGGCTATAGGGAATAAAATAAATGACAATTTGCTGAGTTCTTTATTCTTTAAGAAGGCGTACTTCCTAATAATTAATGCAAGGATGAAGAATGTCATGAAATCCTGGAGTTCTTTACAGTGTTGCATGGGATGTTGTGTTGATAGCTTGGAAATTTCACAGATCGTCGAATTCAAAAGATGAATGCTGCTACTCAACATGATCATCAAGCCACAACTTAAAGAAAGAAGGAGCTTGACACCAAGTTACTGATGGCCACCACCTTAGTTCTTCAATCATTCTGAAACATGTTCCTAGACATGGGTTATGCATGCACCTCCATCTAGCAGAAGGTAGATGGTTATTAGTATACTTTTTCTAGTACTTGGACGGTTACTCCTACTGTCCATTTGATGTAATTAACGTTCACTACAAGAAAAAAAAGATCAATAGCAACAAAAAAAAATAGTTGCTTCTAAGAAAACGACCGGTAAGTGTCAGTCGCAATTGTGGTCGTTAAAATCGCTGTTACTAATAGCGACCAACTTGGTCACTAATATTCAAGTATTAGAGGAGCTAGTAGCTATTAAATCAATAGCGACCAAATCAACAAACAGTTGCTAATGTTATCAGCAATAGCGACTTATAAAGCTTAGTTGCTAAAAAGTAATAGCGACTAGCTTAGATTCAGTCGCAACTAAAGTTAGCAACTAAAGTCAACTAGCCCCTAATAGGTTAGCTACGACTCAGCTTTTTGGTCGCTTCTATGTTCTTCCCCCACTTTGCCCTATCACTAATGCTTACTCCCGATCCGAAGCACTTAATGCTTAACAGCGACTAAGATTTAGTTGCTTATGCCTTTACTTATCGAATAGCTAGTTTTGTCGTTATTATAAAATATTTTTTAAAAGCTTTTTAATTAAAAATTTCAAATTACATAATTATAAATACATAATTATTTTATATAATAAAATGATTAAAATAAATATCTCATAAAATTAATTAATACAATAACAACAAATTAAGTTTTTAACATATTTGGTTTTAAATTTGCCTTAACTCAATTCACTCTTTTCTTGAGTTAATATTCCGTAGATTTCTCTATCATTTGGTATCATCGCAGACCTTAAATAGATAACAACTAACTGTCTTAGTGGAAATGATCACTATAGCAAGTATGGATATCGTTGCAACCAAAGGAAGATTGTCAAACCGACGTCACCTTTTTGATGGCTTGAACTTCGTATATTGGAAGATCAAGATGACTATATTTATCCAAGCATAAAACTTCACTCTGTGAATGATCATCAAAATGGACCAATTGTTCCAATAAAGATGGATGCAAACAAGTAGAGTTCCCGTGGTCAAACTAGTTTCTGAATTTACGGAAGATGATAAGAAACCATCTCTATGAATGCCCATGTTATGGACTTAATGTATTGTGCTTTAAATCCTAATGAGTTTAACCATATTTGTTCATATGGCACAACTAATGAGATTTGAGACAAGTTGGAGATTACATACAAAGAAATCAGCCAAGCGAAGGGGACTCGCATGAGTCTTCTCATACATGATTATTAAAACTTTAAAACAGAAATGGAAGAATCTATATTTCAAATTTACACTGGTTTTACTAACATCGTTAATCCTTTGAAAAATCTTGGTAAACATATTCTAGGAACGAAGATCTGAAGTGAAAGATCACGCTTGCCGTGAATCCTACATATAGCTCTAAAATGAATGTCATCGAATAAATAATGATTACCCCATTATGTCACTGGATGAACTCATTACAAACTAATGGTAAAGGAGATTTACTTGAGGAAATACGAAGAAGTACCTTAATCCCTGGCTTAGAGAACAAGAACAACAGGTAAACTCCTCTTCTTTCGATAATGATGAAATGACATTGCTACGTTGAATAGGAAATTTAAGAATTTCTTGAGAAGAAACAAATGGAAAGGCAAGCCAAGAAGGAAATATTCCAAAGTTGATGATGATCAATAGAAGAGAATTGTTATGATTGCAAGAAACAGGAACACTACCGTCATAAATGCCCTTGATTGAAAAATCGAAAAAATGACAACAAGAATAAGAAGGTCATCTTTTGTTTTGAGTGATGAGGACTCATCTTCCTTAAGCGAATTCGAGGATGAAACCGAAACTATAAACGTGCATTTCATGGCAATCGTGATTCGCACAATGAGATTAGTGATAGCAAATATGAATTCTATCATGACGAATTGTATGATTCTTTCTCCGAATTGTACGATAAATTCAGAAGTTTGAAAGAGATGTATAAATCTCTTAAAAGTGCATGCATGATAGTGAAGTGATAAATGAATGGCTAACCTAAAAAATTAACTTATTGCTTAAGAATGCTTTCATGAAATAACCGAATTCATGTGACTATAGTGATACAAATCTGAAAACATTAAACTTATCAAATTGTATGATGATGTGATTCCTTGATTATCAAAAACTTATCCTTAGAAATAAGAGGTACAAATCGAAAATTTAAAGATGATAAATGAGATGGCCGACTTTCATTCTTCCCTTGCTTGAAAGAGATAAGCAAAGACATGATGTAATGCTTGGATCTCATAAGAGTATTCTTAGAAAAGAAGGAATCAGTTTTGACCATAACCGAGCATTTTAAGAACGTGCGGACTGTAGGTACATTCTTCACACCGTTTGTTATTATTTTTATTATAGTAAAAAAAGTTATTTTATCAAATCTTACTGGTATACAAAATAAATCGAAACAAGTTTGGGTCCCTAAGGAAACCACCCGACTAGCAAACACTAAAGGTTCCAAAGAAATTTAGGTACCTAAAATGTAAGTAATCTTTTTTAGGTATGCTTGGCGGCCGGAAGGAATAGAAATACCAAATGGCATCTTGATAACGGTTGTTTAATGCATACGATAGGAATGTTACCAGCATTAGTCATTTAGAGGCATATCAAAAAGTTACTCTGAAAGATGATAATAAGTGTTTGAAAAAGAGTATTGGTATGCATAGTATAGAATGTTTCTTGCATACACAAACTTTTTCAAATTATTTTAAATTTTTCAACAATAGAACTTTATGCATGGACAAATCCGTTTATATTATTTTTATAAGACAAACTCTATACCGGTATAGGTTAAAAATATTGGTGTAGCTAATAATGACGAAAATTAAGAATACAAAAAATACTAACAAAAGAAAAGTTCCTAAACAGTCACCAAACAATCAGAATACAGTCGCTGACCAATCGATTGAACAACTGACAGAAAATAATTCTGTATAATCAACCGAAGTAGAACAATAAGAAACAAATATCAGTTACCATAATAATTCAAGTATCATTTTTAGTCACCATCAAGAGAATATTATAGGTAACGCAAACCAAGGGGTAACAACGGATCATAATTGAGAGGTAAGTTTTATAAATATTCTGTCTTTATTTCAAAATTTGAACCCCGTATTGATGATGCTTTAATGGATAAATTTTGAATTATGGCTATATAAGAAGATCTCAACCAATTTGAAATGGAATTGTGTTTGAAATCTTATTTCTCAACCTTGTGATAAATCTGTTATAGGTACTGAATAGGTGTTTTGCAACAAGATGGACGAAAACGATAATATTATTGGAAATAAAGCTAGATTAGTTGCTAAAAATTATTTGTATGAGGAAGGTATTGATTTTGATGAAACTTATACTCCTGTTGTTTGGAAGTAATTTCTTTGTTAATTGTATTTGCTTGTCCTATGAATTTCAAGTTGCTTCAAATAGATGTGAAAAGTGCGTTTCTTAATGGCTTTATCAAAGAAGAAGCTTCTGCTAAGCACCACAAGATTTTGAAAATCCTAGGCACCCGGATCATTCTATAAGTTATCAACAACTCTCTATGATTCAAACAAGCACCTCGTGCATGATATGAGAGACTTAGTACATTATTAATCGAGAAGGGCTTTTCTCACAAGTAAAAGTGACTCTACTCTTTTCATTAAACATGACAAGTATGATATATTTGTTGGTTAAATGTATGTGAATGACATTATATTTGGTGTTAGTAATGAAACTTTATGTACGCATTTTGCTAAACTTATGCAGGGAGAGTTTGAAATAAGCATGATGGGAGAATCAACTATTTCCTTGAACTTCAGATCAAACATCTTGATAATGGCATTTTTGTAAACCAAGAAAACTATGTTAGAGATTTCCTTAAGAAGTATAATTTGGAAGTATGCAAAATTGTAAATATCCCATGGCCACAAACATAAGTTTGATAAAGATGATTTAGGTAAGGGTGTTGATTAAAAGCACTATAGAAGTAAGATCGGATTACTTATCTACTATATCTACTAGATAAGGATGTTTTGCTTATGTGTCCGCATTTAAAGTGCACCTAAAGAATCTCGTTTAGTTTGTGTCAAAATGTTTTTTTAGATATTTTGTATATAAAAAGAGCTTCTTGGCTTATTTTATTCCAAAGGACGTGCATTTGATTTAGTGGCATATGCGAATGCAGACTTTATGGAATGTAAACTTGATAGAAAAAGTATTAGCAGTTCATGTCAATTTCTAAGTGGATGTTTAATACCATGGCATTTGAAATAGTAAGCATCCATTACTTTGATAATTGTAGAAGTCGAGTATACTACAACAGGTAATTGTTGTGCACAACTACTATGGATTAAAAAACAAACTTATCGATTTTGGTGCTAATGTGTTTATTTATAAAGTGTAATAATACAAATGTTATCAATTTTTCTCAAAATCTCATCTAACACTCACACATAAATTTTCCTTCCATATTGTGCTAATGCCTATTTAAACAACCAGCTCTCTACTTTATTTCATCTCACCAAAATACTCTAGCTATTGTTCATTATCTTCTCCCAACGGCCGAGCAAACCCATTTACTTTCGAATTCGATTCAGCCAAAATTTTTTTAATTCTTACTTCAAATCACAATGTCGAAGAAAGGATCAACCAGTGATGATGAGAGATTTATTGGAAAGAAAGTTCAAGTAAACTACCGTAAGCACTGATCCTTCGCTGTGCTTCCCCCTACCAAAATGAAGTTTGATGATTTTGCCTATACTAGACTAGTGTTAAAGACATTTTTAAGGACGGAAATTCTTTTAAGGGTGCCTAGAGATCTATTATGAAGATGCTGTTGGAGCTGCTACGCTAATCCTCAACCTTACACCTTCTCCGGCTTCTCCGTTATGGTATACAGTATTGAGATGTATATCGATTCTATGAACCTATCTCTGATGTTGAATGTGCGTTATTATAAAGACCTTGAAATGGTGCAAATGAGTAAAATCGATCATCTCAAATGGGCATTAGATATGGACTGTGTCACACTGAAAGCAATTCAATCCGTAGCTTACCCTAACTGCCCTTCTTGCCATGAGTGCTCTTTTATCTTACTTACCCTTATTGCCACATTGTTAGTCGGGTGCTGGTTTTAAGGAAAAATAGCTAGAATGATATTTTTAGTTTTGACTAGTATGTGCTACGGAGATTGAATTAACACCTTATTTTGAATTTCGAAGCATCATGTGCCAATAAATAGTAAGCGTAGTTCAAGTTAGGAACAAACACTTCTCTTATTGTC
Organism: Acanthochlamys bracteata; assembly: GCA_019914995.1. Lineage (NCBI taxonomy): Eukaryota > Viridiplantae > Streptophyta > Magnoliopsida > Pandanales > Velloziaceae > Acanthochlamys > Acanthochlamys bracteata. The sequence continues at coordinate 4,788,573 of CM034140.1, read as the reverse complement.
ACATTATTACGAAAATTGCCACAAAAAAGTAGGGGTGAGAATTTAGATTGGTGGGTCAATTTCGGATCAACTAATTTAATAATTTGATTAAATTTGTTCAAAACTAATCCAATTCATTAATTTAAAAGGATAAAATTTGCCAACCCTAACCCAACCTATTTATTAATCGGATCAAATTTAGATCGAACATTTTATAATTAAAATTTTTTATTTTTAATTCTATACTTTTAGCTTGAGTTAAATTATAAAATCATTTGAAATTAATGTGCACGATGTTCTTGGTGAAGAGATATGATAAGTATCTGTCAAATATGCATTAATTAGTATCTTTTTTAATTTTTATTTTTTAAAAATATGTGGCGACAGCTAAAATTTTATAATTATAAATAAATAATAATATTTTGATAAAAATTTTGGTAAATATAGCTAGTTGACAAATTTTGATAAAATTTTTTTTACAAAATTCATATATGTTATTAAAAAAACCTACATAATAATACTTTCGATAATATTAGAATCCTCATCTTATACTACTTTGATAAGAAATAAAAGTAAATGATTGATTATAAATATAATATAATTTAATAGTTTATTATTATTGATTTTTTTTTGTTGTAAAAATTTTAGTATACGGTAAAAAAGTTAAAAAAAAGGAATTTCTTCTTCAAGATATAGCAATTCGAATTTGTGGGTCAATTTCGGATCGATCCGGGTCGACCATCTAATAATCATGTCAAATTCGTTCAACCATAATCTAACTCATATATTTATATAGGTTAAAATTTTTAATCCATAGCTCTAATTATATGGATTGATTTTGTATTAAATTTCGAGTTAGATCATATATTGTCACCACTACAAAAAATGGTGTGCTCCTTAGAAAAATACAATGACATAATGCAAAGCAATCTATTTACTATAGAGGTTCAAAACGAAACTTTATGTAGCTGACAAAGAGATTGATAAAAAAATTTTGATGAAAATTTAAAAGTGGCAGCACCAGAACAACAACTAGAGGCACTAGCATAGTAAGATGTACCCACTAGACAGCATGTTCAATCTAGTGAACTAGCAGCTATATCTATTGGATAACTAGCTGCATCACCAGACGTAGTGTGAGTACCTTTGATCATTTGAAGAATCTAAAAAATGATCTAATAAAGATGAGAATGATACTTTGGACCCTTGACGACACTGCCCAGGACATATTCAATGGATTACATATAATGATCAAAAAGTTGGTCCAAAAGAATTAGAACAATATTGTACAAATGATTACTGAAAATATTGTAGATAAAAAAATAATAAGAGAGAGATTAATAGAGAAAAAAAGCTATACTGTATACCTTGTGTTTCTTGCAAGAGAAACTAATTATTCTAGTAATCATCTAATGGCTTTATTTTATGTTAACACATAGAACCAGAATTTTTTGGAAGATTCATATAGGATTACGGTGTTTCTATAAATCTTTTCAGACTCTCAATAGATGCTGACGTTAATGGCTTAGAACCTAGAAAGAAGGTACTGCTTTGAGCTTCTGTAGTTAGTGACGAATGTTTCACGAACATGGTGCAATCTTTAGTAAATTTGTGTAAAGTAAATATAGAACTTGTTATTTACTGTATTTACTTTTGCTTATTAACGATAGTGTTGTACATACTGTATTGTCCAATTTGCTAGAGTCTAGTTGATGTATTTACATCAACTGATCATGAAAACTGTAATATTGGTTTAGATTGAAGAATAATATTGACATGGGATTGAGTTGAGAAAATTCAGACCCATGGTTTTACAAGATTTATTGCAAATCATGCAATAATTTTACTTGTAGATAGTATACTTAAATCTCTTTACTTTAATTCTGAATTTTACTACGTTAAAATAATTTTTTATGCTCTCCAGAAATTAAAAGGAGATTTCATTGACGATTAAATTGAGCAAGCTTTTGAGCATTATGCGAAATGATGTTAAAGCTCAAATGTTTCTTGTAAGAGATGATGAGTCGCGAAAAAATTGGATAACATATTTTGTGGTGACTTAACAGAAACCTAAGTGTTAAGTTTGTGTTTTTGTACATACTGTATGTTATGTGGAATGTGTTATTTTGTGGTAGGAGACATGCAACATTAGTGTAACTGATGTATTTTGTGATATATAGTATTACAATGACAATTGTAATGTTAGTGTATAGAAATGTAATATGTTTTGTGCATGTAATATTGTAATATTAATTATAATATCAGTGTATATAAATATGATGTATTTTGTGGTATGTCAAATTGTCGATTGTAACGTCAATGTAATACATGTATAATGTATTTTATAGTGTGGAGTATTACGTAATATTATGTAATATAAGTTTGATATATTTGATAACATTTAGTATTGTAATGTTAATTGTTATATTTTATTATATTATGTTATATGTGTTTAGGTATAAATTTGTAATTTGGATTATTACTATTAAAAGAATGTATGTTTCAATGACAAGTTTATTATAAAGCATATAACTATTTTGTTAATATTGTAGCTAATACAATTAGTAAATCTTATATATGAAGTATGGTTAAATCTTATCTAAATAAATAATTAGAAAGATTTATTATTTATAATTTTTTATTTATAAATATTATATATTATTTATAACTTATTTTAGTTCTCACTTTGAAATCAATTGAACACAAACTCTAAACTCTACTTACACCTCACTTTAAAAAATAATTGAAATACAAAATCTAAACTTCACTTCTAACCCACTTTAGAAACCAATTTAAATAGAAAAATTGAACTTCACTTTCAACCCATTTTTTATGAAACTCTGCTTTTCATTTTTCATAATTTACGAAAATCAGTTATTAATATTTGAAACACGCCCTAATTAGTTATTCGTAGAAGAAGAGTGAGTGGCATCTGGATGAATGCTACATGAACGTTGCTTGTTACATGTGTCCCCAGGTCATTCCGTCAGAGGATGTACATATACACAGTTAGAGGAAAGCAAATACTTTTCTGAGGCATCTATCCCACTCTCGAAGTGTGTATATTTAATAAATAACAATTTATCACAACTCAAAGGTCTAGCAAGTCATAATTAAAAGTAAAAATAAGGGTGCCGTTGGATGAGCGTTCAACAAACATACTTTTCTAATATTTTATTTTAAGTTTTTACTAAAATTTTTTGAATATTTTATAGAATCTTTTAAAATTTTAGAAGTATAGAAAAACTTCTACATCATAATTTCTTATTATTGCTTATTGTTATTTTTTTAAAATAAAAAAAATATCTCTCATTTTTTAAATAGAATAAAATATTTTTTATTTTAGAAAAATACTTTTTATAAGCACTTCTAAACAGCCCCAAAGTTATATGCCGGAATGAATAAGTGTTGTATGAGTTTTTTTATCTTATTTTTTGTTTCCAAAAATGTTTTTAGTATGTTTAAGCATTCAGTTGCCAAACTTAGATGTAGTATGCATCACAATTAAATTATAAAACAATATCAAATTAGCAACTCAATAGAAATCCCTTGGCACAATTTTAAAATCAGCTACAACAATGTCATAAAGGCTGCATACGCACTGAATGAGAAGAAAAATACTCACATGTACGGTGGAGATCTTCGGTAGGAAGTTCGGGGAGGGGCAACTCGCCGGCAGCAACAATAGAAAAAATGGAGGTGGAGAAGATGATGGCCGCGTGGAGATAAGCATATATTCCATCATCGGCAACATCAATTCTTGCCAAGATGTTCGCTTGTGCTGGAAGGAGCGGCTAAGCTGAGCAAGATTCAGCTTGTCGGCAGTAGAAATTGAAGTAATGCAGGAGGAGGAGACGATTGCCGTAGGGAGAAAAAGTTTGTCCTTGATTGGAGATGATTGCCATTGGGAAGGAAGGACCTGTGTGGAGGGGATGCTCATGAGTAGGGTCCACTAAGTTTAAAAAAAAAAGAAAGAATAAGAAGGAAGAAGAAAAAAGAAAAGAGCTGGATTTTACAATTACTACTGCGAAAGCAGGTCGGTAACGATAAAACACCGATAGAAGAACGAAAATCGTTAATTTCCCGATTGCAAACACAAGAACAGTTGGTAAACTTCTCCCACTGCATCAAAATAAGTCTACGTTCAATTACGGACTATAAAATCTCCGGTCGGCATTGACCTTGAATTTATCGACATAGCAAGTTATTGTCGGTAATTGCAACTATTTGCGGACTGCTACCATATAGTCGGTAATAAATATAATAGTCCGTAACGGATAGAATTACCAACTATTTGTTGTCAATCAGTAATTTTCAGTCGGTAATGATCCAGTTTACAGTATTGATAATCGGCCTAAAAATTCTAACCAATTCGATTACACCATTGTAATTGCTCATAAGTGAAAGTTTGTCATGTTTTTATAATCTACCAAGAGCCAACAGAATGAATATAGAGGTACGAGGAGCTAATTAATGTGTTCCTTGAAACATCGAATTTTTATTTTGATTGAACTTATGTGAAAAATCCCATTGCTACAAAGATACATAATACATATACTGCTCGGGATGCTCATAGTCCCTAGAGATCTTCTGAAGCCGTGTGGCAAAAAAATGTATATACAAGCTTAGCAAGTATATGTTGAATCAGAAACAAATTGCTAGCAGGACTACTAATTCAGCCACGTTTTAATTCAGTCGATATAACTACAAGTAACATCTGGAGCTTCAATTAAGTTATGCCAATGGTATTGATCGGGGCCATATACTACCTTTACTATATGCCTTATCTACCTGAAAGAGCATGAGCGGATATGAACAAGTTTATCCAGTACAACTTGACTCCATCGAAAGAACAATAGGCACCTCACTGTTTCGGAAGTCCCGGACTACCGAATTCAGCGGCTTCCGACACAAAACACCCATTCCAAGAAAAAGAAAACAAAATGGATCACAGTGACGTAGAACAGTCTTCACGGTAGAACAATATCAAGGCTTTGGCTTTACTTTTATCTCTTTCCGAAACGTTTTTCTGTGTCTTATTTCTAAAAGAATTCTCTACAGTATTTTAAAAAATTCTTTAAACTTTTTTTTAAAATATAATTAAATTATACATACATATATATATATATATAATTTAAAAAGAACAAGATAGATTTAAAAAAAACTCTTTTTTATTTTTAAATATCTTCTCTTCATCCTCTCAAACGGGGTTTGAACAAAAAACAAATATGGGAAAAGAAAGGCATCACCATTAAACTGAAGTACGTGTTACACACCACAGTAAGATACTTGATTGGACTCAAATTTCATCTATTGGAGGCGCTCCTTTAGACTTAGTACTCCAGTTCAACCGAACTCATAATATCGAGATCCAATCAACTCGGCTGTGCTTTCCAAGCGCTATGGTTTTTTGTATCAGTTACTTGAAAGCCTGAAGAATGAATGACATATGTAATAAAGACAAAAAATATGCATGAATTGAAATAGGCTTGTTTCCTCCAGAAGACACAAGATAAGGAAAATTAAATCAAATTACTTCCACAAACATGTTAGCAGTAGTTTACCAAGTTCAAACCACAGCTTCGCCTACAACACTTAACAACACTAGTTTCTTCAGACAACAATCCACCTTCGCCTACCTCGTTGAACCTGACGACTAAGTACCTCCCTTGCCACAGGAACGTAGTCATACCTAAGGGTATGCGTTCACTTCCCATGTTCAATCCCAAGTTAATTAAATCCCAATAGTCGGCGGTATATACACTTCACAAAAGAGTTATACCAAACGTCAATGCTCAAACTTCTTTGCAAATCTCTCAGAAACTATTACCGTCATATATGATTAATTTCTCGATTATCTCGCTGCAATGTGTAATGCGAGCGCTCTTCCTTTGCTTCTACTTTTTCTTCTTCTTCTTCATTCTTGCACGTAAGAATTACTCACATTTTTCCTTTATAGTTTAATCAGTTTAACCTGAAACATATATGAAGCAATATATATGTGCAAACAAGATTTTGTCATGTATACATTTCTTGTTTGAGAAAACATTTTAAGGCGAGCACCCACCAGGTTAAGTTCTAGGAACGGATAAAGCAACTAAAATTCAAACGAGAAAAATTTCACTATCTGCAGAACGTTCTCATAGAGCAATTTTCAGACATATAAAGTGGGAATATATATAGGACCGAAATTAACAAGCGAAAGAAAATATGAACCATTTTATAATTTAACACAGCTATTAAATGTGTAGCTTCAACATAAATTTCTACAAGCTTAAACCCTCTCAGGGATCAAAAGATGGTGCTGTAACCCTAACCAAAACTAATGCTTGTCACCCCTCATGTCCATGTTTATCAATTACTCAAGTTCAAATATCTCCTCAACAACAATGAGCTAACAATTAACAGGAATCGATTACTCTCAGCTACATTAAGTAGTAAATAAATGTTGTTACATTTTAATTACTTAGGAGCTTGAGACATAAGTCGATATAGAAGCCAGCAGGAGAAATGTTATAACTCAACTCTTGGATAAGTCTTGAGAGAAGATCGATCAGTTTTTAGCACTATTATTGCTGCTATTTCCATCAAGAGATTCACAGCTGAAAGGAGAAGACTGCGAACAGGCTGATCCATTAATGATTTTGTCCAGTACCAGCATCTGCAAATTGAAATCTTGCTGATGATCAAATGCATCAAAATAGCTTCCATAAGGGCTATTATTTTGAGTATCAACACCAATGTTGTTTTTAAGTAGCTCTGATGGCGAAGTACTACTTTCACTGATACTAGAATTGAAAATCGTTGCACAGGCATTGTTACTGTCGGTTGGCGTCTCCCTTTGTTCTTCATCGCCGGATCTAGAATTGTTCACTACCTGAAACTAATACGTATTGATCTCACCAATGTTAGTTAATTAACGACAGGCTGCAAATTATATAAGTAAATTAGAACCATTTAGGTTGATCGAGTGATTCATTACCGTCGGTGGCGTATGATTGAAATTTGGCAGAGGCGTCAGTGGTGTTAGAATCACGGCCGGTGAGCTCCTGCACAACTCGCCGGAACTCTTCCTCTGTAGCTTCAACCTACTGGTAAGCTTGATAGGATTTTGATTCTTCTTCTTGATGTGGATCTTATTCTTCTGGTTCCGAATACTCTTTTGCTTATCATTCTCCATAGCTTCTTCAGAAAAGAGAGAGCAAGAGTTGAAAATTCAACAATAACAGGTTAAGGGGAAGAAAAAAAGACATTTGTTATCATGTTATGTTTTATTTAAATGTTGGCTGTTTTTCTTGTTGGGTTTTCTGGATGACTATTAACAAACTAAAATAAAGAAGATAATGGGAGGAGAGGGAAAAGAAAGGACAGTAAAAATAGATGGCTACGTATGAATGCCGGACAGAAACAGTACTGTCAAAGGGTGCACTAATATAGACCCCTGGACGCTTGTGACAAGACAGGATAATGTTTGATGATGTCATCCATGTGAGCTCAGCATAGATGCGACTGCTAGTTGATGCTTTTGGTTAGTGACAATTTACCTGATTAGGAAAATGGATGGACGTCCCAAACCAAGCATACATTTCGTAAATGCTTAAAATATAAATATTTTTTAAAAAGTTATTTAAAATTTTTTAGAAATATGTTTAATTTATTTATTCAATAATATAATAAATTTTATATAAATATGAATTGTACCATGTATAATTTATATATATGATGTAAGTTTTAAAGTATAAATTTTTTTTCTAAATGTGAAATAGTAGGAACCTAAACATCCTCTTCCCACCACCAAAATAATAAATTTCAACTTTTTTTTGAAGAGTTTTTATTTCTTAAAACTTGAGAATATGTTTAATTTGAATATGAAAAAATATTAATAAATTTAATAAAAACTTTTTATATACTAAATTTAATTTGACAAAGTAATTGATATAAAAAATATTATTAACTTCCACTACAATAAAAAATATTATTAGCAATTGAATTAAAAGAAAATGGTCACTAATGACAAGCAATTGCCACCAGAAAACTTACGGTTGTTATTAGTAGATAAACGCAATCACAACAAGTAATCGGTGGTTGATGTGGAGCAATAAATCAATCGTTGCTATTTTTATGTAAAATAACATCAACCAAGCAATTACACTGTCAGTATTACCTAGAGTAATAGCAACCAAGTTGCTAAATTTTGCCACGCGCTAATGTAGTAGTAATCGGCACCAATATACAATTAGCTTTTATTATTTTAAAATAATAATCTAAAATTATTTAATAAAATTTATTTAATAAAATTGAAGTCGTTGAATATGATTTCTACTTTGCATATATTCTGATGACAAAGTTTAAATCATTTCGATGATAAATCATTAATAGACGTATATCGTTTAACTAATTAATTGTAGACATTAATTGAAGCACTAAATTATATCCAAATTTATTAAAATATTGTATAAATAATAATATTGTATTATAGAATATATTCAACGATTTAAATCATCATTCTATTCTTAAATTGTGTAAGTTGAGTAAACGAGTTAGCAACAATAGACCGACTTAATTAACGAACATGATACTTATATTCTTGCTATGCTACTTACACAAATTATCAAATTTTATATTTTAAATAGAGTATCAAACCATTAGATATAGTTAACATTACACTATTTTTCACACAAAATTTAATCAAATTTAGATATAAATTAGACCAATTATGCCAATAAATTGTTTAATTATATACGTATATTCATCATTTCTTGTGATGGAGTACAAAATATCATCCAAATGATCTAAAATTTTGTCAACATATTATATAAAAATTTTAAATCAATTCAACGGATTAAATTTTACTAACTTAAGTTTTTTAATTGATTTTAAATTATTATTATTGTTAGAAATCTGAAATAATAACGCATATTTTATAATCATTGCTAAGCTATGAATATGTCTACATTGGATTTGAATAGCTATGGGTTGGACAGAGTAACATACAGAAATTGCCTAATTATTGAGACTTTTTAACATACCAACTTCAAATGTGCAAACTTTTCTACTCACGGTACCAAACGAAGATATTTTTAAAAAATCTAAAATATGGCAGAATAAATGGAGACCAAGAGGACGAATTTTTATCATGTATCGAACAGAAAAATTTTATAAAGTTCACTGGTCACGCTATCTGACATCACTAGATCAACTTGATAGCACATTGACACTTCAAACGGCAAATGTTATATGTCTTCTCAATTCTCATAAAAGATTTTAGAGATATGATTTATTTTGTGGATAGAAGACATCGTGAAGTTTCTACATTCCAAATTCAACTCATTGCATGAAAAATGAATCCAAAAAAATCGGAGAAGCTCACTATTTTGTAAACTATCATTTCTGGATGTACCCGAATGAATCTGATCTAGACCAAAACGTGCAAATTCACTATCTCTCAGCTCGAGCATATTTTGGAGATCCGATTTCTGCTACTGAAAGTTGACTCATGGATCTCTATTTAAATTCCAAATTTAAGGAAATATTATCAAGTAACGGAGTCAAGAAAAATCCTCAAAATGGCCAGACAGAATGCATTTCAAACTAGATTGAACCATGAAGCTATGAGGTGCGGCTGAATTATTTTTTGTTCCCTACTCGTGCCAATTAGTTGCAGCCGATTTTAGAAAAGGCTAGATCAATCAAGAATATATATAGGATATTATTTTTCATATTCTATTGTGAGGATATTAGAAGGTTTCCAGAATATATATAAATATTGAAAGAATCCGGCATGCATACAACTCTTAGCAGATATACTTCAAACATTCATATTTTGACCATCCGTTTGAATTTTAATATGATATCTATATGCAGATTGGAGAACACACTCTGGAGATTAATTTTATGGAATGAAATCATACTGGTTTCTAGAAGAAATTTGTCACAAAATTTGGATCAAATGTCAGCAAAAATTTTAGAAAACATTTAGACTATTAGAATATTTTTTAGGTATCATATGATGACCAATTTACTTGAGATTTTGAAAACGTCTTTTTGATGCATAATAGATGAGATCCACATCAGCTAGTAATGGCTAGGGAATAAATCAAAGTAACAACCGAGATATCCAATTTATTAGCCGTTTTGATTTGATCTTGGCCATATATCTTTTTTTAGCCGTTGAAATATTCACCCGTTACAGCAATTGTGCTCTAGAGATACGGGAGAAGATATCTCTATCTAGCTGCAATTTTGAAGACAGTAAGAATATATAACGAATATATTTTTACAGAGCACACATCAAGCCATCATCTTGAAATTCGATAAAGAGATCATCTTCACCAAGAGCATTTTCTATAGTCTAATTTTTGTTATTTTCTTTTGTGAGATCCCTTAAGCTTTCTTGACGTGAGATTGCAAATCATTGTTAGAGAGATCACTTGAGCTTAACCTTGTGAAACACTTGTAACCTTAAGAGGATGTTTGAGAACTTGCGAATTCTCGATTTGCAAGCATAATTAGGTTATCAGATTCTTGATTGTACGTTAGCTCAACATTAATGGCTTTCACTTGCGGTGTCAAGTAACGTTAATGGTTTTACGAAACACTAAGTCAAGTAACATGGACGTAGGTAACGCTATGTTGAACTACATAAAAATTTTCGAGGTGCTGACCGGTTTGCATTATTTAGCACTTTCAATTAGTTTTTTTGAATTATATTGTGCTAACACTTCAGTGCAGGTTACAGTCAACGTTCAGTCATTAGTCATAAATCTTCTGGTCAACTGATAGCTAACTAATTAGTGACTGCTTTTAAATAGTAGACTGTTTCTGTTTAATTTTATCATAACTCAATTCACTCCCCTCAAGTTAATATTTTGTAGATTTTGCTCGCAATTGTTTAACTATATATTCCTCCATATTATTAATATATTAGCGAACGTTTTTGTTCTAATCGATTGCTATTATCTTAAGCAATAGCGATCGCTATATTATGGGTCACTAATGTACAAAGTAATAGCAAACACCTACTTGTTGGTTTTTATTATCCTCGATAGCAACCGCTCACAAGACGATCGCTAATATCAGTTCATTCGGTCGAGACTAGTTTAATTTTCTTTCTCCCCTCTTCTAATCTGCTCTGGGTATTTGTGGCTCACCCTCCGCGCCCAGTGATCCCTTCATTCCACTTTCGTTGCCTCCCTCCACTCCTCCAGTTTTCGGCAACTCGATTGTTGCCTCCGGTTGACCTAGTTGTTGCGTTCTTTGGTTCCGACCCAGTCTTTCATCGTCGTCTCTGCTACCTCCAACTCTCCCGACCTCTGACTTCAAAATTTTTGGTAGGATCGTCAAAATTAATATCTCATAAAAATTTATCCCTAAAAATTTATATCTGAAAATAATTAAGCACCTAAAGATAGGATCGAGATTGTCAAAATATGAATTTTAGATGGTATCATTACGCTCAGAATCATTAAATCAATATTTTCAGGTAGGGGCATAACATTTAACATATCATTGATTTTATATAAACATTTCCTAATACCACTAAAAATATTTTATTAAAATTTTTTTAATACTTTTTAAGAAAGTTTTTAATATGTTTAAAGATTTTGGAGAGGAACTTCTTCAAATTAAAGCCCCTCCTATCTTATAGAAAACTCCTCAAAAATTTTACAAAAAATTCTCGCAAATTCTACAATTAAACCTTTAATTTTACAAAAACCTTCTCAAATATCAGCTAATTACTGAAAACTTTTCAAACTGAAATCGAATAAAATCATAAGAAAATTGCGATCTTACTGATTTAATCACGATCCGGGTGCAATTTTAGCCAAAAAAGAAGGTTTGAAGTTATACCATTTTGGTAATGTAAAATATTTAAACCAAAAATTTTGATAATAATTGATGAGATTAGAATGCACTCGCTTTTTAAATAAAACATTGTAACTTCATATTTAGATTATGTAGATTTATTTAAATAAAAAAAATAAAATAAACTTATTGCACTTTAAAAAATAATTTGAAGTTTGTACTATTTTAATAGTGTTTTGAAATATATAGTTATTCCGAAAATATATATATTCTCATGAAGAAATTATTGTTTACGTTGCACATTACTACAAAAACATTAATAGTGATAAAAAATATTGATCACTATAGAAAAAATTTGGTCGCAATAAATACTAGATAACAAAAAGCATAGGTTGTAAAGCTGGTCGCAAATAGTAATATAGCGACCAAATTTTACCAACGGCCACTAATATACAAAGCAACGGCGACAAACAAGAACCAGTCGCTATAGACAACAACGACTAAGTAAAACCGGTCACTATTAAAAAACATTAGCGTCCACTAGCTAGTTAGTCACTATTGATTAGTAGTAGTGACCATCATTTGTTTGGTCGCTACTACGAGGAATAGTAGCTACCAACACTAGTTGGTCGCTAGTACGAAGAATAGTGTTGGTTGCAACTACGAAGAATAGTAGCGACTAACATAGTGTTGGTCGCACTGTTCTTAATAGTAGAGACCAACACAAAGAATAGTAGCAACGAACACAAGATTGGTTGCTACTGTTATTTTTTTAGAATATTTTAAAAAAAATTTATACTAAAATATAAAAATATATAATACAAATTGTATATTCAAAACTAAAAATATACAGCAACATAATTATAAATGTTTATTAAATTAAATAAAATTTATATATTTTAAATTTAATACATTAGTTATCATAATACAAAATACAAAATATTCATAATACATAATCGTTTTCATACTTCAATCTTAATAATATTTATCATTATCGACTTTCTACCACATATAATTTACAACGCTCATTTTATACAAGCGCCGACACCGATCATGTATCTGAAATAAAATAAAATAATATGTTATGATAAATCACAATATATAGCAAATTTATAATCATATAGAATAAAAAATTAAAAGTACAATACCATATCTACTTCACTCGTTCTAACTCCAAATATAATTTTCTTTTTACCTACATGTCACTTTAGCCGAGATGGTCATATGTGTTTAGGTTTCATGGCTTTTCACAACTTTATCTAAATTTTGACCCTATAAGTTGTTATAAATCTAAATTTTTATATATAGAAATTTTAATAATGCATAAATAATTTTAACTCACTTGCCCTAACTAAAAATGCAATTTGATTTTTTACTAAAAGTCACCATCACTGTCACTGTTTAACTTCATCAATATATTATTTGCTCACTCTATATTAGTGCTTATCCAACTCTTATACATTCCTATAGCAAAGAATAAACATCGAACTACTTAGTTAATTAATTTATATCTTATTATTTATTAACAAATTAAATATATTTTTAAGGTTTTATAAATATTCTTTTTCAAAATTAGTTAAACAAGCTTAAAATCACAAAAATTTTGGTTAGCAAAGTGAAGAGTCCTAGTCAACAAGCTTAACAATACAATCATAAAGTATTTTTTTTCTAAAGTGATGACTTTTAATCGATAAGCTTAACATTACAATCAAAAATAATTTTCTTAGCAAAGTGAGATTCTCATTCAAAAAGCTTAAACATACAATTGCAAGAATCAACAATGTACAAAATTTAATAAAAAAGAATCTAAATTTTCATAATAAATACCTTAACCAGCGGCGACGGCTTCAGAGCGGCATGTAGTAAGCAGCTACAGCAAGCGCAATAATGAGCAATGATGGAGAGCAGGCAGCTACAGTGGCGGCAAGCAGCGATTGTCAAGCATCGGCACCAATGAGCTGTGATACCGCTTATATACTTCAAAGGAAATCTCGTCAGGCAGCGATAGTTTTGTGTGTAGATGAGTTGATTGGTATATATTCAGTAATAGCGACCACGACTATCTTGGTCGTTATTGTCTTCGAAATAATGGCGACCAGTTAAAAATACTAATCGCTATTACTGAAGCATTTCAGAGCAAACATAGAGTTGGTCCGTTTTAATTTTAGAAAATTAAAAAAGTTTAATTTAATTATGAAAAGTTTTATTTATTGTATAACATGTTGGTAAAGTTTTAGATATTTGAATGATATTTTGTGCTCCATCACAATAATTGATTGATGGACGTATACGATATAACAATTTATAGTATTAAATAGTAGCACTAATATATATTCGAATGTGATTTAAATTTGATTAAATAGTAGTGTTGTTATATAGAATATATGTAACAGTTTAGATGTTTGATTTGAGATATAAAAAGATATAATTTATGTAATTAGTATAAAATAAAAGTATAAATATTATACTTATTAACTAGGTTAGTATATTGTTGCTAACTTTCACACAATTTAAACAATTGTAAGAATGGAATACACATATAAACCACTAGATATATTATACACTAGAATATTAGTGTTCAATAAGAATTCATAATATTTGGATTTTGGTGCTACGATTTGCTCATATAAACGTCCATCAATCATATATTGTGATAGAGCATAAAAAATCATCCAAATTTTATAAAATTTTGCCAATATGATATATTAAATTATAAAACTGATTTTGATTTTATTGTATGAAATTTTATTAATTAATTGAAAATATTTTATTCTTTAAAGTAATATGGACCAACTCTAAGTTTGGTCGCTACTACTAAAGTAATAGCGACTAGCTTCTTTAATTGGTTACTATTATGTTGAAGTCAATAGGGATCAAGTATGCCTTAGTTGATATTGACATGAAATAGGGACCATTTTGTAACTTGATCGTTGTTGCTTGGTGTAATAGCAACTGGGTCAACGCTCGATCTCCATTGCTTGGAGCAATAGCGACCGTGCTTAAACTGGTCATTATTTCGTCTTTCTAATAACGATCGATATTTGATTTGGTCACTGTTTACAACAAAATCGACCATTTTTTCACTTCTATTCGCTATTATGTTATTAATAGCAATTGATTTTCTTTGGTCATTATTAGGTCTCAATAGCAACCATCTTTAATGATCACTAATAATTTGATCGTTAATGATATTTTTTCTTATAGTTCCACCATAAATATACAACGAATAAAACATAGATATTAGATTCTTATTTACATGATTCTCTCGTTCACCTCACCTTTTAAAAAAAGCAAATACGAAATAAGAATCTCATTAAACTAATATATATATTTGATAGGTTTGCAAGTATATATAAAATTTAACTACTAAAAGATAAAGAATTTTTATTGCGAGCAATGCCGTTTTCTTTGTTTATCTCATTATTACGTTCCTTTTAGTTAAGAAACTTAATCAAACTAATAAATTCACTTAACATCAAATTTTAACACTAAAAGGGTAGGGATTTCACATGCAACTAAAAGCTAGTCGAATTGATAACTATATTAACTCAATTCATGATAAACTTCTGTTTGTCCTTTTTCTAAACATATGGAAATAATTGAGGAAATTTATAGTACATTTTATTGAATAGTTCACAAATGATGAGCACTAAGCAAGAGAGAAATATGACTATTTTTCTTCTCATACAATTCAGATAAAGTCAAACATTGAATATCCCATTAATTATAATTTATTATTTACTAGTTTTGCCTTCATATTCTATGTAATTGAACAGATTCAGAACCTTACTCTAACATTCAAAATGTGTTTTAAGTGAATTAGCAAGTAAGATAAATCGATCACTACTATTAACAACAACGACCAAAGAAGAAAGGGTTCTAAGTTGACGAAGATAACTACGACCATCAAAAACAAATTGTTGCAGTTGCTTAAACAATAGCGACACTGAATGTGGATGGTCGCAATTTAAAAAAAAGAGCGAGTAAATAATAGCAAGGTCACCTTTAGTTGAGGCATCAAGGACTGGCAGTGAATTTTTTGCATTTGATAAAAGACCAACAGCTAGTGCGAGGATAGTCACCTTCAGAAAAAATAATTAGCGACCAGCAAATGGAGAGGTCGAAGTTGATGGATATAACAACAACTTCGGACGTTGTATTACAACATTGACGATCCTAACCCCTGGTCTCTATTAGTGATATAAAATTTTCTAAGTATGATATGTTATATTTGTAGATCAAATCTAATGATTTATATTTTACTAAAACTTTTCTAAGTATTCTTCTCTAAAATATTTTTTGAACTCATCTGGTGAGTTATTCGAATTAGTCGCAGATAAGAATATAGACTAATGTCTCTAGTGGATGTTTATGCAATCACGACCAATAGAAGGTGGACATTTTT
This sequence comes from Acanthochlamys bracteata, assembly GCA_019914995.1. NCBI lineage: Eukaryota > Viridiplantae > Streptophyta > Magnoliopsida > Pandanales > Velloziaceae > Acanthochlamys > Acanthochlamys bracteata. Next base: position 4,772,384 of record CM034140.1, on the reverse strand, counting down.
TCTACAATAGCAACTAACAAAGTCTAGTTGCGGATAGGGGTGGTAATTTCTAATCCGAACCACGAATCCGATCCGAAAAAGTCAAATTCGAGTCAAGCTTTAGTCGGAAATGGGTCAATTTCGGGTCGATCCGAAAATGATCCGGGAAGTTAAACGGGATTCGATCGGATTCGGCTTGATCCAAAATTGACCCGTTTAATTATTTATATAATATATATTATTTAATAACTAGAGAATAATAGCAAAAAATTTGAATTTAATTTATATATATTTTTTTTAACTTATCTTAATTTAACTAATTTTTACTTAGTTTATAAATTTTATCGAAATTAATATTTTTTTAGATATATCATAATTAATAATTTATATATATTATTATTAGAACTTAATATTTATAATTTTTATTTTAATAATTTTAATATTAAATGCGTCGACCTGAATTTAACTCGGTTACTAAATAGGTTGAGTTAGGGCTGACAATTTTGACCGATATAAATAAATGGGTTGAAGTAGGATTTAATAATTTTGACCCGATTATTATATTGGTCGATTCGGAACCGATCTACGAACCCGAATTGTCACCCCTAGCTGCAAATACTTGGCAACCAACAACATCTAGCCATGGATCAGGCTATTGCTACTAAGCGTAAGCGTGATCGATTGGATCTAGTTCTTAGAGGTAAATGCGACTGAGTTGACCTGGTCATTACTCTTGTTTGTAAGGATATCTCTATTTTAGTCGTTGATATGTTGAACTACTATGACTGTATTGACTAGGTCGCAGTTTTGTGAGCAGTGCCATTTAATACTATGGTTTGTATTTGCGACCTAGATGCTTTTCTAGTTGTGGTAGGAATCAGCATCCAACATAGTGAGTGACTTGGAGACCCGAGCTATTTGATCACTACTACCTGTAATGACTGGCTTTTGGGCAGTAGCGACCAATTTGGTTTGTTGCTAGTGATCTCTTTTTTGTGGCGACAAACACAAAAGATTTAACAAGTTATGTGATTTTTTGAAATGGATTTTAAAGTTCAAGGGTCCTTTGTGTTTAAGGTCATATTTGGGGTTGCATTATGGTAACACAACATTTTTTTCAACCTTAAAGTTATTTTATATAATGCATTAAATTAAATAAATTATAAATTATATAATTATTATACATATAATTTTTTTGTAATTTTAAACTATTGCCAAGTTCGTATTCTTAAAATCTAAAAGAAAACTTTTTACTTTTAAGTTTTACTTTTTCAGCAATTTCAAACATGCTCTAAATATAATGAAGAATATATTTAATTAAAGTTTCTAACTTCTGTGAAGGATTGAGAGAAGTGAAGCATATATGTTAAGGGCGTGCTTCAAATATCCGTAACTGAGTTTCGCGTAACAGAAAAATAGGACGTGGAGTTCAAATTTTGTGTTTTAATTATTTTTTGAAGAGAGTCAGCAATTAGAAGATGAAACTGCATAAAATGGATCTTTTCTGAAATGTAATATATTTTTGTTCTTTTTGAGAAACGAGCTCTATTTTTTTTAACTTCTAAAAAAATAATAAAAATATGCAATAAAAAGATCTCGTTACGTAAAAGTTTTCTACACTTTTTAAATTTTAAAATAAATTTTCTATATACTTATAAAATATGTATTGAAAAACGAGAAATGAAAAATTTAAAAACTGCTTTTCTGATAAGCAATACCAAATGAGAAAGTGTGCAAATAAAAAAATTATAATTGAAGTTTCTAGTCTTTTGTTCAAATGAAACATTTGAACTCCTTGGAAATACAATTCTGACGGAAGAAATTGAAGTTTTGGTCGATGGAAACACGCCCTAAAGTAATGCCTGAGATTAAAGTTCTCCTTGTCGATCTTAGACAAGAAGTTCACTAGATGCCATTTTCGTTGTTGAACTTGGACAACGGTAACGACCAAATTCTTATTAGCCTTACATAGCGTTAGGTATAGCCATGTTTTTATTAAAAAAATATCTTTTTTTCAAAAACTTTTAAAATATTTTTTGTTTAAAATAATCTCTTCTTTAAATGCAATACCAAACATCTTCTATAACCTCCTATACACTACTACAAATAATGGAATCAATGACTGAATAAATCAATTGACAAAAGCAACAATTCAGTCGGCAAATACACTTACCGACTGAAAAACTATTGGTAGGTAAATAGTCGGCAAATACAAGTCGGTAAATCAATTACCGACCAATCTTCATTATCAGTCGGTATGTACAGAAAATTACCGATTGAAGAGGTCATCGTAGATTACCGACTAACTACACAGTCGGTTTCCCTGCCGGCATGTAAGTCGGTATATTCTCGACAAAATTTTCAGTCGGTAATTACCGACCAGCGTCATCGTCGAAAAATACCAACCAACTTAATTTACCGATGATCATTTTCGTCGAAAATTACCTACTAACATTTTGGTCAGAAGTATCGTCATACACAATAGTTATTACCGACCAGCTAGTTAGTCGGTAAAATTCTGACTATATTTTTAGTTGGAAGAGGCAGCCGTTTGGCAACTAAATTACTGACTAGTCTGTATAGTTAGTCGATGTTTAGCCATCACTATTTTAGTCGGCATATTCTTTTTGCTGGTATTACCGACTAATGCTAGTGCAGTTGATATTTTTCTGAATTTTGTTCAAAATCACTGCTGTTTTTAATAATTTCTATATCAACAATATTTTCAACACAAATAATTTAAATACCACAACATTCAACACAAATAATTAAAAAAAAAATAAGTACTTATGTTCATCGAAAATACATAATAAACCAATTACTATTTAGTTTTGAAATGCATCCATACATATTCATCTCATACATTCAAATACGATAAGTAAAGAAAAATAATAATATACTTGCAAAGAAGCATCCCTGCTATCTGAAAGCACTCCTGCAATCAGTAAAGCAACAAATTTTTTTATTATGCCATATGGACCAATCCTTCTTTAGAAAAGAACAAAATTCTAACAGGTAGTCTTTAGGAATAGTAAAAGTAGCATGTGTCATATAAACAAATTCTATAAAAGAAATGTAGAGGAGATTACATACACATCGAGAAGGCTATTATCTATGAGGAGCTTTTGAGTTCAAATGGAATCTTGATAGCAATATGGATAGAAATCTGCATAAAAAATCCAAAATAATAAACAGTATACCTAGGACAAAAAATTATTAAAAGTTATAAAGCTAAAAAAACTTTTTTAGAATGCTGGAAACGCAATCCCAGAAGCTCAGAAAAAATCTAACTTCAATAGAATAAAGTTAAAGGCTACTAAAAATTAGAATAACACATAATGCATGATCATTAGAAGCAACATAAAAAATACTCATAGATAGGGTGTGGAGCCTCATTAACAAAATGAGATTGTAGGAATTTGCTGCAGCACAGGCTGACAAAAAAAATATGAAAAGCAAAAAAAAGATTCTGTAGGGAACAACAACGGGGTATCATGTCCGTTGATACAGCCTCTCGTCAACGTAATCATTTGACGCGCAATAAAATGAATGCAATATATGAATGAAAGATATCAACAATCTCTTTTTCATTTTCTTTTTTCTTCTGATAGGAAAGAAAAAAGTGGAAACAATATGTTTTCTGAATCTACTACACTAGCATCATGATGTGGATAGCCATTCTTGCTGAAATCTAGTAAACCACCAACTAATCCACTAAATTTGATCCTTTAAAACTAAACACGGAAGTTATAAAAAACATATGACTATACATGTGAAATTAGTCTTGCTTGAGAGAGATGAGAAACACGCATGTATTGAGAAAGTAGGACACCTCTCGCTTTGGTCATGTCTCTCTGGGTGAATGGCACGTACGCAAGGGCAGCAGCTTAGCTATAACTAGGAGAAGGCAAAGTAGTGCAAGACATTTCTACTTTAAGTATGCATGATGAGTTTGATTGTTTCATTCATTTTATCTTCTACTATATATGTGATATATCAATCAATAAAAAGCGTCTTTGAGCTTTCTGAACATCTCCATTAGAAATGATGCATTTTCTTCATTTTCACGAAGACGTTGTCTAGTCTTTTGCAATTCATTTTGTTGCTTCTTAAGCTCAGACTGTTATTTCTCAAGCTCAGATTGTTGTTTCTCAAGTTCAGCTTATTATCTTTCATTTTTTTGCTCTAGGGTTACGATCAGATCTTTCAAAATCGAATTCTCATATGCTTGGGTTGATGAACCAGCAAAATAGTTGCTAGGCAGCTTAGGTCCACGTCCACGAATATACCCACGTGCTTTTCCAAGCACCGATAGACATATGTCTTCGTCATCGATGTCGTTCCCATCCTCTTGGGACTTGATTTGCAATTCTACCATTTGATGCTGTATTTCATTCAAAACAAAATATCTTAGCAAATTATAAACCTTAAACTCTTATGGTTACTCGCTTGAAAATTGAATAGAAATGTCATAACTTACATAATTTGATTGTGATTTCTCCGATACCCAGCTGCCCTTTTTTTTCTTTTGCATTTGAAATATGTCTCCTTATACAAATCAAATACAATTGGCATTCTGCAAATTTGTTAAGAGAATCAATTTGCTATTAATTAGAGTCCTATCGTCTTTGTTATATTAAAACGAAAACTATAAAAAAATACTGTTAGATTTTCCTGTAAGATTAACTCAAGAGGGGAGGGGTGAATTGAGTTAGTCTATAAAAATTTTCGTCAAGCTTAGTTATCCTACTGGCAGCAAGCTTTCAGCAGGCTGTGTCAATTCTGTAACCTGCAGACAGAGAGAGTTAGAGTGTTTACTGACATAAGTAAAAAGGTAGTACTCAGAATATTTAACGTGGTTCGGCAAAACCCCTTTGTCTATGTCCACGGTCGCTCTATCACCAGAGCCAAAGCTTCACTAAACCTTTAATAAGCTACAAATACACCTAGAGCAAAGTGCTTCACCAAGCACACTTACTCTACCGGGTTTGTTTACCAAAACAACCCCTAACAGCCTACTGGACACACCCGTCCCCCTGGCTGATTTGCTAGCTCTATTGCAAGGTCTAAGAGCTTTCACCAAGCTCCATCTGAGCTTTCTTTTCGGTGCCCGCAGCACCACCTTCACAATGTCAGTAAAAGGTTACAAGAAAGATAAGCAGAAATTGAGCACAGGATCTATCTCATGTGAGTTATGTGTTCATGAAGTATTTCGAATGAGATGATCAGATATGTTGCTGAGAGAGATTTCTTCAGTGTGATCAGCAGTAAGATTTGATGTTTGTGTAGAGAAGTGGAGTTCTTGTGTATCTCTGTTTTGCTTGTATTCTCTCTGCTGTTTCTGTGTTGCTGTGACTCCCTTCTTATAGTGTTTCTTCTCTGTGCAGGAACCGTTAAAGAACGTTGCCGTTGGCACTCTTTTTCATGGGTGGTTTTTCACGTTAGAGAAAGAGAGCAGTTTTGCCCAGCGGTTAATCAACCGCTTCCTCAATTGCTTTCGGCTGTTTTGTGCAATGTCTCTATGGCATTAAATGCGTTGTAAAGATTTGAATTTGCCGTCAGCGGTTAAGAGCTTAATATAGCTAAGCTTCTGTCTGAAGATAGATGAGCTGATTTGGCTTGTCCATATTTAATGCATCGCTGGTTGACTGCTTGACTTGATTAAAGATCTTGACTTGTATAATGTGCTTTCTTCCCTTGATTATTGAGCTTTCCATTTCTGTGAAATTGAAGATGATTTTTGCTCGTTATAGATCTTCTATTTGAATTGCTTCAGTGCGTTGTGAGTCAAGAAGATTTTTGAAGCAAGGAAAGTTTTGTTGCTGTTGAACCCAAAGCTCTGTTTCGAAATAGAGAGGTCTTCTTGTGCTTCAGTGGTTAACCAACTGACTGCAATGTGACTATGGCATCCTCTGTTCCATATGCTGTTTAATTTGTAGTAGCATGACAGTTGGCTGTATGATGGTTGTTCTTGTCTGCTGTAAATAAAATAATCTTTGTTTGTCTAATCCTGCAGAATTTGATTTCAGATTATTAGTCTAATATAAATTATAGTTCTTAATTCTTTGTTATCATCGAAATTGTCTTTATAGTTCCAACAAATACCTTCTCCCGTTATATAGATGTGAAAGTGCGTGAGGCTATTGTATGCTTACTGTTATTCTTTGCACGAGTAACTTTTACTTTTTTCGATTTTTTCTACATTTAACCAATGATAAGGATATTTTCAGCCATAGATAAAAAAGATTCAAAGGAAAAATTGATCAAAGAAATCTTACGATCCATTCTGGCGAATCAAACATATCGCATAGCTAGATCCATTCTTCACGCCGAGCTGCTGTAGAAGTGAAATCCTTATAAGGGTTTGCTCGAGCTCTGTCTCCACCACCGACACTCTTATAGTAGTCATGGCACTCATAACGCCAATCCTTACATCTGTCGGATCTTATATTATGTAAACATACCAAAGCTTCAAGATGGGACAAATATAGCTCAAACTTGTCCTGTGATAATAAAAAGACTTGTTAACAAATTCTAACCCTTAATGATGTATATTAAAGCAATAATAACATACTTACAAACATCATGGAATAAATCTCGTTTTTAATAGATTTGTCAATCTAGATCCAACCTTTAATATTCTTTACTGGAGCATTAGTACGAATCAAATATGCCATCTCTCTTGCGAACCAAACAGTATGTTCACCGACTGGTCTCCATATGCCATCGAGAATTTCAACATTGACTTTCTTCTTATTTCTCAAAATATATATTTCTAAATCAATACATCTGTTGCCCACACGTGGACGTTGTGTTTGTGTATCAACAAACCCTACTTAATTAGAGGATAGCTATTAGGTTCACTAATTAGTATATAATAACTTAACTAAAAAAAATAAAGCTTACCACTGCTAGAGCTATTAGGATCTTAAGTCTCCAAATCGGCGATATTCTAGCTTGCTTGTAACGATAGTCGTCTTCTAGAGGTTACCGGTGCCATAAAGATAAATTAATAAGCAACACCTGTATACAAAGTTTAAAAAATAAAATAAGAATTAAAGTGAAAGAGATTAAAATAATTATACAAGATTGAGTTAAAACTTACATAAGATTAATTCAATTGCAATCGTCATCACTACGGCTATATTCGTCCAAGCTTTTATTTTCATTTTGACAATCACTAGTATAAATGCCTTTTTGCTCGTCCAAAACATCTATCATTTCATGGTCAAGTTCAACAATCTTATTTAGATGATCTATTTCCATATTACCATCTCTGATTCTTACGCTTGAACTTTGCACTTTTTAATAAGCATTATTCTCTACGATTATCACATCATCACCAATATTTGTGTTTTTGCCATCTCCACCCTCTCCAAACAATAATGGATGAAATAAATATCGATGTTGTGATTGTTGTACAATAACCCAATCATTATCTTGCTTCGTATCAGAAACATAAAACACTTGAGTCACATTCATAGGAAACACGAATGGATCACTTTGGTGCCATAGAAATTTAAAATTTGATATTTATGATCTCCTTGCACACAAATTCCACTATTTTGAGTCAACAAACGACGTTCGCGTTTGTATGTGAGAAATTTCACTACATTGACAATGCATCCAGAATATCTAATGGCACGTTTATCTGAACCAAGGGCTAGTGAATATAAATTATCTGTGTTGTCTTATGTACTGGCATGAGTATGTCTCATCTATTATAAAAATATATAAGAAATAAGTATTTTAAAAAAATATTGGCCATAATTAAAATCTCAAATTCAATATATATGTATATATTGATATAGTATTTCATAATCGATTTTTAAACCACGTAGGAAATCCATTTTTTTACCTTATTTCTAAGTTAAGTGGATTCTCAACTTTGAGAAGCTCCTCATGCTTACTGTAAATATTCTTTTGTAAATCACTTGCAATGTTATAAGGTATTAATGACAAAGACAAAAAAATAGAGAATATTTTTAAATTGTAAATACTTACTTGAGATATAGAACGACTTCATCGCAGTTATTTAAGACAAACCAATGTGCTAAATTGTTTTCCACTTCTGTAAGGAGAATTTAGTTTGCCTTACCTAATGGTTGGACCTTTTGGAAAAATATAGATAATATTATATCCACATGTTTCTCTTCATCTTTATGTCGTTCTAGTCGATTAAATCTAGTCTCCAATCCTCGCAAATATCTAGAGCAAAAAATAAGACACTCATTTACTGTGTAAGATTCTGCATATAGCTTTCTAGACGTGCTCTATTACAAACGCATTAAGCGTACCAAGAGTCCTACAAATATAGATGAAAAAAGAATATTATATGATTCCAATAGAAAATTAAATGAGAAATTTGAGATTCCCATAATAAAATTCACCTCTTTATAGGATACATCCATCTGTAATGAATAGGACCTCCCTTGATAGCTTCATTCGGTAACTGTACAATCAAATGTATCATGATATCAAAAAATGCCAGAAAAAATATTATCTCAAGTTTGCAAAGAATAACCACAATATTATGCTGTAACTCTCTCAATCTATCCAATTTTAAAATCTTTGCACATAATTCTCTGAAAATCTTCCAAGTTCACCACTAACTTTTAGCACTTCTTTTTTGAGATATCCACGCAAACCAATAGGCAGTAAGCGTTGCAACATCACATGATTATTCAATTCCGAGGTTCTACCATCCACCATATTTACACATCTCGAAATATTACATTATATCCATCAGGAAATCTTACAGACTTAAGAAATTCACAAAATTTCCTTCTTTCCTGAGATGATAATGTGTACGCTGCAATCAGTTTCTCCTACTTATTAGTATCCAATTTCTTTATATGCAGCTCACGTCGTATACCTAGATCTTCTACGTTCCAACGAGGCTTCAGAGTATTCTACGTCTTCTTATCTATATTCATCAAAGTTCTCAAGATGTTATCACAAATATTTTTCTCGATATACATGATATCAAGATTGTGACGAATTGTGAGATCCTTCCAATATGGTAGTTCAAAAAAAATACTTTTTTTGGTCCAATTAAGCTCTTCGAATGTGTGCTTGCTCTTCTTATCACATATAGGCTTTCCAAACTTCACGTATTTAACAATATCCATATGTTCTAACAATTCATCAATTGATAATGTAGGAGGTGGTGGTGGTGCTTCTTGTTTTCCATTGAATTTTTTACTCCTATATGGATGGTTGCTCGGCAAATAGTGACGGTGGCCGAGATAACCAATTTTGTATTTAAGTTTGAAAGAATATGTATATTTGTTGCATATGGGACATGCCAAGTAGCCTTTTGTGCTCCACCCGAATAAAACTCCATATGCAGGAAAATCATTTATGGTCCATAGAACAGCTGCATGCAATTGAAATATAGTATTGGAGACGACGTCATAGGTTGAAACTCCGTTCTCCCACAGCTCCTTCAACTCTTCAATTAGTGGCTAAAGATACATCAATGTCTCTACCAGATGATTTTTTTCTTGGAATAAAAGTGTCATAATAAAGTATGGCTCTTTTATGCACATCCATGGAGGTAAATTGTACGGCATTAAAATAACATGCCAACACCTATATGCATTGCTCATATCTCCAAAAGGATTGAATCCATCAGTCACCAAGACAAGTCGTAAGTTTCGAGTGTTACTAACAAACCATGGATACTTCACATCAAAATCCTTCTAAGCGTCAGCATCTGTAGGATGTCTCTAAATCTCAAGGTCATCTACATGTAGCCATCTCATATCTAAGGCCGTCATTCTTGACATGTAAAATCGTCGCAGTTTAGGTACTAATGGAAAATGACGAAGCACTTTCTTGGAAACCTTTTTACCGGTGCCATCATTAACCTTCTATCTTGATGAATTGCATTCTTTGCACTTCTCCTCGTTTACCAATTCCTTTCTAGAAAAAACACAATCATTCTCGCATGCAGCAATAGATTCCCATCCCAAACCTAAATCTTTTAGAATCTTTCTGCATTGATAGTAGGACGAAGGAAGTAAATGCCCTTTCGGAAATGCATCATTCAAAAGATCAAATAGCATATTAAAATCTTTGTTGCTCCAACGATTAAGCACCTTAACATGAAGCAGTTTTATGAGGAATGATAATTTTGAAATTGTATATCCCTCGTACAATGGCTTCTCGACATCTTCAAATAATTTATCATATCTATTAATATCATCTGCCGCAACTGAAGACCCTTCACCAACAAGGGGCTGAAGTGTGTCGCCTTCCACAGCTACTTGAGGGATCTCTAAATCCACAACACCACCCCTACGTATATCCTCCAAAATTTCAAACATTTCATCATATTCTTCGTCTCCAATAGGCCTCATTAGAATCTCATCTCTACGAACACCAAGACTCTGATTACCTTGATGAGTGACTTCTCCATGTAAATTCTATCTCGTGTAAGACGCCATAAAACCATTCACAAGTAAATGCATGTATACCACATCGAGCGTGTTTGAATATCTATTCAAACAACGTCGACATGGACAATACATCTCGCTAACATTCTACAAATGATCTCTAGCAAATTGCATAAAGGAGCGGACTCCATTTGTATACTCCTCCGACAACTTATCGGGATTATATATCCAACTTTTATCCTTCTATTTCATAATAAGGTATATTAGCCGGAGCAGAATATACATACATTATTACATTCATTTGAAATATATTATTTACTCTAATAATTAATACTTAATATATACACGTGTAGAATATTGTTTTATAAGAGTCACTTTTATCTATGCCATCATAGATTACATAAATCCAGCTACTATATTGATTTTAATAGCTTGCGTAAGTGTTTTATGCTCCCTCTTAACATATACTTCTTTTTTCACATGTAACGGCTTTCATCTAGTAAAGATTTAATGGCATTTCAGAAGATAAATTTTGTCAAAATCATAAACTATACTTAGGCAATAGAGGGCAAAAACAGCATAAACTATGTAAACCATGTCAGATTGAATAGTTAATAAGTTTCAACAAATATAAAGGATGATGATCGCTCATACAATCTAGGCAACCAATTTGTAACTTTACAAGAGAGTAAGATGATAACCAGACAAGCAAAGAAAGCTTTGTTTATGGTTAGATGCTTATATTAGGCCAAGGAAGTTGTATATTTTGGTCACTAAAGTTAAAAGTCATAAGTTGGAAACTCTTAATCAAACATGTTAGCCTTCCTCCCCCTAGGCCAGCAAAAAGTTTTCTCCACCTAAAAACCAAAAAATTTGGATTCTATGATAGTGAAGAAAAGGAGTTTCTTGATGGCAAGTTTATACCTTGTTATAGGAAACTCTAGACTTCAAGGCAGCTCGCAATTATGAAATAATAGGGCTTTTTGCCATGCAGGTTTTTATAGCAATTGTCTCTTTTACTTTGTTACTTCTATAAAGGAGCTGCTATCTATGACACTTTAGAAAATATTGAATATTTAATTCACTTGTTGTCATCAAATTTGAACAATTTAGATATTTTATGTAGAATTACACGTTTGTAAGAGACTCCTTAAGTTAATCATCTCCTAAAAGTCTTTTTACATACATGAAATTCAAACAAGTTCTATGGTTCCTTATTGGAAGCAATCCTCATGTCAGTGAAAATAATTAAAAGCTCGAAAGCCCTTGAATAGGGGTAACATGCGTCCAGTTTTGTGATAAACACTACATGAAAGTGGCAGCCTCATACAGAAAAAAGCAAGCAGGAGAATAAGTACCACGAATAGCAAGGAGAATGGAAGCAAATTGATAGCAGCTGAAAACCTAAATGTAGGAACTAGGTAGAGAAATCATATTTTCAGGTTTTCTCTAAAGGCATACTTTACCGTTACTCATTTTCTCCCACCAAAAGTGAATTCCTAATAAGTTTATGTTTGCTTTCACAAATTTACTCGCAGAAACTAATTTCCTAATAATTCACTTCTTAGAAACTCACGTTTAGGTCACTTCTTGACAAGTAAACAAGCCCTAAATATTTCCGGCAAGATAGTAGTAAGAGAATTCATAAAAAGAAGATCAAGGTTTACATTGTAAAGAGCCCATCTAGATGCTTACCTATTTTTGGCGAGATTACAATAGCGGTTAAGCAATTTTCGGCAAGACAAAGCGGCTCCAACAAACTCCGGCGAGATGGAGCTGAATTCGGCGATATGAAGACAGAATTAGAACGGGTAGCGTTGGATGGCAGTAATTCCAGGGAGATAGATATGAATCTCACCTGCAGACGAGCAATCACCGGTAAGAGAAACCTCCGGCGAAAACCTACATTTACCCAAGTTGGGAGAAAATGATGAGTAGCTAGTTCGAGTCGGGTTAATTTAGACAGATTACCGACTGAACTTATTTTCAATCGGTAATATATATTCACATTACCGACTTAACTTGTTACCAGTCAGTAATATACATCCACATTACCGACTGAACCAGTGCTCAATCGGTAACATGAATCCACTACCGACTGAAATAGTATGCAGTCGATAATATACATACCTATTACCGACTAACTGATTAGTTAGTCGCTAATTCGTTTATATTACCGACGGATATATTAAATAGTCAGTAAACATATAGAAAATACTGACGATTTTGTAGTCAGTTAGTATTTGACGAATTTACCTATTGAAAATATTTGGTCGGTAAAGTTCAGTCGGTAGTGATGATTATTGTAGTAGTGATAACTTATAGCCATAAAAAGTGCGATAGGTTCATTATCCAGATGCCATTACCCTAGATCACTAGATTAAAGCTAGGATATTATCCGATGGAGTGATTTCTCTTCCAGGTCATTATGGGGGGAAATTGATTCCCTTTCCCCCCCATCTCTTTTATCTACCTGTGAACCAAACATAGCATAAGTAGTTAGAATATTTGCCTAATATGCCCATAACGTCGAATTTGGCAGTTTCAGATCTACGGATTTTGTATTTCTTATATCTAAACCAACACTTGAGAAATAATTATTTTCAGTGAAAGCAAGTGCTTAAAAAACTACTTATTCAGCGTGCTAAATTCATATGTAAGTGTTTATATACTACTTTATATCCAATTAGGGTGCTTATTTTGAAATAAATTTGCTTTTTTAGAAGTGAGTTTGAATTTAAATAAATTAAAATTAAAATTATTTAATAAAAAATAAATTTTTATATTAATCTTGTATTGAAAGTTAATTTTAAATTTAAATTTTAAGAAATAAATTTTTGATAAAAAAATTATTATAAATTATTTATTTTGTATTAAAAATAAATTTGAAAAAAATAACTTTGATGAATTGACAAACAAATCTTTATATCTCAACTTCTTTATGTAAAAACTTATCTTGCTGTAGTCAAGGTTAATTTATTTATGGCTGCTATATATTGTTTCATTCTAACTTGCAGAACAGCTACATTTAATTTTAGTGTCAGAAAGTATTTTTGTGTGAATGACGAAAAATTTCTTCATTTCTAATGATGCATATGTATCTTAGGATCATAATTAATTGTTAGTCACCATTTCATAAACAGCATGTTCCTCTCCTTTTAACTATTATTTTTATTACTTTTATTATAATTAATTAATGTAGGAGAATTTGATTTTAGTTTAGCATTGGAACGATTGATTATCAACAAAACCTCTTTAGCGCGTTATATCGATTGTTATTACTTGTCAAAACATCAGTACGAATTATTAATTATCTCTTGTTCTACGATCTTTATTGGAAAAGAATTAATACAACAACCTACCATATTATAAATAAAGGGCGTTACTTGAATGCAAACAATACCTATTCCATCGGATGGAATAGTCATAACGGGGGCATGAAATGTTACTTCTTACAGTTATATAACTCCTTGCATTTCTTTTATCTCAAGTTAACTTATGAATGGAGCACTAATAATATTCATACCTTGTGAGATAATTCAATTTTTCATGAAACTTAAACTATAGAATTGTATTCCTTTTTTTCACGTATAACTAATGGTGCATTGGATAAGCTCCTTTGAATGTGCTTATTTCAAGTACGTTAAACTAATTTTGTTTTTTCGATTTATAGATGATGCTTGAATAATTCATCAGTTTGTTTATGTTTTTCAAATAAGTGAAAATATAAAATTAATTTGATAAGCTCCCAAGACATTTAACAACTATTTTGGTAAACATGATAACAATTTTGTTACCTAAGTTTGCTAGTCGATACTCTACCTATACTACACCGTACAGTGACCTATCAACTGATCTGTCATTTGATAGTTTACCAATTGCTTATTAGTATCTACTATTACATACTGAATTCCGGTCAGTAGTTGTTGAGTTTAGTGAGAAATATTCATCCTATTTTTTCAATTATTCAATAAAACTAACCATATATATATCAACATTCGCATCGAAACTCGTTAAAAATCATACACAATATTCATAATATACACACTCCAATCCAAAAAACAATATTCTTTAAAGAATTTAGTATAATTATCCCTAAACATCAATATTAATGATTATCCATATATTTATAATTCCAAACACAATATTTTCTGAAATTATTCTAAGTACCATTACTATAAGAATGAGCATCATCGATTAAATAAAACTAGCCAGTAATTTACAAATTTACCGATTGTTAAATAGATAGTTGGTATCCTTCGGAAAATTTACTGACCAACAATAAATAGGAGTCGGTAAGTTGACAAAATAGCGACTATTTACATACTCAGTTAGGGAGTGGTGCAACTTTCCGACTACATAAATTTTTGTCAGTAAGCAAAGCTAATTGGGATCCGAAGCGCGCTGGTCTGATTAGGTACAATCTCTTTCTTGGAAAAACTGGTTTCGTTTATTAGGAGAATTAATTAACTTAGTCAGTATACATGTCATTTGCCACTTCTCTATTTATCGGTACATTTACCGACTATATTTTTTTAGTCGATGAATTAATATTAGATCAACTCAAACGCGCTCTATTTTCTCCATTTCTATTGAAATTTCTCTTCCTCCATCAGCCGCTCTGCCTCTCTCCCGCCGAATCTTAGACTATATAGCTATGGAATGGGTTATTGTACAACAACTATAACATCGGTATTTATTTTATTCATCTTTATTTGGAGGGGACGGAGATAAAAAAGATACATATGACATTGATGTTGCGACTATCATAGAGAATAATGTTTACTAAAAAAAAAAGTGTTCAACCATAAGAAATGAAGATGATAGTACAGATTAAAGCAGTTAAATAAATTAGTTGAAGTTGACCATGAAGCGTTAGAAGCTTTGGATGACGAATAATAAATTTGTCGTCGTGATAATGACAATGAAAGGTGATGATGAATGAAATTGAATTACAAATTGCATGTTAGACTTTATTTCAACTCTTATAAATTATTTATTTATTGATGAAGCAATGAGGGTTGGATACTATTACAATATTTTTTTGAGCTACATTTGCATATGCTATCTCTCAATTTCTCTTGATGGGCGTTTATTGTATTAATTGGAAATTCAAATATCAATAAGTGTTTATAGAATTCATTTAAAGTTAATTGAACATTACATGTCACTTTATTCTTTATGCCAAGGTTTATAGTGACACTATAATAAAATTCTCATTTGTCAATTCAATATATATTATGGTGGACGCATGGTTGAATATTGTATATTGTAGTTTCAAAATGATATGTTATATACATTTTAAAACATTGATTATTGTATAATTGTATAGCTGGACTGTTGATGGTTGTATTAATACGATTTTGGAATATTGAATATTATTGTGGTAGTAGTTTTGGATGGTTATATTGGTTATGAAATTGCCTTAGTTAATTTGATTATAGAACTGTCCAACATAACGAAAGCAGCTTACTGGTTGTAAAGACTGACAACTTTTTGGAATGAAAAATAAGTCGATTTTGGAGAATTCCTGACTGAACATAGTAGTTTGTAAAAGTCTGGACAAAAAGTTGCTATTTCCGATTAAGAAAATAGTTGATAGACTACCAATTGAATGAGTAGTCGGTAGACTACCGATTGAAGCGCTAATCAGAAATTTACCGACAAAAACTATAGTTGCCAAATTACCAACTGGCATAGTAGTTGATAAATTTTTCTAATAAAAATACAATATGTTATTCCAAAGTTCATGATTAATTTAAACATTCGTTGTAGCTTATTATTGCCCTATGGTATTTTTAATTTTCTTATTAATTGTATTTTGTATAACTTTAGAGTCTGACGCTGATCCCTCCCAATCAACTAACACATAAATGAAATTGAGATCAGAAGTACAAGCAACCAACACATTTTGTGTGAGATATTTCTTCCTATCATGATATTTAGAAGCAAGATAGGAGAAACTTTAACTCAAATATTTGTTCCATCAATTACTCCAATATAATTTTGATATTATAAGTTTTTACTTAATAAGTATGTAAAAACAACATCTATTAAATTAAAAGTTAGGAGATTTCTTTAACTTGAAAAACGGATAATATCTAGAGCTATTGTGTATTCCTATAGTAACTTGTGATCAAGATTATTGTAAGAATTTATTTTCTAGTTTATGACAGCCTGTATCACATTATGAAAATGACGACTAATAGTTTCTCCGAACCGTTAGAAAATACCTTATTCTTTTACATCTAGCATGTGTTGTAGATTTGTTCTTCTATAAATAATACACATAAAACGAATGACTTATCCAATAATACACATAAAACTAATGATTTGTCCAATATACACATAAAATTAATGATTTGTTCTTCTGCACTAACCTGTCGTGTGGATTTGAGACCGCCATATGTTACTAATAAGTCACACCATTTCGCAAATGCTGATGTATCCATCCAGCAAATGCTACGATATATACCCTTACTAGCAATTGAATTAAATACTTCATGCTGAACCATTTCTCTTTCTTCCATAACATCGAACTAATTGAACTGACCTTCCTTTTAAGTTGGTTTTGTATTACTATATAGTAACAATAGCACAAACTAAAACTGCCAAAGCCAAACGATACAAATGTAAATATTTAATCAACTTATCATCCACATTGAATATGATGCACAATATGCACACAAAAAAAGAATGCAATTTTAATACAAGCCACCAAAAGTAATATTTCATTGAATAACGAATCAGAATGCATTATAAAAGCACGCAACTCAAGTTTGTAGACCTACAATTATACACTAACCAAAAAAGAAAATAAATATTGTGTTGCAAAGATTCCTCATTGTGATTATTTATTGCTGTAATAGAAAATAAGTATGCATATATGTATATCTATCTTATGTTATAAGCAAAAAAAGAATAAGAAGTTCAACCACAGTGTAATAAGAAAATAAAATGAATAAAAAAATACCCCAATCTGGATCCTAATTTTGCACGAGGCTGACAAAGCAAAGTGTTTTAATTTTCTAATATACCTTTGCCAGGAGTAAAATGCAAACTCAAAAGCCCCATAAATTCAATTATAAATTCAAATAAAAACTGAAAAATAAAATCCAACCCATAAATTCAATCATTCATATAAATTCAAGATTTTTGATAATCAGATTGCAATTCTTTAAACAAAATTTGTATATCAATTTAACTCTACTACAAAAACACTCTATCATATATTATAATTTAAGAAATGATTTAAGATCATACACAATAAGGAGCATATAACTAATGCATTAAAATATCATAAGCAAAGTAAAAGCTTCATTCAATATACAAAATCATCTAAGACAGTTTGTCGATCATCAAACAGATTCAAAAAAATCTTGTATGCTCAAACACAATACAAATCCACATAAAGGAAAAAGGATTCTAGACAAATAAATTCTAAAAATAGCTTCTGCTAAGATAGTGTTTCCCAAATTGCTGACTGAAATCTATTTCCTCCAAATTGAATGCATTTCAAAGTCCATTACTTGCTCGGCACATTAAAGATTACTCCATTGAGCAATGGAAAAATAAATTCAGAATTTCATAAATGCAAAATGTAATAATTTCTTCAAAGCGCAATAGATTAAAACAAGCTTCTCCTGTGCCTTGTGTCACAATATGAATATTTAACTTTTCTTTACATTCAAATTATCTTGATAAAATACTTTTTACCTAAATAAAATACATTTTACATAAAGTATAGTAGAATATTGTAGATATAACATAGTTAGCATAAACCTAGAGTAGATTAGAGAATACTCTAAAAATGTGGAGATTTTAATAAGATAGATTATGCAAAAAAATTTCGGATCATGTATTTTCCACCGTCCCATCAAAAAAATCTCCACCGTCCATTGAGGAGGTGGATGAGCTATAAATAAGAGGCAAAGCCCTCTCGTTTGGATCATCAAAAAAATCAAGCAAGAGTTGTATTCAAGCCAAACAATAAAAAGCTTTCTTCCGATAAGCTCTCTCTTCAAGTGTTATTTACTTTGATTCTTTCTCTCAAGACCATTCAAGTTTTTTTAATTATCTTTGATAGCTATTTACACTAAAATACTAACTTAGCCACAAGAAGTATGACTAAGTGTCACAAGAAACAATGTAGAACTCTAGACCAGTGATAAGTGGTTTCAATAGACAAAGTTCTGCCAAACAGAAATTGAAGTTTAGGAACGTAATGACAGACGTGAACACAAAACTCAATAGGGTGGAGCTGCTGTGGCAAATAAGGTGGATTAGTTCAAGTAGTTGGGCTAAAGCATCGAGAAGTTCGAAGAGGGACAGAATAGTTTCGTGGGGAGATGTAAGGCACCTGAACACAGTAGCCGAATCATCCTATCGCCAAAGTAAGGCTCTTAAAGACTCTCTCTCTAGCGATATGGATACTGTTAGTATGAAAGTTACGACTCCTATGAAAGAGGTCATAAGGTTGGCTGACGAATTGAGGGATGTCTAATACGACTAGGCACTTTGAAAGATGACAGTTACGCAAGAGGTCCAATACGGCTGTACCCTCAACTTCAACTCTTTTGAAGGTGGATATTCCAAAACCCAATACATATAAGGGTGCATAGAACGCGAAGGAGATTGAGAACTTTCTGTGGAGCAACTCTTCAGTAGTACCGGAATCACGGAGGATGCAGATAAGATCGATCATGCCACTCTTTATTTTGAGGATACAATAATGGTATGATGGACACATAGACATACCGAGATCGAAAAAGGGAACTGAATCATTGCCACCTGAGAAGAGTTAAAGAGGGAACTCAAACGGCAATTCTATTTAGTGTATGCCGAGGATGAGGTAAGGGCGAAGCTTCGGCACTTAACCATCTAAATAACATAAGTGACTATGTTAACTAATTTTCGGAGTTGATATTGGCGATTTTTGATTTTCCAGAAAGGGAGGCCCTTTTTGCTTTCATGGAAGGATCACAAATATGAGTAAGATTGAAGATCCAACATAAAAGACCTCAAGATCTCAACTCTACTGGTACCATAGCCGAGTCACTTATAGAATTCCAACGGCTCGAAAAGTTTAAGCCTCGAGAGGACTTCAACGACAATAGTGGTGGAGATAGCCATCAAGTTATGAAAGCAATACTTGACCCATCAAAGATCAAGGGAGGATTTCATAGAGGCCAAGAAAGCAATGATAAGAATTATTTAAAATACTTTCTTTGTGATGATCCTCATATGGTTAGAGAATACCCAAAACAGAACAAACTTTCCGCACTAATAGAGATAATGGACTAGCCACGACGACAATCTGAAGTGATAAAAATTAGTTCTTTACAACTCCTCCATTCCGTCAAAGCTAACGAAGAAGTGCCGCGACGTGAAGTGAATGGTCGCCCATACGTGATGGCCAAGGTTAATAGACAAGAGGTACGCACCTTGGTGGATATAGAGATTACCCACAACTTTTTTATAGAGAAGGAAGCTAAAAGAATTAGAATCAAGTACGAAACGAGATGAGGATGGTTTAAAACAGTCAACTCTGAACCCAAATCAACAAAAAGAACAAATAAATACTATGTTGTAAAGATTCCTCATGGTGATTATTTATTGCTGCAATAATAAACAAGTATGCATATATATACATATCTATTTTAGGATATAAGGAAAAAAAAGAATAAGAAGTTCAAACACAGTGTAGCAAGAAAATAAAATGAATAAAAAAAAATACATCGATCTGGACCCTGATTTGCATGAGGATGACAAAGCAAAGTTTTTTAATTTTCTAATATGCCTTTGCCAGGTATAAAATACAAACTCAAAAGCCTCATAAACTCAATCATAAATTTAAAGAAAAGCTGAAAAACAAAATCCATTCAATAAATTCAATCATTCACATAAATTCAAGATTTTTGATAACCAAATTATAATTCTTTAAACAAAATTGATATATCAATTTAACTTTACTATAAAGATACTATAGATATTCTATCATTTAAGACATCATTTAAAATTGGACACAATAAGGAGCATATAAGGAAAGAATTAAAATATCATAAGTAAAGTAAAAGCAATACCTCTACTGCTGCATTCAATAAATGGAATCATATAAGATAGTTTGTTGATCATCAAACAGATTCAAAAAGCTCATATACTCAAACACAATACAAATCCACATAAACAAGAAAGGATTCTCAAAAAATAAATTCTAAAAATAGCTTGTGCTGAGATGGTGTTTCTCAAATTGTAGACTGAAATCTATTTTCTTCAAATTGAATGCATTTCAAAGTCAATTACTTGCTCGGCACATTAAAGATTGCTCTATTGCGCAATGGAAAAATAAATTCAGAATTTCATAAATGCAAAACGTAACAATTTCTTCAAAGAGTACTAGATTAAACAAATCTCTCTCATGCCTTGTGTCAAAGTATGACTATTTTGGCTTTTCTCTATATGCAAATTATCTTAGTAAAATACTTTTTACTTAGATAAAAATACCTTGTACATAAGCAAAGAGTATGGTAGAATATTTTAGATATAAGATAGTTGGCACAAACCTAAAGTAGGTTAAAAAATACTTCGAAAAGGTGGAATTTTTGTAAGAAAGATTATTTAATAATATTTCTTACCATGTATTCTCTACTATCCGATAAAAGTAATCTTTACCGTCTATTGAAGATGTGGAGGAATTATAAATAAGAGAGCAAGGCCTCCCGATTTGGATAATCAAGAAAATCAAACAATAATTATATTCAAGCAAAACAATACAAAGCTTTTTTTCCAAAAGCTATCTCTTTAGGTGTTCTTTACTTTCCTTCTTTCTCTCAAATCATTTAAGTTTTCTTAATTATCTTTGATAGCTCTTTAAGGTAAAATACTGGTAGCCACAAAAAGTGTAACTAAATGCCGCACGAGCCAAGATAAAACTCTAGAACCGTAACACTTGACATGCAGCTGAACACTCTACATAACCAAACCGAACATGAAGCACTCAACATAAACTAAAAACCAAATAGTCAAACAAACTCATACTAGAAGAGTTGAAACCAATGAGAATCGAAATCGAAATCAAACAATATCTCCAAATATTTACAGAAGTTGAATTGGAAAAATCAAATCGAGATCGAATAAGAAATTGAAATAGACGAAATAGACGAAAGGGCGGCGAAAATGGAAACTGAACGAAGTTTAGGAATGTACTTCTATCGACCGTGGCGAGGCAGTGAGACCGAAGGAGAGCGCAAGAAGTGAAAGAGTTGTCGAAACATTGGAAGGTGAGCTGCTGCAGCTGGGATTGAGTGAAAACCTACAATTCATGCGTAAATATAATCAAATAATATGGACAATGTAGAAACTTCACACTATCTACAGTTACATAAAATTCTTTTCACCTATTTACACCCAACGTTGGGGTGTAATAAATTTCTCCCTAATAGAAATTAATGGGGAGAAGTTTTACTCCCCATTAATCTTATGAATTCATTGCCAAATAAGAGCAATGAAGAGTAATTAGTTAATGTATTTCCAATCACTCCCCATTATTTTCAATCTAAACACAGTATTAAAATATGAGAAAAGAAGGAATAGTGGACTTGCAATTAAAGTTAGCTGACACACAACCCAACTCCACGATCTTGGCCCAAATTGTCCTTAACTTAAAATGAGATATTACACATGGCTTCTCAGTTGCACATTTTTTATGTACCTAGTTTAGTCTTCTGCTCTAGCAACAGTTGGTCGATCGTCTAATGACTTGATGGGATTCATAGCAAAATGCCAATGGCTTATTAACGAAAAGGAAGAGAGTTCTGCTTGCAGGCTTGTTATTACAGCAATTTCTCATATATTGAAAGATGAAGCACTAAAGTCTCTTGCAAAGGGAGGCTGACACAAGCCAAGTGTAAAGGGATTTAATGTGATTGATTAGTTGATGTGTATATGAACTTTGTTAAGATAATAGTCTGGTCGACTTGTAAAAGATCAACTTGGTTTCTGTAAAAGTATCTCCCTTCATCTAACAAAAAAGATTTCATTTATGCTTTGGCAAAATAATAATCCACAAAAGAATTCATTGCATCCGAGTCATACAATGCTTATTGGCTCTCAACTCAAAAAAGAGTTTCAGATCGAGATAGTTACATTCACAAAATACTATAGTTTTATTGACAATATCCTTGTTAAGAAAAGATTGTTTAGACAAAATACAACTACTCTATTTCTGTCCGAATAAACATGTCGAGCAATATTATCGTATATCAATAGAGCTGTAACACTATCCATGTTAGGCAAAATATGTCAAACTGGTGGTCAATATTTAAAGCATATTCTATTTTTTAGAAAACCAAAAAAAATAGGTTGACGTAATTCACGTCTGCTTTTTTATTGCCTACCCAACATGTGATAACTTGAAAAAGAAGAACTTTGCCCACTCACCCCCCCCCTAAAAAGAAATACCTTTTGCATGCTGCTTAATTCTCTTTGCTTAAGAGAATGGGAGGAGAAAGAGAACTACCGGCAAATATAGGCCGGGTCGAGTCGATCCGGCCCGATTATATTTGTTATCACATGGTCTTACTCGTTTATCCATTATATCTTTTATTTTATATAATAAATAAATAATAAAAATATACAAATTAAAAAATAATTTTATAAATATTTTATAAAAATAAACTATAAATATTTTTTTATAAAAAATATTTTTTAATTATAAGTTGACCTGGTCGACGGTCAATATTGATCAAGTAAAAAATCATCATTGATCGGTCAACATGAACAGTGATCAGGCGGGCCGACATTATCAGCCCTATACTGCTTGGTGGACTAGGTTAGGTCGGCTCGTTCTATTACTATTCACGAACAGGACGGATCAAGTTCCGAGCCGTTTTATCGAGCTGCGGGCTGGTCTATTTAGCTCGGCCCAAATTTACACTTTTTATCTTCACAAGGCAATAACCATGTGGTGGTGGAGACATAGGCTTTGAGCTATTCAATCCCCATCGAGATTCATGTCTAAGAGCTACAAGAATGATATCATTTGTCGATGATCATCTTCTTATACTCTTCTAGCCATCACCCGATGCCTTCTAATGTTTCGTCATTTCTACTGCAACTCTATGACAGACCCAACTTGCCATTTGTTAGGTGTAAATACAAATTAGATTGGTTTCACATAAAGACAAAGACAATATAGTTGGTCATATATTTAGAGTTTCTCAAATATGTAGCTTAAACTTTTTGGTTAAATTAGATTTCTAATGTATGTGCCAACCTTTAAAGTGAAATCTTATATACGATTAGCTCCCCCGCTATTATATCTTTTTATAGTGGTATCATAATCGATGATTCGGTTACGATTATAAACTTCCAGCACATACGATGGTTCTCATCGACGGTAGCATGAGCTAGTTAGGAGTAATGTGGCACCAGTTAGTTTCAGCATAGTGAGTGGTGATCTAAAATAAATTAAGCTCTAAATGAGCTTGATGTGCGGTAGAACTGCTTAGATGAAAGGAATAATATAGATAGTTATTTTTAGGAAACAAATAGTTATGCTATAAGGAGGAGTTAGATTAGTTCCATACGGAAAAAAAAAGATAAGAAAAGCTTCATATTCAATACTTTTCAACCTATTAGTTTAAACTTTTAAGCTAGATTAGACTTCTTCTAATTTGAGAATTTTTTACTTACAAATTTATGTGTGTTTGTTATGCTAACACTTTTGATGAGATTTCTCTAATTTTTCTAGATAAAATTTATTTTTCTACTAAGACTGTTTAATATTGAGATATATAGTTATATGTCTTTAATTCTAACTATAGAGGATTGATGTAATCATATTATTGTGATAGCTGAAATTTTTTTTATGATTCATGATATAAAACTCTTCAGACTAGGGAGTTCAACTAAATTGCTTGTGTCTACATGCTTGTAATTGTGGTAGTTTATTTATGCAAATAAAGTTTGATTAATTTGCTAAAAACTTACATTTATTTGTTGGTTTTCTAGTAAGTTTACATAGGAGAAGGATAAAGTAAATTTTTATAGGATGCTATATAGCCCGGCTGATAGTGCTAAAGGTTTTTATTCCGTCACCATTCTGTTAACACACATTAAAAGGCAGGTCTTTTTATTTGTTTCTTCCGTGGCTTAATAGTTGATTTGTACTTCGGAGATGTTAATAACTTATGAAATAAATTTTGTTATATAGAAATTTTTTATATTTCTTGAATTTTTTAATAAATTTTTAAAAATTTATAAAAAATATAAACATAAAATAAAAATTAAAAAAATATTTTTGAAAGATGTTTGCCAAACAATTCTTTAAAAATATTTATAAAACAAAATTTTTTTAAATAACATTTTTTATTTTTATTTTAAAAAATAATAAAAATAATAATATAAAATTTACAATAAAATTTTAAATAAATTTTATAAATTTTATAAAATATATTTAAAATATAAAATAAATAGAGAAATGAAAAGAATGATCCATTCATCTAATAGCATATAGGATATTAGCCTCTGTTAGGAATATTGTATTCGACTTTTTGTAAATAGGGAAGCTAAGGTAATAAACGATTTTATTGATTCACCAAATTATTTTGTTAGAAAATAAATTGTGACAGAAACGACAGATGAATTCCAGGTAAGCTAATAAAAAAGACTTTGCAACTTTCAAGCTTCAGCTACAAGACGGCTCCCACCAACTCACCCACCACTTCTCTGCAGCTGCTTCTGTTGTTCAGTTCTATCTTACAAACCAAACCACGAAATGAAATCAATCGATAGCGAAACTCAAACCGAAAAAGAAAAAAATTAAAATCTATTTCTTCACTGTCGGCACTAGTACGAGTACCTAACTAATTCAGATCCATTTTCTCTCATTCACTCTTTTTCTTGCAGTTCAGTTCAATTCAATTCAATTCAGTTCAATCACAAAATCCGGCGTTCGCCGGAATTCAATGCCAAAATGATGGTTCAAGACAGATCAATCCCTAATCCCATACCCTCCTACAATGATTCCGATGACGAAGAGCTGCAGAAGCAACAGCTGCAGCAGCAGCGAGCAAGATTGTCGCGAAAACATTCAGATTCATCTTCACGGGTCAACATTTCACCATGGGTTTCTGAAAATCTGTCCAAAATTATGCTCATCTGTTTGCTCATCGCAACAGTTGGTGCCCTAATTGTTCTTCCCAATTTCAGCGACACTGCCGCTTTGTTTTGCTTCGAGAAATCACGGTCTCAATCCACAGACCCTTCTCGCATTCCTTATCCCCAGATCAAATGGTCTAACATTCAGTCTTTATCACCGTCTCCTAGTGATCCCTTCGCCGCCTTCCGTGCTGATAAGTGGATAGTTGTTTCGGTTTCCGGTCACCCTACTGGTACACTCCGTAATCTCGCTAGAATGAAAGGTTGGCAAATGCTTGCTGTTGGAGATTCTCGAACGCCTTCTGACTGGTCTCTCAAAGGCGTCATTTTTCTTTCTCTAGAAGCACAAGTTAGGTTTGGGTACCGCATTCTTGATTTCCTACCCTATTCATCAATTTCTCGGAAATCTGTGGGCTATCTGTTTGCAATTCAGCATGGCGCACGAAAGATTTATGATGCCGACGACAGGGCTGATGTTATAGATTCTGATATTGGGAAACAGTTTGATGTAGACCTTGTCGGTGAGGCTTCAAACCATCCCGTTCTATTACAGTACAGTCATCATGACCCGAACAAGATGGTAGTTAATCCCTATATACATTTTGGGCAGCGATCAGTTTGGCCTCGCGGTCTTCCCTTGGAGCTTGTAGGTGATGTTTCAAGTGAAGAGTTTTACACTGAGGTGTTCTCCGGCCGGCAGTTCATCCAGCAGGGACTTTCTGACGGCCTCCCTGATGTTGATTCTGTATTCTACTTCACTCGTAAGTCGTCGTCACATAAGGCATTTGATATCCGATTCGATCATGACGCTCCCAAGGTTGCTCTTCCTCAGGGTACTGTGGTTCCTGTTAACTCCTTCAATACTCTCTTCCATGCTCCAGCGTTCTGGGGACTTATTCTTCCCGTTTCAGTTAGTAACATGGCATCTGACATTATCCGTGGGTACTGGGCCCAGCGCATTCTGTGGGAGATTGGTGGGTTTGTTACTGTGTATCCTCCAACTGTCCATCGGGTCGACCGTGCAGAGACCTACCCCTTTGCAGAAGAGAAAGATCTTCATGTCAATGTTGGCCAGCTAATCAACTTTTTAGTTAACTGGAGGTCAAAGAAAACTACACTGTTTGAGAAAATCCTACATTTGAGTTATGTGATGGCTGAGGAAGGGTTTTGGACTGAGAAGGATGTGCGGCTTACTGCTGCATGGTTGCAGGATTTGATTGCAGTAGGGTACCAGCAGCCACGTTTGATGACCCTGGAGCTTGATAGACCAAGGGCTTCTATTGGGCATGGAGACCGAAGGGAGTTCATTCCTAAGAAGCTTCCTTCAGTGCATCTTGGAGTGGAGGAGACTGGGACAGTAAATTATGAGATTGGAAATCTAATCAAATGGAGGCAAAACTTTTGTAACATCGTGTTGGTAATGTTTTGCAGTAGTCCAGTTGATCACACTGCTCTAGAGTGGAGATTGCTGTATGGTCGAATCTTCAAGACTGTAGTTATTCTTTCAGAGCAGAACAACACAAATCTTGCTGTTGAGTATGGTCAATTGTCGCAAGCATACAAGTAAGTAATTATAGTGCTTATTTCTGTAGAAGTGTTCTTACAACTCATGTAGTTCCTGTTCAAAATGTTTTCTTCATATTGAAATTAGAATCTGTTCATGCTGATGAATTATATTCCATATGCATTCTTAACAATTTAGAATCTGCAGCTAGGAATTTGTCAGTCTCTTTAGAGCAAGCTTTAGCTAGTGAAATGTGTCTTTGGTCTAGGTCCGACCAAAATAAAAGCAAAGAATCCCAACATTGCAATTATCAAAGTTTTATAATTTCATCTTAATTCCAAGCGATTCCACCCCCTCCTTCCCCCCTACCACTTCTTTGGTATACTATTCTTTTATATTCCATCAAATGCTGACAACCAGTCATAGTGTGAACATTTGATAGATATCAGGTGACAAAAGTATAAGATACACCAGAAGAATTTTCTGAAGTAGCTGTTCTAAGGAGAAGTTTACACCCTTTGAAGTTATTTGCATGTTTCTTCGTTATAAATCTGATATAGGTTGATTGAGCTCACTTACACATTACAGTTTAATGTCCAGGTGATGCAGCCAAAGCACAAGTATATTTAGAAGAAATGCTTTCTTCTTAAACTAGCATTTCCCTGAGTGGGTAACCGATTGAGAATATCAGACGAGATGCCTATAGTTCACTTTTTCTCGTAAGGAAATTGAATAGAAAGAAGAAACAAACATGCATTTTAAAAAGCATGTCTAATTCCAAGGATGGCACATTAGACCAAAATTATTGCGACTAGCATGTTATACTGATTTCAAGCTATGAATTAAGTGAAACCTTACAGATTAGTTTCAAATGTTGAAGTGATATGATCATATAGTTTAAGTGAAACTTTATAAATACATTGAGGAGGCTCAATGACAATACTTTTCATCTTGTAGTTATGCGCTTCTAATGTTGTTTGATACTTTGATTTGATATTCTTAAACTACCCTTCTTTGTTATAGTTTTAGTCATCATTCTTTTGACTCTCTCTCCAAAAGAAGGGACTTCAGTAAGATTCTTGAGTAACAAACTAGGTTAGTTCATCATCTGCAGTGAACTTATACGAGTAGTTGATATGGATTTCAAAAATCAGTAGGGTAGTCATGGAGAGATGGAGAGCAGCTGCTTGTGCATGATATCATGGATTTCATTCAGTACTTTGAGATTTGTCAACATTCCAAAATTAGTAAGCTTATATGTGTGTCATTCTACCTGTTTAAACATAGGTTAAAGATCTATCATGTGTTATCTGTTGTCCTTAAAGTTAACCTGCGGTCTGCACTTATGATTCAGGTACCTTCCAAAGATTTTTTACAGTTTTAGTGCTGCTGATGGATTTCTGTTCCTTCAAGATGATATGATTCTTAATTATTGGAATATCATGCAAGCTGACAAAACCAAACTTTGGATCACCAACAAGGTTGTTTTCTTAGTGTACTTCTACTCTTTGGCTTTCCTTTCTTTCTTGACAGTTCTTGCTTGTGACTAATATTGCATACTTATCATTCCAGGTTCCTCATTCTTGGGTTACTGTCTCAATTGACGGAAATAGCACAGAATGGAGTTTAAAGCAACATATGCTGGTGAAGCAAGTTGTTGGGAATCTTCCTGTTCATTTCCAACTTAGCTACAAAGAGAGCATGCCTGAAAATAAGCTCACAATATGTGGTAGCGAGATATTCTATGTTCCACGGCGCTTTGTTGGCGACTTTACTGATCTTGTTAGTCATGTAGGGGATCTTGAGATCCACCATAATGTTGCAGTTCCAATGTTCTTTATGTCCATGGATTCACCCCAAAATTTTGACCATGATGCCCTCTCCAAGATACTTTACAAGAGAAAACTGTCAGCGAATGAAAGTGCATTGAGTCATTATTCTGCTCAAGTACCTGCAGTATATCCTTTAAAAGTAAAAGATGAGCCTGATTTTATAAAACTCATAAGAGTTATGGCAAAAGGAGACCCACTGCTAATGGAGTTGGTGTAGTGATTCTTGAGATTGTGGTGGTAACATCAATTTTGCAATGATTTTGATCACCAGAAGCCAATTTATCTACCTAAAGTACGGGGAAAGCTAGCCATCAAAGTCGTGTAATTGATTTGGTTATCCCCACTTGAATATAGTGTATTTTGATGTAAATCCAATTGATCTATAGAACCAGAATTGGCATTAGTAGGATACAAGAACTATCCTAGGTAGTCATTCAATTTATACTTACCTTTTTTGATATTTTCTAGAGATGTCACTTTTCTGTACTTTTGGTTGAAGTAGAGTTCACCTGGACTTCTTGCAAGCTCAGATATTTTTCATACCTCTAGGAATATGTGCAGCTTTGAACATATATCTAATTTTATATGAGATTCATCCTTTAATAGCTACTGGAAATTGAATAGATGTAGAGGCACCCAATTTCTGTCTGTCATAGTGTTTTTACTTGCACGAAATGTTCTGAGCTTGTTTAGGCTGCTTTGCAGCTGCAGAAAGCCGTTGGAGAGATCTGACAGCCACTAGGACAGCGTAGAGTGCTTGCCTGCATAGAGTGCCTTGCCTGGTGCTCATGATGACCAATTTACTAGCTTGTTGTGCGGAAAAAGGCCTTCTCGGTACCAACTTTCGTAAGCCACAGCCCAATCCTCTTCATTTTGCTAGAGCTGCTGTGAATTCCTTGAATTTCTCCTGACAGAAAAGGCAGAATTTCTGACTGGAATTTCTTCAGGTCACGTCTTCCTCTGGCACTGCTCCTAGACCAGTGTCATAGAATTGGTTAGGCTGCCACAGGAATCTTGTCTTCCGGAATCCACATTAATAAAACAAGCCCAGGTTTGTTCTCAAAAGTTTCATACTACATTAACCGATGCATTTGTTTTTTTTTTTGTTACTTTGGTTGTAACATTGTTTTGCAGTTTTCCCCTTCTGCTTCAGTTCACAGGTAATGAAACAATCTCTTGTCGTGGATGTTTGATCTTTAAAGAACCAATGAAGTTGTTCTCTTGTACATAACTTTCACTTCAGCACATCTCTTTGTTTTGCCTGCGCACACCTATACATTTCATGTTATGTTTGACTTATGATCTCCCACTTAGTATTTATTACCTTCTCCGGAACTTCTTAAACATTCTCTTCTTAATTATGTTAGGGAAATTCTATAGACACTAGGATGAATGTTTTCTTTTATCATTTTCTTTTGTTATGTTTTTGTCCTTGTTTGAGTAAAAAACATATATAAGCTTTGGATGAGACCCTTTTTCTTTCTTTAATCTACTTTCATATTGAAGATATGGTAGCAAATGAACCAACAGAAAAATGCATCTGCGAACTGATTGCTCATTAGGTATTAAATTTCAAGTAAACCTTCCACGGTCCAGCAATAACTATGCTATAATGTGATTTGGGTTTGGGCACAACAAATTCCCAGTGTCTGGCATCAGGCATGCCATATACATAAACAGCTGAAAATGTTAGTCCTCTTGTTTGCCAAAAATCTAAGTCTTTTAGTATTTTGCTCGGTCATTGCATGTGTTCCTTTTCAGGGAACCTTAGTGTTCACATGTCCCTTTGTAGCGGTAGTATCGATAAGTTTTGAGAGTAGAACTTTAGGATTTTGAAACGAGGGAAAGTAGATTATGCTCATCTTGAGTTGGAGTATCTCTACCGGAAAATATAAATTGTAAATACTAGTTTAATACGCTCGTGACACTCCTAAGTTCTTTTAAACGATGGGACGTGAATAGCTGAAAGTTCTCTGATCTTGTAAATTTGACAGATTTAAGTTGTAGTAGCGAGTCCTTTCAGCTGGTTTAAACTGGAATCGTCACTTTTTTAACTTTCCACAAATTGCAGCTACTTATATACATTTGACAATTGACAGTTTTTATGATCTATCTGGTTTGTAGTTTCTCTCCTGTTGCTGAAAAGCATAATCCTTTAGACATGCTAGCATGATAGTAAATTACACGCTGTTGCAGTTGGTCAAAAGTACAGGAGCCAAATTATGTGCAACGGCCGATAGTACTCAATTTTTAGCTGCGGATGAGATCTTTGTCTTCTTCTTAGTGTAAAGACGATATTTTCTCTCTTCCAGCTTGTTGTTTCTTCGTTTTGTTTTTTGGCGGTATGCTCTATACAGACTCACGCTTGGAATCCATGTTTTCCACATTGAATGAAGTTCATTGTGTATCTGCGGACAAATGTTACTTTCGTTCTCTTTAGTCTGCGCATTTTCCTAAGACGAGTCCATCGCGGTCTCCTACTAACTTCTTGTTGCGATGTAGAGCATATATACCTGGCCAATGAACTGAGAAGGATTAGACGTCGAAATATGAACTGAATGCTTGTCTTGTCGTTGCAAGAAGTGACAATACCTAATTCTTTCAAATGGGATTAATGACTGCGGTTTTAGCATATTAAGATAATCGACATTTTCATTCCGCGTAGTTTATATGTAGCAGCTGGTAGGTATCGATACTGCTAACATGCGACTGTGAGAAGAAAATGAGCTGGTCTTTTGTAGATATTTCTGCATATGCACGTTCTTGATTTTCTGAAGGTTAATTTGTTACGGCTTCTGTGAGTCCAAATTGCAGATACAAATATACAATGTGTCCTTTGGAAGGTAATGACCTACATGCTTATGTAATTTGCCTCTGCAGTTAGTCACTAAATTTTTCTTCAACTGCACCGGCGGTATAGCTCAGATTGAATGTGCACTTCGGTTGGAACATGGTTGAATATTCTTCAGTTGACTAAAATGAAAAATGGTATGTGCTGCAATGATGAATTAGCTGTTGCCGTTTATAATACAATGCATGAAACATGATTTGATGCTAGCTTACGATTTCAGATAAAATTCAACCTTTTCTCGAATTTCTTGATAGGTAGGTGCTGTGATATGAGTTGTCACATGAATGATATTCAGCATTCCGTTTTTTGACCTTGTGGCGTGTTTTAGCTTATAAGAAGTGGTTTAATGTAAAACTGAATCAGATGAAACTGATTTGTAAAGAATGTGTTTCAATTACGGTGAAAAGTGAATTTTATAAAAATAAATTTTATGAAAGTAAAATTTGATGAAAAA
The DNA here is from genome assembly GCA_019914995.1 of Acanthochlamys bracteata. Taxonomy (NCBI): domain Eukaryota; kingdom Viridiplantae; phylum Streptophyta; class Magnoliopsida; order Pandanales; family Velloziaceae; genus Acanthochlamys; species Acanthochlamys bracteata. The sequence goes on along the minus strand of CM034140.1, from coordinate 4,740,205 downwards.
TAAAAATTTAGTATAACAAAATTTGAAGTGATAATTAAAACAAGTAAAGTGAAATTGAAGTAAATTTTTCGTAGATATGAGACTTGGCGTGAAAGTAAATGTATAATCTAGAGTGCTGATTAAAATACGTAAAATGTCGAAGAAAAGTTTGGAGAAACAAAATAAAATTGAGTTGTAATTGGAATATGCCCAAGAAGTATATTAGATTTGAGTTGGATGAGTTCGGGATAAAACTGAAGCACAATAACTAAATTCGAATTTAAAAAGAGTTTGGCAAAACTGAAAAATCTCTTAAACAAAGCATAATGATGTTTGTTGATATCTCTCGACTTTGAATATGCAGATTGCCACATAAGCGCCATTCACCCACTCTTATGCTAATCAATTATAATACTAGGCGTTCTATCTAGTTATATTTAAGGGCATACATAATAAGTTAGTGTTTATCACTACTTATCAAAACTTCATTTTTAACTTTTCTTTTCATATTAAATTTTTCTAGTATTTTAAAAAAAATAAAATTTTAAAAATTAAATAAATAGTACGTTATTTAATATGCTATTATTTATTTTTTAAGTAAAAATTTAAGTTTATTTTTAAAGAAAATTTAAATAAGCTCATTACAAAATCTTTTTATTTTAAAGACTTCCAAGCATCTCTTACATGTGAGTTAGATCATGGATCAATTCAAAATGACAAAGATTGGACGTGGATTGCGATGTAATAAGGGTGATAAATTGTCATTCGCTAACAAAAAGCTTTTGAATTATCGCATTCTTTTCTTTCAAAGGAATAGTATGAGCAATTACTTTTGAGTAACAAGGTAATTTAAGCGGCTAAAAACATGTCTTTTTGTTTGTACTATTTTGTTAATCTAGTTATTGGTGTTTAAAAAAACTAATCAGGTGGAAGCACCAGCTAAATGATCTTTGGAATATTCTTGTCTTGACTAATAATTAATCATGTAATATATGTACTGCGGTAGGGTAATTAGCTGTTGCCATTTATAATACAACGCATGAAACATGATCTAATGCTAGCCGACGAATTCGCTACTTATTTCTGTCTTCGTTTGGAATATTCTTTCTTTCATGCATGAAACATGATGTAACGAACTATTGAGGCGTTTGGGAATATTTTTAAAATAAAATTTATTTGAAATAAAAATATTTTATTTATTAAAAATAAATTTTTTTAAAAATAATAAAAATATATAATAAAAAAATTTTATTATATAAATTTTTTTATATTTTAAAATTTTTAAATAATTATAAAAAATATATAATTAAAAATTTATTTTTAGTGTTCAATATTTTAGATAAATATTAGCTTTTTTTTTAGATAGCGTTTTCAGATGTTCTTAAAATAAAATTTTTCTAAAATAAAAAATATTTTTATCTTTTTAAAAAAATAAGTTTTATTTTTGTATTTTTAAAAAAATAATAAAGATATATAATAAAAATTTCACTATTTATAATCTTTTTTACACTTTTTAAATTCTTAAATAAAATTTTAAATATTTAAAAATATATATTAAAAAATAAAAAATTAAAAGATTATTTGTATGGTAAGCTAAACAGCTAGTTTCTTGATAGGATAGGTTCTGTAATGAGTTGTCACATGAATAGGATAGGTGCTGTAATGGGATTCAAAGTTCCTTTTGCTCACTCAAGAAGCAAACCATAAATGAATTTGCTGATGTCTCTCGGCTTTGAAAAAGATTGCCACATGAGCGCCTGCCCTTAAACCACTCTTAGCTACCAATGCTAATACTACGTGTTCTATTTGGTTATATTTAATGTAGAATAGATCATTGATCAATTCAAAATAACAAGATGGGACATGGAATGCGATGTAATAAGGGTGACAAAATATCATTCGCTAAAAACGCATTTTGAATTATTGCCATTCTTTTCCTTTAAAGAGAGTAGACTGAGCAATTACTTCTGAGTAATAAGATAATTAAGCGGCTAAAGACATATCCTTTATCAGTGTTATAGAAAAGTAAATTACGTGGGAGCACCAGCTAATTAGCTTTTGAATCATATCACTGTTGTTCTTCACCGGCTGGAATCGGTAATCAATAAACAGTATATATTTTTGTTATCTTTTACAAAAATAATATGCGAGAAAAGCGTTATATATTTTATTAAGTCGCACTGTTGAAACAGGTGAGAACAATAAAAAAAACAATGAGCTATGCGGCGCAACAAATGCAAAGCTGTAGTTGATTGGGTTGTTGGAATCTCATGGAATGATAGAATGTTAACTGGTAGGAGTTTCAGACTGATCATTAGCTCCAGTTCTTAAAAGCTTCTAATAATTTCGCAAGTACCATGGAAATGATAAATGAATTCTGAAAGGCATATCCGTTTCCGCGCAGCAGCCACATCACATGGGATTAGTTCATATTGGAATTCAATAATGTGGTACTCTCTTGGTCAAGCACTTTCACATCGCTGAACTGCGTCGTTGCTTCATATTTATATGTAACCTTTGTCGTTTAGTTTGCATTATTTGGAAGGAATATAACTGACTGATTCTCCGTAGAAAGATGGGAGTAATCCCATTCAAATTTTTAATTTCAAAATCAATTTATTTAATTCAAATTAGTGCTGATAAATTTTATCCATTCATATTTATAGGCCGGATTTGTTGAAAATTTATTTTTATCTTATTTTAACTTATTCAATATAAGTACATATATATTCCTTATGATGATAAATAAACAAGTTATTAAAAAAAATCTAATTCTAATAGAATTCTAAATAAAAGAAGATATGTACATCTAATTAAAAATATTCTAATAAATCTAAAATAATAGATATATATTGACTCACATAAATACTTTCTTTCAAGTTAGTGTAAAAATATTATTACTGTCCAATTTGCTCAGTGAGTTATAAAAAATTATATTTAAACTTTTCACAGTCTGATCTGTCAGGTCGAATTGAATTTATCTGTCCAAATCGAGTCGAACTTTTTAGTACGGGTAGAGTCAGATCTGTCTATTCAAATCGGCTTTGATCTATATGTTCGAATCGAATCGGACTTGTCTATCTAGGTCGGATCGGATTAGTATATCTAAATCGAGTCGGACGTGTCTATACGAATCAGGTCGAAAGTATATGTTCGGGTTGGGTCTAATCTGTCTATTCAAATTGGGTTGGACTTATCCATCCAGGTTCGATCAGATCGGCCTTCCTAGATTAGATCGGACTTGCATGTCCAAGTGGAGCTGGATCTATCAATCCGGGTCAGATTGTATCTGTTTGTCCGGATCGAGTCGGATTTGTCTGATCGGGTCTAGTTCATTTCAAATAGGTCTACTATGGTACAATTGAATCCAATTTTATTCGATTTGGTTTGATCTGATTTGGTATAAGATTAAACCCAGTCTTACTCAATCTAATTTTGGTTTGGCTCTGTCAAACAAGTTTGAACTGAATCTATTTCAAATACGATTCGATCCAACTCAATCCAAGTCAAGATGATTCACTATGGCTTGGTTCAGCTCTGGTTCAGATTGGTTCAGTTTGGGTCTGGCTAGTTCAGCTCAATCGATCTGATTCTTACGAGTTGGAGTCGAAATCGGGTCAAATGGGCGAGTGGCGAGATTCGACTAGTGTGTGCACGTGGGAGATGAAATGACCGGAGAAAATGGTGGTGATCGATCAAGTGGCTTGATCAATCAGAGGTGGTCTGACAATGAAGCAACAAAGGAGCTCGAGCAGTGATGAAATCAATTGAGACATAGTGGCAGCGAGGAGAAGACAGCGGTGGTGAGAAAAAGCTAGTTTGAATAGTGGCAAAAATTTAGTTAGGGGTCTATGGTAGGATCTGGAGGTCTTCGAGGTGTAGCAATAATGGTGGACAATCGAGCAGCAATCGAATGGTGAGAAAATAAAATCTAGCAGCGATCTGGTTCCGTCTGGCAAGAAAATATCTAACGATAAAAGAGAAGAAAATCTCTCTCAGCGGCTATAGGAAATCTTTCTGACGAAGGAGAGAAAGAAATCTATCGGCCGTAGAAAATTGTCCGCAGAGCGGGAAGTGACGAAGTGACGTCGAACCTAGTTCGAGGAGGAGGCGGCAACGATGATAATGGTGACTGCAAAATGACAGCAGTAAGGAAGGAGATAAGAAAACGCATGGCGGCAAAATAGTCGAAGATGATGGTCGAAATTTTTAACCGTTACAATAGTATTTTCACGATAACAACGGGATGGTCTAGTCTGAATCTAGCTGTCAAAGTCGTCATCTTCCATGATGATAGCGGATAGATCTATTCGGAGTCCTTATCTTGCACGGCGACAGCGGATAGATCTATTCGGAGATCTAACCGTCCGAGCTATTATCTTTCATAATAACAGCAGATAGATGTAAGATTTTGCTCTAATATCATGATGAAAAAACTATTTCAAAATTATTTCAACTTAATCACAAAGCATATATATATACTCATAACACTAAGTAAGGAGAGTTATAAATAACGAAAGAAAAACAAACTCTACGAGAATTCTAAATAAAAAATATATCTAATCTAATAAAAGATATTCTAATATATCTAAAATACTAAATATATATTGACTCATGCCAACAGGATTAGGATTGAACAAAATTAATTCGATTATTAAAATGGTCGATCTAAAATCGACCCACTAATCCGAATTACCACTCATAAAAGAAACAGGTCTCTTTCAATTTCTTACGGTATAATAAAATTTTTTAAAAAAATGATAATAGTAATTTGTAAATTGTTATGATAATATTATATTTATTAATAATCGATTACTTTCATAGTTTAATAAAATAATGTAAGATAAGAATTATAATACTATTGAAAGTATTACTATATTGGTTTTTTTTCTTTAAAGATGAATTTGAATTTTCTAAAAAAATTTTATCAAAATTTTTTCAGCTTGCTATATTTAGCAAAATTTTTATCGAAAGTATTATTATAATTATTAAATTTCAGCTATCACTATATATTTTCAAAAAATAAAAATATAAAAAAATTATTCGAAACATTCTAAGGATCGATTAATATATAAAAAAATGCATATTTTGACCGGCTCTCATCAGAGTTCTTTACAAAAAATACCGTACAATATTCACTCTAACTGATTTATAATTTCACTCAAACTTCAAAATATTGAAACAAAATTAATAATTTTAATTATTAAATAGGTTGTCCGAATTTTATCTAATTGTTAAATAGGTTAGGTCAAAATTAATAATTTTGATCTGTATAAATTAATAAATTAGATTATGATTGAAAGAATTTAACCCGATTATTAAATATCTCAATTGAAAATCGATTTACGAACTCGAATTGTCATTTTTAAAGGAAGATTTAAACGTTCACATATGAACCAATTGACGTATATTTCTTATATCTTATGCGTAAAGACGTTGCTCGTTAAAAAACAATTCTTCTCTATATCGATTAAAAGGATAGCAAAATAAAACGGAGAGCATACGATCTCTATGTTCATCTCATTCTGAAGCGTAGTGCTGTATCATAGAAAGCAAGATGCATAAGTTAATGTGAGACCAATCAATGCATTATTTTTCTAACAACCATCTTTCGTGTCAATGTATTGATCATTTATAATTATACTATTTGTATTTCTACTATATAATTAAAGGAAAAGTATACATACGTCATTGACATACAGGACTAGTTTCTTCTCTAGAGGTGTAGCACATGACGAGTGGGTATGTTTGTACAAAGACGTCATGAAATCAAAATGATCATGAAAATCTCCCCTTTTACAGCATATCAGGAAATCAACATCCAATTCATCACACAATAAACTAAAACAAACAATTTGCAAAAAAAATTATTTTAAATTTAAAAAATATAAAAAGATTGTACATCATATAATATTCGTATGTATATTATTATTTTTTAGTTCAGAAAGTCAAATTTATTTCAAAAAGATCTCTAAAATATTTCTAATTTCAGAAAAAATTTTATTTTTAAGTACTCTTAAAACATTCCGAAGGTATATTACTAACATGAATGCCCGGGGAGGAATAGATCACCTACGCAAAGTATCCAAGAACGCATTCAAAGAATTCACCTATGTGTTCATCATCACATTGCGCACATTAGTCATTGTCTTCTTCTTCCGTTGATTAACGTCATACACAAATTATGTTGCTATGAAAAATGTTGATTTCTGTCATTGCTGTAACATGTATAAGTTGGTCACTCTACACCGATCGAGTTTTCCTGTCCAATTAAGTGTTATGGCTTGCATCGGACTAGACTAGCTAAATTTTTGGATCCAGTTGTTGCATGCTCTATGATTATAAAGCCAAACAACCTTTTATTCAAATCAATATTATCCTAATAGTCTTAAGCTGAGAATGTGTTTCCTAGGTCAAGAGGTTGTTATATTTTGCTAGGGGAGAGCGAATATCCGGTGCGCAGAAACCAGGATCTTTCGTTTTCCAATAGCATGTAAAAAGCCTAAGCAGAAGAGATTATAACTATATTAGAACTGCTGTGACATGGCACGGAAATACCAACGTATATTCTTTAGGCTGTGCCAACCTGCGTTATTGAAATCTTAATGGCTACTTGCCGTAAAACTAAATGCTTAAACAAATGGCATACAACAACTCAAGATGATATGTAACAATTATTTGGAGTTAAAGATGCCACGTATCATTAGATCTAAGGATCTTAAATAACCATCTAAAGTCGTCCTGTGTTATTTATGCATACCAAGGCTAGACGGGACCTTCCTAGCTAGCTACAAAGAACCTGGCAAATCTTCCAATAACCCATAAGAAAACACCACTAATTAATGGCAAAATTTTCCACACCCGTCCAACGAAACATTATTGTGTTGGTAAGTAGCTTCGTCTCATGACTAAGCACTGTGTACTATAATGGTTTGAAAGAGTAGACTGGTCAGATCAATAGAAGGTTAAGCGGGGTGTAGAGTTTCACTACACTGGACGCATACGATGCTGTTAGAATACATATAATGGTCAAGCTCTCCTCTATTCCCTTCGCAGAGCATAGTTTTGTTATAAGATTGTCAGTAACACATTGCATGTTTTGGAATCGATTGTGAAGGCTATCCTTGTTCTCCGAATCTTCATGACTGCTTGCATCGACCAAATTGTCAGACGAACAATTATAACATATAAAGGTGCCACCTAACTACTATATTGGCCTAGTGAAGACTCCGATCATTCGTTTGAAAAGAGCAGCCCCGCATACTGAACTTTAAGAATCAATAAAATGAAATAAATTTGATTTGTACAGATCATCGACATGTAAAGTTCACATGAACGTAATTTATTTATTTTCATTTGGAATTAATTTGTAACATTATTGATGTTGGTTGGTTGGGAACTCAATCACATGCCGTAAACAGTGCGTAATATCTTCAAATACTCCAATTGATCTTCTTGTACAATTTTGATTGAGATTTTCAGCAATATTAGAAATCGTACAAAGACTTTTGGCATCTGGTAATGTCTAGCACCAAATTCAATAAAGATAAATTGTACTACTGTTTAGAACAACCAGAAACAAGACGAAAAAATAGAGAAGCCAAATGCCTCCATGTAAAGCCATAGTATATGAAGGATTACAGAAAGCAGAATTAAGAAGGGGAACCCTAACACATGCATCATAACCACAGAGGAATCTCCCCGCTTCTTATCTCAATTTCCTTCTACAACCCTTGATTTGTCAATACCTTCATAGTTCAAAAGAAAATTAATAAAAAAGAATACGAAATAAAAACATTAATTCATTCATCATTAGTTTCTCATCATCCAAATTAAAAGAAGAAGAAAAAAAATAATATATATGTATACAATATTTTATCAGAAGAAGAGTCGCTACCTGAGGACAACAACAATGATAATAAATGACGAAGAACAATATTAAATTAATCCTTCTGTTCTTCTGCTTGCTTGCAGTGGCTTGTTGATTTCTCAAGTGTGGATGCTAACAGGTTTGAAAGAAAGAGGCCAATGTTACAGATATCATCAGAAAACAGTCGAGTCATTTGCTTTAGATCTCCAGAAGTTTTCAAAAAGAACCAAGAAAAATATCGAAACGTGTCTAGTGCAGAATTGATTTTGGGCAATTTCGGTAGTCTAACAAGTGTCATAGTTTCACTAAACATATTAGTCACCAGACAGTGCTCATTGCAAGAGATACATCCTAAACTTTCCTTGTAACTCAGGTTAACCCAACCCTCCTACAGTTTTACATTTCAATATTCTTCAATTTTCTTAATAATACACATTTAGGCAGCAGGTGTCCTGTACATCCCAGATTGGTATCAATTGATTAATCATTTAAATTACTAAAAATAATTTTATTCACTAATTATAGATGAGAAAGATGAAACATAGAATATTTTGGACGTGTTTTAAATGTTTAAATTTTCAATTCATAAAAAATTTATATTTTTTGAAAGAAATTATATATTTTTGAAATTTAGTAGTTTCATCTAATTTCACATTTTGATAGATTCTAATGGTACACTATATAAAAACTAGTTATAAAACTTTTGACAGTTATTGAAAATAATGCTCGAGTTACAGCTGATTATATTTTTAAGGCATAATAATATAGGAAAGCGCGTTTGACGTTGAAGAAATGTTTTTACAATTTGCCTGTAAGATATATAACGAGTATAGGATATTGTAGAACCCACTGGAAGATAATGAATAAAGAGATTTTAAAAAAAATAAGAAGTAGCAATGTGCCGCACGTTTAATAGTAATTTAGAAAGAATGAGTTGGAGATGTTTTAATTTGATTTGGTTATGTAACGCGAAGAACAGGAAAAGTGGACAACACGAGACAGCAGTAGTATATAAAGACAGCTAGAGCTTGCCGGAAAAAAAAAAGAAAAAAGAAAAAGAAATCCATGGTTTCGAGCGAGTGCCAGATTGTTTTGTAAAAAGGAGAAAAGAAATGGCAGGAGCAGTAGAGAACAAAAAGCTCGAAGAACCACCACTTGCAGAGAAGCAGGATTATTTTGTTGAGGGTTGCCCAGGTTGTAGGCTTGATAAAAGGAAGAAAGACAAACTTGGGATACCGTACAAGGAGTTCTTTTATATTTTCATCTTGACATTATGTACATGTAAGCAACCTACTTACCGGTTCTTTCTCAACAAAAATATTATGAAGCTCATGCTTTTTTGCTGAGGTTCTTATAGGTTATTTTGGTTCTTCTTCATGTATAGGGATGATCGCCTCCTTCTTTGTCTCCATGCATGCTGTTTTACTTTCTTTGTTATTTCCGGCACTGCCGGGGATTAATGATTATGTTTTCGTTTTAATTTTGAGATTCGTATAAGAATCTTAGGGGTGGTTGTTAAAATGATTTCGCTAAATGTTTGCTTTATGGCCCTCTTAATTTCCTTCATGTAATGAGAAAGCAATTGTTGCCTGTGTTTGTTAGTATTAGAATAAAAGAGCTAGCTTTAGAATTGGTATTTGCAAGCAATTTTAGGCCGTAGAATATTTACTTCTTGTAGATTAGTATTGTTTTGAGAGGAGGTCATTGAATGTCGTAAGGAGAAGTCGCAGAAATTATGATAGAAAGTAGACTAGCAACCATCACTGGCGCTGACTATGTGGAATGCAAAACTTTCAAGCCTCGTGAAAGGACTTACCGAGAACAATCTTGTAACGTTTTGATAGATCTGCATAGAAGATAATAAAAAACAAGGAATTTCAAGGTTGAATGAACATTCCGTTCACTTTAGTATCAGTAGCCCTGCCCCATAAACTAATCAATAGAAACTTTTCTCTCCAAACTTAGAATCACATCGTATATGAAAGGCAAGGTGTTATTGATGACTATGATTAAGCGATAACTTTGGTATGTAGTTATTGCTGATGTGGCTCATTATCGTGGATGTGGTCGATGATGCCTATCAAGATATTTTAAAGTGAAATCATGATTCTAACTAACTAATTAATATTGAGTGAAGTTTGAAGGAAACTGCTTAACAATAAAGAAAGATGCATGAAAATATTGTGTTTGCTTGAAAGGTTCTATTTTCTGAAATATAAGAACTGTAGGTAGGTATTCTATTAATTTCTATGTAAAGGAGACGCAATCTACAAAATGTTCATATAAGGATGTGATAGTTTCTGAGTCAGTATCCCTTTTCAAGTAGTTGTTTAATGACTGTGAGATGGCTTCATTATGGCTTTATATGTAGGATTTACTGCTTGTACACTTGGTTTTTATCATGATTTCAAGAAAATAACATGCCTCTAAATAGCTTAATTTCATTGCCTTGATATCATAACCTGGTGTCTTCAAATTACAAGTGATGCTACATGATTCTAAATGGTATGGGTGTTCGCATTTTCAGCTCTGCCGATAACGTCGGTGTTTCCGTTCGTATACTTCATGGTAAGCATGTTCACTTTACATAATCTATCCTGATATTTCTTTGTTCATTATTTTTTTGTTAAGTTCTACACTGTTCTAGCCAAATGACATGGTTGCAGAAATAGATCGAACGTCAGTCTATCATTAAATGAAAGATAAAAACCGCTAAGGAAGTAATCATGAGCGACTAAATGGTCCAAGCTCAAGGCTTTGAAATGTCTAAATCCTAACTGCTATGAAATAATTTTTTGGTCTTAGTGCATTCTTGATGTCGTAATGAATGCAATCAAAAGTGTTTAGATTGTTAATTCTCAAGATCAGAATCCATGATCTTTTACTACCAATAGTTTATAATTAACTCCACTTCTTTGTATTTGAACAGATACAAGACTTCCATATTGCCAAAAGGGACGAAGATATTGGATTTTATGCAGGATTTATTGGTAAGCATTTGATGTGTTTTTTGAAATATGAGATACGTTTGTAACTTTCTTCACTCTCAACTATTTTTTAACTGTTTTGTTTTCCTCAATGAAGGATCTTCTTTTCTACTTGGACGAGCTTTGACATCGATGTTATGGGGAATAGCTGCTGATCGATATGGCAGAAAGCCTGTTATAGTCATTGGAACTATTGCAGTGTTAGTACTATATACCTTATATGATATGTAGATGTGTCTGCATATTTACCTTGGTATGTTTTTATTACTAACAGTTTGCTTGGCTTTTGTCTTGAATTCAGACTAGTGTTTAACACCCTCTTTGGGCTTAGCACGAGTTTTTGGATGGCAATTTCTACAAGATTAGTTCTTGGATTGTTAAACGGTTCTCTTGGACCTATAAAGGTACGCAATCCTCATAGCACCGTGACCGTGATAGTCTGATTTTGGATATCAATTAGAAACTATTCACTAAGTATTCATTGTCTTCACAATAGATTATTTGTATTGTAATATGTTAACTCTAGCTCGAAATTGTGATTTAGGCATATGCTGCAGAAGTTGCGCGACCAGAACATCAGGCCATTGGGTTATCTTGTGTAAGTATCACACAACGCGTCCCTTCTCTTTCATTCTTTCTATAATTTTTTAAAGAAATTTGATTTGGTTTCCTATGCATCAGTTTCAATAACAAATGCGTTATATTGAATGGATTTCAGGTAAGCGTAGCTTGGAGCACAGGGTTGATAGTTGGTCCAGCTATAGGAGGCTACTTTGCACAGGTATTGGTAGTTCTTTCAGAAAACAACCACTTGTTCATACAACTTTCTAAGAGTGCAAAAGATGTCTTCGAATTACATATAGATCAGTTTTTCATAGTTTCTGAACTGATGCTTTGGCGCGTTTTTTTTCAGCCAGTAGATAAATACCCAAGTATATTTTCCAAACAATCTATCTTTGGGAGGTAAGTTTGCTGAATGTCCTCTTTATTGTTCAGTTATAGATCTACCTAAGCTTTGTTTAAAATCATACTTTCATCAACGCAGGTTTCCTTACTTCTTGCCCTGCTTCTGTATATCATTCCTTGCATTCTGCGTTCTTGTATCATGTTATTGGCTCCCGGTATGTACTACCTTAATGTCCTTCTTGTCAGTAGTAATGTCAGAAGCAATTGATTGTCTTATATTAATATTCAAGAATGTTGCAGGAAACCTTGCACTTCCATGGTGAGAACAAGACGAATGACTCAGAAAACGATCTGGAGGCTCCTTTGTTAGAGTCCCGTACAGTGAAAAACAATGGAAAATCGATAACAAGCGAGTCCGTTCCGAGAGGAAGTCTTCTTAAGAACTGGCCATTAATGTCATCTATCATTGTGTATTGCATATTCTGCCTCCAAGATATGGCTTATACAGAGGTAAGAACTACTCTATATCTTTGTAGGTGTTGGCTATTATGCATTATTTCTTTATCTTGGATGAATTTCTCTTGAATTTGATAACTTCTTAAATATGGTCGCAACTTCCCCAAGGCATTTAATTTTAGACATTCTTAGGCATTCTTAAATAAGGGCCTGCATATGTTTGAAGCCTGATACATATTTATCTCGTTCTCATTCGTACTGTTGACCATGTTGCCTAAATACATGAATTATACTCAGATATTTTCCCTGTGGGCTGAGAGTAAAAGGAAATATGGAGGGTTGATGTTTTCTTCCAATGATGTTGGTGAAGTGCTTGCAATATCAGGTATGTTATCGACCGTTTTAAAATGTCCTGCTACACATTAACTCAGTGTCCTGTATTTGATGTTTTGTATTGTGATCGATTTTAAAGACACAGTTCAAAAGTTGATCCTTTCCTAACAGGTTTAAGTCTTCTACTATACCAACTTTTCTTATATCCTGGGGTGGAAAAACTTTTCGGCCCTATAAAATCTGCACGCGTTGGAGCGGTAAATATTTAGTAGCTAGCTGTGCAAAAGTTGAATACCTGGTTCTACGTTTGCATACCTTCCATCTTACTTGCTTTCCCTTGTGTTTCAGATTCTGATTATACCTTTGCTTGCAACTTATCCGCTGATGTCCAAGTTGTCAGGAATAACACTTTTCTTGGTAGTTCTTTTTGCATCCTTCCTGAGGAGTGTTCTCAATGTAAGGATTAAGTACTTGATCAATAACTTGTTTTTACATTCACAATCTGTTGAACTTATTCAAAATGATTAGTGAATGAATGGTTTTGCTTTTTCCCTAATTCTTTCATTTTATGTAATCAGGTGACAATCATGACGGGATTCTTTATCCTGCAAAACAATGCTGTGGTAATTTTCTACTCTATCAAGTGATCACGGGTTTTAGTTTATGTATCCATATTTGCAAGAAAAACCAGAGTTAACTGTCTTTTCAAATTTCCACATACTGAAATAAACATATTGTTTACAGCCTCAACACCAAAGAGGTTCTGCAAATGGCATTTCTACAACACTGCAATCCCTTGTTAGTACATTTGCCCCTGCAGGGGGAGGTGCACTGTAAGTGTCTAACGTTAATATACTCTAGTTAATTCTTCTTGTTAAATTTTTTCTATGAAGTTTGTTGCTTTATTCATCCATATGGTTCCCTTTTGTTCCTTGGACTCATGGTTACCTTATGTTTTACAGTATTTCATGGGCACAAAAGCGTATCGATGCTTCCTTCTTGCCAGGTTTGTATTCCTGCCAAATGACACTAAACAAATTCTTGACATTCATAATTTCAACACTGATGAAATTCTGTTCTATCAATTGCAGGAAGCCAAATGGTGTTCTTCGTCCTTGGAGCAGTAGAGTTTATTGGATTCCTTCTCACCTTCAAGCCTTTTCTTGTACCAGCTAACCTCAGTAAAACATGACGGTTACCAAGCCAGTAGAGAGTTTTGTTATAACAAGCAGCTTCTTAGACTTGAAGAAATAGCGGCAATGTCGAAATGTATTTACAAAACTTCCCGTAATAGAGGATAATTCATTTTTGTCTACTTCCCTGCTTTTGCTATCTTTATTCTTACAGCAAGTTATTTGTATGTAAAGATCATATAGTAAGCAGCAACCTCTATTGTCTTCCATGTTTATAAGCAGTCCTTCCCTTATGGAAAATATCTTTGGTTTTATACATTGTAATCATGTAGTCTTGGTTTTGTTTCTGAGAGGAATTCAATACATTAGTATCTTTGGAGTAATAATATTCAAGTTCCACGCGACGAACTATACCTTTCTTAAAGTTTTTTTTATTAAATAATTCTTTTACTTTATCATGTTGTTTTCTAACTCTTCTTTTCAAATTAAGTGTTGTTTAACTCATTTTGACCAAAATTGCTCAAAATATTTGGAACGGTTTTATATATGCATACTTGCACTCCCGTTGTGAAAAGATAATTACTCAAATTCTTCATGCAAAGAACAAAATTCACCACTTCAGTTCTCATTCCTAATCATCATTAATAATGTTTTCACAGTATACATTTGGGATATCTTTTGTTTCTTCTGTGTGTTGTTTGTTTTGCTGTGTCATGTGCATCATTATGAGTCGCACAAGGTCAGCTAAGGTCGTCATTAGAGTAAACAAAAAATCTGAAATGAAAAAAATACTATCTTAACCATCTAGATTATAACAAACTTTTGAAAATTTCATAAATGTTTATAATAAATTAAGATGTATATTTAGAAGCGGAATTTCATCTGATTTTTTTATTGAGGAATTTGGTCAATTTTGATAAAATGGATTCAAAAAACTTATTTTGAAAAAAAAGAATTAGAAAAGCAAAATGGAAAGGTAGACAGAGTTATTAATAAAAAAGCTCTTTTAGAACTTTGTCTCCAAAATAAAAATTAAAAAAAAAAAAAAAAAATCTTTCTGCGTTTTCGAAGGATTTTCTTTGATGAATGTGATGCACAATTTGATTGGCTCTGGAATTGATATAGTTATGCATGTTGTTCTAGATATGCTGACAAGCTTACTTCAAACTCTACCAAAATTGCGCTCGAATTTGCTTTAGAAGTCAGCATCTCAAAAAACTTGAAACTTATCATAACTGTTCAGCAAAATCGCAAAAAGATAGTTGGCTATGACTTTCTGAACTTTAATTTTCTTTGCTGTTATGCTCTGAAAACTCATTGAATACATGATTAATTCATTCCAATCATAAATCATAATTTTTAAGACTTGGTAATTATTAAAATCAACACAAAATTCGAAAAGACATGGTCGATGAAATGTTACAATGAGCATCGCCACAAATCCAGTTTTAGGTAAGGGTCCTTATACAGTTCGAAACCTGCACAACTCCTTTCTAGGGAATTTCTTTTTCATATGGATTCTAGGAATGTGTTGGATTAGAGATTATCCTAGTCCTCTAGAAAGACAATAACATTTAGGAATTTTTTTTTAAAAAAATATAATTAATCTTATTGTTAATTAGCTATGGTGTTTCTTTGAATTATGGTAGATTCTCACTTTAACATAATATTTTTTTTTTTGTTCTTGCTTATGTTAGTAAGAGATCAAGATGGATCAAGTGCTAGAGAAGTATCTTTCAATATTGATTTCACTCATCGCTTTTATCTTAAATATTTTAATGTGATGATAAAATCATAACCGCTATTGGGCTTACTAGTTTTCTCAAAATGAATAATATTAAAGATGTATTGAGTTTAGGAGCACAAGATAGACTTTAAGTTAGCTTAATATAAGAAGAATAGTGTTTACTATAATTTGACATGCTAACAGAATATATTGTTTGACAAAATGTTCTTTTGTAAAAATTTGCCACTCAACAGTTTGAGGGTAAATTAAACGGGTTTAGAAATATGGAATTAGAAAAAATGGTTGCCATATTTCTTTATACATATGCACATTATGTTAAAACTATTGTGAATAGAATGGTTACAATACATAGAATATATTGTTAGAAACATTGAATATATACTCAACACATACACTAATAAATGAACATACGTATATGATGTCTTATTGTATTAGAATTGGTTAGAAGTGTTAGATGGTACACACGTCACAATCAATATGTTGGAGCTAGAAAAACATAGATAGAAAGGAAAAATAAAAATTTGCTGTTAATATCTTTTGCTACTAATATTTTGGGAATCTTATGGGGATGGAAAAGGTCAACTACTGATTGTAGAGTACCCAGAAATGCTATGTGTAAAAGAAGTTGTCTTCAAGTGCTTCGAGGTGGTGAGTAATCATTAAGAATTATAATATAATCCACACACAATGGTTTATGCCTAACTAGAATTTTGTTTTCTAGGGCATTTTCACTTTTTTGATGCTCCTTGAATGGTCAAGGATTTTTAGTTTCTTAAATTTTTTAAATACGAATCACGCACGCAAGAGACTTCATAAATTGTTTAACTACTCTTCTATAAGGAAAGCTATTGAGAAGTGTTTTGTTTCCTAAACGGAAGATAGTCTAGTAGGTAGAGACCAATAATATTGTCCGATGGAGATTCTAGGGTGCATTTTTCTATAATTTTGGAAGAAGTACTTTTAATTTTTTAATTTTATAATTTTTAATGAATTTTTTATAATATTTTATAAAAATTCATTTAAAATTTTAAAAAATATACATAGTAAGATCTAATTATTATTTATTTTTATTAATTATTTAAAATAAAAAATAGAACTAATTTTTTAAATAGAATAATAATATTTTATACTTTTTTAATAATGTTTGAGCTAGTTTATATTTTCATAACTATATTTGATAAAAGATAACAATTTGATACATTTGAACAAGAGCATCTAGAACCATGCATAGCCACTTTAGATTAAATAAAGCTAGGTTTATAAATGCTTTGACACTGATTACTATTGTAGCCAGGAAAAGATTTTCGATCTCGTGGCATAATTGGTAGATTCAGATTGCCCTGTTCAGGTCAATCTACAAAATCATCTATTTGGAGCTCAAATTGGTCCACCATCTGCAAATAACCCGTATATATAGTCGCACCGGATTGATATGGATCGATCCAAACGGGTTCCGGATTGAATCGTCGATACAGACGAAGGGATCAACTTAGAAGTTTTATTAAAAAAACTCATTACACACTTACAAAGCTCGTTTCTTCATTGAGCTCATTGCATTCAAACACGTTTTTTTTCTCATCGCATTCATTTCTTCTTGAGCTCGAACCACTACTTCGCCAGTAGGAACCATGATCCGTCGCTACTATGCCGGCTCCACTGCTCCGACGTCTGAAATTCTTTGTCACACTACTCCATGTCCCGAACCCTGGATTTGGTTACTACTCGAGCTCGATCTTCACCAACTCCGATTCCGCTCCGATGGTCCTCTACTCCTCCGGCTTCGTTGCTCAGCTTCTTCATTTCTAATTTATCATACTATTTTCTTGTTCAATTATTCTTCTTCTTGCTAGAAATTAATTTTCTGTACCAATATTTGAATTTTTTGGTGATAGCGTAGTAGTTTGTTATGCGATTTGTCTTGTTTACATGCTGCTCCTACTGTGTTGAAGATTGGAACCCCACTTGCTAGTTGACCCGGCGGGTCACGAGTTGACCTGTCAACTCGAACGACGATCCGGATCACTTTCGGTTCTTACAATTACGCATCAACGAAGGTTTATCATTGTCATTCAGCGCTCCAATCTATCATATATTATTTTATCTAATTCTAGTTAGAGCTAATGCATAATTATTAATCATCAGTGCCTATGTAGCATCACTTACCGTTATTTAAGAAAAAATCTAATAAGAGGACTAACTTGCAACTAATATAGTTCGAAGATCACTTTATCCAATTTTGGTTCAAGGACCGATGTGCGTCCAAGATCCATTTCATGGACCAAAAGAATCATTTTAAACTAAGGCCATGTTTGAACGTGTCGGAACTTTTTAGCTTTTGAAGTGAAGTTATTTTATGGTGTTGTTAGCAGCCGTAGAGTTTTTCTTAAAAAATTAATTGTATGCTGAAAATTACTTAAATAAATCTTTACTATTTTCTTATGCTGCTTAATTCTGAAAGCTAAATGAAATATTTGAATAAATTTGTGCTTATTTATGAAAGACATATATAATAATCAAATTGTCCTTAATTATAGAATAATTGATCTATGATAATATTTTAAGTTCTTTTACAGACATTATAAATTTAATATTTTTACAATATAACTTTATTAATACTTTATAATATTAATATTTATAAATTTAATACAAATATGCTATTATCATATATTATACTAATATAATATTATTTTTAATAAAAGTATTAATATTATATTAGTAAAATTAATTATAATTGTATTTTAAATTATTTTTAAATATATAAATATATTATTGTTTATCTATAATGAATACTTTAAAATTTTATAAGTTGTGAGGAATGAAAATAATACTACCATACGAATAACATTTTCAAGTAAACTTTCAACTAACAATAATACAATCATACATTTAGCAATTTCATATAGATATGACGAAATAAGTACAACCAAGAGCCCTTGTTTACGTATGAATTTATGCATACACTGAATGTTCTAAAACCTTGAACAGAAGCAACAACAACATACAACAATGATATTGAACACAATCAAAATATGTAAAAAACATAACATATTCAACAATATTTCTCACTTATTGGATTAATTCAATAGGCATTCAAATTCAAGTTTGACAATGTAATTCTACACAATCCTCAAGAGCACTTGAAGTTAGAAAAACAGCATTCTAGCAATAGAAAAGTAGATTTCATGTTTCTAACACAATGTTATCTCAAACTTGAGCAAATGCATAGACATAACAGCAACAGATGGCCTATTCTATTGGCTAGATGGACAGCGCTTATGTTCCTGAACTTGGCCTTATTTTCTGGCTTATTAATCAGCCTCTAGTAGAAGTTGGACCCATGAAGATTAGTGACTTTCCATCTCACCAGCCCTCCCAGTCAACACTAGTTCACTTCCCAACCTCTGATAACCAGTCCTCTCTAGTAGGAAGCACTAGATAAGTTGGTACAACACAATTGAAGAAAAAGTGTGCAGAAAACACATTTGAAGAAAAAGGGTGCAAAACATACATGCCTATTATGTTCAAGAGCACACCTATGTGAAACAGCCATGATTGAGGAGGTCATATGCGTTAATTTTTTGCATGAATTTCCTTTGCTTCAGAGTCCTAGTAACTGAAGCTTTTTATTGATGAACTGAATTAAAAAGAATAGCAACAGAAACTAATAAAAATAGTGAAGCCATCCAGTTGATAGGTCCTACAATCGGTTCCCAAGTGAATGAAATGAAAATAACGGAAGCAAGAACATGACATTTACATTGTCTTAAGAAAATCGAGATCACTTTTCTTGGACATGTTAGCCACTCAAAAAAGGCCAAAAAAATTGCTAGCTGCATAAAATAATATAAGCAACTTTTAGTCACCATTTCTTAACCTCAAAACAAGATCAATAATTAACTTAGATGAATTTCAACCAAACAAAAGTATGACCTTAGTATAACAGGTAACTCAATTAGAACCTGATCACAAGTTCTAGAATATCCAAATTGCGACATGTAGATAGGTCCAACACATCAGGTCTTGCAAAAAGGTAACACTAACAATCTATTCAGTACTAATCTAAATATGAACCCTTATTTTCCTAGAGTTAAGAAAGAGCTAATAGTTACAATCCTTAACAAGAACCATACCAATCTTTACATAATTTGTTACTCACAGTTACAAACGGATGTATCAGTCAACTCGTTACTAATTCTTATCAATGGCTCAATGCTATAACATCCATCTTGCCATCAATAAGTGCAATGATAAACGAAACAAATGATGCTGCTATCAGTGTTTTAACAATCAAGTCATCAAACTGCTTCAAAATCAACTTATATAATGGTGTACTTTGTATGCCAATTATGAGAAAGAAGGTGCCTCTAAGAAGTTTAAATTATACTCATTATGAAATATTGCCATGAAATAATGCTATCACTTACTTCGTTCTTGTGGTAGAACTGCAACCCACCCATGACAAGTCAAAGAAGCAAATAAATAAATGAGCTTGCTAAAATAATGAAAATAAATTGCACATGAATTGCCCAAAGTGATAAGCGTAAGAATATCAAACGATCTAATATATAGTGATTGTTGTGATTTAGTTAAACCTCTTATGCTTTTCTAAGCTTATAGTAATTCCTTTCAGCAATGCTAATAATCACTAACAATTTCATTGAGAGATAAGCTTTACTCATTAGTGACACCCTAGTATTTCATTATCAGCATGAACTCTAAATCGGAATCATGATACACTAATAAAGCAAGTAACTAACCAGCTACAGTAACTATGCTTATTACAACAAACAATTCCAATCAATCTCTAAATAGTGTTCCCATTTAATCAATTGAAATTCGGTCCTAGCAAGCACAAAGGAAGAAATCAAAACAATATACCAATTTTTTCCATATAATCGTATTCTCAGCAACCTAAAAGTGCAACATAATACAGTGGATGTTCAAATCAATTATCAAAATCCATCAAACTCACTACGAATCGATGACATTCTGTCTACACCTACAGATCCGTGAGTCCCTTCGAAGGATCACAACAAACGCCTTCAACAACTTGACAACAACGACAACAACAAATAAGAATTAAAATCAAATCACAATTACAGACTCCAATACGCATTGTCTTCAATCAACAAAATCGAAAGGATCTCATATTCAATCAATGAAATCGAAACCTAAATCGAGAACGAGATCAAGAGATCGAGGTAGAGACATTGCTTAATTCTGGCACCGATCTTCCGTAAGCATTCTCCATAGTGGAGAAGAACGAGAGAGCGAGAGAGAATAAACGAAACAAAAAAGAAAAATTGGATTAAAGCGATGAGCAGGAGTACTTACATAGAGAAAGAAATGAATAAATTATTCTGTGATAACTTACTGTTGAGCGGAAGATTGCTTTGGGGGGGGGGGGGCGGGGGGAACGATTGCTAGAGTAGCGAAGCGAACGGTGGAAGAAGAAAATGAGAGAAGTGAGTAGGGTGCAGAATCTTCTTTCCGGGGGATGGGGGGAAAATCTGTTGCGCTGTTTTTCTTTAAAAGCATCTATCAAATGTTTTTCAAAATTCACTGTTAAAAGCGCTCCGAAGCAACTTAAAGCCACAATATCTAAACATCTTAATTTCTATTGTGTACTTTTTTTAAGCTTAAAGCTAAAAAAAGCATAGTCAAATATGGCATAAACTGCTTAGAAGAGTTATTTTTGCTTTTCACTCCACAAAATCACTCCACCTTTTCTTAATAAATATTTTATAATATTTTATAAATCTTATTATAAATATAAGAAGTATAAACAAAATTTTACATTATAAAATTTTATTATTACTTACTTATATTTTTTTGGATAAAAAAGTAAAACTTATTTTTTTAAATAGGGTAAAAATATCTTCTATTTTAAAAAAAATTTATTTTATAAACACTTCCAAACAAATAAGATTAAGATTATTTTTTGAGTACTTTTAAATTTCTTTTTATTTTAATTTTTATTCAACATTTTCTAATAAAATTTTATGTTAATTTACAAAAAAAATTTTTAAAAAGCTGAAAGTAAAAATTTCTAGGTAGTAGAATTTTATTTTATTATTTCTGAAAAAATAAAACTTATTTTTAAAGTTTTATAAAATATTTTTATTTCAGAATAATTTTATTTATAAGTACTTCTTAATATCTCTTAATTGTTAATTTATATAAACAAAGCTTTCTTAATGTTGAAGCCGAGACTCACTCTTAACAAATAACAATTGGCCCAATTGTGTTTCAACTAGAATCGTACAAGGCAAGAAATTAATCAAGTACAAGCCCATCTACCTATCCAATAATAAACCACACGTTATGACTTGATGTGTATTATAAGGCCGAAGGTTACCAACCCATCAATTATACTTTCTTTTAATTCATTTTTAAAGTAAAATAAACAATAAATTTGAAATATTTTTTAAAAATATTTTAAATTTAATTTTAAACTTACATTGTAATATAAATAAATATAAAAATAGTTTTATTAAATAATTTTTTTTATAAATCTATTTTCGAAAAATGAATTAACTATTAAATAAACACTCTCTAAATGAATGCTGATAGTGCATGCTTGCTTGCCATTGCTTGTTCTAAATACTTCTTATTTCAATTCAATTTTTTTTTAATAATATTTTATAATAGTTTAATATATTATTTTTATTTTTTATTGTTTACAATATTTGATAATAATTTAAATTTTATTTTAAAATTTATAATTATATATATTAAAAATTTAGATATATAATTTCATTTTTGAAATAAAATAAGTTAAAAAAACTTTAAATAATTTTGTTTTAACTCTTTTTTATTTTAAGCAACTCCAAACTACCTTATATCATAGAACTGCAAGTTTCTCAAACATATAACTAAAACACAAGTGCAGAGAATCAAATAGTCCTCTCAGCACAAACGAAAGATGGGAATGCTATAACCAGGAGCTTGTTCATTGTTAGTTACTTAAAAGTTAAATAAACCAATAGATAATGTTTTGTTTATAAGATTACGATCTAATTCTATATTGTTGTTAGTTGTCCGTCCTTGGATTCGTTCCGTCCCTCATGCATGGCATGGAATAATAGCTACATTTTTATATATAAGTTATCACTATGTGCATGGAAGCATAGTTTTAAAACTCAACTCGGTATATGATCCGAAAAAATTATCGGATAACCGGACGGATCATCGGATCGACCCACTGGATCAAATTAAATTTATTAATTAAATATTAATATAGAAATACAATTATATGTATTATATAGTATCTTCTATAGCAACTATTAAAAAATTAAAAAAATAATTGTATACGAGAAATATTGAATATATTTTATACATTTTTAATACTTTTTTAGCTACAATACTTAAAACAATAGTCAAAAAATTTAACATATAGTAAAATCTCTATATTTTATGCATTACAAAGAACAAATTATCTACACTATATATTTTATTTATTTATTACTTTCTAATAAAATATAAAAATTAAGAAAATAAATTAATAACGGAAGAGTACCCGATAAAATGCATATTTTAGAATGCTAATAAAAATACTTTCTATTTTAAATAAATAAATAATTTTTTTTCTTTTTTTTAAATATTAAAACCGGGTCGACCCGCCAACCGAATCACCGAGTTGACCCGGAACCCAGCGGAGTCAACCCGGTTTTATATTAACTCGGCCCGAAATCGGTGCCGGATCGCCGGTTTCCGGTCCGGACCGAGTTTTAAATCTATGCATGGAAGTCGAATCAAAGATCATAGATGGAATAACAAACGATTTCATGCTCTGCAAAATGATATGATTTATATATGTTGGCATTATGGATTGTACAGTTCAACTAACTCATCTATTATATGTGGTTTTAATTCAATAATTTTCAGGATACATATTAAGCTTAAAAAGTTTGAATGCTACCAATAATTACCTTTTTATTCGCTCTGCACTGTAAGTAACTATTAAATTGAAGTGACAATAGTCATTCGATCTCTTCCTCTGATAAATATATATCACATTTTATTTTGACCGAAAGTAATAAAAAACAATTGAAAGTAAGTAAATTGATTATTTTTTATTATTTTTATTTGATAATAAATTTATAAGATTAATAAAAAAATTAATTTTTTTATTGGAGAATAATTAGTTATACTATAATATGGGGTGTAATGAGGAGGAGAGTAAATTAGGTGGCCGTAGATAATTTGAAATTCGTATATTGTCTCTATTACTTTGTTATATTTAAATACTTTTTGTTTTTTTCTCGTCTCTCACACGATCAGCAGCTCATCCGCGCCCGCCTCTGATCTCATGGAGCCGCTCCTCGCCGTCTCACCACCGTCGATCGAAACTCAAAAAATTTCAAGACCAAACAACCACCCTTTTCTTCTTCTTCTTCTTCATCAACGGAGTTCGATTCTTCTTTCTGCTGACCGAACAATCCCTAAATCGATCGCCTTGGTAATATAAATTTCAAATTTTAATCTTAACTCTGTTCTTATTATATTCGCTTGAGTTCGATTCTATATCTAGAGAGTATCGAGACATAGACCGTACAGCATTTTCAAATTATATTAGACCTTCAAAGAAGCTACATTTTGAGGCCAAGGCTGACATTAATTATGGCTGAAGAGTGGAGACTACTGTCTTTTGGTGATGACATGTTTGAAGTTTATAGTATTCTTGTTCTATAAAATTTGGATGAAAGTTCACCCTATGTAAACTTGAATAATGCTTTTGACATTTCATAGATTTGATAATAAAATTAACTGTATGTTCATACTTCTTTGCAGAATTACTATTTTTTGTGTTTCTACTGAATCAATGTAACGTTCATATGATCGAATAGGGAACATATACCGATAATATTCTTGCTAATACCACTATTGATCATACCATATACCTTTTTAGAGTAGTTCTCTATAATGTGAAACCTTCTTTTTCTTTTCAGAGTAGTTCATTATTATTTTTTTTTGTTTTATGGTAGTATCTCCACTGTAGAAGGTGTCTTAGTTGGATTTTTTATATTAAGAACAACTATCTTGCTTTTGAACAATGTACCCCTCTTTGAATTATTTTGATGATTGGAATTTCTTGGTGCTTTAATAGGCCTGGTTCAGCGAAATACCAATTGGAGTGTTGGATGCTCTATCTCCTAACCAAGTAATACTGTGCCATTCTGAAGAGGAATGTGTTCAACTTGTTAAACTACTCTCGCAATCGGAAGCTGCCTTACTTGATTGGACTGTAAATTTGATGGCTGACGTTTGCAAGAAGAGCAGCTAAACAAGATGAATACACGCAATATTGCTTTGGTATTTACTCCAAATATGACGCAGGTAATGTTTTTTATTCCATTTCTTAGCCTTCATTATATATAGTTTTGTTGTAGAAATTAATGTTAATATGAAGTTATAAATGAGGCTCAATAGCTGTCTTCTTATCACATAACAATTTCAACTCTGGTATATGCAAGATGCTTCTAGTTGAAATTTCAGAATTAATGTATCTTTATTCTTATATTGTAATGTTGATAATAGTTTAGTAGATATCCTGCAGTATAATACAGCTAATGTGTATAGGATCACATGTTCTTGTACCTTACATGAACACTAACATAAGTTGATTACTTTTAAATATCAGTTGTTCTTATAGTATGCTCATTCTTTTTCCTTTCCAGCATTACATGTTCATTTGAATGACTTTTGAGTTGTCCTTTGTGTATCACTCTTGTGATACAACTATTTCACCAATCATGTTATGGCAGATGGTGGATTCTTTAACTACACTGATGTATGCAGTGCAAGTAATGAATTTTATCAAGATGCTGATAGAAAAAGATACTTAGAGAGAGACAGGAAGTGAAGTTGGAGTCTGTTCAAGTCCTGCATCCAGATCTTTTGGCGGGCACCAAAGCCCTCGGTTCCAGATGGAGTCATGCATGCCTCTAATGAGGTATATATAAAAGCAACACTTTCTCTAGATCTTCTCATTGATTAAATGCTATCATCACTAGTCTTAACTTTTTAATGCATTGAGAGAAAGCTATTTTCAGGATGGTGTTTCTATGGTTAAGCCTATCAAAGAACCAGAAGAGGCAGCTAAAACGTTGATGCAGGAAACTAGTTACAGAGAAAGTGCAGATAACATCACTTGTATCGTGGTCCGTTTCTTAAGGGGTGTTAATGAAATCCAAGAGAGTAACGCAGAACTCAGCTAAATGTATGCATTCAATCATTAATGTGTTAATGTTTTTTTCTTCATATCGAATTTTCAGAGCATTAGAATTATATGTCCATCTTAAGATTCTGACCATACCATCAAGCAAATGTTGCATTTTGTAAAGGTTGTACTTCTTTTTGCCTTCAATGTTGTATAGTATAAAAGATTGTTTATGAAATGATTCGTCATTGATATACTTGTTTTATTTTCTCCAGAACATGTTGTTTCATGGTTTCATGTACAACAAAAATATATAGGCCATGACTTCGTTGGAAAGTTAACATTGAAACCTTTCCATGTAGGAAACAAGAAACCACATAATCAATAGCATGAGACCTGGATGATAATCAATTCAATTCAAATAACGCAGTACAGAAAGATGCTACTTTATCTTGAGGCTTTTGCTGTCCTTTTCGTAGGAAAAATAAAAAAATAAAAATCTGCTTCGAAGTCTCCCAAAGGTTAGAAATAATTAAAACATAAACAGCATGAAAATCAATGAACAGTTTCAATCTTCTCTATTACATTTTGAACCATGAATAAACATAGGTAATAATAATGAATTAATAATAGCTCTCGTCGTCAATGGGTTCTCTTTCGTTTTATTCACGGTTTTATCTATTTTCTTCACAACTTTTATAGCTAAACATCTCCAAACTTAAAAATCTGCTTTGATTAATAAAAAACATAAAAAAATATTTCCAACATTTTATAAAATTTATTTTTATTTACTTTTCATTATCAAACAAGATTATTTGTTTACTCTTTATTATTCTTATTAATATATTCAAATAAGATGAGATAAATTATTACTCTCATTATCGTCTTCACACAAATAATTTATTTTTACTTTTATTTATTCATATTTATTACTTCTATGTCTAAACAAACACTTAATGTGAGTTCGTTGGTTGCCTCTTGTATTATTAACTACTGACCGATTAAACAAAGTTTCATTTTATACAAAAACATAAGTCATAACTGAAACTTTTTAAAATTGAATTTGACAACTCATAATTCATCATGGTTGTCAAAATCAATAAAATTTGCTTAAACGATCACAACGGCCTAATCTAAAAATATGTATGCACCACAGTTTATCTTCTAATTTTTATTTTCTCTTTTCAAAATTTTGATGCTTTTAAAAAACGTTATAAAGTATTTATAAAAAAATATAAATTTTTTGAGTAAAAATATTTTAGAAATTATTTTCAAAAAACAAATTTGATCTTTATATCCCAAAATTTAATAATTAATATACATATATATACAGATATATATACATTATCGACATTAATTCTGAACCGTCGGATCGCTTGATCCAACGATCAGAACAAACGTGTTGGAGTAGAAGCTGAAGTAATGTAGGAGCGCAGAAATGTCATTTATCATGTTTTTTTCTCATCTGCTATGTGGTGATGACTTCTTTCTCTTCTTCTCCACCGCTCGCTCGAGCTCGATTAAGCCTCCCCTCCCAAGCAGCTGGCGCGATCGTTCACCGCCGCTGCCGAAGTTTCTAGCTCTCTCTCTTTTTCTTTTTCGTTTTTTTCTCTACGTCTTCTCTCCAGTTGCTTGAGCAGCAGCGGGGATCTGTCTGTACCGAGCGAGATCCCGAGCTCTGTGTCTGCCGGAGCGACATCTGTTTCCCCCTCCGGGAAGCTTCAATTTTCTCTCTCTCGTTCTCTCACTCTTTCTCTCTTTGTTTGTATATTCCGGTGATAGCTCACCGAGATTTCTTTTCCAGTGAGATCTCACCGACAAGAACTTCAAAAAATTTTTGGATTTCTATTTTCTTTCTTTTGCTCGGATTGGATACGGATTTCGTTTTTTGAGATTGAATTTGTTTTCGATTGGAAAAAACAGTCACATTTTTCGGAATGGTAGATTTTCCGATTCAAAGTATGTAAAGATGCGAATATGTGAATGTGAATGAGTAATGTGAAGTGGTCATACCTACGGTTTCAAGAGTGTAATATTGCAGCAATTTGATCGATACTTAGGGGTGTTGTTTGGTTTCGATTTTATTGATTGATGTGTTTCAATGCATTGCTAGGTATGTTCGGAGCGTTCGGAATGCAGCAAGAGACAACAATCCGGTTTGTGGCCAGGTATGTTCCACCAGCAAACGGCTTATACCCATGTCTGCCGTGTCTAGTAGTGGTATGTGATGTGTGTGTGATGTTAATGTTGTTGGTAAATCGAACAAGAGTGATGTTCATTTTTGGGAAATTTACTTTTTTATTTATTGTTTATGCTGGTAAATGGAATAAGTTTGTTTGATGATGGTGCATGTGTTATGATGAAATCGTTTATTTGTTGCTGATTTTGTTTTGCAGGAAGTCAGTATTGCAGAACTTCTAAGGAGCAACAAAAATCTGTCATGTTGTTGCAGGTTGTTGTTGTTTTGTGTTTTGTGTTTTTTTTTTCTTTTTTGAGGTTGCTGGTGGCTTGTTTTGTAAAACAAAGGACTGTCGAGAACTCAAAATGTTGGCTGATGTAAACTCACTGAACTGTAAATGTATTTGTTTTTGTATTGAATCTGGGCATAACTTGGAATGTCCAAGCAGGTCCATCTGGAGCATAAGACAGTGAGCTATCTGTTTTAGATTGAACGTAAATGTTATTATTTTAGATTCAATCTGGCCTCGTCCGGTCTTGCTATTGAGACTTGGATTGAGATCCATATTGAAGTGTATTATACTTACGGTTATATATAGGGCGTGTTTCAATTCACCGGAACTCCAGTTTCTCTCGCCTGATTTGGAGTTCCGGTGAGTTCACGTGTTTCAACTACAATATGGATCTGAGAACTACAGTTTTTCTTTACTGTACCGAGTTCTCTGTCGAACTTTAATTCAGCGTTCATCTTCGCGAGATCCTCTTTTCCTCCAAGCTATTGTGCATTCGCTCTGGCAAGGTTGGCGAGCTTCTAAGATATCTGGTGGATCTCGAGCCCGATCTTGGACGGCCGCTTGTTGAACTCAGACACACCAATGTAGCCATCCTCGATCCATAAAATGTTAACCCCGTCACCGGCGCTCGGATCGTTCCACCACCATTGACAGTTGTTGGCGGCGGCGTCGGCGGTGGATTTTCGAAAAATTTTCAGTACCTATTTGAACTCACGCGTTCGATCTCGGTACGAAGAATCCCCAAATCTTTCCCAGATTTCTTTTCTGGAAAGTGGCTGAAATCATTCATTGGACTCGAAAAGCAAGACAAAGAAGAACAAACACTCGTAATATATCTATCTCACAATTTGTACTCTTGATTTTTTTAGTTGATTATTATTGTAGTTCTGAAATGGGGCTTTCTTTCTAGGATACTGGTATTGTGAAAGAGAAGGAATTGATGCATAATGGAAAAGGCAGGAGATGGAAGAAACTCTGACGAAGCTCACGCCTTACTGGTTGACGTTCTTCTACTCTGTCTGAAGTCTCTGAAACAAGCTAGTGAACTTTGTTAGAAATCAAACTAATAGAGAAGATAAAAATTAGAACTTTGTTACTCTCGTTTTGATCGTTGTGTTACTTCTTTGATCTGTTCTTGGTTTATGGTTGATGAATACAAGAAGAGCGGTGAGGGCGTTGAAGAAAATAGTGCGGTTGCAGGCATTGGTACGTTGCCGACAAGTGAGGAAACAAGCTGTCGTGACCCTCCCGTGCATGCAGGCACTCGTCCGCGTTCAAGCTTCGCATTTGTGCTCGACGTGTTCGCATGTCTGCTGAGGGACAAGCTGTGCAGTAAGCTATCGAAGCCCATCGCATCTAGCTTGATCCTATAAGAGAAGCGAAGGTTTGTATATCAACAAGTTCTTCAATTCTGCAATGGAAACTGGAGCTGGTTGGAGAGGTGGACGGCAACCCGATCGAGTTGGACACCGAGTTCTTAATTTCACTATGATGAAAGCTCTACTTCATCGTCTTCACTATGTACATCTACACCTATGTTTGGAACAATTTTGTTAGCCTCGGAGAACACTACTGAAGAGGTTGTAGTGTTAGTAAGCCAAACTGCATGAGCATGAATTAATCTATCAAGGCAAAACAAAGACCTTCTGGTTCATAGAGATCATCATCATCACTACACAGACAAAACAACAATCTGGTGAGATTAGAATTTTCAAGAAGAGTAATTTTGGTTCCATTAAAAGCCCTGATGCTTATGTTTCTTCAAAGCCGTTAGATGTTATGTATAGAAGAAGCGGAAACTTTGTTAGAAGCTGTTAAACTTTTGAATAATTCTCTAGAGAGGATTCTTAGGCATGTTTGTTTTTTCTGTATGTAAACTTTTTTTTGTCCTTTTGGGTGTTCAATTTCTGGTTGTAATGTTTGATTTGTCTTCGTAAGAATTTGTGAAGTTCTTGCTTGACTTAAGCAAATATTTTTTTAAAGTTGTATCAAAATTAAAGAATTTCTTCGAATTTTTTGTTTCTAAGTTTCGATCTTTTCTTTTTAACTTCACTCTAATAAATGGAGGGAAATTTTGATCTGGAGAATTATTTTTCAAGGATTTTGTATTTTTTTTTAATACATGTATGTTATGTGGAATGTATTATTTTATTTAGAGGACATGCGATATTATTGTAGTAGTATGATATATTTTATGGCATATCAAATTATAATGCCGATTGTGACGTCAGGGTAACATAAATATAAATATATTTTGTAGCATGGAGTATTATATAATATTATGCAATATAAATTTGATATATTTTATGACATCTAGTATTGTAATATCAGTTTTTATATTTCGTTATCATTGATTATAAGTGATAGTATAAATTTACAATGTGCATTAATATTATAATATTGTATTTTTTAAGGACAAATTTATTATATAATATACATCTTAGTTAATTGAATAGATTATACAATTATTACATCATATATACGGAGTATAATTGAATCTTAATTAAATAAATAATTATTAAAAAATTTTATTTTAATTTTATATCTATAAATATTATATATCACTTTTATCTTACTTAGTTATCATTTTCAAATGCAATTGACATACAAAATTTGAACTTCACTTCCAACTCACTTTCAAAAGTAATTGAAACATAAAATCTGAACTCCACTTTCAACTCACTTCAAAAATCAATTGAAACACAAAAACTGAACTCCACTTTCAACCCATTTTTTAAGAAACTACACTTCCGATTTTTCACTTTCACGAAACTCAGTTACGGGTATTTGAAACACGCCCATAGCTCAAATGTACAATAACTTCAAGACATTTGTAATGTGAATATTTTTTGTGAAAATACATAAAGAGTTCCTAAAATGTGAATGGATGTGAATCTCAATAGTTGTGGAAATGTGAATGGAATGGAATATGAATGTCATGCTTGAAAATGACCCTTGCGATGGATGTGAATGGAATTGAATGAGAGTCTCATGTGAATTAAAAGGACTGTTGCGATGGATGTGAATGGAATGGAATGGAATGTTGCGATTGGCAAGGGAATATAAAGGACTTGCGATGGATGTGAATGAATGGAATGCTAAACTCATGTTTGAGAAGGACCTTTGCGATGTAGTATTGGCCTTTTACAATTTGAATATTTTTTTACTGTCTATTTTGACTCTCTTCCACTCTCTTTCACTATTTTTACTCTCATTCAATTTACTCTCGTCACTCGAAATCCCAGGCAGCCATCTCCAAAAAGATTATATTCTCCCGGCAGATCTCTCCGATAATTTGTAGGCGAGATGACAGTGAAATTGGATCTCTGATTTCGTAGCCGCAGGGAGAGATTTAGAGCTTCGTTTTGAGAGATTTGTAGAGGACTAATAAATTTCAATCCAAGATGACGACGAAATTAGTCTCAATTTCTGCGTTTGGGAGAGCGTTTCTCACAAATATTTTTCAATTTTTCAGTTCATATCTTTTAATAAAGTTTTTATAATATTTTATAAAATTTATCTAATAATAAATATAAAAAACTTTTATATCGTAAATATTATTATTATTTATTTTTATTAATTTTTTAAATAAAATAAATAAAACATATTTTTCTTAAAATAAATAAAATATTTTTTATTTTATAAAAAGAATTTTTGTAATCACTCCTAAACGTCTTCTAATTTTGCCGAGGCATCGAACTAGAATCCATATTTATTTCAAAGGCGTTTGGGATATCCATTATTTACTACCTTCGAAATAAATAATGGATTACTCAAATGTAGATAGCCTACCGTATTGATATCGTAAGAATTAATAACTGATAAGATTACTACATTTGTGGATTTGACATGGATATGAGTAATCTTATAAGATTACTCATATCCATGTCAAATCCACAAATGTAGTAATCTTATCAGTTATTAATTCTTACGATATCAATACGGTAGGCTATCAACCAAATTGATTTGATAAATATGACTAACTTCTAAAATTTGATAGCCAGTCAGTTGCATGGCTGGCCAAAAAATAGGATCAAGCCGTCTCCTTCTGAATAAATAATGGTACGGAAATATCATTTTCATGCCAACTATGCAAACAAAAATTTTGCGGCTATCAATATCACATTGCGTTCCTTTCCTTTTTTTTTTCTTTGTAGTTTTTATTTGTTCTTAAAGACATTAATTGGTGAACGTATTGCCGAATAATGGTAGATATTTTGAGTAACATTCACAATACATTAATATTTATGCATAATTACCCCTAAGACAAGGCAACATTAAACATAAATATGAAGCATACGCTTTATATGTAAATTGTAAATTATAATGCATTCTCATTATAAACATTCTTTCCTTTCGCGTACTTTCATTCCGACCAAGTTTTGGGAATCTTGCTTTCATCATAACATGATTTGTTGGTTCATATATATATACATCAGGCTACATGTAGACCAATTATTTGTCGATTTTCTTAATGCAACATGATTACTTTCTATGTATCTTATAACCTGAATTATTTTCTTTTGCTACATAAACAAAATGAAAATGATCAAGGCTAACTGACCGCTATTATATGCATGATATTGAAGCCGCTTTCTGTTTTGTTTTCCCTTGAGAAATAAAGAAAGCATGCAATTTCTCAATAGCTTCAAATGAGAATCTTTAATTAGTAATTGAGGTAATTAGTTGGAGTTCATCATACGTTGCATGAAATAATATTTATGCTGGCAAAATGGCCATCCGTCTTTTGATCACATACAGTTTTGCGTTTGCTTTCTACTTTTCTTTATTTTAAGTTTTAATTTTATATTTTCAATAAATTTTTATAATATTTTATAAATTTATTTAAAATTTTAAAAAATATAAAAAACTTTTATATCATAAGACCGTATTATTAATTTTCTTATTAATATTTAGATAAAAATTAAACTCAGTTTCTAAACAAAGCAAAAATATATTTTATTTTAAAAATTTATTTTTCAAAAACACTTCCAAAATTATCTTAAAAAATGCATTAATTCTAGCATAATTATAAGCTTCGTTATGAATTCTGCTGAGAGAATAGTCTGATATAGTGTAGTTACATAGCTCTATGGGTGCGTTTGGTATCTCATTTCTCTCCTATTTTTCTGACATTTTTAGATCCAAAAAACAAAAATCATGAACCGTGCCATAGAAAACTTTTTTAAAAGTTTGTTGAAAAGTATGAGTGCATTATAAACTACAATTGCATTAATCAAAACAAGTAAAGAAGCAAATCACATAGTTCGAATTCCTAGAAAATAAAACAACATTAAAAAGCATAAACAAAAGTAAAAATAAGAGTTTGGTCTTGATTACCAACCCAACCAACTCACTTTTTTAACTCACTTTAAATACAAAATAAATAAATAATTTAGAATACTTTTTTCAATCAATAATTTATTTTTTTAATTTTAAAATACACTTTAATCTAAAATAAATAAATAAATTATTTTTTATTAAATATTTTTAATTATCTTTTTTAAACTCGCTTCTAAAATAGTGAATTTTTTCTAAATAAACACGGCCTTATACCATATGTACCACTTCGAACACGCTTTCCTTATACTTTTTTTATTATACAATTAGATGAAAGCAATATATATGTTTTATGATAGATATTCGATGATAAATTATCGAATTGTCACAAAAGTGTACATAAAGATATAGTGACGTGAGTCAACACATACTTAAAATATATTATATTAGATACTTTTTTTTGCAATTATATTATATAATTTAGATATTTTTTTTGACTTTATAACTCTTCTTATTTAATATTATGAATAATTTATATATATGTATTTGTAAGAGTATTGAAAGACCGAATAAAATTGAAACTTTTTCATCTTGCTATCAAAGCAAAATCTAAATATATTTGCCACCGTGGTGGAGATAACGACTGCGATGATTAGATCTGACCAAACCTATCTGTTTGTTATCATGGAGAAACGATTACGTCGGTTAGAATCTCCGACCATCAGATTTGGCGATCGGATTAGAAGAGAAGAAAAAAATTTAGCAATTCGCCGCTGCAGTCCTTAATTAGTTGTTGCTGTCGCATTTGACGCCTTCATTGCCAATTCTCTCCCCTCCCGACTATCGTTGCTGTTGTTCGTCGGTAAGCTGCTACCATCTTGCTGTTCGTTGAGTCGACCGTCTCTGCACTTGATTTGCCTGCCATTAATTAAACCCAAATCGTTTTTTTCGACTATGTCAATATTGCACTGCTCGCTCCTATAACTGTCACTACTACTGTTTGTCGATTGCTCGCGACTGCCATTATCACTGATTGCTCATCATAGCTGCTCAATTGAACCGAAATTTAGTTTGCTTGAACTAAATCATACCCAGCGTAATCCGACCGAACCGACTCGGCTTACCCAAGCTGAATTGCCTTGGACCGGCCTGTTGAACTGACTTGATAGATTTTTTTTTTATTTATAAAAAGTTCAAGTGCTCTCTATCTAGTTGCTTCAATGGCTACTCCTGTTTTCAATATATAAAGCGATTCATCTTCCACCATCAATGTTAAGCTAAATCGATCAAATTATTCTAGTTTGTCTCAAATTATTGAGATGTGTATTACTGGAAAGAATAAATTAGAGTATTTAACTGGAAAGATAGTACGACCTCAAGATACTAATTGTACTTATATCCGACGAAGAACTGGCTATGTCTACAAGCTAAAAGACTTTATATAGGTTGAAGCAATTTTCAAAAGTATGATTTGGTAGATTTAGTCAAGTATTAAGTAGATATGGTTAACGACAGAGTAAAAAATGTGTCCAATTTATTGTCTGAGATAGAAATATCGGATTGCAAACTTGCCGATTCACCAATCATTCATAATCATAATTTAGAAAAACATCCTGATCAAATACCAGCATCTAAAGAGAAATACCAATGATTAGTTGATAAATTGGTTTACTTATCAAATACTCGTCTTGATATAGTCTATAAATTAAGTGTTGTTAGTCAATTAAAATTTATTATTTTAGGTATCTTTTTTTAAAATTATATTATATATTTTAAAAAAATTTATTCAGAATTTTTTTAATTTAGCATTATAAAAAATCTATATATATATACGTACCGCAAGAGTATTGAAAGATTAACTAAGATCGAAAGATTTTCATCTAGATAGACAATAAGGTTGATCCGTCCGTAACCTAAGGATGCAACACCCTTTTTCGCAAGTGCCTGCAATGTTGGATGCTAGTATACTTTCTGGTTGGTCAATCAAAAATAATAAGCGAGCAATCTTAATCCTTTTCTTTAAGGATTTAAAGATCTGTAAACCATGAGCAGCCTTCATATTAGTATTATCAAACAACATACTAATTAAGCTCAAAATTTTCTATGGAGACGTTTCTTTTCAACCAATTGGCACAAGCGAAAAATGTTGGCTGAATTTTGGTTGAAAAGAGATCAGCTGTGTTTTCTTTCCTTCCCCTGTTGATTGTGTTATATCTTCTAAGTGACTACTTGCATGACACTGCAATGGCTAGCAAAACAGACTTGACAAATCAACCAGTCGATACCTTTCTTTTTAGGATTATGATGCACTTTATCTTATCAGTTTTTCTAACTTTCAGGTTAAATTCACCCTAAAAAGATATATTCTCAGAAGACGTAACTTTCTCTGTCGGTTTCTCGTCTGTCTTTGTTCCAGGATTTGCATTGCCGAAAACAACCTCTAAAACAAGTTGTTTTGCAAGGAGAAAAAAGATGACCACAGGTTACAGTTAACAACTGTCTCAGGATCCTAAGATGAAGAAACGCCAACGTTTCCTTTCTCCGGCACATGGGCAGGCAAACTGGTCGGTGCGGGCATCAATGCATTCCTTTGATCTAAAACTAGCAAGTTTTTACTGTCAGTTCTCCCAGCTGAAACACGTGCAAGACTAAAATGAAGAAGTTTACTTGAGATTAATATTTCAGACAGATTTTTTAAACTGATTATTATTATTGTTGCTATGTGTATCCATTAAGGTCGTCTTGGAACTCTCTACACGTACATAATACAAAAGCACATATATGGAAGAGTACTTATTTACACTTCAATTGTATGCAGTAAACAGGTTCTTGTGTTTTCGTTTGTATCCTTACATGCAAAAAGCGCATTCTTGTGCTTTCTGTACAAACACGTTGCCTTTGCCAAATAATCATGACTTAACTCGGAAACGCGGAGCTAACTATTCAGAATTAAACAATTAAACATATAAAAAGAAAGAAAAAAAGGAGTGAAAGTCTGTCTTGTTTTTCACATGCTGAAATTTAAACTCAACTCCACGATTTACTTGCAAGCTTGCGAGTCAGCCAAGTTAAATAAAACTTGAAACAGAGCTTTCTTACATGACACCTAATAGTCTTATTTTAATTGACTATTCATTCATATAGTATTAAAAACCTACTAAAATATTTTATCTAGAAAGAACTACCTAAAATATATGGAGATGATTTAAAGTTCACTTTTTGTGTTCATACTTCAAATACAACTTAAGATTCAACTTTGCATTTGGATACAGAATATTGATGTCAAACTGATAGAATCAACGCCCCGATTCTATTGGTACGATTTATGGCGTGTTTACCTAGGCTTGGAATTTGGTAAAAAAGAGTTTCTAAGAAGTAAATTTAAAAAATTAAATTAAAAATTAAAAATATTTAATATAAAATAAAATTTTATATTAAATTTTAATTAATAGTAAGTTTTACAAATAAATTTTAAAAAAACTTTTTTTGATACAAAAATTTTATTTTAAATTATTTATTTATTTTATATAAAAAATAAATTAAAAATAAAATTTGGTGTGTTGGTAAGTACGCTTATAAGCTCACTATGAGACTGCTTGAATGTACTTTTCTTTTCTCACCTATTTTAAATTTTTTATTTAATTTTTTTCTAATTTTTAAAAATATTCATATACAATTATATATATAATTATTTTGAAATTAAACATATAAGTTTATTTTTCAAAAACCTCACCAAAAACTTTTTTTAAAAAAGAACCTTATATCTATTCTTCAAATAACTATTTAAATCGTGCTTCACATTGGAATACTTGTGATATATTTATTTTTATCTCAAAAATTAATAATTGCAGGGCCCGGAAAGGAACTGTCCCAACACCGCGCTTTATAAACCAGCCCTTCTCTTCTCCCCCATTCGCCAAAGCACTACTACAGCTACTGCGGAGTTCTCTCTCCCTTCTCTTTGCTGCGAGAACGCTGCAGCTTCTTTATTCTTCTTCTTCTTCTCTCACTAAAAGATAACTGTCTTCTGAACTAATAGTTCTCTAGCAAACATCAATGGCTTCCCAATTCAACTTCATTGGCAACACTGCAGTGTCAACTTCATTGCATTACTCATCCAAGCTCTCTAGAGCTAGAAATGGCTTGCAGTCTGTTGCTCAGCCATTGAAAGCTTCCATGGAGAAGAATATATGCGAGCTGTCCCCTTCCCAAAGGCTTTGCATTAAGGCCGTGTCATCTAAAGCTCCACCTACGTCGATTAATTTGGAAGACGATAGCATCAAGCTTATCTCTGTCAATGGCAATCCGAAGGCAAGCATACATAATCTTTAACAAAACCACGTACGAGGCATTGTGCCATGTACATGAAACTAATACAAGATTGTCTTTTCTTTTCTTTTTGTTTTCTTTGTTTTAATGACAATATATAGGTAAAGTCTGGAAATTGAGCTAAGTTTATGCTATTTATGGAAATTAAAAGTCCTGTGGTAGTAGTTCAGTGGCCCTTTCTAGTTAAACTGGATAGTTTTGTAGGACCAATTTTTGTACCAATTATACCTGCAAATTGCATATAAAAACCAATCAATTTTATCAGGATTTTGAAATGATTTTTGGGGACCATCTTCTAGTTGCCATTTCTGTCCTTTTAGTTGCATTAATTTCATCGCCTTATAATTCTTTTAATCTTTCGTGCAACAGCTGCTGTCATTTGCGGCAAGTGATGTAGCAACCAATGATCTTTGCGATTCCAACCGGCCGATGTTGGAGACCGGAGAGCTTCGTGTTCTCCCACCGATATTCAAAATTTACGGCAAGCATCAAAAGTTCGCAGGACCGATTTGCACACTCAAGGTAGACGATGATAACACTTCAGTATGGGAGCTTGTTCACTTGCCAGGGAACGGCAGAGTTCTTCTCATCGATGCCGGGGGCCAGAAAAGATGTGCACTCATCGGCGGAATCCTAATTGAAGCTGCACAATATATGGGATGGGTTGGTGTTGTTGTCAATGGTTGTGTGAGAGATGTGGACGATATTAATGGCATCGATATTGGAATTAGAGCTCTAGCGTCTCACCCTGTAAAACCAAAGAAGAGAGCCCCTGGCGAGATCCATGTACCGGTTAACGTTGGTGGAGCCTTGATTCATGACGGTGAGTGGTTGTATGCGGATAATGATGGCATTATCATCTCTCCTGAGGAACTAGATCTTCACGCAGCTCATGAATACAAGGTAAGTCACTCGTCATTCTTAGCGCATTAAGCTAATTTACGTAGTATAGATGTGGGTAATTATTTGAAGAAGTGTAGTGGATTAATGGGTAATGTTGACTGCAGGTTGATTTTGAGGCACTTCATTCCATTAGGAACAAGGTGAAGCTTGGTATGCATTGAAGAAGCTTCTGATAAGAATAGAGGAGTGCAGTGAGTGCTTGGGAACTCAACTTGGTTGGATGTTGTATAGTAAATTGAAGTTATGTATGTAACTATTCCAATAAATATGGGGGCGTTTAGAAGTACTTATAAAATAGAATTTTTTTAAAATGAAAAATAGTTTTATCTTTTTTGAAAAATGAGCTTTATTTTTTTTATTTTTAAAAAAATAATAAAAATATGCAATAAAAAAGATCTCACTTTGTAGAATTTTTTTACATTTTCTAAATTTTAAATAAATTTTTTATATATTTATAAAATATGTATTAAAAAATATGAAATAAAAAAAAATTAAAAAGTAGCGTTTTAAACGCTGCTCCAAACGCGCTCAGAACTTCTTCCATGTCGTTTTACTTAGTTTCACCAATAAAATTTTGGATATAAAGCTAGCAGCCAACACAGATGTTGGCCTCAATGCAGTGACACAGAATTCATTTTACTGGGTGCACGGGCTGGAAATGTCTAAAAGAGAGCAAGAAATCATCTCCGTTCAATATTACTTGGTATCTTGTTAAACTGTTACGAGATGTAAAGTTAAACTCTTCTATATATATTTGTCATAAACAATAGCAATATCAAATCATTGTCTCCAAGTTATATATTGAGATAATCAATTTAAATCCACCGCCACCAGGACACTTCAGAAATAAAGCTCAGAATCTTCAAAGTCTCCTTCATCCAAACGCTAACCTTTACAATGTCTTTCGTGAAGCAAATCAGCCTACAGATTGATTGGTTATTCCAATTGCATGTTTCCTAATTGTCAACTGCGTCTATATTCTCGAAAACATGTACGCCTTATCTCATGAGTTTCGGTCATGAGCGCTTGAGGATACTTTTTGAACAACCGATTTGCAATAATATATGTTGGCTGTTTTTCTATTCCAAAAAGAAGTTGCTCTGGCTCCCATGTGAACGCGTACAGTAAGAAGACATGTGACATAGGGGCCCGTGTGGCTCTACTGAAACCTTTTAGTTTTAAATTAGAGCTATTTTATAGTGATTTTTAATAGCATAGTTGTAAAACTCAATTCGATGTATGATCCAAAAAAGTTACCAAAAAAGTTACCGGATCACCATATAACCGGACGGATCATCGGATCGACCTATTGGATCAAATTAAATTTATTAAATAAATATTAATATATTAATATAATTATATGTATTATATAGTATCTTCTATAGCAATTATTAAAAAAATAAAAATATAATTGTATACGAGAAATATTGAATATATTTTTAAAATTACTACAGTACTTAAGATAATAGTCAAAAAACCTAACATATAGTAAAATCTCTATATTTTATGCATTAAAAAGAACAAATTATCTACACTATATATTTTATTTATTTATTACTTCTAATAAAATATAAACAATAAGAAAATAAATTATTAACGAAAGAGTACCCGATAAAAATACTTTTTATATTTTAAATAAATAAATAAATAAATAAATAAATATATATATATATATATTAAATATTAAAATCGGATCAATCCGTCTAACCGGATCACCGAGTTGACTCGGGACCCGGCCGGGTCTACCCGGGTCTTACCGGGTCGCTTGCGTGATCCGATTTTATATTAACTCGGCGTAGAATCGGTGCCGAATCGCCGGTTTCCGGTCCGGGCCGAATTTTAAACCTATGTTTAATAGTTGTGAAATCTTTATTGAAAAAATAATTTAATGAAAAAAATGTTTGAATAAATTTTTGGTGTATTGTATTGTTTGATGCTAAAAGCTAATTGAAATGTTTGAATAAAATCATGTTTATTTTTAAGAACATATACAATGACAAAATGTACTTAGTTAAATAATAATTAATATATTATTAAATTTTTATTATATATATATATTAATTATTTAAAATTTTTTAATTTGATATTGTAACATTACAAATTTATTAATACTTTTTACATTTATATTATAATTTTAATAGTAAATATATTACATTATAAAGTAATAACTAATTTAATATTTTTTTATAAAATTATTAATTATTAAATAATATCTTTATAATTATTACTTTTTTTTTCATTCATACATTTACATGTATGATTCATTCAAGCAGCAAAAGTTTACATATCAAGATCAAACTTATCTCCGTACGACGTGCACACAAGGCTAAATTAATTCTTCTATAGAAATCGAAGCTGAATACCAAATAGAAAAGAAATCTCTTAATTCAATACGCTTCGAGCTCTTACATATATATTTATATATTTTATTATAATAAACTCATATATGTGTATTACTTCTTTTATGATTTATTAAGTAACAAAGCTCGAAATTTTTCTTGAAAATACGCAATATGTTTGGTTACGCAGTAAAAATATAAAATACATTCAAAAATTTTATATAATTAATACGAGAATTGATGCAATAATAAGATAAACATAAAAATAAGAGATCTATATAAAAAAAATAAAAAAAATCAATGAAAAGACAAACTAGTCTTAATAAATCACCAAATTAAAGCAATTTATAAACTATTATGTTATACTTTAAATAGAAATTCTTATTAGAATGTTTTGTTTCTTACTCTCATACTTGATGTCGTGAGTGATGTGAATGATCTTAATCATTTTCATATTCCAAATAAATGCATATCATTCATATATATAATATTTCAAGGAGATTTTTAAACTTTCAAATAGTTGTCCTTCATCTTCTCATTAATTGTCCAAGTCATTTAGTTTTTTATCTTCCAAATGATGATTCAAAATTCTTAATTGTTGGCTTTTCAATTTTTTTGGCGATGGTTCATCTTTTTTGACATTTGATATTTCAATATGAATGTATTTTTAATATGTTGCATTCTAATGATACTAATTTATATAGTAGCTTTACAATGTCTAACAGTTTTAACGCTAATTAGCATGTTGGTCTCAAACAAGAAAAGTTAAACAAACTGAAACAAACATTATAAAGAACACGTGTTTATTGGTCAAGCAAAACTTTTACATGATGGCTTACGCACTAAAAAGAGCTGATGCTCTTTGAAACTTAATTTGCACAAAATACATAATGACACATACCTACCAAAAAAATGTCATAATATTACTCGAGGCATAATACATATAATCAAATAATTTAAATATAATATACATAATCATGGCTCTTCTTAGCAGTAGTGGAAGAAGCAGTCTAATATTTCCTTGCACATCTTGTAGAAACGAATGCAGCAACATGCTTTGAACACAATGTAACAAGAACGAAAAAAACTAGTAACAATTTGAATTGGTATAATAATTAAGATTCTATACACTAGGAAGGAGCACAATCCAATTTGCTCTCCTCCACATGACTGGTATTGCTGCTTTGAGTAGTCACCAATGCTAATAAACCTCAAATAAGCCCTCAAATCAGTGTAGTATCTTTTATACTCTCAGCTTTTTTGTCGTTGAGTTGAATTGCATCAAGATCAATGTAGTATCGTGATCTCAAATTTCATCATTAAGCTGAAATGCAATAATCCATTCGCTTGCGTAGAAACCAAGCACTCTAGCTAGCATCCATTTCAACACACAAAAAAAATTTCCAAACTAGTGTAGCATCTTATAGCTTTTAGATTTTCATCATAAAGCTAGATAATTCTAGGTAGAATTTATTTCAACACAGGAAAAACATTTTCATACCAGTGTAGCATATTATACTTTCATATTTGTGTCACAAAACTAGGTAACTCTAAATAGCATTCATTTCAATACCAAAAACTTTGTAGACCAGTGTAGTATAACATAACTTCTAATTTTTATCACAAAACTTATAATGCAATAATTTATTCACTTTATAAGAAACTACGCCATCAGCGACCACAAAGAAATGGTCGCTAAAGAAGGACAAGCACGTCTAGGAAAGCAACGGTCGCCAATACAGGTACAATCGTAACCGAAAGACACAACGATCGCTATTATTTCGTCTTCAGTGACCAGCTATTAGGATTTCACGATTACCTAGTGCAACAAAGACCAATTACTCTATCGGTTGCTGCTACTTCTAAGCATTAACGTCCGTAACTGACCTGGTAGCTATTGGTTACAAGAAAGGTCCCTTATAAATACTAATAACTACAGAAATCGACGTTGTCTCTGTTACGAAAGTATGAATGACCACTATAAGGCCAGCAGTCACTAATTCTTCCTCATTAGTGACTTGTCTACATGTTGGTTGTGAACTTTAGCTGTAATAGTGAATTTGCACAGATCCAGTCGCTATTGGATACGTTATACAGACTCGGTCATTTTATAAATTTTAGAAAATAGAGATCCAAAA
Organism: Acanthochlamys bracteata; assembly: GCA_019914995.1. NCBI lineage: Eukaryota > Viridiplantae > Streptophyta > Magnoliopsida > Pandanales > Velloziaceae > Acanthochlamys > Acanthochlamys bracteata. Next base: position 4,697,172 of record CM034140.1, on the reverse strand, counting down.
CAGAAATTTAGAACCAAATTTAGAAAATAGAGATCCTTAATAGAAACGTAATTCTGAAAGCCACAGCCAGAATTAGGATCCGGACTGTTTGAGCTTAAATTTATATCTGCTTTCACTTATCTCATGTTTATTTCATTTTATTTCATTTTATTTTGCTGGTTGTAATCTCTCATTAGTAGATAAAAATCGCTAAATTGGAGTTAAGAATGAAACTCTAATAAATTTAATTTATGTTGTGGTGTATGGATTGTTAGTTTGATTATGAGTTGTTAATTCTTATATGGAAGGATATTTAGTTGTTAAGTTCTTATACGTATCAATATTACATTTGACATGTAAACTATCTCTTAATTATATATGTAGGGATAATTGGAATAGTATTTATTGGATCAATTACATAATATATGATGTCACAAATTTAATCCATCTTTAATAATTTCTAAAGAAAAAGTTAAAATAAAATTAGAGATAAGTGATTTTATACTGAATTAAGATTAAATTATAATTAGAAATCGTATATTAAGAAGTGGAACAAGTAGGTATAAAATCTTCACAATCATCATCTTCTTTTATAATATTTATTTTAAGTATTAAATTAAATGCATTAGTGATATATTATAAAACTCCAGTTTGTTTTCATATTTATTTTCACAATCCATATTTTATTTGCTTTCTTATCTTCTGTACACCTTTAATTATCTTTCACAATAACACAACTTTTAATAATGTAGTTTCAATTAAAATTAGCAACAATTTGGTAGAACAAGCTCGTTATTTGCTTTACGTAGACGACAACCATGCACTTGCGGAATAAATTAGAATAGAATTTTTGAGAATCACTTAGGTGATTTTGTCTTCAACATATATCCCCTAAAGGTCCAAAGAAAAACTTACAAAAACATCCAAAACAGTAGAAAAAACTTTAGTTCCTATATGATGTTGGCATATAGAGCAGTTTAACAAAGTTAATTAGGAATTTCCTCAAACACTCAGCATACAAAATTTATATCTTTTACAAAGAAGATTCTTTACTGCTTATCCATACCAACAACAATTATTAATGCTTACTGCTTACGAATTTAAGCATATTTATTGGTTTTGTGCATCCAGAAATACTTAGAATTATTAGATGTCTAGAGAACTCGAAGAAGAATTAGAAGATGAAACATAAAGAGGAATATGCTTGATGTATGCAAATGAATCATCCCTAAAAAATATGCTTGAGGCTTGTTTGTTAATCAGCCAAATAATAAGCTTCTCCAAATAAGCTCCAAAATGAATAAACTACCTTAATATTCTAATAATTTGTCTTAAAACAAGTGATCTATGTATTACCTAATACAAAAATATCCAATTAGTGAACTTCCTAGATGAACGATAATTTGTTATAAAACAATAATTTGGCTTAAAACATTCACCACGGTCATATTACAACTGGTATGAAACAAACTTTCTTAATTAGTGATTGAATAGACAAAATTTTGAAGTCAAATATAATGATGCATTTATAATGTGCAAGAAAATATCCATTCCATGTACTAGAAAGAATAAAAAGAAATTAAAAGTGAAGATTGAATTAAAAATTTCAGAAGATGTTCTGTTGGAGTCATCAAATCACAGCTGAGAAATAATTCACACCTTCAATTGATTGAAACTGACGGTGGGAGAATGAGTCGACATCGGAGAAGAAAACAAAAAAGATTAAGATTCAATGAGCTCACAAGCTCAATTCAGCGTCTAGAAAGAAATCACGTAAGATTTGTTTCCGTAGAAGGGGGTCGAAGAAAGAAAATACAAAAGAACGACGTCGGAGAAGTAAGAATCGCGATAAGAGAATGAGCGAAATCGCGAAAGAAAAACGAACGAATGAAAAGAAAAAAATAAAATACAAAATAAAAAAATAAATTTAATATATATATATATATATTTTTTTTTTGTAGGTAAAATAGATATTTTAGTTTTACGGCGAGAAAAATCCCTCACGATTTTTCTAAAAAACTCAAATTCAAAGCTTTTACTTTTTCACCGTTGAAAATTGTTTACGGCTACTAAAAGCATGTATTACCACATGGCTTTTTTGCTGTGCTATGTTCTTTTGGGATTTAAAGCGCAAAAAAAGGACATCTAACGGGGCCACAGGAGAGTGATCTTTACGCTGCTATTTGTTTCTCTTCTCTCTTAGTTGGAGTAAACAAAAATCTCATTTAGAGAGCAGATGCTTTAACTACCAAATTCTTGAATGCTTGACATGATACTTCGGTTGATTTTCTAAAAGTAGTACGATAACTTAGGTTGGTCTCATCACACGTTAATGACCACAGTTTAAAAAACCTACCGAAACGAAATCGAGCTAAACTGGTTCTAATGCGATAAAAGATAGTTGAATTCAGTAATAGTACTGAACTGACCGTTTTCTGATAGCTCAAGAAAAATCACATTTAATTAGGTTCGTTCAGAACCATCTAAACCGATCCCCATTCTCACTTAATACTTCTTGCTTTTTGCGTTCTTCATTTCTCGCTTGCCTACAAAAATCATCTTTGACTTTAAAATTACTCAACTCTCGCTTGCATATAGAAATCCAGGTTATGCCAAAGAAAAAAAAAAGAAGGAACCAGTTTCAGTAAGGTAAAAGGTGAAGAATGCTCTCTTTAAGACACTATTATATTAATTAGTATGCTGCATCTCTCCATATGCGCTAGGTGTAGTGATAGAACCTATTCAATTTTGTTAAGTTCTGAATTTTCTCATAAACATAGTCCTTAATAGAAAAGTTTTAATTTAATGTAGCATCTGTAGAAAAATTTAGATATTAAAATTTTTTTATTATATATTTTTATTATTTTTTGACATAAAAAAATTTATTTTTTTAAAATGAATAAAAATATTTTTTATTTAAACAAAATTTTATCTAAAAATACTTTCTATTTTATTTTTTTAATCATTGAGTTTTATTCTCATTGTTGCAGCACATTTACAAGATTATTTGTTTTGAAGCACCGCATCTGTTAGGATTGGATAATTGTTAAAACATCTATACAATTCTTAATTTATAGAGGGACCATTTTTGGAAACAGTTTTATAAGAGGGAGCTCAAGCAAGAATTTCCAGAAAAGGGAAGAACATCTGGGAAAACTCCGAACTCTCTCTGGCACCGCCGCTGGACCTGCTCCCTTCTCCTGTGCTGCAACTTGTCACCATTCCCTCGGACTGCCATGTAGCCACCAGTTGTCTCAAGTCCACTGTCGCAGCGAACTTGTGAGCAGTTCTCTGTTTTGTTATTGGGCCTTCAACCGTGCCACTCATTGGAGGTACTCCTCTCAAATCGTTTTTCTTTTGGAATTTTGGAATCACATATGCTAATGACGCATAGGTTTATGGCGGCTTGTTTTGGTTATTTAACATTTCAACTTACATGCTACTTTAATCAATCTTCATTCGTAGTGCTTTTGACCTTTTCGAAAGTTGGAAACTTGGAATTATGCATGAGAAAAGAATCTCTAATTGGATAACTAAGAATGTTAAGTAAATTTGGGGAAGCTTTGACGGAACCTTGTACCATTTCAATCAACTCTAGGAATTGCAGGAAAAATATTCAACAACCGAGATATTTTTGAAGATTTATTTGTTGACTTGATTGCCTTTCAGTAAATTGAATTTGTACTATCTATCTTCCTATGTAAAAAATTTGTGATTTCTCGATGAAAACTGATAAAATGAATAATTCTAGAATCATCTTGCCAAGATGGGTTACTTCAGAATTTGCTACAAACTCTGGAAATTGTATACATTAAATTAGCATTTATAAAAACTTTATATAGATGCGGAATTCTTTTCTGAGTGTTTTTGAATTTAACATTTTTTTGTTTGATTCAAGAATTCAAGCTCCCGGAATAATATGTGACTATGTGCACATAAGTTCTAAGTGAAGCAAATTTGCCCATAAATGCACTCTAGTGCACTCCATGCGCTAAGGTTAGAAAACATATTTTCTAGTGGTTCAAGATGGTAGAAGATATAGTGAATCCCAATGGAATTTGGATCTGCACTCTATGAAGCCTAAGTGGGTCACGTCCTGTACATTTTTGCTGGTCTACACTTCAATTATCTAAGTGAGATTGGTTTACCTGTTATATTATCTGTTTTACTCAATAGCTTGGACTGTTAGAATTTCTGTACTTGAACTCCCTACACCTTTAGCACTTCTCTCTGGTGGTCTCTTTTCAATAAGGAACTGTCAAAAAATGCTTCTTGTCAGTTTCTCTCATGCATATTTTTCTTATCAATTGCATTGGTGCATATTTGTTAAACGATATATGATCTAGTTCTTTTTCATGTTCTTATTTGGACTTACCTATAGAATCTGCGTTCTTTTGTTTTCTACTTCATGGTAAGCACTAGTATATTATTCATTTCCTTTAGTGGCACAATTAGTTCCAATTTCTAACTATTGTTTCATTGAAGATTCACTGTTACTGCATTTTTTCTGATAATAGCAGAAGAAGCATCTTATTTAAGTGCATCTTGAATTCATGCTTGTGTTTAATTTAGGCATGTGCTCATGTTACTCCAAGAAGGGAGTAAAAGATTGATTGTACCAGTCTCGCCAAATAGTGTAGACAAAATCTTATTGGTTGTGATCGTGTTCGTCGTAGAAACTTGTAGTCCTTAATATACCCTCTAATAATATTTTAGGCAATAACTTCCTCAAAACAACAGCTGTTGTAACTCCCAACAATCAATACAGCATATAAATCATACTGTTAGTTTGTCAGATGCTCTTGGTCTTATTGGTGTGAATGGACCACAGAAAGAGATGTTGCAAGCTAAAACTGTTTTTGGGCTTACTTTTGCTACATGCACAATTTATTTTCTTCTCTTAGAGTTTATTACTATCTGTATGTTCGTGACACGCGTAAGGTATTTGCACATGCCACACGAGTTTCAAAAAATAGGACTATGCAGGTTTCGTGGTAGGTAACTTCCACACGGAACTTGGACCTGCACAATCTTTACTACACAATTGAATTGTACAACACCAATACCTTTCAATCTGAATCTAAAGATATATTTTCTTCCTGCAATTTGATTTTGTATCTGAAGTGTGGTCTTTATTCTGTTGGAAAGAGCACTAATTTTAGTACCATGGGGAATAGCTTCTGATCAATATGGAAGGAAGCCAGTCATTGTAATTGGTATTGCCGCAGTGTAAGAGCTATAGATGGTATTGCAGCAGTGTAAGGGTGGTCTCCACATCCTCGTCGATCCCACCCAGCTCCTCCTCTGGTCCGCCTCCCAGGTGGTGTTCTCCTCTTTCTATATCCCTCGCATTCTTAATTTCATGTTTGTTTGCCTCTAATTGATTTTGATTCGAACGATTTGTTTTTGGACTTCTTGTTGCAGCAGAAGGTGAAGGTGCGGAAGTACTACAGGAATTCTGATATGATAGAGAGAGAGGAGAGAATTACGCAACTACATGGAGTACTGAGGTAAGAGCGTTGTGTATGGTCAGCTCTATCTATCTGGATTTTGATTGATTTGGTAATAGATCTAAAGACAAAGCTGTCATGCTGCAAAGAAAAGTAGCAAAGTTTTGCAGAGCTACACTAATTCCATCTAGATAGTGAAGTTGAAATGAAAAAATACTTTAAATATTTTTGAAGTTTTTCTGTTGTGTTTAGCAGTAGTTGGAATTTATACTGACTATGTTCTACGATCAGGAAAAGGTGCAATATTTCGTCGGATCTAAAACTTGCAAGTGCATTTCGACCGTGTGTAGTACTGTTCTACCTCATTTTGATAAATTAATCAGTAACTTAGTTCAGCTTCTACATGGAAATTTTATACAGCATGCTGTAGCTGATTATACCAGAATTATTATGGCAGCTGTGCAAGAATGACGCTGTCGTAATTGTTTATTCTGCAAACTTTCAGTGGTTATAATAAGGGTCTGATTGGTTTGAGAGTTCATTGTTTCTGATCTTAGGCTTTAGTTCTTAGAATTTTTTGGTTTTCATTTTTGTTTGAAGTAATCTCTAAAATGATTCAATTTTTTGTAGTAAGTGCATAATTTCATGTTGATGTTAGGAATAACTGTATTATACTATGGATGTGTTAAAGGATATGTGCTTCCAAAATTTATGATCTTGATGAATTTTCTTATAATTACTAGAATTTGTCTTTATGGTCAATTCTTACTTGTTCAAATGTTTTCTTGCAGACATCTGCATCATACTCCATATATACAAGATTCACTTCTCAAGCAAAAGACAGATAGTTGGTGGCAAACATCATAACAGACTATAGCTTGCTACTATATCCTTGATCATCACCGAGAGAGCACCATTTGGAGATAATATCTCTGTAGTTTGAGGAACTATCTTTTGATCTTCCTGAGACTGATATGAGTGCAGCCTGACCAATAATTTGACTATGTTCTTGCAAATTCTTCTAGGAGCAATCTCGTATGTGATAGCTAAAGCCTTCTTGCTGGACTCTCTTATAGGTGTTTACACGTTACAACTTCTATTGTGGAATGGAGAGGTAAATGATGCAAGCATGTAAAACGAGGAAATATATTTCTACATTAAGCAGAAATCGACTTAAAGTAAATACATTTTATGCATTTAGCAAAAATGTTCAATATTTGTTAGTAGTATGCTATCAAAGTATTTGGAGAAAATATTTTCTTTACAAAGTTTTTGAATGGTTGATAGTGTATAATGTATATTATAATATATGACAAAGCTGATTGACCCAGTCGGTCTTGTGCAATCCATATTCATCGAACTACTTGCTCAATCAAATATGTGACAATCAGAGCCAATGTAATGTGTAGAATGTGCTGATTTTGTTGACAACTTACTGCTAGAAAATCTTCAAATGAGTACTCTCAATCATTAGAACATAGCTACACATTTCCTAGTAAATTTCAAATGCAGGGAAACAATTTTGCAGCTCCTGTTGTTTCGGAACATGCATAAGTGAGCAATTGGGAACATGAACTCATTATTGGTCTGGTTTTTGCAGATCCTGTTTCTTTTATTTCTCAAACATTATAGATTGTCACAATAATTTAACTCGAGCTGTGTATCACATTTTCAGCAATTAATAATGTTAATTTGTAGGAATTGGTAATGGGATGGCTTCTCTATGTTTAGTTCTGGCAAGATCTGAGTTGGAACATGCTTTGATTTTTTTCGCTAAGCAACATATATGTTTCGCCACTGTATGCCTTTCTCACTTCATTCTCTTTTGCTTCCGAAATTAGATTACTTTTCAAATTGTTGAATTATAAGAAGGAGCCTAATTCGAGTCACTTGAAAGTTTGTTTTTTGTCGACCAAACTACTGTTGAAGTTAAAAACTTCATTTAGTCTTTTTTGTGTTGTATTCACGGAGTTGTCAATAAAACTACGTCAAGAGGAAGTTGATAAATTTTTTTTTTTTCACTCTAATTTTTATTTTACATTTTCTAATAAAATTTTTAAAATATTTTTTTAAATTTAAAAAATACAAAAAATTCTACATTATAAAACTGTATTATTAATTATTATTATTATTTTTAAAGTAAAAAAAGTATAATTTATTTTTAAAAAATTCTAAAAATAATTTTTTTAGAAATTTTTTTTTCCAATTAGCATTCTCAAACATCACCTAATGTTTTGCTATAGGTTTCTGACCATTTTCAACTTCTTCGTAGTTAAAAGTAAGCCAAATCAAATGCTACTAAAAGTCAGATTACTTTATTAGAACAAAGTGCAACCACACATCTTTGTATCCACCGATTTTCAAATCCCAATTTTGGAATATAGCTCATGCTATCTCCAATATAGAATAAAAGAGAAAACGGTGTAGACAAGAAGGTATATTGTACCCCGATCTGCAATATTACTCGCTGAGCATTGCTCTATAAGACAATAAGAGTATCATCTATAAAGTGGATTTTATAATTTAGAGACTTAAAAGAACCCTCTTCAGGAGTCATTTAAGATTGCTCATGAAAAGATAGTTTTAGTGAAAAAAAGTTCTTAAGAAATATTAGAAAAACAAACTTATGTTTTTATACAAAAATAAAAAAGATTAAATGTACAATAATTCTATACTGTGCAATTCAAGCATGCTTTTTAAATTTTAAATTGTTTAAAAAAATATTAATAAAGAAAACGACAAGCGAAAAAGAAATAAAACGAAGAGCTTGTTGTTGAATTCACTACTTCAAACAAAGAGTGAAACGTGGGTTCCAAAAGATAGACTTCTTCCGGCTAAAAAGAACTAGATATTCTTAAAATTCAAAAGAATGATTAAATCGAGTATGTTTCCATACAAAAAGAATAATCTACAGTAGCCAATTCATTAGCGACTAATTAAAATTGGTCCCCAATATAACCAATTAGCATATAAATATAAACCGATCATTTGTATTGATATAATAACGGTTAGATAATAATACGATCGCTTCTAATCATTGATACAGATAATACCAACCAAGAATATGGTGAGTCACTATTGACTCACATAGTAGTGACCTGCACAAAAATACGATCGCTATTGATCACCAAAAATTATCGTTTCTATCTTAATTAGAATATTACATTTATAAAATAGCTCTATATTATATAAACGCTCAATCGCTATATAATGCAGCTAGTAGTATAAATTAGCACAGAATAAAACATATTGAAGAGAGCATATAAATTTTTTTTTGCTGCTTTTTTTCAATGTTTTGTTCTATATTTCACAGTATTGTTTCTATTTTTTTAGTCATATCTTCACAAACGTAGCAGTTACACATTTTAGAATTCCTAATTAAGCATCCAAATAGTTGAAGTCAATTTATATTATTACAATAGTTAGCATAAAATTTTTATCAATTTAGCATAACTAATTTGCTATGTTTTGAAAAGAAAAGGATATACGACGCTAGATAATGACCGTCTTTCACTCGTACGTGTTTGTGGATCTTTGCAAGGGAAGAGATGATTCCCGAAAATAGATAAAAAGGGTGCGTTTGGGATTATATTTTCTAAATATTTTTTTAATTTTTTAATTTTATATTTTTTAATATATATTTTATAATTATTTAAAAAATTTATTTAAAATTAGAAAATATAAAAAATTTTACGTAATAAAATCTTTTTATTATATATTTTTATTATTTTTTAAAATAAAAAAATAATTTTTATTTTTAAAAAATAATAATATTATTATTTTAAAAAAATTTTATTTTATAAGTACTGTTAAACGTTACCAGGTGAATTTACGTGTGCTAGATATGGACAACAGTTTTGGTAGGAGGTTTATTTCGCGAAGCATGCCTTTCGCTTTCACAACCAAAACAGTTTTGGAAGGGGATCCGCTGACGCGGCAGACGCATTCAAGACTCTGCGAAAATGACGGACATCACCTCCGCGTCCAAAACGCGTAAGACTACAATTACTCAGGTACCCCTATGAAATTATCTGAAAAGGAAATAATTATAGTGGCCCCACGCGGAATCTCTATTTTCATTAATAGTTTATTTGAAGCTCAACTTATTTCATTTTTAAAAATACTTTACGGGAAAATACCCTTGTATGTGATATGCATTGTTAGTTTTTATGTTAAATGCGACGTTTTTTAAATATATATTGATGTAAATGTTGATTTTTAATTTTCTATTTCATATTTTATATATATTTTATAAATATTTAGAAAATTTAATTTAAAAATTTTTTAAAATATAAAAAACTTCTAAGTAATAAAATTTTTTATTATATAATTTTATTTTTTTTAGATAAAAAAATAAAAATTATTTATCAAAAAAATAAAAATATTTTTCATTTTAACAAAATTTTATTTTATAAGTAATTTTCATTAATAGTTTATTTGAAGCTCAACTTATTTCATTTTTAAAAAATACTTTACGGAAAATACCCTTGTATGTGATATGCATTGTTAGTTTTTATGTTAAATGCGACGTTTTTTAATATATATTGATGTAAATGTTGATTTTTAATTTTATTTCATATTTTATATATATTTTATAAATATTTAGAAAATTTAATTTAAAAATTTTTAAAATATAAAAAACTTCTAAGTAATAAAATTTTTTATTATATAATTTTATTTTTTTAGATAAAAAAATAAAAATTATTTATCAAAAAATAAAAATATTTTTCATTTTAACAAAATTTTATTTTATAAGTAATTCTAAATGCTCCTTAAAACCAATTATTAGCAAAGTAGTAATTAAGTAGAGACTAATTAGGAGGTGTTTGGATGGCGTTTTTTAATTTTTTTTTTCATATTTTGTAATATATATTTTATAAGTATTTAAAAAATTTATTTAAAAAATTAAAAAGTCTAGAAAAATTTTACATAATGAAAATTTTTTATTATATATTTTTATTATTTTTTAAAATAAAAAGTATAATTTATATTTTTAAAAAAATAAAAATATTTTCTATTTTAAAAAAAATTCTATTCTATAAACATTTCCAAACACTCCCAAAAACTATTTTTGGAATTATGTTATCGGAGATGTTTTTAAAAAAAAATTATCTTTTATTTTTAATATTTTTATAAATTATAAAATTTCACATAATAAAATATTTTTATTATTTATTTTTGTTTTTTAAATAAAAATTAAAATTATATCTTAAATTAGAATAAAAGTATTTTTTTAAAATATTTTTAATAAATACTCCTAAACCCTAAGAATGCTAAAGGTTGTTAGTTTGTAGTCTCATAAATAAGATCAATTTCAGACGATCAATCGTAATGGATGATATATTAGTTAGTATCCTAATGAGAATTACCTTTCGTCATTTGAATAAACCAAGCAAACAAAAACTTGAGAATGTCGTAGTTTATCAAGAACCAAAATCTACGCGCCACCTGTCCTTCTTTAGTATCATACCTCAAAAAATACATAAAACTTCCTTCTTAGCTAATTCATGGGTTTGAGTTACAGCTAAATAGATATGTGATGGTAATTATAGTATTATTTTTATTTTAATAATTTATGTATTTTAATAAATTTTTGTAGTATTTTTATAAAAATTTAAAAATTTTAAAAATATTGTCTATCATAACATATATATATATAAATATATTTAATATTTTTAATATAAATAAAATTTAAATTAATTATTTTCTAAAAATAATTTTAGTTTATAATCTCTTTATTCACTCCAAAAATCCACAATATCTATCATCATGTGATATGTTTGTGATAATTTTGGATTAAAATAAACAGTAAAACATAAAATGAACTCCACAAATCATGCATAAGGGAAGGGGACAAAAGAATATCTTAGTAATTTGCAGAAAATCGCAAGGTTATACTGGTAATGTTACGGTTTTTTATTTTAGGCCGGTTTATTGATTCAAGCCGTATAAAGCGTGGAGCGAGGAACGATTTATGCGAACGAGAGGAGAAGCAGGTCGCGAACACCGGCTGTTCCTCGACAACGCATTCATTCTGCGCTCCTTTTCTTAATTTGATTTAATTTTATTTGTTGTGTTGGATAACTCCTTCTCTCTCTTTTTTTGTTTATTGTTCTTCTTTTTCACTGATTTCAAACTTCACCTTTAGCTCATCTAGATCGATCAGCTATGGCGGATCAGCTCACTGATGAACAGATCTCTGAGTTCAAGGAAGCCTTCAGCCTCTTCGACAAGGACGGCGATGGTTAGTTAGTTAGATCCCTATCGCTCTCTCTCTCTCTTGGTCTCTCTTAATCGATCGATTTCGGTTTCACTTTCGGGTGATCTGTCTTGTTTCATGGTTAAACGCTGACTAACTATATTCGTTAAGAGTCTAGCCAGAGAATATAATTTTTTTATGTTTTTAATTTATTTTCAATTGTTAAACGCGGTCTTCAGACACTGTGATAGGATTTATTATATTCTAAGGGTTTTGCATTGGTTATTCAGTGGCTTCAAAGGTTTTTCTGTTACAGGAATCAAATAACCTCCACATTAGATGCTTCATATTTACTATAGTTTACATCCCAATTCCATGATTGCTTGGCGCAATAGACTTGTGGTGTGTTGGCTTACTCTAGAATTATTGTTTTCAGCTTTCATCCAGTTTGTTCATGTATATGATGGACTTCCATCTTTTTTTTCCCTTGATTTTGTGGTTGTTTTTTTTTTCTTTTTAAAAAGAATGAAACAAGTTATTGCATCCTGTAAATCGTATTCTTTTTCGTGAATATGTGGTGCCTCTTCTTTTGAGTCAGTATGATGACTATTTGGTTTAGCCCATCCTTCTTAGCTCATCTTTTTGTTGGTTTTGTTTGGAGAATTTAGCTGTAGTTTAGTTTAGTTTATTTTATCTTTCATGGATAATCGTGCTCAGATTGGTTGTTTGATGCTTGGAGATTTTTCTTCTATTATATGATTCTTTTAATCATGTTGATGTAGTGTCAAAATGGAACATTGAGTTAGTGACATGCCTATTTTCATTTCCCTCATTTCCTTGGACCACATGTACGTTCTCCCTGGCCAATTACTGGAACGAGGTAGTTAATTAGGTGTGAGAGGAGGTCATCTTGTAATTAGCTAGTACTTGTTTTGTCTGAGCATTGTGGTTTGCTGAGGTTCAAATAATGTATGCAGGCAGATATGGGTTGAGAAAATGGTGACAGAGTTATGAGTGTTCTCAAGTTTTTGTTTGGCACACTTTGTTAGGCACTTAGCTACTTTATCTATTTGTTAGAAGGTGTAAAATGAGAAGAAGCTATATGGATTGTACAAGGTATTTCAGGCTATGTGACTCATGGACAGTCTTTTAAAATATTTTAGTTTAAGGGAACTAACACTTATTTCCTAATTATAATATTTTTTTATTTAAACTGCTGTGCTTCATGCAATTGTCAGATCAAAATTGCTTTATTTGGAGTCCACCACTAGGCATATGTAACTGTATCTATAAGCCACATATGTTGTGGAAAGGTTGATCTTGAGATTGCTCAAACTCTAGGATCTTGAGATCACATTCTGTTCCATGATGAAGCAGTAAACATTACACAGCATCCCCTCCTAATTCTTCGGAGTGTATTTTTGGTGATCCTCAAAGTATACATCCTTGCATATTCATATCTCTTATGCAAACTTTATTTTTTATCATCTCATCTGTATTTTGTGCAAATGTTGAAAGAATGCTTGTTCTTAACTTCCCATTTTACCTAGACAATAATACGTGCAGCGGTAAAATCATGCTTGTTAAAGTTGTAGATGTTGAAATATACATCTGTGCAGTTATTTAATCAGAAATTTCTAGTTCCTGATTAGGTTGCATCACCACAAAGGAGCTGGGAACTGTGATGCGATCACTTGGTCAGAATCCGACAGAGGCTGAGCTGCAGGACATGATTAATGAAGTTGATGCTGACGGAAATGGCACAATTGATTTCCCAGAGTTCCTTAGCCTTATGGCTCGTAAAATGAAGGATACTGACTCTGAGGAGGAACTCAAGGAGGCATTCCGTGTTTTCGACAAGGACCAGAATGGTTTCATATCAGCTGCTGAGCTTCGCCATGTTATGACTAACCTTGGTGAGAAGCTGACTGATGAAGAGGTTGATGAAATGATCCGTGAGGCTGATGTTGATGGTGATGGCCAGATCAACTACGAAGAGTTTGTCAAGGTCATGATGGCCAAGTGAGGAATCTACCTTGAAGGACCACTTTTGAAATGCATTATTATGTGATTGATTCCTGTTCCTGTAGGTAATCTTGTTGTTTGGGTAGGGTTCTAGTCGTCTGTGGTTCAAAAGAGGACCTTTTCTATCCTGTTGGTTGTCATGCAACTCACTCAACAACTTCTGCTTCTGTGAATTTGTCTGGATCTGTTCTAAGCATTCAGCTTGGCAGTGGTGCTACTGAAACCTAAACGTCTGTCACTTGTATTTTGTTGAAGAATGTTTGTCACTTGTATTTTGTTGAAGAACGTTTGTCACTTGTATTTTGTTGAAGAACGTTTGTCACTTGGTTTGAAGGCATATTGTGAAACTTAGTCATGTAATGCCTTTCTTTGTCATGGAACTTTTGGCGTCCCATGAAGATTGCGTCTATTTTGTTTCCTTGTATTCTTAGTTCCCACTTCTGATCACAGTTCCATTTTTGTAGGAGTTTAACTTTTTTAGATGACAATCTTTATCTAAGTTAGCATTTAGATTAAAAGCATTGTGTTCCTCTTTGAACAATTCTATTCAGTAGTGCTAATTGCTAGCATAGTGTAGTACCGTTGGATGTTACTTGTTTTTCATTGTGTTCCTTTGAACAATTTTATTCCGTAGTGCTAGCAAGGTGGAGTAGTAGATGAGTTATCTTTTCTGGTTGATCTTTGTTGAGGACATAAGCCTAGGAGTTTTATAGAGGATCATGCGCTTGAGCTGTAGCCGTAGCGTTCAGATTGTTGTTGGGCCACATCAGCGTATCTCCTGGCTACGGTTATAGGCAGTGTTGACGTGAGTGCGACATTCTTCTCGAGTCCGTTTCGATTATGGATAGGTATAGGGAATGATGGTAAAGTTAACACATTTTTATTCCTAAAGAAGTGATGGTGAAGTTAATACATTTTTCATCCCTATTCATGTTTGATAATTCTTCATTAAGGAGAAGATAGAGAACTCCCGCATTCCTTCTTTCTATTTCATATTTAAATGTACATCCACCGATTTGGTAAATACATATGGTGACAATTTGCTTCCCCTTTTATTTACTTATTTTTAAAATTTTTTTATCTCTTTAATATTTATTTTAAATTTAATATTTATTTTTTATTTAAAATTTTTTAATTAATACATTTTATATTTTATTATAATAATTCATTTTTTGATATTTACTTAATTTTTAATTGGTAGAGAAATTAATATTATATGATTATTTTTTATATTCATATATTTAGATTAATATAAAAAATTAATCGAAAAGTTATATTATTCAAAATTATATTAATAAATTAGTTAATATTATATTAATAAAAATAATATTAATATAAATTAAAAAAATAGTTTTTTATAAAAAATTTATTTTCAATACTAATTCATTTACGCACCTATTTAAACATAAATTAATTTATTATCCTTATTATATATTCGAATATCGTAAGATTAAATAACTACTATTTTTTATCGGTTCTTTTATATTTTCATTTTTTTCGTACGTATCCAAACATATCCCTAATGGTGGAGTGTCAATCGGAATCCATTCAGAAAGTCATGTTTGTGAATTGTGATGTTAATGGCGGATGAGATCAGTTGACCAGGATATTTGGTGCTTCACCAACTTGTGAATTGAGATTTTCAGATGGGTTATTTCTAGAAAATCGATATCAATCTTATTCCACTATTTAATACTCATATAAGTATATATATAGTCTACATAATAAATAAGAAGTGCTTTAAATAAATAAAGTATTATAATTAACTATACCATTTACATATTTCTTAGTCATGAAAAATCTTACTTGAGATTTATTTTGTCAATATGTCTGCTAATTATGCTTCTAAACTCGTAAAAAAATCTCAAAGCAACTTTATTCGTTAGTTTTTCTTTGATGAAGTGTCAATTCATTTCAACATATTTATTACGATAATACTGCATTAAATTAATAATATTTATACTATCGTTGTTATCAGAAAATAGCTTCATAGATTGTTTGGAAGAAAATCATGTTCCTTCGATATTATTCAAAACAATAACACTCTATTTGGATTGGGAGTAATGGGGAGTAAGTGAACTAATTACTTCTCATTGCTTTTATTTGGCAATGAATTCATAAGATTAATAGAAAGTAAAGTTTCTCTCAATTACTTTTATATGAGGGTTAATCGATTACGCTCTTATATGGGGTGTAATCTGCAGTAAGAGTAATCTTGCAGCTAATAATTTTGAAGTTTGCATCTTATCCATATGTGATTTCTTCTATTTATTGTCTTTCTTCTCGTTCTCATTCGATCTCCTTCTCGATCACATTCGTCACTCACTACTTCACTCGTTCGTTCTCACCGCTATCGATCAAGGTACATTTGGAATTTTTTTTTTTGATTTCCTTTTCACCTCTTCTCTGATCTCATTTTGATTTCGTCAACTTCAAGTTCTAAAATTGTGTAATTTCTTCGATTTCGTCTGATTTTTTTTCCATCTTAAGATTTCGTCTAATTTCTTCTTTGATTTCTGAAAGTTGCACTCAAATCTGTTAGTGAATTGCACACGAAATTTTTTTGGAGATGAGATGTCCAAGTAATAAGGCTTGATTGGTTTTTTGTTCTTAATATTGGAGATAAAAGAATTGATCTTTTGAACTGCCGTAGCATGTCTAGATTACGTTTGTTGTCTTGGTAGTAAAAAAGGTTACAATTTAGACAGTTTGATCCCAAGAGCAGAAGCTTGCCTTATTCTTTGATGTCAAAGATGTATGCTCCTCATTTTGCCCTTAGCCATTGTTCTTTGATGCGTTATTGTTCTGTTATTGCTTCATGTTGGGATTTCATTATGTTTCGGCATGGTTCTCGAAGAGACTTAGAGAGGCAGGATTATCTTGTTAGTAGGTATCCTGAGTTTTGCTGTAAAATAGAGTTTCAAAGTCACGAATCGAAGGTGCTCTAAGCTTTTTCTTTTTGGACAGTGCTACAAACTTTTAATCTTTGTTCTGAAACTTATTGTCTTTTTGTGTATATATTTGATTACCTTAAGAGTTTGGAAATAGAAGAAAAGATAAACAAGATTCGCTGGTGCCAAACATCCAATGGTGCTTTGTTTCTTCTTTTCACAAATGATAAAATAATTAAATACTGGAAGGTGTTTTATCTTCCATACGCCACAAATGAAAAAAGTTCAAAACTCCATCGCCATTTTTGTATTCAATTTCAATAGAAGATTGAGCAACCACCTTCGTTTACTCTTCTATGTGATTAAATTACTACAAAAATATAAAAATAGCTAGATGTGGACCGTCCGTTTGTCTTATCTTCTATCTAATTTGTATTAATATAATCATCTATTTTAGATGTTTATATTCTCTAAGTAGTAATTCTCTATTTGAAACTGATTTCAAATATCTCAAAATTTTGTTCACAATTTCATATGCTCCACACTTCGAAAATATATAAACTGACTAATAACATTCACTACATAGACTATATCAAAATGAATATATAATAAGTAAATAAAATACCAACCAATCGTTGATATTTTTTCTTAGATATTGGTAATGATCAGGGAATTTCTCCATATTATCATTCTCAATAATTGGTGTATCTAGTTGTTTGCAATCAGATATTCCTATCTCCAATAATAAGTTAAGAACATACTTTTTTTGTGATAGAAAAATACTTAATTTAGACCTCCTTACTTCAAATTTTAACTCTCCAATTAATTTCATCTCAAATTCAGAGTCTAAATACTTTTTATTCTCTAAATTTCTTTCTTATCTTTGCCTATAAAAATCATTACATCAATATAAATTATCAAAATAGTTAACTTATCATTCTATCTTTTTAAGAATGATGTAGGATCAATATTACTCTATCGGTAATATTATTTGTCTAAGGCTTAATTAAATCTACCAAACCATATTTTTCAAGATTGTATCAGCTCATATAGTGTCTTTTTAGCTTAAAAAAATAATTAATTCTTCTCAATATATCATTTCCAGAATGAAAGCTCTATATACACATTCTTTTCTAATTACTATAACGGCCAATTACGATTTACTGTTAGGAAAAATAACACCCTAATAACATTAATTTTTGCTATTGATATAATAATCTCGTAGTAATACACTCTACAGGTTTATAAGTATCCATTGGCCACTAACTTTACCTTATACTTTACGGTCATTCTATCTGCTTTATTTTTTATTGTGTATATCTACTTACAACTAACTGTTTTTTTTTTTGCTAATGGTACTATCTCATAAGTCAAATTTTTATGAAGAGATTCTACTTCTTCACTTAAAGCCTGAATCTAATTAGGATCGGATAATGCTTTTCTAGTGCTAGCATGAAGAGTCAAAATTATTAACTAATTGATAAATGCCACATATGATGAAAACAGTATGTGAGAAGATATACGATTAGCTATAAGATATATGTAGATTTTTTTTTGGCGAATAGCTTTTAAGAGATTTTCACGATTTTCTCTAGATGACAACTGATAACTTCTGTTGATAATGTTAAATTTATTTACAATAATATTTTGAATCAGTACTTACCTCATGGATATCCTTAAGAGTTTGATCGAGTACTATAAGTTGAGAGAATGATTTCTTCCACGAACTTCAGCTCATTTTATCTCTTCTGTTTCTTTTGGTCAAAGTTCAAATCTAATCTCCTCAAGACCTGAGTCTTAACTCACACTTTATTTCTAATCTTCATTAATATGTGTGAGTTCAATGGTGAGTCAATTCAGATTTTCTATAAATATCTCATTTTGAAGATCTAAATGGGATGGAGATCTTATAAATAATTTTCTGATTTTACAAATGTCACATATAATCACAAAAAGTGACATGTCCGAAGGTGATAGCAGCAATAACCTCTCTAATGAGAACCATAACTAAGAAACACGCACCATGAAGCATATAGATTAAATTTATTCTTTTGAGTTTTTTGCAAATACATTAGTGCTACAGATTAACAACCTAAAATAGAAGTGAGAGGACAGAAGTTATAGTAACAAATATATAAAACTGCAAATTGTATTCGAAAGTTTAAAAATTTAGATGGCATGTGATTAGTCAAATAAACTACAAGTAAATTATGTTTATCCAATAATGTTTTAATATATGAGCCCCAAATAATAAAGTACGACAGTCTTTAGATATTGTTTAGTTTTTCTTTCAACTATCCTATTTTATTGTGGTGTTTGTGGATTTTCATTGATAATAATATTGAAGATAAGAGCTCAAAGAAGATATTAACATAATCCATCATATTATTATAGCTGAAATTTTGAAAAGAAAAGTAAAATTAGATTTGCACCATCTTACGAACCCGCAGAAATATATCTACTACATCACTTTTATTCTTCATAACATATAATTATATCATACCTATGCAATGATGCATAAACGTCATAATGCTAATACGAGTCATAATGGGATAGGATTTCTAAACATCCAAATGTATTAATTCAAAAAGAGTTATTTTTTATTCATAACATAAAAATAAGACACTTGGTGACTCTTACTAAGAATACAAACTACACACAAACATTGTGAAATAGGAGATCTCCTCAAACTTAGACTCTATAAGAACGAAAAATAAAGATGATAATAACTGTCTTAAATAACAAATAAAAACATAACCTAGTCATCGATGCCAAACTCAAATTTTATTATTTTTGTCAATTTCAGATCCACATATACTAAACTTTGCCAGAACAAATATTATTTAAATAATATAAACCACTTTCTTAATAAATACGCCTAACTATCTTCTTTGTCTCGATATTTTGAAGCTACCAAAACAGAGATACATAAGAAGAATATAGTTCAACTATTAAATAATTTGTTTTATAGATAAAAGATTATTTGATAATGATAAAATAAATAGGCAAATCTGTAGAGACAAAAATAATGACAATATTACTGAACAAGCACCTGTCATTAGATAACTACATGTATTAGCATATATATAATACATTATTCTTAACTGGAATATTTATGATGTGAAAATTTTTTGAATAAAATATCGTATGATCCGTAGTTTCAGAATTTAACGTTCTATCTTATATTCCTTTGTGAATCTAAACAATAAAGCTAAGATTTTGGTTATATGTAAATAGAGAAACTAAGGATAGAACAGGTAAAGGAGCAGCAACAAATGATGTAGTCTGCGAAGAATCAGCTAATGTGAGGCCTTCAAAATCAGGTGCTATGTTAGAGATCATTTTGTTTTATTTTTTTCTTCTTCTTCTTCTTCAGTTCCTCTCACCCATCAGAATATCCAACTAATTTAAAACATGACCACGATTATGTCCAACTTTACCACGAGTCCATTGTCTCTCCAAAAAATGTGCACAATATTTTTAATGATGAGATATAGTAAATACTCGTCAAAATGTGCATTCGTTAGTATATAGGTGCTTAAAATATCCAAAAAATTATTTTTAATTTTAAAAAATATGTGATGACTGTTAAAATTTTATAATTATAAATATATAATTATAATGTGGATAAAATATAGTTATCTAACAAAATTTTGATAAAAATATTTATACGAAATTCAAATTCGTCATTAAAGAAATACCTATATAGTAATACTTTCGATAATCTTATATTTTTTATCTTACACTATTTTATTAAGATATAAAAATAAATGATTAATTATAAATATAATATAATTTAATAATTTATAAATTAGTATTATTAATTATTTTTATTGTCAATATTTTATCATACGGTAAGAAAAAAACCAGAAGTTGTTTCTTCAAAAAATTACAATTTGGGTTAACTCGGGCCTAACAATTTAATAATCGGGTCAAATTTTTTCAATCCTAATCTAACCCATATATTTATACGGGTCAAAATTTCTAACTCTAAATAAATGGATCGGTTTCGGATTGGATCATATATTGCCACCCCTAAATCGAAGAGGAGAAATAAACTTGGAATGGTATTCTCGAAATTGGAATAAAATCTCTTATTCTAACTTTTACTAGACTCTTGTTCCTACCTTCATTTATAAATGATCTTCGAAAAGAAATTAAACTAGAATGAGCCTTTTCTTTTGTTTTATTAGTGCGAAGAGTGGAAGAAGGGAGGTCAAATCAGTGGTTGGTTTCACTCGTTGTGCTAGAGGATGCAAAACATGATGCACAAGGGTAAAGGGTTGAGAGATGCCTCTAGAACATTGGTCAAGCACATGAAGGGTTGTGCCAGGCGCCAACAATTGCAAAATTGCACTTTCTCTAATCAAGAAGTGGTTCTTCTTTGTGGCAGCTTGTTAACAAGGTTGCGTCATCTGCAAGTGTGAACAACGAGTAAGAAGTTAACTAGAGTGGGGAAGACGTATATTATTACATAGGATCATGACCTAACATTAATTCGTGGATATTTTATTACATAACTCTTTTATTTTCCCTATTTTATTTTTCTAACCTTCTTTTTTAAAAAAAAATCTAAGTTATTTGTGACTAAAATGCACTCAATTCAATTAAAAGCATTGATCAAATTTTTGATTTTATAATAAACTTAAATTTATGATAAGTATTATGAAAATCTTTTTAAATATATGTTATAGTTAATTGGTTATGATACTCATTTCTTTTTAGTGACATGAGTTACCTCTTGGTAAAAAAGTTATTGTAAAATTATTGAGGTGGTGAATTTTGACTCTAGTGCGACTCTATGGACCCAAGTGTGACGTTGGTCACGATTGTAATCATGTAAGACTCTATTGGACCCAAATGCAACATGTCTTGTGCGTCCCTATGCGACCTAGAGATCTAGTGCAACCTAAGGACCTAGTGCGACCCTGTGCTATACAATTGTTTTTGGAGATGTTTGGCATTGCACATATACTACTTTTCATTCTCAAAAATTTTCACATTTTTCAATAAATTTTACAGTATTTAATTTTTTTAATTTAGAAAGTATAGATGGATTAACGTCATATAATCTTTATATCTATATTGTTTATTATTTTTTTAAAATACAAAATGTCAAGCTAGTTTTACAAAAATGTTTCAAAATAAATTCCATTTTAAAAAATATCGTTACATTAAGCACTTCAAGACGTCTCTTTAAACCAATGTGCAACAAAATGCGACCTAATCTAGTGTGACCTTATGCCACTTAGCAAACCAAACAACACTGCTATGAAAACAAAGAAAACGAAAAAATATATTTTAACACATCTCGTGCAATCGATTTTAATAATCATTGAGAACAAGAGTTAATCGAGTAGATTTCGCTTGAGAGCCGATGGTGCCGAGAGCCGGCGAGTGATCAGATTGAGCGAAAAATAACTTTGGGTGAGTTCTTTTTATTTAGTGAAACCATAAATATACATAAACAAAATATTAAAGATATTTTGGTCACTTTTCATAAATAATGGATTAGATAAATTTAATAGGTAAAAAAGGGTTAGAAAAACCAATTGAAGGAAGAAGTGTTACTTAATCAAACAAGAGCATCTCTCAAGGTTAAGTGAATTCAAAAAAACGTTCGCGTGCAAGACATGACAGAAGTCTTCAAAAGAGAAGTAGACAACATGCCGAAATTAGTTGAGGTATTTATAAGGGTGACAATTCGGATTCCTAAATCGATTCCGGATCGACCCATATAATAATCGGGTCAATATTATTAAACTCTAATCCGACCCATTTATTTATATGGGTCAAAATTGTCAATCCTAATCCAACTTATTTAATAATCTGGTTAAATTTGGATCAACCCATTTAACAATTAAAATTATTAAAATAAAAATTATTAATTATGATATATCTAAAAAGAAAATATTAATTTTGATAAAATTTATAAATTATGTAAAAATTAGTTAAATTAAGATATGTTAAAAAATATATATACAAATTAAATTTAATTTTTTTGCTATTATTTTCTAATTTTTATGTAATTTATACTATATAAATAGTTAAACGGATTAAACGGATCAATTTCAGGTCAATCCGAACTCGATTCGAATTCGTTTAAATTTTCGGACCGATCTGAAATCGAATCAAATCCGACTAAAACTTGACCAGAATATAATTTTTTTGGATCAGTTTCGAATCGGATTCACATGTGGATTCTAAAATTACCACCCGTAAATATTTACGAAAAGGCGACCGATGTACTTATATAATGCTTCGTTCTCTTCGGAGATTTCCAATCTTTATCCTTTCTTGCCCTTTATTACAAAAATAACTTAGGATAACTCATGTCTGATAGAGGAGACAATATCTCGAAATAATTATTCCAAATCAAAGCAATTTTGTGTTCGGAAAATACAGTTCCATCTTATCTTTCGTTTTTACCTTATCCCGTAATTCCTATTGTCCCTGAAAAGTACAACCACTTTAAGGTGACGCGATGGTGATGTCCCAAATTTTCGAAAGTATTCCCCGAGGGTTTTGAATGTCACTTCTGACATCACAATGGAAGTCGATATACATCTTAGAACATACCTGCGCATTCAAGGAGCGATATTGCATTGCTTCGAACCTCAATAAGACTTGCAGACTGCTAGCCTGTAAGTAGATTCTTTCTACAGGTGTATTCATTTAGCTCATTCTTGCCACAAAGAAATATTCTTTATAAATTACGAGCTCACGAAAGAATATGAGTTAAGAAGTCTTTAAGAAGCACAAACACAGTTCACATGTTCATTTTGACTAGCAGCAAAAACAGCAGCCTAGCATCTATGGACGGAGGGTAAAATAAGGAATGAAAGAATTGAGCCTACGCCAGCTAAACTACAGCACCTAGGAAGAAATTCTTCGAAAGAAAAACTGAATGATCTTTTTATGACACCCTTGAAGAAAACAGGTGATCTTCAAATGCTTCAGCTAGAGTCGCCCTTCTGCATGTCCTCTTCAGATTTCCACACAACGTCTTTCAGGTTGTTCGACAGCTTCTTATAGAACTGCAAAGTGCAAATAAAAGAGAATTCACACAGAGGCTGGAAGGTTCTAGTAGTATTTAAGTTCGACATGAGATGTTGCTTTGTTAACAGAAAAACAATAAGAGCAGTTATTTCTATAAGAATCAATTGTTTAAAATTGACATTATTAGAATCAAATTTACATTTGAAGCTGCTTGGCAAAATTTTAGCTGGACTCTTGAACTGCTTCAGAACATACCTTGTGAAATTCCAGTGTATCTCCTTTAGATTTGCGCACCTCAACCATATGCAAAGATGGAGCCACTTGAAATATCTGCAAAGTATCACATTGTGATAGTTAGAGAACCATTTGATGTCAGGATCTTAATTTGCATGCATTTTTTGATTACCTCCGTGGCGATGTTGAGATTGCCTTTCCTTCCTGCTTTAACTTTCTCTAGCCTCATCTGATAGATTAATTCCATGAGAAAAGAGGAAAAGAAATCCAATATTGAGGATTGACAACAACAACAAAAACGCCCCTATTAAAGATCCAAATCAAGTTCTGAAAAGCTTTCTGCAAAAGATACTGAATTGCAAATTTACCTTATAATTTTTCTTCTGGACATCAAAACCAAGTGGCTTTGCAGCTTCTTCTATCTTGCTGACAATTTCATTGGCTGGACACTTGGATGTGAACCTTGTTTCTCTCTTGAATTCCTATACATAAATATGATAGAAATACTTAGCTACGCATCATTAAAAAGTAATAACTAGGCGTATCCAGTTCTTGGTATCTTCAGAAACCAGATAAGAGTCAGATAATTTTACAGTACTTGCTCTGTGTCAAACAAATTGCCAAGATTCAACCCCTTTGACATTGAAATTAGTTCAAATGCGTTCATCGGTGCTGGTTGCTCTTCCTTACTCTCTGTTACATGATGTTCCTGATGCAAATAAACTGATACATGTTAATTAGAGAATCATCAAATATTAGGAAAAGCTTCAATTAGAGACTTTCTCTCACTTCTTTATCCTTGAAAACAGCATCAATGTCATCCAAACTTGTCTCATACTTCTCATCGAAGAGAGGAGGCTTATACCCTTGCTTGAACCATTGATCTTCCAGTATTTCAGATATTGGTATCCGCTACAAACAATTAAACAAAGACCAACTTTGAGTTACCCATTCATTGACCTTGTCACCATCACTCTTCAGTTTTTGACATGAAAAAGTTGCTGGAGCGCAAAGTTTCATCGTTCGTTATCACGAAAATGGGCACAGCTTTCACGATATAAATATATCAAATAAGTTAAATACCTTTGCTGGGTTTGGTTCTAGTATTCGTGCTAACAGCTTCTTAGCGCCAGAAGATAACCAGGATGGATATGTGAAATCAGCAGCTGAGATCTGCATACAATCAGTATGCCATCAATCAAGGAAAGGTAGAAAACGAGTATGATTGCCAAATCTGTATGGAGCTCACCTTTTTGTAGAGTGTGAAGAGGCTAGGATCATCGAAAGGCAAGTACCCTGCTAGCAATACAAATAGGATGACTCCACATGACCATATGTCTGCAGTTGCCCCGTCATAGCCTCTATCATCGAGGACCTGCAATTAATGCAAAAATGACAAAATGTACTGCTTTGAGCATCAACAGGATCATATTTCAATAATGACAGAATTACCTAGACCCCTCACCTCTGGAGCAACATAATTTGGAGTTCCACAGCTAGTATGAAGCAAGCCATCATCCTGAGTAAAGGATGATAGAATTTATAAGTACACCTTTAGTAGGAGGCCATAAGCATGACAATTTTTTTTTTAAATATTTAAAATAAGAATAATATACACCCAATTGAAGTATGATTCTTCTCTTGTAAATCTAAGACATGTCTTTCTAGAAGATAGTAAATCACATGATCAGTCAAATGATAGACAATATGGTTTGTTGTCATGCTAGACGCCCTTCGTATTCCATCACAAGTTCTCTCTTCACAACTATTCTCTGTAAACATGGTAAGTTCCAAACATCGACATTGCATATGTAGGATCAACTAGAACATCAGTCAGAAAGCCTGTTCTGTAGATATCTTTTTTATTTCTTCAAAAGGAATATGATCAAAGTTTATATGCTAACTTCCCTGAAGTTCTCCTTATGATAACATACAAGCTTGCAATATAGAGCAATAAGTGCAGATCCCGCAAAAGCATAAGGTAAACTAAATTGTCCTTCATATTAGCAACAAAACCAGTAGTTAAACCTGTGCCAGTATATAAATTATGTCGTAGAGGGATTGAATGATGTTTAACAAT
This sequence comes from Acanthochlamys bracteata, assembly GCA_019914995.1. Lineage (NCBI taxonomy): Eukaryota > Viridiplantae > Streptophyta > Magnoliopsida > Pandanales > Velloziaceae > Acanthochlamys > Acanthochlamys bracteata. Next base: position 4,671,315 of record CM034140.1, on the reverse strand, counting down.
TACCCGGACTTGTTGAGACAGTGCACTTAGTCCAAAATCAGAAATTTTCAGGTTGCCATAGGCATCAAGTAGTAAATTCTCAGGCTGAGAAAATACAAAATAAAATAATCAATGCAATATTTCCTTTAGAAATGTTCAGAAATCAGATACAGACAAAGCACAATGGATTGTCAGAGATGTACCAAGAAATGCATACCTTCAGGTCTCTGTGGTAAACACCTCTGCTGTGGCAATAATCAACAGCATTGATTAATTGCTGAAAGTATCTCCTTGCTTCATCCTCCCTCATACGGCCATAATTAACCTTCACAATGAAAATTTAAATTGTACATTAGCGAACCTCTTAGGAGAACATAAGATGAAATGATAAGCTAGAGCAACAACAACAACAATAAACCAAGCTTTTATCCCACTTGAGTGGGGTCAGCTACATAAATTTGTTTTCTCCATTCTATTCGATTATAAACCAGATCCAGTAAAATATCAGTTCTTCTAAATCCTTCGCCACCACCCTAGGCCAAGATATTTTTGTCTACCCCATTTTCTCCTAAAATACTCAAATGGGATTACATCACTCTTATGCACTACAGCATCTTTTGGTCTACGGTGCATAAGAGTGATAAGCTAAATAAAGGTAAATTGCCCCTTCCAAGAGAATCTAATCAACAAAATTTCACCTAAAAAAGATCAGAAACTGACCTTTTCTTTTTACTGAAGAAGCAAGAAAAAGATAACCATCGAGCACAGAAAAGACTTACTATCTTGTCAAAGAGCTCCCCTCCGGTGACAAACTCTAGAACGATAAATATTTTAGTTCTGCTGCCCATTACCTGAAAGAAATATTGAGGATTCAATAATTGTAGTAAATGTGCTACTGGTTCTATCAAAAAGTTTATGACATGCCAATTCATTGTTTTGAAATGCTCAATTATGTAGTATGGGGTACATGCCAACGTAAGCACTGTGTTACCGGGATAATGGACAATGAATGTTGTTATAATATATATATATATATATATATATATATATATATATATATGTGTGTGTGTGTGTGTGTGTGTGTGTGTGTGTGTGTGTGTGTACATATATATACATATATATATATATGTGATATATGTGTGTCTGCGTATTTAGATGCATGCTGCCCTAAAATAGTTACAGTGAAGCATACATGAGTACACGACTTGCAAACATTAAAAGGAAGAAATGAAATATATGATAAATACGAGTACAGTTGTAATATAGTAATACATAGGGGCACAACGTCACCCAAATATTCTCAACACTCCAGAGGCTATCTCACAGTTAATATACTAAGGAAAGGATTGCCAATTAATTGGCAGGAGGCATATAAGAAGTTTCAATAGAAATATATATATCCTAGAGCATTTCAGGATTCTAAAACAAAAACATAACAAGATCCACGTTGCTATGCATTTAAAATTTAAGCAAGTTGCTATTATAACTTGATTTCACCAATATCAAGAGGAGACTTCAAAGTACGTACACACTATAAAAGTAATAGTCATGGTCCTTGAATTGAATGTAAAATCTAATAGTGAGATTCTAGCATAGCACATACCCACCAACATAATGAAAAGATAGTAAAGGTTAGGAGAGAAATATCATAAAGGTATTTTAGGAGCAACCTCACATAAGCGAACTACATAGGGATGCTTTATCAATTTCATTGTGGCAATTTCTCGTTTAATCTGCAGATACAAGAATTATTCATCATTAGTGACTCAAAAAAGTTGTAAAAATGTTATAAAACTAAATTAGTATTAGAACAACCCAATTAATAGATAAGCAGTCAATTATTCAACAATGTACGTTTTTAAGACAAATATACAGAATTAATTCTAGTTCTCTACTGCCTGTTTCTCCCTAACCAGCATACATAGCTCTTTCTGACAAGTTATACATAGAGGTTTCTTCATTGCTTTATTGACAAGTCATGACTAATTTGTGCAGAAATCAGGGATCATAAATTATTATTTAAGTGGCCAAGTGATAAACCACATAGACTAGCCTCTTACAGAGAGGTGCTCTAATATCAAATTTGGAATTATACCTAGATTAGATATAATAAAAGAGAAGCTCATAACTCTTCAAACATTTATACATGTTTATTCTAACCCAAGAGTTATAGCATAAAAACCAAAATGTAGCAAGGAAGGGCATTGCGGGTGACCTAATGGTTGGGTTCAGTAGAAGGAGATTTGTAAATCAAAGACCATATCTGGCATAAAATGGGAAGTACAGTGCAAAATCCTTAAAAAGGGAGAGGGGAAGCAAACAAAATGATGAATGAAACAGTATACTCAAAAAGTTAAAGATAGTACAAATGCACAAAGTCGCTTGCGATCACTGTAGGCAATCAATGTAAAAGACAAAGGGGCTTGGCGACAAGTGATTCAACGAATCGAAGGTGGTCCGGGTTCCAAAGTTAGAGATAATACTGATGTATACCACCTAGTGCTTTCAAATTAAAAAAAAAAACAATAAGAAAAAATAAATAAAACTAAAGAACCAAAACAAAATCTGGTGTTCATACCGTGTAGGATGATTTAGAAGAATGTATAAAATATAATGCATTTTTTGGTATAACTAACAGGATTAGTACAACTGAGCAACTTCACAGTCATAGAAAGTGACAAAAATAAGAAACAGATTGATTGTTGCTAAATAACATCTTAGCAAGTGTAAATATTGCCATATATTAACTATGCTCATACTATAGTATTTCACAATAGTATATTGATAAAGTAAATAGGAATAACATGCAGATAGACACACAGTGCACAGACATATGACTTGCACTAGAAAGAGAAGGAAGGAACTAGACTGTATATTAGCACATTCATTGTAATAACGAATGACATGCACTCACATAACTGTCTCAAGAGTATCAACCTTCAACAAAGATACTCCCTGTTAAGCTCTTAATTAGTATTTCCTATGGTATCCTATGGTTACTAGGATGCATTGATGGTGCTTCCACAAGTAAATGAGAGTTGTCAAAATTACAAAGACAAGTGCTGATGTGAGGTTAAATGACCAATAAAAGTGATGGGATAGAGTCATATGCTTTTATTTTTTTAGTATATAATTATTTTTTAAGTATGAAAACTTTGGATGGCTATACCTTTAAATATAATATCAAGTTGACCACTGCTATTTACCATAACTTTAAGCATGTAATCAAATAATGATAGATGTGGCACATTACAGTTGATAGTGATGTTTTATCTAAATTCGAGATAGCAAATAAAATAGTGACACTTTTATCAAGATCATGAATTATATGATAACATAGTATGTTTTAGTCAAATTGGGATGTCTCATAAATAATCTTTAAGTACTCAGAAGACTAGCATTCTAATTACTTGATAGATGGCTAATAGGAACACTTTTAACACAATGCAAAGACAACTTTCCCTTGCAATCTACTAAGAAAACAGCCTTTTTACTATTTCTAGAAGTGTTCACCAAACAACATGTGAAATTTTCTAAAAGCATTCCGAGACTCACATTATCATCGTTACTTTATTAGATCAATACGAACTTGACCCCGACAAATTAAACAGGTTGGGGTCAGTTTCTAATTGACTTATGTAACACGTATAATCACTTGTATAACACATATTATTTAATAATTAAAAAATATCTAGAGCAATACATTAGATTTTAATTTAATTATATATTTTTTGCTTAATTTATCATAGTTTGATTAAATTCTTACTTAATTATTTTATTAAAATTAATATTTTCTTATTTTGAAAATACAATACCTAATCACCTACTATTTTTAGAAGTTGATTTTTATTATTTTTAATAATTTTGATTAACAAATAAGTTTCTCCAAGTTTGACCCGGTTAGTAATGAATTGGATTAGAGTTGACAATTAATCCATAAATATATGGATCGAATTGGCACTGAGCAATTTTAACATGGTTATTAAATTGGTCAACCATATCAAGCCGGTTAACTCATATTGCCACCCCTAAAATTTTGGTAGTTGAAAACTAATTATATCTAAATATTATCTTAACTTGATTTCACTATAACATGAACCCCAAGTTAATAAACCCAAACAAATCCAAAGAAACCAGTCAACTAATAATGTTAGTTTACAGCTATGAGTTCATTTTCTATAAAAATTCTAGGTATCTAGAAGGGATGATATAAGAATGGCCTTGGGAGTTAAACCCATTGTCGCATCACAGAGAGTCAAACTTCTAACCTGCATAACATTTTCAAGGATGTCTCTACCGGTTCACCTCATAGTATTTGACGAATTAGCTTACTCCAACCCACCAATATAAGAACTTTCGTATAGAGTTGGTGGTTTGTACACTAGGTATCCAAAAATATTCAACCAATTGTCATCTTTCATTCATTTTTTCAAATAATTCAAAGCCAAGGTTTAACTATTATAACTTTGAGAGGGAATGCTAAAACTTCTATAGTATATTTGTTGTAGGAACAGATTAGTGTTTCCATTACATAAGTCTGCCTAATTAGTTAATTGCAATTTAATGTTTCTAAACTCCTATAAGTAGAAGATATTTATGCTTTCAGTCGAGCAACTGCTTTAATATATGCAATATCTTTGATCGATCTATTTTTTCTCTACAAGTTTACAAACATATTTTACTTCATCTTCCAGATGATATTTTGCTAGCTTTCCCAAGAACTATTTCAGCATCAGCCATAAAAATAAAAAAATAAAAAAAATTACGTATGACTTAATCAGCTTTGAAACTTCATGCCATTTTTTTGACTTTTGGGTTGCATCTTTGGCATATGTTTCCATGCTACATGTGGCCTTCAAGCCATTATGTAACATTTCAGTGGACAATTCTCTCTGACAACCAACAACAAATATTTAAACCAGTCCTTACCTCAAATTTATATCTTTTCTATGGTACATTTCATGAACTCGAAAATAAAATTGAAAAGTGTAAAGGTTCTAGAATAGCTCGACTCTTGTCGATGCGTGATCATGGATGACAATTCCTCGAACCATCCTTTTAATTATAGCCATGGAGCCCAAGAATCTGAAATTCTTGGCGATACGATTACATGAATAATGCCACAACAGACTGGGTTTCATGGACTTAATTTAAATTTGAACATGCACCGCCTTCATTCATCGTTATACTTCTTTAAGCTACCTACTTATATGTGTCTAACACTATTCATCTTGATCTCCATGTTAACCTAAGTGGTCTCATGCACTTCACGTGCTTAGATCACTAGACCAGGGACAATATGAAGCAAATATCTTAGAATCGGGTATCTTCCCTTATATATCAAATCTTTCAATTTTGGCAGAGCCTCCAGTAAGATATTCAAATTTCACTTGTACTAGGTATCTTCTAAAAATCAATGTCAATATAAATTTTGCAGGTCTTAGTGTAAGCTTTATCTAAACTCGAGTTTATATAGATTTGAGTTTCAGGAGTGATGTCAGAATTACAGTACAAACATACATTACTAGGAATAATTCACTGATCTCCTTCGTGGGGGTTTCCTAACCAGTTCTTTCAAGTTAAGTTCTCATGAGCATCCATGGAAGAGAGTATGTATGCTTACGGATTGAGGAAATTGATGATATTCTCACATTGTTCTGTCATTTTCAACAAAAATCACCACAAAAGGCTTCCCTTTTTTTCAACATTTCATGCTCATGACGCCTATTCAGCTCTCTATATAAGTAAAACTTTCAGGTCTCATGAAAATGTGTCTCAGCACGAGTACCAGTAATAAATGTACCATCAATAAACTACATAGATGAACTAAAAATCTGGATCAACTGTAAGGATATCTTTCTACGTACGTTTCTTTATGCATAAATCTATGATCCGTACACCAAACGCTATAAGGAAAGTTGAGCAATTAAGTGCACTCACATATAGCAACTACAAGTAAAAGCCTTATGCACAAAAATGAATTTCCTGTCAGAATTCATGATTACCGGTTTTCAATAAGCTATCACGAAATGAATTTCTATGTTGATCAATGCACACGCAAAAACAAAATCCACAACCAAGAATGTATCAAGAAAGGTAAAAGCAAACAGGCTAGCTTCATCCTCTAGAAAGTACGCCCTTTCAGGAAACATTTGATTGGATAATTGCAATTGTAGATTTTTGTCTCTCTTTCCGATGTTTCCATATGTGATATTTCTAAAAATTGACTCATAGAAATAATAAATAAATGTTAATAATCACTACGAGATTCTTGGGTGAATGCAAAAAAGAAAAACATTTTAGAATGATTAGTACGTATGAAGCACCTGCTCAACCAGTTTGTGCTTGAGAACTTTCTCCTTGTCCAGAATCTTAATAGCAACAGGTTCACCAGTCTCAGAATTCCTTGCAAACCTGACCTTTGCAAATGATCCTTCCCCAATTGTTCGTCCGAGTTCATACTTCCCAACACGACGCCTCACTTTGGTGGCAGTCTCAGTCATTTTGTGTCTTGAAACATGCATTAAAGTCTAACAAGTTTAATTTCATAACTTCACATAATTTAACTTTGCAACTCAAGTCAACTCAACCACTGCAAATGCAACTTAGCGAAAGAATTGAAGTTCATCTCTGAGAACAGAGTAAGCACGCACCTATTTAAATCAGTCTGCTGTCTCCAAATCCAGATCAAAGGATTCCTGCTGTGGAACAAGAAAAAACGAAATGACCAAAGAAAAAGAATATAAAGTGAATTGTAAAAACAGAGTATAACTACATACCAGGCATAAGAAGGTATGAGTTTTACCAACAGCTTCAGGTATTGATATTGAGTATGCACTAAAAGGCATAGAGTTAAAAAGGGGCAATGATTAAAGGTGTTCATTAGACAGATAGTGCATATGCTTTAGAAACACATATAATATCTCGCAAGTTAATTCCAAAAGCAATGATATTTTGAACCCACCCAGTAAACCCTACGCCATACACAATGGTGGCACAAGCGGTGTGCAAAACCATCATCATATTCCACGAATTCATGTAATATTAGGAAACTCATCTATACAACAAATCTATGTTTGGTCTCCTTTACATGCAGCCCTATGTTAAATTACATCAACACCAGCAATGTGCCAGGTATAATAATAACTAAATAAATGTACAATGTAATCCTGTGACAATTTGTTGGCAACAAATAAGCCAAACTTTGAAAGATTTAACAGAAAAAAATCCAAAAAGACTAAGGACACTTGGGCTGACAAATTCAAATCAGTAAAAGTAAAATTAGTACAAGACATTACTTTATTTTCATTAAGAACAAGAAGCATAGTTGATCTATGATCTATGTGACCACACAGTAGAATCCTATGCATGGAAGTATATCCAAGTGAAATTTTAACAATACAACAAAGTAAGGTTTAAGTAACAACCGGGTTCTTATGAAGTGAAGCACAATTCACTTCAGAAATCAATTTTTGTTTTTCCTCATGCATGATAATTCTTGACTTTAAAGGTTAGATTATGCCATGGCAGTTGGCACCTTCTTCATATATAAATCAATTCAAAATTTTAACAGAACCCTTACATCTAGTTTATACACACAACCTCTACTTCATAAATTGTGGAAAAGCAAGTCTGAAGCTATAAAATAAAACCTGTTATCAACAACAATGGCATAAGAACGTACTATTACTAGCAAGTGAATGAGAAGCCAGAAACTTCCTAAACATCAGATTCATGCTGACTAAACCAAATTATTAAGAAAAGGTTTCGTAAAGAAATGCTCAAAAAAAAAAAAAAAGAAGTATTGATTAGCACAATTTCCATAAAGAGAAGAGAGAAGAAATATGAAATTCTTTAAATCCATTTAGACCAAATCTCCTTTCTTTAAATGAAAACTTAACTAAAAACTGCAAAGAACTTGGGGCACTAGAAATGAATCAAACAAAGAATACGTGGGAGACATACCACCAAATATTGGGTACCCGAAACCTGCCTCGTGAGACTTGAGAGCGAAGCAGAAAGATAAAGCCAGAAGTAGCTTGAATTCTTGAAATCCAAGTTCTATAAAATTAGTAAAGAAGATAGAAGCAGAAGAAGGGGCAAACCCAGCCAAATTTGGAAGCAAGGTGTGTTGCTGTTGAATGCTAAAGACCACCCAAGTGTTGGCCGTACGGTTTTGTGCGGGAGATGTCATATAAGCCTATATCATTTTTTAGTTTAACCCAACAAATTCTAACATGGTTTTTATTCACACCATTTTTCTAATCACTTAAAGTAAAATCATTTTTAAGTTTTAATTTTTTATCTCCCAACAATATTTTTTATATTTCGATTATCTTACTGTTAAAATGTTTTAACAACCTTAGTTCTTGAATACAAAATAACTAACACTAATAAAGTTAGTTTAACATTATTATACTAAACTATATTATCAATGTATAAATATAAATGAAAAAATGCATATTATTGAATGAATGGCAATAGCCGCAATACATACAGCAATTTCTTCGTGCATTTCGGGAGGAGCTAGTGTAGGGGACCAAACACATTTGAAGTGGTATCTGAAAGTTTTTTTTTTTTTTTTTTGGTTTAAAAATTTTAATAAATTTTATTAATAATAAAGTTTATGATTTAAATTTTGTTATTATTTTTTAAAAATAAAATATATTTTAAAATTTCAATAACTTTTTTTATTTTAAATAATCTTTTTTTAAACAAACTTTCGGAGATTTTCTATAAGGACGTGTTTTAAATGTCCGTAACTGAGTTTCGTGAAAGTAAAAATAAAATGTAGAATTTTTTGAAAAATAAAATAAAAGTAGAGTTCAATATTTGTGTTTCAATAGGTTTCAAAAATATGTTGAAAATTAAAAAATATAGTTGTATTAAAAAATGTGCAAATAAAAAAATTGAAACTAGAGTTTCATATATAGAAGTAGAGTTCTGAGTTTTTTATGTAATTAAAATATATGAACTGTTAGAAACTCAAAATATAACAGAAAAAAATAAAATTACGAACGTTTGAAACACGTCCTAAGTCTCATGTGCGATATTTCTCTTTTCCTAATTTTGCTTCAAAGAACAAAATGAAAAAAAAATCCCCCATTTCTGAACATACCAAGATAAATAGCATAGTTTGAACATAGGATGATAAACAGCATAACTTTCTTCTGGCATTATTTACCACTGGACTCGTGTTTTGTGTGAGGCAGGAAAAACAGCGATAAAAAGCACAGTTGTTGTATATCAATTACAAAGAGTTATCAGTTACAAGGTGAAGAAAAGGACAAAATGCAACATGGAAAAGGGCCAACAAAGCCTTCAAAAACTATAAGAAAGGACAAGGTCTTCCCTCCCTCCTTACGTGTGTACCGTACAGTCCACATGTAATGACAGAGCCTCTCTCCCTTCACGCTTTCAATGGGTTCATCAACCCATTCATATCCCAAGAACCTGCTAGAAGGGACCAGGATTTCTGATATTTTTAATAAAAGGTGAATTTAACAAAAATAAAAAAAAATGCAAAACAAAGTTAGCAAAAGTAAATTTCTAATTAAACTATGTTAATTAAATTTGAAACAAAATTTAAATGTAATCAAAATTCAGGGCAAAATAAAAAATAAAATTTAGAATTATAGTAAACCATGTGGAGTAATTCGAAATCAAAATTTAGAGAGACAAAATAAAATTTAAAAAATTAAAATAAGTCCTATGAAATATTTCTCCAACCAAAGGACATGCTAGTCTATTTAGGGGTGGCAATATATTATCTGATTTAAAAACGCGATCCGAAATCGACCCACTTAATTAGAATTAGAGTTAAAAAATTTGATCCGTATAAATATATAAGTTAGGTTAGGATTTAACAAATTGAACCCGGTTATTAAATAAATTAATCTGAGTTAATACGAAATTGACCCATCAAATCGTATTGCCACTTCTTAAAGAATAATTTTTTTCTGATTTCTTCTTACCGTTTAATAAATTTTTGGCAATATCAAAAAATCGATAATTATAATTTATAAATTATTAATTATATTATATTTATAATTAATTGTTTATTTTTTATATTTTAGTAAAATAGTGCAATATGTGAATTACAATATTATTGAAAGTATTCACCAAAAATATCGTGCACATTCATTCCAATTAATTTTATATTTTCACTCAAAATTAAAAATATAAAATTAATAATTAATAATTTTAATTATTAAATGAATCGATCTGAATTTTATTCGATTATTAAATAGGTTGGCTTATGATTGATAATTTGATCCGTATAAATTCATAAGTTGGGTTATGATTGAACGAATTTGACCTAATTGTAAATGGGTTAACCCAAAATTGATCTACTAGTCAAATTGTCATCCCTAAGGAAATATCCATTTGTTCATATTATTCGATAGATATTCAAGAAAGTTTTCAACTGTTGGTTGATAAGAATCCTTTTTTATCATTATTAGACACTAAATCAAAAAGTTACTCATGCATAGAAATAAATAAATTAATATTTTTATTAATGATCATGTAATGATTATTTATTCCTTCTCTGAAATTTTTCTTTGATTTCTTTTTTTGATTGACTGTAGTTTGCTGATGTGAATGCGATACTATCCTCTTAAAAGGCTCTTCAAAGTTTAAAGTGAATCGGATTTGAATTGAAATTCCAAATTTATCTAACAGCTCAATAAGTATCCTAGGATTTCTACTACAATGCTATCCGAATTTGTGTTAGATTTTTTCTAATAACTACTATGATCTCTTTACATAGAAATAATCTTCAGGATATCCTCTTCAATCAGTATATAATAATCAGTTCGAAATTCAGACACATAGCTAAGATATAAGGATTTGATCTTGATCGGTTTAGAGTTGTCAGTATGCCGAAACTTTCCATCTTTATAGTTTACTAGATATTCTCCAATTCTCTTCATAAAATATTCAAATAAACTTTCTAAATGTATTCTCAATTGTTCTAGTATTTTCTGAAAATACTAGTTCTTGGTTGGAACGATGAGATAAAATAAATTTGGCTTGGGCACATGTGTATGTCACGGTTCTATCCATTAGTTGACTTGGTGTGTCCATCTAATTTGTTGATTTTATGTAAATTTTATTAATGAATATATTTGGCTCAGATTGGACTATAAATAACTCTTGATGTCATCTTTCAGTAACAAAATTGGATCTTCAAAAATTACTCGAGCTGAGAAATATCGATGTAATTTACTGTCCAGATTGGTTCATTTGGTTGCATCCAGAAATGGCAGAACTAAACAACGAACTTCTCTAATTTTTGTGGAATTTGTTTCTTCATAAAATAATCTAAAGTTTTGATTGTAATAATTTCAAGATGTTTGCTATTCTTAGAAAAAATCGGATCTCTAAAATCTTGTTGAGTAGAAAGATAACAAATTTACCATGTGTTATTCACAGGCACTGTATACGTGATCCAGTAGAGTTGGGCAGTGTGATCTACAGTCTTTACAGAAACTTTCTATCTTCGATACTTTATAGGATTCCTTTCTCTTTGTCTTGCTTTACTATCATACTCTCTTTCAACTGCAATAAAGAAATCTTCATTAGGTGCTTTAAATAGGAAGACAATGATGTGCAAAGTAGGCAACCTAATAAGACTTGAACACTTAGCGAAAATCTACTTGTGTTCTGTCAAACTCTATATACTACTCGAATCTAATGTATATTTATCTAAAGCTAATAATTATTATCAAATATGTGTTATCATCAAAATGCTTGAAATGTCTAACACAATATTAAGATTTCTTCTTTTCAAAAGCTCGCATGAGTTATGGAACTTATGAATGCATGATTGATTATATATGTTGTGCGAACAGCTTCCACCCAAAAATAATTAAGCAGATTTTGTTCAAACAATATGGTTCTAGCCATTTCTCAAGCACCCTATTTTTTATTTCAACAATACTATTTTATTGAGTAGTTTTATGAGTTAAGAAATTATTTAAACTATTTTGCATCAGAAAACTTAGTCAAAGTAGAAATCTTGAAATTATTTTCCATGATCACTTCATAAAATAATGATTTCTAAACCAAATTTGTTTGTCTTTTTGAAAAAGCTTGTAAACACTTAAACACTTCTAATGCACTATTTTTGTATGCTAGAAAAAACACCCAGCTGAACCGTGTATAATCGTCAACTATTACAAAGTAGTAGTACTTACCTTTTAAGCTTGCAACTATTAAGAGACCAAATAAATTAATATGTAATAGTTATAGTGGTTTGCTTGTGGTAACTACCTATTTAGGTTCGAATGAGTATCTGGTTTGCCTCCTTCATGCATACATCAAACAAATTTTCTAGACTCTGATTAGCTTCAGGTAGATCCTTTACTAGATTCAGTTTTGAAAGCTTAAGTAGAATTTTAATGTTGCAATATCTAAGCCTTTTGTGCCTTATACTTTCTTAGTGGCTTATAGATTAAAAAAAAATTTGTGATTAGTAAAATCATCAATGTACACATTACTTTTTTTCATTCAGTATTTTCTATCTAGATGCATGCCATGTTCAAAATGGAGCAGTAATAATTTTCAAATTTTACCTTAAAATCATTATCACATAATTTCTTTATACTTAATAGATTGTATTTTAATCCTTTGACATGTAAAGCAATTCTATGCAAAGACATGAACGGTTACCAATTTTGCTAATACCATTGCCTCAAAGGATTACATTTCCACTGTATTTCTTTGGAAGCATTTTGTATTCCAATCATATGCCTGGATCAACCACTGTCTAAATACCGTCTACTCTTCTTTTGGCCGCTTCTTTCTTCTACTCCATACAAAAGTAGTTTTAATGTTTAGATATATAAATTACTTTACATTATTAGCGGTCTGTCTATTCGCATAACGATTTTCATTCAGTCTATAGTAGCTATAGAGAATAAGTGCACTGATATCTGCCTTTGAACCCAAATTATTTTTATTTTATTAGCTACATATTCATTTAACTAAACATGTAGATTCTCATTCAATGACTGTAGAGTTCTATTTTTAGCACATGATGCCTACATGTAGACATTCATATGATCATAATCAGCACGTAGAGTATCTTTAATTATATCTATTTTATCTTTTAGAGCAATTTTTAAAATGAGTCATTTTTTATTCAGACATTCATTCCTTTCTTAAGGTTACGTTTGTACACTTTCATAATATAGTTTGCATTAGCATTTATGTATTTTGTATACAATTCATCAAACACTTCTCCAATTCTTCATTAGAGTCATCATATTTAATAGAGCTCACCTCATTGAAATCTTCATGATTAGGCATTTGGTAGAGGTTGAACATGTCATGTTGATTGTTCTACTTGATTTTAACTCTAAACCTCATTCAAAATGACTTGTCAAGCCCTCGAACAACATCTTACAAAGAATCAATTAAGCAAATAAGCTATAGGCTTGGGGGCTGTTTGTAAATATATTCAGTCTATTTTAATAACTTTATTTCATTTCATATTTTTAATAAATTTTTTATAATATTATAAAAACTTATATAAAAATTATAAAAATATAAAAAAATTTATATTGTAAGATCTTATTATTACTTATTTTTATAATTTTTTTAAAAATAAAAATTATTTTTAAAATATAATAAAAATATTCGATATTTTAAAAAATTCTATTTTAAAACTAATCTCAATTGTGCGCTTAAAATGAACGATTAAACAGCAACATAATTGTTCATGCTGCCAATATAGCTAGAAAAAGTACATGAATGGACACCACTATGCGTGATTACATTCTAGACAAATAGATATTTCCCTTTCTAAGTTTCATAATCAAATTGAAGAACATTTCACATTTGTGCTAAAAATACTTGGACCGCAAAATGTCGTGACCATCAACTTAAGAAATTAATCAAGACACGGAAATATTCACACCACAAATCTATAAATAACAAAAAATAACGAAATTGCAAAGTCAAATACAAATTATGGGTGGCCAAAAAGAGGAGTACTCCATAAGACTCTCCGGTCTGTGTATTTCAGATAAATATAAAAGGCAGTGCTTCCATCATTGAGTATATGCTGATATCAACTCTATAGTAGTCTTAGCCTGATTCTGACCTATCATGGTCAGATATAAACATTTCAAAGGGAGCCTGTGACATTTCATATACAAGCCACAAACATCTATTTCTCTGGTTCTTAGACTTCATACTGATAAGATTACATACAAGTAAAAGACAAATTTGGAATTCGATTTCTATTGTTGAGAACAACATGTACGGGCCTAAAGTTGTTTAGTAGAAAGTGAATCTTCTCCAAATACTTTAAAAGTAATGTCTAATACGTATCGTAGGACCTTTGTAATCTAATTGCACAAGTCATACCTCTTGTGAAATGCAGGAGCCAGTTGATTTTCAATTTCAATAATTCATAAGCCCTTTGTTAGTGCATTACTTCAACTTGACAATCTGAAAAAGAGAGTGTAGTGACTACTCCTGGAGTCACGTAACAATGGCAAGAAGGAAAAGCTGCATTAGAAACAACTGTATGAATACATAAAAATTATCTCAAAGAACATTAAGAATCCTATTCAAAACTATAAAAGTTAAAATCCGGATATTGTACTATTATCAACCTTCTTGTAGCAAGTAAAAGCCTCCAATCAGAGATTTATCACAAGTGCAAGACAATGAAGATTCAGAAGAGAGCAAAATACGTGAATATCATGATTAGAAGCTGGACATCTTTTACCGTAATGACACCTCTAAAGCCACTTAGTTTATAGGTTAAATTCACTAATGATACTCAAATTCAAAAAAAGTTATAATTTAGTATCACTTGCAAGTTCTCAGAAATCATACTCTTAGTTTGGAGAAGTCCTTTAGTACGAAATTGCAGTTTCCTCAGAAACAGAGGTTAGCACAAAATCATCATTGATAAGTGAATCTGTTTGAAAAAACAAGCCCTTTAAATAGTGTGCTTAGTTCTATGTAATAAGAAGGCTTTGAAATCCTTAGGTAAGAAGATTTGTTGGACAACCCACTCACCAGAAATAGGAATTCCTTCCTACCCATAAAATCAAATGAAACATACAATTTTTAGCAGAAGCTCTGAAGACCAGCTCTAGCAATCGTGCATAGATGCAGCGTGCATTAAAATGATCCTCTATCTACAAGGCATATATAAGAATATTAATTTCTTGCAAGACTATCAAAGTTCGAACATAGACCCTCTAAATTAACATGCATAAAACAAATCTTACTCAATGCATTATATATTCGTGCTACAAAGTACTACTTTATAGTGTACTACTGTCATACAAGTTACTATGCAAGCAAAACAAAAAACTATGTCATCATTAGAATCGCAAATCTGGGTCGGACCAACAGTCCGGCCCGCAGTCTGGCCAAACGGCTCAAAATATGGCACCTTTATACCGTGAACAGTAGCAGGACTTAGCCGACCTGGCTCGATCTAATAGATAATATCGGCTGGCATTGTCGGTCCGCCTACTTGATTACTGTGCATATTAACTAGTTAACAACATACCGTTGATCTGGTCAACATTAATAGTTGATCAGATCAACTTATAATAAAAATATTTTTGATAATAAAAAATATTTATAATTTATTTTTATCTTAGTAAAAATTATTTAAAACTATTTTTATATTTTTATATTTATTTTTTATGTATAATAAAATATGTAAACGAATAGAGTCGGATCAATAAAAATATAATTGGGTAGCGCCGGGCCTACCCGGATGTGGGAGCCAGATCCTGTCGGCTTGCTCGGCCCTCTCATATTTACACCTCTACCATCATATACTAGTCCCTAAAGATTCATTAGCTTCTCAACAAAAACATGTGTTATACATATAACCAACCTACCAAAGTGTGAATGAATGTAACAAAAACCTCCGCACACTAGTAACAAAGAACCAACTTAAGGAACGACCACCAAGATCATTAAGATGAGACGGTCCATAGCATGCCTCTATGACCTAACCCACACACCCAACTTATGTAAACATCTCCTGAAACATCCGATCACATAAATATAAAAGATCTTTTGGAAAGTTTTGGGAATCAATAAACATCTAACATTGTCTTACCTCTCTTTGGTGCCAACCAATCCGCCACTGAATTCACTTTGCATTTTACATGCTTTAAGGGTAAGTAAACTCCCTCGCCAAAGATTAACAATGCTTAAAATCCATGATCGGGAGTTTTTGTCACCTATGTTGATCTAAACTACAATTACGGAAGAGTCGCCATGCAAAATAATAAATTACGCTACAAGAAGAGCAAATTATTGTCTTGAGACCTTGGCAGACAGCATAAACTTCTCTTCATTTAACGCTGAACCCTAGGTAATTAAGGGAAGCCTCATGGTTTTTTCAAAATTAAAATCAATACCAACATGTGAGACCACCACCAAGAAAGAGCATCAAAGTTCCCTTCATCGAGGATGAGACCTAAATGAAACAATATATTGAATATGCCGGCGACACAAATTGGACTCCTTAGTACCCACACAAAGGAGTGTCAATATATAATATGACCCGTGAACCTAATTCGAAACTGATCCATTTTAATTGAGTTTGGATTTGATCTTATTCTAATTTTGGTCAATTTCATATCAATCCGAAATCGACCGGATAAACTAAAAAGATTTAGGTATTTAAAATTGTTCTTTTAAATCCGTTTAATTATTTATATATCATATGTTACTTACTATATGAAATATTAGTAATGTGGTGATTTGTAGTAATGTTTAGGGTTTGTGGTAGGAATTATATGCATCTTTATTATTATTATTATTATTATTACTATTATTTATTTTGGGTAGGTTTAAATGAATCTTTGTGCTATTTTATACGTTTTCTTAGTTTCTTGTGGTTCTTCCATGGTTTCAAATTATGGCATTGATTTTAACCAACAAATTAATTTACTGATTTCATTCAGTTAATTTCATATTTATGTTTCCAATTTTGTTGCTTCAGAAATTCGTTTATACAAATTTCAATTTAGTTTTCCTCTTTTGTCTGTCCACTTTGGAGCTTTTGATAGGTAATTGTTCTGTTATATGATACCGGGCTATGTTGTGCTATTCATGAGGATGTATCAGTATATAGTGGGTTGTATATAAGCATTCATGCTCTTATGTGCAAAATCATATATACATTGCTTTTTGGTTACTAGGATAAACAAATTGAAATTTAGTGCAATTAAATTTCTATTACAAATAGATCTACCGCTACGGACTCTAATAGACTATTTACTAGACTTTTTTTATTTCTCTCGGATACTCTATCGCAGTCTTGTACCATTAATAATCTTCAAGTTAATCTTGTAGATTAACATTGTAGTTACTTTTGTAGATGATAATTTAAACCTGCAGTAGTAGGAGGTGCCTCCAGTTCATCCCAATCGAATGAAAACCCTTCAATACGTAGTGCTCATTCTGAAAATGTTACATAGTCTTTTTTGTGTGGATGCAACCTTGTATGCATTTTAATTACTATCATTTTTCACTTCTGTTTTTTGGATTTAAATGGCGTACAACGTTGTAATGGACTTTCTTGAAGTCATATTTGATACGTTATGCATGATTTTAGAAGATCGTTTAATACGATTATGAATAAGGTTTAATATAGTAAATACAAAGCTGATATCATATTTTAATGGAGCCTCCTATAGTGAAAGCTCTCAATATAAGATTTGAAAGACTATCTTTACTAAAATATATCATGATCAAGTAGAAGATTATATTCTGACTTATAAGGTCCTAGAATAAGTGAGGCGAGAGAGATCGACTGGGAAAATCAAAACTCACTCCTTTTATCATTCTCACTTAGGCTGACTATAATATGTTTGAGTAGAACACGCCCCAATGACATCCCAATAAATCCATCCTTGTTCTTCTTATTTGAGTCTTCAGCACTTCTATGCCTACTTATTTTTGTCAACATATTCACAAAACTAAATCAATTTAGTTCATAAGAATAATAATAACTATTAGATTATAGCATAAGGATATGTACACAATTATACTCCCATCAAATAAGTTTAAATTTTACTAGTCCTCGAACAAAATAATTAAAATCACAAATCATCTTCCATCAACCAGAAATTTAAACAATATTCTAAACATAATCCTCAAGTCGAAATCACTTACAAACTATCTTAGTTGTATAAGCATTCAAAATCAATCCAGTCTTCGTCATGCAAAGAATATCTGAAACATAGTAGAAGGAAATCAAGAGTTGATGTCCATAAACTTGTTTAAATATTATTTTCTTCAGTACTCATATAATTCAGAGATTTACAAAAATTATTTTAGAGATTGCAGTAAATAAAAAAATATGAGAAAATCATCAAATCACAAAAAAAAAAAATAAATTTTTTTAACTTTAAAAAAATAAGATATACTCAAATATTTTGCCTAATATTGTAGTTTTTTTACATGTAGTTATTGTTGCTTTTTCTGCAGTTGTTTCTTCTTTTTTATTTTTATGCTCTTTCCTTAACTTTCCATTCTTTGATCAATTGTGCTTTAACTATCCCTAATAAATGAAAACAAAATCAAACAAAAAAAAAACATGATCACACCCTAGGCATTGCATCATATGGTGATATATGTTAGTACTAGTTACAAATTTATGAAATTCAGAATCCTTTCAAAATGGATTTTAATGACTCAATTACAGACAGTTGAATTAAGAGAAGAAAATAGGATTAGTTAACAGGAATTTAGACAAAAAATTTCAAAACAGATTTGTAGTGTCACAATACGAATTCATTGAAACTGGAAGAACTAACAAATAAAATATTCAATATTTCCACAATCAAAGGCTTTCTACTCTTTCCCAAGCTTAATTTCCACATTGTCTTCAATGTTGAAAGAATGGAAATACTAATACAATCACAACATGAAAGAATATAAAAATTCAGGTGTAATAACAACTTCCCTGATTTGAATTTCATATCCTCTCAATTCTTCTTCCTGTTGCATACCTTCCGATGAAACTAAGAAAAGAAACACAAAATATATCAGCTCCATAAGAAAAAATGCTTGGGATCACCACATCATGAAGCGAGTTTTTCATTATGAAAAGAAGCTCCTACAGAGTAAGCTGTCAACGTTGAGAAAAGATAGATGCTTATAACATCTCTTTCTAACAATAAAGTATGCCTAACTCATTGTACTACATTAAGCTTCTTGAGTTTAGCTAACATGAATTTATTTATTTATTTATTTTTCTGGACACACAAACAGTAGGTGATAAAGGAAGTGCAATTACCCCCCCCCCCCCAAAAAGAAAAAAAGTGGAGAAACCACAGATTTTTCAGGTGTTAGGAAGGTCATCTAGTGGTGGATCGAGTGAGGGGTCTCTAGATTTCCTTCTCAAAGGACCATCATTTGCTCATTGCTCCTCTTATCTGTTTCCCTTTCTTTTTTTAGCGATGACAGCAGAAACAACTGCAATAACTATGAACTTCGTTGCAAAGACTACTTTATCTCTTAAAACTATTGACCTCAACTGAATTACTACACAAGAAAGTTCAAATAAATCACACGGTGGAAGCTTCTTTTACTCCTGCAATGCAAAGTTCAAAATGCATAACTAAACCCCCATATAAACTCTTCTAAACACTAAAGATTTTGTATGTCAATCAAGAATATGCATAACTGTTAACTTTTTCGCATTAATTGAAAAATCAATAATGAAGAAAATGTTGGACTACTTACCTGAGCAGAAGATTGCATGAAATTAACATGAGTATTCACCTGAGTTTGCCATCCCGAAGCAACAAAAATCGATTGCAATGCATTGAATTTTGCAAACCAACCACAGCCGCTAGTACCACAACAGCAAGCACCAATGGAAATAAACTTGTCATCAAGGTAACATCAGTAGCAATTTCATTGTTATGGAGACTACTTTTCATCTTCCACTTCTTACAGTTCAATGGATGAACAAGTGATAGAAGTGTTTCCAGTGACTAAAGTTCCTGAGTCCTTGGGGTTGAAGCAAATTGAAGAACAGAGCAACCCTGCAGCTGTAGCTACTTATCCCTTTTCCCTTGATTATAGGAAGTGATCTGCTCAAGAAAATAATTGAGTTAGTATTCTTAAGAGACATCTAGTTGTGACCATATCATTTGCATATTCCATCGAGAATTAGCAGATGTTTAGAGAAAGGGCAAAACAGTTTTCTGAACTCAGACATGCATTGATTTAATGCATACATCATTACAGAGACATGCTACAAATGTCAAGAACAAGTAGTATTGAGATACCACAACTCAAATAACAGCTATATCAACAATAGCAAGAAGGCCATAAATGATATTATAAATGTTTCTTTCACTTGAAGCTACTACGCCAAGACTCACATAGTTGTCAATCCACTATAAGCATCTAGCAAAGATAGAATGAGTTAAAGATTACTCCTTTAATGAGACTGGTTATGATGGTTTGCGATCTACTTTCCTTCCTCTGAGAAAGCAAGTCCTGAGCATTAAACAAAAATCAAATGCAACTTATTGAAATACGCATGCAGATTCTTAGGTTGCCTCCCAAAGCGCCAAGTTTAATATATATAGCCAGACAAAGTAAGTCTTGAACTTAAACATAAATCAAATTCAAATTAAATTCAGATTCTTTATTTGTCTCCTGAGTAGCGCTAAAATTTAACATTTTTAGTCAGACGAACTTGTTATTTGAAAATAATAAAAATTCAAAATTTTGTGGCAACTTAGAATGAATAGCTGCAGCATCAGAAACAAGCATACAGTTAAAGCTGATGAATCGACAAATTCCGAATTAAGTATGATTCATGAATTTTTCCTAAACTAATAGAGTTTTCTTTGAGATAACTTTTGTTTTCATATGCTCTACTATATCAACAGTGATACAATAATCTATATACTTAAGGATTTCATTGCATTGAAAATCTTAAAATTTTTTTTGAACAGTCATTGTGAGTGTTTCTTCTTTAACATTTATCTTTGCCAGCAATAGCCATGAAAGGTCGCACTAAAATAATTGGCACTTTTCTTTTAAGCCGTGATGTGTCTCCCATCTTAGGACAATAAAATCAGTGTGCAAGATGAATTCATCAACTCTCATCAACACATCTTTAAGAATGCAATTAGGACTTTTACTGTACGATTAGAAAGTTGTAAAGTAAGAGAAGTTGGACAGAGTTTTGCCCAATTTTAATAGAGAATTAACTAAATATGGCATGAGATTTATACTTTCTCCAAATTCTAATAGCGCTTTCTCAACCTCAAACTCATTATATGGCAAAGAATGTGATACTCTTTGTTTGATTGTGTTGAAATTTTTAAGCTTTTGAAATAAAGCTGCTTTATAGTGCTTTAAGCAACTATTGAGCTTTTGCTGAAAAAATATGTTTACACTAAAAAATGTTTATATAAGTTTTTATTGTATTGTGTTGTTTGATGCTTTTGACAAAAATATTTGACTAAATTTGTGTTTATTTATGAATAGAATATATAATAACAAAATTATATTTAGATTTTTAATATATATATTTAATATAATAAAATTATAAAAATACTTTCTCATACTAATTATAAATATATTAATAAATATATCATCATTATAAATTAAGAATTTATTTAAATGATATATTTTATAAAATTATTCATATAAAATAATAATTTTTAAATATATTTACATTATTAATTTTGTTTATATTTATATTTATAATTTAGTAGTAAAATAATTATTATTAAAAATTAATAGTACAGTCCTCTTCCGGCAAAAGTTATTTCCAACAAAGCATAATAGCCTGCAGCAACTAACAGCGTCAACTCTCAATTAGTATCTTTTGCACGTAGCAGTGTACATATAAGACATCAACGATCAACAAGCTCAATTATTTCTTACATTTCTTTACAATAGAATGTTATCAGTAATCTACACAGAATTTCGATAGAAGAATCAGTACACATGACTACATGAGTACACTGACCATGGACTCAGGACAAATCGAGTGCAATTTTTTTCTTTTAATCTAAACTACAGAAATGGAGCACCGCAAGAACAATGAAGATAATTAGGATGGTTGGACAGTACTGCCACTACCCGGGTGGCTTCTTGTAGATTCTTCACGGCATTATCATAATCTGCGAATACCATGAACTACAACTTGTGATTGTCAACTGAGACAACCTGAATATCCTTCTCCGCTGGATTTACTCTGCTTTTGTAGGGATTAGCTTATTTGAGTTGATTGATGGGTATCACCACCTGAACGGTTTTCAAATTGTAAATCAAGGGTAATACTAAAAAGCTGCTATGTACTCATAATGATTAACTCATGTTTCATGAAACTTTTAGAACTCTTTTAATTGTTATAACAGGACCATTTGAGGGAAAACCTCAATGGCATGTAAAGATAAACAAGACCTTGCAAAATTTATGAAAAACTCGCTCAAAGACATTTCCACTGTAGATGCAGTTACGCAAAAACCTTTCAACAAAGATATTTCGTCAAACATTTAAGTTAGTAGAAGCAGATAAAAGAGAAGCAACAATCTCAGGATTTTAAAATCAGACATATTTGCAAGACGTGCTTCAGATCCTCCAAAAGATGGTAGAAGATTTCAAAGCATTTGATGGATAAGAATATAGATAATCAAGTCAAACTACATCACACATGTATATGTTGCATAATAAATATGCCAAATAAGGAAACTTCAAAGAGCATTAGAAAAATATAACAAAGCAGCTAAGATTGCGTGAGGATAAAAGTACCTTGTAAAAGCTCCATTGTGTTTCACCCCCAACTCTATATGAAAAGGGATTATCGCTGCAAAATGCAATCTTTGCAGTAAAGAGATACAGGGTTCCTATAACAGGACCAGCAAAGGTTGACAAGTAGCAAGCATATGATTTCTTTAGCTTCTCTTCAGGAAGTGTGTCAAAGGTTTGACAAAATACTTTCTCATTGCCGCCTTCGGCAAACATTTATACTCTGGGCAATCCTCCCCATGGCTGCATCAACGATACTAGCCCTGTTTTTACTGGTGCCGGAAGAGCATGCATAATGTCAATGCTCTAGAAATATTGCGTATAACACAGTACTCAATGTTTGAAAACCATAGAATCCAAAAACAAAAACAACAGATGTACAAACACCAGAAAAGATGCATAAACTTTGAGTTGATATATATCAGGGTTACCCTTTAAGACTAACTAGAGAAGCAGTGATCCAGATGGCACCACGACTATAAAACATCAAGTACTGATATGTATCACTCAAAAATATATTTATCTCCAAAGCTACATTTTAACCAGTAAAGTATATCGAGTTGAACTTATTAAAGACAACATTTCTACTCATACCTTAGACATAGAGCATATGGGGCATAAAACAAACACTGTATATACTCAGAGAATATGTATAAGAAGTCACTATATACTTGGCATAATTGTATTACAACTGGTTGTTCCAGAGTCGCACTTTCTTCAAATAGCACTCAGTATACATACATTGCAAACCATTCTTGTTCAAAAAGGTCTGCCTTTTTGTACTTGAAAGCACATTAAGAAACGAGTTTTTAAACTTGTGGCACACTAGAAGAAACGAGTTTTTAAACTTTTCTATAGACAAAAAGTACGGTTTTGAAGTAGCCAATTACTTAAATCATGCTACTTTTTCATAGAAAATTCATATATGGAGGGTTCCTGACATGTCACTACAATATCAAAAGCTAACAAAGTTGCATGTTCTTCCATACAAACAAACTGCAGCACACATACATACATACAAACTGCTGCAGCAGCCAACAAGTTCATTAATTTGCTTCCTTTTAGTAGTTTCTGGGTCAACTGACCTGCCCTAAAATCCAACGCCATGTGAAGGAAGAAGAAGAAGTTTTTGCTATTTACTTCTCTAAATCATAATCAACTACAAAAGGATTCCATGTCCTGCTAGACATTTGCCTTGGGACTTGCATATAATAGCAGGAATGATGACAATGTTCTTAGACTAAACCTAGATACCAATTAACTAAAGAGATATAGTAACCTCACTGACCCTGCAAGAATCACAATAAACACCCCAAACAAGGATCAAACTGAGACATTTAGCAATTGTTCTTGGTGGAGAGTAATTTAACTATTTTAACATATGTGGAAGTTAAACACATAGTTGTCTAGCACTTCCAGTCTTTGTTACTTAATTTTGTAAGTTCGAGATGTGCCTGCTGTAGAGGTTGCTTTCTTGAGGCTGCTAGACTCTCTCACTCTTCAAACTAAAATTTCCTGAATTTTTTTTTTAAATATACTGAGATGATGTGGTTCCAATTTTCTAGTATAAAATATACAGGATTCAACTTTTGCTAAAATATTACTTTATTTTATTTTATTTTATTTTTTGTGGTTCAAACAGCGAAATTGAGAAGCTTAAAGCCTTAAACTATTAGAAATGACTTGCAGAGAAGGAGTTATTGATGTCACAAAAATGTAAGTGATTCCGGTTCTTCCGAGTAGTGCTCTGGGACATTGTTTGTAGTTTTCATGATCATATCATTCATGTGCACGAGATTTAACTTGTCATAGTGATGAACCTTAAGTATGACTAAGTGATTTAACATATAAACACAATTTCCTGAAAAGGTGAATATAATATGGTGTGTGCGCACAGCAGAGGCATAAGAACTAGAGTTATTGCATACTTAAGCCAAGACGATGAAGAAGAAAGCATCATCATCAATCAATTTTATAGGACACAGGCTAAAGTGGAGAATTAAAATGTAGGCAGGAGGAATGTTGAAAGGGGAAGGCTCATAGTGTTCCAGCTTCTCCTAAAACTATTTTATTTGATAATATTTAACTACTGTAGTATTACTTACTAGAGCCAAACCTCTTTGGAGGCATAATACATTGCAATTGAGTGATCCGATTGCTAAGTGGATGATTTTAGCAATTTACATTTAACATTTCATGTGTTGGATTGTTCGAAAATGCACAAAGCTCTTTCTATCACTACTTGCCACTTGTTGAAGTCCTACTGTTTGTGACAATTGACATTTTAGAAGGAAATTTTAGGACTTTGAGACAATTATAGTACCTGCTTCAATGGATTCTTTAACAGTATGGCAAACTTTAAACTTCCTGATCTGTTGTTAGCAGGGACATGATAGGCCACACATTAGACTCTTAGAAGCATATGGACGTTCAAGTATCATGGCTTTTTCCTATCTATCCCAACCCCTTGAATGGTGAGTTTATACATCTATTTTATCTTTTTTAATTTGACTTGCAGAATATTTGGGGTACATGATGAGGCAAAGGACAAACCATTTGAGTTGGAAATGAGCTGGTGCTGTGATGAATCAAATCGCCAACATCAGAACACCACAATAGAGAGAGTCATCTTCGACCAAGGAAAATGGTCGCAAAAGTGAAAAAGTGGTCGCTAATAATCCACTATATTTGCAACCAGCTAGTGTGATTATACACAATTAAGTCAAATCGCTAACATAAAACCAGCGACTGGCAGCACAAGTCACTGAACAAAACTGCGACCAGCTGAAGGACAGTCGCTAATAATTTCTACGACCGCATCTGCACGGTCACGGATGGACATATTAGCGACCATCCAAAGTGATCACTTTTCTGTGTATAAAACGACCCCTTATCTTCAAGTTGCCGTAGGTTTTTGCAACTGATATTTGTTGGTCAATTTTTGGGAATTCGTGACTGCTGCTGGTGGTCGCTGTTGCTTGCATCCACGGCTGCTAGAGCTGGTCGCGGATACGGTATCAGCGATTGGTGCTGTGGTCTTAGATGGTTTAGCTCTCTACATTTTAGCGACCAATCCTAATGGTCGCTAATACCTTTACAAATTTTATTTTCTTTCTTTGAATACTATATTTATTTATTATACATATAAACTAATTTAATATTATAATAGGCAAATAATTAAATATTTTTAATAATATTAAATAAAGTATATTAATAATTTTTTAGTTGCAAGAAATAAAAAATACAACAAAGAGTATTATAAGCATGTAGTTTTAATAACGAATATAGGAAATTAATAAAAGTTGTAAGGGCTGACGACGTACTTCTCCACAACAAAAGCAAACGATCATGAATATGGAATGGAAGTAAGTAAAAGTGTTAATTAAATTGAGAATATAATCAATATGTTGCTTTAGCATAAGTTATTTTATATTAAGATTTCTAAAATTTAAACTTGCTTCTAATTTATTTTCCAAACCTCTAAATTTGATTCCGACTTGTTTGTAAGTCACACTCGTCGACCTGATCGTGTTAGTGTCAATTTTGTATCTTTTGACGGCTTAGTTTATATTTTGACTTTTCATGTTGCTTTAAAGTAAGGCATTATATATTAAGATTTCTAAAATATATATTTGCTTCTAACGTACTCATCGGACTTCCAAATTTGATCTCTTTCTACAAGTTATACTCGTCAATCCGATCGTATCGGCCTTAATTTTATACAATTTGACGACTTAGTTTATATTTTGACCCTTATATTGTCTTAGCAAAAGTTATTTTATATTAGTATTTTTAAAATCTAAAGTTACTTCTAATTTACTCATTGGACCTCTAAATTTGATTCCGATTCTTTCTTCAAGTCACACTCGTCGATCTGATCGTGTCGGCTCTAATTTCATGCCTTTGATAGTTTACTTTATATTTTGACCCCTTATGTTATTTTAAACTAAACTATTTTATATTAAAATTTCTAAAATCTATACTTGCTTCTAACTTACTTTTCGGACCTCCAAGTTTAATTCTAATTCTTTTTGCAATTCACACTTGTCCGATTTTGTCGGCGCAAATTTTGTGCCATTTGACGGCTTAGTTTATACTTTGATATCGTAAGTTGTCTTAGTCTATTCTATATTAAGATTAGTAAGACCTAAATTTGCTTCTAACTTACTCTCGAGATCTCTAAATTGGATTTCGATTCTTCCTGCAAGTCACACTTGTTTACCCAATTCTGTGGATGTTAATTCCATGTCATTTCATTATTTATTCTACATTTTGATCCTCTATGTTATTCTAAAATAAGTTATTCTATAATAAAATCTATAAAACGCAAACTTGCTCATATCTCACTCGTCGAATCTCGAAATTTGATTACGACGCTTTCTACATGTCATATTCATTGAGTGGTAGTGTCATTGTTAATTTCGTGTTCTTTTATTACTTTTTTCACATTTGGACTCTTTATATTGTTTTAAGCTAAACTATTCTATTACAAAATTTAAAAAAGTTAAGATGTTAATTGTTTGATAAATTCACCTAATATGCAGTGACTAACAATATAATAATTTAACTTATAAAAAATAAAATAAAAAATAATGAATCAACAAATAGCATATTTACCTGAAGGCGGGCCTTATCTTTTCAATTAACATGTCATGGACCAAATCATCTGCATGAGTTCGTTGTATTGCTCATACTGCCGTTCTAATTCCTCCTGAAGACTACTCACTCTCGAGACCTCTTTTTGATACTTATGATGACGAACGGTCATCTCTGCATTGTCCCCGACCATGACCGTAACTAGAGCCGTTCGCTAACACACTCTCCATCACTTGCTCTTGCGTCAACGACTGCTTTTGGGAAGATTCTTCAAGCATTTGACTCATTGCCTCCTATAATTAAATTACTTCTATATTTATGCTCTATAAAATTATAGAAGAAAGTAATATTTAAAATTTTTATTTACGTAATTGCTTTGAGTTCATTGTGAACTGAACTCTCCTTTACGTGGATGTTCTCCCTTCGTATATGTTAGCTTATATGTTTCTAGTGATCCTTGCTCCTACATAATTTTTATAATATAACAAAAAACAAAGTAATATATGTACATATATATATATATATATATATATATATTTCTATAATTTATTGCATTTACCGTCCGGTAAGAAATAGTAGCTATACTTCACTTCCATCGCGGTAAGGATCAAGTTGTTTAAGGCGTGATTCTAGCAATTCTTGCAGTTTCTACAAAGATAAATTGATAAGTAAGCAAATATATTAGATATGAAACTTATTTCATATTTAAGCTAATTATAATATATAGTTCATATTACACTTACATTTCATGCTGGGTTCTTAAACAGATTGCAAAGTAACACCCAATTTGAAATTCAACCGCATCTTTTAAAATCATTAGGTTGGTTGGCTTTTGCAGCCTCCCCACCTCCCATCTTTTCAAAATACTTATGCGCCCTATATCTCCAATGCTTATGAGTTGTTACCCATGCATCATGCAAGTATCTCATCTAATTCGGATTTTCAAAATTGATTTCAAACTTTTCCTAAGTGCATAAAAAGAAAAACCAATCGATAACTTAGTAATATAATTATAATATATAAATTATAAGTAATAATTTTAGAAGTTATATAACGAAAGCTGTGAATATATTTCATTAACGACATCTAATCTGTTCTTTTCTATCGAAATTCAACCTCATAATCGACTGGAGTATATTTACGGACTAGAAGTCCGTATTCTCTTGAAAGCCATATCAAGTGTTCACCAATGGGCCTATCATCATCATTGAATTGTATGGATATCTTTTCATTTTGAAGGTTATATGTATGTAATGTCGATTTGCGGTTTACTCTGCGCTGTTTTGAGACTTTTTTGAAGTGAAATCTACATATAATACAAGCAGTATTTTTTTCAAATAAATATTAATTAGCAAATAAAATAAATGACTAAAATAGAAGTAAAATTATCAATAGTGGGGATGGGTGTATTCGCAGGGACGACCAAAGAAGGGCCTAGAGGAGTTGGATATTGAATAGGGCTATGAGGTGTTCACCTTGAATCGGGCTATGATCAATCGTATCGATTGGTGTCTCAATATTTTAGCAGGAGTCATTTGCAAAAGTTAAAGAAAAATTATGTTCAATATTAAACTAAATAGTAATTGATAAATATCAATAATATTTCGAAACATACTCATTATCTTACTCATAATCACTATTATTATCTATATTTAATTTTCTTCCTCATTATGACGGTCAAGGACATCAGCAGCAGGAGCATCTTGTGACCCTCCACTTGATCGGTTGCTAGTCGTCGAAAGCTTCTCTTCGTGATACAATAATGTGGTAATATGTGACCATAATTCTTTTTGTTATAAGATGCATTTCAACCACTATTCAAGGTTTTACCAATATATATTCAAACAAATCTACATGAGCATCGAATTGTTTTCATATCTCCAACATGTTCACGGGCAAATTTCATAAATTGTCCCACTTAATCCTTATATCTCCTACTCACTTTATTTTTAATTTCCATCCAATTTTTTTCCCTTTCTATAACAACATAAATATATAGTTACTTATACATTTATCTATCTTTTGTTGTAATTAAATTAAAAACTATATAATTAATCTACTAACATAATTAAGATAGTAAGTTTTCACAATTTTTCCAAACATTAAATAAATATTAATCATTATAAACTATGAACAAATTTTGTTTATAAAATTGACATTAATTTTACAAAATGATACCATCATATAAAACTAATATTAACTTATTTATTGAAGTTTTAATTCTCATTCATCTTTGTTAGCTTGCTTCGATTTAAAATTTATCTAAACAGCATATCTAATGGAGCATATACTTGTACATATTTTGACATACAATTAATACCATACCTCAACACCATATTTTTGACATATGATACAATCGAATTTAAAGTTTGAATTCTCACCATATCTCAACACCAATTTTCTGACATAGAACGAACAAATGCAATTTTAGAAATACTTACAAATATATAAATACCTGAGCAGCGGCGGCGGGAAAGGAGAGCAGCGGTGGCAGCGGCACAGGAACTGTTTTCGCGGCGGCAGTGAAAGGAGAACAACGATAGAGGAAGCTTGAGCAGCGGTGAGGTGAATTGAAGACTCATGGTGGGGAAGCTCATGGAGGTGGATTGAAGAACTCACGGTAGGGAAGCTGATGGCCGGGAGCTCACGGCGGCAACGTAGAGCAGCTGCAGGGAAAATCTCACAATTAAGGGAAGAAGAAACCGACTTAGCCAGTTTAAATAGAGCATTAGGCGACCAGCTAGAAATGGTTGCTCTTAATAAAAAATAGTCGTTGATCATATTAACTACGGCTGAGGTTAAGCTAGTCACTAATACTCAGAAAAAATTTGCGGCCATGTTCTCTCCATGGTCGCGAAACTTTAGCACAACTGCAACTATTGTTACGTCTAAGTCTCTAATGTGCTCTTTCTTACTAATGATATTTATAATTTAAAACTAATTAGTATAAATTACTTAGTTAAATTCAAACCGTTGGATGTGTTTATATTATGTAGACAAAATTTGAATTATTATAAAAAATTTGTACTCCATCGCAGTAGATTGTTATGGACATAAAAGATTTAATAATTTTTATGAAAACATTTAAGCACTAGCTATATTCGAATTTGACAAAATTGTTTGTAAAAGTAATTTTGTCATAGAGAACACATCCATTGATAGTGATCCTTTATTTTATATATAATTGGAAGTCTATGAGTTAAGTACGTACTAGCTTAACGATTAATGTTAAGTTAGTTAGAATTTAATAGCAATTATATATATACTCTTATTTACCCCAACTTACCTCAAACTATTCTATTTTAATATTTCAAGCAAAAAATCTAAACTATTAGATACATTTCATATTACTGTTAATTAAAATTTTATCATATTTGGATATAGCTTAGAGCAACGATTTAATTATATAAATTGTTAAATTTTATACGTCAATCAATCATTTAATATGATGGAGTACAAAACATCATTCAAATTATTAAAATTTTTTCAGCAAGATATACAAAAAGTATATATTACATCTAACGATTTATACTTTACTATATAAATTTTACAATAAATATTTTGAAAATTTTATTTTATACAGTAGTAGGGACCAGCATCAAGCCGGTCCTATTGCAAAACCAATTGTGACTAGGATATGTCACTGGTCAGTAACACTCTTAAAAAACAACTACCCCTCATACAAGCTAGTCATTAATTTACTAGCAAGAGGGACCAGATAGATTTCGGTCCCTATTACTTCAAAAATTCAAAATTCAAAATTAATTAATAAAATCTAAACCATAGGATATAACTTATACTTTTGATATATGTTGTTGGAAAATTTTTAGATCATTTGGATTATGTTTTCTATTTCATCACAATAAATAATCGATGAACGTATACGACTTAACAATTTAATAGTTGAAATCGGAACATTAATTTCTATCCAAATTTGATAAAATTCTGTATGAAAAATAATATTATAATACTAAATATATCCAACGGTTTAGATTATCTATTTAAAATATAAAATTAGATTATTATGTAAGTAATGTAACGAAAAGTATAACTATCATGTTCCTAAACTAACTCATCATATCGTTGTTAGCTCATTTACTCAATTCATACAATGGAAAAAATAAAATAAAAAAATATAAAACAGCATATATATATATGTCTTGTTGTTAGCACAGTTCTTTTTTAATTTTGAATATCAACTACTGCTATGATTTATGCTAAGAAAATTTTAAATCGTATAGACCCATCAGTTGTTTGTTGTGATTGAGTGTAAAATAGCATCCAAAAAATCTAAATTTTTGTCAATATAATATATATAAAATATATTTCCAACGGTTTGTATTGTGCTTAATAATTTTTTATAGTTTAAAATTATTATCTTTTACAGATAATAGCGACTGATATGTGTAACAGTCGCTTTAGTTTAGATTAATACTGACCAAAGCAGTAGGGTGGCAATTGAGCTAAACCAACAACGACTGGGAGTATCGCAATTGCTAAGGCTCATTGAAGAAGCGACTTGTACCTAAGCGGTCGCTGTTATGTTAGGATTTGTGATCGGCTGTAAGACGGTCACTAAGCCCTTTTCGAAAGTAGCAACTGTTGCTACTTTCGAGCGCTATTCATTAAAGTAATAGCGACCGCACTTTTGTCTAGTTGCGGGTATGTGGACATTAGTGACCGTTCTTGTTAACATGTCACTCTTACATCTACTTAAGTGACCATATCCTTGACGGTCGCTATTTGATTCTTTCACGACCAGTATTTGGTTGGTCAGTAATACTCTGATCTCTAATGACATATTTTTTTGTAGTGAAAGGTGACTTTTTTTTTACATAGCATGTAATTTAGCTCATTATATCGTAAATCAAAGCATGTGTATAAAACAAAAGGGTCTCTTTCTGAGTAGATGATTGTTGTATTGATGATTTGTCTTTTTGGCTAACTACGTAGGCTATGGCGAGCTTGAATGACTCTCATTCATGTAGAAGCTGAATCCAACTAATACTTAAGCCTGATGTGTAATACTCATGTGTGGTAGTTAGTACAACTTATAGCTTTTATGCATGGGTTCTTGATTTATTTGCTTGTAGTCTTGGAACTATTTCCTGACTGTTAGCTCTTGAATGAAGGATTATCAGAAAGCATATTTTGCACGTAATTTTAAACGTTAATTCATACTTAAATAGCTCTATTTTCTTGACGGAGCATTAAATTCTACAACTGATAATCCTTATGGAGATATTATGGTTTGTGGCATGAGGATTTGGTTTTTGTAGCTCTTTTGTAGGCTTAGGAGTGAACCGGCATCATAAGACTTTTCTTCTTTTTGGGTTTGCTACACTCCCCACTGAACTCCCTGTCCATTAAAAATATGGTGGCTTTTCTCTTTTGCAAATTCAGCTCTTGGATCATGATCGACGCATGATGAGCATTATTAGAATCGCAATTCGGTAGGATTGTATTTTCTAGGATCTTCTTGTCCAAAACAATCCAGATTGCATTAAAATTGTTGGGCTCCAGGATTGCCAGAGGATCACGACCTGAGTCGGAGGATCAATAGGATTGACTTATCCACAAAATTTAGCTTTAGAGCCAAGTTGCATTACTTTCTAACTTAGTATCTTTACTTTTTGTGGTTTCATCTCTTCCCTAAAACTGTTAGGGTTGTTTCTTATCAAAACCTTATTGCCAACTTAGCCTCCAATCTGGGACTCATGCTATCTCTTTCCTCTGTCATACACTTGTAGCTTTGATCTTTTTAAAAATACTACTGTTTGTACCTATGGATATGACTAAGCTTGGGGTACGACTTATATTCACCTTGTTAGCCCTCCTTGAATTTTTGCTCCTTCGATATGTCTTCCATGATGTATGGAAGATCCAAGATATAAAGCTCAATCTCTCTCAGTTGTTTTATTGGCATTATGGTTTCAATTGGGGATTTGTTGTTTTCCCTAAAATGGATGTTACATTACGTGATATTGTTTCACATGTTACAACAATTTATTATTCTTAATTTCTTGTACAATTATTTGATTTTAATAAACTAGATTGTGTGAGTTATAGATATATTTTATGTGTTTTCTTTGCTAAGTTTGAATCTTTCTTTGTTTTGTATTTCAATTATATGTATGTTTTTGTCAAACTATCTAAATTGTATGTATAAAAATGTAAAAAGACAATTTGAAAATAGTTAATTATGTAACTAACTGAAACTTTACAATAAGTTAGAATTAAAACATTTGTACTAAATTTCTAATATAATTTAAAATCTGATAGGAGTAGATGATCCGATCCTAGCCCTACTATCCTGATCCTATGAAACAAAAGCTGATCCTGTGTTGGATCTCGATCCTGATAACATTGCGGATGATTAGAAATGTTAACTTGTTTCAACACCTGGATCATATGTTTCTTTGAACTAAATGCGGATATTCTTTATGTTTTAACCATAACAGCGAAAGCAAAGGAGTATCTCTCCCGCACTCTTAGCTCACAAAGCTGAGACTAAGTTGCAGGTGTGTTATTATCCCTGACAAGCGTCCACGACTACCAGTCGGTAGACCAACTGCACGACGTGAGCTCCACTTTGCATCCACGAGCTCTATTATGTTAGCAAATGCCACAATGTTTACTGCCTACGTCGTAGAGGTCTCATTCATATATATGTACATGAATTATTGTTGAGACTAGTCAAAACGCTAATCTCTCTCTCCTCACAATTGTTGTTGAGAAGTTGTCATTATTATTATTTTTATTAGAATTAGGTGTTGTGTTAGAAGCAAGAACCGGTTCAAGCGAGCCAGGTTTAACGTCCCTGAGATTCCGGGGTCTTTCTGCTCTCCGATCCACTCCCTCTCTCTCTCTCTCTCTCGCCCCGTTTTGACACCCTCCGCTCTCCTGATTTTGCTCCTTTCGCCTCTTTCTCCTCCCAGCCCCCGATTGCTGGCTCCTTCCCTCCCTCTTCCTCCGTTCTCTCCTTTGATCTTCTTCTGGATCATTAGAAAGATTCTCTTGAATTCCCCTCTCCACAAAGCAAAAGTAAATTGAAAAATAATAATTATGGAGAGACCTCAGCCTTCTCTCCTTGCCCAGAAGTCCAGCAGCTTCTCCACCTCCACTCGCGAAGATCGTCTCGGCGACTCTGACCGCAATCTCTCCCTCGGAGCGATTCGCTTCGAGGACAAGTTCGACAAGAAAGACATAAAAAACACGGATGATAATAAACCCCAAGCTCAAGATCAGGAAGCTGCATCTGTTCTAGGAGAAGCCAGTAATAATAGCAATAAGGATGTCTGCACGCCATCCACCATCAAGGAGGAGGAGCACGAGGGTGGTTCAGAGGCCGATGCAGATGACGATGCTTCTGCATGGGATCTTGCAACCCTTTCCGAGGAGATTGACCGATTCCTAGACGTCGTCCTCAGCCACGCCGACGCTGAATCCCTGCCGCCTGACCCTCCCGAGATCCCTGACACTGTTGAGAAGTTCGTCGCCCTTGTAGAGAAAGAAACTATCAAGTTCGAGGTAGGCGAGAGCAAGTGGTCCGGCAGCGCAGACGACAAACAACCAATAGCATTGCTTGACGCCGTCCACCGGTTGTCAAAGCTCACGGCGGCTTTTACCATATTCTCCTCGGATCCCAAGTACTACGATGCAATGAACCGCACCGGATGCATCCTCCACCACGGCATGTCGTTCTTGGAGGACGAGTTCTACACCCTTCTCGATGATCCCTTCGCAAAGCAGCAGGACCCAGGCTGCGTCAGCTCTAAAACAAAGCGCCCGCCATCGTTCAGCCGTTACCACGAACCCTCTTCTGACCGATGCTTGCTGCCATCTGCCGAAAACAATGCTTCAAACGAGACTTCCGATGCCGGCGCATTCCCTTCTGAGACTGTCGAGAGGCTGAGGGAGATTGCTCAAGCTATGATCTCCGCGGGGTATGAGACTGAGTGCTGCCAGCTGTTCAGCGTCGCCCGGCGGAACACGTTTGAAGCAGGGCTCACAGATCTAGGGTATGAAAAGATCAGCATTGACGACGTGCAGCGGATGGCGTGGGAGTCCCTGGAGGTGGAGATTGCAAAGTGGATCAAGGCCGTCCGGCACGCCGTGACAGTGTCGTTAGCCCACGAGAAGGCGCTCTGCGAGGCCGTATTCGCAAGCCGCTCGGACATCGTGCGCAGCCTCTACTGCAATCTTGCCCGTGCAGCCGTCGTCC
Source organism: Acanthochlamys bracteata (assembly GCA_019914995.1). Lineage (NCBI taxonomy): Eukaryota > Viridiplantae > Streptophyta > Magnoliopsida > Pandanales > Velloziaceae > Acanthochlamys > Acanthochlamys bracteata. The sequence continues at coordinate 4,635,734 of CM034140.1, read as the reverse complement.
AACTCCTTAACTTTGCAGAAGCTGTCGCCATGACCAAGCGCTCTGCCGAGAAGCTGTTCAAGGTTCTCGACATGTACGAGACCCTTCGCGATGTTATGCCAGATCTCGACAACTTGTTCAATAACGGCCCCAACGAGAATGGTACTGAAGAAGATCCTTCATCGCCTCCTATGGATCTTAAATCTGAAGTTCTTTCAACTTGGTCACGGCTTGGCGAGGCCGCTGTCGCGATATTCTGTGACCTTGAAAGCTCCATCAAAGCTGACAACAGTAAGAACACCGTCCCAGGCGGCGCGGTACACCCACTCACCCGCTATGTGATGAATTACCTAAAATACGCCTGCGAGTACATGAAGACGCTAGAACAAGTCTTCCAGGAGCACCAGAAAACAGAAAAGCTTTCCTCATACAACGATGAAGGTGAAGACGCAAAGAATGGCGAAAGCAACCATGACACCCGTCAAAATAATAACAGCGTTAGCAGAAGCAGCGACGACCAATCGCCGTTCTCAACTCAGTTAGTGGCGATAATGGACTTGCTCCACGCGAACCTTGAAGTAAAATCGAAGCTGTACAAGGACTTAGCACTCAGCAGCATCTTCCTCATGAACAACGGGAGGTACGTCATGCAGAAAATCAAAGGCTCAGCTGAAATAAACCAGCTCCTGGGTGACACTTGGTGCCGTAAGAAGTCATCCGAACTTCGACAGTACCACAAAAACTACCAGCGAGAGACGTGGTCGAAGGTTCTGGCTTGTTTCAAGGACGAAGGGCTTCAGCACAACGGGCGAGTGGCGAAGCCGGTGCTCAAGGAGAGGTTCAAGAGCTTCAATGCCATGTTCGAGGACATTCATAAGACGCAGAGCTCGTGGGTGGTAAGCGACGAGCAACTGCAGTCGGAGCTCCGAGTCTCCGTGTCGGCGGTAGTTGTTCCGGCATACCGTTCTTTTCTGGGAAGGTTTCAGCAGTACCTCGATGCCGGACGACAAACTGAGAAGTATATTAAGTTTGGACCCGAGGATCTTGAGACCTACATCGACGACCTCTTCGATGGCAACCCCAACTCTTCTATGAACAAGCGGAAAACGTGAAGAAACTATATCACATACGTGCTAGCTTCACGCCGACATGAAACTAAAAGGTTTAGACATCCACCTTGCTATTTATATTAATATTTCATCAATACGACAACATACTACCAAATAATAGTTTATATATGTCCCTCCAGATTTCGTCTAGGTAGACGTCAGTATGTACTTCACCTGCTGATTCCGATTTGAAAGGATATCAATAACTGAAGATATTCATGTTATAGAAAAATGCCAAAATTAACATATTAATCAGAGGGAGAGCATTATATCCGTTTCATCTACAACACTTGTTTTATCATAACATGTTTCAGTATTAATTCATGATATATCGTGTGAAAAAACAGGGTTGAATGTTGCGAAATATTGTGTTAAAAAGATTGAAGTCGTAGGGAATTAAGCTCCGAGGAATTTGGCGTGGTTTGATTGGAACGTGAACCGAAAAAGTTTAACGGGCTATATTCACTTTTTTTCAAGGAAGGACATGAATTAGCTCTTCCGAGGATAGAACATGTTTTTCGTTTTGGATTCTTGTCTGGACCACCTAACTATTCATGGAACTTCCACATTCTAACTTGCACTGAGAAGGGCATGTACTTGTGGTATTACACAGATAAAAAATGTAGCTATGAATTGTTTATAGGATATATATAGGTTTGCATTGTATACCATGTATGTTTATTCTAAACATAGCAATGAAACATGTCCAAATTTGTTTTAACATGTGTGTTAGACAAAAACACAACCGCATCAAAACTTGCTATTTGTTAATTTAGTTCCACATTACTTATCAATAATTCTGAAATAATATTAATAAAAATTTAAACTCAATAATCTCATCGACAATTAGTTTTGAGAACGAACTAGACCGGATCGGCTCAGAATATGTGTTAAATCTAATTTTGCTATTCATATCTATTCAAAACTTTCATATTTCGTTTTATTCTAATGCAAAATAGCATATTTTATTTCAAAGCATATATTTCGTTTCATTCAGTTTTCGTTATATTTTAAAACAAGTAGTATACTCTATTTCAATACAGGTAGCATACTTTTTTCAAGTTTATTACAAAGCAAATAGTATATTTTATACAAATTTTTTACAGGACAAGTAGCATGCAGAAATTTAATTTAAAAAAAATTAGAAAAAACGCTCCGTTGGAGAGCATGTATTAAAAAAGACTTAACCATACATTGTTTATCAATAGTTCTGAAATAATATTTATAAAAATTTATACTCACTTCTTTCATCGCCGATTGATTTTGAAAGAATCCTAAATTCGTCACGCTAATTTTTTTTTATTTAAAGTCAACTTCGATTTTAGTACAACAATTATTTGAATTGTTCTCTACTTTCAACGTCTTCATTTCTCGTTGGCCTTTGAAATTACCACAACCCAAATTTGCAATGAGTTAGTTATAGCTAGGTAAGATCATTCTATGCAATTTTTGTCATTTTCTACCGAACGGATCAATTATTAACCGTCATACAAGTACTTAAAATCGAAACCATACAAATGGTAGGAATGGAATGATGTCTATCGCCACATGAACTAGTTGTTGAGGCGCGCATTAATTTCATCAGCATATATATAGAGACTAGATCATTAACAATTGAGAATAAACAAAAAAAACAAGAATCAATTATTCGCTATGTTTTTTATTCAGTAAATTTAAAAAACAATAGAGTAATAGTTTCCTCCGTCACTCTTAACCGAAGGGTGTGTTTTGAACCTTACTACTACATCCTTCTACTAAAAATTAGTTTTAGTTTATTTTTAGCTATACAAAAGTATATAAAAGTTAATTTCAACACACTTTTAAAAAAAAAATACAAAATTAAACTTACTTCAACAATACTATTCACATCTATTTATTTTTTAGTAAATTATTTTTCAATAACTCACTTTTTGCCCCCAAAAAAATCGAAGAGTAATTCATTACTTCAATATGAAGTTTCAATATTAGCCTCTCTCCAAAATTAATAATTAAGTTAATAATTAGATCAACATTTTTTATAAAATTAAATTAATAATTAAATTTGGTAATTATAATTAGTTTAATAATTAGATTTCTAATTATAGTTAGATTGATAAGTAAGTTAAAAATTATAATTAGGTCATAACTAAATTTTTTAAACATTCGATCGATAATTGTAATTAGTTTATAATTAAATTGTGTAGATCATATTTATATATTATCACTTAATTTATATGTTATCGATTTAAGTTATACATTTATTAACCTAATTTGTGTAGCTGATCCCACTCAAGTCATAGAAAGACTTAATTTGTTGTTGTTGTAAATATTAAATTGCACGAAACCTTTCAATTTCTTACTTGAAGTATGGAATCAACTTCTCTTAAAGATATATAGGTGGTGTTTGAGAGCGATGTTCAACTCCTTTTTATCCAACTTTTTATATCCAACTTTTATTTCATATTTTCAATAAATCTTTTATAATACTTTACAAGCTTTTTAAAAATTTTCAAAAGTGTAAAAAAAATTTACATCGTAAAATCTTATTATTGCTTATTTTTATTTTTTTATAAAAAATAGAACTTATTTTTCACAAATTTCTAAAATATTTTTCGTTTTCAAAGAACTCCTTTTCCAAACAACTCTCACGCCAATTGGACAAAGTTTTGATTTCTATCTATTCCTTCTGAAGACGGATATGTGTTGGAAATTTCAATTATTTTGATGATAATACATCTTTAAGAATCATTACTAAGATATAAACATTTGTACATCTTTAAGTTGGATAAACATAATACAGAAATTGGATAAGTATTAAGATTTTACTAAAATAGCAACTTTGGACATGCATATCTTTCTACTTTTGGAACCAAATGAAGATCTCTTAATAGTATCTAAAAGATGGCTTGACGCAGAGTAAATGAAGATTAAGAGGACGAACTTCTATTAGCTATCGGAGACAGAAAAATTCTGTAAAATTCGCTGATTACACTGTTCAACATCACTGGATCTCCTAGATAACACTTCGATATTTCAAACGGCAAATGTTATATCTCTCAGCTCAGACATGATTTTGTATATCTGATTTTTTTTACAAATGGAAAACATCTCAAAGTTTATACAACCAAAATTCAGCTTCTTCTATGAAGAAACAAATCATACAAAAATTAGAGAAGCTCACTACTTTGTACCTGCTATTTTTTTATGCATCTGAGTGAACCCAATTTGAACCGTAGCGTGCAAATTTGATATTTCTCAACTTGAGCTATACTTTGAAGATCTGATTTTCGTTACTAGAATCTGACTCATGGATCGATCTATAGTACAAAGTTGAGGTAATATCATCCACTAGTGAAGTATAAAAAAATCCTCAAAAATTAACCAGACAGAATGCATTCCATACTGGTTTGAAGCATATAGCTATGAGTGCGGCTGAATTATTTTTTGTTTCCTACTCATGCCAAATAGTCGCAGCTAATTTCGGAAGAGGATAGATCAATTAAGAATATATTCAGCTATTTATTTCCAAAATTTATGAAGATGATATTGAAAGATATCAAGATAATCGATAAAGATAGAAAGAATCCAACATGCATACAATTTCTACTAGATTTACTTCCAACACTCATATATTGGCCATCTGTTTACATTTTAATATGATCTTTTTATGCAGATTGGAGAGGACATCCTGTAGATTAATTCTATAAAATGAAATCATATTAGTTCTAAGAAAAAAACTGCCACAAAATTTGGATGGCATGTTAGTAGAAACCCTATGAGGCACATCTACTGTTGAATTGTTTTGAGGCTTCATATGACGTCCGATTCATTTGAGATTTTGAGGACCTGTTCCTGAGACATAACAAAAGAGAACCACATCAACATGCAACAGACAGGAAAAAAAATAAATCAAAAGACTTTCAGAGAAGAAAAAGAACAGCAATATCATATCAACTAGCCTTTGGAACTAGATCTTGACCTTACATTGCTTCTAACCGTTGCAACCATTGATCAATTCAAGCAGCCTTTATCCTGAAATCAAGAAGGCTATATGATTTCTGTGAGGAATACAGTAAAAAACACAAGCTCTTACTGAGCCATTATTTTACAACCCGACAAATGGATCATCTTCAATAAAAGCATTTCTTTGAGTTCAATTCTCTTTGTTTTCTTTTGTGAGATCCCTTGAGTTTTCTTATTGTTGTTAGACATTATTGGTAGGGAGATCTCTTTAACTTAACTTTGTGAAACACTTGTAACCTATGTTAGGTTAGCGGATTATGCTAGGCTTTTGCGAATGCATACACGGTTGTAGTTGGAGAAATTTTGCAAAGTTTAGAAAGCTTGTTAGAGTTGTCCTTACGAGAAGACTCGATTGAAGTGGGGGTGTTTTGTGAAATACCATATCTCGGTTGATTGTACGTTGGCTCAACGTTAGTAGATTTCACTTGCGGTATCAAGTGACGTAGAACGTAAGTACCGCGGTGTCGAACCACGTAAATTTCACGGTGTGCTAATTGGTTTGTAATTCTTAGTACTTATGATTAGTTTGTTTCAATTATATTGTACTAACTCCTCTGTAGGGAATACATTTAACGTTTAGTCACTCGTTAGTAATCTTACAATCGACTGATAACTAACTGATCAGTGACTGTTTTCCGAACAGTGGACTATTTCAATTTTATTTGCCATAACTTAATTACCCTCCTGTTGAGTTAATATGTCGCAGATTTCTCTTACAACATGCTATTCTTTCCTTTTTCAAGAATAGTCTAATGTATTTAATACGGCGTTTGCTCTTAGCTTCCTACCTTCTGGAGGCGCAAGGTACCATTTTTTTGCCAACAAAGGCTTAAACGCCCTGGTGTGAATGAGTACGTTACCGTTCTACTTATCTTCTATTCTGTCAAGCTCTTTGGCTTATTGCAGTCAGAGAATTTCAACATTGATAAATTAATACATGCCAGTAATGTGTGATGTTACAGTAAGTGAATTTCAAGATTAATAAATTAATAAATGCTAACAGTGTGTGATACTGCAACATAGGGATCACGATGTCGAAGCTCTGACAGAACAAACGGAGGTTCAGAAGGGTTCATGAGCAGCTAGAGGTGAGAATTATATTTCTCTTTTTTATGGCATTTCCTTAAGATGATTTAGTTGTGATGTGCAACTTTGCCTTGAGTTCTAGATACATTGTCATATCTATTTTAATAAAAAAGAATATTCAATTCATTAGTGTAGGTAACTTTGTTGGATTGTCACGGATGTGATTCTTATTAGAATGATCTGTTAAGTTTCTGTAACATGTTGTTCTTAAGATGTCTTCATGGTTAGATGGCTAGTCTTTATTATTTCTATTCAAAAAGATCTCGATGTACAATAAAGATTGTGGTGGCTCTTGTTTTACTATTATACGATATAAACTTTTACATATTGTATTGTATTGGAAACTTTTCGACACTGCCATGTCCATTTTGCTAAGTAATTTCCTTTGATATATTGCTACTCGGCATAGAGCACATTTTGATTCATTTGGTAGCTTACCAAAACTACACAGATTCCTTGCTCGAGAAAGCATGCAAGATTGATAGCAAGCAAATTGCATCAGTTGGTTTAACTTCTGTTGGGATTGATTTACCTGTCCAAGCAAATTGAGTGGTGTTGCGCCTGATCTACTGACCCCGCCTACATTGAATGGACTATCTGTGAGCGGAGTAGGAGTCCGACCCTGAAGTAAAGCCTTCCATCTCTTTAGTGACAACTGATGTGCAAATTTCCTACCCTAAACGGAATCCTTGTTAAATGCATCACTAAAACTAATGGATTCAGCTAGCTTTCATATAGTCTCTTATGTATGTATTTTAAGGGTAGCCTGTAGCCGTGGTTAAAATTTTTTGGGCCTATCATTAGATGGATATAGTTAATGTTTCCTGATGTTTAATGTTGAACCTTGGCATTATTATTATTGAACTACTTTCATGAAATGTTTAAGCATTAAATCTAGCTAATATTACAGATATTATGGCAGTTCAATGATGTGAACTAATAAATGCTCATGCTCTGCTCGTTAATAGGAAAGGGATAGAGGAATGCTCGTCAAAAGAATGTTTTGCGACTGTTTCGTATAGATTAAAAAGTAGAGCTTTTTTAATAGAAGGAGCTTTTCAAAAAAATTTTGTAACTTCTTTAATAAATGAATTTATAAGTATAATTATTTCATAGTGTACAATTCATTCATGCTCTATAAATTTTTGAAAAAAATTTCTATGCATTGTGCATGGATTTTGGGACTTGAAAAGTTTAAAAGCACTCTTGAATTTTTTTAAGTAAAACAAAACAGTTGTATATAATATAAAATTTTAATATATCATGCTAAGAAATTTTAATACTGTGTATATTATTTGTAGTCTATTACTATATAATTAATATAGTACGAGGTCTACATTCGAATTTTGTGTATATTTAATAATTTGTCAGCGCAAATCCAAAGATTAAACTACATGCAAATTTTATGTGAAACGAATTGAGAAAAAAATATGATAAAATTGATGATATTAATTGATAATTATTTTACATTCAATAGTTACATATATATAGCTAATTATAAGAGTCTAACTAAAAATTTAATCAATGTGGGATTAAACTATTACTAAGTGGATCAAGATAAGATAGGTCTATACATAAGCCCAACTATAATATAACACGTCCGTTCAAACTCATAATAGATCAAGCAATATGAGTTTGATCAATAATATCTGAAATTTTGATGTTAGGCGTGCCTTTATAAATAAATATACTAATTGATCAGTAGAAATCACATTTCCTAAGAAATAGTGTTTAATAGAAAATACTCACGAACAAAATAATAATTAATCTCAATCTGAATATCACCTCGATTATAACAGTATAAAGATGTAGATCATATAAGTATAATGTCTATATCAGATAGTAATCTATGCATATTAATAATCTCTCTAATGATAATAACCATAGCTCTATATTCTGCTTCTGTAAAAGAACATGCAACTCTCATTTATTTTTTGCTACGCCACGAGATCATTAAGTCGTCAAGAAACAAACAGAAACATCTAATAGATCGTCTACTGGTTGGATCACCTGCACAGTCTTCATCTGAAAAGGCTTGAAGCTCCAAATTCATTGTAGAAAACATAAAATGTGAGCGAGTAATCATAACTCGAAGATATATGAAAATCTGAAGTAACGCATGTACTGATCAAGGTATAGAGACAAACTGACTGATAATACTAACTGTGAGAGGCTTACCATCAGTAGGACGAAGTTTTACATAAAGCTCAATAAGAGTGTTAACTGTCTTACTATCCGATATATCTACTGATCCAAAATTTGAAGCATACTTTTGTTGAGAAATAAAAATACCTCTATCACCTGAACAATCTCTAGTCCAAAACAATAACGTATATGACTAAGATCTTTCATCTGAAATTATTGATGAAGACATCTTTGAGTTGATGTTATTCTTACTGATATCTCCTTTTATAATTATATCATTTACATATAATAAAAGGACTCTCCCTTGCGGTGAGTACCTTACAATCAAGAAGTGATAGTGAGAACTCTGTTGAAAATCTGCCTCTGTAATGGCTCGTCAAAAGCACTTAAAGTAAACTTTATGAGCTTGTTTGGGTTCATAAATAGCACGACGAACCGACATACATGACCTAACAGTGTAGAGATGCATATAAATAATATCGAATAAAGTATTATGAAAAAATATATTTTTCACATCCATCTAATAAAGAGGCCACTGATGTATAGCAGCAACAACCAATAAAGTACGAACTGTGATTATCTAAGCTATAATAGCAAATGTCTCATTATAATCGATCGAGCCAAAAGACGAGCCTTATGCCGCTCAATAGCTCCGTTGGATTTATATTTAATTTTGAAAAATCTATTTGCCACTAACAGGCTGAGCTCCCTCTGAAAGTACTTGTCTCCTGAAAAATATGAGACTCCTCTTATACAGCCTTCTGTCACACAGGATACTAAATTACTTTTTTATAAAAATTGGGCTCTTAAGTAGTGTGTATAGAAGTAAAAAAAGAATAAAATTATAGAAAATAAGAAGACAATGTGGCAAAATCGAACCTATCTGATGAATCAGAATAAACTGCGATAAACCGATCAGGTGGCCGGTGAACTCGTGTGATTGATGAGTAGATGGTGAGTGAGTTGGATGTGAGGGTGGTGATGAAGGTGATGATAATGAACTTGAAATAAAAAAAGAATATGGAGGAGTCTCATGTACCATCGTCGGAATTATCGTAGAAGGGACTGTATTAATAGAAAAAAGTAAAGGAATTGGATCAATAGAATATTACAATACTGAGTAGATAATGTAAAAGTATGTGTGTCTGGTGATGTTAAAAACTCGACAACAGAAGATGATGTCGAAAAATAATGTATATTCTTAAAAAATATGACATGACAGGAAATACGAAGACGACGAGCCAAAAGATCATAACAACGGTATTCTTTATACTCGAAACTAATGCTAAGAAGGACACATTTAGCTGAAGTAGCAGACAGTTTTGTGCTCAGTCGGAAGAAGAAGAACAAAATAAGTATATCCAAAAGTGTGAAGCATGCTATAATCAGAAGGAGATAAAAAAAATACTTTCATGAAAGGTCTTGGCAAATAAAATAGATGATGGAGTGATATTTATAAGATTAACTGACGTAAGAATTGCTTCTACCTAGAAAGTTTGAGATATAGAATAGGATAACAAGAGAGCACGAGTAGTCTCCAAAAGATGCGATGCTTGTATTCTGCTGCACGATTTTGTTAATAAGTGTAAAAATATGACTACTCAAAAGAGTGTCATGAGATTGTAAGGTGGATCTCATGGTAGATGACAGATACTTACGAGCGTAATAGGAACAAAAAAATTTAACTCTAGAGTTAAATTGATATGGATCATATCATTGAATCTGCTATAAATAGAAGGAAGATCCGACTGATTATGCATGAGATAAATCCAATTATAATGAGTGTAATCATCAATAAAACTTACATAATAGAAAAAATCAGTCATAAATTAGATAAGTGCAGGGCCCCAAATATCAGAATGAACTAATTGGAAAGAACGTTTGGTTTAGATGAACTTTTATTGAAAAGAAGAGCAAAATATTTTGCCAATTTATAACATGTACATAGAGATAGTGGTGAAGAAGATCCTTATCTGGGAGCTTCATTTTGGAATAAATCTTTAAGTTGAGATTCAGAAATATGATACAAACGTCTATGGCACAAATTAGCAGTAGATGAAACAACAGCAAGACAACTAATAATGGAAGAATTAGATAAAATAATATAAAGATATTCTAATTAATAGAGTCATCTTTTTTTACGAGCACAACCAATCGTTTGGCCAGTACGAAGATCCTTTACATTGCAGGTAAGAGAATCAAAAGTAATAATGAATTCACTCTCGAAAAGACTACTGATGAATATAAGATTGAAATTAACGTTTGAAATATGTAGGACAAAGGGTAAAGTAATAGTATCTGGAATAAGACATCCAAATTTTGTAATGAATTACTGAGAACCATAGGTTGTGTATAGGGGTAGAAAATGTGATGGTAAAGATATAATTTTGAATAATAAAGAATCATTCAAAGTCATACGATGAGAAGAACTAGAATCTAATATAAAAAAAGAAGACATATCTGAAAAAGCAGAAAAGACAAATACATAGGAGCTAACAAATTAATACTGTTGTTGAAGTTGGAACTCTAATTGGATAAGATAATAGTTAATATTTAAAAAATCAGGAGAGATCTGACGAGCTGCAGGTGCACTATTAACGATATGTGCTTGAGGATTTTGAGAACAAATTGAAAAAAAAAGTCTTTCGTCTTCATGTGCTTCCGATATTGTGAAAATAAATGTAGATAAAGTTGAAAACAACTATCCATAAAATGATCAGACTTGTGATAATGAGAATAAAAAATGATCATTCTGATTACAGATTGAATCGAAATTTTTTTTAATTTGATGAAAATAAGATAAATAAATTTTAATTAAATTGAATTTGAGAAAATTCTCAATATCAAATGACTCTAATACTATGAAACGAATTGAAAAAAAAATATAATAAAATTGATAATAATAATTAATAATTATTTTACATTCTATAGTTATATATATATATATATATATATATATATAGCTAATTATAAAAGTATTTTTCACAAACTTTCGGTGGCACTTCTACATCCTACTTACACACATCCATTTGGAAATTTTGAAGACAAAAAGAGCAACATATAGACACAACAACTGCAAAGTGCATGATAAAAGTAGAGATCAAATCACATAGAAAGGATGCATCCAGATCAGTCATACACATTTCGGCCAAGAAAATTTTATTCAAATTCATCCTTACGAGCTATATTGCAGAAATCGCTCCATATTTAATCAACTATTGCTGCATTAGATTTAAACCCTTGCTTCCAGAAAGTCATAAGCTTCCGCGCGAAACGCTCCCCTAAAGATGCATTTTTACATAGTTATACAACACAATGTCAAAGGAGGGAAGTCAAAATTTGAGCCAAGCTTTTGAAGAAGCTACCCGAGCTAATGGCTACTCAAAGGAGCATCCTTTTGGACCAGCAGTCACTAGTACAAGTAGAAATTCAAATTAAAGAGGAAATCACAAAGAGATCAAGAGCATTAATTTCTTCAACCGAAACAAATCACAAAAAAAGAAATAAGCAATATGAAGCTATAGAAGAAACATTACCATTCTCAGCTAGCATAAAGAGAGAAAGAACGCCAACCAAAATTGAAAATTCTAATCGTCTACTTTTCAGTTTAGAAGATGGTCAAGCAAGCAGAGTTATTGCAGGAGAAATTGTAGGATTACAGAGTTATTGCACAGAAACACGCAAAACTCATTCAGGAATATAACATAATCCAAAACTTATGTTGATGTAAATTTTGAAGCTATATTTAACATTTGTTTTTAGTTTCAAAGATATATTTGACTTGAAGATGGCACTTAACTGTTCGTTACATTTTTTTCCTATGACTGTTTACACTAATTTTTATCTTTGGAGTTTGGTGAACAACTTTTTTGTAGTTTTTCTGATTCTCGCATAAATATGTAGTGGTAGAACATTAATAATGGTTAGGGAAGGAGTTAAAGATTGAAGGATCCGAGATTTTGGAAAGAACTCTTTACAACTACCCAGTTTTCTGATTTCTGTCTGACTGGACATTGAAAGAAAGGGAAATTTTCTAACTAGATTTCACTTGGTGATTGAGATTACTACAGGTCAGCTATGTTCGAGATGGGCAATACTAAGGTCATTGCTGCTGTTTATGGACCCAGAGAGGTGTGTTTTCCAAGCTCTAATTAGTTTCTGATGTTACTTGTTTTTGTTTTCATGGACCGCTGCATGCACAACATAGAATAAATCATGATTTAGATAGAGTTCGTTGATTTTCTTTTCTATAGGAACACTTATGGAGACATATATCTTGTCTTTTGGGTAATTAAAAGCTGTTTCATCTGTTTCAGGTCCAAAATAAGGGTCAACAGATGCACGACCAGGCACTGGTAAATTTTTTGACATTATGTGTCTATTATTCAGCTCATCTACTTTAAATTATTTACAGCTCTTCTGCTTGGTTTCAGGTCAGGGGTGAGTACAGTATGGCTAATTTTAGCACAGGTGATCGCCTAAGAAGACCAAAGGGTGACAGGTGCTTTTTCTGTAGACCGTCATCCTGCTCTACCCTAATCTTTATTGTTATACGTGAGCGCTATTACTCTACTGGACTCATTTTTCTCGTGTGACTATTATGGTGTGGTCATTGCACCCTACGCAGTAATTATATTCTTCTCAGTCTGCTCAAAACTCAGTCCTGCCACCATATTTTTGCTAGTAGGATTGTTGAGTGTTGTTATTAATCTTCCTTGGCCTCATTTCTCTTTTTAGTCCCTTCCTTTATTATTTAGGAGAACATGTGATGTAGTACTACTTGAAAATATTTATTTATGTCATAATATTCCTGATTTATTAAACTGGGTGCGAAGCTGGATCAAGTCTTCCTTACTTCTTGTTTGTATCTAGAATATATGAATTGATCCAAACCACTGTGATTGTTAATTGATGTATTGGTTTGAATATATAGGCGATCTACAGAGATATCTTTGGTTATCCGTCAGACAATGGAGGCTTCAATTATCACACACTTATTGCCACGTACTCAGGTTGAGTTATTGAGAAAAAAAGACATCTTATTTAATTTGGTAGTCCAAAATTCTGAGGTTTTCTCAATGTCCTGCAGATTGATATAATTGTCCAAGTTCTCCAAGCTGATGGTGGTAGGTCCGCTTATCTACTTTTTACATGCATTATCATATGCTTGTTCTGGTAATTGTTCATTGATTTGATTCTTTAGATGCCCATGCCCATTAAGTTCCCACTTTCTGCTCATGGATAACTTAGCCAAACATGAGATTTCTGTAACACTGCAAAGATAGCATGGTAGAGCGACTCGCAGATTGACAGTGTTTTCATTTTACTTTTCATTATCATTAAGGGAAAAAAAAGAGTTTGTGCTGTACAAATGAACTCAACCTTGATTTTATTTGTCTTTGATTTTGGTCCTTCTGCTAATCAGGTACATGATCTGCTTGCATCAATGCTGCCACAATGGCCCTTGCAGATGCTGGTATCCCGATGCGTGATCTTGTTACATCTTGTAGTGCTGGATATCTCTCCAGTACTCCCTTGCTTGGTAAGTTACTTTTTAACGGGCATTCCTCAACGGCTAATATACTTAATGGTCTCTCTTAACCATTGATTGCTCTATAACAGATCTAAACTATGTGGAAGATAGTGCTGGTGGTCCAGATGTTACAGTTGGGATTCTAACCTAAAATTGATAAAGTGACTCTTCTTCAGGTTGTTGTTGGAGGATGCCTGGTTTCTTTTATTTTCAGATTACGAGTATTCCATTGGTTTAAGCAGTTGGTCAGACTAAAATTGTTGCGCACATGCAATGCTTGAAGTGTGTTATTTCTTGCATGTTGTGTTTTTAGAGATGCATATGAATGTTTTTTCCTGATAATTTCTCATAATGAATATGCCAATAGCCATTAGGATATCTCTGCATATAGAAGCCACTTTGAAGAAGTCCTGCCTAGTTTCTTTTCTTGTACTTAACATTCAAAAGTAAGTTCAGCTTATAACCTCTCTTTTTCTTGTACTTAACATTCAAAAGTAAACTCAGCTTATAACCTTTCTTTCAATTTACTTGAACTATCGATGATTTCCATATTTGCATTTTGTGAATTGTTTTTCTCATAGTAGTTGATATTATATACTGTAGATGGATGCTAAATTACCAATGGACATTTTTGAAAATGTTTTGCAACTTGCTGTTGAAGGATGTAAGGCTGTTGCCCAGTACATTCGAGAAGTAAGAAATTCATGCCTATTCTGAACTTCTTTGCAGCATGTTTCTTGGATGTGGGGCTATCAATTATCCACTTCTTGCCATTCCCTTTTGGTATACATTTGTCAGCAGCCATGTCCTCATTTTCATTAAATAAATTGTGTATGAGGGTGCATCATTTATTTTTCGAAAATTCTACTTGCTCTTTAAATGGTTGTTCTATCATAAGTGAGAGTCCTCATTAACTATTACATTCTAATAACTAGAAATATGAGCCTGGGCCTAACCATTGATACCTCTATATACAGGTGCTCCTGGAGAAAACAAAGCAGTTGGAGTGCTTGCGTGGTACCTAGAATGACAGGTAACACTACTTTAGTGTTGTTGCTCGACGAAATTCCTACCATAGGTCTAAGAAATTGATAAACATAAGTTACTGCAACTTCTTACTTGCAGGTGCAATTTCATTAATCTGAAGCCCAAATACATTCCATGATCAAGTTGAGCTGATGATGGGTGGTGTTGCTTGTCATTCTAAATACCCATTTGCAATTTGGACAATACAGTTGGACTGCAGCAGATCCCAAAAGCAAGTTTTTAAATTTATCTAACTTAATGGTTGTCATGGATTTCGCAGCAAAACCGATACCAAGTCATTCACCTTGTCCAGAACTTATGAATTTTCATGTACCGCCACTACTTTAGTGTTGTTGCTGTAAGCCTGTAGCATTACGTTATTTGTTTCAGTTGGAAAAATAGCCTATCCTGTCAACTGTTTTGCAACTTACTAATTAAATTTACTGGCACTTAAATACTTAATTGCTGTTGGTTGTATATTCTGGATGGTTTTAGCAGAAAGCAGTTGTTGTAATTTTTTCAATCTTATCATTCAATATAAGTACATATATATAGACTTTTTGTAAAACTAAATAAGGAGAGTTCTAAATAAAGAAAGATATCTAAAAGACAACTTTAAGGAAACATATCTAAAATAATATATTATTGACTCATGCCAATTTCTCTCCCTTAAGTTGATGCAAAAATATCATCAATGCTCAACTTGCTCAGTGAGTCATGAAAGATTTTACTTGAAACTCTTTTTGTCAATATATCTGCTAACTGTGCCTCTGAAGCTACAAAAAATAACTCAACCAATTTTGCTTTCAACTTTTTCTTAATAAAGTGCCGGTCGACCTCAACATGTTTGGTCCGATCATACTGTACTAGATTATCAGTAATATTTATTGCTGTCTTGTTATCAAAGAACAGTTTCATGGTACTTTTAGGAGCAAAACCAAACTCCATCAATAACATTCGAAGCCATAAAAGTTCACAAACTTTATATGCCATCCCTTTGTATTCAGCTTCAGCAGACGATCGAGCAACCATTTTCTGTTTCTTACTCCTCCATGTGACTAGATTACCACCAGCAAATGTAAAATAGTCTGATGTAGAGCGTCTATTTGTCTTATCTCCTGCCCAATCTGCATCAGTATATCCGTCAATATTCAAATGATTATGCTTTTTGAATAGTAATTCCCTGCCTGGTGCTGACTTCAAATATCTTAAAATTCCATTCACTACTTCCATATGATCGACACTTGGAGAATGCATAAACTGACTAACAACACTCACTGCATATGCTATCTATGGACGAATATGTGATAAATAAATCAATCTACTAACTAATCATTGATATTTTTTCTTAACTGCTGGCACTTGATCAGAATACTCTGCTAAGTTGTGATTTTTAATGATTGGTGTATTAGCTGGTTTGCAATCTGACATCCCTGTTTCAGACAATAAGTTAAGGATACATTTTCTTTGTGATAGAAAAATACCTTTCTTAGTCTCACTACTTCAATCCCTAAGAAATATTGCAACTCTCCCAGTTCTTTCATTTCAAATTCAGAGGCTAGATGTTTCTTTAGCCTCTGAATTTCTTTATGATCGTTACCTGTAACAATCATATCATCAACATAGATTATCAAAATAGTTACCTTATCACTCTGGTTCTTCAAAAATTTGTATGATCAATATTACTCTGTCGGTAACCATATCTGTTCAAGGCTTAACTAAATCTACCAAACCATGCTCTCGGAGATTGCTTCAGCCCATATAAAGCATTTTTTAGCTTGCAGACATATTCATTTCTTTCCGATACCCTATAGCCAGGCGGAAGCTCCATATACACTTCTTTTTCTAACTCACCATGAATAAATGAATTCTTTACATCAAATTGCTATAAGGGCCAATCAAGATTTGATGCAAGAGACAGCAATACTCTAATGGTATTAATTTTTGTAAATGGGGCAAAAGTCTCGTGATAATCCACTTTATAAGTCTGTGAGTATTTTTTGGCCACTAACCTTGCCTTATATCTCTCCATCGTTCCATCTGCTTTATGTTTAATTGTATACACCATTTACAACTAACTGCTTTCTTTCCTTCTCGTAGTGCCACTATCTCCCAAGTCAAATTCTTCTGAAGAGCATCCATCTCTT
Source organism: Acanthochlamys bracteata (assembly GCA_019914995.1). NCBI lineage: Eukaryota > Viridiplantae > Streptophyta > Magnoliopsida > Pandanales > Velloziaceae > Acanthochlamys > Acanthochlamys bracteata. Next base: position 4,618,707 of record CM034140.1, on the reverse strand, counting down.
TATTCATAGCCTTAGTCCATTTAGAATCGGATAAGGTTTCCCTAGTGCTAGAAGAAAGAGTCGCAGCTGATACCTAATTAATAAAAGCCACATATGAAGAAGACAACCTATGAGAAGACACATGATTGGCAATAGGATATTTGAAAATTTTTCCTTCCGGTGAATATCTATCAGGTTGTTTTTCACAATTTTCTCTGTGTGGCAACTGATAATTCCTGTTAACAATGTTAGATGTATCGATAATAATATTCTGACTATGGGTACATATCTCATTAATATCTTCATGAGTTTGAACGGGTACTGCAGAATGCGAGAGGGGGGTTTTTTTCTACAACTTTAGTTTTTTCTATCTGTTCGTTTCTTTTGGTTCAATTTCAGTAGTCTCAATCTCCTCTATATCTAAATTATGATTCATACATTACCTCTGACCATCCTTAATATATATGCTAAGTTGAATAGTAAGCCAATTCAGATCTTCCGCAGCGTCTATCTTCTTCTAAAGATCTGAATGTGATGCCGTCTTGACAAAGTACATTTCCGACTCTAGAAATGTCACATCCATAGTCACAAAGGTTCAGCGTGTCGGAGGATGATAGCAACGATAACCTTTCTGGTGAGGACCATAACCGATAAACATGCACCTCAAAGCACATGGATCTAATTTGTCCCTTTGGGTTTTCTTCAAGTGTACTAATACTATAGAACCAAAAATTGGAGGTGAAAGGGAGATGACAGATGGTATAGTAACAAATACAGATAAAACCTCAAGTGGTGTCCAAAAGTTCAAAACTTTAGATGGCATGCGATTAATTAACATAAACCGCAGACTGAAGTACATCTACCCAATAATACTTAGGAACATAAGCTCCAAACAATAAAGCACGAACGGTTTCTAATATGTGTCGATTTTTTCTCTCAGCTACCCCATTTTGTTGAAGTGTTTGTAGATAAGAAGTCTCATGAATAATATCATTCTGATAAAGGTAAGAGCTTAAAGATATATTAACATACTCCCCCCTATTATCAGAGCAGAAAATTTTAGGAAAGAAAAATTGAGTCTGCACCATCTTATGAAACCGCACAAAAATATCACTAACATCACTTTTATTCTTCAAAGCATATAACCATATCTTATCAGTGCAATCATCTACAAATGTCACAAATCACCTAATGCCAGTCAAAGTCATATCCGGAGAGGGTCCCCAAACATCCGAATGGACCAACTCAAATGGGTTGTTCTTTTATTGATAACAGAAAAATACAACACTCGATGACTCTTAGCAAAAATACATGTTTCACACTGAAACTCAAACTCTTTAAAACTGAAAAATAATGATGGTAGTAAATATTTTAAATAACCAAAATAAATATTATCTAGACGGCGATACCAAAGCCAGACTTTAATCTTCTTGTTAGTTTCAAATCCACGAGCACTGTAAACTCTGCCTGAACTAACATCATCCAGATAATATAAATCCCCTCTCTTAGTACCACGCCGAATTATCTCCTGTGTCTGGATATCCTGAAGCAAGCAAAAATAAAGATACATCAGAATAATGCAGTTCAACTGTTCAGTAACTTGTTCAATAGATAAAAGATTGTGTGAGAGAGATAAAACAAGTAAGCAATTCTGTAAAGATAGAGATGATGATACTGCCACTGTACCAGCACCTATCACTGGATAACTCTCTCCATTGGCATATGTCACATTATTTCTAATTGGAGCACTTACGGTGTGAATTTTTCGAATCGAATGTCATATGATTCGTAGCTCTATAATCTAAATTTCATCCTTTATCCCGCTGTGAATCTAAAACAGTAAAGGCAAAGCTTTGATTACCTGAAATATGAGAATTTGAATTAACCTGCGACACCAAAGATAGAACTGGTGAAGGAGCAGCCGATGATGTAGAAAATGAAGGATCAGCTAATGTGAGGCCTGTAAGCCAGACGCTACACCAGAAATCTTTTTGTCTTGTTTCTTTTTCTTCTTCAGTTCCTCCCACCAATCAGGATAATCAACTAATTGAAAGCATGAATTTCGATTATGCCTAGCTTTATCACAATGAATACACTATCCTTCTTGTGCTTTTTGCTTCACTTGGGATCTAAGATTGTTGGAGGCCACAGGAGCAATAACTCTACTACCAATATCGTTAGAACTCATCATAACTACTTGTCGTTGCTTCTCAGACAAATGTAGTTATAATATGCTTCTAATATAGGAAATGCATCTGTTCGTAGTAGATCACTGCGGGCTTTATCAAGTCTATTATTAAGCCCATCCAAAAAAATATAGACACGTTCCTTCTCAATCTCCTGTTGTCGAGCTAATATGTCATTAGCACAACACATTCTAATTGGATTGCGAAAATCTAATTCTTGCCATATGCTTTGTAATTCTGCATAGTCGGTTGTAACGGGTCTTCCACTTTGCTTCAGTTTGAATGCCCTACACGTTAATTCATAAATCTGAAATATGTCAGAATTATCATAGAAAGTTTTGGACACGGAAGTCCAAACATCCTAGTAGTGGGAAGCCGAATAAAAAACTCCATCACAGCTGGTTCCATAGAGTTGATCAATCATCCTTTGACAATAGTATTGTCAGTTCTCCACCGGACATAAGTAGGATCAGTCTCTCCAGGTCGTGCTATTTCTCCGGTCAAATAGCCCATCTTATCATTTCCAGCAATGTACATCTAAACAACTTGAGACCAAAGAGAATAGTTTGAACCACTTTGTTAAACACTAATAGCGGAGGATGAATCACCTTATACGCTGGTAATAGAAGTAGCCATTGAAGCAACCGGAGAAAGAACACCTGAACTTTCTATAAATCTTTTTTTTTTTGTGGGATCAGGTCAGGGGCCGGGCCGAGTCAGATCTGTTTGGATCGGGCCTTGGTCAGCATTGAGCCGAACCGGTTCAATGTTGGTCTGTGATCGGGTCAGCTCGGCGGCGGTTCAGATCGGCCGGCAGAAAGGCGGCGACGATCGATCGAGCACGAGAGCGGCGTTCAAGCAATGGTGGTGCGAATAGCGACGAGGACAGGAGTCGATAGCGAAGTCCAGCGGCGAGTCGACGGCGCCTCACGGGAGTAGCAGCGGAAAGCGATCACGACAGCGGCAGCGAAAAGCGGCGGTGGCGGCGGCAGAAGCACGACAGCGAATATTTTTTTTTTTCAGTAGATCTAATCCGGTTAAATTGCTGAATTTGTTTTAGTCGGAATTTCTAACCGTTGTAATCATATCTCCACGATCACAATAGATAGTCTGGTCGGAATCTGGCCGTCGTAGTCGTTTTCTCTACGACGACAGCGAACAGATTTAGAGTTTGCTTTGATACCAAGATGAAAAACTCTTTCAATCTTATTCTTATCATTCAATATAAGTACATATATATAGACTCCTTATAAAACTAAATAAACAGAGTTTTAAATAAAAAAATATCAAAAAAAAGATATCTAACATAATATATAATTTTAAAAAAAATATTTAGAATATAATATTGTTAACTCACGGTAATACTTGCTACTAAAATGCCCCTGTGCTTCCTTCCAGTAGCCTTCCAAGAATGCATCTGCAGAAGACTACATCCAAAAAATCAGAAACAATATTTTACATGCTGTTTAGTAGGCACAGTTGTGTAGAGTTCTGAACTCAAAAGCCTTGAAGATGATCAAGAGGATCACTACATTAGGTGGAATAAACAGCAGGAAGATCCTACCTTCAACCGCATTTCTCACCCGATTTCTAGGTAATCGGTTTCTCAATTGTAGCTCGATCCACGCATAGTATTTGCGTGTACTCGTCGCCCTAGGAGACGTTTGGTTTGAAAGTGATTATAAAATAAAAATTTTTTAAAAATAAAAATTATTAACTTTTTTAAATAAGTTTAATTTTTTTCGAACATAAAAACAAAAATAATACGTATCAAAATTTTATAATATATAATTTTTTATAATTTTTAAAATTTTATAGAAATTTATTAAAAATAATAATATATTTATTAAAATGATAAGTATTTGAAAACAAAAAGTTCCTAAAAATCCGCTATTAACTTGGATTTCTTGTCCCATGCATTCCAGAACTGTCAGCTGAAAGCATTACTTCAAAACCTTACTAAAAGAAATGATAAAATGTGTCGATAGGAACATACCCAACTCCGGCAATACCATACGTTCGCTTCTTTTCTTGGTCAAGAACAGCAATTACATTAGGAGAAACAGAAAATCTCATTTTCTTCTATAAATCAACCTGAGAAATGACGTTACCATCAACCTGCAAAACTACCATTAAAAGAATGGAAAAATAACGTTATAATAATCGCTATTCTGATCTTGTCTTATGACCCATTCAAAAAAATGAACGGGAGTTAACGAGTTTAAAAAGTTTTGATATATTCAGAAAACATACAAAACTTTTCTATCCAGCTAACCAATCTACCCATACGAAACTTTTCCATCCTTCTTTTTTCTTCTAAACTTTTATGTACTTCTAAATGAGCAACTAAGCACGACACATATGGGATTGAACTCCTCGTGCCTAATAAGTTACAACCAAATTTAGTTTTATTTTATCACAATAAGGGAATGTTTTACTGTACACATAAACTCACTTGCTTCAACTAAAAAATAAATTCCGAATAAATTTTTACTTTATCGTTACAAATTTATTCTCATAACCTCATTTTTCAATACTTCACTTCTAAAAATATTCACTTTCGAATTACTTCGTGACAAGTAAATAAGTCCTAAAGGTAACTTGTTACAAGAAACTCAATCCGTTGAACATTGGTAAAAGAAATTATTTTGTAAATAAAAAATTCTTATATAATTCATTGAATAAAGTGCATAAATTTTGCATTAACATGAATGGTGACCTCAAATTAGTTGTGACGAAGCCCACATCTCATGAATGTAAAATTTCTCTTCTACTATTATTTTTCTTGAAGTAAACGTGTTTTCCACACAAAGAAAACAAACCATAGACAAATGATAGCAATACAAGTTAGCTCCAATAGGAATGTTTGTTTATGTTAAATAAGGAATTGCAGAAAACCAAATGCCTATCTTCTGTTTATTTTCATAGTGAAAGGATAGAGTTGAATTAGTGACTGTTTCCTATTTGTTGAATGAAACATTGAAGCTAAAACAAAGAAAAACAACACAGTGAGTGTTCATGTGAGTGAGTGATAGAAAGTGAGTGAAAACAAAACATAGACAAATGATAGCAATACAAGTTAGCTCCAATAGGAATGTTTGTTTATGTTAAATAAGGAATTGCAGAAAACCAAATGCCTATCTTCTGTTTTTTTTCATAGTGAAAGGATAGAGTTGAATTGGTGATTGATTCCTATTTGTTGAATGAAACATTGAAGCTAAAACAAAGAAAAACAACACGGTGAGTGTTCATGTGAGTGAGTGATAGAAAGTGAGTGAAAGAATCATAAATGGATATTGTAATGCATCAATCTCCATAAAGATACAAACTTTGGAATTAGGGCGTCTTTTAAATGCACGAAAATCTTCAGTTTCTCCCGCCAAAGTTGGAGTTCTGAACAGTTCACATGTTTCAAATGCAAGCTGAACTTAAAACTACCTTTAAAAGTTACTATATTTTCTTTCCAACTCACTTCAAAAACTAAAAATTGAACTTTACTTTCAATTTACTTCAAAAAAATAATTGAAACACAACAACTAACTCAACTTCCAACACATTTTTTAAGAAACTTTACTTCCAACTTTTTATTTTCCTAAGGCTCAGTTACATGAATTTGAAACACATCATAAGCCTCTTGTTGAGTTGTTTCTTATAAGAGTTAGTGGATTTGTAGCCAAAGGTGGACGAGTTCAAATGGAACGTCGAATCTCATGAATTATATTTACTTGAAAGATAATCACTTGATTTGTAGTGGCCATGAAGGTAGATCGACTTGATAGCTGAACCACGTATACTCGTGTACCTCTACTCTTTCTTTGCTTTGATTTCATTCTTTAGAACAAACATTAAAAGTTAGCTCGAGAATTTTGTAGAAAGAATAGTATGTAAATAGTTAGATAGTTTAACAATTGATTAACTTATTATCTAACATATTATAAAGTGTAGGTATATAGTAAGGAAAACAACAGCTGGTTTAGCTATTGCTTTTGCTTTAGAACGAGTGCAACAAAACTAGCAAGAACATTAAATACTATTTTATCTGCTGGTTTCTCTTTATTAACTAAACCAAAATACATGTGCACGAACAACAACAACACAAACAGCTAGCTAACTTGAAACTAATATTATTCTGTTTGTTGCGAGATAGAAATATTTTCATAAAACTAACAACTCATCGTCATCTGGTTTACCTGTTGCTTTTGTCTCTAGTTAGTACAAAAGTTAGGTTTGAACTTGCTCAATGCTCGTACAAGTTGAACTTGCCTTACTTTCTTAAAGGACGAAATTTGTGAAGAACTAAGCTATGAGGTTATGTTGTGAGTAATTTATCCTAAATGCTTGTAGAGGTAATCTCATTCCTTTGTTGGCATTGTACATACTATCACTTATTATTCGAATTTAGGCGTGAGCATCGCTTCGACTTATGATTTGGGAAATTCTAAAGAAGAAATGAAAAAAATGTTTAAATTGTGAATCTTATTATAGACGATCTCAGGACTAGCCAGAAAATGTTGACTGAAGGGAGTTATTTAAGTGGAATAGCGTTTTTCTTTTTTACAGATATTTTACTTGCAGTAACCACCTTATCGCTGCTAGGTTTAGCAGCATTGCTACAAGGTAGTATAGTAGATGTGCAAAGGTTAATTGTGTTTTAATCTTGATCCCCATGTCCTGGTTATTTTTTGGTGCTTATTATGTGTGGCAGCCTTTCTTGTCCTTGTTTCACTTTTGAAAGTTTGAATTATTCTAAACTATTCTAATATGAACTCTTTGAAGGTATTTTACTAGCACGTTGCATGTCCCCATCTATCAAGACTCTTGACAATATACAAAAACTTTGATCTTGTAGAAGTTCCACATGAAGGACCTATGTGTGACGTTTTATGGTCTGACAGATGATCGTTATGGCCAGGGTATCTCTCTACGTGGAGCAGGGCACCCCTTTGGGCAGGTAGAAATCTAAATTTCAGTTCCTTTGGTTTCTGGATGTAGCATGTTTTGCTTGTGGGTGTATTAACTATTGTGTTTTGTGTTTAGCTGGATTCTAAACCTGACTTCTTTGTGTTGTGTAAGTAAACATTTCTTACTGTGGCTGGCTGCACATAATTCTTAACCATAAATGGTAAACTTTTTTTTTTTATTTTTAACAAAACAAACCTTGTTTTCCGAACATTTATCGCTTTATTTTTCCAAATTTGCTTTTGATGGCTGTAACATCTTCGAGTTTCCAAATAGACAAGTTAAGAGGCAAGATGTTTGATTTTCTTGTCTTTCAAGATTTTATTTTTTAATAATGTTCTGTTTGTGCAGATTTGAGCATGCTATGAGGAGGGGAGAACCTCATGTAACTTGTAGGACGCCTGACTACTGCCTGTGATTGAAGTTGTGACCACACGGGGGTTCTTTTACTGGTTACTCATGAATGTGACAAGAATTTCCCGCAATATGTGAGCTGTATGATTGTTCCAAGTTCTGAACTTTGGGATGTGCTGTTTAGAGGCATTCTGCTTTGCATTTCGGAAGGTGTTGTTTTAGCTGTAGATGTTTACATTGCCAGTATAAGACGTTTTGCCTGTTTCTTGGAGATACTGATGCGATCGACGATCAGAAACTTGGATAAACTGAAAGTGCTAGTGCTTCCACTTTTTGAGGATTTTTAAATAATTCCCTGTGGTTAGTAAGTGTTTGATATGATTCTGTAGAGTGTTGGATTCCGTATGAACTTGACACTTATTTTGTGATTTGTGATTGTGAAGCAAAAGCTAATTGCTTCAAATGAGAATGTAAGCCTGGTTGTTATGTTTGTGGCCTTGTGCTAACCCTACCGACGACGTACTAGGTGCATGTTTCAGGTTAAATGCAAAAATATGTGTAACCTCTTTGAGTCGTAAATGAAAACGCCCCCTTGTGTGGGCTTCCAAATGATCTTCAGTATGGCAACATGGTGTCCGGCACTAATTGATAAATATGTTTGAATTCGTCTTGAGTTGTTAGTTTATCAAATTCTACTGGTTTTTCCTTCAGTTTTCGAGGGTTTGCCCGCAAATTTTAAAAAATCGGCACATGTAGATTTGTGTAGTTTGACTTAGACTTATTAGGGCTTCTACATTTTAAACTTATTTTCAACTTTCAATTTATTTTCAAATTAAAGTAAATACAAAATTTAGTTTAAGTTTTTTCTGCTAAAAATTTACTTTCAAAACATATTCTTTAAAACTAAAAATTTTACTTTTTAACTTTTTAATTAAAATAAATACAAAAAAAATGTAATCAAGTTTATTTTCAAATTTAAATTTATTTTTTATAAATTTACTTTGAAAAGTAGGTTTAATACCAAAATAAACACGTCTTTATTGGGCTAGGCCATACTTTAAATTCGTTCGGCCTTTGGTTTAAAGCTCAGCGCAAAATGATCAACAAAATTTAATTGTGCAGATTACTGTTTCTAGGTCTGCTTTGTTTTTAAAGCTTACTAATGTTGTTCATTAGCATCGTTAGCATCGTCAAGTTGATGCCTTTGATGGATGTTGATGTGTTCTATTTTAGTAATATTGTTAGTAACGTAATTGATTGTTATTGTTGCTGTGGTTAGCGATCACAATTTAGATTAATGAGTCAATTTTAAATCGATCTATTATTTAATAATCTGATCAAATTAATTCAACCTCAATCCAATATGAAATTTATCTTTATCAAAATTGTCATTCTAATTCAATCTATGTAATAACTAAATCAAATTTAGATCAACCAAAATTATTACTTTTTAATTCTATATTTTTAAAATTGAGTGAAATTATAAGATCAATTAAAATAAATTTGCACGAAATTTTTGTGAAGAGATATGATGAATGTCTTTTAAAATATGCATTCCTTAATATTTTCATCGGTCCTTAGAATATTAAAAAAAAGTTATTTTTAAAAATATGTGGTAATAGTAAAAATTTTATGATTATAAATATTACCATTTTTGATAAAAATTCTAATAAACATAACTAGCTGAACAAAATTTTGATAAAAATTTTTTTACAAAATTCAAATTCGTCACTAAAAAATATCTACATGATAATGATTTTAATAATTCTCATATTTCACTATTTTTTTAAGACATAGAAGTAAACGATTATTTATAATTATAATCTAATAATTTATAAATTAGTACTATTAATTTTTTTGTTGTCAAACTTTTATTATACGGTAAAAAAATAAAAAAAATTGTTACTTCAGGATATGATAATCTGAATTAGTGAATTAATTTTGGATCAATCCGGTCGACCCATTTAATAACAGGATTAAATTTATTCAATTCTAATTCAATCTATATATTTATATAGATCAAATTATTTAATTCTAAATCGGATTATATAGATGGATTTTGGGTTAAACCTTTTTATCGATTCATACGTTATCACCTCTAGCTCTAGCTGTGGTTGATCATTGGAAGGTTGTTGCTATTGTTAGTTTTGTATCAGGTTGTCAATATACTGTTTGTAATATAACTTTCCATGTTCATTTTGCAAGTTAAGGAAATAATAATATTTATGTTATCTGAACCGAAGCATCCAAAATATTCAGTCTTTGCTTTTCATTACAATAATTTACAACGCTTGTATTCACTTTTGATTTCAATTGATTTTACTTAGTAGTGAAATTAAACTACATGATCAAATTAATAACTGATTTTATTTATTATTTTATATTTAATTGGGCACAAATGTTACCTCTTTCATCTCTATACAGAACAAAGCCCGTAGAATAAGAGCAATTGCAATTGCTAATTACTCAAATCACTAACAGCTTAGCACTAATAGTTGAAGACAAGACGAAATAGAAAAAACAATGAAGAACTCGTGCAAACTAGCGGTGATCCAAATCCTACCTCATCACAAAGACATACAGAATCGGTAGAAACACTGGAGATCGTTGCTATGAACTTTTGCCCCATTCCTTCCCCCCTCTGTCCACCGCGTCTCCTCCGTTGCATAATTCTTCACCTATTCCCATCCCTACCCAGACACAAAATAGCCATACATCATTCTTTCCCAAATACCACTATCTACTTAACCCCTCGTCAATTTTTAATCCTTATCCCACCACTTTATTTTTCACAACTTCTCCAGCTGCCACCTCAAACAATCCCCTATCTGCCCCTCTGCCTAGTGTTAGCCTTACATGGCCTTCTTCCACGGCAAACTTTTCGAATCCCACATCACCTCCCAAATTTCAAACTATTCCACCACTCTTGCATTCGGTCCCACCGACAACTCTTTTTTTTTCTCCTGTATGCCACACTCTCAAATGGGTTTTTTTCTTCTTCAGGACCTCATACCCCACCCCAGTTTGGACATCAACCACACCCAACCATTGAGACGCATGACATGCTATCACAATCACTACCACGTGACACACACAAGCTTCCTATCTTTGATGGTACTGAACCGCAAGAATGGTTATACTAGGGCGAGAAATATTTTCGCTACTATCGCACCGCACCTCAAGAGCGAATTGCCGTCGTGGACATGTACTTCACTGGTGAAGCTAATTGGTTGTACCAAAACTTTGAAAGAGACTGGCTAAATTATTCTTGTGATGAGCTATTCGATGCAATTCTATGTCGGTTTGGGCCAACCGCATTCGGTAACCTACTTGTGCATTGCAACGACTCCCGCAAATTGGATCTGTCACAAACTACCAGAAGGTGTTTGAAGACCTCTTGACTCGCATATCTTTCGCAACTGAGCGAGACCTTGTCGGACGATTCTGGGGTGGGCTATAACAAAAGTTAGCCTTAGAGGTAATGGCTCAGAGACATCAAGACCTACAGTCGGCTTATATGCTAGCCAGGCTTTACGAACAAAAGGTCTCCATGGAGCAAACTCCTAAGCCGTGGGGAACACTATCATCTATGTCCTTTGCTACTGGTTCATCTGTGCCTTCTACTTTTCCCTCCACGGTTCCTGCTACTTCCAGCACTTTGGCTCCATTGTCTACACAAGCTACCAGTACTCATCCTACTAAGTTGACCGGTTAGCCAAGAACCTACACCTTCTTGCTTCACCAGTAAAACCTCTTCGCGTGGAACTGGTCGATGGCTGCCCGTAATTGATTGAAGTCATATACCGACAAATCCTGTTATTTGTCCAAGGTGCAAACCTGATTGTGGATGCGTATCTTTTTCCACTGGGTGGTATGGACATTGTACTAGACATTCAATGGCTTGAAAGCCTTAGAGACGTTACTTGTAACTGGAAATGTTCAGACATGTGTTTCGCACTGCACGGTGATGATTTTATTCTATAAGGCATCAGGGATGAAAGGTGTCTCACATCTTACTAGCATTCAGCAGCTGAGCTCCTTGTGTGCCATTCGCCTCATACTTACCTCTGAAGCTACACAACCACCTGCACTAATACCAGTAGACCTCCAAACTCTTTTGTTGCAATATTCGGTGGTTTTACACCAACGCATAGCTTACCTCTTGCTCGTCTATGTGACCATCACATTCCATTAGTTCCAGGTGCTTTTCTTTAAACCTCTGGCCGATTGATATCCTTACATCCAAAAAGTCGAAATAGATTAGACTATCAAGGAAACGCTCGCTGAAGGCATTATACGGCCAAGCTCCTCTGCATTCTCTTCTTCTGTTTTGCTTGTCGAGAAGAAGGACGAGTCTTGGTGATTCTATGTGGACTACCACACACTAAACGAGATAACAATCAAGGATAAGTACCCAATTTCGATTATTGACGAACTCCTGGATGAAGTACACGGAGCTCAATCTTTTTCCAAATTGGATTCGAAATTTGGATATCACCAAATTCAAGTTCATAGTGACGACGTCCATAAGACAGCATTTAGAACTCATGACGGCTATTATGACTTTCTCGTGATACCGTTTAGGCTCACAAATGTGCCGGCATCCTTTCAATCTCTTATGAACGACATCTTTCGTTTTTATCTACGCAAATTCATCCTTGTATTTTTTTATGACATTTTGGTTTACAATTCATCGTGGTAGGAACATCTCCAACACCTACAATTAATTCTCTCCTAGTTGCAAGAGGAAGGGCTTTGGGTGAACCTCTCTAAGTGTTTTTTTGCTCGTTCCTCTATGAAATACTTAGGACATATTGTCTCCGCCGTCGGCATATCCACTGATTCCTCGATGGTGCAGGCGATAGTTGATAGACCAACACCCACGTTTATCACTTTGTTGCTGGGATTTTTAGGATTGACCGGCTATTATCGCCGATTTGTCAAGCACTATAGTAAGTTGGCCCCTCCCTTGACAGGTCTTCTTAAAATGGAATCCTTCTCCTGGTCGAAAAATACAGCCGAGACCTTCCAGACATTCAAAATTGTCATGGTGTCTACCCCGGTCCTAGGTTCTATGGTCCTTTCCAAGTATTGGAGCGTGTAGGATATGTGGCATATCGTTTGGATCTTCCGGTTGAGTTCAAACTTCATCCGATCGTACATCTTTCCCAACTAAAGGATGGACGCTTTTTGTCTCCCCTGGTTATCAATCAGCTGCCTAGGTTGTTTATGGATGGCTATCTACACCTCAAGCCACATTGGATGTTAGGTTATCGCAACATTCCTATATGCAACTCTAGCCGCAGAGAGGTGCTAATTGCTTAAGAAGACCTGCCTACTAAGTATGCCACATGGAAAGATTGGGCAATTGGGGGGGAGTGGGGTGCGTGTTACAGTTGACAGAAATAAAAAAGCTGACAGAACAAGGAACTAGCACTTGAACTGACAAGGACATCCGATGCACATAACACTAATCGGACACCCATCCTTACTAGAGCTAGAGCTGGCGTTCTACCTAAATGGAACCCCAAATACTTTCCACATAGCACTCCAGCTAATCTGACAATGATCTAGTCTTCCTATACTTTTTAGAAACAATTGTTGGATGCCTCAGAAACCTCTAACGGTCAAGTTTCTTGCATGCCATGATTCCTGAAGATCTCTGAATGAATATTTACTGCAACTAGTGCTGGGAGTTGTTCCCTGTAATTCAAATATGCAATTGTAAGCTCGATGAGCAGAAAGGGGGAGATATGAGATTTATCCTTATTTTCTTAATTTGCTCTATAGGAATTAGTTAACTTTTTTTTTTCTATTTCTTAGCTAATAGCTTGTGGTTCCTTATGGAACCCCAACAGCTTTCCCGTGTCGGGCGTCTTCGCCAGAATGGATCATTTGTTCTTGTGCTTCGAGAGATAATCAATACTTTGCTCAAGACTTGATTTGCTGTACTTAATAGATTCGAATTTGTGTTTAAACTACCGAATATGTCTGGTTGTCAATAGATATAACGAAATATTAAACACACTAAAAGATCTTGCATAAGCAATACAAGAATTGAGATAAGATCAAGACAAACACAAAGATAAGATGTCTATATGGGAAAAAATAAGAAAAACCTTATGGAAAGACAAACTAGCCTAAAGGAAATTATTAAACCAAAGTAATTACAAACTCTTGTGTTATACTTTATATAGAAACTCTAACTAGAATATTTTTCTTTTATCTCTCACATTTGATGTCATGAATTATGCTTTAAATAAATACTTCTTATATATATATATATATAGTGTGTGTCCAATGACACTCATGAACTTTTGAATAGTTTTTCTTCAATCTTCCCATTCCTAGTCATTTGACTTTTCTTCTTCAAATGGATGATTCAAGTTCTTTAATCGTTAGCTTTTCAACTACTTTGGTGATGGTTCGTCTTCCTTAACATTTAACATTCCAATATCAATGCACATTTACTAATTGCATTCTAATAAACCACTAATTTTATATACGGTTTTACAATATCTAATAAATCTCTCATTTAAAAATATTTTGTAAATTGCAATTCAAGAATAATAAGAAATCGATACGTAAGTTTCAAAAATTCGATAACATTGAAAATAGGTACGACTGCGAGGAGCAGAGATAACACGCATGCTAGCTGAGTTCTTTTACCTCATAACATTGCATATCTTTTCCCGATTCTATTGCTATCTTGAAATGATTTCTTTTTGGCTTTCTCATGATAACGATTATATCTAATGCTGTCCTCCATTGTGATTCCATATAAAAATCTACAAAACAAAATTTTTTTAAGGATTACCGTCTTAATTAACGCATCCGCAGGGTTTTCTTTGGTAGAAATTTTGAGCATATCAATACTTCAATGAGACCACATCCTATCCAAATCACGTGCATAGTTTGTACCAACAAACTCTTTAACAACAAGGTGAGATTCTTTGTAACACAATGCAGTATTTAAGAATTCTTTCACATACTAAAGGATTCTTTCACCGTCTTTCAGTGATTAATTTCAGGACATGCTATGAATCTACTTACCACTCCCACTACATATGTAATATCAAGCCGAGTGCAAAATATGACATATATTAGACTTTTCATTGTTGATGCATATAGTACCCAACGCATCTCTTCCCTCTCTTGCTCGTGTTTACGGAATACCAAATAAGATAGTTTAAGAATAATAAAAAGTGACGTAGATAACGGTTACCACTATATAGTTGAACCGTTCTAATACTTCTCACAGATAACTAACTTAAAACAACAAAATTTCTCTATTGTCTATATCAAGCCATATCTACATCACGAGGATTTTTTTTAATGTCCCCAAGTCCTTGATATTGAATTCACTAGCCAGTTGAGCCTTCAATTATTGAATGCGATCTATTTCTGAACCTGCTCCAAACATATCATCCACATACAACAACAAGTTGACAAACTCACATCCCTTAAATCTGTTGATATACGCACAAGAGTTTAAGACAAACTTACTATATTCAAAGCTCTCGATATAAGAATCAAATCTCCTATACCAATTACTTAAGCCCATAAAGAGATTTGGCTAACCGACAAATCAGATCCTTCTTAAATTTCACGAAAAAGTTTTCTGTTTGGACTATATATATCTACTATTCAAGCTCCCCATATAAGAACGTCATCTTCACACCGAGCTGTTTAAAATAAAGATCCGATGATGCACACAGCATTAAGACCATACAAATAGTTATCAAACGTACTACTGAATGTAATATCTCATCAAAGTCGATTTCCTTTTTCTGTGCGTAATCTCTCACCACTATCCGAGCACGACACCGTTCTACTTAATTATTACTATCTCGTTTAATCATGTAAATCAATTTGTTCCCAATAACTATACGGCTTTGGAACAGAGGGACCAGTTCACGTGTCATATATTTATGAATCGCATCAGGCTCTTCCTACATAGCGTTCCATATATAAAAACGCATCTGGACTTTTCAGCGCTTGCTTGAGAGAATATGAGTCTCTTTCTTTTGTAAGTGAGCAATATACAGATTGAGATGACTCTATAAAATAGTTCTCATATCTCTCAACTGTATTTCTCTTTCGAGTTGAATGCCTAAATCACGTAGGCGTGGGAAATTAATTCTCTTTCATATGCTCATCCGCTGGTACAGTTTCAGATTAGGATCGTCTTTTTTATCCTCTTTCTCCGTTACTAATGTGGTCACCATTAGGAGTGATGCCTCCTTCTCTTTTACATCATTGCCATTAGTCACTCTTTATAACTGGTACTCTGTAAAAATGACATCCATACTGAAGATAACCGTATAAGTAGTGGGATCCTATAAGTAATACCTCAAAATGTCTTCAGCGTATCGTAGGCATCTTTCGGAGTTGATTCTGCTGTTAATCAAGTACCACCCGAGATTTGAAGAACTTAAGCACCTCACTACCTTGGACTTCTTTTAGATTAGGAACACCGGACTTCTCAAGTCCAAATGAACCAAGGCGAGCTTATCTTTGACCTGAAAATTGATCTCCAAATCTTTCAGAGTGCTGCTTACTGGTGACATATTTCTCACAGAACGACAACTTTATCTTGAACAACCATAATAGGAGTTTCCGATCACTGAGAATTTTCACACCACGTTTTCGTATGTGCCCATGTTTCAGGTACCACACTCGCATGATATTCTCAATGTTGTCCAATGCAATATAAGTATTTTTCTACACACCCAATGCACTTTATATAGGTTTGAGTCAAATTTTTCAACCTCTAGATCTTCTAGCCTATCCTTGATGACCTCAATGATCCCTTTACTAACGCGATTCTTGCGACCCAAATCACATAGTTTTTCTAAAGACAATAAATTATTCGTAAGACCAAACACAGAACATACTTTACTGATAATGCATTTCTTTTCATCTTTGCCATAAGCTTGAAGGAATTGACTTCAGCAACTTCAAAATTTTGTCTATTTTCTATCCGCACAGCACCACCAAAAATAGCTTTATAGTGATGAAACAAATTTCTTCTGGAAGTCATATGCTAGCATGCTCCTGAATTCAAGATCCAAATATATAAGAGTTTGGACTTGTTACAGACAACAACTAATATTACTCCCACTAAGTAAGGGACTTCGAGGTATCCACACCTCAAATCATGCTTGTCATAGTTCTTACATTCTTTCATAATCTCGTACTTGTTTGCCATTGCAATAAAGCAATGACTCTGATACCATTTGTTAAAATTACCAAATGTGTTCGATTGTTGATAGATATAATAAAATATAAAATACAATTAAGGATCTTATGTAAATAATACGGGAATTGAAATAAGAGTAAGACAAACACAAAAATAAGAGATTTATGTAAAAAAAAAGAAAAAAAAATTCCACGAAAAATAAACTAGTCATAAAAAAATTACTAAACCAAAACAATTATAAACATTTATGTTACACTTTAAGTAAAACTCTTACTAATATTTTATTTTTATTCTCAAACTTGATGTTGTGAATGATGCTTCAAACAAATATTTCTTACCCATATATATAGTGTGTTCAAGTAAACTCTTGAATTTACAAACGGTTGCCATTCAATTTTTCTATTAATTATTTAGTTATTTGGCTTTCCATCTTTCAAATGATGTTTCAAATTTCTTAATCGTTGGCTTTTCAATTTTTTAGATGATGGTTCATTTTTCATAATCTTTAGCATTCCAACATCAATACATATTTTAACTAATTATATTCTACTAAATCACTAATTTATATAGTGGCCTTATAATATCTAATAATTTGTTCATTGAGTATTTGTTATTTAATTTTGGATGATGAGATAAAGATATTTGATATGGTCTTATTAGTATTTTACTGATTTTGTAGCTTCTTAGATTTACCTAATGTTGATTGCTATTTTTCTTTTGCTGATATGAGAAATTATTGATGTTTCAAGATTATGCCGTTAAGTGTGTAGATATTGTAGTACCTGTAATAAGGTTATTGATCGTCAGAAGTAACTCAATTTATTATCTCCATTTATTGCATTCTTTTGAAAAAGTTTGTACTCTAGAATTGAAAGGTAAGTTAGATTAATAAAAATCTTAGTAATTTAAAGTTTGATAATATAACTTAAAGAATATTTTAATCTTTTATTAGAAATTTATCTTTATTATTTATTTATTTATTATTCTAATAGGATTAAATTTTTAATTTTACTAATATATTCAAACATAATAAAATTAAATAATTATATATTTACTCGCCTTTAATTTATTCTTTATTTTTATCTTTATTTTATTTTTTAATTTCGTTTCTAAACAGCGCGTAAGAGAAAAGTAGATGTCTTGCGAAAATGGATATGTTCATTTTTAAAAAGCTGACCTAATGTTTCTTTCCACCAAGACAGGAATGCCGGAGTTACACGACTTATGCTGTGTTTGGATGAAGGGTTCACAAAAAAATAGAAGTAGAAAGAAAGAAAAAGATAGGAAAAAAAGAATAAGAAAAGGAAGAAGAAAATTTTGATGGTGTTTGAATAAATTAATAAAGGGAAAGAAGTAGAAGAATAAATTGTGTTTAAATTAGAAAAAGAATTTAAAAAAAGACAAAAATGCCTTTGTACATGTATGTTTTTGTAATGATTGAAAAAAAAAGCAAAGGCAGAATGAGGAAAAATAAAAAACAAAATATTGTGTCAACAATGCATATTTTCTATTCTTTTCCCCCTATTCTCCTTCCTTCCTAACAGTAAACTCTAATCCAAACACCCAAAAAAGAAGAATTGTTTTTCCTTCTCCTCCCTTTCCTTTGTGTATATGTAATTCAAACACAGCCTTAGGGGCATTTGATTTTGCGTTTTTTTACCTGACTTTTCTTATTTTAATTATATATTTTTTAATATATATTTTATAATTATTTAGAAAATTTATTTAAAAATTTAAAAAATAGAAAAAAATTATACGTAATAAGATTTTTTTATTATTTTATTAGAAATAAAAAATAAAACTTATTTTTAAAAAAATAAAAATATTTTTTATTTTAAAAAAAAAATTATTTTATAAGTATTTACAGATTTTTCATTGTCCATAGAACTTGAAAACTTCGTCGGATTTAATTTGAGTTAGATGCAACTTTATGAAACTCATTTAGTACTTTGACAAATTGCCAAACTAGTCTCGAAAATTCTCATGTCAATTCGGCCGACTTTTCTACTAAAGCATGTTTATCGGTCTACTAAACTCATTTTTTTTCAATCTCAATTTTAATATAAAATTAATTAAATAATTTAAAATAATTTATTTTATAAATAATATATTTTTAAATTTTTAATTTTAAAATAAAATTTTAATATAGAATAAATATGAATACTTATTTTATTAAATATTTTAATTTATTTTTTAAAGTTATTTTTAAAAAATATATGTCTCAAATAAATACGGACTTAGTACTATGGATTTGCATTAGTGTATCTTCTTAAAAATAATATCTCATCTTATCTCATCTTTTTTGTAACTGATTGTCTGATTCAAGGAAAACAGTGAGTTGTTCCTGTTTGAAAATGAAGAAAATAGTGCATAACCATTTCAATAGCAATCCAATGTAATCTTTATCTCCATTTGTTAAATTCATATAAGCTTGTACCTCTTTTGTTTGAATAGTTGTTACAGTCCTATTGGAGAAGTAATGAGATGTTAATGCTAGCATTTGGGGAAACTCTTTACTACTACATCCAGCCATTACCAATCTGTAATGAAATGAAACAAATCATCATGAATAATTTGCAATGACAGGAAACCAACCAGGAGCCTCTACTTAACTTCAAGAAAACTTGGGAGGAAAACTTTACACGGTCAATAACTGCTATGCTTCAGTGAGAATGAACACTCGCGTATATAGATTACTCATAACGACATACCTCAATCACTCATCTTTTCTCTAACTATTCTAAGTAGTAGTGCCATTTCTCGAACACTTGTATCGGATTGGAAATAAGCTCTATTATGGGAATTCCTGCGCTATTCTTCGTGACATTTTTTCTTTCAGAGCTGATGCAGATGGCCAACGGCAGACAAAGTCTCTGTTCGTGGAAAATTCATTTCCTCCGTTTTTCTTGAGCAGATACGCAAGGCTATAGATTTATGGAATTGCTTATGTGGTTGTGCTTGTTGCTGTTGTTGTCACTCACAGTTTTTTCATTGATGCAGTCGGTCTTGAGACTGCTTCTGGAAGATTCATTCTTTTTGTTTTGTATGTGGTATTGTTTGTTCCCATTTTCTCCAAATTACAAACTCTTTTTACAACGCTACTAAATGTAATGTTCATCAACGTATATGGACCCCGCCGGATAAAAATCATAAAATCATTTCGATTAAAGAGAAATATTTGGGGCCTTTGTTTGAAATAGGTTCCGAAAGACCTCATTTTGTTACCTGTAAAAGCATCTTAATCTTATTCTATAAGCCTAAAACATATCGTCTACGGCTACATGTATTAATTTGGATTTCAAAACTATATCATATACATCTAATCACCAGTTGAAACAAGTTCCATTAATTGTTACATCTGAAAACGAAGACTATTACCAAGATAAAATCCACATGAAACAACACGTACGCTACCAAGATATCTCCAGAAATCACTAAAAAATAAGTATAGACAAGACATACCACCCACCAACATAAACGCATTGCGAGGTACTCTTGAATAAGACACAAGGCCTGCATATAACATATTACTTCCTATCTATAGTGAATAAATAATGCTAGTTAACGCCTCGTGGACCTTGCACAGCCAGTGTTTAGATAATAGAAAGATTGATGAGTAACATCAACGCTGGATGCCCCAATCATTCACTTGTCTTCAAGTGCTGACTCTCTCTAGATATAACAGCAGTGCTGCAGTTTCTCTTATCATTGGCTTTGAAATTAATGAACTAGCCCGCTATATACCTAGATAATTCCATGAGAACTTGTGCTATTTTCTTCGCTGCATTTTTCGTTTCAGGGACAATGCAGATGGGCGTTGCGCAATCAAGCAGCTTGGAGCCGCCTCCGTTGTTCATAAGCAGGGATGCAAAGGATATAGATCAAGGGATTGCTTATGTACTAATGCTTGTTGCTCTTCTCATTACTTATGTTTTCCATTGATGATGAATAGAGTCATCACGATCTGTTTCTGGAATATCTATCTTCGATCTTCAGATGCATGAAGTAGTAAATATTTCTTTCCCTTTTTTTGATAAATAATTTGGCATTCCCATTGACGGCATCCTGTAGCCGCTAGCTAGAGGGAGAATACCGGATAAGGTGCCTCCCTCCGAGTGCATTTTGAACATTTCAAATTAAGAAAATGTATTACGCCTAGAACAAGTAATGCCAATAACCTCCAATGATCCTGCAAAGAAACGAGAGAAAAAAATGTTATGAATTTATTTCTGTTAAAAACAAACTTTAAAAAAAATCAATCACTTCACACGTTGATAATTCGGTAGAGTGATACTGATGACATATAACATATTAAAACTATGATTTAAAATATCAATATTTAGTTTCGGAGACAGACAAATATTACATATAACTACTTTGAAAGTATAATACCTCGGGACGTTTTTCGGAGTTCCATCGTTTACGACCATCGAATGGCTGTCAAAAGATAAAGGACAAACCGGTAGTAGAAGAATGCAGAAGATGGGAAACAAACTGGTTACAGTAACTAGAATAGGAACCACACATTTCCATTTTCACCATGGGCTCCGGATACACTTGAAATGAAAGATGCAATGAATCTTATACGACCGCCATCTTATTTGTAGAATATACAAGCCCCATGTACTTAGATCTTTTGTAATAATGAGCCATACATATGTTGAAGCAATTAGAAGGTTAACTTCCAATGTATTGCACCATTAATAGTGCTATATATGATGAACTAGCCGTTGGAGGAGCTAATTAAGATAAAAAATTTGAAGGTCAGGTGTATATATTAGAAAGCTAAATCCATTCGATAAGTTTAAACTAATGAATTATAAAATTTTGTATATATTAACATCATTCATATCTTATCTTTATTAAATGTGGTATTAATACACTCAGCCTTAAATCCAATAGTCTCCTACAAAATTGAGTGATCTAGATTTCTCCTCATTTGAGTATCCTATTGTTAACCAAAATACCCGATCGTTTAGAATTTTAGCCAACTTAGTATCAAGTATCATTACTGCAGACCAAACACTAGCATTCAAATGCAACTTACTTTAAATTCTCGCTCGTCATTCTGAAGCTAGCAAGTTGCACTGCTCTAACCTGCTCATCGCCTTGGCTTAAAATTATAACTTGAGCTGGTCTCCTCATTTGCGCACTATTCTTACACAACAAAGAGCTAAGAATCAGAGCTAACTTGCTTTACATTCTCACTTATCACTCGAAACTTATGTGAGTCAATTCTGTAACTTGCTCATCCATTATTAACGAGAATCGCTACGAACATCTGTCTCTAAGCGAAATCGACGACCTTGATACTACTATAGCAAAGGGGTAACCAGAACTAATTTTAGCATGAGCTTTCTCTTAGCAAGCATAGAGAAAATATTGAAAGTCTTATAATAAAAATATAACATTTAATCAAGAAACAATGTTAAAAATAAATATTTATCTAAAAAAACTGTCACCAAATTTAGAGAAAAATCTATGGACGGTATACAGAAGACCCATTGCAAATATTGAGAAACAACATTCACTTCTTTTGGTAGAACAACTAATGTTTTAATGAGGGGAGTGGAACACATAACAACATATAGTATAAGAAAATTCTTGCACAAGTCACACAGTAGTAATGTATGCGCACTCTTCGCTATCAGAAATGCTACTATGGACGTAGTTCTCTCCTCTCACACATAGCAATCTTACACGTCGTGCCACACTATTACTTTTGTACCTTATTGCCACCTCATACATGACAATTTATCGGCTGCTACGCGAGAATCACCGTAGCATCTCACAGGTGCTTGTGCGGCTGCTCACTTCATCACAATCAATCCTTTAATCTTGATTATCTTAAAACATTATTACTACAAAGTTAAATGCTGCCGAGCCAAATTATGCCTCATTACTACTAGGTAAATATGCATGTTTAGCTTTGCTTATAACATGCAAGGTCTATTTATCCCAACACGGACACCTATATTCTCTCACCTTCACTCGAATGAGTAAAACATTTTTCATCTTGAGTGCTATCGATAGTGTATGTTGGAGGTAACAATCTTATCGACCATTACATTCACAAAAGTTTTATCGAAAATGCTTGCGAGGTCAATTGCATCTATAATTAGACATATCTTAACGCAAGCAAAGTCTTGAACCTACATGAAACATTGGACATTTGTAGTTGTTTCTCTCATGCTTGTACTCTTCAAAAGCATCCCCAGATATTCTTAGACAATCTTTTGATGAAAATAATAGCACTCGATTATATTCAATTCTTAAAATTTTGAATATATAAGAATTTGGTGGTATGGAATAAAATTAATGATTTAGATATTCACATTTAATGAATGAAACTGTTAGTGAATAGGTTGAGAATTATATGATATAGCAATAGAACTTGTATAAAATTCTAACACTTTTATACTATGGATAACTCTATTATTCAGCTCACATGAAATTTCATAAAAATTATAATTTAGTTCCAATGCTAAATAATATAGGTTTTTTCTTTTATAATGGGTATAAAATAATAAGTAAATTATCTAAAAATTTTAGGTATGGTATACATGTCAATATTGTATATTATTGAGGTTCCCTTTTTTATGACCGTTCCATCTGGCAACACATCGTCTGCTTTGCTTTTGCATGTTAACAAGTGCAGTCCAGTACAGACACACCCGTCTCCGATATAGCTGCGTGAAGGTAATGCATTCCCACAACTCGTCGAATAAGAAGGCGCTGTTGATCATTTCTTATTACAGCTTTTTATGTTGTCAGTATTGCTCTGATCTCTTGAAGTATTTGGTTATCGATGTTTGGTCTTCATAATAAGAGCCAGAAGAACCATATTAGAGCCGATGAAGTGTTCGCTCTTGCCTGTGAACACAAAGTTTAGCACGTTGTCCCGAAGGTACTCTTTGGAGTTATCCTTGATCGCGACAAGGCATGATAGCGGACCATGCTCCTCGTCTAGTGATTGGTCTGCTCTTTGTGCTCTTAAGATCTTCATGGCTGACCCCTGAGCAATAGCAATGCATTCTTTCACTCTTCATTTCGGGTCCATATGTTGAGTAGCTTCTTGATCTTCGACGAGAATAGAGAGGCTCAATGATCATGCTGATGAATAAGGCTAAGTGAAATGCCTCAATGAAACTCCATGAAGCTTATCGCTCATTTCACTTATTAGCGATGAAATTCTAATTCAATATACTATTCTTCAATCCTTCAATACAAATATATATATGGGGAGGGTTAGAGGCACTCCCTCTCCAGTTTATAGTCGGAGTGACCTCCAAATCCAATCTCCACCATCGGATATGAAGAACTATGAGTTAGAAACTTACTCATAAAATTTCAACTCAATCGGACCACGAATTCATCTCCATCCGATCACTTGATCGAAATGACAGAAATGGTACAACATATATATTTTTAAGTTTTTTTACTTTCTATCATCTTGATCAAGTGACCAGATGAAGGTGAATTCATGGTCTGATTGAGTTAAAATATTATGGGTATATTTTTCACTTATAGTTCTTCATATCTAATGGTGGAGATTGGATTTAGAGGTCACCCCGACTATAAACCGGAGAGAGAGTGCCCCTAAAAAGAGAGTGCCCCTATCCCTCCCTTATATATATATATAATACTAAATAAGGAGAGTTCTAAATAAAAAAAATTAAGATAATTAAGACAGAGTATCTAACATAATTATGTGTTGACTCATGTTAACACTCTCTCTCAATAATTAGTGCAAATATATTATCGATACGCAATTTGCTCAGTAAGTCATTAAATATTCTAGTGAGACACTTTTTATTGATATTTCCGCTAGTTGTGCTTCTAAATTCATAAAATATAACTCAATCGATTTCAACTTCGATTTTTCTTTAAATGAAATATTGATCCACCTCAACATACGTGGTGCGATCATGTTGCACTAAATTATGAGCAATATTATTACAGCATTATTATCACAAAATAATTTCATATAATTTTTTGGAGAAAAACTAAACTCCGACAATAATATTCGAAAACATACAAGTTTACAAACTCTATGTGTCATTTCTCTGTATTCAGCTTCAGCAGAAAATCAATCATTTTTTATTTTTTACTTCTTCATTTGACTAGATTACCACTAATAAATATTAAATAGCCAAATGCGTAACGCCTATTTTTCTTATCTCATACCCAATCTTCATCATTATAATCATTATATTTATATGGTTATATTTTCTGAATAGTAATTCTCTATATGGTATTGATTTCAAATATTTTAAAATTCTGTTTACAGCTTCCATATGATCAACACTTGGAGAATGCATAAATAGGTTAACAACACTCACAGCAAACATTATATCAAGGCAAATATGTGATAAATAAGTTAACCTACCAACTAATCATTGATATTTTTTCTTAGCTGCTCGCACTTGATCAGAATATTCTAAGAAGTTATGATTTTGAATGATTGGTGAATCGGCTGGTTTTGAATCTGATATCCCTATCTTAGACAATAGGTAAAGGACATATTATCTTTATGATAGAAAAATACTTTGTTTATATCTAGTCACTTCAATGTTTAAAAAATATTTCAACTCTTCAAATGCTTTCATGTCGAATTTAAACTCTAGGTACCTTTTTAATCTCTAAATTTCTTTATGATAGTTACTTTATCATTCTGATTGCTCAAGAATAATATATAATCAGCATTAGTCTATCGGTAATCATATATTCTCAATGTTTGACTAAATCTACCAAAGTATGTTCTTCAAGATTGCTTCAATCTATATAAAGCTTTTTTTAACTTATAGATATCGTGAGTTTTTCCCGATACACTCACTATAAAAAAATGTGTTCTTTACATCAAATTATTATAAGGCTAGTTACAATTTACAAGAGACAACAATACTCTGATGGTATTAATTTTTTTTCAAGCGGTGCAAAAGTCTCATGATAGTCCACTACATTGTCTTGTGACCATCTCTTAGCCATTAACCTTGGTTTATACCTTTTGGTTTATACCTTTCAATCATTCTATTTGCTTTATGTTTGATAGTGTACATCCACTTACAATCAATTTTTCTTCCCTTCTAATAGTGGTATTATCTCCAAAGTTAAATTTTTCTAAAGAGCTTCTATTTTCTTCATTCATAGTCTTAATTCATTTAATCGGTTAAGTCTTCTGTAGTGGTAGAAGAAAAAGTCACAACTGTTATCTGATTAATAAAAATTACAAATTGTGCGAATAGTTTATGAGAAGAGACATGATTAACAATAAAATATCTAAAGACTTTTTTTATGGTGAATTTCTATCGTGAAGTTTTTCATGATTTTTATTATGTGGCAAATGATAACTTCTTTTGACAATATTAGATTTATCCATAATAATACTCTGAGTCTTAGCACTTAGCTAAAGGATATATTTAGAAATTTGAATTGGTACTATTGGATGAGATAGAGGAACTTCTTCCACAATATCAGCTCCTTCTATCTGTTTTGATTCTCTAGGTATGAATTTAGTAGTTTAAAAGTCATCTTGAACTAACTCATAACTGTCTGGGTGTCTCTGATTGTTTTTCAATTTGCGTCGAGTTTTCACCAAGCTCAATAGTAAGCCAATTCAAATCTTCATTAATTTTTATCTCATACTGAAGATCAGAATTAGATATGAAGTCATTAAAGTATATTTTTTATTCAAGAATGTCACATCTATACCAACAAAAGTCCAATGTGACTGTGGATGATAACACACGTAATCCTTCTGATGAGGATCATACCCAACAAAGATGCAACACAATGCACACGAATCTATCCCGTTGATTTTTCTTCAGATATACTAATGGAACAAAACTATAAATTCGAGTTAGAAGTAAGAAAATAAAGAGTATAGTGACATATATAGATAAGACTTTAAGAGGAGTTCTAAAATTAAAAGTTTATGTGATTCATCATATAGTATAGATTGAACTACTTCTATCTAATAGTATTTGGAGCATAAACACTAAATAACAAAGCACAAGCTGTCCTTAAAATATGTATGTTTTTTATTTTAGCCACTTAATTCTGTTGTGGTGTTTGTGGACAAATGGTTTCATTAACATATCTCCCCCACTATCTGAGTGTAAAACTCGTATTAGGAAGAAAAATTGGGTCTGCACTATTTTACAAAACCGTAAAAATATATACAACTTCATTCTTAATCTTCATAACATATAATTATGTCATATTAGTGTAACCATCCACAAATATCAGAAATTATCTAATGCTAGTAAATATAATAACAGTAGATGGTCCCCAAATATTCGAATGTACGAAATAAAATAGAGTTAATATTTTTTCATAATAGAAAAAATGACACATGGTCACTTTTTGTAAGAATACAACTTTTATACTGAAATTCAAACTTCTTAAGGCCAGAAAATAAAGATGGTATAAATGATGGAGATAGATAAAAGAAATATGGGCTAATCGTTGATTGCCAAAGCCAAATTTTGTTCTTCTTTTCAATATCAGATCCACGAACACTATGCACTCTTTCAAAATTGATATAATTAAATAATATAAGTCTTTTTTAGTACAGCATCTAATAATCTCATGTGTCTGGATGTTTTTAATTAAATAAAAATTTAGATGCAACATAATAATGCACCTCAATTGTTCAATTGTTGTTCAGTAGATAACAAATTATTTGAGAAAGAATGGAGAAACAAGCAACCCTATAGAGATAAAGATGGTGTCAACATTATTGTTCCAGCACCTCTTACTGGATAATTGTCTTTATTAGCATATATTACATTATATCAACTAGAAGAAATGTGTTCTGAAAGTTTGTCGAATCAAATATCATATAATTCATAGCGCTAGAGTCTAAAATCCATCGTGTATTTTTTCTAGAATCTAAAATAGTATTTAGAGCACATATTTCGTTACTTGAGATTGCAATGTTTGAACTAACCGGTGCTTCAATAATGAGCTTCTTTTTTTCCTCAATTCTTCTCATCAATTTGGATATCTAATTAATTTAAAGAATGAACTTCTATTATGGTCTCAGAACGGAAACTTTCAACATTGAAGGTATGTGGAGGATCCGGACTCATGCAACCAAGGCTAACTTACCACAATAAGTATATATCTCTATTTCTCTTGAAACTTATTTAAAAATAATCCCAAAAAAATATTTCCAGTCGGGCCGAGTTTGCAAGTTAGGCCTATTCGAGCTAGATCTTAAGGCTGGGCCTGCTCTGGTCTAATTAAATCTGAATCCAATCAAGTTGGGGCCTAGTCTAGTATGGTCTAATTAAATCTAGGCCAATCGGGTTGTGGTTTAGTCTAGGTTTGGTTGCTAGCGAACTAAGCCTAATCAGGTTGGGGTCAAGGTCTAGTTATTGGTGAATCGAGTCCAATCAGGTTGGGTTTTGATCTGGTTTGGGTCTGATTGCTAGTGAACCGATTCGGTTCGTTCGATTCGGTCGAATTTGGTCTAGATAGGCTAATCAACTCCGGTTAATCTAGATAGGCTCGATCAGTCAGTAGTGAGACGGCGACGAACAATTGAGCATAGAGGCGACCTTTCAGTGGTGGTGGCGCGGACGAAGAAGGCGAGATATGGTCATCGATTTCAAAGCAGCATTAGAGGCATCATGGAGCAGCGGTGATGATGGCGGCAGTAGGGCACAGCGCGACGACGGTGACAATTACTAGCAACGACAATGGAGGGGTTGAGAAGAAAGATTTTTTTATTTTTCTCTTTCTCTTTTTTTTTTAGTAGATCTAATCCGGTTATATGGTTGGATTTGATCAAATATTGTCTAAATTTCTTACCCTTGCAATTAGATCTCAATGATAGTAGCAAAATGGCCTGGTCAGAATCTTATCGTCGTAGTCGTTATCTTCACGATTGCAGCAAACAAATATAATGTCTTGCTTTAATGCTTAGATGAAAATCTTTTCAATATATTATTCTTCAATCCTTCATTATAGATACATATAGACTCCTTATGACACTAAATAAAAATAGTTTTAAATAAAAAAATTAAAAATAATTATGTGTTGATTGCGGCCAATAATTAGTATAAACAGACTACACGGGTCCTTGAGGAGGATGACCGTTCAGACGCTGTAAATTACAAAATGCTCCAGCACGTCTTGAAGGTTGACAACCTCGTTGGTCGTTGGCTCTTTAGTCAGCAGCAGTAACAATCGATCTGAAATTTCCTTTTATATTCAGCAGATGAACAAAGTTACAAAGTGATATGCTACTAAACAGAAAAGTCAAGGTTAGCCAATGCTATTTTTTATAATGTACATTAGTATAATGTTGTTTGAAATATATACTATATTTTAAGAAACTACTTGGTGATGAAATATCAAAAACGGTGATAGCATACTGCCAGCTGCTGATGTGCAGGAGCCTGCGAATGTGAGGAATACCACATTCGACAGCCAAGAAATGAGAGAAATAGAGGGATCAGCTGTGGGGCTTGCTCGATTGCAAGTCCTAACAGCTGGAGTCACCCGAATGCAGATAAATTACACCCGGGTGCATCTGAAGTGCACCAGGAGCAAATGATGGCACCTGGGTGCCTGTTAGTAGACAATTGATTGGTGTCCAAAGTCTGAGTTTTTTAAGAACTCCAATTATTTAAAAAAGGTAGTTAGTGAGTGTGTTTGAGTTCTTTAGAAACTCTAATGGTTAAAGGGGTAGTTAGTAGGATTTCTATTGTAATTGCAAGTCCTAGTTGGAGGACTCTAGTTAGTATTAATAAGCATTGTACCCCTCCTTTGAAGGGGGAGATTTTGGATCAACAAAATTAGCATTAGTTTCTTAGTTTAGTTCTAGCGATATTCCAGCAATTCCACCCTTTTGGCTTGATCGTGTATCAGCTCCACTCCCTCCCTCAACGCAAAAGATGCCATGGGCAGCCAAGTCTTTGAGTATCGAGAGTGTATCTGTCAAATAATACATTTGAGGAACCAGTTGCGGTTCCGTATTAACTCAGGGACAGATTCCAAGCAAGGGGTATCGCTTGAAGCCTTGTTCATGCAGGAGGTAATCATTGAAGAGCTCCGGGGAAAAAGGAGAGTAGGAGCAGTAAAAGGAGAACTGAAAATAAAAAATAGAGCTCCATGACCTGATCGCGTGAAAGACCCACTCAATTTGAAAGCTTACTTGATTAAAAAAGCCTTTGGAAGGTCACTAGGTCAGTACGTAAAAATGTGACCATGAAACTTACCAGCATATAGAGAAAGAAAAGCACAGGATTTAAACCATTGAGTGTGTTTTGGTTTATTGTTGAAGAGCCAGAAATAGCGTGAATGAATCGTCGGAAGCATGTCTTGTCAAATTATTGTTGTGGTCTTATTGACACTTCAGTTGAAGTGAACGTCCATTAACTATATACAATTGATTTGTTCTTCATGCAGCTGAACCTGAAGTGCTTGTGCTGGACGAACAACTCTCTGCTTCTCACCACCTGTGCCGTCAGTCTTCCAAAACAAGTGAACAAGTTTTTTTTTGGAATAGAGCACATGCAAACTCCAGTTAACAGAAAACATAATTTGTCGGTTATAGATTACAAGATTTTTAAAGATGATCACATGAATGATGAAAAAACATGCATCTAAAGATATATCATGTAAAAAGAAGATGCACGATAAAGGAAGTATCAGAGAAGACGCACCAATCCAACCACCCAACTAAACTTGTTGCGAACTGCTGCTAGAAACACCTAAGACTAATCCTAACAGTCTTCAAAAACTGCATTTTAACTGGTGAGTGAAGAGAACCAATGGACACCTTGCTTCCTTTCAACTTCCTTGGATGCCACAACTCATCTACCACAATTGGTTCAATAAAAGCAAATGCTACAGAAATCATCCTATGGAACACCCTAGCAGACACTCAGAAAGTGAGCTCAATTCACAAGTTACACTTGGTCAACGGTGAAAAATCTGCACTTCCAAATCCAATATATCAGGCAAGTCTCTAAAGTTAAATGATATCGGTAGAAAAATTATGGTTATCCTCGAGTAAAGCAGAATACATAGCTCTGATTCAAGTTGACCAAAAAAGAAATGTAT
The DNA here is from genome assembly GCA_019914995.1 of Acanthochlamys bracteata. Lineage (NCBI taxonomy): Eukaryota > Viridiplantae > Streptophyta > Magnoliopsida > Pandanales > Velloziaceae > Acanthochlamys > Acanthochlamys bracteata. The sequence continues at coordinate 4,587,951 of CM034140.1, read as the reverse complement.
TTTTCTCAACTTTGACCAAAATTTAGAAAAAAAAGAAATGACCGAAAATGGAAATACTGCAACCGATGCAATTCATTCAACTGTTTTAACAGGTATACTGTCCTTTAGTCGCATAGTGTACCTAGTATGTCCTCATCTCTATACAGATGATACCTGAGAACAAGCACAAACAAATACGAACATTTAGAGATGATGGCAATGTAGACAAGTATTCTATCTCATCAACTATTAGTTTCACTATAAAGGAGAAAAAAGAAGACTGAAGAGCAAAATGAGTAGAAGTAATAGGGACCGCCAATGAGCAGCTTCTTACCAAATGCCACATTCTAACAATTACAATGGGTTCACAACTTAACTAGTAAATCTAACAGCAACATTACGATATCATCCAAAATAAAACAAGTTGATGAATTCAGCTCTAGGCATTAACCTTTCTACACCAAAATACTTGTGACAATGAAAACTAAAGAATCTGATATTTACAGTGGCATAAGAAAGAGTAGTGTCAAAGAACTGAAATCCAGAATACTTAATACAGGACGGACAACAGATTAATCATACGAAGGTTACAACGTACATGGAAGATACACTTCCTATTGTTAGTTTTACTATGAAGTATTTGCATATAATCATCCTAGGCCATGTGGCTTAGACTTAAATGGTAGCATTTCTATCAACGGTCATAGAATATTAACCTTATAGTTTAAAGTTCTTTATAAATTTCTTAACTCACTCATTGAGCTTTCCAGCTTTTAGGAGTTATTTTTCGTTTAAGAAATGAAGCATTAAATGTGAAACTGAAGCTTTATAGACGACTTTGTAATCAAATTACCACAGCTGAACGTGAAAATATGTAGCTAGAAAATTGAGGAAAACAAAATCAGAAGTTCCCATACTTTTTATCAGCAAGCTTTACTTCAGTTCCACCATACTCAGGCAAGAGGACAGTATCTCCTTCCTTCACTGAAACAGGGATGAATTTTCCATCTCTATCACGTGCACCAGGGCCAACTGCTACAACTTTTCCAGAGTTTAACTTCAACCATAAGCAAATAGAAACAGTCAATGATCGCAGAAACTAATTTTCAAACAATTTCTACATGTCTCAGAGACAATACTTTTACTTTTCTTAAAGTTGCATTGACATGATTATCTTGCAGTACTTATTCAAGAACTAAAACCAACAACACTCTATGTAAACCTAAGAATTGAACAAGAACCACATAAATCTCCAAATTCAAGGAAAAAGACATGTGAAAAAAAAAAAGCATAACATAAACAATAAATAATATGATAATTAACTAAGATCTAACCAATGTGGTTGAGACCTAGATATCACAAGAATCAATCATCCAGAAAATCCATTTACGCAGCGGTGTACATTTAGATAGTCCAAAGTTTCTAATATCCACTGTTTCTGCTTCTTATCTGTATACTATCTTGTTGAGGCTTCAACGAGAGCGGCTTCTATTCTTAGAGGATTACTAGCCATTCCTCAACTTGCATTTGACGAACATATCTTACATTCCTTCCTCTGAAACACATCATAAACCCCTTTACCACCACTCTATCAAGACATTCCTTAGATACCTTACATAATACCCTTACTAGTTTTCAAATCAAGGAGATCAACAAAGCATTATCTTGCAATAAACCAAGCCCACCAAACTGCAACCATGTTCACACATAATCACATCAATGCACTCTTGACTGCAGCTTGAGATGGAGCAGAGTATGGTTAAAGCGCTTTGAATTGCCTAGAATAATTTCTAATGAAATTCTCAAAAAATGCATCTGGCTATGCACCACTTTCACAAAATATGCACTGTTGCACCCAGCACTCTTCTCACACATCTCTTACTACCCTAATTCGAGCTCTTCTCTCAAGCATGCCATGCACAAGAACCATAAAGGGTATGTATACTAGTAGTTAGAAAACTCTCGGACAAAAATAAAAAAGTTCTAGACAAGGTGATCAAACGAAAACTGCATAACTCTACCTAACTAGAAGGAACATTAGGAGAGCTGGAGATGTCTCTTTAACATTCTCACTCAACATGAGCTCTTCGTACCATTTTGGTCTTCCCCAAACCAATTCTGACCTCTTGACCATCTTTTATTCAATATCCTATCAAGTAATTCTGTTCTTCACAATCCTTATTGATTGTCCAAATTGTAGTGTTCTATAAAGCATGTGGATACAAAACACTCTAATGCAGCAAAGCGACCACCAGGAAAGTATCAGAGTTTGTCATTCACGTCAGAAATGTATTCAACAGACGAAGAGCTTGACGGAAGAACATGAGTATGTAGATATGCCAAGGAGATCTGTGCTTGACATCTTATTTGCGAATGTTCAAAGTTCAAAGCAACAAGTGAAGAGCAAGAAAGTCGAAAGCATTAGGAGGGGAGTGTCAAGGATAAATGTGCACGACATCGACAACCGTCAATGTTTTAAGCAACACTATTCAGAAGCTGATGTTGAAAAAGGAAGGGGGTGTGTTGGAGAAACATTATGGACTCTATGGATTTTGAAACCTTTAAATAGATGATATATCTAAAATCTTTCATTTACCTAGTCTAGAGCTTTTTATACTATCTGTCTAGCATTGTATAATTTCTACATCATACATATCTATCTGCAAACTTCCATATTGTTAGATTCAAGAAAGCTAGCGACTAGGGCCACCAACTAAGATAAAGCCCCCAAGAATTCTTATAGGTGCCCAAGCACCGATCGTGAGGGGCTGGCGCGTTCCCTCTCTAAAAGGTAAGTGCCAGTAAACTCAAAAAGCTCTTGTATGTATAAATTTGAGAAAAAATGAAGTAAGACATAAAAAAAGGCGTATAAGAAGTGTTAGCATATGACAGCAACGCATGCAAGAGATATTTTGAGTCTTGTACTGGAAAGGAGTTGCAAAAAGTATAGTGCAACTTAATCCATACACTATCGGCTTGGTCTTGTCAAAGCTAAACTGAACGTACACCCTCTTATCCTCTAAGACAAGAGATCATATCTTTTTAGTCACTAGTATTATTTGCCTAACTTTGGTTTAGTAAATTCTCAGGGAAAAACATGAATAGTAGCAAACAAAACAATAAGATGATAGTACCTACCAAATAACATAGCACGGGCAAAATATTGAAACCATAAAAAAGAGAAATTATAAAATTCCATATATGTACAATTCTAATTTTTAGAATTCTAAATAGCACATCAGAGGCCAACAATTACAAGAACTATACTGAAGCAATCACAAACAGAAACTAGAATCCTTGTTACTTATCAGAGATGATTGCTAAATGTTCCAAATATTATCATAAAAAATACGAAAACGAAAGAAAAAATTCTAATTAAAAACAAATACCTTGGTCGTTTTCTCAGGTAGAAGAATACCGCCAGTAGTCTTAGACGGTGGAACAATCTTCTCCACCAACACTCTATTCAGCGACGGAATCAAACGCTTCGCCATCAATGAATAGAAATGAATCGATTGAATCGAGAAGGAGAGAAATCAAAGCAAGCAAATCGATAGGGTTTATAGATGGAGGAAAAATAGAGGCGAAGCTGTTCTAGTAGGGTTTAGATGCAGATTTTAGAAGGTAAAAATAGTACATACATACCCCTATATGTTTATGATATTTTCTTCTTATATAAAAGAACGTGTCCTTATAGTTTATTAAAAAGGTGATGGGTAATTGCGACAACAAAAATTGTTAATTCTCAAGAACGTCCAGGAATAAGGTTCTGGAATGGATAAATGAAGGCCTAAATTTTTGGGCTTGATTTGAGCTCGTGAACCTGATTAATCATCCATATTCTTTTCTTTTATTAACATTATTGGAACATGTCAGGATGAGCACAGAAGAAGAGCGAGCTCAGGCACAATCTCAGACATGTGTTGAATGTGGGGGTTGCAATGATGCTGTTTAGGAATTCTATTTCTACGGGTGTCTCTGTTCTCTAGTAGTATTCTGTTTAGGTAGAAATCTCTGGCAAGTATTTCACTAGTAAACAGAGTTGCAGTTTGTGTAGGAGTCTTCAATAAGTGTTTCACTAGAGTTTGAGTTGTAGTTAGCTTTGGCAAAGGGCCAAGCTATAAATAAAGGTGCCAAGCACCTACATCAAGGGGAAGAAGTTTGTTATTTTACTTTCGAGTTTCTTATTTTTGTTCTCTGTTCACAGCTTGCCTCCTAGTAGGTGATCTCGTGCCACAACAGAACATTAATTATCATTTGGAACATACGGAAAAGTTCCTCTTCCTTCGAGTAACATCCGAGGGAGTACATACAAGACTAGAGGTAATGTAGTTAACATCCAATTCAGCATTGGCATGCATTCTATTATATAATATGAATAATATAATACAGGATACAATTATTTTTAAAAAAAACAGATTGCCATCAACAAAATCAATGAACATGGAATACAACATAAGGCGGGCACGTGTACCTTTATTTGATACTTACCCAGCGACTGAACAACACGTTAGCGATGTAGTCAGGCGTGTTTACCACCTTAGCGATGCAGTCAGTAAGGACGCGTTTATTTTAAAATAAATTTATTTTTTAAAAATAAATTTTAAAAATAAAATTAAAAATTAAAAAATATATATATAATAAGATTTTATATTTTTGTTTATAATAAAATGAATTTGAAATTAAATTTTGAAAATAAAATTTTTGATAAAAAAATTTTATTTAAACTATTTATTTATTTTTATTAAAAATGCGTTTAAAAAAACGTGAATTTGATAATCTAGTAACCGAGCCCTAAACAATTCTTCAATAGTTGATGGTTGCATATCTCAATCTATGAGAGTGGGTATACTCTGTTAGACGTGTTGCTATTATAGTTGTAAAACTCGAATTACGTCGACCCGAAAAATTGTTCGGGCCGACGGTTTTCGGTTTGATCTGATAGGTCAACGGATCGACCCACCTGAATAACAGTATTGGAAGAGTAGTCAAAGCGAAGACGCATTTGGGAGCAGCAAAAGCAGCAGCATTGTTTGAAGTTGAGTTGGCGAAGCAGGACTGCTGGAACAATTTAGGGGAGGAAGAGTGGTTGTGATAAGGGTGGTCATGGTGTTGGAGACGAAGCTTTGATCTTCAGGTAAATCGGCATACTTGAACGTCATAGATGGACAGATCCAACGATTGATTATCTACATCCGCAATTGATGAATACAATAATGACAAGACTCGGCATGAAATTCAAAAAGATAAAATTCTATTTAACAAAAATAAAGAAATCATAAAACAAATTTAAAAGATTATTGATGGATATTTCTCAGAATAATCTGAATATTTGTATAGAGAGAAAGAGCGGGTGACCCCCCAAAGAGAAGAAGTAAAATAGAGGATTGTTGCTTTGCTTTGAGTAGTGAGAGCGAGAAATTGCATTTAACGACACCTTGCTCTCCTATCAAAATGAAACAAAGTCGGGCAGAGTAGCACCAAGATTTCTCCTTCTCAATGGCCGTGAAACTCGCACTACAACCATCATCATTTACTTAGGCGTCTGTCCCTCACCCACGTCTCATCTTTCCTCTTTTTTCTTTACTATTATTATTATTCTTAACTTTGATTAATAATCTTTCCCACTACTTCCATTAATGCCTTAATGGATATCTTCCACTGTTTGTTAGGTCTAGGATCTTAATGAATAGATGGACTATACCACTAGAAGCATGAGCGTTTCGAAGTCTGCTATGGGTAGATAATAAGTCCGCCGGTTCACTCATTTCATTTCGTCTCGATGAGCACTCTGCTGTAAGCTTCTAGCGTGTTCAGGCAAAACAGTGGGCCGTTGCAAATTACTTTCTGAATCTAATCAGAGAAGGGGTCGATGAGCTTCGTCTTCCCTATTCTTGTTGCTTCCATGATAACAACCAGTCGCTCCTTCGTCTCTTCTTCATCATCTCCTTTTTGTTGTTCTTCATTGAGAATGCTTCCCCAGATTCTTCTTTCTTTTGCTATTTTCTCATCATGGCGGTGACTGTAGCATTACAGTAACTGCCTTTGCGTGTAGTGTTGCTCTGTTCTTCATTTAAATCGGGTATCCCAGACGAACGGGTCATCCAGGTCGAGACGAGTCGAAACGGATCACTTGCACGTGCGATCTATTTGTAGACTTGGACCGATTTTAATTTTGAGTCGACGATTTACGGGTACGGTTCAGATCAATCAAGACGGTACGGTCCAAATCTGACAATACTGGTTGCTACTTCTTAGTTTCTTCCAGATTAGATTTGCCATTATGGATCTTATTACTTAACCCTAAAAGAAAATTTAGATTAGAAAAAAGATCCCTATTGTCACCATGTATGTAGCTAATGCTCATTGACACCATTTAGGCCCAGTTTGAAATAGTATAAAAATAATTCTTTTGATTTTAAATTTTAATAACATTTTAAAAAATTTGTTTATATAATACGTACAGTTCACCATAACTTCCAAAATTTTGAAAATATATATGACAATTTGCATAATTCTTTTGGACTTCAAAACCACAAAATATTGTCGAAATGGGATGCCAACTAAACAACATTATAAAAATAATTACCTATAGCGATCAAATTAATTTAGTCTCTAATGATAAGCAATAACGACAGGAAAAAAGTGGGTCTCTATTATTAACATAATAATGACTACCAATAAACTATCGTTGGTTTGTGAACATTAGCTACCATCATAGAAATGAATCATTACTCTAACATCAGGAACGACCAAAAGGGAATCTAGTCACAATTACCTATACATAACAACTACAAGCACCTATATCAGTTGCTGATATTACGCAGTAGCGACCAAGCCAATGGTTGGTCACTTCTGTTTTAACATGATAGCTACCAATAAAAAATATTAGTTGTTGATTTACAAACAATAGCGGCAATTCGATTGTTGCTCGCCTTTACAAGAAGAATTAAGAGTTTTTAAAGTAATTCCTAACAGTTTATCACATTGATAAAATTTTAGATAATTTGTATAATTATTTGTACTAATTTGCAATAGATAAATAATGTACTATAAGATTTAACAATTTATCGGCATAAATCGATATAGTAAATTACTTCCAAATTGTATGAAATTATGTTTGAAGAATAATATGTCAGCATAAAAAATATCCAATAATTTAGATACTCCATTTAAAATATAAAGTCATAAGAGTTTGTTCAAATACTAGAAGGATGAGTATAACTATTAGAAAACATAACTTATGCTTCATCTTAGTGGTATCTCTTTTACTCAACTATATGGTTATCTAAGCGCCAAATTAATGATCTTAACTGTTAGATATATTGCATACTATTGTATTATTATTTTAAGGAAATATCATAAAATTTAGATAAAATTTAGTTCTATAATTAATAGTTAAAAATTATTAAATTATATACATTCATAAATGATCTATTACGATATAGCACAAATATTTTTTAATTGATCTAAAATTTTGTTACTATGATATATCAAAATTATAGATCACATCTAACCGCTTAGATTTAGTGAAACCTTTATTATTTTAAAATATTAAAATTTTTTAAGGAATAGCTACCAACTAGGATGTTGGTAGCTATTATTAAGCGAATGGAATGATATAATTTTTGAAGTTAGCTCATAAGCATTTGAGAAGTTTTTGAATTATTGTTAGTGACAAAAGGAATTTAAAAGCATAAATAACATGGGCATAACATCAAGAGATCCTTCCACCAAAAGACCATTAGATAAAGACTAGAGAGACGAACGTAGTTTAGACAATTGAAATAAAGAGAGAGAAGATTATTAGTTGTTTGAAATGATACGAGATATAAATAGAAGTTTGTTCAATGATGTCAGTTATGAGGAACATACTGTTCAAGCTATAGATAATAACGATGAATTTGATAGATTCAATTTTCTATTAAAAAAGTTCAAAAGATCACTATTCTCGGGGAGTAGAGGATCTTTTTTTTTCATCTTAAGGTTAATTAAGCTAAAATGCGAAATCTAGCAACAAAACATGTAAAAAAAAATACTACATTTCGGTCAATAGATTCTACCTTTGTAGGATTAAGAAACTAAGAAAAATAGTGCCAGTAACCATGTGAGGATTTCATTGATTATAAGACAATAAGCATCCCACAACAAAACATATAATAAATAAGAATTAATGATAATCACATGATCTGTTAATGAACAGTTAATCTTGTCTGGAGTACCATTAGTACACATTGATTAGATTTTAACACCAAGTGATTCAGAGAATCCCACTGTTAGAGGTCTATCAAACAAAACCATGTACCACGTGCCAAGTTTTTCAAATGCTGAATCAATCCGTGAACACTCACTAATCACTATTCAACTGCTACAATCTTTGATGAGAGATGTCTTTTTCCATTTCTGTGCATCAGCAGTTTAGCATATATAATCTCTTGAACAACTTTTGTCGCCAAAAGGCCAAAATCACAAGCAAACAACACAAGATACACTGCTAGTTAGTATAGGGGGAGAAATTAAAGAAAGTTAAAAGAAGGCAGAGAGTTAAAATGATTGAATCTCCACATGCAGCAAAAGAGCACAAATGAAAAAGTTCCACTTACTCTCATACAAGTCCAGAAAGAACTTTCTCACAACAACCTGCATCAAGCTCATTTCTATCCTTTTTTTTCTTGAAAAAATCTTGTCAGGTTCCAATACACTGCGACAATAGAAAATCCAGAAGCAAAAACTTCTTCTGCTTCCTCAATAAAAGATTTCTTGATGTTTATTCATACAGTGAGATGGGTATGAAGAAAAGATTGGTTTGTTTTTTTATCTTGTTGCTGATGCTACAATTACGATCTTCAGGGTCTGATCGTGAAGATATAAAAAAGATCGGAAGATTCAGATATTGTTCTCGTTCCGAGCTCAATGACGATGTCGAAGGTTGTAAAGCAGTGGTTGGAAGTCAAGAAGGAGATTTAGATGATGATAAAAGGCAAGTTCATTCAGGTTCCAACCCCTTGCATAACAGATAGGATACTTTTGTCATGTGTTCGTTTGCTTTTACGATACATATCAGATCTAAACCCAAGAAGATTCAAGAAGTCAAGAAGGAGATTTAGATGATGATAAAAGACAAGTTCATTGAGGTTCCAACCCCTTGGATAACAGATAGGATGCTTTTGTCATGTGTTCGTCTGCTTTTATGATACATATCAGATCTAAAGCCACTGTTTCTCTGCTTCTTTCTGAAGAAAAGCTTTAGATATTGAAGGGTACACCCAATATAAAGATTGAAGTTGTATTTCCGTAGATTTGCATTTGGTGCTGATTTTAATGACAGAATGATGTTATATAGATATCTAAAAGTATATCTCATTTGTGTTGATGTACAGCTAATTATTTAAAAGCTATAGTGACAAAAATTGTAAAAGTTTGCAGAACTAATGGTGGCAAAGAAACTTAGTCCTGGAATATGTGGAAAAAAGGTTCTATAATGTAAACAGTTGTTTCTCCGGAAAAAGAAAGAAAAAGAATGCAACTGTCGATTATATATATATTCACAAAACTGGCATTATGAACCTTTCTTATCATCAAACTTTAAATAATCCATGCGTGCATTGTCATTAAAGCTCCTTAGACTATATATATATTCATTTTCCAAGTTCTAGCTACAGTCTCTTTCATTAACAAATTGCCTTTTGCCTGTCTTTTGTAAGCAAATTGTTCCCCTCTGACGAGCAAATTACTTTTTTTATCTAAGCTAGAAGACATTTGCGCTTTACTAGACTAATGAGCACACCATTTGGATGCGTTAGCAACATCACCATCTGTAATACAAGATATGTGAATACGCTTCAAAACTGCAGCACAATTTATTAGTATTTCTACTTTGAGTGATTGGATTTACTGTTTAAAACTGTCCTGGAAACATTTGATTAGTATTTCTATATGTTGTGGTTGTTGGCAAGATTATGCCACTTTGCTTCTAAAGAACGTATCAGTACAGATACTGTAGGGACTATTTTTCTACCTGCTAGTCGCCCTTCTTGAAATCAATTCTGGATTGGGTGCACCAATCAGGCACACGATCTCTCATTTCTTGTTAACATGCTTGAAGTGTTCCTTATGAACTGAGAAGGCTCTAGAGACACAAGTTTAAAAAACTCTTAAGGGGGCATTTAGGAGTGCTTATGAAATAGAGCGTTTCTGAAATGAAGAATATTTTTATCCTTTTTGAAAAACGAGCTCTATTTTTTTTACTTTAAAAAAAATAATAAAAATATGCAATAAAAAGATTTCATTACGTAGAATTTTTCTACACTTTCTAAATTTTTAAATAAAATTTTTAAATACTTATAAAATATGTATTGAAAAATATGAAATGGAGAATTGAAAAATTTTGTTGGAAAAAAGCAATCCCAAACAGCCCCTAAGAATGTTTATGAAATAGATTTGTTTTAAAATAAAAAATTTTAAAAAAAAATTAAAAAACGAGTTCTATTTTTTTATATAATAAAAATAAATAATGACAATATCTTATGATGCAGAATTTTTCTTTACTCTTTAAATAAATTATGCAGAGTATTATAAAAAATTATTAAAAAATATGAAATAGAATAGAGTTTTTGAAAAATTTTGAAACGCTCTGCCAAACATGACTTAAATCTACTAGTAAAAATCTTCGAATATCCTGTCCAACTATAATTTTGTTTTAACTTGAGCTCCAAACTCATTTGCGCATTGGAGGTCAGAAGCTTAAGGTATGTATCAGTTCTTCTCGAACTCTTTTTTTTTGTTCCTCAAACTCTTACTCTTACTGATCATGTGCTATTGAGTGTCTCTAAGCAGAAAATCACATAAAAAAGTTTGAAAATAGTTTGAAAAAATATATGCTAAGAAATCAAGCAACATGTCATATTTTTAATGCAAAATTTATATTGTCTTTGCATGACAGAAATATCTCTTATGGCTGATTATTTTAGCAAAATATAGTTTCTTTTCTTTCATTTGACAGTACTAGAAAAAAAAAAGGAAAACTTATCCGTGTCTTGATTCTACTCTTAAAGTCTTTCAAATTTTTATTATCAAGTTATCGTAAATCAAATAATCAACAATGACTTAAGTCACATGTATGTGAAGATGTGGTAGCAGTAGTTCTCGAAGATGCAAGTCCCCAAGAAAACTTAAATTCAATGAATTCCAACTTGATTTCACCAAAAAGGCATTAACGCATTGTATCAGCTACCCACTACTACTATTGAAATAACGATTATATAGTCGGTGACATCGTAACATTTTTTCAAATGAAACCAACTATTAATTGTAAAAATTCACCAAACAAGCACGTGAAAAAATTACTCTCCTACTAAAAACTTCACCCTAAAACCATTAAAAATTAATACTTCCAACACCAATCCATGAACAATTCAGTGTACGTTAGGAGTAATTATAAAATAGAATTTTTGTTAAAATAGAAAATATTTTTATTTTTTTACTTTAAAAAAAATATAATAAAAAAATTTCATTACGTAAAATTTTTCTACACTATCTAAATTTTTAAATAAATTTTTTAAATATTTATAAAATATATATTAAAAAATATAAAATGAAGAAAAATTGAAAAGTAGTTTTTGGGGACGTTTGGGAGTGCTTATGAAATGAAGCTTCTCTAAAATAAAAGATATTTTTATTTTTTTTGAAAAATAAGCTCTATTTCTTTTACTTCAAAAAAAATAATAAAAATATTTAATAAAAAAATCTTTTTTACACTTTCTAAATTTTTAAATAAATTTTTTATATATTTATAAAATATATATTAAAAAATATAAAATAAAAAAAAATTGATAAACAGTTTATGATAAGCTGTGCCAAACGCAGCCCGACGTGTTGTGAAACGCACCCTCAACTACAAGCCGCCAATCCTAAATGAAAATATGAAAAACAAAATAAAAATCACATGGGAATTGATAGCGGCTGCACCGGCATGGAAGTGAGAAATAGAGATTCAGAATTTATTCTTATAATATATATTTTTTAAATGATGTTTTAAAAGTCACTCTTCTAAAAGCTCTTCATTGTATCCTCCAGTTTAAAATCTCATAATCGCTGCCCATTATTTGGATAAACACACGTTTCAAAACTAAAAAAAGTTTTAGCCATATTTGACTAAATTTCAAATTTAGAATTTTTCAACAAAAGCTATTATTTATATGCATTTACTGATAAAAGTAATTATTGAATTTTTTATTGAAAAATTATTTTTTTCTTATTCTATTTGAATAAATTTTACTATTTTTCGTAAAAAAAATTAAAAATATATTTACCTATACGTGTGCTTATAAGTAAATAAAATATATAATAATAAAAATATCTTTATATATATAATAAATGATATGTTCTTAAATTTCTAAATCAATTTTCGTATATTATCTAATTTTTCAAAAATTAATTTATAACATATTTTTAAATTATTTTTATTTAACTATTTTTATATTAATATTTATAAACCTATTAATAAATATATTATTATTATTATTTTGTAATAATATTTTAAATTAATGTATATAAATATACTATTTTTTAATATAATAAATAATTAATAATTAATTAATAAGTTTAAAGAAATGAATACATAATACAGTAATAGACTAGCAATTTTAAGCAAACTTATTTCTGCATTATAATCAGAGGAAACAAAACTCAAACAACCACACATAACAACAACAATCACACAAAAGAAACAACATAATTATATAGTAATTTATTATTTTTTTAATTATTTTTTCAATTCATTTTTTTAATCTTATAAATCTTATTTTTTAAGCGATGTATACAAACGTATCGTTCCTCGTCGTTCCCAACCATTTGGAATCTGCCACGTCATTATCCCCCGCGCAAACTTCGGAGCAGACAGTTCCGGAGTTTGGTCACCGCTCTTTCCTCCCGCCCAAACTCTCTTCCCTCTCATTTGTTTACCCTGCAGAGAAGCGTCAAGGTCACTTGCCGGCGGTGTCACCGGTGGTGACCGCATCTCTTCAGTTTCGTTTTTCTAGTTTCTTGCGCGCAGCACCAATTTAATAATTAATTTTAGAAAAAGGAACGGGAAGAAGGAGAAGAAGTTAGAATCAAAGGTTCGTGAGACTCGTTGTTTTCTTTTTATAATTTGTTATGTTATAATATTTGCGTGATAGATATCTTTGTTTTTCGTTCCAGTTTGGGTTTGATATGCTGGGTACAAGCCTTTTGTATGCACGTGAGTTTCTCTCTGCTCGTAATTTGTTATGCTTGCTTGATTAGTTGGTAAATTTGGGAGTTCTTGTAAGATGATTCTCTTTGGGGTTCCTTCAGAAAATTTTGGAATGAGTCTTCCTTTTTTTTTTTTCGGTTTATTGTGTTATTATGATGAACTTCATATTTTTGGTTGTTTTGTTTCATATGTTATTCGATCTATTGATGTGGATAGTTGGTGTGGTTTGTTCATGGTCCAGCCTGAAGTTTGTGTCATACATTTTTATATTTTCTTTAGTTTGAAGATTTAGGATTTTGATCTAGTTTTCTTGTTATTGTTTGCTTTTTGCCTGTTCTGGATGCGTGGAAGTTTAGCTACTATGACTTTTCTGCTATTAATTTTTTAGTTAGTATTTATGGTTCTGCTTGTTGTTTATAACTTACATAAAATAGTTCTAATGCCTGCATTTTGTTGTTCATTGATGTATTATGATGAGCTTTCAACTTTGCATTTTGATTTACCTCATTATGGTTGTTTAATTCCTGTGAATGCTTATATTTAGGTTTTTTTGGATGTCATAATATGTTTAGTAGCTGCTGGATCAAAGTTAAAAGTTGAAATACTAATACAGATAGGGGTTTGAATTGAAAAGTTTAAAGTTTATTGTGACACTTAGCTTCACAAGGTAGAAGGCATGTACATAATGCTGTTCTAGTAGAATTATCTGACTTTCGAAGAATAGTGTTGATTTTGTTCCTAACCGTTTATTAGCTTGTAAGTTCTTTGTGTTGTAGTAATTGCTTGATGATGCACTTGGTAAAATAAACTACTAAGAACTTGATATGTAGCTAACCTAAGATCAGAAAAGTAAACTTCATTGTTCTTCTGTATGCTTGATTTAACATACAAGGGATTGTTTATTTATAACTAGCCAAAGAATCCTTCTTCCTATTAGAACTCTAACAAAACAGCTAGCTAAATAAGAGTTCTTTTTCTAAGAGAACTCATCCTAAGAATTAAAATAGAGAACTCTTCCTAGGAATTAAAACAACTTCAACACAATTGAAATAATAGAGTCCTAATAGAACTCAATTATTCTGCTACACCAAGTGGTGCATTGCTAAGCATGTTATGGAATTGTTACTGTATGCATCCCGCGCACGAGAGGCACTTCTTTGCTGGATGCCTCGTGCGACGAGGTCGTTGTGGTTTGCTATCCTCCTGCAATGCATCACTTAATTTGGGCTGTGAAGTAGCACTTCATTATAAAGGTTTTCCAACTCATTGTTAAGCATTAGGCTGCTTTGACCATAGGCATTTTGGATAGCAATCCACTAGCATTCTACTTTCCAGTTGATACTAAGGAAGCTACAATATGTAGGTATAAAATCTCATAATAAGAATGTTCTACCAATTTCCTACATTCAGGTTTTCATCTGCCATCAGTTTGCTTTGAGTATCCTTGCTATCCTTGCGATCCAGGCAGTTCTTCTTCTCCTGCTTGCTTTTCTTCTGATTGGAGCAGTCACTTTGTTGATGTGCAGTATCATAAAATCCCAGGTACATGTTAACCCTGGTCCAGGTCTTTCAACTTTTAATTATTTCACAGGCAGGAGGGTTGCTTGCAATAAGGATCCTACAGAACTTGTTTCATATACTTCCTTTATGCAATCAAGACTTCTTGTGCTAATAATTTATTTAGGGAGTCTCTTAATCATTGTACTGAAAAGAATTATTAGTTTTACATGTTTAAATTTGATGAACACACTTCAAGTAAATTGCATGTTGATATATGATGGGTACACAGTAAAGGATGATTGCCATCACGCCTTGTGTTGTAACAACAAGCTTGATATTGCGTTATAAGTTTTAACTGTCTTGGGGTCCAATTGTTTAAAAGAAGGTCTTAAATAAGCGAACCTCATTAAAAAAACTCTGTATCTTCAGTAGCATAGCAGCAGAAAATTTGAAACTATAGCCAAAAAATCTTTTTGTTGGCCTGAGCGGAGGCCTAGCTTGTTGATTAATAGTTTCAAGCTCTAGTGGCCGAATGCAATTTCAGTGACCTAAATGTACAAGTTTCTTGGCTATAAGCAATTTTCTGTTGGGTACAAAATGGCTAGTAAGTGCACTGTAGGGGTGGTGCCTATTGCATCCTAACTAGTCAGATACGTAAAGTCATTTGGAATATACCCTGACCAGAACAGTTCCTTATCTGCACTTGTTCCCCTTCTTGCAAGCCAATCTGCGTGCATAAGCAATGCTGTTTTCTTTTGTCTTGCCTTTCATTTTATGTCACTTATACTAACTTATGAAGTTGTTACAGCCCTGAATTGTATAACTGAACATCATCATGCTTGATTTAATAACTGAGTATTTGATAAGGGTCATATTTTATGTTAAAGCTTCTTTCGGCTGTATCTAAATGACCTCTGTAAGTCTCTCTTTCTTGAGGCACAAAGAGAGCATTTCAAGTTTCAGTGGTATAGGAACCACAATCTGTGCTCCATTACATGTCGGAAAGTACCTTGTGAGTATAGTGTCCTACAAGGGAAGTGTAACTTGCAACATCTCCATGTCTCCAAGCTTGAGATTCATTTTTCAGAAACATTATAGCTAGGAATAATGTTTTTGTACCTCATTAATGCCATGCACATGATTTATGAAGATATTTATTGCATGATTTTTATAAAAAATATTTGTTGTTGGTTTTAAGTTTTTATGCAGTTTGGTAATTCTTCAAATATGTCAGTCTTTTTGAGGCACTTTGATGCACTGTCAGTTACTTATTGCAGTGCATGTTGTATTTCACTTTCCTGGAAGTCAGTTCATCTAATCTACTTTGTCTCATTTCCTGATTCTGCAGATAAGTACTCTTTAGTACAAGTACCATTTCTCGTTTGCAACAGTATCTAAACATGTGTAAGAAGCAACATATTGCAATCTATACAACAGCTTGCCTGCCATGGATGACTGGAACTGCTGTTAACCCCTTGTTCCGTGCTGCTTACCTTGCAAAGGATGAGGACCGAGATGTCACTTTGGTAATACCCTGGCTTTCGCCCAAGGATCAAACATTAGTGTACCCTAACAACATCTCATTCAGCTCCCCTCCAGAACATGAACACTATATCCGTCTCTGGCTTGAAGAAAGAATTGATTTTCCATTAAGGTTCAGCATAAAGTTCTATCCTGGAAAGGTAAATTATTCATATACATCCTAGTGTACTAGACATTTATACATCTGATTGTTTGTGTATTTAGAAAGTTCTCTGTTCTCTGTCAATTCTGAAATGTATTACTGCCTCTTGCCGGGTAACTCGATCTGTCCGAAGGTTTGATTGCTAAACTCAATCTGCGTCAAGCAATTTGCATTCTAATCGCTTGATGAGAACATATCCTTACTGTTAAGTACATCATCACTTAATTTCACAGAAGACTAAGTTTTACTGAACTGACTCAAGTAGCACTTTATATTTTGTAGTTTGCAAGGGACAAAGGTAGCATTTTTCCTGTTGGAGACATAACTGCAATTATTCCTGATGAACAAGCAGATATTGCTGTCCTTGAAGAGCCTGAGCATCTTACTTGGTACCACCACGGAAAGAAATGGAAAGCTAAATTCCATCGGGTTATAGGTGTTATTCACACTAACTATTTGGAATATGTAAAGAGAGAGAAGAATGGCTACATGATAGCATTTTTTCTGATGCATGCCAATAGTTGGGTCACTCATATCTACTGTCACAAGGTTAGTTCCAGATTCATATATAAAGTCCTTACTGTTAATATCTGTTTATTTCCTTTGTTAAAAAATTTAGTTATTTGGTTTTCTTAATAAAAGATGAGCTTTTCTGTTTTCATCTCCATACTATTCAAAAGGTGCGTTTTTGTTGAGGCATGCAATTTTCACAGCCCTATCCTGTTGGGTTACATGGCCAAGAAAACCAAAACTTGGAGCCATGTTATATTCTTTTTGAAGCTTGGAACTATTCGCCCAATTTACCTACCAATGTCCTGCGGAAAGAGTGGCACTGTCGCCTGACTGGTATTCGCGCAGGAAAAATACAAAAACACAATCAGCACAGTTTTTAGCTTGAACTTATGAGAACACATAAAATACGGTCAGAAAAAAATTTACCATGAAATCATGGCAACTTGATCATCTGAGATTTTAGCTTGGACACTTGGCAAACTTACCTCAAGACAGTAAATAATAAGATTCTACATGTTTTTGAAAATAATCTCTGAAGCCTGAGTGACACAGTAGAATGTGCTTCTCATGCTTCAAATGACTTGGATTTGGCAGGGTGCAGGTTGGACGCCTATTTCTCGATTAGAGTGAATTGTTTGTAATATAACATAGAAATTAAACCTCAGTATGCCTCATCTTCTTCCTCTTAGGAATGCTCACATCAGTCTATGGTTTAATCAGTAACATTACTACCATAATTTATATTTATGTTTAGAGGGTTGTGCATGATGTGGTTAATTAACCTTTCAAATTAGACTAAATATAAGACATTAATAGCTTTATCTTTTTCTTGCGGTATGTAGAAAAACATTTATGGTATAAAGCATATCACAGTAATGGAATCTGTGATTTCTCTCGTCATTCCTCCTCCTTTAGCTTATTATAACTAATAGTGGTATGCTCTCTGCCCCAGGGTGTGTCTGATGTTGCAAAGAAACCCTTCAAATTACAACAAATATCTAAGATATTGTGTTTTTAATCAAGAAACCTTTCTTTTCTAACACCTTTATTTGTTGGTACGAAAACATATCATACGAAATCAACTTTCATTACACTGATCCTTGTTTTTCAAATAATTCTCCTTCTGATTTCAGATTATAAGGTTATCTGGCGCAACACAAGATCTTCCGAGATCTATTATATGCAATGTTCATGGAGTGAACCCCAAGTTTCTTAAAATTGGCAGGGTGAAACAAGAACAACAACAACAACGAAGTGGTCATGAAGCATTCACAAAAGGTGCTTACTACATTGGGAAGATGGTTTGGAATAAAGGTTACAAGGAACTACTTAAGCTGCTCAAGGTACATGAAGACGAACTCTCTGGGCTTCAAGTTGATCTGTATGGAAACGGAGAGGATTCAGACGAAGTTAAACAAGCAGCTAGCAAATTTAAAATGACTGTAAGAGTTTTTCCAGGCCGTGACCATACTGACCCATTGTTTCATGAGTAAGTGATGTGTTATGGTTCTCATTCTTATTCTATTCAAGTTTCACCCTAACAATTTAATGTCAATCTCTAAAGTTGATTGATCTCACTCTAACAATATAAATCAACAAACCTTAATTAGTTGGGAATGTTATGTAGGCATTAGTTTTACTTATATAATTTTCAAAAACATTTGATATGATACTGTAAACATTTTTTATTTGTAGTTTTGCTGCGTATACGTTGCTATAGCAATTTTGGCTTCAAAACAAGAAAGCTACCACTCCTTGTAGAGATTCTTATGAATTCTTGTAATTTTTTTCTTTGGTAAATGTATTACTTTGGCTGAAATTCTCTGTTTCAATTCTGACTGTTTTTCTACATGTTCAGCTACAAAGTGTTCTTGAATCCCAGCACAACAGATGTGGTATGCACGACAACAGCAGAAGCTCTAGCAATGGGGAAAATTGTCATCTGTGCTAACCACCCTTCAAATTATTTCTTCAAGCAGTTTACAAACTGCCGTACCTATGATACAAGTGACGAGTTCATGAAGTTGACTCTGCAAGCTCTAGAAGAAGAACCTGTACCTCTGACAAAAGAGCAGTGGCACGTGCTGTCATGGGAAGCCGCCACCGAAAGGTTCATAGTGGCTGCAGAACTCGATCAGGCTGTTCCTCTGAAAACATCCTCCGTTCAATCCAAGTCTTCAGTATCAAGTTATTTTAAACCTCGTAAGCTGAAACGTGGCTTAGAAGAAGCTTCAGCATATGCTCACCAAGGCGTTTCCGGTATAGAAATTGCACGCCGTGCCTTTGGTGCAATACCAAAGACGCTGAAACCTGATGAGCAACTACGCAAGGAGCTCAGTATACCTAAACCAGATAAGAAGCATTCCTTTAGACTCAAATTGTTATCTCAGAAGTAGCTTTGATCCGCATCTTCCTCAATCTTGTAAACATGAAATTTGAATAGTGATTCAATTCCCACATTCTCTAAACAGGTATGTTGCTGTATAGGTCATTTTCCTTTGGAGTTGAATGTTAGTCTTTATTGTACAACACTGTTCATATAAATGAAAACTACCGTGACAGTCTCCTTGTTGCTATTGATTGATAACATTTAAGCATCAATATTTCGTTTGGGAAAGCTTTTTTTAAAAGTTGATTATTACTTTTTAATATATTTTTTATAAATATATAGAAATTTATTTAAAAATTTAAAAAATATAAAAAAATTTTACGTATTAAAACTTTTTTAATATTTATGTTTATTATTTTTTAAAATAAATAAAAATATTTTTTATTTTAAAACAATCGTATTTTATAAATATTTTCAAACGTGAACTTAGTACATGAATGTGTATGTGTTTTATATTGGATAACTGTTATGTTTCCAAATATCTGGTCAATCTATGTGAGGTGACAGTTTCATAGCTTCTCTGGAGCATAATAATGACTTCGGTGCTTCAATAAACATTGTTATGTTTAGAATGTTGATGACACCTTACCTGACTTGTTGAATCATGGAATTCATGAGTCGAGTCCATTCTGCAGATGCTCTAAGATGCTCGTAAGTTATACAGGGCGTGTTTCAATTCACTAATAAGTTATATAGAGGGCGTGTTTTAATTCACTCACCGAAATTTTATTTTTTTTAAAGATTAAAGTTTTTTTATGAGTTCACATTTTTTAAATCTATAGAGTAACTCAAAAATATAGTTCAGCATGAATTTCTATTTTTGTTTGAATATTATTCTTTTATTTTTATGTTTTTTGAGACTGAGTTTTAGTTCTAATTTTAACTCATTTTCAAATAAAATTTAAATTTTATTTTCAATTCACCTCAACAATAACTGAAACATAACTAAAGTTCATTTTCAATTTATTTTAAAAAAATTTAATTTTTCAGTTTCGTAAAATTTAATTACAGATATTTGAAATAAATTTTTTAGAAATATTTAGGCAATAAAATTTTTTTCAAAGAAAAATATTTTAAAATATTTTTCGTTGAAAAATTTTTATTTCAAAAAAATAATAATAAGTAATAAATTACATAAAAAATTTATACTTTTAAATTTAAAAAATTCTATAAAGTATTATTAAAATTTTATTATAAAATATAAACTAAAAATTAAAATAAAAGAATTATCATAAATAATTTCAAGCAGAACATTAAACTGCTTCTGTTTATTTGTAGTACATTGTTAATGCAGCGGGAAACAGGATGAAACGCTAATTACTAGGGATGTAGGAACTGAGTACAGTACAGGGTCACTCATTAAATTGGCATGTCATAGCCACCACTACATACAAGTAGCTAGGAAGAGAAATGAAAGTAACGGGTAGTGAGATGATGAGCTTTGTTGTTTGCTGTTGTTGTTATGTCAAGGTCTTCAAATGAGCTTTTAATGAATTTGATTTGGTGTTATTTTGTTGGTAGGAAGAAAGACTTGCGTTTACTGACAATGCCAAAATTTGATTTTTGGGCGGTGGCTTACTAGCTAGCAAGCCTAGCATACAACATTTTGTTCGAGTCCGTATCAAGTATGAACATGTTTGTCTGTAAGACCCCAGACACACAATATGATGTTTATTACAGACCTCAACAGAGTTTGAAGGATTGTTTTTAATTGCTTAAAGAAATATTTTTGGAAATAAGTTTTTTTAATTTAACGAAATAAAAAATATATGTTAAAATTTGTAAAACAGAATTCATCATATTTTAAAAAAATCTTATAATACTATAAAAAATTTAATAATTAAAAATCAAAATAGAGATGAAATAAATATCTATAAGTACAGTAAAACATGTCTTAGCTGCATTCGAAATTGTCTATAAAATCGTCTCAAAAGCTCATTTTTATTTCGTATTTTATAATAAATTTTATTTAATATTATATAGAATTTATTTAAAATTTTAAAAAATATATAAAATATATATTTAGTAATATTTTTTTATTATTTATATTACTAATTTTAAATAAAAAATAGAATTAATTTTTCAAAATAAAATAAAAATATTTTTTTAGAAAAGTATTTTTAAAAACACTCTTTAACGTCCCTTAAACCTCATACGCAAATAGCATCAACACTCTAACAACAAACTATGCACATCATTCAAAGAAGCTTTTTGTTTCTTCTTTAATTTTGAGCATGTTTCAATTCACGGAAACTCTAATTTTTTCTATCAGATTTAGAATTCCAGTGACTTTTTGATGAATTTAAAATTTTTCTATCAAAATCTTTATAAATATTATCTAAGAACCATTGATAATAATATAGGATTAAATCTTTTTTAACATCTGCTCTCTAACGGAGTATTTTTTTAATTGAACTGATGTGGGTTACTCGTTCTATAATGAATTTGAATGAAGAATAAAGTAAAATATCTGTTCTGAAATAAAATATATTATTTGTTCTAAAATGTAGCGGACAATTGCTCTCTAGCGGAGGTTTTTATTTTTTTGATAAATTGAATTATGCGGGCAATGTGTCATGTAATGAATTTGGATAAAATGAACTATCTATCCTAAAATAAAATAGACTAATTACCCTAAAATATAACAAACAACTATTCTTTAAATAAAACGAACTACTTATTATAAAATAAAGCGGGCTATTTTGTTATATAATAAAGTGGACCATAAAAATTTTTAGTAGATAAGAATGATAAAGTTAAATTTAACCTATATTTTGGGGCCGATTTGATCTAACTCGCTCTGATACTATATGACAAATTTAGATTTTTTTTAAAAACCAATTGACAATGAAAAGAATGAACTCAAATCTTTATAAATACCACTTCAGAACTATCAGAACTATTGATAAATAATATAGAACTAATTTTTTCTTAACAAACTTAAACAAAAGAACAAAATATTTTATTGTGCTCTAGTTGAACTTCGGCCCCATTTGATATTACTTATCAAAAAATAACTTTTTACTTTTTAGTTTTATATTTTTTAATATATATTTTATAAGTATATAAAAATTTAAAAAATATAAAAAAATTATACGTAGTGAGATTTTTTTATTATATAATTTTATTTTTTTTAAAGTAAAAAAATAAAAATACTTCTTATTTAAAAAAAAATTATTTTACAATCACTCTTAAACGCCCGTTCTTGCTTGCTGCATGATTGAAGTGCCTAGTAGCTTACGGCCGAATTCAACTTGAGCAATGAGACTTTGATTTGAGTTATGAAGAATATTCGCAATGCATAGTGTAAGAAGTAAATTGTGGCCCTTAGTGCAGCTTGTTGATTAGGTCTTTAAAAATAAAGTATCTATTTGGAAATGTTTTTGAGTGATTCTTGATTTTTATTTTTATCTTCCATTATTTAAATTTCTTTTTATAATATTATAAAAATTTTGAAGGATCAAAGCTAAGCCAACACTTTATGCGGAACGAAAAATTATATACATATACAAAATCTAGATCAATTATACATTATAAACTTTATGCATATAATTTTTATTATTTCAAAAAATAATGTCATTTAAAAAAACTTTAAACTTTTTGAAAACAATATATATTGAGTAACTGTAAACAATCCTAAAAAAAGTGCATTTTGAAATAAAATAAAAGAAAATAAATTGAAGGAAAGGTCCGAAAAGTATAATTTTTCTGAAAGGGAATCCTGAAAATTGTTAACAAAAGCGAAGCTCTTTTTGATTGTAGGAGTAAGGGGGTGTTTGGCTTTGCTTTCCCCCAACCCAACTTTTTAATTTTTCATTTCACGTTTTTCAATACATATTTTATAAATATATAAAAAATTTATTTAAAAATTTAAAAAGTATAGAAAAATTCTACGAAATGAGATCTTTTTATTACATATTTTTATTATTTTTTTAAAAATAAAAAAAATAAAGCTCATTTTTTAAAAAGAATAAAAATACTTTTCATTTTACAAAAGCTCTATTTAATAAACAATCCTAAACGTTCTCTAAATAAAGTTCTGAAAAGTTAGCGGGAATATTGAAAAAAAAAAATCTTGACCATGCGTGATTAGATTCTGTTAGCTTCCCTCGTTCCAGACACTCATCTGGTGCTATGTGCTTCGTGTTCCTCCCTTACTTTACTGTCTTTTTTCTCTCTAATGAAAAGAATTAAGTTGCTTTAACTAAATCTCAACTTTTTAATACAAAAATATATTTTTTAAGCTTCATTTCTTAAGCCAATCAGCTTTTACAAATAAATTTTGAATTAAAGATGCAAATAAAATTAGTTCGTTGGTTTCTCTAGAAAATTAAAGAATAGCAATAATTACGATACAAATATTATCTAAATAATACATCGAGTCTACTTAAAGTATTTAAATCAAATTCTAATGTATTCTGAATCAACATTAAAATATAAAATAAAATATATCTAAATAAATAGAAGTGAAGACTAATTCGGTGGCTACTGGCTACTACGACTCAAGTACACATTGGTTCTAATTTGGAACTCTTTTTTAATTGCACCCACTAAAATTTGAACCTTGTTAACATTCTCTTGTGGCAAATTTTAAGACTAGAGATTTTGTTATCGTAAAATCATTTTAAAGTATATTCTCATATTATTTTTGAAAGAACAACCATCGTGTCATCGATGAACAAAATTTCCGAAGAATAATTGTGTTTCTTTTGAACCACATACTATTCTCTGTTTCTATAAGAGATATGAAATAAATATTACAAAAGGCAAGCTATTTTTGCAAGTCTAACTTAGGTACAAAAAAAGCTGCATGGTCTAAAAAAGAAGTCGAGAACATTGCTCATGAGATTCCCATCTTTTTTTTTAAAAGAAAATAAGGCAGAAAACACAACTGTTATGATCTATGATGCATTCCATCCACTTGGGAGAATGATTACTAAAACATGCCACAACCCTTACCTCACTGCGTCGCTCATGCCTTTGCCTTTGGCTTTTCTTCTTCCCACTTTCCATCATTTGGGTAAGCAGGTGAACTGTATTGTTGCACTGATATGCAAGTTGTATTTCAACAACAATTATGCAGCATATGTTTGGTATTCTTTTCCTTCAATTTTGCAGAGATGGTAAAAATGTTTCTTTTGCTAATGAAATCTTGACGCATGAGTTCAACCTACAACAAGAGTAATGCATGAATAAGAAAAGACTTTTGCCTTCATTATAGAATACTTCTTAGAGTTGGTTTTGTTTCATAGTATTTTCTATTATGAGGAATAAAAGCAATATGTTTCTCAAAGAAAGCATGCTGATTATAGTGAACAACTGCAAAGAAATCGAATAATGAGTTCTAGTAAGGTCCCTAGCCTGTCATTCATTAATCTTCAACTTTATGTAATTAAGGAGGGCTACATATGTTTTCATTACTCGCTAGCATTAGAGTATATCTCTTGGTGAGAGAAGCATAATAGTGTTTCATCTAAACTTAGTCTAGTTTATTAATTACAGTTCGTCTTTAGACTAAATAGAATTTAAAAACGCCCTCTAAAGCTCCGTGCTGTAACAGCTTAACCAAATTAATTTTTTAAAGATTAGTGGGTTAATAGCAAGTTTATTTATTTTTTTTTCTTTCAAAAGCTCTTCTTTTTAAGTCATCTCAAAACAATTCCTTAGTTTGTTAATTACAAGTTTTTAGAGTAGATAGAATTAAAAACACGCCCTGCATACACAAACATGAAAATAATCTCAAAATAGAAGAAAAAATGTTGAATGCAGAGCACAGCAACAGGGCAGGCCAGGCGAGGTAGTCATCGTGTTTGCTTTGCTTTTCTCTTCGGTTCTGCGAAATCTTTTTACTGCTACAACTTTCTTCATTGGAACAAGGAGGAAATCTCTCTCTTCTCCATTGGGTTATTAGTAACCGGCAGTAGCAGACAAACTTCTCAGATATCTAGACTCCCTCACGCTATCTTTTCTTCTTTCCTGTCTCCCATTAGTAATTCACAACATTAATTCTTATGTTTACAATCCCAACACCCCTTTACTAACTTCTGTCCTCTCTCTCTCGATTCATAAAGAAAGCAAGATATCTCATCTCTCACTCATCCAGGAGAACAAAAAAATGGTCTGCTACTCTTCTCTACTACTACTACTGTGTTCTGCTGCAGCTGTGCTGTGAAAGCTTGAAGTTTCCTTCATTACTTCTGCTTTCTCTTTACTATTGCTGCACCACCTAAGCACTACATTTCCTCTCTTCTGCAAATCTATCTACTCGTCTTCTTCCTGCCAACGGCCGCCGACTTTCTTTCCTTCTTTCTTTACTGGTCTGTTTACTGCTCCTCTCTTTGCAGCACAAAGTAAACAAACGCCAGGAAAGAAAAGAACGAAAGAAAAATAAAAAGACCCTTTCTTTCTTTCCTTTTACATGTTTTTTCTTTACTCCTACTTCTTGCCTTCTTAAGATTCTCAGCAGCAGTTGATCGAAGAAAGCAACTCTGTTTTTCAAAAGTTGAAAACCAACAAGCAATCTTTATTTCCCTTTCAGTTAACTAGTCCTTGTTCTAATCTTCACTAGCTACTAGCTACTAGCAGTTAAACCAAACAAGCTTCTCTTCTCTTCGCCTAGCTCTGTTTCAAGCTTCAAACCAGTAGTAGAACAACAACAAGAGTAGAGCAAGATGATAACAATTTCAGATTTATACCATGTGTTAACAGCAGTAGTTCCACTCTACGTGGCAATGATTCTTGCTTACGCTTCAGTGAAGTGGTGGCGGATCTTCACGCCAGACCAGTGTTCTGGCATCAACCGTTTCGTTGCGCTCTTCGCCGTCCCCCTCCTTTCCTTCCATTTCATTTCAACGAACAACCCATTCGCCATGAACCTTCGCTTCATCGCCGCCGATACTCTTCAAAAACTCGCCGTCCTCGCATTCCTCTTCGCATGGGCAAAATTCAGTCGCCGTGGCAGTCTTGAATGGGCGATCACTCTTTTCTCTTTATCAACTCTTCCTAACACCCTAGTGATGGGTATTCCACTGCTTAAAGGAATGTATGGAACTTCCTCTGGTACTCTAATGGTGCAGATTGTTGTACTTCAGTGCATTATCTGGTACACATTGATGTTGTTCTTGTTCGAGTACCGTGGAGCAAGACTGTTGATTGCAGAACAGTTCCCGCCGGATATGGCCGGTTCAATTGTTTCCTTCCGAGTTGACTCGGATGTTATCTCTCTAGACGGCCGTGAACCGTTACAGACTGAAGCCGAACTCGGTGAAGATGGAAAGCTGCATGTTACTGTAAGGAAATCAACCAGCTCTCGCTCAGATATTTTCTCTCGGAGATCTGTTAACAATAACAACAACAATTCGGGCGCCATTAACGGTTCCTCGCTGACTCCAAGGCCGTCGAACTTAACCAATGCAGAAATTTACTCTCTGCAATCTTCAAGAAACCCAACTCCGAGAGGTTCAAGCTTTAATCATACTGATTTTTATGCGATGATTAATGGCCGCGGTGGTGCCGCGGCCAGTCCTAGAAACTCGAGCTTTGCTACTGGTGGTAACGGTGAGGAAGAGAACCAGTCGCCGGCTGTCGGGCCAAAGAAGAAAGTTAATGATCTGCACATGTTTGTTTGGAGCTCTAGCGCTTCGCCGGTCTCGGAGGGTGGAATTCATGTTTTTGGGTCGACGGAGAACAGTGGTCATCATCACAAAGGTTACCACTTTGCTTACCGTGAATGTTGTTTTATTTCTTGATGATGGTGGTTCTCGTTGGTTTGCGCATTATTTGTTTGTAGAAATGCTTGGGATAGCTTAGCTAGTATATTTCATGATTTACAATTTTTCATGTGTTTTCCTTTATTAATTTTTTACTCTTACGTATCCAGGATTTGGCTGGTTTTAGTTTTTAGTGGAACTTTGGATTTTGTTAAGATGATGTGATGGATTCTTGTGTTGATTTGTTGATATGGCCCAAGGAATAACGTCACAGTTTTTGCTTCTAGTTCATGTTTCAGTTGAATCTGTTCTTGTTTCCTTGCATAGTTTGTTGTTACTTGGTTTATCCCTCTTGGCTAAGTGCCCTTGGGTATGTAGATGTTGTTATCAAGGTTTCATATCTTCGTTTCTCCTCTGTTTTTTGATCCGCTTGTTCTGGCAATTCTAGTAGCTACCTTTTGTTGAACCATGTCTAATATTTTACAGTCTAATTGTAAAATTCAACTGTCTTCAGAGCATTTTCTAGATTTCACTGGCCTATTTGTGCATCTGGTGATTTCTTTCGGTTTAATACTTGTAGTAATTATTTTGTAAAAATCTGGATATAGATACACGCATTGACGTCTATGATGAGTATGGCCGAGATGATTTCAGCTTCAGGAACAAACGACTGGAGTCTGTTCTGAAAGGTGAGCCGACACTTTCAAAGCTGGATTCTAACTCCACTGCTGAGCTACACCCAAAAGCTGGGGTTGAGGATGATGCAAAGGCGACCACTATGCCACCTGCTAGTGTGATGACAAGGCTGATCCTCATTATGGTATGGAGAAAGCTCATTAGGAACCCAAACACTTATTCCAGCCTTCTTGGTATCATCTGGTCTCTCGTATCGTACAGGTGAGTCCAAAGAGACATTGTTCTTACAAATATGTAAGAAGTTGAACTTCAGTGATAAAATTCTGTTTTCTTTCTTACAGATGGGGGATTGAAATGCCTGCCATTATTGCACGTTCAATTGCAATTCTATCTGATGCTGGTCTTGGAATGGCCATGTTCAGTCTCGGTATGTCATAGGCATTGTAGTCATCTATTACCTGCTCAGTCTTGGTATGCCATAGTCCATGTTCAGTCTCTGTGGTTCAAACTTCTTTTTTTCTTTTTTTTTCTAAAAAAAAATTTTGTTGGCAACATATGTACTTTTTACCTTGCGAATGATCTTAGCTTCATGCTCATTTGATCTTTGTCTGGGAGAGTTCTCTTTATTGATTATATAAATCAACTGGATACCTAAATAATATTGTGATCTCTTGATTTGCACAGGTTTGTTCATGGCATTACAGCCAAGGATCATTGCGTGTGGCAATACTAGAGCTGCTTTTGCTATGGGTGTGAGGTTTCTAACAGGTCCTGCTGTCATGGCAGCAGCATCTATTGTTGTTGGTCTACGGGGAGTTCTCCTCCGGATTGCGATTGTGCAGGTAAACTTAATCTCTACTGATTTAGCTACAACTTTGGTTCAAATCAGATGTAACCTGGCTGTAAATTCTAGATTCATAGTGCTTTGAGTTCGGCATGTCCTTTAAGCTCTGGTTTCTTCCGTCACGTCTCTTGGTCATCTCCCTAGTTAAATGACCAAATAACTTTTTTGCGTTGGTTCCGTTGTGGTTTTGAATGTTTTAAGGCTATGATCTGCTTGAGTCTATGCTGAAATAATGGAAGCTTCAGTCTCTTGGTCATCTCCCTAGTTAAATGACCAAATAACTTTTTGGGTTGGTTCTGTTGTGGTTTTGAATGTTTTAAGGCTATGATCTGCTTCAGTCTATGCTAAAAAAATGGAAGCTGCAATCCATCTTATGCAAAGTCTATGAAATATAGTCTGTGAACAAATTAATTTTCTAGAGAATGATCTAGTAGTATTCTGATCCTGTTATCAATATGCAGGCAGCTCTTCCCCAAGGAATCGTCCCCTTTGTGTTTGCAAAGGAATACAATGTGCATCCTGATATCCTGAGCACTGGGTATGACTCGTAGCATAACTTGTTTGACAAATCTGTAGTCTATATTAGTACGCATACAGGCAATGCATAAGCAGCAGTTCATAAACAAATCTGAAGAAGCTCATACTTGGACGAGTAGCTAGAGCCGTCTTTCCTACCTGATTCTATTTCTACAAGTAAACATACCTGATAACATTGTTGACAAGTACATTCTGAGGCAATACTAGTGCATTGCTATTTATAATTGCAACCATGGAAGTATTATCAGTCTGTCTGGTTGTTTTTCCTTTTTGAAATTTGTATCTTCATAAATTTGAAGCTATTATAATGACCTGATGGTATTTTTAACAGCAAGGTATTATTTTCCTACAGGGTTATCTTTGGGATGTTAATAGCTCTACCAATCACCCTCGTCTACTACATTTTGTTGGGTCTCTGAGAGCTGCAAGGAGTACCCAATGTCCCCAAGCAGGTATCCTTCAATCTGACACGCTGGTAGTTTGACATTTAGCTTGTCTGACTCTACTAGACGGAAGCTTTTGCTAGCAAAATGGTGAAGACAATGGGATAGTGCAATGCAGGAGTTCTTGTCCTAGTTAATGACCTATTTTTTGTTAATGTCTTTCTCCAATTAACTAGAACTGCGTGAAACTGACATCGAAATGCGACTAACTTATGTAACATGACAGTGCTGGCTTAGTTGAGCTATGTATTTCTCTAACTAGTTTCTAGATTTAATTTCACTAAGCGTCTTATCAATGACATTTCATGTGCATGAATTTACTGCTTTCTGTGTTTCAGCTTCGTCACGTTGAGTAATATGAGTTTCGTATTAACAACCATCATTATCAAAAGAATGCACTCACTGGCAACGATATCTTTGCGTATCAATGGTTATGTCTTCTGCCAGTTTCATTCTTCTGGTTTTTCTTTGTGACGTGTTTATTTTAACTTGCGATCAGATTCATGTAAAATGAATTACTCAAATCACAGCAT
This sequence comes from Acanthochlamys bracteata, assembly GCA_019914995.1. Lineage (NCBI taxonomy): Eukaryota > Viridiplantae > Streptophyta > Magnoliopsida > Pandanales > Velloziaceae > Acanthochlamys > Acanthochlamys bracteata. The sequence goes on along the minus strand of CM034140.1, from coordinate 4,557,950 downwards.
GGGACATTATGATTTTTATTAATTTTATCACAGCACTAGTATATGGTTTTTATTAATTTTTTCACAGCACTAGTATATGGTATCCCGAACAACAAAGATACACAACACAAATGTTAGTAATATACTTAATTGTTATTCGAAGAATATCATTTTTGGTATTACCGTTTGATAGACATAATACCGATAGAGTTAATTAAATAAATTAATCTGAAAAGCCTAAATAGTTTGGAAGGTTTAATTAATTCAAAAGTTTGAATCAATAGACTATGAATAATTTTAATATACTAATTTAATTTAATTTATTTTTATTTAATGTAGGATTAATTTATTTATTTTTTAAATCCAATAATTACTTCAATCTTGAGAAACATTTCTCCATTTATATACTATGGAGAGTTTACAAAGCGTTTTTAACAATAATTTTTAAAATTTATATTTCTTAATATATTTTTATAAATATGTAAATAATTTATATAAAAGTTTCAAAATTATAAAAAATTTTTACGTAATAATAATTTTTTATTATTTATTTTATTATTTTTTAAATAAAAAAATAAAAAAAATTTTTATTTTAGAAAAAGTTTATTTCAAAGATTCTCCAAATCGCTTCCTAATTAGGACAAATATAGTATATAGAATCCTCGCATTGTGTTAATGTTCCAAGCTTCATGACCTTTTGTTTCTCTACTCTACTCTGGAGAGAATGACGTGCCTCAACTTCAACATGCATTCCTTGTTACAGCATAACGGTAAAAAACATATAATAAGATTGCTGACTTTTTAATATTAATAAAATAAAATTATAGACAACTTGTACTCATTATGATCATGAGTTCCTTGAAAGTCTAGTTCCATCCGATTAACAGATGCAAACTTTTCGCCCTCAGTTTTTCGAACATTGTCCGAAGCCATATTTTACATTTCCGCAAAAATCAAATTAGACACTTGAAAATAAATTATAAAAAATAAATAAAGTCGATAAATAATAGAAAAAGTAATTGTAATATTCTTTGGTTGATTAATTGTTCAAACACATTAAGGATGCGTTTTGAAGTGCTTATGAAATAAAATTTTTCTGAAATAAAAAATATTTTTATTTTAAAAATAAGTTTTATTTTTTTATTTTCAAAAAATAATAAAAATATAAAATAAAAAGATTTCATTACGTAAAATTTTTCTACACTATCTAAAATTTGAAATAAATTTTTTAAATACTTATAAAATATATATTGAAAGATGTGAAATAAAAATTAAAAAAAAATGTTGGAAAAAAACTGAACCAAATGCTCTCAAGATATTTATAGAATAGAGTCCTTACTTTATTGAAGTATATTTTCCTAATATGAGCAAAAGACTAAGTATTTTGGTAACTGAGTGATACTTCTCTTATAAGAAAACCTAACAAGTTGGTAACTTAGACTCTCATTTGATTTATTTAAAATTCCAAACTGTTTGAACTCCTATAGAATTCTTAAACTATTGGAATCTTATGTACTTATTGTAACATTCTACCCCCTAAAAATTAACTATTGGACTCTTAAAGTTGACACAAATCGGTGCTTTAGAGATTTAAAATTGATCCAGCTACCAAACTAAGGAGAATAGTAGTAAACATGATAAGATAACTAATATAAGTTGAGATTCTTTTTTTATGCAGTCTAACAAAATATAGTAGCATTGATCATAAGAAAAAATAATCAATAAAATTCATTAATTCTAATGAAATCGATATGCTTCACTTCAATCAATGACTTATCAATGCAAACCGTAGTAAGCTGGGTGGAGGATCTATACTACGCTCATATAAGATGTTAACGTAAGGGTTAATTTGTGTTTGTCCTCCTATATGCTAGCATCTTGCGGTGGATTTTTGAAGAAAAAACTGTTATATATGTGGTTAAGCATGGGGATGCAGTTGAGATTTTGTTTGTGGTTGTTTGTGGAGTGGTGACTATGGTAATGGTTTTGGTCTAGGATAATGCTGAGATATTATGAAAGACTACCCTAATGGCGCTTCCTTAGTGTTCAATGTTGAAATATGTTGGTTACTACATATATTTACAGATCAACTTTTGAATTTTGTGAGAGACAAAGATGATTGAATGGAACTTCTCCAGATTGGTTGCGAAGTCGTTCACTTTGGTTCGCAATTTATTAAGTCGCTCTTCGTACATTTGCTGAATAGACATCTATACAGTGTTGATAAATTTACTAAGATACTGCTCATATTGCAGAAAAGGATAAAGAAAGTGATGTGCACTGGACTGATTTGATAAATAACCAAGATATGATAATAAACAACATATAATAATAATTCTCTGATTACAACATATAGGATACAAATTCATATAAATAAGATAAAAGCAATATTTTAAAACAAACAAAGAAAAAAATCATTTAAATACCAAAAATGTGAAAAAATATCACAATAAATTTAGCTTGATTAGTTCATATTAATAACTATAATTTGCAACAAGTTAATTGTTACAACGAATTCAGATAACTTAATTACTTCAGAAGTTTTCCTAATTAGAACCACATCAATTACAAAAACCAAGAAACAATAATCCTAAATCTTTATTGTAGAATTAAATTATATCATAAATACTTTAATTATAATAGCAGCTATTATTAATTTCATAAATCGAATTATTTTAGCAAAATCAATTGTTCTATAAATAGGATTAAGAGAAGTGGTCATAAGTAAATATCTAAAAACTAAATTTTTGAAAAAATAATTTATCAAAATGTAAATTTATAAAAGTAATTTTATGAAAATAACTATAGAAATTGATTCAAAACTTAGTGGAAGAAAAAATATCACGGGTAAAATAGAAACACTTCCATAAGCAAACAACCTTTGCTAGTGAGTTTATTACACAAAAAATGAGCACTCAAATTAAGAAAAAAATATGTAAAAATACTTAAACAGTGGCATAGAGTAGTATTGTTGGTTGTTCAAAGGCTTCATTCAAACTCAAATATTTGCTTCATTTTTTTCAAAAGTTGCATAGTTGCTTAAGATTTGAAGTTCAAATTGATTCTTATACATGTAGAGAATTGTATTCAATAGGTTAAATTTATTTATTGATATGTAGTACATATATATACAGTCAAAATTTTTTAACTTCAAATTTTTCTAATATCAAGCCAAAATAAATCTCTTTAAAATTAAATTTTTTTAAAATCAAGCAAAATCAAATCAAGTGAAATCAAATCTTTCTAAACTCAAATTAAATCAAAGCTTTCTAATTTAATTATTAAAAATATAAAAAGAGATCCAGTATCTTTATTTTAAGCTTAATTTTTTATTCTGTACTTAAAATATTACTTTTTATCTTTGTACAAAATATATTACTAACAAACTCGTCTACGTTCGCCGATTACCTGTTGAGCTGACAGTATCTTGATTAAGATTGTTTAATTATGCAAAATTTATTTTTTAATTATCAAAATTTAAAATTAAATTTATTTTTATATCTTCGTTTACTTCGATTTATCGAACATAATTTTACAAAAGTGACTTTTATTAATTAGTATTTTATTTATTAAATAGAGAAAAATGGTGAGACCTGTCAAAGTAAAATTCGTTAAAGTGAGTTTTTAAAATGTTTTTGTCTTTCGTTCTCATCTCTTCCTTTCTTCTCCGACACCGGCTATCTCTCTCCCTCCCCTCCATCACTACGCTATGTATATTCTAGATAGCTATACATATAATCAACGATTTGTCAGAAAGTTGTGGAGTGTTATTCAAAGAGGAAAGATCAATACAAGTAACTGATCAAGGAGAGAGTGATGATTGTGTGTGCAAATCAATCTTGCTAAAATATTGCACAGTTCTTTTTTTATTTTTTTATCACAATTAACTAAAGGTCCTAAAAGAAGAAAAATAAAGTTTCTTTCATTGAGCTTGCAGTAGAAATCAATGCTGATCTTAGCAAATGTCTGATCAATGCTAGCTTATCATGTTCTTCATATTCTAATCATGATCTATACAAAAGTAAATTTAGAGGAAAGTTTTAGTCATTTTTCGCTACATTAAGTAAAACACAAGATAGGAGATAAAATTAACAAATGTATATAGGAGGGGGTGGTGGTTGGTTGCAGGAAATAACCACTATTTGGGGATGGTTGGGTTACAACCCAAATCTGGGTGTAACAAGGTAGAACAAACGAATGTTTGTTGTTTTTCTTATTCTGCTCTTTCACTTGGTTCACTCAGTTGCTTCTCATCTTCATACGCTCATTTTTAGCTCTCTCATCTTCATCAGGCTCGATTTTTGTCGGAGCCATTCCCGTTCGCCAACTGCCTTCTGAACACCTACCGTCTCCGACTCTTCCGTCATCTCTTTCGTGCGGACTTGTTCGATCTATCGAATATAGGGTTTTTTATTTTTTTCCGCAACCTCTCGCCCGTACCACTAAATCTACCTCTAATCTCTAGCTACTAAGATCTCCGTCAATCTAATTCTTTTCGTTTTTACTTCTAGGTGCCAGCAATAATTAAGTGTGTATTTTTTTAGTTGAACACCAGTGCCAACAACAGTAATTGATCAAGATAACTTTTTTTGACAAAATGGAGAGTCTCTTTGATCTGTGTCCATTTTCAAATTTAAAGATTTCTTTATTTTTCTTCATTTTGTTTTGAAATTCTTTTTCCGTATGTGTTTGGAGTTGGATCTCGAAGGAAGAGCAAAAGGAGGGTGGATCCCGTTTGCATGCAGAAATGAATGGGCTGGGTTCTATTTCTGCTACTTTTATTTATCTAGATTGTGTTAGAAATTTACCTCATTTGTGGAGTTTGCCCAAAGCATATGGCTAAAAATCCATATGAAGAGGTAATGGTATTGTTGTCTTTTACCTGCTTAAATAAATTTAAGGGTTTTCTAAGACTCTATTCCAGCAGCCACCAAGAACATAAAAAAGAGAAAATCAGGAGAAATTTATATTTTGCTGTGTACTTTGATTAAACCCCGGATGAACGTCTATTTGACATTTGACTAAGCTGAACATTGGTCAGCGTGTTTTCGGCGAATAGTTATTTAATATGAATGGTAAAAATCGTATTCGGAGTTCTGTACGTATAGATCCGTACGTGTTTGTGAAGCGATCGATTTTAGTGAGATTTTTTCAATTCTCTTTTACGGTTTGGTAAAATTGTTTAATGTTGAGATATATGGTTGTATGCCTCTAGTTTCAACTAGACAGAACTTGTGTATCTTCCATTAAGATAATAGAGATATGTTAGGTGCCGTGGTTTTTACTCATCACTTTGAAGAGGTTTTCTACATAAATTGCATGTGTTGATGTGTTTGTCTTTGTGGTGATTTTCGTACATTGAGTAATTGTTGAAAGTATTGCTCTATTTGGTGGTTTCTTACTAAGTTCACACAAAAGAAGGATAAATTTTTTTCGCTACTGTTCTACATATTGTGTTGAATATTGGTAAAAAGTATTTTTTTCCAATCAGATTATTGTTTTGATTTTGTAGCTGATCTGTTTAATTCTCTTACAAAGGCTAAGGAATTAACAGAAGGAACAAGTGTTCCTTCAAATGTGGTTCCTCTATGGGAGCACTACTCGGTGCCTGTAAGCTCCATGGAGATATTGAACTTGCTGAATCAAAACCTTTATATGGAATATACAATTTTACTTTTTTTCTGTGTCTATTATTGAAGTTCTTGTATTATAAACTTGATGTACTTGAAGTAAGAATTAATTCACCTACGTTGATGTAGGAATGCTACTTCTAAGTTCCTGTAGTACAGTGACAGCAAGTGTCTAGAAGTAGGATGAAGGTTTCTTATTTTGTTAAATTTCTTGTTTCGTCCTTCATCAATAATCTAAGGCTAGTTATTTGTTTGAATTTATAAAAGTTTGCCGTCTCCTAGACGTATGCTTTGCCTTCAATCCTATATAGTAACTCTAGCCACCAATATTTACTCCATAAATCGATCCAGAATTGGTTGTTCTTCATGAAGCTCATATGTTTGTACTTCATGTTTGGAGTTTCAACCTTAGCTATCACTACTTATTTTCTCCATTAGGTGCAGCTTTCCTAGTGAAGTACACCCTTAGTAGTTACATGTTTATATGGAATTGATATATTAGTTTGTTATAAGTTGAATAACATTTTTAGAACAAGTTCTAATTAAAGATTGTTAAATCTGTAGGTGTTAGAGCTTGCTTGTAATGCTTCAAAGGGACAACAAGAAGAACAGGATAGTTCCAAGACATATAGCTTGCTGTCAGGAATGATGAATAGCTGAGCAAGTTCCTAGGATCAGTCACTATTGCAAATGGAGGTGTTCTTCCTAACATCCACCAGAACATGTTACAAAAGAAGTCTGACACCAAGGGTGACATTGGCTCTGCATCATAGGAGTTTTAAGTGATCAAGTCTTAGAAGTTATCAGCCTGTAATGGTTAAAATGTATTGATGGAATCAATAATTGTTTGCTATGATAGTTGTGCTTCCATCTTTAATACCTTGCATTTCTCAATTCCTGACATGGTTAAATGAGCTATTGGTGTTGTGGTTTTGTTGTGGTACTTTATGTGCTCTGTCTAGTTGGTGCTGTCTGTTAGTTCTAAGTTTTACGAATTAAAAATTTTATCACTAAAATAATTAGAAGCTTTTTATGGATGAGAATTCTTCTTTAAAATTAGTACAAATTTTTTTTTTCTCACTTGTTGCAAAACAATATACTACAAACATCCTTCTATAGGCATTACATACCAAATATTACATTAACTAAAACACTAAAACAAAATGAAACTTACGATCATTACTAACCTTTTAACTCAATTTATTTTCAATGTTTTGAAAAGCTTCCAAATGAATGCATATGTTTTGATTTGGAGTTCCAATACCCCTCCTCGCCCCTCAAATCAAAACGTCTTTCATACCGAGCATTTCTCTTAGCCTTCTGAAAAATTCAATTGGCAATGGTTTGGTAAAATATCTACTACTTGCTCCATAGTATGACAATACTCTAATTGCACATTATTCCGCTTTATATAGTTTTTGAGAAATGTTAATCGAGTATCTATGTGTACTGAATTTTTTACACATTGTATAGTTGATTGATTATCAATCAATATTTTTTTTTGTTACTCTTGTGGATGATTCAGCTTTTTTAACATATTTCTCAACCAAACTTCTTCACAAACTGTAAATATTGCTGGCACATATTTTGCTACACATGAAGATAAAGCCACAATACTTTGCTTCTTAGATATACATAAAAATGCAGTTGATACAAAATAAAAGACATATTATGTGGTATTTTTTTTTTATATTGGCCAGCACCCAAACCATTATTTGAATAGCATACTAATTTTATAGATTCACCATAAGTATAAAATAGATCAAAATTGAGTAAGCCCATAATGTATTTTAAAATCTTTTTCACAGAGTCAATGAGACTTTTTGGTGTCTCTATATAGTGACTTACAAGTCTGACTGTATAAACCACATCTGGCCTTATGATTGTCAAATATTTCAAGCTAGCAATAAAACTTTTGAAAAGAGTTTAGTCAATTAAATCCATTCGCTTTTTCTTATTGCTTTGTTCCTATGACAATTGAAATGTTCATCATATTACAATTACTCATCTTGAACTTCTCCAAAGTCTCCTACATGTACTTCTTTTGAGATATAAATATTTCATCTTATTGTTGCTTAACTTCGATGTCAAGAAGTAGGACATCAAACCATTATCCATCATTTCGAATTTTTTGAACATGATCGCTTTGAATTCTCCAAACATCTCAAAACTATTTTCTGTGTACAATAAATCATCAACATAAAGACAAATTATTATAAACTCATCTTTATGGTTCCTCTTCATATAGACGGCATACTTATAAGGACATTTGGTGAATCCATTTGATGAAGATAGTGACTACTTTGAGTATTACATGCTCGTGGTATTTACTTCAATCCATACAAAAAATTTTTTAATCGATATATTTTATCTTCTTACTCTTTCACCTGAAAATCTTCTGGTTGATGTATATAAGGTTATCAAACATACGATCTAAATCTTAAAATCTTATGATTTACGATTTTATTTCACCAAAATGATCCCAATTTCAAATAAAATTTTTTTTGAGTAAAATCTCACACAGATTCTGATTTAAATCTTAAAATCGGTAAGAGCACGATCTTTTTACGATTTATATAATTTCACTTTTGAATAAAATTTTGTAATTAACTAAATTTGATATTTTTTTTTATAAAATTTTAGAGAGTCTTGTATAAAACTTAATAAGGTTTTATGAAAAAATATAATTTTGAGAAATTTTCTATAAAATATAAAGTGGAATTATTTAAAATTTTAAAAGAAGTTTAATTTTTTCCAAATGTACTAAAAGATTTTTAGAAATTTTTTTATAAAAGATACTTAATAATATTAAAAATTTTGTTTATAAAATTTATTGGTATGTACAATCATACAATATTATTTTAAAATTCCGATTTTATGATTCTACTCAAGCGCAATGATCTTAATTAAAAATTTAATTTTGATAAGGTTGGGTAATTGTATATCTCTTCTTTAAAAATACCATTGAGAAATGCTAATTTGATATTTAGATGATATATATTTCATCTATGATGAGCTGTAAGAGAAGTTAATAGCTTTACAATATCAAGTTGAGCAACAGGCAAGGTTGCTAAATCGGCATTTTAGATAGCATCGTTTCGCTTGAGTAAATCCCTAAAATCAGAATTTTAAAATAAGATCGTAAGATTTTGTATACAAATAAATTTTATACTTTATAATAGTTTTAAGGATCTTTTATAAGAGAAATTTTAATATTTTTTAAAGAGTTAGTACATTTATAAAAAATTCTTTTAAATTTTAAATAAAAGCCACCCTATATTTTATAAAAAATTTCTCAAAATTATACTTTTTCAAAAAACCTTATTAAAATTTATGGAAAACCTTCTAAAATTTTAAAACTCTCTCAAATTTAGTTAATTACAAAATATTTTCAAAATTTAAATCGTATAAAATCGTAAAAAGATAGGATCTTACCGATTTTAAGATTTAAATCGAGATCTGGATGAGATTTTAGTTAAAAAGGATCTTACTTGAAATCATGATCGTTTGGTAAAGTAAAATCATAAAATCATATGATTTTAAGATTTAACTCGGAATTTTGATAAGTTTGGCAACAGGTGTGAAGATTTATTCATAATCGATGCCGTATTTTTGTTTATAATCTTTCGCTACAAGTTTAGCCTTGTACCGATTAATATTGCCATCAGAAATGTATTTAATTTTGTATACCCACTTGACATCTATTGGTTTGTGATTTTGTAGAGGTGTTGTCAACTTGTAGCTTGCATCTTCTGCTTCATTGCTAATCACTAACAATTCTCTTTTACAGGTTTTTGGAATGTGAGAGATTCATTATCAATATACAGACAAAAAAGATTAGACTCACCGTCTTCATTTGTCTGCTCATAGATCTCATTAAGACTTCTCATTTTGATAGTACTCCGTTGCGTAGAAGATCTGCTATTACTATTTTCTCCAGAAGATGAAGAACCTCTAATAAAAGAGTGTAGGATATTAAGGAGATAGTAGTGTTGTTAGTGTTTATACCTCATAGACAGCTCATCAGATTAATCCACCACTTGGTGCTCTTTGCAAGTCTTTTCACGCCAATTTCATTCATATTTTTCACTAAAGACAACGTCTGTACTAATCATTAATTTCTTTGTTAATGAATTGTAGAGTTTATATGATTGTGACTCCTCGCTATATCCAATGAAGATACATTTTTCACCACGATCATCAAGCTTTTTCCTTTTATCTTCAGGTACTTTGATATATACAATGCACTAAAAAATTCGTAAGTTATGCGACACTTGACTTGTATCCATTTCACATCTCTCAAGGTGTACTATTCTTCACCATCTTTGTAGGACATCGGTTAAGCAAATCAACTAAGCATGCCACGGTTCTGCCCAAAATTGCTTCAGCAATCCCTCTTACTTGAGCATGATTTTTGTCATGATAAGGATGTTTCTATTTTTTGTTTTTACGATGCCGTTTTGCTGTGGTGTGTGGGCAGTAATTAATTGCCTTTTCATAACTTATTCTCTGCAATATTTTTGAAATATATTTAAGATGTACTCACCATCTCTGTCAGATTGAAGTATTTTTATTTTATGGGCACTCTTTTCTTCAGCAAGAGCTCTAAAATATTTACAAGTAATAAAGACAGCGGATTTTCGTTAAGAAAATATACTCACAACTTTAAAGTCATCAATGAAGATAATGAAATTTTGTTACTAATGAGACAAGATCAAATGGCCCACAGATATTGGTATGAATAAGTTACAATAGTGCATCTGATTTTTCACCAGAATAAGGAAGTTGTTGCTTTTCAATTACACATCGTTTGCATATATAATTTGGTGATTCAATTGTTGATAGTCATCGAACTATACCAGTTGTAGATAATAGCTTCAGGCCATTAAAATTCAAATGGCCAAAAGAAAAATGCCATCTCCATGACTCATTCTTCATAAGTCCTTGAAAATATTTGTCGACTGTAATGTTTAAATGTAAAGAAGACATACGGTTCTTTATCATCTTAACACAAATTATAAGGCATCGTTTTGAATATTTTAACCAAAGATGATTGTTTTCTATATAAACTTTGTATCTCTTTTCGAGTAATTGGCCGATGTTAAGAATGTTACTTTTTTTTTAAGAATATAGTAAACATCGAATATACTTGAACTTACCGTATTTTGGTAGAATTTGATCTTCCCTTTTGTCTTCAATCGAGAGTTTCGGAGAATCTCACAAGCTCACACTTTCATTAATATCTTTTATGAGTTCTATGAAAAGTTCTTTCTTTCATTATTTATTAGCACATTATATGAATTATATTTATTGTTTCGGCAACTCTCTCAAAGTTAGACTTGTTTAACCCTTGATAGAGTAGAAAATGAGCATTACTATCCTTCATTATTTGCTGTTTAAAATTATTTTATCTTCATTTGTGTAGGCAATTTTTTTCTTCGGTGTGGATTCCGTAAATCTATCACTAATAAGCTCCATAAATTTTGAAAACTAAATAAATCTCTCATTTGAATTGTCCAACAGTCATAGTTATCTTTCGATAACTTTGGAACTTGAAAATTAATAAGATTGCTAGTGGAAGTCATAAAAAATTTGAATCGACTTGCTTCTAATACCACTTGTTAGTTCTAAATTTACGAATTTAGAATTTTATCACTAAAAAAAGTAAAAGCTTTATTTGGAGGGGAATTCTTCTTTAAAATATTTTTTGTTTCATTTGATGCAAAACAATATGTTAAAAATATTCTTGTATAGGCATTACAACAAAGCATTATATTAATTAAAATATCAAAACAAAATGAAACTTACAATCACTACTAATCTTTTAAATTCACACACTTATTCTTCTAATTAACTTATATGCTCACTATTATCAAATGAATGCATATATTTTGATTTATACTTCGGGCATTGTATAGATAGTTATTCTTATAGTCTTGGTTCCATTCTTTGGTTTTACAATCCTAATAATAAACATTGAAAATGTATATATATATATATGAATTTGATATGATTAAAATATGAAAATATGACAATGGTTTCTCTACGCCCATTGCCATTATCATATGCACTAAGAAAATAAATGAATCATTTTTTGATAAACGGCTGCACAAGTAAGCTTATTCAATAATTTAAAAGTAAATTAAATTTTACATAAATTTATGAAGCTAAAATATTTACAATAAAATAATAAATATAATTATTATAAAATATTATATAAACAAGAAAAAATATTTCAGTTCATTTATTCATAATTATTCTTCTAATTCAAACATAATTTATTTATATATTTTTTTTGTTTACTAATTTATCTAAACACAATCAAATTTTAATTCTTCCTTTTTTTCTCTCTCTTTTTTATTCCTTTTTTTCATTCTAATTCCTCCTCGATATTACTATATAATCCGAATACACCGTTAATGCACGTGCATTTCAGAAAATGCTTACTATCCCTTCATTACGATCAAAGGACAACCAAATCGGCTTAAGACCTTATAAGCCAAACCAAGTAGCCTTTATTAATGCCCATTTATTCTATCTCCATGATTTCACTGAAAGCTAAACCAAGCATTCTCAAACATCATCTAAAAATTATTTAAATAAATTTTTTATATAAAAAAAGCTATTTTGAGTAATTTTAAAATAAATTTATTTTTTGTTTAAGAAGATAATATATATTATTTTACTTTTTAAATTTAGTTTTTTAAAATATTGTAAAAATTTTAACAGAAAATAAAAAATTAAAATAAAAAAACATTTTAGAATGTAAAACGAAATATACACTTACTCTTAACGATTTCTTTTATAAGATAATTAAATTATCTTTATAATTTAATATTTTCCGGCAAGAAGAGTCTAACGTTGGAGACCGTGTGCAAAGAAAAGTCACTAAAGCACTAACTAGTGCTGCAGATAGCCGCCACATGCTTTCTCTATCAGAAAAAACATTCATTCCTTATAAATATTAAATAATAATAAAAAATTGAATCAAACAACGAATATACATTTGATCAAGAGCTGTCTATAATCTATAGATACGTACATGGTCCACACTCTTTCTTCTGCTATTATTACTACTATTGTCTCTCCATAAACAAAACAAAACTACACAAAACACTACTTTCCTTTTCTTTCTTTTTCCTTTACTCATCAATCCCTCTGCATTTCCTTTTGTCCTCGTTCCCACTTCAAATTTCCACTCATCTCTCCGTCTTTTTTTCTGTTTTCTTTCCACAGATCAAATAACAACTAAGTTTAATTTTGTTTGTCCACTAATTCTATCTTAGCTTTGATCCATCATATCATCATGTATTCTGGAGATCATACAAGTTCTTCGGCAGCTGCTGCTACTACTGCGGAGGCCGCAGCGGCGATGCCCAGTTACTTCATGGCTTCTTTTTATCCTATGGAGCTTAGCGGCAGCGGAGTTTCAGACCCGGCGACTGACCGTGCTCTCTTGGCCTCTAGAAACCATCGAGAAGCCGAGAAGCGGCGGAGAGAAAGGATCAAGTACCACCTTGAACGCCTTCGGACTCTTCTAGCCCTCGATCCGAAGGTCAATATATATCTACAAAGAAGATCAATCCGCAAACTCCCCTCTATTACTATCTACATATATCTTACTTCTCAAGATTTGTTTTTAATTTTCCTTTTTTAATATGGAAATTGGCTTTGATATACAAAACAGATATACAGAATGGACATGTTTCAATGAATAATCTTTTAGATATAGTCATCCATATTTTCAGCAATCAGAAGATTTATGCCGAGCATATATAAATCTCTAAGGTGTAGCTAGTTAATGGGATAACTTGCAGAAACATATCTAAAGTTGATTGTTAGATTTCTGTCTGAGGAAGAAAACTTGTATATCGAACAGTAGTGGTAGGTTCCGCAAAAGGTCTACGATCATCAAAGTAGGTCCAAAGTTTTCCTTATTTTATATTGGGAATGGCATGTTCTGTTTGTATTTCAATCAATCCACTAAAAGTAGGTCAACTTTTATAGCTTATTTATTATTAGGGTTAGGGTTTTATTTTTAAAATTTTTGTACAATGGATTACGTTTTAATTTCCTTCATCTTTTTCCTGTCTGTTTTCTCTCACTTGTTGATTTCTAATATCTCATGATTTATGTTGCTTCTGTTTCGGGAAACATAGACTGACAAAGCATCGTTGCTCGCGAAAGCCGTTGAACGCGTGCGAGACCTGCGACAGCGTGCTGCTGAGATCTCTGAGACACAGTTCTTCCCAACTGAGACTGATGAGATTGTTGTGCTTCCGAGCAATGAATGCTACCATTCTCCTTCATCTGGTTGCCCAATCTCTGTCTACAAGGCAACTCTTTGCTGCGAAGACCGATCAGATTTGCTGCCGGAGCTAATCGAGACACTTAGAACTCTTCGTCTCAAAACTATCAGAGCTGAGATTGCTACACTTGGCGGAAGAATGAGAAACGTGCTTGTGGTGACCGGAGATCATGATGCTTATGAAGATCGGCAGCAGGAAGAAAGCTGCAGCTTTAGTGAAGATGTGCTGAGAGATGCACTGAAGGAGCTCGTGGATCGTCGATCGATCTCTACCGAACGGACTAAACGGCGCCGAGTGGTCAACGACAGAGTTACTGTATGATCAAATGCAAGGTTTTGTTATTTATATATGCTATTTACACTAGTCATGCTTTTATCTGGTGTTCCAAGGATTTGGTTTTCTCTCGATGCTGTAGATTGTTAGCAAAACATATTATCTTAAGGGTAGTGGTGTTTTAACTATAAATATATAATTATATATATGCTGGTTTTTGTACGTAGCAGAATGAATGGGTTTAAGAATCTAGGAAATATTGTACGAGTGCTTCAATATAATGATGCTTTTTTACTGTATGTTATAATTGCTCATTTTTATAAAAAATAAGAAGATCAATATATGTTTGCTTCTTCTTATTCTTCCTTTCTGTAGCGAATTCATGCAATTTTAGCTTGTAATACACATAGTATATAAACATGAGCTTAAAGGCTATTAAAAGTTTGTCCTATATTATTTATTAATAATTTCAGAATGATATTTATAAAATTTAGGAAAATTTTTTTTATTACCAAATGATTTTGAAAAGAACATTAAATTTATAGTATCAAGCAGATTAGACTGATTCGGCTTAGACTTGAACTAAAATTTAACTTCACTATCTGTTTTATTTAGGATCTTAATTGTCCATTTTATTATGACAAGCCGCTAACTTTATTTAAGAATTTTTATAATCTTATTAATTTATTATACAAATGGCTCTTTTTATTTTTCGACAAATAATCCGCTTGATTTAGGCATTGATTTTGTTTTATACCAGAGCAAAGTAACTCGCATTATTTCACTATAAGTAGCCTACTTTGCTTAAAAGCCTCTCTAGTAGATGGTGACTATTTTTAGTCATATATTTTTTATGATACGATATTTATAAAAATTTGTACTCATTCTATCTATTGATTTTGAAAAGAATTTTAATTTTGTCACAAAGGCAAATTATGCATGTAATGCATGAATACCTAGCTAGCTTGTCATAAGGTTAAGCTATTTCTGAGAGTTTAGCGCAGCATTGTCGAGAGTTTGAGATTTGAATTCTTTCATAAATGAAGATATGATCATGCATTCATATAGTTCCGTATGAACTCAAGTCAAAGATTTTGCTTGTAACTGTGTCCGATCTCTGCGTGCACTATATACACTAGAGGTAGCAGTAGCAGGTGACCTCAGGCAGCAGCAACAGAAAGGCATCATTGCATGGAACGTCATGCAGTTACGTATACATATGTATATAGCTTTTCAGAAAATTTTTCTTGTCTTATTTTGCATCAATTCATTAGTATATATAGGATATTCGTTCTCAAGAATGTCAGGGCACAGTGGTATATAAGCATGCATGATCCATATTCTCTTGAATTCCATGTACATACTAATATATCTAGTTAGCATTCTGATTTCTAGGGCGTTACAAGATCTCCTTATATATGTTAGATTTAAAAACAGATCGTTTTCTTGCTAGGGATTAGATATCTCAATACATTGAAGGTATTCTTATATCATAAAAATAAACCATTTATATTTAATTATAAATGTTTCTTTTTGTTTAATTATGATCATGTTTTCTTTAAGATCAATTTCATGGCTGTTAATTTTCAGTTTTATTAGCTAATGCCTGAAGGCATGATACAAATGATATTCTGCTAGGATCAAATTTTTTACGTGCGCCTATATACGGCTTGCTTTGATGTGAACTTCTCTTTGGTGAGGGGATGTTGCAAGTGTTAACAATAGGCCCTTTCTTTCCCTAATTGAAAACAATAATATGTATGTGCATGCTTCTAGCTAGTAAATTAAAGTTCATGCTATATATCTAAATCTGTGTAAGCAAGGATTATCTACCTAGCAAGTTTTCTATACCAATTCAGTACTATAATTGTTTGATTTGTGTAAGTACGTAGATATCTATTGCTAGCTACATACATTTTCCTTTATGAAATTTCTAACTAAGGATTCAAGTTGAGCAGTTATCAACAATCAAAAGGGTAGAAGAAATTTGAGAAAAGGGAAACGAATTGGTGGCAGTAACGTTTCCCTGATATGCCTTCCGTTCAGAAAATGTTAATTGAAGGAGTCACGTACTGGTCACATTCATAGACAAAATTCATTAATTTCCATTAACAAATTAAGAGACACGTATGATTCTGTAAAACTGAATGCTCACATTTGTTAGCCCCATTAAAATCTATAGCAATGCTACATTGTTCAAGATAATCTTGAATTCATCGATAATAGCATGGATTATTCTTCATTCTTTGGGAGATTGTTTTACTTTTATCATTTGGTTCGCTGATTTAATTTTCCTTTTTTCCTTTTGGTTTGACACACTATGGACGTCAACTTTATTTGAGCAGACGACTTTCAATACTTCAAAAATCATGTCAAGGAATGGTGGAGTTTAAAAGGGTTAAGTTGATAAAGTTACAAATTATTTATGGTGAGAGTTGATATATTCGTTTTATGGGTATTTATAGTGCTGGTTCACTAAAACGAATTCGCATTGGTCTTTAAGTTTGTCACATTTAAACATATTGCTTAGAAGTTTTCTGCACTTCTTGAAGATCCTTTTCCAGTTTACACCAACAAATAGGGAATTTTAATCCTAGATCGTATGGCAATCACAAATATAGGTAGGGGAATTGCATGGTTAATTAGTTGGTTATGATTGCTTGAAAATCAAATAATAATTGGAGTAATACATGCATCCAGCTTCAACTTCTTTATATTAGTTTTTATATTAGGCACTAGGGAAATGCCTTCTACTTACTAACAGGAAATGCTTGGCATCAATCAGAAGTTCCATAACTTCAGTTTGTTGATGAAGCATCACAATCACTTTCGTTATCGCACTTCCCTTAAAAATTAATGATGACAAATTTCCAAATTCTCTGAAAATTATTTAGCATCCCGTAGCGGTCTTTTTTTTTAGATGATGCTGCATTCAAGTGTTTGCCAATTTTTATATCAAACAAATTTGACGACCTCACTGATACCTGTTATATATATACGCACAAATTACACGAACTAGAATAACTAAGTATTAAACAATACTAAATTAGTAAATATAAAAAAGTATTATTTAAAAAATTATTTATCATTTGTTCAAGTTTCAATTATTTACAAAGTTATGCTTATTTTGAATTTATATGAATAATACGATTATGAAATTGGTTTGACAGGAACTTATAGAATTGTTAGAAAACATATAATTATAAGTTTATAACATTATAAAACACTGTGAATTTGAATGATTATCATTTTCTTCTCTTACCAATGACATGCATTCTAGCATGTCCTGTCCCAATTTCATCAGAAAATAAACTAAGGTCTTATTTGATTCAGCTTATCATATAAATAATTTTTTAATTTTTAAATATATATTTTTAATATATATTTTCTAAGTATTTAAAAATTTATTTAAAATTTAGAAAATATTAAAAATTTACGTAGTAAAAACTTTTACTATATATATTTTTATTTTTTTAAAAAATAAAAAAATAAAATTTATTTTTTAAAAAAATAGAAATATTTTTTATTTTAAAAATACTTTTAAAATCACTAAAGCCCTCCACTTTACGCAATAGAAATCCTCGATAATAACAAAAACACAAGGTATTATATTTGGTCACCTTTCGAGATGAGTGTTTTTTACTGAAATTCAGAATACATGGAGTACCTATGATGATAATGATGGACCATGCATTCCTAAACATCAAGAGTTTGTGATGGTACATAATCGCGTGTGAAGTAAATTTTATAAAATAAAAAATCAACAAAAATTTTTAAATAAATTAGAAGTAAAATTTAATTTTATATTTCAATTATCGCCTATAGTGGGTTGGAATAAAATGATTTAAAATAAACCATCAAAAATTTGAAATATAATTATGAGTTTAATTTATATTTAGAATATGTTAATTATTTGAAATCTAACTTTGATATCAAAAATAAAAATTTTGGACATTTAAAACACTCTAATATTCTAGTGTAACACAGCGTACACTTTACGTTCAAAATTTTTCTTGTATAATAGAGCGTTTGTAATTACTTTTAAAATAAATTTTTTTAAAATAAAAAATAATTTTATTTTTAAAAAATAAACTGTATTTTTTTATCTCAAGAAATAAAAATAAGGAAAAAAGGATCTCACTATATATTTTTGTTGTACTTTTTAAATTTTTAAATAAATTATTTAAATACTTATAAAAATATATTAAAAACATAAAATAAAAATTTAAAAAATTAATTGAGTAAGCAATTTCAAACTCCCAATAGATTAAATGGAGTTACGGTGAGGTAGGTTTCATGTATATGTTGTACGTTGTATATGATTAACTTAGACTTGGAAGTTCTTTAATATTAGATCGAGCTCTTTAATTTGCCGAGGTAAAATGACTAGTCTCAAACTCATGTAAAAAACCAAACTGATGATTCTTTCAATTAGGGCATATTTACTTACTCTTTAAACTCTATTTTTTAAAATTCATTTTTGATGTAAAATAATTTATTTTTATTAAAATTGTTATTAAATTTATTTTTAAAATTTACTATTAATATAAAATTTATATAAAAAATTATTTTTTATTAAATATTTTTAATTTTTAATTTAATCTTTAAAAAAACTTTTAATACAGTAAATTTATTCAAAGTAAACATACTTTTATCTTCACTTCGTTTCTTCGTTCATCGGTCTTCGCAGACAACAACCTGTAAAGTACATAATAATAATTAACAAGAACTCTAATGTCCAACAACAACACCAAGTTCGAGAAGTAGTAGACGTTGGAGAGAAGACCCAGAAGTAAAACGAACACAATTATCCAATTCAAAACGGTGACGGCCAGACAACACGACCAGCATTCCAAATGCTAGCTAGCTAAACCCCTCGCTACCCGTTGTCGTTCTGTCGGTAGGTCGTTGCTTCGCATGCAGAAATAACCGAAAAGCATGTAAAGAAGACCAATGCAACCCTATATGGTACATCAACTCAATACGTAGGTGTTTAGTTAGGAAGAGGCTATAGATATGTATAGATTTAATTACAATTGTAAAACATACAGCCTATGATCTGCTCTGTTGTATATAGCTAGCGGGTAGAAGGCCGACCAGCGGGCGGTGTGTGTGTGCAGGGAGAGTGATAAAAGCAGGTGGGAGTAAAGAAAAAAAGAAAAGAAGTAATTATTAGTTGCTAGCTATTAGCAAGCGTATCTGTGTCTAATTATAGGAGTCCCCACGCGCCCGATGCGCGTGCTTGGAGTGACAGCATGAGCTGCTCTTTCTTTGCTTGCTACGGATCTGAGAATTGAAAAGAAGAAAAAAGAAAACACAAAGAAGAAGATAAACCAACGACAGTTGAGCAATCACTGACGAATATGTCGGACATGATCTGCACGAGTCTCTCATTCGTGTTAATCTTTTTCAATTTGTTTCTCTACTTTACTGTTTGCCTGCTTTGTGTTTCTCTGTCTGTGTCATAGAAATTATAGCTGAGTTGTTGCTTTATTTCGGTCGGTCGAGATGGGGCCCAGCTGCTTGCGCGCAGATGACCTAATGATGATGATTATCTGAGAGGAACATGCAACGACAGAGGGACAGAGATCTGAGTCAGAAAAAGGAGAGCTGCTTTTCACACGCGCGCTCCAAACTAATCATTCTCTCTCTTTCCCTTTTAACAAAAATTCCCACTGCACTGCTGCAAAGTTCAAAGGTTCTGATATAATCAATTTGGTACATCTTATAATAATTATTGTAACATATTGTAACATACTTATCTACATAGAAAATGAATGAACGATAAAATATCAAATACAGGTAAAAAGAGATAATAATTAACGTGATTCGGCTATATCCCTGCGCCTACAATCACAGCTAGAGCAGCTCGCTATAAGTGGTTGCTTAATACCCATAAATGCATGTAATATTTTTAAAAATGTTCTGCACCTTTAAGCTACATAAATTGGACATTTCTACATGCATATTTTTTACTTTTATTTTTAGCGTACACGATAAATTTATAACTTGGTTTTAAAAGTAAAACTTACATAGAATTTCTTCGCCATCAAATCTTGTTTATCTACTGCATACATCAATCAAGTCCACGTAGTATCTAAACTTGATTACACCTATACATAATAAATCTACACATTAGTTGACTTGAAAAGCAAAATGCTCATGTAAAATTTCTTTTGCTGCTCTCTTCTTCGAGGCTTTGGGAGTGTTTGGAATTGCTTTTTTTCAACACTTTTTTTTAATTTTTAATTTTATATTTTTTAATACATATTTTATAAAAATATAAAAAATTTATTTAAAAATTTAAAAAGTGTAGAAAAATTTTATGAAGTGAGATTTTTTTATTGTATATTTTTATTATTTTTTTGAAAGTAAAAAAACTATAGTTCGTTTTTTAAAAAGGACAAAAATACTTTTTATTTTAGAAAAGTTCTATTTCATAAACACTACCAAATACCCCCTTTATCTATTGCATACCAATCGAGTCCAGATCTCTTCTTCAAGGCTTTTCTCTATTTCGTACACAATCAAGTCAAGGCAGTACCTCAACTTGGTTGTGCGAATTGACTTGGCTACCAGGTTAGATAGATTATTTTGATCGAAATCTTCTCATACTACAATAAAAAGCACTAATATAGACAAAAATATTAATCGCTATTTTACAAAAATAGTTGCAAATAAAAATCGGTAGCAAAAAGATAGCCGATAGTAACTGCCATCGAACAATTGAAGCAAAAGCTAATGATTTACATAACAGCGACCAAAATACTGATCTTCATAAAAAACAACCACAAACTCAAACTGATTGTTGTTATGAACTATTAGCAACCAAGCAAAATTGGTCGCATATAAGTTAATACTAATTAGGTCAAATAGGTTATTGTGACTATTACCGACCAACAATGTGATAAATGTTAAAGTATTAGTGATCAGCTCTACACAGATCACTAATGGATACGGCCGTTGATATCTTCCTCTAAAATGGTTAGTCTTTATCTAATTGAGACCCGCTTTTATACCAATTAATAAAAAAATCTACAAAATATAAACTCAACATAGGGCGGTGGTGAATTTAGTTATGGCAAATTAAAAATCAAACACTCCACTATTCTCAAAACAATCATTAATCAGTAAGTAGTCAATCGATCAGAATGTTATTTTACACTAAAATTGTTAGCATAATATAATTTAAAAAAATAAGCACAAATGCTAAAAGATGCAAATAAGTTAGCACACCATAAATATTACATGGCGGCACCGCACTATCTACGTCAATGTCACTTAGACTCTAAAGTGAAATCTACTAACATAAAAATAACATACCACAACTGAGATGTTTCGCAGAACACCTCCGTCACAACCGATCACCTTGCTAGGATACTCACTCTAACGTTTTAGAATTCACAAAGTACCTCCGGTTACAACCGTGCACGCTTTCGTTGAACCCTAGCATAAACCCGCTAACATACACTTGGACTAATAACTCGTGAACTCATAAGTTATTGCACAATTTTTTCCTCAAGTTTACAATATTATCACAGGGTTTAGCTCAGGTAATATCTCTTATAATGATTTTGAATAACTAAACAAGAAAGCTTAAAAAATCTCACACAAAATAAACAAAGGGAATAAAACTCAAAGATGCCCTCGACTAAAGTTATTCTACTTCTAGAGCAGTAAGATGAATGCTCAATTTGGTGCGCCGTAAAACTTGTTATCTTATAATTTTCTTTGTTGAAGTTATATAGCAACGTGTTCTTAACTTTTCAAGATGATGGTGATGTGCTCAAATATGTGTATAATATTATTCACTCTTACATCATATACGTTTACTTTTTATATAGGAAAACTAATCAAAATGAATCTTAATTTTTTGTTTTTATTAATTTTCAGCAATTTCGTGCAGTTTGAGAGTTTTTTATGAAATTTGACTTTTTTGTGAAGATTTTGTGAACTGCCAACTGATTTTAAACGCGAAGACATTCAAGTTGGTTCATGAATTACTTCAAAATTTTCTGGGCAATCATTTGATAAATATTCAAAGAAGAAGTTGAGATACGATGCAGACCCAAATCATGTGCGTAGTTTCTGAAACAAGTATACTTGACGGCCTTCCCGATTTTTAAATGATATGTGTGATGTATGGTTGAAAATATAAGACATTGATCGTAATTTTAAATATTTTAATTTATTTTTCGGAAGACAAACGGATGGATAGAGGGTTCGGATTAGTTTGGATTGCACCAACTTAATTATGGAAAGCAAAATCTTATAGTTTTAAATACCCAATTTTCAAATTTCCAAGGAGGGGGAGAGATAACAGAAAGAGGCAACTCATCTAGGGTTTATTTTTTTAAGTTCTTGCCGCTGGAACAAAGAAAGACGACCGAAAGCATTGACTAAAGGAAAGAGACGGCAGTTCGCTCGACACTATTCTTTGTTCAGGGTTCTTTTATTCTATCTTTCATGTTTCTTTTTGTTTTGTTAGATTTGAAAACTATAAACTAAATTCCTCCTCGATGGGGCTATGATGTAGCCTAACTATGATGGTTTAATTTTAAATTTTATACTATTTGAAGTTTTATAATTGTTTATTGAGAATTTATTACTGTGCTTAATGCTTTTGAGTATCTGACCAATATTCAATCGATTTGAAATTCGTATTGAGATAGAGATGTGATGTATGAATTAATCTTTGTGATGAATGCCATGAATTGCATGAGGGACAGAGATGTACTTCTATGATTAATAAAGTTAAAATAGGATGCCATAGAACTTAATGAGCTTTGGTGTATGTTAATTCACATATAGATATAGTGAGTTATAGTATGAATGTATTTTTGGTATAGGTTGAGAAAGTATATCAAAAAAATTAGGATTTTTCAACTATCTATAAAGATTATAAACTTTGATAGCACGAATACATAGTTGAATTGGATTAGTTACGGTGAAATCAAATGCCCTAGCGTTTAAGTTATTAAAATCTTACGAGTGTTAGTTTTAGCTTATTTTGCTTTCTTTAGTTTCAGCATTAACTCATTTAGATCGATTGTTCAAATAATTCTGAAATTAGTTATTTTCGGTACTTAATAAGTTAATCAATCATCGTAGGAACGATACTTTTCTCATTATTGTATTAATTCTACGACTCGTACACTTGCGATAGTAACAAGTTTTTGGCGCCGTTGTCGGAGATTATTTTAATTTTTATTAATATCGATTCTGATTAATTCTAATTTTAGTTTAAACTTTTATTTCTTTTAGATTCTTTGCATAGTGTATGCGAAGTTCAAGAAGTATTTTTCTTGAGCCCTTTGACCATGAAATTGAACGTACAGTTAGGAGGCTGATCAAGAAAAACAAAGAAGCTCTCAACAAAGTGCGAACTACCATGGCAGAAAATGTGGAAGAAGTTGAAAACGAAAGAGCTTTGAGAGATTATGCCATACCTACTATCAATGGTGCCCCGTCAAGTATTAGACGTCCGGCAATTCAAGCGAACAACTTCGAAATAAAGCCTGCAATCATCCAAATGATACAAACTTCTGTTCAATTCAACGGCTCACCAAACGATGACCCAAACACTCACATCGCTGACTTTCTTGAAATTTGTGACAGTTTTAAGCATAATTGTGTATCCAATAATGCTATAAGGTTGATACTCTTCCCATTTTCATTGAGGGACAAGACAAAAAAATAGTTGAATTCACTTCCTCCCAACACCATTACAACTTGGGATGCATTAGTACAGAAATTCTTCGCCAAATTTTTTCATCCTGCAAAGACGGCGAAGATGAGCAACGACATTACTATCTTTACTCAAGTTGATATGGAGTTAGGTGTGGAAAAGGTATAAAGACCTACTAAGGAAGTGTCATCACCATGGTTTGCCAAAATGGCTACAAGTCTAAACATTCTATAATGGGTTGAGTTGTATGACTAGGACAATTATTGATGCTGCAGCGGGTGGAGCACTGATGAGTAAAACGTAAGACGAAGCCTATGAGTTACTGGAGGAAATGGTGAAAAATAACTACCAATGGCCTTTAGAACGTTCGATGACAAAATGGGCAGCAGAAGTACACCAAGTTGATGGTGTTGCTGAATTGATTGTTCAAATGAATGTGCTATCCAAACAGCTCGGAAGTTTAACAGGTAAAGCAATTCAAGCGCCTAGTCAAGTTTGTGAACTATGTGGGGGAAGTCATTCTAGTGTTGATTGCCAAGTTGGAAGCCTATTCTTACCATCTCTTGTATAACACGTGCAATGGGATGTTAACCGGCAACCGAACAATCCATACTCCAACACATACAATCTAGGTTAGCGATATTATCCAAATTTTTCATAAAAAAATTATCGAAACACAAATACAAACCCCCTGAATTTCAGCAGCAACCAGTAACTAAAACAACACTTGAAGATGCCCTTGCCTAATTCATGGCCAAAATAGAATCAACATTGCAAAATCAAATTGCCTCTATCTGAAAGTCTTGAGATTCAAATGGATCAACTGGCAAGCTTGTTATCTTGAAGATCACAGGGCTCTTTGCCGAACAACACTGAGGTAAATCCTAAAAAGCAAGTAAATCCAATTGCACTTCGAAGTGGGAAGGTTCTCAAAATGCTAACAGTTAATAGTAATGAGTTAAGGGAGCAATCCGAAATGTTTTCATCTAAATCACCTTCTGGAATAGAACAGAACAACAAAAAAACACTAAGAATGCCAACGAATCAACTAAAAAAGAAAGCTCGGATATTAACCAACCCCAAACAGCAGCACCAACCAAGTCCTATGTGCCACCGATTCTATTTTATCAACGCCTTTGAAAGACCAAATTGGATAAACAATTCTCTAAACTTCTTCATGTGTTTAAAAAGTTGCATATTAACATTCATTTTGCAGATACATTAAAACAAATGCCAAGCTATGTAAAGTTCATGAAAGAAATTTTGTCCAATAAACGAAAATTGGAAGACTAAGAAATGGTGACGCTAACCGAAGAGTGTAGTGCTATCTTGCAAAATAAGTTGCCACCAACGTTAAAAGATCTTGGGAGTTTTACTATACCTTACACTATTGGAAACTCTAATTTTAAAAAAGCTTTATGTGATTTAGGTGCAAGCATTAATTTAATGCCACTTTTTATTTACAGAAAATTAGGATTGGGAGAAGTAAAGGCAACCACAGTTTCTCTTCAACTAGCGGATCGATCTACTAAGCATCCAAGAGGACTACTTGAGGATGTGCTATTGAAAGTAGATAAATTCATATTCCCTGCTGAGTTTATTGTATTAGATCTGGAAGAAGATAAACGCATACAAATTATTCTTGGTCGACCATTCTTAGTCACTATAAGAACAATGATTGATGTGCAGCAAGAAAAGCTAATTTTGCGAGTATAAAATAAGCAAGTCACGTTCAATGTATTTGAAGGTATGAAGTAAGTGTCAATCCAACAGTGACGATTACTTGCGAATTGACATAGTTGACCGAATGGTGACTGATGCAGTCAACGTAGACTATCTAATTGACCCTTTAGCAGCTTGTATTATCCAAGGTGAATCTTCTAAGACCGTAAGCAAAGAGATTGAGTCGTATGCTCATTACTTGCAAGCTTCACCGCCTATTGGAGGACGATTGAAATTTGAGGACCTTCGGTAAAGCTCTCTTAGGACAGCTCTATCCATTGAAACGCCTCCAATACTTGAGCTTATGCTGTTGCCTGCACATCTAAGGTATGCATACCTGGGAGAAAATTCATCACTTATTATTATTATTTCAGCTTCTTTGAGTGACTTGGACGAGAAAAAGTTCCTTCGAATGTTCAGAGATTATAAAGCTGCATTGGAATGGTCCATTACTGATGTCAAGGGCTGAAGTCCTTCAGTTTGCATGCATAAGATTCTAATGGAAGAAAACCACAAGCCTGCAGTTGGAAATCAAATACGTTTGAATCCAAACATGAAGGAGGTGGTGAGAGCAGAAGTTCTAAAATTACTTGATGCAGGAATCATTTATCCGATCTCCGATAGCTCATGGGTGAGTCTTGTACAAGTGGTATAAAAGAAGGAGGAATAACAGTAGTAAAGAACGATAACTATGAGCTCATTTCAACAAAAGCTGTCACAAGATGGCGGGTATGCATTAATTAACGCAAGTTGAATGATGCTACTCGGAAAGATCACTTTCCATTACATTTCATTCATCAAATATTAGAGAGACTTGCTGGCCATTCATATTATCGTTTCTTGGATGGGTATTTCGGTTACAATCAACCAATAGTACTGGAAGATCAAGAAAAGACCACATTTACATGTCCGTATAGAACTTTTGCATTTCGGAGGATGCCTTTTGGCTTATGCAATGCACCGGCTACTTTCCAAAGATGTATCATGGCAATTTTTTCTTATATGGTGGAAAGATTCATTGAGATTTTCATGGATGACTTTTCGGTGTTTGGATCTTCTTTTGATGATTGTCTAACAAAATTTGGTTTCAGTTTTGTAACGATATGAGAAAACTAATTTAGTCTTAAATTGGGAGAAATGCCACTTCATGGTGTTTGAAGGTATTGTTCTAAGATATCGCATTTCAGTCAAGGGAATAGAAGTTGATCGGGCAAAGGTAGAAGTCATTGCAAAATTACTGCCACCAACTTCAGTGAGGGCAGTGAGAAGCTTTCTTAGGCATGCTGGTTTCTATCAACGATTCATCAAAAAATTTTCAAAAATAATGAAGCCCCTATGCAACCTCCTACTCAAGAGCATGCCAGTTAAATTTTCTGAAGAGTGCTTCTAAGCTTTTAACACTCTAAAACAGAAGCTAGTTTCAGCTCTTATCATTATAACACTGGTTTGGGATTTGTCTTTTGAAATCATGTGCGATGCTAGTGACTATGCCGTTGGAGCAGTGTTGGGCAGCAAAAGAACAAAGTATTTCATGTCATCTATTATTCAAGCCGAATTAACTTGACATTTGCCTAAATGAATTATACAGCTACAGAGAAGAAGCTTGTAGCTGTTGTGTTCGCTTTTGAAAAATTTCGATCATATTTGGTTTGCTCCAAAGTGATAGTCTACACTAACCACTCAGCTCTCAAGTATTTGCTAATAAAAAAATATGCTAAACCAAGGCTCATTCGATGAGTACTTCTGCTGCAAGAATTTGATTTGAAAATCTGAGACAGAAAGGGTTCTGAAAATAAAGTGGCGGATCACTTATTTTGAATAGAATAATAAGAACAAGGTGAAGAGGCTACCATTGTCATTAATGGAGCATTCCCTGATGAACAATTATTTTTTCTTCGAAGTACTAATGAGTCCATATCGTATTGTCTTTGGAAAAACATGTCATTTACTTATGGAACTTAAATATAATACATATTGGGCTATCAAGAAGCTAAATTTGACATAAAGGATGTAGGGAATAAAAAAAAGTTGTAACTCAATGAGTGAGAAAAAGTTCGCAATGAGACTTATGAGAATAAAGTTCTACCATGACAAGTCAACTCAAGGAAAAAAGAGTTCACTCTAGATATGAAAGTGTTACTGTTTAATTCATGGTTGAAACTCTTTTCAGAAAAGTTTAAATCAAAATGGCATGGACCTTATGAGATAGTTGAAATCTTTCCAAATGGAGATATAGAAATAAAAGAACTCAAATCTAGAGCGCAATTTAAGATCAATGGGCATCGCTTGAAACCATACTCGGAGGCCAACTTGGCAAATGCAAGCTGAACCAACTTTCCAATTGCGCGATCCTATTTGCACTTGACAAACTCCTCGTCTAGCTGAAGACATTAAACTTAGCGCTTCTTGAGAGGCAACCCAAGTCCCTCTCTCTAGTAGCGTTTGAATGTTGTAAGAATTTGGTTTCGTTAGGATTTGATATGTTTTATTATTTTTGTAGGATTTGAAAAGAAAGAAGAATGACTGGGATGCAAAGACTTGTCGCTGATGTTGCTGAGAGCCTTTAATGAGTAAGATGATCTTGATGCATCAAGAGGCAGTGGTGACTAAATTAGATTTGTTTATCGAGGGCTAAATAAGAGCAATTTGGAGCCAAGGTACTGCAATAGTTGATTTTCATGCCACTGAATGTATTTTGTGGTGATGTAGATAGAATTCAAGTTGGGACAGAGGGAACTCAGGTAATTCTTTATGAAACATGGTTCTACTGCACAGATTTTTGGGCTTATGTCTCTGAGATCTCAAGTAGATTGGATGTTGGAGTTTGCATTGAGAAGTATCAATGACAACGGTTAGTGTTCTATAATGCTGCCACCCTTATATGATGTTGTACACTAACCAGGTAAGTAATTCTGACTGTTCCTCATTAGAATTGATGAATGTTGGTGAACATTTTGTTGTAACTGAATGTTGTGATTTGAAGTAAACATATCTTGATTGAAAAGCACTACTATGAGGTTAGAACTTGTAATGTACAGAATATATTGATCTTGTGGGTTCAACAAACAAAACTTTTCCTGCTGATTATAGATATTTGACAAAGTAATTTTACTCCATCCTGGAATGACCCAACTGTTTGCTGGAATACATATGTCATATGTGACAGTTCAAAGAACAATTCCAGCGTGCAAAGGAGTCAGAAAGAGTGACCAATAGGTAGCTGGACAGCAGAGAAAGAGCTATCAAGGTGTAGCTACATAGGTGGTGACTGGAGCTGAATGTTTTCTGCAAGAACGAACCTCTGGGACAGTAGATGGTCTTCTACTAAGGTACTTAGCTCTTGGAAATAATGAAAACTTTTACTGCTGTGAAATTCTGAAATGCATATAGTTGGTGTTCAGTAGCTAAATCTTGCTGTCAACACCTTATGCTGCCACTATTGTAGCTTCAATGAAGCCTCCTCAACTGACTGATTGCACCTGCAAGAGTTGAAAAAACTTGTTAAGTTTCAGTATGGGATATTGATGCTATAATAACATGTGCTTTAAAAGGTTGTACTTGCTAATGTTATTGTTCCGGTGATCGTAACATTGAGCTAACTTGTTGAGAGGTTGCAAGAATACAACTGTATTTTTTAAACATTCCTGTTGACATTGCTGTGAAGAGCACAATATGTATCTAAGCATTAGTTCCAGGAATGCACATGTGCTATTGATAATTTTTGTAAAGATCACACAATCTGTGAACAAAAAGACTCCCTAGCTATATTGTTACTGTGGTTACACATCCATTCCAATTTGCATGAGGATTATTGATTGTAAATCATATTGGTATTACTCTCGTCGTTGTATTGTTTTTACTAAGCAATGCAGAACTTGTGATCTAACTTGATGAATTGGACTTTCACTAAATTGGGGAGATTGGACATGCATTGAAAAGACTATCCGGCACATTCGACCAGGGGAGTTTCTTTTACAACTTGAGTTTATAGTATTGAATGCATTATTATATCTATTCTTCACCATTGACGACAATGCCAGTTTTATGCTTGGAGGGGAGATAGAAAAATTTTGCATAGGCATTGCTAAATATTTGAACTGCCATCTCTCACTATTCAATAATGAATTTGAACTATTCTCTATCATGATTTTTGAAGTTATAATCCTTGTTGAGTTTGTTAGTATAATATTAAGTCGACTTTTTATATGTTGTGCTATGTATAAATGACTTGAGAAAAACTTGTCATTCTAGACGATGCAATTGAATACATTTTATAGAGAATTTTGATTTCATAGTCTGTAGCGAGTAATGATACTATCACCATGTAATGCGAGATATAGAGTTAATATTAGTATTTTTTTATATTGTGTTGTCTTGTTTTCAATTCGTAGGGCTACTTGAGATAGATACACAGTTATAAAGAGTCTTGAAAAGTACAAGGATAAAGAAAGAGCCAAAAAAAAAAAAAAAAAAAAAGAAGTTCGAGTATACTTTGTAAAATGTAAGGGTAGAAAAAGAGCAACTTAAATAAAAGAGCCATAAAATTGAGCCAATACTTGAGTATACCTTTGTTAAACGTGCTCTTGATGACTTTATATTTGACGACTCTCTACGTTTGGTTTCATTCATTACAATATTTGAAATAACTTGGTGAATCTCTAAAAATTATATGTAGTGGAGAGATTATTTCTAAACAAATATATGGACATTAAATTCTAGACTTTCTTTTAGTACGTTGTATATATTCTTTAAGTGCAAGGTTGAGTTGATTTGGTTACTACATAGTATAATTAAGAGAGTTTGTAAGCGGTGTTAACTTGTTTGTTATGCTTACAATACTATTTGAAGATTTTTTGGTTGATTAAGCTATGTATAGAAATTGAGTTCTATGAGAATAATTTGTGCAAGAATGACATATACTTTTTAATAAATTTGCTTGAGGACTAGCGAAAATATAAGCTTAGCAGTATCTGATAATCATATATTTACATATATTTTAATATTAATATAAATATTTCTTTATTATGATTGTGAGTTAAGTTAAATCTTTTAGTGAATTACAATAAATAATAACAAGGATAATAAAGCTGAGGAAGAAAAGTAAAAAACAGGAATATAAGATTCATTTTGCAAATATGTAATTTTTGCACGGTTTAATCATGTTGGGCCAGCCTAAATGTTCAGCCATACGCCTATTAGAGAACGTTTGGCATTTCTTATCATAAATTATTTTTCAATTATTTTTTATTTTATATTTTTTAATATATATATTTATAAATATTTAAAAATTTTGATAATATAAAAAAATTTTATTAAATAAAATTTTTTTATTATATATTTTTATTATTTTTTAAAAATAAAAAAATAAAATTATTTTTCAGAAAAAATAAATAATTTTTATTTTAAAAAATTTTATTTTATAAGCAATATTAAACTCCCGCATTAAGCAAATGAAAAAGAGTGGTCAAATCAACTCGGAGAGCAAAAACAATTTCCTTTTCCTTCCTTGACTTAAAGGAAATCCTATATTTGTTGTTTTAGTTTAGGGAGCAGCGGAAAAAAGAGGAGAAAATTTCTTCATAGATCCCGTGATTTCCTCTTCAAAGCAATCTCTTCTAGAGATTTACGCTCTGGGGAGGAATCCAACAGGAGGAAGAATATTTTATGTTCTTCTTTAGAAAGCGTTAGAGAGATTCGACGAGTTCAAGAAATTCTTTCTTAATCGGAAAAGAATGAATAGATTATAAGAAAGCAAACAACAAGCTGCATCAGTGCTGGAAAAAAAAACAGATTTGAACAAAAATTCTAGTTTGAGGGAACAGAGGGTGGGACAGAAAAGACGAAGCAGATCTAGAACGGAGACAGAGAGCTAGACAGAGAGTTGGGAAGGAGGACAGCAGTCTAGATCTAACCGATTCAGAGCGAGACGAGAAGATAGATTTGGAAGCTGCGGCTAGAGGTGACAATATAAATTTATAAGTAGATTTCGGATCGATCTATATAATAATTGAATCAAAATTGTTTAATTTTAATTCAATCTATTTATTACGTCAAAATTGTTAATCCTAATCTAACTTATTTATAATCGAATCAAATTCGATTCATTTAATAATTAAATTATTAAATAAAAATTATAAATATTAATTTTTAATAATATATATATATTATTAATTATAATATATTTAAAAAAATTAATTTTGATAAAATTTATAAACTAAATAAAAATTAGTTAAAATTAAGATAAATTAAAAATATATATATAAAAATCAAATTCAAACTTTTTGTTATTATTTTCTAATTATTAAGTAATATATACTATATAAATAGTTATACGGATTAAACGGGTTGGATCAATGCGAATTCGATCCGAACCCGTTTAAATTTTTTCGGGTTATTTTCGAATCGATCCGAACCGGAGTAAGGCTTGACCTAACCTGACTTCAGGTCGGATTTTCGGATCAGGTCAAAATTTACCACTCCTAACTGTGGCATTGTTGTTTTACAGATTTAATTTCTTAAATTTACGTTTATTTTATTTAATTTTGCTCTGTAATTTTAATATGATTGGCTAAATTCTATAAATTGAAGTTTTGATGAAGTTCTAATAAATTTGATTTACTTTTTGAATATTATGTGATATATGGATTTTGTTTGATTGTGAGTTGTTAATTTTTGTATGAAAAGAATTGATATCTAAATTATTTAATTAATTATATTTAGGAGGACCAATTGGAGCACGATTTACGAAAATAGAATTAACTGTAGTTAATATTTACTGAATCAAAGTGAATGCAACTATATGATTTATAATTTTACAAGACCTAATACATCTTTAGTTGTTTCTAAATAAAGAGTTAGAATATTACTAGAGATAGACGATTTTATAGTGGATTCTAAAATTCCAATTTATTTGAATATCTGTTTTCACATCCAGATACTTTACTTTGCTTTTTTAGTTTTCGTACACTTTTGCGTATTCACAAAAACACAATTTTTTATAATTTTAAATTAGAGTTAACAACAATCTCTATAAAACAAATTCGTTATTTGCTATACGGTAGAATATGATATAATCACTGAGTTTTTCTTAATTGATTTTGTCGACATTAAGTTTTTGACACCGTTGTCGGGGATTGTTTTGTTTGATTTTGATTCAATCTAGCTATATTTAGATTCATTTAGGTCATTTGATATTTTATATTTATTTTGCATTTAGATTAGAGCATATTAGATTCATTTTGATTTTGCAATAGTGTTATATATATATATATATAACAATTGCACTATAAGTTACATTACACAGTATATGCATATGATAAATGTATTTGTAATTACAGTTATATATTGCATTTTGTATTACACAACATATAAATAATAAATTTATAATGCACAATTATAAAAAATCTCGTAACTTTTACTATATATACACTTGTATTACACAATTGTAGTATAATAATATTAATTTTAATATATGATACAATACACCATATAATATTCATTTTAAAATTTGACATATTACATTTATATTACACAACTACAAAAGTATTTTACTATTTTTACTACACAATATAATACATGATATAACATATATTACCGTAAGGAATGTCGGCTCATTGGATTTCGGGCAAAGCTAGGATTCTCGTCAGAGGAAGAATTTTCAACAACAAAAAGGAGCAGCAATAGCGACAAAGCGCAACTGAGGTGGCGGTGAAGTAAGAAGCAAACACCGACATCAAAGCATTGACTAAAATGATGGCAGCATAATGAACTAGCTCATCCGACATCAGAGCCAAACTTTAACCCAATTGACCTAGGAAAAAGCTTCAGAGAGGCAACAAGATGATTTTCCACGTCTCAGCGCAGCCGATTCGTCGACGTAGGATTTTGGCGAACTCTCGAATTTTTAGAACGGCCTAGATTCGGCTCAAAAGGATTTAACGAGAGACGCCAATAAGAAGGAGAAGGACGTCGGAGATAGGAGAGGAGAAAGCAGCGCCAGTGAGGGTCACGGTGAGGGTGGCTGTCGGGAGAAGAAAGAAAGAAAATAAAGTGAGGAGGAAAGTGAAGGTGGAAGTGACTGATTTTATGTTATAAGAAGTGAGTTGTATGTTGGAATAAGTTTCGAGTTTAAAAAACATAAGTAATTCGGAAGTCGCTTGTTTGTAGAAGAAAGCGAGTTATTTTAGTGAAAATCAATATCTCTTGCAGGTAGACATTTTTTACCATATACGACATGGTTGCATTGCACATGTCATTGTGCACATTTAACAGCAATTTGAATCATAGTTGTAAAAAACTAAGTCAGATATTGACCCGAAACGTTGGTCCTTACAACATAGCAACTAAGTTTGCATACACACAAAACTTATTTGCAAGAGACAACAAAATCCATTTCATTTTCAATCCAGATTTTAGATAGTAAGACTCAAGACACCAATCATGTACCAAAAATATTTCAACACCAGTTTTCAACTTTCAACTATGAATGTTACACAAACTTGATCTTCTAGTTTCAACAATAATACCAACTGAAAAACAACAAACTCATCATTTCATCAATAACATCCAAACAGCAATAACATCTCAATTTCTAAGCTCCTCCAGTGCTACCTGTGCAATATTAATCTATTACAATCAAGTTGATTGCATGAAAAATCCAATACAATAAAAAAGGCAGCTGATATTATCCAACAAAAGTTGTAGCAATTCAGTTTGTAAAGAAAAAATCTATTATGTTATAACATATAAGGAAGAAATGTTGCAAAATCTAAAGAGGGATTAGAACCAATATCAGACATTACTGCAGCCTGCAAACCCAATTTGTTTTCAACTGTGTGGCAGATAAGTGAGGGGCCGACTAATCGATGTAAACCCAATCTGTTTTCAACTATGTGGCAGATCAATGAGGGGATGACTAATTGAGCAGCGGAGAGCAGATCAACAATGGAGGCGAGAGCAATCAAATGATGGAGACGAGAGCAATCAAACGGAGACGAGCAGTCAAACGGAGAGAGTAAATCGGTGTCCAAAATCAATCACTCATAGAAAGAGCAGCGAAGACGCCGGAGATTGAATAAGAATTAGAGGGCAGCGCAGAAGAAAAGAATTGGAGACGAAGATCGAACAACGAAGATGCCGGAGATTGAGCTCAGGAAAACGGAATCGCTAGAAAACCTAAGAGGTGCTATCAGTAGGGAGCAGCTGACCAGCTGCTCGAAGGAAAAATCGCAAAGGAGAAAAAATCGAGTGAATGAGCTTTGAGCAACTGAGTTGATTGAGTGCAATTTGTGTTAGGGTTGAGTTAACATCGTTTCAGTTCAACCGCCGGGTAGCAATTTATTAATTAAACCGGATGGTTCAATTCGGATCGAATGGATTGAAGAACATTTCAATTAATTTGCCTACGCGGATCGATTTGTCGTCCAGATTAACGATTCGTGCATCGATCCGGATCGATCCGTACCGAACCGTCGATCCGGAAGATTCAGTTCGGATCTGCTAATTATGATTTGAATAAGTGGCACAATTATATTTAAACACTTGATATGATCATCTTTTCAACTATAGAGTATTGCACCATTAAATAGACATTGCTTATCTGGTCCTAGCCAATCATGTCATAGCATGTGCATCTTTGTATATATATACATGTGCTGTATGATAAATCATCGAATCGATGAGTTAAATTCTCTTATTTGTTGGTTGCCTTACCGTCACTAAGAGTTGCTTAGTATTAAGAATGTCCCGGCTTATCTATATCTTAGAACTTGAAACCTCGTGTTGCAGCTTTGTAGTTTTCTATCTGATTGGTATTTGTTATGAATCTTGTTTCTCATTTTTTGTCTTCTATATGATTGGTGTTTGTTTGTTGATGAATGATACAAAATATCAATGCTAAAATCAATACAAAGCGCAAAACCACACTGATGTGTGAGTTGAAGCAAAAATGTGAAAGCAATATAGTGATTTTGCAAAAAGACGTAAGCTGCTACAGGGTGACCACTCAAAGTTGGCAAAAGCTTTCACATCCTTGAAGAAACTTGCAAAAGAATAGGTTAAATTATA
Source organism: Acanthochlamys bracteata (assembly GCA_019914995.1). Taxonomy (NCBI): domain Eukaryota; kingdom Viridiplantae; phylum Streptophyta; class Magnoliopsida; order Pandanales; family Velloziaceae; genus Acanthochlamys; species Acanthochlamys bracteata. The sequence continues at coordinate 4,522,284 of CM034140.1, read as the reverse complement.
AGCACAAGGAGACATGTTCTGAATCAGCCAAGGCTTTTGAAATTTTAAATTTCCAAAATCTAATAGGAATATTTCAAATATTTTATAAATTCATCATATTTACTCCTCATTTATACTTTCAAACAAACAAGGAGAATAAATAATTCTCCTTGATCGGTACTCTTACTTTTACTCTATATTATTCTTTTCTTTTTGTTACTCTTACTTTTTCTTATTCTCAGTTACTACTCTTATCTTTTGATCGGTACAGGATAAGGATTTTTGCTTTTCCTTCTCCAACCGATTTTGGCCCGGTGAGTGAACGATGTCAATTGCCTACACCACCACCAATTATTGAGCTTTTAAGACTTCCATTCTAGCCTTTTTTTTTTCTTCAAAAGTTTTATTTTTTTGAATTTGTTTGAAAGTTTTTTTCACTTAGCTTGGCAAATATCACGCATTTTTTAAAGTTATTTGTACATTAAGCCGACTAGAAAACCAAGAGTTCAAACAAAACATATAGGTCTAAATTCACCTTTCACAACTTTCCACCAAGAAGAAAAGCCACATGCCACAAGCTAAATGAAGCGCTACGGGGATCTTCTCTATTATGTGCTGCGTAGACTAGCTAATGTGGAACAAACATGACGAAATCAGTCCGCTAAAGTTGATTTACCTATTCCTAAGTTGAGTTCTTAATCAATTTGAATTCGTCGACCAACACCGTGACAAAATTTGCTTTCTCTTAAATCGATCTCTGTTAGAAATCGGGCATATTTTTATGCAACTAGATGCATAGAAATTCTGCCTGTCATATTAAAACAAAAAGGAGAAAAGCATATCTAGTAGTCGAAGATGAATGCGAAAGCTTTGCTTGTACTTGTTCTGGCCGTAATGTTAGTTCTGTCATCTCCTTGCATCCCACAAGTGGACTCAAGAGAGCTCAGTGAGTTTCGTTCTTTTTGTTTTCTTATTGATAATAAGTTTATATTTTTTTCTTCTTAGATGATCAGTAATGACCAGTAAAACATTTTATTCTTTTTTCCCCCTACTTGAATGTAGCTGCTGCAGGAGAAACAAATGTAGAAGGAAGTCTTCGCCATCATGCTGGAGATGTGATGGAAGATAAGCGCAAATGCTGGAAGGTTAGGAACTGGATCAAATGCAATCCTCCGTCAACACCATAGTTTCATCAGATACAAATTCCTTCAAGCATACGAGTTCTGGAGTACTACTTCTAAATAAAAAGAAAGTTATGTTGTGTGTATCATCCATGCTTCTTTATAATATTTTAGTTATATGTTCACAGTCCTGCAAATATAATATTACAATAATCGTTATCAACTTTACCTCCGACTCTCTTGGAAGAAACGATATTTGTGCTCAGCTCCAGTAGTTAGTATTGTTCTCGAGAAGTTAGTTCTTCCTACCAGTACCAGGTATACTTACCTCTTTGTTATCATCGAGGAATTGAATCCTCTATACGTCAAGGTGAAGACAAAAAGCATGTGTACTTTTTCAACTTCCGAATCAAACTCATGTATATTCGGCTGGAACTTGTAATTTACAAACTTGAAGATATATTTGATAGTAATTTTTTTTTAAATAAATAAAAAGTATTTAATATTTATTTTAAATAAAATTTTATTTTTTTATCTCAAAAATACTAAAAAATAAGTAATAATAAAATATTGAAAGCTAAAAGAACCTATCTAACTTTATCTAGGCGTGAGCTAAAAATCAAGAATCTATTAAATAAATAACTTATTTTTTAATTAAGCAGTTTAGGTTTCTTTATGAAATAAGTAGCTTAATTTCTAAGTGCGTTTTAATGGAAAATTCTTATTTTCAGGAGTGTTGGAGAGTACTTATAAAATAGATATTTTTTTAACAAAAAATATTTTATCTTATTATGAAAAATAAATTCTATTTTTTTATTTTAAAAAATAATAAAAATCTTACCACACAAAATTTTTTATATTTTTAAATTTATAAATAAATTCTTTAAAATTATAAAAATTTTATTGAAAAATGTGATAGCGCCAAATGCCTCAAAGTAAGTTTAGAATAGTGTTTGAATGAAAAAAATACATATAACTGAAAGAAAATATAAATGATTGAAATGTTATTTCTATAATATGTGATATATGTTAAATTTATAATATATTTTAATATAATTTAATTTGTTACTTCAATATATTTTTTAAACATACTTGATTATTAAATATTTGTAGAAAACAATTAAGTACAAGATAGGAATAAAAATTTTCAAATAATTAGCATTCACATCGCTTTAACATTTTCAAGGGCAAACAATTTATCTCAATATCAATAAGTGCCTATGAATAAGCAATTGGTTTATAGATAACGTTCACTTTATTTATAAATAAGTAGCATCTAAACTATCTAAGACATGTATTAATTGCTACTGAATTCTACTTCCTTCCTTCAAATTTTGAATTCTGCTCACGTGTTTCAATTACAACCAGAAACATCACTTTCACTTCCACACTGAACTCTATTTTTATTAAAATTTAGGTGTTCCAATTATCATTTCAAATCCTGTTTCTACCTAACTCTACTTCACATCAAACTATAATTTTACGAAACTCAATTCTATGAAACTCACTTTTATGTAATTGAAATACGCTTTAAACGACTTGCTTTAAGCTCATAATCCAAACACCCAAAAATTTTGTTTTAGATTTATTTGAACTTAACGAACCCAAATAAGCAAATACTAAATGAAGCTTAGAGAGAATTGACCGGTAAACTAATCAGAAAAAGAAAGGAAACTAACAGTTGTACGAGATGATTTTTCTTGACTAATTGGCACAAATCTTATCCAAAGACAATGACTAGCAATAACCATTTATTCTACTACGATGGCACACCAATGTTGAATGAATAACCACGTTGATCGCGTTTGATGTACAAGAGGACAATATAGTAGCAAATAATTGTTAAATGCATGAAAAAGTTAGTGTCTGTTTGGCAATATACTCTGTTTCTTTTTTTAGTCATACTCAATCTTGAAAATTTTGGTTTCACGAGTATTCAAACAAGGTGGCAAAGTTAAAACCTTGCACCTGACTCTGAGAAGTATCTCCGTTTTCTCTTTATAAATACCTTCGGTGAAAGCCACGATCCCTATGCAATTTCAACGAGCAGTTCGCTATGGCTTCAAAGATTCTTCTTCCAAGTTTTACCTTAGCCCTTGTTGTCACCGGCATTCTGGTTCCTCAAGGTGTAGCAAGGGAACTCTGTAAGTAAATCACTTAATTTGCCCGTGTACATAAATTTTGTTAGATATAGATTTCAGGCTCATTTATATGAAAGCCTTGCTTAAAGCGCAGGTACAGATTTCTGGTAGATCTTCACAGATAAAATCCAGAAAGTTTAAAACTAAAAGCAACTTTTCTTAAAGAACTACTATAACGTCTCTTTTTTCCCTGATGACTTCTAGCTTGTTGATAGCTATAATTATGCTCAAATTCCTCCTTATAATATTCTTGTTCAACATATTGCAGCTACTGCAAAACAGGAAAATAGCTTTGAGCAACTGACTGCTGTATCTGGACATCCTGAAGAAAACAAAGTATGCGTTAGAATCAGAGGAGAGCCAGTGTGCTATCCAAAGTCGCCGCCACCTCCTAGCTCATAGATTCGAGTGACCTCCTGTCCTGGTCACCATTACCATCGCCATGGTGGGTGCATTACGGAATATGCAATTCAGTAGTGTTCTATCAAATTGTTGCTTCATTTAAATAAAATCGAGAAGCGCTTTTCGTTATCAGTCATATCTAAATCAATAAAATGAGACATTACTCTATCTCGCTTAACTGAGAATTTACAGAATTTGTAGAACTAGCAGACGGACTCATGGATTTTCTGGTGCTTTTACTGGAGTTATCATTTAACTAAAGATTCCAGAAATCTATTGCTAATGGAGGCAAAGATAAATTTAAATTGTTTGTTATGTACTCAACTAGGACATGCAGCCATGAATTCCAAAGCTCAAATGTTTTCAACAGCATCAACTATGTAAAATCTGCAGTAAATGCTGAACCATTGTTCTGAAGGTCGGGTGAGGAAGTTCTTTTGGGTCATTAATAAAAATATGGAATCCTCTAGATTGGCTTTAGAAGCAGTAAAATGAATGTAAGAAGTCCACACTGATTTCGATTTGCACTTACGCAACAAGCAGAAAACAAAGAGAGTATGGCGTTGGGCAAAGCCATAGTTTCGGCATATGGGCTCAGGCTCACTTCCAAAGAGCTCTTGTGACATGTGGCTCTTTTACCTAGGTGATTCAATTCATCTAAGGATGTGAATAAAACATGCAATAAAACATGATGCAACTATATCCTTCTTCGTTTTCATTTACAAGAGACCATATAATGTATAAACCTAGAAGTGAAAGTGAAAGTGTATAAAACTCCCGGCTTCTGTAAAATGCACGAAACCTAGAGCTAGATGTGCCACTATAAGCGTCTAAAGAAACTTTACCTTTGTTTCTATATAAAAAAAGATGCCAAGTCGACTATCTAACTATTGCACTGCATCACTAACGGAAAACCAAATAGTTTCAGAATGGGGAAAACAAATAGTATATTGCATATTTCAGATTCCTCCTCGCCAAATTCTTATTCAACATATTGCAGCGCTAAACAGGAAAATTACCTGAGCAACCTACTGTTGAACCTGGGTATGTTGAAGAAAAAAGTAAAAAGTATTTGTTGTTATCGTAGGTGAGCAATTCTCTCCAAGGCCACAACCACCTAAGTTGCCAAGTAGCTAAGAGATTTAACCTCCTCCAACAGGTCACCACCACCAAGACACTTACAGTAACAATTGTTGAATGATGAGAACAAGCTCGATAAGCACTTCGTCATCAATTGTCTCTAGCTCAATAAAATAAGACATTACTTCGCTTTGTGTATGATGCAAAAAAAACCTAAGAGTAAATCATAAAGCACTTGGCGAATATATATGTCCCGACTCAATAATAAACTTAATAAGGCTTGCCAATGGGCCAAAGCAAAGCTATTAATCCTGAAAAAGCACCTTCATTCCAATATAAAGACAGAATTCCTGCCGCTAAAAAGCATCCACCCAGACACAATGACTCAAAATCCAGAACAAACAATAAAATCAAAGGAATAGTCTATAGCGTAACTTAAAAGGGGAAAAAGGCTATGCCTGCTACCATAATCTAGTCATTGGTGGATTGCTAACCAGAAAATCTACTTTGCTATCCACTAACATCATATTATGGTTCACACCAGATTGCTTTTATGGAACCGATTCAATCTAGTAACATATGTAAGTAAATAAGTTGCCAAGAACATAGGGCCTTCATGCGTTCAATGTTCAATCTAACATACATCCCTGTAGTACAAAAGAGAAATCTTTAAGCAGAAGGCAGTATTAGTAGGATTCTGCAGACTACTAGTTGTAGTCATGCAACTTCAGGTACGTTACTGGCGTTATAACATAACTATCCATGCATCAGTAATAGAGGCTATATATGAGATCCATGTTTCCTACTTAACATTGAGGGCCAGGATTTCGAGAATTTCAAAATGTCATCAACAGGATCAACTATATATTTGCTGTAAATGCTGTAATCTTCACCACTAACCACTGATGTTCTTAAGATCACATAAGAAAGTTCAGAACCAAATCGGTCATTAATCAAAACACAAGAACCTCTGGATTTGCTTGACAAGCAATGATGCAAATGTAGTCCAAACTATTTCCAATATGCACTTAGCAAGAATATGATCGGGCGGAGTGACAAACCCATAAAATATTACAAAACCAACCAAAACTAAAACGTCAATTCCAAATTTATATGTATGGCAACTTAACTCGAACATGAACTTTACAACTATTAGCCCAGAAAGTTCAGTCCAGGTATCTGCCAAATTAAACATGAGTCTGTCTCCAATATGTGTTTCAAGCCAAAATACTTGCCCTTTCCAAGAAAATATCACTTTTAAGACAAGTTTCACACTTTATATTCCATTGAAACGCTATCACAATCCACTACAATAAAAACATCTTATACTTGTATATAATCAAATTTTGAGTTTTGTACTAGAATCTTTTATAATCGATAACAACTATTAGTGTACATGAACAAAATGACACGAGGTTCATGTATGTTCCGAGAATCTTCTTAGAGATGATCAACTTCTCTTTCGATCAAACAACATACTATAGAGATGATAACTACTATATTATAGAAATGAAAGTCTGCATTTCCTTCCAGTATGATAAACAGAAGAACATTATAAGGCCAGAACCATAAAAACTGCTCCTTTTGCATATGTCCACTATGTGCAATTAGTGTATAAGGATGTCTGTAACTTCAAAAGATGTTTAGAAATGGAACACTAGTATAACAAAAGCAATTGTTAAAATTGCTAAATGTTACTATTTTCTAAAGTCTAGCACAGGAAGGAACGAAATCTACATCATAGTTACGCAACTATCAAATTAGTGGATAGAATGATAAAGTGACATAAAAAAGCCCAAAATGAAGCTAAACTATTAAAGAAGCACATTTGATCTAAATAAACCTTAGAACTCCTCAGATGTCTTTCTTCATTATCTCAGAAAGTTCACCTGACCTGTAGCACATTCACATGCTACTTGCTTCTTCATAAGGCCGCCTTCTGTCTCATCATTCTCTCGATCAATTATGGGGGACCATCTACCAAGGAACTTCATGGGCCATCAAACATTGCAGCATATCTTTTCATCTGATGCAATCACTTCTGATGTAATCCTAAGACCCTTGGCATATGCAGCAATGAGGAGAGACTCTGCACGTCCTGCACAAGCAAGATACACAGTAAAGATCAAGAATCAAAGTACCTAGACCAATATGAAACTAACTATAAGAATTGTACAGAAATAGACATTAAGAACGTGTTGGCGTCACTTAATTTAATTATTGGAAACAGAGTGAGCCATTTCTAGTGTTTGCTCAGTAGAATTCTGTATTTCATTCCCATCCGAATAAACAGGATCACTGTGTCTAATTGATTCCATATTTTTCTCTTGGCATTTACTTTTCATTTCTGTTAATTATTATTGAAAACCTACTTCTCACTCCCCCATCATATTCATTTACATTTTCTGATTCCCATACTATAACATTTAGAATATTAGATCATTTATATTACTATCATTACAAAGCAATGGAACAAATAATTCATTCTGATTCCCAAATCAACCAAACACTCAACAGGAATCAATCATTCCCATTCCGATTCCCTTACAGCTAAAGCCCTCAGAATACACAATCATCCATTACTCAATACTTCAGAATAGGAAGTCAAGAATTCACCGTGATCCTTTTTTCGCTTTAGCTGAGAACTCAATAAAGGGAATAAGAGGGAAGCAGTTTTTCTGGAATCATCCTGTTAAAAAGAAACAGATATAATTTAAAGAACTTCGGCAGTTTAGAAATGGAATAAAATAAGTCACCGCAAATACATTACATGAATTACTAGCACTCAAGTAATCACTGTATTGTTCTTAACAAAATGAATAGACTATATTTTGAGCAGAAAAACAATATAACCTCGAAAGATATAGGAACTCTGGGACATTTTAGAGTAACACTGACCAGAATTCGACCTTCTGAAAATAGTATCTTTAGAATGTTGCCTGTATTCCTGTCCAAATATTTTTTAAAATAAAAAATTTTTTAAAAGAATCTTACAACCAACACTAAGAGTATCCAGCAGGTATGGGGTATCCATGACCACCTGAGTGATAAAACTGACTGCCAAATCCAAGTAAACCTTCACCAAATACTTCAAAGAAGGCCACTTCTTATGAAAGTAGATTCTTTTATCTTACGATGTTCTCAGCAACCCATTCCATCCACAAAATCGTGCTCATCTAATACAATATTGAGTAACTACATTAGAAACGGTAACACACACATGCAATGTAAGGATTTACAAGCTATGCCAGCAGAAGGAAAAATCCCAGTTCAAAACCCTCATAAACTGTCTGGCAGTCCAAAAAATCACCATCTTCAGGAACTAAAAACATGGAAAGCAGTGGCTAAACAAAAATTTGATCAAGCCCCATTCTGATTCCTACCAATTTCAGGAGTTTAGCCAGAGATGAAACTAACCTTACTTGAACTTCCAAATAGTTCAAAATAATCCTTCCACCGGTAAGAAGATATGGGCACAACTGAAAATCCAGAAGCAACTAGGATACCAATCCACATTCCATATGTGTATCCACCACTCCACCAACCCTGCCCAAAGAGAGACTCTTTCAGACTTAACCTCTTCAAACAGTGGTGAAGCACCTCATGTTCATGAGTGAATAACAACTATTGAAAGACTACCCAAAAAAAAGGACAAAACCTTTGCCCTTGGCTCAAGTTGAAGATATTTATACAGGGCCATAAATGTATCTGTATTGAAACAAATACAACGAACTTTTCTCTTTCCTATTGTTCTATTTGCTACACACTTTTCCATTCTAGAGCAAGATTTAATCACAAAGCAAATACGTTCATGGATCATGAGTGTTGCACCACACCATCTGCATCATACCGCTAAACAACAAGCAAAACCCACTTGATTAATGAAATTTATGTGACAATCCTTTTGTATAGTTAAAAACACTAACGAGGAGCAGAAAATCCAATTCCAGTTGAAGCTCGAGGATATGAAATGACAGTATTGCGGAAAATTTGAAAGCCTCATAGCACATTCGTGAATTAAATTTAAAATATTTTGAGAATGAATTGATTCACCTTTGGCTTTAGAGAAGGAGATATTGTTGCAATTCCTCTCTAAGCGCATTTCAGTTGGTATACTGGAAAGAGTTGAGATTTTATTTCATAAAACAGTATGAACATCCACATGAAAACAGTAATTATTCATTATGACAAGTATGGCATGGCCTCGATGTACCCACTGAAATGAAGTGCATGCAAATGCAGAATCCAGCAATACAACAGGCATTGGCGAAGTGCATGCAGAACTGAAGCAAATATGAAAAATTAATGGCTCTATAATAACCCTCCCTAGATTAGAAAAGGCGCGCCCACACACACATATGTATGTACATGTATACATGTATACACAGATATATATGTCTATACATATATAGATGTATATATAGAAGGAAGGGATATGGGCACCCCTTCTTAGGGACATTTTCGGGCACTCTATTTTCAGTTTATGGCCGCAGTGATATTTAAATCTAATCTCTACCGTTGAATATGAAAAACTATGACTAAGAAACATACTCACAAAATTTTAGCTCAATCGGATCATAAATTCACCTCCATCCGGTCATTTGATCAAAATAATAGAAATGATACAATATATATTTTTTAAAAAAATTTCTTACTTTCTATATATTTATTTATTTATTAGTTATGGCCCTACATGTACATGCACGGGGTGGGATAAAGCACTTCCTTCTTATGAGCACTCCCGGCCGATTTATGGCCAGCATTATCTCAAAATCCAATTTTTATAATTAAATACAAAAAATTATAAGTTAGAAATATATTGATAAAATTTTAACTCGATCGTATTATGAATCGACCTTCATCCTGCCTTTTGATGAAAATAACATAAATATGAAATTCTCCAAAAAATATATATTATTATTTTTTTATTATCTTAATCACGTGGTCAAATAAAGGTTAATTTGTAATCCGATTGAGTTAAACTTTTGTCAGTATTATTAACTCATACTTTTTCATATCCAACGGTGAGGATTAAATTTTAAGACCTTCCGGTCTAAAAAATAGAAAAAAGTGCTCCGAAGTGCCCCCAACGAAAGAGTGCATCTATCTGTCCATATATATATATATATATATAAACTTGAACTGACCTGTTTACCATCTTTAGGGTATGGGATGGACTGCTCAACATATGCAGTGGTTCCTGAAATCAAGAAGAAAGAATAATGTCTCTCCAAATCCATATTGAGGTGTCCAATAATCATAATATAACATTCTAATTGCAAATCACAAAAAGAAACATAGAATTTTCATCCAAAAATCACTTTAGCATGAAAATCATGAATTTTCTACATTTTAAAACAATCATTTTAGAGCAAACACAATCTATGGTTGTACTTCTTGTGAATGGATTATCGAGTGAATAAAAAGTAACTAAGGAGATAAGATCATATAAACATGGCAATGTGACAACTAATAATTCATAGATTAGTTCATCCTTTTGGTGATAAACAATACGAGTGCTATATCAGTAGAAAGGTCCAGCATATTATATTTCCAGGCATAGAAAAAGCAAAGCAATAAAGTTATTCTTACTGCAATTTCAAATCACACAATCTGACTGTAAGTTTTTAAAAAACACTCATCTAGAGTATAAGGTTTACACTCCTGTAGAGTAAAAGTTTTGAATCTGTAGACGAGTTATCAACTTTAATGAGTTATCAAATATCAGCTTCCACAAAATAAAGAATGTCTCACCAGCAACCAATGTAAGTGTCATGTATAGTACGAGGTAAATCAGTTTTTTAACATTTGCTAACTATAAGAATGTATACTATAGGGCATAGTTCATGTTGGGCCTCCAAATTATGCTATGATCGAAATAGTAGCGAATAGGGCTTGGTGGGACCAAGTAAAAGACAGATTAGCTTGGTAACGGATTAGCAGTACCGGAGCCTGAAATAGTGCCAAAGTAAAAAATGGACTAAGTAATTTAAAAGTAGGACAGCAACTCGCCTTAGATTGAACCAAGTGGATCCGATCCTACGGTTTATAGCACAAATTAGCTAAGCAAAGAGGTCAAAACAGCAAGACATGATCACTTCATAAATTTTTTCTATGCACAACACATACCAGAAAGCTCTGGTGTAAAGCGTAATTTAGATGGAACTATAGAACAGATACCTTTCATAATGGAGCATTTATTACAACTACAAGAAATCAACTAAAAAGATTTACTGATAAAATGTCATAGAAGGTACCTCATACCAGGTGGTGCTTTGCAATTGTGAAGCAACTGAACTATGGACCTTGCATCCAAACGCTTTCTGACCCTTTTCCCAACCAACACTGGCACGTGTGGAGTATCAAACACCTAAACAAGAAACAAATGTGTTTATACAGAATCAAATGCTAATAAACTCAAGTGAAAAAAAAATGAAAAGTTAATTTGAAGAATTCCAAGTCTCATAACGGCTATCTGCACATGTAAGGCTTATCGAATAAGCACTATAAGTTGCAAAGAATTAAAATTATTCACACAGTCATTTCCTTGAGTAGCTACACCAATTACTAGAGCTAGTTTGCTTCATATGTAATGATGCACGTAATGCAGAACCACTATATGAGTTGGACAGCAAACCATTTCAGATATGAATTAGTGAGACTAGTCTCTACATCAAGATGAGGCTTCAGATGATCAAAGGCAGATTTTCTCCAAAAACTAGAGTTATTGCTTATCCAAATTTCATACAAAAATTAAAACGAACATCTACCACAAAGCCTGAAATGTCCAGAACTCTAAACTTTAACAAGTAACTACACGAGAACACTGGAGAGATATGGAAACTACCTGAGCTGAACCATCAGGCTGGAGGAGGGCGAGAGCTCCTGAACCATCAGGGTCGATCCCAATCACCCACCCAGACTCTGACTCGTCAATCTCGTTCTTCAAACGGCCGAGATTTTCAGAAAAGGGAGAACACAACGATCCCAACCACCTCTCTCTGATCACCGCCGCAGACGCGGCAGCATCTCTAACCCTAGCTCGGGCCCGAGGCTTCGACCCAGGCTCACTAATGAGCAATTTATTTGCTGAAACTACAGGACCCACCGTGCAGAGGCTTCGCCGGATATGAGAGAAGAATGTTGGCGGGGGTTTGAAGGCGCCGGAACAAGCGGCGGCGACAGCAGCAGACATGGTGGCCGCTGTCCCGCCGGGAATGATTTCTGCAATAAGTAGCTGTTTGGCTCTCTATTTAACTTAAATTTTACTAAATTTTTTATTTTATAATATTGAAATTTTATTAAATTGAAATTCTAAAAAGAGTTTTGGCATTCCGCTGGACATCTGATTATTTCAAATTAGTATTTTCACTGTATTTTTATAAATGTTTTAAAAAATTAAAATTACAAAAAAATATTTTATAAAAATTATATATATATATATAATTTTTACTATTTTTGAATAAAAAATAAAATTTTATATTTAAAATATTTTTTTCAAAATATTTATATTTTATAAATATTTCTAGACGTTCAATGAATAATTTATGAATTTGCATTCTTACAACATAAGAATAACTATCTTCTAATTTTAAGAATATTTGAAAGTATTTATTAAAAAAATTTTAAAAGTTTTTATATTTTTAAAAAAGTTATACTATTCTATAAAATTTTAAAATATAAAAATTATACATATAATTATTTTATAATTTATATGTTATCAATATTTTTAAATTCTAAAAATTATATATAATTTGTTTGGAATTGAAAAAATTTTTTGTCATTGATAAACAATTCCGAACATGTCTTATTTGTATAAAGAAAATGTATTATATTAATTAGGCAAATTTATCCGGTATTCATTAAAGAAAAGTAGTACTATGAGTATATTTTCGAGCGACATCTTTGACACCGTTGGGCGCATCTCTAACCACATTATTGATGTTAAAATATTATTTTTACAAATAATTGAAATAAAATAAAATTTATATTTAAATATTTAACAAATTATTAGATTTCAGAAAAAGTATTTACTTGAATATACCTAATTTTGTTGATAATAAAATTTGAATAATTTCAGTTCACTTTAGTAACCGACAGTTTTAACCTTCTCTCTTTCTCTTCATTATTTTTATCCAGTGAGAATAGATGTTGCAAGTGTTCAAGCAACAAATGATAGTCGCGTATTTGTATCTAACTAAAGATTTAAACTTTTAATTTTTTAAAAAGCACTTACAATAGGTAAAATTGGGCTTATAAAACATTAGAATATAAACGTGAGGAGTAACTATGCATTCTTTTATACATGAAAGTGATTTTTTTATTAAAAATTATTTTTAATTTATTTTTTATTATAAAAAATATAAAAAAATTATTTTAAATTTATTTTTAAAATAAAAAATTATATTATTTTTAACAATTTATTTTAAAATCAAAACACACACACGAGGGCGTTTGATAGTGCTTATAAAAATAGAACTTTTCTAAAATAGAAAATATTTTTGTCTTTTTTGAAAAACGAGTTTTATTTTTTTTATTTTTAAAAAAATAATAAAAATATGCAATAAAAAAATCTCACTCCATAAAATTTTTTTATATTTTCTAAATTTTTAAATAAATTTTTTATATATTTATTAAATATATATTAAAAAATATAAAATAAAAAAAATTAATAAATAGTTTATTATAAATTGTGCCAAACAGGTTCTGTAATTGATCACGAGCACTAAAACTATAAAACTGAATAAAAAATTATAGCACATGCGTGATTCTTTTTTTTTTAACGTTGATTTTATTTTGTTTTACTATAATATATAAATATCTATCGTAGTCTATCCAATGAAGCTTTTTGTATTAACTAAAATTTCGATTTTTTCTTTGTCGCGAAACACATGTTTATCTCTATTTGATTATTCTATTTCTGTTTGTACACATTTTTCAACTTTTTCACATCTAATATTGCGCTTTGTAAAATATGTTTCGATTTCAACCTGCATTTTACTATTTTGTTTTAATTCATTTATTTTCATTTATCTTATATGAGTCACGTATAATTTATTTTCACCTATTTATTTTGTAGTTTTTCTAAGAAGAACTGATTAATTTATATATTTCAAATTGATAACAAGTATATTTAAGTCAAGAGAAAAAACGAACTGATTTAAATTCAATTTGATCATGACAAGATATTACGGAGCAAGTATATTATGGAAAGGAAGAAAAGGAAATAATATTAATCACGTGTCAATGAAATTCGGATTCGGAGATCTTTTCGGTTGGTGGCTCTATATAAACAAACAGAAGACCTGATGCGTTTCTTTTTCTCCGAAAGATTTTGATTGATTACTAGACATAGTACAACAATGGGAGTATCATCGGAGAACGACAGCGAGTGGCGCTCTTTCTTCCGTAGCTCCGTCGACGACATCTTCGAAATCATCGAGCAAAGCATCGCCGTCGCTTCTACACATTACCCCTCCGATCTCTGTCGCTACCGTGACCGTCTGTTAGAATCTCTCTACGCCAACTACAACTCTAGTTCATTAACGTCGCCACCGCGGCCGGACATTGCGGAGGAGAAAGAAACAGCAGAAACAACAACAACAGGGATAACACCACAACAGTCACCACCCAAGAAGCGGAACGTTGTTGTAATCAAACTGAAGAAAAAGAATAGTTTCTCTGATAACTATTCTGTTGATCCTGTGAGCAAAGATAAAAAATTGATCATCAATGCTGCTGCTGCTTCATCGATTCTTTCCGGCAATGTGAAGGTTGATGATGAGAAGGAGATGAAGTCAATCGACAGAACGAGGGAATCAACGTTCGCGAGCACAACTACGAAGCCAGCAACCCTAGTGGCGACTTCTCGACATTGTCGCAAGCAAGAGGTTGTGAAGAAATATGTAAAAGAAGTTGCACCAAAGAGTTTATATGAGGGAACGCCGACTTCTGAGGGAAAGAGAAAGCTTCAATTTGAAACTGATGGCCAGAAAATCGATCCGTTTTGTGATTCTGTTCCAAGAATCCAAGAGGTGAACAGACGAGAAGAGAAATCTAGTGCAGCTGTTGTTTTGAAGTGTTCCGGCGCGCCACCGGTTACCGCGATACCACGAAAGCAGTTGCCAAGAAAGATGGAGATGTGTCTCATCGGAAAACAGTTCCCGGAAATCGTAAACAAGAAGAGAGCCGGAGAGGTTCTGAAGTCAAGTCACGCCGTGAAAAAGCAAAGAACAGCCGATGTTATCAAGAACGGCAGAGGCGGCAATGTCGATCTGCTTGAAACTTCCGGCAGGCAAACGGGGCGGTTCTGTGATTCAAAGATGGAGAAAAAAGGGATCGGTTTGCAGAAGAACACAAATGCTTTTCCAAGAATTCAGCAGCAGAGCAAACAAGAAAAGAAATCTTGTGCAGCGGGTTTAGTGAAGTCTTACAGCAAGCCTCTCGCCGTGTTGGAGAAGCCAGGGAAACTGTTGACTGAAAATGCAAACAAGAAGCGAGATGGAGAAGATTTGGAGCCGGATGGCAGCGCGAAGAAGCAAAGAGCAGCAAACAGTTCCAAGCCGACTAAAATCGTCAAGCAAGGTGGCCGCAATGGCGGTCGCCGGAGGCATCCTATCTTCAGAGAAAGGGAAAAACTCAGGCGATTTCCAGTTAGATAGAAGGAAGGGAGAGAGTTGTCAAGCCTTCTCAATTTTGTTTTTCAGGGATCACCCCTGGCTGTAGTACTTGTTGATGATGATGATGCTTTCACCAATATAACTGATTGTATTCATCTTTTTATTATACGGATATGCATTGAATTTTGCCATTGCAATTCTATCAATGATAAGATTTGTTTACACTACTACAAAAATAACCGTACCAACTGAATATTACTAACCGAAAATATTTAGTCGGTAATATTGTCAAATATAGATTGAATTAAAAATCAATCGATAGAATATATAAGTTTATTGATTGATGCGATAATCGGTATATTAAGCACATTACTGATTGAGATAATTTCCGGTCGATAATTTGGATATACGTTAGACTTAATATTAGCTCAGTCAGTAATTGGTCTTAATCAACTTGACACGAACCAAAATTCAGTCATTTTCTCACCCCTTTAAAAAGCTAAGTTTTCGCCAGAGCAGTTTCCTTGTCGCTGATTGGTCGTTCTACTAGTTAGATTCTGCTTTATCTTATAGGTCTACTTTTGGTCGACGCTACTTGCAATTTGCTTTTGCGAAAATTTCATATCAGTTACGTTCTGTTCTACCGTTTCGTCTAATCTACTCCACCTCGCCGGATCTACTCCTGTTCGGCCAAATTGCTTCGGAGCCTCTCCGCTTCGTCGGATTTAATTTCAAATCCCCTGTTGCAATCTCGCTGAAAACATGTAAGCATCTAGGTGGTTTGATTATATATGTGCTTCTTGTTTATAAATTTGAAGTTTGTTCAATTTGAATTGTTTGGTTTCAAATTAAGTTGTGTTAGTTCTCTCCGAGTTTGCTCTAACTAAAATGCATGAACAATTAAGCAGATTTTTTCTTAAATGATATTTTTATTGTTAAAATTTTTTTCTCTAAACCTACATTTTTAACTTAAAAACATATCAGACTATACGTATTAAAGTTTATTAATTCTTTTTTCTTCATATTCTTTTTTTCCCTTCATTCACTGAACAATAATCAGTGTTGCAATGCATCTCCAAATACGTACATGCAAGATCTTGACAAAATAATAGCAAAAAAAGTATTGCATATGTCTATGTATATCATCAATCAAAATAATTTGAATAATAGTCTTTTCGAATAAGGACTACTAACCGATTTCTTTTCAAATAAATAACATTACTAGATTTTGTTCGATTTTAAGTGTCATTTTGATCAACAACCTTATGAAGGTCGAATTATCTTCCAATATATTGAGATTTTATCAACATATTTTAACTCATAATTATTTATCCAACAATATAGATTAGATTTTGAACTCTTTAAACTCTTTGTAAAATTTTCATTCTGAAATATCAAATAACGATAATTATTGTAAAATAAGTCAAAATGATCATTATTTCACTCGAACAGGACCATCCTTCAAATAAAGGATGGTCGAAGAATGGCCTAGTTCTATTTGTTTTCGAATAAAGATCGTTATTCGACTTTTTTTTGAATAATGATCATTGTTCGATCATTATTTTTTTTCTTTCTATTATATTGATCATGAGACTGAATAGAGATTGATTTGTAATACAACAGAGCTAAACTTTTTCAACATTTTTTTTCCAACTTATAATTATTTATATCTAATGGTTAAATTACATTTGGAGCTCTCTATTTATTTTAAACTTTTCAATTGGAAAGTATCGAATAAGACTAATTGAAGAGAAAAAAGGAAAAAAATACATGAGGATCGAGAAACTATAAAGATAGTTTGGTCAGATTAAGTTAAAAACGAATTAGCAAAACTTCAGCTAAACAGTCAAGTTAACAGAGTGAATTTTTACAGTGAAAAGGTCATTTAAGAGAAAAACCTTTTGTTTAATGCTCTCTCGAGTTTATCGTTCCACCTGTGCCTTCTACCAGCATAGAAGGCCAAATTAAAATTCATGATTGAAACTCTGCAGTAGTAAGTAAAGCCCGCGATCACAAATCATACGAACCGTTTTCCAATAAAAATCACTTTCCTTTGAAACAACGAGATTGTTTTGAAACAAATATAGCAAACCACGAAGAATCACATTGACACCGTTAAGGTACCTGGGATCCAACGCTCTAAAGATATATAGTAAATTGCTATCTGACACATACAACTGCGCCACCAGAAAGTAGTGACGAGGAGAAGAAGAAAACAATTTCGAAACGATAAAGTACATTGGAAGTAGAAAATTGTGAATTAATCTTCAGCCAATTAAACAACATTATGCAATCATGACAGGCCTTTAAACTCCTCACGTTTCTGGCTGTGCTTCCTCCTCATACTCCCCCTCTTCATACTCTCCCTCTTCCTCAGCAGTTGCATCCTGATATTGCTGGTACTCTGAGACAAGATCATTCATGTTGCTCTCAGCCTCGGTAAACTCCATTTCATCCATTCCCTCTCCTGTATACCAATGCAAGAAAGCTTTCCTCCTGAACATTGCAGTAAACTGCTCACTCACCCTCCTGAACATCTCCTGGATGGACGTGGAATTGCCAATAAAGGTTGATGCCATCTTGAGACCCCGAGGTGGGATGTCACAGACACTTGACTTCACATTGTTGGGGATCCATTCAATGAAGTATGAAGAATTCTTGTTCTGGACATTGATCATCTGCTCGTCCACTTCCTTAGTGCTCATCTTGCCACGAAACATAGCAGATGCCGTCAAGTAGCGTCCATGGCGAGGGTCAGCAGCACACATCATGTTCTTGGCGTCCCACATCTGCTGGGTCAGCTCTGGAACAGTAAGTGCACGGTACTGCTGAGAACCACGGGATGTCAAAGGGGCAAAGCCCACCATGAAGAAGTGGAGGCGAGGGAAAGGGATCAAGTTCACAGCAAGCTTGCGTAGATCAGAGTTTAGTTGCCCAGGAAACCGCAGGCAGCATGTTACACCACTCATAGTTGCAGAAATCAAGTGGTTCAGGTCACCAACTGACACACAGACAAGCAAAAATGTAAGAATATGCTTCCAAATGCTGTCCATGGGCAGGTAGCTCCCAAGCAACAAAACAATGAAAAAGTTTAAAACATAAGGAATACTGGGGTTTGAATGTGCCCAGGAAACAGAAGTCCTTCTCAAGCACATATCATGATTCAAGAATATTGATATGCTGAGATGAAAGTCCTCAACTTAGAGAAATGCCAACAATATATAAGAAAAATAACATTAACAATTAGACCGAAGTGCACAGGTGAACCATGAACTTAAGGATTCGTTAGCTTAGGGTTATGCAACATGCACATTACCAATATCTTATAGTAACTTGTTGTTAAAACTGAAGATGAAGAGATTGGCAGAATATTTGATGAAGATATGTATTACAGAGATGAAAACTGCCCAACAAGGTTTCTAAAAAAAAAAAACAATGCTCTATTTTACGACTTTCAGACTAAAGAGCTATATCTGCACGCTAGTTGGACTTGTCAGCATCCTAGTTGTTGCTGATTACATTAAGTTCCGACAAGCAGCATCATATATCATCCAAACTTTCAATAAAATAGGTACAACCCATAACGACTTTGAAGTGAATCACTCTTTAGCTATAAATGAAAGGCTGGTGATGGATATGATATACTCAAACAAATACTTGAGGTAGTAACTATTACGTGAGAGGACGTGCTCCTAAATTTAAACCATTTGTTATGCAATTGCAATCAAGTTTAGAATAGATGTATTCAGCCAAAGAATAAAGGAAACAGCATTTCCATTTCCATGTCTGTATATATATGAATTTGAGAAGCTAGTTTTCCATGTCAGTAAATGGATCACCATTAGATATCTCAATAACAGGATGATTATTCTGAGAAGTCCATTGAACCCTTGTATCTAGTGTTAATATCAGCAAGTGCCTAGGAACTGTACATATAGGAAAAGTTGATTATAAGACTCGAAAAATTAAACTTAGATATACCTCCAAGCAATAGTGTTTATATTCAATAGATAATCAATGTACCCATCTGACAGTTGGAATCTCTTGGAATGGCATTTACCTAAGTCTAGGAAATCATAAGCAAAAGCTCAACAACCACGTTAGAAGCTGCCAAAACCATAAGAAAATGGTACATATTCTCAAGAAAATGAAAATGGTACATCAATTCATAAAGAAATCATACTCGCAAAGGTTTTTGGAAGCATATAAAATAGTTTTGAAAAAGAAAAGAACGACAATCTGCAAACAGCAATCAATTGAAAAGTATCATATGTACAGATCAACAACATAAATAGAAATAAGCCAATATGAAGCATAAAGACGTGAAAAGCACAATTGAACTCACAGCTGGGAGTAGTCAACTTCAGGGTGCGAAAACAAATATCGTATAGGGCCTCATTGTCCAGTACCATGCATTCATCTGCATTCTCCACTAGCTGATGTACAGAGAGAGTAGCATTGTAAGGTTCAACCACTGTATCTGAAACCTTTGGAGAGGGGAACACAGAAAAAGTGAGCATCATACGATCAGGGTACTCCTCCCTGATTTTTGATATTAGCAGTGTTCCCATACCAGACCCAGTTCCGCCACCAAGAGAATGACAGACTTGAAAACCTATTTGATGGAAATGTCAGAATGCAATACATAGCATTTCAAGATCCACTATTTTTACCAGCCTTTTCTTTGATATGCTTGTGGAGAAACATTGAGGTTCTTTTTTCATAACAAAAGCACTGTAAACTTAAAACTTGCATTACTGAAAAGGAAAGAGATGAATAGAATGCAACGAGAACATCATACAAATTCCAATTTTAATTCATTGTTATTTCGACCAGAAACGACTTTAACATTCAACATCAGGATTAAGTGAAATCATAGAGACAATACAAACTGCATCGAGCAAGGAGAAATTAAAGACAAACCTTGAAGACAGTCAGAATTCTCAGCCTCCTTCCTCACTACATCAAGAACAGCATCAATAAGCTCTGCTCCTTCAGTATAGTGGCCTTTAGCCCAATTGTTTCCAGCACCAGACTGTCCAAAGACAAAGTTGTCTGGACGAAAGATCTGGCCATATGGTCCTGTTCTTACACTATCCATGGTTCCAGGCTCCAGATCCATGAGAACTGCTCTAGGAACAAACCTTCCAGTGGATGCCTCATTATAATACACATTAACTCGCTCCAGCTGCAGGTCAGAAGAACCGGTGTACTTCCCAGTTGGGTCAATCCCATGCTCATCACAAATCACTTCCCAGAATTTAGAACCAATTTGGTTCCCACATTGACCACCCTGGATGTGAAGGATTTCTCTCATTTCAACTGAAACCCCATGAACAAGAAAATTTAGAACATGTTTGTTTGCTAGAAGATAAGAATCGTATTTGTTACATTCCCACAGATCAGAAGATCAATTGAATTTAAAAAATCTACTCCACAGGTGGAGGACAGTGCAGATACGCTCTTTCCAATTGTATTGAGACATCGAGTCTCCACAAACTAAACCTTTACCAGACTTCAACCAATACATCTATAAATTTAGCCACAAAAGAATCATTAATGTATCCACTGCCTAGCACATAAACACTCAACTAGAAAAGAAATTGTCTCAGAATACCACGTAACACTATTAACTTAGCCAAATATGTTATAAATAACATAAAAATCTCAGAGATGTTGCTTTAGTAACATTGACTTATAGAATCTCCTCCACCAAATATAAATTAGCCAAAGCCATGGACTATCCATCTTCCCAAACATGCTATTATCTACAACCTAGAACAACCTCAACAGAGAAGCAATTACTGATTTTTACAAAGACACAATCACATATGAAAATTCTCTCAAAAAACGAAGCAAAAATCCACCAGATCTACTTAAAATGCCTATTCAGAAATATCAAAGCAAAAGACACAAACGCCATACATGCTTCAACTTTGAGCGCTAAGAAAGTGCTCCAGAAAAATCTCTAAAACTAGCTTAAAAAAAAAACAAATTAACGAAATCATTAGAAAATCCAACAACAAAAACAATAGCAAAACATCACAGCATATAGCAAATAATATCAAACTTGCTGTGTATCTATTAACAACAATGGAATACCATAATTACTAAAACAATCAAAAGCAAATCTGCCAACATTGCAGTTTCACACAATAGCAAAAATATGTAGAAGTGCTGAAAAAATTCGTGCCACAAATCCAGAGGAGCAACGAATCCGAAATTTAAAAAAAAAAAAAAAAAGAATATCTAAGGTAATGTTGATAGAGATTACCAGTTGATGAAACCAAAGCTGCCTGAATTAAGATTCGAACAACAGAGAGTGAGAAAGAAAATGGTCGATGGTGGCCCTTATATAACTAGTTCCGGGCCCCCACAACGCTGCTACTCCGTCAGATGATAATTATATTACCCCATATTACTTTGTATTTATCAGATTAAAGGACATTAGTGTAAGTTTAGAGAATCTTTCACTGCATGAAAAAGAAATGACACCTAATGATTTCAAAATATGAATCTAACCTAACTAAGTAAATATAGATCAAAATTAATATGGTTTGGTTAATTAAAAAAAGTAGTACTGAGCTCGAAACTTCTTCTTGACAAATAATAGTGAGCTCACAACTAGACTGATTTTTTTTTTTTTGTATTTTCGAGATTATCATCTTGTTTGATTTTGATTCAATAGCTAATTCTTTGTTAGGCCACTTATCAGCTTAACACAGCTGGCTTGCTACCTAAATTAGGTCTCCAGTCACATTCAATGCCTCCTTTGCCTGAGCAAAAATTACAAAAAAATTGGAAAGAAACTATTAGAATAGTAATATATGATTCGATCCGAACACGCGATCTGAACCTATTTAATCAGAGTTAGAGATAAAAAACTTAACCCTTATAAATATAGAGATTAGGTTAGAGTTGAACGAATTTAAGTCGATTATTAAATGAATCGATCCGGATTAGTTTGAAATTGACCCACTAATCCGAATTATCATATTTTAAAAAAATAATATTTATTTTTTTCTTTCCGTATATTAAAATTTGGCAATAAAAATAATCGATAATAGTAATTTATAAATTATTAAATTATATGATATTTATAATTAATTATTATTTTCATATTTTAGTAAAATAGTGTAAGATGAGAATTATAATATTATCGAAAGTATTACTATGTAGGTGTTTCTGTAATGACGAATTTGAATTTCGTATAAAAATTTTTAACAAAATTTTGTTAGATAGCTATGCTTATCAAAATTTTTATCGAAATTATTAGTATATATTTATAATCATAAGATCTCAGCTATCACCACATATTTTCAAAAAAATAAAAATAAAAATAAAATTTTTTGGATATTTTAAAGACCGATGAAGATACTAAAAAATGCACATTTTGACGGGCATTCACTATATCTCGCACTAAAAATATCGTGCACTTTCATTACAACTGATCTTATAATTTCGCTAAATTTTAAAAATTTAGAATTAAAAATTAAAATAATTATTAAATAGGTTGACTTGAATTTAATCCGATTATTAGTAGGTTGGATTAGAATTAGATAATTTTAATACGTATAAATTAATTGGTTGGATTAGAATTAAATAAATTTGAATCGATTATTAAATAAATCGATCTGAAACTAATTCAAAAATTCAAATTGCCATCCCTAAGAAACGAGAAAAACAAAAAAACTAAAGCCTCGTTTCATGTTGTTTACTTTTTACTTTTTTTTTTAAAAAACATTTTCACAGTATTTTAAAATTTTTTTGAAAAATGTAAATTAATATAACTTTCTAAACTAATAAGATAAGCACATTTTTTTTAAATCTACTAAAAGTTTATTTTATTTTATTATAATTCCAAACATCTCTAAACACTTTGCTTGATCTTTGGGTTCATTAATTTTATGTCATATTCATTAGTTATTGTTAGCTTTTATAGGTGCACAGACAATTTTATGGGCCGAAAACGACATTGTTTTTCTTTATTTAGCGTGGAATGCAATCAAATGTACTTTGTAGATGCTCAATTATGCATTTAAAATACTAATCCAATTTTCTGCACTATAGACTTTTTCGGGCGGCGTTTGAGATTACATTTTTCAAACACTAATTTTTAATTTTTAAATATATATTTTATAAATATTTAAAAAATTTATTAAAAATTTAAAAAATATAAAAAAATTTTATATAACGAAATTTTTTTATTACATACTTTTATATTTTTTTAAAAAAATTAAATTTATTTTTCAAAAATAATAAATATATTTTTTATTATAAAAAAATTTTATTTTATAAACGCCTTCAAAATCACTTTTGTTTGGTATAGGGCGTGTTTACCTAGGGGTGGAAGTGGAGTTTTGGGAGAAGTGGAGTTTTTAGGAAATAAATTTAAAAAATAAAATAAAAAATAAAAAATATTTAATAAAAAATAAAATTTTATATTAATTATATATTTTTAGTAAGTTTTAAATTTAAATTTTAAAAAAAATTTTATTGATAAAAAAATTTATTTTAATTTTTATAAATATTTATGTGAAACTTGAGTTTAAAGGAAGTGGAGTTTAGGGGTGTTGGTAAACACGCCCATAGTCACACAAAAGTAAGTAATGTAACTTCACTAGATTTAAAATATATTTAAGTGGTGCCGTATTTTCCGTTTTTGATATTGGGGGCTGAGCATTTTATAACATTTAAAAAGCTTTTCTTTAGGTTTCAAATTTTTAACAAATTTTAATAATTTTATATAAAATTTATTTAAAATTTTAAAAAATATTTAAAACTGTATGCACGAGTCACCTTCTGTTTTTTTAGGCTCCGAGTCACCTTTTTCTAAGCTCCGCGAGACGACACGGCATTCTCAAGGCCGGCCGCACTTGTGATGGTTCTCCAAAATTTTATTATTTATTTATTTTATTATTTTTAAATAAAATTAAATTTATTTTTAATATAATAAAAATATTTTTATTTTAAAATATTTTATTTCATAAATACACGGGAACATCTTTAGCCATACATGAGTAGATGAAGTATTCTAGCACATAATCCTAGTTGTTTGGTGCATTGAAGTTTTATCTTTATTTATTTTGATTCAAAACTTTATAATTTATTAACTAAGAATAATTGATTGAAATAATAACAACGAAATGCTGACCTAACTGATCTATATTTGGAGTGCTTTTAAAATAATTTTTTTTTAAAATAAAAAATATTTTTATTATTTTTGAAAAATGAGTTTTATTTTTTTTATTTAAAAAGTTAAAACTAAGCAATAAAAAAAATTTTATTATGTAGATTTTTTCTATATTTTTTTAAATTTTTTAATAAATTTTCTAAATACTTATAAAAAATATATTAAAAAATATAAAATTAAAAATTAAAAATTATTTTCTAAAAAAGTAATAACAAACGCCCCAAAATGTAGGAGCTATTTGGGATTGCTTAAAGAACTTTTGAAGAAAATAAATTTTTGGTGAGTATTTTTTGAAAAACATATTTGTCAATTTTTTGAATATAAAAAAGTTATATATATAGTGATTATGTGTATATCCATCTTTTTTAAATTAAAAAAATTCTGAAAATTGACATTTAACAATAAATATTTAAAAATGAGATAGAATAAGAAGGAAGAAGTCATGCTAAGCAACCTCCTAGACTCCAGAGAGAAAAATAAGTGTTAGCAGTGGGCAATGTGTAGGACCTGACTCGATGATCAATCCAGAATTATATCCTGATTGTGGGTCACGGATCAGCATATTGACTGTCGGGTCAGTATTGCACACTGACCGATTAGGTCAGTATGCAACAGATAATCAGTTGTTGGAGCCACTTTCAAGAGGCACAACCAAATGATCCAACATTATTACGTTTTGCCTTTCAGAAGGCCCAACCACAGGTATTGGAACCCATTTCCTGATTACTTGATTGATACGGCGAAGCAACGTATAATAACAACCTGCCTCATGATTATCGAAGACTACCACATAACTACATCATTGTATGAGCTGCAACGATTTATCATATATGCAATGCTAACTACATGCATAATAGTATTCAACAACCAGCTAATAGGCTCACACCGATGCCAACAGCAAAACAAAAACAAATAGCTTGCTAGAGAAATGGACAGAGACAGTTACGAGTACTTTCATGCTCCCGTAGGATGCAAACATCCTCCTCAAATGAAGGTCAATGTCCAAAACATGCAGATATGAATGTCTATGTATGTGAATGTAAATATCAATAGTAGTGATTGGAAGATGAATGTCTAAAGAGTTCTTGTTAATGAAATCACAATGTGAATGCTTGATACAGACCCTAGCAACGAAATTGCCCTCCAGAGAGCTAAACTTGCTATTTCATGATTCATGCATTTACAAGCTTTATAATTCATTCATTCACAATCAGCATAGCCCTTTCATTCACAATGTTGGCCACAACAACTATTTTCGCAAAGCTTCAAAGCTTGTAACTATTTTCATTTACATTGTAAATGAGAATTACAACATTCATTTACAACTTACACAACATTACATCATTTTTCATTTTACTTAAGACATTCACAACACACAATACAAGCTCCCTCAGCTGATCTGAGAATTCTGCCAATACGTTCATCTTTCCTCCCTAAAGTCATTACTTCCCCTTGAATACCAACATCCCACCCTAATAGATAATGAATAAATGAAAAGAAAAAATAACATTGCTATTCCATATTACTATAAGAGTTGGCGCTTCAAAAAAGAGCATTATAAATACGCATAACACAAAAAAAAAAAAAAAAAAAAAAAAAAAAAAAAAAGAAGCATGTGGCTCTGTCATCTGGAGAAAAAATTCTAAAGCGCATAAACTGCATAATGTAGCAAACTTAAGAATTGTAAACATGAAATGCTTACGGTGCCAGGCGACAAAATTGTATCAAAGCGATCAACTCCAAAATGCCAAATTCAATCAAATTGAAAAAGAAACAACCAGTCATCGAACTCTTTCAACACCAGTTCCATTGAGCTTCTCAAGCTACCAAAAATTTCAAAACAAGTTAAGTCATTCCAAGACAGCTCTGGATCAACCTGAAAAACAAAACCATCAAAACAAAAGAAACAAAAATCAGTAAAATCACTTAAGGCGCAGACCAAAAAGTTTTTAAAAATCGATCTTTGTATTAAGTATCAATTCTGAATACCAAGAGATCATACTGCGTCTCCCAAAAAATTAAACTTAAAAAACAATTAGAAAATTTTTTTTCTAGTTCGGTCGAATTCGAATCCGGCTCCCAAAATTTGAACTGAAAGCATAAATTGATCACGAGGAAGAGAAGAGAAATCGCTGGAGAGCCGGAATGAGAACGAACGAAGAGAGAATAAAGAAGAAACCGTAAGCAAGCCACGGAAAGCCGTCGGATTTTCGATCGGCTTCGAGAAAGGAAAGATTAAGAGAGAAATTAAAGGAAGGAGAAGATTGGAGGCGGCATGGCGTTAATATTTTTGCCGGACACCGATGATCGCCTGCTCGGAGAGGCGATGGAGGGATCGGCGGAGAAGAGGAACGTAGCAGAGAAGAGGAGGACAGAGGAATGGGGAAAAATATTTATAAAAGTGTATACAAAGCACTTTTAAGGGCACAAAATTTAAGAGCGTGCCCTTACGAAGTATCTCCGTACAGAAGACATTTTGGGTTGATTCTGAGCGTTTGATCAAAATTGGACGCTTTAGATTTGATGTGTGCGATAAGCGCACAGTATATTGCGTGTACTGTAAAATATATGTAAATATTCCTATTCGTACTTTATAATAAAACTTTAATAATATAGAACTTACTTAAATTTTATTGTTCGGATTTCAAAAATTGATTCTAACTTTTCCTTCACGTCAAACTCTTCTTACCCACTTCAAATTTCATGTTATTTTATTATTTATTGTACTTTTCAATTATTTATATTATTTTAAATTAAATTATTCTATAATAAAATTAAATTATTCTATAATAAAATCTATTAAACTAAAATTTGCTTTCATTTCATTCTTTGGATATTAAAATTTGATTTCGATTCTTTTTATGTATCACGTTCATCGAGTCTAACGTTCCGGAACTAATTTTATATTATTTCATTGATCATCCTCTATTTTGATTTCTTAAATTATTTTAAACTAAATTATTTTATAATAAATTATTAAATGCTAACTTATTTATATCTCATCCGTCGGATCTTAAAATTATTTTGATTGTTCGTCGAGTTTATCGTATTGATACTAATTTGTTTCATTTTACTTAATCTACATTTTGACCCTTTATTTTATTTTAAGCTAAGATATATCGTAATAAATTTATAAAAAAGCAAATTTGTATCCAAGTTTAAAATTTGAATATGACTGTTCCTATAAGTCACACTCATCGAGCCTGTCGTACTAGTGCTAGTTGTATCATTTGATTGCTTATGCTATATTTTGACCCCTTATGTTATGTTAAACTAAACTATTCTATAATAAAATTATTAAAATACAAACTTGTTTATATCTCACTAGTCGGGTTTCAAAATTTGATTTTAATATTCCGTACATGTCACACTCATTGAGTTGATCGTATTGGTGCTAATTTCGTTTGATTTCAGTACTTATTTTTTATTTTAACTTCTTATGTTGTTTTAAACTAAGTTATTATAAAATAAAATTTATGAAATACAAAATTGCTTATATCTTACTAGTTGGACCTCAATTTGATTACCACTCTTCCTACACATCACGTTCATTGAGTCAATTATGTTGGTGCTCGTTCATTTTATTATTTGTCCAATATTTTGTTATGTTATTTTAATCTAAGCTATTTTATTATAAAACCCACAAAATATAAACTTACTTATATCTCACTCGTCGGACCTCAAACTTTGATTTCAACTTATATGTCACACTAATCAAGTAGGTCATATCGGTGTTGATTTCATGCTATTTTACTATTTAATTTATATTTTGACCTTTATTTTGTTTTAAATTAAGCTATTCCACAATAAAATTTGTAAATAAATTTGTTTATATCTCACTCGTTAGATTTTGAAATTTATTCTGACTTTTTCTACACATCATACTCATCGAGCTGTTTGTGTTGATGCTAACATCGTTTCATTTCATAGCTTATTTGATATTTTGACCATTATATTATTTTAAACTAAATTATTCTATAATAAAATTTATAAAATAAAAATATGGTTATATCTCACTCGTCGGAGCTTGAAATTAGCGACCAAATGAAGTTTCTCGTCACTGTAAAAAACATGTTAGCGACCGATAATGTCAAATGGTCGCTATTGTTTGAGTAATAGCGACCGACCCTTCATTGATCGCTCTACTGCTTTAACACTGACCGGTTTTGCTTGGTCGCTAATAAGATGACCATTGCAAACCATTTTCTTATAGTGACAAGCTCACCTAAATGCAAAAAATATTTTTCAATTCTAAAGTGGCGGGTCGAAACCACTAGGACCAACTATGCAATTATAATATAACATATGGGTTGTTATAAAATTCAGAAGGGCATGATAGATGAGCCAAGAGAGGAGAAAAATCTTGCCTATCCGAAGAAGAAAACCTCACCGGAGCAAAAGAATTCATCGATTTAAATGCTAAGAAGAAAGCTTAGAGGAGTTGTTCGAGCTTTGGTACTTTATATACTTGCTGTTAATATAGCCCGGGTCCATCGAACAGATGGGTCGCTAATAAATTGAAATCTGCTCGGATCGTACCAAATTAAATCGGATTGATTGCACTAACTATTTTCTTAATCGATTTTACATCCGAATCAATAGCTTTCAAATCGACTCAAAAATGTCTGGTCCGAATCTGCCAACATCAGTGGAAAATTTTCTAACTGACGTTTAGAAGTTGAAAATTTATGAATAATAGGCTTAACAAGTGGTCCGGTCTATCACAAGAAATAAAAATATTTTATATTATTAACTAACTAAAAGAAAAGTACTGACATGTATCACAATACAACTGAAACAAAAATATAAAAGAGTTATGAAATTTCGTTTGAATTATTCACAATAATTTATATGCATCATAATTACGTATTTATAGTATCAATTATGGAATAAGGTATAAGAGAATATGTAATAAAATTTAGAAAACCTGTTCTTGAAATATAATTATCACCAATTGAAGTTGTTATTTCTATATAGTACTCATATTAGGATATAAATACTGTATTTGACACACCACTCTATTTAAAAAGTCTTCGTTAATAAACTGTAGGTATATACAAAATCACTAAAGCCCTAATTACAAGACGCTCTCTTGATGTACAAATGATATATATAATCAGGGTATATTGGATCTTGGATAACACTTGCTCCAACTTTCTTCTATATTTTAGAATCACCTCTCGTTACGAGCGTGTTAAAATTGCTGCAATTGTGTTTTTTTTGTCAAAGTTTAATTAAAAATACTTTATATTTTTAATTAAACTTTTTGGATTCTATTACTATCAATGTTTACTCTAGATTTAAAATATATATTTTAATTATTATTTTAAATTTAAATTCTATTTAATTTAATTTTTATTTAATTTTACTATCAAATTTATTTTCATAGAACTCGCTCCTAAATAACTAAAATATGTTCTAAGCCGTATATGGACTCTCCTTCCTACCTCTCTCTACCCCGCCCCCCATCTTGTTCCATGAATGAGACGAGTTCGCGGCTGTACAGAATCCGGCGAACGGTGATGCAGATGCTCAGGGACATAGGCTACCTTGTTGTCGGCAAGGAAATCAACATGTCTAAAGCTGAATTCGCTACTAAGTATGCTGACACGGTCAGGTTGTGCTCTGTTCAGTTTCTTTTTCTTTTTTAGGTTATGTTTGATTGAGATTTGGTAATGTAGTTTCCTAGATGTTTTTGTTTTTCTAGTCGTGTAGGGACTGCCTTTTGGCCAAATTTTGTAAGGGGAAGAACATGTTCTATGTTACCTTAGAAGCTTAAGAAGATCAAATGAGCACGCTATTAACAGACAACAATGTTGCAGAAAGTTGATTTCATTGAAAAACTGACATAAAGTTGCATACAGAACACTTCACTTACCAACACAATGCTATAAATATGCACCCAGACTGATTTTGCATTTCCACACAATAATCTAAACATCAACAGAAAAAACACTACAAGAGAGTAACTGTTAGAAATTAGTAATTTTATTTCACAAAAGGCAAGTGAAGTATGCTCAACACTTGTTGATGCAAATTACAGCCATCACACAAACAAACCAACAATTTGGTGGCTCCCATCATTTTATCATCTTCTGATGATTCCACATTCAGTAGTCCCCTCCCTTCTCTCTTAACAGCTCAAACAACCTCCTAAACGGCACATGAAGTCATCGCAATTCTGATATGTCAATTCCTCTTGTCCAGATCATGTTCGTGTGAAGCCTTCAATTCTTCAAGAAGTTTCGTTGCCGGAGTTTGCAATGCCACAGATCCAACTTGGCTGCTAGAGTACTTCTTGTAGACAACCTGCAGTTTACCCTCTGGTGCTGTTGATGCTGAGTGACAGCTCACCAAGATCTTTGTACAGTCCCTGCACCAAAAATTCCATGGAATTTATTCAGCATCCTACACAATCAGATATCTTTTACTTTATATATACACACTTCTCCAATAACACTTACAGCAGTTGTTGCTCAGAGAACCCAGTGTAGTGCTTCAGTGTGTCAGTCCAGTAGGGGGTCTTATTAAATGTCAACCTTGCTGCATACACTGATGCAGCAGCAATCATAGATGGGCGGTAGGTGATCATCACATTGTATTGCATTAAGCCCAGTTCAGATAAGAAATAAACCATGTTTTCCATCTGCATGTATGTTGGAAGCACCAAGTGAACCATGATATAGAAAACTTCCATTAACAAGAGTGTTTAAAGTAATGAGGATGAACACTGACCTCCGTGTCACAAATTGCAGCCTTGACAAATCGTACAAGGAACATGTAAGGTGTTGGAACAGTCAGTGTCCACTCAAGCTTGTTGAGAATCCTTTTCTCCATTCCTAGTATCTGTTCTCTGGTGTAAGCTCGATCAGAGATGCAGATGAAATCATGGATCTGCAATGATGTCAAATTAACACAGTTAACATAAGTGATACTAGAAACCATTGACATGCAAAAGCTTTCCGATTTGTGATTGCAAGTGGTCAAATCTCAATCAAGCTAACCTAAGGAATTATCATACTTTTGAAGCCGAGGACATGCAGTGATGTAAAACACAGTTCACATAAGGTATATAACAGCAGTTATCAACCTGCAGCAGCTTTCCAATTTCTAGTAACTCAAGCAATGAAATCTAAACAAGCTATACACAAATTATCATACTTTTGAAGCTGCGAATGCAATGATTGATAACAGCAGTTATCAACCTGCATTAGGTTTCCAATTTCTAGTAATTCAATTAGTGAAATCTAAAGAAACTAACACAAATTATCATACTTTTGAAGCCATGGGCATGCAATGATGTGTCAACCTGCAAATAGGTTTCCAACTTCTACAAATTTCAAGTAGTGAAATATAATCAAGCTATACATTGCCATGCGCATGCAATGATGTATAACAGCAGTCATCAACCAGCAATAGCTTTCCAATTCCTAATAATGTAAAACACACTTAACAAGCTATAGAGGAACTTTTCAGCTTATATACCTCGGGAGCCCATATCTCTTCATACTTGCAAGCAATGAGCATCGCACTCAGTCCAACAAGCTGCAGTTCTCTTCTCGAAACATTCTCCATTGCCAGGTAGCGGTCAATGATGCAGATAGTGAGATAAAGAGTTTCAGGCATCAGCTCAAACTTGTTGTGCACTTCAATCAACCAATCAGCCAGGATGGCCCTCATCTTAGCATTGATCTCAAGTTGCGATCTCATATAGTCATGAAGCCTGCAAGCATTCTGTGATACCAAATGAAGAATAAGAATGTTAGCTTAGAATTGCCATCAGAGCTTTGTAGTAGGAAACTAGAGTACTTAATGCATACCTCAGAGAGCTTATAAAATTTGTAAATGTCTTCAACATAGTCTGTAACAGCAAACTCATCACCAGCATCTGCTGCATCAATGTCATGAACAGACTCCTTTGGTTTTTCAGTGGCTCCACAGGCAGCCTGTAAAATCAATTAAATGTGAGAAAGAATAGAATCAACAAGAACTTAGCAAGAAGGGCCTTATCATAGAAAGGCAAAGTTGCTGTGTTCTACCTTGCTTCTTGCAGTGAGCACTGAAGAGAGGGTGTCAACCTTCTTCCTTAAGGCTTTACCACCACGAGAGGCCACCCTGGATACAGAATTTTCCTTCTCTTTTTTGCATGTATCAGGGCTAATCTCAATGAGTTTTTCTGGCTTTAGCTTGGCTACAGCCTTCTGTTTGGCTGCTCTAGCGCCACCCTTCTTTGCAGCGCCATCTGGAATGGCGAGATCAACTGGCTTCTGCACATTGGATTAGATACACAAGCAAACGAACAACGTTGTTGAGTACATGTTTTTCTCGTCATAGAATATTGCCACTAAATACAGAAGAAAGTTACCTTGCTGGCAGCACCGGCGCCATTGACAGCTGCTTGGGCATTGGCAAGGAGCTGAGCTCCAAAGCTTCTGCACGAAAGAAACATCACAAACATCATGAGCGATAAACCAGAGAAGCATCAAAAGAGAAACACAATGAGAACTATAACCAGTTCTGAGAATTGCTAGACAGAAGCCGAACAAGAGAATTGTCAATTACCTAGTAACTGGTCTGTTGACCTGAGACAATTGCTTCCTGCTACAAGAGAACAAAGCCAGCAAACCTTTTTTTAGAAAATTTCAGAATACAAATAACTATATGAAATACCTACCAGTTAAATTCAATAAATTTTAAAAAAACATCTCAAGGGCAGATCCACTAGGTTAGAGCTTACCCCTCTGCGATGCGGACGTTAACAAGATTGCCTATGTCTTCAAGAGCTCTGCGGTTCTTTCCTTCAGCAGCTACCTTCTGTTGCTTCCCTGCCTCTGCAGCCCGGGCTGATTATGAGAACAAATTGTTTCAGAAATATAGAATGACATAGAAAGTCGATGGAAAAATAATGTCCGTAGCACTTGTTTGAAGAAAATCTCAGAAGAGAAGAAACAAAACGCTACATTACTTAAACACTAACTGACATCAATATGCCAGGAAGGTTCGAATGAATCAAACCCCAGAAAACATGTATGAGGTACTGAACAGGAACCCTAAATCCCTGATGAAACCGGTGCTTCTTAATTCAGAAAGAAAAAACATAAAAAACTCCAAAATAAAAATATTCAAGTATCTGAAAGCAAAAACCAATTTTCATCAAGCAAAACGAGAAATCCACAAGCAACACGAAGAGAAAGCAAGCTTTAATTCAAGAATCAGATAAGAAACGCATAAAGGAACAGTACCACATCAGAAAAGGCAGACAAACCGAGACGCCAGGATTCAGATGAAAACCCAAAAAAATTATATTACAGATTGATAGTGATAAAGAAACTAGATCTCTGCTTATCACTATATCTTGGAACCCATCCCAAAAACTGGTAACAAAAGCCACCCATCTAACTAATAAGAAATAAAATGAGATCTCGTAACAAGAACTTCAATTACCTATAAAGAAAACCCAAAAATTCATCACGAAGGACAAATAATTTCTTCAGGAACAAAACGAAGATTGTCACAAAAGTTTCGATTACCTCTCAAAAAACCAGAGTCATCACCAAAGATCAATTCTTTCCGATGAAATAAGATCCCGAAACCAACACAAACGCACATGAAAAGAAGCCCTCTATAGAAAGAAAACGAAATCTTGTAACAAAAACTTCAATTACCCTTATGTGGCTGAGCAGCAACAACAGCTTGGTTCCTTGTGGCCATTTGTTCTCCTGCTCCTCTACCTTCACCAAAGATTCCTGACAACACGGAGGAGAAGAACGACTGAATGCGGGCAGCAACCCGCGACTCCCCTTGCGTGCCTATTACTGCTGCCACCTTTCTCTCTCAATGCAAAGTTAAAATCAAATCTAACACTTGTTGTAATCTTCCTCTTTCAATCTTCCTCTCTTGATCTTGGTTTCTTTCTCCGAAGATGGTGATGAATGGATGTAATCTAAGGAAAAGTTGTTGGTTATAAGTCCGAGCTCTGTGATTCCAACGGTTATATCTATGTTTGAATATGAACGGTAAGATTAGATTTGATCGGACGATTCATCTTCGAAGAGATTGTTAAGAAGAATAAAGCCGTTGGAGAAGTTTTCGAAGGGTGTTGGTATTGTAAATTATTTATTAATAAATAACGGGACCGTGGCGGTGGACTGTTGTCTGTGGTACAGTGTACTGCAGGAACATTAGATCAGTTTGAATAGTCACGTTTTCTTAACGAAAAACTGGGCCTAGAGACTACTTTTTAAACCCAGCCCCATATACAGAGTTTTTGTTCATTTAAATCATGTTTGGAATTGCTTATTATTCTTTAAAAAAAATTTACTTCAAAAATTTATAGACAATTTTTTAAACAATTTGAATAATATAGATGAATTATAAATTATAAAATATTTATACAAATAATTTTATTTTATAAATATTTATAAAATAATATATTTAAAAGTTTTCTTTTGTGAAAAGTTTTTTTGTAAGAACTCCCAAATGTCTATTTAGAGCATATTTTTTTAAGCAAAAATTGAGTTACAAATAATACTGTTAAAAATTTTAGTTTAATTTTTATATTTATTTAAAAATTAATAAATTGCTAAGTATTTAATAGTAAATTTTGCTACCTAAATAGAAACTTATGATCGTAGATATAATGAAGTGGACAAAGTGTTTTTATTTGATAATATCAGGAAATATTTAGGTAAATAGCTTGTATATTACTCATAAATGTAATAATGACATTCAATTACGTATTGAGTAGTTATTTATATTATCAACAGTCATATTTTTTGAGGAGGATTTAAAACTAATTTTAGCGTCCGCCGAAAACAAAGAAAACAAATCAAACTAAACAAAATAAGTTATTTACTGAATGCATAATTTCTTTTAGAAAAAATTGAACAACGAAGAAAAAGAATGTATACAATTAGTTATTTTTAATACAACAAGACTTCGAGTTCCGATGAGTCATAAATCAAAGGCAAGTTCAATAGGATATCAAAGTCATCAAAAACGTCATATAAGATGCTAATACAAAAGTTAAATATAATTTACAAAATGTTTGGCTGAACTTTTAAAATCCTTATTATTTCAAATAACTTCTCAAATAATTTTATACAATATTTTATAAAATTTTTTAAAATTTTAAATATAAATAAATTATATGTCATAAAATTTATATATATAATTTTATTTTTTTGTTAGAAAAATTATGCTCGTTATTTAATAATTATTAAAATATTTTTTTATAAATAAATTTATTTTATCAACACTACCAAATATTTTCTTAGTTTACTTATAACTTTGATTTTAACTCTTCATATGCAATCTTATTTTCAGAATAATTTATATTAAATATTTATATTCTTAATTTCTAATTTATTACACTTCAACATACTTTAAAATATATTATAGTGGAAAAAGTGAAGAAAACTTATTCTTTACGTATGTTTCACGTCGTTGAAGTTTAATGGTTTTTCCTCAGCAAACTATTTTTACATCTACTTATAGCAAAGTAGATATGGTATAAATCTGTTAGTATTAATCATTTAAAATAAGTTTATGGCTCATGTTATTCAAAGTTGGACGAATATAATTACTTCTTTCCTGGATTGCATAACATGTTAGTTGTTGAGTAAGATAGACTGGATTTTACAGATTAGTAACCTTAAAACTAAAATTAAGCGTCGATACGATTGTACTATTTAGTAATTTAAACATAGTTCAAATGATCTATTGTTAAATGTTAGCGTTTTAGTTAATCGACTGAGCTATATATTAATCAGATAAACATTTCTAATACAAAGTGTAAGAAACAAAGAATAAACATAAACAAATACATATTATTTTTCCGAAGGTGTTGGTTTATTAAAAAAGAAAATTTATTTTTTAGCTTCTAGTTTTATATACCATTAACTAACATATGAAGACCTAAATTGCAAATGCTAGAGGTATATCAAAGCTCCGTCTCAAAATAATAATAATAATAATAATAATAATATAGGAGCTTGGGACGAGTGACTCTTTTGATACAAATGTTAAGTATACCACCCAAAGAACAAGAACGGAAGCGCGCAAAGGTAGAACACAGGACCTATTTTGGTTGCGAGTGCTGAAAGACACCCGGCAATGCCAATGCCAGCGATGGCAGCTCCCTGCACTCGGGTGCTACCCATGGACCAGGCTACAGGCGCCTAAGCGACTTGGGTAAACTCTGTCGGTGTGAGTTAATACACAATTAGGTAGATATTTTTTCTAAATATTATATATATATATTTTAAAAGTAGATGTCTTTTTTACTATTTTAAAACTCTTCTTATTTAGTACTATAAAGATGTAATGAATGATAGATGAATAAAATTGAAAGAGTTTTTAATCAAGATAATAGAGCAAAAATTATAGATCTGTTCGCCGCCGTCGTGAAGATAACGACTATTACGGTCAGATTTCGACAAGACTATCCGTTGCGATCATGGACATATGATTACAATAGTTAAAAATTTCAACCAAAATAAATCCGACGATTTAATCGGATTAGATCAACAGAAAAAAAATCAAACCAATCGCCGCTGTCGCACGTCGACACTTCTGACGCTGCCACTTACTGTCGCAATAGTTACTGCCTCCAACAACCACATCCGACACCGATCACCGAATTCGCTGCTGCCGCCAAATCGCTCAATTGAAATCTTCACCACCGATCGCCCTTGATTCAAACTCAGATATGACATGAATCAGACTCAAATCGATCCGGACCAATATGAACTAGATTTGAGCTAAACCAAACTCAGATCGACCCGAACCAGTTTGAATTAGAATTGAGCTGAACCGGACTCAAACCCAGCCAGACCAATTTATTCAAACCAGATCTAGATCAGACTTTGACTCAGATTTCAGACGCAGACTCAGATTCAAACTTAAACTTACTAAGATCAGACCCATATCAAACTAAGACTCAGAAATCTGACTAGATCTCAAATATTTTTTTTACAGATTTCAAGAGAAATGAAGACATGTACTTATTATGGTAAGTTTGGCCATAATAAAGGCTCATGTTTTAAATTAATTAGATATCCAAATTAGTGGAAAGAATTGAGGGAAAAAAAGCTCCTTAGGGAAGCATTGGTTAGTTCAGACTTCTCAGATAACCAAATTTGTGCTCTAAATATTATGTCAGATTCTAACAAGGATACGAGATGGATTTTACACTCTGGAGTGACGGATTATATGACATTCGATCCGAGGAATTTTCAAACCACAACCATTCCGGTTAGACATAATATGATATATGCTAACGGAGATACTTATCTAGTGATAGGTATTGGAACAGTTATACTAATACCATCTTTATCTCTACAGAATTGCTTATTTGATCTCTCTTTATCAAATAATCTATTGTCTATTGGACAAATTACTGAACAATTAAATTGTACTGTTCTATTATACCCATATTTTTGTTTACTTCAGGATATCCAGACACATAAGATTATTGGGCGTGGTATTAAGAGAGGAGGCATATATTATTTAGATAATATCATGTCCGAAAAAGTTCATAATGTTGGTGGATCTGATATTGACAAAAGGAATAAAGTTTGGCTTTGGTATCGACGACTAGGTCATGTTTATTTCGCATATTTATATTCTTTATTACCATCTTTATTTTCTGGCCTCAAAGAGTTTGAGTTTCAGTGTAAAATTTGTATTCTTGGTAAGAGTCACCGAATGCATTATTTTTCTGTTATGAGTAAACGATCAACTCCATTTGAATTAGTACATTCAGATGCTTGGAGACGCTCTCCCGTTATGACACTTATTGGTATTAGATGGTTTGTGATATTTGTAGATGATTGTATGGTTTGACATGGTTATCTACTTTGAAGAGTAAAAATGATGTAGTAGATATATTTGTGCGATTTCATAAGATACTGGAGACTCAGTTTTTCTTTTTACCCAAGTCTTTCGCTTTGATAATAGAGGAGAGTATGCTAAGACGTTTTTGAACTCTTATCTTCATCATCATGGTATGATTTATGAAACCTCTTGTCCACACACGCCACAACAAAATGGGGTGACTGAAAGAAAAAGTTGGACATATTTTAGAGACTGTCCGTGCTTTATTTTTGAAGCCCATGTTCTAAATCACTATTGGGTAGATGTAATTCAGTCTGCAGTTTATTTGATTAACCGTATGCCTTCTAAAATGCTAAAGTTTTGTACACCACTTGAGATTTTATCTGCATTTATCAATATATCTTCTGTCCTCTCACTTTCACCTCGGACTTTGGTTTTGTTGCATTAGTACATTTATTGAAAACCAGATGAGATAAATTGGATCCATGTGCTTTGAGATGAGTGTTTCTCGGTTATAATCCTTACCAGAAAAGTCATCGCTGCTATCATCTTCCGGCACGCCGTACTTCTGTGACTATAGATGTGACATTTCTAAAGTCGAAAATTTACTTTGTTAGATCGACATCACATCAGATCTTCATGGGGAGATAAAATCTACGGAAGATCTGAATTGACTTACCATTGAACTCAGCACACATATTGAGGAAGGTAATAAATAATGTGTGAATCATGACTAAGGATTGGAGGAGGTTGGAACTACTAAACTTGAACCAAAAGAAATAGAACAGATAGAAAGAGTTAAAATTATGAAAGAAATTCCCATCTCGTATTCTACAGTATCTGTTCAAACTTATGAGGATTTTCATAAAGTATGAAGTAAGTATTGAGACTCAAAATATTATAATGGATAAATCTAATATTGTCAACAGGAGTTATCAGTTGTCACATAGAAAAAATCGTGAAAAATCTCCTGAGAGATATTCACTAGAAAGAAAGGCTTTTAGATATACTATTGCTAATAATGTGTCTTCTCACAGATTGTCCCCATTATATATGACTTTATTTAATCAGGTAGCAACTGTGAGTTTTTTTCTAGCACTAGAGAAGCAGTTGGCTGTAAGTGGGTGTACACCATCAAACACAAAATAGATGGAACGATCGAGAGGTATAAGACAAGGTTAATGACTAAGGAATACTCACAGACTTATGGAGTGAATTATTACGAGATTTTTTTTCTAGTTGTAAAAATTAATACTATCAGATTGTTGCTGTCTGTTATAGCAAATCTTGATTGGCCCTTACAGCAGTTTGATGTAAAAAATGCATTTCTTTATGGTGAGTTAGAAGAAAAAGTATATATGAAGCTTTCACCTAGCTATGGGGTATTAGAAAGAACTGACTATATTTATAAGTTAAAAAGGCTTTATATAGGTTGAAGCAATCTCTAAGAGTATGGTGTAGTAGATTTAGTCAAGCCTTGAATATATATGATTATCGACAGAGTTAAATGCTGATCATATATTATTTTTGAAAAAATAAAATGATAAGGTAACTATTTTGATAATATATGTTGATGATATGATTGTTTCAGATAATGATCATGAAAGAATTCAGAGATTAAAGACATATCTAGCATCTGAGTTTGAAATGAAAAAACTTGGAGAGTTGAAATATCTTTTAGGGATTGAAGTGGCGAGATCTAAGTAAGGTATTTTTCTATCACAAATAAAATATGTCCTTAACTTATTATCTGAGATAGTGTGACGAATTTAGGATTCTTCTTAAAACTAATTGGCAATGAGAAGAGTAAGCCCAAGTTTTTATGAATATCATATCAGGACCATTGATAAGCAATGTGGGACTAAACCTTTCTTTAACACCTGCCCTCTAGCAGAGTGTCCTTTTCTTTTATTTTTAAATTGAATTGATGTGGATTACATGTCCTGTATTGAATTGGATGAAGCGGACGAACTGCCCTGAAATGAAATGAGCTACTTGCCCTAAAATGAGCGGACAAATGTTCTTTGAATAAAACGGGTTACTTGCCCTGAAATGAAGTGAGCTATTTTTGCCCTAGAATAAACCGGACCATGTAGGCCCTGAATATATATGAATAATAAGTTAAATTTAGCCCATATCTTGGACCGATCCGGCCCAACCCGCTCTGATACCATGTGACGAATTTAGGATTCTTCTCAAAACCAATTGGCAATGAGAAGAGTGAGCCCAAACTTTTATGAATATCATCTCACGATCATTGATAAGCAATGTGGGACTAAACCTTTCTTTAATAGATAGGAATGTCGGATTACAAACCTGCCGATACACCTATCATTGAGAATTATAACTTAATAGATCCTCCTAATCAAGTGCCAGCAGTTAAAAATATATCAACGATTGGTTGGTAGATTGATTTACTTATCATATACTCGTCCTGATATAGCATATGTTGTGAACGTTGTCAGTCAGTTTATGCATTCTCCAAGTGTTGGTCATATGGAAGCTATGAACAGAATTTTGAAATATTTAAAATCAGTATCAGATAAAAGATTATTATTCAAAAAATATAACCATCTAAATATAGATATATATACTGATGTAGACTAGACAGGAGATAAGACCGACAGATGTTCTATCTCTAGCTATTTTATATTTGTTGGCATGGTTGTTAAAATTCCGATTTAAATCTTAAAATCTTACGATTTTATATCAACAAAACGATCCTACTTGATACAAGATCCCGATTTTACTTCAAATCTATAAGATCCCGATCTTAATCCTAAAATCCTTAAGATCGTGATTGTATTTTCGATCTTACGATTTCAGCTTATAAAAAATTTTCATTAATAAGAAGAGCGCTCAAGGATTTTGATTGAAGCTGAAAAAACTATAGAAAATCAGTCGTTCGTTTGCAGCTAGTGCAGTTAGGTTTAGTTTATTCGTGAGGAATTTATTAAGAGAGTAAAATATTTTCTGTGTGGTGGTGTTTTGAATTAAATTTTTTCTCTTTATTTTGAGGCGATAAAGACGGATTGTTTGATTACATAAGAAAATAAATTTTATAAATATAGTATAAGTGTACATTTGCAAATAATGACATAATATATAAAATTATTGTGATAACGAACTAAATGAATATAAAAAACTGTTAGTAATATAGTTTATCTGAACTATAAATATGAACTTTTTTAATTTCTTACATTAAGATGAAATGTAAAAAAATAATATATTTACTTTTTAATAATTTTAATAAGTACTATCTAAAATTTTAAAAGCATTAAATAAATTTATAAAAAAATTATCGAAAAGTAAATTTTATGATCTTACTTAAACTTCCGAGATCTTACACAAGCGAAACGATCCTACATAAAATTCCGATCCTGACAACCTTGTTGTTGTTCGATCTTCTGCTGAAGCTGAATATAGAGGAATATCATATAGAGTTTGTGAACTTTTATGACTTCGAATATTATTGATGAAATTTTATTTTCCTTCAAGGAGTTCTATAAGATTATTTTATGATAATAAAGCTGCAATAAATATTACTCATAATTCAGTACAGCATGATCGCACCAAGCATGTTGAGGTAGATTGACACTTCATCAAATAAAAACTAGATACAAAATTGATTGAGTTATCTTTTGTGAGCTTAAAAGCACAACTAGTCGACATATTAACAAAATGTGTCTCAAGTAGAATTTTTTCATAACTTACTAAGCAATTTGGGCATCGATGATATTTTTACACCAACTTGAGGAGGAATGTTGGCGTGATTCAATACATAATTACGTAGATATTTATGATAATTATTTTAAATATCTTTTCTTAGAATTAGATATCTTTTATCATTTTAGAACTTTTTTTATTTAGTATTATAAAGAGTGTATATATATGTACTTGTATTGAATGATAGATAAATAAAATTGAAAGAGTTTTTCATCGTACCCAAAAGCCACTCTTCTTTGCATAACTCGGGCAAACAAAACTAAAGACATATCCCTTACTCTTTGTCCACTATAGCAATACAAGAAGACTCAAACCAGCTGTTGTCAGGGTCCATGCAACACTGAAACATCAGATACGCCCTACGTAACGGAGCCAACTTGACTCGACTACGTCTTGGAACCGCTTCAGTGACATTTGACCAATCTATGAAAGCCAAACTCATACTTACCAAACTATTTAGGCTTTCTTATATTTAAAGAAATATTCAAATAAGATGGTAACTCTACCAACATTGATTAGAAATGAAATCTATCTTCGTAGAACGCAACATCAAGAGAGGAAAAACTTTTCTGCATATCCAAATATTGCACGTATTTGTTATTATTATTATTTTTTCTACAAGAGCCATCTGATTAGAAGAACATTGAGGTTGGCTAAAGCCGATTGTTTACATGACTATAAATTGCTTCCTAATCTGATACCATTTCTGCCCGTTTGAGAAAAAGAAAAAAAAGGGAATAATTTGAATTGTTTGCTCAGAAATTGTTTTATAATCAGTAAGAGCACAATCATTTACAGAGCACAAAATGCAAATAGGTTTCGAACATTCAATCTTTCTCAAAGAAGAAGAGAGCAGAATAATATGATGTCAGAATAATAGATAGCTACATCATCACTTCTAAACATTAAACCGATTCATTTAACACTGAAAAGCAGAACCGTTAATTTGCCTTTTTAAGATCTTCAACAAAAGCACTTAAATTTGTGTATGAAGATCCCCCTTCAACAACTGCACCCTGAACTACGTCATGCAATTTCATCACCCTTATTCTCATCTTCACTGTCTCTTTGTCATTCGAATTCATCAATTTCTGAACAACTTTCACTACATCATCCCTTGTGAAAGAGCTTTCATTCTCTGCTTCTTCCCTCACACTTAAACCAATCTTCCACATATCACTTATAAGCCTACTATCTACATGTTGATCCCAGATTATTGGTAGTGTCAGCAATGGCTTCCCTGCAAACACTGCTTCCATAGTTGAGTTCCATCCACAGTGCGACAAGAAACCTCCCACAGCTGGATGGCACAAGACCTTGAGTTGGTCACACCAAGGCACAATCAAGGCTGCATCACCTGTCATCTCCTGTATGCGAGATGTATCACCACGAGCAACCCATAAGAACTTGACTTTGCTCTCTCGCAAGCCAATTGCTAGTTCTTCCAGTTCCATTGTGGATACCGAAAGGAAGCTCCCTAATGACACATAGAGGACAGAGTTATCAGGTTGTGAGTCCAGCCAGTTGAAGTAGTCTGCATTACCATTTACTTTATGATGATTGCTTTGTAGATCATCATCTTTAAAGAACATGTAAGGTATAGTAGGGCCTAGAGAGTATACAGGGACTTGGATTTGTTTCCGGAGTGAGTCAATCGTGCAGGATTCCAGCTCATAGCAGGAAGTAAAGAGGATGTATCGTGCTTTTCTTGCCTGAGAGAAGCAGTGCAGCGATAGTTCAAGCGGCCTGTGCATCGACATAAGGGAGTTGACATCCGTGGGTTTTAATCCATGGGCATGCTTCTCCAAGCGCCGCTGAATGCCTGCAGTCAAATAAGAAGCCAGAAATTGACCGATTGTGTGCCAAAATTACAAATACCCATTGGGAAGTTATCATGGAAAAGTAGTGTATGCAATGGTAAATGAATTCTTTTGCCTTTTACTAAAGAATACCATGAGCCTGCAACTCTTAGCAGCGTATGGTTGTCTTAAAAAACTTGTCTTAAAAGAAAATTAGGCATTTACTTTTGTATAACCATGAAATTAATTGGTTTAATTTAGTATCAACCTAGCACTAATTGGAACTAGCATAATGAAGTAGCCATATTTGCAATTCTATATCCTAAAAGTGAACAGCTATAATATTGATAAGGAGCAATCCTATTAAGAAATCTTCTTGCTCATGTTGAAGGATTTGTAACCAGGACAATCTGCTAGAACTAGCACTCCTTTCTAGGATTGAGCATGAAGTCCAACACCTTGGGGACTGAGACAGCTAAATCAAGAACTCAATCTAACATTCCATCGATGTTAGAATGACAATATATTGTACTCTATCAAAGAAAATTAAATCGATTTCTAAAATTCTAACAACAAATTCAATGTCATCTATGTTAGATGTAATTAAAGCAA
Organism: Acanthochlamys bracteata; assembly: GCA_019914995.1. Classification (NCBI taxonomy): domain Eukaryota; kingdom Viridiplantae; phylum Streptophyta; class Magnoliopsida; order Pandanales; family Velloziaceae; genus Acanthochlamys; species Acanthochlamys bracteata. The sequence continues at coordinate 4,477,776 of CM034140.1, read as the reverse complement.
TTTTTCAGGGTGAAACGGCAGTGCTGACTATTGAAGCAATTTTACATTCCAAACCTGACATTAAGAGAAGCACCTATGATGCTTTCTCTTAAAAAGCTGCTTCTTTGTTCTCTGGTTTTTACTTTTCTTTTCTTTTTGAAAACAAGATAGAGTACTGTCCACAAATATGTAGTTCAGTTATCAAGTTATAAGAACAATACTGGAAGTTAACAAAGTCCATTCCATATAAACATAGTCCGTCAAACTTGGGTAAAGAGTTGCACATCTGGATCTTAATAAGGTAAGTTCAAAGTTCATCTAATGCCATTTAAACTTTTTCCTTCATCATGATAACATAAGTCAATGAATTGTGCTCTCAGCAAAAGACTTGTATCAAACAAATTTAGTAATATTCTTGCCCTGCTTAGTAGTGCATATCTGCTAAATTCATTTTGAAACACAGAAATGACGTACTAAAGTCTGGATTCGACCAGTTGAGTTTGAGAGCACCATGATCATTTCATTTCATGTGGATTGGAATCTTGAGAGCTCCAACATATGCCTCAAAAAGCTCATCTAGTCATGTGGCAAGCACATTATCTCCTGATTCTGTTTCTTGTTAAGGCACAAATCTACATGCCTTTTGGATTCCTGCTATCAGCCTGAGATGAATTAAGAAAACCAGGCTCATTCTATATGACAGAAGCTTTAATTATGGAGATGCGCTACTCTTTCTTTTTGTCAGGTTTGCAGTAGGCAAACTTCGAATATACTTAAGCTTTTCAGCACTAACCATTACACAGTGGTAGCTTTTGGTGAAAGATCCTCTACTGACCTCTAATAAGCCGAAGAGAATGACCAGGGGGCAATACTTAAGTTTTTGCAAGGATCAAGTTTTACTACTTAATTAATTGTAAGAGTAACTCCATAGTATCATATTGTTAACTCCACAAACATACATGGTTGTAGCTATTTGCAATGTAACAAAAAAGTAGATCGTGAAGTCATATTCTCTTGGAAGTGAATGCAATTGATTGGTCAACAGAAGCATACCTTTTTGACTACTGCCATCGGCAGCGAAGATGTCATCAAAGTGGTAGACTATCGAGAAGAACGTTGCAGACATAGGGAACAGTGAGCAAACCGGCACTCCCCGGCGTTCGCCTACATCTACAACCCAGGAAAGGTAAGTGTCAGCAACGATAGCAGAAACCTTGGGACCTACTAAACAATCAAGCAGCTCTTCGAATGGTCTAACCATCTTGGTGTTGACAGCATCGAGGAATCCCGTGAAGTCGTTGGCACGGCCGTGTTCGGAAGGGATGACATTAGGGATAGTTCGGATTGTGATAGAAGGAGGCAGAGACACAACGGTGGCAGCGCCGAGCAATCCGAGCCATTCTTCAGTGACAACGAAGGTGATCTGGACCACGCGGGCTGCTAGCAGACGGCTGAGAATTAGCATTGGGTTTATGTGTCCGCGGCCGGGATACGGCATGGCTACGATGTGAAGGGGGTGGTCGTGAAGTTTGCTGAACTCCATGGATAAAACAGCTTTGAAGAGTAGGAAGGGGACGAAGGACTTCTAAATAAGTGGCTGCTCAGTGCTCACTGACTTGTATTGTAGCAGGGGTGACTTGTGTCATGGTGATTGGTTAGTTAGATTTGAGACGAATTAGCATATGCTTTGAACTAGGTTATTTTGGTAATTGCTTATCCTAGAATCAAGACTTTCGTTGAGTTTTTAAAATTAATTTTCTTAAAAACAATTCTTTCAATTCAATACCAGAATGAAGTCTAAATATACATAATAATTTGCTTCTACTCACTATCCCATCTAGTCTGTGATCCATCATCTTCAAAACGTAAAACTTATATCTATTGACAAGATATCATATACAAAGAGGGATATTAACACTCTCCTCTTAATAGCACTACCGAATACTTTTTTTTCGATTTATGGCCGTAGTGATCTTCAAATTGAATCTTTATTATTGTCTATTAAAAATTATGAGTTAGAAACGTACTTTCAAAATTTTAACTCAAATGGATAACAAATTTACTTATATTCGGTCACTTAATTAAGATGATAGAAAATAATAAAATTTCTGTATATATGGAGTGGGTTATGTACATATTGTGCACATTGAATCTCGACCGTTAGCTCTTGATCGCACGGTCAAGATTGAACTCCAATTTGTTTGCTAGTGGGATCATATAAAGAGCACGTGATTATGAGTATGTCCTTTTTGTGATCCTGGCTTGTTTTTTTAAAAAATTTTCTCCATTTTTCTCCTTTGCTTGTTTCTGTTTCTGTTTTCTCTCCCGATGCCACCTTCCGGACGATTGGCTCGTAATTTTTAATGATAGCCAGCCGCGTTCTGTCTCTATCTCTCATTTCTTCAATTTCTATCACAATTTCTTCTGTCCCGAACTCAATCGAAACCCTAACATTGAACGATCGTCGCGAAACATCGTCGTTGCCGATCAACGATTATCATTTCAAACAAAAACCTTCATTTTCTCATTCCACCTTCTTCTCTTTCTAATATTTTCATCAATTTTATCAATTACGTCCGCCAGTGATGCTGAAGTCGATCGCCGCGAGTAAAAAAAATCTCCGGCTCTGTGGTAATGAACCCTGCTTTAATCATCCCTGATTACTGGTATTGTGATGTCTTTAGAGTTTTTTTACTAATATATGCATTTTTATGATTTTTTGAATAATTTTTTCTCTTGTTCTGTATTGGCATTTCCAATGAGGCGCCCAAGCACCCACAGGAACAAAGAGCGAGTAGGTATATTGGTTTTAGGTATATGCAATTCTGATTATGGGACTGCTCAATTTTCGATGCAACTTCATATTGAAATTTCAATTGCAAGCAGTTATTTGATTTCAATTTCAGGTATAGTAGTTTCTGTTTTAATCTCAATTTCTTCTTTGCTTGTGTTTGAATGCGATGCTAGCTAACTTATTTTTTTCTCTGTTTTTCTTTATTTTATGCAGATGAATTGATGGCAGATTCGGGAGACCGATCAAGACAAAATCAGTGAAGAAGTTAATTTTTTCTTCTTCTTCTTCGCTCTATTTTCCTTCTTTTCTTTTTATTTTTAGTTTTTGTGAATGTGAATGTATATCCATTACCAAGAACTAAAGTGTTTCAAAAATTTGTGAATGTAATGTTGAGATTTTAAATGAATTGTATGAGTTTCATCAAGCTGATATGTGACTAGTGAATGTGAAGGTAATTCTGGTTGGCACCGAAATGTGAATGTGAATGTTTTATGTTTATAAATGTTCAAATTGGTTTCTGGAATGTGATTGTAGTGCTGGTTGGCAATGCTGAAAATGTAATGAATGGATTGGACAAGTGAATGCTAGTTGGAATTGCTGGTTGCAAAAATAACTCAATGTTTCAAAATGAATATATCATGAGCTATATATATGTTCTGACAGTGAGCTAGGCTGGTTGCAGGCATAAGTGAATGTTTCAAAAGTAACAAAAGTGAACTATAACAAGTGAATGTTTCAAACTAAACATATCAGTGAGCTATATATATATATATATATATATAAGTGAGCTATAGAAATATATACATTTTAGTACGCTATTCATCATCTCCTGGCAGTCATAATATGTAATTGCCTACACGCAAAATGTCAAAATAAATTCATCCTCCTATTCTAAATGAATAGCCAAGTCTTCACCATCACTATATTCATCGTTAGAGGTGGCAATATATAACCCGATCTGAAAATTTGACTCAAAACTGAGCCACTTAATCAGGATTAGTGTTACAAAATTTGATCCATATAAATATATGGGTTAGGTTAGGGTTGAACGAATTGGACCCGCTTATTAAATGGGTCGATCCGGGTTAATTCGAAATTGATCCACTAACCTGAATTATCATATCTTGAAAGAATAATATTTGACTTTTCCTTTTCGTATATTAAAATATTGACAATAAAATAATCAATAATAGTAATTTATAAATTAATAAATTATATAGTATTTATAATTAATTATTATTTTAGTAAAATAGTGTAAGATGAGAATTATAATATTATTAAAAGTATTACTATGTAGGTATTTCTATAATGACGAATTTGAATTTCGTATAAAAGTTTTAATAAAATTTTGTTAGATAGCTATGTTTATCAAAGTTTTATCAAAATTATTAGCATATATTTATAATCATAAAATTTCAGCTGTCAACACATATTTTCAAAAATAAAAATAAAAAATAAATTTTTTTGATATTTTAAAAACCGATCAAGATATTTATATCTCGTCATTAAGAATATCGTACACTTCCATTACAACTGATCTTATAATTTCGCTGAATTTTAGAAATATAAATTTAAAAATAATAATTTTAATTATTAAATGGGTCGATCCGAGTTTGACCCGGTTATTAATAGGTTGGGTTAGGGTTAGATAATTTTGACCCGTATAAATTAATGAGTTGGGTTAGGGTTGAACAAATTTGACCCAGTTATTAAATGGGTCAATCTGAAATCGACCCACGAACTCAAATTGCCACCCCTATTCATCGTCACTTGTATACTTATCTTCGGCATCATTTCTACCAATAACTGTCAAGTAAAAAAGTGATGACAAATATCAATAAAAAACTTTATACTTAAAAAAGGAAACATTTTAAGAATCAAAACAAACCAAATGGTTATACTTACTTGTTTTATTTTTTTATTTAGATTTTCTCGACAATTTTTTTTGTCGTGTTTAATACTAGACTTGTTATAGTACGTGCATTTCTTGCTTATTTTCGCTTGGGCTTTTCTAGTGGCTTTTTTCAAACCTCCTTTTACTTTTGTGCTATTTTTGCAAACATTTTCTTCTCTAATTCTTCACTTCGATTGTGATATGTTGGGATTTAAAAGCTAAAATTGAGAGTATCATTGATAATATCTGAATCGACAATTGGAATATTTTCCCAGTCATTAGCCCTCTTTACTTCTTTGAGCTGCGCTGCTATTTCTGCTGATGCTTATAATAAAATTTGGTATCCTTCATCAGTTTCAGTTGCCTCATAAATCAATTGGTTGAAAATTATATGGAGTTGGATAGTTCTCAATGACTCAACAGTTTTATAACTACTTACGGATCCATCATCATATTTCACTTTATATTTGTAGCCCTTTTCTTTCACCATTGAAGAATAAAGCGATATGCTATCTCTATGTCCAGACTTTGAAAAATTATCACAAGGTGTCCATAAAGAATCCCATAAACTCAAAAAGTTTACATTCACAGCTTCCTTATTTTGTGACTAGATTGAACTTGCTCTCTACTGACGCCGATTACCTTTCACTCGAAACTTGTAGATATAAGTCGTGTAGCCATCAATACCTTTTTCATCGTAAGACATACTCATTTTGAGCTTTCTAAAATTCATTTTTGAACTTGTCATACACATTCTTCGTATATGCTACTGCTGCTGCACTTTTCAAAATAAAGGAACAAATATGACACGAGTGTTCACTCGCATAATACTCTTTCTTTTCAAAAATTTATTGCTGCTATAGCATTATCACTAGTAGACTTTTTGTATTCTTTTGAGCGACACGAATAGTTCCAACAATCTCTATCATCAAAACTATATTGAGGTCCGTCAAAATATCAGTAATTTTAGTAACGGATATGTGTTTGTCTCGAAATGAGTTAATCAACATCTTCGCTGCAGTAGGCATATTTTTGCAGACACATACACATCCGTTTGCTGGACTAACTAAATTGTGATTGTGCTAACCTTTATAGCCCACGGCTTCATACAATCCACTTTGTAGTTTTTCAACTCATTGATGCAGAACACCCACACTTCGTCGTACTCGTGCTTCTCTTCTTTTCAACTTTTTTCTCGAATCCATCATTTATATTTTGTGATCGCTAATCTCTATAATTTTCAAAACGATCATAGGTCATTTGACAAACACTGACTTCATCTGAATTAGCTCGTCTTTTCTATAGTTCGAATAACAGCTAAACCTCACGACTCTTCCGTAATTTGTATGAAATTGTTTCGCATCGTCGAGGTTTCCAAATGCCATCCCTAATATGGTGGTTTGTGATTCTCGTTACCTATGTTATGGAGTTGTAAGAGAAGAAGAATTGGGTTAAAAATCTAAAAATTCCACGCAAAATCATAAATAAAAAAAGAAATGTAAGCAACAAATTATAAACTCTGTAATGTTTGGAAAAAAACAAAATATAGCGAATTTCACGTCTTGAATAAATATACATGTGTCAAACTGAGCCATTAGAAGGAAGAAGGAGAAAAAACAATTTTTTTTATAGAAATAGATGCAACTAAGAGGGGTGCTTTCTTGCTCGACAGAATAGAGACTTAGTAACATATCCTACGCAAAACAGAACGGTGAAGAAGTCTCTCGCGTAGTAAGAAAAAAACTGATAAAATATGTAATAACAAATTACTCTCGTTATAAGTTTTCTGTTTTGATTGATGCTTTCTTCCATGTTTATTTTTGTTTGTGTTTTTTTTTTATTTCTTTCCTTTAAGAGTAATAATCCATTCCATTCCATCCATTAAACTTACACAGCTTCATTCATAACAACTTTGAATCAATACTTTCAAATCTATAATTTTTGAATCAAGACATTTCATCACATCTTTGACAATAAATGTCGAAAATTTCAGTGACACTAGAACTTCATTCATAATAACAACATACCATAAAACATTCATATTCACATTTCGGTGCTAACCAGCATTACATTCATATTCACAGCTCACATATCAGCTTGATGAAACTCATTCATATTCGATTCAAAATCTCAGCATTACATTCACAAACTTTCGTACCACTTTCATTCTCAGTAATGGAAAAGAAAAAAAGAAAACAAAAAATAGAGCGTAAAAGAAAAAATCGGCGTCTTCATTGGTTTTTGTCTTCACTAGTCTCCTAAATCTGGCATCAATTCATCTGTATACAATAGAGAAAAACAGAAAAAAAAAAAGTAAATCTGCTGGCATCGCATTCGAAGACAAGTAAAGAAGAAATTGAGATTGAAACCGAAATTAGTATAACTAAAATTGAACTCGAATAACTTCAATTAAAATTTAAATCTGAAGACGTATCTAAAATTGAGCAGTCCCACAATCAGAATTACATATAACTGAAACTAGTATATATATATATATATATATGGAGAGAGATAGGGGCACTCCCTCTTTAAGGGCACTCCCGGACACTCCCTTTTCGATTTATGGTCGGAGTGATCTATAAATCCAATCTTCACTGTTGAATATGAAGATTTATGAGTTACAAATCTACTCATAAAATTTCAGCTCAATCAGACCACGAATTTATCTCCATCAGATCACTTAATTAAAATGACAGAAACGGTACAATATATATACTTTAAAGTTTTTTTTAACTTTCTGTCATCTTGACCAAGTGATCAGATGAAAGTGAATTCGTGATCCGATTGAGCTGAAATTTTATGGATAGATTTGTAATTTATAATTCTTCATATCTAATGATGAAGATTGAATTTGGAGATCACTCCGACTATAAACCGAGGAGGAAATGCCAGAAGTGCCCTATCTCTTATATATATATATATATATGGATCGCGTTATGGGCACCTCATTGCATTAGGGACATCCGGGCACGCCAAATCCTGACCGTCGGATCTTTTGATCCGACAGTCAGGATGTATTCACTCATTTCTCGCTAACTACTACTACGGAGTTACTGTTTAGGGGCAAAAATATAATTTTCGTCCCTGTTTTACGGACTGTGTTGTATTGTTTTTTTCCCCTTCTTTTTATCTTCTCTATCGTTCTCTCTTTCTCTCCCGTTCTCTTCCGCTCCGAGCGGCGAAATCAACCGCACGGCAGCAGCCAGTGACGAGATTCGCACTTGCTCTCCTCAATTCTTCCATTTGTGGCTGGATTCTCGCAAACGAGCTCCCTCGTTTTCACCGGATCTACTTTCCGTTGAATCGGGTGATCCTCTTCCCCGCCAATCGGTTTTGTTTCGTTCTTTTTGATCACAGATATTTTAACTAATCCATACTGCGGTCGATTTCTATTTTTATTTCGATTTTTAATTTTTTTGATTTTTTTAAATTCGAATCTTTTTTCAAAAGAAAACCGATCTTCCTCCTGTGATCGGTTTTCTTTTGAAAAAACTGTTTTCTCTGGGTTCTAGTTCAATCTGTTGGTCAAAGATCAAATTTTCATATTTTTGATTTTTTTGGTTTATCTTTTCGGTAAACCGGTGGCTTTGCCCAAGTGATAATTTGTGGCTTTGTTTGAGAAAGCTTGATTCTTATTGAATACAAACGAATCGCTAGCATAAAGATTACGATTTCGATTTATTTTTTTGAAATTTTCTGGATTCTTTTTTTTTTTTGTGTTGATAAACCGAGCAAAAAAATTACAGCAAGCTTGTGATTTTGTTTTGCAGGCTGTCACTGCTGCAGAAATCCGGCTGGATTAAGATGGTGAGGTGAGTTGCAGCTCAATTTTATTAGACCTGTGCTTGATTGAATTCTTTGTTACTATCAGGTTGCTCATTATTGGCTCGATGTTATTATTTTTTTTTTCTTGAATGATCTCTACATTGCATATTTTAGTTGGATTAGATATAGCACCCTATGATTTCTCAGGTTGATTGAATTCTTTATTACTATCAGGTTGCTCATTATTGGCTGGATGTTATTATACTTTTTTTTTCTTGAATGATCTTTACATTGCATATTTTAGTTGGATTAGATATAGCACCCTATGTATAATACATATAAAGGTTTGAACAAACAGGACGTGAGGAGTTTCTTGGACTGTCCCTATTGTGTATGGCATTTGCAACTTTAAATAGAATGTGTTTAACTCTGGATGTTCATGGTTATTTGCTAGCATCTTTTCTCCTTTGTGATGTGCTTACAGGTCTCTTTTATCTTCTGCAGATGGCTTAGAATTTGGCTTTGACTATAGCTTTGGCTTTAGAGGCAACTAACCTTGAACATGGCAGCAGCTCGATTACTGGTAAACATGGTCTTGAAGCTTTGTCTTGGACCTGATATTCAGTTCTTCTCCAATCAAATGCTTTAGAGGAAAGAGATGATCTGTAGCGTTTTTGCTTTTAGACTTAGTATTATGTACTAATTGTAATCCATTAGGTCAGGTGTTATATTTTATGTACTCAGATGACCAGTAGTTCTGAGTTATTTTTATGTATTTCAATGTAGGTTCTGTAATTATGTAATGGCAAATGTTATAACCATTTTAGAATCAATGGTATAGTATCGGTAGTTTATTGGTTTAAGCTTCTTTGTCTCATTATGCTCCAATAAAAATTCAATCGGAATGTGATGTGAATCTACAAAAAGATTGAATGTGCAATGCAATAATGTTCAATTTAATATAGTAAGTAATAAGGATTCAGTTAGTAATGCTGAAGCCTGAAACTTGGAAAGAAAAAATAGTATTAAAAGAAAACAATCGAATAAAAGCAAGAAGCTAAACAAAAGTCAACATTGCCAGATTTAACTTAAAACAACATTCACAAACCACCTTGCACTGAATATTCTTGCATTTATATTCAATTGTTTTGCATTGGACATTCTAAATAAAGTTTACATTTCAGTGAACTTTACATCAGAAAAAAAATTCTGCGCAGAACTTAGTCTTTACATCAACATAACAATAATAGTTTACAAAACACAACACAGTTTCTTTAACCGGTCAAGTATAGTTTCAACACAACAGAAGGGAAGCACACTGAACAACTAGGTCCAATGCAGAGCTGCAACCATGTTTAACAAGCATTGAGCTGCTGCTGCTTCAAGATGCTGCCAGGAATATTACACGCTAGAAGCTGTACTAGTGAAGTGCTAAAGCAACCTTCTAACAACATAAACAGATAATTTTCTAGATGCAGCAGATAGTATTGGTGATTCATATATTAGAGCATATGCAAATGATTATACAGTATGCAGTAGTGCCATGCAAATCAACAAACATTAGTCATGATTTCAATAGCACATATGCATACTATATCCACCATAATCATTTACAAGTGTTGTACTATATGCATCAGCACTACTATGTCTATTTCGGTTGCAACCAGAAAATTACCTGTCTAAGTTGTTAGAAGGTTGATTTAGCACTTCACCAGTAAAGTTTCTGGTGTGTAATATCCTGGCTCAGAAGCTTTATCTGTAGAAGATAATAGAGACCTATTAGCACATCACAAAGAAGAAAAGATGCTAGCAAACAACTATGAATTCTAGAGTTGAACACATACTATTTAAAGTTGTAAATGCCGTATAACAACAGGAGCAGTCCAAGGAAGTCCTCATGGCTTCTTTGTTCAAACCTTTATATGTATTGTACATAGCTTTGATAAATCATAGGATGCTATATCTAATCCAACTAAAATATGCAATTTAAAGAGCATTCAAAAATAAAAATAAAAATATAGAGCCAACAATGAGAAACCTGATAGTAACAAAATATGCTATATCTATTTAAAGTTGCAAATGCTATATAACAACAACAACTGCAAATGCTATATCTAATCCAACTAAAATATGCTATGTAATGAGCATTCAAGAAAAAAAAATAATAACATCGAGCCAATAATGAGCAACCTGATAGTAACAAAGAATTCAATCAAGCACAGGTCTAACAAAATTGAGCTGCAACTCACATCACCATCTTAATCCAGCCAGATTTCTGCACCAGTAACAGCTTGCAAAACAAAATCACAAGCTTGCTCAAAATTTTTGTTTGGTTTATCAACACTAACAAAAAAAAAAAGATCCAGAAAATTTAAAAGAAAAATCAAAATTGTAATCTTTATGCTAGCGATTCGTTTGTGTTCAACAAGAATCAAGCTTTCTCAAACACAGCCACAAATTAATCACTTGGGCGAAGCCACCGGTTTACCGAAAAGATAAACAAAAAACATAGAAAATAAAAAATATAGAAAATTGATCTTGAACCAACAGGTTGAACTAGAATCCAGAGAAAACAGTTTTTTCAAAAGAAAACCGACCACAGGAGGAAAATCGGTTTTCTTTTGAAAACAGATTCGAATTTAAAAAAATGGAAAAAAATTAAAAATCGAAATAAAAATAGACATCGACCGTAGTATGGACTAGTTAGAATATCTGCGATCGAAAAGAACGAAACAAACCGATCGGCGGGGAAGAGGATCACCGGATTCAACGGAAAGTAGATCCGGTGAAGACGAGGGAGCTCGTTTGCGAGAATCCAGCCACAAATGGAAGAAATTGAGGAGAGCAAGTGCGAATCTCGTCGCTGGCTGCTGCCGTGCGGTGGATTTCGCCGCTCGGAGCGGAAGAGAACGGGAGAGAAAGAGAGAACGATAGAGAAGAGAAAAAGAAGGGGAAAAAAACAATACAACACAGTCTGTAAAACAGGGACGAAAATTATATATTTGCCCCTAAACAGTAACTCCGTAGTAGTAGTTAGCGAGAAATGAGTGAATACATTCTGACAATCGGATCAAGAGATCTGACGGTCAGGATTTGGCGTGCCCGGGTGCCCCTAATGCAATGAGGTGCCCATAACGCGATCGTATATATATATATATGTTAGATATTCCTGCAAGATCAACTCAAGAGGGGAGCGGTGAATTGAGTTAGTCTATAAAAATTTTCGTTAAGTTTGTAATCCTACTGGCAGAGAGCTGACAGCCGGCTGTGTCAATGCTGTAACCTGCAGACAGAAGAGTTAGTGTGTTTACTGACAGAAGTGACAAAGAGTAGTGCTCATGGTATTTAACATGGTTCGGCAAAACTCCTTTGCCTACATCCACGGTCGCTCTATCACCAGAGCCAAAGCTTCACTAGACCTTTAATAAGCTACAAATACACCTAGAGCGAAGTGCTTCGCCAAGCACACATACTCTACCGGGTTTCTTCGCCAAGACAACCCCTACCAGTTTCTTGGACACGCCTGTCCCCCTGGCTGATTTGCTAGCACTATTACAAGGTCTAAGAGCTTACACCAAGCTCTACGAAGCTTCTTTTACGGTGCATGCAAACCACCTTTACAATTATAAGTGACAAGTTACAAGAAAATAAACAAGTATTGAGTGCGGGATCTATCTCATGAATGTTGAGTGTTTAATCGGTGATTGGATGAGATGATCGGAGACATTCTTGAGAGATTTCTTGATATGATTTGAAGCAAGATTTGTTTGTGTGGAGTAGTCAAGTTCCTGGCAAAGGTGGGAGCTTTTTGTGTAAGTGGTAGAGTTCTTATATGTCTCTGTTTTTTTGCTTGGATTCTCTCTACTTTTGTTTTCTTTTTGTTCTCTCCTGTTTTCTCTATTTCTCCACACCGTTTCCTCGTTCTTTGTGACTCCTTTTTATAGAACATCTTTCTGTGCGAGGAGCCGTTGAGAACGCGTTCTTTGTTGGCGCTTTCAGTTCTTCACGTCGAGAAAAAATGGTGTTGTCGATGGTTCTTCACCGTGTTTTTGTGCAAAGTCTTTGTTGCATTGAATCGTTGAAGAGATTTGAATTTCTTTGCCAACGGTTGAGTGCTTAATTCAGCTAAGCTTACATTTGAATCTCGGTGGTGATGAGTTGATATGGTATGTCCATAATAAATGCAAATCTGAGTTTGACCGCTTGTGATCAAGGACTTTGACTTTCTTTTCTTGATTATTGAGCTTCCTTTTGTGTGAAAGTGAAGATGATTCTAGCTCTTGTAAATCTTCTGCTTGAAGTCCTTGATCCGTTGTGAGTGTAGGTGATTTTTGAAGGTAAAAAACTTCGTTGCCATTGAACATATGGGTCATTCAAAAGCAAGAAGTCTACATATGTTTGATAGCCAAACAACCGATCAGAATGTGGTACATTGCATCCTCATCCCGTATGTTGTTCTCTGTCCCCGCTTGATGAGCAAAAAGATAGCAGATTGGTTGTTATTTAGCCGTGGCATCCTACATCCCAGTATGTTGTTCTCTGTCCCGCTTGATAGCGAGAATAGCATTTGGTCATTATTTAGCTGTGGCATCCTCTCGTCCCGTATCTTTGTTCTCTGCCCCGCTTCAAGCGATCAAAATTGATTGTGATGTGGCATCCTTTGTCCGTGTCTCTTGTCCCTCATCCCATGTAGTAGCATAGATGATTGGGTAAATTTCATGATGATGGCTTATTTTATCTCTTTTGTAAATTAAATGATCTTTGTTTGTCTAATCCTGCAGACTTATTTTGATTATTAGTCTTATATAAATCATAGTTCTTAATTCTTTGTTATCATCAAAATTATCTTTGTATTTCCAACAATATATATATATATATATGTATGTATATATATATGTATATATGTATATATATATATATATGTATATATATATATATATATATATATATATATATATGTATATATATATGTATATATGTATGTATATATATATATATATATATATGTATATATATATGTATATATATATATATATATATATATATATATATATATGTATGTATATATATATATGTATGTATATATGTATATATATATATGTATGTATATATATATATATATATATATATATATATATATATATATATGTATGTATATATATATATATATATATATATATATATATATATATATATATATATATATGTATATATATATATATATATATGTGTATATGTATATATATGTGTGTATATATATATATATATATATATATATGTATATGTATATATATATATATATGTATATATATATGTGTATATATATATATGTATATATATGATAGAAACACATAATATTTTTATAGTCACATGTTGCACATACCGGCCAAAAGTGGCTGGCAAGACAACCAAATCCAATCTCCACCATTGGATTTGAAGAACTGTGAGTTGAAAATATTTTGATAAAATTTCAACTCAATCGGACTACGAACCGAACTCCATCGGAACTCTTGATCAAAATCACATAAAATATTAAATTTGACAAAAGATATATATTTTATTTTTGTGTCACTTTAATCAAGAGTTCTGATGGATGTCGGTTCGTATTCGGATTGAGCTGAAATTTTATCGACATGTTCTCAACTCACGGTTTTTCATATTCAACGGTGGAGATTGAATTTTGATGTCTCGCCGGCCACTTTTGGCTGGCATGTGCATTAGGTGCCTTTAAAGATGTCATGTGCCTCTATCCAATCCATATATATATATATATATTATCTAATCAAAAGGTCGGATGTAGGTCGAATTGCGGTCCAATTAAGTTAAAATTTTATCAGCATATTTTCAACTTATAATTTTTCATAATTTATTGGTGAAGATTAGATTTGTAAATCTCTCTTTCAATACTAGATAGGAGTGTGCATATAGTGTATGCAGTGTGGAGAGCGCATGTATTGTATCCTATATATATACTAAATGGTATATGAAGTTGACCCAATTACATTTTTATAATTCGGCCCTACACGTTTATCTATTTTATTTATTTAATTTATATAATAATAATATTATTAATTAAAAAATACTTTTAAAAAGTTATTATTATAATAAAAATAATAATAAATACTTTATATTATTAAAAATATTCTTTTATATTAGAGATTGATCAGATCAACGGGTCATCAATATATTGTTGACTAGGGAAGAATGCCCCTATCCACACGGACCACACCCACTTAGGAGACGTTTGGGAGTGCTTATGAAATATAATTTTTCTAAAATAGAGAGTATTTTTGTTCTTTTTGAAAAACGAGCTTTACTTTTTTTATCTAAAAATAATAATAATAATAATAATATGCAATAAAAAGATCTTACTACGTAGAATTTTTTACACTTTTTAAAATTTTAAATAAAATTTTTAAATACTTATAAAATATATATTGAAAAATATAAAATAGAAAATTAAAAAGTAGGGTTTGAAAAATGCTTTCCCAAAACGCACCCTTACTATCAATCAACACATAAATTATTATGTTAGGGGAGCGATGATCTAGACAATGATGACTATAGGGTGGATTTGGAATCTCAAGATCTCTTATTGTTATCAATATAGAATTGAAGACAATAAGATTTAAACATAATTACATCAAAGTGGTGTATGTGGATGGTGATTCCAAAGTCGCTCTTCTTAGATATTTGATTACAAGAAGAATAGGCGAATATCAAAAGTTTTTCTCACCAGCATTCAAATAGTTTGCGATTTTTCATTGTGGTTGCTCTTTGGATGAAAAAGAAAAACCAAAACTAATTTTTCTTTCTAATTAGGAGTTGTACTATAGACCCCGAGCCATAACATCAAGATTACGATTTATCATGTACTGAGCTGATCAGCAAATCATATTCCAAGCCCTATATCTTTGAATTCAGTCAAGCATTTGTAAATCTCTATCTATTGAATTAAAAGAGAACATGTTCAAGAGCAATTGGAGAGAAGATCAAGGGAATTTTGTATCATAGATAGAGCAAATCATTGAAGTTCGTTGATCACATAATAAATCGATAAGATCAACTTGACAACTTTCTCGATAACAACTTGTAGACGCAATATCTCACTGTACAAGCATATGTTTGAAGATTTGAATTTGCCATGGACAGCTAACATGTTGAAATTATTATAGTCCAATTTCAAAATTTTCATGTAGAAATAAAGTCAACAAAAATTTTAAAAGTTCACTGTTTATATAGGTCTCATCTGGAACAACTTGTCTAATTGATCATGATAGCAATTTTGAAGCTCAATATCTTTGTACTCGAGCCATTATTTGGTGATCTAAATTTTTACAACATTACAAGATTTTTGTAAATCAAGTCGGACATAAATTTATCCACAAAAGCCTACAAAGCAGTCAGAATATTTGTCACAGTAAATTTCATAACAGACAGAAGCAACGCACTCGATCATGTCCTAATTAGTTTTTGAATTCTTACTCGTGCTAACGTGTTGCTGGATCAATATCAATTAAAAAGATATTTTCATAAAATCTATTAGCAAATGGTATAATAAATATATTGAAAAATATTTTATAAATCTTCATAGATGAAAAGTTTTATTAGAATATAGTTCCTAACTGATTCAATTAATTCCAAACTTCATATTTTCACAATTCAGTTTAATTTCGATACTTTATCTGCCAATGCATAATATAGAGGACATTTTGGGGAATATTTGTATACCACAATATTATCATGGTCTAGAGGAAAAATCGGCAACGATTTTGAGATGATATGGTAGCTTGGAAACCGTAGATGACACAAAAACACATTGAACCACTAGATTATTTTCTATTAAATAACATTCGATTGATTTCAAACTTTGAAAACTTGTTATAGAGGCATAACAAAATATATTCACTTCAGAGACCAACATACATTAAGAAAAAGAAATGATAGAAATTTCCGAGGTGGAACCTATGGTTTTGCTTTAATCCCGACTAGCATTCTTAATAACTATTTCACACCCGATCAGACCGCATTATTTTCATCCTAAGACTAAGGAGAAGATACTAGTATATACATATTTACAGTAAAGAAGACATGGAGAAATCATAAAAAATAATAAAGAATTAATAGAATCCCAATTCGAGTTACACTCTTATTGCACAAAGGGAACACTTTTATTTGTGAGCTTAATTTTAAGTGTTTACTCGCTTTTGATATTTTATAAATCCCTTCTCACATTCGTATTTTGAAATTAGACACTCTATAAGGTGACCATTGAGTCTAAACCTCATGTTATTCTACTTGTACTTTTGATAAAAGTTGTAGGAATATTTGAGAGTCTTAAGAGAGCTAGTCTAGTTATAGGTTAGCTGGTTGGTGAAGGCATGTACATGCTAGCCAAAGCGATTAGGGAGATTTAGTAGATTGTATGAGTCATCCTTACTAGGAAATTCGACTGGAGGCATAAGTGTTCTTGAACATCAGATCCCGATAGTTATATATTATATAATGTTAAAGGATTTTATTTAACGGATTTAAGTGATATAAACGTAGGTAATGTAGTGCCAAACCATGTAAATATCGATGTGTTGTCTGTTTTGATCATTTTAGTATTCTTGTCTACTATTTTGTTTAACTTCTATTATACTAATATCTTCAGTGCAGATTACTCTAAACACTTAGCTCGGCATTAGTAACGTTACTATTGATTGAACGATCAATGAATGGATTTTTCAAACAATTAACATTTCAGTTTTAATTTACTATACTCAACTAGCACTCATTTTGAGTTATATTTTGCAATTTTTTTTACAAAGTCAGTTGACAGAAGACTGTTATGCTGAGCATATTATTTTGGTATTGTGGTTAATTCATTTGCCAAACCACGTGAATTCTTATGTGTTTGTATAGTGAATTGCAAAAACTAACTCTTCTCTATGTAGGAATTAGTAAGGTTCCATTCGATTATTCTTCAACTATTTTCATCTAATCATGTTTGTTTAGAAAACTCATCTCTGTCTGAAACTTCACTTCACCCTAGTCGAGATCATTACTGCTACTTTATGTTTGATCTAGTGGAGACCATTACTGCTAGTTTATAAAAAAGTTTTTATCCTACAGTGTAGAAACTTTTTAGTTACTAACTCAATTAATATCTCATCTTTCGAGTTGGTTGTACAGTTTTGCTCAACAATGCATATCAGTTTCACATGAAGGAACTTAGTCGTGTATGCTGTTTTTTCATATTACAAAATGCACAATAATACAAACTGATTCTTATTTTTCGGTAGGAATATATCTTAGTTATTTATTTTATCTGCAGGCATATAGGATATAGTCGGATGGTTGACTCTCCTTTTGAACTCCATTTGAACTTAAGTTGGTAACTGTAGTAATTTTTAAATAATTTTATTAAAATTTGTAATTGGTTAAAGAAGCACTACAAATGTTTTTGTTATGGTTCATATGTTTAGTTATTTTTCAGTTTTATATATTTGAGAGTTAACCTTCATGAAGATTTTCTTTTAATAGTTTCGGCTCATGAATAATCTCAAATTTTCATCCAATTTGAGATGCTTTTATCATATTTATATGGAATCGTGATGTGCAATTTTATGTTCATTTACTGACCTTCATATGGATTATTAAACGTAACAAAAATTAATAAAGTCCAGTTTTCATATACTTTTTTAAGGTAATTTTTGGACTGAAATTTTTTATTAGATAATTCCGTAATATTTACCTAACTGAATTTGCTTATCAAGCGATAATCTTATTAACGATTGACAGTTTCCTACGACTAGCCACCATATTTAGATTAGAAGGTAATTAGTTCCAATTTGTTGTAGTGATGTAAAATAAAAACATTTAGCATTGTACATAAAATTTGCACTCTATTGTCTTTGTTCGCTTATCTGTTCTTTTTAAAAAATCTTTGTTTCCACTCTATCGTCTTTGCGATACACTTTTTGTTTGATAGCTTTCCACATAATTGCTTTAAGTTAAACTATTACACGCCCTTTATTATTTCATAACCTGGTACGTGTTGAAGTATGTGTTGCTTTGTTAAATTACGCGCGCATGGTGAAACACAGAACTGTAGTGCCTTATTGTCCCTTAGTTTGTGATCAGCGTGCATATGAGCTTGACTGAAACCACAAGCTCAATCAATCGCGTGAGCAATATGCTTGAGCATATCAGCATCTTCATCAAGCAGGCTAACGATGGCGTTGATTCCACCGTCTCCACACATGCAAGGAAGCAAGTTAACGACGCCCTCCAACGGCACCCATGTCGGCAAGATACCACACAGCTTCCCACCTCGTCCGAAATCGATCTCATTGAACTGAAACCTTAGCCAGCTCGATATTTCCAGTGATGGCGACAACATGTTCCCCAGCAGCTCGTAAACCGGCACGAGCTCTCCTTTTCCATGCAACTCGCCAAAGTCGATGAATGACTGAAAGTAGTCGTCACCAGCCTTCCTCACTGCTTCACTAATAATCCTCGCCGCTTCTTGAAACCCACCTTCAATGAGTTCGTCGGCTGTCGCCGTAGAGAAAATTGATATCGCAAGGTTCCCAAAGTACTCCCTCGGCGCTGGCGGCTGCAGTCTTGATCTCCCATCTACCATCACCACCGTGATAGTTTGTTGATCGCCATGAAGGCCTCGTGCTATTGTTATCTTTCTCCAGAGATCTCCGGCAAGAGTCTCGAACGTCGTGTAACGTTTGTTTTCAGGCTTCATACGGGATTTCAGTGCACTAATGTATTCCACCGAATAGTGCAGCGTCACGTTGGTGATTTTGTTGCTATCAACGTCGATCTTATGAGGTAGATATTTAGTCATGCTATTAGCCCAGAGTTCATCAGAGGTAGGGATAAAATGGCAGTGCTGGAATTCGCACTTGGGAGGCTTCCTTGGATTTAGCCACGAGCGCTCGTAACTTGCAATTGGCTCAGTCGACAAGCCACGGGCAGTCCGTGCCCACGCAACAAAAAAGTTGCTCATGGATTGCCCGTCAGCAACCCGGTGATGGTTGGTGACGCCAATCACGAGCCCGCCGCATGCAAATCGGGTGATCTGAACCTGAAGAAGATGCTCAGGTGTTGGGTCTTCCAGAGTTGGATAAAGAAGACGGTTATCGCGTGAAGGTTCAAAGGGAAAAATATCTGCTAGTGTCAATGAAACTTCTGCTTCAACCAAAAGCGCTCCCCCACCGCCGCCCAAGAAAATGCATAGATGACCATTACCATTGCGGCCAAGTCGGCCGGTGAGTGTTGGGTAATAGTCAAGTGTCTTGACAAGAGCATCGATGACGACGGCATTGGTAGCGGTGGGTGGGGAGTAGGCGAACATGCAGGCGACATGGAAGTTGTAGGCGTAGCGGTCGAAGATGGTAAGAGGAATCTCTTTTGGCTCGCCATGAACATGAGGAATGATTGTGGAACTCAACACGTTCACCTCCATATTGGGCTTCTCATGTTGTTTCTCCATTGCTCACTAGTTAGAGGTTTCTTCTTTGTATAGCTCAGCTGCCGTACATGAAGAGATGAGTGGTTGGTTATAAATTAAATACATTACATGGAAAATCACTAGGCAACAAGCGGTAGTAGGTTTTCATTTGTCCATTTCCAAGTTAGTCTAAATATACCGGATGATGATTTCATCTTGTTGAAAATCATGACAATTGATTAATTATGACTATTGATTACTGTCTTGTAACATCCGTTGGCCTTTTGGAGTCTAGTTCTAATGATTATTGGGGAGTGTTTAAAATAAAAAAAACTTTATAAAAAAATTTATACTAGAATTTTTTTCAATAAAATAAATTTTTTATTTTAAAATATAAGAAATATATATGTATATTTTTTAATGTATAATAATTTATATTTTTAAAAAGATTTTCTGAAATACTATAAAATTATTAAAATAAAATTTTAAATAAAATAAAAAAATAAAGTGTTAAATAGTTCTACAGCTGTGCACGGAAGTTTATCAACGCGGACGCAATTACATTTTTACGTACACAACTACAAGCGTCATGCATGCTTAAGAGATTAATTTAAGCTTATATGTTACCCATTATATATTACCCAAAAATTAATCGTAGTTAGCTATTATAAGAAAGCCATCGAACAAAAGTCTTATTAGCTAGGTCTTTCCTATAGTGCATCAATAAAAGTTTGTATTATAATATATTAGTCTCGTGCCTGGCATAGGAGTTATTTATTGATAATGTTCAATAAGATATTTTCTAATTATAAATAGTGAAATACTTAATAAAAGTTTAAGTTTGAGATTTTTAAACTTTTGTAGTATTTAGCTTTTTACGTTATTTTTTTCTTTCTTTTACAAGTTAAAAAGTAATTTTCTTATAGCTAAAGTTTGATCTTGAATTTCGCATATTTTTAATTTTAAAATTTATTGTACTCGAAAAATTGTGTAAAAAACTTTTTGGTTCTGCATCTTCTGTAAAAAAATGTTCATTTATGTCTATTGCATGAGGATTTTAATTTGTAAAATTAATATACTTATTTATGTTTGCTAAGTAGCTTTATAATATTGGGTGCGTTTGTTTTTGCTTTTTTCTAACAAAATTTTTTAATTTTTTATTTTATATTTTTATACATATTTTATAAGTATTTAAAAATTTTATTTAAAAATTTAAAAAGTATAAAAAAATTTAATATAAGGAGATATTTTTATTATATATTTTTATTAATTTTTTAGAAATAAAAAAATATAACTAATTTTTTATAAAAATAAAAATATTTTTTATTTAAAAAAAAATTTTTTTTATAAGTAATTTCAAACGCACTCATTATTATTTTCTAAAATATTTGTCTAGTAGACATAAATCTTGATGCGAAAGAAGAGAATTATAAAGAGGGAGGTGATGAGCTGTCCATAGAAATCTCATAGTGAATTGAATTAATTTCGTCGGTACTTAAAACAAATTTCCTTCTGATGGTAAATTGCATAATGTTGAATATGCCTACCTTGATTTGAATATTTAATGTAAAATTGAATACGTCTACACTGATGGTAAATTGAATGTCTGCTTTGATTTAATGTTGGTGTGAGGCTATGATTATTATCTTTATGATTGATTCAATGAATTGCCCTTGTAAGGCCGTGATTATTACGACGACGTGATTGTTATGTTTATGATTGCTTCGACGTATAGCCACTGTTAGGATGTGATTGATTCATTCAATGACTTAGCATCTCTGAGCCTGTGAATGAAAACACCATCAGGTATTGTTAATTTTTTTTCACTTAAATTCTTTCACCGAAGCTCTATTTCTGATGTTCTTGCAATACTCATGAATCCTACGTTGGTCAATGCTAAAGCAGGCAAGGTTAATCAAGCAAGACTTCCCAACACTATTCTAAATGGGAGACGTGCCTTTCCCATATTGTAATTTGCAATGAACACTCAATGTAATTTGCTTAGGTCTTCAAACTCAAGTTCACGATAGTGAGAGATAAATATCCTTATTGATTCACCAGAGAAAATTAGCAGCATCTGCCTGGCAACCTGCGATGGGGTAAGTCCAAGTTTAATTTCTAGCACTACGGGTTTTGCTCAGAAATACAGCATAAAAAACCACATAGCATACTAGTGTCAGTACCCACATTATGGAAGAGGTCTATCAGAGATCAAGGGAGAATATAATGCTTTCTTTAGGGTATGTTTGAATACATAATTAAAAAATAAGAGTAAAAAAATAGATTAAAAAAATAATAAGAAAATGGATTAGTAAAAAATAATTATTTAATTTTATAATATTTGAATATAGTAAAAAAAGATCTAATTATGTTTAGATAGATAAATAAATAAATAAATAAATAAAGTAAATTTTTTATAAAAAACTTAAACGCCTTTTTTATTTATATTAATATAACTTTTATTAATATAATTTAAATTAATTTAAGTAATATAACTTAAACTAACTTTATTAATATAACTTTTAGATTAATTTTTATATTAATTTCATTTTTTATTAATGTTTAATATAATTTAACAAAATTAAATAAATTTTAAATTAAAAAATTGATCATATAGTTTTATTATTTTCTCTACCAACTAAAATCAATTAAACTTAAATAAATATAAAAATTATAAATTATATAATAAAAAATAACACATATTAATTAAAATAAATATTTAATTAAAAATATCTAATTAAAATAAATATTAAATAAATAAAAATTTTAAAAAATAAAAAGACAAAAACGAAAGTAAATTTAATTTGCTTCTCTTTTTATCACCATGTGTACCCACCAATTTGGTGGGTACATAATTCACCATAAAATATGGTGAGAGAAGGAGAACAATTCTCCTTCTCTTACATTAATGAAATCAAAACAAACGTAGATAGACATGAGAATTGCTTTACTTTCACCATTCCTCCTCATGTGTACATATAATTCAAACAGTCCGTTAGGGTGGCCTGCTCAAGAACCTGCTTACTTCCGTGCGGCATTCAGTCACTTCGTACACAATCTTTATATAACTCTTCAGCATAACCAGATTCATGCATGCTATCAGGCAAGCAAAAATTTGCAGCACACATTTGGATTCAGATTGCTATGACTGATTAGTTTTTCACAAGTTGAAGCTATTAACACTTAGTGAAGTGAAATCATGCCTCTGAAAAATGAAAGTGGAGTTTGTAACGAACGAAATTGATCAATTAAAAAGCCATAGAATGCTGTTCACACAATCATATCTTTAGAGCTTCAAAAAGAGCATATGTCAAAGTTTAGGAGTTAGACCACAAACCTCTCGTATATCTACATCTAAATAATAATGCAAGGTCAGGTTCATACGAAAAGTAAAAGACAACATGGTCGCAGTACAACATTTTCATACTTTTGAATGTATACCGTGTTGATACTATACTAGTTAAACATCCATCGTCATAATAAAAACCATGTCTTACAGTTATACGTCTTCTAAAAGCTTACACAGAACTACTCTTTAATATTGTGTAAAGAGAACCGCTGATTCTAAGTACTAGCTCCAAGAGTACGCAACTTTGGCAACCTTGAGAACAGCTTTGAACTGCCATTGCAAATTACCCTAGCTTTATCAACATCTTCTAATAGTCATTTTGCATGTGGCAGTGTTGATATTTTTTTATATGCCATTTAAGGCTTGTTTAGAAGCATGGTATTTTATCCAATACCATAGAATTTATTACAAAGTATCGTATTTTAAATATTATAGTAAAATTTTCAAAATATGGGTTTGGTCAGAGAAGTGATGATACTAAACAACCATAGAAACACTCTAGAACCTGGCTTTAATGCTGGGTATGTTTGTTAATAGCAGGTCTTTAGTGTTCAACTTAAGGTTGCACGCATTTTTAACTCAATCAGAAACATCCTTTCCTAGTAATGGTTTCCAAATGAGAATAGCTATTTTTCATGGCAATTTTGGTCAATAAATACGTCAAGTCGACATAAAAGTCATTAACTTTAAGAAGTATTAATCCTTTTCAATTTTGTAAACTAGCTATTGACATGTCAATCCTAATATGGCTCATGAAGAATGATTTTCTCTTTCTAATACCATTACATCCAAACAAGCCCTTATATGATACTCCTAATCAACACAGAGCTTGAACCAAATACTTATCTAATCCAGGCTCTATGTACACAACTACGCATCATAAGAAAAGGATAATAATTGCTCAATGCTGCAAAACAAGGAGATTCAAGCATCTGGTGGCAAGAAAATAGTATCATTGTTTTTCCAGAAATTAGAGGGATATTGTATACATCACAATGTCCTATTTTAGCAATATCTCAAAGCAAGTTTTTCTTTTACCAACTTGAAAATTAATGTAGCACACAGATTTCCTCTAATGGACAAACACACATTTTACGCCTATTTGAATTTGAAAAATACGAATAAGAAAGCACTCTAGGGGAGATTTTGCATGAGAACTTATCCTCAATTGCTATTATATGTTTAGTGCTAAACCATTTCACCTTAATCTTAATATAGAAAGCTGAAGTAACGCGTTATCTACTGGTTCAAACTAACAACAACACAGGAAACTTTGTGCAAAGAGGGCTTGTGGTTGTAAACATATTTGGCTAGAAATGCGTTGAAAGCTTCAGTCAACTTTAAGAAAACAAATAGAAAGAGAGTTACATATTCCATTCAATCGTATTTTCAACTGAGTAAAATATAATATTAGTTACTTTTTTTCGATACCAGCCACTCATAAATTCTAATATTAGTCAACAACCTGATGTTTGGGGTGTAGTTGTGCATTACTGTAACCTATAGTTGTGCCTACCCTGTCAGCAAAAGTGCAAGTCTGAGACCAACCAAAATTCTGCGAAGATTTCATACATAGCTTGAAATCCTTTCCAATCATGTTAGGCCATTTTATCGTATCCCTAAATAAACTGGTTAGGAAACCTGTGCTGTGAAAGTGCAGATACTGTTTAGAAAAAACCGAGATAAATAACAACAACTCCTAATAGAGTAGATGATGATCAGTATGCACTATATTAAAGATAACAGCATTTTTTTACCTAATATTTCCACAAGCGTATAGATATTCTGTCGCATCTGTATCTGGACGATCATGGTATTAGTTGGAAGTGTGTAACATCTTAAAGAGATTATTAGTTACTTTGCTCAGGGCATGATGCAAGTTCTAATCAGGTGAAAGCCGCACACTAAACTTTTAGTTGGGGTAAAAAACCACTTTTCCCATCTGACTGAACTTTTAGTTCACATACTTGTAAATATGCACACTAAATGAGCAAGCACAAAGAGAAAGATAAAATTAGAAACAAACTCATTAAAGAGAAAGCCACGACGGCACCGACCAAGAGCAAAATGCTCTCATGAAAACATTTATCTAATGAAATACAAAGGATTTTTTGACTTTGGATATTCAGGACAGACAACAAAAGATTGGACTGACAAGCTGCAACGTCCTAGAACAATCAGCACCTAAAAGAAATATAAAACTTGTCAAGTTGCTTCTCTTTTAAAGGGCTCACATATAGAGATAGGACTTCACTTCAATTGCTTGATGTGCATGCTCTGCTGGAACTTATTTAGTCTCAACAAAGTCCACTAACATGTTGGATTTTTTTTAGCTCAATCGCGCCAATGCAAATTCACAGAATATTACAAACACTAAATTGCTTGATTGCTTTCTCAGATCATGACTAAATGAATTTTAATGCATGCTAGAAGAGAAACAAAGAATTTCGAATACTGACTAGGCAACTAGATGACTAGTCTAGTCTACTATTGCCTCATATGTGCTTCCTATATTCTTGTCTATACCCATCGAGTCTTCCCCTGGCTATTCGATTGAAGTGAATTGATAAATTATCCAACCGCTACAAATACAAGATCATTTACTCTGACAGATTACCAAGACTAATTTCAAGACGTGCACTAACAACTTTCACAATTCAAGACATTCAGCGATCAACCATCAACTTTAACTATAATTGCCATATTGGTTTCCTGGTCCATTAACACAATTAATCCAGATTGAAGAAGACTCTATAAAATGACTGGTTCTCACTAACAATGCACAGCAGGCATGGACAACCCTAATATCCACACTACAAACCTCAGACAACCATAAGCGAAACAGGGTCAACACTCTCCTCGTAGGAAATAGGATTATACCTGAATCATCGTAATCACAACCAAATTTCAATCATCATCCCCTGTAGGAAATAGGGTCAACACTCTCCTCTCCCCACTATCTCTCCCATTTGCAGACTCCA
The DNA here is from genome assembly GCA_019914995.1 of Acanthochlamys bracteata. NCBI lineage: Eukaryota > Viridiplantae > Streptophyta > Magnoliopsida > Pandanales > Velloziaceae > Acanthochlamys > Acanthochlamys bracteata. Next base: position 4,451,562 of record CM034140.1, on the reverse strand, counting down.
TTTCCACAGCACTATAAGCACTTCCCAATTGTGTCACAGATGCTCCAAGCAGATACTGTCCTCCATTCCCCATCATCCTCTGCATCACAAACCCATTAGGAGGTGACTCAAATTGAGCCATGTGCCTCTGTTGGTAGTAGTGCTGCTGCTGTTGCTGATAATGTTGCTGCATCACTGCAGCAGAAGCACCGATAGGCTGGAAAGGTTCCGGCTTCGGGGGCCCTGGACGGCCAATGAGTAAGTGGTGCGGCACATGAGCACTAGAAAACAACTGATGATCAGCAGGTGAGATGTGGGATAACCCACCGGCGCCGGAAGGCTGATCGCGCCCTCCAACGTTGCCACCGACTCCACCACCACTCTGCATCCGTTTCATATAAAGCCTGTATTTCTGGAGATGGCTCGCTACGTTTTCGCGAGTGAGTCCATCAACACCCATTAAATGCATGATAGTTTTGGGCACGGCATTCTTTATCCCCAAATGAACCACGGCGTCGACAAACCGTTTGTGGAGCTGTGGGGTCCACACGAGCCGCGGACGCTTCAGTGTGCGCGCCGGTTCATCTCCGCCGTCCGTGCAGTTGAGATCTTGATTGGACGAAGGTGATGGAGTCGGGGGACCGGTGTTAGAGTTGTTAGTATTGGTCGAAGTTGTAGCGGGAATATCAAAGGCGATAGCAAGGTGTGGAGTTATTAGTGATTGAGAAAGAGGCATCAACTCTTCTGGGCTTGGTAGTTGTTCTTCCCATCTAGCAAACCAGCTACCTTCTCCTTTTTCTTCTCTCATATCCTTTATTGCTTCCTCTGAAGAAGTGAGAGAAGACTCAGAAGGGTAGAAAAAAAGAATTCTTTGGCAAGGGGTTTGTTTTGACGAGAGGGACAAGGGAAAGAAGGAAGTAGAGGGGAGGTGTCCGAGGTGGATATCCTCTTTTTTACTATTTTCTGGTGTTGTTGGTGTGGGTGATGTTATTGTTGTCTTGTGCGGGTTTGTGCTTTCAATCTTTTCCAACACCCGTTTTGTTTTGTTTAGTTTTTGTCTCTTCCGATTGCAGTGTTACTGCGTGTCCTTGTTTTCTTTTTCCCCGCTAGATAGGATTACCTGCTTGTTTTCTTAACAACAGGACAAGCTTCACATATAGACGCATGGCTATGACCCACGGCGTTGGTGGAGTTGTTTGGGAGATTATAATATATCATGGTATTGGTTTTAATTAATTAATGAATGAATGGGTTTATTTGAAGATACCTGTATGTATGTGGAATGAAAGTTCCAGATCACAGAAAATGATTCTCCCATGAGTAGATTTGTAGTTTGCAAGCCATGAAAGTTGACTCACAAAGAATTGTTAGGATAATCTAAGATACGGATTAGATCAGGGCAAGGAGATTTTATTTTGAGTTATTCGGATTCGACCTTGTCATTCAATCAAAGAAAAAAGATGGGAGAAGCATGCTGCCAAAAAAAGAAAGGGAGGTATTATTGAACTTCTCATCCAGCTCACCGAGGGGAGTGTCCATAAATGATAATCTGTCACGGAATATGATAGCCTCCGGGCTATCCTTCGGGTTAAAGGATAAAGACCGAACAATCATAAAGCAAGTTTTGCGAAAATTGACTAAACTAATAAGCTTACGCTCTTGCTTGAAATATCAAAATTAGTACAAAATCCATGCCTTTTGTAGGGATAACTGCTTGGAGCTTGCTCCTAAGCACTGAACAGAACACACTTCAAAACTAGCAGGCAGCAGCAAGGCAACCCAGCATTCAAGATTCTAAATAAGCACCATTAGTTCAACATAATGAGAACAGATTCCAATCAGAACAACCAACATATCAACTTCACAGATCATTCCACCAGGTACCTTAATTAATCTCTGAGAGGGCTAACTGGAGAATTCTACAACCCTCTTGCAATAATTATAGGAAAGTACATATACAAGTAGTGCCCAAAGTAACATCCAAGTAGAGCATAGAAAAGGTAACACTAGAATTACAAAGGTATAGGTTCATCAACAACCATACAGAAACCTACAAGTAAGTTCTAATAGAAGTAAATCAAAAGGACCAACAGCATCTAATACGACATAAAGTTTCTAATAATACTCTGAAGTAGCATTAAGGAGTACAAAAGGTTTTCTTGTATTCTAATTGTATTGGGATCGATCAGAACTCAGTACTTGCTGATAGAATGGAGCCTGCATAGCCTAAACATAAAGAAAAAAGGCCAATTACTTAAAGCCCTTGCTAAAGATAAGTGAAGTTCAGACTAAAGTTTCAAACACAGTACCTGAAATGAAGCATGCCTAAGATGCTCAAATGACTCTGCATACATCATTGTAGGAGTAGGCCATTGCATGTACAAAGGATCTCTAGGAGTTCCATGGCATCCATAGCCACCAAAAGCACTTACATGTGGGTTTGGAGTCCTGTAGCTTAAAGTCATCTGTGTTCTCGGCAGCTGACCCAACTGAGACAACCCCCCATCAAACTGGAAGAATGGAGCAGGAAGGGGAGTGTATGTCTCCAAATTAAAGTTCCTGATAGGAGCAAGGCCCCTGGTGTATCTGCAAACATCCAAGAAGCAATTAATGAGAACGAGAGTGCATATTTTACCATACAAGAAAGAAAATACCAAATGTCTAAAGAACCCATACCTGTCATAACTTCTGTCATAATCTGGATCATTTCGGTCCTTTTCCCTATCTCTAAATATAGCGACCCTGTTACCATTATCTTTTACACTAACCTTCTCATTTTCTTCAACGATAAAACCCAGGGATTCCTGTTCATCTCTGCTTGAACACATACTCCTCCCATCAAGAGGCAATGTGGGTGGTAGACCTTGTACTTCTAGGCTGTTTGAACCACTAAATATGCGAGCTCTAGCTCTCTCGTACTCCTCCTCCCTCTCTTCAACAGTTCTTGAAGGGCTTTTCTTGAGATCCTGCCCATTCAATTCACCTGATCCAGTTGTATTTGGCCTTCGGCGTATAGCTATTTTAACTTTCTCAGTTTTCTCACACTTGGTTTGTTTTGCAGGTATATCTAACAAGCACAGAGGAGGAAATCTACCGTCAAGAGTTTTTCTGACAACTATTCTGCTACCTGAGCCATCTCCCATAGAGTCTAGTGATATAGTTTGTAGACCATAATATTGAGCAACACGATGTGCAGCACACCTAAGATACGAAGTTGGAAAATGCTGAAATTCAAATTGCTGCTGAGTTGGATTCTGAATAAACCTCTGGATATCCAACTCCATTCGCAGAACTGCATTTAAGATAGGATCAAGTACATTAATAATAATGTAAAAAATTAACCTTCAAACACCAAAAGAGAAGTAACATATTATTAACAATAGACTACCTTCTGTTGAAGTTCACAGCAAAATTATATGCTTTTTTCCTTGAGTCATAAATGAATGTGCGCTTCAGCTCCTTTCTACACATACCAACTATAGTCGGAGCTCAAGACAATACAAATACCTCATCCATTTGCTAGAAATACCAACAAAACTACAGAAATGACATCCAATTTTTAGAAAGATTCCTTCAAGATAAAACAAAAGATAAAAAGAAGCACGCCAGCTAGACAGCAGTCTCAAGGAAGACCTAAAATTGCAATCCTATAGGAGCCCACAACTTCAGTTCAACTGAAAGTTTAACCTCTTACTTCCACTACTGAAGCTCACCTAATTATTAACCATTCCCTCCACTTCACCACCTCTCCTACTTTAAGAATTCTTCTAGTTCTCTCCTACCTTTCTGAGGGCAACAAAATTTTCATCTATTCACTTGCACTTCTTAAAACCTCCACCAGACTTCCTTTCACATCTTCTCCTCCATTTTTTTGTATTAGTTAATTCAAAAAGCCTATTAAAAAGCCTACTACCAGCAAACATTTGTTCAGCTTAATTTATATCAACTAGAAAAAATCAACAGCATCCCAGATTCCCAAACCTATCAACTAGAATAACACCATCAAATAAACCCAATAGGTACCATAAATCTAATGCCTAGGAGCAACAACACCAGCGCCTCAACAAAACAGGCACTGGGACCATCTTAATCCACATTATGTGCAAGTATAACCCATTACCAACCTATTTGCTTTCACAAGGAGAGGTTCCCACAACCATTCTCCATTCTGTATGAAACCACCTCTCCACCCAAAAATACCAACTATAACCTACTCCATTCACATAGTGGCCGCTATAAAGCTACCAAGCATAAATTTAACTAAAACCTTCAGCACAAATGTATGCAAAGCTAATATAGAACATAGACTGTCCAAAAACATACACAGCTCATTTAACCTACAACCTAAGAAACTGTACTTCCTAGCTGTCTGGCTTCCAAACTACAACATTCAAAATTCAAAAGAGAGAGCCGCAGAGATCTCTAGAGCGACACCTCCCCCGCTCCCTCCAAAAAAATAATAATAATAAAAAGGAAAGAAACGCACAAACCCTCAAAAAATGCATCAAACCCTAACATGACATGACAGCCAGTAATGAAATAACAGTAGCTGAAACTCGCAACAACCAATCAGAATCAAAACGCGAAGCTAGAAAGTCCTCTGATTCTACGAAGCAACGAATCATCTACAAAAGGAAAATTCACATATAGGTCTGGAAATGGAACTATACCGGTGAGAGATAAAACACTGAGATAACAAGTAAAATACCAAAATTAGAAGAATTAACGAACCAGTGAGGCGATGGCGGGGATTGGAGAGGGCTTCAATAAGGAAAGGGTCAACGAGCGTAACAAATTCCTCTACCATATTCTTCTCTACTCCTTCACCAGCCGCTGGAAACCTCGCCGGAGATTCCATCACCGGACAGAATTCCCACCTCTCGCCTTCGCTCTCTACAAAATTTTCAACCGTTTCCTTTTTCCTTCTCTCTCTAGAGCGAAGGCGAGAGGTCTTCGGGCCGTCTATCTACTTCATGTGGAAAAGAAGAGAATAAGAGACATGTTTGGATATAATTGTTTTCAGCTTTTGAATAGAAAAAGTATAAAATAATAAAATATTTTTTTGACAAATACTATTTTGCTAAAATAGACTGTTTATTTGGTTTTTAAAAAAAAAAGCATCGGTTCATCCAAAAAATCAGGACGGAGCTTTTCTTCTTCTGAGATGGTAAAAGACATATTTATTCATATTAAGTTAATATAATTACAAACTCTTCTACTATTTTATTCTCTCTTATCTTTGCTTATTTTTCGCCCTCTCTCTCGATTCCTTCTCTTGATCTTTTCGTTCTTGTGCCAATCATCGTAGTATCTGTCTTTGTTTGTCTTTTCCCCATCATCAATCTTTCTATAGCTGTTAATTTATAGTCAATCGAGCTCGCAAGAGCGTCGAAATCCTAATCCTTGAAATCCGATCGTCATAGTTCTGTTCTTTTTCTCCAATTTTGTTTTCCACCGTTTTCTGAATCCGGTGAATCTCTGCCTCAAATCTTTCTTATTATTCGAAAATTTCCACTTCACGGTTCGGGATCTGGCTTCTTGCCGCAAGTCCAACTTCATCGTTCGCTATCTGGTTTCTTGCTCCTCCTTCGACAATACGGCTTCACCACTCGAACTCTGAGTTGCCGTCATCAGCCAATAGTCTTACTAGTTTTGATCTCACTCTGCTTCTCCAATGGCGAAGCAGCACGAGTTGGTGAATGTTCCTCTCTCCCATTTCGAAGTTTTGGTTGCACAACTGGAATCAATTGCTACTTCTACATGACAGCAACTACTTGACCCTCTTCTCTGCTTCGATCTGTTGTTAGAATTTGTTGCTGCTATCGACGAGGAGCCCAAAGTGAGTATATCTAAATCAGTCTTATAGTTATTTTAATTCTTTTTTATTTCCTTCACAGTGAAGTTAACTTAATTGTTTCTGATTTATGAGATTATTATCTCTTGCAATGCACTTTAGTCTAGATGTATAATTTTTGTGATGGCATTATCACTTTCTTGCTAACAAATTGATTTTGCACGAATGCTAGAGCTTTTAGCTATAGTAGTCTTTGGGGAGCTATGTGTGTTACTACCTGTTAAAATATATGTGATGGTCATTGCATTAATATATTTTCCTTAAAACTCGTGACAATTAAACTGAAATGTTGAATGGTTTATGTTTAACCTTGTTACTGCCTGTCAAAGTATATGTGTGATTGTGGCTCATGAATGTGATTCTATTTTGACTTGTTTGTTTAACCTATTTTAACTTTTGTAGCAATTAATCTGAATGCTTGCTTGCCCTCCTGCATCTGAATGCTTGTTGGTTTTATTTTTAGTTTTGGGCTACTTTGTTGTTCCTCAATTCTATAAAATTATTTTTGAAAATGCATGCTGGTATTGTACATAGCTTTTTAAAGATAAGCATAGTTATTTCATTTGTTGTACATAGGCTCCTACTAGTTTAAAGTTGCTTGCCCCCACTGGCTATGCATGTCCTCCACTAGCTTGTGCATTTCCTCCACTGGATGTTTATATAAATATCTAGTACTTTGCTGTTAGTAGTACTTGAGGATAATTTTATCTTGTTCCTAGGCTTAACTCATTAACTGCTGTTAGTATAATATTTTATAGGACTTTGCTATTAGTGAATACTTCATTAACTCATATATGTATGTCTAGTATTTATAGTATTGCTGTTAACTCATTAACTCATAGTATTTACAGACTTCATTAACTAATATCTTGCTGTCAACTCATACATGTAGTTATAGTATTTATAGGACTTTGCTAATTGTCTAATTGTGTGTTTATAGTATAGTACCTATATGTTACAAGAGTTCTAGATAACTTCTTGGTGCTAGATATTTGGGACTAGTTAATTAATATCTAAAAATGAAGTGACTTTGATATGCAATAGTTAGCATATGTTTTCTAAGAAGCAATAGTAAAAACAAAAGCAATCATTTTATGACTAAGTTACAACTCAAAACGGAGTTGGGATAGTTTTGTGGAAGTGCTAGATACCTGAGTTGTTCTTAGTTGTAGATCTTAGAATTGGCATGTATATGCTTTTCTCTGTCTTTGTTAATGCTTTCCCAGGAATAAGCTAAAATTACAATTGGTCTAGAAAGCATAGATAAGATACATTGATATGAATGGTCATGATGTGGATTTATGTACATGACAATCTCTACAGATTTGGTGCACCATATTGATATGAAAACATAGATAAGAAACGTTGATATTGTATTTTCTTCCTATATTGATTTTGGTGGTTCTTTGTTTATACTGTGGAAGGTCTCATTGCAGTTCTGAGAAGTTCATGTTACATTTATACCGATAACTAAGTTTGTTTTGCAGATTCAATGGCTCTTTTGCTAGGCGAGCCATCAATCTCATAGAGCCATCAGAATAGTCTCTGTCCACAACAGTCAGCAAATCTATATAAGAGCAACCAACACCTAAATCCCTTAGTTTTGGAGCCCCTATGGCTTAGACAGATTTGTCGTAGGCTTGAATGTATCTATTGAAAGTAGTGATCATGACTTGAAAATTTTGTTATTATGGATATATATTATTGAGATACTTTCATTATCTAGATGAATGAACAATGTTACCAAATATCTATATAGCTAAGCAATGTTATGCAGTTGTATTTTAGCTCATCATTTTTGTTTGCTATTAATTTCAGCAAGTGTTACTGTTTTGGCTTGGTTCTCATGTTCTGTTGTGCTCTTACAACTAATTTTAGGAATTTCAAAAATGATTTATATACTTGAGTTGTGTAGTCGTTATCTTAAAAGTAGTTAATAGTCATAGAAATGAATTTGGAAAGACATGTTACGAAATAGGAGGTTTCATCGGCTGGTAGTTCTAAGAATTTATTTGTTGCATTTATGCTTATATCTAACTTTGATTTGCAGATGAATCTCTCTTTCTAGGCGTACAAGAGGTGCATCTATAGTTGATTAGGAAGCCTGAAATGTAAAATTAAAAGGAAAATATATATCCTATGTATTACATGAGTAAATAATATCAAATAATGAATTTTTGTGCACCATTACGTAACTATTTTGAAAATCTTATGTTCAAGTATGACATATATGAAGACATGAAAAATAATAACCAAATTTGTTAGTGATCTATGACAAGATCTTAAAAAAAGTTTATTGCATTTTCCTAATAATTTAAAGATGCATATCACTTAGTTTTGGAGTTTGAAAAGTGCACTTAGATATTTTAAACTAATTAAAAAATAATATTTAAAAATTAATCAATAATAATAATATATATTTTTAAGAGGTTTATAAATATTAATATAAAAAATATTAAATAAGAAGTATTATAAAATTATGTTATAAAACTTAAATTTCAAAATATTAAATAATACATAAAAATAAATTGAGAAATTGAACAATATATTATTTATTATTTATGTAAAAATATTTCAGTCGTTATATATATTTTATTCACTTATAATGACAAACTTAGTCAAATATATCTTTAAATTTTTTTACGAAAAAATTTTAAACAGTAAAATTTATCCAAACAGAATTCAACAAAAAACAGTTTTATTAGTAAAAAAAACAACAGCCATTTTTTTAGCAAAAGTATATAACCTGCAGTTTTTACATAAAAACTCTAAAATTTCAATTTAGGCAAACATGGTTAAATCCAATAGAGGGGTATCCAAAGAATCTAAAGATAAGACGAGAGAATTAACGGCTGTGATGGTGTCGTTATTTTCGTGGAGCAATATTAATCGTGGAATTTCTCCAGGCTGGTTCTGGAATCTAGATCTACAAGATTCCTTACAAGCAGATCTGAGAATGCGGTAAACCATTTCTTCTATTTGAAATGAAACTTTTCTGAAATGGAAAATATTTTTGTCTTTTTTAAAAACGAGATTTATTTTTTTTACTTTTAAAAAAAGTAAAAATATACAATAAAAAATCACTCCGTAAAATTTTTTAATATTTTTTAAATTTTTAAATAAATTTTTTATATATTTATAAAATATATATTAAAAAATATGAAATAAAAAAATTTGAAAAGCAGCGTTCTGAACGCTGCTCCAGACGCCCTAAATTAGATTGTGTAGAAATGGACCTAATAGAGCACATTTAGGCCCAAGTTTAGGACCGACCAACCTGTAACCGTTCTATTGAAAACACGCACTTTCCTTGCGCTTTGAAGGATATACCGCGTTGCCACATCTCGCTCCGTAAATCGATCAAATATTCTTTTGCAATCGAAGCACGACGGCGATGGCGGATTCCGCCATGTTCGATCCCAATCTCTCTTTCTTTCCCGATGAAAACATCATAAGTAACAACGATTTCGATCGCGGTCTTGATTTTGATCTCGATCTCGACAACTTCGATATTTCAGTTGATGATTTTCCCTTGGATGATTTCCTCATCTCTCCTTCCCCCCCTGCTGAATTGCTGGAGTCTATCCCCTCTGGCGAAGTCTCCGGTGTTTCTCCTTCATGTCAGACATCCGGCCATGGGTCCGGCGATTCCTGCTATGCTCAGAGCTCCGGCGATTTCTCCGGTAATCATGGATCGCCGGAATCGGGTATCTCTGCTGGTGATGAATCCTCAGGCGATTGTCAGCGGAAGAGAAAGAGCGACGAAAGGAATGAGATTGTAAACGCTAATAATTCTACTCCTGATTCTAGGTTTATTAAGGTGAGGAAATCTTCGCAGTCTTCTCATTGTAATTTTGGGACTCAGTTACAGCAGCTGAGTGAGGAAGAGGAGAAGAGAAACTCAAGGTTGATGAGAAACCGAGAGAGTGCACAGCTGTCGAGGCAAAGGAAGAAGCTCTATGTTGAAGAATTGGAGAGTAAGATAAAGTCTATGCAGTCGACAATTGCTGATCTCAATTGCAGGATTTCGTTCATAATGGCAGAGAATGCTAGCTTGAAGCAGCAGTTGATTACCAGAGGATGGCAACATTGTGCAATGCCAGTTCCGCCCCCTGGTATGCCTATTTATTACCCACGGCCACAAGGATATCTTGGACCTTTGGTTCCAATACCCAAATTGAAGCCTCAGCTGCCAGCACCTAGGTTAAAAAAGAGCAGGACCAAGAAGGTTGCTGGGGTGAGCTTTGTTGGATTGTTGTTTATGGTGCTGTTTTTTGGCAGTTTGAATCCAGGATTCTTTTCCAGTTACCACCAGGAGGATGGAAATTCGCATTCTACTGCATTGTCGGGTCAGTCTGAGGGTAAGGTTTGGAGTATAAGTGGTCATACTAGGAGGAGCAGAGATGTAGGCATGGGGTTAGATGGTACCCCGCCAAGAGGCAATGATAATGAGACATTACCGGTTCTGCTCTATGTGCCCAGGAATGGCAAACATGTAGAAATTAATGGGAACTTGCTCATTAATTCAGTCCTAGCGAGCGAGAGAGCACTAACTAACAATGAGAAAGGGACTGCTCTGGCAATTCCAGGGTCTGTGACTTCAGCACTGAGCGATCTTTCTGACTCTGATAGTAGGCACAAGCAGGAGTTGAAATCAGCCCATCTAGATGGAACGTTGCAAGAGTGGCTCTTTGAAGGATTGGCAGGTACAACAGCTCACTGCATGGTAGTTAATGCTTCTATATATGGTGTTAGATACTTGTGTTTGTAACATATTATTGCTTCTGCTTGCATGTGCATAGGAATATCATTCATACCAAATTTGAAAAATTATTTAGCCTTAATAGAAGATGAAGTAACTACTGGAGCTAGATTTAAGTTAAGGGCGTCTGGTATTACTGTGACAATGTTGAATTTCATACATGGATTTAGTTATCACAATAACAAATTGAAAACTTCTAGGAAGCTTATACAATGCCTATGAAATTTTAGTTTCATGTAAACTATCTTGAGACAGGAGAAAATGCAGATCTTTTAAGAGGTTGTTTGCAATTGTAAGAAAATTCAAAGTTGTGGCGTACTGGTTCTCGTTGCTGACTTTGTGATGAACATGTTAATCAGTTAGTTGTTTTGTTCCTTGAGCATAGGAGATTGGATCAACTCCATAATGAAGCCTTTTTGAGTGTTGAAATTAATTTTTAGTTATGAATTTCTTGGGTTTCATTCATGACTTTGATATAGATCTCTAATATTAAAAATCATACATGACCTTGATCAATCACTCACAACTTTCTGAATTAGTTAAAAAATGTTATTCCTATTTTCAATTGTAAGCTGTGATGAAGACCTTTAGAGAGCTTGTAAATTGAAGGTTGCTTCTGCAGAACCAAGTGTTCTGACCTTAGTGGTATTATTTGTTTTAAGCAAGTTCGGAAATCTGTTAATCTGCCTGACTGACGGAGCTCTATTCGTTTATGGCATAGACTTGTATTCTTCTATGCACCAAAATATGGAGGACCAAGTGGCTCATGGATAACAAAAAATTGCTTATAACTCGCGTTAACATGGTGAATTGGTCCTTTTATTTTCCTTTGTGAAATATCCTACCGTCAATCTGATGCAGAGGATTTGCATGACTCTGTCTCTAGAGCAAGAGGTTTAAAACTTAAGTTGATCTCTGGACTTGAGTAAGGGACTCTATTAAGTATCTGTAATTTAATAGATTGGTTTCAAATTAGTAGATTTTAAATATTGAGTGTTTCTTCCATTAGTACGATTAATTAGGTAAATGTTATATCGGTTAGAGATTTATGATAGTGAAGCATGTATATAGAAATCACTTTATAGATTGACAACAGTAATTTTGCATGTGTTAATATGCTCAAATGAGTATGAATGAACTTGGTTAGCATGGGTATAGAACATATAGAATATTAATGGTGTAAATTACAAATTTGCTGACTCTGTTATCTTTGCATATGAAACATGAGTTTGACCTGTGGTTGTGATGTTCATTGTTGTCATCACGTGATATTTTCATTAGTAGTAGTCTTGATGCTACCTCTTGTTTCATCATGAGAAAATAGCTGTTGGCCTAAAAAAGTATCTGAAGTGGGTATACCCTTTGTACAAAGAAAATTAATGAGTTTATTTCACCCAGTCTAAGGACTTATTTCCCTATATCAATCATTTTAGATGCTGCCCTAGTAGATTTACTTCGGCATAGTGATGAAAAGTTGTTTTAAGTATTCAGCTTAAATACATGAACCTTAGAATGTAGACCCTTAATCCCTATTTGGCTTTCATGAATTTGTGTCCATGCATGCATTAGATAGCAAGATGACAAACTATTCTTTTGGAGTCATTTTGATTCTCTGAAGCTATTCATCTTTGCGAGAATGAATTAATAGAAAGTTTGTATTATCGTAATAATTTGCTAGCATCATATTAAACGTATAAGCTTCTCTTGCAAAATTCTCACTGCAGGGCCAATGTTAAGCTCGAGCATGTGCACTGAAGTGTTCAGGTTTGATGTGTCACAATCCTCTTCAAATTGTAGTGGCATTGTGCCATCAACTTTATCCAGTAACGCGACAATGAAATTGTCTTCATTATCTTCTGAAACTCGAAGGAACAAATACAGAAAGATTCTACATACTCAACCTCTTACTGGATCAAATTTGAATGAGAACACTGGAGCAGATCATCTTTGGAAGCCTGCAAATGAAAGCAAAGTTGAAAGTGACCAATCAATTCCGCCTATGGTTGTCTCTGTTCTCCTTGATCCTAGAGATGTTGGCACTGGAGATGATGGGATATCAAAATCACTCTCCAGAATTTTTGTGGTGGTTCTTCTGGATAGTGTAAAGTACATTACATATTCATGTGTACTTCCCCTCAGAAGTGCTGGTTCTCATGTGGCGGCAAAATAAATTAGAACTTTTTGGTGTGAGTAGCTGAAAGTCTGAAACTAGTGTCTTGCAGCTTTGTCGGTGTCTATTGTATCCGCAGTTGTTACTGTACATACCCTTGTAAAATAGCTTTACAGGTGTAGATGCATCATATTTTGTTCTTTAACAAAGTCGCAGAATACTGCAAGAGCTTAAGGGTATGTTTGGCTGTATCTCCAGGTGTTTATTTTCATCAACTATTTTAATTTTTTATTTATTAAACAATTCTTCTATAGTATTTTAAATTTGTTTGGAAATTTAAAAAATAGGTAAATTATACCTAATAATATTTTATATGTTAGTATGTATTATTTTTTTAAGCGAAAAATAAGCTCATGTTCTTAAAAATTACACCAAATATTACTTTTAAGTGTATTATTTTAAGTAATTTTAAATGACCTCGGAGTGAAGCTGAAAGTGAAGCATTTTTTTACTGCTACCTATGTTTGGTATTGCTTGGTTACCGTTTGGCCACCACGTTTCTCAACTCAATATAAAGTTTGTAGGAGCTCATCAGGATTATATGTGGGGCCTGTCACAACATGATCAAGTGATCCACGGACCTTCGTCGGACTACCAATATCTTCATTCGTGGCTTTAGGTTTATTGGTTAGTCTGATCTGTAGAGAAGCCACCATCTGAAACTTTTAAATTCATCTCAAATCCTGTGAGAGTAGTTTCATATTGGATATTTGTTATGTCGTAGTCACGGATAAGAAAGGAAAGGGCATTTTAAACTTTAAAAGTACCTAGTTGGTTGACGTTAAAAATATTGTTCTAGATATTTAATGACTTAACTATGATAATAATACCTGTGAAATTTTTATTTTTGAAATATAGTTTCTTTGGCTCCCAAACTTAGATATATACATAGTTAGGACTACAATGCATTATTATTATATTACAAGAATTAGAGAAAATTTTCAGATACTATCTGATTATACATTATAGAGTCATATACAAAGGAAAAAAATTCATATAATTCTTTGTAATTCATAAAAAATCCAAATTTAAAATAAAGAAAAGATTTACTAACTGTGGCTATGTAACGCATACTATTCAAATTTTACTTTTGATAATCATTATACTGTAGTTGAAATAATTATTTTGAGTTGAATCATGCATGGTGGTGCTCATGCGATACAACGGTTTATGTGATTACAATGAATTAAATATTTAACATATTACAATCACCCCTTAACTTAAAAAAATATATATTAGAAACTCCAAAGAAATGGGATAAGATGTTTAGGCAGTTTTAGAGATTATATATTGTTAGTCCTTTATGCGTGGGAAAGATATTAGACAACGACGATGTCTGTTTTTTTAAAAGAAAAATAATATTACCAAAATAGTTAAATAGTTTTTACCTATTGATTATAATATAAATTTGCTTGGTTTGATTGAAGAGAGCATAATAATAACTATCATCACCCATTAGTCATCGTTGTTGTCGTTATTATTAATCATTATGTTAGTAATAATAGAATCTAAATTAAATAAATTGGTTGTAAAATTTATCAGATTTAATGCTTTTTAAGGATGCATATAAAATGATGTTTTGAAAAGTAAAAGAAGATAATGTTATGAATTTTATTGGAGTGCATTCCTATAATTTGTTGGAATTTTTCTAGAATTGTCTGCCCTATTTACTAATTAATACTAATTCTTTTTTGGTGCACCGATAACTATTACGTGGAGGTGAGAAACGAATAAGTATATAAAAAATTTATTTAAAAATTTAAAAAATATAAAAAAATTTTACGAAGTGAAATTATTTTTTAAAAAAGATAAAAATATTTTTTATTTCATAAAAATTCTATTTCATAAGCAATCCTAAACACCCCTACATATTAAATAGCGCCTTTCTGACCAAATTATGTTAACACAGGGCTACCTACAAAATGTTTCTCCCATCGGTTATTCATTTAAGTAGGAATTAAATGTAGAGGAGGAGATGCGGGGTATCGAACCCTGCACCTCCCCGCACGCAAAGCGGGCGCTCTACCAATTGAGCTACATCCCCGACGGGAGACTGGCTTACACCGCTACTAACCACAACGAAACTTACACACGTAAAGAAACCGAGAAAAACCTCTGACAGAAACAAAAGAAACATGGATTTCCAGGTTGTTGTCCTCGCCGGCGGCGTCTCGAAAAATCTCTCTCCTCTAGTCTCCAAGGTCCTCTCTCTCTCTCACTTGGAATTCTGTCTAATTCTCTATTTATCTCTAAACACATTATTTCCTGATTTCGATTTACAGGAAGTTCCCAAGGCTCTCCTCCCCGTTGCCAACCGTCCCGTTCTCTCCTACGTCCTCGAGCTACTCGAGTCCGCTAACCTCAAGGACCTCATAGTTGTAAGCCTTTTATCATTCTCCCTCTCCACAATTACAAATTGACAACTGCTACTACTGCTGATTTTTAAGTGTTCCGTTGAATTTGTGTGTCGTTCCTAAATAATCAAATCTTAACATGCAGGTAGTCGAAGGGGAGCATGCTGCCCTTCGTGTTGGCAGCTGGATTTCCAGTGCATATGCTGACCGTCTTCATGTTGAGGTCAGTCATGGCACTTTTGCACTTTAGAGTTTCTTCCGTTATTCTAGGTCGGTGCGAAGATGCATTCTATTGGGTTAAAGCCCTTATTTGAGAAAAGAATTGAATTGATAGATTTTGTTGACACAAGCAGGGCATTGAATATTAGCTGGTGTAAAACTCTAAGGCATTTCCCTCAAGCAAAAGATAGTTTCTAAGATCTAATAAACATGAATCTCTCAGCTAAAGAGTGATTTAAGCAGAATCCATCTGAACAAGCTCATCTCTTGCCAATATTCAAATGCACCGAAGTGTGCAATAAGTAGGATTATGGGTGTTGAGCTGATAGCTGCTTCTTGGAACTGTAGTTTTTGGTTCCTCTCACTAGATGTGATAGTATGAGTTGGCTCCAAAGCATTGCCCAGGAAACTTGTTGATCAGCTCATATTTGCTTCTTTCCAATTTATTTAGTCATCCTTAACTGCTCTCATGTAGTGTTGTTGCCTAACTTTCATGCAAATGATAAGATGTTTCAGAATACTTCTAAAGAACATTCTAATTTTTTCATGACTGTAAGTTCCTCTATTTATTGCCTATCAGGTAGCTGAAGTCCCTGAAGATGTTGGGACTGCCGGTGCATTGCGTGCTGTGGCTCATTGCCTTACTGCAAATGATGTTCTGGTAAACTATCTCTTGGGATCTGCTTCTTATACGAGTCCCCCAGAAATTCCTTATCTCACAATAATGCGATGTTGTTTCTAGGTTGTCAGTGGCGATCTTGTTACTGATGTCCCTCCTGGAGTAGTGGCTGCGACTCACAGAAGACATGGTGCTGCATTAACTGCATTACTATGTTTTACTCCTGTTAGTGGTCCTTCTGAAGGGGGATCTTCTAGTGGGAAGGACAAAGCAAAAAAGCCCACTCAACATAACATGGTCGGACTAGACTCAACAAAACAGTCTTTGTTATATATAGCTACAGGTTTTCTTAATAGACTTCACTTCAAATTCTCTTTGTAACTGTCATATAGAGTTGTTGACATCTTATTCAAACATTCTACATCTTTATAGGCACTGAAGTTGAGAAGGTTATTCGAATCCAGAAGCGTATACTTCAGGGTTTAGGTCAGGTATAGGCTATCTGGAAACTTATCCTCCCATTTGCATATTATTTGTTTGGGCCCAAATGCATAGTTAATTCGCAGCCTATATGTATCTTGTAGGCATTTTTTACCGCAAATGTATTAATGGGCTACCAAATGATAATTGAGAATATACATGCTCTAACAAGTCATGAAGTGTATAAGTCAATATCCATTTCAAGTGGTCATGAAGATAATGTAGCCTCTCATCTGAACATGGTGTTACAACAATGGCGATGGAACACCACTTCCTCTAATTTTTATTCTTCTTCTTGATTGCACTTTTGGGTGTTGAATGCCATTTGGTATATATGTTCTTTCATTATTCCCGTTTCAATGATGAGGATGTTAGCATCAAAATCCAATTATGCTGTTGTGCACATGTTTTAGTCTAGCTGGTACTAAATGACCATGCTTTATGAATATGCCATTAGACATTTAGACTGATAGCTTTCCTCTCCAGGAATATTTTTTAATTAAGTTGTTGTCACAGATAAGTGAAACTTGGTAACAAGTCTATTGATGAGTCTTTGATAAGGGATATAAGGACACAATATGAGATTGCAACTTGGCTATGTGATTTATCTACGTATCATCAGCTGACTGAACAGTGTTTTGGAATGTCTATATTACTTGAAACTAGAAAGAAACTTTCTAAAAGCTTTGTCTTTGTAATTTGTTACCTCACCTGAATTTGTGATAATTGTTGCATAATAGAGCTAAACTGTAATGTATTAATAATGTTATGGTGCTGAATGTTTGTTGATGAGACCATGCCTGCAGATGGAAATCCGCTCTGATCTTATGGATGCTCATATGTATGCTTTCAAAAGGTTAGTCTCGATATGAAATTTGAAGATAGGTCATTTACCTATTAGACAAATTGTTTGTAGGGCAGTTAATATGGCATTCTTCTACCAGGATTGTTCTTCAAGAGGTTTTAGACCAAAAGGAATCATTTCATAGCATCAGGCGAGATGTAGTTCCATACCTTGTGAAGACTCAGCTGGTATTCAAGCACTAGTTACTTTACCTTTTATCTCACGTACTATTTTTTCTTGATATTTGCTACCTCATAATCTCCAGAGGTCAGAGATATCAGATAATGGAGTTTCAAAGGTTGAAGATGGTTTTAATGGTACAGTTTCATCACAGAAGAACTTAGGATGGCTCTCTAAACATAGGGAAATTGCACCTTCTCATTTCCAAGAACTGCTCCCTGCAACTGTTGATGACTCTGCATCTATCTCAAAGACACATAAGTGTTGCACTTACATAGCAAGCAAAAGCAATTATTGCTATCGGTTAAACTCTATTCAAGCATATACTGACATTAACCGTGACGTAAGATTCTATGTTGTAGTGAATTATTGATAACATATTTCTTTGCTTGTAGACATTGACTACTTTGTTTTCTTAGGTTATGATGGTTTATACTGAATTTGATTTTTGGATGCAGGTTCTGGGAGAGGCTAGTCATCTATCTGGGTATTCCTTTTCTGCACAAAACAACATTGTTCATCCTTCAGCAGAGCTTGGTTCTAAAACCACTGTATAGCATCAACTTTATCAATGGTTCAATGACTTTCTTTTAGGCTGCGGTTTCTTTTCCTCTACTGTTTTCAAGTCACAACTTCTTAATTCGACACATAAATATTATCTGTTAGCTTATGTATTTCCTATCTTTAGAAAATTTGGCGTACTTCTTTTATTATTTATATGTAAGTAGGTCAATGTTTCCTTCCCAAAGTCCCTTCTAGAGTCCCTTCACTTTGAAATCCATCATCCTTTTCTAACACCCACTGAATGGCCTTGAGGGGTGAATTTCACCCAAAAACTACTGGTATAGATGGAGGACTTATCGTATAAGCGCCAAATTATTTGTTAGTTATATACCTCCATTGTTTTAAATTACATTGAAGACACAATTCATGTAAATTGGTGCAGCTTCAGAAAAAAGGCTGTGCGAATTACCTGACTTGACTTCCCTGCGATTTGGTATGTGAAGCCTTATGCCCCACTCTCCATGATGAACCAATCCTATTCAAGTGGCAGCGCTGATGTTTGATTTAATCGTGGGTGTGCTTTACATTCCTATCTAGGCGTGAGAGAAGACTTTCATCAACCTTGGCATTAGCTCCCACCCAAAGGAAAGAGTCAAATTAGAAAATTAAAAATAAAAAATAATAATTGGCAAAAATTATGTTGGTGCATCCGCAATGGAGTAAAACTTGGTGTTCTGATGCTAGTCCCAAGTTTAGTTCCGAAAGTTCAACCTAGCAGGCTAGATAAAATTAACTGACCATTCTCAAGCTAAAATTTGATTCTGATCCACCTTTAGCATGGGAATTTTTCTTACTAAATATTACTCTGTGGGCTGAAGAAATTTGTCATTTAGCATGTTTTCTTTTTCAAAGAATCATATGTTGAAGAACCGTATCCTAATGAAAGGTAGACGTGTTCATACGAGTATGAAAACTAAAACCTACATGCCATGTCTTATAATACATTCACTACCACTCCAACTAATAATGACCTATGAATCTCATATTGTCTGCGTTTCTCTTTTCTTCTTGTGCTTTTTGTGATCGAACTTATGTAATTCAGCTTCTGATTGTCTTTTAGGTTGGACCGCAGTGTATGCTTGCCGAAGGTTCAAAACTAGGTGACAAGTGCAGCGTAAAAAAATCCGTCATTGGTCGCCATTGCAGAATCGGTTCAAATGTCAAGGTAACTAACTGGAAAGAGAATTGGTTTAGGCTAGTTTCATCAACAGATCTACCTACTTTGGTATATGTCTTCACTTATAAGTTTATTCTCTGTATGCAAGTTATGCCAAGTCAAAGTTACTTGACCATTTTCTAACTCATGGTTTGGCTTATATATTTTTTATATGCAGATTGTCAATTCAGTTGTTATGAATCACGTAACTATCGAAGATGGATGCTTGGTTCAAGGTTCTGTAATATGCAGTGATGCGCAACTCCAGGAGCGTGTTGTTTTGAAAGACAGTCAGGTACCCTGTTACTCTAACCTCGTCTTCTATCATCTTCCCTATCTGCCTTTCACTCTTATCGAATCAGAGAGGTCATTGTGTTACCATCCTGCATTTCCGTCCCAGCGATTAATTGATGTACCTGTGCAAATTGTTGGCTTCCTATTAATAGCTACCTAGAAATATCATCTGTTTTACTTAAGGAACATTTTCAATGAATAAGGTGCTTAATGAATACATTAGAAACTTTTTTGAATTGGACAGTTACAATACTCTATTCTGTTCTCACTGTCATCCACTTGTTACTTAGTCGATTGGTGCTCACTTGTTATAAGTATTACTTTGTTCACAGATAACTAGTCATGGATCAAGATTTGGGGTCCTTTTGTTGAAAATTAAGTTACTAGGTTCGTTGCTGAGTATTACTTGGATATTCTGAACCAAAAAGTTGGTGATGGCGCTAGAGTGGACTCATAGCTGTACACATTTTAAACAATAGTTTCTGCTTGGAGTTTCCTAATTGAAACATATGCAGCAGTGCTAGAAACTTTTCTTGTCACATCCAAAAATGTTTTAGGTACCATAGGATAGTATGTTGAGCAAGTCTTTTTTGCTTCACATTAGAAGTTAAATTTGTGGTAGTGTGGAATTATGGATAAGTTTAATTGCCACGTTCTATATCTGTTGTAAGAATTCTGTCACTACATTTTTTTACATCTTAGATTCGAAGTGAATGCAGTTTTTCATGAGTTCCTTCTTTAGAATTGCTTCTTTCCTGCATTATCAGGTCAACGAGCATTTCTTTGATCTGCTCTGGTATATTCTTTGCAGGTTGGAGCAGGTTATACTGTCACTGCTGGTAGTGAGCACAAATCAGAGTCTTTGGCAAAGATCTAGTGTAAACCAATTCCGTAAGTTTATATTTTCAAGTTCTACACTTCATATCATCCCTGTTCTGTGTTACTTGAATTTTTTAAATACATTTTAAGCTATTGAAACAAGCAACTGCTGATGCAATCTTGATGTCTCATTGTTTCTGTGGAACACATATTTCCCAATTCCAGTGTTTGCACACCTTAGTGTTAAAACATTTTTTTATGCAATTTCGTCAGTATTTCATTGGGCAAGTTAGTCTACCAACTACCTCCTTTTCGTTTGTCTTGTTTGGACTTTTAAGATTGAAAGTTTGGAACATGTTTGGGCTCTAGGAAAAGTAAACTTTAATTTCTCTTTGAAGAATTAATGGGACATTTGGGAGTGCTTATGAATGGAGCTTTTCATGAATAAATTGTATTTTAGAGATACTTGGGAAAACGAGCTCTATTTTGTTATCTAAAAAAATAATAAAAATAAGTAATAACAAGATCTTACGACATACAATGTTTTTGTATTTTCTAAATTTTTAAATAAATTATGTAGAATATTCTAAAAGATTCATTGGAAAATGCGAAATGAAAAGTTGGAAAGAAAAGCTCTTCAAACGGACTGCCAAACGATCTCTAAACACAGTTGGTGCTTCCCATACTATGAAAGTTTAAGGAACTATTGACTGACTACTGCTAAAATATAGAAATTTTACAAACTCGACTCTGTGTCGAAACGATGTATTTTTTTTCTTAAATTTTATTTATCACAAAAACTTTTAGTTGGATGCTTTTTTTTTCATGGGTGTTTTTAGTTGTACTGCAGAGGTTGCCTTGCTGACTATTTTGGTTTCATGGTTCTCCAGAATGTTTTTATTGAGGTGAAAACTTGATAATCTCAGTATATGCAAAACTGGGAATTGTGCAGCTACAGTGTAGAAATCTGGCATCACCACGATCTGATACATTGAAGCCTGTAGCTATGGGAGTACTCAACTTAAAAAGTTTCTACGAACTTTCAACTTTTACATCCCTTTCTGAAAGGAAATGCGCACACATGACGTACTATGAAGGGTGCTTACTCAATAATATTAAATATTAGGAGCTCATGTTTATTCAATAATTTTGGTTGTAAGTATTTAGTGTTTGCTTAAAATCTTAAATTTTGGCCATTTGCCTTTCTTCTGTTTGCAATACATGTGCTTTCTTGTATCCGCCCTATTTGGGTCTGTTCCTACTCCTGTCGACAACTCTTTGATTGCATCCCTCACAATTTTCTGAAAGCTTCACTTTTCATTCTCGGAATAGAAAGAAACAGTTACTTTTATTAGCCAAAACTTAAACCAAGAATGTTTAGGGGCTTGAATCCTCTCTAGTCCAAGGATATTAGGTGCAGTCTGTTTCCTCAGGTGGATCTTCCGTATTCCTTCTTCACAATCTATGCAACCTATGAAACCTTCATAGGTTGCACAGATTGTGAAGGCGTACTGAAGATGCACCTAAGAAATGGACTGCACCTAATATCTTATCTTATTGCTCTGAGCTTATTTATGATCTTCAATGGGGGTGTTTGGCAGTGCTTATAAAATGAAGTTTTTTTAAAATGAAAGATATTTTTGTCCTTTTTAAAAAACGAGCTATATTTTTTTTACTTTCAAAAAAATAATAAAAATATATAATAAAACGATCTCATTCCGTAAAATTTTTCTA
The DNA here is from genome assembly GCA_019914995.1 of Acanthochlamys bracteata. Classification (NCBI taxonomy): domain Eukaryota; kingdom Viridiplantae; phylum Streptophyta; class Magnoliopsida; order Pandanales; family Velloziaceae; genus Acanthochlamys; species Acanthochlamys bracteata. The sequence goes on along the minus strand of CM034140.1, from coordinate 4,429,534 downwards.
CACTTTTTAAATTTTTAAATAAACTTTTTATATATTTTAAAAATATATATTAAAAAACGTGAAATAGAAAAAAGTTGAAAAAAGTTAATAAGCTGTTTTTCAAGCGCAGCCCCAAACAGCCTCTATGTATGGAACTGTAATCGGCTTGAATTTAAACTGAGTGCATTAGTGGAATGATAATATTATTGAGCGGAAAATAATACTCTTCAGTAATACTATGATGCCTCCATATGTATCTCATTTGTTACATTTTACTCCAAATTCATCGATCACCTATTTCAAGAGATCTATTTTAACCGTATTTGCTAGATCAAGGGTTACCTAAAGGTGCTAGTAGTACTACTAAAAGCTTTTACAATCAGATTCCAACTTCAAATTCCTTTCAGAAGTTTAATAAATATTTGGTTGTGTTTTGATTTACCACTTCTCTTTTACCGTAAATAAAATTCACAAAAGAGACAAATCTCTAGCCAGTTCGAAGAAAAGTAAAGATAAAAGAAGCTATAACGAATAAAGCGTAACTTTAAATCATAGATTTTAATCTCACAGTTTGACTCTCGACGATCCTAAATTCTTAGTTCGAAGTACAACGTACCTAGTGCTGAACTCAGAGGCTGCAACTGCTCTGACCGGACTCCATCGCTCTCCGTGCAAGCAAAAGTTGCAATTGTCAAGCAAGTTCCTTACGTAGTATGTCTAATGTTCGCTCTCCTCTGCGACAGATAGCTTTTTACTCGCTCTTGAGAAGGTGTACAATATTGGCAGGGTTTCCAAGTGATGACACTAATGAAGTTGCCCGAAATTGTCAATGCGAATGTGTTCGTCGGACTTTCTGTGACTTCCTCTGATATCCATTCCAAAAAATTAGAGAGGGTCTTATGCAAAAGAAGCTTAGTAGAAAGACACAATCTCTGAAATAAATCTTTTTAAAAAATGAAATAGGAAGAAGAAAGTCTGACAATGCGCGTCTTTGAAATGCAAGAAAGAATAGTTATATTTTTATGGCCACTTTGAATATGCATTACGCTAGAGGTATGTATCAACATATCGATTCTGATAGTGTTCCTAACGGAAACAACTATGTAGAGTAGCATCTTTTTCAATGTAATAGGTAACCCTTGAACTTCCAAAGTAATTGAGGTTATTGAAACTGTGACATTTTAGATGGCAATTTAGATTTATGAATCGGTTTCGACTCATATAATAACCGAGTCAAAATCGTTCAATCTTAATCCGACTTATTTAATAACTGGCTCAATTTCGGATCAACTTAGTTAGTAATTAAATTTATTAAAATAAAAAATTATAAATATTAATTTTTAATAATAATATATATATATTATTAATTAATAATATATCTAAAAAAATATTAATTTTGATAATATTTATAAATTAAGTAAAAAATAGTTAAATTAGGATAAATTAAGAAAAGTATATATATAAATTAAATTCAAATTTTATGTTATTATTTTAAATATTTCCTAATTATTAAATAATATATACTATAATAATTATACGTGTTAAACGGGTCAACTCAAATCCGACCTGAATTTATTAGTTTTCAGGTCAATTTCGAGTCCACCAGAAATCGGCTAAGATTTGATCTAAATTCAACTTTTTTGAATCGATTTCGTGGGTCGGGTTAGAAATTTCCACTAAACAATTATTTGAAAATTGCCACCTACTTTTCTATTACGATGTTTAGGCATTTCTAGACCCAGCTTGGTTTCGCTTCAAAGGGTTATTTGAAAGTACTTATGAAAAATCTTTTATAAATTGGAGGATATTTTTGTCTTATTTTGAAAAATAAGTTTTATTTTTTTATTTCAAAAAATAAATATAAATAAGCAATAATAAGATTTTATGACGTAAAAATTTTCTAAATTTTTAAAATTTTAAATAAATTCTATAATATTGAAGAAAATTTATTAAAAAGTATAAAATTGAAACTTTTTTTTGGAAAGCAATGTCAAAAGCACCCTGAAGCGGGTTTGGCACTTGGGCTGCTAGGCTCTTTGTAGGGCATGTATCCGACAATATGGCTAAAGAGCCCTATGTGTTAGTAAAACATGCAAATTCAACTCAAACGGGCAGGGATAAATTGAATTGATATTTTAAAATTTTTCGAATAGTAGCGATTCCTACAGGTAGCAGTTTAGACAGTTGGCTAGGTTATGATAGGTCCTGTAGAGAACTATTAACAGAACAGAAGGTTTTATAATAAGTAAACTTAATAGTAAATCAAAGCAACTAAGGAGATTTATGTGGTTCGATAAATCTCTTTGCCTACATCCACGGTGCTCTATCACAAGAGCAGAAGGTTCATTAAATTTTAACAAGTTACACTTACCAAGAGCAAAGCACTTAACCAAACACACTTCTCTTATAGGTACATTGTACCAGATAACAATTCACAGCCTATCGGACACATATGTCGTCCTAAGTAGACAGCTAGCCTTGTTACAAAATTAATGAAGACATATCAGTCTTCTATGGAGCCCATTTTACAAGTGCTCCAAGCACTTAGTCTTTGCTTTATAGACAGAAGGTTAACACAAGTTAGGCACATGATTAATCTCTATACAAAAGTGAACTTGTGGTCAACAAATTGAGATGATAAAAAAGGCTACAACAATTTTAGTTCTCAGATTGGAAGAATGAATTTTGTGTATTGCTCTTTTCCACCTTTTTCAATTTTTGCTCACTATGTTCTTTTTTTTTATTTATATTCTCCAATTTCTTCTTCTTTTGTCTTCTCTATCTGCAGGCCTGAGCTTCTTGAAGTCTTCCGCCATAATTCTTTCTGTTAGAGTCTCTCAGCCTGTGGCAGTTTTCGAGACTGTTTCTATAGAGCTTTGAATTCCCATTGAAGCTCTCTCCCTCTGCTATTATTGAAATATCTAGCAGTTTTCTAGTTGCCCCATCATTTGACTTCATTTAGTTGGATTAGTGTAAGTTTTTAGATCAGCATTAAATGCATCGATGAGAAAATTCAAAACTCTCGCTTAATTGCTGCCCACTTGGTCCAACTAAGATGGTTTCTTTTATTTCGAGTGGACCTCGCTGACTTATTTCTTATTTTCTGTCTCTCAGTCGAGTCGGAACATAAGTCACTCCTGTGTATTCAAGACTCTCGCTTGCATTAAGATAATTATCTTAGTTTTCGTAGCTTGATTTGTAATTTTCTTCAGTAATGTAAAAATTCTGAATTTTGAGCTAATGATTGAATTTTGTGATATCGGTGAAAGTAATAATCCTCTCTGTTTGATTTTTTGATATGTACTAAGGATGTAGCATCTATATAGCTGACTGCTCCTCTGTCTATGTATGCTTAATTTTTTGGGTGTTTCACTTGTGTTTTGCTTTCACTCTTATGCGGATTTTGTTCATACGCCTTATACAGGATTTTACATATAGGTAGCAGCGAAGTAAGTAGTTGTACGTGATTGTCTATAAGTGAAGAATCTCTATGAGTTATAACTGATTTGTTGTCTGCAAGATGTAAGATAAATCTTATTTGTAAGATCCTGCAGAATTTAATTTTATTGTTTAGTTCATCTTAAATCATAAACTATAATTTTTAATTATTATTATCATTAAATTCAATCTTGAGATTCTAATACTACGACCGTTAAATAGCAGAAAAATAAATACTATTCCTCATAGTTGTCAAATCCGGACCGACCCGTCCGAATCAATCCGGACCGTAAACCGATCCGGGTTTGCAAAAGAACCATTTATGCAATCGACCCGTTTTGACCCGGTTTGACCCGTTCGACCTACTTCAACTCAGTCGACCCGCCCGTCCGGATCAAACCGGATTGAAAATTCTTTTTAAAAATTATTTAAAATTTTTTAAATTGATGATGTATTTAATGCAAAAATAATTATTAATAGCCCTATGTTAAAAAATAATATGTAGTTTAGATCTTGCATTTGGATGTGATAATGCAAAAATATAATTTATTATGTCTTATTTGTAAATATCAATTACTATGATTTTTAAATTTTTATATTGTAAAATATTTAGACTCAAATATGTATACCTAAAAAAATTAGTTATATCTTTTTTATAATTTATCTATTTTATAGTTTATCTTTTTCTAATATCTTAATTTATTTAAATATTTTTCATTATAAATTTAGTTGTTATTATTATTGTTGGTGGTGGCAATTATGGTGCAATATTTTAATTTTCGGTGTAATTATTATTACTGTTGTTGTTTATAGTAATGGCATAATAAAAATATTTTAATTTTTTATTATGATTGGTATAGCTATTATTATTGGTAGTGTCATTGGCAGTAGATTTCTTACTATAATTATTATCATTATTAGTTAAAAATACTTTAATATTATTGACCCGATGGTTCAATCCGAGAACCGTGATCCGGACAATTTTTCGGTTCGATGTCTGATTCGGTTCTTACAACTATGCTATTCTTTTTATTCATTTTGATCATAATGCAAATCAAACTTAATGGTGGCAATTGAGCAGTACATTTTTAAATCCAAGCCGATTATAGTTCCCTACAGAGAAAATTGTAATGAACTCTAGCAATTACATAGGACATTTAGCTGGAACACAAAGTATGTCATAAAATAGTATTCTTCTATCATAAGAACTTGCAGCTTTTGTCGCCATGCCTGGGGTATATTTGGACGTACTTATTTGCCCACATAAGCCATTTATAAATACTGTACAATGTTTTGGAATGTTTGAAATGAGGTCTTTTTTTCAAAAGAGGCTGCTTATAAAATTTGACTTTTCGATAAGCCGAGAATCATAGCTTTCGATTTTTTTTTTTTTGGATATTTTTGCTCCTGTATAATTTAAAGGTTCTGTTCGTATCCCATATTAACATAAAATTTATTATTAATTAAAAAAATATTCAAAAATTGATTATATTGAAATATATATATATAGATATATATATATATATATTAATGTATAACTGATTAAAATTTCGATTAAAAATTAAAAATTTATGATCTTAAAATTATACATTACCAAAATGACTACATTTTTTTTTAAAAATCATTTTTTTAATAGATGATCTTAGTCGTAAAAAACTAAAATTATGATTTTTTATAATTTAATACTATTTTAGTTTGAAGAGTTTTTTATAATTAATTGAAACTTGAAAAACTTTCTGTAAAATTAAAGAGGGTTTTTTAACCTTTAAGAAAGTTTTTGTAAAACTATAATTTTAAAGAGTTTTCTATAAAATACAAGTTTCCATAAAATTTATTAGAAAAAATCTCTAAGATTTTTATGTAGTAAAAATTTTTTATAAAAACTCTAACAAAGTATTTAAAAAAATTTTAATGGTATTACAAGAACAATTTATATAAAACTAACTGTATGTAAATCTAACAATTCTATTTTAACTTCGGTTTTACGATTTAGGTCCAATCTCATTCAGAAATTGGCATTACCACGACGAAAAGCACCCATTTCGCAGAAGGCTCTCACAATCAAGCAAATCGCTCCACACTCCCCATTTGACATTGCGTTCCGAATAAGCAATTTTTTAATTTTTCATTTCATATTTTTCAATACCCATTTTATAAATATATAAAAAATTTATCTAAAAATTTTTAAAATATAAAAAAATTTTGCGTAGTAAAAATTTTTTATTATATATTTTTATTATTTTTTTAAAAATAAAACAAAATAAAACTTATTTTTAAAAAAAGATAAAAATATTTTTTATTTTAGAAAGGCTCCATTTCATAAATACTCCCAAACACCACTAGTTATACGAGTAATTGCTCTCAAGCTAATTTGTAAAAATTAGAATATAAGCATCCCAGCAATGAACCTTCTTTCCCAAAATCTAGCAATCCATCATTTCTGTATACCCTCTATTAAACACTTTTCCAAGAAGCAGCTAGGTTCAGTTTACCAGGAAGGTAAGAAAATATAATAACATACAATAAGGGCAAGGGAAGCAAAAAGCTGTGCTGCAGCACGGTAAAGTCCCTGCTTTTTAGCTCGAATATAATAAAGGTTAACTAGCGCTGTTTTGTTGAAGGAAGCAGGCAGTCATACATATTTGCCATGCGCGAAACAATAGAAAGTTTGTGCGCAGGTTTCATGTCCGGTCTTGCTAGGTCAGTGATGTCCTCTCTCAAACTAGAAATAAAAAGAAATAGATAATTTTACTAAATCGGAAGCTAGAATTTTCTTTTCAACACTCAAAAGTGTATGATACTAACCTTAGCCATTCACCGGTTTCTTTTGCATGGCTTTCCACAGCCTTATATAGCCTATCCAAACTGTACAAGACCAAGCCAAACATGCAGCGGGCATCTTCCTCCTGTACGAGTATATATAGTCAGAAGAAGATAGCATTGCTCTTGATTCTTTTCTAATCTTATCAGAAGAAGGAACCCTCAGGTAAATATCTTGGCAAATATGCTCAGGGACAGATTTGTAGCTCAAAAAGATCCAAGTTAACATATTTGTTTATAAGATATACAAGCTGAACATATTATAGTTTAACAAAGTAAAATCAAAGCTAATGTGCCATGTGCCCATTTATCTTCCTACATTCTATTCTTGTATACTGTATAAATAACGAAGTTCAAATAATAAATCATAACTTGAGTATGAGTGGTCATCTTATATATTTATAAATGATGTTGAACTTCAAAAAGATCATGGGATCAAATCATTATAGAAACATTAATAAATGCATATTTTTTGACAAAAACCAAATAACAAAATTTATAAAGTTCACAGAAACTGAAAATTTTACTTTACAAACAATTTTTAGAATGTAGTTAGTGCTAGCAACTTAAACAACCAAGCTAAAAGTTCCACCATAATACCAATCTTTTGGCTCTCCGTACTTTTCAAACATGTTAAAATAACTCAACCAATATGCAAAACTTTAGATACTGTAATTTAGACTTTAAAAAAGTAGATCAGGATAAGTTCGAAAGTCAAGTATACCTCAAAGATTTCTGTGAAAAATTTAAAAGGCTCTGAAGCATGGGACATGTACATGCTAGTATACTATTTGTATACTACTGATTTTTATCATAAAAAATAATATCTTGATTTTTGAGTTCCATGCTAGAATTATCTTAATAACAGACAGGTGTTATGGGTACAACAAAATTTTTATTTGGCTTAAATCCAAATTTGTATATGTATTCTTAGGTTTTGTCATCTTTATCCTATACGCTACTTTTCTTCCATCTATTACAAAGAAATTGTTAAAATTGTCATTGCTGTTAACAGGATTTGCTCAGCTATTACTATATCCGTTAAATAAAATTTTTTATTCTCATGCGGCCACAAATATGCCCCACTAATCTGGAATTTTTTTAAAATTTTAATATATATTTTTTCTCTCTTTCTTTCCGGTCTCTTGCTTTTTCTCCACCTTCAGTTATCTCTCTCCCGCGCCTCGACCGCAGGCAGCCAGTGAAGGTGGAAACAGAAAAAGAACTCAACCTAGACCAAATAACAAGAATCTCAACAGCGTCAGCATGTAGATTGTGTCTAATGAGGTTAATCTCAGCAAGCTTACCGCTACAGTTAGAAACAACAGCAACAATAGCTCTATTGATATTGCTCCAGCTCAATTAAAGCAGCTCCATTTTCGTTACACGCAAGTAAGAAGCAATAGAAAGGCAATCATCCAAAAAGAAGTAACACAACCACCATTGCAACGCAACACCCAAAAAAACTTCCTTTGCCAAAGCCGCATGTCACGCATTGAGAAGTTAGGCCAAAATCCACAACGCCAACATCCACACCAAGATGGCACCCATAAAATGACCCAAGAAAGTGTATATCCTAGAGGATTATGAACTTCTCTAGAATATCTTAAATATTTTGTATGTAAGATATTTGTAAAAATATTTTAATACAAGTCTTCAGAGAAGCCTTCTCTACCATTAGATTAGAGCAACCACCACTGTCTATTAGAAAAGCAGGATGCTATAATTAGGGAGCAACATTCCTCACTTGGAACCATCAAGCGAGTTATAATCATTAAGCTCTTGTAAGCATCTGAACATCCTCGTAAAACTATTCTTCATCCATACCTTTATTTTTTGCTCCGTTCCTCCAATATTCCTTCGGAGTACTCTAACGGTATGTTTGGATACATGGTTAAGAAATAAGAGTAAGATAATAGATTGAAAAAATAATAAAAGGACGGATAGGAAAGGGTGATTATTTAACTTTACAATATTTGGATATATAGTAAGGGTAATAAACTAACTATGTTTGAATAGATAGGTAAGTGAATAAGTAACGAAAATAAATTTTTTATAAAAAACTCAAATGCCCTTTTTATTTATATTAATCTAACTTTTATTAATATAACTTTAAACTAATTTAATTAAGAAAATTTAAATTAATTTTATTAATATAACTTTTAAATTAATTTATATATTAATTTAACTTTTTTATTAATGTTTGATATAATTTAATATAATTAAATAAAATTTTAAATTAAAAACTTTGATCATATAGTTTTATTTTTTTTTATCAACTAAAATCAATTAAAATTAAATAAATATATAAATTACAAATTATTATAATAAAAATTAGCAAATTCCCTTCTTGTCACCATGTGTACCCACTAATTTAGTTGGTACACATTTCACCATCAATTCACCACAATGTTATCACCACCACCACTTTCCTATCTTTAATGAAATAAAACAAACATGGTTAAAATGGTGAAATATTTCACCATCACCATCATTCACCACCAAAACCTATACTCCAAACAATGCCTAAGCCTTACTTAACAACTTAGGATAAAATTTGTTTAAATGTCTCTATTGAAATCGTAGCCTGTGACAGTTGATAGCAGATGCCGGTCTCTGATAGTGAGGAGACTATGCAACGACATGTAGTAATGGCCACGCTACACCATTACGAAGAACGTGCCACAAGAGCATGTTCGCGGAAAGAACAAGCAGCTCGTAACAACTAATGCTCATAGCAAGTCCAAAATTCCATTTAGCGATATTGTGAAACCACAATTGCTGATTTTGGAACAAACCATTTTTTCTAATGCTGAGGAGATTAGTGGATGTCTTGATGACTTAAAGTGGAATATACGGAGATCACCCAAACGCTGAATACATCCATTTAAGAATTACCAATCCTTTCAAGATGAACCTTAGCACTCACATGCAAGATGTCTCTATCCTGCACAATTTCGTACAACACGAAATATGCGTTAACGTCATTAAGATAGGTAAGTTTGCTAATATTAGACAATGCAAAAGCGTAGCTTTGCTACCCTCCTATTTCTATTACCGCCGTCAACACATGGAGGTACAGGTAGTCAAACCATCCACTTACAATGACGTCAGGAATGCTAACTTTGGTACAGAACTTCCTTTTCGGTAATGAGCATTATTTTATGCTATACGTGTACAAAACGAAACCATTAAGAATAACTACTGCTGCCTCTTTTCTTCGCCATACAGCTCATTTATGGTGGCGTAGCAGACATGCTGACATAGGCAAATGTTTTTGCAATGTTAACACATGAAAAGACTTTAAACAAGAACTTCTAAAGCATTTCTTCCAAGCAATGCAGAGAAAGAGGCTCATGGCCATATAAGACGACTCAAATAAATTTAGATCCATCAGTGATTATATTAAGAAGTGTACCACTCTTTTACTTTATAGATGGCATCAAGGATTAAGCAAGGAAAGAACTAGAGCGGCATGGTGTGCAAAACTTGCATACTGCCATGTCGAATGCAGAGTCACTTACCGATTACTTTTCTTAATCTAAGAAAAAGAGTAACTATGATAAAAGTAGAGATAAACGAAAACGGACAGCAAAATCAAGGCTGCAACATTGAGGACACCAAAAATCTCATGGTCATAAAACTAGGCACGATAAGCCAACTCAAAGCAAGAGTAGGGCACCGAAACCAACGTGCTTCATCTATAATAGACCGCATTGGGTACAAGATTGTGTAATACGTAAACTTCTCTAACACCATAACATTTCAACTCGAGGAGTCACTAGCTGAAGAGTTAGAACTTAGAAGCATGTTTGGGTTATCTCCAACAACTTGGGGCGCTTAAATGCAGCTATTCACCGCCGAAGCCACCGCCAAAAAAGACTTATGCTCATGTCCACTACCAGTATAGATAAGACACCTCATTCCCTACTTGACATAGGAAGCACCCACAACTCTATACCGAAGAGGAGGCTAAGAGGCTAGGGCCTGAAAGGAGGAAAAGAGAGCAGCACAGTGAAAGCAGTAAACTCAAACGGTAAGTCCCATACTAGTAAGATAGGCTATCTCTAAAGGTATATTTGGATTATGATTATTGACGGTGAATGGTGAAGCATTTCACCATTTTAACTATGTTTGTTTTGGTTTCATTAATAGAAAAGAAGAGAAATTATTCCCTTTCCCTCACCATGTTTCATGGTGAAATGTGTACCCACCAAATTGGTGGGTACACATGGTGACAAAGAGCGAAGCAAATTTGCTTCCCATTTTGTCCTTTTATCTTTTTATTTTTTTAATTATTTAATATTTATTTTAATTAGATTTTTAATTAAATATTTATTTTAATTCATGTGTTATTCTTTATTTTAATATTTATAATTTATAATTCATATTTATTTAAGTTTAATTGATTTTAGTTGGTAGAAAAAAAAATAAAACTATATAATCAAAATTTTTAATTTAAAATTTTATTTAATTTTGTTAAATTATATTACACATTAATAAAAAAATTAAATTAATCTAAAAATTATATTAATAAAGTTAATTTAAATTATATTAATTAAATTAGTTTAAAGTTATATTAATAAAAGTTAGATTAATATAAATAAAAAGGGCATTTGAGTCTTTTATAAAAAATTGACTTTCGTTACTCATTTATTTACCTATCTATCCAATATAGTTAGTTTATTACTCTTACTATATATCTACACATTGTAAAATTAAATAATTAATCTTTTTTATCCGTTCTCTTATTATTTTTTCAATCTATCCTCTTATTTTTAATTTCTTAACCATGTATCTAAACATATACTAAGGAGAATAAAGACGTGATGCTGGTCAAACTTTCGAAAAGGGGTTACCCCCACGTCGCAAGGTTCACCAAAGAGCACATCCAGAATTTAAATATGCTTTTTGTCAATTCATTGATCCCGATCAGAAAGTTGAAGGATTACGGCGAGAGCGTCATGAACATAAGTGGAGGAAGATGTCATGCTGAAAAGTTGGACCATAATTTACACCAAAATCACACCCACAAAGACCCAAGAAAGCTTATATCCTAGAGAATTATAGACTTCTCGATAATATTTTAGGTATTTCGTATAAAAAATATATTGTAGTGCTTTTGAAATCACTACTATTAGTTTAAATCACTATAAATATGTGGCAACATCCCTCACTTGAAATCATCAAGGGGATGCTTAGTAGTGCTTTTGAGAATGAGTTTTTTTTCAAAACAAAAAATATTTAAAAATAAGCTCTACTTTTTCTATCTCAAAAAGTTAAAAAAATAAGTAATAATAAGGTCTTACGACGTAAAATTTTTCTATCCTTTCTAAATTTTATTAAAATTTATGTATAATATTGTAAAAAATTTATTAGAAAACGTGAAATAAAAGTTAGAACGAAAAGTGGATAAAAAGCAATCCCAAACAGCACCTAAATTGTAATCACCAAGCTCTCATAAGCAGTATCATAGTAAAAATTATTTTTCATCCATAGCTTTCTCCTTTGCTTAATTCCTCTAGTATTCCTTCAAAAATCTCTAAAACTTACTTAGTACTTAGGCAAAAGTTATCTAAGTGCCGCACTAGTACTGTACTGCCATTATAAGAGTAAGGATCATGACAAGCTTTTCAAATATCTTATAGTAGATTTAGAATGAGTTCCGAGTAAACCCAACTCTAAACATCACTAAAGAATAAAAAGAAAATCCAACAAAGAATAAATCCATTCTGTAACACCAAATCCTTCTTCTTATTGACTTCTTTCTTTCAAACCCCTCCATAACTCTTCATCGTATCTCTTATTCCATCCCTTCTTCAATCCCCGTTGCCACTATCTTCTTCCTCTTATAATTCTCGCCACTCTATCGTTGGCACTCTTATGGCTTCCACAGCCGTAGTGAACTGACAACAGTATCAGCATCAATAAAATAGGAAGTATTATCATTACTACCGCGTACCCTAACAACACAACAACAACAACAATACAATCACCACCACTAGAGACCAAAAACAACAAAAACAATTTGGAAACCATTCTTGAAGAATAGTAGCAAGAATTAGTCATCACGTGAGCGAAGGGAATAGAGAAAACGAAGTTCTCCATCAACCTTGACGATATAATCTCCAACAAGATCATCAATTCCGATAAGCCCCCTTCTTCGACCATCGTAACATCCCCCACCACCTTCTCGGTGCCTCAATGCTCTTCTTCGACGAACTCTTTTCTTCTCACTCCAAGAAGAATAATTTTAAAAATCACACTGGCGTCGCACGATAATGGAAGGGGAGAGAGATAACGGACATTGGAGAAAAAAAGCACCAAATGGAAAATAAACATTGTAGGGGTGTGATGGGTGCTAATGATAACAAGATATGAAGTAAGCTTAACTACTGTACTGCCAACTCGGCGACAATTTTTTACATACTTTGTAGAGTATAGGAATGAGCAGTAACATTTTAAAATTGCAGGACGAAAAGTGACATCCAACTTAAGATTTAAATGATCTAATGTTAAATTTTTATTTAGGCTGACAGCAGCTTTTCTTATACTAGATACAGTACGAATCAGCCAAACAATATTTGAAGAAAACATTAAATTCATATTTGCATTCTACAAAAGCAAGTTCATAAACTTATTCTTTAATCCTTCTAAATATTTTTGTACTACATAAAATACTTGAAATCCAAAAAATACTATACGTCCAAAGGTCAGAGGAACCCAACAAAATCAATTTAATGAATAATGGAACAATTTATCATTTGGTGTTGTCTATCCTATGGTTGACCAAACATAAATAGATTAAGAAAAACAAATACCCTTTGACATATGACAAAACCTGTGAGGATAGCACGAAATGCAGATGACATATGACAAAACCTGTGAGGATAGCAAGAAATGCAGATGACATATGACAAAACCTGTGAGAAATAGAGCCATGCCACTCATAAATGCAAAACACTATGCGACCAAACAATAACGCCAAGGGAAGACGAAAACACGAATTAGTGATTAAAAGGTTATAATTTCCAGAAAGGTATAAGAAGTTCACCAGTCCTTGATCACTAAAACTTTGCCAGTGCATTATTCTTTTTTCAACTTCAATGACAAGAAGTCTCCTTTGGAGGCGAGCAATCCGGCCTCTTCCTTCTGCACTCTTGTCCTACAATTGCCAATAATACTTAGGTCAGACAGCATCCATCACGAAATCAGACTCACCCTTCACATAGACTACCCAGGTTGTATGGTATTCTATATCAAAGATATCACAGAATAAAGTAAAAAAGAAAACCTGCAAGAATCAAAGATGAAACATACAAACATGAAACATGCACGGTATCTCCATCAGAAATTAAAAAAACATGAAAAAGATATACAAAATCATGAAATTTACAGATAGCAATCAGTGAAGAGGACACTTTCATACAAAAGGAAGTGCAATCATATTTCAATTGCTCAAGATCATTCCATTAGGTACTTCAAGTTCTCGAATCATGAGCAAAAAAAGCAGAGACAAATAATGCAATTTCTCTAACCCAATCATGTGAAGGCTAAAGCAAGAAGCTAATGATATCATGTTTCCCTCAATGAATGTAATGTTTGATGATGATAGTAAAGTCATGTGGTGCTAAAGTATAATCACGTAGTTCAAATTTAAATTTATTGACTCTGTTATGATAAGCACTTCTGCTGTACATTTGTTTGGTCTCCTCTCACCTGGGATAGCCATGTCCTTACTAGCATGAGAAGAAGAAAGGAAAGAAAGAAGGCAGGAAGAGCTGCAAGAATAGCAAAATTGATTTCATTTGCCTTCAGAATTTGGTCCAGTTCAAGCATCGCCCTGTTTAACAGAGCTAGCACTTTGACTACAAACAACAAATAATAATAATCCAAAAGTTATGAAGGAATCATTTGACTCACGTTTCAAGATCCAGTTTTAGCTTTTGGATCTGAAATGAAAGAATTTTAATAAGAATCTCATAGCAGTTTTAGCAAATCCAAGATAATTGAGTGTGGCAAAACCTGAATAAGCAAAGCCTGTGCAAGATTCCCACTCAATAGATTTTTAATTGGACGTGTCACCTCCTCCTCATACCTAAAAAAAGATATAATTACAATTAGAGAAAATAAATGCACTTGACACATAAACTCTGTCGAATAAACAATAAGGAGAATTTTCAAAGTCAATGTATAGGGACAAAATGTTTGGAAATTGATATTTTGGGACACAACCCAACCATGCAAAATAGCCAACTGAAAAAAATTAAGGAAAACAAAAAGTATGTAACATTGAGAAAAGCATTTGACTAAACCTAGCACTAGAGACATTTATTTCCTAAATAGGAATGACACACAGTAATTTTAAGTCCAAAATTCTAACAGGAGAACAGTAAATGAACAGCATTTTGGTTCAGTTGGACGTTTGGCTGCAAGATACATAATTTGAATCCTTGTTCACTTCAAATCCATTTATGACATAGTGGACGTTCCATTAAGGATACCCACCATGCACAAGATAAAGGATGTTGATTTATAAATAAAGCAGAGTATACCTTTGTCAGTAATATAAACTTCAAACTTCAACATAAGTCAGTTGCCAAACATAGTTAAAATGGTAGGTGAGTAGAAACAAGAATGCAGATACCATATGCAAACTACTAAAGTAACCCACTGTTAGTATGTACACACATTTTTAGTCACAAAGGAATGAAAAATTGGTAGAGTCAACCTTGCAAGAGTAACATCTAGTGGATACATCACATTGAATTAACTGGAGGTACTCAGTGCTAATAACATTCCTCAAAAAGAAATTACCTAGACATGACTATTTCAAGCATTTTTTGATCTTCAGTATCCTCGAGAGGCTTTCGACCCTTTGCTTCCTCAGTGAATGACAATAACATTCTGGAACGTAAAGAAGAAAAAAACATTAGAAGCAGCAAAGGGATGAACTAAGCACTGGTTTCCATCTTTCATAATGGTTATGGTATCAAAAGAAGTAAATCTGCAGTATGAGTAACAGCAATTCTGATGGTACAATACGTGGTCTTTATGTCAAGTTTGTCGATATCTATGCTACATACTGTAGCATTGTGGTGACATGAAAATAAGAAACATAAGTTCCTTGATGGCATCTGTCTTGGAAAGCCACTGTACATTTAATTACCTATGAAGAGAATTTGCAGTCAACTGGACCTCTTCAACTTCCATTACTCCTTTGTGCCTTCTCTTGAATGTCTCGAACAACTCATCTCTGATGGAAAGAATCTGATAATAAATTCGAGATGAGAATGCCTAACTAATAAAAAAATAATGCTACCCATTCTAATTCATTGATAACAGATGACTTTCCAACCAGGAAATACAAAGAGTTGCAGAGTAGACAGGTGCAGAATGTTGGGATATGTCCATCTGCTAAACAAGGAGTAACATTTCTGCGCTGCATTGAGAGAGCGTGTAGACTTGTGTGCGTCTGTCCCTCTACGTGTATAACATGTGCACCTAGCTAAACCTTTGTATGAGTGCCAACATCATCCTTTTTACTAGAACACCACATAAAAGAGCCTCTAATTCAGGTTCAAGCTTGGCTTCATATCACCGTAATTTGAGAGTC
This sequence comes from Acanthochlamys bracteata, assembly GCA_019914995.1. Lineage (NCBI taxonomy): Eukaryota > Viridiplantae > Streptophyta > Magnoliopsida > Pandanales > Velloziaceae > Acanthochlamys > Acanthochlamys bracteata. The sequence continues at coordinate 4,413,681 of CM034140.1, read as the reverse complement.
TGTGGTTACATCCCCAGAAGAAAAGATAGCTGAGAAATTTTATGCTAGAATGGCACGCCATACAAGAAGACCAGCATGCCTCATTAAACTCCACATTTGTTGACTTTCCCACAAGATGACAGACCTCTAACTATATGCACAGATGCCAGTTAATTCGCAAAACTGTGCAAAAGCGTGATTATTAGGAATGATCTTCTCCCAACCTGCCCATCCTAAGGTTGACACTAACACACTTTAGTCGGATTTCAATTCTAAGGAAGCACCATGAATCTTCAAGAAACTAGAGGGTTGCAAATCCAATATTATTTGAATCCTCAGCTATTTTGCATTAATCCTACAACGGGTTAGACTGCTGTCAAATTTATCAAGATCTTTCAACACAAGCCAACTGATTCCATCAAGAAAGGGGATATTCTCACAAGCTGTGTCCAGAATACAATTGCCAGCAAGGGCTACAAATTTCAGGCATGCACTTCTACCCTTAAAGAGAGAAAATTGAACAACGCGCTTGCTTTCATCATACTCAGAGGATATGAGCATCTTCTTCCAGCAAAGTTTTACACTTCTCTTAATCCAGGTTTTTTCCTTTTTTATCTATTAGTGACAGTTCTTGATAAATCCACCTTGTTGAGATATGAAACACAACAAGGTAAACTACTTCAAAAGTGAATCATTTTTCTAGTCAGGATTAAGAATCTTGGTTTATTCACTATGTTAGTAAAGTAGTGACTACAATAGAAAGCAGAGCACAATTCAAGAAAAGATATTCGCTTTTGATAAATATGTAGCATGGCAATCACTTCCTGCAGCATCCACCAATATGATCACAGGAAATTTGCTTTACGGATATGCTCGTGCAAGAGTTGAATATGAAGTTACTTCCTAGCAGTCTAAGCGTAAAACTGTACTAGCCACCCATGTGTCGCTAGACCGGTATTGTTAGCCAAGTAAGTCACCTTAGTATCATGACCATATAAAACAAATTGCTTGATCATGGTAAAAGGGACTAAAAAAGGACTCTATCTTAATGTGATATCAGGAAGGTTGAGAAAGAAAGCCTAATATACCATGACTGTAATTACAATCAAAGTGTAGAATGGAAAAGGTCAGAAGATAGCATACCGGTTGCTCAACATGGTCCTCCCAAAATGCAGCAGTTGACTCCTTTGCTTCACAAATCCAGTTGTCAATGTCAGAGCTTCCCATCAGACTACTATGTCGCAAGAGCCACAATGAGCAAACTGAGAGACCAGCAGCTCCACATGTGTAATGCAACCAATATAAGGTCAATCTCCCTGGCTTCTGACAGCTAGAAAGCTGAAATCCCACAAAACCTTAGTTCTTATCAGCATTTTAAACTTTGACGGGAGTTGTGTTATTGATAATGAACTAGGAGTTGTTTCATCAACAAAAACTACGTCAGAAGCGGTGAAAGACCTACTTTTCACTACAAGGTTAGCACAAAATATAGATAACATTAACATTCATAGCCAGAATAACAAAAAGATACTCGCGAGCTAATCAATTGAAAAGGTTTCTTAAAATGATTAGTCTCTGAAAACCTCACAGAGGCGGCTCTCCTTCGAAACAACCATGCACTTTAGGAGTAGATTAAATAGCCAGGACGCTATCACCTAGTTTCAATTACTAGAAAACCATTCTGAAGATATACTGAGTTTCTTGAAGTTGTATGCACAAATGACATTGAGGAATGTCCTTTCCATCCTCTTTTACTCCTCATTTAACTTTTAGAGAAATGCACTGCAGCTACATTCCTGTATCAAACTAAGTTTACCATAGTGTACAGTAACATGTTTCATATGCAATGTAAGTCCAAATGGAAAACATGTGATCCTTCCATTTCAATGTGAGAGATATAGGGAGTCAGACAAGTTGAGTTTACAGTGGAGGTACAAAACTTAGCAGTACAACGGGGCTTAATAAACTGCCCATTTGCATTCACAACGTGTAAGCTATCAATTTGTATTCTTCAAATAAAATTGATAACATATGACAGTTCTAAATTATAACACATCGATTCATGCACTAATGCTATTGTTGCAATATTTTCCTGTTGATGAATAGGACAATAGCTACAAATGTCTATAAACCCATCTGTGTCACAGTTAGGCAACAAGGCTAATAATTCAAGAATAGTCCTGCTCAACAAATAACTGGCATGGCGTATGATTTTAGTTCAGTTCAGGTCCAGATTGCATGTAAGACTACTAGAAATAAGATGCTGATGTTGGCGGCTCTAGCCAATGTAAAGCAGTTAAGCAGATCAGGGAGAAGACCTACAAGGAAATTATTATTGTAAGTAGTAAACTAGCTTCAACGCAAATGAATAGCAAAGTAGGACATGCTATTTCAACCAAGAGATGGCTTATGTACAGGACGGAAAGTAGCAAGCATGTTCACCGATGTAATATTATATGACAAGGAGTAATATGTCAAGAGACTTACAACAAAAGAAAGATAGGAGTCCAACCGTTGAAGGTTCAAATAAATCAAGTTAGTTGCATCTCTTATCTCCGTATCTGTCCACTGTGAGCGTTCCTGATTGATTGGAGGTAGCTTTTCAAATAGAAGCGCACAGGAGTCAGCTCCATCCACAAGATAAGAGTTCCCAGTCTAGATACAATAAAGAAGCCACTAGAATTAGAAATTTTAATTAACATATAAAAAAGCAGCATTGTATTTAATCAACAACATACTAACCACCTTATAAATATCACGAGGGTGACTTATAGAGTTCTCCAATCTTACAAAAAGGTCACTGATTGCAATAAGTAATGATGGCAGAGATCTTTCAGAATCAACAGGCAATTCTCCAGCAAACTTGCTAACCTCCAAGTAGATCTGCATTAACCAACTCAGCTTACATATTAAGACATCTATTTATATTTTCTGTTGGAGATATTTACAGCTTAAGTTAGTGTTTTATAAGTATAACAGAACAAATGAACTGATTCAAACGAGAAAACAACATAGCAAGCAACAACATCAAGCCAGCAATGTATAAAGTTAATTCACCTACAAACTATAGACTAAATAACAATTTTAATGGCTAGAGCTATACAGCAAAAGCATACTTGTAGGCATAAAAAATTAAAACAAGCATAAAGAGACAAAGCAAACCTCTGCAAGAAACATAGCCAGACAACGTTGAAGACTTGTTAAAACAGAAATCTTTTCTGCTATTGTCCCGGCTGCAGAGTGACACAAATGCTTCACCATAGAACCATCTGAAACTCCTCTACTTAATACTTGGAAAGTTCCACTGAAAAACGACAATGGTCCTCTCTCAAAAATCATGTAATAGATCTTCCTAGCATTTGATCCCTGCAGTATAAGTAAGAAAAACAGAACAGTAAAAACTAAATAAAACTAATGGTTTTACTCAAGAAATTATAAGAAATTAGATAAAGAAAAGTACATCACTCCAATTGGTCGTTGCATTAAACAAAAGGAAATAAAGGAACGGAAATTGGAACCTCAGCCCGGCTTTGCCAGAATTGCAAACTCTTCTCAACCAGACGCAAATTCGATAGGATGTGATCCACAATATCTTGTAAGACAACATAGGCCCTCGATGTTTCCTCTGCAATCCTACATATGCATTACTATAATTAGAGAGAACTTTACTTCATGAATTGTAAAACTATCGAGCAGAGAAGCTCAACTCTCGACTAAAAGAATTATTAACACAGAATTTCAAATAAACCTTGCAACAGTCTATTAGAATATTTCCATGAAAGTTAGACAACTTCAAATTGCACTCACATATCAACAGTTTGAAACAATACTAGAGTTAGGTTTGCATCCTTCTGTGACTTTGTGGAAATAATTGCAACTCCACCTAGATTGGTTCAGCAAGCCTGCTGAGTATGATCTCGAATTTAGTGATTGAATACCTAACTTACTATTTATTTGCAAATCAATGATATAGCAAAGCACCAGTATATTCAAGAACGCAACTCAAACACATCCTTTACTTCGGTAATAGATAGATCTGGAGTCATGTTTCTTAACTACAGATATATTTTACAAGCTAAATCAGCCAGCAGACCAGCAGTAATATTACTCTTAAACCTCAGCACCATTAATCAAAACTGCTATTATAGTAGGATGACACTGGAATTGAACTAGACTGCAGCTTACATCTTCAAACAGTTTAACCACTCAGGTATTTGCCTATTCCTTTTCAAGCTTTCGGGTTTCCTCCTAGTAAAGTTATATATTAGGTACGAGAAATGCTATGCATCCCACTAGATCATTAAAACAGTATATAGTTCAACATACCATCATATAAACCAATACAAAGCAGGCCATAGATAAACTCAAAGAAGGTAGGTGGACACTACGAGGGAACCCACAACCTTTATCTTGCCGCAATACCTTCTAAATTTAGCATTGAAGGCATCATAACCGAAAAAACCAAGAGGTAGATGGATGTCATATAAGTTTAGAGACCATTCTTGGACATCTTCTCCTCATCAACCTACATCAATATTTTATTAGGCAGATTTGAGTATCATGACGGAGTCTCAAATTTCCCAAAGACAAACTCCAATTCATTTCTAGAGATTCAACCAGCAATTAGCATATTATTATTCTACCTTCACTAGAACTGCTTCAATAGTCCGATAGGTAACTCTGTACAATAACTGCTAATGAATGACAATCTAGTTGCGCACGCCAACCTCCTAGATTTACTTTGACAATCATTTTCCTAACCACCCAGTGTTTGGTATCGATTCAACCCAAGGAAATAGAAAATACACGTACGCAATAACACAGAGCTTCAAATGGATCCTTCATCGTTCAGTTCATGCTTAGTTCGAATGAAACTACTAAGTACATACTTACAGATCAGAGGCAGCAGCGTTCAAATGCAGAAGAAGAGGAAGCCCAGGCTTTCTCCTCCGTTTGCGGAGGCGGAAGCGAGAGTCCGGTGAGGAAGAAGAAGAGAGAACGCCTAGAAGAGAACGCCACGTACGTGTTGAATAAGAAACGATGAGATCCTTCGCACGAGACGTCGCAGCGGCGGCCACAGAAGTTTGATCAGTTTGATTGCCAGCGGTCGCCGGCGGGGCGGAAGCCATTGACGAGCTTCGAGCGAATTTTGGTTTTAAGTTTGGAGCTGTCTTTTTTGTCTCTCAACCGATCCGATAACGGCGTTGGGTTGAAACCGAGAAACCGTTATTGAAGGGACTCCTTTAAAGAAAAGAAATAGCAAGACTTCAAAATATTTTCCCTATCAAGCATTTTAAATATAAAATGCTATACCCTCGGCTCATAATATTTCATTTTTGGTAAAATATAAAGCCCCGTCTATATCATTAATTAATTAAGTCAAGAACTGTAGCAATAACAAATTAATTAAAACGGAATCATATCCAACAGTATGTTTGGTTCTGTAAAATACAGTAGATATCCGGAATAGAACAACTGGTAGTGAGAAATGCATCGTTACGGTGTATTCTTTTAGGCTAAAAATAAATTGTTAAAAAGTAACTATCATAAATAAATTATAGTAAATAGTATCACTAAAATTGCATTTAATGATTGTAATTTTTGTTTTAAATAAGTTCAAAATAATTTATTATATTTTTTGTATAATTTAAAGTGAATTAGAAGTAATACTTTTAAAAAAATATGTTATGTTACTGTTCTCAATTATGTAAACTACAAGCTAAGTAAATTATGAGCTACAACTGGAGACATAGAAATAAACTAAAAAGAAGAATAAACTTAATTCATCGATGCTTTTCTACAGTAATAATTATCACAATATATAAACACATTCCTAAACTGGTGAGAGTCCTAAGGATAAGAAATTCTAAGATGATAAGAACTCCTAAGTGAGTAAGAAACTAAATATATAATTGTATTAGAACTCTTATTCCAACTAGTGTTACTAATCAACTATCTCTAAGACTCCTATTATTCAGCTGACAACCACTGGCATTCTGAAATTTATTAAGTGCAGTGCCCTGCATCCTATGCAATCACTGGATTTGGTCTTTGTATTTCTACCTCCTTGTTGTCCTACGATATGGCTCCATTACATTCCCTTCTCCTTGTAGAAATAGCATTGTCCCCGAGGCTGCTAAGAGAAGTGTTGTTAGAGACTGAAAAAGAACTATGCTGCTGTTTCTCATCCTACATAAATGTATCTCCTGTCCTTATTTCTAGCTTAAAGAATTGTCTTTTGAAATAGTAAGTTCCTCGAAAGCTTTGGGTAACATTGTAGTGGTCTCTTGCTGTGCGAAATGGCCATCTTTTAGCTGTGATACATGAAAGACTGGATGAATGCGGGCATTAGGAGGAAGGTCAAGCTTGTAAGCTACTTGACCGATCTTCTCTAGGATCGTAAAGGGGTCGTAGAATTTGTATCACAACTTGTGATTACATCTCTCTACAATAGAACTTTGGTAATACGGTTGGAGATTGAGAAACAACCTATCAGGATGGAATTGTTTATCTTGATGGTGTTTGTCATAGGTTTGTTTCATCTTATTTTCAACTTGTTGCAAGTGATATCTGAGCTCTTGTAGAATATAATCTTTTTCTCTTAGCTGGGTTCTAAGAAGGTTAGTCCTAACAGAGTCCCTTTCACAAGAAACCAATAAGTGTGGTGATCTGCAATAGACTACTTCAAAGGGTGACATTTTTGTTACTCAATGAACATAGGTATACGAATATTTTGCCCTGTGGAGCCAACGTCTTAGGTGCTAGCCTATGAAACAACGCAAGTAAGTTTCTAATTCTTTATTAATGATCTCAGTCTGACCATCGGATTTGGGGTAATAAGCTGAAGTCATGTGCAAGGTGGTGCTTTGTAGTCTATGAAGTTTTTCCCAAAATGAACTTAAGAACACTGAGTCTATGTCAGAAATAATTGACTCTGGGCATCCAAGAAGCTTAACTATTTATGAAAGCTATAGCAACACTGAGAGTATGTATAGATGGAGTGGTATAAAATGGCATATTTGCTCAATCTGTGCTCTACCACTATGATCACATTCTTTCGCTCTGACTATAGCAACCCGTCAATAAAGTACATAGATATGTCAGTTCAGATTTTGTCCAATATAGAGAGTGGTTGCAATAACCCGACTGGTTTGATGGTTGATGCTTTTGACTTGGCGCATGTAACACGTGTGTATATAATGATGAACATCTTTAGACATACCTGGCCAATAAAACTGATTGCAAAAATATTTGTAGGTTCGAAAGCGTCCACTATAGCCTCCCACAGCTAAGTTGTGCGCCTAAAAAAGAAGTTGATTGCTAAGAGAAGTATTCTTGGGGATCCAAATACGTCTTTAGTATAAAAGATAATCATTAGACACTCCCAACTCTGGCTGGAAATCGTCTCTTGCTATTGAAATCAATAATACAAAGGCTTGGTCTGATTGTTGAGCTAGACGCAAGCCATTCCAAAAGATGGTTGTAGGGTGCTGATTGCTGCAATATTGGCTTCAGGCATACAAGAAAAAGCATCGGCCATTACATTGTGTTTGCCCGAACGATACTCAATGCGGTAATTGTATCCAAGCAATTTCACGAGCCACTTTTGTTGATCAACTGTGGATATTCTTTGTTATAAAATATACTTTAAGCTCAAGTGATCTGTTTTTGTTGTAAAATGATTGCAATAAAGTGTGGACACCACTTTTGGACCGAAAGAACTAAGGCCATTAGCTCTTCATAAGTAGATTTAACAAGAGATATTGGTGAGGACTTACTGAATTATGCAATAGACTTGCTATTTTTGAGTGCACCCTGCAATAACCTTTCTTGAAGCATCAATTTCCATTGTAAGTTCTTGTGTGAAATCCGGTGTGGCCGAAACAGGAGTGTCTGCCATGACATTTTTCAACTGGTTGAAGATAATAGTTGTTGCAAAAGTCCACATGAAGGTGCCCTTTTTTAGCAAATCAATTATTGAAGCGGCTAGTAGAGTATAATTCTTCACAAACCTTCTATAATTATCAATAAGCCTAAAAAATTCCCGCATTTCACTTATAGATGTTGGAGTTAGCCAATTCCATATAGCTTCCACTTTATTATGATCTGCATCAATACTGTCTGATGAAACCACATGCCCGAGGAACTCCAAGCTCCTACAACTGAAGCTACATTTCTTAATGTTTGCGTACAACCTGTTTTTCTGCAAAACAGAAAGTGTAGTGGCTAGATGCCCAAGATAATCCTGCCAAGTTTTACTTATAACTAAAATGTCATAAAACAAGACAAGTATAAACTTGCGTAAGTATAGGCAAAACACTTCGTTTATGAGGGATTAGAAGGCTGACGGTGTGCTCGTCAAACAAAGGGCATCACAAGAAACTCATAATGGCCATCATGTGTTCGAAATGTTGTTTTATGTATGTCATTCTTCTTGACACGAATTTGATGGTATCCCTATTTTAAATCGAGTTTTGAAAAAGAAACGGGTACTATATAACTCATCCAATAATTCATCAGTGTGATATCGTTGAGGGCTCAGTAATCAATACAAAATCTCCATAAACGGTCTTTCTTTTTAACAAGTAGCACTGTTGAAGAAAACGTCGAGCAATATGGATGTATAATTTCTTGGCCAAGCATGTCGGTAACCGTTTTCTCAATCTCCGCTTTTTGCATATAAGGATAACGATAGGGCCATATATTAGCCGGTTGTGTGCCCGGTAGGAGCGGTATGCCATGATCATGGGAGCATCTTGGGGGAAGACCAAAAACAGATTAAAGACCGAAGAATACTTGTTCAATAATGCTTGTAAGTTTGCTTGAAGTTTCTGTTCATATTTTGCTAGAACCATTAGAGTTTGGTTGTATTGCCATTAAGCGGAGTGAACAAAGCATTTATTTCAAGCAAAAACTTGTTAGCTGGGAAACCCGTCCTTCACGTATACCTTCTAAGATGTATTCTTGCCCATGCAAAGAAAATCTCATGTTTGAACGGTCCCAATTGCCAATAACATCACTAAACTCCATAACTATTAAATTTCAAGTATTAAATCCATACCTCCTAAGGGAAATGAGTAAGCATCAACGATCATCTCCGCCTCTTGCATTACTAAGGGCACCTTTTGAAGATCACATCAATAGAAAGTTGTCTACCGTCAGCTAACTCAACCTTCAACAGCCGTACTGCAGTGGACATCAATCATAAGTGTTTTATGAGTGATTCCCGAGTCAATCAAAATAAAAACTTCTTGCTGCTCGATCTTGCCAACTACCCGTAATGTTTGCGGACTAACTAACCCATTAATAGCGGTGAGTGAGAGTCTGGCCTTTTGGGCAGTGAACTCCTCCATGAGCACCTCATCATTATCGATATCATCTTCATATCTTGCAAGATAGTACAATCTAGTTGTGTATTGGTGGCCATGCTCGTATTTCTCGTTGTAATAGAAAATAACCCTCTTGCTCTCGGTTGTTTACTTCAGCTAAAGACAAACTTGATTGCTTTCCACGACTTGTCTGCGATGGAAGTAGTACTCATAGGAGTTGTTGTTGGAGTCCTACCGAGTGTTGTTGCTGTTTGGAAGGTGCGGAAAAGAAGGATCTTTGCTATCCATTGTTCACATGAGTGCTTATGCTCATCTGTGTGTGCAAAACGATATGCCGTTTGTAAGTCCTTTGGTTGCAAGGTCATCACATCCATTACTATGCAACTGGTCAGTCCTTCGCAAAATCGTCTAATCAAGTTGTTATCAGAGATATGTGGTAGCCTAACTTGTAAATCTTCGAAGGCAGTTTGGTACTCGGCCACGGACCTGATTTGTGATAGCTTATGCATTGAGAAACTCGGGTTTCCATAATTTGTTGGGCCAAATTGTGTAAGAAGTGCTTCCTTCAACTCTTGCCACGAGTGTTGCAACACATCTCCCTCGTAGTTTTGATACCATCAGTTTGCTTCCTCTTAAAAGTACATCGCTACAATGCATGTTTTCTCCCAATGGACAATGCGATAGTACTTGAAATATTTTTCTACAGAGTAGAGCCACTTGAGAGGCCCGGTGCCATCAAAGTAGGGAAATTTGTGGCGTTCTCGCTGTGCGGTAATTGGTCTTGATTAATGGTCATTGTGGGTTAATGTTGAACAAGATGTTGACCGAAAAACGGTGGGTTGTTGGATTGGTTAAAGGTGAGTGATGAGTTGGTACGTAGGTAAGTTTGAAGTGATGGTACTGTATGTAGACCTGGATATGGTAAATTACAATTATAGTTGTTTGTTGGGACTGTTGTTGTGGTTTGAAACTAAGGTATTTCATTGTAGGTGCACTGGTGGCCACCTCTGTCTACTAAGAATAACAATGGTTTGAGGGGTTGTAGAAGAACTGATTTGGTGTAGTTGTAAGGGTTCGGCTGCTGATAAGCAAGTCCATGTAAAGGCTCAATATGGGAGAGGAATTCTGATGATGTTTGACCATCTTTTGCGTATCATAAAACTTTGCTGACATCGTCATAAAACAAGTGATGTAGTTTAGTTGCTCTCGTATGGAATGCTCCTCGTGCAACTGTGGTTCATTGGCAATGAGAGGGGTGGGTGGGATTCACAAAAAATTTCCTGCATTGAAGGTTGGTGAAGAAGTTCAAGAATCCAGTGATTTGGGCGTTATTGGCGCCGGATGGTCCATGGAATCGTTAGCTCTAAAACTAAATGTTACGGTTCTCAGTTACGTAAACTGCAAGCTAAGCAAATTGTGAGCTACAACTAGAGATACAAAAATAAAATTAAAAAGAAGAAATAAACTTGATTCGTCAATGCCTTTCTACGGTAACAATTATCACAGTATATAAACACTTATGCTAGAGTGGTGAGAGTTCTAAGGACAAGAAATTCTAAAATTATAAGACATCCTAAGTGAGTAAGAAACTAAACATAGAATTGTATTAGAACTCTTATTCCTACTAGTGTTACTAATCAACTATCTCTAGGGCTCCTATTATTCAGCCGACAACCACTAGCTTTCTGAATTTTATTAAGTGCAGTCCATGCATCCTATGCAACCACTAGATTTGGTATTTGTATTTTTACCCTTTGTTGTCCTGTAATATGGCTCCGCTAATGTTATAAAGTGAAAAGAACACACCTTTATAAATAATTTATCGGTAGTGACACAAATCATGAATCTCTTCCTTTATGTTGCAATGAAACTGTTTTAAACGGGGCATAAATTGATTTCTCTTGTGCATACGTAGCAACTTTGAAGATGATATCACCGATAGAGTCATTGGTGCAATATAGAACTTGTGGGTCATGCAAATTTATATCAGACAAATACTATAATTTATGGGCCTAGTTCTTGGGGTTTAGGCCCATCTTCTCGGCCTAATGATAGTGTTATGATAAAGAGGCAACAATCTGTGGAGAAATTAGAAATAATAATAATAATAATGAAATTATAGTTGTAACATATGATTACCCTTATATTATTACAGTAACAATATTTAAATATACTTAATATAAACTACAGTTTATGCTTTGATGAAAGTATTTTACTTATTTTTAGTTATTATTTAAATATAAAGTTAAATTATTTTTAATTTTTGTTTAAAAAACTAATTCAGAAAAATATTTAAAAATATAACAATATTTAAAAACTTCGTTTTCACTAAAAAACATCTTTTTAAATTTTGGTAAAGTAGAAAACTTGAAAAATTAAGAAGAGAGTGAAAATTAATTTTTTAACAAAAATGTTTTAAAAATTAAAAAGTGAGAAAGAAAGAAGAAAAGTAGAGTGGAAAATATAATATAATCACCTGAGATGGAACACGTAACAAGAAGTAGACCAAAATATGTTATCATAATGTATAAGAGTTCACTAAGTTAGAATTTAAATTCTTTTAAAGAATTTGAATTTCACTAGGAAATTATTGTTCGTTTCTTCTTAAGTGTTAGACATTTTAATTGGGTTATAGTCCTAATAAAACATAGGTTGTATTAAATTTAAAATTCTACTCACGAAATATAGGTTTTAACTATTAATAAGAGATTTAAATTAATGAAGAAAGGATATAAGTGTTATTTTTTTCTATCCTTATCTTATTATGTTAACTTCTCATCTTTTATATCTATCTTTCATCTTATTTATCTGTTTCTTCTTGTTTTTTTACTTCTTATATTATCTTTTGTTTATGTTTTAAAATTGATTTCATAAGCAGATCGATTCTATAGAGAATCAAATTTCTGCAGCTACTCTTCAAATCTTGTTTTGATAATTTGATAGATTTTAAATTTTTGGGACACCAACTATTATCATTTTGGAACAAAGTTGATTTTCTGAAAAATAAAATATTTATAATATTATATAACATTTTAATCTTTCGTCTTTTATTCTGTTTAATTCAGATCTTGTTTTGTACTTTGTATTATTTTTTTATTACTTCAAACGAAATAATAGAGTTATTAAAATTTGAACTCTTTGGATGGCTTTTTCTTTTTTACTTTAATTTATTTTTTTATTTAATATTTTTTAATATATTTTTTATAAATTTTTAGAAAATTTTATTTAAAATTTTAAAAATTATAAAAATATTCTACGTAATAAAAATTTATTTTTATTATTTTGTAGATAAAAAATAAAACTCATTTTTTAAAAAAAATAAAAATATTTTTTTTAAACACTATTTTAAAAGCACTTTTTTAAAATGTTGCGGACACTTATAAGATCATCATATCATAAAATCATGCAAAGAGATCTGAGATACCTATCTAGTATCTACCACAAAGTTGGTCACGTAGCCATTAGAGTTTGCTAACTCTGCTTGCATCAATGTAGGCCATGGAATCTTCACCTTTGTGCTTTCTTATGTTGTCCTATAACAGGCAACCTCTGCTATCTTCTTATAAGTTGCCGTGGTTAGATAAAAAACAACTACTAAAAGTCTTGATTAGAACCCTTCTTTTTCAAAACCATTTCTCTACGTCATTGCGTTCATGCACCATTTCTGTTGGTGATGAACTATGAGACGGCCAATATATATAAGGTTTGATGTATAATAGGTAAGATTTGTAGAGTAATGGGATACACAGCAAATAGCTTTAGTCAAAAGCTATGGATTCTAAATATTTCATTATGAAAAAAATTAAAATAAAGCGCATGATTGGAAACAACCAAATTAGCTTATGTAGGAGAAAAGCTAGCTTTTTGAGAGGAGAGGAAAAAAGCTTTCATGTTTTCTCTTTTGGGTCGGAGGTTAGAAAAAAGCGTCACCGTTCAAGTGGCAACTTGATTGAACATAAAGGATTCAAGAGCATTAATATTACAGCCTTTAATTTGTTAGAAATTGGACCAGCAAGGTTATCGGAAGAAGGTCAGAATCTTGTATAGCAGTTTAGAATTATATTATTAATCGATATGAAATTATTTTTGTAATAACTTCACATTTTTTCTGCAGCACGCAGAAATTGCTTGCTTGGAATACGGCTTAAGAGGTTCTGCCTACAGGAGCAGAGTTTATACACATTTGCTTAGTTGGAGCAGGACTTGTAGATATTTGTCTGTTTGGAAAAAGGCATAAAAGTCTTGCCTAAGCTGAGTAGGGCTTACAGAATAAATCCCTTCATGGAGACTAGCTCATTCCGCTAAAATTAATTGATTACAGAAAGAGGGAGTGTAGGATTTTATATAACAGCATAGAGTTATATTATTAATCATTTTTCAGATTAGTTTTGTTTTTTTTAATATAATTTACCACCTCTATGGATGGAGTTGTATATCTTTGACCATTCCCAATTTGCATGATTGCATTTATTCAACCTTTAATTTATGTAACAAAACTTTGTATTATTAATTGGAGATTCATGTAGGGAAAAAGAATAAAACATATCAAAGATATCATGCAAAAGGTCCTTATAAGCCTGAAAATTAATTATGAGCACTCATTATTAAGAGTAAATGTTCTTATAAACTGTCACAACGTCAATCCGAAAGTTTTTTTTCATGGCTCTCGTAAACCAATGATAAAATTATCTTAAAGTTGTTATTAGTAGTTAAAGATATAATTGTTTTTAGATTCGGAATTCCATGAAAGGAGAGTTGCAATGTATATGTTATGCTTCTACTCAAGGCTTTGTGGTATCTGGTATATGATCTAAAGTATATGCTAGAAAAAACCTGAGTATCATTGCTGTTTGGAACTGGGATCAATGAGAAAAGTAGTAGGAGATTGGTATCAAAAGACAAAACAGGGAAGAAAGTGAATGCATTGTGAAGCTGTCCACAATAATTGGCATGTATGCATCCAAGCTAAATTTTTCTTCAACAAATCAGGGAAGAAACTCCAGAAGCACATAGCAATTTAATCAAAGAAAAAAAAATAGAATAGAAACCTGAAAAAGCATCCAACAGATTGTGTCTTTGGATTCTTTGAATCAACATTGCAACTGCATGTTTAATTGCTTCAAAAAAATGCACTAATCATAAAGCATCAGGCATCACAAATATTTGGCTTGGTGCTTAGCCGTATAAATCACGACAACGACCTAAATGTCCCACTTATAGGGCCCCTAAGTTCCCCCTTTTTATCCTACACGTAGAAGCTCACTTGAGTGTACGTATCAGCATGCATTTGGCAACACACTTGGTCCAGGTTCTGCCAAATTCCTGTGCCGCAAGTTTAACTCTTTTGAAAGACCGTCTTAATTAGTTCAATGCAGCTCATACTAAATCATAAAAATTAGCACACTTTTATTTTCTTGGCTAGCTGAAATCAGTTTAAAGGTAATTATCTAGTAAAACACCATAGGGGCAATATTTCAAGTATTTAATATTGAAATACATTTCTCAAACCTTGCATTCGGGAACAATAAATTTCTACCCGTCAAAGCAGGTGACTGACGCAAAAAGTGAGCGACATTAATTAAAACGATGTCTTTTGAAGTTTTCAGAAGAATTATTCCAGCCAATATGTTCTTAGAAAATTCGAGGTTCACTCTTTTGCATCAAACACCGTTACCACAAACCAGCATGAAAAAGTTAACTTCTTGCCACTGCCTGTACCCTGTGGTTTCACCGAAGAGCTCTGTGCACTTGGTAGGCGCATGTCCACCTTCTAGAGAGGGGAAACTGTGCACACGCCAATCCAGTGATCCACAACTTAATGTGCTTTCCCCTTCATGTAGCACAGTGATCCATAACATAACTAACACTAATCTTGATATTGTATTGCAACACATGCATCCACCAGTGCTAATGATTCCCTTTAATGGTGCCTCGCCTTTTAGCTGCCACTACCAATCTGCAAACTTTAGTGATCTCATACATCTGATGACATCCCACACAACTCATGCATATATCAACTTACGAATAAGTGGGCACCAAATTCTGCTATAAATTCAAGTTAGAGTTTAGCAAGCGACCCTTAGGAGAGACCAGAGAAACCTGCCGCAGGGTTTTTGCTCTCCTCTTGATCAAATCTTCAAGTAGCTGTTTATACTTCAGTTAATATTATAATTTCGATTAATATTATAATTTAAGATGGAGTGCCAGAGGTGGTGCAGGACCTTGCTTCAAAGAAGCAAGCCTTACCTCGCCATGATTTCTCTGCAGTTCGGTTACGCAGGGATGAACATCATCACTAAGAAATCACTCAACAACGGAATGAGCCACTACGTGCTCGTTGTCTACCGCCATGCCTTTGCCACCTTGTCCATTGCGCCTTTTGCTCTAGTCTTTGAAAGGTAGCTATATTATAGAGCACTTTTACAAAACAAATTATCTTCTTAAACAATATTCATTAAAACCACTTAAAATGTCATGATATGGCAGGAATTTGAGGCCAAAGCTTTCACTATCGATCTGCTTGCAAATGTTTGTGCTGGCCCTCCTCGGGTTAGGGCTTTCAAATAGACATTGATTCTGATAAATTTAAACAATCTGTAGTATTCTTCTTATAAGTAATATGTGTTTATATTATGTTAAAACATGTAGTCCGGTGATTGATCAGAATTTCTACTATGCGGGGCTCAAGTTCACATCTCCAACCTTCTCCTGTGCCATGAGCAACATGTTGCCTGCCATGACCTTTGTTCTTGCATTTATATTCAGGTAAAACATATACGCGTGCAATACTTTGCATACAGACCAAATAATCAGTGTCCGTTTTGTTGGTGCTTATATATATATGATTGGACGCAACTAGAATGGAGAAGATTGATCTGAAAAAGGTGAAGTGCATAGCAAAGGTGAGTGGAACTTTAGTGACAGTTGCTGGAGCCATGCTCATGACCTTGTACAAAGGACCAATCGTAGAAATGGTGTGGACGAAACATATTCAACTTCACCAGCCTGCAGCTGCAGCTGCTGCTACTACTGATAAAGACTGGTTTAAAGGGTCAATATTTCTCATTATAGCTACCTTAGCCTGGGCTTCCCTCTTTATCTTACAGGTACAGATACATGTCGTTCATTGAAAACATAAAGTATGAGTAACAAAGATATGACATGCTGATTTAAGTTATGAAGTGCGTACAACAACTTATTGCTTTGTTATTTCACATAGCTGTTATTATGCAGGCATTTACATTGACGCAATACTCGGCACAACTTTCACTAACATCTTTGATATGTTTTGTGGGAACTCTCCAAGCAATTGCTGTCACTCTGGTGATGGAGCGGAATAAGCCTTCTGTCTGGGCAATTGGATGGGACATGAACCTCCTTGCTGCTGCCTATGCTGTGAGTCCACTTTCAATCTTTAAATATCCACATTCCCATACGTCCTGAAAGAACTATATCGCGCCATAAAACTAATTCAAACTTCATTAAAAGTTCATTGAAGAACTAGTTCATCCTGAACACGCGGAAGTGTAACAAAGTAATCTTTTCTCTGTGTTGTCATGACTCAGGGAATTGTAACATCCAGCATTGCATACTATGTCCAAGGGTTAGTAATCCAGAAAAAAGGACCAGTGTTTGCGTCAGCTTTCAGTCCATTAATGATGGTTATAGTGGCTATCATGGGATCTTTCATTCTAGCTGAAAACATATATCTTGGAGGGTAGGCCCGCGAACCTTATAATAGTTTCAGACAAAATTTCACTTATTGAATAAAATTCTTGTTAATTAATTAATCATGAAGAATATTCCTATGATTGCAGTGTTCTTGGAGCTGTCTTGATTGTCGTCGGGCTATATTCAGTACTATGGGGAAAATACAAAGAATCAAAGGAGATTAAGGAGGAGAAAGAAGCCTTGCAGCAGGCTCTCCCTGTTGCAATGAAAGAAAATGGTGATCACCATCAAGTTAATGGGCATGCCATGGAGGTCATAGAGTTGGATGAATTAAAGTTGGAGAAGGCAAGGGCAAACGGCAATTTTCCGTCCTCAATTGATCAAGCTCTCATAGCTGTCACTGTTCCAGTTACGGAGACTACTCATGACATGAAAAACCAACTCAGAGCTAGGGACTTCGATTGTTTTAAATACTTGTGTCTTAAGTAGTTGTGTGCTCTACTAATGTGTAGTCTACGTGGTGATTGAGTGGGTTGAAGGGGCTAATGAGGAGTGAATACTCTTCTAAGTTCATGTCCCTCTTCTCTTTTACGTGCTTGCAATTTTTATGTGGGTTTTTAACTTGATTAGCTTCTGGGGTATGGATATTATATGGACTAATTAATGGAGTATTTTCATATATAAATGCATGTTGTTTTTTGTTCTTGACATTCTTGTTCCTGGGCCTTTAGCATATCCCGAAATTGAACTAGCACCGTGCCCTCCTCCTCCTCCTCTTCCACCAGCAGGCCCCAACCTAGCAGTTCACATTTTCCTCCAAAGAAACTCTTCGTGATCGCCAAAAACGAAGACTTCAAACAACAAACAACAACCCGGCGAAGAAGAAGAAGAATAGTAGTAGAGATTGGGTAGTATATACTATATATAGCAAGGAATCGAAGCCATGACGAGAACAGTGCACGGAGAACGAAGCAGAACCATAACCAGAACCAGAGTATAGATAAGGAACAACTGTATCGTTTCTTATCGAAATACTTTCATAATTTTTAAAAAGTTATATATCTTACGGAACTTTTATTAAAACTACTTCCTAATTAAATTTTAATATACTTTGATTTAATAATGTATTATTTATTATGGGCATATAATTCATCTTTATGACCACCCACCAATTTTGTATACTCATATATAATTGATCTTTAATTTACATATTATGAGCAGATCTTTCCTTCTCTGTTTTTTTTTTCACTCATCATCTCATCTGCTTTCCAAGCACTCTTGTAAAGCAAACAAAATGAATTGTTGATTTGGCTAATATGCTCAACTCAATGCATTAATCTTTTACAACTCGATTGATCACGCATGTAAGTTTTCTCGTATATATTTGAAGAAATTCCAACA
Organism: Acanthochlamys bracteata; assembly: GCA_019914995.1. NCBI lineage: Eukaryota > Viridiplantae > Streptophyta > Magnoliopsida > Pandanales > Velloziaceae > Acanthochlamys > Acanthochlamys bracteata. Next base: position 4,395,301 of record CM034140.1, on the reverse strand, counting down.
AGTGGTTGAAGAATTGCAGAGTACACCTCACTCCACTATGATTATTAATTTGACATTCTCAATATGTTGATATATTTTATTATTGTTCCAAATTGATTCAATTATATGAAGATGGATAACTTTATGCTTGCTGGAGTTTGTTATAAAGTTTTGGGAGGATTCATTTAGCTAAAGTAAAGTAATAAGTAGAAGCCAAGATGTTCAAAAGTCACTTTAAAAGCATTCTCTCTTGTGAGTATGAGTTATGACCATGCATACATTTAACCTAGTGACATGAACTCTGTTTGTTTGTGTTTATGAGAACTGGTTTATTTATTTTTTCTTTTTAAAGAGAAGTTTTGGTGAAATCATTCAGGAACTTATCGCACTATAATTTCCATAGTTGTTAAAGTGATGACGGCAGATTCAATATTACGGATGTGACCTCTTTATGATCTGCTAAATAAATTTTACGATATATTTTACTTATAACTTTTTATCAAAATTTTATTTTTCTAAAAATACATATAAACTTATACGTCCTAAAAATTTATTATAATTTTTATTTTTTTAATAAAAAAGTCAAATAAAAATTTCCAAAAAACTTCACATTAAATTTTTTTTAGAGTAGCTCTTTATTTGCAACACTCTTAAACATCCTCTTAATTCAAATAAATTCTTAACGGAAACACGCTTCTACTAAAAACAAATTATTATTGAACACAAGCAAAACGTTCCTTTTGCCTATACAGAGTGAGGTCTGTAACGCTTATTTCAGTACACAATCTTTTGTATCAAGCTAGTATTGTGCTCCGGGTGTTGCACTATGAGCGTGTTCTTTTCACTAAAAAACTCACTTCACTTTACTTTTAATATCTAACTTTCAAATATAAAATAATATAAAATAATACAAAAATTCACTTTCAACTTAATTTTTAATTATAAAAAAATATAAAAATTCAACTCACTTTTAACAATACTATTTCTAATAATTTATTTTTAAAAAACTCACTTTTAAAACAAAAAAAACGCACCATATATGTATATGCTAAAATTTTATAATAATCGTTTCAATATTTTATTGCATGTTTTTTAAGTGCATTGTACAAACTTTTGTTTAATCTAAGTTTAAATATAATTTGTTAGTTTGCTTTACGTAGCATACTCTTATTTTTATTTTTGCACTTTCAACTTCTTAGATTAAATTTTCTTATAATTAATTCTCTACTTAGCATAGTCTTTATTTTTTGTTTTTATCTTTTAAGACTTCACCTTTTGTAGTTCTTTAACTTTCATAATATTTTCTTTATATTCTCAAGACAGACTTCAATTCTAGATTACCCGTTTGATATTTTCTCTATGCTTTTCTAAAATTGAGAATGCCTACCAAATGAAACAACTTTATCCATCTCTAGAACAAAAGAAACAATAACCAAATTATAAAAAAAAACAATTAAAGAAAGGATCTGAATTTATCATTAAAAAAAATATATATTTTTTGTTATATTTTTAATAAAAGATAAGTTTATTTTTAAAAAAGATCTAAAAGAAGTTATTCTTAGAAAAGCTCGTTTAACAAAGACAATAAGTAGAGGCCTTGGCCTATATTATGTCCAACACCCTACCACAACACACCACTTGATCGATAAAGAGAGACGGGAGGGATGAATATATTAGGGCCATATTTGGATGTGCTGAAATTTTTGTGCTTTTGAAGTAAAGCTGCTTTAGAGTGCTTAAGCGGCTGTGGAACTTTTGCCGTAAAAGCAGCTTTATGCTGAAAAGTGTTTGGATAAATTTTCACCGTATCATGCTTTTTAATGCTGACAGCTGAATGAAGTATTTGGTTAAGCTTATGCTTATTTCTATATGAGATATATAATAACTGAAACGCTCCTAAATATATGGTAATTGATATATTACGAAATTTTTAATTCTTTTTGATATATTATTTATTTTTCTAATTTAATAATTTTATTATGTAAAAATTATATAAATAATTACTTATATCAATATTTATAAATTTATTAACAAATTATATTATTGATATCAATCAATGATTAATTTGAATAATATTAATTATATAATAATTGTTATAATATTAAATTTAAAAAATATATTTAAATAATTATTAAAAAAATTTATATTATTTTATAAATTTAGTATTATTATGATAAATTAGTAAATAATTTTAATATGTATTTAAATCTGTATAAATTATAGATTTACTTTTATAGTATAAAAATGTTAAATAAATATTGAACAACTAATAAAGTCAATTGTTAACAATATCAAACAAACTTTAATATAGATATTATATGGTCATACATATTGTAATAAAATAAAATACAATCATAACATCAAATAGAAACACAACATTCATAAATGTCTATATATTTCACTTGCAATTGCATCACGACATGCATCCCATCTATCATTACGATCGGATTCATTCTCGGGTTGAACGTTTAATGTACTAGAAGATTCTTTAAATGCTGACGATAGATAAGTTTCACGCTCAGCATCTGTAAATGCTTCATCTGCTCCTTTAATTCTGATATAGTTATGTATCGCCATTGTCGCAATAATAATATTACGTTGTACCTCTATTGAGTATGGCGAATCATATTTTTTAAAATTGCAAAGCGCGTCTTCCATACGCCAAATGTACGTTCAATTATAGTTCTGCATGAAGAATATAGCAAGTTAAACTTTTCTTTTCTCCCTTTAGGTGCCCGCATTTGTGGTGTATTGGCACGACGAAAGTCCTTCAGATGATATCTTACATCCCGGCCTTTATAAGGACCCATATATTCATAGGTATGTTTATATCCTGCATCCACTAAATAATATTTATCTCCATAAGGATGAGGAAATTTCAGTTCAGGCCTGCATAATGCTTCGTTCAGTATGCGTGAATCGTGAGCTGACCTTTCCCATTCGGCCCATGCAAATGTAAAACACATATTAAAATCACATACCGTCAATATATTTTGAGTAGCATACCCTTTAAGTCCAATGTAAGGTGTTACATCTTCTGGCCATATAGTTGCTTTGATATGTGTCCCATCGATAGCTCCATTACAATCCTGTATTCAAATTTTGATATCAAAATAAAAAATTCAACTTATCTATTATAATAATCTAAGTGCCGAAATTCGATTTGATCACTTACTTTAAACCATGGCAGATAACGTTCGTTCTGTGGTTTATGAAATGCTTCTCCCTCGTTATATCTATCATGAGGCTTTATAATATTTGCAGCCAATCTCAGCACAGCCTCAAGCACTCTATGAAAATGTCAATGAATCGTCTCACCCGAATGACTAAATATTTCCTGATTTACTCTATTTCCTAGACCATGCGCACACGTTACGAGAAAGATAGCAACTTCTTCATGAACAGACATTTCACGTGTTGCATCTAAATCGTATAATATTGTCAACTCATCACATAGCTATAAAAAAATATGTACCTTCAATCGAAAATTTTGATAGCAACGAACTTCGTTTTCTTGCAGTATCTCATTTATGAAAACGTTACTCGTGCGTATAGATGTACGACACGGACGTTTACATAGATGTCGATTATAGTACTGAATTGCTGCATAATTTGCTTGTTCACATAAGTCTGTCCATTCTTCTCCACTATCATCTTTATCACTATCACTAGCCCACGGATCCATTTAACTACAAATATAAAAATTAATTTTAAGTGACAATATTAAATAAAAAAATGTATAAACTTACAATTCTCAAAAACAATAATATTATAATTTGTATCAAAATTTTTTCTAATAATACAATTTTGATCATATTATATATTACCACGATGATACAATATACTAACATCATACTATCAAAATAATATTTTAAACATTCAATTAAATCACAGTAATAACATACCAATATCATATGCCCACCACAAAATTATTTCAAAAATATTTATAATATTATTATTTAACGAACATCATATTAACACGACAATAATATTCCAATAATGTTCACAATAATACTACATAACAACGATAACAACATACAATAACTACCACCAACATCATACAATAATATCATTTTACAACCATAACAACATTTCAATAATGTTTACAACATACTAACTTTATAATACTACTAGCACACTAATATTTCACAAATGTTCAAATTACAACATACAATAACTAATTTAAGATTTTTTCGATCCAAAATAGTTAAAGTGAAAATTCAGCCAACTATAGCGAGCTGTAGCATTAGAATAACTCATAAAGACTTCACGATTTTCTTTTTTAGTCAATACATATGCTGCATAATGGGTTAGGGAGCTACCGGCTTCTATCTCCGAAATAGTATCTAATATCGCCAAACATTGACGGATAGTTGGTATCGATAATGTCATTGCGTGTCTTTGACGCATTATCTCTATCATGTCACCGATATGCTCCTTTCCAGATGATCCGGAACTCTTTCGCTTCCTACCACTACTTTCTGATCTTAGAGGATTTTGAGATATAGAAAAAGACTGTGAAAAGAGATCATTATAAGTTATTATAGGAGAGGAAACTTGAAATGCAGGTTGAGGTTCTTCATTGGCTCGAACGTCCCCGCTATCTCCGATGCCTTTCAAATCCGATGGGTTTGAAGGTGCAGTCTCATGTTGAACTTGTGATGATGCCCAAGCCCGCGAACCGTTGGCAACAAAATCATGAAATAACACCGGATACCGTTCGCGGTATACAGATAAATCTTTTTCCTTAAATTTTTTAAACTTAGGGTATGTCTAAAGAAAGAAAGAGTTCATTAATTTAAAAAATTAATTTAATAATAATAACATATTTTTACGATTAGATAAAAATACTTTAATTTTTTCTTCCCACCACTCGTCATCTGCAGCGATTGTGTTGCGAGTATAATCTTATCCCAAACCAGACTCTCCACGAACCAACGATTTATAATTATTGTAATCATTCTTCATACCATCCCAATAATTTTTTAATTATTTACGCTCAACCTCCTGTCCATAAAATTCTTCAAATGATTTTTTGATATTTGCCTAGCCTTGCACATTAAAATAGGTTCCTGTTCTGTTCCCCTTAGATACCTGTTTTTCACAATATTCAAGAAACTTAAAGTGGATAGTATCTGTCCACCTAATCGGGTTCACTTTTCTTGATCGACGTGATTTTGAGGATTCCATCTAAACATATGAAAATAAATTTCTCAAACATCATCATAGGGCAGCAAGAAAGCATCTCATTTAAGCATTTTATAAGACAAACATCCCTCAAACATCATCATAGGGCAGCAAAAAAGCATATCATTTGAGCATTGTATAAAGCAAACATCCCTCAAACATCATCATAGGGCAGTAAGGAAGTATCTCATTTGAGCATTGTATAAGGCAAACATCATCATAGGGCAGCAAGGAAGCATCTCATTTGAGCATTGTATAAGGCAAACATCATCATAGGGCAGCAAGAAAGCATCTCATTTTAGTATTGTATAAGACAAACATCCCTCAAACATCATCATAAGGCAACAAGAAAGCATATAGGCAGCACCACCATGCAAAAAAATCCTTCAAAAAACATCATATGGCAGCAATGATAGCATAACTAACACTACCATAAACACTCAAAAAATCATCATCGGGCAGCAAAAAAGTATATAGACAGCACCACCAGATGCAAAAATTCCTTAAAAAATATCATATAGCAGCAAAGATAGCATAGGCAACACTACCACAAACCCTCAAAAAATCATCATAAGGCAGCAAGGAAACATATAGGTAGCACCACCAGGTAAAAATCTCTAAACAAATATCATATGACAGCAAGGATATTATAAGCAATACTACCACAAACCTTCAAAAAATCATCATAAGATAGCAAGGAAGCATATAGGGAGCACCACCAGAGGCAAAAATCACTCAAAAAATATCATATGGCAGCAAGGATAGTATAGGCAACACTACCACAAAACCTAAAAAATCATCATAGGGCAGCAAGATTGAGTACAGGCAGCACCACTACAACAACTCAAAAAATAGGCCAACAAGGATAGCATGACATTATAGGGCAAAAAATCCTCAAAATTCATCATAGGGCAGCAAGACTGAGCCTAGGCAGCACCATCACAACAACTCAAAAAACAGGCCAGCAAGGATAGCATCTCAGTTGAGAGTTGTATAAGATAAAAATCCCTTCAAAAGTAAGTGTAGCATCCATTTTAATATCATGATATTATTAACTATCAAGCTAGCCAAACATCTCATTCAAAGTAACAATTCCTGCCATGCCATCCAAAAGGAGCTGCAAGATTATAAGGCAACCAAACATCTCATTTTAGCAATTTATAAAACAACAAACCCTTAGAAATCATTATATGTCCAGCAAGGGTAAGTATAGGCAACAACCAAATATATTTGGCTAAGTTAAGGGTTAGCATCAATTCCACTATCATGATATTATTAACTATCAAGCTAACCAAACATCTCATTCAAAGTAACAATTCCTTGCATTCCATCCAAAAGGGGCTGCAAGATTATAAGACAATCAAACATCTCATTTTAGCAATGTATAAGACAACAAACCCTCAGAAATCATCATAAGGAAAGCAAGGTTAGGCAACCATCCTCAAAAATTCAGATAGAGCCAGGTAGGGCAAGCACATGCAAATATACATTAATATTCATTACTTGCCAGCAAGGATAGCCAACGATTCCTCAAAATTCATCATAGGGCCAGCAAGGGTATTTGTAGACAACACCACTTCAAAAACTAAACCAAACCAGTAAGGATAGCCAACAATTCCTCAAAAATCATCAACAGGCCAGCAAGGACAAATATAGGCAAAATATTTCAAACAATATTTATTTGCTACTAAAGATAATCGACAATCTCTCAAAATTCATCATAGGGCCGGCAAGTGTTTTTATATGCAACACCACTTCAAAAACTAAACCAGACCAATAAGAATACACAAAAATCTCTCAACAATCATCAGGACAGTAAGCACAAACGTATTCAAATATACCTCAAAAAATATTTATTTGCTAGTAAAGATAACCGATAATCCCTCAAAATTCATCATAGGGTTGTTTTCATATGCAACACCACTTCAAAAACTAAGCCAAACCAGTAAAGATAGCCAACAATCCCTCAAACATCATCAAGAGGCCATCAAGGACAAGCATAGATAAATATATCTAAAAAATCATTAATTGCTAGTAAGAATAACCAACAATCCCTCAAAATTCATCATTGGGCCAGCTAAGGTAAGTATAGGCAGCAACCATACATATTTGGTTAAGATAAGTGTAACATCTATTTTATTATCATGTTATCAATAACCATCAAGCTAGCCAAATATCTCATTCAAAGTAACGATCCCTGCCATGCCGTCCAAAAGGGGCTGCAAGGTAATAAGGCAACCAAACATCTCATTTGAGTATTTTATAAGACAGCAAACCTTCAGAAATCATCATAGAGGCAGCAAGTTTATGCAACAATCCATCAAAAATCCAGATAGGGCAGCTATACATCATTATTCATTACTTGCCAACTAAGGATAGCCAACAAAATCTTCAAAAATCATCAACAGGCCAGCGAGGACAAATATAAGCAACATATCTCAAAAATTATTTATTTGCTAGTAAAGATAACCGACAATCCCTCAAAATTCATTATAGGGCTAGCAAGTATTTTTATATTCAACACCACTTCAAAAACTAAGCCAAACCAACAACAATAGCCAACATTTTCTAAAAAATCATCAACAGACCAGCAAGGACAAATATAAGCAACATATCTCAAAAAATATTTATTTGCTAGTAAAGATAACCGACAATTTCTCAAAATTCATCATAAGACCAGCAAGTGTTTTTATATGCAACACCACTTCAAAAACTAAGCCAAACCAGCAAGGATAGTCAACAATTCCTCAAACATCATCAACAGGCCAGCAAGAACAAGCATAGGCAAATATACCTAAAAAATTATTAATTGCCAGTAAGAATAACCAACAATCCATCATTGGGCCAGTTTGGGTAAGTATAGGCAGCAACCATACATATTTGGTTAAGATAAGTGTAGCATCTATTTTATTATCATATTATCAATAACTATCAAGCTAGCCAAACATCTCATTCAAAGTAACGATCCCTGCCATGCCGTCCAAAAGAGGCTACAAGGAAATAAGGGCAACCAAACATCTCATTTGAGTATTTTATAAGACAACAAACTCTTAGAAATCATCATAGGGGCAGTAAGGTTAGGCAACAATCCCTCAAAAATTTAGATAGGGCAGCTATACATCATTATTCATTATTTGCCAACTAAGGATAGCCAACAAAATCTTCAAAAATCATCAACAGGCCAGCAAGGACAAGTATAGACAACTATCTCAAAAAATATTTACTTGCTAGTAAAGATAACCAACAATTACTCAATAATCATCATAGGACCAGTAAGAGTGTTTATTGACAACACCACTTCAAAAATTAAGCCAAACCAGCAACGATAGCCAACAATCCCTCAAAAATTATCAACAGCCCAGTAAGGACAAGCATAGGCAAATATACTTCAAAATTAATTAATTGCCAGTAACGATAATCAACAAACCCTCAAATTCATCATTGGGCCAACTAGGATAAGTATAGGCAGCAACCATATATATTTAGTTAAGATAAGTATAGCATCTATTTTACTATCATGATATCAATAACCATAAAGCTAGCCAAACATCTCATTCAAGATAACAATCCCTGTCATGCCGTCCAAAAGGGGCTGCAAGGTAATAAGACAACCAGTAAAGATACACAAAAATTTCTCAAAATTCATCAAAAGACCAGCAAGCACCAAACAATTCTATCAGCAACCAAAATGCCAAAACTGAGTAAAAAAATAAACAGCGATAAGTTCAAACATTTACATACAACAATACACACATAGTTGAAAACTACAAGTAAATCTAAAATTTACAAACAATTTCACCAAGCAACTCTTTTCAACAGAAAATAACCATAAAATCTTTAAAATGATCAATTATTCTTAATACCTGTCAAAATTTTAACATATTTAGTTCTGCAAAGATCCGAATTAATTCTTAATACCTGCACAGAAACAACTGCACTGACGATCTTTCGAAAATCCTTAGAAGCAATCGATTGAAGAAAAAAAACTATAATTTGTGAACATTTTGATCGATTCGGATGCAAATAAAGAAGAAAAAGAATTTATGAAATGAATAAATCAATAGACTTTGACAAAAAAATCAACGCAACGAAAAATAAACATAAATAACGATCACAATCACTAATTCTAGTCACTAACACATAAATAATAAAAAATCACAGTCACTAACACAGTCAAAAAATTTTTTAAATCGCACATATTCATCCATCCATCCACACCAATGAAATCAACAAAAAAGAAAATAATCAACACAAAATCATCGAATAAATAAACAACCAAATAATTAAATCTAAATAATAAAAAAATTTTATCTCAATCCACGGTCGTGCTTCAATTCCGTTGCCTTCGAAATGAAAATCCTACAGAGACAGAGATCGGAATGAAAATGATCTACAAAGACGGAGAGATTGGACGGAAAATTAGTCGGCGTTGGAGACGGAGAGATCGGAAAAAACGATCGAGAGGAGGAGACAGCCAAATGAAAAAATTAGGAATTAGAGTAAACGGTAAAAAATATATATTAATTTATAATTTTGTAAAATTCATATGGCTAAAATAATCATTTTCTGTATCAGAAGTGAAAAATTGCGTGCGACTTTATTTAGAAATTACCTACTCGATGTTTTTTATTTTTAACTTTTAAAAGCCGCTATAAACAGTTTAAAGCGTTTTTTTCCAAACGCTTCTAATACTGTGCCGTGCTTTTTCCTGGATTAACGGGGCCTAGATTCCAGGACTGTGGCTTGTCTATGTAGTAGTTACGGGCAGTGTTGGTAGACTCGCACTAGACCGTTCAGATCGATTAAAAAATCATCAATCTAGATGCAAAACTACTCTGAATCTGTAAAAAATCGTTGCGTAGGCTTCCCTCCGTTGCTTAGCTACTTCGTTCTCATGGAAAGCCATCAGCCATCGAGCAAACACAGCACCGCAATAGCTCGACACTTGCTTCTGATCCCATGCCTGATCGACGATGCTATATTGCTCTGTTGCTCATCCTCGCAAGGTGTTTCATAACAACATAAAGACTTCCAAGTGCAAAGCAATTGAATTCACCCAAAGCTCTCAAAGCTTTTTAGATGCTGAGAGGGATCTGGTGTACCTAACCATATCTGCAATGACAAGCATGCTTGCTGCGCTCTCTGAAGCTCGTTGTTTCGCGAATAGACCTCACGGATCTCGGCCGAGTAATACCAGCAGCAGCTACAACTGCTCTGAGCTGCCGTTGTTGCTGGAGTTTCTTCTTCTTAGACGTCACTCTAACTTGCCCAATGCAAGTTACTTTAAGACAAGAAGGTTCAGCAGCTTTGAACGTGCAGTTTCTTCGACAGCCGCGGAAGGGAACATAGGAGACTGTAAGCCTTTGACACTCCCGCTGCTGCGGAGTCATCGATTAAGAGAAGCAGAGAGAGATGATGCTACTACAGCAATAGAAGCAGCACCAACAAAAGTAGAGGAACAACAACAGAACGGGGAGCTGCTTTGCCGGTAACAGGGGAAGGAGATCGTGGAGAGGAGACGGTGAAAAGAACGTGGGCTGCTTATGTGGACTTTAGAGAACGGTGGAGAAGAGGGACCACCAGCAACAAGGGAAGGAGATCGAGAGAGATCGTGCTTCGGCGCCGGGTGGCTGCTTTGCCGGTAACAAGAGAAGGAGATCGTAGAGATGGACACGGCAAAGAGAACAAGCAGCTTCTTATGTGGACTTCAGAGGACGGTTAAGCAAGGGAACCGCCGGTAACAAGGGAAGGAGACGGAGCGATTGTGGCGGGGGAACTAAGGTGACTGGGAGAGTGGAGAAGAAGATCGATTAGATTTAAAAAGAATGTCGACCCGACGGGTCGACCCATCAACCAGTCGGGTCAAACTTTGATCCGGCAATCCATATAAGTTTTCGATTTATTCGTTCGGTCCGATCAATTATAGTTGTAAATTGAAAGGAAAACGAAATACTGCTATTAACTATAATTATTAAAAATTTAAATTATTATTAAAAAACATAAGAAAAAAAGAATGATAAGACACGCAATATATAAAGACTATAACTAAAGAGGATATATATTAATATTAATATAATAGTGTTTCTTTTTATCGGAGAGTTAATGGAATGATTTATTTGTTAGTTGCTCTAATAAACCTTTTATGGATGAAATTAATATGAGACGGTGAGAGCAAGGAAGGATTTTTTTTGCTTTTCTTTTATTGGTGACGATGGAGTGGAGTGGTGAAGGAACATCTGACGATATCTATCCAAACAGCACCAGATATAACATCTAGAGATATCTATACGACGTTAAATATATATATCTTAGGTGGGGTTAGAAGTACATCGTGCTTTAGGAACACATCGGCGTATATCGTTTGATTTTAACGATATAAAGTTTCAAATATGATTTTATTATTAGATATAAAGAATTATAAATTGAAAATATATTGATAACATTTCAGTTCAATCGGATCACGAATCAATTTTTATCAAACTTTTTGATTAATATGACAAAAAAAAATTTAAAAATATATATTGTCTTATTTTTGTCATGTTGATCAAAAAGTCGAATAAAAATTGAGTCGTTGTTCGATTGAGTTAAAATTTTGTCAATATATTCTCAGTTGATAATTCTTCATATACAACTATGAAGATCACATTTAGAACTTTGTACCGATAGAATCGAACCGATGTGCGCAGATGTGTCCCTAAAGAATAATGTGCCTCTATCCCTATATATATATATATTAGTATAGTGGTATAGTTGGTAGTACATGTTATATCGCTGTGCCTAAATCTGAATCGTTCGATCAGAATATAATGATATACATGTAACTTTAGATCCAATTTTATAATTTCGGTCTCTTTGAGAGCAAATGCGTGATTATACATGCTTATTTTACGAAGGTAATATGAGGTCACATACGATCGCACAAGGTCAAACAATTTAAACTAATAGTAAATTTTGTGAATTCTTTAAAAAAATATCATATAGTCCGATTGGTAATGATGGGGGGTCTTTTAAGCTTTTAAAAAATTTTATTCTAAATTAGATCCAATATGTTCATACTGCGCCGCACTTTGATCGCACTTTGACTGATTAGGATGCACCTAGTGTGACATGTGTTCATCATACTGGGATGTGTGTTTGTCACACTTGATGTTACTAGGTCACACTCAGGTCGCATATGGGTCGGATACGGATGCACCTAGTGCGACGCACACTAGGTCGTACTTAGTACCGTTGCAACCTAATAGGATAAAGTGGGATCATACGCAATCCACTACAACCGGGTGCGATCCGTGTTGGTTAACCTCATTTGAGATAATGTCGACTTAATTTCGACTTCATTCGTGATTTAATTTCTACTTCATATAGTCATTTCGATCTAATATCGATGTAATTTCAACTTTTTTTTCGATCTAACTTTTGACTATTATATTAATCAAATTATTTATAATTGATATGAAGGTGGTGTTTAACTGGTTTGTACGTGGATCTCGTAACTTTTAATAGATCTTAAGATCGTGAATTTGAATCTATCTTATTTCAAGTATTTAAATTTTAATAATGGCCGCACTAGTGTATGACATGCAAAATAACACATTTGTCTCTAAGGAGATCTAAAATTTTAGAAATTAACCGTGCGCATAAGGGTCATCCGATTCTTGAACGGATAGTTTGAACTTAAGCACATCGGCACAATGTATAGTGCTGACTGTGCCGCTATTCCGTTAGTGTTGACATTATATATATATATTAGGGACATTTCAGAATGCTTATAAAATAAAGTTTCTTTAGAATGAGAGTATTTTTGAGATTCTTTAAAAAATAAACTTGATTATTTTATCTAAAAAATATAAAATTATACATGTAAAGATTTTATAATATATATTTTTTAGTGCTTTCTAAATATTTTTAAAATATTATATATAATATTGTTGAAAGTTTATTGAAAATGCAAGTTCTTATTTGAAGTGATAGGTACTTCGAACGCTTGAAAATTTTTTAACCCAAACATCTCCTAGATCAAAAGCTTGAAAATTTCTTATTCACGGAGATTTTTATGAGTGCTTATAAAATAAATTTTTTTAAAATAAAAGTATTTCGAAAATTTTCGATAATGAGTTTAATTTTTTACCTAAACAAAATTATACACATAAAAAATTATGATATATAATTTTTTTATATACTTTTTAAATTTTATTTATATAAAATTTAAAAATATGAAGTATTTATTTGAAACAAGAAATATAAAAACAAAGCCAAATGTTTGTGAGTATAATATATTCTTAAGATAAACTACTGTACTGTCCATTACCAACAACTCACATCAACACAGTGCATTTTGCCTTGCAGACTTGTAACCCTGTGCATGCTACCTATGCGTTAGTTGCAGTCGGTGGCCCAATCCACTTGGCTCATTTGGGCCGCCTCACTTACGAGGCCGCGCGAAAGTAATACGTAGCATCGTTGATTTAGTTTAAAACTCATTTTTTTAAAAAAAATTAATTGGTTTCAGATTGTTGATTGATGACTTTATTGTTCTCTTTAATTACTGTTTTTTGAATAATAATGTCCCAGGCTTTTGAGCCCAGTTAGGACTGGTTTGATTCAGATTTTCGACCAGTGTTTTATAATTAGAATGTAATTTTGTGAAATGTGATTTCAGTTCTAGTGTTTGATTGTATTTGAAAAAAATTATAAATTATTTTAATATTTAATAATGTGTAAAAGAAGAAATTCAATTTTTAATTATTCAAATAAAACATAAATTTTATTTAAATTCGAAATTATTCTGGTCGAAAATAACTTTTAATTATACACCCAAGTATCAATAAGAATTATTTTTTATGAAAAAAATTGCTTCCCAAGTTACCCCTCCATATGCTCTTATTTTTCTAATATACCTTTTCTTTTCCTTCTATCTGGTTCCAGTCTCGCAGCAAATGCGTTCGGCAGAACCTGTACCAGTTTGTGGATTGAAAAAATTCATTCAACTCTTAACATATATCCTAATATATAGTTTATATATAGAACTTTTTATTTATCATTCAGTTCTTTTTTAAAATTACCTTTCAGAGTACGTCCTTATTGTAATTAGCAAAAAGAACTTACTTTAAACGATTATTTTTAATTCAATCCCGTCAATTTGTATAGAGGATTTTCTGGGGGGACGTTTTGAGATTATTTTTGAAATAAAATTTTTTTAAAATAATTTTTTTAATATATTTTTTTTAAAATAAGTTTTATTTTTTATTTTTATAAAACATAATAAAATTATGTAATAAAAATTTTTATTACGTAAAATTTTTTTATATTTTTTAAATTTTAAATAAATTTATAAATATTTTTAAAATATAATATAAAATAAAAAATTGAAAAAAATATTTTATGGTAAGCTAAACCAAATGGAACTATGCTGTTTTGTTCATTAAAATTGACATGTTAAAGTCAAAATCATTGAATTTAAGTAGCATAAACTATTCTTTAAAATATTAGTTATAAGAATTTATGAAATATTAATACTTATTTTTGAAGTTAGCGGTATTTTGTTTACTAAAACTTCTTAAATTCTGCACATACAGTACTTATTAATTGCCATACCAAAATTAGAGCATTTTTCATTATATATAAATAAATTTAAAAACTATTTTATAAAAATAAATTTAATAAAAAATAAATTTACTTAAAAATAAAATTCGCTAAATAATAAAAAATAAAAATTTAATGGAAGGAAGAAAGTTATTTACACTTAGCGCGTATTTATTTTAATATAAATTGTTTTTCTTTGAAATTAAATTTTAAAATAAAATTAAAAATATTTTATAAAATGTAAATTTTTATAATTATTTTGTATATAAAAATAATAAAAATATTAATTTTTTATAAAAAGTTTATTATAAATTATTTATTTATTTTATATCAAAAATAAATTTAAAAAAATAAATTTAATAGATCCATAAATAAACTCCTTAAAATGTGCTCTTACACGGAGAAAGCTTAATTTAAAAATTTCAAGACAAATATTAAGTGCAGCCGGGCGTGAAAGTACTTGTAATATTTTATAATAGACATTTTTGTTAAAAGTGAATTTCCGGTGTACTAGTTAAAGGGTCAAGAAACCCCAAAAACAGTCCAGAAATTTCACGTGTGGTTGTGGTACCCGTATCCATTCAATTGGTTCTCTTCTACTTTATTTCTTCTCCACCTCTCTAGACAGAAAAGAAACATATCAGTGAGTTGACCTCTCTCTCTATTCTCTCCGAATGCTTCCCTATCAGAGAAAATGAACACTTCGCCGGCGTTCACCTGCTCCACTCCTTCCTCTGCCGCCACGGCAACGCTCCTCGGTGCTCTCCTCAGCCGAGACTGCCCAGCACCGACGGGTTTGTCCTTATTCCTAAAGGACTACTTCACACGTGGCGGCAACGCTTTGCTGTGGGTAGCACTCGTATGGATAACTCTCTTGCTCACCCGCAAGCTCGCGTCGCTTGCTCGGCTTTGGGCTCTCGGCGCACGTATCCCAGGCCCACCGTGTCCGTCGTTCTTCCTTGGTCACTCCAGTTTCTTTGCTCGCTGTAGTTCACCTGCCGATCTCACAGGTTTTTGCTCTAAATTCAATCCTCTTTCTCTATCTTTCATTGTTTTGTTTAGGTTTCATCTTTGGTGTGATTGAAAATCCGAATTTAGCGGGATTTGAATACCTTATATACCTAGTGAATCTGAGAAATTTATTGAAGTTTGTTTTGGTTGTTGCAATTCTTGTACTGTAATTGCAAAGCTGTTCTTTGGGATGGATTATACAGTGGTTTGATTAAGGTTTTGCTAGTTTGGTTATAGGGATTCATCAGGTGAGTCTGATAGAACTTCCTTGCTAGAATTTGAGATTTTTTTCAATTGTTGGAACATGGTTTCCTGGTGATCTGTGATTGACATTGTTGGCTTTTTGCACATTTAAATCTATGGAATCGGCAACTTTAAGATAATGAGTGTCTCGAGCTCATTTGGTTCCTATATTTGTATAATAGTTAACTTATTTTTTGGAGCTTGTTATGGTTAGGCTCTCACTGTCTGTTTGTGGATGTGCAAGTGTACACATGTTCGTAAGCTGGCAACATTGGTTTAGATTACTATTAGAAATACCTTTCATGTTACATGTTATGAGTGGTGAGAAGAAATGAAAAATTTTGTTTTGTCTATAGCTTTTTCTATCGGGATTTGAGGGATCTCTTTAATGGTCCGCTGGATCTGATATGTTAATGTTTGTTGTTGTCGTTGTTTTAAGACTACTCTATATTGCTGGAATTTACGGGAACAAGCAGCTATCGAAGGATTTAGAGGACAAGTTAAGGGAATGTAGGTTAGGTGGTTTCGACATGGCTTGCGCAGACCTAAAGCTGCTGCAGTGAATAAGAGTGATGTGATTCCATTAGAGCACTTTAGGACAAAAAGTGGTAGACCAAAATTCTTGGCCTAGGGTGGTGGCGAAAGATTTAGAAGAATTAGCTCTTTCGCTGAATTTGGCTTATAATCGAAAGGAATAGAAAAATGGATTTATTTAGCCGACCCTGCTCAAGTGGGATAAAGGCTTAGTTTGTTGTTATTGTTGTTGTATATTGCTGGAATTTGGGACCTTTCTGATACTGGTTGCCTTTTGTCTAACTTTACAATATTGACCCCCCAACTTTATCCTGTGTCATTTCTCCATTAAGCTTCTTTGTGATTGGAATCAAAGTCAATTTTTGCTAGCCTTCCTAGTTTGGATATATGGAGTGACCACTGCATGTTGAGTATTTGAATGGGTATTGTTATTCATATGTTCTAATCTCTGAGATTTCTCCTTTTTATACTTCCTTCTGTTGCAGCTGACATATGGTATAATATTGAAGACAAGCTTACATGTTACTAGTCACCGTTATGAATTGATGTGCCAATCTTCTGTTTCTGATGCTTTGCTTAAGTTTGGCTGCAATGGTGTGGGCTTAATGTTTTGCATGTCTAGGTATCTTCATAGTCCGTCTTCAGTTGGTTTATACAACTAAAAACATGACTGGCAGTGGTAGTACTGTATCTGCTTATCATATCTTATATCTTCCTCATGGGAACTAATGTCTTTTAAGCTATGAATTCAATTATCTAGAACCTCTAGTGAATAGTTGAAGAATTTGCAGCTTGATTCTGTTATATAATGTATTAATATACCACATTTTACTTTGCGTTTGTTCTCTTTTTCCTTTCCAAATTACTCGGTCCCTTTAGGCACCAAAGTTCTAATAAACGGAATTTTAAGTTTGCCGTTTTCTTAAGAGCTTCACTTTCTCCAACAAGTTCATCCTTCCAATATCTTACTTATTACTGAATCATGTTGGTTCCTGTGTGAAAACTGGTTCTTATCTCAATAGAAATTCTACTGTGGAGTTAGTTGATTGTTCTCAGTTGGCTTTCTGGAATCAAGGGCTGTCAGTGTCCGGCTTCCTTACCTTGGCAGTGGCTCTGACTAATATTCAGTTTATACTTAATTATTTTGGTATCATGGGGTAGCATGTTCTCCTTATAAGAAAAGCCTACATCTTTCTTTGCTACTGCATCGTGTGTCCAGAGACTGTGGATTTCTAACTCCTTTTATTTTTCACTCTGAATATAGAAACATATCTTCAATCCTGAATGTCTTGATTCTCAATTCACTTTTAAAGCAGTAGAAGTTTTCTTCTTCGTCAGGTAGTTATACTAGTTATTTTTAGAAGAGTTGCTCGTAGGAGTTATATTTCTAGTTTCCATTTCCTGCCTGAGTTGTGCATCCCTTATGGTACTTGGGAAGAATCTTGATGTAAATATGTTGACGTGAATTCATGATCTCATGCATATCTTTGTTTCTTGCTGGTAGGTTATTTCTCAAGGATGCACGAGTTGTATGGACCTATAGTGAGGTTGTGGTTGGGTCCTACAGAGCTTCTTGTATCAGTGAAGAATCTTGCAATGATACAAGAGGTTCTCTTGCAGGCAGAAGACAGGCTTCCGCTTGCAGGGAAGGCATTTCGTTTGGCTTTTGGAAAGTCTAGTCTTTTTGTCTCCTCCTTTGAGAAGGTATCTCCTGTTGGTTGCATATCTATTTATGAACTTCCCTTGTTCCAAAATGTGAAATATTAACTATACAGAGACATCATGGAACTTGCCCAAGGGTCCAGTAAATCAATGTCGAGTTGCTTCCTTTTTATCTTGCTTTTGTTGGTCTGTTTATTACTAACTTGCCCAAGGGCCCAATTTCTGGGGAGTTATAACGGATACTTCAACAAGTAGTGTTCTTGAAACATGTTGCAAATTTCAAAGATGTACACTGTTTTGACATGCTACAAACTATGGATAACCAATATCAGCTCATTCTGATTAGGGAAGGCAGTGTAGTTTCTCCTGCAAGAAGAGAAGAGAAGAGTGAACAAGCCCAAATAAAAGATTTACCAAAAGCATTGTTTCTATTGCATTTTCCTGTCTTTGTAACTGTAATTGTTCTGTTACTCAGTAGAATGATGTTACTTCCAGATTTTGTGCACCCAAAATGAGACTGTTAGTACCAGTACCTTAAATCTAATGCTAGCTTTATGCCGCCTCAGTTTACTAGGAAGGTAGACGAAATGTTGAGTTTTAGTCACAACGTGTTCTTTCCTGTATCTATCCCATCTACAGATTCAGCCTTTCATCATGAAAACGTATATTTGGTCCATAGAATCATGTAGTTGGTTCGTTTACAGGTCCAAAGAAGAAGAGAATCACTGGCAATTTATCTACATGGAAAGCTGCTTGAGAGAGTGAATGCAATACCTTCAAAAGTTGTGGAACATGTCATGAGCAGAATTAATTCTATAATGTCCAAAGGAATTCTGGATTGCAGATTAATATCCCAGCATTTGGCATTTTATGTTCTTGGAACTACCCTTTTTGGTGACTTTTTTCTGGATTGGCCTGATGTGACTGTCTATGAAGAGCTTCTTATGATTATTGCCAGGGATGGTTGCTTCTGGGCCTCGTACAAAATTCCTCCATTTTGGAGGACAGGATACTGGAAATATCACCTCGTCTGCAAAAGATTGAAGAATTTAACAAAAGAGTTAATTGAAAAATGCAGAAATGCACCTGACTTGTTTGGCGAAAATGATCATTCCTTAGTCAAGGATACCAAAAAAGTTGGAAAGGAAGTTGAGCTTAAGAACACTACTTTAATGGAAAATGTGATATCAGGTGATTTTGTTTGGGAAGAGATAGAGAGGCTTCTAATCTCAAAGGAGGAACCATGTGGCAATATACTGGGATTAATGTTTCATGGATGCCTGACTGTTGCTAGCTTGATTGGTAGCATACTCACAAGGCTTGTCTTATATCCAGAACTTCAGGGCAAGGTACTCGCAAGTTTGTCTTTTTACATTTCATACTTCATCATAGGCACATACAAACTTAACAAGCACATGGTCTTATAAGTAGAGCTTTAGTGTTATTGTGCTTCTCACTGATTTTTGTTACCTTGGTCCTTAGATATATGCAGAAATTAAAGACAAGTGGAGAGTATGCTCTTTGGATAAGCAAGATATGCAAAAAATGCATCTTCTATATGCCACTATATATGAGTCAGCACGTCTCTTGCCTGCTGGGCCGTTGCTTCAAAGATGCTCTTTTAAACATGGTATGAGCAATTTCTAGCTTTCTTTCTATTTTCGTAAAATCTTTTGGTCTTTTGTGCTACTTCTTTGCGGTAATTTGACTAGTTACTGTATATTGCAAAAAACTAGTTTATTCTATATTTCTAGCAAGCCTATTGTGTTTCTCTCTATGCTCAAAAGCTCTAGAAGCAAAAGTTTCAGCATGAAAACATAGTTTGGCGTGAATGCTGATCCATATTCAGGCTAGTCTTAAGCAAGTTAAAACATAGGAGTTTTGGTTATAATTGTTTTCCTTTAATATGACAATTAATGTTCCAGCTGTTTGTGCTTTTGTTCAACGTCTCATTTATACTCTTTATGTTAACTTTGACCCTGAGGGATTTGTCCCTCTTGTTTTAAATGCCATCTGAATCTTCTATGGAAGTTGCAGTTGACATGCACTGTCTAATAGATGCATGGCATTCTTATGTATTTCTCTCCTATTAGATTTTGATACAATTGGATGGATCCTTTTGTCTCATTGCAGACATGGTTCTTGGAGACACTATAACTGTGCCGTCAGGAGCCATCGTTGTTATTCCTGTGCAGCTGGTCCTAATGGATAATTCTGTTTGGGGTAAGGATGCCAGAAAGTTCAATCCTTACAGATTCTTACCAAAACATGTTACTGGCAGTACACCTGGAACAGAGAATGATCAATTCTCGTTTACTTCAAATAGAGGTATGAGTGCATTTCTTAGAGTTAGTAGAGCTCTTCAATTCTGTATGTCTGATCTGTTCCTTGTGCTTCACTTTCTCCTTTCATTTGTTCTTTCTAATAAATGCTTTTTAGAGGCTATCCGTATATGCTTACCATCATTATTACTTCTATTATATTAGACTATCAATACCTGGTAAAACCTCATTTCCAAGGTCATCTTTATTCAAATCATATGCATAAGCTTGAAATGTCAGTAATGATATTTGCAGCTGAATTTATCGTAGAACTTTGTTTTGTTAAGTTAGATACTAAAATGACACCTGATACGATGGTAACATTTTGCATGTTATTGTCTGTAAGTGTGTTTCTACCTACTTCTTAGTGGCAGCCCTAAACAATTCTCAATTTCTGTAAACGAATAATTTAATGCAAGCTGCAGTTAAGACAGATCTCAACCAAAAATACATAGTTCTTGTATTCCAGTAGGTCCTTCTTTGTGATCTCCCTCCCCATCGTGTAGCTGATACTAAATCTAATGCTATACTCAATGAAAAATAATGTACAAGAATTGTTAGTATATTGAAATCATTGTTGTTGTGCCTTGTTCTTTTAAAAATTCTCAATTTATTCAAAGAATGTTGTACTTCCATATTCTACAAGTAGTCATTTTTTATTGTTTTTATGTTGTTGGTTTTTTGCCTTTGGGTTTTTTGGGTTATTGCAATAGTTAATTGCACTTCTATACCATCGATCTGGAACATGTGTTTGTAGAAATGATTCTTTTGTTTTAGCTTTTGAAGGCACCTCTATGATCACAGACCTTCTAGATACATCTTTAAAAAAATAAAAAATAAAAAATAAAAAATCAAATAAAATTATTTAAAGAACCCAAACAGTTATCATTCTCTTTGGAGCACTAATATATTTTGAAACATGAGGATGCCGGTTGGGATACTAATATTAGTTGTTATAATGATCTCCTTTGTTTGGACTTCCTTCATATTTGGGTAAGCATATCTTTGCTTGGAAATTATGGATGTTCGTAGTATTTGCAAATGTTAATTGATAAATCTTCCTCATTCAAGCTAGGTATTTCTTTCTTCATTTCTTAGGTACATCAGACGAAGATAGAGTTTTTCAAGATAAAGATTCTATGCTAAAGGAAGCATTCAATAATCCTGCTTTTCTTCCTTTTGGTTATGGTACACGCGCATGTATTGGGCAGAATTTCACTATCATGGGTATTGCAGCTTTGTTTGCTACATTGCTCCAAAATTATGAGGTCAGTAATTTTTATTAGCTGAACTCCTATATGTCTTTTATCTGGTTTTGCACTATTTTCATATTTCTTCTTTTTTGCAAAGGTCGTCTTTTATTTCAGTATTATGACTTTGCATGTGTAGATGTTTATGATAAATCACAAACAAATAGCCACTCTCTTAAAGACACAAGGATCAGTGATAATGCACTATATGAGACTAGTGTTGCAACTTGAGGGATTTGACTTCCAGATTCTGCCTAAATGGTTATTTACTGTTGAGCTAATCAGTAACATTCATCTCATTCCTTTGAAGTGTAATGTCTTGTGAGACGGAAGGAGCACTATTGGAACTGTTTAAATCTACTTGTACTTTGTTTATGCAACAATGTAACATCTAGAAGATAAAAATTGACATAAATTCTACTTTCGATTGAGCTTGCAATTGTTTCATTATTTCTCTTATTCCTGTTAGGCTTACCATGAAACAAGTTCATGGTATTCAAGTGACCATTATGGCTCCTTTTCCCGCATCTCTTGGGACCCACATGTTATTTGTCCAAATAATCATCATAAGTTCAACCAGAGAGAGCTTCAACCTTAGATAGGACCTACATAAATCTGAGGGCCACTTTTTTTTGTTTGCTGCTGATGCTTTTAGATAAATTTACCTTACAGGTAAAATTGCAGCAAGGTTTTGAGAAAGAACCCACTCCCACTGTAAACGACTCTGTTCTGCAGCTTCTTCCAAGCCCAAAGATTGTTTTTCTGAAAAGAAGCAACTAGAAAATAAAAGTTGAAAAGGAATAATTGGAGACTTGCTGACTGTCAAAATGGATAGGATCACCTTTCATTTGTTGTCATATATGCTACACCTAACATCAAGTGACCATATATGCCAAATCAGTTCATTGGTGGCTATGTATTTCCCTCAACCAGTTCTTGTAAGTTGTTTTGGCTCCCACTTTTTGGCAGCTCCATGTATTTTGGTAATTATCTTTTAGTTCGAAATAGCTTGAGAGCTGTTTATGTTGATGGAGTTATGTGCATTACCTTGTAAGTTTTTGTTTTTTTCTCCAAAGGAGTTGTAATTATTTCTCTTTGGATCGTCTCTCTGATTACTGCTGTAATGCTGTAAGTTTTATATCTTTGTGCTGTGCTGCTGTTGTATTACTGTAATTTCATCTGTGGCGTTTGTATGCAAATTTTCATATGGATGCTTTTGAAAGGTTTCATCTGTAACATACCACACGTTATTTCTTGCGATGGGATGAGAAAATCTTATGAGTAGGTTTTTAAAGACGCTGGAACCAGGCATTTGTTTTTAATTAGGCTTTGCCTAGTATAGAGTTTGAAATGATGGTTCGAAGAATTCTTATTCTTAGACAATAATTTAATATTTAGTGTTTGGTGAATAGGAGTGGTAATGTATTATCTGATTTGAAAATTCAATCTGAAATTGACTTATTTAATTAGGTTAGGATTAAAAATTTTGATTCGTGTAAATATATGAATTGAGTTAGTATTGAACGAGTTTGATTCGATTTATTAAATGGGTCGATTCGAAATTAATTCATTATTTGAAATACTATCTCTCGAAGAAATAAATTTTTTCTAATTTTTTTACTATATAATAAATTTTGACAAAATATTTAATAACAATAATTTATAATTATTAAATTATATTATATTTATAATTAATTAATTATTTTTATATTTTAGTAAATAGTGTATGGTAAAAATTATAATATTATCGAGACTGTTACTATATAGATATTTTTTAATAACAAATTTGAATTTTGTAAAAATTTTTATCAAAATTTTGTTAGATAGCTATATTTATTAAAATTTTTATCGAAAGTATTATTATGTATTTAAAATTATAAATTTTAGCTGTCACCACATATTTTAAAAAATAATAAAATTTTTTTAAATATTTAAGGATCGATAAAGATAATAAAGAATGCACATTTGACGGATACTTATCATATTTCTTCACTAAGAATATCGTGCATATTTTTTTGAACTAATTTTAATTATAATTTCACTCAAGTTAAAAATATAGCATTAATTGTAATATTTTAATTATTCAATAGGTTGATCCGAATTTGATTCGGTTATTGAATATATTGTGTTAGGATTGATAATTTTGACCCGTATAAATTTATAAATTAGGTTATGATTGAATGAATTTGATTTGATTATTAAATAAATCGATCTGAATCGACCTACCAATTCAAATTGTCACCCTTATAAGGGTGAATAATTTATGAATGTACAAAAAGAGCACTTCTAGAATCAAATTGACAAAATAAGATTGAATTCTCTAAATATAATTTTGAAATTATTGTTTCTTTTAAAATCAATTTTTTGAAGTTAATGCTGAATAAGGTCTGAGTCTTCTGTTTGGCTATACGCTTCAGAAAAATATTTACCAACTTTTCAATTTTATATATTTTAATAAATTCTCTATAATACCTTCTAAAATTTATTCAAAAAATTATAAAGTATAAAAAAATATTACGTCGTAATATTTTATTATTATCTATTATTATTATTTTTTAGGTTAAAAAAATAGAACTCGTTTTTCGAAATAAAATAAAAATTTTTTTGTTGTAGAAAAGTATTTTCTATAACCATTTCCAAATGGCCTCGTATATCGCCGTGGTAAATGAATCTAAAGAAAGAAAGATTATATCTTATGTACATTTAATTACTCCTGTACATGGGTTCCATGATGCTGAGCGTCAGTCTTGTTTTATAGGAGACCTTGTTTGCAGCGCTTATTTATTAGACCAGTGAGAGTGCTCAAGTGAGTAATCGGTTACATCTTAATTGCATCCTCAATCCAGAATCTTTATGTTTTTTAATTTTTGAGTAGACCGGCATTGTTGGGATTTAAACTTCTCAGATTTGGAGGAATATTTTAGCACTCTGTGGATGCTTAGCTTAAGGTTTTCTTTCTCTCCTTCTATATATTGCTTTTCTTCCTTCGGATCAAGAGATTAGACTGGGTTTTAATTTGTATCACAATAAATAATACGTTCCTTAAACGAAAAAAACAACTAATAAAACTTCCAACAGATAAATGTATGAGCTGATGGATGGACGTGGTCAAGCACACAAGAGACTCTCACCAACCAAATCCAGCATGCTCTTTTCCCACAGAATCCACAATAAAACCATTTGCTTTGTTATCCAAACAATTTCTACTTCGCTCTTCATTCTAGTTTGCCGAGTTTGGTACCGAAAGAGTAAGACGCTTAACATTGTTTACAAAAATGCATGCATATGTTATCCAATATAATAATTATAATAATATATTTTCTTAAAAAACTTAATATTCTCATTCCCAGCTGGTTGCAGTTGCAGCGGAAGTTGAAACATACATACCACCACCAACGGTTCCCATGCGGGTCCCTCTCACCAAATCCACCTACCTCCACTCTGGTCTCTTATATCTCACTCCCTTTCTTTTCTTTCTTCCTTCATTCCCGCTAACTCAACCCCTTCTCTTTCTTTTTCTTTGAGAAATGGCAATGGCAGCTATAGACCTTCTACCAATCTCTCTCGCAATCCTAGCCGTTGCTTTAGCAATAATCATCCACCTTCGCCGGCGCCCAAAACTTCCTCCCGGTCCTAAACCTAGACCGGTCGTCGGCAACTTAAAAGACATCAAACCGGTTCGGTTCCGTTGCTTCGCAGAATGGGCCCAAACCTACGGGCCTATCATGTCGGTTTGGTTCGGTACAACACTCAACGTAGTTGTTTCAAGCTCAGAGCTTGCAAGACAAGTGTTAAAAGACCATGATCAGCAGCTCGCTGACCGACCACGGAGCCGGTCTGCGGCACGGTTCAGTAGGGATGGGAAAGATCTTATTTGGGCTGATTATGGGCAGCACTATGTGAAGGTTAGAAGGGTTTGTAACCTGGAGTTGTTCTCGCCGAAGAGACTTGAAGCTTTGAGACCGATTAGGGAAGATGAGGTCACTGCCATGGTTGAATCGATCTTCTCCGAGTGCTCTCAACCAGGTGAGTTGATCAGGATTTGAACTTGCGTTTTTCTTTATGAAGTAATTTCTGGTTTGTGGTTAGTGCTGATTCAGATAGTGATTAGTAGTGCCACTTCTTATGAGCAAGTGATTACTCCAAAACAGCAGAAATTTCTATTAACTTTTGGCTTTACCTATCATGAGTAGTTGATCATTATCCATACATGTGATAACCAAGACTTCTCTGTTATTGATTAGTAGTCGAATATGGATTTAGAAAGCAAAGTTTATGGGTTTTGAGAAATCTTGCTAGCAAATTATTTCTGATTTTGAGATTGTCTTGAAAATAAATCGGTAATAACCCTATGTTTCAATTTAGAAACACTGGAACTGAAATATTTCTTTGGGTGTTATGTAGCTTTCATCTACAAATTTTCTTATATTCTTATATAACCATCGTAAGTTCCATGTTTGTGAAAGTGAGCCTTACTGTAGGAAAGAAGTGTAGAAATATTAAACTTATAGGGGAATCAGATAATTTCTAATGTTTGCCTTGTAGATTTTATATTAGTGTATTGATAAACATTGCACCAATTTGATTTCCAAACGGCATCGCAAAATATGGAAAAATTAATTATGTTTCATATTTCAGTGTGGTTGGTGGGGGTTGTTGGCTTTCACTCGTTAGCCTCAAAAATTGACAAAATACCCACCAGCTTTGTCTTTCTATGATGGATAATCTGGAGACTTATAAGTGCGGTGGTTGTTCTATCTGTTTGTGGTTGTAGAATGAGAGAACTTTTGATAGAAGTAGGAACCTTCTCAAATCTTAAGCATACGCATGCTACCATGACCTACAATGACCTTCGAGTTGCATGCTTCTGACTCTATTTACTTGGACCAAGCTACCACTCTTATGCCAAGTGCCTTGAAGAAGCGTTATAACATATAGCCCTATAGGTTATATATTAAAATCATTCAGTTGTGTCCCTAGATGACTTATGCTGTTTCTGTAATGTTGGGAGATATGTATGTTTCACCAAGGGCTAATGGACTAATACTGTTTTTAAATTCTTCTCATCAAAAGTGGATGTCATTGTCTATGGACACCTAGCTGGGCAGTAATAGGGAGTATGTCACATGTTGATCAGAGTGTAGTTGATTCTGTCTATTACTAGCGTAAAACAAATTAGGTAATTGGCTATTCAAACATTTTAATGTAATTATTTCATGATTGGCCTAAGACAACTAAGGCTAAGGTGTTAAGACATAGTAGTAAAAAATATATAGATAATAACTCTTTAGCCGGAGTTTTAGTTGTCTTTCACGGTATATGTATATTAAACTCTTGTAGTTCATATCTTTCCCTTAAACAGAGAAGAAGGGCAAGTGTGTGACGGTGAGGAACCATCTGTCTGGGGTTGCCTTTAACAACATAACAAGGCTTGCATTTGGGAAGAGGTTTGTGAACTCTGAAGGTGTAATGGATCCACAAGGAGTTGAATTCAAGGAAATAACTGCCAATGGTCTAAAGTTAGGCGCTTCACTCTCACTTGGTGAGTTCGTTCCATGGCTGAGATGGATGTTCCCCTTGGATGAAGAAGCCTTTGCCAAGCATGGTGCTCGAAGGGACAGGCTGACGAAGGCCATCTTTGAGGATCACAATCGTGCCCGAGACGAGAGCGGTGTGAAGCAGCACTTCGTTGATGCCTTGGTAACCCTTAAGCAGCAGTATGACCTTAGTGATGACACCGTTGTCGGTCTTCTTTGGGTGCGTATTTCTAAGTATGCTTTACTTAATATGTGAAAATTGTCTAAATTAGTATTATCCTTTGGTTAGTGCAGGACATGATTACTGCAGGAATGGACACGACAGTTATAACAGTTGAGTGGGCAATGGCAGAGATTGTGAGGAACCCTAGAGTGCAAGCTAAGGCTCAGGAGGAGCTTGACCGAGTGATTGGCCAAAATCGGGTTATGTCAGAGACTGATCTCCCAAACCTCCCCTACCTAATGTGTGTTGTGAAAGAGTCGCTTCGTCTACACCCACCGACACCACTCATGCTCCCTCACAAGGCCAGCACCGATGTGAAAATTGGTGGCTATGATATTCCTAAGGGCTCCAACGTGCTAGTCAATGTTTGGGCAGTTGCCAGGGATCCTGAACACTGGAAGAACCCTTTGGAATACAGGCCAGAGAGGTTTGAAGAGGAAGACGTTGACATCAAGGGGCATGATTTCCGTGTACTACCGTTCGGTGCAGGGAGAAGGGTTTGCCCAGGCGCGCAACTTGGTATCTACCTTGTAGCATCCATGCTTGGCCATTTGCTGCACCACTTCCACTGGGAACTGCCAAAAGGAGTCAAACCAGAGGACATCGACATGTCAGAGAATCCAGGAATGGTTACATTCATGCACACACCACTGCAGGCTGTTGCCACTCCAAGGCTGCCGGAGGAGCTGTACAAGCGTGTGCCTGTGGACATGTAATTTTTGCATTTGTTCGGCGTGCAGTTTTATGCTTGTATCGCGACGGTTGAACTTCGAAGTTATGTGTAATCAAGAGCATCCGTAGATCTTTCAATCGGTTAAAACTACAAAAATAATCTTTCTCAAATAATAGAAAGCAGGTATTATAATAATTCTGCCATTGGATTTCCCTATTGGCTACACTACAGTAACAAGAAAGCAGATCAAAGCAGAATGTGCACATAGTAACTTCTATTATGTAACTGTGTAATACTTGAGTGTTTTCAAAGGTTGCACATTATGGAAAATACTTGACAAGTAGTTCAAAATTCTATGTCCCTTGGGTTGTTACATCATTGTTGGTCATGAAGATGACCAAGTCATATTTAGTAAAACAAGCTACTTCAGCAGATTTTGAGTTGGACTCGGTGATTTTTTGACCTGTACAGCAATTATTTTTCTAACCCCACTTTGTCAAAAATGGTTTCTCTAATCTGTACATAATTTTTTTAACCAAAATATTCTTAAAGTTTCTCAATCTTCTTCTTTTCTTGTTCTTCTTGACAATAGCTAGCCTTGAAACGTTTCTCTATGCGTATGTGAAAGATTTTGACGAAGCAATAGTTCAGAAAAACACTACAGATATATACATATTGAAAAAAAATTAACACCAAATCATGCAAGATCTAATAATAAAAATCTTCAAACAAATGAAAAAAATAAATAGAACATAGAGGAATTTCATATTGGAGCTTTTAAACAATATTCTTTTCTTTTATCGGCATGTAAGGAATGTAACTGACAAAAGACTTAACCTTACCTTCAATCAATTTATTTAAGACTAGTAATGTTTTTGAATTAGTTCATTCAAACTATTTTATTTTGGACTGGTTCTCTATTATGTCAGTTTTATTGATAATACACTTGTTATAGTTGGTCATTGTTCGGAGCTCTATAATATTTATACTACATATATTCCTATGATTCACGCACAGCTTAGCATTAGGATTGTGGCTTTTCAATCTAATTGTATTCATGAGCATCTCTATCAGCTACTATGACATCAATCTTGTAGTCTCATGACGCTCATTACCAATCATGTTATTATACTATTGAACTGAATGTGGGAAGCAAAATGTAAGTATCATTAACTTCTGTTATCCCTTTTGGTTCCTCAAACATTTTAGACAGAAGTAATTCTTGTCTGCTATTAAATCTTATCAGCATTACTATATCGCCTATCTTGTTCAATATTACACCTTATTAAAATCTCTTTTCAACTCTTTACGACAGTATAATTCACACTTTAACGTGCACTTATTTTATTATTCTTTCTTCGACTAAGCGAACAAAACTGACCTTTTTTCTGGTTAAGTGTGTTTCACTCAGTTTTAGTTTCGAGCACAAATATATTGCCTGTTATGATTCCTTTTACTTTCCATCTCACATCAAGATGTCAATTTCTTGACACTATGAGATACCTACACCTCTAGATCACCAATTTTATCTTTTAATGTTCACAACGATTCTACTCTATTCCTTTCTCTATTTGTGCATCCTTTACGATGATCGAACGCCACTTCACGAGGATCCTTCATATTCCTACTTACTCTCATTCCACCACATTCTATGCCATCTCTATCTCTACCACCACCTGCTCGCTAGTCATATTGAAGTCACCAACATCTTGATCATCTTACACCAGACTATTTCAATTAATTGGACAAGTTTGGTTTATCATCTAACTCTCAGACTCTTTATACCATCATTGTCTTGCTGTTTACATTGTCCATGAGCCCAATTATTATTAAGAGATAATTTGTATCCTAAATGACAAGAGTTTATGATAGATTAGTTTTCACATTCAAGTTATAGGTACTTAGGATATAGCTTTACGACAAGAAAGCATCCAACCATTAGTAGTAAATAGGTTTTAAAATTAAGTATTTTTCTATCGGATTCATGAACCGACATAAGGCTTATCTTATTGCTCAAAAATTTATTCAGGAGCATGAGATTGATTATAACGAGATATTTACTTTTGTACTGAAATGGTTATAATTCGTACTTTACTTTATTTGACACTATCATACGTGATGGCTTCTATACTAGATAAACTTAAACAATGCCTTTTTTTTATAGTATCTTATCCCAAATTATTTTTATATAGTTATTTTATTACTATTAAAACATGTGTACATACCGACCACTATTGGTGACATCTCTAAATTCAAATTCAATCGTTAGATACGAAAAAATATAAGTTAGAAATATATTGACAAAATTTCAGTTTAATAAGAATATGAATCGACCTTCTTCAAAACTTTTGAACAAAATGAACAAAAATAAAACTTGAGAAAACATATACATTTCATTTTTGTGTCATTTGATCAAAAGTTCCGATGGAGGTCGATTTGAATTCTGACAAAGTTATAATTTTGTCTATATATGCACAACTCATGCTTCTTCATATTCAACGGTGTAGATTAGAATTTGAAGTATCGCAGGCTATTTTTGGTCTGCATGTGCACACATGTACCTATAAAAATGGCATGTGGCCATACTTATATATGGGAATGAATACATCCACATCGTCTACTGTACGCTGTGCCGTTGTGCCGAAATTTGAACCGTCCGATTGCAAATCTAATGGTACACATACACGCAGCCAATTTTGCAACTTCAGTCACAAATTTTACAAGTTCGGTTCTCTTTGAGGGCGAATGCATCATTATATATAGTTGTTTCGTAGAGGTCACACAAGGTCGCGCTTCAATCACACTCGAGTCTAATACGGTTATATCTAGTTTGATCATGTATGATCCCGTACAAACCCAGTGCGCTCCAATTCAATTACACTTGAGTCACACTAAGTTGAAATGGATCGCGGTTCGTACTTAGGTCGCAACACAGGTCGTAAGTGGGGCCCGTTCGACCCGTGTTAGTCACACACTTAACTCGTACAACCCAATGTGACCCGTTTCAGTGCACCTATATCACACCCAAGTGCGACTTGATTGTGATCTAAAATAAAGTTTTAAAAAATCTTAAATAAGTTCTCTCACTGGGATTCGAACTCATAGATTTAAACAAAAGATACCACCTTACCGGTCAGACTACAAACTTTTTAAAAAAAATTATTAAAATTAACTAGTAATTAAATTATTCGACATTATGCGACTCTTTTCTGACGTTATGTGACCACAGCAAAACAGACATATTAATGACGCATTTGCCGTCGAATATAGCCAATATCGTAAATTGAGTCTGAAATTAAAAAAATCAGTCGTGCATATGTGTACACCGTTAGCTTTACAATCGAACGTTCAAATTTAGGTACAACGACATAGTAGACGATATGCATATATATATATATGAAGTGATGTAGGCACATCTCATCTCTTTGTACGCAAGTTTTACCGTAGGCACAAGAAGAGGATCAACGACTGTGATTGTTTTACTTATTTTTTTCAACGGTGCAGATGAATCATCTAGGAGAATATAAGCTACTTTGCAGTGGGCTAGGGTTTCATTTCATTCTCACGCTTATTTTCTTCTCCTCTCTTCAGCAGCGCGTCTTCTCCTCCCCAAGCGAAATCGAGTTCTCCGGCTGGAATCGATTTCTTCATGGCTAAATTTTGTGATTCCGGTTTCCATTCAATTTTTTATCAAGAACTAGGCTCGATTTCGTCTCCGATTTTGATTCCGACTTCGACTTCTAAACGAGCAAAATCGAGTTATTTCGGCTCGGTTACGACTCCGATTTTGGATCCTAGTGTCCATCTCGGCTTTCGATCGAGATCTGGGTTCAGCTTTGACTCCGACCTCGAAACGAAAAAATCGATTTCTCCTTGCTCTATTACGGCTTGATGTCGAAACGAGCAAAATTGAGTTCACCGCTCGATTACGACTCAATTTTGAATTCGGTGTCCATTTCGGCTCGGTTTCTCTCTGGCTTCGACTCCAACTTCGGTCAACTTTGATTTTTTAATTTTTATAATTTATTTTAATTTCGGAGGATTTATTTTAATTTTTGATAGTTTATTTTGATTTTGCCAAAATTTTTACGGATTTGTTTTTTACGGTGGATTGGATTGATTTTTACGATGTATTGGATTTGATTTTAATGGTGTATTAGATTTTATTTGTGGTGCAGTGATTAGTTGGATAGTTGGCTCCGAAATGATATGTTGAATGAATGCATGATTGTCAATGGGAAGGGACATTGGTTTCCTGTATCGTAGCTATTAGAAAATTTTCATATGAGACAATGATGGGATTTGCAAATTTTTTGACTCCTCACTCCGGACAGCCTCTCTTAAGCACACAGTAAGGTAGTTGGAATGGCCATGCATGGCAACCACTGCAGTTGTGAATTTAGAAAAGACAGTATAGAGAGAGAAAGAACGATGGATTGCTTCGAACAGTGCTGGAATAAAGTTGTATTTTTGAATCTCAGTATCTACAGTAAAAGCATGAACCACTAAGCCTCATTCCTCCTCCTTCTCTATTGTTCTTTTGTTGTTGATGAATGAATGCAGAAAATCTAACTCGTGTAGCTCTTGTGAATGTTTCTATTGTAAAATGCTGAAAAGATAATTCCTCATCTATTATAAATCTTCTCTGCTACTGAAAATGTAACAAGATCTTGTATTTTTTTCTCTACTAAATTCTCTTATAAGAATTCTCTTGTAATTTTCTTTTAATTTCTTTACTGTAATTCAATTGTAAGAATTCTATTGTAATTCTCTTCAACGTTGTGAACTGAAATTTTTTTAAATTGTTGCGATAATATACAATGTAATCAACAAATCTAATAAAAATAAACATAAAAAACGAAAGCAAAATAATTATATTATCATTAAAAGTAATTGAAATATATTAGCTAAAAAAATAAATACAAACAAACGTAACAACGAAATCCTTATCATCACTCACTAATTAAATATGTTCACGCATTCTTGTTTTAACTCACTAAATAAAAGTTATTAGTTATTATTCACAACTCATTTAATCACACATTCATATGTTCTTAAATGCTTCACCTACTCTCTCTTGCCCTGTATCTCTTCTACGACTTTGTTTCTCTCCCACGTTATCTGTTTCTCCTTTTTATTATTTCGTTCTTCTTCTTTCCTTGTTTTTCTATTTTTCTTTTAATCTCAATTCAAATACTAGTAATATTATAAGCAATAATCACTAAGAAAATAAGAAGATAATGCAAAAATGAAAAGTAATTTTACACCTCAAAACAAAACCTATACAACTTTTACAGATGAACAAAATAAGCAATAATCAATACAAAAATAACATTATAAGCAAGAAGATAATGCAAAAATTAAAAGTAATTTTATAATTCAGAACAAAACTCATACAAATTTTACAGTTGAACAAAACTATAATTTACATTTGATAGCTATACAGAATTTATATTTAAACAACAGTCATCCAACTTCATAAATCAATCTCAAAATCATCACCTGTTGACAATTCATCATTACTGTCGTTATGTGTAGTTTCATTATTATCACTTTGTGTTTGTTTTCGTCGGCATCTTCATCAATAACTGTAAAGTAAGAAATTTTAACAAAAGTTAACACTAATTTTAATCTAAAAAGATAGTAAATTAGGAAAAAAAATTAAGTAGCAATTATACTTATTTTTTTTCTATTTGAATTTTCATGATAATTTCGTTTGTCGTGTTTAACACTAATCTTGTTATAACCAGCACATTTTCTATATATATTCGCTTTAGCTCTTGCAATAGATTTTTTCAAACCATATTTTATTCTACTACTTCCAAACGAAGCTTTTATTTCTTTTTTCCTCCCATTGGATTGTGAAATATTGGGATTCAATAGTAGAACTTGAGATGCATTAACACCAACTTGAGAGCTCTCGTTGGCCGTGCATGAACTGACTTTTGAGCTCTCATTAATCTTCTTGTTTCATTGATTTGCAATGACAACTTCTTTAATGCCTGCAACATCAATTGGAAAGTCTCGTCTGCTTCACCTGCATCATAAGACAATTGGCTAGAAATCTTCAAGACTTAGGTAGTTCTAGTACTCAGTAGGTCATAATTTCTATGCCTTCGTACTGCTTCACTATCATAGTCAGCTCTATATTTGTTAGTTCGTTTCATCCACCTCTTAAGAATGAAGTTATTCGGTATTTCTATATCACGGGACTAAAAAACTTTTAAAAGATGTCCACAATGAATCCCTATAAATTCAAATAATTTGCATTCACGATAACCTTGCTTTGTGGCATGATTGAATCTAACCATCCACGAACGATCGTCACCGAGTATTCGAGATATATATATGTGAGTGGTGAAGCCATCACTATCCTTTTCATCATCATATAGAATATATTCTACTTGAGCTTTATCAAATTCTCTTTTGAAGCTATCGTACATATTTTTGATATATACATTTACTGCATTCTTCAAAAGAAAGGCATGATCATCAACAATACGGTTAGAGTGTTTGCTAATATAGTTTTCTTTCTTTTTTTTTCAATAATTTTATCCAAACACTTATTGTTCTTCACTACAAACTTGCGAAGAGTTGTAGTTGGGTGAAAAAATTTATTGTAAACAAAATTCATACCTTTAGAGCGTCCTGTAGTATTCATACCAATATAAAAAATATCCAAGTGATAAACTAAAGCCTACTTTTTTCGAATGTCATTTAATCTCTGTAGCCATTCGCTCTTTTCTAAGTTGTACTTACATATCAATTCATTCCATCCCAAATCAAAAGCACAAAGAGTATAAGTTTCCCGAATACACATTCGAATATCTTTTTTAAATTGTGATTTTTTAAAATAAATGTGTTGAAGTTTTTCAGAATTTTTTTTGATCATATGCTATAAACAAAATCGATGTCGTGTAGTAGGAAATACCTTCTCAACTGCTGCATTCATAGTTCGATTTTGATTTGTAATGATAGAAGATGGAGCACGCCCCCCATAGCTGTAAGCCATGTCTCAAACAGCTAAACAAAAGACTCTTCCGTGTCATCCAAAAGTAACGCACAACCAAACTGAATTCATTGCAAATGATGATTAACTCCAGTAAATGGGACAAATGGCATCTCATACACATTCGTACGATACGTTGTGTCGAAAAACATCACATCATCAAAATACTGAAACTACAATCGTGATCAACCATCAACCCAAAAAAGTTTATTACTTTTGATTCGCTATCCATCTGTATTGAATAAAAAAAATTTGAATTTTCTATACTTTTTTTTTTTAAAATATTGAGCGCTGCGGTTGCATCCCTTTGGACAGTTTTTTTGTACTCTTTTGATGGTCCCAAACGATTCCAACAATCTCTATCATCAAAATCAATCTGTGGTCCGTCGAGAATATCTACAACTTTATTCACGGGTATATCCTTATCACCAAATGAGTCGATCAATATCTTAGCTGCAGCAGATATATGTTTATAGACAGACATTCGCATCATTTTCGCTGGACTGACGAAATTGTGATTATGCTCATCAATATACTGAGACACATTCCACAATCTAGTTGGTTACTTTGTTACTTTCATTTTTGCACGACATCGACATTTCACTGTAGACCTACTTTTCTTCTCCAGTAGCTTCTCTATTGGACCCCTCATTCGATTGTTTCCTGACATAGTCTATATAATTTTCAAAACGCTGATAAGTCATTAGACATGCATTGACATCATCGTAACTCTTTTTCTTCTCCATTCTTTCAATAACAACAGTAAATCCGGTTGTTCTTCCATAATATATATAAAGTTCTTTTACAGCTTCAAGAGTTGGAAAAACTATATCTAAGCATGGTGACTTTTACTTTTCTGCATTTACATTCTGAATTGATGCAGCAGAACACTCAGTTGGATTTGTTTCAATATAAAAACAGAATTGTGTTAAAAACCTAAAAGCAATAACATCACAAAAATGTATTCTTTAAAAAAAATTTCGTTCTTCATTCATTCATTGTTTTATTCCACTTTCAATATAACAGAAGTTAAGAAGAGTAACAAAGATTTCAGATTTTTTTTTGTTATGTTTGTTTTAAATCCAATAATATAATATTAAAACAAAAAAAATCATATTATTAAAAAATCTGTCAGGTAAATACCTTCTTCACAATTTGAAACGTGCGGATCCATGGAGAGAAAAAGAAAAATTCAGAAGCTGTGCTGAATTGTATACAGAAGAATAAGAAACACAGCGAAGTATTTGTATTGAGATTTAACTAAGTATGTTAGAGAAATAAGAAAAGAAGAAGAACGAAATGAAGCAGTAGTGAAACAGAGGCGCGAGAAATAGAGAGCAAGACTGAAACATCGCGAAAATAAAGTAGGTGGCTACTGTAGCTAGCATTTAATATGAATAAATGAGTTGTGATTGACACATAGCTAGTTTTTATTTAGTGAGTTGTGATTACTGTATGGATCATACGTTTGTGATTAAAGGATGCCGTTTTGGATCCTCTGCTGTTGTTATGTTTGCTTGTATTATTTTTTTTAGCTAATATATTTCAATTACTTTTAGTGATAATGTAATTCTTTTGTTTTTGTTTTTTATATTTATTTTTGTTAGATTTGATGATACTATTGTATATTATCACAGCAATTTTAAAAAATTTTCAGTTCACAATATGGAAGAGAATCACAATAAAATTCTTACAATCGAATTACAGTAGAGAAATTAAAAGAGAATTACAAGAGAATTCTTATAAGAGAATTTAGTAAAAAAAAAATATAAGATCTTGTTACATTTTCAGCAGCTGAGAAGATTTACAACAGATGAGGAATTATATTTCCAGCATTTCACAATAGAGACATTCACAAGAGCTACACGAGCTAGATTTATTGCATTCATTCATCATTTCTAAACAAAGGAACAATAGAGAAGGATGAGGAACGGGGCTCAGTGGTTCATGTTTTTACTGTAGGCACTTAGATTCAAAGATACAACTTTATTTCAGGACTGTTCGAAACAATCCATCGTTCTCTCTCTCTCTTCACTATCTTTTCTAAATTCACAGCTGTAGTGTGCTAATCTGTGTGTTATTGTTGTGCTGATATGAGTAAAATGAAGTTGTTTTGAGTGTTTCAGCTCAAATCTGTTAACACTTTTAGCTATGCTCATTGTGTGTTCGTTGTGATTTTAGAGATTGTTTGATTTTAAGATTACAGTTTCTTAATTTCTAGGTTTATTCAAGCTTGTTTTATGGTTAGCTTGATGTTTTTATTTTGATTATATAGTAATGCCATTTTTATGGTTGTGTTATGATCTTTGTGTTATGGTTGTGATTATCTAAGTGAAATGAACCTGTTTTGAGTGTTTGAGCTCAAATCTGTTAGAAATTTTAGATTTGTTCATTGTGATTTTAGAGATAGAATGATTTCAAGATTACAATTTTCTAATTTCTAGATTTATTCAAGCTTGTTTTATGGTTGGCTTGATGTTTTTCATTTGATTATATAATAATATCATTTTTAGGTGATATAATTTTAGTTGATAACTTGAAGTAATACAAAATTATGCAAGCAGCATTCTATTATTGTTGCAGTAATGTTGGTATTATTTTGGTTGGTTGGCTATTAAGTTCTGGTAATACTAAGGGTACCATTTAGTGCCCCTACTAGAGTCTGTCATTTGTATATCTCCATGATGATAATGAGGTGATTTCTTTGTGATTGGTATTAAAGAGTTAAAGATAAACTTTGAGTTCCAAATAGGAAGGACTCTACGACAACATCCTTAGTTCTTTCTTTTTGATATTTTAATTGTCTACTTTTAGTTATCCTTGACAGAAAATTAAGGATCTTACTTCTGGCACAGGTGGATATAAGACAACCATAACTAGTACACCAAGGAGTGAATGGAGGCCATAAACAATGAGTTCAAGCTATTTCACTGTAATACAATTAAGAACTATGTCATGCTTGTCTGAAGGTATTGAATCCAGCCAAGTAGATAGAATCAATCAAAAAGCTTCAGCTTTAATGAAACCTGGTCCCCGACCTGTTCGTGGCAACTCTTGGTGGATTCATTTCTTCATTTAGGTTACTACTTATTGAGCTGCCTTTCTGTAAATAAGCATGGGCTTTTAGACTTGCCCATTCAATTTGAAAATCTTATGCTTATAATAAGCAATGCGGCCGTATCTCTGAATTATTTCTGCAACTCATTGCTTATTGTTGTTCATTGCTGAAATATTGTACCACCTTGTTTTATTTCATTATATCAGCTATGTAAACTTGTTTATATTAAACGATAGATTTCATTTTATACTTCATGATTTGTTGTAGTGATTTAATGAATCAGGTTGTTTCTTACTAATCAACATTTAATTTACAGGGTACTTCAAATAACAAAGTTGTGCCTAAGTTATTTTGTTTGTTTCAAATGAATAATTCAGTATGTTATTCTTATAATGTGTTCTTCTATTCTGCTTGACTTCTTATATGTTTTTTTGATATATGAACTTGAACCTTAGGACCAAAAAAAAACTAAGCTAAGCCATTGGACCAAAACAAAAAAAACTAAGCATACCGTAAGTTTCTTTAGAAATTGAAGCATCACAAATAGCAAAAGATTGCATTGGAGCTAGAATTGAGCAATAAACAAATGTGATCCGAGTAGGCAACTCTAACTGAAACATCCCAAACTCCATTAAGAAAGTAATAAGTGCCAATAATTGGGCTCTTTAAAACTGTACATAGAGTGCAACTTTTACAAACCCCGAATATAATGAACATGCCATTTTCATTGAAGATTCTAAAGTACAGAAGTTACAAAGGTTTAAACTTCATCCAAAGTTCATTAGATCATATGTTCTTTATTTTCATTATTCCTGTGACTACCATTAGAGGTAAATTACAGCGTAAACAGAAACTACATGCTACATCAGGAGTTTATCCTACATCTATACAAGTACAGAAAATGCTACATTAGGAGTTAATCCTACATCCATCCGAGTACAGAACCAGTTAAGCTTATTCATCTTAGCTTTGAGCTGCAATTCACCATCTTACTCTAGTCGGAGTTTTGCAGAAATCACAACCTGCAAAAAAAATCACAAACTTGCTCCAGTCTTTTGTTCAGTCTACCAACACCAAAAAAAGAAAAATCCATAAAATTTGAAAAGATTTTGAAAACATAATCTTTGTACTAAGGATTCATTCTGTGTTAAAAAATAATCAAACTTATCCAAACACAGCCAAAATTGTGACTGGGGCACAGCCGCTGGTTTACAAGAAAAGAAAATTTTCAAAAAATTTTCAAAATTGATCCTTGCACTATATATTGAATTAATATCCCAACAAAACTTTTTTTTTAAAATAACTGATCTTTCTCCTGTTATCGATTTTCTTTTGAAAAGAGTTTGAAATTCAAATTTCAAAATTTTTATGAAAAAATAAAGAAATCGATTACAGTCGAAACTAATAAGAGAAATCTACGATCGAAAAAAAAGAAAGAAGGGAGGAATGGAAGAAAAGTGTGCCTTGGGATTATTGCTTTTGCTTCGAAGGATGAAGGACGAGATGTGCTGGTTTAATTCGATGTGCAAGGACATGCACCGAGTGGGAGATACGAACCAATGCGAGAAAGATGTGAGGAAAACGTTGGAGGAAGATAGAATCGCTCGCTGGAGAGGTGAACCATCAAGTGAGCGGATACGAAGAAGCAAAAAAAAAAAAAAAAAAGAGCAGAAAAAAGAAAAGAAACGAAAGTGTAGGAAAGAAATTACCTTCGTGTCCCTCAATCGGGATTCCGTAGCGTGTTTATCTCTTTGGAATCTCAGCCGTTGGATCAAACGATCTGACAACTAAGGTCTGGCGTGCCCTGGATGCTCCCAAATAGTTGAGGTGCCTATAACTCAGTATATATATATATATATATATACATGTACATTAAATTGCACACGAGTAACAGCTCAAAGTTTTTCTGTTGCTTTCTTTTGTTTTCATTCTTCTTCTTTCCTCTCTCCTTTTTGCTCCTCCTTCTCCGAGCCCGATCCCTCCATCGCTTATCCCAACCGACGATCATATCCAACGAAGAGCAAAACTATACTGCCTCCTCCCTTCTCCTTCATTTAATTTCTCTCTCAGTTACTCCTTTCTCATAGCCGATCGAAAACTCGAAGATCGTCAAATCGGCATCCAAATCATGTTTTCTTCTTCTCCTGCTTCTCTTCTTATTCTCCTTCATAATTTACATCTATTACATCTGCTGATCAATTCTTATTTTTTTGACTTTCACAGGAATGATCAACGGTCGGATTTTTGATAAGTTATAACGTGTAATTTAATCAAATCAACCCGCTGTTCATCTGCACTGTAAGTTAGATGTGAATTGATAATTTTTGTTTTATTTTATTTTTGGTATAGTCAGCTATCAAGCAAAAATAAGTATGAATTCCTCGATGATATAAGTTGATAGATGTTATCATTCTTATTCTTTTTAGCATTGCAATTAGTGATGAGATGCAAATTTCATTATTTATTTATTTATTTTTATGCTTTCTAGTGACAGAGGAGGATCTCTTATCCATTGCGAGTTGGAATAAGACAGAAATGTTGAAGATTGCTATCTTTTTTTCTTTCCAGTGATGAGATAGAATTCCGAAGATTGCTATCTCTTTTTTGTTTCTTTTCCCTGAATGCCGATCTTCAGCAATGTATGCAGACAGGAAGGAGGAGTTAAAGAAGGAGGAATATAAGTGAATGTAATGCTTAGATGCTGTTAAACTTATGATAGTAATTTGTGACAGTGTAATGCTATTCTTGTGAATGTAATGTTACAGTT
Organism: Acanthochlamys bracteata; assembly: GCA_019914995.1. Classification (NCBI taxonomy): domain Eukaryota; kingdom Viridiplantae; phylum Streptophyta; class Magnoliopsida; order Pandanales; family Velloziaceae; genus Acanthochlamys; species Acanthochlamys bracteata. The sequence continues at coordinate 4,354,265 of CM034140.1, read as the reverse complement.
TGTGAATTGAATGTGAATGAATTTGACATCAAAATTGTTTTGTGAATTGTTTGTAAATGTAATTGCTTAAAGAGCCTTAATGTCCAAATAAATCCAAAAATGTGTAAATGTGTACATGATATTGAAATTGAGCCTGTGTGAAAGTGAATGCTACGAATGTGAATGTTGAATATGAAGTGAATGTTTGTCTCCTGCTAACTAACAATATAAATGTTAGCAATGTAAATGTAATGACTGAAGGTGTAATGAAGACTGGATGAAGTGACTATTTGCAGTGATGGATGTGTACATGAATATAAATTGATGAAGTGAATATTAACAATAGGAAGTCTCATGACAGGTCAATACCTGACAATGAGTTATGCTAAATCACTGGTCTTCTGCTAGTGAGCTCACTGATTTTTTGCCAAAATAAATTCAACATCTATTTTTTTCTATTAACAACAAAAGCACAATGCAACCTATGCTAATAGAATATAACAAATTACTTTCTATACAATGCAACTGTAAGAAGATTGTACACAATATCTAAGTGCTTATCCAAAAAATGGTAAAGTAAATTCATCTTTCACTCTACCTGAATAGCTAAAATCTTCATGATCACTATTTTTATTTTTATTTTTACTTGTATCTTTATCTTCAGTTTATCTACCAATAACTATCAAGTACGAAAATGATGATAAATGTCAATAAAAAATTTTCAAATAAAAAATTTATATTAGGAATCAAAATTAAACATATTGATGAGGGGAATAGGAAGAGGAGGAAAAGAAGAAAAAAGTACAAACTTGAGTATCAAATTGACGATCGTTGGCTGGCGAGTGAAAATTTAGCCGACGTTGGGTTCTCGATTGGCTGTGAGAAAAGAGCATACGAGAGAGAATTGATGGAATCGAAAAGGAAAAGGTAGTATGTCGTTAAGATATTCGCCAGATACCTACAATCATCAGCTTGAGGAGGCATTGGGAGGATCATGCTTGGGAGAGTAAGAGCAGAGAGGAGACGGGGAAAGAAGAACAATGAAAAAAAACTTATACGGGTAACTATGTAAGAACATGAGAACTAATAAGTGTGCCCTTACATAGCGCACTCGTAAGAACTGCCACTCGGGTGCGATTTGGACTATCAGATCTTGATCCGGCTGTCCAGATTTGATGTGCACAATGTGTACACTATGTGCGAACATCCTGCACCAATATATAAATATGAATTAGGTAGATTTCTAAAGTTCTTCTAATTATCTTGTGATTTCTAGTATTAGCATTCACATAGATAATTAGCATTTGTTTACTATAACAAGTGGAATACTATACGGATTATAAGAAACCCCTTCTCCTTAGCGAACTAAAGATATTGATATTGGTTGTTACTTGTTCACAAATTAGTTTTAGTATGCACTACTTATTTACTAATCAACTAGAACACTTTTTTTCTAATTCCAACTCCATATCGAGATTGTAAATATTATTCAGCAAACTCATACTAGTTAATCCACTATGAGTTTAAAGAGAGATATTAAATTATATTTTAGATCGTATGAGTCTATTATATACACTGCATGTATCATTCACATGTAAAAGCCTTCTTTGTCATGATCCACTTTTAGACTATTACTGGCAAAGAACAAAATTAAGCCTAAGATCGGAACTTGGCTTAGCAAGCCTAACCCAAAATCCAACACGTGTAGAGATTTCGACAAAAACTCCTTTGAAAACTTAAGAGAAAACCTGTGCAGTTATATAAATTTGACATGCTAAATCACAATAAATCCAACAAAGAAAATCAACTCAACTATACATATCCAATAGCTACTAGCCACTAGTAGCTAATCACAACTAGTACAACTAGAAAACAATTAAAGGTTACATCAACTTATTCATATACTAGTTCATCCTACCCATCATTCTATAATCATTACACCTAGCCAAGGTTAGGGCTAGAGGGTAGGATGGCATACCAAACCAAAAGAAACACTTCGTCTTCAAACGGGCGTCACATTGCATGATGAATTTATCGATTGCCGATCCAAAGAACACCTATGGTGAGAAAGATTGATTAGCGATTCAAGAGTACGTTTACGGTTTGTTTGGATAGAGGAGTAATAAATAAGAATAAATAAGAGTAAGATTAAACAAAAAAAGATTATTAGAGTGGAGATGAGAATAAGAGTAATAATTTAATCTTGTCTTATTTGGATATATCAATAAGATTAATGGAAAGCAATAATTATTCTTGTTTAGTAACTGAAGAGTAAGTAAGAATAATTTTCATAAAAAGTCTAAAATATCTTTTTGTGTGTTTTTTGTAGTGTTTGGTTAAGCAAACCAGATTGCAAGCATCACCTGGTTAGAACCTTGAGTTTTACATCACCCAGTGGAGCTCTAATAACTGAAAGCTTCTCATTATCTGGAGACGTCACACTGTAAGTAGTATCAATATGGTTGAATTGTCATAGTAATAGTATTGAGAGCATAGTAAATTCTGATAGCTTTGTTTAAAAGCTAAATATTTACCATAACATAGTTGTCAAGCATGATAACTACTAATGATTGGACGAAACTAAAGGCATATATACACATAATATGTAGGTCTTATTTACAAGTATCAATTCCTCTTAATTCTTCTTACAGAGACCTAAATGTGTTTTCTCCACTTTAAGTCATGTAGAGAAATCGACTTCATCCTTGTGCTCCTCATAGATGGTAGCATCATAGCAATTGCGTGAACAAAATCAATAATCGGATATGTTAACCTATAAACAATAATCAGAACTTGTGAATGTTGAAATAGTCTAGTGTTAAAAATATGAAGAAAATAGCTTGTAAGCTTTGATGTTTAAAGTCAAAACTGAACCACAAGGACAAAGAGGTCATACCTCTGTCGCAAGCAGAGTCTTCACTAGTTCAATTTGAGAAGATGCTGCAGATTATCACTTTAAAAGTCATGCCAAGTACAAGAGACATTGCATAGCAAATCACAAAAAAATACTATACTGATAAAGCTATTAAATAGCTTCTCCACCTGTAATAGGACTTCCATTGAGGAATGCTCCTTTACCACGAATTCCAATGAAGTGCTGCAAAAAACCATCACCGTGTTAACACGACCTGCTTACATTTATGTATCACCTTCACAAAATTAGATCAAATTTGTCTGGCATAATGAAAACAGGAAACATAAGATCTGCAATGCCACTTTCAGCAAATTCTTCCTCTCCAATAAACTGCATCAAAACATAAGAACACAACACATAGTAAATAAGGACAGAAGCAGGGGATGAATGCATGAAGATGGAGGAATTAAGTAAACCTTGTGGTTAGGGAAATGTTTCTGAGGTGGTTGAAGAGGGTGCTCACATGCCTTGTCGATTTCAGTGACCAAATTCAATTGTTGTTGCAATTCTTGGTTACATGTGTTTTATATGTGATTGATAATATCAAGCAAACTAAACGCCCGACTTCTTCATTTAATTTAATTTACAATTAGATTGAATGATCTGATGTGAGACCAAGAAGCAGCAGGGGGGGACGAGATACTTCACCTGGCCTTTGTGCTTGACATGCTTGGTCTGATGGAATCCCTTGACGATGTCTGAAACAATGAGCAGACATACACATACACAGACACATTCAGGTATCTTATAAGTTTAAAAAATAATAATAATAAAATAATAAATTCATAACAGATCTTAGGAAACTGTATGAGAGAATGTAGACGAGACAAGAAGATAGATAACATAATTCACCTTGCCGGCAGGCTTTGCTGCGTCGACTACCACGGCCAGCAACTCCTCCAGCGGCGCTGAAGGGAATTCAATCATAAATCCATTGATCAGAGAGATGCAAAGAGTGAGTCAGGAAATTCCACCGATGGATAGATGTATAGATTATCCAACAATGATCACGCATACGTAAACGAATAATAATCAAAAAACTAACGAGGCTAATTTGATGATTACAGAAGGAGGAGCCGATGAGATGTACAGCTTACCATTTGCAGCGAATCAGAAATCTTATCAACAAATCTAAAAAAAATCAGATGGAATCGAAGAGAAATCAAACCGAATCGAAGAAAATCGAAGACGATCGAAGAGTATAGTCGAAGAAGAAATCGAAGAAAAATTCGATGAAATCTTAAGAAGATATCAGAAAATGAAATCGAAAACGAAATCACAAAACCAAAAGATGAAATCGAAATGAAACCAGAAGAGTAGCTAAACCGAAATCGAAACAAAATTTCAGAACGTACCTCCATGAGCGGCGAGGAGCGGCGCGGCGAGTGAAGGAAGGAGTTGAACGAGATTGCATCGACATGAAAATGGTGAAAACGTAATCAGTGCGTAAATACGATGAAATAAATAGGCAATATATGAACTTCCACGTATCTACAATCATCAAAATTTCTCTCCAATGAATTACTCCCCAATAAAAATTAATTAAAAACAATATTACTCATCATTAATTTTATAAATTAATTATTAAACAAAAACAATAAAAATTAATTAAAGATTAATTAGTCTATTTACTTTCGATTGATTTTTATTACTCTCAATTTAAATATAGTGTTAATGGTATAAAAGTGTATTACAACTCACTACAAAAGTAGAACCCATCGGCAAAAGTGAGATCCAATCGTGGTATTTAATTTTTTATTTTCATTTTTCAACAATTGCTTCAGTTTGCTTTATTAGTTCGACGGATCTGTTAACGGTCTATTTGGATTGAAATTAAAAAAAAACAATAAAAAATAAATAAATAAATTATTTTATTTTATTATTATTTAATAATAATTTTATAAAATTAATTGAAAGTAATAATTTTTTTTAATTAATTTTATATGAAGATTAACCAGCTACTCTAATGTAGTGCGTAAGCAGGAGTAAAAGAATTTTGGTATCTGTTAAGATTGGTGAATTCCTATGTTATCCATGTTACTTCATTTTATTTACGACACGATTTGGTTTTCTTCTGAATTCTCACTCAACGTTCCTCACTCGCCGCCGTTGATCTTGCCGCCGATGAAGGTGAATTCCATGCTCTCTGCTTCCGGTGCTTCCCCAGTGCTGTCCATACACCTTCCTACAGCGGGATCTGATCCACCGTCCATCAACCAGCAGATTCCAACGACCACCTGTTTCATGTTGTTCTTCGGCCTGACTTGGCCTCCGTCCATCTGCAAATTGCGAAACTTAACACATTACTGCTCTTAGTGCATGTTTAGGATCCCAGTCATACTTCGAAAAGTTGGAAGAATACAGACTGTTGTAGCTTCTGGATTTATATCAAGCTGCAGACTACATTAAAGTATTTTCTAGTTGAAAACATCGAGGAATAACTGATGAAATATAAATTGGTTCATCATATTGCAACATTGATGTGTGTACTAAGAAATTAAGAGCAGTTCTAGTTGTTAAGTTTGATTAATATCAGAGGAAAGTTTATTTGATGTTTCAGTTAAGTCTTCATTTTGTAAATTGAGCAATTTCAGTTAAGTCTTCATTAGGAGATGGATTGCATAATCTGCAACTTTGTGTAGACATTTTTTATGATTAAAATGAAGGCTGCAAGTGAGGAGGTTTCTTGGGTAGAAAAGTCCTTCTTTCCTACTTTCTGTTAGAATTGCTTTTGAAATTAGGTTTCTATGCATTAGAGAGTTGTTATGATAATAACATTGTAAGAAAAAGCTGTCTTGTGGTTTGCAAATTTATTCGTAGGTGAGATTTGGTGAGCTTATCTCAATTTGTTTTAGTGATAATCTTATTTTGTTTTATAGTTTTTTCTAAGAGAATAGCTTGCTGTAGGCTTCTGATCTAGTATACTTGCAATTTCTATAGAATATCAACTATCATAAAACAAGCATGTATTGTTCTTCTGAAATATGTAGATGTATGCAGCGAAGATGTCTCTAGATATTAAACAAGTACCTTATGTTGTCAAACTAGACCAAAAAATCTATATAGAATGAGGAATGAAGTACTATGATAAATTAACTGCTTGTACACTCCTTTGTGAGCCTGTACTACTACAAAATTTTGATATGTACTCTATGTATATACTTTCTGTTATATACATCATTTCAAATCATTGACTGGATCTCTGGATCCCTAGGGAATTTGCTTTAGATTATACATATATTCTGTTATATACATATGTTCTTTAGATTCTATGTCAAACAAGCATCTTATCATCTCCTTTTGCTTAGATCTTCAAGAAGCTGTCAAATTTACGTATACTTCAGGATGTTAGCTTTTTTTTTCCAAAAAGAACCAAGGAATAGACCAGTTTATTTACTCCCAATTGATTTTACGGATGCCTAACTGTTTTTTTGCAGATTTTTTTCAGCCACAGCAGTGATTATTTGTTCTATTAAAAAGAAACAAAGAATGAGTGTTACAATAACTTGCAATCTTAAAAATGTTGATGAAAAGTTGTTATTACTGATTTCTCATGATTCAGATACAACTAAAAACAATGACATATTGAAGGCAAATAACGTTTCTTTTTTTTCGTTTTAAATATTTTCTAATGAATTCTCCATATTGCAGAAAGAAAATTCTTTTGAATAGCAGCTGTAATCCTTTAATAAAAGCTACAATTTTTCTATCATCAGATAAAGACTACTGCAAATTTAAAAGAATTTGGAAAGTCATGTAGCTCAAAACGTTGTGGAACATATAAATTGTTTGAAAAAGATACTTCAGACTTTTTATAAAAATTACTCTTATTTACTCCTCAGTTATCAAATAGAAATATTATTTACTCTTTATTAATCTTATTGATATATCCAAACAAAACGAGATTAAATTATTACTTCTACTTTCATTTTCACTATAATAATCTTCTCTTATTTAATTTTATTCTTATTTTTTCTTACTTATTATTTTTTTATCCAAACAGACCCTAAAAGGGGAGCTTTCCACATATAGACATTGTCTTCTTCAGTCCAAGCTCAGTCATAAAGATGACTAATAAGTCATATTTAAGCCATATTTGGCATGACTTTTTCTAGTGACTTTGGACTTTACAAACACATACAGTCGTACATAGGTAGAAAGTTATTTAAAAATTGAAAAAATATAGACAAATTATATGTGTTGAAATAATTCTATGCACAAGCTTCTTTTTCCGAAGCTGTTGAAACAAATCTTGAAAAGCTTTTTTTTAAAATTCATTTTCTTCAACTATTCTAAGTATGGGCTAAGAAAGACAAACTAGTTTAGCATATTTTAAGTTAGAATCAAAAGGTTGTTATACGTATAAGTATTAGATTTTGTATACAGTTGTAGGTGATACTAATCCTTCTATCTTCTTATTCCCAATTAGGAAAAGTGTTGAGCACGAAAACATCAAATTGGAACCTAAAACTAATTATCCTCTCAGAAGTTAATGAGTTTCCATCTCATACTGAATCAATGATTTTTAGTCTTTTATTATTCTCCATATATGGAGAAGCATTATGTTCCTCACAGACCTACTTTCTGGCGATTTGGGGCATAAGTATGAGTTGCATGGTCATGCAATAGGGACCTTCACTATAATTATATAATTTAAATGTTATATACTTATATTGACAAAGATAGTCATCCTATTTATGAACAAGTTCTTGGTTTGAAGCGCATCACAAACATTTTTAGTAATTTATTTAACTCCTTTTTTGTTAAAAGACACGCTCTAACTCTCATGATACAAGATGCAAATGTCATTTCTTATTGCACCAAAAAGATAACTTGAGCTTACTTAGTAAATACAAGAGGATAATTAATATTATAAGTCAAGTTTGGACACATTACAATTCTTTTACAATTAACATATTACTGATTTTAACAGAAGTATATAATTTCTTAGGTTAAAGTTTCTAAAGATATATGAATGGCAAAAAAAAATGAGTTGTAAAAAACAGACAAAAAGCTTTGTTTATGTTGGATGTAAAGCGACTTTGATGAGCATTTCAAAAAACAGTTCACAAGTAATTGCTGATATTGTCTAAATTTATTCATGAGAAAGTTATCTCTATATTCATTCTAACTACTATAAAAAAGTTATGTCAATAAATTAATACCAAAGAAGTGGTTATCATACGATGTGTTATTTTGTGTAGTTAGTTATTTAGTGAATTAGCTATTAAAGAATTTTTTAGTATTTTATATATGTCCTAAATGTGTGAGATTTGTGAAAAGAAGGCAAATAAAAAAGCATAATTTAAGCTAATTTTATAATCTCATTGCATAATAATAAATTTTTTTGTGTGATCACCCCACGTGAGTTTTTTTTCTTTTTCTTTACGATATCTTTGTGTTTGTATAATTGTATGGCGAACGATACGCGCACATCGGCTCTTCCGCGCACATCATCTTGTGGCCGTCGGATCAACATCTGACGGTCGAATTTCGCCCGCGATGCGTACGCGGTAATAAAATTTACGGAGTTACTGTATAAGGGCATTTTTGTCAGTTGTCTTCGTTTCTCTCGTTTCTTCCTCCTATTTTCTTCCTTTTCTTCTTCTCGTCACAGCCGAGCATCTCTCCCTCACTCCCGCTTGGCTTTCGCGATCCAGCATCTCCTCCCGCTTTTTTCTTCCCCAGTTGCTTCAATTCTTTTTCCTCCTTCGCCTTCCTTCAATTCCCTCTCAAAATCTCTCTTTTTTCTTAGCCGTCTACCATTTCGTTCGTCGCGGCCGAGCGTTCAATCGCCGGCCGACGATCGGAAATGACACTAACAAATCGTTAATTTCTCTTCTCTTTCTCCTTCTATGTCTTATGCTGTCTACAATTTCATTATTCGCCGTCATTATCTTACCGTCATTCTTCGCAGCCATGGCGTCTGATCACCGCAGACGATTGAGATTAGCACTTACCAATCATTACTTTCTTTCTCATCCTTCTTCTACAGCTAGTACGTATCTAATTTCATCAGTCGTCGCCATTAGCTTACCGTGTCGTTCGTCGTTATCTTACGATTTTTTTTTTTTTGTAGTTAATGATTTGATTGGCTTTGGTGGTATGAATTCTCAGTATGCATACCATAAACATTTAGATTCAGTCATTCTTTTTGCTTCTTACTTTTTATCTTTTCATTACAGAATTTGGAATGAGCAGTCAACATGTATTGACCTTGATGGAGAGATTGGAAATGTAATGGGAATGTGAAATGATATCTGCTTGGCAGGGTTGCACTTCTCTTCTTTAAAATTTTTTCTTCTTTTTAAGAATGCAGGCAGAAAGGAGAAGGAATACATTGATGTATACTCAAGTGTTGTGAAAATTTGTAAATGTAATGCTACAAGTGTAAAGTGTTGTCAATGTAATGTGAAGTGTTGCAAAAACTTGTTACGTAATGAATTCTTTTTGTGAATGGAAGATAAGACTTGTTGTGGATTATTGTTTGTTGTGAATGAGCTGTTGTTGTGTTGTTGCATAATGAACTGTTAGCAAGTTTTTGTTCAGTTACAAAATGCTGATTCTTTGTTGTTTATGGGATATAATGAACAGCAGCAGCTGGTTTAGCCTAGTTGGTTCTACTTGGAACAAATTTTGATGCGAATGTTATAATTCCCCTAGAATGAAAATTGTCATACATTCCTTTTCTTATGGCGTACTCGTATGATTAGTATTGAGCTGTGTAGAAGTGTGCTGTGGACCCATTTGGCGGCTTTGCTGGTAGAAAAGTGTGTTCTTTATGTTTGTGATGAGATCTTGTTTTCTTAGTTTCTGTAGATAAGCTCGTCTGTTCATTCAAGTACTTGTTCTCGTTCTTATCGTCACTGAGATTGAATGTCATCATATATCGTTATTGGAAACAAATTCTCAAAATTGAATTAAAGCAGGCTCTGTATTGAATTTCCAACAAAGCTTCTCCTACAGGGAACATAATTCAAGCTGTCCATTCTATTAAGAAAAGCAGGATAGTTCGAAAAGTCGTTTAATAAATGATCAACATTTAACCAAATCCTTTTCCCACAATCATTGCAATAGTAAGTCAAATACATTGCCAAAATAAAGCTTTAGTTCATACTATACATTAGCTTTAGTTCGTACTATACATTAGCTTACTGTGTTAGAATACATTGTAATGGATTACATAAACAACAAAGAATCTAATCATTGTTGTTAAAGATAACCAAGCAATTGCATCTTCCTCTTAATGAAAGCATGGCCATTATCCATGATGGCTTGTACTTGTAAACCTTGCATTCCTTGGACCTGACCTTAATAAGCAACTTCAAGTTCTTGGCAACAATCTTCGCATGCCTCTGCGCCAGAAATCCTTGTTTGGGAGTTTTTGAATACCGATTGCAAAGAAAATCAAATACATAATGCGTAAATAACATAATTATTGCTGGGTGTGTGCATATGTTTTGAACATGTATCGGCATTCATGAATTGCCGTAGAAATGAATCATCTTTGAACCATGACTAACCAATCTACATTTGACGGTTAACACAAGTAAACTAACGGTCAGCTTTGACTACTTCCTTCTATGTCTTGAACTCTCTCTGTCTTTGACAAGGAGTAGACTGATTAAAAGGCATAAAATTTGAATGGTGAAGAAATTTATACAGATGGCAGCACATAAATTGAGTTTATTAAGTGGAAATCTGAATGATCAGTCATCCAGACTCCAGAGGGCATCATAAAAAGAATGAACTCTACATAAAGACCTCCACAACAGATATACACACTACTTAACACCACTTTAAATCCCACAAGAGGATCATTCGAACAGATGAAATCAAATCAACAAAGCACATATATCTAACAAAAATATATCCCTCATAAAAATGGTAGTTCAAAGATAACTAATAATAACTATAATCACAAGCCACAAGAAAGACCCAAGTTAGTCAAACTCATTATCTGATTGCTAGTAGTAGAGAACGATGGCTAAAGTATCCAAATAAATAAAATACGACAACAGTATTCAAATGACTCAGCAGAAGCGTTCAATTGAAGAATGTGAGTCAACTGCTGCATAATCCAAATCTCTAAGAAGCAATAAACAAAACGAAAAACGAAATTAAACAGAACGATTTGTAATTTATAGCATTATGATATAAGCATGTTCAGTTATAAGTTTGTATGCCCTAAATGATAAAACACGATTCTTTGCTTCTGTGTTTCTTGAATATAGCAGACCAAATAACGCTAACATAATCTAATCTAATTCTAACAGCAGCAAATCCAAAAAAAAAAAAAAGAAAGAAAGAGAAGAGGAGAAGAAGAGGGAGCACCTTGACGCACAACAATCTTCTCCGAGGACCTTGCAACAGCTAAACCGAGTTGCGCGATCGTGATGCACACTATCTACTCCATCTCAAAGGGGAATACGAACACAATCTGAAAAAGAATCCAAAATTAATCAACATATCAAAATAGATGAGAATTTTGTTTAATTTCATTCATCTATTCATCAACTGTATACATCATACAAAAAATTAAATTAAAAAAAAACTCGAAAACGGTAAGGTAATGACGGCGAATAATGAAATTGTAGACAGCATAAGACATAGAAGGAGAACGAGAAGAGAAATTAACGATTTGTTAGTGTCATTTTCGATCGTCGGCCGGCGATTGAACGCTCGACCGCGACGAACGAAATGGTAGACGGCTAAGAAAAAAGAGAGATTTTGAGAGGGAATTGAAGGAAGGCGAAGGAGGAAAAAGAATTGAAGCAACTGGGGAAGAAAAAAGCGGGCGGAGATGCTGGATCCCGAAAGCCAAGCGGGAGTGAGGGAGAGATGCTCGGCTGTGACGAGAAGAAGAAAAGGAAGAAAATGGGAGGAAGAAACGAGAGAAACGAAGACAACTGACAAAATGTCCTTATACAGTAACTCCGTAAATTTTGTTACCGCGTACGCATCGCGGGCGAAATGATACCGTCAGATTTTGATCCGACGGCCACAAGATGATGTGCGCGGAAGCGTCGATGTGCGCGTATCGTTCGCTTATATTATTCATCCCTGATCATCTCAACTAATTTTTCTAAATATTTTTCTATGCTATTTTTAGTTTATGCACACCGTAGCATTTCTAAAAGTTTAAAACCTTTATACATTAACTATATTTAAAACAAAACATACTGAGCGTCTGTCAATTCTTGTCGTCATTTATTTTTAAAGTAAAACGCATAAGAAAATAAAATTTTGATTATACAAGTGACTTTAAAAATTATTTACAAATAAATAAATAAAATTTGATATTAATTTATTTTAATATTCATTTCTTATAATTTATTTTTAAAAATTCATTTTAAAAAAATTTTAACAAACTCGTAGCACCATAATGGAAGGGCCAAAATAAATGCGCCAATCGGGCTTCAGATCAAGCGGTTCGTTTCCTCACCAATCCAAACTAGGAATGAAATGGAGCGCTACACAACAAGTAAGACCCAGTCCTATATAAACGTGTAAATACGAGTGGGTCGGCCCGACCCGCCCAGCCAAATGAAGTGGCTGGGCTGGATTGGCCCGGCCCGTTTTCTACTTTCGGTCGGACTAGCTCCGTTCGGATGTATTTTATTTGACTTAACCCAGCTTATTTATCAATTTATTTTTATATAATAAATGAATAATAATTAATAAAAATATTATTAAAAAATATTATTAAAATAAAAATATATAATAAATATATTTTATTATTAAAAATATTTTTTATTATATATTGATTTGATTAAATAATTAAATATTAACTAAATTAATGATCCTCGTTGATCAAATCAATTGTACAATATCGAGCGAGTGGGCTGCCTGTCGGGCCGACACTGTTAACTCAATACCATTTATTGGATCGAATTATGTCACTGTTTAAAGACTAGACGGACTAATCGCATAAATCATTTCACTGAACTATGGGCCAGCCCGTTTAATTCGTTCTGAATTTGCACCGGTACTCCCGTGTCCTAAATTTAAAGCAAACGATCACAAATACCGTAACAAGTACGTCAGCAGTTTGGGAATCGGAATCAAAACGAAAATTTCCAAATCTCTCTTTTTTTCTTTTTTTTCTTTTCTTTTCTGTTTCTCTTTCCCTCTAAAAAATTGCTCAATTTAAAATCCCATATACTATTTACTTCCGCGACTCTTTCGTATCTTTGTATTCAATTCAATTTATTATAGTATATTATAATCAATCTAATCTGATCTGCAATTGATTAAAAGTTAATCAATTAATTAACACTGGCTTTCTTTCTCTCTCTCTTTGCTAGCCCGCCGTCGTTTACTCCTTTACTGATAACGGTTGAATACTAGGAACAAACCCCTTCTCGTTGAAAAATACAATCTTCTGTTTTTTTTTTGTTTTTTGTTTCGATTGATCTGATTCTTAAAGATGAGGAAGAAGCTCGACACACGATTTCCCGCTGTAAGCTATCTCAAATGCTCACCCTAGTTTTTTTTTTTCTTTATATTGTCGAAATTTTGCCTTCTTAATGTACTGTAGATTAGGGATTCATGTAGAGGCATGATTTTGCCTTAATTGTTGCGTTGTCGACGAAAATTAGGGTTTTATATTGTTAGTTGAGAAGCATGATTTTTGCCTTAATTGTCGTGTTGTGGAGTAAATTAGGGTTTGCTATTGTTAGTTAAGAAAGCGTGCGGATGGGCCACTTTTGGTTTAGGTAGAATAATATGTTGATCTAATAAGCATGAATTAGTTGAATTAGTTGTTGAAGAGCAAAATTGGTAATAATAAGCATAATGATTCTGGGGTGAGGGAATGAATTTGTGAGTTCAAATATTAACTTTGGAAACTGGAAATCATTGTTTGATGGAATTTGAATTGGATCTTGTGATGGATAGCTTACAATTATGTGTATTCCCATCGTCCACTGCTTGTAATGTTTATTGTGGTATCACACATTTGAGATAATCAATGTATTATATGGATAATCCAGCCAACTCAATTGAATTTGGAACTGGATATTGTTGTGGAAATCCTTTAGACTTCTGTGCTTTGGTTATTGAACCTTGCTAAGTTTAAGAGTGTTGCATTCTCAGTATCCATCTGCTAACTACTCATTTTCTTTTTCTCAGTCTCGAATCAAAAAGATTATGCAAGCCGATGAAGATGTTGGGAAGATAGCACTGGCAGTTCCTGTATTAGTATGTAAGTTTCTGTTTTTCGTTTCAGTTATTGCCATCAGTCATGTCAGAGCCTTCAAACTTTGGGTACTTAGATCGAAAGGATTTTCTACCCATCTAACTATTTGTTCAATTTTTAATCAAAAAATATAACCTTGTACCAGGTACATGTATGTTTGGAGCTTATACATAATCCTATGTTCTCTTTGCAGCTAAAGCATTGGAGCTCTTTCTGCAAGATTTATGTGATAGGACATATGACATAACTCTTCAAAGAGGAATGAAGACAATGAGTTCAATGCATTTGTTAGTAAACCTCTAATTCTACTACTTCAACTTCTTACAAACAGTACAAAGATCTACAAATGTCTCTTTGCTAATTTTTAAAGATTATTTATTTTTCAGATCTTAGCTTAAATATGACCTATTTGAATTTCAGAAAGCAGTGTGTGCACAGTTATAATGTCTTTGATTTCCTGAAGGATGTAGTGAGTAAAGTTCCAGATATTGGTGGTTCAGATGCAGGTGGCGAGGATAAATCATCAAAGCGAAGGTAGAACATGTCATTGTGTTGCAATCTGCACTTAACATGGGAAATTGGTTTTCCTCCGACTTGTGATTTTATGCTTTCTGACTTTTCAGGAGAGGTATTGATGATGACAACGAAAGTGATGATGAGTCAAAGAAGAACAAAATTGTAAGACCTTATGTTATTGCCACTTTGTAACATGCACACTATTTTGCATCTGTACTGTATCAGCATTTATATGCACGTCTTTTCTACATATCAAAATTCTATGAATATCATCGCTTTTGGTTAAACAAGCTTCTTTTAACTATCAAGTCTATCAGTATATCTCACTGCTAGGTTCAATCTGTGGCCTAGCTTAATACTTGAAATATCTATCAGTAGTGGTTGTTAAATAACTATTCAAAGTTGAGTGGTCATCTGGTCTGCTTCTTTTTCTTTGCCCCAGCAAATGTACGCATTTCATCTTTGTTTGACCGAAGTCTAGAAGTTGTGCAATTTTATAGACCTATGTTGAGGAAGGTCTGGTGGCTTTACACTTCAGTTTGGCTGCACGAGCAGGCCACCGTGCCATCAAGGACCAGAGTGGATTCTTGTTGTTTCTTATTTGTATGCGTAGCAAGAGAGGAGAAATAGAAGAACTCCAAAACTGAATTGTTGAACTTTGTAGTCACTATATCCTATCAGGTTTGCGGCATGCATGGTATTGAGGGAATAAAAGTGTTCCACAGATTGAAGGTTCTTGTTCTTATTCTTCAACCATGCCGTATCCCATTAATTAGGATTCTGTTTTTGATCCTTTTGCAAAGATCCATGTCAGAAATGTAGATTGAGGTTGAACTCGAAGATTCTAGCTTAAGAAAATTAAAACAAGAAAGACTAGAAACATAGATTGGATGGAGGGAATGTATGGCTGAATGGGAAAGTGATCATAGAGCTTCAGCAACTAGGAGAGACTGTTTTATGCTTCAATTCTGTTGCAATTTTGTAGCTTCAATTTTTGTCTGAAAGCCGTATGAAGAGCAATATTGATGCTTATTTAATGATTGTCGAAACCATGTTTAGGAGATCGTCACTCTAATATAGCACATGCACATTAGTTTTCTATTTAAAAAATCTAGGAGTTGCACATTATTTATATGCATTCTTTGGTCCACAGGACACCACTGGTCATGGTAGCAGCACCAGCAGTAGAGGACGAGGAAGGGGCCGTGGAAGAGGGCGCAGTTCTCGTGGAAACCGTACATCAATTGCTTGTGAAAAATATGAGGAAGATCCAGGTACCTCTCCACAACATGATGGCACGCCTAGCTCTATGAAGATTGAACCTATTGATGAAAGGTTAAATTCAAAGAGTTGGAGTGAAACCGCAGATGGAAGCAACACAAATAGTTCTGTTGTTCGAAATTTTGATTTAAATTTAGATCTAAACGAGAAAGGAGATGCTGCCATAACTGCAGAGACAACAACTAATGCTGCTGGCATGCTTGGAGAAAATGAGATAAAGCATGAGGAATATCCTGGATGGTCTGTATCAGACATGAATAAGATGGGAGTTGACCCTCTACAGATGGCACTATCTAGTAAAGACTTGGATGAAGAAGAGGACTATGATGAGGAATGGTGATCATGTGCAATAGCCCAGAAATCAGGCAGTTAGTTAGACATAAAGCTGATGTAGATTACTAGGCTGTCTATGCCTATGGACTAATTTATCCTGTACTTAGTTGTAGGAGTTAGCAAAGAAAGTTACATGTGTCCTTTTGGCATTAATGTAAGAGGCGCATGAACTCTCTGTATAGTAATTTTGCAATACCACTAACAAGGCAAGCATGTTAACCATCATTCTGCTTGTCGTAGATTTCGCTCATTATCCTCGTGGTTATGGATGTTGAAGATTTTAAAGGTCATCAATTAGCTTCGTGCTGGCTGTGGATGTTATCGTCTGTGCTCTCATCTTTTTCTGCAATTTGGTATAAGCAAGCCTTGGCCTTTAAGCTATGGCTGTTGTTAGCAGTTGTCGATATAGTGTAAACGCTTGTACTCATCTACTGATTTTTGCAGTTAGTTAGCAGAGTCGGTTTCTCAAGGTGGTACCCGTTGAGAGGAAAAAGGACTGGGGTACTTGTGACCTTAACATCCTGGCTGCCCAGCCATCCAGCACAAGCAGAAAGAAAAGAGCAGAGGCACTGGAAACGTCAGCTTTATATCTGATCTAATATTTGGGAAGTGCAGGGCGAATAAGGGCATTTTCCCAGCTGTATATTAACTTCAAAGACATTTAAGACTTCTCTTAACAGCTGCACTCAAGCAACTTGGGATTTGTTTATTACACCATAAGTGACCACGTAAATGACTTTCTTGCGCTACGACTTCTTTCTCAGTAACTTCTTATGTTTGCTTTCACAAACTCACTTCCTAACAATCCGCTTTCTACTCGCTTTCCAAAACTCATTTTTCTGAAGCTCACTTTTAAACAAGTAAACAGTCCCACCAACTGAAAGGGAGCAAGTTCCTGCACCGTAGAGCATGGCTTTAGCAAAATCAGATATACTGTAAACAACCTTTACAGGTCTAGTATATAACTACCATCCCACTAAACAGAACTCTTGGTAATCAATGACAGGCAATATATACGTTACCATATTATGGGACAATACTGCCGACAGATGTTAATGTCAAGAAGCTATCCGGCAACGCCAGAGCCATTAACATTTTATTAAACAAGTATGACAAACTCCAAACTTCACTGCACATTAATTATCTAACAGAACAAGCTGGGTAGGTGAAGGCTTCAGGCACCTGAAAATGAAAAAGTAGCTTAAGTTGAAAATACATTCAAAACCGTATTTAATATCATCTTAAATCTCCACCAGGTAAAACCTGGGAAACAAAATAAAAAATGTACAGTTGCAGCAACGGATAGAGCAGATTGCACAATTTAGCAATCTAGCAAAATTAGCCTTTAAGTATGAACTATTGAATGACAAGACTTTCGATTTCATGAAATCAATCAATTGGCATTCATGCTTCCTATATTTGTTTAAACAGAGAGAGACTTCTTTTCGAAGAGTGATACTTTTGTGAGTATTGTAATGGTAGCAAAAGAAGCTCATCTAACTTGAACAGGGAAATCTTCATAGCAGAAAACATGAGATTACCGGGAAACGTACCACTACATAGTTTCTGTGCTAAGTCTTACATGAAAGATTTTGATATTATGCTAATATCCTCAAACAAAACATATAAACTGAGTCATCTCGTCAGAGCAATTGTCCACAAAGACATACAAGAACAGGATCCCTCCAAATAAGATGGATTATAACATTAATCACAACTATCCACATAACTTTTGTTTTACTTCGAGAAAATAAATTTTCATGTAAGAATAAAAGAAAAGGCTTTCTGTCTTGAGGCATATGCTTACTCCCATAATAAGGTTGAACAGCAAAACAACTACATTACAATTAGAATACTGGAAACACCATAAAACAGGCTCTTAGACTTCTGAAAGAGCAGAGATGGCTTCAAAAGACATGTCCATGCTATAACATATTATCTCATCCAACATCCAATCAAACACCCAATAATCATAAAAAGTATTTTCTGACAGCAAAGAGAGTAAGTCTTTCTTTTGCATCCATTATAACAGAGTGCATACTGATTACTATCATTGTCACAATTTGGGTGCATCTAAGGTGCTCCTCTAGCACCTCAGCAGTGGTATTTACAATTACAATTGAGCGACATGGAAAAACGTGGTAGTGGGCTCTTTACTTGGCATCTTACAGGCCACCAGAAAGAGTCAACTCATCAACTAAAATGACATTCAAAACAAACTCAGTTGACAGATTGAGAAATCCATACTTCAAAAATCATCATACTTGTACGTCTCTCAAGTCGCAAGATGAAGGAATGAAAGATCCTCATGCTATGAATTGAAGGAACATTTACAAAATTAGGAGATGAAATAATTAAACAAATGGTGGATGAGTTTCAAAAAATGAAAAATACGTTTCACATATTCCATAAGGTAACCATCATTATAAGGAATAGGTGTTTGGAGCTTTAATGATGGCAATAAATCCTATAATCAAAATCTGTGAAGTTCACAATAATCATAAGCTAATATTAATGCTGGAAATCAAGAATTTTCAAAATACAATTGCTGAAGTGCTGAACGATTATGCACTACTGATTGCATAAGGAAGAAAAAAACCCTTGGACCATCTAGATGTGTTAACCTACATTCAAGATATAAGAACCTCCTAAGCAATAAAATTGGTCCAAGAGAAGAAAAAAAAAAGGCACGGTAAAAGCAGACCCAGGAACTTGTATAATTATCAAGGGCCTAGTGACTTTAAATACCAGTAATTCGATTTAGGGAGTAGGTTGAGGGTTATAAAATTTAGACAACCAACAAGTTGATGGATAGAACTTTCTATAAACTGCAAATATTTGTGCTGTTGCATTAACAGAGCTATTAACAGGACCTCCCATATGCATAAGCACAGATAAACTGAGTATCTAGTGGAAAAATGTCCAAGAAGCAAAGTATGAAATATTTCATGTAACTAGCTTACAGTTTAACTTGTAGAGACCACAAGTTTGAACTCCTGGACTTTTTTGAAGTTCATCCAGGGTTTTACCAGATCTTGTTTCATAATGTTTGCTTTCCCTCCATTCTTTGCCTCCACAGTCAGATGATAGAGTCCTGCAACCACTTGGTGTTCTGCATACACCACTTTGACAAATTCAAGAGCAGAATTCTGGAAGAAAAGATACAATCTTAGCTTTAAGAATGAAAAATAAAAGAAAGTTGGACTAGAGAGGGAAGAACAAGAATGAAGAAATTGGAGACCGATGTTCATGATGATCAAGCTGGTAAAAAAATAAATGCATAAAGATCAAAGTATATGCACAGAAACTAAAGAATATCTACAAAGTGAGATTGGATACCAATAATGTGAAACAAACACTTCAAGCAAAATACTGTAAGCGTGTGAATTAAGTTACAGCTAACCCCAGTTCTTCAGTCAGAGAGGTGGTAAAGATTAATTACACAAGTGCAAACTAAGAAGCTTTCATAAGAAATAATTCATCCACTTGCAAAACATTTGGAAAAGTTTCGTCCATTTGCCTTATGTGCATCTAACACAAATACCAGTAGTTGAAGACACCCAAAGTAATCCCAATTTGATAAAAAACTTCATACTTCATAATACCAACATTTAACTGAAAACAAACTAAATCAACTTGGCAGCCTCAGCCATTATCTCAATTTCGCACTTTCGTTTTGGTCTCTAAGACTTTGTTTCATTTTAACTCCTAAAGTTTAAATTGTTTTTGTTCCGACCCCTATCATTAGAATTTTTCCTGGATTCGTCACATGACATCTGCAAGGAACTTATTTTGAAAAGAGATTCATATAATTTTCTATTTATATAAAAAAACCTATTTTATATATTAGTTAAACATATTTAGAAACTTTTTTTATAAATAGCAAATTTTTAAAATTTTGTTTTAATTTACCAAAATTATATTGAATAACTATATATCGGTGCCGTACAGTCATTTGAAAATCTACAAAGGTTCCAACAGTAGGGGCCAAATTTACTCTCACAAACTCACTCCCAACAATTCACTTTCTAATAACCCATTTCCGGTCCACTTCCTGACAAGGAACAAGCCCTTACGGTACCAAGGTGATTTAGCCGGTGGAACATATAAAATCTTACAGATGTAAGAAATTAAGGATTATTACTCTCTCTATGCTCTGTGGGAATGACCGGTGAGGTCATATCCAATGCATGGAATCTAGGGCAATTCATCACAAACTGGTGGAACTTGTAACTTCTTCAAAATTTGTATCTTAATCGAATTGTTTTTGACCTCTCAGGAAAGCAAAAATTATTCTTTCTCACTTCGCCTATTTAAAAAGATAAACAAGAACTAAAAAGGATATTCGCACAATCAGCCGTCTCTCAATTTCTTTTTGATCAAGCCCTAAATCTACATACTGATCGTGCTACGCAGACCCTAAACGTACAATAGTCATGAAGTTGAACAGGAAGAAAGATAAAGTCAATTCCATTACCTGATTTCTATCTAAATAAAATTATCTAAAAGAAAAGATTATCTAGTAAAAGATTACCTGCTATTCGTTTGATGCTGAACAGCGAGGCGAGCGAGTTCATCGATCTACTCTGTTCTGCTTACCACTGACTTCCTTCGTTCCTCCGACGGGCTCATTTCTTCGATTGAAAACCGAACAAAAATGTTCACAACTCAAAATAGATGCACTATTTTTCTTGATTAATTGATTCTCAAAATAGAAGAAAAACGACGAAAGCTTTATTAAAAACCAATTTCAGCTCATTTCAAATTACAATATAATAAGACACTAAATCACTTTTATTTTAAATTTTTTAAAATAAAAATAAATTATCTTATTATAATAATTTTTTGTAATAATTTATTTACTAATAATTCACGTTTTATTGAACAAAATGAAGCCTAAAAGTGTAGACGGCAATCACGTATGATAAGGCAAGTCGAGTCTGTTAATTTGTAGTAGAATCAAATAATATACTTGTAAGAGTTTGCATTCATATTACTAGCTTAATATATGTCTAATTTCTTACAAATAAAAATTTTAGTACATTTTGTTTAGAAAAGTTTGAATGCTTATAAATAAAACAATAATTTCTTAATAATAAAAAATAATAATTAATTAATATACTATTATAAAATTAATGGTTAACTTGTAGAATGATAAATTTGAAATAAGAGCATAACTTAAATGGAGATATAGAACTTTTGATATGGACCCGAACCTGGGTGATCTATCCATGACCAGGATAAATCTGAACCTTAGTAGTAAAAACGCATGATATTTTGCCCAAAATAATATTTATTTAAATGGTAGACTGTATGGATGTTTTAAAATTGGTTTTAACATTTTCCGGAACATTTCCATGCCTATTTTGAAGAAGTTCCAGACCAGCACCGTGAAGCTTATTGATTTTTTAAAAAAATTTAAAAAAACATGTAAAAGACATTTATGCTATTTATAACCTAAATATACAAGACACGTATGTCAGACTTATATCAACGATATAAGGATAATGAATTCGTTGAACATCAAATCCTTCAAGGAAAAGAAGGTTATCCATAGTAATGTCCCCAACACCATTTGCTTCTCTTATGAATATGCACCAATAGATCATCGCGCTTCAAATGAACTTCTGATTCCTTGAATGATTGGCACAAGATCAAAGATGATTGCTTCTTTACTGAGAGCAACTGAATAAAATTTTCACAAGGCAACGATGATAAATACCTAATACAAAAAAAAAAAAGAAAAAGAAATCAAAATAAGACTCATCTCAGGATACAACTTGCTTTCAGCAATATGCATGCTTACAAAATTCTAGCAAAAACAAAAGAAATGATCTATCAAACTCTGACATTTTAATCCTAATACCTTCTGCAAGGCTAGTTGGAACCAGTTTGATTCTGATTGCTTGGAAATATGAAGCTAGCATTCTGCTGGTTCGCCTGCTCGTTAAATGATTGTTCAATATGCATGCTGATTTGTGGTTGTTGCTCAAAGGTGCTGCCATCCGTTATTAGAGTTGATCCCAATACATTACCTTGCTCCATGAGGCCTGGTTGAGTAGCGTTCTCTTCAAGATTAGCATTACCGGGGTAATGATCTGGGTTCAATCTTTTTGCAAGATCGCCATTGCCCCCATAGTGACTCGTAAGACTAAGATTTAAATCAAGAAGGCATTGGCTTGGCTGATCATTTAGCATGGAAAGAAGAGATGTGCTACTCTCACCCATCTGTGGAAGCAACTGTGATCTAAACGCACATGAGGAACATAAGTTCTGGCTTCTGGCCGATTGGTCCTGAAATTGTGTGTCACGATATATCCTTTGTGAATGATTGCAAGTGAAGATGCTTTGAGTTGTTGATGCTAAAGGATCGATTGCATCTTCCCTTTTCTGCATGAAGTCTGTATTCTCAAAATCTGCCATCAAAGAGCCTCCTCCTATGTATGAAACACTCCCCTCTAGAACCTGGTCGTGCAAAGTTCCAGTACTTTTGGAATGATTGAGGCCTTTAACATTGTGAATACTGCTGCTACCACAGGCACTATCACCTGTTGGCGGAGAATGGTAAGCATCAGGATGTAGTTGCATATAAAGTTTCTTCTCATGCTTGACAACACCCCACCAAATTGTATTCTCTCTAGCAGTCATCTTATCTTGCAAGTACTTTGATTGTCTTACAATCCTCTCAATCTTCTTAACATCAGGCATCATTTCTTTTACCACAGCAATAATAACACCCATCTTCCATACCTTCTTCAAATCATGGGGCTTCTTATAAGGTGGTGGCCCTTGCTCTTTAAGAATATCTAGTTGGACCCACCATTCCTCCTCACCGTTCGGCCACCAAGGAGGTGCGACTCCTTTCTCCAAAGGAAATTTTCTCTGAGGCGGATCGCAGTGTTGCATCAGAGTGGAAAGAAGAGAGCCCAAAGTGGTATCCTGTAGCTCAATGAGGTCATATGTGACCCATACATCTGAGGTGGAATTTTGAGCCTCATATATGGCAATAGCTGCATGTGCATTCTGGTCAAAGCACACCCATTCCTTCCACCAGGCACGGAGATTGTCAGAGCAGCCATTCACCGACTCGCCTTTCTCATTGATTATCCCATATACAAATCCTTGAGCATTGCAAATCTCCATCAGTTCTAGCATGTAGTTGACAACTTCATCCTGAGCCTCCAACATTTCCTTTCTCCATACCTGCTCCTCACACTGCTCCTTGTTCTTACTTGCCCTTCGCTCCTTGAGTTGCTGCAGCCTCAAGTTGTCCCACCATATGCAACACTTGAGCTCTTCTATTTCATCACTCCCACTGTCGCACTCTTCAGATTTGGCAGAAGGACCTGTACTATGTTCTCGTGAAAGACTGTCATTATCTTCCACCTTAGGATATTCAGCTAGCGCTTCAAGAGGATTTAGGCGCCTAGCTTCAGAATTCATTTCTCGAGATCCAGATGGGTCATCAACTTCTCCTTTTGTTTCCCCATCCATGTGCATAGAGTTCATCATGACAAATCTGAATATAGTATGGGGTTCTCCTGCAAAGAAAAACAGTGTAAAGTTGTTAGAATAAGAAGATCAGGATATTAGTAAAAACAAACAATGCAACAAAACAGCTGCTCAAGATTACACGAGCATAAATTTGCGTTAATATGTAGAGGAAAAATGCAGCAAACTTTAAAAAGGCAAAAATGCAGGGACTACGACTTTTGTTAATTTTATCTGACAACTTACACAGGATTTTGTTAATTTTATCTGACAACTTATACAGGCAAGGTTCATAAAGACTACACTTATAATGCAAGTCAAAATCCTTTTGTTAATTTATCTGACAACTTATACAGGTTTTTGTTATTTTTATCGGACAACTTGTACAGGCAAGGTTCACAAAGACTACACTTATAATGCAAGTCAAAATCCTGGATTAATATTCACATTTCTCCCAAAATAATCATAGTACACCATAAGAAGAAGCCATGAGTGTAAACAAGGAAAAGAAACAATAAATTTAACTGCAACTTATCTATGAAAATAGATCCAAGTGAACCATTAACAAAGAAAACCGAAGAGAAAGATTATCACAAGTTTCAGATACTTTTTCTTTCATGACATTATACCACATATATAATTGGCTATTATCAAGAAAAGAGAGAGAGATTATATGTTTAGATGAACTTAGTTCTGCTGCTAGTGTACACCACTTACTAGTATAAGAAACATAAAGCAACCTAGATAAATTTCTCTAATGCACTCCATTAGGAATATGCAGTAGATCTTTACATCATATCCTTTTTATGAAAAAGAAAAGAAAAAAAGAGGATTTTGAATTGTCTGAACCGTATGTAGAATCATAGATCAATAATTGTATTAGAAACTTAGTCAGATAGAAATAAACAAATCTATGAAATGTTTAAGGAATACAAAGGGAAAAAAAAATCATGCGGGATTGCTAGGATGACATTCCTTCTCCAACGCCATCATTCAGAGCAAAAACCAAAAAATAACCACTCAAAATCAAACCCTTTTGGTAGATTCACGCAAGAAAAAATCCCCAAAACTTATTCTCAAAACTGAAGAATAAATATAACTGCCCGCCAAAATATATTAAAAAAAAAGGTCTTTGATTCATTCTCATACAATATAGTGGAAACAAAACTGATAGCAAAGTCAAAAATCAAACAAACAAGTGCTTGAGGAGAGCAAGATTCAGAAAACAACAAAACCCAGCTAGAGGGACAGATATAGAGAAGAATCAAACCTTAACAAGCTTACTAGTTTTCTAAATTTCTCATAACTCCAACAAAACAATCTCTCTCTCCTTCTATAATCTTTCTTTCTCTCTTTCCCTCTTTCTCTCTACAGAACTTTTTTCTCTATGTTTTCTTTCTATCATGACTCGCTTCCCACTCACTCCACTTGAGCGTTGGAGTTCTACAGGATGGAAGGTTTATAAACAAGGGCGTCATTCACCACAACTATGGTTTAAGTTTTAACTATAGTTAACATTTGGTTAACTAGGAAAACATACCAATGTTTACGTTAATTTATTTTATTTTAAAATTGGCAAGCAAGAACTTACCATCTAGACCAGATGAATGAATCTTGTGAACTCGGGGCTGTTTGGCAAACACATTCACAGAAGTAACTTTTTTTTATTTTAGTTTTTCAAAACATCTTTTGAAAAATTTATTTAAAAATATAAAAAAATTCTAAATAGTAATATTTTTTTATTTTTTATTTTTATTTCTTTTAGGTCAAAATAATAAAGCTTATTTATCAAAATAGGACAAAAATATTTATTATTTCAAAAAAATTTATTTCATAAGTTTTTTCCAAACGACCCTAAAAACATTAGAGAAAAAGCCTGATTTATAAGATAGCAATTAGATGTTCCCTACAAAAATCTCCATATTCATGTTTTCACAACTAGTGATTGGGTTTAAAAGAAAAAAATAACAAGTATAACAACAACCTTCGAGAAACATAAAATATATAAAACATTGCAACCATTCTACATGGGTGTGTTTATTACAGTAGTTTATTAGTAGAAAAGTACTTTTGAAAACCCTAAATCAATTGCAAAATTATTATGCCCAACAAACTAATAATCATTGTTGCCTTAGTCAATAGCGACCAACGTCTCCAACGGATCACTATTACTAATAGCGACCACTTTGACGATCATAGCTTTATGGTCGGTAATACTATTAGCGACATGTTTTTTTCAATAGCGACCAATAATTTTGGTCTCTATTGATACCTTTTGTTCTTTTTAAAAAAGATATGACACATTTTAATTTCATAATAAAACTAATTCATTTCTAGGATGCGAGTACTTTCCATTTTAGAGTTATTTTTTTTTCTTTTTCTTCTTTTAATAACATGCCAGTACTTTCCACTTTAGAGTTAAGTAAAATTTTGAACCCACACCATTCTGCTGGTAGTTGCAGGCCTTACCGCCCATACTAATTGGCAATTATTGAGATAAATAGAGGAGAAAGCTACAAAGATTCAATTTCATTATAAAATAAATAATTACTAAGTGAGTTATTAGGAGTCAAAGCGCATCTGACTCGCTAAATTATCATGATAGAACGCATTTAATATTTAATTACAAATATATGCATGACAACTATATCTACATTCAATGATGATGACGGTAGATGCTATTATTTTTTTTGTAAGTTTTATTAGACGCATATGAATATAATCAGTTATATCAGATTAGGATCGGACCGTCCAGATCGATCCGAATATTATCGATGCAGACACCAAACTGGTTCGAATTTGCAAATCAACTGTTCAAACAAGCGATCCGCTACGATCGGGATTGATCCGAAAAGTTTTCGAACTAATACGTTGAACCATCCGCACTGGTCGAACTGGTGAAGGATGCAAAATAGAAAACAATTAAAATGTGTGCCTGGTTCGCAATTTCTTTGATAAAAAGTTTAAAAGGGTGAAAATCATGAAATTGCTCTGCAGTAGCTCTTAGCTAGTTTCTTCTTCGATCTAGGTTTTTCAGTCTTCCGTCTTCACTTCATCAATTTCGTCTCCGGCTCAGTCCGATCTTTGATCTCTCCGGTTCAGTCTGCACTTCATCTTTGATCTTTCATCTAAGTTATTCTCCGATTATTCAATCGTCGCTCGCTATTCGGTCTGACTTCGGCTTCGTTGAAATCGTTGCTCCGTTCGGTTGATTTCATCGGACCGGCCCCGGCTTCGTCGAATTCGTCGCCTCTGCTTCAATTCCGCTGCTCCGACTTCAAATATCTCTGCTACAATTCGGCTTCGGTTATAATTACGCCTCTGGTTCGTTCGGATTCCTCTGGTCACTGCTCCAGCAACAATTTCGTAACTGCTCCAGCCGGCTACTCTGCAGTCTGCTTTGCTGTATGGATCTAATGGTTCATGGTGGCTCTGTGGTTCATGGTTTTAATGGTTCTATTTAGGAATTTAAGTGTGGATCTAGTGACTCTGTTTGGTATGCTTTGCTGCTTGGTATGCTTTACATTCTTTTTGGCATCACAAGATTTACAAAATATCATTGCATTTTTGTTAGATTACTTGTCCATGTAGTAGCAAGTTTCATTCTTTTTTGTTTCATGGTTTGCTGATGTTCTCTTTGCAACTTGCATTCTGTTTGGTTTGCAGTTTGATTCTGGTGGTATATAAGACGTACAAAATATCTTTGCATTTTGTTGCTAACTGTGGATGGACTCTGGTGGTATAAGACTTACAAAATATCATAGGATTTTGGTTGGATTACTTATTCATATAGTAGCAAGTTTCAATTCTGTTTGGTATCATGGTTTGCTGACTGCTCTGTTTGCAACTTTGTATTTTATTGGGTTTGCTGACTGCTCTATTTGCAACTTTGCATTATACTGAGTTTGCTATCTTGTTCTAATGGTACCACTTACAAAATATCTTTGCATTTTGTTACTAACTGTAATATTTTTTATGCATAAAAATTATGGTGTGGATATAGTGACTAGTAATGCAGCATGCTTGTTATTTTATTGCTAGCTGAAACAGTAAGGATAGTGCAGACTAGTGGCTGGAACAGCAAGGCTTGTGATGCAGCATGCTTGTTATTTTTGAATGAAGGCTGATTGTTATTGTAGGCTTGTTGCTGTTTTATTGCTGACTGGAACAGTAGTTGATTGAAGGAAGTAGCTGCTGGAATTCTAGAACAGCAAGGCTGGTTGCTGCTGATGAATGTTTTTGCAATTAGTTGTGACTTGTTGGCTGGTTGCAAAGAATTGCTCTTGGGATGTCATTTTTGTGGTTTGGAACTTGTGAGATGTTATTGCTTGCATTTTTAACTTGATATCGTATTGCTTGCTGCTGGCTTAATGGTAATATTTATTGTTGATGTTGTTACTTATTATTGGTGAAGTTGTTGTTAACTTGTTATTAGCTTATTGCTGCCTTGCTGGATGGTATTTGAGGCTTCCTACCTTCTTGATGCTATTGATGTTGTTAGAACCTGAATGTTATGATGGTATATATGGTATTAAGTTACAAAACTTATTTAGGCATACCAGTCGCCGTCCAGGTCGGTTCGGTTCTGACAACACTGCATATGACTCGCTGAATTATTATGATAGAACATATTTAATATTTAATATTTAATTTCAAATATGTGCATGACAACTATATCTACATTCAATGATCATGATGTTAGATACTATTACTTTTCCTGTAAGTTCTTTTTTTTTCTTTTTGCTTTTGTGAGATAAATAGGCAATCCTAAGATTACAATTTGCTGGCAAATTACTAATGTCTAGTCAGAAATATAAACAAAATAAAAATTTACATTAGGTGTTAGTCATTACCAAAATCGAAGGAATTGAAACTTTTTGTTAGTTTAATGTAAATTAAAGTGTTATAAATAATGAAAAATTCAAAAATAAAAAATATGTAATTTAAAAAGAATTAACTAACAGCGATACAAATATAAATGAGGATTATTGGGCAAAATATCATAAACAATGCCCTTGCCTGCAGTTTGGAAGAATGGAGTACCCAAACCTTTTCAAGTTTGTTCCTCTTAAGTCCAAATAGACGAGTCCACTTCAAGAAGGAACTTAAAGTTCATTTTCCAGCCTTACAATCTTTTATGTCTTTCAATTTGATTTGGACTTTACTCTTTACAAATGGTAGCATTTTAGAACTTTTCCCACCCCGCACATTTTACTGTTGCCACATGCTTGCATTTGAATGGCCCAGATCGCATCGCAGTTCGTTGATCGATCAATCAAGTTTAAAATGTGCTCTCCCTTACGAACTCCGTTTACTCTTTTTTTTTTTTTTTTTTTTCCTTCATCTCTCTCGAACTTTTCCTTCCTATGCCGAGCAGGATTGTTGTTCATCACTACTGCAAAATATTTTTTCTTCAAAATTTTTGCCACTTCTGTCATCACTTGGGTAGAGACGAGGATATTAGATTCCCCGTCGAAGCAGTAACCGTTGTGGCATTCTCTTTAGGACCATGCCAAAAATTGTCACCCAATTAACTACAACATTCCCATCGATAGAAAAATTGGTAAATTCGGTGAGGTACTGTCAAAGTCGACCACCATATGACTGATATAGTAGGTGCAAATGACCCCCCATGGAAGCTTCGATTTGTTGGGTCCAACCTTTGGTTCACTTCTAGCGCAGGAACCTAATAAATTGATAATTGAGTTTGATTTTGAGTTAAATTTGATTCAGGTGGTGCTAAAATATTTCTTAACTATTTTTTATTCTAATTTTATATATTAATAATTTTTTATAAATTTAATTTTTATTTTATATTATTTATAATTTTTAAAAGTAATTTACATAAATATTTTAAATTATTATTCTTAAAAAGTAATAGCAATCAAAGTAAGAGTTGATTGCTCTTAATTAGTCGTCAACGACCAAAGTTAGTAGTGGTCGCTTTTAGTTTAAGACTAACAAGCACTACTGTGGCATTTGATAGCTAATAAATTAGTATTAGAGTCCAACAGAGAAACTAATTGCTTTTCAAGAATTAAACCATCGTACATTTTAATCGCAGATACTTTTTAAGGTAATAACGACCAGCATTAGTATTGGTTGTTGGTTCATCTAAAATAGCGACTACTGGTCAAGTTAGTCACTATGTTAAGAATTATGATGTTCTAAATTTATTTAGTCGCTACTATTTGTACAATAGCGACTTATTTGTCGCATGGTCGCTAGTGGTACATGATCGTGATTATTCTTTGATATGGACCAATCGTAGACAAAGGTTGATCCCTAAAATTTTGATAGCTAATAAAGATAGTGGTACTTCCCTTATATCAATCTATACCTAATATTTATGAAAGGATATCAATCTATACCTACAACCAAAATGTATGGAATTTGTTTTAATGAAGTATTTTCGTGGATTGATTGTGAAAATACTGATCACAGTGGGCCGATTTCTACACATTATTTATAACATGATCCGACTATGCAAAATAACTTGCCAATCAGAATTTCGTTATATATTAGTTTCAATTAGTGGTGGCAATTTTCTACTCGATCCGCGAAATCGATCCGAAAAAGTCGAGTTCAGATCA
The DNA here is from genome assembly GCA_019914995.1 of Acanthochlamys bracteata. Lineage (NCBI taxonomy): Eukaryota > Viridiplantae > Streptophyta > Magnoliopsida > Pandanales > Velloziaceae > Acanthochlamys > Acanthochlamys bracteata. The sequence continues at coordinate 4,323,958 of CM034140.1, read as the reverse complement.
AGCTTTAGTCGGATTAGGATCGATCCAAAATTGACTCAAAAATGATCCGAAAATTTAACGGATCGAATTCAGATTAACCTAAAATTGACCTCTTTAACTATTTATATAGTATATATTAAATAATAATTAAAAAATAATAGCAAAAAATTTGAATTTAATTTATACATATATATTTCTTAACATATCTTAATTTAACTAATTTTTACTTAATTTATAAATTTTATCAAAATTATTATTTTTCTTTTTAGATATATCATAATTAATAATTTTTATATATTATTGTTAGAAATAAATATTTTAATTTTTATTTTAATAATTTTAATTATTAAATGGATCGATCTGAATTTAATTCGGTTTTAAATAGGTTGAGTTAGGGTTGACAATTTTGATTCATATAAATATATGTCGGATTATGATTAAATAATTTTAATTTAGTTATTATATGAATCGATCCGAAATCGATTCAGAAATCCGAATTGCCAGACGTAGTTTGAATTAGTTTCAATGTGTAAAACAATGAATATATAGCTAGTAGGTATTGTTAACATGTTAATATCAACATTTTCCGTTATATATTTAGGCCGGGGAGGGCCGGTGGTGGGGAGTTGGAGGGGAGGGGGGGCGTTTGGCGCGGCTGCTTCTCCTGAAATTACAAATTTATATACAAATTCAAATCACGTCCACGGATCCCCGAATCCTGTATTAAAAAATTTAGCCAAGTTCATCTGCTGCAACTCGTATTCGAATTCCTCTTGCGTTGAGGGCTCGTGATTATTCCTTGCAGGCCCATCACCGGTCGCCGCTGCTGTTCCTTCAGCCGGAACAGCTTGGTAACCGATGCAACTCACCGGCTGATCAGCAGTGGCATCTGTAGCATGTGGAACTGAAGAAGAAGAAGAAGGCAACTCTACTGCTCCTTCAGTTTCTCGAACAACATTGTTGTCCCTGAAATGGTAATAGAGTTTGACCTCTTGCTTGATCGCGGCGTACCAAATATCTTTCTCCTTGCCGGAGAGCTTGTTCTGGACTCTTCTGGAACGCCGGATCAGGTCCTCGATTTTTTTCGCATCCGGGACAAGGTTCTTGATCACCGCCGCGAGAACCCCGACCTTCCACGTCTTGTTCAGGTCGTGAGGTTTCTTGTAAGGTGGCCGTCCGAGTGCGTTGATCTCCGGCCACCAAACTTCTCCGCCAGTGGGCCACCACGGCGGTTGGTCCCCCTTCTCTAAAGGATACTTCCGTTGTGGTGGATCGCAGTACGGCATCAACGCGGAGATCAGTGAACTCAAGATCGTGTCCGGCAACTGCATCAGCTTCCTGCAGCAGGACAGCGATACGGGCTCGCTGTCCTGATCAGCAGCATCGTAATCTGCCGAGTTATACCGGGAGATGGCAACCGGGCCGATTTGGTTAAACCGTATGTCATCGGTCCACCAACGGCGCATATTCTCCGTCGATGAGGTGACCGTTGTAGCGTTGTCTTCGAGGACCATGCCGAAGACCATGCCCTGCAGATTGGTCCTCTCAGCTGCTTTCGCGATCCCATTCGCGACGAAGTTGGCAGATTCGGAGACCTCATGCTGTTGAGTACTGGATGGTTGTTGAAGTGGCTGCAAATTGCCCCGGTTGAAAGCCCGGCGACGGAGAAGATGGTTGAGCTTGGCGTTGTGGTCGGCGATCCTTTCCTCAAGTTGGTCTGCAGTGACGGTACTGTTACCATCGTCATGGTCGTCGGCGACGACGATGTTGATGTCCTGCATGGCTTTTAGCATCTTCATAGCAAGCTTCTCGAGCTTTGCTTGCATAATCTTCGACGAGGAAGATGATGATGTTGAAGATGGTCCTCCCTCCTCCATTATTAATTATTTCCCTTTGATTGAACAAAACAAAAGTGACTGTTAGAATTAAGAACAAGAGAAGATGAAGATGATCTAATACAAATTTAAAGATTATGCAATTAATAATTTATACAAATTGATCTAATACAAGCCAATATTGAAATAAATACATATTATAATTTCTGGAGGCAAATAATGTTCAGCATTACATGAACACACCAAAATTTAAGTTCAACAAATTTTATTTTCACATGACATGTGATTCAGTACTTTGAACATAAATCAATATGTTTAGTACAAATCAAAGGAAGATGAATTAATTATAAAATCAAATGAAATAAGAATAAACATAAAATGAACATTAATATCCCCAGACAACATATAAAAGCAAAAGCATGAAAGATGGGAATTTCGTTTCAAATGATTTAAAGAAGAAAATTTGATACAAATCAGGTAAAACATGCAGAACCCTGCAAGGTACATGCACGAGAAACATGTAAAAAAGCAAGCAAGACAAAAGAAGCATGAGATCTAATAACAGAATCATTAAAATTACTTTGTTGCGCTGCCAGTTAATTAGTAGAAGTTGCAGATTTGGAATTTCTTTTGAGAAACTAGATAGCTAGAAAGAAATTTAAGATCGAAGCTCAATAGCGAATTCTTCTTTAGCAAAGAATCTTTAGTGTATCAGTCTAAGCCTAGTGTTTGTTGATAAAATGTTGAAGAATAACCTTGTAGTAACATACTTATAAGCAAATTTTCTGTAATAAGCCAATTCTTTATTATTATTATTATTTTATTTGGTGATAAAACAGATATAACTGATCCAACAGTCCTGCGGTACCAATTTTTATCAAATACAACTATGATTTGCATATTTTGGCAATCATTCATACGCCATATATTTTGCAATGCAACGAAAATAATATTAAAAAAAAAAAGATAGGTCAAAGGGAAAAAGTTTGATAATAGGAAGGTATTCAATGTGGATATAAAGCATTGACAGAGTGTATAAAGCATATCTGTGGCTAGTAATTAATTAAGTAAATGATAATTTTAATCTAGCAGAGAAAAACATTGTTACTGTTAAGAAAACAATTGCAGTCAAGAGAGTTTTCAAATTTCAAATTCAAGTTCAAGTCAAGTCAAAATTGTTGAAGATGTTAAGCTTGTAATTGCAATTTTTAATGACGAACAATACATGTATGACCGTTATTTCTTCATTAAAACTCTAAGATCAATTGAACGACACCTGTTAAATTTGGTGATTTTGAAATAAAATTTTTTTACAATAAAAAATATTTTATTTATTTTTGACCTTATAAAATATAAATAATAAATTAAAAAAATTTTACTATATAAATTTTTTTATATTTTAAATAAATTTTCTAAATACTTATAAAAAATACATTAAAATATAAATTAAAATTTAAAAAATTGTTTTTCTAAATAGTTTTAACCGAACGTATCTAAATTTATTAAGTTTGCAGTGAATTGGCCCCATCAGGTTGGGCTCAACAAAATTTAAAATGGGCCTAAGTCTGGACGGGTAATAAGAAATTCAATTTAGGGTGTGTAAGGTCGGAAAAGCCCAAAACATGCAGCCAATTTACAGTAGTAGATTAGAAGGTTTGGAGCTTTCACAAACGTGCTTATTTCAGTAAAATTTCAACTTACGACAAAATTTATTTTATAAACTCATTAAAAATTTATTTTTAAAACTCTGAACTTTCATCTAACTCTAACCCTGTCTCTTCTACGCAGAGTTTGAAGTTTGATCCAATTTAATCTCATCTATTTTGCAAAAAATCAATATTAACTCGTAATAAAGTTGGATCTAAATTAAAATCAATACAGCGAGATAAAGTTTTATTTTAAATTCAATTTCATCTATCCATATTAGATTAACTCTAAAATAATATATCTTTTATGAATTAAAAATACACCAAGTTTATTTCGCTCAAAAACTAAGTCCACGAATTGCTTAACAGTTTACACATCGAACCTAGAAACGACAATAGAATGAATCATCTTCTTGAAAAAATATTTATTAAACATGTAATTTTATGCTAAAAATAGAAAATCATAAACCTAAACCAAAAGATCAGATGAATTTCAATGTAGACATCAGACATGTGATAACCTATTTTTTTATTATAAAAAAGAAAGAGCATTATGAAGTTAAATCATATTTAACAAAATATTATGAAATTAAGTGTATATTTCGTAATATGCGGTTTGCGTTGCTTCTTCATTTTATTTCAATTTTTTGCATCCTAAAAAGTTAAAACTATTTTTTAAGAATTAAAATTAATGATATATTGTACGTCAACGAAATTTTTATATATATAGTTTTTATTTTTTTAATAAAGAAAAGATTATATTTTATAAAATTCTAAAATAAACTTTTTTTTAAAGAAACTTCTTATTTTTAAGAAATCCTAAACGACCGCTAACTGTTTGGAACTAGCCATTCTTATATTAGAATTAGCCGCTTAGATGATTTTTCTATTTTGTAATAATTACATTCTTTTTCTTTACTAATACTTGTAGTCACTATTTTAAAAGCCAATCCGTTACTCGATTCGAAAATATTATCGGATCACCGTTTAACTCATCGAATCACAGGATTGATCCACAGGATCAATTAAAATTATTAAATAATTATTAATATTATAAATATAGTATATCTATTATATAATATTTACTATAATAACTATTTAAAAAAATAAAATATGTATATAATAAATATTTAATATGATTTTTAAGTTATATTTTTTATTTTTGAAATAATAGTATTTAAAAATCAAGACAATAGTCAAAAAATCTAAAATATAATAGAATCTCAATATTTTAAATATTACAAATTAACTATAATGTATAATAATACCGGGTCAACTGTTCTACCGAATCACTAAGTTACTCAAAAATCGACTGGATCGACCGGAGTTTTACCGAATTTGTTGCATACCATATTATGCTATTCACCCAATCCAAAATCGGTATCTGAGTCGTTAAATTTTGGGTCAATCCGATCGGTCCAGATTGAGTTTTAAAATACTGTTTGTAGTTCTATGTTCTTACTTACAATATTCGCTTTTTTTCATCATTTTCGTCATAACCCTATACAAATATGTGCAACTCTTAACTAAAACCTAAAGATTTTCTTCATTATTTTCCTCATAGAGAGGAAGAATTGCGTAGAGTTAGCGGCCAGTTAGAATTATTAGATAATAAGAGTTTGTTCACCTACCACCAAATTTCCTTTTTTAAAGCTTATTTTTAATATGAAATAAATAAATAATTTAAAACAAATTTTTTATATTAAAATTTTTTCAAAATTATATTTAAAACTTACTTTTAATATAAAATTAATATAAAATTTACTTTTTTATTAAATATCTTAAATTTTAAATTAATTTTGTAAACTCATTTTTAAAAAAAATGAGTTCTTCTCAAAAGTAAACACACCTTAAATAGTTGTAAGAAAAGGCGTACGTTAGTGTAATTGTATTAAAGAGTCCCTCACTTTTTCGAGGTTAAATATTAAAAAGATAATTTTTATATGATAAGTAATATTTAATAACACATAGTAAGAGTATTATATAAACTTTAAAAAATAAATTATGAGGCTAATATGGAAACATCGTAAAACCTGGAAAAATTTTACATATTTTATAGCGTAAAAGATTTAAGTGGGTTTGAAAATGAACCCGGACTTAATGTGTCGTGTAACATGTTCAAATAAAACAAAATTTTAACAACAAAATGAATCGAAGATAGATCTAAAATTGAGTATTACTATCCTGTAAATGCAAATTATGCTTGCACGCTCAATCGGAAGCATATTTTTTCACACCCAGAAGGTAAAGCCAAATGCTCGCTAAAAGTTAAAAAGGTAATAATTTAGGAGATATATTTTAATTACTATCAAATTTTGTTTTTTTTTAACAGATTTACACCCTAAAATTTACTTTTATATCGAACTTTAGTTTTATAAAATTTTAATTTATATATTTTAATTATTATTCAAATTTTATTTTTATCAAACTCTATTTATAGATAAAATCTAATTACGTAATTTCACTTTCACGGCTATTACAATATGCCTAAATATAACCGAGCGACCAACTCTGCTATCTTCATATATGTCAGCTTACATCATTACAGAAACTCTAGCGAAAGATGCACTACCACATTGCAATCATTTCTATGTCACAAAAAGCAACAATTCCCTATCAATTGGTTAATGTTTCCAAAGAAATATTCTTGGTGCTTAATTTTTAGCTAGGAGCAGTTCTACTCATTATCATCACTAAAGGGGATACGAATAATGGGGAAGAAATAGCAACTGAAAAAGTTTAGAAACGGAAGACCATAAATTCCCACCTACACCTATAGAAGACATGTTTTTTAGTCTATCAAGGAAAGATCACACCAAAATGCTTACGCAGGTCCTAACTCCGAACATTCTATGCAAAGTTAAAGAAGTTTAGAAATACTTTTATAAATAAAAAATATTTTTATTTTATTTATAAATAATTTTTATTATTTAATTAATAATAATAATAATTTTTATATATTTTTAAATAAATTTTATTTAAAAAATTATATATATATATAATGAATTTAAAAAATTAAAAAATTATTTTTTTAGAACGTAATTTCAAACTGCTTGAATAAAAACAAAGCCACATCTGTGCTGGATGGAACAAATGTTGTCACATGCTGTTCAATCTAAGTTCGTTTTTCAAGTATCCATAACTAAATTTCGTAAAATTGACAAAATAAAATTTTTTATAAAATAAAATAAAATTAAAGTTCAGTGTTTCAATAATTTTTATAAATATGTTAAAAATTAAAAAATATAATTATATTAAAAAATATACAAATAAAAAAATTAAAATTAGAGTTCCGTATGTGAAAATAAAGTTTTAAATTTTTGTATAATTAAAACATATGAATTATTCAAAATTTGGCTAAAAAAATAAAGTTACGAAAATTTAAAACACGTTCTAATGCTCTATAAATTCAAGAGGTACACACAATGCTACACAAGCCACGGTATACAAGTCAAGGGAAAATAATTTTACGTATGACCGTACGGATGTAGAAGGTATTTGAAAGTAATTTTAAAATAAAATTTCTCTAAAATAAAAAATATTTTTATTTTTTTAAATTAAGTTTTATTTTTTATTTTAAAAAAATAATAAAAATAAATAATAAAAATAATCTAACAAAAGATTTAGGAGCCGTTTGACTAAACTTAAAAAATTTTAACTTTTATGACAAAAATTATTTTTTTGACTTTTTAAAAAAAAATAGCTGAAAACTTTTTTAAAAAAATGAGGTCTGTGTTTGGATAAATTTTACTTTTTTTGAAAAAAAATTGAATAAGATGTTCGACAAAGACTAAAATTTCTTTTATAATAATGATATATGTATATCTATATGTACATATATATATATATATATATATATATATATATATATATATATATATATATATATAATTATATTAACTTAATAAGGTCAAATAATGTTATTTTTTTTCAAACAGATAAAAAAATTTTGAAAAAATTACTCAACGTAATTTTTATTTCTATGACTTATAAGTTAAAAAAATAACTTATAAGTTGTTTATCCAAACACTCTTATTTTACTGTTTTCAATTTATTTCAACTTATAAGTTGAAATAAGTCTATCCAAACGGCACCTTAGTTTCGGCATGCACTAGCTTATCATGTGGTAACAAAATAATCTCAAGGAAAAAGCAGTGATGCACTAGGTGATAGGTGGAAGTCGTGCAGCGGCACCCTTCGATGTAAGATAGGTTGTAACCCAATGCGACAAGGACAAGCAGAAAATGAACAGAACTAGCTAGGGAGCGCACTTCCTACTTTTCCAGTAGAAAACCTAACCCAGTGTAACAGATTCCCTTACAAACTTCAAACTACAGAACAGAAGCGTCAGTTCCTAAAATTGGTTCATCTTTGTTGCTTCTGTCGTTTTAACCTCAAATTTCTTTTACCATTTTCTGGTCCGACATTTGGTATTCTCCAATATATCAGGCATTCAAATTAATAGATGCAGCACCTTACAACCAAATAGATAACATCATTGATTACTTAAATAGAAGCATAAAATATACATAGTACTGAACTTGTAGATTCTGAATAATCAGTACAAAGTCCACATGAATACATGATCAACTATCAGCTATAAGAAACCACACCACAATATTGTAAGCGATAGTGACTTACGAAACCCTTAATTATAGAGGCCTAGGCTTCATAACAGTTAAGATGACAGTAAATATATCTCATATAGCACAGGACAAAGTTAAAAACCACAATTAGTAGATCTCATGTAGCCCAGGTCATAGTTTAAGTACAACTGTTATTCTGATGAAGTGACGATTTCTACAACTTCCAATATTAGATCATACAAGTGGTTTACTTCAATTTATTTACTTGTAATTTTTTTAAGGTATCTGCTTGTGTGACCTTCCTCAATGAACTAAATAATAATAAACCAGAAAACTCCCTTTAACTCCAAGAATACCTGATCTCAACTAAGAAGCGCCCATAACTCTACATACCTTATCTCAGCAAATACCGGGGTGACCTCAGGTGCAATTCTGCCTCCCATCAAACGTGCATTCAGAAAAATGTGAATACAAATCATGCCGCATTTCCAGTGGTATACTGAATTCAAAGATCAACTACCAGCAGTAACGTAGAGGAAATTGTAAACGAGGAATCATCGAGCATGTATCAGACAATAAAGCTTTGAAGGCACCACAAAAGCAGCAAAATAAAATAAAAATTTGGCACAGTTTTAGCACCAGATCTTAGATCAACTTTCATGATCTCCTCTCATCTCAGAAGGAAAATAAAAAATAGCAAATAATCTCAAAGGTAAGACATGATTTACTAGAATAGTGAACGTAAATGACTGGGCCTATTTATCCAAAGTTCTAATTTTCCCTACTCTTAGTACAGCATAATTTAGGTATGAATGCAGCAGTAGCACAGTAGTACTCAGAAGATAAGAGAACAGGTAACATAATCACCACGGAATAAGAAGAACCATTTTGCAGCATCAAGCTTGTGAATCGCTCTTGCTGCTACGGTCACCTCCATCCCGTTCCTCGAGCAGCCGCCCAGCCTCCTCATCAGCCTGCTGCGCCTTCTTCTGTGCCTCCTTGGCCTTGAGGGCCTGCAGCTTGACATGGTTGTAGTAGGCCACACCAAGGAATGCGATCCCATATCCTACCAGATTGATAGTGGTGACAGTGTCCCGGATCACCGACCACGAGAAAGCAATCAAAAGCCAATCTTTAACAACTCCAGCGACATTCATGGTCAACGCCGACGTCTTCCCAACCAATAAGAAAACAGCCAGATTTAGCGCGAAAGCACAGAGAGAGTTGGTACCAAAAATGAACACATCCGGCTGGAATGACGACGACGCCCGCAGAACCGGGAATTCCACCACCACCCAAGGCACAAACAGAAACACCAAACAACACGGCGCAACATAGTAAAGCGAAGTGATCGGATTCAACGAAATCCCCTTTGATGTCAACAGAATCTGGATAAGAACAAGCCTTGTGGCTTCAAAAGCAACAGCAGCAAGCTGTAGGGTAACACCCCAGGCATCAAACCTCGCCTCACCATACGCAGCAATCGCAACTCCGAACGAGATCGAAAGCATATTAACCATCGAAGAAGACTTAAACTGTTCTTTCTTAAACAAAACCCCAATCGAATAAACAGCAACAGGCATCAACGCTTTGAGCATTTGAATGAAAGAAACAGAGAGATAAATATAGGCGGAATTCGAGAACCAAAGCGAGAGCGAGTAAAGAGCACCAATTGGTACAACACTAGAAACATAGAGATCTTTGGTCATTGGCGGAGAAGTGGGTGGTTCGACAACGCGGAAGAAGCGAACGAGAAGAACTGCAAGAGAAGAACAGAAAGCCATGTGAATCATTGTTAGAGAAATCGGGAACGGCCAGTTATACATCTTCCGATCTAGGATGTATTTGTTGTAGACGATTACGGTGAAGCTGAGGAAGATCCATACGGCGACGTAGAAGTAAGAGAGGAGAACTTTGCGCACCACCGATTCGCTCATTCCGCTCGCTGATGCGGCGGCACTGGTAGCTGATGAACCTCCCTTTCCCATTCCCTGCCGCCTGAGAAAAAAAAGAAGAAGATTGATGAAGAGATCGCAGACAGAGCAAAAGAACAGAAGTAGATCTGGAGAGGGAGTGAAGAAACAAGGGTTGGTGAGAAGGAAGTAGAAGAAGGCGAGATTCGATATTTTGCAAAGAAGGGCTGGATAGTTTGCGTTTCGAAGAATAAGATTGGTCAAATTGTTTGGCAAAATCTGGTTGGTTTCCTATTAGACATTGATGTCCCTATATTAGGCAAGTGATGATTTTTTTGGGAGTGGACCAAACAGAAGAGAGATCTGGTGTGAGGAAGGAACGTACGAAACAAACCGTGCGATAGCTGCCACGTGTTGTTACTCTGATTTTCAAGTTTGGTGGGTTCAAACAGCGGCGACCAATCTCCGGGCTTACCGAACAATCAAAGCTACACGGAGGAAGTAAAGGTATTACGTTACCACATTACTCTACCAGCTAGAACTCAACACAATATTAAGTCACACGTGGTTGTTAATGAGAGTGTAAGTCCCTAGTATTGATTTGGTGAGTTAAAATTTTAATTAAATTGATAGCGTTATTCCTTTATTTATAAGGCAAAGTCTCTAAAATTCTGTTCATTAGGAGACTCACGGCAGTGTGGGATTACTTTGGTGCCATTTATTATTTTGTTTTATCTAATAATATTTGATGAATTTCTAGTAATAATTCCAAACTTTATCCTTTTCTCTTATAATAAAATTTTTTTGATTCAAAGTTTGATGGCTTGAAGTGAAATCAAGGATGATCAACAACAACGATACCAGTAACAAATTAAACTTTTATTCTATCTAATTTTTTATTTTTCTTAATTATTAATTAGATTTAACGAAACATCTAATCCTTCGACCACCATCTTAAAGTTAATTTTGATAAAATAAAAAATTACCATGCCACACAAATAAATATAAATTATTTAACGAGAGCTTATATTTATGTTGAAATTTACTTTTTTAACAAAAATAAATATTAGTTCTTTTAACATATAAATTAGTTTGAAAAGAGAGGATTAAGTTCTGCTATTTTAATTTAAATAAAAAATATTACTATATTTTAGTTAATATTTTGATATCGTATTTTTTTAGCTTATAATAGTTATATATAGTGTAGTCGATCGAGTCGGGCCGAAAACCAGTAATTTCGTACTCATTGTAGGCCGAGTTTTATAGTGGATCGTCTATTGCAGTTAATTTGATATGATCCTAATCGAGTCCTGTATTTTTCGGATCAATTCATCGACCCGATAGAATTGGTTCATTCAGTTTTATTATTTTTTTAAAAAATTATTTTATTTTCTCTTCCATAGATGAATCCTAAATTATTTTCCTTTTTGCACCTGCACTCACTTGTAACATCGTCGATAATGACTTCAGCGATACCTACTTTCTTCTTCTCCTTCATCTCTGAATTCATCGACACTTGCCGCATCCCCACACGCCGTCGCAGGCCGCACTCGCACGACACTAAAAATTCAACCCATACTCAAAATTATGCCTTTTCTAGTAACCGATGCGGTCGACGATTATTGCATCGTCTTTCTTCCCTCTGTCTAACATCTCCACCTCCTCATCGTTTCACTCAAAATTCTGCCATATACTAGTTGAGTCAATCCTTTTTACTACCAATCTCAATCTCTTGCTCCAATCATTGTTTTATTTTTTGGAAAATATGTTAGTGTTGTTTTATGAAAAAAATAGAAAAGAGGGCGTAGAGGAGAAGAAAGATGTTGATTAGGTTTGAAACAAAGAGCAATCGAGTGAAAGGATTGAGTTTACACGACAAGCTGTTGTAGATCTTGGCGAGTCTCCATAGCGGTGCTGGCTGTGGCTGAACTCTTTGGCATTCTCCTAATTTCGACAACATACTTTACAAGCTCACAGTCTCTATCATAGCTTTACTTCTTTTCACACGTTGCGAGTCTGTAATAGTAATATTTCCTTAAATCGTTCTACCTACCTTGTTTCTGGCATGATGTTATTATTAGGTGATGAATTTCTTGGTTAAGTTAAATTGTTCAGCACTATCAACTGATCTCCACCTATGGCCGCAAGCACACAGAACCTCATAGGGCCCTTGATGAATGGCAAATGTTTGTCTTTACTTGTGGTAATTGTTTTTTTTTTTCAATCTCCCGGTTAAGATGAACTCTTGCAATCAGTTTAGATTTAATAGTTTGAGTATGATTCTGTTTTTTCTGATTTTATTTGGTTCATTGTAGTTGTTACGGCTTATTATAGTTTGGATATCCCTATTAGAAGTGGTTTGTGTTGTCAATATACCCGTAACTCTATTTCTTTGACCTGTAGGTTGTTGCACGGTTTAATGAAGTTGTGACTAACTTGTTCTTGGAAGTTGAAGGGGATGCTTGAAAGTGCTTATAAAATAGAGCATTTCTAGATTGAAAATTATTTAGAGATTAAAAATTAGCTCTATTTTTTTTATCTAAAAACTAATAAAACAAGCAATAACAATAGCTTATGATAAATAAATAAAAAATTCTAATTTTTTTTAAAATTTATAAAATATTATAGAAAATATATTATGAAAAGAATTAAAGTTCAAATAAAAAATTGTTGAAACGGTGCGAAAAATATCTACCTCAAAAGTTCAAATATTTGACTATTCCTGCTTAACCTAGTGGGTCGAGCTAGTAATGTACCATATAAGCAGTGGTCCGGTTATCCGACAGTCTTTCCGAATTGATGTTCAGATTGGGTTTTATCGCAACAATATATGAAGCAATGCAAAGTTTTTAATTTACTAAGGTACATATGTTATTTCTTGATGATTTTCTTGGTTATAATAAGCAACTACATGTGTGATTGTGTTCATTTAAATAATATAGAACCAATATTTTATGTACTATGTCTTAGTCGGTAGTATTCATTATTCAAAAAATAAAATAGAAAACTTAGCAACATAATGCAAACTTTCAAAAGCTCATAGTTTTATAAATATGATTGCAATATGTTGAACCAGAGAGAGATGATAGTATTTTAAAATTTAGCTACAAGATAAAGTAACATGAAGTTTTTCTTTATTCTTTATTTAAATAAACCAAAATCGAAATTTCACATTAATAAGATTACGAAATATGGGAAAAACGTTAACCCTGTAGAAATTGAAGCATGAGAAATACCGAATTAGAGTAAATTAAAATTTAAATTCTGAAAGTTCACAAAAATTTACTAATAGTTAATATGAAATTTAAAGGAAACAACGTAAATTACACTACGAAACACATGATTAAGAGTGGAGATATGCACATCACTTTCTAAATATATATTCGTACACATCACCAATAGTTCTATTAGTACAAAATTTTAAATTCGATCTTCATCATTATATATAAAATTATAAATTAAAAATATATTGACAAAAGTTTTAGCTTAATTGAATTACGAATTAATTTTTATCCCATTTTTTAACTAAGATGACAAAAAAGAACAATATATATTATGAAGTTTTTTTTTATAAAAATCATCTCGATCAAAAAGTTGAATGAAAATTAATTTTGTGATCCGATTAAATAAAAAATTTATTAATATACTTATAACACATAATTTTTTATATTCAATTATAGATATCTAATTTGAAATTTTATATCAACAGGATCGATCGTGGTAATATGCATTGACCCATTTAAAAAGTAATATGCATATATTCCGAACAATTACAGTGCAGGAAGAGAACATGAGGATTTTATAACTCCATGATTAACAAAAACTATAGCGAATAAATGTGAGATTTTTATAAGAATCCTCTTTGCTTCTTGTCTGCCTGCTCTTCATTTTAGGGAGTTAAAGCTTATTTACTCATCACAAATAATTTAACAGAAAGGCCATACTATAGCTAGCAATGAGAGTGTTAATCAAGTGCTTTTTATCTTTCTATTTTATTTTATATTGTTTTAGAATTTAAAAAATTTAAAAAAATATACGACATAAGATTTTATTATAATTTATTTTTATTATTTTATTTGAAAAAAGCTATTTTTTTAATAGAATAAAAATACTATTTGTTTAAATTAAATTATTGTAAAAGCACTATTAAATATTTTATCTTGTTCGGTTTTAAAAAAGAAAAAAATGTACCAAAAAAGTGCAGTCAATAACTCAATATGCGTATAATAATATTCCTGTTTAATTAGGATTTATTTATTAGTCATAAAGTGATCACAGGAATAAGTTTTTATTTTTAAAAATAAATTATAAGTTTTTGTGAATATAAAATATGGATTTTGTTCACAGCTTATTCTTTACAAAAAAAATTATGAATTATCGGTGAAATAAAACATACTTAGCTATACTTGTTTTTGTGTCAAAAGAAAATTTGCTAAAACAAATCTACATGAAAATTTTATTAAAAGAACTGAAAATATGTCATCTCAATCATGAGAAAGAAGGGGAAAAAAAGGTAAAAGTTGATCTTAATAAAATAAGTAGCAACATTAGTAAAAAAATTTGATGATGATTACTTGTTTTGTTGGATTTGAATATTTGATGGCTCATTATGAGCACAAGAAACGGTCGCTTTCCGAAAAGCATTTATGTAATATTTAGTTGTACAACTCCAAATCATCAATAACTTTTTATGTTGGTTTTTTTTTTTAATATAAAACCAAGAAGAATCCCATGACTTCTCACCTAACACTTATAACGAGACACTTTTGAAACAATTATTTCAGCATTATGGTAGTTTATAAAACAAATATTTTTATAATAATTTACAAAAAGTTAAAATATAATTATTTATTTTCAATTTTTTAGATTAAAATAATAAAATTTATTTATTAAACTAAATAAAAATATTTTTTATTTTAAAAAAATTTATTTTATAAGTACTTTTAAATATTCTTTAAGTTAGAAAGTTCGTAGGTTGAGATTAGCATTATATAAGGGTAAGATTTCATGAATTGAATAATTAAATTATAAATTTTGTGAGAAAAAATTATCCGTTAATGCTGATGCTCAAAAGAAAAATAAATTGAAAATTATTAATATGTGAGAGTGTCATGCAATTTTTTTTAAAGTCATATTTTGATACCTTGTTTATTATTTTCTTTTTTGCCTAAATGGGAAGCTAGAAATAGAGGGAATATGCTAAAATCTTCCAAGATGAAAGTGCTATATGATTAATCTTTTCAATTCTGTTTTATTTAATATTTTAATAAATTTTTCTTTAATATTTTTAAAATTTTTTAAAATATAAATAATTTTACATAATAAAATTTTATTATTACATTTTTTAAATTAAATAATAAAATTTATTTTTAAAAATTCATTTTTAAAAATACTTGTAAATATCTTTCAAGTGCGGAAAAATGAACCTAAAAGCAAAAGATGATAGCAACGGCTTAACTGCTTTCTCGTGAAAGTGAGAGAACATCAAACAAGCTAGTGATTGGACCGTGCGACTCCAAAGAGTCAAATGTCAAACATTATAGTGACTGGTGTCAAACATAATAAAAGGAATCGAAAGTTAATAAATACGTAAACCATGATTCAAATGTTATGTTCACTAAAACGGTTATCAACATATGAAATACGGAACTGGAAATTTAAATGGAGAGTTTGTTGGAAGGTATAGCAAAGCCCATTTATTTATAGATAAGAGAGAAACTTAAGAGGGTGAGTCGAAGATTTTAGTAGGCCTTTTTCTTAAGATAGTCAAAAATTAGCGGATAAGAATGATTGCATAATTAGTGCGTTTTAATTGATAAAAATTAAGTTTCGTACGATCGAATTTGACCAAATTGAATTCGGTAGAAAGTTAATTAGAAATAAGTTTAGTAAATTCAAAATAAACTGAAATAAAAAGAATAAGTTCTCAAATCTAACGTAAAAAAGTGAATTATGTGTAATTAAACGCATCCTTAATATTAGACAAAATTTACTTTGAAAAGAATATTTTGAGGATAAAATTAGAATAAAATAATAAATTTTTCAAAATGAAAGACATAAAAATAAAATAATTAAAAAAATTGCTCCTAGTTATTTATTTTAATCAACATTTCGATAAATTTATCTTACATTCTCTTAAAATAACAGAACAATAAAAGATAAAATTGAGACTTATGCAAAAGGATATCTCCAAAAAAGCACCATGTTAAGGTTTTTTGGGAAAGAGTACAAATTTGAAGAATCCTCACCCTCGAATTGCACATAAATGATGTAATATCAACAATAGTGCCTATACTATTAGAATTTGCTCACTTATGTCTACTTGCTTTTGTTTGTATTCAATTTGTTTGAAGTAGTCATGTTGTCAAAATTAAAGGTGTATTCCAATTAAATTCACTTTTATTTTTTGTAAGGAAAGTTTTGAGAGTACTTTTTAAAACGAACAATACTTTTAAAATTTTTGAAAATGAGCTTTAAATATAAGTAATAATAAAACTTTACTTAAACTTTTTTGTATTTTTTTAATTTAACAAAAATTTTGTAATGCCAAATATGTACTTAGTTTATCTAAATTATCGAGTCACTTTTACTTCAAATTTTTATGGAATTTAGTTTCAAAAACTTACTTTTTACCAATTAAGAAATACCAAAATAGGTCATTCGTTAGTTGATATTTATTTCTGTTATATGCTTAATAATAGATAACGAAACACAAAATACAAAATCTAACAAATTAGATATGGCTAATGCCTACTCCACTAAACATTCATATTCCATTTATGTATTTCCTACGTGACTAAAACAAAATAAAAGTATTATTAAATTAAAAACTTAATAGATATTGATATTCGTTATTCTCAAATAATAGGGTAATTGTTTCATAAATTGATGATCTTCAAGGTACACATCTACGATTGAATACATCATCTCTATTTGATGGATGGATAAGATAGAGCCACGTTGCTGGTTGCTCTTCACCTAAATACAAAACGATTCTTAACAGTTCCCATCTCCATCTTATAGCCAACCTCGTTCTTCACCGGATCATAGTGCCAACAAAGGCGCCATCAGTGATGCCTGATGTATTTTAATAGTTGAATCTCGATCAAATCCATTTTCAAACTTTAGTCTACTCCATACTCCATCATGCATGTATTTTAACTATTATTAGTACTCTCATATGTTGAATATGTAAATGCGCTTTGCATTTCATAACCCATTGCATTAGGAGCCCGTTTAAGCTTGGCCGGTAGGCATATTAGGTGCAAGCCAGCCTAACTGGGCTTGGGCCAGCAATCTTAGGAAGCAGCGTTCACTCGGAGCTCGCACTGACATATTTGGGCAATTTGAATCATACTAGATCAGCTAGAACTAGATGGAGCGATCGGATATCGAATGTGATCAAAGAATCCGGCGGCCAAATGGAGACCGTGGATGCTACTATCGACAGGTGCAGTGACAGCGGTGGTGATCGAATTGCACCGGCGAGCAGATATTGGGCGACGTAGAGGAAGATCGCATTGCAGAGCTAAGGGAAAGTGCACGAATAACGGATACGTGCGTGGCAGTGCGGCATACGGGTGAAAGAGTGAGGCGGAGCTAAGCGCGAGCGTTTGCAAAGTGTGGCTGTACACACAGTGCTGGTGCTCATCGTGCGGATGCAAGCACGCGAGCAGGCCATGTGTAGTAAAATATGTAGTGATGAAAATAGACCTGCGCAAACATGTCCAACAAGACATGTGGAGAGGGAGAAAGAGAATCACATTGGGCCGTACAATGTGGGACCTGCAATTACGCAGAGTGTGTGGTGCAGCTAGGCTCAATTAGAACTCATTTCTATAAATAAAGTGATAAGGCTGACTATAGCACAGAGTGGAAAGTGAATTATAATGTGAGCATTCAATAGAGTGCTAGATAGCTGTGTTGAAGAGTGCGAAGAGAGCCACATTATAATACTGTTATAGTAAAATAATTTCTATGCAGTGATATTCTTTCTTCATAATTATCATTATTCTATCTTATTTTCGAATTGTTATGTTTTTAATTGTAAGAAGAGACTTTGTCTAGTAATTATCTTAATTTTACATATTCAAAGTTGAGATTCTAAATAGCGATAAAATATGACACTGAGAAAATTAATGAAAAATCTTTTTAGTGATGAAAATAAAAAGTAATGATAGATCTCGCTAAGGAGAATAACGATGATGGTATTAAGAAACGACCAGACAATATTGTCGGTGAAAAGAGAAAGAGGATGGAACGCAATGGTATTGCAAGTATCCACTTATCACTTGTAGGTGAAGTGTTATCCATTGTTGCCGAGAAGAAGAGTAGAAAGAAAATATAAGACACCTTTTGTAAGTTGTTGGAGTCCTACACAATTGAATTTTATTTGATAAAAAATAGTACGCTCTAAGGTTGACGGAGATAGAATTGGTGACCTAATATCTCAACACTCTTAATACTTTATTCTCTCAACTTTACCAATTGGATAGGCAAGAAAGAAAGCAGAGGGAGTAGAAATTTTCCTTCAAAGCCTTCCTAATTTATTCGATCAACTCGTTAGTAATTTTACAAATAATATTGCCACGGATTTTGTATTTGATAAGAGAGCTTCCGCATTTTTGAAGAGAATAGATAAACATAGGAGCAAAGAGAGTCAGATGTCAAATTTGCAGCAATCAGAGGCATTATTAGCTGCGAGAGGAAGACGGACGAAACTTGGCTCAAATGAGAGTAACATGTAAAGAAGGCCAAAGAAAAAGAAGGATGCGAGATGTTCTGTCTATGATAAGCTTGATCACAATAAAAATAAGTGTCGGGAGAATAAGAATAGAAATGTTGCCACGGATTTTATATTTGACAAAGTAGCATCTGCATCTTTGAAGAGAATAGTAATCATAGGAGCAAAGAGGGTCAGATGTCAAATTTGCAACAATCAGAAGCATTGATAGTGGGAAGAGGAAGATGGACGGAATTTGGCTTAAGTGAGAGTAACATGTGAAGAAGGTCAAAGAAAAAGAAGGATTTGAGATATTTTGTCTGTGATAATATAGATATATATATATATATATATATATATATATATATATATATAGATATATATATATATATATATATAAAGCTTGATGACAATAAAAATGAGTGTCCAAAGAATAAGAGTAAAAAACGTCAGCTTGTGCTTCCGAGGATGAAGTCCTCTAGAGCATATCGAAGCTTAGACTGATGAAGAGGGGATTTGTCAGGAAGGAAGATCTAGAAAGTTGCTCGAGAGCGAGAGCTGAAGTTCGAACAATGGTGGTTGAAATCAATTCTTAGTGTAGTAACTTGTGACATCAACAGTGATTCGTAGGAGCTTAGTGTGTCAGTAATAGTGGTGGTTGTTTAGTCAAAAACAGTCAGCTAAGTAAAAGTAGAAGATGGGATATCTTGATGAGCTGTTGACATCAAGGGACAATAGATGTGTTTTAGCAAATATAAGTGTCCGAGATCAGTCGACAGTGGTGGTATCCATCAAGTATCTATTAGTGATGATTTATCTTTAATTCTTACAGAATAATGATTTCTTCTAAAGTTCACAAAAATATTATGAGTGTTTAGCAATTGTTTAGTGCAAGTTATAGAGAAAAATTGCCTGTGTTTGTAGTAATAATGATTCCAATGGTTTGGTGACCAATGATCAATTAAAAATAGAATATATAGTGCATCTTATTTACACCAGAGTTGTTTCAAGAAAAACTGGTTTATTTAGTTGATACTGCTCATATATACCCCTCTTTTACTAAAGTTATAAAATCGTGAATTGTGGTGCCCATGTCTATTGTGTTTAAATAAATTCTTACTTCAATTTTCTATCGAAGGGAATTCTGAAATTCAAATGTGCATATAAAATTATTTTTTCAGATGACATTGGACTGACTATATCTGAAATTGTACTTGGAAGCTCAGCTATGGAGTTTGTGAAGTAGTAGCTTAATTTATAAGCTCTTAATTCAATATGTTATTGTTTCTAATATCAGTGTTATAACTATTCCAACAATTATCCGTAGCTTGTTCCAAACTCTCTTAGGTTTATTCGAAACTTTCAAAATCTCAGGGAGTCATACGTTTATATTTTATGTTGTATTGAGTATATGTTCACAGATTAATAAGTGTTTGTTTTGTCGGTATGTTGCTTTCATTGTTTAGATATTGGTCTTTTATTTGCTTCAGTTAATATTTTCATGCAATATGTGAATCCATACAACAATAACAACAACAATAACAACAACAATAATAATAATAATAATAAGTACAATTGGTTTAAGCTACTAATTTTTTGTGCTTTTGTTTCTAAATGACATCTGCAATATCACAACCACACATAGTGCTTCTTTTGTCAAAAGCTCAACATCCTAATTAGGTTTCTTTATTGGCTACAAAGACTTACTAGATGTTTAAGTTATGGTTTGTTCGTATACCAGGTAGATGCTCTGATTTCTTTAATTAGTTATTAAGGATAAAGTTCATGCAACTTCAGCATAAATAATATTTATCTTACCTTCGTTGCATTGTTGCCATGCGCTGAGATCTAGACTTTTTGGAGGTTGTGCTAATAACATCAATTTCTATTTACTTTTTCATTTCCATTAATCGTTTCATTCTACGTTCAATTTGCTAACACGCTACCAATTACGATGTTAGAAAAGCAATTTCGACTCAATCATTATTGAACTAATCAATCAACGACACAATTGTTGTTTATCTAATTATAAATTATTGCATTACTCTTGCATAAAAAAAAAAAGACAAACAGACAAAAAAGAAACAAAAAATTTTCTCTTTGCCGACTCCGTCTTTCAGTCTCCACCATCTTCAGCCGTCGTCGTGCTTGCCACCTTTGCACTCGTTTGGTTGTTTCCGCACGCTTGTGGCACCGATGTTTAGGCGTACTTTAGAGTCCCATCTAAAAAACTTATTTCAAAATTTTGCTCTTGTGTAAACTCTTTTTTTTCTCTTCTATTAGCATTCATGGGTTGTAAATTATTAAAATATTTAGCTCTATTTTTCACTAAGAATTCATCTATAATTAAAAATCTTTTCAGTTAGATAATTATGATATTTGAGGATTTGCTCTAATGCTGTTTATGATTGATTTTTTTATTATGTGATTTTTATTGATGGTTACACATGTTATTTTTGGGTATATCTTATGCATAATCATTCAAAACTTTTTACTGTTTATAATACATTTACTTTTATGATTCACACTCAGTTTAACATTAGAATTAAAACTTATTGTTCTAATTGTGCTAGTGAATAAACTCATATTATCCTTTTCAGAAGTCATAACTTGGGATAAAAAGAACGTAAATATTGTCACATTTTGAATACTATTCGTACTCTTTTGTATCCTACTCTGACCTCAAGCTTTTTGGACAAAATTTTTTTTATCTTTATTAAACTTATAAATATCACTTTATCATCTGTTTTATCCAGTAAGATCGCATATAAGATTTTTTTGTTCTTCTCTTGACATAGTGCTTTCTATATTTTGGATGCACCTTTGTTCTTCTTCTTCTTACTAAGTGCACAAAGCTGACTTCTACTTCAAATGTGTTCTTCTTACTATCAGTTCTGATCATCAAGCATATCGTTGTTATGATCTTTTCGATCGTTTTTACATTTCTCAGTATGTCATCCTTTTTGAGGACTCATTTTATTTTTCCGCATCATCAACATATCATAAGTCTATTAGCTCAAAATCATAAAGGTTTCATTAATCCAACTCTTTTTGCTTTCCACTGTTTATGCAATCAATACTTACTTCGATGAATCTGATGACGGCACTCGAGATCCTTCATGTCCTTACCATGCTCCCTTCTCATCATCTAATCACCATCATCACACCCACCACCACTTATTCTTAGTCATAATGAGTTTACTGACCATCTGATCGCTTTATTCCAAACTGTTCAGGTCCACAAGATATACTTAGTTTTACCACCTTATTTTCCTCTCTATAACAACGAAAAAGAAATTTACTGCTATCTATAATGTAGAAAACTATGATAGAGGAGTTTTGCACTTTTTAACATACAGATAGTTGAAATATTGTCCCACTTTTAGAGGAGTCTAGTTTAGGTTTTAGAGTTTAGGATTTAGTGTTATTAGTTGTAAGTGAATTTTTAAGATCAATTATTTGATGGATCCATCGAGCGGCGAAAAATTCGTCTTGTTGTCAAAAATTTTATTTAATAGTATGTGATTAATTATGATGAGACATTTACTATTATAGTTTGGATGACCATAGTTCATACTTTACTGTTTATTGATACCATATGTTGGTACACTTTTATCAAATATACGCAAAAAATGGCTTTCTTAGGATACCTTAACCAATGTTGTTTATATACAGCTCAATCTAGTCTCTCTACTTTGTCATATCATATATATCGTTTTTATCGTGCAACTTATGGATTCAAATAACTTTTTAGATTTTGATTTGAAAGCACTTTATTGAGTGTTTTCATATAACAGCACAGTTGACACTCTGATGTAGGTTCATGTAATGTTTCGTCCCATAGGTAAAGATGACTAGTAAATCAGCTTGTATATCTCTATCTGACGAAATCTGATATTTATCATGTAGTTAATATTGTCTGTCAATTTTTTTTTTACCTCGGTCAATATATTATAATAATTTATTTAAGATTTTGAGATATTTTAAAGGTATCATTACCCGCTCATATTTGTATTATAAATCTAAGTTGGTACTTCATATGAAAATTGGGTAGGTGATATGTTAATTGAGCAAGTTCGCCTAGTTGGTTTCTCATATGTTGGAAGTTTAGCGGAGTCACTTTTTTTACATGCACCTGATTTTTGTCAGGCTTGATTTTATTTCAATTAGGGCCTGTTTACTGTCAATTTTAATTTTTGTAAACTCATTTTTAATACAAAATACACAAAAATTTTAAAATATTTTTTTATCCTTTTTTTTTAATTCAATATTAGAACTTACTATTAATATGAAATTTTGTTTTTTATTAAATATTTTTAAATTGATTTTCTAAAAACTTAAATTTTCTTCTAATGTCTACGTTTCTTCTATTCTGTACAGTAATAAATGTAGAAGTCGTTTTAGCTACGTAACATTTCGAATCTTTTGGTAGCAGTACAATAAAGGGCGAATGTTATTCTAAATACTACAAGTCCTCTTTTGATTATCTTTTCGTGTGTATCTTTTTAAGTCGCACAGTAGGGGTATGTTTGAATTGTGGTTGTTTATAGTAAATTGTGGTGATGGTGAAGCATTTTATCATGTTAATAATATTTGTTTTGATTTTATTAATAGAAGGAAAGGATAATTGTTCCCCATCTCTTATCATGTTTCATGGTGAAATATATACCCACCAAATTGATAGTTGGTGGGTATTTATCGTTTTATATTTTAATTTTTTTAAATTATTAATATTTATTTTAATTAGATATTTTTAATTAATATTTATTTTAATATATTTTATTTTTTATTATAATAATTTATAATTTTTATATTTATTTAAGTTTAATTAATTTTAGCTGATTGGAAAAATAATAAAACTATATGATCAAAATTTTTAATCTAAAATTTTTTTAATTTTGTTAAATTATATCAAACATTAATAAAAAAATTAAATTAATACAAAAATTAATATAAAAGTTATAATACTAAAGTTAATTTAAGTTATCTTAATTAAATTATTTTAAAGTTATATTAATAAAAATTAGATTAATATAAATAAAAAAAGTTTTTGAGTTTTTTATTAAAAAATTTATTTTTGTTACTTATTCATTTATCATTTATCTAAATATAGTTAGTTTGTTCCCTTATTATATATCCAAACGTTATAAAGTTAAATAGTTATTCTTTTCTATCCGTATTTTTATTATTTTTTCAATCTATCATCTTACTTTTATTTCTTAACTATCTAAGGAGAGATGGCGATGTTAAACATTCTCGAGATTGGTGTTTTGAGGATAAACCGTAGATTGAAACACGTGGTTGTAGTCCGTATATATTTGATTTGAAGAACATTAGCATAAAAATAAATTTAAAGGGATCCAAATTTTGATTACTACAGGTCTGATATTGCAAAATGATAATCCATGTTCAATTGATTTTTAACTTCTTTTTTTGTTATCAATTCGCGCTATCTTTGAGAATCAAGATCAACAACAATGACTGCAGCAGCAGCAGCTCCTCTTGCTCTGTTTGCAGCTGCCAAGCCTTCTTCTTCTTCTCGTTCTTGTGTTCGCTGTTGTTGTTCTTCTTCTTCTGTTACAACCCTTCTTGAGATTGAGAGATCCGGCATCATCGCTTGCCTGCGGGCACCTGAGTAATTAACCTTCTTCTTCAATTACAACCCTTCTCGAGATAGAGAGATCTTAAATTATAGGATCCAAGATTCAATTCTTATTTACTTTATTTCTATTTTTCTTGTTGTTCTCTTTGCAGTGGAAAAGTGGCTATTGAAGCTGCTCATGCTGCTTTAAGTAGTGGCATAACTGTTGTGAGTTGCATTTTATAAAACCAAAAAGAAACGAAAAAAGATCTTTCTTAAAGTTTGTATTAGTAAGTGTGAAGGTTATTAATTGGTGAAATTTCTACTTCTTTCCCAATCTTATTAGCTTGAAGTAGTGATGTCAACTCCAGGTGTGTTAGAGGTTATCTATCTTTTCGATTTCATTAGTTTGTTGTATATGCACTAGTTATTATTGTTAAATAATTCTAACTTCTTTTCCTACCATCTTGCAGGTAATAAAACATTTAAGTAGAGATTATCCGTCGTCAATTATTGGGGTAAGTAATGAATTTATGTTGGAATCTTTTGTTAAACCTTCTTATAATTACTGAATCAAGTTATAATTAACGGTTGAAATTGACTGCATAAGAGGATATTAGCAATTGTTCCACATCATTTTGCCCACTTTGAGATAATGCTTATATGCGCTATAAATCATAGTGTCAGGCACATTGAGTAATAGGCGCAGGTTCCATGTTACACCATAACTTAATTTGGTTCTAATGTGGAGGTGAATGAGATTATTCTGTTAGTGATTATCTAATTGACTATGGCCAATTAGTCTGTACTGTAATAAGAGATATGCATGCACTAAACTGTATACCTTAAGGCAATTTTTGTATCGCACTTTATATATCATTTTTTTCTTCGCCATTGTGTTGAAAAAGCATAGAGTGCATTTTGCTTTATTAAGTGGCTTATATGTATAGTTAAGTGTATAATTATGCTGGTATAGGAGATTGATTTTTACTGGTAATAATCTATCTAGTTAGGAGGAACTTATGTTTAGGAGACTATATGGTCTGTACCAAGCGAAGCAGTATTTTTACAATTTGCCTGATACGGTATAAATTTTTGGAATTGCTGTTATGATATCCTGAGCTCTCAAATTACATTAACCATACATGGACGATGGGAATATTGAACATCATGTCAAAAGGCAGAAGACTTTTCACTTTGTAATTTCTTTCATTTTCTCTGTTCATATCAAGCTTTGAGATCATTAGCCATATCATACTAAAGTCTTCTTTTTTTTTCTGGAGGCTATCGACTGCAAGATAGGTAGTCCCTAATCCATTTTCTTGATAACTACATAACCAATGACATGATAAACAGAACCTGAGCTGATAAATCGTTAAACGGGTAGTTTATTGTGATTCTGTAGAGAGTTCTTAGCTCTTATTAGCTGGTATTTTGAAGAAAATATGACTGCACTGAGGTGTTTGTTGAGTGACATAGGAGGTTCAATGCTTGCTTAAATATATCACCTATAAGAGATGTATATCCTTTTACTCCTTCATTTGGTGTGTAAAAGTGCTGAAATTATAATCTCTTTCGGCCATCTAGGAATAACTTTCAGAAGTTGTTTGTCTGGAGTTCAACATCAGCACGCTTATCTAACCTCAGAGTTTTTGGTAGGTTGGAACTGTCTTAAATGTTGAAGATGCAAGAAAGGCAGTTGAAGCAGGGGCTAAGTTCCTTATGAGTCCTGGTACAATCATGGTATGATTCCTGAAACACTTTCTTATTGTGCAGCTCACATTTAAGGGGCTGAAGCTATCTGGGCAATAAAAAATGCATAACCATTTAATATAAGAATTTGATCTCCTTTTGAAGCTTTCTAAGAGCAGCTTTTATTGTCTCTGTCACTGTCCACTAACTTGCTAGAAATGTGCATTTTTCTCACCAAAATGTTATGTATATGCTTATATCCAACAAATATAGACAATATATTCAGTAGTTAATTAGCTAAGGTAACACGCTTTTGGATGTTCTTGCAGATGATACTTCTTAGTCAACTTTGCTCCAATATTTCCTTACATGTACTAGTTACTGTGTTACCTCCATCTTCAAATTCTTTGTAGTTGTTATTGTATTAAGTTCAAATAAAAGGTCTTATGTTTGACATTTATTGTTTACAATCAATAGTATCCTAAAAAATGGGTTTAATATTACCACCAACGCGTAACATATATGACAGCTTTTACTTATCGATAAGATATGGTTTGCTATCCTCCAAAGGCATTCCACAACACCACCACCTCCCCAAGATTCTCCACATGAATCTGAACATATGCTAAGTTCCATGTTTGAATGCTCCAGGACATCCTAACTAATATTCAAGGTGATGACGTGCTTTACATTCCAGGAATCATGACACCAACTGAAGTAAGTTCCTACAGGCTCTGAACTAGCAGACATTCTGCAATTTAAACTTCAAAGTGTGATTACAGTTACAAACTTTGTTCATCTCTTGAAACAAATATGGCTTTACAAACTTTGTTCATCTCTTTAACAAATATGGTTTTCATGTGCGTATGCAGGTAATACATGCACATAGTTATGGTGCTAGAATCGTGAAGGTAATTTTATGTGTTTAGTGTTTCATTAACCATGTAAAAGAGGTAAAGATATGCAATAAAGAGACCTTTATTCTTGACTTGAACTGCAAACATCTACAACACTTCTTGAGTTATACCAGCCTTTAAACTGGGTTAAAATGAATCCTGGAGGGTTTAAGGCTACATTAAACTGCTTTTAGTACTGGAAGCATCGCCTAAAATAGAATGACGATTTAATGATCTTCTTATGGTTGTTGGCTTGTTTATTTGTCCATTAGGTGTATCCAGCTTCAGTATTAGGCGGTGAGAAATATATCGAGGTGCTCAAGAAGCCTTTTCGTCATATTCCAATTGTTGCTTCTCAGGGCATTGCAATAGGTCCAGTGTTCTTCATGCTTTGTACTTTTTGATGGATCTGATCAATGAACTTTCGCTTTCTTATGATTTCATGCGTTGAAAAGAGAAAACACTTATCATTCAGATAACAATTTAATTGCATGCTTTGGGATGTTAATCTTATCTCCTCACTGTTATCCATGCAACACTATGAATGTGTTTTCTTATCTCTTTATGTTGCTTGTGGAGCACATTCAATTAGTCAAGATGGTTCCTAACAAATGGAATGACTATAGTTATGCTTATTTTGAAATCAGTCTGTTAGTTACCTTATTCAGTTATCGTAGGAGGTCTAACGCTTGTCCCGCATTAGTGTAATTGGAAGACAGTGCTAGTGTTTGTCATTGCAAAAAGCAAGAGTGAAACAAAAATTTGAATGAAATGCAAAATCCAGCCATATATTATTACTGACTGAAGATATTGACTGCATGGTTTACGGAGGGAGCATGGTAGCAGAGAAGGTGGATTGGATTTTTTGTATGTGTTCTTTCCTAACACATTTGATTAATATTCATTCAGATATTCATTTTCTTTTAGCTTGCCTTCAGAAATAATAGAATAGTAAAACAGCCATTGCAGCCTGTGTACATATGATTGTGGTTGATTTCCTGTTAAAAGGTGTCTACTATTATCATGGTGCAGCAAGATAGAGATCCAACTAAATTTTACTTCCTTTTCAGATGAATTTGCATGTGGATGATGTTGTGTTCATTGAACTACACCAACCAACACGATTTTTCTTAAGTTGTAGAGTGACAGTTCAGAAGCATGGGTGGTCCTTGAATTCTCTTTTTAGCTTTGCAGATTCTATAGGAAGATATATTGCACGAGGGGCATCAGCAGTTGTGCTATCTGATGCTATATTTCAAAAGGAAGCGATGATTCAAAGAGACTTCCATGCAATATCCAGATTTGCACATGTAGCCACTATTAAGGCTTGCCAAGCAGGAAAACTATAAAAAGGTAAAGATGTTTTTCACGTTTTCAATAATTCTTGCATTAGAAGTATGTGTTTGACTGTATGAATGACTTACCAAGTATCATGGAGAAAGCAGTACTGAATCTTCAGACTTCTAATTTGACACAATGGAAAAGAATTACATAGAGGAATGCATATATAAGCACTAAAATCTCTTGTCAGATTTTTTTTTTTTCCGGGTTCATAGTTCTTCAAGGCTTGGAGCCATATGAAGGCATCACCAACCTACACTTTTTCTGTGCAGGACTAAATTTTCTCAGAAACCTTCTTATGTTCCCTGAACTAATAAGTATGATCAAGAAACCGAGTAAAGGAACACCTATCGTTACTTCAGAACCTGAAGCACGCATTCTGGAAGGCGTTCCTATATAATTTATATGCTCAGAATGCATACTGCTTGCTAATTTTTTTTTTCTTTTTAATCACCAAGAGCAACATCAATGTATCACTTATAAATTATATTTGAACTTGTAAGATGTGGATCCGTGGTATGTATTTTTGCATGATGTATATATGTACTAATGGTGTCCTAAAATTACTTGATTTCTGCTGCCTAGAAAGCGAAAAGATATACTGCAGGTCTCTGCTAAAGCAAATATGATAAATAGAAACAAAAAAATCAAACTAAAATGAGTAGGGGGTATACTCGACTGCAGCATGAGAGCCAGCAGGCAACGGTGAACTCCCGCATATACTATATCTAAGACCATTTCAAATAACTAGCAGCCAATAATGCAAGTCGTAGTTGATGCCGACGACACAAAAAAACACATTGCCTTTCAGAATCTGGAACAATTTCATGAATGCTGCTGGCAAAACAAAGAAAGAATCTAAAGATCCTACTCAGAATACTTTAGGTGTCAATTGCAAGCATAGATGGCCTTTCATCCCTATTTTACCCGGGAAACCAATCAAGGCCAAGAATATGCAGAACACAGCAATCAAAAAACAGTAAACATAAATTCTGAAAACATCATACTAGCAGAAAAAGAGATCATCATCTAGTATGGTAGTGTTTGTCACCAAACAGTAGTCATGCAAAGATAAGCAGCTATAAATCTTATGATCATCATAGAACTAACAAGCAAGCTTCTGTTACATCATGGTCCTTTCAATCAGGAATGTCAAATATTTACTTATAACGCTTAACAAGGATCAACAATACACTCACAATAAATACTATTGCCTATATAATTGCTACCAAACTGATTTTTGGGCTCAAGATATTCGTCTGTCACTATGTAAATACTATATATTAGGTGATAATGCATGCAAACTTAGAGAAACCATATTTATTCATTAATACTAATCAAAAGGCCATCCAGAGTAATTTGTCTGGTTGTTATCTGCATGGACAGGCTACGGAACTGTTCCCTACTGAACTATTTTGTTGAGATCAACCCGAGTTTGAAGAGCGAAAAGGCCATAGGAAGGAGAAAGGATTCCTCCTCCCTTGACTCGCACCGCCACTTTCCTGACCACCAAAGCTACTATTGTTGCTGCTGTTTCTGCCACCACCACCAGCAGCAGAAATCTGACTAGACCTTGAGCGTGTGCCACTACCAGACCCATGTAAAGGCAGCTCACAGCGACAAACTGGGCAGGAGTTGTGCTGAACCAACCAGGGGATAATACAGTCAGAATGATACAAATGTTTACAGGGCAATTCTCGCACTTCAGATCCAAGCTCAAACTTGTCCTTGCACACAGGGCATTGTGCATCACCTCGAAGATGCCTTTGACTGATCTTTATTGTGGGCATGGCATCAATAGCTGATCGAGGGGCTGGTGGAGGACCGCGGCGATCATTCCTTGTTAGCTGCTCGATCAATTCATCCAGTCCCGGGCCAACAAAGTAGTCCCCAACATTGCCCCTTCTCATACCAATGCCACGGCCACCACCAAAAAGAAGATCGAGTCCTCCATCATTAGACATCCGCACAGGGTACTGTCCTTGGAAGATGAGCCATGGACCTGAACGGGATCCAGACCCCATGACATTGTCTGGAAACGTAGATGACCTTCCCTGTGAATCAACATCATGGCTCTGTCTGGCCATTCGCTGCCTCATCAAGGCCGAGAAGGCCTCCATAACGCCAAACCCATGGTCAGGATTGCCATCAAAAGCCCGCAAGAGATCAAACGGGCTCCCCATAGTATGAAGCTCACCGAGCTCTTGCACAAATCCGGAGTCACAATTCGTACAGACCATTTCCCGCCTGCGAACACGGACAGCCCTCCTGCAACTATAGCACCAATGTGTATTCCCTTGGTTGGACATCTGTGCAGAAGAATTCTTCTCAATTCAAGAACACCTCTTGTTTCCCTTCTAAATGGTTGTTCAATCACATGCATATGAAGCATGGAACAGGCACAAGGAGAAAAACCAATTACTGATATATACAACTTATATTTTCCAATAAAATAGCAGCAAAATAAGAAAATTTAAGGAAAAGTATCTATTATAGAGAGTAATTACTCCTCTGCAAGTTAGAAATTTTCCAGAAACAACAAAATTGTAGATATGGATGATTCAAAACAGGGAAGATAATCAAATCCAGCAGTTTCTAACAATATTCAAATCCAGTAAAACTACCAATCAAGATTTTAAAAAAAAATAAAACATTTCACTACAAATAAAACACTTAACTTCATCAAAAAAAGAACAAAATAATCACGCATAAAGGGTGAAAGAAAAAACAAAAGCAAATCTTTAACAACCCCAAACAATCCAATAAACAAAAACCAAACGAATCAACAAAATCACCTAAAAAAGAAGGTAAAAATGAAGAAAAAAAATTGGAGAAAAAAAACTTTGCTACCGTAAACAAATATTTGTTATTAATATCGACCAATGAAAAAAAAAAAGGAAAAACAAAAAGAAAAGAAGTTAATGGAAAAGGAAATAGGTGAAAAATTACTACCTGAATCAGGAAGAGAAGGGGGGGTGTGGAAACGGAAGCAGAACTGCATTCATTGCGGTGGTGTCGATGATTGACTTGTCTTGATCAGAAGCCCCCGCTAGCTAACCCAAGGGTTAAGTTAGATTACTGGTTAAGGTAAGTCGGGTTGGGGTTAACTATTATGGACAGAAATAATAGAATTTTGCAAAGCAGAACTACTACTTACTTATTTAGAAAACTTGGAGTTAAATTAAATTTAAAGAATTTTCAATTTTCTACAATATTTTGATATTTTGGTTAGTAAAAAGTGTATGCAGTCATTCCTTTTTTCTAAGTTTTAAAACTTCAAGGGCATATTTTAGTCGTAAGAAATTAAAATTCCTTTCTTTAGATCTTTTTAGTTCAATTATTTTATATGATTCAATTATTATTTTAAATTCTATTTCTATTTTTTCACATCAAAGTTTACTTTTATTAAAATTTAACTTCTACTTTTATTTCACGTGTTTCAATTATAATTTTTTATTTTCACTAAACTTTATTTTTCAATAAAATTTATTTTTATAAAATTCACTTTTGCGAAATTTACTTTCATAATTAAACATGCTCCAAATCGGCAAATCTAAGCAATAATTATTAAATGTACATATTTCTCTAGATGTATGATGATAATAATATGTAAGGGCGTATTTGGCAACACATTATAAAAAAATAGATTTTTAAATTTTAGTTCATATTTTTCAATAAAGATTATATATTTTTTTTACATAATTTATTTATAAACTTAGAAATATAAATATTATTCTAAGTAGTAAGATCTTATTATTTCTTATTTTTATAATTTTTTTAGATAAAAAAAATAAACCTTATTTTTTGAAATAGGATAAAAATTAGTTTACGTTCTAAAAAAATATTTTTTAAAGCACTTTCAAACACCCCGTAAATAGTTTTGATTGATATGTTGACATCTTGTTATTTTACAGTTATATTAATATTTCTTAGTCAATGGTTAGATTAGTGAAGAATAATGGCTTCGTTAAGATTAATCCAGAAAATTATATAAATAGCTAAGATTAAGGGGATCTTTGGAGTAAAATGAGATTTTCTAAAACCAATAGTAATTTTAAAGTTAAAAATAAAATCTAATTTTAAAAAAAATTAATAATAATAATAATATCTTATGAAATAAAATTTTGTTGTACTCTTTAATATATTTTAAATTAATAAAATATTATTTATTAAAAAATATAATGAAAAATTGGAATGAAAAAATGTATATAAATAATGTCAAACATTCGCTAAACTCTCCAGCAGGCTAGAGCTTTGGTTTAATATAGTCATTCATAAAACTTAATAAAGTGAACCTAATAAACTAAAATGGAAATTCTTATATATGATGATTGAGAAATACAAGTCTTGAGGTTTAATGGGGGGAATATGTCTATTCTTTTCCTGAAAGCTGAAAGCTACATGCAAATGCAAATGCAATATGGAATTTGTTCTATTCCACGAAAGAATAACACAAGCTACATAAGAAAGAAGGACGAAAGCGAACACTCCTTTTGCTTGTGTTGTTATTGTAAAAGTTCCGGAGAAGTTGCATCGTTGTTAATTTTGATTTAATTTTAAAATGTAACGATCTTACGATTTTATATCAATAAAATGATCATATTTAATACAAAATTTCGATCTTATTTTCAATTCGTAAGATTCTAATTTTAATCTTAAAATTCTTAAGATCTTAACTTTACTTGCGATCTTTACAATTTCAGTTTTGTAAGAAATCTTCATGAATCAGGAGAGCTTTTAAAAATTTTGAGCGAAACTGGAATAGTTAGAAAAAATCCATCATTCGTTGTAGTGGGTGCGGTGATGCTTAGTTTATTCTATAAGAAATCTATTATGGAAGCAAAAAATTATTCTGTACGGTGATATTTTGAATAATTTTTTTTTTTTATTTTGAGGTAATAAAGACGATTGCTTGACGTCTAATTGATTGATTACGTATGAAATTAAATTTTTTACATATGGATATAACTATATAAGTGTGCAATTATAAAATAATAACATAATCTGTAAAGAGATTGTAATCATAAACTAAATAAAATATAAAAAATTATTAATGATATAGTTCATCTGAATTACAAATATAAAAATTTTTAAATTAATTATAATAAAATAAAATATAAGAAAAAATTATGTCTTAAATTTTCAGCAATTTTAATAAATACTATCTAAAATTTTAAAAGCATTAAATAAATTTTATAAAAAAATTACTGATAAGTAAAATTTTATAATTTTACAATCGTACTTAAAAATTTCGATTTTACGATCCTAAATAAACTTCTGATCTTGACAACTTTGAAAAAATGTATTATAGCCGAGACAAAATGCTTGCACAGAGCTTGCTTGATTCAAATATCAAATTGAAGTCGTAGCATAGAGAAAGGTTAAGAGTGTGTTTCAACTATCCGAAACTTCAGTTTATTTCGTCAGAATCAAAGTTTCGTACAGTTCATATATTTTAAATATAAGCTAAACTCATAACTACACTTCAAAATTAATATACTTTACTTCCAACCAATTTCAAAAACAAAAATTAAACCTCACTTTCAATTCATTTTAAAAAATAATTGAAATACAAAATTTAACTCTATTTTTAACTCATTTTTCAACTCTACCTTTTATTTTTCACTTTCGCAAAGCTCAATTATGTGCAGTCCAACGGATTGGAGTACAATATAGGAAGCTAATCAAGAAGGAATTCCTAGTAACAAGTTAGGATAGGAAAGGAAGAAGAATCCAAGATGGTAACCACAACAGAAAGCACTAGACAAGACAAATATGCCATAATCAACAACTAATTAAGTCTTTATCTCACTTCGACAGTGTCAACTATATGAATGATTTTTTTCATATTCCGTTTAACTATACAGCAGATTTTGCGAAAGATCCGAATTCTTCACCACCACCCTAATCTAAGTTAAATTTGATCTACTCCTATTCTTCTAAGATGTATTACTAAAATAGCATCATTTTTATGCCCCGACGCATCTTTTAATATGCACAAAATATGTCCAAACTATCTAAACCTATCTTTCTTAATTGTCCTCAATCGGCATGACAGCTTGTTGACATATCTTATCCATTCTAGTATACCCACACATCATCTTAATAATCTCATTTTTTACTCCATTTATTTTATGAACACATTGACTTTAATAATCCAGCACTACTATTATACATTGCAGGCTGTATAACATTGCAGACATAATCAACACATTTGAATTATGTGAACTCAAAATTAAACGGGCAAGGAAAACTCGTCTAAAACAAGGTACAAGCCCAGATAACTGATTCACTAATGTCCTAAATGGCATCACTTCCGTAACTTACCAAGCTCATATCGCAATGAATATCTCACCCCACCTAATAAATTTTGGTTCACTTAAAAAACACCAGAAAAGCATAAATCGAAAAGCCCTCTGTGACACCAACTCCTGCACCATTGGATTTTGATCCACTAGATCTTGTTGAAGGCAACAATGTCACAACTCTGTACATACTCATTGCAAGGCTCTGCTGTAAGATGTTCTTCAATCAGGGAATCAACTGAGACGAGATCATCCACGATTGTAAGCATGATCTGTAGCTTCTTAATGCCATAGCCAACAGGAACAAGTTTTGCTGCAACCAGAAGACAGAACAAGGTCAACAGATTTATAAACAAGAAGACCATGAAAACAGCAAAGTAGAGCAAGCTTACATGCTCCCCAGAAAAGACCAGGCATCTGAACACCACGAACAACCTCCTCCAGCTTCTTCATGTCAGTCTCATCATCCCAAGGTTTTACATCGAGAAGAACAGATGACTTGCCACCTGAATTGCAAGTGGATGTTAACCTTAATCAATGTGCAAAAGCAGAATAGCAGAAAGGAGATAGAAAACAGGTAGCATGTCATCTAAAAACACTTACTTTCTTTCTTCTTAGAAGAGGCTTTAGCAGCAGCCTCACGCTCTTCAGCGACCTTCTTTTCCTCCTCAGTTTCGTCCCCAAAGAGATCCAAATCATCATCATCTCCTGTGGCGGCTTCCTGTTAACTCAAATTCAATAGTCAATAGGAAGCAGGGAAGTTATACAACCAGAAAGAAGCTCACTATTCTTTTAGAATTGATAAGAGCAACTCCAACAAAAGGAGCTGGCAACCAAAACTGTCCATTCTAGTAGCATAGAATGAGAGAGTGCATTAACAATATCCTCTTTAAATCAAAATGGATAGCAAAGCAGCCAATTCTAGTGTACATCTAAAGGTGCATGCACTTTATACAAATACATTAAAATTGAATGTATAAGTGTTATCCACACCTTTGGAGCTTCAGAAGATGGAGCAGAGGCTCCAGAAGCAGCTTGGCCACTGATTTTCACTCCAACTGCTTCACCAGGGAATCTGCCAAAAATTTTAAACTATAAGAACTAGCACACCAGGCTTCTCAAATAAGGAATTCGGTTTAGTAGAATTAATTGAACATTGAACCCTCAAGAATACATGACAATCACGAGTATTCTATGCTACAATATGTCAATAACTAATACAAATATGCGTCAAAACCTATGGTACAACATGTCAATAACTAATACATGTGGTGAAACCTATGGTAAGGCAACTATCTAATGAATGTCAATCAAAATATGTTAACAAAAGATAGTAACTATTCTGGCGTTGAATAATAAAGTTATCGGTTACTAATAGAAGCAAGCAAATTAAAAAGCATGCTTAGAGTCCAAGAATTCGTCCCCAACTTTCAAATCCAAGAGGTCTACACTATGTAACCAAAAGGAATACAAGACCGCGTCCATTCTCAAAAAGAAGGTGCTCAAGCAAACTTATCTGAAAATTAGCGTACACAGAACAGCATATGGAAATTAAAATAGATCTTATGGGTCGTACATGTTACAAATGCATCCATCAACTTCAGCGACATGTTTGTTTGCAGCAGAAGCAATCAGTCAAGGAGAGACATGACAACCGTGAATATCTTGAAAAGCAAGCAACCAGAAATCAAGGAAAAGTCAGGCAAAGAAGGCAGAGACAGCGTTCAGGTAAGAATCTCTTGGCTAGTTTCTCAAGCCAATAATGGATTTACCAACATTTGAGAGCAATAGCTAACACAATTCTTTGTTAACTAAAAGGATGGTGCAATTTTACAAAAACTATAAATAATTTGTTCAAGTTTGCCAATAAATAAGAGAATTGAAGGAACCAAACACCCACTTTAATCAGTAGAGGATCCAAACTACAAAAACAGCACATAAAACTAAAAGCTGTTTGCAGGAGACTCTTTTCATAGGCCTAGACAAACAGCCATTAAGACTCGAGGAACCGAGCTAAAAGCCACCAACTTTCCTCGACCAGATGAGCTAAACATAGGTCTTTTGAAGCTTAATCAACATACTCTCTACATTAGCTTAAAAGAAGGTAACAAAAGATTCACAAGCAATTACATTTGCACAAAATAATTTTTTCAGTCGTCTACACAAAAGAGTAGCCATGACTCAAAAAAACTAAACCAAAAAAATCCCAATTTATCAGACTAGATCAGCCAAGAATACATCTTGTGAAGCGTAGTTAACATACTGTCTTCGATCAACTTACAAGAATTAATGAAAATCTATCAGCAGATCACAACAAAACACTCAATTGGCCTTACACAGGGCATCAATTCTCGAATAAATCTATTGCATCATCATCAAAATAGAGAAAGAAAAAAGAATAAATGGATCGGAGATCAAACCTTGCAGCAACAATCTCAGCAACGCTGTCATACCACATGCAAGCACTGGCAAATCCTTCAGGCCTCTTCGTGACCGCCCCAAAAACCTTGATATCATCTCTACTGATCTCCGCACTGTAATCAACCAAACAACACAAAAAAAAAAAGCTTTTTCAGTTTCAAAAATTAGAAAACATCGAAATTGAAGACCTGGAGTAGATTGATTACCCGGAGATGTAGGTTTTTCCGGAGAGGAATTTGTCGAGGGCCTTGAGGCCTGATTCATTGTGGAGATCAGAGAAGGCGATCGCCATTGGTGATTTGAGATTTGCAGGACAAAACCCTAATAACTCTTGACGGTGACGTTGGTGGAAGAGAGAGAAACCATGATTAGAACTGTGCGGTCTCGCTAGCAAGGGATTTGGGAGGGAATATGCAACCCAGCCCATTTAACGCCCATGCTTTATAAGATCAGCCCAGAAAGTGTAGGGTGTAGCTTCTTTCACCAGACTTTTCTTTTAAACAGAGGTTGTTTTATATTACGTTTTCAAAAAATAATTTTTTATTTTTTCAGCTCGTAAGTTTTAATAAAAATTATCTAAAATTTTAAAAACTGTTAAAAGTTTAAGTAATAAGATTTTATTTTTAAGATAAAAAAAGCTCATTTTTTTGAAATAAAATAAAAATATTTTTCAAAAGTATTTCTAAAATTTTTATAGTTTAGAAAGAAAATTCTAGAGAGGAAGTAGGCTGAGCAGCATGTATTTTTTATAAATTTTTATTTTTTAAAATAGAATAAAATATTTTATATTTTATAAAAATATTTTTTAAAATTACTTTCAAGTATTCTAGAATTTAGAAAGAAAATTCTAGTGAGGAAGCAGGGCAGCAGGCTGAGCAGCATGTAAGACCGATAAGAAATGACAAAATGAGTTTACAGTAGAGCTTAATGTACGCTTCGTTTGGTTCGGATTATTGGGATATGATTTTCAAAAATTTAACACGAAGGATTATGATTCTCAGGTTTGGTTCGTTAAGACGGAGAAAATATGGTTCCTATAAAATAATATGAAAATCTTATTCTCATAGAAGGAACTGATAATATGAATACTCTTATTTGAACTAACCATATAACTATATATATATATATTATCAAAATTTCATTCTCAATCTTGCGTTATCCTTTTACGTTATTTTTTCTATTTACTTTGTTTATTAATATTACAACAAAATTAATAAGATACTTTATAATATTTAGTAAATGTTATTATGTAGCCATCTTTTTTTATGTTGTGTTAATTTGGTATAATATAAAAAGATGACTTGGTTATGGATATCTCGTTTTTAATTAGACATATTAATTAATTTGGATTGGATATTTTATTATTTATATAAATAATAAAATATTTTAGTAAAATTTTGGTAGATTTTGAAAAGATATTCAATTCAACACAAACGTAGTAATGCAACATTTTCAGTAATCCAATATTGATATCTAATTTTTTAAAACTATGATTGCGATGGTAATATTATAAGACAATAAACTAAGCGCAATCTAAAAAAGAAAATTATGCACAGAACTTGAATTTTGGGAGAACTATTTGGAGAAAAACTTACACAATATTTGAAGTACTTTTAAAAATAATATTTTTATAAAATAAAGAATATTTCTAAATTTTTTTAAATAAATTTTATTTTTATCTTAAAAATAATAATAATATAAGATCTTGTAAAATCAAAATTTTTTATACTTTCAAAATTTTTAAAATTATGTAAAATATTTTTAATTAAAAATTTAAAATGAGAAAATTGAAATAAAAATGAATTTATAAGCAACCATCATCTTACCCAGAGAATTTTGAATGTTTAAGTTTAGAAAAAGGGAGAAGATATAGTTCGACCCAAACATCGATCGACTGGAACACTCGGTGTCCCTTATAATAGTATTAGTACAAAAATAATTAAGACTTTTATATCCAACCTAACACAAAAATTAAAAATAATATTTTAAATATCCGTAACTGAATTTTTTGAAAAAAATAAAAAATATGAATTAAAATTTTTTGAAAGATAAGTTAAAAGTGAAGTTTAATTTTTATATTCTAATTAATTTTTTAAGTGAGTTAAAAGTGAGTTAAAAAAAATATAATAAAATTTAAATTCTATTTGTGCAGAATTAATAATTTGATTTTTTAATTTTATTAGTAATTAAAATATTAAAAAATGATAAAATTTTAATTTTGACGTGAAAAATTAGAATTCTACTAAAACAAAACATTATCTCAGCATGTCACTGACTCCTTAACTTCCATATAACGGATAGAGTTCATAATTGAAGAAGAAGAAAAAGAAAATGCCCCACTTTGCTTGCATCAATCATGAGCAAACAATGTATTAAGCAGAAGAAAAGAACAAAATACATAGAGCCCTAGAATCAAACTCTGCACAATCAACCACAGTGAAAGAAAGAAACAAGCTAGCTAGTTCTAGAAGTCATGGACAGAGCTTTTTCTAAAAAAAACAAGCCAACATACTTGAAGAAGACAAGCTTCCTATTGTCTTTTTGGAATAAAAAGGAGACTTGTTGATGAGATGTTTTTTTTTTTTTTTTTTGAGTTTTGTAGCAACACGTGATTGACGCATAAAAAGGGAAAAGAAAGTGATTGTTGATGTTTGTATTTTTCTTTTTTGTTGATTGATCGAATAGATGGAAATTCCAAAGGAGTGAATTTGACCTCATCTTTTCTTGTCTAGCCATTTTTAGCTTCCACCTATGACTAGGGATTCCAAGTTATAAATTTTCAACCAAAATACCAGGATCTATAATAATTTGAAAATTATTATATACCGACTCGAGTTACGAATATAAATTTAAAAATAAATACATTCTCTTAATAATATGAATCTTAATTTAAGTCACAATGAAGTACATCTTTTTTATGTCATTCATTTAATTGCTATAAAAATATGTTCAAATTATATGGAACTTATTTTTTACCGTCAAAGTTTTAATTCAAAATTCACTTTTATATATTAGATTATCTCAAATTTACAAACTCATTCACAATTCAATTTTTACATAACTCACTTTATAAAAAAATCGTATTTAGAATATATACACTCATTCACCAATGGCCAACCGCTTAAACGAGTGAAGTGGTTAGAATATTTATCTCCTTTCAACGATGAATTCCCTAGCAAACTTGTCAAATTTTGTCATAATTCAATTATTTCTGCAATGCTTCTTGCTAATTGCTGAAGTGACCAATGCACGCAGTATCACAAATGCTAACAATTTAAAGTACCTAATTAGCTTTCAGTAACTTTTCTTTTTATATAAGAAATTGGCAAATCACGCTCTCAACATAGGGATGATTCCATTGATGATATTGTTTCGAGGCTTCATGGTTGTATTCAAGAAGTGGAAAGGAGAAAGAGTTTGAGCCAACATGTTTTACGTGCTCGTACACTCTATACAAAAAGTAAGCAAATAAAATCTCTCTGCAATTCCATCGTTCGTACGTTCTAATCAAACTAGGAGTTGCATGCAAAGTACGTACTGGCATTAGTAATATCTAAGGTACGTGTTCTTATATACAGAGCATAGTTTAATAGCAAAAAATTTAACTTTTTTTGCAAACGTTAAATTTTATTATTTTATATGTTTTGAAACTTTATTTTAAATTTTATTAAAATTTAATTTTATTTTACTTACGTATTTTAATTATTATTTTAAATTTTATTTTTATAAAATTCTGAAAATATTTAGCGTTGTTTATTCCTTTTTTTAATTTTTATTTTTATTTCATGTTTCTTAATAAAAATTTTAAAATATTGTACAAACTTTTTTATAAAATTTTAAAAATATAAAAAATTTAGATCGTGAAATTTATTATTAATTATTATTATTATTTAGATTAAAAATAAAACTTATTTAATAACAAATTTTAAAATATTTTTAGTTTTATAAAAAATAATTTCAATAAACACTATCAAATAATTTATATATTTTTCATCTATTTTATTTTACGAAATTAATTTTCTGAACTTAATTTTATCTAATTAAAACACGTCTATAGTGAAAAATTAAGTTTAATCTCCAACCAACCAACGTCTGCTGGAACTGTTTTGTTTTAGGAACTTGAAACCTTTTCACTTACAAAAAAATGGCAACGGTTTGAAATGGGTGCATGCAAAACCTTCCCTATGTATGGCAGGCAGCTGCTCTTATCAACAACGCCGTAGGAGTCCAAAACATTTGTAACAGACAGTACCTGCTGCCGGAGTTTAAGTTACGATCTACTTGCAAAATAAATGATATGCTACAAGAGAAAGGATTACGATCTAAAATGGACGGCTTGGATTTACCGGCTTCAGATCGTACGGTCGTGGATGAGTTTGCGGCTCACGCGTTTTCTTCACCGGTAACAATTGCTTGGTATCGGAAGCAATCAGCAAAGCTCGCTCTTTTCGAGGTAAATTTTTTTTTTAATGTGTAAAATAAAAATAATTTTATATTATTTTATTAAAATAATAGAAATTCCAAAAATTAAAATTTATAAAATAAATTTTGACAAAAATAATTTATTCAAAAAATTTATTTATTTTTGTATATAAAAATAAGTTTTAAAATAAATGAATTTGGTGTGGGAAAACAATTTCTTTTTGGGAGTGTTTGAAATTATTTATAAATTAAAAATTTTGAAATAAAAAATATTTTTATTTTTTAAAAATAATTTTATTTTTTTATTTTTAAAATATAATAAAATATATAATAAAAAAATTTCATTACATAAAATTTTTTTACACTTTCTAAAATTTTAAATAAATTATATATATTTATAAAATATATATTAATAAATATAAAAAAATAAAAAATAAGCGTTAAACGAAACGCCCCCTATCTGCAGCAAACAATCAGTCTTTTCCATTTCTTTATTTTTTGTTTCTACTTATTAGGTTAAATTTTAATGAACAAAAATATAAATAAATCTTCAGTTCGCCGCAAATTTGATTACGAAAATCGTTTGGAAGTGATTTTTGAGATTTTTTTCAAAAATAAAATAAATTTTATTTTAAAAAAGATTTATTATATTTTAAATTTAATAAATATAATTCATTTATATAATATAACTTTTACTATACTTTAAAATTTTAATAAATTTTATAATAAAAATTGTTAAAATATATTAATAAAAATTTAGAAAGCAAAGCCAAACTCTACGACTCTTTCACTTGCCACGTAACTGATAACCGTATTTGAAATAAAAATTAAACATATCGGTATTAGAATAATCTGGAATGGTTGATTTACTTTGAAAGAGTGGCTACGTTTAAACTATTATTTTACAAGCCTGATCTTGCAATATAGCAGTTTGTGCTATTCTCTTTTGCCTTGATCCAGTAATGGAACCTCACTTTCTTAACATTTTTCTTATTATTATTATGATTTGTTATTAGAATTATTCGCATTTGAATTCTGATGTCCGTAATGAATTAGAAATAAACTACCAAAAAATTGGATTATTTTGCTCTATTCAATAAAATCTTTTCTGTTTCATAATTAAATAGTCCAGCGTGAAATTTAATTTTAAGGAAAGTTGCCCTAAAAGACAAACTATAGAGCTTATTTTGAATAATTTAGAGGGCCATTCCTCGAAACGTTTATTTGAAACTGTAAAATAAATTTATATATATCTGAAGAGCGTGATTTGGTGGGACCCAATGCATTCGGGCCACAGGCTATGAGTCCTATTCCAAAATCCCAATATATTTATATTTACTACATAAAATAAATAAATAATAAATTTGAAAAAGTTTTAATTGATCTAATTAACAAAAATTATTTCTTCTCTCTTTCATTCTCTCTCTTCCGAAAATTAACAAAAATTCTTCAGGTAAAAAGTGAAAAAGAAAAGAAAATTGTCCCCACTTCCTTTCTCTTATCTGGTTCTTTTATATACTCTGGACTTATGTTTCTCTCCGTTTCTCTAGTGTTCTCTGAGCTCTTAGAGCTTGTTCATGTTTGTTAGGGTTTGCAGACAGTTGATCAACTGTTACCGTTAACCAGTTGACTGTTACCGTAGAACCAGAGCTAGGGTTTACTTTCCCTCCACCATTAGATCGCTAGCTCCCGCGGATTTCGGGGAGTTCTGGATGGTAGAATTCAGCCGGAGTTTCATCAGAGCGGTCGATTTTTGGTAGAGGTAATGGATTTTGAATTTCTGATCTTAATCGATCTTGAATTTTGGATGGTAGAATTCTTCCGGAGTTTGATCAGAGTTTTTTTTGGATTCGTGAAAAGATTTTGCGGAGATTGGAAGAATGAAATTTTCTTTTTTCCTACATCTTTTGGGTTTTAACGGTATTGGATTGTTGAATTTGATGCGGTTGGATGACGATCCAGTAAAGGGTTTTAATTTCTGGGTTTTTTAACTGAGTTCGAGATAGTCTTTTTTTTTAATCTGTATGTGTTATTTGGGAACCCTGGCATGGGATTTCTTCCAAAGCGAATTTGGAAGGGTTTTGTTTCAAGTAAGATGGTGTAATCAGTTGACGCTACGGTGCAGCTGGTTTTGATACGTATGGGAACTATCTGGTTTTGATTAAAATTTCTTTTGTATTTCATTGCAGCTTTGAGATTGCTTCTGGGGTTTTCACAATAGTAAGAATTTTTGGGGGTTTAATGATCTGATAGTTATTATGTACTCAAAGTTGTTGAATTTATCAATGTTATTGTAAATTGTGTAGGTTTCCGTTTGACTTTTTTGTTTTTGGTTAAACAAAAAAATTTCTTTGGGCACTGGAGTTTTGGCAATATAAGACAGGTTTTCTGGGGTTAATGCTCCACAGCGATATCATTGGTCGTCATTTAAATTGGCTTGGATGATCCTTAGTTCTGCTTGTTTGCTGTTGGTCATAGGTTTTGCAGCTTCTTCTGGTTTGTAAGTAAGAAATTGACTTTTAAATTTTTGATTTGTTTTTGCTGCAGTCAGAGTCTCACTTAAAATTTTAAGATTTTTTTCAAATTTTGGTTTCTCTAAAGTGTGGAGATATGTAATCGCTGTCAACTGCTTATTATTATAAGATTGGTATAGAGAATAACTAGTGATAATCTTTATGTTTGCCTGTTGAGGTTGTTTATTTCAACCATGAAAAGCTTTCAAGCACCCTAATTGTGACTTTTGAGTCTGCCTTTTGACGCTTTCTGTTGTGGCTATGTTTTTCTATACCTGATTTAATTCTTCAGGTCACTTCATTTATTCTTTTCCCTTGTCAAGGTTGCACAGCATGAATTACACAACTTATGAAAGTGATTATAAGGAGATGGTCAAGGATCAGGTCGACTCTCCATCCCTTGATGAAGGAAGCAGTGGAGGCTCTATGGCAGGCGGAAGTGGAGGATCAGGAGGCATGACCCTGAAAAAGGGTCCGTGGACACCTGCGGAGGATGCAATTCTGGTGGAATATGTCAAGAAGCATGGGGAAGGGAACTGGAATGCGGTTCAGAAGCACTCTGGATTGGCCAGGTGTGGCAAGAGCTGTCGACTACGCTGGGCAAATCATCTGAGGCCAAATCTAAGGAAAGGTGCATTCACACCTGAGGAAGAGAAGTTGATCATCGAACTCCATGCTAGATTGGGAAACAAATGGGCTCAAATGGCTGCTCATGTAAGTGATCTAAACTCGAGTCTTTTCCTTTTGCAATTGATGCCCTTTTAATTATGTTAGATACACTTCATGGAGTAGAAACTAAACCATAGAGTTTGCAAATGCTTTCATAAGAAATTAAATCTGGTGTTTGACAAATTTCTGCAAGAAATCAGGATGCACAAGTTTACTGCTAATCCAACATGGAGGTCAGAAAAAGCACTGATTCCTTGTAGACTAGGAAATACTACATATTTCTTTGTTTCCAATTCTGCTTACTGGTTTTTGTATGATAACTGAATTTCCAATTATATCCGGTTTTAATCTTTGCTGAAAAATAT
Organism: Acanthochlamys bracteata; assembly: GCA_019914995.1. Classification (NCBI taxonomy): domain Eukaryota; kingdom Viridiplantae; phylum Streptophyta; class Magnoliopsida; order Pandanales; family Velloziaceae; genus Acanthochlamys; species Acanthochlamys bracteata. The sequence continues at coordinate 4,279,072 of CM034140.1, read as the reverse complement.
CCATCTAGCTTATGAGCTGTAGCAACTAATATGTCCATACTACTCCTTTTGGAAACAGGTAATACCATTCTTTAGCTTCTTGGGCATTGTTTCTTCTTGATCGCTTGTTCACTTTTTAAACTGGTTTTTTAATTATATTTACGTGTATGTGGTTTATTCTTCATCTGAATTGAGCTAAACTAAATTTTTAGTTTGGTTACATGCAGAGAAAGTCAAACCAGAATTTGGTCAGTTCAGCTAACTTATGTTTTTCACACCCTCGATAGACTGGACAATTTTCGCAACATACTTTTGAAATTTACTTCACTGAAAGATTTCATAATTACTATTGAATTTTGTGAACCTTAAATTGTATGACTGCCAACGGATGTCCATGTAATTGGTAGAAGGGAATTAAAGTAGACAATGTATCTTCTTGATGAGTACTTTAAAATGTAAAAAAATAAATCTTTTTCTTGTAGCCGTTGTTTCTATTGAGATCGTTCATTTCTGATCAAAGTTATTCCAAGTATTAGGGCTTATTTAGCATGCACCTTCCTATATAGATTTGTCAAAATGTTCTATCATTTTCTTGGGCTTTTTGTCAGTTTCATGGCATGGGTATTGTTTGTCCTGTTCATTTAAAGTCCAGAATTATTTGTCATATTTTTTTATTTTTTCAGCTGTTCAGATCACATGTTCAAGTATTTTCTCGTATTGTTGGTAATTTTTTATACCTCCATATCATAAATCTCATACTTCACATGTGTATTCCTATTTATCTTAGCAAAGAAGTCACCCCTTCCTGTCATATGGTTGCACCATTGCAAGTAGACAATGATGCAGTTACTTGGCATGCCAGTTTTTTTTTTGTCTTCCATTTTCATTTTTTTAAAGATCTTATTCTGGTGTCTTCCAAATATTTGATGAGCTTTTTTTCTGGTGCAAAGTAAAATGGTTGCCAGGAGAAAGAACAAAAGCAAATGAATTTATGGCTTCCTTTATCCAGTGAACTATATAGGGAAGTCATTTTTCTCTAAGCTAGAGTGGAATAAGGTCAATACTGTGTGGCCAAACCAAAATAATAATAAAAAAAACTAGGGAATTCTTTCGTTTGAACTGCTGTTGTTGTCTTTGTATACTTATTTTCTTATATCTGCTACTTGGTATTTATTTAAATTGGATGAATTGATATTCTCTGACTTGCTTCTTAAACTATTTCAGTTACCAGGACGTACTGATAATGAAATAAAGAACTACTGGAATACTCGAATCAAGAGACGCCAACGGGCTGGCTTGCCTTTGTACCCTCCTAATATCTGTGCTGAATCCTCAAGTGAAAATCAGCAAGACCAGATTGCCAGTGACTTCAACATAAGTGAGAAGAAACAGGTTGAGATCTTGCAGGAAAGTGACTTCGAAATTCCAGATTTCCAGATCAACCATTTCCTGCCTGAGCATGAGCTTTTATCTTATCTGCCACCCTTCCCTGATAATTCGCTTAACAACATTCTGGGTCAGAGTAGCTTAATGAGTCAGGGCCTTGGATCCCAAAATTATAAATTTTTAAGCTCGATTAACAACTATAGCAAACAATATCGCGAACCAGAAGCCCTAATATCTGGCATCAGTACCAGTTTCTCAACTGGGCTTCAAACATTTGCAAGGTTTCCTGGAGAGGCCTCTGAAAAAGTTTTTCATCAGTGCTTTGGGTTTGGCCATCAGTATGATCCTGACGCTGAGCCAAAGAGCTTATCTCTCGGAGATGGTGCTATCTCTGGTTCCAATGCCGTGTTGAACGGCAACTACTCTACTTCCAGGCCATCTACAGGGACTGTGAAGATGGAGCTCCCTTCACTCCAATATCAAGAAACTGATGTTAGTGCATTGCTTGGATATACTTTCTCCACTCCACTGGAGCCAGTTGACAGTTATGTACAGTCACTGCCATCAGCTGAAGCTACAGAGTCTGACTGCTTTTCGCCCAGAAATAGTGGTCTGCTGGAAGCATTACTGCACCAATCAAAGACACTAAGCAATGGAAATGAACAGATGTCTGAGCGGACTTTGAATTCTTCTGAAGTTATGACTAGTGACACGTTAGGAAGATCAGCTGGTAACATCTCAGAGGCAGAGTGGGAGGAATACGGGGATCCATTCTCTACCCTGGGTCGCTCAGCTTCGCCTGCATGTGAGAGCACTCCGCCTCTGAGTGGCAGTTCACTTGATGAGTTCTTCGTTCTGAAGACCCCTACTGGTGAGCTCAGAGATATGCAGTTGCATTGACTTCACATAAACAGTGTTCAATATCTTTTCATTTGTGTTACAGGTACATTCGACTTGTTTGCCACTGCCACAGGTACGAGTGAGGGAAGGTATCCAGCTCGGTCAGAGTTTCTTAGGCCAGATGCTATGCTAGCATCAAATTTGTTCCAGGGAGGCTCTCCAAATGCTAAGGAGCATTCCGTAATAAATGATGCTATTGCAACAATTCTAGGTGAAGATTTGAGCAGTGACTTTAGGAACTCTGCCTCGGGGATGCCTGCCTTTCCACAAGGGAGTAGTTTCAACTCATATTCTTGGAAGAACATGCCTGGCATATGTCAGTTATCTGATAAATATTGATCTGGTGTTATTGTTCGGTATTGTCTCGATTGTTTGAATTGATGGGACCTACTGTGGCCCTGGATTGATGCAGGGCCACCAAGATACTGTATAGCAACTGCTGCTATTTGATGTTAGATTCAGTAGTTCTTGGCTATTGTATGAATGATTTAGGTGACAGTTATTAAGGGGGATGGACACATCTACTACGTACAGTTGAGTGTTATTTCTGTCAAATAACAATGCAGGATTCTGGAGAAGTATATTCGTATAATCAGTCATTGTTTTCGTTTAATGGTAGTATTATTTTCATTTGGTTCTCAACAAACCCTGCAGTGCAAAGTGCATTTCTGGTTCGTATCTTGTGTTCATTTTGGGTGTATTTAATGCCGAAAGATTTCCTTCTCGTACGCATGCACAAGTATTAGGTATATTGCAAGCCGCATTTCACTTCACAATTTGTTTGTTGAGACATTTTGTTTATGTACACATCTTTATTGATCACTAATATAATTTTTCATATTTTTTCTATTTATTTGTTATTTCAGCTAGAGGCGATTTTTGCCTCGGACGGCCCTTTCCAATCTATTTAACAAGTAGTATAAAAATTCATTTTTTAAATAAAATTTTCAGATGAAGTCGAAGAACAAACCTGAAGTTTTGAAGTTAAAACTCACCAAATTCGAAAATGAATAGGATGTTTTGCTTTACTCTGCAACTATTTTTTATTCTAATTTTTATTTATATTTTATAATATAAGTTTTATAATATTTTATTAATTAGAAAGTATAAAAAATTTATATATCATTTTTATTATTATTATATTCTAGAATAATTTAAACACTTATTTTTATCTTCAAAATATTTTTATTTTATAAATTTTTATAAACACTCCTAAATATATTTTTCAAAAAACTAGCTTTGATCGGTACCGGCGGTTACGCTATTAACTATTTTACTAATGACTTGTTGATCTTTGCGATATCAAATAAGCCTACCAAAAAAACCATGCTTGGTTTCCTTAACACTGTCTTTAGATTGAAAATAATAGGGAACAATATAGAATAAATAAATTAATTATTTTTTATTTGACAATAAATTTTTCATTAACTTTTCTCTAGGGTTAATCGGTTATATCTGTGTAATTTAGAAGAAGAATAATCTTATCACTGATAAAAATTTGAACCCACAAGTCAAACTAACGTGCCTTTGTGTTAACAATCCACAAGTTTACGTAATAAGAATTGTATACATTACGTTCTTTGGGCATTCCCATTGTATGTACTTATGATTCGTATGCTTTATTTATCGGCTCTTTGATGGACAAATCAGCATAAGATAAATTTTATGAAATCTCCAAATCAGCGAGGTTTAGATGAATTTCCAACCAACCCGTAAACTAAAAAGTTAAAACATTTATATAAATTTATAATCGATACTTTCATTAAGTTTGTTAGGAGATCATAATAGTCAAACTTTTACATTTCACAAAATGCAACTCCTTTTCGAATATACTCTTAAACTTAAACCCGTGTTTCAAATGTCTAATATTTAAATTTTTTCCATTATAATTAAAATTTTGAACAATTCATACATTTCAAATATAAATTGAACTCAAAATTATAGCTCAAAGTTATCATATTTTAATTTCAATTTATTTTTAAAAAAATTTTATTTCTCACTTTCACTTATTTAAAGCTCACTTATATGTATTTTCAAAAATGTTAGTATGTATTGTAAGCTAATTTCGTTACTCTATGTGATATCATAATTCACATAAAACATAATACGAAAATTTAGAAACTCGATAATTTTACATGACTTAAATAAGAGAAACATACCTTGGTCCATAACGCTTATTTTCAATCAATTGTTTGCCTCTAGAAAACTTGATTTCTCCCTCTTGATCTTTACTTGATTCTAAATTAATACTTAAATGATGGAATAGATAACAAAGCTTTAGATGTTAATTGAGATAAAGAGATGACCAAGCATTCTTTAGGAGTGTATTTATAACCTACAACCATCATAATGGGTAGTTGTCATAACTTCTCTCAAGTGGGGAGTTATTGTAACTTTCCACTGTATAGAGTTATTATAACTTCTCTCATAATGTGTAGTTTTAATAACTCCTTAATCAATAGGATATTACCAATATATGTGAGCCACATTCAACATTCTCCCACTTGACTCATGTGTTATAATGTTCTAACTTAATAGTTTAATAAAACTTAACGTGTAATAAATAAATCCTTTCGTTAATTGGTTATAACATAATATCATTATTGAGTAAAGACTAATATGAGTCATGGCGGTTCTATATCATTAACTCGACATAGTTCCTTCTATGTACTACAAAATCAGTCTTAAACTTAATAAGACTTATAAATGAGAATTACCATAATGGTCTGCATAATGTCTTTATAAAAGACAGATTCTGTCATTGTTCCTATAAAATATTTATGTATATACCAATAAAAAAATATATGATACATATAATAGAAACAATACATAAATGAGCTCGAGTGTCAAGTACGTAAACATTAAAAAATTTCAATGATGTCCATTCTTTCGACATGCTCAGTAAATGCCTTTGGAAGCGACCCTTTAGTTAATAGATCCATAATCATTAGATTGGTGCTAACATGCTCGATTGACACTCTTTGTTTCTGAACTTCTTCTTTAACGGCAAGATATTTTAATTCCATATGTTTAGCACCCTTAAAATACTTGTCGTTCTTAGAGAAGAAAACTGCTGCAGAATTATCACAGTAAATTTTCAACGGTTTGGCAATACTGTCGACAACGCCAAGCCCAAAAATAAAGTTCTGCGGCTAATTAGCTTGAATTGTGGCATCAAAACATGCCACAAATTCAGCTTCCATAGTGGAAGTAGCAATGACAGACTGCTTCGCACTTTTCCATGATATTGCTCCTCCAGCCAAAAGGAACACATACCCGAATGTGGATTTTCTACTATCAACACATCCAGCAAAGTTTGAATCCGAAAATCCAACAACCTCTAAATTGTCAGATCTTCTATAAGTGAGCATATGATCTTTCGTTCCTTGCAAGTATTTTAATACTTTCTTTACAGCCCTCCAGTGATCATGTCCTGAATTATTTTGATATCGGCTTAACATTCCGACAGCAAAACTGGTGTCGGGTCTAGTACAAGTTTGAGCAAACATTAGGCTCCCAACAAGAGATGCATCAGGAATCTCTTTCATTTGTTTGCGTTCCAATTCATTTTTTGGACATCACATAAGACTAAATTTGTCTCCTTTCTGAATTGGAACAATACTTGCCGAGCAATTTTTCATTCCAAATCTTTCTAAAAACTTTATTAACATATGCTTTCTGAGACAACCATAACAATCTTTATGATCAATTTCGATAAATTTCAATATCAATCACAAAAATTGCCTCTCCCATATCTTTCATTTCAAAATTCTTAGAAAGAAATTTCTTAGTCTCATGTAATAGACCAAAATCATTTGTAGCAAGCAAGATATCATCAACATACAGAATTAGAAATATAAATTTGCTCCTGCTGATCTTTAGATATACACACCGATCAACAGTGTTTTCTTTAAATCCAAAAGAGGTGATGGTATCATTAAATTTAAGATACCATTGTCGGGAAGCTTGTTTAAGTCCGTATATTGATTTCTTAAGTTTACATACTAACTTTTCTTTTCCTTTAACCAAAAAGCCTTCAGGTTGACACATATATACTTCCTCATCTAAATTTCCATTTAAGAAGGTGGTTTTCACATCCATTTGATGTAGTTCTAAATCATAATGAGCTACTAAAGCCATAATAATTCTAAATGAGTCCTTTCTTGAAACTGGAGAAAATGTTTCATTATAATCAATGCCATTATTTTGAGTAAAACCTTTAGCAACAAGTATAGCTTTATATCGTTCGATATTGCCATTTGAGTCACGTTTGGTCTTAAAGACCCACTTGCACCCAATACGTTTATGTCCTTTTGGCAATTCAATAAGTTCCCAGACTTCATTACGTTGCATAGATTTTAACTCATCAGTCATAGCTTCTATCCATTCAGAACTATTACCACCATCAATGGCCTGTGAAAATGAAACTAGATCATCATTAATGCCTAAGTCAAAATCTGACTCTTATGAGTAAACCACATAATCGTTCGAAATAGCAGATTTTCTTTGTCTTTGAGATCTTCTTAATGCTATTTCTTATGGCTCATTTACAATAGATTCATCGATATTGATGTCATTTAGAGGAGTTTCATTTATTTGTTATCCTTCTACACTGTTAAACCGTTCTACAGCTGCAGGAACAACAATTTTATAAGAAGTTTGAGGTAGAAAAAATTATTCCCTAACTTCTTTAATTTCCACTTTGAGTGGTTCTTCACTCTCACTGATTTTACCATTTTCAATAAATCTAGCATTTTCAGTTTCAACAATTCTTATACTATGATTAGGACAATAAAATTTATACTATTTTGATTTTTCTGAATAACCAATGAAGAATCCACTGATTGTTCTTGCATCAAGTTTTCTTTCATGTAGATTATAGATTCTTACCTCCGTCGGGCAACCCCAAACATGCAGGTGCCTTAAACTAGGTTTTCTTCCTATCCACAGTTCAAAAGGAGTTTTTGGAACTGCCTTAGTAGAAACCCTGTTTAACATATACATGTCAGTTTTTAAAGTATGAATCCATAATGATTTAGGTAAAGATGAATTACTTAACATACTTCTAACCATATCCATTAGAGTACGATTACGCCTTTCTGCTACACCATTTTGTTGTGGTATGCCTGGCATTATGTATTGAGCACATATGTCATGTCTTTCAAGAAATTTAGCAAATGGATCTCGACATTGTTCCGTTTCATCATACTTTCTATAATATTCACCACCTCTATCAGATTTGATAATTTTCACCTTTCTATCTAACTGTCTTTCAACTTCAGCAATAAATACCTCTAAGGTATTTATTACATGAGATTTTTCATGTAATAGATAGATATAATCATAACGTGAAAAATCATCAATAAAGGTGATAAAATATTTTTCTCCAATAAAAGATGAAATATCAAAAGGTCCACAAATGTCAGTATGTATAATCTCAAAAAGCTGTGTACTTCTTATGGCTCCTTTTTTTGTGTGTTTGGTTTGTTTTCCTTTAATACAATCCACACACATACCAAGATCGGGAAAATCTAAATTCGAAAGAATTTCATTCTTTACCAAATTTTTTAATTTTAATTTAGATATGTGACCCAAACGTTTATGCCATAAGTAAGCTGAACATTCATTCACTAAACCTCGTTTAGTGCCAACATCATGATGCAAGGTTAAAAGTGTTTCAGCGAAAGAATTATCAAGTTTTTAACTTGTATAACCCATCACATAAGACACCAGAACCAATAATATGGTTTTGTTTAAACAAACTAAAATATCTATTTCCAAATTTAAAAGAGTATCCATGAATGTCAAGTTTTGACAAAAAAATTAAATTGCCGAAAATAGAAGGTACATAAAGTGTTTCAAACAAATCTAATTGATATCCAGTGTCTAAAATTAAACGATAAGTTCCTATGGCTTCAACTGGAACTTTGACTCGATTCCCCATAGAAATGAATTTCTCATTTGGGTTTGTGATTCGGGCCGTAATGAATCCATTCATCGTATTTGAAACATGAGCGGTACAGCCGGAATCAATGCACCAAGTATTATAAAGAACTTCAGCTAAATTTGATTTGAAACATACAAAAGCATAATCCTTACCTTTCTTTTCGAACCAAGCCTTACACTTCAAGCAATCTTTCTGATAGTGTCCAAGTTTCTTACAGAACCGGCACTTGTCATCTTTACGTTCCTTCTTGTGGATTGAAGCAGAAGACTCATTTGTCTTAAATGGTCTTTGCGCTTCCTTTCCATTATTTCTTTCAGCTTTCTTTCCAACTTCTTGAAGTTTAATGAAATGAACGGAAAGAGTTCCTAGGTTTTTAAGTCTTGTCTCCTCTTGCACAAGCATAGTGTGCAATTCACTCACATTCTATTTGTCCTTCATAATGTTATAATTCATTTGAAATTGACCATATTCAGGAGGCAAAGAATTAATAATAAATTGTACAAGAAAATTCTCATCCACATTCATTTCCAAAGACTTTAATCTTGCTGCAATGTTTGACATTTCAATAACATGCTCATGCATAGTACGAGATCCATCAATTTTATGGTGGTCAATGTACCCATAAATGTCCCAGTAAGTGACTTATCAGCTGTTTGGGAACGCTCTTCCACAAATTTCATAAATTTGTTAGCACTTTCAGTGTTAGGAAAAGTTGACTTAATATTCTTTACAACAGTCATTCGCATAAACATTAAATCTAGTATGTTTGATCTTTCCCAAATACTATGGAAACATTTTTCTTCATCGTTGCTATCATCAGTAAGAGCAACAGGTTTCTCAGTTAAAAGTGCTAAATTAAGATCCAGTACACCTAAGTGAAACTGAATTTGTTCACACTAATCAGAAAAATTAAGTCCGTTGAACAGTGATACGGACGTAGCATGCGAATGCAAAGAAATAGAAATAGATGCTGAAAAATTAATAAATGCTCGCAAATTAATGCTTTGACTTTCAAACTTATAAATACATAATACTGATTCAAAACAATTCATTTAAGCAATAAATGTATATCGAAGTTCTCCTTTGGGTGAAGCAACGATATACAACATACAAAACAATAATGATGCTAAAATAAAATTTTTAACTTAATTTGGTAATTAAATATATTTAAATTAGACATGTTTGCTATCTTTGGATATACCAAACAAATCTAATAAAATATATAAATCAACACGTCATGTTTATGAAATATAAGAACTACCAATCAATCTTTGGGTGATTCTAAATGTCTTATAATTATAAATTTCAATTATCCATAAAGTAAAATATTTAACATAATGTCATATCAATTATAAGCATCGCATACTTCTAGATAATTGAATATATAGAATATATAATTTGAAATTCACGATAGTTTATGATTTGGTCACTTTGGTGACTAATAAACCATCATAATGTAAATTCAAATAATATACAAATTATATAATTTAAAATTTGCAAAACTTACGATTTGGTCATTTTGGTGACTAACAAATTATCATAATACAAATTCAAATTATATAAATTTAATAATTGCAAGAAAATGATTCATACATATATGATATAAATTTTTATATGTAACATATCACATAAATCACCATATAATAGCATACAATTCATTATGCTTATAATTTAATTGGCGAACTTTATACATACTTGATAAAAGCATGCAGAAAATTTTAATTTATAATTACCAACAGCAGCGGAAAACATAAACTCCCAAAATAAATAATTTGAGGATTTTCATAATCAAGAGAAAAAAAAAATCTTTAATGAAAAATTATCGATTTCTAAAATCTTGTCTCTGATACCACATGTAAGCTAATTTCGTTACTCTATGTGATATCATAATTCACATAGAACATAATAAGAAGATCTAGAAACTCAATGATTTTTACATGACTTAAATAAGAGAAACATACCTTGGTCCATAACGCTTATATTCAATCAATTGTTTGTCTCTAGAAAACTTGATTTCTTTCTCTTGATCTTTACTTGATTCTAAAGCAATACTTAAGTGATGGAATAGATAACAAAGCTTTAAATATTAATTGAGATAGAGAGAGAACCAAGCATTCTTTTAGAATGTATTTATAACCCACAACCATCATAGTGGGTAGTTGACATAACTTCTCTCAAGTGGGGAATTATTGTAACTTCCTACTATATAGAGTTATTATAACTTTCCTCATAATGGATAGTTTTAATAACTCCTTAACTAATAGGATATTACAATTATATATTAAACCAAACATTATACGTGAACCACATCTAACATATATGATGTTAAATTTTATTTTTGTAAAAAGCACATTTCGTGAAGTAATATTTATTTAAGTAAAGAAGTTGTAAATAGCTTTTTTTATTTTTAATCCATTTTAATCAATAGGAATGCTTATAAATACATTCTAATTCAATTTTTAAAGTCTCATTTAAGTAATAATAATTAGAAGTGCAAATCTTTTTAAATGCACATAACAGTCAAAAAAGTCAAAAAAATATGTTCACGAGTTTGATTTAAAAACTTTTGTCATTGTATAATCTCATTGCTTTTGTACAGGCCCATGCAGCCTTTACATAACAATATTTAAGGTCCATTGCGTTCTGAAAGCCTAACAATCGGTCCATTTAAAACCGCAGTTATTTCTTCTCCCTCTGAATTCTGAAACCCCGACACTTCACTCCTGAGCTTCACTGAAAGAAAATGGCTGCAATTCTCCCATTCTCTCCGCTCTCTTTCAATCCTCTGCAACCAAAATTCAACACTATCTCTTCGAATTATTCTCCTAAAAGCGCTCCAAAAGTTCTCAATTCTCCAATGTTCCAGTCTTTCTCTGTGCATCATTGCCATGGTGCCCGGTTTTGTGTTCGATTTGGGTCCGGAAGAAACGGGTCTGGTTCGGTTCGTGTTGGAGCTGTACATGATAGCGGGTCCGGTGGCGGCGGAGGTGGTGGTGATGATAGTGGTGGGTTTGGAAGGTTGGGTGGAGATGGAGATGGGAATGATGGTGGAGATGGTTTTGGTGAGAGTGGCTCGAGTGGTGTTTCGATCTTCTCATGGTAATGGTTGTCCATCATGATATACTGGTTACATATACAATTGTCGATAATTATATTTTTGCCAACGTCATAAAATTTTGAGCAAGGATTAAAGATTGGATTCTTGATTAAGGTTAATTGCTTGAGTAGAATTGTAAAACATATAATTGGATAATCCAATATCATATCACAATGTTTGCTTATTGGTACATAACACTATTTCTAACATGAATCAGCAACTATTCTCTTTCTGCAAGAGATAGTTCACACTGACTCCTAATGTACTTCATTAAAGTGTAAGAATCTGATACTAGTTTGATTTCTTTTAACTAATGAAAAAAGTCTTCTACTTTTTACATAGCTACTTAACTAGTGTTGTGAGTATAAATATTTCTTTTGGCCAAGTAGCTTTTGAAGAGCACGTCTAATAAATTACTCGTCAAAAAGATATCTTGTTCTTAAGAAGATTTTGCTGCACGACTAACTCATATGATTATGGTTAGTAGGGTAGAAACACAATGAAGCAAGAGTAACAAGGAAGAAGTTCATGGGTGTTGATGCTTTTTTTTCTTATGCAAATGGTGGATCCTTCTTGTCTTGTGGAAGTTTCAAGTGTTGGTACTGCTGTGATTATTTGTGTTGAAAGGTAGCTAGGATTCAATTTGGGTCAGGTTAAAGAAAATAATAATGTTTCTAAATATTGCATATAGCACTAGGATTGCATTCCTACACACTTGTGATGATTAAAGTATTATTGAATATATACTACTGGATTTGCTGTTTCCTTCTCTTTTTCTTGCAGATTAATTGTTCTTTGGGTTTTACTATAAGCAATCCGAGATAGCTTATGGTGGAATATAGAACCAGTGAAACTGTAGTGATACTAACCTTGTGGAAGCCACCATTTGGCTGTAGTGCAACAAATTGTTTGATCAAATTATTACCAGTCCCTGTATTTTTACGGTTAAAGGGCAGATTTCTGACCTTTTGAGTTCCCAAGTTAAGCTCTAAAGCATATAATGTCGATTCAAAATTATACTATATACTTATGCTAGAAAGCCTTCATTTTTTGCAGGTCTGTTCAAGACTTGATTCCTAGTGATGGGCTTTTTCGAAGCTGAATTGTCATTCATTTTGTCATATAAATTTGTGATTTTTATAAAATTAAGTGGACGGTATACATGAAACATGATCTAGGTGTACATGCATGCGTGTAGAAAATGTTTCTAGAAATGGCTAGAGGTGAAGTACTACCTTCTATTGTGAATTCGCCCTTGCTTAGACGAAGAATATTTACTAGTATTAAGTGTATATCTTGCTTAGATATGGACTCTCTTTCCGTAGCTAATTAAGGAGTCCATAATTCATGTATCTAAAAGAAATTGAACTTCTGTTTTCAGGTATTCAAATGCTCTTGAGAAGCATCCTGTCTTCACAAAATCTTTAACATCTGCATTTCTAACTCTAATTGGAGATTTGACCTGCCAGGTTATTTTCTGTCTCTCCTCCAATTGTATTTACTGTTGGGACATGGGTTTTCTTCTTTGATGGAATATTGTGTTCCTAGCATTACTTTGTCCACATGCTTCAATATATTTTGTCCGAGCAAGTACTGAATTTAGCACACTATTTGTTTCATATACTTGATTTCTTGATGAAAATGTGAAGTCTGTAGAAGTGCTGGAGCATCATTGATGTTCTATCAAAATTCTTCAAGAGAGGTTTCGCTGTTATAGACATTCTTAGGGTACATCTACTAGGTAAATCAAACTATGAGTAGGTTTCACTTCAGCAAGTTAATAAATTTACTAAAGTTAATAGGAATTGCATGTTTTCATTAGTGACTGTCTTGTAGTCTACTTCTATGTATAGCTTGCATAGTACATCTTAGGATACATGGAAAAGAGTCTTAACCTCCCAAACAAAGGTTTGAAGGGTTCTGTTTATCTTGTTTCTTTAGAAGAGTTTGTTGAAGGTATCTAAATCTATTTTGACTAAAAGTTTCTTTTTCCCATTTTAAAGTCTTTCTCTATTATGTGGCATTTACTTAGATATTCTGCCGTTAAGTCTATTCACCATCACTTTTTTTTGTCTCTGGATTGTTTTTCTTCTTCTGTAATTAGCTTTTCTAATGTGTAGATTGTCCATGTATGTTTCATCTCTATTATGATACACATATTTCTACGCACCTTCACCACTTGTAATCCTGGGTTTGTCTTCTAATCTATTTAGATATCCAAGTACAAGCATGAGGTCCCTGGCAATTGCCTTGTAGTAGAAACTGGGTAGGGTAAGGGGCATCTTCTTTCGTTAGGTAGGAAAATGTTGCCAGACAACAAAAATGGAGATTTGGAGGCATAAAGCAATAACGTTCTGAGATGCTTGTTATTATCAATACCAAGATTCTTAACTCCTTTTAAAAGAATTTATTTTGAATCACTTGAGCTGTTTGATGTTTGAAAATGTAATGCTTAATGAAAGGCAAAAAGTTAAGGTCATAAAGCATGCAGATATACCAAGCACTCATGGGTGGAGTTGTTAGGGCATCTTCTCTTCAAAGGGAGGTCAAAGGTTCACATTACCAGCAATGCTTGTTTATCTCAGAAAAAAAAAGCATGCAGATAAGCATGATTGTTACTCCACATTGCCTCACTTTATTGTCTAACGCTTACTCCTCTGAAAATCGTTGCCCTTTTTTTGTTTCATAATGATACACTTCATGTACTTGAAACTGGTCTGATATATCCTTGTAAATTAATAAGTACAAACTACGCGACGAGATTTCTGTTTAATTTTGCTTACTTTTTTCGTGGAATCTTGCATGAACATATAAACTTTTGTGGGTTCCATAGAGACCACTTCTCGGAGACGAGAGTATTAGAAGGAAGATATGATGAAGGACAACTTCATGGTTAGGACTTTCTAAGTTAGGGATATGTCTGGATGCTTTAGCGATGTACTCCTATCTTTCATAATACAATGATGTGGCTTATTTATATACAGTAACTCTCTTGTACCATAACTAAGCTCAAATTGCTTGTATTCAGCTTTGGATTGATCGTGTTGCAAGGTTAGATATGAAAAGAACTTTCATATTTACGCTTTTGGGATTTTCACTGGTTGGTCCGACATTGCACTACTGGTAATAACAAACTACATTTCAATTAAAGGTAGTCTAAATAACCATGTCTAATTGCTGTCTCAGACAATTTGCTTTCCAAGTGGCTAATCAATGAGACAGCTGTCGATCTCCTAGTCTTCTTCCATTAGTCTTCTTAAATACTGGTAAATAGTAGAGGCTTAAGGCGCACGAGATTAATTAGATCTTCTTTCTCAATTATTTTGTAGGTACCTGACTTTGAGTAGATCGGTAACCCTGACTGGGGCGGGAGGTGCACTCATGCGCCTCTCGCTTGATCAGGTAGCTTTTGTACTTCCTAGCGTAATTCCTGGTTTAAATCATTATCCATCCTAATTTTTCTGGTTTTGTTGAACTTCTTATAGTTTATTTTTTCTCCTATTTTCATTGGAGTCTTCTTATCCATGCTTACGATCATGGAGGGTAGGCCTTCTCAAGTAGTGCCTAAGCTTCAGCAGGTGAACATTTTCACTTGGTTCCTTGCTAGCATCTAACATTATACAGCTGACTTAGTGAATTAAAAGATAACACCTTTTCTCTATTCTGGAGTAGTTAACTTCTTTTCTCTATGCAGGAGTGGTTTTCTTCAGTTCTTGCAAATTGGCAGCTATGGATACCCTTTCAATTTCTAAACTTTCAGTTTGTTCCACAGCGATTTCAGGTTTATAAGGGAAAATGCTTTTCCCTTTTCTCTTAAATCTTTTATTAGTTGTACTCCTACTCTGATCTTCTACTTAGGTGCATATGAGAAGTGTTTTAAATCATCTAGGTCTTTCCCATAGACTCAAGCTTCTTGTATTTAACTTGGGTCTGGTTTTCTGCTTTTTGTTGGCCAGGTTCTAGGTGCCAATGTTGTAGCCCTTGTGTGGAATGTAATTCTTTCCTTTAAAGCTCACAAAGAAGTTGTTCTGAAATAGGTATGGTGTTAAGTTATTTTAGTATGACGGACTATTATTAGTATCACTCTTTCAATTATATTCGGATAATTGCTTTAGGTGTTTTCCCTGCTTTGAAATAAAACGTCAGATGCTTGTTTAGGGAATGTCGGATTTCGTGTAAGCATTTAATTCCAGATTATGGTAAATTAGCTATATCTTGTATAAGTATTTATCCTACTATGTGCATTGTATTGAAAGAAATACACATACCTCTCCTGCAATTTGAAATTTTGGTTACATGCTGATCCTTTTGGTTGGAGCCTGAAAATTAACTCAAGGTAGCATATACAAATTTCAGAAACTGTCAGAATGAACCTAAGGGTAGGATGTTAATACCTGGATGATCCTTATCAACATACAAGAGTTTTAATCATTTAGACAAACCTCTTCTTTTTCCATATCCGGGCATATGATTCTTCCGTGATATAATGATAGATGGGATAAGAGGACTTGGGATCCCATTGACTGATGAAATGTGGACAGGGTTATTTGCTCTGGGTTTGTTCGTCATAGTCTGCATATGATACTTTCTTTGGGTTCTTTGAGACTTATATTCTTCCCTTGCCAGCTTAAGAATGAGGCATCCGCATATACTATTAGGTATATGGTACTGGTTGTAGGTAATTCTGAATCCCTTAGCATCAACAAATGTTAAGAAATAAATATTTTTGCGAAGATAATGCCTTCATCTCCTTTCTCATTTTCTCTCTTTTTTTTTTTCATTTGAGGTATTAGAATCTAATATAATTCAAATGTTTTTGTAAAATTGCTGAAATGACTTAAAGGAGCATCCACTGAGAGCATCGATGAGTCTTTTGAGTACAGGGTAGCTGTCTGCTGGGATGTTCAGGGATGCGATCGACAAGCAATTTCACCTGAAACTTGTGTTTGAACTTGTGTGAACTTGCTCTTGTCTTGAAACAGAAACTGCGCCAATATGAAAGTCACCCTAGCTTTGCTGGCTTGTCAGAATACCCAATAGGATGATTTTTCAAGTTGCTCGTCTGCTAAGTTATTGAGACTATAGATCAGCTGATGATTCTGAAGATGATGAAAAAGGTTTTTCTCCTCTTATTCCATGATGGATGACTGAAGTCTGCATCTTTTCGACTTTAAGATTAATTTTGATAAGTTTGTCAACATCTTCTCAGTAGCGGATTGATATTATAATATAAGTCCTGGCTTCACTGTTGAAGTTTGAAATAAGGCCTTGCTAGGTAATGTGTTGGTATCTTCTCTGTACAAGCATGGAGATTGGAGACTGCTAATTATTGTTGACAAACGCAATCAAAAGTTCTTTTCTAATTTATGTCTGTTTTGACATACTTTTCACAAAATGACTTAGGACGTGTTTATTTTGGTATTAAATTGATTTTTTAGAAGTGAATTTTTAGAAAATAAAATTTGTAGTTGAAATTGAGTTTGATAAAAAGTAATTTTTGTATTTGTTTGTATTAAAATTGAGTTTAAAAGTGAAAATTTTAATTATAAAGTTAGAATTTTGAAAATAAGTTTTTGGTGAGAAAAATTTAGTTTAAATTTTGTGTTTATTTTAGTTGAAAAGTGAATTAAACATTAAAAGTGAATTTGGAGTGTAATAAACAAGCTCTTATTATTAGTTTCTGATATCTGTATTTTTGACATATCTTTTTTATATATCCCTCGAGGGATCTACTACCCACTGTACAGAAAGTAGTGACATATACATATCTATAGATTTTATCGAGCCGTCCACGTAAGCAGAGTGGTTCCTGCATCTACGGCTCGGTGATGAAGACAAAATAAATAAAGCTGGTAGAGTGAAAACACCGGCTGTTGTCAGTTTGTTGGCGTGGGCCGTTACTGGGCCAAGGACGGTATCTGTTTCTTAGGTCCCTCCATGTGTTGACCTTTCCTGATCATTATATTACTAGTACCAGCCAAAAATAAAATTAGAAAGCAAATCATAAAAAAAAGGGAGTAAACGAATAGCAATCTAATTTAATGCAGCATAAAATTTCAGCAATATTAGACATTTAAAGAAGTCAAGTGTTTGAGGGATTAAAAAACAAAAAAGCAGAGATTTTCAAAACCATAGTAGATTCTTATGGAATTGTTAAGTTCTTAGAGAGATGAATATTACTATATTGTGACCTTACATCTATTAATTTTATAACAATATTAAATTCTGATATTCTATAACTTGAAATGATTCATGATATTAGATTTAGATGCTCAATTATAGTTCTGATAGAATCTTTTTATTTAAAAATTCTATGCTTTCTGTGTGTGATAATTTGTTATATATTATATTATAAAAAGTGGATAGGATCATAAAATTAATTATTCAATAAACTATTTTAGAATCGATTAAAATCAATAATTGTGACATTCTATTTCCTAAATAGAATCTTATAAAAGAACTGTATATGTTGGATGATGGAATTATAAAACAGGAAGATTTTTAGAGGAAGGTTCCTAGAGATCTGATTTTTTGTTACTTGAAACTTGCTGAAGGAGCCACCTGATTCACAGGATGGAAAAATAAAGTTGAGAGAATCTAAAAAAATAACTTTTATTCCCATCTTATAATTTTGCCAGCTCAACACTAATAACGCCTTCCTCCGTTCTTCCCTTCCTAGAAGTTTCATTTCTTTAAGCAACACAAACACATCAATATAAAATTCCTAGACATTACATGACGACTTTGTTCTTATAACAAGTAGATGGCAATAATATAACAAATAATTAAAAAACAAAAGAAAGAAATATATATTCATTCATTCATTCATTCGATCTAGGTTAGCATGTACACCACATGCCACTGCCCGCACCATGCGCTGTACACCCAATTCCATCTGATCAACAAACATGTAACGACCATTGAGGAAACCACTGATCTAACCCTTCAAAAAAAACAAAAAACAACGAAATCACATAACGCTCCATGACTCCAGCGTTGGGAAGCTTGGATACGGTTCGTATTCAAATCCGATCGGTTGGTTCTGAACCGTGTCCTGTCCAGCAAAACCGGTTCCAGCTCCCTGAACTGAACCGGCTAACATAGCACGATCAAGGAGAAACGCTGAAGTGTCGAGCGTTGGCAAGCAACCCTGTGGTATCATACTACCGATAGTAGTACGATTCGATACGATCCGTTGTGGTTCAGGTTTAATCACCTGTTCTGTTTGGTCTAGGTCACTGCACCGGACTCCGGTTACTTGTTGGACCATCTGACGGAAGTTGGATGGGTCAGCTGTGATGAAGGTTGTCGTATTCTTCTTGTTTGCACGAGACTTTCTCTTTCCAACTTTGCCGGTCGGTCCAGGTACAATCGAGTTGTTGTTTCTTCCCGACGATAACCTCTTTGTTTCGACACGGTTATTGTTGTTGTTGTTGTTGTTAAGGATTTGTAGAAGTGTGTTGTTGTTGGTGTTGGTAGGGGTAGTGGAGAGAGGAGAGTTAGCAGCAGAGCAATTGGAGTTGTTTGAAGAGTCTTCAGAGATGGAGATTTGTAAAGCACGAGTGAGAGCTTCGGTTTCTCTAGCGAAGGTATCAGGAGCGAAACAGGAGTACGCTGACCACTGTTCAGGTAAACTCGAAAACTTGTTCTCGAACGCCATTGACGAAGAAGTTGATCTTGTTTGGTTGCTTTGTTTATTGTCTAGGGTTCAAATTTTGGAACGAAGAGAAGGAGAAAAAAGTTAGGGTTTGTTTGAAGCAGGTGGAGTTGGAGAAGAAGATGGAATTAGCTAGGGTAGGGAATGAAAACGGATTATAAGTAACGGAGAGTGAGAGGTGAAGGTGTGAGCGAGATTAAATAATAAGGCGGTCAAGAGAAAGCGCGTTTCTGGGGCCACGTGTTGTGGGGTCCATATCTGGCGACGGTGGTAGGAGTGCAAGTTTGTAGTATCAACTATCATCAGCCTATAATATTTGCGTCTTAGTTTGCATTCATTAGAGCTACTGAAATTAGTTTAAGATTATTCATTGTAGTGTGGCTGTCGACATTTTAGACTTGTTTATTTATTTGTTAAAATTAAAATTTTTAAAACACTTTCAACATTAAATTTATATTTTATTGATTAAATTTAGTTTAATAACAAATAAACAAGTCCTTTGTTCGGAATAAAATTATTGAAGGACTTGAATGTGTTAATCTCTAAGTTCGAAGCAGTATAACGCAAAGTTGACTAAGAAGACGCGTAGTCAGCGGGTCCACGCGGGCAGTAAAATCAGATGAGAGTGGAGTGCTTATTTGCATGCATACACAAATTATTCTCACATCTTTTGCATGTGATGTGTGAATCTGAAGCAACAATAATACTCCGTTCTCGCGCTCTACAAAACAACCAACAATTTCTTTCATTTTCATTTCCAATTTTATTACATAATCAAATTAGTTGTAGCTTCGCTATACGTTTCCTTAAAACGTAGCAAACTAAAACAGTTAACCATACCCAATTTAAGACCAATTAAATTTTAACCAATAAAAGAAGTGTGTATATATCGCAAGCGATGACGTCATCGTTGAATTGGACCAGGTCATTGCTTACGTGGCAGTCAATTATGTGTAGAATATGATGGGGTGGGACGGTGAAGTCATACAACTCTTCACCTCACCGGATCCAAAAACTTCTGATAGCGACTCGGCGACTTGCGCAACAAGGTATCTAAGCCGTTGATAAAAAGAAAGAGATAAACTTAACGGTAGCGATTGGATAAAGGGAGACGGCCCGCGTGATCCGTCAGTTGATTGGAACTGTGTTTTAAGGAAAATTTTTATTTGGTGTACTCGATAACGTAAGACAAGTGTAAGCATGACGTCGTAGATGATTAGAGGTTCCCGTTGCAGTAAAATAGTAATTAGAATAAATTAAAAATCTTTTTCAGTTATTTTAAAAAAAAATTCAAATAAAAAAATTAGAACTAAAATTTCTATATATGAAAATAAAGTTTTAAATTTTTTGTGTAATTAAAATATATGAACCGTTCAGAATTCAAAATTTGAGGAAAGAAAGTAAAATTACGAATGTTTAAAATACGCACTTAGAATTAGATGCGATCACTATTAGCCTGTTTAGATTACGTTTACCATTGCTTGTTTACTTATCATTTCAAAATTATTTTTTAAATAATTTTATTTAAAATATAAAATATATATATTGTAAAATGTTCATAAAATATTTTTATTTATAATAAATAAAATTAAGTTCATTTCTGAAATATTTTTAATAATTTTTTATTTCAGTAAATTTTTATTTCATTAGTATTTTTGAATATTCCATTAGACGATGCTAGCTAATTTTTCAAAATATTTCTTTATTACTTATTGCAGGCTTTATTTTTTACTTCAGTAAAAAATTAAAATCTCACAATAGCTTCAAAACTACATAATTAATTTATCTATATTAAGATTTAATGAATAGTATTTTATATATCTTAAGCTAGAATTAGAATATTTAAAGTACTAATGGCTACTGATAGAAAAGATGAGCTTTAACTATTTTTGTCAAATGCTCAAATAATTAGATAAAAATCATAGGCATATACAAATTATTACATTTATAAATTTGCATCTATAGGTAGAAAATTTTGACTCTTATTATATCTTAGATAATAAATTATGTATTCTAACATTAGCATAATATAATTAGAATCTTTGTTGTATATATCACATTAATATTGTGAAATACATGGATAGTTATTCAAAAATCAGGTATAAATCACTAATCAGTGTAGTGTTTTACAGTCCATATACGCTTAACTACTAAATTGGTGAAATTAATACTACAATAATTTTAGTACAAAAAATAAATGATTTGACTTAATTACGCCTTAAAATAACTTTACTTAAATACTCATGCTAATGGTTACCAGCCTACGAACCATATGAACTTTGACTATTTTTTCTAGTATTTTGTCACAAGAAAATGGTATGCAATACATAGGCGTGACAATTTGGATTGATGGATCAATTTTGAATCGATCTATTTAATAATAATATTAAATTCTTTTAATTTTAACCCAATTCAAAATTTTATACGGATCAAAATTATTAATTTTAATCCAACTTATCTAATAACCGGATCAAATTTTACACTTTTAAATTTAAGTAAATTATAAAATCAGCTGAAATAAAAGTGCATAATATTTTTTGTGAATAGATATTGTGAGTATATGTCAAAATTTGCATTCTTTAATATCTTTATCAGTTATTAGAATGTTCCAAAAAAAAAATTTATTTTTATTTTTAAAAATATGTGGTGACAGAAATTTTATAATTATAAATATATAGTAATACTTCGATAAAAATTTTGATAAATATAGCTAGCTGATAAAATTTTAATAAAAATTTTTCTAAAAAATCAAAATTCATCATTAAAGAACACCTGCATAGTAATACTTTCGATAATATTATAATTCTCGTTTTATACTATTTTAATAAGATATAAACAAAATAATTAATTATAAATATAATATAATTTAATAATTTATCAATTACTATTATCGATTTGTTTTTATTGCAAAGATTTTGTTACATTAATATTTTGTTATACCGTAAGATAAAATTACGAAAGAATTGTTCTTTCAAAATTAGCAACTCGGATGGATGGATAATCAATTTTGGATTGACGCATTTAATAATCTAATTAAAATTGTTCAATCCTAACCCAACTCATATATATATATATATATATATATATATGGTGGGGATAGAGGCACCACATCCTTAGAGGCACCTTTCTTAAAAGATGCATAAAAATTTTTAAATATAATCTCCACCGTTGGATATGAAAAACTATGAGTTATAAAAACGGCGACAAAATTTTAACTCAATCGGATCATAAATTGATCTCCATCAAATTTATTGATCAAAATGACATAAAAAGAAAAAAAGAACATCTTTATCAAATTTATTATTTATATCATTTGATTAAACGCCGGATGGAAATCGATTTGTATTCCGATTGACTTGAAATTTTATTAGTATATTTTTTACTAATAGTTTTTTATATCTAACGGTGGAGATTGAATTTGAAACTTTAGATTGAAAAGAGTGCCTCTAAGGATGGGGTGCCCCTATCCCCATCCACATATATATATATTTATAAGGTGCCCTTAAGGATGGGGTGTCTCTATTCCCATCCATATATATATACGAGTCAAAATTTTCAATCATAACATAATTAAATGGGTTGATTTTGGATTAATATTTCAAACTGGATCATATATTATCACTCCTAACAATACAATTAATAATTTAACCTTAAAATAATAATAAAATATTCTCCTTTTTCGAAGTAATAAAGCTAATAATTGGGCTACATTATCTATCTCATAATTCAAATTCAAATATTGTTTATGCCATGTTAAATCTCACAAGATCATGCTAATATAGATATATGGAAGAAGATTACATGTATTGCCATATAAAATGCATATTTGTTCATATAAGATGCGTAAAAATTTTAAAATTTAATTTTCATCGTTAAATATAAAAAAATATGTTATGAATACGCCGATAAAATTTTAGCTCAATTAGATTATGAATTGACTTCCATTTATTTATTTTATCAAGATAATAGAAAAAATTAGCAAAATATCGGATGGAGATCGAATTATAGCCTGACTGAACTAAAATTTTATCAATGTGTTTATGATTCATAATTTTTTTAATCTATTTTATATGGGCCAATATGTACGGTGAGTCTAAGATAAAAATGTATATATATTTTCTTCCTATAAACCTATAAATACATTAGATAAAGCAGTCGGCACTATAATAATACGTCTCTTCTACTTTAATCTGGATCATTTGAGTCTAGTAATCCTTTACATTGTGTTGCTATCCTATTTTTACATTAGATGAAGTCACATTAACATATATTAACAAATATAACATACCCCTACTTATTTTGACCAATTTTATTTGCCGTACAGGTCCGGGTTTTAATTATGTAGAAAATAATTGTTTATTTATTTTATTATTATTTGATTGACTTAAGAGTCACGAACTTATCTTGCATGCTCTTTTCAAGTAAAATATTATCGTATACAGCTAAGCGAGCATTACTGAATTAGCATAAGTCAATGCTAAACATATATTGACTTGTCTCATCGATAGCCTGAAATCTTATATATATTTTTTATAATGTTTTTAGACTTCGAACGAGTCAATAATACTTAAAGAAAACTCACCATACGGGTTGTTAATTTTTGGTTTAAACTTTTAAGATAATGAGATCTTTGTGGGGTACCAAAGATTTAAAAGAAATTAAAAAATGCTTATAAAAAATATTCAAAAAATATTTTAAAAAAATTTTAAAATAAGTTTCATTTTTTTTATCATGAAAAATTTTAGATTTATAATATTTTGTATTTTTTAAATTAAAAACTTTTACAAAATATAAAAAAGTTAAAAGAAACAAAATAAAAGTTACTTTCAAACGCATGAGATTTCGTTTTCCAGAATTTTTTTTTAAATTTTTAATTTTACATTTTTTAAAATATATTTTATAAATATTTATAAAATTTATTTAAAATTTTAAAAAATATAAAAAAAATTTAGCGTAATAAAATTTTTTTATTACATACTTTTATTTTTTTTTAAAATAAAAAAATAAAATTTATTTTAAAAAAAGTAAAATATTTTTTTATTTCAAAAAAATTCTATTTTATAAATACTTTCAAACGTTTCCTAAATAAAAAAAATACTTCGTATAAAAAAGGTTCAAATCTGAAAACGTGATTGTTCAGTCAAAAGTTTCCACTACAACAATCAGTGGAGTTCATATATTTAAATGAATGTTGATGAGTATTATTTGGTCATGTATCTTGACTGAAAAAGACTCATTTTGAAAAAAAATTAAAATTTGATTAATATAAATTTCTCTTGATGAATTTGTCAAACGAACATTCTGATTGTTTGAATGTGAACCATTAGCGGCTTTGAGTTTGGGTTCAATATTTTTGTTGATAATATTGACCTTTTGAAACATTGATCAATCAATGCCTCGCGATTAATTAACACTTTTTTATGATATAATACAATTAAATAATTTGACTAGTGCTCACTTTTAAGCTTCAAAATTGTATCAATTTTTTTAGATGATATCAACTGCTCAAAAATGCCTGATCGTAATTAATATGAAAACGTGTTTTGAATGTTTCTTTAATTAAATTTTTCGTAACTGAAATATAGAAAATAAAATTTTTTGATAAAAATAAAATTTAATTTTTATATTTTAATTATTTTTTAAAATAAATTAGAAATTAAAAAATAGAACCGTATTGAAAAATATGAAAATAAAAAAATTAAAACTAAAATTTAATGTGTTGATTGAAGTTTTTAATTATTTATAAATAAAATATATGAAATATTTCAAACTTTAATTCTGATATAAAAATTGGAGTTTAAAAAGATTAAGAGCAAGCTGAATAATCCGAGATCATGCATATGCTTGGGCCGTACTGGGCTTTCAGAGTGGACATGATTATATATGGGCTTTCAGGCCCTTAGCATTTTCAGAGCGCCTGCTAATGAAATTATAAATATATGGAAAATTAATCATGCATTACAACTTTGCACACCAAGTTTTATCAAACCAAAAGGAACAAATATTTTATGCAAAGCGTACGAAATTCATTCAACATCAAACAGTTAAGTATTAACTCATTCATCAGCATAGATTTCATTCTAGTTCACCATACGATTTAACTATGCGTCTCAGTTAAAAAACATGTTCTAACATGAATCACACTCATTCTAACAAGAATTATAGCTTATAACTTTAATTATATATTCAAATGAAGGATCAATATAAACATTTCATATCGTGTTGCTTTATGTTTTCCATATTACTATAAATCTTTTATGTAAAATGTACCCCAACATTACATAAGTTCAATTTTTATTGGAATGAATTTAAGGCATGTTTCAAGGACTATTTGATTAAATACGCCACCTCTGGCTCGAATTTATAAAACTATCTTTTAAAAATTTAGCTAATTCAGTATTGAAAAGTTTTGGGTAACTACCGTGATGCTTAACCGATTTTTCAATCATAGACTAGAGTATTGAACATGACTGTCTGGTATACGCTAATTCAATAGGGACTCTTTAGGAAGAGAATGTTTCTAATTAACAATCATATCCATCCTCTAAGTTTCATAGGACGTATGCCTTTTACTAATTGATCGGTTAACCTTCAATTTTAAAAATTTTGGGGCATTTTCTCTTTATAAAAATTGAATAGCAATTTGATCTTACAAATTGCCATAAATTTTTCAGTATTTTGAATATTATGTAAATTATAGTTGATATTGTCAACATTTGTAAACAAAAAGCCTATAAATGATATGATTGTAATTTACTCTCATCTGAAGCATTCTCTGGAAAATAATTCTAGTCATTATTAATGTCCTAACTTTTGAGTATTTTTAATTTGTAACTACATTGTGATATGTACAATCATTATGTGTAATCTTTGTGCGACACTTATGTGGAACATGTGTTTGTGCCCTACACAATTGGATGAATTTTAATGTAGTATGTTAAATATTATAAATATTGAAATATAGTGTGTTAAATGCATCTAATAATTTGTGAAACAATCATGCTTGTCCTCTATCTGATCATGTATTTTTCTGATACTTTACTGACCAAATTTTTTTTATCATAATTAAATCAAATTTCTAATTAGATTAAATCTTGTAGGACCAAGGTAAATCTTTCTCAAATCAAAACTCTTACAATTATAGTTAATATACTAATTAAAGCATTTTAAATGTAGGTTAGGAGAGATTAATCCTTATAAATTTGAATGTCGAAATAGTCTGTCGGAATTGTGATATTTATAAGTTATGTTCTATTAATAGTTGGTATTATAAATAAAATGACAATCTGGTCGTAAGTTATGTTAGCGTTCTTTTGTTATCAATTTAGGTGATTGTCAATGCCAGTTAAACTCTTGGCCAGTTGTTAAAGACATCAATGAGGAGATTACTTTCTAAGAGTTAAAATAAATTTTGAAATTATTACAGATCTTTATATTAATGGCACCAGTTGCTGATTGAAAAAAAGCTATATTAAGACCATTTGTGTCTTTAAATAGCCTTAATAGAGTTTTTTCAATTGGTAACTAATGTCACTCGTATAGGATATTAGAAAAAATTTCAGAAGTTATTGCAACTCATAAAGGATCAATCCTTTTCAGTAGCGACATAAGAGCTTTTTATTACAATGCAACCTGTGCGACTTTTTTTTGTAAATATTGATTTTAGAATTGTATATGTTGATACTTTGGGTGTAATGAATGCATCAAGTGAATTGTTGTTAATTATGAGTATTTATTCTCATATGATATCATTTGTGCCACCATGTGAGACCTATATTGACTACATTTATATATTTACATATTTCAAGTTAAAAACTCTTATTTGTCTATTTATTATTTTATGTATTTCCTATTTATCAATGTGCGACTTTATAGGACCCAAAATATGAGCATTACATATTTACAATAATTAGAAATAAGATAATATTTGCATATTTATATTTCTAAAATATAAGATAATATAACATGTATTTTAAGTAAAGTTCAACTTAAAATACCTTTTTTTTCTTTACGAACTTGTGCGATCTATATTATGAATGTACAACCATGTGCGATCAGGAACCATCTATTGTTTGGTATTGGATGACCTCCAGGTTACATGTGCTTCAATTGATCCAATGATGATACATCTTTTACCAATATGATCCTTATTTATCAGTGTACGATCTTATGCGACCAAGAAGCATCCATTGCTCAGAATTGGATGAGCTTTAAGTTGCATGTGCTTCGATTGGCCAAATAAGGAAGCATCTTCAAAAGCGCGACTTTTATTTATCAATGTGCGATCATATGTGACCACGAACTATATAGTAATCTTTTCTTAGAATGCAAGATGGTGCACATTCTTTGCTCATTTTTGAAAAAGAATATGAGCTATTGGTTGTAGATGAGGAAGCGTCTTTCATCCGTACAATTAGGAAGCATCTTCCACTATGCAATTCATACTACTCCTTTTAGTTACCATATATCTTTCGATTGCAAGTGTAAAGAAACTTATTTGAGGAAAAAAATGAGATACTATGTTAGAAATTAATGATTAACACTTTTATTACACCCGTTAACACAGACACTTACTCAACCAACTATTATACTTACTATCTTATAAATTTAAAATAATACATAATAAATACTAATAATCTAATTTTATCCATAATAAATGATCAAAATAAGGTCGTACTTAGTCTACGAACAGAAGCTTTGGTATGTAGTGTGCACCACTATGTGTGCGACCATTATGCAACACGTATGCAATTTTGTGTGACTATGCGATCCGATCTGTTCCTACCATCGTTAACATTATGTCTTCTCTATGTCTCAAATAAGTATTATACTATATTATTTTTCTTCATCTCTTTGTGTCAAACATGTTCGTCGGCTCTAAAAACTTTATGGAAAGCTATAATCCTCGATAGAAAGACAAAATTTAAATAAAAAAGAATGTTAAAGATATCTCGACGTACCTCGTGAAGCCATGTCATGTCCGCATAGCTATTGATGAACTCAAAGTTCGAAAGCTGACAAGGTCGAGATCCAACTAGAAGTGTTCAAACGGAAAAATTTAAAGAGTGGGTTTCTAAATAGTTTGAGCGGAGAAAACCAAGCAATTTTAGAAGATCTGAATCAAGAATATTTTGATCACTTGACATCAAAAAATGACTAAAAATTTTATTTTAAAAAAGTGGTTTAGAAACACAAAGTGTAAGTGGACAAGGCCTATTTAAACAAAAACCTCATATTTTAATTACTCCTAAATTTTACTTTTTCTTTCAAATTTTGAATTTGCTATTTTGTATATTTTAGCTATCATTTTGAACTCCAAATTTATTTCCTTACCGAAATTAACTTGAATAAACTTCTATTACGAACTCTACATTATATATTTTAATTATTATTCTGATCTTTATTTTTATTGATATTTATTTTTCATAGAACTTTATTTTTGTAAAACTCGTTTTTGCGGAGCTCAACATGTGATGGAAACATGCAATTAGAGTTTTATAATTTATTAATTAATTTAGTGATTTTTAAATTTAATTTGGGATAATAGTTTTAACTTCTTAATTTATCGTTTCTCCGATCAGTTAAATTCGAAAAAATGTTTATGAAATAGAATTTTTTAAAATAGAAAATATTTTTCTTTTTTGAAAAACGAGTCCTATTTTTTTACTTTTAAAAAAATAATAAAAATATGTAATAAAAAAATCTCCGTAAATTTTTTTTATATTTTCTAAATTTTTAAATAAATATTTAAATATATATTGAAAAATATTAAATAAGAAAAAGTTAGAACAGCGTTTTTGAAACGCTCTCGAGAAATCTTTTCTTCTGTTTCATAACCCTCTTCTTACTTTCTCTCTTCCCCCAACGAGCACGAAGCCCTAGATCTCTCTCTCTCTCTCAAATGGTGAAACCAGCTGAAACTTCAGCAATGGAGGCCGACCCGAGTGATCCCTCCTCCGCCGGCGATACGACCAATCCAAAGCTCTCCGTCAATGGTTCTCGATCACATCCAATCATATTGGTTTCGCCATCGATTTTTCTGTGCTTTTGCAATTGATTGATTTTTGTGTTCGTGCGCTTGCAGTGGTAGAGCTTCTGAAGACAGCACAGATGCAGCACGGGCTGCGCCACCGCGACTATACTCGCTATCGGTACGATTATATTATTCAAATAGAAGAAAATTATTGATTATTGATAATATAAGCTTTGGTCTTTTCAATTTGTACGAGAAATGTGATCTTATTGCATGTATCACCTATACGTACACCGTTCTCTACTTATGAAAATGCTGCATTGGTATGTCCTATTTCATTGCTTTAGTTGCATTAGTATTATGTTCGTGAAGTTGAGTATGGGTGAAGTTGTTAAGACATTTTCATTGAATGTAAGTAACTTCATAAATTTGTTTTGTCACTACTAAAAGTTGGTCGTGGCGCTTGAAAGTTGAAGAATTGTTGTTTTGTCTTGCAGAAGATACTGCACTGCACGATTGAGAAGGCTATACAAGTCACTAAAATTTACTCATGGCCGTGGTAGATTCACACGGAGAGCCATTACTGAGTCTATCGTGACAGATGTTAGGTTTGTTTCAATTTAGCTCTCTCTCTAACTTCTGTTTTTGCAAAAATTTCTTCTCTTCCTCTCCGTGAGTGGACCAGAATGTTCTCTTGCTTCAACTGACTTTTTACTTGTTTCTTGTAACAATACCATAAAACTAGTCAGAAGATGAAAAGGAAGTCGCTGCTTAGGTTATTCAGTTGCTGGGTTTGCAAGTAGGAGAGAAATAGCAATGTGTGTTTTACTTATCAGCTTATGTTTATTTATATATTACCTATTTTAAAATATGCCTGTCACGAGAGAGTTAGTCATCATGAAACATGGAGTGCTCATTTGAATATGGAGGAGGTAGATGCAAAAAAAGCTATGCCGTAAACATGCATCTCAAGTCAGTGCATGGTTAAATCTTGAAATGACTGAAGAATTATCTTGTAAGGAGAAAGGGTTTTGATCTGACCATTGTTCCTTTTTATTCTGATCTAGGTTATGCTTGAAAGAAGTACGCATTTACAATTTTATGCTTTATACAGAACTGTGTTCAACTTTAATTTTCACCAAAGTGAATGAATTGTATGTCTCTTTCACATCAGAGGTAACCAAATGCTACCAAGACTATTTGCATCCAGAGCTCTGTAACAGTCTACTTTTTATGTTTAGTTGGTTTGCGTGGATTAACATAACTGTAAAATTTTAAAGAAGTGTTCTCTTTGGTTAACTGATTAAAATTTGCCCTAAGATAATGAAACGTTGAAAGACTTCATAGCATGCGTTTAGAAACCTGATTGATTCTACGTAGGTGTTCTTCCAAACTTACATAGACCCTTGTTTAGGCTTGCACGGTTTGATATTTCATAAAAGCCGATTCCTTATGAATGAAGTTGAATGTTTTAAGGTTTTAAACCCCAAGTCAATATAACTATTTGGTCAATGTCCAATGATGATTCTCCAGTCAGTGAGCAAAAATGTGTTTCACATGTCTGAGATTTAATGTAGTTCATCTCTAAGCTAGATTTTCTAGTTCTTAGAAACAAAGAAAGACCACCAACTTTGTGGGCATCCTTATTTAGGCTTCATCAGAGCAATTACTAATTTTGGAGTTCATTATTTGCCGTGCTTGATTTTGGCTAACTCAGTGATTGGTGGTTGCTAAAGGATTTATCTAGAAACAATGTCAGGACATCTACAATTCCTTTTAGTACATTGAAAACAATAGCATTATGAGCTTTGACTCTGTTGGCTTTGTTAGAGGGTATGCCATTGAAAGTTTCCAAGAAATAATATCTTCTGTGCCTAATTGTTGTTGTTACTTTGTGTTTGAGCATGCTATCTTATAAGCACGCATGAATTTTGTTAGGTTTCTCCATGTAGTCCTTTATATGGCTGAAAGAGCTTGGAGCCATGCAATGGAAAAAAGGCAGTTACCTGATGGACCAAATGCACGCCAACGGATTTATTTAATTGGTAGATTAAGGAAGGCAGTGAAGTGGGCCACACTTTTTTCTCAGTTATGCTCTGTTAAAGGAGATTCAAGGACATCTTTGGAAGCTGAGGTATGCTTCGAATCAATATTGCTCACAGGATGGAGATTGGTTGTTCTTGTGAAAACATAATCCTCTTGCCAAAATGCAGGCATATGCTTCTTATATGAAAGGCACATTGCTATTTGAACAAGATCAGAATTGGGAGGCTGCGTTAATGAATTTCAAGAATGCCAGGTATAGTGACATAGGTGCATAGAACTCTAGCATGTTCTTTTGCTCTCTATATTTTAAGCTTTATTCTTGGTTTTGTAAAACTAGAAACCTTATAGCCATCCCTTGTATTTCTGAGCAACATTATGTGGTTTGTACAAACAAAAGAACCTGGTGAATTAACTACTTGCTGTGTTTGGAGCAAGCTGTGGTTAACTTATCATGTCATTTCTTTTTTATTATAGACTGAATGTATTCTAGTGAATTATTATATCCTTATAAAGTAATATTTAAGTGAAAAAGAATATCAAGTGTAACGAGAACACTAATTCCTTGATTGGCGTCAAATATTGAGGTCTTCATTACATAAATGAAACAGGGATATAACATTAGTAGGAGTTAAGAAAGGCTATTAATTAATACCTCGGACTCATAAAAACTACAGCAGTAATATCTGTTTCCTGCAGTATGCATGTTTTGTAGGGAAAGAAGTGTTTGTATTCATATTTGAATATCAGGACTACATTGTTGTGCAAGAGGAAGACTGTACCTTTCATGGCAGTAGAATTAGGATGAATAAATAATTGAGGCTATATGAAAGCATCACAGCTGAAAGCAGCTCTACATTGCAAGTAGCAATGCAGCCTAACAGCAAAGCTTCTTGTGTTGCTAGTCATACTGCTGAGTGTTCCTGCACCAGCATCTCCAGCAAGTGCAGTTCTGGCATGAACCAAGAAGCTTACAAAGAGATGATTATAGTGCAATTAAATGAAGGCATCACAAAGCTAGGAAATCCTACAATCTGCCTATAGAGTTGACAGAACTACTAGGGAAGCAAATTCCAGTTTACAAGAATATTATATGATATTTCTTATTTGTGCTTTTATATTCCTTTTTTTAAACTACTTGATCAAATAATTTGTTTTCTTGCTGAAGACATTTGTAAACTCAGATTTGCTCCCAAAGACCTGACTAGAAGCTATTCAGAAGCAAATTCTGCAAATTCTACTTTCTCAAAGAATGCTATATAATGTATCTGATTTGTTAGTTTGAGCTATTTTTACTTGAATGAAGGATTCGTTGTCTCTCTATAGTGAGATGTTCTCTCTAGTTATAGTATGCTTTTGCAGGGCTGTATATGAAGAACTTGGGAAATATGGCAGTATAGAAAATCAAGTTCTATGCCGAGAACGTGTTGAAGAAATTGAGCCAAGTATTAGATATTGCTTGCATAAACTTGGGGAATCAAACATACAAACCTCTGAACTTTTAGATATTGGAAAGGAAGGGCCAGCCTTAGATCTTTTTAAAGCTAAATTGGAGGTAATGTAGTTGAGGAATTTCTTATTGTGCTTAATTTAATTTTTCAAACATGTTATTTGGATCATTGTCTTTGTTGGAATTTGACTTGTACGTGTCTCAAACATCTTTAACATGCACTGGAGATGGGCTAATTCTGGAATAACGTTGAAGTATATGAACAGAAATATAGCACAATCATAGGAACATATTACAAGTTAGTTCAACTTCTATTTAAACACTTTGGGCAGGCACTGTGACATGGGCCTCTTGTTAATATGTCCCAAGTTATTTGAAAGGCCATTTTCTCTTGTCATTTTCATACTGGGATGTCTGATGTATTCTGTTGTCAAAGTTTATAGAAGTACTAAATGATGCAATCTTCCCTTCCTATTCAATTTGCACTGTTGATATATGTCTTTTGACAAAGCAAATGCATTTTTTCAAAAGAAGCTCAAAATTGTTTTCGTTTGAATAATCCTTTCAATAACCTAGACTCCTTTTGTGGTAGACAGGACTGTTTTGGTATGCAATGGAAGGCCTCAAGAACTGTAAAATGCAAAAAGTTCTTTTCACTTCGTTAGCAGGAATAATCTTTTAAATGATTGGACTTTGACTGCAGTGCCTATGAAATTGAAAATTAATTAAAATCTCAGATTTGGCACTAAGTGCTTGGTTGGGGAAGCCATTTTTTGAATGCAGGAATTGTATGAATCCCAGTTCCAAGAGTGTTCTAACAGTTAAACATGTGTTTCAAGTATGCTTTACTTGATTTGCATTTGTGGAAAGTGTTTTTACGGTACCACCATACCAATGTTTTAGAAAATGCTATTCTTCATGGCCATTTAGGTTTGATGTATCATATGCCAATACATGGTAGAATGGACATTGACTTTGAAACATTAACTCTTACTAAGTATGTGATTCAACCATATATTGACACACCAATCTTGATATGCTTAACAGCAAAAAATGACCATGAAAGATAGCATTTCTCAATAATTTTTAAACTACTACTAGCTATATTCCATTCTTTATAAAAGAAATGTTTCACTGTGCTGGCTGCTAATTATCACTTTTAAAATGAGCATCTTGTTAAGCTATAGCATCACGCGTCCTACTTTTCAAGCCAAAATTAGCTCTACACAATCTATCACCTATGTATTCGATTTAATTTTTTGTTGTCGCTGAACGTTGCATTTAGTAAATAAGCTGGTGTCAATCTGTAGGCTGTCATGGCTGAGGCAAGAACACAACAGGCCGCTTCAATGACAGAGTTCAATTGGCTAGGTCATAGGTTTCCTATCAGCAATGCCAAGACCCGTGTGGCTATTCTAAGAGGTAGGTGGTGTTTTTTTTCCTTTGATTCTCTGGAGACAGTTTCAAAGCTGAACGTGATATGCTTGCTATTCAGGTTGAGTTGCTTACTTGATTTTCTTTCTATTTCTTTGCCCTTTATCTTTATAAAGGGTCTGTATCTTTTTACTAGCATGATGCTGATAGTAATTGACCCTCAGACCTAAGCCTAGAACCTATAACTGATAAAATGTTTCTAAAGACTATGCTTTTTGGTGGTGGATCAGTATTAGTAGCTGGAGGATTTATTTGTCACTTCTATTATGATGAGTTCACTACTCAGTCATTATAGGCAGAAATATTATATGTGCCGCAGCTGTATTTTGTGTATCGTTTTGCGTTAGATGCATGCGAAGAGGTTTCTTTTCTTCTTTATTAAAAAATATTATGTGGTACATCGAGATGGAAGAAGTTGGTATTTGTTGTATATCTGTTAGTAGTGCATGCAAGACTTCAGCCTGCGGTAGTTATAATTCTATAGGCAGACTCGTTAGAGAAACAAAACTTCAAAAAACAAATTACAAGGTTTATTTGATTTTTGGACATTCACATAACGGATCACTGCTGTGAAGCTTGGAAATTATTTTCATGTTATATGGTATTAGGTCACACATCAAGTATACTTTTGGACACATGAAAGCAACACTTTGTAATGAAACACTTCTATATCAACTCTTAATATGACGAGCAATTTCGAAAACTCGTGGGTTTTTTTCTATATATTCCCATTGCCTTTTACTTCTACTTAATTTTTGTACTTTTTTGAGCTTGCATTTGAAACCCTCAACCTCTCCTACTTGTTTTGTTGTACTTGATGTAGCTTGCTTTCTCATGATTTTATTTTGTTTCAACTGAATTAAGTTCATCTGACATGAGAAACTAATCAGCTCAGGAGCTGGAGAAAGATCTTCATGGTCCTGCAGCAGATATGCTTCCAGCAGAGAAACGGCTTGCAATATATGACAAGATATTTTCTGCGTACCATGATGCAAGAAGCTGCATCAGAAACGACTTGGTATGGAACGTTGGTGATTTGAACAGATACGTTAACTGCTCTTTTAGTGAAACTTCCATGTCTTGCTTTCTTATCTTCTGCTAGTTATGCTGATATTGGTCAAATTTCTTTCTGTTGTAACAGTGAAAAATTCTGACACAGTACCTAATTTTAGGCTACTGCAGGGAATGCTGAGAATGTGAAGGACAACTTAAATGGCCTTGACAAAGCAGTTAGTGCTGTATTAGGACAGCGTACGATAGAACGGAATCAACTTCTTGTCACCATAGCTAAAAGCAAATTCACAAAGCATCGAGATGACAATAGCGAGAGAGTAACAAAGCCGGAAGAGCTAGTTCGTTTATATGATCTTTTGATACAGGTACATGTGCTTCATTAAACCCTGTAATTCTTTGTTGATTTCTGGATATGTCAATAAATTCTATAGAGACTACCTTCTGGTAATGCAAATTAAATAAATGAGATTTCTTTTTTAATGTTGTATGACAGAATACAACTGACTTATCAGATCTAGTTAGTTCTGGAAGGGATAGAAATTCTGAAGAAATTGCATTCTCTGAGGAGCTTCTTTTCAAGGGTCTTGTTTTTCGTGCTGAGAGGTCTGTCTTGTTCCATTCTTTATTGTTTTGAATGATGTTTACATCTTATGTCAAAATTTTGTTAGAGGCCTTATGCAATGCTTTTACATCTATGCAAGCACAAAGTCCATTCACTTGCCTATTTCTCGTTTGAATTGTCAGAAATGAATGTACTTAAAACTTGATGCAGTTGTAGGCTTTGCATGCAGCAAAGGAAGATTATTGTAAAATAGATTGATAGCCGATCATGAGACTTCTTAATGCATCAGTACCTCTTATTGTACTGTAGCTTTCATATTTTACGTCTTCGGTTGAACATGTCGCAAATATGAATTATGGATGTCCACTTTATGTTCAGCCATCCTCAGCATGTACTCTTTGTTATCTGTATTCTATTCTTGGCCACTTAGATTTCAAGTCATGCAAATTTATTGCAGGTGTTTCTATTTAGCAAAATCTTACAGTTCAGCTAGCAAAAGAGCAGAAGCTTTTGTGTTATTTGGCCGTGCTCGTAAACTAGCTGAAGGCGCTCTACAGGAACTACAGAAAAGAAGTGATACTGAGAAGGTATGCTGCTATGACATATCCTGGGATTGCTAAGTAGAATTGTTTTGTGTTTTCTCAAGCTATGTATAAGTTCATAATCTAATTTTTTAGTAAGTTTTCTGGAAGGATTATAGTGTCAGTGTATCCAAAGAAACCTTTACATGCCTAAGGTATCTTTGGTAGTGTAACAGTTCAGAGTTCAGACTTTGTTTCATTTCATGCATCTGTTTGTAAAGCTTGTGACTGTCTTCTAAGTTGATTCTAGGCTAGTACTATGTTAACTAGAATGACAATGTGGAGATTGAAATTCTAAGTTGAGAAATTCATTGTCTGGGTGATATTCCTAATATTTTTTCTCCCCTCGGACAGGCATTAGTTAAAGATTTGAAGGCTCTATATGACAATTGTAGATCCAGTAGCTGTATAGAACATGCAACTGGAATCATGGAGGAGGAGAAGATTCCTGAGAAGCTGTCTAAAGGAGTCTCGACACTCACGTTGTCCGGGAATGCAAAGAAGGTATTCTCTCAAAAAGAAACCATTGTGAGCAATATAACTTTTGATATTTTGCTTTATATTCCTTGCTTTCTGGAACATATTTGGATAATGTTTAAAGAGTTTGTACAAGTCTCGACAATAATCATTATGCTGCAGTGGTAAGGAAATGTGTTCTGTGTTCTCCACATGAACCACAGACTTGGCAGAAGAAATGTTAGTTGAAATATGTTCGGAAAACCTGCCCTCCTTATAGAACTCATAGAAGGATTTATATTTTTCTCTAAAGCGTGAGGTTTTTCGTCTTCCAGGCACATAAGATCAACCATTAATGATTTAGCTTTTCCTCCTACAAATCTCTTTATCAAGGCTTATTCGTGCTGCAGGAAGATAAGTTCCTTTTGGATATGCTTGATGTCTATGAGTCAGCAGTTGGTGATCCTAACTCGAAGACTGTTCCTCGGATCGTGCGGTTTCCTCCACCGTTTCAATCTATACCCTGCAATCCAATTGTACTGGATATCGCTTTCAGCTCAATTGACTTCCCATCTCTTGAGAATAGAATCAAGAAGGACAAGAAGGGTATATTTAGCAGGCTATGGAGATGAATCACAGAAAGCTAAAGCTGTTTATTTTTTTCAAAGCCTGATAACCAAATCGAAGGGGTTTGTGTTGAATTTGTCACCAAGTATTGTAGGACAAGTGTGGGCGAACTAGAAAGAGCCAAGCTCTATGTGGCCTTAATTTTATCTTGGCGAAATTTATAGGGCTCTTAGTTTTTGGAACTAAGGATTCCTAGGCGCTATGTTGTTTTTCAGTTGTGCAAAAATTTTGCTCGTGAGGACCTGATTGAAATTTTGTATTCGCATACCACACTTGTTTAGGCGCTTGTAAAACCTTCAATCATACAAGAGTACTCCGTGAACACAGGATTTGGAGTTGGTTTTGGTACTATTGCTTCTGAGGTTGTTCCCATCTCAGAATGCCTTTTCTTCAGTTGTCCTACTTAACATAGGCAGTAATAATGTGAATTATCTATATAATTTATAGTTCGTGGAACTTCTAACATTGCTCAAACAAATTGCAAAATCTTCCCTCTAACAACGGGTTCTGCAAGCTGATAACATTGTGAAATGTTCAGATGAGAATAACATTCTCAAATAGCTTCTTGTTTCATCTTAACTTTTCATTTTAAAAAAAACTATAATGTCTATTCGTTTTTGTTTAATGAGTAATATGAATAAACTATATTATATACATCCATATAGGAACCATATATGTATACATTCAGTTTTTGTACACATCCGCGCACATCATTTTCTGACCGTTAGATCAGCCAACGGTTAGAAAATATGCATTCACAGTAGCATAATAAAAATTTACGTTATTATTGTAGCATATCCAATTTAGTCATTTTCTCTCTTGTTTTCTCATTTTCTTCATTCGTTGCCTTCTTCTTGCAGTGATGTTTCTTCCTCCTGCTCCCGATATGATCGATTTCCTCATGCCAACTTTTGTTTCTTTCCCATAGTTTTTTCTTCGTTCTTGTCCTTCCTTCGACCGTCTCTAAAAATTTGAGTCTCCCTCATCCGAAAGCTCTAGACCATATCATTTTTTCTACCTCGGCCTACAGGTGAAAATATAGGCCGGGCTAAACGGGCAGGCTCGTGGTACGGTCAAATGGTCAGGGCTTAGCCTAACCAGTCTGGTAAACAGTGACATGATCGAATTGGCTCGGCTTGGTCCTACAGGTAGTATTCGGCCGACCTTATCGCTCCGTTCGGTTACTGTTGATATTGATCAGTCAATATTGACTTAATCAACAATAATCGTTGACCAGATCAATTTTTAATTATAAAATATTTTTAAATAATAACAAATTAGTAAAAATGGATGTAAACCGTTTTCGGAGATGAGCTTGATCAGTAGAAACAGAGCCATTATGGAGGAGTTTTTGTTGATTAGATGGACTTGGTGGTACGAATTTTTTCATATCCATAGTATAAACAAACTTTTGCATTTACCTTTTGTTTCTAGAGATTTTGTTTTCAAGATTTCTGAAGAGGATGAAGGAAAGGGAGCAACAAGGTTAATCTATTTACGTTTAATTTGTTTATCCATAATTTGAATAGTGTTGATTGTTCTCTACTGATTTTTATTGATTTGGTTCTGTATTGCTAAATGTGTTTCATTCCAGCATTCAGCCAACAAGACAGTGATGTTAGAATTTTTTTTTTTCTAGTATTGCTTAGGATCATTGGATCAGTGCTGGCTCAAATAAGTTGGGGAAAGTCTAGCTGATGGCTTAGAGTATCTAAATTAACTAGGATTTGATATTTTTAATATGCTTTAAGGTTGCCAGTTGTGTATCGCCTGTACTTTAGTTCTATTGAGTTGCTTGTGCTTGTATTTTTCAGGGTTGAAGCGTTTATTTTTTTAGGATTGCACAGAAGTGAGCTCCGACATTAGCTCTTGGAGTGGGACTGGCTCAAATAGATTTACTGACTTTGCGATTTGAAATAAAATTTGCAAAAGACCTGAACACCTGAGCTTATGAAGTGGTCGTCAGGAAGCCTTGTGATGGGAAGTGATAGGAAGTCTTGTGAAATGCTCTACCTCATTGAATAAGTGAAATACGAATCTTAAGTGAAATCCAAACGGTTTAAGTGGTGTTGTATTATTTCCTGCCTATAACATGAACTGTTATGTAATGTGAATATCTTTTGTTAGTAATATTTCTGATATGAATGTGTTTTTCTTTATGAAAGGAATGTAAATGTCTAAGTGGAATGTGAATGAAAGTGAATGAAATATAAATGTCATTGATAGTGAATGAAAATACAAACAGTGGATGGAATATGAATGGCACAGACAGTGAATGCAATATATGTGTAACGAACTTAAGATTCTTCTTAAAACCAATTGGCTATGAGAAGAGTGAGCCCAAGTCTTTATGAATATCATCTTAGGACCATTGATAAGCAATGTGGGACTAAATCTTTCTTTAACACCTGCCCTCCAGCGGAGCATGCTTTTTTTTTTTTTTTTTTGTAAATTGAACTTATGCAGGCTACGTGCCCTATAATGAATTGGATGAAGCGGGCGACCTGTCCTGAAATGAAATGGGCTATCTGTCCTGAAATGAAGCGGGCTAATTTTGCCCTGAAATAAAGCGGACAATGAAAGTCCTGAATAGATGTGGATAATAAAGTTAAATTTAGTCCACATTTTGGGCCGATCCGGCAACCCGCTCTGATACCATGTAACGAACTTAAGATTTTTCTCAAAACCAATTGGCTATGAGAAGAGTGAGCCCAAGTCTTTATGAATATTATCTCAGGACCATTGATAAACAATGTGGGACTAAATCTTTCTTTAACAATATGGAATGCATTGACAGTGAATGCATTATATGAAATGCATCAATAGTGAATGAAAGATGATGAATGGAGTATTGCAATGTCAAATGAATACATTATATAGGGATTATCTACAGTGAATGCATTATATGAGGATTATCTACAATGTCAAATGAAGTATTGCAATAAAATATTAAGCATGTAATACAACTATCAAACAGTCAAATCAAGTTAAATAGTCAAATTCAATTAAACAGTCAAATGAAGTATTGTAATATTATGGTTGGTCAAACAATTAAATTTAGTGTTAACTTGTATAATTATCATTTTTTTTCCTTTTCAGTAATTTCTCTCATCACTTATCATTTTTCAATACAAACTGACGGAGCGATGTTGATGTTTGAAAAAAGCTTTTCTACATATTATTCACACCTTCGTAGTGCCCCGTAGTATTTGTGCTTGCATAGAATGTATCCATGTGATAGATGGGTGCATATTTTTCTCTAATCTCATATAGTTCTTTAAGCCATTCATTCTTCTACAACGTATATGTAGATATCAATTCTTCTCACCTCGTCTCAAAAGTGATAGGAATATAACTTTCTCGAACACACCAATTGATGTCTTTTTTGAAGTTTGAACTCTGGAATTAAATGTGTGA
Source organism: Acanthochlamys bracteata (assembly GCA_019914995.1). Lineage (NCBI taxonomy): Eukaryota > Viridiplantae > Streptophyta > Magnoliopsida > Pandanales > Velloziaceae > Acanthochlamys > Acanthochlamys bracteata. The sequence continues at coordinate 4,238,549 of CM034140.1, read as the reverse complement.
AAGTTTTTTGGCAAACCTTTTAATAATCTGTCATAAACAAAATCGATAATGTGTATTTAGAAATACCTTCGAAACAGCTATAGTTATAACTCTAGGTGTGTTTGGCAAAGCATCCAAAAAAGTAACTTTTAAATTTTTTAGTTCACATTCTTCAATGTATCTTTTATAAATATTTAGAGAATTTATTTTAAAATTTAGAAAATATTAAAAAATATTTTACAAAGTGAGATTTTTTTATTACTTATTTTTATTATTAGTTTTTAGGTAAAAAAAGGTAGAGCTCGTTTTAAAAATATATAAAAATACTCTCCATTCTATAAAAGCTCTAGTTCAAAAGTACTCCCAAATATCCCCTCTGTCTTGATCAGTGATTATTGAAAAAGAAGCATGGCCATCCGTAGCTACAAGTCAAGTCTTAAAAAATTACTAAAAAAATTTTTCTGTCTCATCTAAAAGTAATGCATAACCAAACTGAATTGATTGCATGTGGTGGTTGACTCTACTGAATAGCGTTAATAGCATGTCATCTATATTCGTCCGTTTAGTGTTGTTAAAGAATAAAACATCTTCAAAATATTGATATTGAGTATACAACCGACCATCTATCTAGAAAAATTTATTGCTCTTTCTTTGCTGTCCATCTGTATTGCATAAAAAAATTTGGATGTTTTATACTCTTCTTTTTAAAAAAATTTAGCACTACGATAGCATCGCCATTGATAGGCTTTTTGGTATTCTTTCGAGCAAGAAAAATGATTCCAACAGTGTTTGTCATCAAACCTTGTAGTGGTCCATCAAGTATAACTGCAATTTTAGTAATAGGCAAGTTTTTATCTCGAAATGCGTCAATTAAATTCTTAGCTGCAGATGATATATTTATACAAATAGACATACACATTATTTTTTGTTGGACTAACTAAGTTGTGATTGTGATTATTTTCAAAGCCCATCACTTTCTATAATTCATAACCTGATTTTTTTACCATGATTGTTGCTCGACATTCGCATTTTACTATATTTGTGCTTCTCTTCTTCTTTTCTTCTTTCTCGGATCCTTAATCTAAATTTTGTGATTGATGTTCTCTTTGATTTTCAAAACAATCACATGTTTGATAAATATTCACCTCATATGATTTGAAAATTTTTTCTGAATAGTTTTAATAACGACGCTAAATTCTTTAGCTTTTTTATAATTTATATAAAACTATTTCATATTTTTTAGACTCTCAAAAATCATTTCTATATATTGAGTTGGAAGAGACGAAAAAGTAGTCTCGAAATCCATAAATTTATAAAAATATTTATCATTCTCTCTTCAGCATTGAATGGCAAAAGTGTTTAATATATATTTTGTGCCTCGAAAAAAAAATACCTGAGATTTTTTGCGCCATTGAGATAAAAGGGAAAGAAGAAGAAAAGGAATTAGTTGTCCGGTAAACAAAACAAAAAAAAGCAAAGAAATAGAGGTAGAGAAGGAGATTGGTAAAAACAGAACCAATAAATAGAGAGTTCCCGAGAAGGAATTCTCGCGCATAGGTGCCTCTACATGAATGCTTTCACGCCCAGCACATAGCTAACCCGACTGAAGTGACAAAAACACCCTTAGTACTAGTTTATTTCTAAGTGCTTAGCTTCCGGTGCTCAATCTAAATAGTATATCTACACAATCAATGAGAGTTAATCATAGTAAGAATTCACATCAAGGTAACTGTGAGAATTCACAGCAAGATTTATCTTTCATTCATAACAAAAAAATTTATTACAGAAGAAGTTCACGTAACACTTTTACATGACATTTACAACACTCAACAAAACACTTTCACATTGATTTCACATTATATTGCATTACACTTTTATATTACATTGCAAAAGCAATCACATTACAATACCTTTCACATTACATTTACCATAAGAGATAAAATTTTAGAGAACATTTTCAGAAAAGCTGGAATAACATAGCTTAGCAGAGAACATTTGTCTCTGCCAAAACTGTCAGTAGCTTTCTATTGCAGATTACAAATTGATGTTTTCCTTCTGCATTTCTAGTAACAGCTTCGCTTGATCTGTTGCAGATTCTGCTACATCTGTCATTTTCCCTGCCATGCTTCCCTGCATCAAATATTCAAATGTGAGGAAGAGCTGAAACATAATTGGATTCATTCTTGTATCCACAACTTCCAGAAAATTATTGTATCTAATGAAGATTAAATTTCAAGCTTCTATTAATCTCTGGTTTCTCTATTCTGTAGCTAAAGCTCTCTCATACGTGCTAGATCAACTAGTGAAAGCTTCCCCTACATGAGTGTGATGCTTTCAAATTCCTTGACTTTAAATTCTGCCATAACCTGCATCGTAGGAGAAGTGCAAAGTAAGGTGGCATTCAGAAGTGGTACTTAAGCACTACTGACCAAATCTTATCTACCAAACATTAATAACACACCACAAGTACATCAGAAATAAGACAGTTCAACTAGTTTACGTAAGTTTTCATTCTGCTTGCGTGAGTGCGTGTTTTCTGGCAATTAGATCGCTGATCAAACTGCAGTGATCAAACGGTTAGAAGACGCGCACATAGGAACCGCATATGGGGCTCCATATATAAATATATATATATATATATTTTTTGAAGTTAGAAAACAAGTTTATTTTTAAAAAAATTTATTAAAAACTCTTTCTGTAAAAAGATTTGGTCCCGAACGATTACTAAAATTTAAGAAAGAAATACTTTTAATAATAACAACAACCTGAAGTCTGAAATTTGTTTCATCCTCTGATTTGACAAATTCCCCAAATGTGAATGCAAAGCCCACTGAATTTCCACTATTTCTGGAAGGACAAGATACTACTTAGCATCAAATGCAATATTCTTGTTGAACAAGGTTAGTATTCGTTTAATTTCTCATCATTTACTGTGAACCAACAAGCTATCTTTAATCTCACCGTGTTTGACTTGAACGAAACACAAAGGCCTTAAATATTAGGGGTGACAATTCGGATTTCTGGGTCGGTTCCGGGTCAATCTGTTCTCTTTTCATTCACATTTGGCAATTCGGCCTTAAATGTTAGTATTCATTTAATAAATATTCAACTCTCTGTATATACATAGTTCTTTTTTTGTGTTCAATTACCCGATGTCAATCTGTTCTCTTTTCATTCACTTCTATCCTGAAGATGCTACCTTGTTTGTTACTTGTTATGGTATTCATTAATTCTATATGAATGCTGCCTGTGACTTATTTATCTGGCTATCTCCTGTTGATGGCTTAAGTACCTATATATCTCTTGCTGTGTTTCGCTCTTCAACTCAGTTGCTGTTTGCCTTCTTACTACTTTGAGGCACATTCTGGATTTACTTCTTTCCTTCTGCTTATCAGCATTCATAATGAGCTCCTATTGCTGCTTGTCACCCTCATTTCTACCCTTTGCCTGTTTCTGTGACATCTTCTATTCTTACCCGCTCTGTGCTTATCTTGTACACCACTGAAGTTCTTATATAACGATTAGATCATTAGACGGCTTCCTTGTTTTAAGATTTATGTGAGATGTAGGATGAGAGCTTTGTACTAGGAATATTCTGCAGCTCCTACTGTTAGCAAACATACTTATTTCAAGAAAAAAAAGCTTGCCAAGGGAAATGCTCGTTTAGTTTGCATGATATTTTCATGTTTGTACATGTTCATTTGTGTTTCTTTAGTTACAGTTGAGCCTTCATAATGGCGTGTTTAGTTGGAGATAAATTTGAGTTTTAAAATGAGTTTATAAAATTAAATTAAAAATTAAAAGTGAGTTTTTAAAAAGTTGTATTTGTGGTGTAGAAAAATACACCCTAAGCAGAAGAAAATGTCAATATGATAGATTCACAAATTTTCATTCGAGTTCACCTTTATGTTTTGTCTTTGTGGATTTTTTAGCATTAAATTTATTTTATAGTTGCTGTTAACCGCTCTAATCCTTGCTTGTTTTCTTGGTATTAGGATTTGGATCAGCTGCTAAACTACATCGGTGCAGAAAGTCTGGGACCAAAACATGTCTTAGCCAATCTGAAGGAGGTTATAGGAATTGTCCGTATCCTCTGAGTACATCGAACTGAAATGTCCAAAATTTTTTTAAAAATCGTGCATAATATTTTTGAAATTAAAAATGAGCTTTTTTAAACTGATAAGCAGTTCCAAATACTGATCACAGTTTGTAATGCATATTAATTTATTACCCAGATTATGAAAATGTATGTGCTGTAAGAGAATGTTAGTGAGAAAATTTTGTAATTGAGGTAAAGCGGTGGATGGTTTCAAACTTTTATCATTTACAAAGAAAGAAAATCAGGGAGGTAGTTTATTATCTTGGTTAAAAGTATTGAATTACATTCTGAAGTTTAGTGATATAATATGAGGAGTTAGCAAATTTTAAAAATAGTAATCTAATGGAGTTGCAGAAAAAGTTGTGGGAAGCACATTTTGCTAAAGCAACGGCTATACAAGAAAGACAAAGCAATCTGATTTACATGCACACGCACAGGCACGCTACAACGTGACTGGAAGTTGAAGGATTATATTAAACAGTTTAAATAGAGAATTTTCTCTATGTGAAAAGAAGAAAAGAATTTCTATGGTAATGCTAGCTTTTAGATGCGAAACTAACAAAACATTTGCCACTCTTAAGTGTAGATTTTTATTCTCGATGAAAAACGCGAGAATAGATATATTTTTTTTTTTCTGTAAAAAATTAAAAAAAAAAGTAATCGTTTTTTTAGTAATAAAAAGAAATGCACCAGCCGGGAATCGAACCCGGGTCTGTACCGTGGCAGGGTACTATTCTACCACTAGACCACTGGTGCTCCATGTCAGATGAATTTAAGATATGCAACTCAGTTACAAACATAAAAAGATCACAAGTGCATCTCCGTCGTCGCGTTCATTCCCTTTCTCTAGTGAAAATGAGTGAGATTTCATACACTTTCCATGGATAATATGATACCCAATCACGAACTTCTAAGTTGCAATTATGTAGGCCACGAAGGGCAGATCAAATATATACAACCATGCCTCAGGCATGCACAATATTAAAGTGGATACATCAATGATTTTGTAACATTGAAGTAACAAATTATCTATAGACAACATGATACATGATTTGTGATTAGAGGCAACCAACAGATGTTCACAATACTTGTATACTCACTTGTCTGCACCGAATCCCAATCTACAACCATTCGCTCTTCACAAAATCAGCTTAAATACCTTTTCTTCCATCAAGAGTACATCATCGAACTGGAGAATGAAGCGTGCCTTACATAAGAGTCACTCTTTGGATGCTGGGTTTGCTCCGCGCAAATGACAAATGCTGCAACAGCAAACCCCTTGTACCAACATCATTGACTTGTAGAAAGGAACAAGTCATGTATAACCTGCCAATAAGATATTTCGTCATAAACACTCCAGCAGGATAAGTTCTGCAATTATGAGTATCATGTGGATGTATTGTTCCAAGCAGAAACAAGATCTCAGGTGGACTTTTCAACTTTTTTTGGTCTAGCCTCAAAGCCCCCATCCAATCTTTTTTCGATAGTGTAAGGCATGTTTGTGCCAAGAATTCGGTCCCACATCACAAAGAATGGCTGAGAGAAGTTATACTTGCTTCCATAAAGTTGATGGTGTATATCGTGATATGCAGCATTATTTGTAAAAAGGAAGTGGAAAGGATTGCCAGGGAGCCAAAGACCACAATGATCATGAACAGTCTTCATTGTTGCAAAACAGAAGAAGAAGATGGAAGTTCTTGTAGACATGCCAGAAATGAGGAATGAAAGAGCCCCACCAAAAGTATCAAGTAGAAGTCCTTCAAGTGGATGATTGTAGAGAGCCCCGAATGAGTATGGCACCACTAGACGGTGATGCAATGAGTGAATATGCCGGTACAGAAACTTGTTCTGATGCATGTAACGGTGCCAGAAATATTGCCAAGTATCCATGACCAGCATCGCTACTAAAAGTTGCTTTACATAGACTAGAAAGGGCCCCTGTGACGAATGCAACTCCCTTGTGTTGCTGTCTCCTGCAAACTGCACATTTATGCAGTACAATCAGAATAGCTTGTTTAGCACAGCAAACTTAAAAGAAAACACAAAGAGACAGATATCTTCCAAATGGTGTGAAAATGCAATGGAGAAATGAGCTACAACACTGAGTGCAACTAGCTACTCAATTCTAACAATGAAACTACCAGCAATCAAATTTAATGGAAGCTACTTTGACAAATAATCATTCATCTAACATTTGCATTTTCAGCAAGTTTCGTATGTATGATGAAGTTAAGTAGAACTCCTTTGGGAAAGAGTGCCCATCACCTTAAATCTGTTTATCCCTATCCATCGATTTCAAAGTTAAAAGTAAGTGTCCTAAACAGTTTTTTGCATATACCTCTAGTAAAAAATTTTAAAAACAAAACATTGCACTAGAAACCTAGATTGCATTATACTACTAGAAAGAGGTCACATGCAAGTGTCCTAAACCAGGTTTGGCATTCTTTCTTCACCTGAAGTACTAAGTGAGTTCCTCATATCTACATTCTAGAACATGCTTAGTTCCTACGTCAACACAAGACCACTGTAATCTTCTCTAAAACATCTAAGTAAGACTACTGCAATCTTCTTTCAAGCATCCAAGTGAGTACTTGGCCCTGCACTCGTGAAGATTTTCAAAAAGGAAAAGGAGAAAAGGCCCTTTGTGGAGCCACCCAATATCCGTATCTCTTGTATACATGCATACAACTATGACATGAAAATAGGACACTTCAGGAAGCCTACTCCAAAAGATTAATCTTCTCCAAATCATCTTCATCAAAGGGAGAGCTAAGAGAATATCATACTTGGGGAATCAGCTCTCACTGTCAGTTTCTCATCGATTATCAACTCTTAAAAAATTGTGTGAATATAGAGATTGCACGTTGCAGTAAGGCCAAAATCCAGAAATTATCTCTGATCTTTCGCTATTGATCACTCTAATACCTAGACTTATGAGATCTTTAAACTTTGTGATTGTTCAATTCATGTTAATTGCTGACCTTTTCATTTCTAACTTCTAGTATCTTTGCCTCGAATGTTCAAGACAGGGCAACTCAAGTCTAAGAGAGTTGACTGCTAGAGTTAAACATAAGCATCATAGCACACTACACTCCATGTGCCTGATAAGCAAAACTTTCATTCAAGAATAATTGAGAAGCAAATCCTCTAATGAATTTAGCCCAAAACAAATAAAGAAATGCGATCACAGCTCATGCAAATATGATATTGGCTGCAACAATTGTTTGATGGCTGGATGCTAAATAAGTATTCTTGGGTATGTTGCTGGTGTAGTATGGGTAACAACCACCATGTGCTACCTATCATTACAGCAATCTAATACAAGAAACAACTAGACAGATTCTAACAAACACAGCTAGACAAGTGACAAACTGGATTTATATATTCCCTATGATTAACGGCTTGAATTAATACTTGCCCAATACTATCCATGGAGAAACACTTCAAAAGGTTACATCGTCTAGAAAAAACCAAATGTTTGGACTGGACACAGGCTGCGGAACTATCCCAATTTAATATCAACTCACAAGCAACGAGAAAATATATCAGCAAGCATAGTTCTGCAAGTCTGACAAAACACCTAAAGTTTTGATTTTGCTTTCAGAATCCAGTATATGATCGAATTAAAACACCAATAACCAGTCCAATGGAAAGTAAAACCGTGTAATTTTAGCAAAGCATCAAAGATGAAAACCTTTTAGCTAAAAATTTTGATTTTTCTTTGAGAGTTCCAGTTTATGCCTGAATTGGAAAGCCACGGATTTGGTCTCTAAAGAGACCTGTAAACTTGAAGCAAAATTTCTAACCAAAACCCAGAAATCTAACTAGATGAAACGAAATCGAATAAAACAAGAATGAAATATTTTTAACAAAGATGAGAACTTTACAGTGAATAGAAGTAGAGAGACGGCGGCTTGAACGGCTTGCTGGAGAAGAACACCCTTAACAACAGTTGAAACAGGTACAGCGTTCTTCTCGATCTCATCTGCAAGGGAGTGCATGCGACGGCTATCCAGCCGTTGAAGAAGCCAGTAAAGCAAACTGGCGTAAACCCAGTAAACCATTATCGGCGCCGCCGTGCCCACCAACTCCTCCGTCGTCGCCATCTCTCTTTCTCTGCTGCTGATGATGCTTCAGAGAAGTTTACAGAGAAAAAGAGAAGACTTGTTGATCTCTTTTACTTTTCTTGGGGATTGATTGATTAAAGAAGAAGGGAATTTGGAATTTGCTCGATTGATTCTTTTGGTCGTTGTCTAAGTGCCGCCATGGGCCAGCAACGTGGTCGTTTAACATGCCAAAAATAATTAATTATGATTATTATTAATATATAATATGTATGTAAATAATTCAAAAATAAAAACTAGTGATGATAGATTTTTGGTTTTTGGTTGACAATTTATTTAAAAATTTTGTATTTAAAATTTTATAAAATAAAAACATAATATATATATATATATATATATATATATATATATATATATATATATATATATATATGGATATGATAAGACATGACATGATCTTGCATACCGGTCAAAAGTGACTAGCGCGACATCCAAATTTAATTTCTGCCGTTGGATATGAAGAAACATGAGTTAAGAATATGTTGATCAAATTTCAGCTCAATTGAAATACGAACCGACCTCCATCAAAACTTTTGATCAAAATAATATAAAATATTAAATTTGACAAAAGATATATATTTCGTTTTTGTGTCATTTTGATCAAGAGTTCCGATGAAGATCGGTTCATATTCCGATTGAGCTGAAATTTTATCAACACATTCTCAAGTCATGGTTCTTCATATCCAAAGGTGGAGATTAAATTTGGATATCTCGCCGGCTACTTTTAGCCGGCATGTGCATCATGTGCCTCTAGTAATATCATGTGTCTTTATCCTATTCGTATATATATATATAGTTTATAATAATTTATTAGAAAAATATAAACTATTATTTAAATAAGATGAAGCTGAGACGGTGAGCCAAAGTGCCAAACTGTGTTTATTTTACTAAAATTTTATTTTTAAACTTATTTTAAATATAAAATAAAAAATTAAAATAACTTTTCTATTAAAAAGTATTTTAAATTAAATTTTAAAATCTACTATTAATAAAAAATTAATATTATAAATTTGTTATATAAAAATTTTTATTTTAATTAATTTTTTAAACTTATTTTTAAAAATAAGTTTATTTCAAAATAAAAGCGGAAAGATTTGGGTGGGCTTCTGAGTATATAAGTTTCAAAGAATTAGGCAAATGATTGATGATGATTTTCTTCTTGACTATTTTTTAAAATATTTTTTTATCAAAAATATTTTTTAATTTAATTTTAAAACTTACTATTAATATAAAATTGATATAAACATTTACTATTTTAATTTTAATTTAATTTTTAAATTGACTTTCTAAAGATTTTAATTTATTGAGTTTATTCTCCAAATAAACATGTCCTAAGAGCATGTCTTAAATTCCGGAACTCTAATTTTTCTAATTAAATTTGAATTTCAGAAAATTTATATTTTAATTATTTATAAATTAAAAATTCAATTTATACATTATAATTTAAATAGTTATTACTTTAATTTTAGAATTTTTCTTTCTACTTCTAACTTATATTTACATAAATTAAATAAAAAAACTAAATTTATTTGTCAATGGATTTTTAAAAAAAATTATTTGTATAAAATTCGCTTATGAGAAAGTCAATTCACCTGTTTGGGATTGCATTTTTTTAACGGTACTTTTTAATTTTTAATTTTATATTTTAAATACATATATAAGTATTTAAAAAATTTATTTAAAAATTTAAAATGTGTTGAAAAATTCTATACTTTCTAAAAAATTTTACGTAATGAAATCTTTTTATTATTTTTTTGAAAGTAAAAAAATAAAACTTATTTTTTTAAAAAAATAAAAATATTTTTTATTTCATAAGTACTTCCTAATGTTCCATAATGGATCATACATAATATCAACCAAATCCTTATAGATCATGTAGTTTTAACTAAAACCTGTAGAACGAAAACAAAGAAACATTAATCCCCTTGGATTAAGGTATTTGAAACGCGGCATATTTATACCAAAATCTAGAATTATTTATGCGAAATTTCTAATTTCACGGATGAATTTATAATGCAAGTGATAGAAAATAAAGAAACTTTGCCACACCTCTGCTCCGCTTATTATAAGAAGATGAACTTTAGAGAGACGTGCAGACATGTTTATGAAAGAGCTGTGTGTTACCAAGCCTGCCAACTTAAATTATTTTAGAAAATTTTTTTACTTCTAATTTATTTTTCAAAAAATAAATATAAAACTTAAATTTTATTTTTTACTATAAAATCAATACAAGTTAAATTCACTATAAAATTTTACTATTTATCAAATTTATAAATTAAAAAAATTTAGTTTATAGGTTATGATAAATATTTTTTAAGGAAGCATTTGAGAATATTTTTGAAATAAAGTTTTTTTAAAACGAAAAATATTATTGTTTTTTTTTAAAACAAATTTTACTATTTTGATTTTAAAAAATAAGAATTTTATTACGTAGAATTTTTCTATATTTTCTAAAATTTTAAATAATTTTTCTAAATATTTATAAAAAGTATATTTAAAAATTAAAAATTAAAAAATTATTTTTAAAAAAGTAATAGGAAATGCCCCCTTAAGTGTGCTCAGGGCAACAAAAGCATGGTTCTAATGGTCCGCCATACAAAAAAAATTATTGAACTACCAGGTAATGAGAGTCTGAGACTGAAGAAAGATGGCAACCACTATAGATACCTCTCCGTTACTTTATTATAAATCTCAATGTCTAACTTTTTTTTAGAGTATATTTCAAACACCCGTAATTTTAGTTTTTCCATTCAGATTTTAAATTTTGAATAATTTATATATTTTAATTATATAAGAAATTCAGAACTCTACTTGTAAGCAGAATTTCAGTTCTAATTTTCTTATTTGCATACTTTTTAATACAATTATATCTTTTAATTTTTAAAACATTTCTAAAAATTATTAAAAGATAAATACTGAACTATATTTTCACTTTATTTTTTAAAAAATTTTACTTCCTATTTTTTATTTTTACGAAATTTAATTACGGATATTTAAAACACGCATTTAGCCAACTCAGGGACGTTTGGCAACGAATTTTAAATTCTTATCATTTCAAATAAATATTAATATATTTTAATTAGTTTTAATAATATTTTAAAATTAAAATATTAAAGATATTTTTAAATATTATTAGACTAAAATATTAAAATTTATAAGTTCTCCTGAATCGTTTTCTTCGATCCCAACCTCGCTCCAAGCAAAAAAAAATAAAGGAGGCGTTTGAAAATATTTATAAAATAAAATTTTTTTAAAATAAAAAGTATTTTATTTTTTTATAAATAAGCTTTATTTTTTTATTTTTAAAAAATAAAAAAAAAATATAATAAAAAAATTTTACTCCGTAAAATTTTTCTACACTTTTTAAATTTTTATATATTTATAAAATATGTATTAAAAATATAAAATAAGAAAAAATTAAAAAATAGTCGTTGAAGTGCAACTCGCCACCGTACCAAAGTGTATTACTTTTGTGGAATTGTAAACCAAATCGTACCAAAGTGTATTATTTTTCTCTTTATAATTTATTTTTTTATGAAAATTACTGTCAGGTTTTTAACTAACAAAAAAAATTACAGTTTCTAACTTGATATTTTGCTAAAAAAAGAAAAAGAAAAAACACACCTTTAATAAAAATTTACATAGTATCACTGGAAACTATTTATAATTCCACCAGGTTTTACTTTTAGATTTGAAGCCAAATATTAATTGATCCCGAGGTTTTGAACATTATAATTATTAAAACAGTTAGTTATTATCAATAGTTAGTTATTATCTACCTGAATTTCATAATGTTCAGCATCAGCAAAACGAATACTTTTTCTTTCTTTCCCCTCTGGTCTCTCTACTTGTGTTGCTTTTTCTTTGCTTTGTTGAAGCCGTCCAAAGACTTTAGAAGAAACGAATACTTTTATACCCCAAACATAAATCTTTGTCTGTATAATAAATAAAGTCCTTTATAGGGGACCAACAAAGACGGGATCTTTCTCTCTCTCTTGTTTCTCTCTTCTTGTTTGATCTTAAAGTCCAAGTAAGCATTCTTCAAGTTCTTGCGTTCTTAGAGTATAGATTTTTGGATCAATTCTATTCATTTCTCGATGAATTGATTGTTTTCTGATCTGGGTTTGATTTGTTTTCGCAGAATTGTTCAGCAGCTGGTTTGGTCTCAATTTTTATTGCTTCTTTAAAGGTGTGTGTTTTTCTTCTGTAATCTAAAAGATCTAACTCAGCATTCTTGCTTATTGTTGAGTTTCAAGTCTTGTTCTTGGGTTATGGAATAATTGGAATTCAACCTTATAATTCTCGTGCTAGGTAGGACAGTTTCTGAATTCGTTGTTTCTTTTTGATAGATAATTCAACTAGATGATTTTTTTAAAAGAAAATTTGGTCCATTTCTATTTACAGTTGATTTAAGAGTGTTCTAGTCGGATTAAAGGTTCAATTTGATCTGGTAATCTTTGAGGTGAGTCTTGCTAATCATTGTGTTACTGTTTGAGTTTTGGTTTGTGTTATAGTGAACTTGGATTGCTACCAGATTTTAGCTGAGTGATTCTACCCTTCTTGTTTGAATTTTGGAAATCCGGTAGAATTCAGATTGATTTAAGAGTGTTAGACAATCTCATGAAAAGATTCATAGTTTCTTTTACAGTCTCCCTTTACTTCAAAATTTTCTGGAGAGTATGTTCTATCTCTTTTGTTAGCCTTTTAATCATGCTGACTAGTAATAGCATAAGCATCATGGAATGGGAACCGCTTCGAGCGAAGTCTCTTTTGGCATAATGCAAGATTTTTTTCTTAAGATTGATTTCGGAGTCGCCTTGTTTCCACATAGTGGATGCGAAACGAATCATTCAGCAAAAAAGGAAATTGTTGAAACTCAAGCTTTCGAAGAAATTACTTAGAAGGGAGTGGGTATGAGGATATAGTAATGAGCCCAAACCCATTGTTTGCTAACTTTGATACAAAAGAAAATCTCAAAAAGGCTAGAAGAACAGGAAGATTTGGAAAATTTTTCTAAATAACAGGGAAAAAGAGGCACGTTGCTGGCAAGCCTTCTTAAAACAAAACATGTCTAAATAGGAGGAAATGTGCTACTTGTCAATCAGATATTGATGTCTATTTAGTGGAACTTGTGATGTCTTTGAAAACTTTACATGTCCGTACACGACTTATCTCCTCTAATTACCGTTCAATTGGTTAAGTTACACTCTTGTATGATATATTAGTGGTGTCTTCATCACTCTTTGAATATATCTCAATCTGCTATTTGGTATCACTTTAGGAGGAGATTAGGAGAGGAAGGACGTAATAATGGAGATGAGAGAAGTCATTGCACACATAACAAGTGGCCTGAAAGTTTCTATGAAAGCCGGTTGTAGAACTATTTGTGACCATCCAGTAGTCTTTGGTGTGGTGACCTTTATGATCCTATTGCACGGATCCTTCCCTGCTTTGTTTGCTTTCCTTGTGTCTTCTGCTCCTGTTGTTATATGCACTGCTCTTCTTCTTGCCATGCTTCTGAGTTATGGTGTACCTATTACTCCTGCATTGGAGGGAGAATATAAGATGAGCCACGACATTTCTTGCACAAGAGCTGCCCATGGATTTGAGGTTGAGCAGGAAGAGATCTTCACAGTTGAGACCCATGTCAAAAGTAGGGGAGAGGTTGATGATATGACAGTAAAAGAGTTGGATTTAGGTGTGGAAACGGCAAGTGATGGTAGCCAAGAAGATTTCCAAGTTTCCATTCTAACAGACAGTGAGAACGAGGAGGAAGAGGAAGAAGGAGATGATGATGACAGTGTAGAGGCTGCAAGACCTCTTCTTAAGGAATTTAAAAATGATATCCATGTGAAGAGCAAAGCGAGTGGTGTGCTGCAAGGTTCTGAGACTGTTCAGGAGAGAGAATTCTCCGAAGAAATGATAGCCGAAGGTGAAGTAACTGTGGATAATGAGGTTGCAGATTCTTTCAAAAGCCTTAATGAACCTTTAATTCATAATTCTGGGACTGATACACCTCCATATGTGGACATTCTAGATTCTTATCTAGCTCCTTGGCGTCCAACTGATGGTCATGATACCTCTTCAGATTCTGAATCCGATCGGTCTGAAAGTTTGTCTCCAGATGCATCCATGGCAGACATCTTCCCAATGCTTGATGAGCTTCACCCACTTCTAGACGATGGTGATGCTCATCATTCTGTCCAAGATCATGAATCTGATGATGGCAGTGAGGATGAGGTCGAAAACCAAGAGGATGAAGAGGATCATGAGGGGCATGATGACAAACAAGATCGTGGAGCTCAAGTTGCTGTAGAATGGACAGCAAATGATCAGAAGAACCTAATGGATCTAGGGACTTCAGAAATGGAAAGGAATCAAAGATTGGAAAACTTAATAGCAAGACGAAGAGCAAGGAAGAATCTCAAATTTGAAGCTCAGAAGAAACTAGTAGATCTGGAGAGTGCCGCTCCTATCATGGAACACCTGTCCCACCTTCTTGTTCAAATTAACCCCATTTCTGTGCCAAGGCAGAACCCTTTTGATCATCCTTATGATAAAGAAGATATAATTCCTGGTTCTGCTCCTTCAGTTTTGCAACCTACACGGAATCCCTTTGATTTTTCCTATGATGACGTAAATGAGAGTGAGATTTTTGGAGGCGAGAATTTGCATCGTGAAGAATCCACAGCACCTCCTTTAAGAGATATGTTCTTCCGAAGACATGAAAGCTTCCATGTTTGTTCATCAGCATCAGGGGAGATGAAGTCAAGAAGGCGTACTTCTAGATTGAGACCTTACTTCATCCCAGAAAGGTTGGGCGAGGAGGAGTCCGACTTTCGAGTATTACAGAGGCAATTGAGTGAAATGAGTGACTCGAAGGTAAGCTCTATTCCTGAATCCGAGTCACCCTCAGTTTTATCAGTTTCAGATCACAAGGATCATAAAGAGGGCAATGAACAAGTACCTCACCATCAGGATGAAGTATCATCTTCTGATGCTCATGTTTCTGAAGATATTGTTCTCGAAAGCCAGTCCTCGTATGGACTTGATCATATGATTCCTGGAGAAACACCACTTGGAGGTGGTGCTGATCAGGTTCGACAATCTCATCTAAATGCTTCTCCTGTTATTGAAGAACATCATCGTGCTGCTGCTATTCTGGAAATAACTCAGGCAAGTGTACAACTTGATTTCCGCAAACGGACAGCCTCTTTAGATGTGATTGTAGAAAGATATGACGAATCAAGCTCATTGTTACCATATGAAATAGGTTCCCAACTAAAGATTGATGAAGAACAACAAAAAAAGGAGGAAATAATTCCTGAGGATTTCTGCTTTCCAACCCCAAAAGTGGACAGGATTGATGGGAATCAAGCTGGATGTCAAATATTCGACATTAGACCTTCACAATCAATTGCATCCATTGATGAACCTTTGATTTCTGTTGGTAAGAAACTTTTACTTACTAAAGATAAGTCTGAGTAGTTGAATAGTGCATTAGATCTTCTCTCTTCTATGCAGATAATGTCAAAATACTTTCGAGGTTATTGGAGCCTGATATGCAAGAAGAAGCATCTAAAATAGACTCATCTACAATACCAATTGCAAGGAACATTGGCATAAGCAATGAGAACTTATTCTGTTGCTGGAAACACAATGGAAACATTAACATCTAGCGCTGAGCGGCATCTGGTGGCAACACCTGATTTGTCTTATTCACGTGAAAATGAATGGACGCCAGGCAAAGGATCTGAAGGGCGAGAGGATGATGTTACTGGTACTGCATGCTTTGATGTTGGTGAAGGAAGATTCCAACCTCAAGCAGATGGAATTAGCAGCAACTCAACTTTTCATTCTGACAATTTGGTCATATATGATAGTTCAGCCTCATCCACTGATCCAAATGAGTATGCTAGTCTGATCAATCTTGGTCCTGGTTTTGGCATCAAAATTTCTCGGGGCAGTATATCGGATTTGCCCTTGAATGCAGAGAAGCCATCTCCTAGGAAGCCTGCAGTGGGAATTGTCTTTGACAGCTATAGCTTAAACAACTTGTACGTTCAATCTGACATTGTTGCCACATCTCCCATGATGTTTGTTGACAGCAATGACATTACCCATTTGGTCAACCCAACTGCAAGCCTAGAACCCTCAGGTTTATTTGAAGCAAAGTCTGAGCCTGGGAACAAGCTTTATGAAGATTTGGTTGGCCATAGAGCATATGCTATAAGTGAATCTGGGAAGGAGGAAATCGGTGATTTTTGGCTACATTCAAGTGATTTAGAGGAGCATTCTGAGGAGAATCATGCTGAAATTGACGAGACCATATCAATAGACGAAAGGCTGCTATCAGAGTTGGATGCTGTTGGTGATTTTCATGTGAACAATACGAAATTAGAACATGCAGGAGTGCCTCCTAATAATTTGCTGTCTGAGGTCCAATATGACGAAGTTGGTCCGCATCCTTCTACTCCTGAGTCACAAGTTTCTCAAGTCAGACCAGTCCAGGATGTCAGCGCATCAAGTTTGGAAACAAAAGTTGGATCTTCATTGTGGCCAAACGACGAAAGCACAGAGCTCACAGTATACAAACCAAAGGTTCGCGTTCTTGATGCATGCACCTTTGAAGAAGTTGATTCTGTGTTTGAGAAGCTTCATGACAACCAAGCTAAGGAGCCTTTAGCTTCAGAAGAAAGCTTTGACAATACTATGCCTGGGAACAAAAAGAGAGTATCCGAAGACTCGGAAGGAGATGAGAACAAGTCAGAACTACTTGCAGCAAAATCTAGATCTGTTGATGGTACCAACTCTGCACCCGAGCAGCCTACTGCACGCTGTACAGTTCTTGATCATGATGCTTGTCAAGCAGAATCTGGGCAATCTGGAAACTTAATTGACATGGAAGTGCTTAGAAAGTTGCCACATCAGCAGAATATTGAATCAAAATTGTCTTTAGAAACAGCTTTGGCATGCGGTCATTTTCCTGAAGTAGGTGATCATTCTCCTCTTGAAGACGACTCGATTAGGATACAATCAGCATATGGAGTACCGCTAGGAGAAGACAAACTAGATATCGAGTTTGCTGAAGCTCAAAGGCACGAGGTGGCAACTTCAGCTCCAGCGCAATCCTCTGAGTCAGTCCCTGAGGATTTCTCAAATGCAAATCACAGTGAAGAGGCTACTTCATCTCGTGAAGGAAATGCCCATGAAAACATAATCATGATTCCTAAGAAAAGCCAGAAATTAGATGAAGTGCAAGAGTTAGCCAATGATGATGACGATGATAATGTTTCCAGTTCTAGTGATTCCATAGATTCCAGTTTTTCTGTGTAGGATATATCACTTTCTAGCTAATATCCAAAAGTTTTCGCGTGATTGTGTGAGTGAGCAACAGTAGTTGAAGTATGACGGGAAGTTCTGGTTGTTTGTGTGTGTGTGTGTGTGTTTTTTTTTTTTTTTTGTCAAAAGCACATATGAACAACTTATGTGTATGTATTGCTGCTGATTGTTATAAGAAATTCTATATTGGAAAATCTTTTAAAATTTTATACAGAAATAAAAAGTTTGAAATAGGATGTTTGTGTGCAAGGTTTATTTTCATTTCTTCAATTCACATTTGGTTGAGAAAAAATAGGAAGAAACTTTTCTGCTTAAAAATAGTTTTACTTGCTGTAGGGAGCATTTGTAAGTACTTATGAAATAAAAAATTTTTAAAATAGAAAATATTTTTATTTTTTTTTAAACGAGTTTTATTTTTTTATTTAAAAAATAGTAAAAATATATAATAAAAAATTTTATTATGTAGAATTTTTTATATTTTATAAATTTTTAAATAAATTTTTTTAATATTTATAAAATATATATTGAAAAATATATAATTAAAAAATATCATTTGTAAAATGCAATTCTAAACGCACCCGTAGTCTAATTTTACTTAAATTTATTTCATATCTCATCATAAAATACAAGAAAAGTGTAAACCAAAAAGTATTTGGACGATTACTCAATCTTGAATTATAAGAGTATTATTAAACCATACAAGCTTAGGCATCTTTTATATAATACGTGTTAGGAGACGTTTGGTATTATTTTTTAAATACTTAACATGTTCAAATAAAAATTTCATATGTTATAATAAATATTCTATAATATTTTATATTTTTTTTAGACAAGTACAAAAAAATTAGATATCATGAAAAATTTTTATCATATGATTCCTGGAGAAACACCACTTGGAGGTGGTGCTGATCAGGTTCGACAATCTCATCTAACTGCTATATTAAATTCAATTTTAATAAAAATAAATACAATAATAATTAAATTTAGTATCACTAAAATAATTATTTTTTAAAACTCATATTTTAACTCTATTTTTAAGTAAAACTAAATAATTAATATATATATATATATATATATATATGAGTAGGAATATAGATATTCTCTTTTTAATAATACTTTCGGACACTCTCTCTCCGGTTTATGATCGGAGTGACTTCTAAATTCAATCTTCACCGTTGGATATGAAGAGCTATGAGTTATAAACATACTCATAAAATTTTAGCTCAATCAAACTACAAATTCACCTTCATCCGATCATTTGATCAAGATCATAGAAATTAAGAAAACTTAAAAATATATATATTGTATCATTTCTGTTATCTCGATAAAGTGATCGGATGGAGATAAATTCGTGGTCCGATTGAACTGAAATTTTATGGATAGATTTTTAACTCATAGTTCTTCATATCTAACGGTGGAAATTAGATGAAAATCACCCGACAAAAAAATCGGAGAGAAAATATTCAAAAATATTAGTATTTATATTCCTCTCATATATATATATATATATATAAAATTAAATTAGCTGATGCCAGGGACATGGTAGGCATGAATTTTTGAAGAGAGATTGAGAAGAAGAGGAAGACAATAATAATAGAGCAAAAAGTAAACAAAACCGCGGCAATTTCAACACGCATTTGGCAACTATGACACCCTCTTAATGCGGACCCACATTCTACCTTAATATGTATTACCAGCATTAAATAAAACTTTAGGTTTAATAACTTTGATGAATAATTCTAATCAGGTTGTTTAATCAGAAACTAAATCTCTTTTTATTTTGTTGAAAATTGAGAAATGATTACATTACAATACCATGCCAAAAGTTTATTAATGTCGCTACGATCATTAGTATAGTTGCGATCTATTCCAACGTACGCATCACAGTGAATTTAAAATTAATTATTCTAATAATTTTATTTTTATTATTAACGATTTTTAAATATTATTTATTTTCAGAAATCTTTATTTTATAAATAATTTTAAACGTTCCCGCAGAGTATTGGAATCCAAAAAGATAAAAGTTATTATGGTTTCGATCTCGATAACTTTTTCTTTATTAAAATTGTAGTATTAACTGCGTTGGTAATTTTTACTTTTTTTAGCAGAGCAACTTGGACGCGGTTTGCTCTCTGTTTCTTGCACGAGTGTAGTTTGTTTTACTCATTGCCAGGCTGTTTTTTTTTTTTTGTTTTATCATCAACATTCAAAAACAAAACCGCGTGGTTTCTGTTTTTTTGCTAAATATGTTAGTGGTTAGTTAGTGAACTAAGTAAACATACATACAGAAAGCTTCTAATTTCACTGTCAACATTTTTGCAAGCAAAGAAAAACGTAAGTTAAAACTCAATATGTTGTACAGTTGTATTTTAAATGGATTTTTTGACCATTTCTTGTTTGTTAATTAATTAATTATTGTAATAGACCAGTTAAACCCTCTATATGTTAAAAATAAAAAGCATAAAAATATATTTGTTAAATTGTTAAAACTAAGAATAAAAAACATTTCAACTTATTAACTTCTAACGTAGTAGTTAATTATATGAGGACATATTTGCCTGCACATTCCGCAGAGAATCTCATAAATCAATCTTTTAATGGAATTTTTATTTATTTTTAACAAAATTTAAAATAAATTTATTTAATAAAATTTTTAACGGGCGACATCGGAAGAGGACAGCTGTCAGAGATTGACGCCTTCTCCACACACGACCATTTCCATAATCTATAAATCTTATGAAGGCAATTAATTATTTGTATACCAAAGAAATATTCTTAAAATGAAATTAAAAAGCAATTACAATCTCTGACGCCAGTTACAACCCAACTAATTAACAAATTTTTTTGCCTAAATAAATATGAATTTATTTGTTATTAGTGTTACTTACTTATTATTCAAACTCCATGTTGTCTCCGTTTTCTTTCTATTTGTTTGTTTGTTTGTTTTCCAATGCCGTCTTAACACACAGTTCTCGTTCTCTTCTCTGCATTTCAGAAGCAAGCATTCCCACTGTTTGCAAAAACAACAACAAAATTCTTCCATTTCTTCTTTCTTAATTACTAGTTACGATCTGGGATCAAGAACAACAAAAAAAAAAATCCAACCTGAACAAGGTTTGCAGCAGATTCACAGGTTAGTTTATATAGATCTGTTACTTGATCTTGTTTTTCTCTTTCATTCGTGAAGTTGTTTTGTAGCTGAAAACATTGGATTATTCGAAATCCATTTATTTTTCTTACTATGCTCTGTTTCGTTTTTTTGTTTTGTTATTTGTGAATCTGTAGTTAAGAAGCTCTGTTTTTGTTGATCTTTTGTATGATCTGTTGCAGGGAGGACAGAAGGCAATGTCGGAGCGAGTGCACCCGGCAGCAGCCAACGTCGACGATGTATCGCTCGATAACGACGATCCATTAGCACCGCTCTCTCCAGCATCTTCCACGACTACAACTTCTTCCACATTCATCAACAAACCCAGGATTAATCCTGGCACCTACGTCGTTCAAGTACCCAAAGATCAAATCTTCAGCGTTCCTCCCCCGGAAAACGCTCACCGTGCTAACCTCTACGCTCGTAAAGCTTCTAGCCGTCGACGACGTTCTTGTTACCGCTATCTCTCTTACACTCTGATTTCGATAGCCGCAATCGTCTTCTTTATCGCAGTCGTCGCCGGAATTCTCTATCTCTCTCTAAAACCAAAACTACCCGAATTTTCCATAATCAATATTTCCGCCGCAGGACTCAACCCTGCAACGACAACAACAAGAGCGAGATCACCGGGTCTTTCACCCAACGTTACTACTGAGATCCGTTCGATCAACCCTAACAAAAAGCTCGCCGTTAAATACACCAGCAACGGCAGCGTTAAGCTTTTGTACTCAAGTGCTGATTCAACTAACGTAGCGCAGTCTTATTGGCCGGAATTCAAACAACCAAAGAGGAACTCAACTACAGTCAAGGTGTTGATTAAAGGATCGGGTGTGAGATTGTCTGATGCAATGCAGAAAGAGATTGCGGCTGAGCTCCGGCGTGGATCTGCGGAGTTGAAGCTGAGCGTTAGAGCGCCGGTGAGATATGAACTCTGGAAGCTTAGGAGCTGGAGGGTTTGGGTTAAAGTCAATTGTGAAGTTAGCGTCGACAAATTGGAGAAGAGTTCAAAGGTTGTGTCTCAGCGTTGTAGCACAAAATTAGATCTTTGGTAAAAAAAAAAAAAAATCTTTTTATTATGTCTTACGTTATATTACGGGTATGTAAAGTATATACAGAGTTAATTGATGAGAAATATTTTGTGCTTAGAAAATTTTAGGGATATACAAAATAAGAAGAAGGCAGACAATTTTTTGGGCAGAGATGTTAGGAATCAGTTAGTTACCATAAAATTCAGCGTTGAATAATTAAAATGTTCATTTTAATTGCTCGATCAACGAAGAAAAGAGGGAAACATTCAAAATTTGACAAAACGTAATAACCGAAATGAGAGTGTAGTTAGGTAGCTGCTTCGGAATGCTACGATTGCTCCTGTTTCCTATATTTCTTTTCGTTTATTATGAACATGATGCGTTGCTATTTTCTTTAAATTTTAAAAATTTGATTGAAAATATATCACATATCATGCGCGCATAAAAAAAGATACTCGAAACTATTTTTACTTTCTCCTTCGAGTACTTTTACGTGTTCTATAAAAATTAAACTTATAAATAAAGAAAAAAAGATATACCCATTGCCATTTTAGACACACATTAATCTATATAAAATACATAAAAAGTTCAAAATTTTAGTTAGTATTGTTGAATATACGAGTTAAATATGCCGATAAAATTTTAGTTTAATCAAATTATGAATCAATTTTTATCCGTCCTTTAATCAAGATGACAAAAAAAATAACAAAATTATAAAATATAATTATTTTTCTGTCATCTTCATCAAAAGCAATATAGAGATTAATTTATGGTTTTGTTGAGCTAAAATTTTATTGAAATATATACAACTTATAATTCTTCATATCTAACGGTCAAAATTAAATTTTGAACTTTTTTGCAATTTATATAGACCAATGTGTATCGATATATGTCTAATATGATTATTTATATATATATTTTTCTTAAAAATAAAACACTAAGTCTGAAAATACGTTGAACTTCGTTCTCATGAGAAAAACAAGAGACGACCTCTAAGGTATGTTCCAAAAAAACAAAATATATAAATACTGCCGTTGAAAATATGTCTAATTTTTATTTTAAATAAATAAATTAAAGTAATTTTTATTTTTATATAGTTTAATGAAATTAATTTTTTATAGAATAAAGTGAACTATGAGAGTGAAACACACACCTGGGCCTGAGCTTTTAGCCTAACTAATGGCGTAGTTCTAACTTTTGGCCCAACACTGATAACTTAATTCGGGCCGATGCTTAATTTGGGAAAGCCCAATATTGCAGTCCCATTTATTTCACCAATTTTAGTTCCAAATGGTGCAATTTTAGTTAGTCGTATTCTTTGAGTGTCTTTTTAATTAAAAATAATATATATTTTTAAAATTTAATTTAAAAAAGGTTATGCAGAGAAAACACACATTTACTCTATTGATTTCTAAACTATTTGACTCATGTACATAATTGTAAAAATCGAACCGAACCGTTCGGATCGATCCAAAAATAATCAACTCAAAATTTAAATCGGTCCGAATTAATATAAAATTGCCTATATAATCGATCCGCTTCAACCCGATGAACCTGCTCATTCGGATCAAATTGGATTAAATTAAATTTAAAAACTTTTAAATCTGTGATATATTTGGTGCAAAAATAATGATTAGTAGTCGTATATTACAAAATAATATGTAATTTAAATTTTACATTTGGATATGATAATACAAAAAAATAAATTTATTATATTTTATTTGTAAATATTTATTATTAGTGATTAGTTTTTATATTGTTAATTCTGTCAAATTATAGAATGATAACAAGATTATTTTGAAACAAAATTTTTTTTAAAAAATTTATTATTAAATTTTTTTTCTCTTTTTTTCTTTTTTTTATAGTTTACTTTTTTTTGTATTTTCTAACAAAAAAAATTAATAAATCTTTTCGCTACCGTCAAAATTTTAATATTTTTGATTTGACGGATCAATCTGCAATCTAATAATATTTTGATTTACGGATGGATCTGATTTTTACAACTGTGATCGTGTATGCATTTTGTCGTGTATGCATTTTGTACTCCCTCATTTAAGATGTGTTCTTTTGCAAATATAGGTCTGATTTTAGCAATTTGAAATGAAAGTTTTCTACGTATAATACATTTGATAAGAATTATTAAATACCAACAAGATTCATCCGAATCTAATAAAAATCATACAATATGATTTCTATTAGTATTCTAATCTCAAGAACCCAAGAGCTTAGAATCTTACCGTTAATCTGTTAAAATCGCATTCTAATTTTCAGATACTAATCAGAAATTGAAAACTAAATGCTTAATTAGTTTGGTTTAATTATAGATTGCTTTTAAGCTAAGAAGCAAGTTTTTAAATATTATCATAATAAAAAACTAATCTGATCTATTAAATTCAAAGTTCAGGTTCTGTTTATTTAAGAGCATCTATAACTACACGCACAACTTGTCATCAAGATCAAAGGATGATATATCTATGCGTCACCAACTTTATCCCGCATGTTATTTTCATGATCCAACAAATCGATGACTAATCAATCAATTAATTAATTAAAAAGATATTTAAGAATACTCTTCAATTCTATTTTATTCAATTTTTTAAAATTTTTTTTAATTTCAAAAATCATGGAACAATTTTATAAATAGTTTTAAAAAAAATTTAAAACATATATTATTTCTATTCGACGAGCCATTCACTAATGCTGAATTGCTATTGACCATTTGAATGATCAATCCGTGGGACCCACCTTATAACCATGAAGCTCATTTGAGTAGTGCCAACGTCCACGTCAGCAGTACCTGTTGCGTCTTCATTGCTTGTTGGAATTTATGTTATTTAGTTCATTCATATATTTATTTTACAACAAAAAATAAATCAATATTCATTTTTACATAAGTTTTTGAAACTACGACCGCGAGTGGGTCGGATTAATCTTGACCTTATTCGGATCCAATCTACTTTGTACGCTGCCCAGAACCTTGTTGGACGCGGATTTATTTCATCTTTAACCCGTTAGTTTAATGAGTTGGATTTCGGTGTTTAGTTTAATAAAAGAATCTAATATTTTTAGAGTACAGAGATGATAATGAACGTTTCATAGATATCAATCCTATTATTTCTAACCCACTTGCACCAAATATTTATAATTTTTTTATTACATCATGTAATTTAATTGTATGAGAAAAATAAGTAATTGTCCGAGACCAACAGTCCCGGTTGTTGTGTCCGAGATAGAGCGAGAGCTCTGGCTACTTTTATCAACATCTTCCATTCCAGTGCCGAGTCTTCCCTTCTCAACAACAACAGATTTCCAAATTCCACGAAATTAAACAAAAAATTTCCGAATATAATTCCGTTTATTCAATTTCAACTCCAAATTCTACTAATTATCTCGATTCTGTTGTGAAATTTTCTTGTTTTGGGTGAGATCTGATTGGGACTTCAGTTGAAGATCAATGTTTTTGCTTGCCGATCTGGTTGTGGTTGAAGAAGTTTTGGGGTTTTGGCGAATGGAAGGATTCTGAGGTGAGTTTTGTGGTGTTTCATTCTTGTTTTTGAATTCTTTGTGTAACACTGAAAAAAGAAGCCTTCTTTTTGCTGGATTAATCTGGGTTTTCTTAACAAGTGTTGGAGTTTTTGTATGGTTCACAGGTATTGGTTGCCTGCTACCATTTCTGGGTTTTGTGTTGGTTTTTGAGTTGTAGGCTATTTCTTGGACTGAGTAGGTTGATTCTGCTTCAAGTTAGAATTTTTCACCTAGTTTATAGTTGGTGGAATTTGGGTTTTAGGTTGTTATTTGGTTGGATGAGTTATTTTTCCAAGCTGGAGTTTGGGTTTGGTTGTGGTACCTCAAGGTGAAGTTTTTATCATTTAATGTATGTCTGATTTTATTTGTTATTTTGTGTCTTTTCATTGTTATTTCAGATGTTATATCAGAGTCGCTAGACTGTTTTCTTGATTGGATTGAGCTGATTTTGGTTCAACATACAAAATTGATTTATACAGTTTGGAGTTCTCGATTAGCTTGTGATTATATAGAGTTTCTGGGGATATCTCTGTAGAGCCTTCAATTAGATTGCTGATATGGTTAACTGGTAGAATTTCCAATTTCAGTGACAGAAACTATATAGCTTCCTTATCTATGTCATACTAGGAGTTCCTTGAAATTTCTGGGAAGAAGGTAACTTTCAGTTATCTCTTGTCGTTTGGCAATTTCCATTCTGATGATTGCTTTCACTGTCCTCTTGTTTTTCAGGTCTCTTATTGAGGTGATAGCTTAGTGGCTCTCCTCTATAGCTGATCAGTTCTCATTCTGTTTCCAAGACCATCCAAGACATCAATTGCTGCTCTGTTGATACGCTTAGATTATATTTGGCTTTAGCTCTTTGTCATTTGCAAAAAGATAAGTTTAAATTTCCACGTCCTGGGTTTACAAGTTTCTATTGTAGCCCCTTTAAGAAGCTCTCTATAGTTCATCTTTATACATCAAACATGCAGCCAAAGGCACGAATTCATGCAGACCCATCTCAGTGTGAGGACCAGTTTGACAGGATACCAGATTCTTTGGTTCTCCTCATCTTCAACAAGCTTGCTGATGTTCGGTCTCTTGGTCGCTGCTCTGCTGTCTCAAAACGTTTCAATGTACTGGTACCTCTAGTTCATGATGTTTATGTCAAGATTGATCGTGTTGTCACTGTCGATGGTGACACTGATGAGGCATTGAGTGCATCATCATCAAAACCAAGGAACCTCTTCTCACACTTTCTGAAGTTCATGTTTTTCAATATTCTGAAACCCTTTAACCATCTTCGCAACCCAAACGGCACCAACAAACCCCTCTTCCCACAGCTTTCTCACCATTCACCTGCCCAAGTCCTGAAGAATTTCACACACGTACAGAATTTAAGAATTGAACTACCAGCTGGTGATGTGGGAACTGAGGAAGGTGTTATATTAAAATGGAGGGCAGAATTTGGCAGTACACTTCAAAATTGTGTGATATTTGGTGGAACACGTATTGATCGGAAGCCCATTTCTTCCGATCAAGAAACATTTTTTGAAGACAATGGCAGCATACCTGAATCATTCTACACGAATGGAGGGCTGAAACTACGCGTAGTCTGGACAATCAGTTCTCTGATAGCTGCTTCTACCAGGCACTATCTTCTCTGTCCAATAATAAAGGATCATCCTACCTTGAGGAGCTTGATTTTGACTGATGCTGATGGTCAGGGTACATTGAGCATGGGTGTTGAGCAGCTGAAGGAGTTTAGAGAGAAACCGCTCTCACCATCAGCATCATCAAACAGGACACAGGTTCCTGCATCTAACATGAAACTAAGGTATGCACCATATTTGGAACTTCCTGGAGGAATTGGCATGCAGGGTGCCACATTGGTGGCAATCAGACCATCTGGTGAGTGTAGCAGTGGCACCAGTAGCAGCCGAAAGGAGACTGAGGCCTTTGTCTGTGGAGCATTTGATGAACCATTTAAGGCAGCAGTGAAGGCCCTCCTTAAACGCCGGACGTATCTACTGGAAATGAATGGTTTCTAAGCCATCTCTGAAGCTCACAAATTCCTTGCAGTTTACCCAGAAGCACCACTTTAGTTGCAGTTTAAGTGGTTCATTTTGATCTTTTTTGTTCTCCTGCTAACCAAAAGACCATTTGTCTCTGCTGTCCTGTGTGAACTGCGACTCTTTCTAGGTCTAGGTATGCCTTTCAATCTGCTGTCTGCTCCATGGTTTCCTGTATATGTACAGCAATAACAGTTTGCTATATGTCCATAAATGTTATAAGAATCATTGCAGTACTGTTTCAATATCATGTGGATGCTTGGTAAAAAAATTTGAATCTTTTATTACAGCTGATTCCTCTAAGGATTTGGGATTGTTATACTTCTCAGGCTCTGAATAATTCTATTTTTACGTTTTTTATGGTGCGGTGTCTCAGTAAAGAATTGTCAGGGAACTAATTGCCCGCCTTTTCTATCCAGGATATAGTCATTTCAGCAATTTATGCTTTTGTTATGATCTCTCTCTATTGGAAAGAAAATATCTCTAGGGTTCTGGCAAGGTGTTAAACGCCCCGCTTATTTTGTGTGGAAATGTCATTATTGGTGCTTCGCCTATAAAGTGACTATTATATGGCATTTTTTGTTGGGGTTGGAGTACTAGAAGCTATTTAGATCTGTCGGTTCAAATTATGTGTTGTTCTTGCTAATGTTTCTTGGATTTGGAGATTGATATTATCAGGAATGCGTGCTTGAGAAACATTTCTATATCATCTTGCTTTTGGAAGTTTGTTTTGGTGCTTAATCTGCATGGTCATTGTGATAGGGTAGAAAGTTGGTTGTTTTTAGTTGGTTGATAGTTTGTGATTACTGTTTTAAAATTCTGGGTAGGAAGTAGTTAAGGATTCTGTTTTGGATATGAGGTAATAATTCCTTGAGATTATTATTACTCCAGAGTACTGTACAAGATGAGATTTATTTGTTTTGTATGACTCGAAAGAACCTTGTTTTTAAAACATTAAATGGTACCAATGTTTTGTATCTGTTGACTGTTGTTTATAGAGCTATGATTGCAAGGCAGGTAGTGTTTAGAAAGGTATAAAGTTCTCAAGAAGAATTTTCATGGTTTGGTAAGAGAGGCAGCTTATGTTTCCAGTGGGGCTCAGCATCAACCATGAGCACATACCTAACGATGACGCCTGAAGGTTCCTTTGATTTAGATAGTGTTCATCAATAAGAGTATTACAAGTTCACTAAAAACAATGCGTGATGCGATCCAAATGTCCAATGTTGTTAGGCTTTGCATTATACTAAGTGGCTAATTCTTATTACCTAACTTTTGTTGGGAATCACTTGTGGTTGATGTCCATTTCATTTTGAAAGATAAATGTCAAGGAGATATCCGACAAGCTAATTATTCAGTAGCGTAGAAACCTTTTGCAAGGTATGTGTTTTTCCTTTGTTATGCTTTTAACAATTATTCGTTTAAGTTGATTGTTAGCTTTTAAGAATTGAAACACTTTGTCCACTGTTGGAGAAAGAACATAAATCATGTTTGTCCAATCCAAGCTTTTATATGTCCTCTTTATATATGGACCACCAACCCAAGTTGAACCTAACAATCATGAACTGCAATAACTTCATTGTACATCCCTCCAAAGGGCATAGATTGGTATCTCATATAACTCAGAATTTCTCTGGCTTGGTAATGGAAGCTACAAAAGTGTGAACGACTAACAATTAAAGCAAATGGCTTCTAACTTTGATACATCAGTTCATTCCAAGTGGGTACCATGGCCATACACATTAAGACATAGTATATACAATCAGATAAGTCGTTAACGACAACTCAAAACGAGTGCCAATAATATGCTAGCCATTTCTAAGTGACCTACGGCAGGTTTTCCTAACAGCAGAAGATGGTTGTGAAGATAAGGATGGTCCACCACCAGCCTCAGATGTGTCCACCGCTTCAGCTTTACAGCTCCTTAGGCTCCTCTTTCGTGTGGTATTATCCTGACTTTGAGCTTGGGCTGCTTCCATTGCTTCAGCCTTACAGGTCCTGGGCCTCTTTCTCGAAGTGGTATTTGCTGCAGGCACCTCACTTGCCTGAGATACATGTGGCGGTTGTTCATCTTCCCCGACATCAAAATCTGGAGGGGGCCATGCAGTACTGCAGCTAGGACAGATTCTTGCAGCCTAGAAAAGTAAATAAATATAAGTAAAGCAACCAAAATCTTATACTAGCATATGCCTAGATAACGTAATGTCATGCAAAAAGAGTGAAAAAGGAAAAAGCATGAAACATACGTTGCGTTGTGAGAATTTCTTTCTGAGACAGTATGAATGGATACGTACTGTACATCCTTCATTTGCACACATGACAGCCTGTTCACAATATTACAAAAGAAAAATATGTGAGGAGCTCTTGAAGCATAGAATTGAGCAACTATGCATAGCATCTTTCAAGAAATCAGGCACTGCCCTAAAGCTACTACGCAGAATTTCCAATTTGCCAAGACTAAAGAACTTCATTAGAAAGTACCTACAAAACATAAGAGCAATTTCGGTAAAAACATTAAAGGAACGCACAAGTGCCCTAATCTACAATTAATTGATAGAAAAGTTAAGAGCTGTAAACGAAACTAAAAAGAAAAAGAGTAAAGAAATGATTGGTCTAATACAGGTAAAAGATTTATGGATCATAACAAAATAACACAAGAACCAATACTTAAATAATTCAGGTTAAGATCTATCATATATATAGGGATACGTAAGATGTACTATAACTAAAAGTATATGATATAGGCCGTTGAGCAGAGTTATGTTTGAAGACACAGTAAAATATCTAATTGTCAAGTGTCTAAAAATATAGTTATTATAGAGCAAATGTTGGTACCGTTCAAATAAGGACTAGATTTAGACAAAGAAATGTCAAGACCATGCCTATCGATGACATCCTACCTACCATTGAGCCAGTCCAAGAGAAACAGCTGGATAGCCCAATACTTCTATGCCAGTATCATGATTTCTACTAACTTGCCCCTTTCTCTAATTTGTTTCGGAACTGGAAAATATTCAACTATATATATATATATATATATATATACAGCCCTACCAAGAGGAGAGGGAGGAGTCCGAGTTACCGATAGGGAACGTAGGACGAGGGCCCTCTGCTCTGGTTCACCTCCGGGGATTGTATGAAGCCCAAAAAGAGCTATATATATATATATATATATATATATATATATATATATATATATATATATATATATATATATATATATATATATATATATATATAGTTCAAAAGCACCAAATTTTCATGCCAAACTTGTGGAGGGACAAGAATAATCTACAAGGACCTTCAAATTTCGAATCTTATTTACATGTGAAGAGAAACTCTACTCTCCAATAAGGAAGAAATGACAGCTCATCTTCCATCTACTAACTCTTCAAATTTTGCATTTGTTAGACATTGTCAAACAAGGTCGTCCTATATTTATTTTGGATAAGAAGCATGTTGTGATCTAGGTGCAGTGAACACGCAAGTCCTTAACATTTTAATTTCTAATCCCAATTGTTTTCACTTGAATATCTCCACGTAATAATGGGCGTAAAGGGTGTTTATGGATTTATTATCTTAGCATGCTACATCATATATACAAAACTTCACATCTTAAATCACTTCCTGCTAGGTCAAATGCAACTTACTGAAACTCCCACTAATTCTCAGTATGCCAGGAACAATGTATTGATACAAATGATAAGGAGAATAATGACTGAGTAAGAGAAAGCAACTTTTTTGTCTGTGTTTCTTAAAGACTTGAGATTTCTAAGATGTTTATAGTTCCAAACTATGTTCAAATATTTCTTAGGACACTTAGCTTGCAATGATCAATGTAGCAGTTTAAGAAAATGATGTGCATTTAATTTATTCTTAACTTGAAGTTGGCTAGTTGGAAGAAAAGTGCTGCTAGATGAACTGCTACTCTCATCTTGTGTTTCAAAATGAATATCTCAAGCTTCATAAAACCCAGTGTGATAGTAGACCTACAGAGCAAAGTTTACTAGTTACTAGGCGGCTATATGGCATACCCTGACAGCAGGTTCATTGCAAACTTCACAAGAAGGGTAGCTGTTACTCCTAAACCAGCTCCGGAGATCAAGAAAGGACCTGACACCAAGACCGATTGTCCCTGGAGAGGTAGAGCAGAGCCATCTTTCTTGTATCATGTCATTGAGAGTTTTTTCCTTTTGTGACATTGAGAAGCTCCTGAATGCATAAGGAACTTGAGATTGGCTTTCCTGCAAACTCTCTGTAGCCTGAACCTGCAAAAAAGAAAAGTAGAATAGAAATTCCAAAAACAAGATTTGTATATCATACTCAAGAAATATTATGCATGCAAGGGATTTTGTATACTCATTTGGTGACTGAATATGGGTACCAAAAAAGCTAATAATTGTGCAAAGGAATCACTTTCATGGGCATGCCTTTAGCAATTAACATTAACACAGTTTTGCTAAGAGGAAGTTTCACTAATAAAAAACAACTACAAGAGCAAATCTAGAGAAATGCTTTTATTTTTTGTTCAAACATTCCTCTTTCTTACCAGGCTATTAGAGTCTATGACTATCAAGCAGTTGCACAAAAACCAAGCCTTTACCCGCTTGGTAGGATAAGCTATTACAAAGTTGTAAGGAGAAATAATGCTTGGTATTCAAATTCACTTCCATTTACAGGTTTCAATTTTGAGAAGAGTGAATGTCTATTCTTTCAGAGACTAACACGTTTGTCTTCTAGGAAATGTTATTGGAATGGTATCTTTAATATCATGCACAAAGTTAGCTTTGCTAGGTGAAATATTTGGTTATTGCCAGAATATGCTGCTCAAGTGCTGCAATTTAAATGTGACAATAGCATGAATACCTGATTCCTGATGAAATTGCTACACTATCTTCAATCTAGCTTACAATGTCAAGCTAAGTAGTAGAAGGTCTAGAGCCTTACCTGGCTTTCAAGGCGTAGATTAAGGGCATCAATATTGTTTATGCAACCCTGACCACTCGCATCCTGAGAAATTGCATCAATCTGCAAGCACCCAGGAAAATCAGCTGATTAGCAGGTGAAGAAGGTAACGAGACAATTAGAGGCAGAAAGACAAAAGAGGGTGTAAAAAGGGGCAAGCCAGAAACATAGGGAAGACAAGGGTGAAGAATGAGAAAAATCAGAAATATAGTCTAAAAAAAAGGTTTGTTGCAGAGAGAAGACCCATATTTTTCCGTCAGCAGAACTACTCATAGAACTCGAAGTAAAATAAAATTAAACAATAAAAGTAAATAAAAGAAAATTCAAAGCATGGTATAGATTATGAGGTCACAAACATGGATAAGTGCAAACAACAATTGATAGAATAACTGAAAGTAATCACAACTCTAAAATAGTCCTCAAAACTGGGTACTTCAAAAATTGATCAATCTCTATTCGTTGAGGATGCACACATAAAGCATGCTGATAAATGACATTCGAACCTATTGATCAATCTCTATTCAAAATCATGCTACTAATTTGAAGAACACCATCAATCTGACGTTCGAACCTATGATAGATTAAAAAACCTGTGGTTGGTATTTGGCGTTCGTATATCCTACAAACGAGATAGGAATTGACTATCATTCAAATGATAAATTGTTTTTTTCTTGTGATGGATCAATTTTTGGTTTTATAGGCACCATGTGCAACAAAACTTCTAATTCAAATGTGAAGGGAACTTCAGCAACTCAAATAAGAACATGCAGCCTTGTAACCAAGTTCCTCTTAGCTGAAGTGAATATCACTAGAAAATCTTAAACAAGAATGAAATATAAGGCCATATGCAATGCAAAGTAAAATGCCAGTCTTCTCCCAAAATACCTTAATGCGTTTGATGAAACAGATCCTTGAAATATCAGTAAACTATCTGTAGGAGAATTAGAAAAACAATTTATCCATTCATTACTTAAGTACAAGGCATTCTCATGTGATTAATGCTGCATTATGAGAATTAGTAAGTGTATCAACATTTTCTTTTATTTCAATTCCAACCAAGAGCAAATTCTTCATGTTATAAAAATTGTTGAAACTTCACCTTACCACTGCTTTGTAGAGTGCAATCTGTGGCACCGAGTACTTCGTCCCAAGCTTAGATTGCTCGTCTGGAACATTATTTATCACCCCATAATACACCTTGCCGTCATATTGGTCCCTGCAGCCGCGGAGCTCAAATTGAACATATGATAGCTCCTTGTTTATTTGGAGAAGTGTATTTTGGAAAACAGCCTGACTCTTAGCTGCAGAAACTTAAACATGTAGTTAAGATTATTCAGAAAATGATATCATATAATAATTCTGGAACTGGAAAATGTTACCGACAGCCAAGATGTTCTCCATTTTTCAAGAATCCGACATCATTAATGTAAATTCTGTTGGCGTGAGTCAACAATATATTATTTTAGATATCTTTCCTTAGAATTATATTTTATTCTGGATATCTTTATTAGAATTATATTTAGATATCTTTCTTTATTTAAAACTCTCTTTATTTAGATTTATAAGGAGTCTATATATATGTACTTATATTGAATGATAATAATAAGATTGAAAGAGTTTTTCATCTAATTCTTTTAACACAACATTCTGAACATTTAAACTGAAGCCATAACAACCAAAACAATAACTTTGGCATTAAGGAATACCAAAAGAAAAATGCTATAGAAGAATTTCTAAAAGTAGGATTTGGTTAATTGCTAGAGGACGGTGTTGAATTTACATCGGTGTCAAACATACCACCGGAATTTCGCTTATTTTTATGAGCTCTAATTAAGTCAAAAAGCGAAACACTTTTTCAATGAAACTAAGAAAATTGAAACTATCTTACAAGAAATAACATACTTTCGATCAAACTAAGCATTAACCAACAACAGAAAATTCCTTTACCTGGATTTTTACCGGTAATTCCAAAGAACAGAGCATAAAATTCATCTTCCCTAAGCGGACCACGGGACAACAGCGCTTGAATCAGGGTATGGTGTCTCCATCCGAGTTGAGACATCTTCCAGTCACTTCCTTCTGTCGATCAAGATCCTACTTATTGAATTTCTCAAAACCCTAAATTTCTTTCTGGAGAACGGTAGACTTTCGTAGCGGGAGAAAGTTAGAAAGAGCGGGAGATGAAAATTTTTCTCCGAGCTCCAAATCTCGAGAGAAGGAAGAAAAATAGAAGAAAGGTTTCGGCTTTTCAACTCTAAAAATTTTTTACACGATTTTTAAAATTATTTTTAAAATTTAAAAAAAAGATAAAATATAAATTATAAAATAATATAAATATAATTTTTATTTTTTTAAATCTTATAAAATAATATATTTAAGATTGTTTTTTAGAAATTTTTTTTTTAATAAATACTTCGAACAAGAAGACTCACATCGACCAATGGGACTCAACTCGAATTCAACTAATTAATTAAGCCCCCAAAAAAGTTCTTATCGATGTGACTAGAAATCGAGAAGAAAAGAAATGGCGGGAATTCAATCAGCGATCCTCGATGGCCTTCGCAGCCTCGAGATTCGCACTCCGTCAACGCCGGTAAAACTTTCTCATCCGCGCAAGTTGCAACCGCTCGTTCTATTTCATTCTGTTAATGTATTGCGGGTGTCCGTCGGAGTTCCGGTCACGAGGCAAGTTTCGAGAGCCGAGATTTGTCGGCGAGACATTTGACGAAGCGGTCAGGTTGTTCAACGTTGGAGATTACTACACGTGTCACGATGTTCTAGAATAACAATGGGTCGCCGCTAAGAACCTGATGAACGCACGCTTTTCATGGATTGCTACAATGCGCTGTGGGATTGCATCATCTGCTCAACCAGGTGAGGTTAGATTTTGTTAATTTTGATGGAGATTGAATGGTTATCTGATGTAAATGAGTTTTTTCTCTATGCAGAATCACAGGGGAGCTATGTTGGAGCTTGGAGAAGGGCTTTGTAAGCTGAGGAAGATGGAGTTTGAGAAGGAGGTCGCTGCCGCGATCGAATTTCTTTCTCATACTCTGTTGGAGCTAGTCGCATGTAAGTTTTTTTTTTTCCAGTCTGTTCTTTTAGAGAAGATCAATCAAGATTCGAGATTTGCTTTATTTATTGTTAATTCTTGGCGCAGATAATTGTTGCCAGTTGATCTTTATTTCATCTGATTTATATTTATTATATGAGACTACTCGCGAAGCAAAATTTTTCCCTGCTCAAAATTATTAGTTGTTTGCTACTGTGGTGTTTGTTAAAATTGGAATACAAAAAATTATATTTCTTTTCGAAATATGAGAAACAGTTTTTTAAAGTACTAAAAATTAAAATCAACTATTTCTACAAGTTTAAGTGTGTATTAGCTTTTGATACTGTATAAACAAAATACTTGATGTATGTTTGGCAGATCATTCAGTCCCATTTCAACAAAAGAAAATTTATTTTATATTTTTTAATTAATTTTTTATAATTTTTTATAAATTTGTTTAAGAAGTTAAAAATAATAAAAAAATTTACATCATAAATTTTTTTATTATTTATTTTTATAATTATTTAAAAAATAAAACTATTTTTTGAAAAGAAATTTAAATATTTTTTGTTACAAAAACGTTTCCATTCTATAAGCACTGATAAAATATTTTCTCTAATCTTAAGTTTTAAAGAAAATTTTGGGATTGGGTATGATAAACATCTTATTTAAAATAAAAAATATTTTAAAATTTTTTAGAAAAATTATTTTAACTATTTTGATTAAAAATAAAAAATCATATATATAAAATTATTTGATATCTAATTTATCTGTATTTTAAAAGATTTTACAAAAGTATTTAAAAATTATTGAAAATGTGAGATTTTTGAAAATTAAAAATATTAATAATATCAAACATCTCCTAAAGCTTAAAAATGGTGTATAAAATTTCATAATATGCTTTAAATAAGTTGATTATTGATTTCGTTTATCATTGGGTCAATACTTCAATAAAAGTAAGTTAGCGTAACAACGTGCTAGAGACGGGTCTAAATTGGTTTCTTTTATTATTATTATTTCTTTATATGTTACAGTTATTTGTATCATAGGACTTACCTAACTAACATTAACTTTGTTTAATTTTAGTACTTTTAAATCTTACATCTTATAGATTGAATTAAAATTTTATTCGACATAAATTTCAAGCGAAAAGTAAATGATGTTATTGTCAAATTTAGAAGTACGTAGGTAGAATAGTTAAACCATCTTTTTTCAAAATTGCAATCCTTTTGTTTATTCATTGGATTATTAGATTTGAGTGCATTATTAAAGGAAAAATAATGTAAATGTGTTATCGTAGTATCCAATATGTGTGAAGGTATTTGGGCCCTCTTCCTGGGCTTCTTAATCACCTTAAGGCCCGCGTTCTTCGACTAGTCCGAAAGAACGTTTAGTCCCACATCGGCTAGCGTTACAATCGATGCTACGAAAGCTCCTTATAAAATGACTGGACCGTGCGTTTAGAGAACTCATACCTTTCTCGGCCTTTTGGCTAAGATCAAGTGTAGTATCTGTTCTTATCAGTTTAATATCTGATAGTGGTTCATGGAACCACATTGATATTAAATTTATTTTTCGTGGGGGAGTGTCCGCAACAGTGGCTTGCCACTGGGGCACTCGCGCGTCGCCCATGCGTTGCACTACTGCACGGGCCTGGCGCACCCCTACCAACACTCAATTATAAAATTTTTTATTGAACTTTTTATGGATGTTATGTAGCTGAAGTATATAGCTTTGGTCATTTGATTTTTAAATGAAATTCTTTTCGTAGTTATAACGAAGTAAAAACAAAAAACTTACACTTAACTGTATTTATTTCATTCAACCCGATTAAGCATTTTAATCAATTTTCTACCTTCTTTGCTCAAGTCTCCCTCGTTTCTCTTTACAGCTACGGGATCTGTCTCTTGCTCGCTCTCTCTCTCTCTCTCTCTCTCTCTCTCGTTTCAGTAGCATATTGTTTCTATAGCTTCTTCAAATTCTTCGCAAACTGAACACCAACAATCGATCCATGGCATGAGAAGATCAGATCTCGTCGGTGAATAAGTAGAATCGGTAGATTGTTGGTGGTGGAAATGGAAGGATTGAATTTCAGCGCCAGCGACGCTTCGACGATCGGTGGAATTGCAACTGTGTCGCTGCTGCACTCGTTCATCCCCACGCACTGGCTTCCGTTCTCGATTGTAGCTCGAGCTCAGAAATGGACTCTCTCTCGGACGCTTCTCATCAGTAACTTTTGCCATCTCAATCAATCAATCGTCCATTGATTATGATATTCTTCTTCTTTGCTGTATTTATGTTGTTTTGTTGTTTTTTCTGGACTGCGTTGATGATTCTGGATAAATCGAATCGTTATAGATTGTTGTGGAGCTCTAATAAATAAAGGGTGTAATGCATTTGCAAATTTAGTGAATTTTTAGCTAGCTGAATGGGTCTTTTCTTAAGTTCCGTATGCATATATTTTTGTCGGAAACCTTAAATATTGAGAAATTCTAATTAATGCATGTTTAGATTGCTTGGTGATAGTGTGTTACTGGCATGAAAGTGGTGTTTTGAAGTGAAACAATGAATTTGGTGAAGATGAGATCAAGAGTATTCAATGTAGCTCAAGGAATGATTCATGAGCTTAAAGAGAATGAAGGTTGTGCACTGAGATATACTTTCTCTTTCTATGGGCTAACATTCAGGTTTGAGCTACTAGGGTAGCTCAGTATTGTCTGTGCACACAGAATCAGAGAATGTGGTCACTTGATTAGTTTGCCCTTGCATTGTTTTTTCACAGCTCTGAACTTTATTGTAGATTGTTAGTACTAAAGATTGCAACAAGAATGTTGTGAGTTGTTCCTCGAGTCCCTCTATTTCTCTGCCTCTCTAGATGGCTGATACGAATAGGGTGACCCTATTTCTCTGCCTCTCTTAGATGGCCGATAGGAATAGGGTGACCCTATCTGTGTGGGTGATTAAAATGATGGTGAATTTCTCAGAGTGATCATAGAGGGACTCAAAAGGTTTAATTTCGTAGGCAAGTTATGCAATGGTA
Organism: Acanthochlamys bracteata; assembly: GCA_019914995.1. Taxonomy (NCBI): domain Eukaryota; kingdom Viridiplantae; phylum Streptophyta; class Magnoliopsida; order Pandanales; family Velloziaceae; genus Acanthochlamys; species Acanthochlamys bracteata. The sequence goes on along the minus strand of CM034140.1, from coordinate 4,200,196 downwards.
ATAGCAATAGGGATTTACAAAAGCAGATAACTAGTTTATCGTAGTGGTAACAGTAAAGCATTGTAGGCAAAGGAAGGAGCTCTCATATTATTGGTTTTGGGTTTGAGTGAATCTATTTATCTGGCTCAGATTCATATATTTGAATGTAACCGATAAATGAAAGGAACACATAACATCCTGTACTAGATCTTATTTGAAAACAGTGCGTACTACAATTATGAAAATTAGTTTCTTTCTTTTCATTGCAAAATTTTGTAGATATGCAAGCACCTGTATATATATATATGTTCTGGTGTGAGAAGATAATTTTCTCAAGCAAAAGAGAGATTCCATATTTACTAGATATGCTGTATTAATCTCTGAATTCTGTGTGTAGTAGTACATTGTAATTTGAAAATTATAATGCTTATGGATGTTTTTCCCCACTCAGTTTTAGACATTGCTCCCACACGTATCATGTTAGCTGGTTATATTCTTATTAGATATTTTAGAAATGAGGATAGCACAGTATGGATGACATAATTCCTTGTTTTATGTGTATAAGAATGACTTTTGCTATGTGAATGGTGCATCTTCTAGTGATAACTACTTTGTGCCAATGTAACATTAAATGCATTTAGCACCTACTGTAGAGGGACTACTAGCGAATTAAATAGTTTGCTCTTTTCTAAATCTCATGTTGTTGCTTCAGGCACAACTTGTAATAATCAAGTCCCTTAGTAATTAAATTGCCTACAATATATTAAACTTTGTACTATGCGGTGAACTTCAATTTCACTTTCATGTACATTTTAGGTTTAGCTGGGAACACCTAGTGGGATAAGGCAGCAATATATCTTGGGTTTCTTAGTAGGATGTGTTCTGTCTGATATTTTGTGTTTGAGTTATCTAACTTGGAACTTATTTTCTGGCTTTCCTATTTCTAAGAACTCAGCCTTTAGCTACGAGGTCGTAAGTAGTAATAATTACCATTGTGGAAGGGCTGTGGGTTAATGCTAAATCAGCCAAGCTGTTGAGCACCATTATACTGGAAATGAGAAGTTATGTACTCTAAGGATGTTTTACTCGATGTTAGAGTTTTGAACTTCTTAAGTTGTCCATGTGACTAGCACGCAAACACCTTAATCTTTGAGAACTTTATCGCAGTAGTTTGTGAATGCAGTGGATCCTGTTTTATGTTCATGGAAGTTGCCATCTGTTTGAAGCTTTCTGATACTACTGTATAAAAAGCTTAACCTGACTTATTAATTGATATACAGCTGCATCTGGAGCAGTTCTGCATGTGGTTTCAACCTCACTTCTTGGTGTAACTGCTATCACCATGGCTAACACCATTGCTGGGGAGGAAACGGTGCATAAACTGGCTTCTCTGCTGTTAATAATACTAGGAGCAACTTATGTGCTGCTCTATTTGTTTGGAAAAGGTGGACATGGCCATTCCCACAACCATCCCATGGAGAGGATGGCTGTTGCAGGTCTTGTTCTCGTCCCTGCATTGTCTCCTTGTGCAACAACACTTCCTGTGTTCCTTGCTGTTGGCAATTCATCATCTATGATGATTCTTGCTATTATCGTGCTTCTTTTCAGGTAATGGAGGTGCTGAACCTTTATAGACAAGTGATGAGGAAGTCTGGATACTCCTAGTGATTTTGAAATAGCAGCAAATATGGTAGCTAAGCTTGCAATATGACATGTTAGTTACTAAAAGTTCATTCAAACTAAACTACAACTGAGTAATCTCGAGTTAGGGCCTCGAGATGGCTTACCAGAAACATAAAAATGATTAAATTGGAAAGTGACTATGGAATTAATCAGAAGAAAATTGGATGAGATAACCTAAATCTTTGTTCTTGGTGTTGAATAGAAGGTTAACACATCAATGTGTTTTCTGTTGGGAATTTGTCATCAGTATGTTATCAGACTTCTGGCTACATCAAGCTTTACATACTCAATAGTAAATATAGAAGAATCACTCAATTAAGTTGAGAATCAAGTAGGAGATTTATCATATTGTAGTATTTTCAAGAATTCGTATACCACAAAGGTCTCCATTGGAAACCTTTACATTTTCTTTTGATTTTTGTTTCATTTTGAAAAATTGTTAACACTAGATATTCTATGGGATAAAGGCGAAAGTTTTTCGACAGATGAGTTCAAGATATTCAAATCTAATGGTTATTTGGACTTGCAGTAATCATAAATTTTTTGGACAGGAGCTTCTTGAGAGAGTCATAGTGCAAGGTGAAATATATAAGATTCTGGGACTAGGTGCATTTTTACTGACATGATGCAGCATGGTTTTGCAGGATATAATGCTCTTCTTTAAGTGGTGTCGTCATTTTATGTTAACACAGGGGTTTAAGTAAGAAATTTGGCAAATATGAGTTATCTAAATAGCCATCATTCTACATGGTTTTCTGAAGTTCTGATTTGATTAGTTGCGGCTCTAGGTTTGAGCTTCTGAATAGCATGTTATCCTAGCAAAAAAGGAAAGCTTCCAAGTGGTATAGTCCACAGAGAGAAATAGGAAGTATGTCCTGATTCTAGATGATTAGCCAGTATTTTATAAGATCAAGAATTGATTGATAGGATTGGATAGTAAAGAGGACCAACAACCTGACTTGTTGAATTCAATTTGGAAATCATTAAAAAAGATGTTATTAGATAAGGGTAATATTATGGGTACTTTCCGAATGTCTCCTTGTGTAACCTTTATTTGTTATAAGGTACGGATGGGACAAGAAAGACATCCTTGGGATGGGTCTTTGAAGGTGGATTGTGGATTTAAAGGAAAGTCTAACAACAAGAGGTATTCAAAGGAGAGCCCATAATTTTATACTTAGATAGTATGTACTAGATTTTAGCTTCGGTTCTTATTTTGACACATGATTATTTATACGCTCTGTTTTCTTTTATTCCAACTTAAACATTACATCAAGCTGTCTCTTTATAAGTTCCTTGCTTTGTTGAGAACTAACCTTCCTATATGGTTTGACATGCAGCACCATAACAGTGATGACATCGCTTGTGGCTCTGTCATTTTATGGAGCTAACCACATCAAGTTCCACTGGGTCGAGCGCTATGATAAGCTCCTGGTTGGTTCGGTTCTCTGCTTGGTTGGAATATTGACTTTGATCTTCCATGATCACAATGGTAGTGAGCATGCTCTAGGAGAGCATCTACACAGGAAGATTCTCACCTTGTAGAAAGCAACATATCTGCTGCAGTGTGCTCGTCTCGTTTCGGTTTTTCAATAGAAGGATGAACGGGGTTAAAGTGCGATTGTAAGGCGCTGATGTGTCCAGAGATGCATTTTCTTCAGGAAACAGGCAGCATTTGGCCTTTGAATCTGTCTCCTACAGTTCCTAAACTGATCCAACCTGTACCCAGCAGTTTAGATTGGCGTTCATTGCAGAGCTACATGTCACGTTGACATCCTTCCTTTAAATTGTTTCTGAGTACAATGCAAGTTTTATATTATTATGCTAAGAGTGACAATGTATGACTCGATTTGAAAACGCAATTCGAAACTGACTCATTTAATTAGAGTTAGAGTTAGAAAATTTGATCCGTATAAATATATATGTTATATTATGATTGAGCAAATTTAATTCGATTATTAAATGAATCAATCTGAGTTATCCGAAATTGATTTATCAATTCGAATTATCATTTTTAAAAAAATAATATTTAATTTTTTCTTTTCGTTTATTAAAATATTAGTAATTAAAATAATCAATAATAGTAATTTATAAATTATTAAATTATATAATATTTATAATTAATTGTTAATTTTATATTTCAGTAAAATAGTGTACGATGGGAATTACAATATTATCGAAAGTATTATTATGTAAATATGTTTGTAATGGCGAATTTTGATTTTGTATAAACATTTTTATCAAAATTTTGTTAGATAGCTATGTTTATCAAAATGTTTATCCAATATTATTAGCATGTATTTATAATCATAAAATTTTAACTGTCACCACATATTTTTAGAAAATAAAAATAATTTTTTTTGAATATTTTAAGAACCAATGAAAATACTAAAGAAAGCACATTTTGACGAGTATTCACTATATCTCGTCAGTAAAAAGATCGTGTATTTTTATTACAACTGATATTATAAATTCGCTGAAGCTTAAAAATATAATTAATAAATTTAATTATTAAATAGGTCGATTCGAATTTGGCTCGCTTATTAATAGGTTGGGTTAGGGTTAATAATTTTGACCCGTATAAATTTATAGATTGAATTAGAATTGAACAAATTTGATCAGATTATTAAATGGATCGATCCAAAATTGACCCACCAATCTAAATTGTCACTCCTAAGTAGTACTCTTTTATTCTTAGTTGGACACGAAAAAAATATCATCCAAGAATAGAGGTGGCAATATAAGTTCATGGGTCGATTTCGGATCGACCTATATAATAACCGGATCAAAATTGTTCAATCATAACCCGACCCATTTATTTATATGGGTCAAAATTGTTAACTCTAACCTAACCTATTTAGAATCGGGTCAAATTCGGGTCGACACATTTAATAATTAAATTATTAAATAAAAATTATAAATATTAATTATAATATATTTAAAAAGAAAATATTAATTTTAAAAAAATTTATAAATTAAATAAAAATTAAAATAAATTTAAAAAATATATATACAAGTTAAATTCAAAATTTTTGCTTTTTTTTTCTAATTATTAAAGAATATATACTATATAAATAGTTATACGGGTGAAACGAGTCAATTTTTGGTCAACCTGAATCCGACCCGAACCAATCAAAATTTTTTGGGTCATTTTTTGAGTCGACCCGAAATCGATCCGAACCCGAATAAATTTTGACCCGAACCCGATTTTTTCGGGTCGGGTCGAAATTTGCCACCCTTATTCAAGATGATCACGATAATAAAAAGTGAGTATTTATTAGGTCAGTAATCCCAGTAGGCAAGATGCAAATCTGTAATTAACATGTAGGTTATAGAGTTAGCTTATAATTATATATATATTAAATTATTTATATTTTTGAATTTTTAATTTTTTTAAAAATTATTATGTAAGATTTATTGAAAAGTAGAAACAAAATAAAAATTGATAAAAATTTTGATAAGCAACATCAAAGTTACACATATTAGTAGTCAATATTTTTGTACTATGAACATTGTAGTGTAAATATATTAAGAGAATATTTGGAAATATTTTTTAGAAAAGAATTTAAAAAAAAAAAGTTTTATTTTTATTAAATAAGTAATATTAAATATTATAATGTAAAGTACTTTCTAATTTTTAAAAAAAATTATTAAAAATTTTGGAAAAATGTATAATGAAAAATTGAAATGAAAAAGTACTATGCACTTAGTGGTCAAAGATGGATAATACTTTCGAATTCACCATTTTATCCCGCTCAGCGACTCGTGTTTTTTATTGATTTATAAGGTTCTTTATGTCAAAATAGAAAATAACAACCAAATGAGCTACGGAAAAAGTTTCTGATTAGATTTTCGAGTAAAATTATCGTGAAAGATTTGAATGGACCAAATACAACAGACTTGTTAAGGAAAGACCCTGAATCGGTGTGTATTACTAGACTGGGTTAACAAGCCTATTTTTATTAAACCGGCCCAAATGAAAACCATTGAATTTCATTCAAAATCTCACTATAAATTCCCCCTTGAAACCCTAACCCTTCTCCAGCTACCAACGTGTGAGAGAGAGCGAGAGAGGCATCGAGGGAGAAGCATTTGCAGCAGCAGCAATGGCGCCGACCAAGAAGACGGTAATCAACCGAACCATTCCGTCCTATCGTCTTCCATAGATTTCAATTATCTAATGTTTTCAATCTGTTTCTCACGATTGGTTATTTTTTTGCCGATTGATTGCTGCAGAAGAAGACTGTTGAAAATATCAACAACAGGCTCGCTCTCGTGATGAAGAGCGGCAAGTACACGCTTGGGTACAAGACCGTTCTCAAAACTCTTCGCAACTCGAAAGGTGAGATTTTATTCGAGGATAGATAGATCGGTAGATAATCTAGAACGATCAGTTTGATTTTAGATTTGGGTGATTGAATTGGGACTGAAGTTTGGCTCTTGGGCTATTTGATTCGGTGCCTTAGAGATGAATGCAGTGCCCTAGATTGATGGATTTTTCGCTCTCTATTCCTGATTGATTTCGTCTAGATCTGGTTCAAAAGATCCAGGGGAATGCATTGAGAGTGAAACATCATTCATTGTTTATTGCTAGCTTTCACATTGTTTAGTAATTTGTTCAGTAATATTCACGTTTTGTTGAATCAAAATTGAAACTTGCACGATCATGAATTTGTTCTGTGTTTTCTGAGACATCTTAGTAATAAGATTTCATATTTTCTTTAATGAAAATTGAAACTTGCATGGACCCTAGCATACATAATGTAATTGATCTTGCTATCTCTTAATTCATTTCATACCAACGCTAGTACTGTTGCTCTTATTATCTGAGTGTGTTCTTCCAGTGTTTTTGTGGATGTATATTACCTGATTTCTAGCTTGCTATCTGCTTGATTAATTCCACACATACTGTTGCTTCTACTATCTGAAGATGTCTTTCAGTGTATTTTTAGACATAGTATACTTGATATTACCTATCTTGCTATCTTCTTAATGCACTTTATATATATATATATATATATATATATATATATATATTTTCTATTGTTGTTGCTTCTCTCATTCCTACTTGTACTATATGAATTGGTGATGATTATAGCGATGGTTCACTAATGAAATATGCTATTTGAATTTGCAGCCAAGCTAATAATTATCTCAAATAACTGCCCACCTATCAGAAAGTCTGAGATTGAGTACTATGCAATGTTGGCAAAGGTTGGAGTTCACCGTTTCAATGGAAGTAAGTTGAATATCTTCTCGGTTCTCTCTTTGTTTTATGGCTGTTCATTGCTCTAAATTTAGTTAAAGTAGTCCTAAGCATGTGATTGTATGTCATCTCCGTTTGTCGCAATGCTAAATGAATTCTGCATCTTGTGACTGTAAAACCCTTCTGGTCTTCTATGCCAGTTCAAGTTCTGTTTGAAGTATTAGGAGTGCCTGACATCTGGATATGTTCTGCATAGACTAGGGCATGTAGGCTTTTTCTTGCTTTGACATGCTACTGGAAACAATTAGTTTTAATAGCCTTATCTGCTGTATTGCATTGAGGGGAAAAATCATAATTTCAAGTTATTTATCTAGCTTGATTTATTCTGATTTATTGTTTTCCACATCAGACAATGTTGACTTGGGAACAGCATGTGGTAAATACTACAGAGTTTGCTGTCTTAGCATCATTGACCCTGGTATGATTTGTTTAAAATTCTATAACATATGATTGCAATCCTAATGTTACTTTATGCAAGAACTTATCGGTTCTTTGGCTTTGCATAGGTGATTCTGATATCATCAAGACACTCCCTGGTGATCAATAAGCCAATAGGTTGTAGCCTTTTTAGAAAGTTTTGGAAAGACTTTGGTACTAGGATGTTCACTTGATGTAACCTTGACCAATACCTTTTCGTCGGGATATTTGTTTCAGTGTCATCTGGATAGTGTATGGAATTCTTAAATGTGCACTTGAACTGGGTTTTATAAATTTGTCCGACTCTTTTCCAATTTGCTTATATGTTGGTTTATCAAGGTTCAGCTTTCTTTCTGTTATCAGCAGCATGCCATTTTCTGTTCTTTTATCCTTGTAATGCTTGTTTGGTGATTTAGTATTTATGTCGACATTAGATATTATATCTTTTGGTTTGTTAGCTTTATCATGTGGTTTAGCTATTGAGTTGCTCTGGGTATGATATTAGTAGTCATCTGCAGGGGTTATATTGCTGATCATAGTGACTTTCTTTGTACCTGAAGTAATCTTTGGTAGTTTGTTCTTAATGCCTATGTTGTCACAAAACAGTAGCACAAGAGCAGAGGCTGTGGATGAGTTCCATGGGTCTTGTGTTGTGTAACTATTGATTGATTAATTGCTATACATGTAGCTTGCTGCAAGTATACACTATTGAATATTCATGAAATCCAGTAGTTTATGTTATTCAATTTAGTAGTTTACCTTACTTTTAGTAAGGTCGTTATGCAATCTACTTCAAATTGCATCGATGTTCTTATAGTTGCTGCAGATGTTTATAGATGTTATACTTTGATGAGGAACGGACTGTTTGGAGAAAAACTTTTGTTCCTCAAGTTCTGACGAATATTTTCTGCATTGTGTTCGTTCAACTATCTTGCAGTTTTGTAGTAACGTAATGTATACCCTACGAGCAATTTGGAAAGACCATTTTGAAGTATGGGTATGGTATAGGGCGGGTTTCTTTTGTGTTGTACATCAAATTTTTTGTTTTTCATAACTCATTTACAAAATTTCACTTTAAATAATTATATTTTTAATTAAAATCTTTTATTTTTAATAAAATAATAAATATAAGTAATAAATTTAATTTTTTAATAATTATTTTTTTAATGCATTTTCCTAATTTTTTCAAAACAAAGTACACGAATCTACAATGTATAAGAGAAATCTGTCCCTAGACACTTCTAAGACAAGCTACAAATCAATAATTTCATCATTATTCAAAAGAGGCATTTACAGTATTTGCACATACATTCGTGTACTGACAAGTGACAAAATCAGCTACGTAATATGTTCATATAATTTGAAATCTATTTTCTTTGACATACTAATTATATATTTTTTTTTATATAATCATAAAATTAATAAAACAGTAGTAACAAAAAATATTTTTCAGAAGCTAATAATTAGAGTGCGTTTAAAATTGCTTATGAAATAAAAATTTTTTAAAATAGAAAATATTTTTATTTTTTTTAAAAAATAAATTTTATTTTTTTATTTTTAAAAAAATAATAAAAATATATAATAAAAGGATTTTATCACGTAAAATTTTTTTATATTATTTAAATTTTTAAATAAAATTTTTAAATATTTATAAAATATGTATTGAAAAACATAAAATTAAAAAAAATTAAAAAAAAACGTTTGAAATACAACTAATTAGAAGTTGTGTCGACACATAGAAAGTTAGAAATATCCACCAAATGAATGTGAGATAAAATTTTTTAAATAATTAGTTAGCAACAAAACCATCTCTTTTTACGAACAATAAAATTTTTTTATATTTTAAAATAATTTATAAAATATTATAAAAAATTTATTAATAAATGTGAGATAAAAAAAGAAATGAATGTTGTTAAAAACATCCACCAAAGCAAAGCATTTCCATTTTTTTTAATAATCTGGCGGGATGTTTTCTTGTTTGACCCAAAATTCCAAAAGCCCGCGCTAGAAATTTAAACCCTCCATGTCCACCGTCTGATCGTATCTCCCGTTAATCATTCACACTCCGAATGAATCACACTGGAACCCCTTTTCTGGTCTCCGCAGCTGTCGTGCGTTCTTTCTCGCTGGTTTCCAATGGCGAGAACGAAGCACTTCTCTAACCGCAGAAAGCCGCGGCGAAAGATCAACTTGTCTGGTGAGCTCAGCCAGCAACGACGACAACAACAACTACATCTGTTTCTTTTTTCTTTTTCTCTAAAATTCGTTTCTTTGCTTTATTGAATCTTTGATTTTTTCTTTCTTCTTTTCTAATTTTTATTTTTGTAACTACACAGAAGCACAACCGTCAACGCACCAAATTACTACTTCACCTTCTCAAGTTAACTAACCTCTCCTCTCCTTAGCATTAATATTTCGTTTTTCTTGAACTTGTTTGTTGAGTTTGGATTTCTAGCTTAATTTCTACAGCCTTCGGCAAGAAGAAAGGAGCGGGATCAAGGTAAGTGTCTGCTTTTTAGTTAATTGTGGGAAAACCAGAGTCTTGTGTTTAGCGGGGGGCCAAAAAATTGCTTCTTTTCTAGCTTTACTTCTATTGGAAGCTTTTCCTCTTCCTCTTATTATTTTTGTTATTTTTTTTGGTAAAAAAATTAGCAAGCTCTATAAGGCATTTTGTTAGAAGTGAACTTTTTCACAACATAAAACAATATTTGGAGTGAATCTAAACTTTTGTTCAAGCATTGCAAGGTTTTTGTTCCCCCTAGGAACTTTTATTATGTGGATTGACCATCAAAGATAACCTTTTTGAAGCACTCACTATGCAAAAGAGAGTTGATTCCCGAATGAATCTTGAGTATTGTTTTCATTGTAAATTAATATATTATTTGTGTTTTTTTTCTCCCTTTGAACAGAGAACGAAGCAGCAGAGACGCAGGGCCAGCGAAAGCACAGGTTCAAACCTGGGACAGTGGCTCTGCGAGAGATCCGAAAATTTCAGAAGTCAACCAACCTGCTCATTTCTCATGCGCCTATCATCCGACTAGTTAGTCCACACTACCCACCACTGCGATGTCTCTTGTGAATGTAGAACTAGATTTTAATAGTCAGAGTGTATGGTAAAATGAAAACTGAAAGAGAAAAATAACCAGGTTATTGCTAGTTTGAGTTCTTATAGATGGAATGATAATATAGGTTTTTAATATTGCTTTCCTCAAAGGTGAATGCACTTTGTAATATCAGATGATCAGTTATCTTGTTCTTTTTTTAAGCTTATTTCTAATGTATTGACTTTTTCTTTTAATAATTCAGGTGAAGGAGATAACCAGTCAGTATTCAAGAGAAGTCTCCCGGTGGAGTGCTGAAGCTCTTTATGCAATTCATGAGGTAACAAATAGCTAATTATCAATTAATAAAGTTGTGTCAAGTATGTATACCTGGATAAGGATATACTTGGTGATCTTCTTAGAATCCTATACGTATTAGCTACTAGAACTTCCAATTATAAAGTAGTATAAACGAAGTTTATGATGTTTTATTTCACATGTTGATATGCTTTAATGGCTAATGAGCATGACTTATCACCTTATGCGCAACTATGTAAAATAGTTGGAGCTTCTGATATTACCTGGAGCTTCTTTAAATTGTTTGGAATCTACCCTGTTAATTGAGAAATAGTTGATGATTATAGCTTTGAGGTTGTTGCGATTGGGAGTATGGATACTGGCTTGTAAGGTTCATGTTCTGTGTATATGAGTTTGAAACTTTCTTATTAAAGTCTGGTTGTTGATCTTATTTCCTTTTTAATATTGGTTCTTCGGATGTGGTTATAGAAAAGTTTTCTGAAGAAAGGACCATAAGCACATCTTTTGTGAGCATAAAGATTGTCACATATGTTAGTAGCTAATTTATGTCAGAGATCTTAAACAAAAGTGCACCTTTGCATTTTAATTTGGCTCTTCTTTTTAATTGATATAGTCCCGTGTGCTTGCTATCTTTCCTGTGCAGTTATTTCTTGCCATATAATAGCTAAATGTGTATATATAACATGGCAAACAATCCACATCTGGCTTTTATTTCCAAGCTGTGTATCATATGTTTACCATCCCTTTTGAGAATCATTCGGAAAATTCATGAGTGAATTTTAAGAAAGTCTTTCTTCTGAGACATGAACTCACTTGAATTTAAAGGATAAGTGATGGGAACTTGAATTTAAAGGATAAGTGATGGGAACTTGTAGTTGGGATATATTGTTGCTAACAATCTGGTTTCGTAATAAACTTGAGTCGTGAGTTTACTGTTTGGAGGAACTTATCACATATGAAATTCGTTGTTTAGAACGTCAACTCGTATCAAGTATATGTTTTTTATCGTGCAGGCAGTTGAATATTATATAGTTGAATTATTTGAAGATGCAAACCTCTGTGCAATTCATGCCAAACGTGTTACCCTCAGTAAGTCAGAATTGCATATTCCAGCTATTGCTACCCTTTTTCTATTTTCTTACTAAATCGTCATCTTTTCAGTTTGTATTTGTTTTACATAGCATATGCCAATGCTTCATTCATAGTAGTTTGGTTCTAGCAATTTGCGATATTTCTGAGAACATGCAAGAATTATCTGCTTCTTCATGAATTAGTACCTAGTAGTATCTGTGACTCTTGAGAATGCAAGCACTGTGGTTGGATTCCATATATTTGTGAAAAGAGCATGGTTTGGCTTAAGTGCCTACATAACTAAAGTCTACTGACCCCTTAATAGTTTACTGTGCTTCATATATCCCAAATAGTTCAGATGTTTATTTAACTACTAGTTATGCATACAGCAAAGCAAGCTCTTGTCGCGCTTTAGAGTAAATGACATTTTAACCAATGTCTGCGGTGTTCTTGTGACACAGTGCAAAAAGACATTCAGCTAGCAAGGCGGATTGGTGGGAGAAGACACTGGTGACTTGCTAACTTTGTACTATTGTCAATGGGCTCGTGCATAATTTATTTCTTCTTTGAGACAGACTTGAGAGACACCCTATGTTGCAGTAGAAATTGTTAGATGCGCTTGGTTGCTAGTTGCACAATCTAACATTAGGAGTTGATTGCTCAAATGTGATCCTAACATTCTGTAAATTATCTGAAACATAATATTTTTACAATATATATCCAAGGTTCCTGTAGAGTTCTTTCTTGAATGGATGTTATGGTTAGCTGTATTCTATAGTCTTGCATTCCTATTGAATGTTTCTATCAGGAATCCAGGACTGCCTGTTTTTTGACATCTGTAGTGGATAATGAGCCACTTTCTTGAACTGATAAGGTGTCTGTTGTCGAGAAACTTGGCTTTCCAAGGGTGATTTTAAGAAAGTAATTGCAAACTGTGATGCCTAAGAAAACGCATTCTAAAGAGTTTTAATGATGTCATGTGACTGAGCTGTATTTAGATTTTAGGGCAGTGTAAAATACACTAAGTGAAAAAATAAAAAATAATTTTTAAAATTTGATTGAAAATAGAGTTCAATTTTTATATTTTAATTATATTTTTAAGTGAGTTGGAAGTGAAGTTTAATTTTTATTTTTTAAAGTGGGTTAAAAGTAAAGTATAATAACTTTTAAATGGTAGTTTGGAATTCAAATTATATTTAAAATATGTGAACTGAAATTTTAATTCTGATAAAAAAATTAAAATTATGATCATTTGAAATACGTTCTTATAATCTAGCTAGTTTTGTTTGAAAAAACTTTTTTTAAAAACTAATTACTATTTTTTTATTTTATATTTTTTAATATACTTTTTTATAAATATATAAAAAATTTATTTAAAAATTTAAAAAATATTAAAAAATTTATATAGTAAGATCTTTTTATTATTTTTTTAAATAAAAAATAAAACTTATTTTTAAAAATAAATAAAAATATTAATTATTTTATAAGCATTATCAAACGCCTACTAAGACCTCTGAGAAACGGAGATCTTCTTAGCATCCACCTACCTCTCACTCTCTTAAAGCTGACATAGTTGTTTTATCACTTTTAAACAAAATGGGACATCAAATTAGTAAACAGATTGCTACTTGCTCTCATCTGTCTGGAATGGTCTGAATAAACTCTTAATTACTAGATCAATCCATGCTAGAACAACTTTATTTAGCTTCAAAATGTGCTAACAGATCAATAGTTAATGCTAGAAATGTTGATAAAATATAAATATGTAAACGCTTCGTAGATATTATATTAACAATAAAAAAGCTCTAGTCGATGGGTTCAGTGAAGAATATTGGTGACGTAAATTTCATAAACTTCAACATTTTCATCAGTACTGGAAATGTGAATTAAAGATTCCTACCCCGAGTCAAAACATAGAAAGAACAGTTTTCCTTAGGCCAGACTGTTGTATAAGCTTCACATAAAACTTTCAGAATGAGGAAGCTCGATGTTGATCATTGTTGATATCCCAATAAACCACAACAGCAGACTCCTCTAGTAGCTCACTAGCCTACTAGCCCTCACGGATAAACTGATATCATTCATGCAGTGAATAGATCTGGTGTTGCTGTTGTTATCCCCATAGACCGCAACAGCAGACTCCTCTAGTAAATTCACTCGCCCTCACTGCATAAACAGATTATTCATGCAGCGAATAGATCCTTATGGCAACAGCAAACAGTCTGTGTGCAGATATTCACGCCGCTACGTAACTACCAACAATTGTCCATACCTTTATTTAGTTGCATAGCTAAACATCTTGTCAGTAAACAAGGTCTTTTACAGTTTTCTGCTTCTTTGACAAAGGTTCTGTATCGGATGGCTGCCCCACGGTCCCCACCTGCCAAGCAATTTTAGGCCAAAACAATTTATAACTAAGGGCTGGTGTGGTAAATACTTGTGGTTTTGGTGTTAAAATCCTGAATTCATGGAAAGGTATCTTGCATACAAAATTTTGTGGAAAAAAAAAGAAAAAGAAAAAAATATACGAAGTGTTTCAACCCAAATTGGCAAAAAGGCTATGGTAAGCCCTGCAAGTATGTTTCATAACATCTAAAGAAAGTAAAAGGGCTCCTATGTATGCATACTAATTGCTTGGAAGGTATTCTCATTCTAGATTATCAAATGGATGTATGGATCTCTAGGTTATTTTAAGTGATAAAATTCAGTTCCCAATATAAAAAAGTCTATGAATAATGCTCTCTAATAAAATTTTATGAATAATGTTTGTGTCCGTCTATGGCACACTGGAGTTGCTCTTTCCCTTAACTATTTCCTGTGGAGGATATCTTCTCTCTTTCTTTCTTGCTTACATTCTGTCTTTGGGTAACTCTTTCAAGGTTATCTAGGAGTGTGCATTCACTTTGATTACTTACAGAGTTCGAGAACTGCTTGTTGATAGAAGCCATGGAGCTCAGTGTTGCCTCCAGCATGCCTCTTGATATTTTGAACTTCGCCTCAATCTCCCCTGAAGAAGACTTTGTGTAATCTTGGAGCTACAATTGTTAAAAAATTTAAATCATCGATTTGTCATGACAAATATCAATAAACATCTCATCCCGACAATTTATATTAAAAAGAAACACGTCAGACACATATTTCAACCCTGAGGTTTACATTTGTTGCCCCCTTCTAACTTAGAATATTGAGCATTTCACCCTTTTTGGCCTATATTTAACTAAAAACCAAACTAGTAGCTTGTTCATAATGAGTTAAATCTGCATCAACTTAAACTAAGATAGTACAATGTTGTAGCATAAAATCAGATGATTTTGCAGTCTTGTTCACTTTCACAATTACATAGTGGAATGCAATTTTCAGTCACTTACAATCTACAGAACTCAAAAATTCTACCTTATCCAGCCAATAACCTCAAACAAAGATCTCTTAGTGTTTTTTCCTTTTTTCTTGGAAGAAAAATAGACTTTGACAGGTTTAGTTCCTTTCGTGTTGAAAAACCTCTTGACTAGACTGAATATTGCATGAATTACTTTGTGATAAACAGAAAGACATTGTACTAAAAAGCTAGGAGTACAAAGCCTACAATATAAACCTTGAGAGAGATTACAGCAGTCTGATTAGCAGGTTCTGAAGTTTGCGTGTCCATCATCCATGTCATTGACTTCAGCCGAGGAAGGATTTCCTGTTAGAAAGAAACCCCGCCATGAATGAGTCCCACCAGTTTCATGCATAAGCATCCAGGCAATGGAAGAGTGCACATCAATGAACTTTAGCTTTTATGGATTCTTTTACCTTCACGGCATGAAAAAGAGAGTTTACGTTCTCAATAGATGCTTTTACCTTCTTACAAACAAGTCATTGAAATAAAACAAATAAGAAGAATGCAAGAAGTGATGCATGTAAAAGGTCAAATTTGTCTCCTCGACAAAATACCAACATACTGTAAGTTATCCTCATCCACAAACCACAGCTAGAGATAAAATGCATAACAAACTGAGAGTATTATACATAATAAGTACCTACTCATAGTCACCTAATCTAGCTTGAGTTTGATAAAAGTTGCCAATAAGCAAAAGCTAAAAATTAGCTAAAAAATTATCAATGACCTTTTCTCTTTGCAAGATACTACGGGCAATCAGAAAATTTTTAATTAAAAAAAAAGCGATAGCAGTAACATGATTTGCAATGGAGCTACATTTGCGATGCTTTCAATTGCTATTACTGAGGTATTGGTGAATGTGTAAAACATTGTTATAAAAGTTCAAGTTCACAGTAAAAGACACCCTTTCCTAGTTATTTGAATATACCAACACATTTTGCCACAGTACAAAACCAAAGCAGGCAGACGATGACTCAGAAAGTGCTGAATTATGTTAGGACATAAAGCAAGAAGTTCAATTACCAAATTATCAGCTGACCCATTTTCCAGGCTACGTGCATCATCTTTAGCTTTCGCGGGATAATGATTACTGCTAGAATTTCTGCAACTACTTGCTTCATTTTCCCTTGGCCACAACGATGGTAACACTGAATCTAGAACAGTTCTTACAGCTGGAGGTGCATTAACTGTAGGAGCCAAGCTTTGCTGCCACAAAGGCTGAGATATAGCATAGAGAACTGTACTCAGAAAACTGTGCATACTCTGCACAGTTGAACTCACTTTGCACAACTCTTGGATATATTGTATGAAATTACTCCCAACTGATACAATTTTAGATCAGTAGTTTGCATGGTAACTTTGCTCTAGAACTGCTTTACTGTTTCACGAAGCACTCTCTTCCATGATTCTAGTAAAAATGTAGTGGGCAATGCAATGGACAAAATTGAAAAGTCACATAACTTCGTGATGTTCTCCAATACCAAATACACAAAAGCCTTCTTTTGCAACACGAGCTAGTGCACATACCTAGAGCCCCCCTAGACAGAAAAAGCATTTGAAGCAAACGAGTAACTGTGCAAACAGATTTTCGATATTCTTATGATATCTTTTTCCATGACAAGTCATCTGGTTTTTTGAAAAGAATACAGTATGCGAGCAAGGGAAGACACTGAAAGGAGTATACATTCAAGAATATTTAGGAGTTCATGAGGAACAGGATGTCTTTTACTTGATTGGTCGAAAGACAGTAATATGCTTATTTGTGGAGCATCTGTAATGATGAAAGAATTTAAGCTAATAGAACATCAGCCTGACTATATGCAAATGAGAACAGAAAATGCAATGAGTGCTGTGTAGCAAGTCCACAATATGAGATTGCTAGCAAGATATTCTCACAAAAAGGAATCAATCTGCATCAGAAAAGATTTCATTTGTCTTAAGATGATGCCGGAAGAATTACCAGGTCTCTTGATGCTTCTTCCCTCCACTCTTCCTGATACCTCTGAAGTAGCATCAGAAGAAGGCTTTTGAGTTCAATGGAAAGATCATAAGGGAGTATGTTTCTAATACCTTCTCCTGCACATTTCTTTTTCACACACTTTCTAATTAATGAACGAAGCAATGCTAAAACCTGCCATGGGAGGCGAAAGAAAACTTTTTCAGCAAATAGACTTGTACATATTACATATAAGAAACTGGAGCACGAGCTTAGCATATCATTCTAACATTTTCTATTAGTCAAAAAAGGAGCAAAGTAAAAATAGAAATCTCCAAAGAAAATTATGGAACTTTATTAACTTATATGAAAGTTGAAGGAAAACATACACAGAAATATAAGAGCTTGACAAAAAAAATGCAGTAAACTTTTAAATATGGAAACACCAGGGTAAATCAAGTACAATAGACAAGATCTTCCATAATCTAAGCTGGATATTTAGCATACTAACGCACCACATGGCTTCTTCTCCCTTGATTTCTTTCTTTCTTCTTTCTTTCTTTTTTTTTGGGTCTTTCTTTTTTAAAAAACAAAGAAAAAATAAGGAAAACTAAAGTTGGATCTCAATCAATCTCAGAACTCTATGTGGGATATTTTCTCTGCTCCATGCTATTTTTTCTTTTTCTTTTTTGTTTTTCTCCAATTTAAGAAAAGCATCCCACCTGTTTGTTGAAATTGTTCATGCACTCCTGTTCATCTGACATATCAGTCTATGTTTGTATGCAGATGTCATTTCATTTTCTTAGTCTATGCACTATTCTTCTTTTTTTTTTTATTTGTTTATTATTTTTTAAATTTCGGAGCAAAGATGAGTTCTGCTTTTGATTGCTCTGTTTGATGGATTAACCAATTGTTTGGTGCATCCACTGAGCAACCAACACAGTTACCTAGTCAGGCAATCATGTCATCTTGCGGCAATGCCTGAGCATTATATCTAAACACCTATAACTATTTCACATGTGGCCAGCAGCAAAGAGTACGAGTACTCTTTGATTGAACTTTGAAAGCATTCTCTTTATAATTCTTGGCCTCTTAATACTTAGTCTAGGTCGTTATATAGTTACCTAAAAAGGATTTAGTAAAAACATAGAAGGATAGCATACTCTAAGATTCTGCAACAACTTGTCCATGGCACAACTACGGGAGGAAAAGTATGTCAAATAACAATATGCTACTTCTTGAGAAAAATGACTGAAACTGAAAACCTAGGGCATCTGTAATCCTCAGTAAAGTGGTAGAAAGTAAATAATGTTCTAATAATTTTCTCCTATATAATTGATCAGCAAACTAGAACAATTTCTAAACAACAAAAAAACTATGATCGTTCCTGGCAAGTAAAATGCACTGCAAATGAAAGATTATTTTTCTGAATAATCTTCTCTAACACCAGTTAACTAGAATCCTCCAATTCTCAAAACTAGTCAAATTCACCTGTAACTATTTCTATGCAAGATGTTAAATGTCTAAAAATGCTTCAGAACAAGCAAATACAAAAGAAATTTCTAGTTAAAAATGCTCTTTAATAAAAAATTTGGAAATCCAAAACAAAACACGAGAGTTTGCGTACTTTGTCGAGTTCTTCAGTTGTGTTGAGTGAGAGAAGAGACTGTACTCGGGCTTTCTGGTCCGGTTCAAGCCCTGTTTTTCGAGTGCTCCACAAAGTAAGAAGAACTTCGGCCATGGATTCTTCGGTGATTGAAGCTTCTGCAGAAGCAGGGAACTTCAGCAGTTGGAGAAACAGTGGGTCTTCCTCTGCCATTTCTCAAACTCAGTCCCCTCTTCCCCGAACGACGACCGGCGCCGAGGAAGACAATTTCTTAACGTCAGCGATGTTTACAGAGCGGGACCACAAAGATACGGACTGAGAATTTCGTTGTTGGGCCATAAGTAACTTATTTTAAGTTTTAACCCATGCGGATTACGTTTGGGCCGGCCTATTGAGCTCGTACGTGATCACAACCGTTTTTTGGGTATATTGAAAGAATGTTTAGGAAAGCTGAAAAAAGATCTTTCGAGAAAATTCTGCTGTGGTTTTTTTGAAAAAAAAATTGTGAACTTTTGAAAAAATTTCCATTATTATGCAGAAGTGTATTTGGACTTCTCAAATACCAAACAAATTATTTTAAATTTGATCCCAAATTTGCCAAAAACATTTAATTCGGATGACTTTCAAAATTTGAATAAATTTATTATTATAACTTATTTTAAAATTTTAATTTTTTAAAAACTTTTTTTGAGTCAGATTTCAGAAAGATAAATGTGCCCTAACGTGCTTGATCTAAATGGACCTGATCTTCACTAAGAAGGCTACATGTACATTGCTTAATTATTAGAAAATTAATTGTGGTCTTCATCGTCCGTATTTTCTACCATGTAGTATCTCAATATATTGATTAATACAACCAACAATTACTAATTTTTATATAAATTATAACGCTGTTGGGTTTATATGTGAACTAGTGGTTATGATCGAAACCATATTAAAGTATCTGAAGTTTTTAATTTATTATCAACTCTATATATTTTTAAACTTTAACATTACCAAGTGCGTGTTTATTTCGATATTAAAATGATTTTTTAAAATAAGTTTATAAAAAATAAATTTGATAGAAAATAAATTTTTACATTTAGTTTGTATTAAAAGTGATATGAATTGAAATTTTTAGTTTTTAAAACTTCAATTTTGAAAGTAAACTTTTGATAAAAACTTTAATTTAAAATTTATATTTAATTTGATTAAAAATAAATTTCATAATGAGTTAATGATTGGGCGTGTTTACTTAAGTAGGTGAATTTAAATTTTGTGAGTTTTAGAAAATAAATTTTAAAAATTAAATTAAAATTTTAAAAATATTTAATAAAAAATAAGTTTTTATATTATTTTATATTAATCAAATAATTTAAAAATTGAAGTTTAATAAATTTTAATAATATTAAACTTTTTATTTATTTATATTACAAAAATAATTTTAAAAAAATAAAAATTTAAAGCCTTAGTAAACACGTCCTCAGAGTACCTTAGCCCCCAACAACAATTAAAATGATTTTACTAATTTGGGGCCCAGTAAGACCCGGTTTTGTATTTACAATGTCCAATAATTTTGGTGGGCTACAAACAAAATTTGAAGTCCTATATAGTACCAATTAATTACACTCTATTATGTTGGAAATTTTTTAAATATTTTGATGATTAAAAATATTAAAATTATAATTTATGAGTTAGAAGAATTTTTTATTTAAATTATGCAGATCAGCAAAAAATAAAAACAAAATAGTAAATTAGTTAAGAAATCAGTAGATTTTTGTTGAGATACAAGGAGTTTTAGAACAGACACAATAGATCAATGGCAAAACAGAGAAGCCGAATAGAGTAGAACAAATAAGATTGTAAAAAACAGTTGACCAGAGGCGTTTAGAAATGTTTATGAAATAAATTTTTTTTAAACTAAAAAATATTTTTATTTTTAAAAAAAATGAATTTTATTTTTTAAAAAAATAATAAAAATATATAATAAAAATATTATTATATAAAATTTTTCTTTATTTTTAAAATTTTTAAATATTTATAAAATATATATTAAAAATATAAAATAAAAAATTTGAAAACGTAATTCCAAACGCCCTCCATCAATTTCACCCGACCCAACATGATAATCTTTGACATTTAAAAAGTAGAATCAAGTATGACGCAGATGTCAACTGAGTTCCAATCACACACGCAGAGAAACTTTCGAGCAACAAGATTTCATTAAAAAGAGAATATTAAGGACGCATTTAGAAGAGCATTTTTTAAAAAATATTTTTTAATTTTTTAGTTTATATTTTAAATTTTTTATAGTATTTTATAAAATTTGTTTACAAAATATAAAAATATTTTTTTATTATTTATTTTATTAAAAATTTTAAAATAAATAAATAAAATTATTTTTTAAAATAGATAAAAATATTTTTAATTTTTAAAAAATTATTTTTTATAAACACTTCGAAACACTTTCTAAATTTTAAGTGCAAATATGTTAACCGAACTCTATGCACAGTCATAAAGAGCTTACACACATATGGATCATTATCCACATACAACATTACAAGCAAAGGTAAACCAGCTTGATGCCCAAAATCCCTTAACTGACATGTCATTAAGAGAACAACAAACCTTGAAGAAGACCCTGTCACCCATTGGAAGTATTCTCACTAGGGCCACACATATAGAGGATCCAGCATAACAAGACTTGAATTATAACAAACACACAAACTAGTTGTAAGTGCATGTTGCACATATTGAGAAGGGTTTGATTAAGTCTTCTATGGTGCAGGGACCTTGTAGAAAGGTTACCTCAAACTACAGTGAGGCAAGGGTGTCGAAAAGCTATCGTTAGTTCGTCTCGAGAAAAAAACTCAGTTAAGATAAATGTGCTTGATTTCACTAGGTATAGTAGAATTTTTTTAATAAGAATTCATAAAATTCACTTTTGAAAAAAAAATGGCCATTTCACGTAGACAAATTTATTTATTGAACTATATAAATTATAAATTATTTGTGTGTGTTTTATTTACCAAGTTTGTTTAGAACTAAAATAATCAAAAAATAACAATCTTTTTACTCATAAATTAGCAGTATAATAGTCAGACTAAATCGATCCGTTCAATCCAGTGTGCCTCTATATAGGAAGTTATTTTTTTTCGATCGACTACAGTAATACTATTCTACAAAAAGTATGTATTATTTTTTTTTTGTTATCTAGTCAATTTTTTCCTCCTCTTTTGAGTAGATTGTGCAATTTTGGTTAGCACATTAATTTTGTGACAAACAACTATTATAGGAACAAATCAACAACTTCTTTTTAATTGTTAATTCTTATGATTGTTTCTTAAATAATATTCTTTTGTCTTAAAAGGTATAAGCTCCTGGGAGGAGTGTAGGCGGCTTTCTATCCTCTTTCTACCTTTGCCTATTTATATGGAGTTAAAACTAATATAACGAAAAATGGTTCTGAATCAAATTAAATTACGTATGATTTTTACATAATTAATTCCTAAGTGTAGAATCTGGATTCATACAATTATTGGTGGACCTGCAGGTAGACCCCTAAAGCCTTTGCTCAACTTTCGGCTCTAAACTAAAGATGATTGCTAAGCTAAGCAAGATAGAGAAACACAAAAGCAACGAATCTTAATATTATTGGTTTCTATTAATCCTGTGACAAACATTATAATCAAAACCAAATTAAGTACCTATTATTATATTTTTATTAGAACGAACAATCATCACAAAATATATAATTTGGTCTCTAAAGCTATGATCTATACCTATTATATATATACATAGCATCACATGGAAACATATGGGTGATTCATCACTAGGTTTAATTCACTTCTTAATTACTAATTAACTGCTAAAACAATTAAGTATATATACTAATTAACTTCCAAATTGGGACCAATAATTAAGGTTCGTATATAGCTATCCGGCACTAATCCTAACTGCTAGCTAGTTCTCTGTATGTATATATTCTCTTGTTTGAAGGCAAAGACTTAAAAAGAGATTGAATACCTGAAAAGCTGCTGCAGACTTTGAAAGTTCTAGGGGCATGTTTCAAATGCCGGGATCTTCTATTTCTGTCATCAAAATTGAAATTTTTAATTGTTCTTCAAACTGTGGAGCTAATATTTAAGAACAGATTATTAAAATTAATTATGATCTTCAGTTAATTTCAGTCAACTGTAATATGATAACTGAGTAGATCAGTTGAGTTCATTAATTCTTTCAAATATTTGAAGACGTTAGCTGAAGAGAGGAAATTAAACTTGAATTTTAGAATGCACGCATGATTTCTTCAGATTTATATACAAGTACGTAGACTGAAATTGAAGTACCAGAGATATTCTCAGGTTATACCAAAACTTGAAGGAACGTTAATTTTGATCACTTCGAACTGCGAAACTAGAGAAAACTACGTACATATGTAAGATTTGGAAACTAACTACAACGCCATATTACCTACCTGTTCTGTTCACTTCCTAACTCTTGAGAAAAAAAGAAAAAAAAAACTATTACATATATATATGCCTTTTTCTCACTTCCATCGATCACCAACCTCTACTAGTTATGTATAGGATTGAACTTGCTCTGCGGTATACGCTTCATGGATGCATTCACTACTTTGTCCCAGACTGCGCTCTCCGTACCTTTTGAAACTGCAGCAGTACTGCTGGAAGCAACAGAGTTCAGAAGCCTTCTTCCATGAACCATCTCTCTTTGCAAGCTTCTATCGTAGTTGTTGCTTTCAGAGCAAAGAAACAAGTGTAGAACTACTACAAGTAGTGAAGCAGTAGTAAGAACGATAGCAGTAGTTGATGAGATGGTTGTGGTCTTCATGATTGTCTCCTCTTGCTTTTAGTGAACCAAAAAGAAATGAGCAGAAGTCAAAAGAGAAGCTGATGATATGGATGGCTTCATCAATTTATATATCTATTCTTAAATTAACTTAAAATTGAATTCGAAAAGATATACGTAAGCGTTTTCATCACATGGTGCGAGAACAGTTTTCACTCTGACATAATTTAATAAGTAAACTTTTATGAACATAGTTTACTTCAAGGCCATTACATATATGCTTCATTGGATCACTCAAAAAAAAAAAAAAAAACAACCACTACTGATATGTGTGCAGGTTTTGAAACAATTACACGAAGTACTTGTGATGAAGACCAGAAACCTAATTGATGATATAAAAGAAATTATGGAATGCAATGGTCAGGGCAAGAGCACGTCGAAGATGCTCGGTGATGCGTGCCGCCTGCTTGAAATCTGTGCTGCATCAGAAATATATATATGCAACTAAATTTCATGTTGAAGTTATTAATGCTATATTGCAGTATTTCAAGCAAGTACTCTCTTGATATTGTTACTGTTTCTCGTTTCATTTTATAAAATTAATTTTTTAATTTTTTTTGTTAATAACTTCACCTGCCTGATCTAATTTTTAGTATCTTGATCATAAATATTTCCAACCCCTGAACTACAAACATAGGTCAAGAAACATGTATGCAAAAGCTAATTAATTATTAAAAGTTTAAACTCTATAGTCTTGCATATAGTTCATTGGAATTCTAATCTTCTTCTGATCATATTAATTTAGTTTATGATTATTTCTGCACTAAAAGTTGCCGATCATGTGCAGCTTTATTTGTCTCTCGGTTAAGAAGCTTGTGGTTAGCTTACAGAAATCACGTGATTAATCCCGAGATTAGCTAGTATGGAAAAAATATCATAAACTGTAATTAGTCAGCAATCAATCTGCTGTATATTGTCAGTAATGAAAACTTTGAATCTTGTTAATTAAAAGGACACTATTTTTGCCAGTAAATAGGCTTACCTGCAAACTCTTCCTTTACAAAGTGCATATAAGAAGAAAATATTATTACTCTTGTGACCATATTTTAATCGTCTAAAATTTCAATTTTTTTTCATCAAAATTAAAATTTTAAAAATTTATATATTTTATTTGCATAAAGAATAGAAATTTTTTGTTTTATATACAAAATTTTAATTTTAATTTTTTTATTTACACATCTCCTAATACAATTTTATTTTTCAATTTTATTGAACTTTCACTTTCAATTTATTTTTAAAAACAATCTACTCATATATAGGTTTGTGATGTATCATTTAGCATTTGAAAAACATTTTATTTTAATTTTTTATATTATATTTGTTAATAATATTTTATAAAATTTATTTAAAATATATTTAATATATTAAAAAATTAAGTTCCATAAGATTTTATTATTAGTAATTTTTATATTTTTTAGATTAAAAAAATAAAACTTAATTTTTAAAAAAAATTTCAAAATTTATTTTTTTAAAAAAAATTTTCAAAATTTATTTTTTAAAAAAAAATTATTTATAAGTACTTTTAAATATTCTCTAGAAAAATATCAAAGACTATCAAAATTTTGCTTCACATGTATATTATTATTCAACTACAAAGTTCTCCTACAACTGTCTTGCAATCTAAACCTAAATTCCATATATATATATATGGAATTTAATGATACAGCTTAATCAAAGAAGTTACGTAACACATTTGATAATGGCCAACAAGTTAATCAATCATTGTTACTGAAATTGCTTAGAAAAAAACAATGCAACTCCATTTATATATCCTCAGTCTCTTCACGAAAGAAGTTTGAATACAATATTTTAGAAAGCTACTTTCCAGAAGGCACATGGTAGGAATCACTTTAAAAAAATTGAACAAACTTACAACTTTGAGGTTTGCATATGTAGAAACAAGAGTACTCCTACTTCGAATTGCATACCTACTGACAGAATAAAAGACTAGCTTCCACGCCCCTTAAGATCCTAGACTTTGTTTTGAAGATTCCATAAAGTGTCCAATGACAGATTGAACAGGTCAAAAACATAGGTGCTATTCAAATCATGCTTTAATTTAAACAAGTTTAATATAGCAGGCATATGGTCTTCTTTCTTCACCTATTTCAGGATTTAGACCTGCATTCAAAATTAGATTAAATGCTTGTTTTAAATGCACCAAACTACACTTTCTTTTTCAAATTTCAAATTCGATAATTTTATATATTTTAATTATCACTTCGAATTTTACTTTTACATCGAGCTTTATTTTTATTAAAATTTAACTTCAAATTTTACTTGATTTGTTTCAAATGTTACTTCGAACTCTGCCTTTACCAAATTCTATTTTTACGAAATTCAGTTTCACAAAACTCAATTACGATGAATTTAAAACACGCCCTAACCAAAAGAAAAAGATTCAAAAGTAGACTTCACAGCATATTATGCTTTTCTTTTATGTGAAGGAAAAGTTAAGATTTACAAAATCAATATCATCAGACATACTTACAATGAAAACATATATTGAGGCAAAATATTTGCCTAAATCATAAACAGTTGGCCGCATAATTCCATAAACCACCTATATTCCTCAATGCTCATAAAAAGGCATAATGAAAGAAAACACAAAAATGGCCATCTACAAGTCTACATCACAACTTAGGAGATGCAGGAACCAAAACTAGTAATTGACGAAAGCGCCCGTGTCTGAACAAAATGTAATAACAGACATGACAAGAGAACTGATTTCCTTTGAAAAAACTCAAGAAAAAGAAAGTGTGATTTTGTACTCAAATTGTGTTGTAGGGTAAAGGATTAACAGGTAATCAATTGTCTGCAGCTATTAGCAAGGTGTGCATATGCCACTGACCTGCAAAACAGACTTAAATTAATGAACGGATAAAAGACGAAATTCATAACTATTATCAAAAGAAGGAGATTTATACTGGTTCTCACTGTCTGCAGTAACAAAGGTGAATAATTATATGCAAATAGTTTCCAGCTAAAAACAAAACATTGCGGACTTCTGTACCACACCTAGGACTCGAAGTTTGACACTGTAAAGAGATTTTATGTCATGGAAATGCAATGTAGTGAAAGTAAAATCTTCTGTATCTCTACATGGTGTCACTATCCAGAACATGCGAACAAACATTACAACTTTACAACTTAAAAATCCTTATGGCCCTAAAACATTGAATTGTACAAGTGCAAGTTTCAACTGTATAGTAGTCCATCAATTGCTTTTGCGACATCATCGTTGATAATAACGTAGTTCGGAAGTTAAAGGCGGTCTTCAAAGAACCTTCAGCCTCGTGGATAAATGTTACATGCTTTCATATTTTGTATCCTTGTATCCATAGGTTCTAAAATCAATCAGGTTTTACCTGAAACATTTAGTAAATGTTCATGTTACCTACATTTTCCAACACTTATTGGGACCCCATTCCAACAAATCATGCAGTCTTCCTCCACTTACTATCCAGAACAACATTATTCCATCATCCCATCATGATGTGGTAGGATCCGGTCATAGATTGCCTCCAACTAGAACCCTGTCAAACTACTTTCAGTAGAACCATCTTATTTTTTAGTATCAATGCTGTTTCCTTAGACGTGGTAGGTTTTGTAACCAGAACGTAACTAGTATTTTAAACTTGGGATTGCACGCTAGAATTGTTTCAGTGCTCTCGGATTTGCTGCGTATAACATCCTTTGTAAATACATGATAGACGAGTATTCGTCATACGGCTGACCGCCCATGAACTCCCTATACCAATATAGGTTATGGTAACCTTACCCGCTCCCTATACTAACATAGGTCGTGTGACTAGGTAATTCCACTCCCAGTTACATGCCTGCAATTTCTAGAAAATGTAAACCAAGCACCAAAGCCATAGCTTCATATATGCAATTTAAGGACTTCAATTATATGTTTCTCTTAAAATGAAGATAGCTAAAGCATGTACACCAACTCCATAAGAAAACTTCATCTAATTGAAATAGCCACTGTACTTATCATAACCAGCTATAGTGCATAACTTTATCATGCGTTTTTGAGATGCCATAAGACTTTTGACCACATGGTAAGAGCCTCAGTTGGAAATCCAGATTGCTGGCATACATATCTAAGTGTACATACACACATGCCTACTAACATGCATAATGTGGTGGTTACTAACAATCAACGGACACAAGAGTAACAAGAAAAACAAGCCATTCTAAAATCACATTCACCTAGGACGTACTGATTTTAAAGGTTAATGATTTGGAGACAGGTCCCGATTGGGTTTGTTAAACGGTTTTTCCTGTTCAAAGCTAATCATATTCGAACTTTCATATTATCAGAAAAAGAAAAATAGTATTCTAGCACTATTATTTTTAATATTGCTGCGACAAAATTTCCTATTATCATATTATCAGAAAAAAAAAACAGTATTCTAAGTTTAAGGTTAATTTATGCAATTGCCTATAGCTTATGACTACATAAATTACTACATTGCATCCTTAATTACTATTTCTGTAAAACCTTGCAAAAGACCATATAAACCATAAGTTATGTGCCTAGCGACTTCACGGCTGAACAGTTGAGTTTAAAGTAGAGACTTTGCGTAGCTTACAATATGTTAAATAATTTGCACTATGAACCTTGAAGTGTAACCCCAGCAACTTTTCTCTTAACAGCACAAGTGTTACTAATTAAAAGGGTATAACAAGCTGATCTATACTTCCATCAGAAAGAACTGCCATATCTTTATTCTGACATTTTGTCCGTGCATGCTTCTAGATACCAAATAACACAGTCCAACAATTTTTCTCCGCATTCCCATCAATTCAATTCTAGTATGCTTATTTATTAGAAAGAACATGAGAAGTCTACTAGTTTTGCCCATAAACAGTCATGTTAAATAACCGTCCTTGATACAAAAGGAAGGAAAATTTTCTTCCAGCCTCTATGAGTTAGTTATGATAGTGATAACAGATGCGTCTTTATCAAGCAACTTTCTGAATTTCCACATGAGAATTACATGAGTGCCTTCCGTAGAGTCTTCTTAAAAAGTGGATTATGCAGAAGGCTCCATATCCTTCTTACAGTTGCCAAGATAGATTTCTCATACCCGTACTAAACCCAATCCAAACGTTATAGAGATTCCCGATATTATGGTAACTACTATGTCTTTTGTTTAAACTCTGAAGTATAGGAGTGGTCAATAGTTCAGAAAATCAAATGGTCTACAAATTATAGCATGTGCAACATGTCCACATGGGTAATGCTATTCTATCAAACAAATAAACAAGAACACAAAATTACCAAAGCCAGTACGAGATTTTTCACACAAAGATAATCTTCCTTACATAGGCTAATACTCATGACTATTCAAGAAAATACTGAGAACCCACTTTCACATTAATACATTAATGATGAATAAATGGTCAGTCATTTTATGGCACTCTTCTTGTGTCATTAATGGTGGAAAACATTTCAATGCTTCCTACAAGCCCTTAGATAAGACTCTAAATCAGTGCTAAGCATTTTATACCAATTGACTGGCCTGCATATGAACATATTCAGTAAGAACCAGATGGTCAGGCTAGCGACTATTATCATCTTATGCTACCTTGTTGTGACTACTCGTATTAGGGATAGTAAACATAGTGCAAAAGTATGGTACATTTAAGAAAGGAAAGGACTACTATCTTCTAGATACACAAAGAGAACAATATACATGCTACATATATACAGTCAAAACTTCTTTATCCTATTAAATAAGAAGAGGATGACTCTTGGCCATAAAATTGCAGAGAGAGAATTAATGGTAGAAGATCATAGAACTTATCACTAGGGAAATAGAAACTGAAAGCTAGCATGTCCTTTGCAAACTAAAATACAGGAAAAAGGCTAGGACAAAAATGTGAACACTAAGCAACGTTATAATATAGTACCTCTCAGTTTCTCATTCGAGAGAGAATTCTCTAACTGATGTAGGACTATATCTGCCAGCAAGCAGCCTGCTTCCAAGACTGTCTCTTAAAATTGTAATCTGCCCTTCTTTAAGGAGGACATCTTCATCAAGGGCTTCAATTTTCTTCTTATGGATGTTAACTTCATGTTCCAAAAGCATTTTTGTCTCGCTTAAGTTCTTAACTTGATCCCAGAGTTTCCCCCTCTCTGCAGTAACTTTAGCTAGTTTGCTCTCGGTGTCAAATAGCTCCCTTGTGAACTGCTGAAGATCTTGCTGAAGCTGTTTGACGTTCTCATCCTTACTCAATACCTGTTAGCGGCAAATTATTAGCATCCCAAAGAAAAGGTGAAAAGAGGATCAATTCAAAACAACTATCTTAGCAATTACCACTTAGTGATACTTGCACCAATAGATATGAAAAGTCCAGCATTAAGTGCAAATTAATACATGATGAATGTTCAGCTTTCTCAAACCTTTGATAAACAATCAGGCCAAGTAGCTTTGCATATGGCAGATTACAACAACCAAATTGGAACTTAGCACATAGGACCAGAAAAACGTAAGTCTAAGTCTAAGTTAGCATCTCAGAATACTATACTGCATCACCGGTCCCTCAACTAAGTGTAAGCTTATGAAAGCTAAATGCCATCATGACTTCGCTTCCTGAAGCCGAAACATCATCTATGGATATACGGCATAATTCACTTATAAAAAGTACATATCTAATTTCTAGAAAAGTAGACATATAGAAGAAAAATGCCTTCAAAGATGGTTATGTATATCAATTCAAAATCTTAACAACACCAACAGCTATACAGGATTGTACAGCTATACAGAATTCACAAACAACTTTGCATGCTTCTTTAGATCAACAAGGTCTTTAAGAGAAGAAATATGTAATATCATATGGCATTAGATATTAATCATCATTCAAGAAAATTCACATGCATAGTTAAGATTAGAACTTCTTGATTTAGATAAATATATGGCATAATAAAACAAATCATCTCGAACATCATGAACAAAATATTGCGGCGTCTTAATAAAAATGATGCTTGCTACCAGCACCTGAAGCTCCAAATCTTTTTTCTTGTGACTAAGACAAGCACGTTCATCAAGCAGGCGCTGGATCTCAGACTGCAGAACATCTTGGGCCCTTATGGAAGATGCCAAGTCAGCTTGTAATTGATCAAGCTCTAGATCTTTGGACAACAACTTTTCTCGCAGCAGTCTAGTGAGCAGTGTCTCCGACTTTAATTGCAATTCCAGATGCTCCTAACGACAATGGAGATTAAAGCACCTTGTCAAAACAGACTCAAAAGGACATATAACTAAAGGATATTTAGCATTTGAATGTTGCAAGTGGACCAAATACTTCAAACATCAACAACAAATATTTATCCAGTAAAATCATGATCCGGAAGCAAAGCTTCTTTTCGAAGCACTTGCAGAAAGCCAGAATCTTTATCGAGGTTATAAAATATAAAGGTGCATAAGACGAGGATCTTATGATTCTACAATTAGAACACATATAACAAAAAAGAGAAGGAGATGATCTAATCCAAACTAAAGCAATTAGAGGTGGTATATTCCAGGTAGTGTGATTGAATAATACCTGTTGCTCCAGTTCATGTTTGCTTGCTTGCAGTTGTCGATCCAATGGTTCTATATTAGACCTCTCATCCAATACTGACAATGTAGTCTGCGTTTCTCTTTCTAGAATACCAACGCCTTTCTTCAAATCCTGGTATTTCATCGTGTATTCATACAATGAATACTGATCAAAATCAGATTTGGTTTCTTGGCCATGTTCACACCATTTGCAATTTATGAAGCCTAAAAGTTCTTCACACAAACTAGTGCTAGCATCCAACAACGATTGACTCTTGGATTGAAGGCGTTCAACAGAAGTCCAGATCTCAGAATCGAGCTTAATGAAGCAACCCCTGTCATTTCCTGTGGTTGGGCAGCGCTCTAAGAGGTATAGGTTCTCTTGCCTAAGTAAGTTAACTTCATGTCTGCAAGAGTCGACCTCTCTCCTAAGCTTTTGTTCCAAATCAACCAGCCGCAATTGTTCCATGTGCAACCTGCTGATGTTATCACCTGAGTCTAATGGTTGCTTTCCGAACTCCTTGCTGAAGCCCTCTCTCAACTCACTGATTGTCCTATCTTGATCACTGCAAGTCCTTTGCAATCGCACAATGACCTTTTGCAAATCCTTGATCTCTTGTTCTTTTCCTTTGTAGTTTCGTTTGAGAGAATTCAAGCCTTCTTCAGAAATTTTCAAGCGTTGCTGCAACTCTGACTGTGTCTGCCGAAGATCACTACTTTCTTTTTTCAGTTCCTCGAAATTAGCAGCTAGATCGCTCAACTGATTTTCAGAATTCATCATTCTGCTTCGATTGTCCAACTCATTTCCTTTAAGAGAAGAAATTTCTCTTTGAAGAGTTACATTTTGCTCTGCAAGCTCCCGTACACGTTCACGAAGCCTTTGCTCCTCAGACTGAAACTTTTCAAGCTTCAATGACCAGTCAGTAGACCTTCTGTCTAACTCTCTCTCCAAAGTTGATTGGAGTTCACTTTTCTCCTTCTCCAACCTCCTAGTCCTTGTATCCAACTCCAACTTTGCGCGACGAAATGCCTCTCTAGAAGAATTTCTCTCAGCAAGCTGAGACTTTATTTGTGAAGAGAGCTCAGCTGCTAAGATCCTTCTGTCTTCAATGATATTTGCAATTTTCTTATACAACAGCGATGGGTCCAGGGTTCCATTCTTAAGTTCAGCTAACGCAAGACCTTCCTCAGAAAGGAGAAATAATTTCTGCTCTAGCTCTTTCTGTTTCCTTGTCAACTCTTCATCAGTATCTTGTTCATGAAAGCATGGATTCATAAGTTGTTCGCCACTTTCCTCCCTGGATCCCTTCGCAATGAAAAAACTTTGGCTTCGATGAGCAAAAGGTTCATCACCACCATATAAACCAACAGTACGAGGCCCCAGTATTAAGTCAAAAGACTGCTTTTGAGAAATGGCATTTGCCATTAAGGCTTGAGCATTTGCTGGATCTTCATAGATATCCTCAACAGTAGTTGCGGTTTCAGAGTCATGATCTGGTAATAATTTCGATGATGGTTTCCCATTGTATAACCTTTCACAAGCCATTGTTGTATAATTATGTGGGGATGCGGGTCTTGACTCGTCCCTTCTCCAATCACCTGCAGGAAGATGGCGAAGAACATTCTTTGATTCTCTGAATGAGTAGGACCTGATATTTTCTTTGCTAAAGGTTGGTGAAGAAGTGGCAGTGGACTGAGCTCGTGGTGGCCTCCCTGATCTTGTAGGAATCCTGTTCTCCTGCAGACAACAATCAGCACCTGATTTAGCATCCCGGTGCTCTCCATCAATGTAAAGGTCAAGAACTTTGCTCTTTTCTGTAATATGTCCATATCCTATCCTAGACGTTCTGCACCTAAGTGGAACTGGAGAACTGTATGGAGAATTTCCTGATGAGCATGTATAGCCTCCAGAAGAATTAGGAGAATCAATCCTCTCAGTTGCTTGAGAACCTCTAAATGCATCCAGTTGGGCACTTCTACTTCTATTATGCCTTTCAGCAGTCGGGGAATTGCTACTGCAGACACAGACAAAGGTTGAGCAACACAAATTCCAGATTCAAGAACGTGAAATTACAGTTTAAACATCTTCTTGACCAGATAAAGGTCAGAGAGAAATTCTTCAAAAGTTTGAAATAAAGAACATAGTAACTTCAACAGTGAAGAGAATGCAAAAACCATATTTAGAAAGAAAGGTATTAGTCAGCTAAGTGGATAATGGCATATAACAACCATAAACGACTGCACTTATGAAAACTCAGAATTCAACAACACTTAACTTCAAAAAGGTAACCTAGGTGGATTCTCTGCTGTCTCCATAAGATGCCTAACCACATCACTTATCCATTGCGATAATAAGATTGCAGGTATCAATCAACCACTAAGCAACTAAAACATATAATAGCTACTATTTGGAAGGAGAACGCAAAACAGCATGTAGAAGATACAGCATTATAGTTAATGCTGACTAAAAGAAGCAACTTACTGAACAGCAAATCCAGCTTCATGATTGAGTAAATTATCGCAGCTCAATGGTGAAAGACCATCAACAGAGTTAGAAGTCCCCTTGTCGGTGCCAGGATAAACTGCTGCAGGATGAGAAAACGAAAGGCTTCTCCTAAGACGAATAGTCGATGAAGCATCACTCTCAGGATAGGGAGAATCCTTGGAACTCCGTAAGCTTTTGTCAGGCTTCCTGCTTTTAGCAGTTTTTTGCATGGCTGCCTTTTCATTTCCATGAGTTGGACTTGATGGATTGCTGTTCCCACTGTTGGAAGCAGATGATTTAAAAGAGAAGAGTCTCCTCATCCCCGCCCTAATACAGAGCTCGAGTGTTAAACATTTTCTTCAGTCCTATAGAAAGAAACTGAATTATCCCACTACAAAGAAAAATGCAAACCAAAAACTTTAACAAAAACGAAATCATCAGAGCAGTTAGTGATATCAACATACCCAAATATCATAGTAGTACTATAATCAGGAAAAAACCTCGAAACCTCCAGAAGAAATTGAACCTTACCAGAAACAGAACTACAACAAAATTACTCGCAAGAAAGGGCAAAATTCGATGACAATTGAAATAATACAAATCTCACTTGTCGTTGCTGAGTCGTTTTCAAAATTCGAAGACGAAATCAAAATTCGAGAAGACCTGGCAATTAATTACCGATTAATTGCGGTAAAAATGATTCCCTAATTATAGATTCTCCATTAATTCGAAGAATCAATAATAAGGAAAAAGAAAGAGAGTGAGAGAGAGATAGAGATAGAGAGAGTTTACCGTTGCTATGAGTTGTGCTTTGGTTTTTGTATTCGAAAAGCTCGAGAAGAGAGAAGGTGTTGGGGATACGGAGGGAAATTAGAAATCAAACTAAGGAGAATTTTGTAAAACGTTTCGGCAGAAACAAGTAGGCGGCGCTTGAAATGTGCTAAGCGAGCAGTTTCTTTGTAAAATACCACTTAATTTATACTTATTTACTGTAACGCCAGTATGCATTTGCTCTCCTGATTTGTAATTTAAGTAAGGTTAAGGTTGAATTTTCAAAATGCACTGCTTCGTTTTGCTTAGCTGGTATATGTGCAAAGCTTTTTGTTCTCTTTATTCTTTGTGTTTCTTGATTGATAGTGGAATAAGATACAAAGAAAACAAAAGGTATTCCATTTCCGTAGTCCTCAAAAAATGTTTTTAAAGTAAATTCCAGGAAAAAGCAAGACATTTTCCTAAAAATATGCAAGTAAAGTTGCCGACTCTAATCTAACAAAAAATAAAAACAATTACAAATAATGTTACGTCATCTGCTCATAATTTCAATAGACTTTAATGAAATAATTTACTATAAAATAAATTAATCAATCCAAATAGAGAATTATTGAAACTTAAAAGCGGGATAGAGAGCAGGATTCTAAGAATTATTGATAAAATGAAATTGGGACAATGAATGGAGTTGAACAATTTTTGGTTTTGATTTTAATGAAAGAGCTAGGGTTGGTGATCTAATGATGATTATTTTCTCTAACCCCACACTTATTAGTGCGCTCGTTGAAACTTGAAAGGCATGCTTTAACTACCTTCGGTTTTGATAAACAAACCAATTGTTGTTTTCCTAAAAAAAATAAAGGTTCTCATTTTTCTTTTCTGAAAACAAAGGAACCAACTAACGTTAAAATGGGTCCTCTTAACACAAGAGTTGATGTTTAAACTTTTTGAAAGTTTGTGTTTGGTTGTTATATCAACCTTAATTTAACACCAGCAAACCACATTAATTTGCTAAATAGGCTTTAAAGATTAGGCCTTAATGGGCTTTGGCCCAAAAAGCCATAATAAGAATAGAATATTCCAGTTTTTATGAATGTTTGATTAATAAATGTTTTATTTTCATCCTTTATAATGTTTTGTATTCAACGTATTGGCATAAATTATATGATATAGCATATATATAAATAAAATAATAGAAAATAATGAGTTAAATGTAGAAAATATGCAAAAATGGTCTCTAACAAGGAAGGCCCAATTGTGCAGGATTAAAAATTATTTTTTATAGGTGCATTTCAGGGCATATTTTAATTTTAAATTTAAAATTTAAGACCTAGATCATAATTTCTCTTTCATTTTTTATCATCCTTTATTACCAAATTACCCTCATATCTTCCTCATATAAGGGAGAGCTTAGGCCATTTAGAAATACTTAAAAAAATAAATTTTTTAAAATAATAAATATTTATTTTATTTTAAAATAAAAATAAATAACAATTAAATATAATATGATTTTTTATTTTTAGAATTTTAATATATATATATATATATATAATTTATTAAAAAATATAAACTGAAATATTAAAAAATATTTTTTAAAAATTTACTTTGAAACACAGCCTACGGTCTAAAGAGATTTGTGAAGATTTTTCTATTTGATCTCTTCCACAAAAGTTCAATAGATTCTTAAGACTCATTTAGAAGAGTTGGAGATTCAAAGTAGATCTTTGAAGAAGAAGATGAGGATTTACGTTGAATCTCGTTGAAGCATCAGTATGGGGCAAGGCTTCTTTTGAGATCATGTTGAAATCTCGTTGTCTGCTTGGGTGCCGAACTACTACTTCGGAAATTTGAGAGCGTTGTGTTTACAATAAAGAATTTAAAATAAGCTTAAATCTTGTCCCGATATTTGTTATCTGTAGTTTTAATAATCTAAAATGAAATATTAGTAATCCGAAACTCAGCAAACAGTAGCCAAGCAGTCACAGCTGGAGTTCGTAATCCAAGATTTCTTCGGAATAAATGAATGGAATTTGATAAGCTCTACCGCTTGGCACTTCAGATATTGGATTCAATAAATACCGCTTGGCACTATTTATGTTAATTTATTTATTAATAATTTCTTTCTCTCCGTTTGGAAGACGTTTTCTATAAATAATTTTTTAATTTTTTATTTCACAATTTTAATATATATTTTATAAATATTTAAAAATTTTATTTAAAAATTTAAAAAATATAAAAATAGTTTACGTAATGAATTTTTTTATTACATATTTTTATTATTTTTGTAAAATCAATAAAATAAAACTTATTTTTTTAAAAAATAAAAATATTTTTTATTTCAAAAAAATTTTATTTTATAAGCATTTTTAAATATCCTTAAAAAATTACTTATTACGCTTGCTTCATATCCAGAGTTTTATGCCGAAAGTTTGGAGAGTTACTGAGAAAAAAATTATTAATAAATCAATTACTATAAATAGTGTTATTAAAAATAAATTTAATTTTTGTATTTTTTTAAGAACAAGTAAGCTGCAAATAATTTTGTACATATAAAAAATAAGTTAAAAATAACTTTTTAATATAAGAAAATGAAACGTACGTGTGAAAGCAAGACACCCTTGATGTAACCATTCCTTGCTATCAAGAGTTTGACCTGTGAAATAAATGTTCTTCTAACTTCTCCCTCTTATATTCATAGTTGTAAGAACTGGACCGAATATCAAATCAAAAAGCTATCTGGATCACAATTTTCGGTTGATTCGTCGGATTAACGATTCAATTCGTTGGATCAATAATATTAAAACGTCGACGGGAGCGAGAAAGCTGCATCGTCAACGTTATTTTTCAACTAATAATAATAATAATCACATTAAAAAATCTAGTTACTTTTGAACAACAACAAAAATAATCAAAATAAAAAACCTACTGCCACCATGACACCAACAACAACAGCAGCAATAATCATAGCAAAAAATAAAGTATTTTTACTATAATATTACCACTACTAACAATAGTAATAACAATCACAGCAAAAATTAAAATATTACCACTATAATATTACCCCCACTACCAACAACAAAAATAACAGCAAAAATTTATAATGAGAAATTATTTAAATAATTAAGGCAATTAAGAAAAGATAAAATCATAAAACAAATAAATTATAATAAAGACATAACCAATTTTTTGAATAATACATATTTGAGTCTAAATAATTTATAATATAAAAATTAAAAAGTTACTAATAATTGATATTTACAAATGAGACATAACTAACTATATTTTTACATTATCACATCCAAATACAAAATTTAAATGACATATTATTTTTCAATATAGGATTATTAATAATTATCTTTTTATCAAATATATTATCAATTTAAATTTTTTTAATTTCATTCAATCTGGTTTGATTTGGACGGACAGATCGACCAGATTGAAGCGAATTAAACGGAACAAAACGGATTGATTGTATACACGATTTTTTTTTGCAAACTGGACCGATTTACCGTCCTGATTGATAATTTCCGAATTGATTCGGACAATCTAAATCTGACAACTATGCTTCTACTTTAACACAAGAGGTTATAATTTAAATAAGCAAACCATAATAAAAAAGATATTTGACAATGCTTTTAAAATAAAACATTTTAAATAAAATATTAAAAATTTTTAAACATCGAATTTTATTTTATGTAAAAATAATTAATTCTTACTACGTAAATATTTTCTGTATTTTAAAAATTTAAATAAAATTTCATAAAATATTATAAACAATTATTAAAAAATATAAAATGAAAAGTTAGAAAAAAAATTAAACAGTTTAACCAAACATCACCTAATATAGAACAGATTATACTTCAATACAAAACAGCTAGAGGAACGTTACCTAAGACAAACAGGATATGGGCCGAAGTATCATTCAAATAATAATTTTTCTGTAGCCGACTGAAGTTATAGGCAACCCAGACCTGTTAAAGTAACACGCCCATGGTCCTTACAGCTGAGAAGTGAATCATATAGATAACACTAGAGAGAATCAAGATCAGTATCACAATCTACTCTAGGCATAAATAATTGTCCAATAAACTAAGCTGCAGCCACTAACAACTTTACATTGAGTTTTCCTATGTACTAGTCTTCGCAAAGCGCAACAAAATTTGGATTGCGCAGCACAACTGTAACACATCAGAAGTGAAAAAGCACTTTCGCAAAAACTTCTAAAATCTGCACATCATTTCCAGCTTTAAATAATGAATACTAATATATACGAAACAACTATAGAAATGTTCTTATGTCACAAATGAGCAAACCACCTGCCTCTATTCTGCTTTTATAGGTCAGCCTGTCAAGAAGCAATCTTTCAACTGAAGTGTGGTTCTTGTAGTCATCTGGATTGTACCTGACTTTGCTGCGATCAACTGCCTTTCTTGTTTGTTTTTCGAACATTTTTGTGTAATACCTGATGTCAAGTGCATCTGTTTCTATGGACTTGGACACAGATGGATATTGAAGAAAACCACAGCATGGTTTAGTAAAGCTTCGCAGACCCTCATGGTCACTACTTTCATTCATCAGAACTGTGCCATAGCTGCAGTTGCTGATCACTCCTATATCAGATCCCCTAAAGCTCAGTGAACACTGCGTTTGGTTTTCACATTCCTGTGAGCATAAACAAATTTGCTTCGCTTCAGAAGATAGAATTTAAAACCTCTAACTTGTATATACTTGTACGTTTTTTGTGTTTTCTCCTACCTCAATAGTTGGTGTCCTACAATAATAAATTGGACCAACAGTTTCTAAGAGGCCAAACATGCAGATTGATGTGCTAAAAGACATAATTATAACCACTACACAACCATATCTATAAGATGAATTCAGACAAGAAGTTCTATTATAATTTTTTTAAAAGTAAAAGATTGAGTCCCATATAACTTCAGAAAATCCAATTCTGGCTCTCCTAAACTACGAGGCATCAGAGTAACAGAACTCCTGAGATATTACTACGGCAGGGGAATTGCACGCAGAGATGACAATTGATGCATCATATTGTACAATAGATATTTATGAGATGTAAGAAATGTGTTTCTTTTGAAAACCTCCTAAAATAACCTATGTAACCAAGCACAAAGTAATCCAATCAAACAGAATAGGTCCGGAACCTACACAAGTTGGTATAAGGGAGGTACACCCCCTGTACGAAAGGTCATGACAAAGCATACCTGTTGGTGCTGGAAATGATCATTAAGGCAACCAGAAGCTGAGAGATCGGATATTGGGTGATACCCAGAACTATTTAACTGAGAAGCAGCATCTGTACAAACAAGTGCTGGATCTTCAAATGATGAGATGTCAGAGCTATCAAATGTTGAAATAGACACACATTCCTCGAAGTAATTCCTTGCTTGTTCAGCTAAATGTCGAGACACATGATTTCGCTCTATATTTGCCTACAGCCAGTGCAAAAATATCTCATTTAAAACCGAAGCAAACGGAACTCCCCAAGAAAAAGAATAGAGGGGAAAATATTAAAGCTATTGAATTTCAACATAGATAAACGAAGTGAAAGATAGGTAATCTAAACTAATGACAGTATCGAAAGACCTTTCTTCTTGATCGAGTCTTCTGACTTTCTGAATGTTTGCGAGTGGGCAGCATCTCCTTTAGCATTCTACTAAGTTCTTGCTTACGCTGCTCCTCAACAGCTAAATCTGCCCTAAGTTTCCTTGCACGTTCATGGGCCTGGCCTCATATTAATTTAATAGAGTGACTGACACAGATATGAATAAGTACTCTTTTATTAGGCAAAGTAGATCTTGAATATATTGAAGGCTTCTGGAAGATATATAAGTCACAAAAGTGTTCATGTTTTCTAGCACATTTACACTAAACTAAACAAACAACAATGCTCTTGACTCAATAATTCAGGAGAAATACACTATTCCTACAAAAACTAGTTCTATATATTCCTCCAGATGGCCTAACTTACACAATTACATCACCTAATAAATGACTAAAATTCCTCATCAACTAATATATGGAGTATTCGCTGATGGGCAAAGTAACATTGAAAGTGTTACCTCATAAAGTTTAGCCAAAAATGTACGAGGTCTTTCACCACAAACTTTTGAAAAGAATCTTGCATTGTGAGGCAGAACTCTTATGCAACCAATATGACTTAGGTTGAACTGGTACTCCCTTTAGTTTCCACCTGCTTTACTGCTCTATAGCTCAAGTATTCGATACATTCCCCACGCT
Organism: Acanthochlamys bracteata; assembly: GCA_019914995.1. Lineage (NCBI taxonomy): Eukaryota > Viridiplantae > Streptophyta > Magnoliopsida > Pandanales > Velloziaceae > Acanthochlamys > Acanthochlamys bracteata. The sequence continues at coordinate 4,159,585 of CM034140.1, read as the reverse complement.
ACATTTTGCCATGTAAGAAACTACAACTTGTTTGGAAACAAAATTCTATTTACATAATGCAGGTCGTGGTGCACATGTCATCCAACAGCTTGGAGACGCATACTGAAACCACTTACTAAGATGGCACCTAAGTTTCTAAGTTTTTTCGAATGGCACAGTAAATTTATAGAAAAGACCGCTGCCATATTGTCTTATCATATACATCTGGTCTTCTCCATTTAACGCATTACATTTTCCAATTAAAAAGTCTCAGCAGAAATAGTTACATGTCTGGCTACCTAATTTTGTTCAAGGCTGTTAAAACCCTTTAATAAGAAATTCAACTGTCAACTAACAAACCAGAAAGATAAGATCACAGAAGGTAGCTAATCATGTAAGGATCTTGAAAAAAACAAATTGGCTAGCACGAAACTATTGCAAAACTTAAGCCAGTATGCAACTATAATTCAAATGGGATATTAACAATTTATGGAGAGCCTTGCTATTTATCAACTTGTGCAATGATGGAAAGATCTGGTAATGTTTCCTCATCCATTTCACTTCCGAACTTCTTAATCTACTGCAAGAGAGCAAGTAAAGTTGCAACCTCGTTGATATAATCTCATATTTTGATAGTACTTCTTTAGATGAAGCTAGTAATAATGCCAAGGCAGTACGAGAAATTAAAGATGAATCAAAAGGAAAAAGCACATACATTCTCAAGGTCATTTTTAATTTCCGAGACGTTGGGCCATACTTCAGATTGAGCAGTATCATCAGCAGTACCACCTTCTTCATCATCTCCAAGAAGCTCACTCTGGAGAAGATAAAATCAAAAGTATATGACTGACAACAAAATGCATGATCACCTTCACCAATATCACAATGAAATTAATAGCATTTTGAAGAGAAAATCGACTGCAAAAGAGATCAGCCTTTAATTAAGTAACTTAAATGTGAAAGAGCACCTGCATTTGCTCACAGAAATCTCTGATTGTTGCTTCCTCTGAATCTGAAAATGAACAAGCTGAAACCCCATCGTCCCAGTTGTGACCAAATGCACAACACTAAAACATAACACATACATGCATTACAAAATCATGAAATCCAGTATGCAACCTATCCAAATAAATAAAGGGGCCAAAACCACTCTTATTATTTACACTAGATGTTTCCCCAGCATCCCTAGAAAGGTGTTTACTATTCTGCCTCCATGTATCATTCACATTGAAGTCACTTGAGTTCCCACTTGAGCTGCTAATCTCCTTATTTCTTGAGCTAGATGTTGAACGGAGATACCCCCGGCCAACACCACCCTGCAAGAAATTTAAAGGTAAAGGAAATAAATTGGAAAAAACTATCACTACTGATAGCCCAAATACATTGCCTTAGAATGACAAGATAACTTTTTGCATTTTCTGGAAAACCAATTAATTTAGGATAAATTTCGTAATGTTTGATAACAAGCGACACTATAACTTTTATCCTATACAGAATTGGTTGGGTTCTGACTAAAAAAGCAAATTAAAAATTCCTGCATAATCCTGATAGTTAAATCACAAAGTACTCAAGCTTGAAGTTCAACAGATAATATAGCTAGTAACAATTGACGGCGTTAAGCCAATTTATCATACCATTATCAAAGAATAGCTAACGACGAAAAGGAAACTGGCCATGGTACAATTGACTGCATCACACACCTCGGACCTCACACGGGAGACAGAGCGAGCTCGCCGGCTCTCTGCCGGCCGAGAAAAGTTTCTAGTGGAAGTAACATTCTCGACGGGCAATCGACCTCGTCTGGCGTCCACGTCAAGCGATGTAGAAGAAGACGAAGAAGAAGGAGAGCAACCAAATAGAGGGTTATCTCGGGTACGGGAGAAGTCAGAGAGATCACGTGCGGAGCAGGCGGCTGAGGACGGCGGAGGAGGACCATTGCCGTTACCGGTTCCGGAGTTGGAATTAAGATTTGATTGGGAAATGGAGCTGAAGCTTCGAGAGCGGCGAAGAGAAGAGTTGGTCGAAGCAGTTGTAGTAGAATGGGATCTGTTGGAGGAGGTAGTAGAGCGGCGGGTGGTTGATTTGAAAGCGGACTTAGGCATGATTGAAGCAGCTATTGATTGAATTTAGAAAATTTTATTTGGATTAGAATTTGAAATGTGTTGTTATTCTGTGGAGAAGGTTTGGAGAATGAAGGTGGAGTAGAACGATGAATGAACGACGGTGACCGAAAGAACAAGAAAAGGAGACCAGAGAAACTTGCGGAGCTGCGTCGCTTTCCAACGTAAAGAAAAATCGACAGAAAACAAAAAAGAAGGAAAATATATGTTTACCGGACACAGAGGAGAAGCATGTACAAATCCGTAAAAAAGAAAAAGAAAAAGAAAAAGAAAAAGAAAAATTAAAAATGGAGATGCAGGGGGTCGAACCCTGTACCTCTCGCATGCAAAGCGAGCGCTCTACCAGTTGAGCTACATCCCCAACTTATTTAACTATTACATTAACCTTTCGACACAAGCGTGCGCATTAGGTTTTTCTAGCTCGCCGGAAACGAGCTTCTGCATAACCCGCCGAGCTCTTCAAAACCCTATCCTCTTCTTTTTGTCTTCCCCAAGACCAAAATATTTTCTCAATTTGCCCAAAACCAATGGTGAAGGTTGCAAAGAAACAACGCAAATCGGTTTCTGTGAAGAAAACCCCGAAAAAGAAGGAAAAACCAGAACCAGAACCAGAGCCAGAGCCCGAAGAAGAATCATCATCAGAAGAAGAGGAAGAAGAGGAAGAGGAGGAGGAGGAGGAAGAGGAAGAGGAAGAGGAGGAGGAAGAAGAAGTAGAAGAAGTGAAAAAAGAAGAAGAAGAAGGAGAAGAAGAGGAGGAAGTGGAAGAGGAAGAAGAAGAAGATGACGGGGATATCATTCCAAACGATAGGGAGTCAATTAAAAATCTACTCGAACCGTTTACTAAAGATCAACTGATTGATTTCTTGAAGGAAGCTGCACTGAACAACCCTGAAATCGCCGAGAAGATTTTGTCCACTGCTGATTCTGATCCCGTGCACCGCAAGATCTTCGTACATGGACTCTCTTGGGACTCCACCAGTGAAGATCTTTCTTCTGTTTTTGCTCCTTTTGGCGAGATTGAAGATTGCAGGGCTGTTGTGGATCGGGCTAATGGGAGGTGCAAGGGCTATGGGTTTGTTCTCTTCAAGTCCCGTGCCTCTGCTCGCCGTGCTCTCAAAGAGCCACATAAGAGAATTGGAAGTCGGACTGTTAGTTGCCAGCTTGCGGCGCTCGGGGCAGCAAGCCAGCCGGCTCTGGAACCCTCTGGTCATAAGGTTTTCGTGACAAATTTACCAGAGAATGTGAATTCAGATAGGCTAAGGACGTTCTTTTCGAGGTATGGAGAGATCGAGGAAGGACCGCTTGGGTATGATAAGGCCTCAGGCAAGCTTGGAGACTTTGCAATATTCAGTTACAAGACGGTTGAGGCTTGCAGGCGGGCATTGGAGTTACCAAAGGTTATGTTCGAAGGGCGTGAGCTTGGAGTTCAGAGGGCACTTGATGGACCTAGTAAGAAGACATCTCCAATTACGCCACCACGGCCAGCAGGAGGAAATATGCGGCACAATGACAACGGAATGCCAGTTGGCTCTGGGCATAATGACCACAGAATGCCATACGGACCTGACCACAGAATGCCATACGGTCCTGACCATGGAATGCCATATCGCCCTGGGCCTGGCTTTGGCATTAATCCCGGTGGAGGATTCATGGGTCTGGGTATGAACCTACCTGCAGGAGGGTTCCTTGAGCACAATTTTGGTGGTCCTGGATTTATGAATGCTGGACCTGGAGTACCACCACCAGCGAACAAGGAACCTTCAACTCTTCATCCGCCAATTGGAGGAGGTGGTATGGGAGGGGGGATTGGCGGTAGTGGTCCTTCTGCAGCAAGGATGGCTGGTGCTGACCCTGGTATGATGGGGTATTATGGGCCTCCACATGGAGTGCATGGAGGATATCTGAGCAGCAAGAATCCATCATCTGCTGGAATGAGGAATCAACCAGGGATGAGGCCAAGGGGACCAGAGATGCCTCCTTACCATGGACGTTGAGTGAGTAGTAGTTGAATGTGAGACATATCTTTTCTTGTCCTCTGAGTTATCTATAAATGGGTTTACTGCTCCAATTTGTGCTAGTCGGCTTATACTTTGAACATTTTGTCGCAATTAGCAATTCTACGGGTGTAGCTTTTATGCATATCAATCTTATCTAGGAATATGGAAATTTGTTGTGTGTTGTTGGATCCTCGTTAACATATGCGTTTTGTTTTTTCTAAGACTTGTCTTGGTTGTACATCTCTCTAATTACCTCACTAGCTAAAAAGCTGTATGCTAATGAACAAGTGGCTATGATTTTTATTGTAGTAAGTGTTATTGTGTCATACCTTTGACATATATGATAGATTCATATTTTGTTGTGACTGACATTGTGTTGATCACTCTGTTAACAAATTGTCCATGTCTCACTATGATCTCAATAAATCTCTTGCTTGCCATTATCATTTCTACAAATTGGCCAGGATTCCAAGATTTCATACCCCAAAACTAGATAGCTGAAAACTAAGGGAGTCAACCCTATATGTCTTTCTTTAATTGATAAAGTATGATTGTTTGTTTAAATACTTGTTATATTCACAAGAATGCAACTATGATCCTTGTGCTTGGTGGTTCACTTTTGAACAGAGGTGATGCTTTTTAAGCTGTTTTGTTATCTCTATGCTTTGTGATTTTAGTTACCTATGTTGATGACTCAAAATTTATGTACTGATTCTATGCTTATACTTTCAAAACTCGACTAGCATACTCCCTATAACTAATGACTTGATGAATCTAGAAATTGTCATCATTTTTAGAGTATATTTGGTTGCTATTGTATACTTGAAGTTGCTTTGCGTAACAAACATGCGGGCTTGTTCAGCTTATTGATTCCACATCTTAAGATGCTTAGTGTTCTGGCGTGCATGCCATTGGATGCTTTACTACTCTAAAGATGTAGGTATATACACCATGAGCATCACCTCTGTTCTTGATTTATGGTAGTGTCTCTCTGAACCCAAGAGTCAAGAATGAATAATAACTTATATCTTCTGGGTCCCAAGTGCCATTGATAGGTTTCTTTATTGTTGTCCTGTTTCAATGTTTTGGAAGGAGGGTTGTGTGAAGTTCAAAAGAATTTAAAATCATCCAGGTAGCGTAGAATCTCTTGTAAGGTTTAGCTGTATATTTATAATTGATTGAAGAATCTCTTGTAAGGTTTAGCTGTATATTTATAATTGATGGAAGAAGTCCTCTTTAACAACACCAATCCAAAAGGATAGGATGGCATTTTGAGATTTCATCACCTTAACCATTATATAGGCACCGGATCATTAGCTCCACCCATCTGGTTTGGTATTCAGATGACTGAATTCATGATTGAACTTCTCAACTTACTCTGTTGAATATACTGCAGATGTGTGCAGGTTGGGTATACTTGTGTACTGATTCTCTTATGTATCGGTGTGTGTGTAAAGATGGCTTACATGACCATATGTAAACAAGATGGTAGTTCTTGCATCATATCAAGTTGTTCCTTTTGTAAGTTTTTTGGCAATTTTGCCAAGTATATTTTGTTATAATTGACTTCGGTCACTGTGGTTGTTAATTTGCATTTGTAGTGACAACTACCTACTTGATGGCAACAGTAAATTTGATTTTTATATTTGTATCATAGTGGAGCCTTATGGAACATGTCACTATAAAATGAGCATTAATGCTAAATGAACATTTTCCATAGGTACATTCTTGAAGGGAATTCATCCATCCTAATTGCCAGTTAAATCGTGCTGTATTAACTTAATGGTTATTGACTTGAATGTAGGCGTTGCTGCACATGAGATTAAGAATGTTTTGTTTTATATTCTGTCGTATATGTATAATGTGTTTGAAGGTCAGTTGTTCTTGTTGTTAAACTTAACTAATTCAATTGTAATTTACCATAAATCAAGTTTCCGAGCTAGCTGAAGCTCAAAAGTCTCTCTACAAATTGGCATTGGTTGGTTTCATGTTGAGGTCCCTACTGGCTTGATTGATATACGTCAAGACCGAACAGGTTTTGAAAAGGTTTTGAACCTGTAGTAGTACATTTAGTTTGGTGGCATGAACCTGTAGTACTTAGTGAAGCTCTGAAATGTAATCTAGGAGCGGGAATTGTTTCACAGAGTATTATTTGTTCTTGCTGTTCATGAAATAAACTGATGGTGCTACTGTACTGATAATCTATGCACTTTTTCAGTAAGGGTGTTGATCGCAGGACTTGAAATAAAGCTTTTCTAAAATAGAATACGCATTTGAAAGTTCTTTTGAAATATAATTTTTTTAAAACGAAAAATATTTTTATTTATTTAAAAAATGAGCTATATTTTTTTATTAAAAAAAATACGTAATAAAAAAATTGTATTACTTAAAATTTTTTTATACATTATAAATTTTTAAATAAAATTTTTAAATATTTATAAAAATATAAATTAAAAAGTTATTTTTTAAAAAAGCTTAGCCAAATGTTTTAAATTGCATACTACTTTTATATCTATTTTTCGTTTTTCTTTTTCCATGATATCATTTCTCACGGGCTTAGAGTTTCACCTTAATCCGTGCGGCATTTAGTCGTACTCTTTTGTAGTTAAGTCAGTTTTTAATCAAATAAGCTATCAAAAATAGCTAAAAAAACTTGAATAGTCTTCGGGGGAAGAGGGAAAGTAAAGAAAACACTTCGAGAGAGCTTTCGTCAATAAAGCTTTGTATTACTTTATTTGAATACAATTCTTATTTGATTTGCTTCATGCTCCAAATGGGAGTTTTGCCTTCCTATTTATAGCTCATCCACTTTCTCAATAGACGGTGGAGATTGCTTGATCTCACGGTGGAAAATACATTTCGAAAAGTTCTTACATAATTTTTCTTATAAAATTTTCCACCTTTTTAGATTATTCTCTAACAATATTAGATTTTTGCCGACTATCTTATACCTAGAGTATTCTACCGTACTCTAGTCTTTAGCTTATGTATAAGGTATTTTATTTAAGTAAAAAGTATTTTACCAAAGTAATTTGGATGAGAAGAAAAGCCAAAATAATCATACTGTGATATTTTTTTACCTATTTCGCGATGTCCTCATCGCGGTTGTGTGGAGCTGTAGCGAAACTTTTAGATCTTATGGTAATATGTCCATAAGTCATCTTCATATTTTCAACTTGACTTATTGTCTGGCCGACCCTTCCACTTGACCAAATATTCGAAATAATATAGACGACTGTCACGTCTTGGGATGAATTGATGTTACAGAATTTCTTCCACGTCCTATTCGGGTGATATCATAATTGATGCAGAAGCTTTTAAGGTGTTGTAATACTTTGATCCTCTCTTGGCTCTATGTTGAAATGATTTGGTTTTTTTGATATTCAGAATTATAGGTTGTGCCTCCTCCTTTCTTGAGGGGGTTGTAAGACTAAAATAGTCTTGGATTGAAATTTTACTTTTCGTAATAAAAATACCATGCACATTTTTTTTCATCTATGGTATAAAGAGTTGGCAAAAAGGATAGGTGTATCTGACCTGTACCTTGCATTTGCAACTTGGAAAAAAGGAAAAAAAAAAGTGATACTTTGTGGCACGTTTTGCGTCTTCTTTACTGCCTTTAACTGATGCATCCGATTGAACTACAATGCTCTAGGCAGGACATAAATGTTTTGTTCTTTAGCTTATACATGAGAAGTTGTTAAATCAGGGTCAAGTTTGTCCTTCTTTTGATCAATGCAGGTTCTGTGATGAGAGGAAATTAAATGTAAAAATATTTATGTAATATATATGTTATGTTCCACCGTCTTAAGTTGGGTGGCTATTATATATGTGCATGCATTATTAGGTGGGATCTAACAACGCCAATATCAAACAACCGGGACCTCTTTGTAATTAAAGCTTAAAGGTTTTTTTATGCAAAGTACTAGTACCCCTTAATATTCTCTTCAATTACAACCCAAAACCACTAATACCCGAAGGTAAAAACAAGAACCAAGATGTATATTTATGTAATTAACTACTAGTCTTTCTTTTTAAATTCCGGCTACGTCACTATCGAAGCCCTCATAGTCCACTCCGATCACCAACCATGGCCGCCACCGTCAACGCCGCTGCTGCTTTCCGGCTCCCTCACGGATCTCGTTTCCTCACCAACCTCCCTCGTTTCCCTCTCAATCCTTCAACTCGTATAAGGTATCCCCTCCATCCATGTTTCTCTGCTCGCGATCTTCCTTCTTATGGCCTCGGCGGTAACGGAACTAACGGTAAAGGCGGCGGTGGATATGACGGCGGCGGTGGATATGACGGCGGCGGCGGAGGAGGAAGAGGAGATAATTCAGATTCTGGCAAGCCGTCTCGTCGCGATCCGTTAACTCTTTTCTTGGATGGATGGCGATCGCGTGTTGAAGCCGATCCGCAATTTCCTTTCAAAGTTTTGATGGAAGAGCTAGTCGGGGTTAGCGCTTGCGTTCTTGGAGATATGGCTTCTCGCCCTAATTTTGGGCTTAACGAGCTCGATTTCGTGTTTTCAACGCTTGTTGTTGGATCGATTCTTAACTTTGTTCTCATGTATCTCCTTGCCCCGACCGCTGCAGCAGCCAATTCGTCGTCCGCTTTAGGCGCTGGCCTTCCATCGAACATGTTTGCACCAGGATCGTATTCAATTGGCGCGCGAGTCGCTACCGTTTTGTCGAAAGGTGTTGTCTTTGCTGCTGTTGGTTTTGTAGCAGGATTAGCTGGAACTGCAATATCGAATGGATTGATTGCTGCCCGAAAAAAGATGGACCCAGCATTTGAAACACCTAACAAGCCCCCGCCCACTGTGCTCAATGCATTCACCTGGGCATTGCACATGGGTGTCAGCAGCAATTTGCGTTACCAGACTCTAAATGGGATAGAGTACGCCCTCGCGAAAGTACTGTCTACTGCAGCTTTTAAAGCATCTGTGGTCGCGTTAAGATGTGCAAACAATGTGCTAGGTGGTGTATCGTTTGTTGTCCTTGCTAGGCTTACTGGATCCCAGAAGCCTGTAGTTGAGTGTGAGAAGGTCGCGGAAGAGAAGGTAAGGTTGGTGGAGAATGCGGTTGCAGCAGAAAGCACAGAGGAGCCAAGGAGCCAGGCTTAGTGACAGTGAGCGTCTTTTCCTATTTTGATTCTCTTCCCTTTCTGCGGATGTGGATTTTGGTGTAAAGTAGGTCTTGTGTAGGTGTAAGTTAACTCAATGGGCAATAAAGAGGGCTTTTCTGCATTTCTTTGATGAACTTCTGTGATAATTTGAGTAACCAATGAATCAAAATTGGTTTACATATAAGGGCAAAATTATATAGTTTATGGACACTACTATTGCTGGAGACAGTATGATGGCTTTTTAATTTCTGAGTTACAAGCTTCTGCTACTGGTCTCTCTTTTTTCATATTTGATTGCAAAGGCCTACCTGTAATGAGCATACGAGGTCAACGTAAAAGTAAGGCTTAAGCAAGGTGCACCTTATATAGGTCATTCATGAAAATATAAAATCATAGAAAAATTTTGGTATCATAACCTAGACTGAAAGGTAAATACAAGAACGAAAAACATCCATGTCTCTTTGAATAATAAAGTCTGTAGCTGATAGCTAATGCTGCTAATGTTTGGAAATGTGTACGACTAATTTGTAGCTGTGGAGTTACTAGTGACAACCTTAATTCCTTGTTTTGTGTGGTAAAGGTATCATACTGAAAGTCACTTTTTCTTCCATAATTGCTATTGTTATCAATATATGGCCAAGCTTACATTCCAAATGAACTAAGAAGTTTGTTTAATCACTGCCATTCTCTTTTGATATGTGGAATTAGCTGGCCTTCACATATTGCAACTGAATTTGACTATTTCCTTTTTTTCTTTAACAATTGCCATCTTATGATCCAGTTCTGCGGAGTATGAATTTAAACTATATTTCATTTGCCTGAAATGCATGGTTGATGAATCTTGCTACTGCTGAGAGCTATTTTTTCTTTATTCATAGCAACTTCTAGACTTTGTTTATGGTACACTTACGTCTGTTTGACAGACTTTGTTTGTATTTATTCAGCAGAACCGCAAAATGAAGTTATTGCAAAGATTTCTGCACATGTAAATCATTAAGTGTTTGGTTTTAGGTCTATTTCATTCTTAATGCCCTTGATGAGAACATCTCTTACAGCACGGTGCAATACTAGATATTTGAAACTTAATGGAGCATTGAACGGTTCATCTCTAGAGCAGCTTCTATGCTCCGCGCTCACGAGTCCGCATGAGTATGTGGATCAGAGAAGAACCTATCTAGGTGCTTCACTGCAAATGACATCTGTCGTGTGGCTCAATAAGGGATACTGGAGTGGACCATCTCTCTAATGCTGCTACTTGTTATGCTCTCTATAGTAGGAGAATAAGTATAGCCTGAAGGGACGAAGGCTTTGCCAAAGCACCTAAGACAGATGACGAAAGTACCCTGCTGAGGGATTTGTACAAGTAGATGATTACTGTTTGTCCTTTTATATGATGAAGTTAATTTAAGTTATGCATTCAGGTAGTTGATTAATCAGTTCTGCTGTAAGTATAAAGTTGATGTAATTAGTTACAATTTGCTGGTGGCATTTAGTTGTTTTAACATTTGTAACTAGTTAAACCATGAATGCTGTAGTTTTATGGTTGTTGCTATCAAATACTATTTCTGAAATGCGCATTAGTTACATGAAAAAGTTCAGAAGCATTTGCAGACTAAATGCCTGTTTAGGCTTTGGCTCCAGGACTCCTTGTACAGAAAAAAAGGCAAGAAAATATTGTTCTGCTCATGTAATTTCCATGTCTTGAAGATATACAGGTATGTCAAAAGTTAAAACCGTTATGCTACTCTAGTCCTGTGCAAGCCTGAAGTGACAGCTCTAAACCCAAATGAAAACAGAGAATATAGTACTTCCCTTTGTTTTGTTTTTTTGATATTGCATTGCTCAAAATTATGTATATGTAGAAAAACATTTTCATAATATACCCAGACAACATGAATTTTGAATAACATACGCTTGACTTATATGAGCCTCAGGGAACTAACCAGATGGATTGAAAATTTACATTGTCGGCATATTAAATTTGCAATCTTCCTACAACACAGGTTAGGAACTCCATTTATCCTGAATCCATCTAGCATGAATTTAGAATAACATTCTTCAAACAAAACAGAACATGCTCTGCCCTTTACAGGAAAGCATAGTGATTTTTGAGTATCAACTACAGCCCTTTATAAACCTTTGGGAATAGGCAAAGAAAATTAAGGGTTCTTAAAGTACAAAACATTACTTAAAGAAACAACTGCACACAAAAAACTGACTTTGTGCCCATCCACAAGAATTTGAAACCTAAAACAATTGGCATCTAAAAGAAAGGATGTAAACATTCAATGGCATAATTGAAAAAGTTACAATTTTTATGAGAACTTGATAAATTTTCTCAGCTACAAGATGTTTGAAATTCAACACAAAAAATTATGCATGTGATGCAAACTTCAAAATCCAAAAGCATCCCTAGAGCAACAAGCTAATTTGAACGAGTGTAAAACTAAATGCCAATGATAGTGAATTCCTAATGCATCTGCATTGCTAAGAAATTAGCTCTTCTTATACCAACAACACATCAGATGCCATAGAGATACAAGCATAAGTATTTAGTTAACCAAATATCTGGGCCACAGGTCTGGTGCAGCAGTAGCAAAAAAATACTCTCGTTTTCGTACAAGATAAACATACAACTTCCAAAACTCAAATTGCAACTACAGCCAACACTCAAGAGCAGAAGAGGGGGATTTTTCTTTACTTACAATTCCATTGGCGTCTTTAAGGATTCTATAAATGAAAAGACAAGATCAATGCCTTTATATATCAAGTTTGAGCTCAGTTTCACATACTTCAAGAAAATATAAATGGGCCACCTAGCTAACAATTGTTTTATTGACTCAAAAGTATACACAAGAACATGAAATTCATCTTACAATGGCCTCAAAAGTGGATAATCCTCGAGCAGCTCTCTTTCTGAAAGTGTGTCATTTTCATTTTGCGGTGTCCAGAGCACCTCAACAGCGAGAGTTTTGCTAGATGGCAAAGAGCCCAACTTCTGCAACGCGTCCTTCAAGTCTGAACTATTGTTGATGAGTGGTAGCTTGTGAACACCCTCAGCGGCCACCAGAATTGTTACAACAATGTACTCATTGCTGAATCCACCTAATCTCTGGCTAACCAGTCTTTGTTTCTTGATGTTGTTCACATTGACAAGCGTCTCTTCATCAAATTTACCCCTTTCTTCAATCGACAGCTGATTAAACCGCTTCTCTCCATCCTCAACACTCCGTTTCACATCCACAGACGAATATGCAGAGATACAGCAATCAGGATGCCTGAGCAATGCCAAAGCAGTCTCCGTGAGCACATAATTCAACCCTTCCGACCTAGACGTATCAGCAGTCTCAGCAATCTTATCAAGATCCTTTTGGAATGATCTCGCAATTCCCAACAATCCAACCTGCAACTTAATCACGCTCGTCTTCTGCACCGCAGTCAATACGCTTCCGTCATCAGTCCGGTCAGACAAGAATCCTGATAACAGTATAACCGCAGTGAAACCCATCATCAACAAAAAGAACCCTGAGCCCGCCCCCATGCCGACACCAACCGCAGGGCCAACATAAAACCCTGCGCCTCCGTTGAAAGGGCTCGGAGCATAATACGGCACCGAGTACGAGAAACTCGATCCAGACGAAGCCGAGTAGCTCCTCGAAATCGACGGCGACGATGACGATGAAGAGAAAGAACGCCCGCCCATTCTACCACCGGAAGCCGCTAGCACTGGGAACGGGTCAGAAGCCAAGAGTATTCCTAACAGCACGGCAGTAAGAACGGGTCGGCCCAAAGATTTGATTCTTTCCAGAAATGAACTTCCGGTAGTAGGGTTCTGGATGGAGTTCTGTTGAGGGAAGGGAGGAGATTTTAGGGAAGATTGAGGGTAAAATCGGAAGAATTTTCGAGAAAGTGTTGGAAAGGATTGTGTTTTGGGGTGAAGTGGATTGAAAGCCAGAGGGCGGGAGAAGAATTTGGTTGTTCTGGGAGAGAAGAAAATTACTCCGGCCAACGACGGCGCAGCCGCAGTTACAGCGGAGGAGGAGATGGAGTGCATTGCAGAAAAAATATTGCAATATCTTATTCTTGCTCTTCTTTCGTTGAAGATAATTTGATCGGAATATGATAGTAAGAAGATGAGGAGGAGATTTTTGTTGGTGGGATTTTATTTTGTTTGCTTGGGAAAGAAGAAGAAAGAAGACGGTGAACAAGGTATAGCCAAGCGTGTGGCTCGTTTGAGACGGGAGACAGAAAGAAGTGGTGGGTGAGATTGGCTGAGCCCAAAATTATCGACCAAATAATTCCAAACTCAAATCAGATTTTCATTCATTCATTAAATAAGTTAATAATAATCACACATAAATATATAATTTTTATATTAATATTCATGATAAATATTATTTAATATTTTAAAGCAATGAATCTAAAGTTGATATCACTTCTCTGTTACTATAAAGAATCATTTAAAAATTATTTAAATAACAGGTTTTTAAAAAATAATATTTGTTTTGTGACTTTTTAAAAAAATACTTGTCTTATTTTTACATAAAAATATATTATTTCAATTATTCTATTAGCTAAAATTTTACTATAAGTCATTATTATTAAAATATTTTATTATTTGAAAAGATATCTCAATTTTCGAATTGATTAAATTTTTAACTTTGAGAATATCTTTTTAAGGTTTCAATTTTTTATTTGGACAGAAACAGATTATTTGGATAAGAAATAGTACTTGCAAAAAGAAAATTTGCTTTTCGTTTTCCTTGGTAAACCAACTCTATCTATACTAACAAAAAAAAGATGAAATATAAAAGCAAAGAAAAAAGCAAAAGAATTGTTTTTGTTTTTATTGTTTCTAGTTAAGGGATTTCTATTTATAATAGGGAAACAAAGTATTTTCAAATTTCTTCTGCTGCTTGTGCGAGAACTTAAAAAGTCGGGAGTTCTTTTCTAAATTCTCATGGCGTAAACAATTACCAGGTAACAGAAAATTTTAGTTATTTTGCGATTTTGCTTGTTTAGAAAGAAATAAAACTTGTCCAATTAGATGTTGTACGGATTTGGACCGCTGGGCTTTTGGCCCATGGTATCAGCACCTGTTTTTCTTTCTTTAAAATTTTCAGTTTCTATAAAATTTCTTCCACGAAAAGTTCCAGCTAGAAACTCCAGGACAAAAGAAAACAAAATAAAAACAGTACCAAACCGTGGGCTCACGCAGTTCTGTTTACCCACAATTTCATGCGATTTATGAAGCCATCTACCGTATATAATATTATCCCAGTAACCAGCTAGAAGATCTCTCCATCTTCAATTCGTTCATCGAACAGTAACGCAAACCAATATCTCTATATTATTTTAGTTCTGATCAGTTTAATGGCTTCTCTGGTTCTTCTGATATCTGAGCTCTTTCACCCTGAGCACGCCAACCTCGCTACCGCTACTTCTGCTGGCTTGCGCTGTTTCCCTGCGTCATCATCTACCGCCGACGCTGAGAAGCTGGGAGAAATTTTGAAGAAATCTCTTGTTAAAAACTCTACAATATTAACCAGCAGTGATATAGTGCTCGAGGAAGAAAACCCCTTGGAGTCGAGGATTTCCGTTGATTCTATATGGCCTTAGATTTATACACATAGTTTTCTAGAAGAAAAGATCTGAAATGGTTTATAAAAGCTTTAGCTCTGATTCTGCTGGTGAGTTTCAGAGAGTGAGCGCTGTTCGTATATCTATAATATGATTCTTCTCTTCAGCCGCCATGTTCTTTTCTTCTTTTCTCCCAATGACTTATGATTCTATTTTTTTACTGATCGAGCGGTTGTCCTTTTCCAACAATTTCAGATCATGGATCTTTAGCTGGCAGTGTTTTTCTTTTAAGATTAGATTGATTTACGTTCGGAGAGCAGATGATGAATCTTGTTTGCTTTACTTGATAATTTGCATCTGCGGCATCTCTCAACAGTACAGATGCGACTCTTTTTCAGATGTGATGCTCTTATTGATTGCGTGTTTTTCATCTTCAATTTTGGATAAATTTTCTTAAAAATTTTGCAGAATTTTTTTAGAATTCGTATATATGTTGGTACAGTATCCAAGCTTAAAAAATTAGTATCTGTCACAAAGAATTATATGCCTATTCTATCATACAGTAAATGTGGAATTATTAAGTGCATCATTGTTAAGCACATCAAATCAAATCCCATTTGGCTCCAGCTCAAGTCAAATTATTGGTCACATTTTAAATTGGTTAGTATGTTTTCACTTTCTAGCCCTTTCGTTATAAATTTAGATCTAGCTGAAAATTTGATATCCTGTGTTATGGCTTAATTCTTAGTTTTTGCTTTCCTTTTTAAGAAAAAGTTAGAAGTACTGTTATCTGATTAATGATGAGAGTGGAGGGTGTGAAATGAGGAGGAAGAAGGGGTCACTGATGTCAAAAGATGATACTCTCATCTTGGCACTGCTCCAGCTGATCACTAGTTTTCTCATTATTCTAGCTTTTTGCACACTAGCTTTGGGACATAATTAAAATGATATATTATTAGATGTTAGGGGTAGTGTTTACAGACTCCGATTGTCCAAATCAATCCGAAAATCTGAGTCGGATACAAATTTGATTCAGTTCTGCCAAAAAAAATTGATCGTACAATCGATTCAGTTTAACTAAGTTCGATCCGAGCGAGTTCTTGGTTGACCCGGTGATCCGCCAGTTTGGTTGGCCTTGGCTACTTAATAAAACAAAAAATATTTATAATCGGGTTATTTAATTCGGCGAGGCTTTTTTTTCTCCTCTCTCTTGGCCAAGTTCTTTAAAGAGAAAAGTTATCCTGCTCGGTAGAAATCCTATCTTCTGCTTCCTCCGTTCTCACTAAGCGCTATGAACTATTTCAGCTGATGAAGCTCAGCTGCCACACAGATCGAGGCCGATTCGTATTCTGTTGCTTCGAATAGCTTCATGAATTTGAACAATAATTCGAATAAATGATGGGATCAAGACACTTCAGACCTATTTGAAAAAGACCTCACGCCGCATGCTTGAATTCGTCAAGTCTCTAACAGCTGAGACGAAACCAACTAAGGAGTTGAATCAAAAACAGTCAGCTGATGATTCTTTGCTGCTGCTGCTGTTGTTTGTCAATGTTAGGGGACTACTGCAATATTATTTCTTGTTAGTTCTTGTAATTAATTAGAGCTACTTTGCTTGAGCTCTTTTTAGTTTTTTTTCTTTGTTTGTTTAAATTGTTCTTATAGTTCGTTGAAATCGGGGGACGATTACAACATTCTTTCTTATTAGTTCTTGTAGTTCGATGGAACTATTTTGTTATAGCTCTTTCTTGTTAGTTCTTGGTTGAAATCGTTGGAACAATAACTTGTTTGTTGTTGTAGCAAATAATTATGGCAGCGATTGTAGCATGGACTGGAAATCGCGGTTGAACAAGTCAGTCATAATCAAACATATTGAATCAACGTGCGGCGGTAGGCTACTAGAGAACTAACGATTCACTCTCTAAAGAGCTCACTGAAAAGAAAGACTTTGATGGAAATCCCTCAGTTAAGATTGTTCTGTTTCGAAGCAGTTGGCAGATCCATCCAATGATCCGACCTGCTGATCAGGTTGGATCGCAAGCCATCGACCTAAAGGAATTCTGAACCAATGTCTGGATCGGATTTGTCAATATTGGATGGACAATTCTAAAGTCAAAGTATTGCTTAGATATCCATAAGAGCGACGCAGGAGTCTTCTAATAAAGTTGATGTCAAATGCTCATCCTTCACGATCTTAGGTAAGAATATAAATAAGTACCACGACCTTTCAGTTAGTGATGATATTTATTGTTTGCTGTGTTGAAGTTGAAGTTGAAATGGGCGAAGATGAAGTGGACAACAGTCGGAAGTTGAAGTAAAACTGGCTGAAATTCATCAGGTATTGGTTGAAGAGTATTAATATTTATTCCGTGTAACTTTAATGTCACTGTTACCATTACCATGTCACATGAGTGTAGGTTGTAATCTGAAACTTGATTGTAACATTTACTTCCAGCCTGAACCTATATACAGGTTATGCTTGGAACTTGATTGTACTATGCAATGAGTACCGGAACTTCATTGTCCTATGCGATACAATAATGCAATGTTATGCAACGAGTTTTGGACCTTGATTGTGTTAGCGTTTAACAGAAGTAATGCTTTTTATGAAGGTGTGTTTTACATGCGCGAAAGTGAATCCCGTAAAAGTGAGAAGTGGGTAGTAGAGTCCTTTACAAAATAAATTGCAAGTGAATTTAATTTGTGTTTTAGGGACTGTTGGCGGAATATTCTGCTCTATTTAATAAATTTTTTACTATATTTTATAAAATTTATTTAAAAATTTAAAAAATATAAAAAATTATATATTAACAAGTATTATTATTATTTATTTTTATTAATTTTTTAATTAAAAAAATTAGTTTTTAAAATAAAAAATAATTATTTATTTTAAAATAAATTTTATTTTATAAATATTTTTAAATAATTTTTTAATTTTATTTGAAATTGAGTTGGAAATAGAAAGTAAATTTTTAAAAGTTAAAGTGATGAATTTTATAAATAGTAAAATGAAAGTAGGTTTTCATTTCACCATACCAATGGTGAAATGCTTCGCCGGACCAATTTTCGACCCCTTTTTATTCGCTTTTCGACCCTTCTTTGATCCTTCTCCAAGGTAACTTATGGCGCTCTTAGCTCTCTTCTTCAATCCTTTACAGCAGTCTTCGACCCCTTCTTGACCGCTCTTAGATCCCTGTAAAATCAAAATACAATACTAAAAAAATAAAAATAAAAAATAAAATAAACATAGTAACATTACATAGCTGAGACTTAACCCAAATGAAGATAATTGGATTATCTTAGTGTGTTAGTATAATTAGTGAGTTGATATTACTTGAGATATCTTTTATAATTCTTTTAACAAACAACTATAGAGAATAATGTAGACTTTTAGCAAAAAAATTCGTGTTATTACTCTTCAAGAATAGATACGGTTAACTCCTTTATCTTTTCCTACTCTTGCATATATAAAAACAAAGTAAATGATTATAAATTAGCGAGTCATTGCATCTAACTGATATTGGTTCCTCTAGGCTTCTGCACTGGTCACCAGCTTACCATAGCGACGGAGTCGAATAAGATAAACAGCACCTCAGAGGGAAGACGGAAAAATAATTCACTTATTTCTCCCAAAATATCGATTTCTTAAAGAATATGGACAGTTATTACCAAAATATAGAACCAAAAAACAATTCCACTACCGCTAAGCTCTTTGGATTTTGTCTAAATTTGCACCGAAAACTCTAGAAAATACTAAACAAATTAGGCGTGTTTGTTCTAAATTAGAGTTCTTAGGTTGTCCACACGTCTATCTACAACCTTTAAGCATAAACTGATATAAGAGTGAAACAGACATTGTCCAAATAAAACTGTCCAGCTGTATCTTAAAGTCGGTAACATAAGGAGCTCCGCTGCAGTGTTACTCAAGAGTCGAGCATTCCAACGAGGCGGAGAAAAACAGATGTCCAAAGTCGAGCAAGAAAACTGGTTATATAAAGCATGTCTAAATCTAGCAGCACAGAAATGCATACATACTCAAGAAGTAGCTTGACATAAAAAGGTGCCGCTCAAACACTTGCAGGCATTGCTTGGAAATAACATCATGTTTATCAAGAGCCCAATCTATCTGTCATGTTGATGATAGAGGGTGCCCTTCTGAACGAGAAAATCATCTGGGTACAATACAACAGATGTCTCTTAAAATACAGTGAAGTAAGCCAGATGCTTTGAAATGGGCTTGACAGAGATCAAACATGTCAAAAGGGAACACAACAGAACTCATCTCTTAACATAGAAGAATGTGTGCTTCGTCAAGCAATTCTGTGAAAGAGCACCATGATCCACAGGCTGCGAGGGGGAATGAATCCAGAAATCCTTCTCAAGAAATTTCATGCCTTCATACTCTTTGCCATCTCGTCAACGTCCAGCTCAACAGCCAATATAGAATTATCATGTTTCATTGCGAAATGACTGCATAAACAAATGGCGTACATGTCAAAATCTAACTAGGGGAATATCTTAAGCAGTAGTTGAACATATGATGAAGCACCTGTTCTGCACTGGACCATGATCAACAGCTGATCGCATGCTATATATTACTCGACCAACAATGTCTGTCATTGATACAGGACCAAAGAATCTACTGTCCCTAGCTTCCTATAACCAAAAATAGTGTCATGAGAGGAAGGTTATGTCGCTTCATACGATAACTGCAAGATTATGCAAGTTTCATGCTGCTGACATAAGTGATATGTAAAGCAGTATTTGCCAGTGATAAAGCAACATCAAAATATGCTCCAACAGAACGGGGAAGCCTCAACAAAATACCTCTGCTCAAGAAAGCTTAAGAACAAAAACAAATATACAATTGCTTTGTAAATTCAGGCAAGCACAAGCATGGACTACTGAACAAAGAAGGAAAAAGAAGTAGTAAGATGTTAGTAAACAAAGTACATAAGACCAGCACCAGGAATTTCAAACCAAAAAAACTGCAAAGTAAACAACAGAGAAGTTTATCAGAGTAAGCACGCATCCTTTGTGTCTATGATTAGAATTGGTATGTACAGACTGGTTCGTCCAAGATTCTGGTACGAAAAGAGATGCCTATAAGAGGTAAACATGTTATGCTTATCAAGCAAGAATGGGCATCTCAACATGGACAAACTCGCATCCACTATCAAACTACAATTAGAGTAAGCTCTCTTTGGTGTATACTTCAGATGCGACAAATACTATTATTTTTGGATCCCAAATAAAAATAAGATTAAGCATGCTTAGACCCCAACTAAGACAATTCTTGTGTCCGGATTTAGATTGTCTGACCTTCAATCCCCGTGCCCCTTCTAAACGCAAATCACACACTTTTTCTCCTTCACGTGTTCTTGTCCTTATGAAGAACAAGAACTTATGAAACTGAAAAAGAAGCAAACAATCTATCCTTTTCATATTGCATTATAACTTGTAACCATGACTAAATAATTAAAATAAGAATATGAGTTCCATGGAATTATTATTGTTTGGGAAGACAAAACAAACATTAAAAACAACGTACATGGATTGTCATCCATGGAGGTCAGCAACAAATGGTAGAGAGGTTCCTCGTGAGTAATTGGAGGCAGTATGACAGCTGACTAAGAGGTTAGATAAAGAAACAGAGAAGTGTTAAGATAGGAAGAGCAAAAACAAAAGGTGTATTAGTGAAGCAAAACAAGGAGAAAGAGCATTAGTCAAACACCAGGTTTTGGGTATTGGTACATACGCATAGCATTTTTTCATATTTAATCTGCAGAAATAGGACACATACTGATGAGATATATGCAAGAAAGAGAAAATATAGATAAAGCTAAGAAAGAGAAAATATGGATTAAGCTATAAGCAAACCTGCTTTGAGATATGATGCTTAGGAAATGCACAGTGTAATCCATTACTAGAAACCTCATATGCAAAGTTACCAATCTATGTTGCTTAAGATAAGAAGTGGATAATCAGGATAAACTGAAACTCAGAGGGGAGTATGTCTGATATTCAGTATATCAGATTTGAGCTCAAATCCTACAAAGTAGGTTTCACTTCTTATACCAAAATCGAACCTCCAACTGCTAGCTTTATGCAAGACTATTTGTGATCCCATCCAACTATGAGGTCGTTTGGAATTGCTTAAAATAAAGTGCTCTATTTGAAAAGCAGCTTTTTTGACGGAGCTTTTTGTGAAACAAACTTGTCTATCTTAGCTTTAAAAATATTATAAAAATTATAAATATAACGATTCTATAACGTGCAATTGACCCATACTTTCCAAAATTTTAAAACAATTTTCTAGAATACTATAGAAGGTTTCTTGGGAACGAAAAGTTGAAAAGGAGATGAAAAAGCAAGCTAAATGCACAGACAAACAACTCCTAAATGTCAGGAGTTTCTATTTCGTTTTCACATCCATGTGACCAATAGAGAACACCAACTATAAAATAATTCTGCAGTACAGACCAAATTTGAGTCATTCAAATACTAGGATTGCTCATTCAAATAATAGGATCTTACTGCACTCCGAAAATCTCTTATCCACTGTCCACTTATCGGAAGCATATGAAATATGTGTAAGAAATTGTTTAAGTTTGGTGTATGCATTTGATGCGTGCAATTCACACCCGATGTGCATATGAGCCCGACATGCTGACACTATTTTCAAAAGTATAAACTCGGTTTTACTTTAGAACTCCATACAAGCTTTTATATATCCATCTAGTCTATCCCATAGTGTTATGATTATAGTAACAGTGACATATTAACAATCCTCTGAACTTTCAAAAGGCTAATACCTTTGGCTTCAAAGCTTCATTGTCTGATAGCACCCAACATTGATCTTTCTCCAAAATAAAAGGCTCATCTTTTTCATCCTTGGATACCATTTCATATCCTTCAATGGCAGCCAACCTTCTTACAATATAGTCATCAGACTTCTCAGGGTCTTTCAGCATGACAACATCTCCAACGAACACTTGGCTACAGATCAAAGACAAATGCTATAAGTAAACAAGGACACAAGTAAATGCACAAGTAACCAAAAAAAGAAAGAAAATCTCAAGAAATTCAAGGCCACAATTTAATCATCCAAGGAGATATACAGGTCACAAAGATAATGCTGAATGCAAACAAAATAAGACTCCACTTGGTTTCTAGGTAGAAACCATGGGAATGGTAATCTGGCAGGTAGGAGAAGTGATTGTCCAATGTGAAAGTTAGGTGAACATTCCTCAGATTATGGTTTGATGTTTCTCTGAATCAAAAGACACTTAAAACTAAGGTTGAACAAAGCAATTAGAACTTGTATATCCTAGATAGGCTTTAGAAATCCTATTTCTGAATCCAGTTTCCATACCTCAATCTAAAAGAAGCCTAACTATTAAAGGAAACAATGATATAAATATAATGCCAATCCTATTGATGCACATAATACATAGAAGTATGGGCAAACCAAACTCCGTTATGCTGCTCCCTAAACAAGTAAAGGCAGATTCGAGATGGGCTTACTTCATGACCTAAACTATCTTGCAAAAAAGCAAACACACATGCAGATACAAAGTAATCCATCAATAAGGAGACAAAAGAGAGGAAATTTTCTGATTTTGATAGGGCTAAGAGGATGCTCTTACAACTAGCCGTTTATGGCACGAGGCTCAGTTGTTGTAGTAAGATGCCCTTAAAACCCTTGAAAGTCGATGCCATTTGTTAAACCCTCAATGAATTAAAAAATAATCATAATAACAACTTTGTTCCAGTGGAGGTTGTTTATTGCAAAACATAAACACATTATATGACCAAACAACACTCATAATCAAGTAAAGTAGTATCTCTTCAAACCTAGAGCATATTAACTTGGGGGTCAAGTATGGTAAGTTGATCTGACTTAACCTGATATCTGACACTACTATTGGTTATAATGTTAAACTAAACATTGAATCATCAGAAAATGTAAAAGGAAGTCGTGTCAACACTGTAGGTTTAAAAATAAAGATTAACTGAAACCAAGCTAATGATCATTGGCCATGAAAAGGAAAAGATATGTACAGCTACAGTGTTAATATTGTATAATGGGTTGAAGAAGATTTAACTGAGTAACAATGATATAATTGGAAAGACGCGTGTACGTTGGAGCAGGAACAGGAATTTTTCTGACGAGTAGATTCCCTCCTTGTGCTGGCAATGTTGGTTCCATTTGTTCCCCTTTATTCCAGTGCTGAAATGTCAGTCTACCCTGGAAGAAAGTCTTCCAGATAGCATCATTTAACTCCCTTGAATTGATCTGACCTACACAGTACTTCTGCATTGCAACAACATAATGAAAGTAAGGTATCTGCTATAAAAATAAAATAAAAGCAAAATTGCTTAATCATCTAATGATCTGTATCTGGGCTTAAGGTATCTGTTGGTACAGACAAGTTTTAATCAGGTGGCTCGGACCATACTACCAAATGCATTAAATATGATCACTCATTAACACTTGAGTAGGCAAGGGACAACCATACATGACGTATGAGATGTGAAGCATAACAAATTAATAAGCATCCATTAGCTATCAGCACAATTGAGTCGACAGCTAAAGGACACCTAAAAGAGGACACTTACGTTTTTGGTTCAAAAACATGCATCAAGCTTTTGCTACGACTTACTCCTAAAAGGTACAATAATAGGATTACCCAAAAGGCTGGGTGAATCCCATACCTTTAAAGCAAGCATTCACAGAATTGCGAAGTATTTGAATCAACAGTCATTAAAACTGCATAGTCATCAAGTTATCTGTATATAAGAAAAGCTCTTTTGCGCTAACAGCACTACAGATTTCTTTGGTATCAACTCGCCAGTTGTAACAGCCAATATTGCTATCTTAATCAAGAAGTTAAAGGTGGACACTGAGCCCATAGTTCACAATTTTATACGCCGTATGAAGAAGTAAAGTTCCCCTTTAAATATTCACTTGAATACTGAAGCTCAATACTTTCCAGGGGAAAAAGCAATGCAATATATAGCTACAACCTAACTGCAAGTACACATTGTCACATCTTATTTCTCTAGGAAAAGAGATGTACCAATGCTGCAGAGCAATCTCTAACATGTTTGAAGGTAAATTTAATACCACTCCTTTAATTTAGAGAGATTATCTCTTTCATTCAAATATCAACTGTATGACAATTCCATATCGCTCTTGCAAGAAATTCAACCTAGATAATGGTAGCTCTTTAGCTTCATAACCCCTCTAATTGTTCCTCCTTAAGCCTTACTTTGGTGTGAGAGAAACAAAGGAAAATAAAAAACCTTCTCTTTGTTTTAGTCATTTTGATTGGAAGGATGATTAGAAGGAGAAAAGAAAAGGTTTCTCCCTCCTATCTTATTTGGATTCTCCCTCAAGAAGGAGTGAAAATGAGATATACCTTGTTTGTATCTTCTCCTTTCTTTTCCTTTTTTTTTCATATTCACTTTGTTTTCTTTTCCATCGAACTAAACACCAGCATAATGTAGCCACAACATCAGAATCCAATAATAATAATAATAATAATAATAATAATAACAACACTAACAATAACGAGAAGATCCAATGTTAAACAATTAAATCGTAGAAATATATCTCCCAGCCAATAAAGCGAGCAAACACCTCTTCACTATCCACCTCTTCCTTTTCCTAATCAAAGCTAGCGTTTAAAATTCTCTCAATAGAGCAGGAGAATCAAATAATTAACTAAACGATAAGTAAAAATGAAGAAACATACAGGATTAATAGAATTAAAGACAACGATTACAATCGAGAAATAGAAACAATAAATTAACAATATTACAACAAAAATTTAAACAGAAGATTTAACAAAGAAATTAATGCCATTTGAATCGAACGCAAACCTTCCATCCGAGAGAAACAGAGTACCCAAACTTGTTGCTGGCATAGCGAACCAAAGTAGAGAGAGAAACCATCTTGGTATGATTCCGTCGCCGTCGAACGCCGAGACCAGAACAGCAGCTGCAACATTCCCCGCTCGCTCGATATAAGAAATAGCACTACTTTGATTACTTTTGTGGTTTTGGTTTGGTTCGGATGCAGCAGGTGGTCTGGCCATGGACACGCTTCTGGCTTGTCAACGGAAGCCTGAATGAATCGGGTTCGCTTTATTCGGGCTTTGCTGTTGAAGATGAGGGCCAGTTAAGTAAGCCTATTTAAAGGATTTAGGCCTGCTAGTAGTAGCAAGTACGATACACAGCCGATAAATTTTTTTTTCGGTTATTGCAGAAATAAGCTTATGAGTGTGTTTGACGAAGCGTTTCACAAAAATAATTTTTTAATTTATATTTTTTAATATATATTTTATAAGTATTTAAAAAATTATTTAAAAATTTAAAAAATATAAAAAAAATTATGAAATAAAATTTTTTTATTAACTATTTTTTTAGATAAAAAAATAAAACTTATTTTTTAAAAATAACAAAATATTTTTTATTTTAAAAAAATTTTATTTTAAAAATACTTTCAAATATTCTCTTATAACATCTCTAGTACTAAGGGTCACTGCATATCTTTGGCAAACAATGTTTGAGAGTGACTACGTGAAAGAATTTTTTTAAATAATTTGTATTTAAAAATATTTGTTTCCACTAGCATGTGTATTATTTTGTTAATTTATGAATAGTCAAAATGAATATATAAAAATAAGACAGACATAGTCACTGTAAAGTCTAAACACACTTCTCTATTCTTCTTATCAAGCTGTCCAATTTAAAATGACTAGACGGTTCATCTCGTATTTTTAAAAATAATGTGTTCATTTTCCGCAATCGATTGATTGAATGAATGCGTGAAAATGTCTACAAGTCTAAAATTGGCTATCTAGAATTTTACTCTGAAAAAAAAGACTTTTAATAAAAATACTACAGTATAATCTACAAGAATTTTAATTTGAGAAGTAAATAATTGCTTAGTAAATGTTACCTAGGTTCTTCACTTTTTTATATTATACAATTTAAGAGTCGTAATGTAACTGAATGACTTTATCTTTTAAAAGTTTCTGAATCCTATTAAGAATATTACAAAAGTAAAAATTTTCACGCACGAAACACATTAGATGTGAGTCTCTATCCATAGTTGTCAGAATCAAAATATCGATAAAACAAACTATCCTAATCGACGAATCACAGATTGACTTAGCAAGTCAACTAATATTGCTATGTTACAGGTCCATCTAGAGCTGAATTTCAACTCTCTAGTCCCTCCGGCATCTCACCAAATAACTTACTAGCTTTTATAATCTTACTAGCACTCACCTATCTTCTGCTTGATCACCATAGCTCGGAGCAAAATTATTCAGCAAATAGCAAAAAAGAACAAAACTTAATGAAAGCCAAAAAACTAAGTAGAAACACTAGCTAGCACCGATGAGCTGAATCAATCGATAAGAAAAAAGCTGAATAAAAAAAATCTATCTAACAAAACAACAAGAAGCTATCGGGAAAACTAATGGTTGCATCACTTGGAACATGAAAGGAGAGACGGGAAGCCGAAAAAAACCACCACCATGCTAGCTACCGCCGATTGAAGAGAGAAAGAGAAACTCTCATTCACTTGAACGAACTAGATTAAGTTTTAATTTTCTTTACATATAAATTTATTTCGGATTGTTTCGGGCGGTCAGATTGATAGATTAATGTGAAAATCGTCCGAATCGATCGGGTTTAATCAAGTTAGCTATTTATCCGATTACTTTATGGATCCGGATCAGTTTAAACTTTTGATTGACTGTTTTTAGGGGACGTTCGGAGTATTTTTAAAATAAAGTTTTTATCAGACGAAAAATATTTTTGTTTTCTTAAAAACGAGTTTTATTTTTTCAATAAAAAATAATAAAAATAAGAAATAAAAAGATCTTACTAGGTAAATTCTTTTTACTTTTTAAAATTTTAAATAAAATTTTTGAATACTTATAAAAATATGAATTGAAATATTAAAAAATTAATTTTTTTAAAAACTTATTCAAATGTTTCGTCGAACGGTATGATTATGATTATATCTGTCGGCAGATAACTGTGGTCTCACCGAACTCTCTCATATGCGTTATTTTGCTATAGTTGTAAGAACCGAATCGAATGTCGAACCGAAATACTGTTCGGATCACGATTCTCGAGTTGATCCGCTGGATTAACCAATCGAACCGTTGGATCAATAATATTAACGCGTTTTCGATCAATAATAACAATAAATACTGTGAGAAATCTACTAGCATCATAACACTATCAACAATAATAACAACAGTAATTATAGTAAAAAATTAGAATATTTTTACTATGGCATTACTATCAACAACAATATCAATCATAGCGAAAATTAAAATATTGCTACCATAGCATTACGCTATCAATAACAATAATAATAACGAAATTTATAATGAGAAATATTTAAATAAATTAGACGATTAGAAAAAAATAAAATCATAAAAGATAAATCATAAAAAAATATAACTAATTTTTTTGGGTATACATATTTGAGTTTAATTATTTTATAATATAAAATTTTAAAAATCACTAATAATTGATATTTATAAATAAGATATAATTAATTATATTTTTGTATTATCATATTCAAATATAAAATCTAAATTATATATTATTTTTAACATAAAGCTCATAATAATTATTTTTGTATTAAATTTATTATAAATTTCAAAATTTTAATTAATTTTTTAAAAATTATTTCAATCTAATTTAGTACGAACGGAATTAAAATAGATTAATTATACATGCGATTTTTATGCAAACTCGAACTTATCGATTCGGACGGTTCGGCGCGGGTCGGATAACTATGTTCTGAACACGAGCGAGAAAACGAGCTCTTGTATAAACACTTTCCTGTGGACAAGGAGCGCATTAGAAGGTCCGCATCGCAGTTTCTCTTTCCGTTTCCTAGCGAACGAGTGAGCGAGCGAGCCGAAGCTTTTGATCTGTTAGCCGCTGTTGAAAGCTTTAGCTCGCTGATCCGCTGACCTTCTCCTAGATCTGGTAATTTCATTTCTCTCGATCTGTTCATGTAATTCTTGTTGATCTTTTCAGATTTCGATCTTGATTCAGGTTTTATCTCTCGTTTTCTGGATTGATTGATTATTTTGCGCTGGAAAACGCATTCTCGGCTTCATTTGGTTATGTTTTTATGGTTTTATAGACTTAGAAATAATTATTTGTTCTTGATTTTTGTTTTCTTCTTTTTTTTGTTTTCTAAATCTCACGCTCATAGGCGTGGCTACCGTTCTGTCCTTATCATTAGATTTCATGTCCGTTGTTCACATTCGATCTATAATATTGCAGCTCCATTTCAATTTGTTCTAACAAGATATCTGCTCCGATGAAATCTTTCTTATAGATCTGTAGATGAATGCATTATATTGCATGCCAATTTGTCACGGCTTCTGGATGTGTTAGCTCCTCCTTCTTTCCTCTCTGTGAACTGGTCTTAATGATCCTTCGATTCTAATTCTCTCTCTCTCTTTCTCTCCAGATCTCAGATACTTCGTTCTCATGTTTGCGGTAAGATATCAGATTTGCTCTAAGTAAAATTTCTCTATGCTATGCAGTGCTAATTCCGTTGACTCATTTAGATCTGTCATTCTGGAGCGTAGATCTATTTCTTTACATTGTTAAGCTATGCATTTAAGGATTTGTTTATGGTTTGTACTGAGGCTGTGCTTTTGTGTTGTATAGTAAACAAAGTGAAAGATGGGGCTCACATTCACGAAATTGTTTAGCCGGCTCTTTGCAAAGAAGGAGATGAGAATCCTTATGGTTGGGCTTGATGCTGCTGGTAAGACCACCATTTTGTACAAGCTCAAGCTTGGAGAGATTGTCACCACCATCCCGACCATTGGTGAGCTCGACTCCATTGCGAAGCTCTACTCTTTCTCCAGTTTTGTATTTACCACACTTGCTGTCTTTTCGTGAATATTATCTTTCTGCAATTCCACTTAAAGTTTGAAGCTCACCGATTTTGCTGATTTGTAGCATTTGACACAAGTATAGTTGAATTCTTACTGTATTTTAAATGAAACTAGAATGTTGGATCCTTATTTCAAAATGCCTTTATATGTTACTTCGATGCTTTAATTTATCACATAAATTGCTTAGGAGAGATTGTTTGCAAGATCCTTTGCACTATGGTTATGCAATTTCTATCTCATGATTTTTTAACTTAAAAATATAGAAGCTTTGGTTATCAATATGCTCTTTTTGCTTACGTAATTCATATTTGTTGCAGGATTCAATGTGGAGACTGTAGAATACAAGAACATTAGCTTCACTGTTTGGGATGTCGGTGGCCAGGACAAGGTAGCTAAGTATTACTGTCTAAATATTTAATAATTTATGAATTGAACGCATGCCTGTCTAAATATTTAAGGTAGCTTTGAATGTTTACTGATTTCCTTATGTTTTCGAATTACTTGTACATCTCCAGTAAACATATGTAGTCCCTCACGCTGTTTAAGTTTGTGATATTCTACTATTCATAAATTCGCCTTTCTTTCATAAATTTGTTTTAGCTGTTATTCTAGCGTGCATCAGCTAATGTTCGTTTAATGTGAAACACAGATTAGACCTTTGTGGAGGCATTACTTCCAGAACACACAAGGGCTCATCTTTGTAGTTGATAGCAATGACAGAGATCGTATTGTTGAGGCGAGGGATGAGCTTCACAGAATGTTGAATGAGGTACCCTCTTTCTAAATATGTAGTCTTGTGTTATTACATTCTGTACTCTGTACTCTTCCTTTTCGTTTCATTTCTAATATCTCGGAAGTTCAATTGCTTGTTTTAGATAGGTTATGACAAATGGGATGTAATAACGAAGTTTTTCTTTATCTGTAGTTCATGGAAGTAATAGATTTGGAGTTAATTGTTGACATTCTGTAACTTCTGCATCATTTAATATCTTAGTTGACTAATACTGTATGACAGAGTCTGTCATAGGATGCACCCAATCAACCATACAGGGAAGCTATGGTAGCAGTTTTATTGTGCCTGGACCATGTACACACTGATGCATGAGTAATAGTCCTGACATTTAAAATATCATACCATCCTTAGGACTGGATAGGCAGTAGAACCAGTGAGTATTAGTAGACCTTGCTGGGTTTTGGGTCCTAGCCAACCAGGTTCAAACAGGAACTTTTTATATGTTCGTCTGACAGTGACCTTATTATTATAATTAACAAGGAATTACATATGAATTCATTTAAGTGAGAAAGAAGACAGAATTCTTTTGGTGTTATTATGAAATATTGTGGATTGTTATCTTGGTATATATTGGTCTTATCTTGATACATTTTCCTTATTTGTTATATAACTTGTTTGTTATTTATTAACATTCAATTCTTGTGATATTGTGACCATGATACATTTTATATTGCTAAATGCTAATTCTGTCCTTTAAGTGATTGTGATTGCAAACTTTAATGATAAACGCTTGGCTTTTATTGTACTTCTTTATCTTTTGTTTTTTGTATGCTCTTGATGACTATATGATACCGCTGTTTATTTATAAGTCGATCATGCCAATTATTAATCTATTCAGGATGAGCTACGAGATGCTGTTCTCCTTGTATTTGCTAACAAACAAGATCTGCCTAATGCCATGAATGCTGCTGAGATTACTGATAAGCTTGGCCTGCACTCTCTTCGTCAGCGTCACTGGTAAATTTGTTAGCCTTATTATTGCTATATCATCTGTATACCTTAGACTAAAGGTGAAATCATGCCTGTTAATGGCATTTTGAACTGCGAAGCCCCTTTGAAATTAAAGAACATGCCATGTTGTGTATGAGGTGTATCTTTAAGCTGCAAAGGCTATGAAAGATCGAAAATTGTTTGCACTGATATGCATAGAATATTGGTTGCTACATGAATTTTTATCTTCATAAGCAAATGTACTTGGTATGCATAAAAGCGTACAACTGGAAAGGCAATCTTAACAAGTAAGCTAGATGAGTCATTTGCTGAGCCTAAACAACTTTCAAGCAGAGTTTACAGAATGTCGTGAGCGTATTGTGCTAATGTGCTTTTGATATGCATATATAGGTTTACCTAGTAACGGTGACTTCTAGTTATATATGGGTGCAGGAGTAGCATCCTAAACTGAAACTTTTTCGAGGTTAATCTTGAGCCAAGGTTTAATGACAAGGATCAAGTTATCTATTATAGTAAAATATGCAAATGATCATTTTGATCATGTAATAAGAATGTTCTACTGGTCATAGATTAGAGTTGTCCATTTTAATTATGTTATTAATGGGCGTTTTTTGGTCGAGATGTTATTATGCATTTACAAATTTATAGCAAACATGTGGAAGTTGATACCATACACACTCTTCTTTATTATTTACAATTTTTAAGTGCATTATGCACTTTAACGATAACTGTAATGCATAAATTCCTTATTTCCTGTAAGGCTATAAATAACAAATTAAATAACGAAAAATGCATTTCTGTTTCTGACTCACCTGCAGGAGAAGAGTACGTCTTGTTTTGTTTCTCATCATGGTCTAATAATGTTCTATTCAGAACGATTGGTTAGCAGTCTAATGATATTTCAGTCTGTGAATGCAATTGTCACAATTTATTGTTTAAACTATTGATGACAATGCTGTAATAGTCTCAAACCTGCCTGCAATGCTGGATTAAAAGCATCTGTATTTTACTAGCCGTACTATGCATCTATTTGCTTTAGTTTTTACGTAGTAGCCCCCTCCATAATACTTTACTTTAGGAGGTACTTAAGTGTCGATGCTCTTGTAGGTATATTCAAAGTACCTGTGCTACCTCTGGTGAGGGTCTCTATGAGGGTCTTGACTGGCTCTCTAGCAACATTGCTAACAAGGTATACTTCTTCATCCTCTGTCTTGATTTTCTTCTTTGTTGATGCTTAACTAAGCTGGCTAAGTCCAAAATTGTTCTTTCTTTTCTTCAAGATTCTAGATGATGATTAATCTTGTCCAGTTGTCTTTATTGAAGAAGTTCTTGTTAAACCTTTTGAGTTTGATGACTGGGTTTTGCAGGGTTAAACAATTTAAAGGTTCCAGGGTGCTTGGGCAATCACAATCAAAGAATGCTGTCATATGTTTGGTGGCTAGGTTATCCTTTATGCTATTTGGCTGGTTTTTGTTGGATACTCTTTTATTAATATCTAGAAGGATTTTTATGTCATTCATCACAAAACCTTTTCGCCCCGTGATTGACATACTGTATGTTGTGTGGATTAGTTTTAAGATGTATGAAGATTCTAATATGCATCTACCTTCAGCTTCTTTTCCTATTCATGGGTGTTGATTATGTTGAATGATTTCACTACTGAGACCTGAAGATTTGGAATTCTACCCAGATGGCAATAGTCTTCTTATCGAGTGGTCCACTGTGCGGAGTCTATGAGGTGCTATTTTTAAGAGGGCTATACCCTATTTCTTGGTTATATGATATATACTTGTCTGAGTGGTCCACTGTGCGGAGTCTTCTTGTCGTAAGGTATACGTCGGCTTTTAACTTGGACTTCTATGGGATCATTCTTCTCTTTGAAATAGCATGCATGAGTATTTATTATGGAAATGTCTGCACTCAAATAGTAGCTGAGGTCCTTGTAATCGTAGGCTGTCTTGTCTCAACATTGGGAAGCATCGTTGTTTTATGGGAGCATTTGGCAAAACGTTTTGAATTTTATATTTTACATATTTTAAAATTTTAAAAAAAAATTTTACATAGTAAAATTTTTTTATTTTTTATATTTGTTTAGATAAAAAAATTAAGCTTATTTTTAAAAAAATAAAAATATTTTTTATTTTAGAAAAGTTTAACTTTAAAAGCATTTTTAAACGTTTTTTATATATGAAATTTACAGGTTAGTGCAATGTTTTGTCTGCAAATTCTTGGGTGTTTTGGCGGTCTGTTTTTTACCTAGTGTTGCGCCTGAGAGTTGACGGAATCTGTTAACTGAACCTTCTGTAGAAGTTGACCCACTCCATTGAGGACCTAGATTTTGATGCGTTATGAATGGAAAAACATTGACCAGGCACCGTGTCACAAAATACTGATCAATTGTTGCACCATCGAATGCATGTTAATGGTGCAATACTATCAATTTACATGCAGCCGAACCAAAGAACTGAAACCGAGCAGTAAAAAATTCATCAACTAAAGTACGAAAGGTTAACAATCTTCAACTTTCATCATGTCGAAGCACCATTCACAATAGCCACACTAACAATCAGCTTCTAGAGAAGAATTGGGAGCAAAGAAATTTGAAATTTCTGTCCTTTTCAACGTAAACACATTCTTTTGTTGTAAACAAATGTGAAATACAAGCAATAGTCAAAGTATAATGTCTTTCCCACCTGCAGCAAACGTAATCCACTCAAGAGCCAAAAAACAGCCAAAGCTTCTTCCATCAAAGATGCTGTCCTTATAAAGAACAAACAGAAGTTTTTAAAAAGAATATCATTGTAGTGAGGCTTTACTGTGATCTCCTAGTCTAATGATTTACAAAAGTTAAATGTTTATGTGCGGATGGCAGTGGAGGTGGCAGATACCCATGAACCAAAGTGCCCACCACTTGGAACCCTACAAAATGCAGTACACATCAATAAGATGTCGGGGAAAATGAATCATCACAAGTCGGCCTTTCGCATTATCAACAAATATGATCATACTTGCACTGACAAAACTCAAGAATACAAAGTTGAATAACCAATGTATTCATTCACATTTAAAATACCTATAAATATAAAGATGTTTCCTTCATGATGGTCATTAAACTGAACAAGTAATTGCCAATAATTTGGTGTAAGGATATAACAAAGCATGCTACAGTTTCCCTTTAAGCAAATCCCACTTCATGTAAAAGAATGATTCTGGAGGTTTGCCAGTAAGATTACTTTTGAGCAAAAAGATGCTAGCAGCCCTAAAAGTAAGAGCCCAATGATCACACATGAAATAAGTTACTGTGATATGAAGTTGACTTACGAATGGATACTCCTCAAATCAATCTCATTGAATAAATTAATGTAAAAGCGGAAACCATCCGGGCTGACATCTCTACACAAAAGACCTGGAAACAATTTAAATTGTTAACATTATTTGCATGCTATAACATCAGACATACTTCAAGAAGAAATCAGATGCAAACCTCTGCTTTCAGCAGTCAGCATGTGTTCCTTAGCTAGAGCTGGAGCAATTCCCAACGTTAGTGATGCATCACTGGGGCTTATTCCTGAACGCAGTGCATCTGGTTTCTGTGCAAGGGATCTAATTCTTGCAAAAACCTACAGAAGGACACATTGTCAACTAGGAAAGGGATAACAATCTGATCATGCTTAAATAACACGACATATGAAACTTGAACCCCAAACGAAAAGTGAGAGGGGTGAAAACACATGATTGCTCCTTAACCATAGAATGGAGAAAAACCAAAATAAACTGAAAAAAAGTCTTATAACCAGTGTTTTGACTTGTTCCATGTTAATTGGCAATGCTGAATAACTTGAACCCCAAATGAAAAGTGAGAGCGGTGAAAACTCGTGATTGCTCCTTAACCATAGAATGGAGAAAAACCAAAATAAACTGAAAATTAAAAGTCTTATCGCCAGTGTTTTGACTTGTTTCATGTTAATTGGCAATGCTGAATAACAAAAACAAAATAACTTATACCTCCTCATCACTGTGAGCCTTGTTCTGAATTACCATAACTCCACTATCAAACTTCCTAAGCATTACAGGCCTGTTGACAAAATAAATAACAATCATATATACAATTCACAAAACTGTAGATAAGAAGCATATACACAATCAAGCAACAGCTGGATGATAAGAGCATGACAACCTTTCATCATTAAGTATAAACTCCGGCCAAATAAGCTATCTCAAAAAGCCTAAAAGAGTTGAAGGTTCTATAGGGCATACACATTAATTTTCTCCCAAACGGCACATGCTTGCAGCATATCTTCTGGGGAAATCAGCTCTAGTCATAGGAGCAAAAGAAAAGAAGGTAAGTACTTTATTTGAGCATTAAAGTAGAGAAAAAGAGGAACAAAACCAACCTACTAACCTGTTCCTCTAGCACGATTGAAAAGACAATACATGTCAATCAGTTGAATCATGCCTCCAGCTTTCTCCAGGGGTACTTTGACAAAATCTGCTAACTGAAGAATATGACAATCAGCTCTAGGTAAAGTCACAGAGAATATCATCTCTTTTTCACTGAACAAAATTCAGTACTAGGAAAAGGCAGTGACATAAAGTTATAGCAGTATAAAGATTCCTTACTTATGATTCCTAACGGGGCATTGATTGCAAACCCAAAGAGTGTAGTGAACACCATAGTTGTATGATGTGCTTACAATTTTCAAAGAAACTATTTATGGGACAAAGTAGTGCATCTTTCAGAAACAATTTAGGTATCTATTGATATGGCCCCAAAACGACAATGATATGATCCAAACTGTGGAATGCCTTAATTCCACTATTGTTTCAAATAATATCACCGGTCTGGGCCATCGGACCTTGATTATGTACATTTCAGAGGTCAAATAGACATCGACTGAGAGCTGATAAAACATATCAAGGTATTTTAATAACAGATTCTGTTGACTGAAAAATGCTGAAGGATGATACTGAATTTTAAGAGCTGAATGAGGCATTTTCATTTTCTGCTTCAGGAATTTATGCAACTACACCATTCAACATTAGGATTTGTCTTTCTCATTTACTTATTGCTATGTGGTGCATTGGAGAGGTAAACGTCCTAGTCATGTTTCATAATGAGAATGCTCTATCCACCTTATGCTCTATCCCTGTCCACAAGCAATTCTAAGCGGTGAGGGAGAATGTAAAAGGGAAAGCAGAAGCATTTTCCAACATTGTTGAACAATTTTAAAATATCAAGTGACTACATCTCGAACAATGTCATTACCATGCATACGGTTATACTCAATTAATTTAAAACAGAAATTGCATATATTCGGCTCTTATTAAAATTTAAATCAAACAATTCACCTGGCGAGCTAATTGCTGGTGATAAAGAGCACCCGCTGATTCTTTTGTGATGGGTGAAACAATACCAACACTGAGCAGCCATTCCTGCATCTCTTGCTTTGAGCCCATGTCATCATCATCTGTATGTGTCTGAGAAGATGGACCAGATAAAAGTTTCTGCCTCATTTTTTCTGCTAGTAAGACCATCTCCTTGGCTTTACTCTGCAAAAATTAGGACTTTCTATAATAAGTACACAACAGTGATTATACAAGTCAATATAGTAAATGCCTGCATGAGAAACCACTCAACAATATATTCCAGTACAACTTTAGAGAAAGGTGGTTTACTTGCAATATTTGAAGATCCATAGAACACTACTAACTTCTTATCCTGTTAAGTTGTGGTATAACAATTGCAGAGGGAGGTTCAATTTAACAAATCAAAGGACATTGATAAGAAAATTATTCGTGACATTTAACGATGGAATTCAATTTAACAATCAATGGACATTTATAAGAAAATGTTCATGATATTTGAAGATGGAATTTACTTGAAGCTTCAAGTGAATAACTTAAAACTTTCAGTTGGAAAGACTAAAATGATCAAGAATCGGTTCTTGGTTGTTATGATATTCTTCTTCTAAAATATGCATAGTCATACATGGACAAACTAGGATGAAAGATCCATAGAACACTACTAACTTCTTATCCTGTTAAGTTGTGGTATAACACAACTATATTTTTGGTTTGTTGCGTATACACTTGTTCATTTCTTCTCCTATGCTAGTAGACTAACTTTCAAGCATAAGAATAGCGACTTGTGAAAGCACCAGCTACAACTCTGTCCAGAAATTTGAACTTCGAGTGAATATCAGTAAGATAAAGTGGTATAGGCCCTATCACTTGCAGCCAACAACTTACTTTCCAAATTCAAGCAGAACTTATCTTCTAAGAGCTTTTTAGCATGGCATTGGTGGCATCGAAATCGATACTGAGACATTACTGGAACAATGGTTTCCACCAAAATGTATAAGCACGTCCGATACATCAAACATGCACTGGTAGTATCTGGATGGCGAAACCCATGACTATCTATGCAGAATTATTCATCATAAACATCTCTTCTTAATTCTTTATTCATTTAATAACAAAAAAGCATTTACCATCAATGCATTCAAGTCCTGGAAGGCATCCTGCAGACTCTTGTCAGTGTTCTCCCAAATCTCCTGCTCCTTCCGGAGAATTCCTGCCACTCCAACAACTGGCGTCCTCACCATGCTATCACGACCACCGCCACCAAGATTGCCGCTGATACTACCTGAACCAAACCCTAAGCCTGATCCCGAGGCTGATTGAGATCTCGAATCAACTAAAGCATCTCTCTCCCACACCCTCTCCCTCAAAACCTCCGATAACTTCCCGTAGAACTCCTCCGCCTCTCTCCTTGACTTAACCACCACGGTGATCATATCAACAGACTGCATCGAGACCTGGATACGAATCTTCTGCGGAGAAAACAGTGTTTTCAAAGATTTCCTGGGAGGGAAAACGTGAATGATCGAGGAAAGCGGGAGAGATCGAGCAGAACGTGAAGGTTCATGGAGATGAATCAATCGGTGCGTTGTGAGGCTCATTACGCCGGATTTGATCGCCAGAAGATTAGTTTCTTCTGCTTCGAGATCAGCGGAGGGGAGAGTGTATCGAAGTACTTCGTTTGGAAGAAGAAGTGGGAGGCCAGCAGCAGTCAAACCTGCCGCCGGAAGCCAATCGCCGCCGCCGCCGGACATCGACGTAGTGAAGAAGACGAGCGAGCTGGTTTCAACACTCTCAAACCGGTTCGATTGAGCCAGCTTTTCCAGTTTACATTGAACCGGTTGGGCATGATAGTACTTTTGGACCCACTTTTTGAACTCTCTGTGCGACTAACATTGAGAGCTTTCCCGCGAAATTTCACGAAACTCTTTCTTTTCCCATTTATTCATATTAAAAATTACCAACTCTTGCACATTGTAGTCAAACCTAGACCGGACAGGTTGGATCCAATCAAAAATCGGCGATCCTACCGCCATTCTGGACCGAAC
The DNA here is from genome assembly GCA_019914995.1 of Acanthochlamys bracteata. Lineage (NCBI taxonomy): Eukaryota > Viridiplantae > Streptophyta > Magnoliopsida > Pandanales > Velloziaceae > Acanthochlamys > Acanthochlamys bracteata. Next base: position 4,121,671 of record CM034140.1, on the reverse strand, counting down.
ACTTAACGAGTCACCGAAATGCCTCCGATGGTTGCATTTAGGAACGCTTGGTCTATATGGTAAACAAACAATTCAAGATCGATCGGACGTTATTGATGAGTACGCTAGTGAAAGAAGTCCCTTGACAAAACAATAGTGTTAGCTTGGCCAGTAAAAGGCACTCGACGCAACGTTCAGCTTTCTCTATGAATTGGAGCTTGATCGAGTCTACGTACGATGTAACGTGGCGTATGAAGTGAGAGTGGCCGATGGATTCGAACCAAAGAGCAATTACCTATTTACTTTTTTTCGCATCTCGCTCAAGGCTGAATGCCAAATCCTAAGAGCAAACGAGGTCGGTGTTGGATAGGAATCAGATTCGGACTCGAAGTCCGAGACTAAGGAGGTAGTTCATCGCTAGAGACATTCTCGAGATCTTTTGAATCCAAAGCTTCTTCATTCAATAATGGGTAAAGGTGGTCAAGATGAAGGCATTCATAGTGCATCCAAACCTTCGTCTTCTCTTTTCCTGCTTGGGCTCATTCAATTCCTGAGTACGAATCGGAGTTTTAAGGTTTTTATTGCAATTAGAGTTTCTCCGACCGAGATCTGTAAATTAAACAGTGACCGCCGGTGAGAGTCAATTGTTAGAATTTGGTGAAGTTGACCTATTGTGTTGATCCGATGACATGCCGAATAAATCGGTGATCCGTAATCCCATAGTCTTTTCAAAATGATACCTTAGCCGGTTTTGACAATCATACTCTTGCTTTTCTAACTTAATTATATCTCGATAAATAGATAGGGGTCGCCCTCTACACCAAGAGAGTTTGAAGAGAATTTCATCCAAGTTCATTAGCTCTGGTGCGAAGTGGTAGTTTGATACACCAACTTAAATAATGTTGGAATCTAGCAAACTAACTAGAGCATTATAAACTAAATGCATAAATCTTTCTTGCCTCCACTAAGGCTTACAACATCTATTTATAGCTAGCTGAAGAGTTCTTCTATAAAAGGACTCTTATGTCTATTAGAGTTCCACTTAAGGAACTTCCACATGCAAAGGACTCTTTGACTCAACTATGCTGCTACTAACTAGACTCCCTTAAAAATGGAACAATTATTCACCTAAGACACTATGATGCACCCGAGTACACCCGGATGAAGCACCCAGGTCAACAATAAGTTACCAGGTGCGTCCACTACTACAAAAATGACTATCACCGGTTGAAGTTTACCAACCAACAGAAAATAGTCAATAAATTTCAACGTTATCGACAAAATCTTGAATAGTCAGTAACCTTCCAAAATTTACCGACTATAAGTGAAACATAGTCGGTAAATTAGCTAACTACCGACTGAGAAGAACATTCAGTCAATATGTAAATTAACCACTTAAAGCATGTAGCTATAATTTTATCGACTGCGTGAAATTTAGTCAGTAGTTAAGGTAAAAATCAGATTCAAACCTCGTTGGTTTCATTAGGTTCTCTCTCTCTTGAGCGGGCGAGTTAATCCCTTGACCGACTGAACTCGTCATGTTAGTTGGTAGCTTATCATTTACCTACTATTTTTTTGCAAATCAGTAAATTTACCGATGGTTTTTCATTTAGTCGGTAATGTGAAAAGAACATTCAGTCGATATGCAAATTACCGACTCAATTAAATAAGATAGTCAAAATTAATCATGGAGTATAGAAGTTTCGGACAATGAATAAGACATTTGTCGTCATGATAATGAAAGTTCAGAAGAGTATAGCAGCAGCAATGATGAATGTAATTGAATTATAAATTACATGTAAAATTTTATCTCAACTTTATATAAATTATTTGTTATTGATGATTAACAAATGGATACTAATGACATTATTTTTTGTAACTAAATTTGTAGGTGCTTTCTATTAATTTATCTTGATGGGTATTATCTATTTCAATAGAAGACTTACTAATTCGGAAACTCAAGTATCTGTAAGTGTTTATTAAATTAATTTAAAGTTAACTAAATTTTACATCCCACTCTATTCTTTATGCTAGGGTTTATTGTAACACTATCGTACAATTCTCGTTTGTTGATTGAATATTATAGTGAACCCATGATTGGATATTGTAATATTATAGTTTCGAATGTTTAATGATATAGTTGGAATGTTGTAATATTTTGGAACATTGGTTATTTAAATTTTGAATGATATAGTTGAAATATTGTTATACTGTCTATTGAACAAAAGCAGTGGTTGCTATGTGAAACGTTGACGATTTACCAACTGAAGAGCTAGTTGGTTTTGGAGGATTCATGACTAGAAGAAGCTGTCGATAAAAGCTTTGAACATATTGTTGCTATTTACCGACTGAGCGGTTTGTCGGTAAGTTACTGACTGCAGTTGTAGTCAGTAAAGTTCCAATAACAAGTCGGTCGGTAATTTACCAACTGCATGCTAGTCAGTAACGGATCATTATATTACTGACTAGAATAGCCGGTAATTTATCGACTAGTAAAACTGTCAACAAATTACCGACTACAAATTTAGTCAATAAAGTACTGTTATAAGTATTAGTCGGCAAAGTGTTTATCGACCAGTTGGTAAAGATCGAATACAAACTGACACTTGCTCAGTCGGTAGTTATCTAATATCGACTTTTATGTTAGTCAGTGGTTGTCTTATTTATAATAGTGTTCTCTCAGTTGTAAGAACTTGTAATCTGGACTAGTCATATAGTTAGAATTTAGATGCCTGCTCTTATGGGGATGCTCCTCTCTAATTTTTTCAAGGATTCTTCTGTTCTATGTATCACTCCTTCCCCTTGAAACTTCAGCCTCGTCCTTTGGGCCGTCATCAGGCTAGGCATCAATGATTGCCTGTTAATCAAGTTTTCGGATAAGAGCTTAGCATACTTGAGCTGAGACATATGAAAAGCTGGATAAATTTAAGATGTTGATGGCAACTCGAGCTGATATGCTACTGTTCAACAGTTTCTAGCATCAAGTACGGTCCATGGTATTCATACCTCACTTATGATTCCTTTGATCGGCTATTGAGGGTTGGCGATGAGGCTGCAACTTGAGCACTGATATCCTAGTTGGTATCGTTTCGCACTCCTGTGACTATCGACCGATTGCTTCATCCTATGTTGAGCCTTCACAAGATGCAATCGTAGCTCTATGAGGATGTCACCCCGTTCGCGCAGTTAGGCACTCAGCTCATCCATTAGGTAAGACCTTGTCGACCAGATAACTAAAGTAGGTTGGTATGTAAACTGTTTCGAGAGGTGTGGACTTGGTGGTCAAGTGGGTGCTTATGTTGTAGAAATACTCCTTCCAATACATCTAGTTGATTCACTTTTGAGGATTGTCTCCCATGAAGCTATATGCATATGATTCCAGCTCTCGTTTCACCACTTCACTTTGTCCATCATTTTGTGGATGGTAGACCATACTCATATGCAGGGCTGTACCTTGAACGTGATGCAACTCCTTCTAGAAGGAGCTGAGAAACACGAGGTCTCTGTTGGATATAATAGAGTTGGAACAACCGTGTAGGCGAACCACATTATTGGTGAAGATTCCAACTATGTCTACTGCAGTGTAAGTGTTTAATAGCAATAAAATTAGCATACTTAGGTAGACGATAAACTACTAAGAAGATGGCATCCTTCACGAGAGTAATCTCTTTATGAAGTCCATTGAAATATATGACCATAGTTTGTTGGTTATCGGCACAGGTTGCATGAATCCTGCTGGCCGCAAGGACTTGCATTTGGCCTAAGCGCAGGTAAGGCAAGTCTCAAACGTCTTTGGACATACCTGGCCAATGAAAGCTCAGCGCTAGACGTTTGAAAGTGCAAAACGACAAAGAGTTTTAGGGGTGTTGCATTTGATTATCTCAATGATAAAAAGAACTTATCTCGTGGGTTTATCGCAAAGCCACACCGCATGCGCAAGATTTGTTAGACGAGTTCCAAAACCAAGCGTATTGATTAGCATAGTCATAGATGGTCTTTGAAGTTTCAGAAAGCGTATTTACTAGTTTTTAGTTTCAGAAAGTAGTAATCTTTGAAGTATTATAACTTTCGAGAGAAGTAATTTGTCTTACGCAAGCGTGTGTATATGTACCTTTTGCATTCTTCGTATTCCAGTGTACATTACATGTTAAGGTACCGTTCTGCACCGTTCTCATAAACTTCATATATTCCCTGTAGTATGTGCAGATTGTCATCAGGACAGTTACCCTTCTGCTTATCGTGTGAACTTATATGATCAATGAACCATTTGTTCCTAGAAGGCTATAATGTGATTCTAATGCCTACTTATAATTACTGCAAAACAAACAGAAGATTTAAAATGATAGTAAACTTTCCTACTACCGAACAAACAACTATTAGGTAAATATACAATTATAGCAGTTTATGAGCCATATAATTGTAATTAGATAGTACTTTCACTACACCAAAAAAAAAAGCCCCTTCAGGTTCAGAAATTAATATCCTGACAACAAATTACAGGCTTTAGAAATTCAGAAGAGTAACTACTAATTCTTATCAGTCTTTATTAATCGAACAAGGATTGACTTGAAAGCAAGAGCTAATTTTTGCAAGCTATTGTTGGTCAAGCTACTGTGTCTGGGAAGTCGATAGGCCATCCTGGTCCGCACGCTTCTGTTCCACTACCTCCTCGGGCATGGTCATCTTCTGCTTGAACGCCTCTGTCACACTTCCAACATTGACTGGCCAAGCTCCGTAGATGTTGCTGGATGCATCAGAACCCCTGCCAAACCCAAAATTTGAACTCTTTTTTTTTTAAATTAAAGCATCATGCCATCAATTTTCTCTAGAACTGCTTCTGAAATTAGGAAGTAAAGTTGATAGCTGATTTTTTTTGGAATTCTACACCTACCTCCCCGCAACGTCACGTGATTGTTCATGTTCTTCCCAGTTCTGGATACCTCGTTCTTTTTCCTTTTCCTTCACTATCTGCAGCTTGATTGTTGCTGATTCTGGCGTCTCACCCATTCGAGTCTAGAATCAACAACATAAAAAAAACAATCATTCACATCAACAACAGGATCATCATCATTTCATTATAGAGAAAACTCGGAAAGTCTCAAATGAATGCTTCAAAAATGCCGAATAAGTCATCTTCCAACAAATTCGTTTCTAATTTTGGTTCATATACAAATGCATCGATTAATTTCGAGCAATTTTAACTCAGAGATTGTTTTTGAAGAATTGCTATAATTGCAACATAAATCATCAGATAAGAATTTCTAAGAAAGATTTCATACCTTTGCATCACCAGCCAAGCTCTTCCTCAACTCTTCCTTCTTCTCAGTAAGATAATCCATAGCATCCCTTGCTGAATCAATTAAGGTTCGCTTGCCTTCTTCTGCACCCCTGTGATCAGCCATGTAATCCTTCACGTTCCGTTCAAGATCACTCAACATATGCTTCCCTTCATCCTTCTTCTCTCCCACATAATCCTTCGTCTTCTCAGCTGCATCACCTATCCTCCGACCTTCATCATTCTTCGTATCAGCAGCAAAATCGCTAGAGTCCTTCAATGTGTGCATGGCTCGATCTTTCTTGTTGCCAATGTAATCTTTAGTCCTCTGTGCTGTATCACCGATCATACGTTCTTCGTTATCTTTCACCTCGACAGAAGAGTCCTTAGCATCCTTCAAAGTGTCCCTAGTCCTCTGTGCCGCATCACCGATGGCTCGCTCTTCGTCATCCTTAGCTTCGCCGGCAGAATCCTTAGCTCCCTTTAACGCATCCATTACTTGATCCTTTTTCTCACCGACATAATCCTTAATCCTTTGCGCAGTATCACTCAACATGTTCTTCTCTTCCCTCAATGCGCTAGCAGCTTGATCCTTCGCTTCACCGGCGAACTCCCGGGTCCTCTGCGCCGAATCACCAATCATGCGCTCTTCATTTTCCTTAGCTTCGCTGGCGTTCTCCTTCGCAAGGTTCACCTTACCCATCGCTTGATCCTTCTTGTCGCCAACGTAATCCTTCGCCATCTGTGCTTCATCTCTCACCATATTTTTCTCATACCTCAGCGTGTTCTTGGCCTGATCTTTAGCATCTCCGGCATACTCTTTAGTCTTCTTCGCCGCATCACTGATCATGCGTTCTTCATCATCCTTCGCCTCAGCGGCGAAGTTCTTAGCATCACCGGCAGCATCTTTCAACGTGTACATCTCATCATCGCTCCGGCGATCCTGCAAGTTCTCTTTCGCATCATTAGCTAAATTGTTCAAAGTAAACATAGCTCGTTCCTTCTTTTCACCGACGTACTCTTTAGTACGCCGCGCGGCATCGGTGATCATTCGCTCCTCCTCGTTCTTCGTATCCCTTGCTGCATCTCGGGCCGTGTACCCATCTCCAGCACCACCCAATCTCTCCGTCAGCGTTCGATCTCTATGGTCCTGAGCGACAGTTGCATCCAAAGATCTTTCCTCTGCTGAAGCTTCATGTACAGTGCCGGGTGCTGTATCTTTAACCACCGAAAGAAGAGAACTGGTTCTTTCTTTGATGCTGTCAAAGAAGCTTCCGCCACCAGCGCCGCCATGGTACATGCCGGCGGGACGATGTTGAGCATCGGCGTCGAGGAAGGATTTCGGTTGCTCTAAAGATTCAAGCTCACTAACGCGTTGCCGGCGAACTTCGGCGGCTTCTTCTGTGGTTGCCGCCCATGCGCGCTCCTCAGCCGAACCTTCTTGAATTGACGACATCGTTTTTTATCTTCGATTAATTTGGTTTTCTTTTCTCTGTTCTTGTGTGCTAGATCGATTGAAAGAAGAATGGAATTAATCGAATTGTTTGCTAGTTGCTAATTTCTAGAATCAGAGTAGTGGAACATGAGCGGGACGGGTATATTAAAAGGTTGGGTGAGATGGACACGTGTTTGATTCACGCTTCGCGAAGATGGAATTGTTGAATAAGGATATGCCGCGTCGGCTACACAACAACAAAATGCGTGCTAACTACTGCTAAGAATTAGGACAACTGTTCCACCCTGAGAAGCGTTTTGAGATGAAGACTACTAGAAAGATCAAGTAATTAAGATTGGGATCCTCTATAAAGTTAGAGGTAAATTTTACTATTGAATAAGCACCCAGAATTAAACACGTCACCTAGTTTGATGGTCAACATAGAGCCACATCACCATTGTGCTGGCCTAACTACTTCCTGGTTTCAGCTTCTCCATCTTTCATTCGCTCACCATGAGCACCCAACGGCGGCGGTCTGAGGCAGAGCACGCGACGGTCATTGGTCTCTTGAAGGCTTACGCCGGATTGGTTAGAGGAAACCAAGCTCTGAAAAGAAGAAGAGCAACAACAAGAATATGACATCAAGTTAATGCCAGCGACATCAAGGTCGGCATATCAACTCCGAGATGTTAGGAGTTGAATGTCTTTAAGATTACAGAGACATTATTGTGTCACAAAGAAATTGCAGGAGCAACAGGGAGATGATTCGTTAGCAAAAGCTTCCTATGGGAGCTACCAGAAAGGCCATGAGTCCGCCGGTCGTTATGTCGTCGGAGCAATTAGAAATCAAAACCACAGCCAATGGAGTATGGTTTGCAATGGAATTCAAAAGTAAAAATAAAAGACAGGAAAGTTCCTCAATGCGCGGTGTTGCAGCCAGAGCTGCACGAAACTGGCGATGATACAGATGAGAAGATGAACTGAGAAGAAGGAATTGGTTAGCAACTCAAATAGATGACGTGGCTCTATATTGCAATTCGTCAGTAAGCGAGTGATTTTTTTTTGGGTAGATGCACATACACTGTAACTAGATTCTTGAGTGGTTGACATCTTTTGGTGTATAATTATTAACGAGCCCAAGCGGTCATGATATTCGAAATCTATACGATGATGAGTTGTTTGTATAATTCTGCAAGAGTTACTTTACTTATAATTATTGCTGAAGAACAATTTCAATGGAAAAAAGTCTTACTGCTGGTGATCAAGCTACAGAAGTAGTAGAGCGGAAGCGGTTATATATATAATAGTTTGCCGACGTCCTCCGTCGACATGCACTCAAAAGGACTAATCGCAGTTAAAATTATAGTTGGATCGTTCCGAGAGGTACGCGGCTTTACTTTTATAGGTGAACTAGCGCTTCCATCTTCAAGGGACACAGTTAGCCGGCGGCGTATTTATCTGCACGTTTAAAATTCTTAAAATTCTAATTAGTAATGGATTCCTATTTGCTTTCGTCTTGTGCTCGCTACTTGTTGACAATATTCGGTGATTGCTATTGTGATGGAAAATACAGCGGTGAAAAAACCGATAGCTTCTGAGATCGAGAACGGTGACAGGAGCAACTAACAGCGGCACCTGGTTATACGGTTCGAGTCAAAATTGCAAAAGTTGTAAGAGAAGAAAAACAGAGTAGAATAGAAGGGCTTCTAGTAAGAGCGTATTTATCTTGTAATAAAATAGATAAAATAAGTTTTTAAAAATTAATTTAAAAATTTAAATTAAGAATTAAAACTACTTAATAAAAAATAAAATTATATTATTAATATTTATAGTAAATTTTAAAATTAAAAAATTTAAAATTTAATTAATAAAAAATATATTTTAATTATATATATATTTTATATTAAAAATGAATTTAAAAAAATAAATTTAAAATGTTAGTAAATACGTAAGTACGCCACTTCCGCACGCACTTTAAGAAACAACTCTTAATGTTAAGATAATTATTTAAAATTCTATCAGATAAGAACACACTTTATCAGTCTTAATATCAGATCTTCACCGATCATAATTAGCCAAGTGAAAACATGAACGCCAATAAAACACCAAATCAGCCCCACCATAAAAAGAAACCACAAAGGTCCACAACGAACTACCAGATAATTATTTAGAGATGCGTTCTCAAAATAGAAACTAGCTGTGAAGTCGCCACTCGTCGATTTCACATCTTCCCATGTCGATCAACGTTCCTATCTTTCCCTTCAACCCGGTCCACTTTCCCTTCATCGATTACCGGACCCACATCATTGAACGTCTGACCGTGATGCTGCTCAGACTTGTAGAAACTGTTATCAATCACATCACTGTCTGTGACCGACGAAGCATCTCCACCGCCGCTCGTCAACTTCTGAACCATTTCACCGATCGCTCCAAGCAGTCCTCCGCCACCAGTCTTCATCGCTCGATCTCTCTCAGCCGTCTCACGTTTCCCTGAGTCGTACATGTTCCCTGCTTCAGTTTTTGTTTCTTCACCACTCAGCTTCATTTCTTCCATCTTCCTCCTTGTCTCTTCTTGTGCATCTCCTAGCCTCTCCTGCATAGGAAGACATGGTTGTTCTTAAGCAATCACTGCTAATAATCAACAACAACAAATGGAAACAGAGATCGGTTATAACTATACCTTGGTGGTATCTGCAGTCTCGCCGGTCTTCTGCTTGGCTGCCTCTTTGGTCTCCGATGCACGCTGCTTAGCTGCTTCAGTGCTCTCAGAAGAGCGCTGCTTTAAGGACTCTGCGGTTTCGGCCGCGCTATGCTTAGCTGATTCTGCGGTCTCCCTAGTCTTCTGCTTGGTATCTTCTGTCTTTCCTGTCAGGTAAGACATTGCACTTCGAGCAGAATCCACAACAGAATCCTTCGTCTCTCCGGTCTTCCGTGCTGTTATATCCTTGTATTCGCCGGCTTTCTGCATTGTTGCGTCTTTCGTCTCAGCTGCCTTTTGTGAAGCAGCGTCGTTGTACTCCCCGGTCTTCTGCATAGAAGAGTCCTTCGTTTCTTTGGCTTTCTGCGCTGCAGTATCTTTACATTCACCAGTCTTCTGCATCGTAGCGTCTTTAATTTCGCTAGCTTTCTGCGCAGCAGCATCTTTGTATTCCTGAGCCTTCTGCAAGGCTACATCTTTGTATTCCCCAGCTTTCTCCATGGTTGAATCTTTCATCTCCATTGCCTTCTGTGCTGCAATGTCTTTATATTCACCGGCTCTCTGCATCGTCGCGTCTTTGGTCTCAATCGCTTTCTGCGCAGCAGCGTCTTTGTACTCCCTTGCCTTCTCTGCAGCGATGCCGCTGTATTCACTGGTCTTCTGCGCAGTTGAGTCCTTGGTCTCAATCGCTTTCTGCGCAGCAGCGTCTTTGTACTCCCTTGCCTTCTCTGCAGCGATGCCGCTGTATTCACTGGTCTTCTGCGCAGTTGAGTCCTTGGTCTCAATCGCTTTCTGCGCAGCAGCGTCTTTGCACTCCCTTGCCTTCTCTGCTGTGGTGCCGCTGTATTCACTGGTCTTCTGCGCAGTTGAGTCCTTGATCTCCATTGCTTTCTGTGCAGCAGCGTATTTGTACTCCTTCGCCTTCTCTGCGGCGGTGCCGGTGTATTCACCGGTCTTCTGCGCTGTTGTGTCCTTGATCTCCATTGCTTTTTGTGCAGCAGCGTCTTTGTACTCCTTTGCCTTCTGTGCGGCGGTGCCGGTGTATTCACCGGTCTTCTGCTTAGTTGAATCTTTGGTCTCCATTGTTCTCTGTGCAGCAGCGTCCTTCGCGTCTCTCGCCTTGTCTGCAGCGCTGTTAGTATACTCGCTACTTCTCTCCGCCGTGGACTCTTTAGCCTCTCGCGCCTTATCTGCAGCGCTTCCAGCGAGCTCGTTAGTCTTCTGCCCGCTGAAATCCTTCATTTCACCAGCCTTCTCCATTGCAGAATCCTTGGTCTCTCCGGCTCTCTCCGCTCCTTCTTGAGTCTTCCCAGAAGTAACACCGAAGAAAGACTTGGCGCCATCTCTGAGGGACTCTAACAACCCAGGACCACCACCGATGCGTTGCCGGTCATTGCCGGCAGGATCTTCCGCCGTTTTGCCGTGGAGCTGCTCATCTTGTCTTTGCTCTGCAAGCTCGTCGGCGGCCCTCCTCGCTGCCACCTCAGCTCTTGCCTCCTTGCTCTCTTGCACTGACGACATGTTGCTTCAAAAACAATCAAACTCCGATCTCTCAAGAACAATATCGAACAAATCTAGTAAATATCTCGAATGGAAAATTTTGCTGATTTTATCTCGACTTTCCGATGGAAAACGGGAGAAAGCTGAAAGGGGTTTTAATAGGAAGCTGCCGCTCCTTGAAAAGCGGACACGTGTTTACAATGATGCCACGTATAGATACGGAATAATAATCGAGCGCCACGTATACTTGGATGACTAAGTGGGGACTGGGAGGGAGTCTATGCTCCGTTGAGTCGGTGGTAGCTGGGAGAGTTTTGCATGCGGAGGAGAACTTGTAGTTCGGCCATTTGGCATCAGAACTATCAGTGTTCTAGATATGTCTACATAGCTACATACAAAACCACTCATTTTTCTAAGGTTTACTACATACTTTGACATGACTTATTTAAATTTTCTAAACTCACTATTATAAAATAATAAGGTATATATTTTAAAATTTTTAATATTTTCGAAATCTTCTTTTTCCAGCCATTCCAAATATACTTTTTATCCTCTGATCCCAGATTTTATTATTTCATGATGAATCGGAACCACCAAAAAGTATTTGAAGAAAGGCATCCATTTATCCTTTTATTGCGTTAAAATGAAGCCAAAAGATTGGACAATTGCTTCCTTGTTGCAGCATTTTGAATGTCCAATAGGAGCTTCATTAATAAGGACACCTGTTGGAGAACTTGGACATCTGACCGTCAAAATTATTGTACAGATGTACGTAATATTATCGGATGTCACTGATTAATCACCTGGTCACCTAATTAAACTACTAAATCAAATCCTATTATTAAACAAATATTAATATTATAATAATAGTATATATATTATATAATATTTATCAAATATAATTATATACAATAAATATTAAATATATTTTTGAAATCATATCTTTTAATCTTGAAGTAATAGCCTTAAAAAATCAAAACAATAGCCAAACAATTCAAAATATAATAATATTTTAATATTTTAAATATTACAAATTAACTACACTATATAATTAAAAAAAAGATATTTTAACATTTATTTCTTTTTTTAAATATTTTAATATTTTGATTTTTTTAATACTACCATCGATCAATCTGTTCTACCAAATTATCGAGTTATTCAAAAATGCAGACAGATTAATTTGAATTTTACTAAATTATTACTATTGAGATATGCTACTCACCCAATTTGATATCGGTGCCAAATCATCAAATTTTGAATTGATCCGGCCGGTCTGGATTGGGTAGGATTTTAAAACACTTGCAACTAGGTAGCTTACTGAAAATTCAATAATTAAATAAAATGTAATTTTTAGCTTAAACAGATGAAGATAAGAGCATGTTACGTATGCTAACAGTCTATAATCTTACAGTCAATAAGGAGGGGCTGTTTGGTTCAGCTTTTCCCCAACAAAATTTTTCAATTCTTTATTTCACATTTTTCAATATATATTTTATAAGTATATAAAAAATTTATTTAAAAATTTAGAAAGCGTAAAAAAATTCTACGAAATAAAATTTTTTTATTACATATTTTTATTATTTTTTTTGAAATAAAAAAAATAGAGCTCGTTTTTTAAAATAGACAAAAATATTCTTCATTTCACAAAAGCTCCATTTCATAAGCAATCCCAAACGTCCCCTAAATACTAATCTCCAATCTTCTAATCACCGTTGATGAAGTTGAAGTTCTTTGATAAATAATTGACTAGGCTTTATGTCGGCCTACTGGAGCCATAGAATAAACCGCGTCTACATTACACAATCTAATGCTAAAAACACAGCTATAAAGCGGACTTACATGTATACAGGCATCATCTGCGATGATGATTCATCTTGAGGATGCACTCATTCTTGCTTCCTCTCGCCACCTGATCACTGGTCACGCGAATTGCTTTCCTTGCCAGGTGAACATGCATTGGATACCACCAGATTCTACCATCAAATAATCCATGAGTTGGGAATAAATAAAATGACTATCATACACACTACATACTCAGCTATGCCAAAGGATTGCCACCAAGAGATGCAACAGGCCGTTGTGATTGCGCAGGGCTGCCAAAATCATCAAATCATCATTAGTAAAACCGCCACAAGTAATTTCTGCAGGGCTTCTGTATTCGAACTTACAGCAACTGTGAGCTGTGACTAGCCATGTATGTCAACCCTGGAGCAAAACACTGATGTTAGAGGAACTCCATCCAACTTTTTATGATCACAAAATAAAATCAGCCTATTACCTGTCGGCATAGAAGACCATACGCATTGACTGCACTAGGACCCAACCATGGTTCAAGCAAGCTGTTGAGTATGCCATTAGGATTGTGGACTCGGTACAGCTCCTTGCAGAAAACTCGTGTCCAAAAAACTGTTACAGGTATATAAAAATCAATAGAAGAATATGGTCAATACAATAATATGATATACCTGCAGGTATACTTGTTATAGAGAACATATGTCCCAGAGCCCTAAGAGGATACCAATCTTTGCACGATTGGACCAAGTTATATGATGGTTTTATATGTAAATAGCCTAGAGCCATATGCTATATTTCGCTATATAACAGGACTGCACAAATGGTCAGTATGAATGCTAGTTAATGTGATGAATGCAACAGTGTATTAACCATATAAGCAAAAGAAAAGACTACCTAATGAAGACATACCCTGCCTATTTGAACAAAATGAGCATGCACAAAAGATCCATCTACGGACCCGAACAGGTACATGGAAATGAGGACAGAGGTTCTAAAACATGCTGCAACTACCTATAGTCAGTGAGCACCTTTTTAGTGCAGTAACTAAAATCTCTGTTATCAATTGTTGCTAGGTAAAACATGCATAAAAAGAATAGTTAAGTTAAGTCTTCAGAATTATACGTCTAATAAGTAAACCCATATCTGTTCTTAGCCATTGCAACATTTCTTTCAAAGTCAGCTGGATCTTGAAGACGTATTGGCTATTAGCTTCAATCTCTGTGTCAAATGGAAGGTCAAATGGGTTTGAAGTCTTCCGATATTGAACAAATGTTTCCTGAACAAAACCAAGCAATCACTTCACTACTCCATAATCAACTCTATACGAACAGACCATTTCAAATCTGACCTACTTCTGTGAAATTAATAATGAAAAAGGAGTATTAACTTGAATCAAATTATCAACTTGGCGCATTGCAATGTGCATGCGTTCTGTAATATACTGAGGTATTACAAGCAAAGTACTATAGTCATATGACAATCAACATGGCTGCAATATCAAATGGACTAACAACAAACAACAATGATTACGCGCATGACTGAAAGTGAGGTTTCAAAAAGTAGCACGTTTAGATTGTTTACCCAAGTCAGCACAGGGTCCTATTTTAAGTGGTAAAATCCACAAACAAGTTATGCTGGTGGAAGATGGGAATTATAAACTCTTAGCATGCAGGGAACATACAAAGCATGCTTTCCTAAACACAACCACAATCTTCTTTAAGTTCAATTTTATTTTCAAGTGGCACAGGCAGTCACAGAGTAATGCTGGCTATCTTTCAGGGACAATTACAGCGTAACGCATTATACAACGTGCAAAGTACATTTCTGTGGATTCAATAAGTTATGTACAGGTTTCATGTCATACACTCCAATGATCTCTGAAATGTAGTTGATTGAAATTTTGCAAACGAAGTGGTGAATGGCTGGTACAAGGACTATAAATTGTATCCCATAAATCAAGTATATCATACACTCTAATACCAGCTTTTTCCTACACGCTAAGGGGCTGAATCCACATCCACTTGGCTTGAAATTTATAACCAAGATCGACAACAACTTTTTCATCCGATATTTCGAATAAAATCAAATCCTTCTATATAGTATAAAGATGACAGAGAGCACTTATAGGCACTACAATCTTTTCTTTTTCGTTTAAAAAAGGGTCTATGGAAAATATTGAGATTTTTAGCTGAATGACATACGCAGTTAAAGTGACAAAAGAAATGCTTTTGCTAGAAACATACAGACCTTGACTGGTAAAAGTGCAGAAGCAAAACACGATCCTGCTGCACTATCAAACATGAAGTTGAAACCAGATAGAGCGTCCGACGCAGTTGTCATTTGAAACCAATTTGTGATATCCTGTAAAATTTTGCACAAACACCTATAGTGAGAATGGAACTTCAGAAAGACATACATCATGTACAGACCACCAAATATAACAGTACCACTGGCGTTTTCTGACTAACATTGTCACCAGATAAATGCAGCTTTTGCAAAGAAACCAGCACTTCTCTCTTAGATGGTATAGATTGAAACAGACTCTGGGATGTGTTTCCTGGAGCAAAGTCATCAAAAGCATTCCAAAACTGCACGGAAAGAAAAATGATCTCTACTAAAGGGGCACACACAACTGAATGCACTAATAACTCCCAAGTCTCAGGGCCAAGCAACCTAAAAAAGAAAAGAATGCAATAGATAATGATTGAATATGTAAATGGTCACCTCAGATGCTTGCGGACCAGGGTGTTGTTTAACTTTGCTAGAACTTGCATGCCACTGATCAGCCACAACTATCGCAGGCCCATCAGCTGCACCTTTAATGGAAAACCATTGTGTATTTTGATTTGCTGCAAAAGCATTTACTTTTTCCTTAAAATCTCCATTTTCAGAAGGAAGCATGTCTGATGGAACATCATTTCCCCCTGATGAAGGTCCAAAACTATGAAGTATATCAAATGTAGCCCAACCTCCATTTTCCATGTGTGGAGTCATAGATGGCTTCTTCTCTGAAATTGCTGTGGCTGAATGCTGATGAGAGACTCCAGCAAACAAATATGTAGTTTCAGAAACAACAATTTCCTTTTTCTGATAAAAGGACGCAGATGAATGCTGGTGTATTGGACCAGGAAACGGGTCTATACTTTGTGGAAGAGTAACAGGCTTGTCCTGAGAGAGGGTTACACTTGGATGCTGATGGGTGTCATCAACCAACAAATCTACTGTTTGTGGAAACCACACCTGATTTGTCATGAGAGGGGGTTACAGATGAAGGCTCACAAGTGTCTTCAGCAAACAAATCTATTATTTGTGGAACAACAACTGGGTTGTCCTGAGAGAGGGTCCATAGCTAAATAATTAACTACTTCAAATCAAACTCTAACACCAATCCTAATCCAAAACAAAAAAGACCAAGATCTTCAATCCAGAACCACCCGAAATGCGAAACGCCCAAAAATTCCTACCTAGGCCTTCAGATTTAACAAAAAAGCCGCTTCCTCAACCTCGAATCAACCCCAAATTGTCGAATTCAAGCAGCAGCTTTAATCTAGAGTTTTCTAGACCGAAAAATTGAATTCCGCCAAGGTTTTTGAACTCAAAACACTGATAATCTGCGAATCTGGTGTTCAAATCTAGAATGGAATTGCTGCTGCTTCGAATCAATCCAATTGAGAGAGAAGGCGAGAGAGAGTGTGTGTGTCTAAATAGAGAGACCGAAATAAGTGACG
Organism: Acanthochlamys bracteata; assembly: GCA_019914995.1. Taxonomy (NCBI): domain Eukaryota; kingdom Viridiplantae; phylum Streptophyta; class Magnoliopsida; order Pandanales; family Velloziaceae; genus Acanthochlamys; species Acanthochlamys bracteata. Next base: position 4,105,262 of record CM034140.1, on the reverse strand, counting down.
TTAAAAAAGTAAATATTAATGGACAGTGGTACTGGTGCTGGACGGTTTAAGTTTTTCTCTTTCTTTTCTTTTTTAATTCTTTTGTCCTTGTTGTATTTTCAAATGTGCGTTGCTACTGGCTGGTGGTAACGGTTGGGAAATTGGAATTTCTGTTGTTTAACAGCTGCGATTGGTTCAAGTAGTTTGCAGTCTCTTTTTTTTTCTTTTGAACTTTTTTAATAAAAGAAAGTATGATCGAAAACAAGTTTCATATTTACGTATTTTCTATAATTGTTTATCTTTAATATTTATTTTATTTTAGTATTGATAAATTTTGTATTATGATGTTGGTTTGGTGAAAGTTCACAAATGCATATATGAAATATTGCGTTTATTATAGTTGACAAATTCATACCAAACTATCTCGATAGTTTTAAAAGCACCCGAAACAATAATTGAATTTGTAATTAAACCGCTCCTACAATGAATCCAATCGACTTAGAATGGGTCAACTTAAAAGTTATTTAAAGAATAGAAATAAAAATGCTTACAAGGGTCGTCCTTCTGATTCGTTATCGCTGTTCTCTAAACAATATTAATGTTTTTTCCTTTTATCCAAATCTGAAACCCGAGAGCGGGCGAACCATTTCCAAAATACGCAAATAATTGAAATCAATTAATCAAAAGATGCAAAGCCTAACCGGTTGAACATTGAAATTGGAATTAAAATTAGAAAAGAAGATAAGAAAGATATCAAGCGACAGCGATTCAAATGAAATTTGTTGCAGCTGGCCTTAAAGGAACAAGTAGAGAGAGTCATTAACTACCAATGGCACTTTCTTCATGGCCTTCGAAACCTGTTGTCAATTTAATTCAACCACCACCACCGCCTCCCTTTGTCAGAGGAGGACAACAACAATTTCAGCAATAGTTGTGGGAGTAGTAAGGAGTAGTAGGTGGCACAACAATAGAGTTATTCGTCGGCATGATTTTATTGAGCTTCGAGAAAGGAAACGAAAAACTGGAAAGATTGTTTGGGTTTAGGACACCCGTTCTAATGCTGAACTTTGGAACAGTGAGAACAAAGACACTAGCATTTTAAAAATAGTTTTTTAATTTTTATTAATATATTTTTATAAATATTTAATAAATTTATTTAAAAATTTAAAAAATATAAAAAAAATTTACGTATTACAAATTTTTTTAACGTTTATTTTTAATATTTTTAGATAAAAAAATAAAACTTATTTTTAAAAAAGTAAAATATTTTTATTTTAAAAAAAATTATTTCAAAAATACCCTTAAAAATTTTCTTAAAGTAGCTGCACCTGTAATAAAATAACAAAAAAATGCTGGTGCAGGAAAATTATAAAAAAGAAAAAGCAAGAAGAAGCTTAATTTAAACTAAATTAAATTCGTCAACAAAAATAATATCCAATAATTTATGTAATTAGCTTATATAATCTGTACGGTTCACATGTAAAATAGGGTTTTAATTTACGAATCTAGATGCAGTTTTGAGCTGGGTTCATTTTATTGAAAAGAGCTGATAGTAGGCTTCGACTTACTAGGCCCAATTCTGAATTGTAGTCGTAGAATCATACTAGGGCAATTTGATTGGGCCGTGACTCCACACTTAATTTTCATAGTTAACAAATGGACACGTAGTTTGATCTGTTAACTTGACCGATCGGATCGCAATCAGTTAATTCAAAAAATATCGGGTTCGATCCGAATCCAATCTGCCAATTTTGATTGTTGTCTAGGTAAAAAATTATTTCCTTAAAGAGTTTTAATATTTTTGTAGTTAACTACACCTATTTATCTCAAAAAAGTTAATTATATCTCTTTATATCAAATACATGCTAAAATTTCATCAAAATAAAAACTATTGATCTAATTTTAACTGATGAACTATGTATCAATTTTTATAATATTTGAGAAAGTAAACAAAAGAATATATGTGTTTATATTATATATACGGTTGTAGTGAAGGAAATCATGAATTTTTTTATGTTATTCTTGGTTAACCTGATTGATAAAGATAAAAATAAAAAAAGTATTCAGGATATGTTAAAAAAAACTAAAGGTGCGTTTGAGATTGCGTTTCTCAAATCTCAAACGCTCCCTTTTAATTTTTAATTTTATATTTTTTAATATATATTTTATAAATATTTAGAAAATTTATTTAAAATTTTAGTAAGTGTAAAAAAATTTTATGTAGTGAAATCTTTTTATTTCATATTTTTATTATTTTTTAAAAAGAATAAAAATATCTTTTATTTTAAAAAAGTTCTATTTTATAAGCACTCTAATTCCTAAAAATCCCTAATTTGATAATATATGTATGATTGCTACTTATATCATAAAATATTATTATACTTATTTTATACTTAACTATTTATACTCTAGGATACTTAGGTAGACCGTAGACGAATGATCTCAAATTGCCGATCAATAGAATAATATGATGAAGGAATCGAATAGTGGGCATTTGGGATTGCTTATAAAATAGAATTTTTATAAAATAAAGGATATTTTTATCTTTTTTAAAAAATAAGCTCTATTTTTTTTACTTCAAAAAAAATAATAAAAATATGTAATAAAAAGATCTCACTTCATAGAATTTTTCTATATTTTCTAAGTTTTTAAATAAATTTTTTATATAATTATAAAATATGTATTGAAAAATGTAAAATAAAGAATTGAAAAAAAAGATTGGGGATAAGCAATCCCAAACACCCTCTAAAAACAGAAGGTAAGCATGAGTCTGAAAGTAATAAGAAAAGAAAAAATTAATACTTATAAATATTATAGTGTCCTACAATGTAAGGTAGTGACTTTTGAAATATTTAAATAAAAAGTTTTCTTATAAAATTTATTTTAAATTTTTATTATATATAAATATATATATATATATAAATTGAATGATATATGTTTATCTATAATTTTAATTAAAATTTTTTTATTAGAAAATATAAAATATTTTGAAATAAAAATTAGTATTTATGAAGTTACCTATATTTTATGACGTATCAGGATAAAAAGGAGAAATTAATAGTTAGATAACAAAACCATATTTTAATTAAAAATTTATTATAAAATATATATTTTTTTTGTTTGAAATAAAAAGTAATATGAGAAGGACGTGTTTATCAACACCTTAAACTCATTTTTTTAAACTCATTTTTAATATAAAATACATACAAAAATTAAAATAAATTTATTTATTAATAATTTTTTAAAGTTATATATTTTTAAAACTTTCTATAAATATTAAATTAATATATAATTTTATTTTTTATTAATTATTTTTAATTTTTAATTTTATTTTTTAATTAATTTTTAAAAAACTCATTTTACCCACTTTATCACAAAGTAAACACGCCATAAGTACCGATCCAACATTCACAAACAGTTAGTGAAAAGCGTGAAGAACCATGAATCTCATGGAAGGGTTCTAAGCGTTTTTGGGAGCATATTTCAAATACTATTTTTTAAATTTTTTTTTATTTTATATTTTTAAATATATAGTTATAAGTATTTAAAAAATTTATTTAAAAATATAGATAGTGTAGAAAAATTTTACGTAATGAAATTTTTTTATTACATATTTTTATTATTTTTTTAAAGTAAAAAAATAGAATTTATTTTTAAAAAAAAATAAAAATATTTTATATTTCAAAAAAATTTTATTTTATAAATCATTCTAAACGGCACACTCTATGTGCTATATTTAATGCTCTATTTCAATCACAAAAATTTTTAGCGCAAAAAAAAAAAAAAAACAGTTATATCAAAGACTATTCTATTTCATTTTTTTTAATGTTCGATTGATACATCTTAGAGATGAATATTTTAATATATACAGTAAATTTAGAAGAATGGTTGAAGTTTTCATCTTTTGTTACGTATCAGGAAAAATTGAGGAATTGAAATTCAGATAACAAAACAATATCGTTTAAAAATTTCTTTCGTGTCCGAATAACTGAACTCATTTTGGACCGAATATACAGTTCGTCTTTAAGCAAAAGAATCACAATTTGCATTCTCAACTAGATGCCTTACAAATGTGTTAAGTTACAAAAATTGCCTCTGAAGCATGTAAAGAAAGAAATTATCAAAGTATTTTCTAAGCAGTTACACATTCTTAATAATAATTCAATACTGAGAAGGGAAACCATGTATTATTCTCTCGGAGCTAAATTTCTCTCGGAGCTCAGTGATCAGATGATATTCACGGTTAGAGTTTGGGCGTATTTTAAATACCCCTAACTCTAATTTTTTTTCGTCAAATTTTGAGTTTCAAATAGTTTATATATTTCAATTACACGAACATTTCAGAACTTCACTTTTATATATAGAATTCCAGTTCCAACTTTCTTATTTACATATTTTCCAATATAACTATATCTTTCATTTTTCAATACACTTTCAAAATCTATTGAAACACAAATATTGAACTATACTTTCACTTCATTTTTCAAGAAACTTTATTTTTTATTTTTCACTTTTACGAAACTCAGTTACGAATATTTAAAACACGTTCTTTATTTGGCTATAGTAAAAAAAACTTCAAAAAAATAAGTTATTCAAAATTTTTCATTTTAATTATACTTAATAATATGTTTGAAAATAATATTTAATACTTATATTTAAAACTAAATTTAAAAATAAATATTTAAAAAGTTTTGGAGAAATTAAAATATGTCCTAAACCGTAATACACGAATCTTTATTATATAGTGGTGCTCTCATCCCATGAGTGCCTTTGCATGCTATATTTATACATAAAATTTTTTTATGAAAAATAATAAAACTTTTTAAGAAAGAGTTTAAAAGTTTTTGAAATAAACTTTTTTTAAAATAAAACTATTTTATTTTTTAAACAGTAAGTTTTATTATTTTTAAAAAATAAATAAAAATATGTAATAAAAAAAAGTTTACTATGTAAATTTTTTTATATTTTTAAATTTTTAAATAATTTTTGTAATATAGATATATTAAAAATATAAAATAAAAAATAAAAAATTATTTTTTTAATAAGTTAAACTAAACAGCTTCTAAACTTAATCTTTAAGCTATCCGAATAAAACTTCTTGTTTATCTTTTAGTGTAAAAATATTTTTTTATTAAATTATTATTTTTACAGTGGCACGATATGTCCGGTTCAGTTCTTTCATTTTGCAGCCGGCCCTCCGATCTTTCTAAACCTCTTCTCCATAAACCCTACGAAATTCTGTTTTCTCGATCTAGTTCCTTTCCCCTCGCCGGAGATCTACTTCATTCCGCCAAAGAGTTCTACGCTTCACTCTGTGCGCTCGATTTCAGTCGCCCGGTAAACCATGTTCCCTTTCTTCCCTTCCGCTCCCGATCAACAACAACCACCACCACAACCACAACCACAGCGACAACAAGGTTTTAGCAATCCTTCATTTCAACAGGTAATAAGAAATAAAACCAGAGAAGATGAAGCCGATGTCTATTTCTTTGATTCTTATCGGAGAATTTACTTTGATTCATATTCTTCATTGTTTCTCCTGCCAATATCTTGTGTTATTTCGCTCAGTAATTTGCTAGATTCATGCTCTTTTATGTTTTATCAATGAGCTGTATGTTTATTAGCACGTTCAGCCTAGTTTTCTTCTTATTCTTTGGATTAGTTTTTCTTTTTGTATTTTTTGTTTTCTCTGCAAATATTCTGAATATCTGAAGCAATTCAATTACTTCCCTTTTGTTTTTAAAAAAATTTTGTCTCATAATATTTTATGTGATCTTTTTTGCAAACAGTCTATGTTTGTAAATCAATCACAGCTGCCATACCCACCAAACAATCAATGGAATCCACCACCGCTAGTCAACCAGTTTGCAGCTCCACAAATGTCCATACCCAACTTGAACAGCTCTGGTGCAGCACTGACAAAATTTCCCAGCTTTCCTAGTGTTCTACCTCAGTTGCAGGACTTCAACTTAAACCACCAAGGCGTGAGCCTTGCGCTTGCCCTTAGGAACATCGGTCAATTTACAGGCCAGCAAAATTTACTTGCAATGATGCAGAATCCGAATTTTGTTGGTCCCATGCAGCCAGGCGGTCCAGGTTGGATACCAAATTTCAACCAGATGGCGATGGGTGTGCCGAAGGAGCAGTTTGGGCTGCCGGATATAATTGTTGGTACAAATCAGTTCGGCTCTATGGGTGGTGTTCCATTTCAGTTGCCTGATGTACATATGCAGAATTTTGCAGGCCAGATTGGGTGGCGAGGGTTGCAAGCTAATCATGATATTAGTACCCAACAGCCAGTATCTCATAGACAAATGCAGCTTCACCAGATGCACAATAACATGAGAGCCAACAGGAATCAATTTCAGGTATTCATTTTCTATCTGGCGAAGATAATTACTATATTTTCCCAAAGGATGTCTACTTTGTACCCATGTACGTTGTTGAAAACGAGGTATTCCTCGTAATCCATAAGATTTTGGTTTTTCGCTTGGAGGTTGAATTAATGTATTGTTAGTCCTAGTCATGTTTAGTAACCTTGAGCGACTCTATGTGTAACATGTTTTCTATCTTTTGTATGCTTTGTCTCATTTTACCTGAATGAACTACTACTACATGATCTTTATCATATTGGTAGGCATTGCTCTGACTTTTCCTGATGCTCTCTGCTGTCCATTTAATTGTTTTACAAATTTACAAAATTCATGCTTGCATTTTGGCAACCTCATCAAAGTAGTAGACTCAACTCTTAATGTTTTGCGATCTAGCTGCATAATGTTGCCATTGACACATGCTTATGTTTGTGGGTGGACAAATGTGTTTCTGTAAGTGGTTGCAAAAATTGTATACTTATGTTTATTTCTTTTTGCATATTCTTAAAAGACTTGCTCAATATCTGCAATCCAACCTTCCTAAGTTCATGTTCTTATAAGAAGTCTAAATCATGTATGTTACCTGCTGTCATAGGTGCATTCTGCTGAAGATGGTGGAAATTTAGTGGTCAGTGTCAATTCCACAATGTCTAAAGGCAAGAGTTTGTCAGGAACTGGTCATGGGCATGTGCAAAGAGAAGCTTCTACCAAGAGGCATGGCTTGTGAATTGCTTGCCTTTGATGTATTTAGTTCTGCTAAATTACAATTTGTCTAAAACTATGCAGATCTCTGAATCCCCAATCTGATCACCAGAAGAATAGTGGAAATTTCAGGAACTTAGTAAAAGGTATTATGCAGAATATATCATATGCTGTTATCCTATTCTTTTGCATAGTCATCTACTGTCACAATTTTGATGTGGGCTCCTTTTCTGATTCCTTCCCATCAATACTGCGTGCTTCAATGAGCTGTAAGTTTATGATTTAGCTCCATTGTTTTATCCTTGTTTTTTCTTTTTCATTCTAAGTGAAGGCTCAACGTAATGGATATCAGAAGGTTTCATTTTGTAAATCAGTATTTCTATTATCTTATGGATGAAAAGTAGAAAACTGGTTTTTTTAATGATTGAGTGGTTTATTGGTGGAAACATGTTGTTTCCCTAAAGAACAATTTCAAACCATTAACTCCTTCGAAACCATTTAATATACATGCTAAATGCTGTTATGATTCATATACTTCTCTGTTAAATTTGGGTTTTATTTTTTTGGAGAAGTCAAACATAGAGAGGTCCTATGGGGTTATTGAGTAGCTACAAGTCTGAATCTTTTCTGCCTGCTATGTTGTCAAAAGCAGGTCAGCAGAAATCTGGAGAAAGGCTCAACCAATTTGCTAAATACAGTAAAGAGAATGGGACTCCATGTAAAAGGTGAGAGAAGAATGATTTCTTTACACTCAAAGGTACTTGTATTGGTTTCTTGTGGTTAAGAATTAATTAGATGATCTTTAGATATTTCAGTTACTCATGTTTTAATTTCCAGTTGGTAAAATGTGATACTAAATGCTCTTTCTATGTGTTTGACTGATTGACTTTTAAAGTCTATGCTCTCCTTTATGTATTTAATGAACTTGAAAGACTCACATCAGGTTAAAGATAGGTTCTCTCTTAACTCTTTTTCTATGAGCCACTAGAGATGTTAATTTGGGCTGGGCTAAATGAGCTTGTCTGGTGCTGCCTGTGTACATTTCCAGGCCAGCCCGGAGCGAACTGGGCCCAGATTTCTGGCTTGGCAGGCCATTTTGCCTGTCCGGTTTTTCATAGCTGGTCTCAAGTCTGGATAAAGGATGAGGTTGTGCTAGGTTGACGACCAGCGTAAAATTTTCAATTCTAATGGCATGAATCCCTGCCATTTTGCTTGGTCCGGTCAGTTTGTTTTATTTATTTATTTTATAATTAAATATTTCAATTATTTCAAAAGAAGTTTTCAACATATAGTTTATGAATACGCCTTTCCCCATTCTACTTTCACACTTTATTCTCAAATCTCAAAGTTAAATGCTTTGCCTCTCCCAAAGGGGAAAGAAAAAGTATAGTATTGGCTTCCAGGCAGGGCTAAGCTAAAAGATTTCCATATGGCCGGCCTAGCCCGGCATGCCTGTGCCTCTAGATGCCAAAAAGCATGGACTCATCCACCAACAACTAGGTGAACGGCATTTGTCCATCTTTTTCAAAGCATGAATTTCTTTTAAGCTTGGCCACATGACATTCGCAACTATTTACTATTTCTATTCAGTTTTCGTGTAAATACTATGTTCCTCTTATGCATGAAAGGAGGAAAGGAAGAGAACCAATCAATTGAAGTTAATGGTTTTGGGGTTCCACTGTTGGATGTAGTCCATGCGATATATCCTTGAGGGTGTTGCCTCTCTCTCTCTCTCTCTCTCTCTCTCTCTCTCTCCCTCTCTCTCCATTGCTGTGGTTTTCTCCACTCTCTTACTACCTTCAACCTTATCTTAAAGATAAACTGGCACTGCTGAGATTTGAGCCTCCAACCTCCCCTTTGGGGAGGGAATTCCCCAGCCCCCACCTACTGGTGGTTGCCTTCACTCTTTATGGGACATTAAAGCATATTTAGTTTAGACTGTCACTTATTAGTAAAACCAATAATTTTAAGGTAGCAATAATAAGACAGGCAGGATTTGATCATCTATTGAAGGATCCTAGGGATAGAGAGTGATGGTGATGCACTTAGATCCAAGGTTGCTGAGTTCTTTTGTGTAGTGTGATCTAGGATGTTCGACACCTAGCTCTAAACTACTTAAAATTTACCTTCAAGGCTATACTTTGATTGTAGGTATTATGCAAGTTAAACATAACATCATTTTCTTCTCACACATCTATTTTGGTGAAGGCGCCTTCCCATAAACTACACAGCAAAAGAAGTTGAGAAATGGATTGAAGCACGCCGGAAAAATTTTCCCTCGAGGGCGAAACTTGCAAACGTTCGTTTTCTGATGTTTTTGCATTATCCATCATGATCTTCAGGTTCTAATCTGATGCTTTTCCATCATAGAAATTGGATAGAAGCAATGAAGAACATGGAGATGCAGATGATGCCAGATTGCATAGGGAGGTATTCTGACTTCTTTTTGCAGCTATATTCTTGTATTGATCAGAATGATAGGGGCATTTCCTTGTCTCCGTTTAAAGAGATTGGACCTCTTTGCATCACATGCGGAGTATATATTTGTTTTTTTTTTCAATAATAAATCATGATAAATTCATCAATTGTGGAATACACCTTACCTTTCATAACATAAGGAGTAAAAAGAAGCCTCATATTTTGATCATTTATGGCATTTGTATGCAGCAATTGAAGGAGATCCTCGCTAAACAGGCAGAGCTGGGAGTTCCAGTGGCTGAGCTACCTCCTGGATACCTTTCTGAAGGTGGGAATCAAGTCAGTGAACGATACAACAAAAAGCGGAACAAGAATAGGCATGGAAGAAGTAATAATGAGAATAAGTGGAACAACCAGAGACATGAGAGAGATAGTAGCGGGAGATATCCAAACGATCATGGTAAAAGAGGCAGACACAATCAAGACAACTGGCAATCCAAAAAGCAAAAGTTACAAGGCGATGTAGAAAACAGAACCATGCCTAGAAGGGAGCCTACACTTCTCCAGAAACTCCTAAGCAAAGACATACAGAGAGACAAGAGCAAGCTGCTCCAGGTGTTCCGCTTCATGGTGTTGAATGCGTTCTTCAAGGATTGGCCTGATAAACCATTGGAATATGCGGAAATATCAGTGAAGGACATGGAAGGTGACACCAGGATCATCAGCAAGAAGGATTCATCTAAGGAAATACTTGAGAATGCTGCTACTGTCAACCTTGCAGAAGTCAGAGTTGACGAAGCACAGGTTCCCAGAGATTCATATGCAGAAAAAGGTCCAGAAAGAAGCAAATGCTAGTGATGGTGATGACGGAATTGGCATGGAGACTGAAAACATAGGTAGAAAAGTATCTGCAAAATCAGAGGTGAGAGGTCACAGTTTAGGGAAAATATGATTTGGTGGGTTTGTTGTACACTTTGTTGCTGCTATTTTTGGTTTCAGTTTTACCTGGAAGGAAGCTACATCGAGTTCTGCTGTTCTCTCCCACCGAAGTAAAAGTCCCTAGATTGTTTTGTACGTCTTGCACTTGTAAATTTTGTATTACACAACGTATATAAATATACAATTTAAAGCAAATTGAGTAATCTATCATGAGGCTCTCTATGCATGACAATCATCTCATTCCAATCATACTACAAAACAAGTGTACAATCAGTATTATATGAATTTTATGTAGGGAAAAATTCGTAAGCAGAATAAAAAACGCTGCGCAGATGCATATTCTTCTCCTTTGCTTGTTTTTATCCGTCTCTTTTCCTTTTTCACAATTTTTTGATTTCCTAATTGGCTTGGTGCTGGAGCTAATGATGGGAGGGAATGTTTGGAGTATTTCAAAATTTCTATATAATTTATTTTAAGACTTCTCAAATAATGAATTAGGTATATTATTTAAATTATAAAGCATGTTCATTTAATTGTTTATCAATTACAATAATTTTCTTTAACTTCAAAAAATTATGCATAATTTTTAAAATCTTTTTATAAAAAAATTAAAAAATATAGATGAAATATAAATTATGAAATAATTATATTGTATAATGTTTATGTTTTACAAAATTATAAAATATAAAAAAAAATTTCAGAAAAGTTTCTGTTTAATAAGCATTCCCAAAAGTTTTTGAATTTTAAAATATTTTTAAAATAATATAAAAATTTATTTGAAATTGAAAAGTTAAATTAAAATTTAAAAAGCAGTGATATAGAACACCAACCATGTCTTCAACCCAGTTTCTTAAAAGACCGGTTCCCGACCCCCGCAGTGATCTGCCTTCGTCTTCTTTCTCTTTCAAAAGCAAAAAGAACGAGGAAAAACCAGGAACAAAAGAAAATGAAGGCAATCTCAATCCTGTTAATGGGCTGCGGCGGGGTAGGGCGGCAGCTTCTGCACCATATCGTCAACTGTCGATATCTCCACCTCAATCAGGCATGCACAAACATCTCTACCATTAGCGACTATAATGTTCTCTTAACCATCATCTGTTTTAACCCACTCGAATGAATCTATTCAGGGAGTTAGAATTCGGGTGATGGGGGTTTGTGACAGCCGGGCCCTTGTAGCAGTGAACGATCCATTTCTCACTGAGCTCACTGATGAATCCTTGTTGGAGCTCTGCCGAGCCAAGTCTTCTGGATCGCCTCTATCATCTCTCAGCTTTGGTGTGTCCAGCTCTGGCTTTGAATTTGTTTTCAATTCCTATAGGCATAGAGAGAGCTTAGTTCCTTGCAATAGAATGAAAAGGCTGAATTGTAGAATACCATTCTTGTTGGAACTTAGAAAATCATGATAATGTAGAAAATCATGATATTAAGAGTTTCTCTGTTATCAAAAAAGTTTCTAGCAGCTTTATTACTTCAACGATGAAGCTAGTCTTGAAGTAAATACTAGAAATGCCTTAATATTAAAGAAAGAACCGCAAGATATATGCCTGTAGGTATAACGTTCTGCAAAGCATTCTACTTGAGTCACCAGACACGAATTCAAAATACATGATGGTGATAGTTTATAATGTTTATTTCATGAAATATGGCAATCTAATGTCTTTTAGTGATTTGGCTACTTGGAAGCAGATAACTGCCATATCTTTGAGGATTCAGAGGTTATGGAGAAGGTAGTCGACATTGCTGGTCATCTTGGCAGGACACCTGGTTTGTCCGACCTTAGGGTCTTCTTGTTATGATGTCTATCATGTTCTTGAATTCTTGTTATGGACACATGCTTGTGAAATTGAGCTGCTTGACTAAATAGAAATTACTTCTGAAATTGTGTGCAGTTTCTATTTCAATTCTTGTTATTGCCACTAGCTTTGATCATTTGTTTTGTTCATTCCCTTTCCTCATTCTTGTAGGCCTAGCAGTAGTTGATTGTTCTGCAAGCTTAGAGACTGTACAGATACTGAAACAGGTTATTGATCTTGGTTGCTCTGTGGTCCTGGCAAACAAGAAGCCTCTTACATCTGATATTGTAAGTTGTTACATTAACAGGACGATATTGAATACAGAAGCCATTCTAGCATTTCACTGATGATTACTGTTTTTCCAATTTCTAGTAGCTTTGACACATAGTTCACGATGTAATATGGTCATATTTCTGTCCATGCAGGGAGATTATGCAAAGTTGACGTCACACTTTCGCCGCATACGATTTGAGTCAACGGTATAAGAAAAAACATACTTAACCATAAGGGACTAGTTATTTCTTCTATATGCTAACAATGGTTTTAGTGCTTCATTTTTAGCACAATAGTCTGCTAATGTTCTTGTTTTAGTGCTCTAAGTTAAATTTTCTGCCATCATTGATAGCACAATGGTGTCATAAACATTTTGAATCATATCTACATCATAAACCTCTATCATTGACAGGTTGGTGCTGGTCTTCCTGTTATAGCTTCTCTTGCACGAATGATTTCATCAGGAGATCCCATCTACCGCATTGTTGGAAGTCTAAGTGGTGGGTGAAACCTGATATATCATATGGTAGTTACCTTCTCTGTTGAAAATTTTGTTTTTATGAGCATCTATTCCTTCCAATATCAAGGTACACTGGGCTATGTTATGAGTGAACTTGAGGCCGGAAAACTAGTCAGTGAAGTTGTTCGAGCAGCTAAAGATCTTGGATACACTGAACCAGGTACATAATAAATTTTTCCAGAATTGTAACTGTAATCAAATTATATCAATTTGTATTAACCTGGGTTCTCATGTGTTTACTTCTAGGTGACAACCACTAAGGGAATTGTTACTTTAGTTATTTTCTATTTTCCCTTTGTGTTATGCTTTCTGAGCTGAGCATATACTTGTTCATACCTAGTGTTATTCAAGAATTGTCTATGGTATAAGGCAATGGAAAACTTTTGGCAAATTTTAACAAAAGGGCAGTATTTGTGTTAATACTAATACATTCTTCCTATTGAATGACATGACTTCTTTATTTTGTAATTTTTTATGGTTGTAATTTGTACAAATTACTTCTAATTTCAGAACTATTTATTTGGTATCTATTAGCATGATTTGAAGTTATTGGTACGATTGTGGTCACCAAAGATCAAAGGCAAGACTAGAGAAATAGTTACATATGTATTGCCTCCTAATAATAAATTGGTCTGGATTTTGGTTTTCCAAGGAAGAAGCTTCATATTTTAGAATAAGTTTCTGATATATGGAATAATCTTTGCATGTCGCAAATATGACGAAGTTAGAAACAGAAAGGTTTCCTTTAAATTAGTACTAATATAAAGTGAAGATCATTTGTTCATATAAAATATACGGAAATTTACACTGAGCTTTAGTTTCACCTAAATATTGATATGTAAACATCTGAGTGAAGAGAGAATTTAGAGGCACACACAATTAGTATAATCCCAAATCATATAAAGATCTCTGAATAATACAAGTAGAAAGTAAGTAAACCTGAATATTGATATGTAAACTTGATGTTTCAAGTAATACAAATGGACACAGCATTCAATCAAGTAACTTGTATTCTGTTCTTATATTTCCTTTCTTGTTTGGTCTTTCAGAGATTTAATGAAATTAATAGTATACGCTACTTTTTAACAGATCCTCGAGATGATCTTGGTGGTATGGATGTAGCAAGGAAGGTTTACACTCTACATCTGTCTAAATTATCTATCAACACCACATCATATCAGTAAATGCTAATTTCTGGCTACTATTATCTACATCTTAGTATATACACTTGCCAATCTCATAAACCTTTTTTAATTCATTGTTTTTTTTTGTGCTGTGCGTACCCCGATGTTAAAAGTTTCATGCATTCTAGGATTAATGGATATGGAGAGTCACTTGCATGGCTTATGTTATTACTGCCACTAAAGATTATTACATTTTTAAGTTCAAAGATAAGCTTTCATGTTTATGTGGAACAGGCCTTGATTTTGGCTCGGGTTCTTGGGCAGCAAATCGAAATGGCTGATATATTGGTTTGTGAAATACAAAGATAAGCCTTGCTATCGATTCTTTGGATTAACAATGAAGCTTCAAACTTTGATATACAAGACCCAAATTGAATTTGTGAAGTGACTGATTCTTGAAATAAGAAAATAAAAGTTCTTATTCTAACTCATTCCTTCCTGTGACCTTTTCAGGTGGAAAGTTTATATCCAGTTGCTTTAGGACCTAGTTCACTGACCATAGAAGAATTCCTTAAGAATGGACTCCCGAAGATTGATAACGAAGTAGAAGAAAGGATCAAAGGAGCTGCTTCTAGAGGGAAAGTTCTTCGCTATGTTTGTGTTATCGAGGGCTCAAGGTAATAATTTCTTTGTCTTGACAAAATAATGCGTTTGCGATTTAAGCCTTTTTTCCAAAAGAAATGCAAGTTACGATTGTTCTCATTTTGTCAGGTTTTGGTACCATGTTGGTTTATTCATGTAGAAATTCTACTCCACCAGATAAGTTGTGTAAATAAGGAGTGGATAAGAAATGCATATTAAACACAAAACCACGCAGTTCCCTAATAGATACATTGAGTGATATGCTTTTTTTGTTTTTTTGTTTTTCCCATTTTTCCTATCATTTTAATTTATGCAATTACATTGCCTATGCAGAATGTTGAAACTTTTATAATAACACATGTAATAAGGCTCTATCTGTCTTAACCTTCTGTCTGACTGTCTGCTATTGTAATGAGTATTTGCACGACTGTAGTAACAACATAGGAATATTGCCGCTATATTTATCATCAACATTATTTTCTGTTATAAGCATTTTGACCCATAACTGATGTAGGCAAACTTCAATATCAAGACTCATTAGGTATGCAGTTCTGAGAGGTTATTGAAAAATCTATCATCGACTGAAGGCTGTATTATTACTTAAAATTAAGAATCCAGAATGGTTATGAAGGATGAATTACTTGGAAAATCTGCCGCTTGGATGAAGGCGTTTTAAATTGTGAAGTGATCCTAATAACACATGTTCCAGTTAAAGTCTCTGCTTGGAAACTTGAGCGAAAAGTGTCGGAAACAAAACCTATCACATTTGTGTTATTTTGTTAACTCTTTGATAAGCTCCATACTGATGATGTGTATTTGCAAACTTGTGGCCGCTCTTTTATAGATGTCAGGTTGGACTACGAGAGCTTCCTAAAGATTCTGCACTAGGGAGGTTGAGAGGCAGTGACAATGTGGTGAGCGGTGTTAATATATTTGCTTTTCCTTCCATTAACTTCCAAACCATGGGAGTCAAAGCTTATGATTCCTTGTTCAAATAATCACGATAGTATTTGCTATTGCTTATTGAGGACTTTGAAACTGCGTTTCGGAGAACAATCCGTCTTTGCCATTTTTTGTGAATTTAGTAACTATATAAGATTTTCCAGTACCTATGTCATAGAAGTTTGCTATTTTCAGGTGGAAGTTTACAGCAGATGCTACAAGGAGTCACCTCTGGTCATCCAGGGAGCAGGAGCAGGGAATGATACTACAGCTGCGGGCGTCCTTGCTGACATTGTTGATCTGCAGGACCTTTTCTAGTTTGCTTAATGTTTTCCTCCAAGGACAAGAGTGCGTAAGCATGTAAGCTTATCCCCGGGGAACTTAAGATGGCAATTTTTTTATTGATCGTAGATCGGTGTATTCATGATGTGAAAGGATCATGATGTAGTAGTTTTTTATAAAGTCAGGATACAAGCATATTTCCCCAAAAATTTGAATGTGATATAGGATGCTTGGTGAACCCACAACTATCTTTAAATTCTTCAAAATTTTGAACATATTTGAATGCGCATTCTATATAATGTATAATTTAAGCATTAGAGTTATCTTCTTTTTACTTTTGGTGTTTTAAGCAATTCTATCTTACATAGATGTGCTTTTTTGAATGCCTAAAACGTATAAAGCTTACCGTTCGTATTGAAGAACCGAGTATCCAATATTACAAAATATTTTATTGATATTGACTTAATTAACCTGGGTAATGCGGGAGGTTAATGCTAGTAATCGAATTAAATCAAGCTTGGCACATAATGACCTTTGTGGTATATACTTTCCAAGATATAAAATGAACAAAATTATACATATAATTGTACAAAGGTGATGTTTCTTTACATGCCATGTTACACTTCCGTCTCGCCATGTACAATGGTAATCTATTTATACACGTATATGATACTTACACCTCATCAGGTTTTCCAGTTCATGCTGCGTTTGGGATTGCATTCCAAATACAACTTTTTAACTTTTTTTTTCATTTTATATTTTTGAATACATATTTTATAAATATTTAGAAAATTTATTTAAAAAGTTAAAATATATAGAAAAATTTTACGTAGTGAGATCTTTTTATTGTATATTTTTATTATTTTTTAAAAATAAAAAAAATAAAACTTATTTTTTAAAAAAAATAAAAATATTTTTTATTTTAAAAAATTTTATTTTATAAGCAATCCTAAACGCATCCTATGATTTTGAGAGAAACAGGTGATGTTTGGAATTGCTGAAAAAACAAAACTAAAAAAAAAATCAGAAATTTTTTCATAGCTTAAGAAAAAGCTTATTAGTATAATAATTTTATGATGGACGATTTTAACAATGCTCTTCAAATATTTGAAAAATCTTTCTACAGTACTGCATATGACTTTTTCGGATTTGAAAAGTCCATAAGCTATCCGCCAAGGGCGTGCTTACTATCATCCCAACTCCACTTTTTTTAAACTACTTTTAATATAAAATAAATAACATTTATTCATTTTTAAAATTTACTAATATAAATTAATATAAAATGTATTTTTTATTAAAAACTTTTAATTTAATTTTTAAATTAATTTTCTAAAAATTCAAATTTATTGAATTTACTCCTTACATAAACACGCCCTATGCCATGTCAAACATGGCTATAAACGCGGGACGACCTTAGATAGCCAAAAGGCAAAGGCTTTCAACTAAGAGTGATACTATATGATCCGATACGAAAATTTAATTCGAAATCGGCCAATTTAGAACGAATTAGAGTTGAAAATTTTGACCAATAAAAATATATGAATTAGGTTGGTGTTGAAAAAATTTGACCCGATTATTAAATAGGTCGATTCAGGTCGATGCAAAATTAACCTACCAATCTGAATTATCACTTTTTGAAGGAATAATTCTTTTCTAATTTTTTTCTTACTGTATAATAAAATTTGGTAATAAAAAATAAAATTATAGTAATTTATAAAATTTTAATATTATATTATATTTATGATTAATTATTTACTTTCATATTTTAGTAAAATAGTATAAGATGAGAATTATAATATCACAGAAAGTAGTACTATATAGGTGTTTCTTTAATGATGAATTTGATTTTGTAGAAAGATTGTTATCAAAATTTTATCAACTAGCTATATTATCAAAATTTTTATTAAAAATATTACTATGTATTTATAATCATAAAATTCCAGTTATAAATACATATTTTCAAGAAATAAAAATAAAAATATTTTTAGAACATTCTAAGGACCGATGAAGATGCTAATACATACATATTTTGATAGACACTCAGCAGATCTCTTCACTAAATACATCGTACAGATTCATTCCAACTAATTTTATAATTTTTCACTCAAATTTAAAAGTATAGAATAAAATTTAAAAATTTTAATTATTAAATATATCAATCCGAATTTAACCAGATTATAAATAAGTTGGCTTAAAATCGATAATTTTGACTTTTATAAATTTATAAGTTGAGTTAGGATTGAAAGAATTTAATTTGATTATTCAATAGATGGATTCAAAATTTATCTATTAATTCAATTGCCATACCTAAGTATAACTGTCATCTCAAAGTTAGCTTTGGTATGAAGATCTTGTAAATTAAAGAGAGTCAGTTATGTACATACTACACAGAGTTTGAAACTAGGAACAAGTGGTGTTACTACTACTAGTTCGTGTTTTGTAGTACTTTTGGAGACTCTGGGTGATAACTCAATTGACGCCAATAGATATTTAAAATAGTATATGATGATATTATATTTTTGTAAAATCTTAGTAAACGAGAATGCTTTTGAATTACAAGTTTTTGGTTGCATTTTCTGAAATTTGAGAAATTTATGAAACTATTAGGACTTGTATTTCTACTTTCCTAAAAAGTCTTTTTTGGTTCTTGAAATGACAGTGTGCGTTTGGCTAAATTTTTCTTAGCATTTAAAAAAAAAGTTTTATTTTATATTTTTAATAAATTTTTATAATATTTTATAAAATTTATTAAAACTTTAGAAAGTATGAAAAAATTTTACGTTGTACAATTTTATATTGCTATTTTTATTTTTTGATTAAAAAAATAAATCTTGTTTTCAAAATAGAATGAAAATATATTATATTTTAGAATTTTTTTTTGTAAACACTCCGAAAACTACTCCTTACAAGATATTTGAGAGTGCTACAGAACAAAATTTTTTTTTTAATAGAATTTATTTTAAATTTTTTTGAAAAATAAGTTTTATTTTTTTATTTCAAACAAATAATAAATATTATACATATAAGTTTAATTACTACATACAATTTGTGTACTTTCTAATTTTTAAAAAATAACATTAATATTTTTATCTTAAACAAAATAATAAAATTATATATATAAAGATTGCACTATATACAATTTATATGTACTTTCCAAATTTATAAAAATTTTCAAATATTATAAAAAATTTATTGATAAATATTATAAAGATTGCGAACACCCCCTAATCAATTATGAACCTACAGAAAACAAGAATGCTTCATTCTCCCTTGACTTCGGAAACAATAGCTAGTAAATGCCGGATTTAAAATTTGGCAGCAAACACAACTTTTTATAATATATAAAGAATGTTTGAAAGTGTTTTTAAATGAATATTTTTTAAAATAAAAAATATTTTTATTCTTTTTTAATAAATAAGTTTTATTTTTTTATGTTAAAAAAATTAATAAGTAATAAGTATACAATTTTTATAATTTTAAAATTTTAAATAAATTCTATAAATATTATATAAATTTATTTAAAAATAAAAAATAAAAAATTTTAAAAATTAAAAAGAAATTTTGGGGAACTGCCAGACGCCCCTTACTTCAAATGATCACTAAGGACATGTTTACGACTTTACATCAAACATAAACTTATTTCAATAAAAAAATTTCACTTTCAATTTAATTTCAAAAAGTAAAATAAATCAAAAAATAAACTCATTGTTTTTCAATCTAAAATTCAATTTTAAAAATTTGAATTTTTAAAAAAAAATTTTAATTCTAAATTTACTTTTATATAAAATAAAAATAAATTTTCATTTTAAATTAACTTATTTTCAATCTTTAAATTTATTTTTTATAAATTTATTTTAAAAAAGTGTGTTTAAAATTAAGTAAACGGCCATAAGTGTTTGTTAAATTGTATCGCCACATCCTAATCAAACACCACGTCCCTCCATGTAATACCCACTCTGACAACCCCAATGATTACCAAATCCACACAATCACGCCGGATCTAGCCGACGGCGATGAGATTTCAGCAATGATAACAGCGGTGATAGTTGTTTCAATTGAAGGTTATATTTGAGAGACATTAACGTGGAGTAGTAGTGATGACCGGAGGCAGGACCGCAGCGACCGGTCATCACCGCTCAACAAAATAAAAGGCGTTGAAATCACGTTGATTAAATATAGATATAATTACTATGCGTAAATTTCAAACTAGTTATTAATTATCTTTGAACTTAAGAAATGAATTTGGTCAAATCCACCTTTGCTCCTAACAATTACTTGCATATTAATAGTTTTGTCTTTTTAATGCAGTGCATCTCTTCTGTTAATCAACGACTCTTTACAAATAATTGCAAACTAAAAGTTAAAAAAAAGTATTCAGCACTCAATTAAGGAAAATAACATATTTAATGTTATTTAATCTACAAGATGATGCTTGATAATTTTTATGCATGTCCATACTCTATAAAATATTCTTCAACATATTATCTTATTTTATGTGCTTGATTATCTATTTGTCACAATACACGAAACATAGATGTATAAGTCCTGGACTATGGTTGTTATAAATTTCACAATAAAATTATTTCATTATATCATAACTGTATTGATTATAGCCAAAAAGTTATGATTTAAACTTAAAATGGAGTTACACTTGTTAAGCCATTTTATTATAGATTTTGATAATTAATATTTAAATTTACATCTCCAAATAGTTTACAGATTCGAACTGGTTGGATTCGAATTGCAATCCGCGTCCATGGGTCCCGGATTGATCCTGTTCAACTATTAGTTTCGGCAATTTTAAGTTTACTGCACTCTGCACAACCAATCTCTTCAAGCTTACAAATTGTACGAAGAAATCACAACAACGAAAACATGAGGGAGGCTCAAATTCATATTTTAATCGATCATCGAGATTTAAAAATGCTCTCCGCTCCAAAAATATTATTACCCATCTAAAGCTTCCTCTCTTTACATGCATTTTCTGATTACATTAGCAGCAGTGATTGCCATTAACAGACCTATTGCCACCCTTACTGTCTTATCATGTACTTTGAGAAACAGTGTAAAGTCGAAAAGAAAGAACAAAAAATAGTCTAACAAATTTAGTACTGTCTCAACATTTCAGCATTGTTCGACAACCAAACAACCCGTCTAACAAACACTTGGTCCAAAACAACCAATACAACACTAATATACTATAAAACCAATACACAAAACCAAAACACCATAAAATTGATATATTATAAAACTAATGTATGATACAACCAATACACTATAAAACAACTGATAAAATCAATACACCATAACACAAACTAAATCAATCAAAAAAATAAAAAAATAAAGAAAATTGATCAAAGAAAAATCAAGAGTTGATTAGGAATCGGCTAGGAGGGAGATGCAATATTTTATAGAGGATATGAAGAGGAGCCAAAATTAAGACCGAAGACAAGAGACGAAAAGGAGCAGCTGCCTCTCGCTAGGCTGTGGGGTCGTAGATAAGCAGGTGACGAAATCGAAACCAAAGACGGGATACGAAGAGGACCCATAACCTCTCTATCGAAATAGAAGCTGTAGTCGAACAAGTGGCGAAATATCGAGATGGGAGATGAAAGACGAAGAGGAGTAGAGAGCAGCGCCGGAGAAATGAGAATCGAGGCGAAGAGCAGATTAACAGAGAGCAACGAGAACACTGGAGAGTGATTGAGCCAATCGCCGATAGGGAGAATTGCAGCGTTGAGAGAGATGAAGACAAGTAGAGAGCAGTGCCAGGAGAAATGAGAATAGGAGATAAAGAGCAAATCAACAGAGGGCAGCGGAAACGTTGGAGAGTGATCGAGCCAATCGCGGGCAAGGAAACTCGCAGCTGCGGGAGAGATGAAGACGAGTAAAGAGTAGCGCTGGGAGAAATGAGAATTGGAGATGAAGAGCAAATCAATAGAGACCAGCAAAGACGCGGGAGATTGATCGACATTAGTTGAGCGTAGATAGTCAGAGATTGGCAGAAAATTTAGGTGGTGCCGTTCGGCAGGGAGAGCTGCTTGATTTCGAGTGAGTTCAACACGGAATGAGCTATTGAGTCTGATTTTGTTTTTATTTCATTCTTGAGTTGACTTATCTAGGTGGCTTGACGGTTCTTTAATAGACCAGTGTAGGGCGATTTGGGTCAAATAGATTGGCAGAATATTAGATTAATTTGTAGATTCGAACATATCTGTGTTCCGAATTGACAGTTTTTGAATTGATTCGGGCGATCCGATCTGAATATGCCAAATAGGATGTCCAATTAATTATATAGCTTATTAGCATAGGAAATAATTTGCTTTGACTACAATAAGACCAAAATTAGATTAATAAAGATACAATTAAGTTTAAAACAAGATCCTATTGCAAGCCAAGTGATAGCTATGATTTATAGGTATAATTGTTGTAAAAATTAGACCGATCCATCTTGGTCTATCCGAAAATCGTCGACCCATAGTATAAATCGGTCCAGATTACTAATAAAATCGTCTATACAATCGACCCGCTTCAACTCACTCCAAATCGCTTTAATCCGGTCGATCCGCTCGCACGGATCAAAACGGGTTAAATTAAATTTAAAAAAATTTTAAATTTGTAATATATTGAAAAATAATATGTAATTTAGATTTTGCATTTGAATATGATAATATAAAAAAATAAATTTGTTATGTTTAACTTGTAAATATTTATTATTAGTAATTTTTTAATTTTTATATTGTTAATTCTATTTAATTGTAAGAAAAATAATAAGATTATTTTAAAGCAAAAAATTTCTTTTGAAATTTATTATTTAAATATTTTTTTTTGTATTTTTTATTAGTTTTTTTTTCTATGCCTTTTAATAAAAAAAGAAAGCCTTCTCACTGCTGTCAATGCTTTAGTATTTTTGATATTACGGTCAACTCGTGACTTGTTGATCCGAATAGTATTTCGGTTCAATATCTGATCCGATTTTTACAACTATAACTGGTACGGTTATAAGACACACGATAGAGAGCGACAAATCAACAAAACGATATTCACAAAATATACATTGTATGTTTTTTTTATAGAACATTATTTTTTAAATGTTTTGGTATAATTCTAATACATACTAAATTATGTTTACGATGACTTCATATATTAAGAATCGTATTAATAGCGATGGAAAAATAAAAGCAATCAACATTATATTAGAAAAAGAAAAGAAAAAAGAAGAAAATGATAGTATATTAAAGAGCAGAGAATTCAACATTAAAGAAAAGAAAATAACTTCCAAGAAATTAAAAACAACTGAAAATAGAATAAAACTAAAATGAAAGAACAAATAAATCAAACATACAAAAACATAAACAATAAGAAAACAGAAAGAAAGGAGAAGAAGGAAGGAGAAAGAAAACAGAAAAGAATAAGAAGACGATAAGAATAAAAATGCAAAGAGAAAAAAAATTTAGGTGATGAACACCCTAATTCGGATAATAAATCGGACAGAATCGAGTAGCTTTTGAGCCGAACGAGAACTAGTGCGGTGATTCTGAGTAGATTAATTTTGTGGATTTTGAAAGCCGTAATTGAAAATTGATATCAATGGTCTGTGTAGTTATTATTCAAAATCATACCATCTTACCTATTTTTTATAAACTATAAGATATATCGTTGTTCAAGCATCTGAAAAATTGATAATTTCTTCATTCACTTTCTATTTAAATTTGTAGTATGCTAATTAGAGCGGTGCACTTAATTAATTTGTGGAGGATGAACATTCTTACATAGCTAAGCATTTAAACAATTATATATTGTTGCTATCATGGCCATCTATAAAACCGGATCGAAGCGAAGCCGCTTTAGAATCGTCAGTCGTGTTTTTCTTATCTTCTTTAATCTTTGCTCTCAATACCAATGCCCTGTTGTTACTTTAGCTTTTTGTCCTTTTAGAGTGATTGCAGGATAAACGCATATATACATTCTTCACATGGAAGGTAAATCTTTTCTGTTTTTTTTTCCTGAAGCATATAATCATATATATTGTGTGCATGGTCTTTATACTCAAAAGTAATTGTACTTAAATTTGAATACATATTTTCTTTCTCTCTTTTTCTCTCTCTCGTAGTTATCCCAAGCTTAGTGTGCTCAAAGCAAGCACCGACACATTCGAGGATATTTTGCAACTTTGAAGAAGCTACCGGAGATGGGAATCAAACGGAAAGTCTTGTCTCAGGATTCAGTAGGATTCGTAAACGAGGGCGAGCATAGATTAAGGTAACAACATATATTAGACAATTATTCAACTTGTTCATATTGCAAATATGATTAAAAGTAAAAACAGAATGTTTGCTGATAATTTGTTTAATTTATCCGTCATGCATTTTGTATAAGTTACTTTCCTTTGAATAACCCCTCAGAGGAGAGACTGACCAAGATTTACCTGTTCTATTACGTACTGAAAAATCCCTAACTCCATTTGTATTCGTCCATACATTCGATCGCTCGACATATTATTATATCAAATTAGTTTCTAGGACAGTTACATAAGTTGAGCACGATATCGAAGCTCGTTAACTAATACAGAACCCTAAATGATTGAACTTGTTTATGTAATAAACTAGTATTAAGGGCTGTTTGGCAGATGGTTCCGCTCTATTTCATTTCATTTCTTTTCATTCATATTTTTAAATAAATTTTTTATAATATTTATTTAAAACATTACAAATTATAAAAATTTTTACTTTTTATTTATTTTATTAATTTTTTAAAAAAATTAAACTCATTTTTCAAAATAAAATAAAAATATGATTCGTTTTAAAAAAATCTTTTTTTGTAAGCACTCCTAAATAGTCCCTAGTACTTTCATGGATTGAAACGAAGACGACATAATAAGCAGGTAATGTATAATAAGCTTTTGCAACTCTTCACACTCCTAAAAGGTTTTGTGTTTCGTCAAAGCTTGATCAGTGCAATGAACCAAGAAAGTAATATAAGTGAATACCTAGATATCTATTCCGCGCCTTTGAGTATCTTGCTCGAGCAAATTGTTTCTTAGCCAAACTTGTTTCCCACATCAATTTCATAATTTTTTTAGTTTGTATAACGTGACCTTGTTAAGAATATAAACGTGATTACAGGAATCAATTTACCTCAAAAATAAAAAAGTAAGAAATTTAGAATATGCAAATCCGTATTCCTCTTTACAGTAGCAGCATATAAGTATGCAAATGCAATATTGTAACGGATTGTTCTAACTGGTATTGTCAGTTTTAGGTATAATAATACTTATAATGAAATCTTTGGAAGTCTAATGTAGTTTGATGTGCCGTTTATTATTTGTGTTAAAAGAATTTTTGTTTTGCCAGATTTGGAGTTGATCCTTCTATAGCTGGCAAAACCCTTCCACTAAAATCAGAATTAATAAGCGAATTTAAGATTGTTATTATCATAACACATCTGTTCATTATATGAAATTAACTTAAGTTGAAACTTAATTTTGTTTTATATCTGTAACTTCGATTTAAATTTAAACACATTTTAAACTAAGTTCACAAATTATCGAAACGTACACAGCAAACCATATAATGACTAGGGCAAGCGGATCAAATCTGTAATACACAATCATATCTTGAGTCATTAAGAGGTTATTAATTCAGAACAGTGTATGTATACTCGTCTCTGAAACAACAATGAAATGTTATATGAAATTTTAAATGTTTAAAGAAAAAAATTTTCTAAAGAGAAGAAAAAGAGAAAGAAAGGTTTTAGAAGGAGATTGGGAGATTGTTTTGTTGTGAAGGTTTGAGTCTCTCTTTATTTGTCTATCCATCTGGATTTTGTTGCTTGCTTGAATTCATTCTGTCTCGTATTTCACTGTTTTCATTTTTCTATTAATGGTCACTTGTGGGAGTCTTGTTTGAGTGAATTTACCAGAAGTTTCAGTCTCGAGTTGATACGTACGAAATCTTGGTTTGGAATGATGGTGTTGGAGAAGGGATACCATTAAGAGCAATTCAAACATGATTTATTTTGTTTTCTCAAATATATCTTATTTGCAGTTACAAAACTTCTCCTTTGTTGATGAGAAGCCTTCTATTCCTTTTAGCAACTTTGTTTTGGTCAGATTCGCGTTCATCTAAAGCTGCAATTTGATTAATTTCTAGCTTATGTTATAGGTTTTAGTTAAAATTAACCTTGTTCCTATTACAGATTACTTATTAGTTTGGTTTTATGTATGTATTGTTCCATAATAACAGCTTTCTTCCTCTAGATTATGAAAATAAGATCTATCTATTCCGCTGCAAGTCATGATATATAGATGGTCCTTCATAGGGTTCAGAGAACAAGTTCAGATGAGAAGAAGTTCAGAGTTTTGCCATTTTTACTTGTTTGTGATATTAGTATGGTAGATGTAAGTTAGCATATTATGCATGTATGACGACAGGATTAGGCTGATTAGATTGTTTCTGTTATGAAACAAACATGCTGCAAATCTACCGAAATTGTCCTCGTGCTTTTGAAAAGAAAATAAATATGGCCATTTCAATTTATTTGTTTCGGCTACGAGCATATATACATGCTGCACTTCTGTATGCTTATTTTGAGTTGTTAATTCTTTGGAGATTATCCTAATCTTCCTATTGCTTATGCTGTAATTCTTTTGCAGGACAACCCCATTCTCAAGTCAGAGTCAAAATGATGAACTCTATGTTCAATGATGGGGACGCAACTGGACAAGGCCACCCTTCGAGTTCTCATGAAATGAATCCTGAAGCTGGGCCTGGATATCGTCGGCAAGCAGTGGCTGAACCAAATGTAGCGGAAGAACCTCAGGATCTTCCACAAGAAGGCCTAGGCGGCACGAATCTGTTTGGTATAGAAGAGGTTGACAATGGGAACAAGAAAATAGAGGAGCTCAAGCGTCTGATATGGTGGGACAACTTGAGGCTGAGGCGGCTCAAGGAGGAGCAAAACCAAGGGAAGAACAAGGAGCCAGTAGAAGGGGGGAAAATGAAGCAAACTGAGGAGCAGGCACGGAGGAAGAAAATGTCGAGGGCGCAAGATGCAGTCCTCAAGTATATGCTCAAGATGACAGAGATCTGCAAAGCTCAGGGATTCGTATACGGGATCATCACTGAGAAAGGCAAGGCAGTGAGCGGCTCCTCTGACAATCTCCGCGCCTGGTGGAAAGAAAGGGTACGCTTTGACCACAATGGACCTACTGCTATTGCCATGTATGACGCTGAGCATTGTGCCTCTGCCTCGGGCAACACTGAAGCAGATTCTGGATCTACGGCTGCATATAACCTCATTGAGCTTCAAGATGCTATTTTGGGCTCTCTTCTTTCTTCTTTGATGCAGTACTGCGATCCGCCTCAGAGAAAGTATCCCTTGGAGAAGGGAGTTGCGCCGCCATGGTGGCCCACCGGTGAGGAGGAATGGTGGGTTGATCTAGACATTCTTAAGAAGCTAGGACCACCACCTTACAAGAAGCCTCATGATTTAAAGAAGGCATGGAAGGTGGGTGTTCTGATTGCTGTGCTAAAACACCTGATGCCCGACGTTCAGAAAATCGAGAGGCTTGTAAGACAATCAAAAAGCTTGCAAGATAAAATGACTGCAAGAGAGAGCACAATTTGGTGGGGTTTTGTCAAGCAGGAGAAGAAACTCTATGTACAAATTCATCCTGACCCTTGCCTTCCTCCATCAACAGGCGATAGTACCATTGGCACTCTCTCTTTCAATGGCAGTTGCAGTGACTGCAATGTCGAAGGCCTCAATCTTCCCCAACGTACAGGTATCGAGCAGAGCCAGGTTCCAGAAGGGAGTGTTTCCTACATGGGAGGGCGAGCAGTTGAAAGATCCGAGATAGCTCTGGTTTGGCCTATGATGGCAGAAGAAGGGAACATGGACTCCATCCAGTTGAAGGCAGCTGAAATTGGTCCTGAAGCATCAACAAGCAATAGCATCTTTACTTGTGTGTCTAGGCAATGCATTCATCATGATGCGCGGTTTGGGTTTCACGATCTTGAGGCTAGAAACAAGCACTTATATTCATGCCCGTTTCGCTCTCAGTTTCATCTTCAGATGGGAGATAGCAGGCCATCTTTTCTGTCCATGCTAAATGATCAACAGAACCAAAGACTTCCTGGTGCAAATCGGAATCCTATGAGTACTCCCACTTACATGAGGATGCCAGAGTTGGTAACTGATCTCATTTTGTATGACAGAAGAGCAAGCTTCGCTAGTACAGTCCACGTCGGTCAGTACTACCCTGGCAATGTCAATCTACAAGTGAACACTCCTCAACCAGGCATCATGAGGCAAGGCGACACGTTTGGGCCAGCTCTTGGAATGAGAAGCAGCAATGCATTTGAAGTTGGTAGCAGCTCTGCAGGGCAACATCCGCAAACTGGTTTCCATCAAAACCTGCGCTTTGAGCAACCATCATTCAACAACCAGATCAATGATGCGAGTGCAAATTTCTACTCTGCCTCGTTCCAAACTGATCAGAATCGGGGTGGTGCAAACTGGCCTCCCAACATCAACATTGCCTCTGCATTTAAAGGTGGTCAGCAGCAGCATGCCTCAGGCTTCAACAACGTTCCTTCCTCCTTTCATGGTGGGCAGCAGCAGGATAATTCAAATTGTCCGTCCCAAAAACAATGAGATCAACATATTAGGCTTCGAATTATCCTGAAAATACATGCCAGAATCTGAGGGGCAATTCAGAATGAGAGACTTCGAATTATCCTGAAAATAGAAAAGATGCCAGAGTTTGTGAGATCATTCATGGGATTAACATAGAAGACTTAGAAATACCTTTGAAAATAAAACCAAGAAAATGTCAGAGTTTTAGAGATCACTCTTGTATTGCTTTTGTAAGCTTATTGTTGAAAGTGAGTAACAGGCAGTCCCGATTTGTGTCCTGTTTCTTGTAGCGTTATTTCCTTTTCAACCAATTAAGCTTTCGAATGTTTGATCTGTTCATAGTTACTGATCTCCTACAAGTTCCTTGGATGTTCCTGTCTTTTGGACAATTGTTGGTGTCTTAGAGTATGATACTTGCGCGAAGAAATGCAATTACACATTTTTACTACTATCGGAGTGTTTTCTAAGTACGCCCGAGAACAGTATTGCAAACAAAAAGAGAAAACTCCAGGTTTTTTCTAAAACTATAACAATATTATTTGAGAATATTGAAAAAGTTACAGGAGTTTATCAGCTAAAATATTACACTTCAGCAGCGATTACATTAACAGCCATGCTGATCCAATCACCATGGTTATACACTTCAAATTAGCATCAATTTTGTTGAAAATACCGAGTATGGCTGTCGATAAACACAGCAAATATATAAAGCACATTCAAAAATCTTGCATGAACAGTACGAGAATTAGACAAAAATAAGACAAACACAAAAAATAAGATAAACTAGCCTTCGAAAAAATCATTAAGCAAAGTAATTACAAATTTTTATGTTACACTTTAAGTATAAACTTTCATTAGAATACTTTCTATCTCTCACACTTGATATTGTGAAAATCACATAACCAAAAATATATTTTTTCCTATCCAAATCACCTGCGTAGTCTGCATCAACAAATCTTTTGACAACAAAGTTATATTTTCTGTAACACAATACAACATTCAAGTTTTCTTTCACATACCGAAGGATTTTTTTCATCGCCTTCCAATGCTCAATATTAGGACATGTCATGAATCTACTTATCACTCCTACTATATGTGCAATGTCAGGTTAAGTATAAATTATGGCATCATTAGACTTTCCACCGTTGATATATATAGTACCGGAGATATCTTTACTCTCTTTTACTACTAGTTAGGGAATAATAAACAGGATAGTTTGAGACTAATATAGAGTTAGGTAGACATCAACTTACCACTGTATATGTTGAATCATTTTAATACTTTTCTCAAATAATTAGCCTGAGACAGCAGAATTTTTGAATTGCATCTATCTCGTCATATTTGAATCCTCAATATTCTGTTTGCTAGTTCCAAGTTTTTTGTATCGAATTTACTAGCCAGTTAAGCCTTCAATTATTGGATGCGATCCATACTTGGACCTGCTATAAGCATATCATCCATATATAGCAGCAATATGACAAACTCACTTTTCTCCAAATCTCTTTATGTACTCATAAGAGTCTAAGACAAATTTGCTGTATCCAAAACTCTCGATACAAGAATCAAATATCTTATATCAATACCGTGGTATTTATTTCAACACATAAAGAGATTTGGCTAACCGACAAACCAGTTCCTCACTGTCTTTCATGGCAAAGCTTTCTAATTAGACCATATATATCTCCTTTTCGAACTTCTCATGCAAGAACGATGTTTTCACATCGAGCTGTTCAAAATGTAGATCTGATGATGCACGTAGCATTAAGACCAAACGAATAGTTGTCAAATGCACAAATAGAAAGAATATCTTACTAAAGTCGATCCCTTCCTTCTGTGTGTAGCGTTTCACCATAAGCCGAGCACGATACCATTCTACTTGATCATTACTGCTTCGCTTGATCTTGTATATCCATTTGTTCCCAATAGCCTTACGGCCTTGGGGCGGAGGGACTAGCTCCCATGTCCTATTTTTATGAAGCGTTTCAAGTTCTTACTATATAGCTTCCATCTATAGAGACACATCTGAACTCTCCAGTGCTTATTTGAAAGAAGATGACTCTTCTTCCTATATGAATAAACAGTATGTAGATTGAAATGATTACATAAAATAGTCCTCACACATTTCAGGTGTCTTTTTTTTACGAGTTGAATGCCTAATGGACGTAAGCCTGAAACTCTATTCTCTTTTATGTGCTCATCCACTGATACATAATCCAAAATTAGGGTCGCATTTTCTATCATTCTCCTCCAGTACTAATATGATGATTACTGGGAGTGATGCCTCCTCCTTTGCATCATCGCCATCGGCCATTCTTAGTAACTAGTTATCCACAAATATGATATTTTTGCTGAAAAGTAAACTTATGGACAGTGGGATCCTAAAAGCGATAACCCAAAATATCTTAGATATACCTCAGGAATAGGCATCTCCTGAACTTCAGATTCAGTTTAGTTCTTTTCTAAACATTATACATCACATACACTGAACAACCAAAAATATATAAACGAGAATAATCAATAGTGGTACCAATCCACAATTCTATTAAAATTTTCAAATCAATAGCAGTAAAAGAAATACGATTTAACACATAGCAATTAGTTTTGACTGCTTCTGTCCAAATACTATGTGGCAGACCAGTCCTTTGTAGCATAGCTCATACCTGTTCAGCTAGTGTTCGATTGAATCGCTCCACTACTCCATTTTGTTGAGACGTGTAAGTCACCGTTGACTGTCTTTTGATCCCTTCTTGTGCCAAGAAAGTAACAAACTCCACACTATTGTATTCTCCACCATTGTCCGATCTAAGCCACTTGATCCTGCTGCTGAATCAAGTTTCACCCAAGCTTTGAAGAACTTGAACACCTCAAAGACCTCCAACTTCCTTCTGATTGGGAACACCTAATTTTTCCTGAAAAAATCATCAGTAAATGAAAAAAATTATTTAGCACCACCAAGAAATAGTTACGGTGACTCTCATATGTTCGAGTGAACCAAGTCGAGTTTGTTTTTGTCCCTAAAAATTGATTTCCCAAACTTTGACCGGTGCTGATTATCGGTGATATATTTCTTGCAGAATGATAACTTTACGTCGGTTAACCCTTACAAGTGCTTCTGATAACTAAGGATCTTTAAACCACATTCTGAGATGTGCCAAAGTTTTAGATGCCACACTCGCGTGATATTCTCAATGTTGCTCGATGCAACACAAATTTCTCCATGCATCAGTGTCACCCCCATGCACCTTATATAAGTTTGAGTCGATCTTTTTTAGCATCTAGCTCTTCTAATCCGTTTTTGATAACATCCATAATCCTACTACCAACGCGAGTTTTGCAATCTAGGTCATCCAGTTATCATATAAATAATAAATTTTTCGTAAGACAAAAAACAGAACGTATCTTACTGATGATGCATCTCATTCTATTATTTAACATAAGTTTGATAGAACTGACTATAACAATTTCAAGTACTTATCCATTTTGCATCCGTACGACACCTACAAACAATAAATTTTTTGTAAGATAAAAAACAGAATGTACCTTATTTATGATGCATCCCCTTCCATCATTTGCCATAAGTTTGATAGAACTGACTCCAGCAATTTAAAGTACTTATCTATTTTGCATCCACACGGCATCTTTAGAAATAGTTTCATAGTGATAAAACTAATCCCTTCTAAAAGTAATGTGCGCTAGAATATTCCTGAATCTAAGATCCAGTTATATGAGAGTTTGGATTTGTCATAGACAGTAACCACTGTCTAACCTATTAAAACCTCACCACCATCAGAATTGTACGCCACACAAGTAAGGGACCTTGAGGGATCCACACCTCCAACCTTGTTTGTCATGGTCTTGTATTCATTCTCAATCTCGTACTTACTTGTCATCGCAATAAGCCAATGGCTATGATGCCACTTGTTTGAAATATCGAGTGTATTCGGTTGTCGATAGACCCAGCAAAAATATAAAACACATTTAAGAATCTTGCGTAAGCAATATGAGAATTGAGATAAGAGTAAGACAAACACAAATATAAGAGATTTACGTGAAAAAAATAAGAAAATTCCACGAAAAGGTAAACTAATCTTCAAAAAAATTATTAATTTAAAGCAATTACAAACTATTGTATTACACTTTAAATGAAAACTCTCATTAGAATTTTTTGATTTTATCTCTCACACTTAATATTGTGAATGATCTTGATTATGTTCTAAATAAATGCCTCTCATTCATATATATATAATGCCCCAAGAAGACTTTTGAACTTTCAAACGATTGTCATTACTTCTTCATGTTAATTGTTCAAATCCTTTAGACTTTCATCTTCCAAAAGATGCGTCAAAATCCTTAACTATTGGCTTTTCAACTTCTTGGGTGATAGTTCATTTTCCTTGATTTTTGGCATTCTAATATAAATACACATTTAAGTTATTGTATTTTAATAAACCACTAATTTATATAGTGGTTTTACAATATTTAACAAACTTTTTATTTTAGAATGACATCTGAACTTTGTTATCAAGTGAAAGTTCTCGGCTTAGGACTTTCCCATGCTAGGGCCTCTGCAAAAAGCACTTAAACAAAAAACCATATCAATCTGAGAAAGAAATCTGTCCAGGAGACCAACCCAAATGTTATGAGTTAGAAAACGAATTTTAATTAGAAAAGCTCCATTGGAAATGCACAATTAAAATTTTCATTATGCTCCATATTCTGGCTGGGTCTTTGGAACTTCTTAACAATGTTTTTGTAGCTAGAAAAAAAGAGTTAAAGCTCAAATGACAAGCTTTAGCGTGCAAAAAAGAAAATTCTTCTAGTAATAGAAAAGTTTTGGCTTCAAAATCTTCCTAGATAGTGGATGGGCTGACTTAAAGACCTAAAATGAATGTGATGCACTTGATGGTAATGTTTATGGAAATTAACAGAAAAACATAAAGCTATCGGGAACCTTATGATGCAATTATTGATAATGGCATGTTCGAAAACTTCAAAAATTCCTAATTGAGTCTGTTGGAAATACAAGGATAATTTTGATGATAACAAAGAATTAAAAACTATGATTTATATAAGACTAATAATCTGAAAACAAGTCTGCAGGATTAGACAAACAAAGATCATTTAATTTATAGCAGACAAAAACAGCCATCATACAGCCAACTGTTATGCTACTACATAATGGATAGAGGAGGCCTTTGCGGACGAGAGGATGCCACAGCCACATCACGATTAGTCGCTCGATCGCTTGAAGCGGGACAGAGAATGCGATATCTGGGGCGAGAGGATGCCCGCAACAAATAACGACCAATCTGCTATCTTTGCTCTCAAGCGGGGGAGAGAACAACAACATACGGGACAGAGGATGCAACAGCCACATTACAGTCAGTTGTTTAGCTACTGAAGCATATGCAGACTTCTCTGTTTCGGGACAGACCCATATGTTCAACGGCAACGAAGTTTCCCTTGCCTTCAATGATCACCTACACTCACAACGGACTGAAGGACTCCAAACAGAAGATTTTCAAGAGCTAGAATCATCTTCACTTTCACACAAAAGGGAAGCTCAATAATCAAGGAAAGAAAGCAGTCAAAGTCCTTGATCAGTCAAGCGGTCAACCTGCACTGCATTTATTATGGACATACTATATCAACTCATCAGCTCACCAAGATTCAAACAGAAGCTTAGCTGAATTAAGCACTCAACCGTTGGCAGCAAATTCAAATCTCTTCAACGCATTCAATGCAACAAAGACTTTGCACAAACACAGCTGAAGAACCACTGGACAACACTATTCCTTCTTTGACGTGAAGAACTGAGCGCCAACAGCAACGTTCCTCAACGGCTCCTGCACAGGAAAGATGTTTTATAAAAAGGGAGTCACAGCAACGAGGAAACGTAGTGGAGAAATAGAGAAAAACAGGGAGAGAACAAAAAGAAAATGCAGTAGAGAGAATCCAAGCAAAAACAGAGACATACAAGAACTCTACCACTCTACACAAAAAAACTCCCACTGCCGGTCACGAACTTGACTACTCCACACAAACAAATCTTGCTGCAAATCATACTGAAGAAATCTCTCAACAATCTCTCCGATCATCTCATCTGAATCACTGCTTAAACACTCAACATTCATGAGATAGATCCTGCACTCAATACTTGTTTATTTTCTTGTAACTTGTCACTGACAGTTTAAAGGTGGTCTTTGCGAGCACGGTAAAAACTCAAGTAGAGCTTGGTGTAAGCTCTTAGACCTTGTAATAGTGCTAGCAAATCAGCCAGGGGGACAGGCGTGTCCAGGAGACTGGTAGGGGTTGTCTTGGCGAAGAAACCCGGTAGAGTATGTGTGCTTGGCGAAGCACTTCACTCTAGGTGTATTTGTAGCTTATTAAAGGTCTAGTGAAGCTTTGGCTCACAGTGGTAGAGCGACCCGTGGATGTAGGCAAAGGGTTTTGCGAACCACGTTAAATACCCCAGCACTACTCTCCTTGTTACACACAAGAAACACACTAACTCTTATGTCTGCAGGTTACAACATAGACACAGCCGGCTGTTAGCTCTCTGCCAGTAGGATAACAAACTTAACGAAAATTTTTATAGACTAACTCAATTCACCCCTCCCCTCTTGAGTTGATCCTGCAGGAATATCTAACAGAGTCGCCTTTATAAGCTCCTTGAAAGAATGTCCACACTGTTCTAGGAATGACTAAGAAAGTAGATGTATGAAAATAATTTTGCTTATTGTTGAGCATGTACGAATACACCCTTTAGTTTATATATAGAACATTATTTGCCATGAAAAATTTCTGAGAGCTTCAAGACATTGATATTTAGACTTCATCACAATCAAATGAATTTAACATTACTTTCTTATAAACACTGAGAAAATTTAGCAGTCATCTGGTGGTAAGAGCTCTTCTACACCAACTTATATATTAGTTGCAGATAAATCTTTCTTCAGTCTGCTATCAAGCAAATGACATCTACTGTAATACTGCACATATGGGTCGATGATCAGAGAACATAGGCTCTCCTCAAACATAAGATGATTGCTCAACGTCATCCCCACGCCAAAGTATTCTATTGCATCGAAATAAGGGCATGTCTGAGTAAAGTTTTCAAAAGGATAGCAAAGAAAACCCTCTAGTTACCGTTCTCCCCTACGAATTTGAATTGTATGAATATTTGTATGTTGGAGCAAAAAAGATTTTCCCTTCATTGCATCTCTTAAACACCCGCCAGCTTCTCTTTCAATTTTAAGTTATCAACAAAGACATTGGCAACTATCTGAGCTACAAATGACAAAAAGAAGTTTAAAAAACTTCTTTTATTGACTAACAGTTGTAGATAGTCTCACTCACAGAAACTAAAGAAAAAAGTCAAAATTGTATTAAATTTGATAGGACAAGGTAATAGTTATTTTCTATTGTAACCAATTCTGGCTATTTAAGCAAAATACCAATTTCCATAGATTATCACCTGATCCTTCTCAAAGAGGATACTATGATCACTATGCTTAAGAAGCTTTCTCTCAGAATAGCTTAAGACAATCCTGTAATTCAAGTCACCAAACCATATGTGTTACAAAGGGCATGCCTTCAAATAAATTCTTACTCATGTTACCCTATGTGTTACGAAGGGCATACTTTAACTAAATGCTTACTCATGTTCAAGACTTTTCTCAAATTTCCTTTGCCCTGGGTTCTTTAAGATTCTTGAGAACTATTATGCTTCAATATTCTTTTGACGTCAGAATGAATAGTGAATTATCACATTAGAAATTATCCTCATAAAGATTCAACCGCTGGTCTCGTATAGTGAATTTGTTCATATGCTGCTCGAGGATTTCTGGTTTACAACAGCATATAAACTAGCTACTATATACCGACATTTCAAAAAGTGCTTGCTAAAGCAAAAGGTACATTCTTCAGGCCGCAACCAACAACAAACACTCAATGAAGTCCAACTTTGATAGATGTTAGAACCAAGGCCGACGACCAAGTATAATAAACGTCCAAAGAAACAAATTTTGACATACATGAAAGTGAAGCTAGAACCCCAATTACGGCATAGGTACTAAACCAACGGCCGAATGACGGTATAAAAATGCTTCATATAAAGAAACAAAGTAGCTTCATATATTGTGGAAGCAATAGATGTAGGGAGCACTAAATACATGAAAATGGAAACAAAGTAGCTTCATATAGAAAAGATAACTCAGATCTACTATAAATAAGAAAGTACTCAGCACGTCATCACCAAAGATCTAATAAGAACAATTACAAGTAGTGTGAAATTACATCAACATCAATAAACACAATATAAAACAAATGAAGACAAAGGTTTATGTGGATCGGCTTCAAGAGAAATGTACATCTATGGGAGAGAAAAAATAAAGAGTTCATCATTGAGGTGAAAGATAAAAAGATTTAGAGCATTCAAATAATTCTAAATAAAGATCAAACATAATAGAACCCTCTCACCCTCTCTCTTAAAGAGCGAGATAAAGATTGAAGCAACCAAGATAAAAACAACCAGCCATACCTCTTTAGAAAAAAAATCACGTAAAAAAGATGAAAACAAAACACAGACAAAAAAAAAGGCTAAAATAGAAAATTATCAACACATAGAGAAGTGGTCATAGTGCGACAAGACTGCAGAAGGTCGCACAGAACTCAAACATGGTCGCCCAAAGCCCAAAAGAGGTCGCACAATGTCGTTAACTCCTCTGAAGTCAATAACGGACCTCATACTTAGTAATTTAAGGTTGTTAAGACCTCAAATTTGGTCATCTAAAGACGAATCCAAGAAAAATATAACAAATCTTTACATTTACTCAAATTACGAATGAAATAAGTTTTCTCTTCATTTATTGTGTCAAAACGACAATCCTTAGAACATGCATAGGATGAAGATTTGATATTGTGGTCGAATCTTTTGATGTCTAACTTTGTGACCAATAAACTTTGAAGCTCGGACACCAATTTGTTAGAAGTAAGGCCAATGTCCAAATATAATAAAGGCCCAAAGAAATAAATTTCTGATCTGAAAGCAAAGCGAGAATCCGAATTACAAGAAAGGTATTGAGCTGACGGTGGGATCACGATATAAAAATGCTTGCTTCATAATGGACCAACGTGTTGCGGAAGTAATAGATCTAGAGAGCACTGAATATATGAGAAAAGAAGCAAAGTAGCTTCATATAAAGTATATAACTCATATCTACTATAAGAAAGTTTTCAATACTCTATCACTAAGGACCTAACAAGATTAGTCACAAATAGCATGAAATTATATTAAGATCAATAAACACAACATAAAACAAATGAAGACAAAGATTTACATGGCTTGGGTTCAAGAGAAACCTACATCCATGGAAGAGGAAAGATAACATTTCATCATTGCGGTGAAAGATACAAAGATTTGGAGCATTCACATAATTCTAAATAAAGCTCCAAACATAATATAACTCTCTCATCCTCTCTCTAAAAAAGATAAGGATTGAAACAATCAAGATAAAAATAACAAGTTACACTTCTCTCAAGAAAAATCACGTTAAAAGGGTAGGAATAAAAAAAAAGACAAAAAAAGAGCTAAAATAGAAAACTGTCAATATATAGAGAAATGGTCATAGTACGACTAGTGCGATATATGTGGTCGCACAAAATTGCAGAAGGTCGTAAGGAGCTCAAACATGGTCTTCTAAAGCCAAAAAAAGTATAAGATCATTAACTTGTTTAAGATCGATGACGTCAATAATAGACCTCAAACTTAGTCATTCAGGGTCGTTAAGGCCTCACATTTGATGTTTTAAAGTCAAAATTAGAGGCAAAACATAGCTGTAGACATTGCAACAACATGCCCCCAAATGATGTTAAGAAAACTTACATAAATATTAAAAGAAAAGAAAAGGAAAGGAAATTACTATTCTTCAAATCGAGCACAGCGAATAAAAAATCAAAACCAACAAACACTTTTAGTCATTCCACGCCCCCAATCTCTTACCAACCCATCACTCTTCACCCAAGTCATATGTTGCAGAAGAATTTAAAAGAAAAGGAAGACCACAATTAGTGATGTCAATAATGACAGGATTTTCTGCAACACATGTACCCAAAACAAAACCAACACAGTATAGAATGGATCTTACTACTTACTAATTTTTTATTCTTAGGGTCAAATTCTGAAGAATTGATGGTGACGAAGTATGATCTGTGGAGTCGAATTGGTAGGGGAAAATGAATTCAGGCAGCGACAAAGAAGTTGCGACTTCGAAGAGAGAGCTTCGCACACGGGTGAGGAGAAAAATCTAGAGCTCGTTTTTCGCTCAGCGGCTCTTTAGATTACTAATCCATACGCAATATAACTTAAAAGCCCAACAATCTCGTCTAACAACAGTTAGGTTAATCCACTCCAACGATCTCTAATACTAATTGTAAGATCAAATATTCAAGATAAAATAATTGGTTAACTATTAAGAGTTGGTATTTTCTACATCTAAATATATGCATATTACATCACCTAGCTAATTTCAGTCTATTAAGAGACGTGAACTATTAAGCCCATCAAGTCATGGCCCAACTTGACCTAATCCAATGCGAGTTGTTGGCGCGAAAGTAGCATCCATTTTTTACTTTGTGTATTATCTCCAGCTCATATATTGCTAATCCACGCCTAGCCCATCCGACTAGTCTATTTTTCACTAGAGTAAAGCTAGTTTTTCAAACTACTAATTTGGGCCAACCTTGAAAGCCTAATAATAAAACACAATATTTTTTTAGAAAATTACCTTTGGGAAAAAATTCATCACAAAAATAACAGCAATCGTAATATTTACATTCTCAAATTTTATTATTGTACAAGGTAACAAAGTAATAAGCAAACAATATCATTATATAAGGTAAAAATCCTTCAAAAAAATTGGTATTGCATAAGGCAATACGGTAGCAAGCCAACAACCCAGTGAGCATCTCAGTGCAGTGCACGGGTTTTATGTATAATGTTTTAGGTTTAGGGTAAAGGATTTGGTGTTAGGTTTTAGTGCTTAGCTTTTAAGTTTAGGTTTAGGATTTAGGGTTTAGGTAAAGGGTTCGGTGTTTAGGTTTTGGTGCCTGGATTTTAACAATAGGTTACGATAAAGTGTAAAAGGTTTAGGCAACCATCTAATAGCTTTTACCATCCCTCAAAGATATTTATCTTTCCACAACAGTCAACATATATCCCAGATAACATTCAATAAAAGATTGTACAAGACAATTAAAATCTAAATAATAGGTAACAAAATAACAAGGGCAACATCCCAAATTTGACATTGTATAAGATAACGAATCCTTAGAAAATCATTTGGGCTACTGTAGAAAGTAAACATCAAGGCAACAAGTAACCTGACAACTCATATTAAATAGCAAGATCATGTCTCATTGTAGTGTCTAATAGCTTACTATCCCATAAAGATACTTTCTTTCCACAACAATCAGTATATACGCTAGGTAACTATTAAAAGAAGTTTTATATACGCAAGAAATTCAAAAAGTAGGTAACAATGCCACAATGCAATAACATTGGGGAGCTGTAAGAAGTAAGCATTAAGGCAACAAGTAACCTCAAAGCCCAATATATAACATGATCATGTCTTAGTGTAGTATCTAATAGCTAACCATCCTACAATCTCCTATTTTTTTCAACTACACCAAAAATTTGAGCATCAAATTAAATGCATAATATCAGTAATGCATCAGATTAATTAAATAGTAGCATCTAATTTTTTATCAATCTACTAATCTAGCTAGAAATTAAGGAAAAGAAATAAAAGACTACTTCAAATACGACTATTACCGACTAACTAATATAGATAAAACCAATTAAAAAAAGTTCAGTGATTATATCATAGTCTATCCCACAAGTGCGAGATTGTTGTCTACCGTATAACCGATAACGAGTTTGTTCCATAGAGATTATTGTTAACTCTAATCCAAAATAATATTGTGTTTTTATAATAG
Source organism: Acanthochlamys bracteata (assembly GCA_019914995.1). NCBI lineage: Eukaryota > Viridiplantae > Streptophyta > Magnoliopsida > Pandanales > Velloziaceae > Acanthochlamys > Acanthochlamys bracteata. Next base: position 4,064,641 of record CM034140.1, on the reverse strand, counting down.
CTAAATAAAAGTGTACGAAAGATCAGAAAGCAAAATGAAGTAACTAGATGTGAAAATAGAAATACAAACAACTGTAGTTTTAGAATCCACCACTAACGACTTTAATTTAATCCTTAAATAAAAATGATAATAAATAATGACGATTGTGAAGATTTTATATTTAACACCTTCGTTTAGTTTTTAGATACAATTTCTAATTATGATTTTAACTTTAGTCTAGTTTAAAATCACCTATTTCCAATATCATTCTAACTCCATTAAAAAATACTGAAAATAAATTAAGTCTTGTGAAATTATAAATTATGTAATTGTATTCACCTTGGTCTAGTAAATACTAACTATAGTTATTAATCATGTTATTTGTAAATCGTGTTTCGATTGGTCTTGCAAACACCATTAACAAATATGGTATAAATATCAAACACAATGTTAATCAAGCACACACATTTAACATCTAAATATTTTTCCAAACAAAAATTAACAACTCACAATCTAATCAATAATCCATACTTCACATAATATTTAAGAAATAAATTAAACTTATTAAAGTTTCATTCTAACTCTAGTTTACAGGATTTAGATATTCATGTTAATATTACACACAATGAAATTATATATAAAATAAAATGTGAGAAGAAGAAAACAAATCTTAATCTCTCACAGCCTTCTTTCTTGCTGGAGGCGCTCACGAAGCTTTAGAATTCGTAGCCGTCCTTGGCAGCCAGCAATGAGTGATTTTTCTTGGCGGCTAGCAATGAAAAGAAAGAAAATCAATCCCTCTTTTGTTTTCCGGCTGGAGCCTGTCTAGGGTCTTTCAAATTGGACTTAGTTTAACTTTCTTTTGGGCTAAGCTCTTATTGGGCTTTAATGAAAACTTGACCCAACTTTTTCATTCCTTTCCTTAATTCTTCTCATTTGAGTATTCAAACACATACATATTCCAATTTCACATTTGCCTATATTTCACAAAAATAATTCAATTTAGCTCATAATAATAATAGAAAAATAACTTCTATGTCTGCCAACAGTGTTATAATGCATACAATTTTATTCTTATAAAATACCCCAAGCTTATAGTTGTGCTAGTCTTCGACCAAAATTATTAAAAGTATTTGTCATTCTTCCACAAATTATTCTCATAAGACTCAATTTCTATACATAGCTTAATCAACCAAAATCTTCAAAGAATGTTGTAAGCATAATAAATAATTTAACACCGCTTACAAACTCCCTTAAATGCACTGTATAGTCATCAAATAATTCAATGTTTATAAGTTCGTTTATAAAACATCTCTTCACTGCAAATACAATTTTTAAAGATTCACAAAGTTATTTCAGATATTGTAACAAATGAAGTCAAACTAGGAAGTCGTCAAAATACAAAGAAATCAAGAGCACATTTAACTTAAAAGAAGAAACGTATACTCAAGTATTGGCCCAATTGCTCCTCTTTTATTTTTCCTCAACCGCTCTTTCTTTACCCTTAAACTTTACAAGGTATAGTTGAGTTTTTTTTTTTTTTTTTTTTTTGCTCTTTCTTATCCTTATACTTTTCTATGACTCTTTAATAACTATGTATCTCAACTATCTCTAAGATATGAAAACAATACAAGGCAACACTAAGAAAATACAAAGATCAACTTTAAGTCTCGCATTGCATGGTGATAGATATCATCACTCGTTACAGACTATGAAATCAAAATTCTTTATAAAGTGTATTCAATTGTATTATCTAAAATGACAAGCTTTTATCAAGTAAATTATACACAACCCAAGTTACAAGAAAAAAATAGTATGCTTAGTTAATAAGAATATTATACTAACGAACTCAATTATGAGTTTAATTTCAAAGTCATGTTAGAAAATGAGTTTGATTTATTATAAATAATAGATGATGGATTAATAATCAATATTTATGCATAATTTGCTATATTCTCCCCAAGCTTAAATTCAGCATTGTCCCTAACAGTGAAAGAACATAAATAAAACCGAAATGCTTTCAGTTTATGAAAAGTAAAAGTCGAGGTGAAGTAGAAACTCCCATGATTAGATGATCCCAATTGTATCTTATTTTCTCGTAGTAAGGTGTATGCTTCAAACTCCATGATGCAAAGATTACATATGTTCCCAATAAGTCTTGGGTAGCACCTCTCTTCTTGTAATTGCAAAATTTATTTGAACATGCACCAGTGATCATAAACACCTTCTAGATAATTTCAAATTCTATTAAATCTTCTTCTCTAAGTAAACCCTACAAAAAAGAAAAATGCAGCTGAAAAGTCAACAACTATGAACAAGAAAATGCTTGGGTTATCTCCCAAGAAGTGATAAGTTTAACGTCTTTAGCTAGATAGATTTTGTTATTTATTATCAAAGATAGAAAAAATTCAAAACTTTGGGGCCATCTAGAATTTCTTGTCCAACCTATTCATTTCTTATGTTCTAACTTAGGATACACTAGAACAGATGATTCTAATATATTTTTATTCATCTCAAGAGGTTCAAATAAAGCATTCTAATAAAGTATTGTATTCAAAATTTTCTAACAGCAGCTATCTCACTAGATTTATCAATTTTTTTCTTTTATATAATTAGCAGAGTTTACACATCATATTTATATTTTTTCTGCAAAATAGTGGAAGTGGTTATATGATCCAATAAATCAATAGAACAACATGAATTTAAAAAAGAAGAGGAAGGATGTTTAAGAGGATCAAACATTTTAAACTTCACTATTTCATCCAAAACTGTCATTGTAAGAATGCTTTTTTTCATATTTATGCAAGTATCTGCTATAGCCATGAATGCGCGATTAAAGAGAAAAGAGTCTCACGATCACTTATTGAATTTTCTTCCAAATCTATAACAATAAATTTTGCAGGAAGAATTAACTTGTCAATTTTAACTAATACATTTTCATTAATACTTTTAGGATATCATATAGAGTGATCGGTAAGCTAGAGGTGTGCAGTGATTCTACTCATTCCTTTCAATACCAGTTTTTTGTAGATAGAAAATGGCATCAAGTTGATGCTTGCTACTAAGTCTAGTATGGCACGATGAAGCCTGTTAGTACCAATAGTGATAGAAATGTCAATGCTATTTGGATCATCAAATTTAGATGGAAGCTCTCTTTTCAACACAGCACTTATATTTTTATTTAACTTAGACTTGTTCATCGGGCGCAAACTTGATTTTGTGACTTTTCAAGCTTTTGACGAATTTTTCATAAGCTAGAATCTATTTAATCACATTACGTAAATGAAGGTTAGTTTCTACCTTACTAAACATATCATAAATTTCTTTATAAGACTTATCCTATTTATTTTGCATCAAGCAGCCCGGAAATGGAATGAAAGGAACATAACGATCAACCGTCTTATGCAATTAAGAATTGTGCTGGTTGGATTCATTTCCTTGGTGCTATTCACTCTCAAGTGTATGTGATCTAACGTTTTTCCTCTTCTTTCACATCATTCTGGCTCTTGTCCTTCAACATCTATAACCACGAATTCATTAGAAATATCGGATTAATATCAGGTTGGCTAGAAAATTTACCATATTCTTTCTGACTTCAAATTTGAATAACTTAGCCTACATGAACTTCAAGTTTCTGTTGACTAATAGCTAATTGTCTTACCACATCTTCAAATGAAGTTGATGGCTTTGGTTCAGGTGGAGGTTGGTGTTATTGGTTGTTCCACGAAAAATTTGAGTGATTTCTCCATCCAAAATTATAGGTGTTTGAATATGAATAATGTATATGATGCGGTTATAGAAACTTACCATATTTGCTTATTTTTGTACAAACTTAAAAAAATTGACTATTTGTGAATATTATATAGTAGAATGATCAGAAAAATCACAAATACTACATACCTCTTGTGTTGAGAGTTGTCTATTCATAGCAAGTAAAGTATTCAATTTGTGAGAAATAGCTTCACCTATGCTTTGGAAGCATAATCGTTACTACCACTTACCTCATAAGTTCCAGCTCGTTTTTCTCGTGGATCTATATGTTGTGTCTCAAGAGTTAGATTCTCGAATAGAATTTGACATTTAGTTGGCGTCTTATTCCGAATGAATCCACTTACATAATTGTTTACCGCAGTCGTACTAGACACAGTTAGTGCTTTATAGGATATACGCATCAAAACTAAAATAGGCAAACCATGATGAATACATTAAATTAACAAGCTATTAAATCATTCTCACGTCTTAGGAAAATGACTCATTAGATGTTAAGTAAATTGAATAATTTTATCTCTTAGTGCATCAGTTTTCTGAGTTGAAAAAAATATTTCTAAAAATATGTTTTGAATATCGTTCTAAGTAGTAAGTGAAACATGTCTAATTAATTGTAACCGTACCTTTGCTCTATCATTTAAAGTGTAGAGAAATATTTTCATTCGAAGATTTTCCTCAATCATGTTAGCAATCATATTGAATTTTTTTTTTACGTGAGCTAAAGGATCATCATTATCCAAATCATGAAAAAAAAGTATAATATTAAAATGAATAGTTTTCAACTGATAATTTCTAATAACATCAGGAGAAAAATATAATAGATGGAGATACAATAATTATGAAATGTTAAGATCTCCCATTGTTTCATTTGATACAACAGTCATCTTTTCAATTCTAATATTCAAATGATTTCTACGCTCACGATATTTCTCATAACCTCTTTCTCAAGTTCATCGAATTAGACAAAACTAATTAAAAAAAACTCAATGATTCTATCCTAATTTATCTCGCAAATGCACAATTGTTGTCTTACTATATAGCAAACGAGTTTACTACAAAAAGATTGTTGCTAACTTTCTATTCAAATTAAACTATCAAAAGTTGTATTTTTGTAAAAGCTCAAAGCGTACCAAAAATAAGAAAGCAAAATAAAATAACTAGATGTGAAAACATAGATGAAAACAATTGAGTTTTAGAATCTACTACTAATGCCTTTAAATTAATCCTTAAATAAATGTGATAACAAATTATAATGATTGTGAAGATTTTGTACCTAACACTTTCGTCCAATTTTTAAATATAATTTTTAATTATAATTTTAACCTTTATGCAGTATAAAATTACCTATCTCTAGTGATATTGTAACTCATTTTTCAGAAATTACTAAATATGTATTAAGTCCTGCGAAATCCTAAATTATGTCGATGTATTTACTTTGATCCAATAAATATTAAATGCAATTATTACTCTTGTGATTCATAAATTATATCCGATTGGTTCTCGCAAACACGATTAATAAAATAATCTAAATATCAAATCTAATGTTGATCAAACATATAAATTTAATATCTAAATATCTTTCCATACTAGATTTAACAATTAATAATCAATCAAAAAATCATACATCACGTAATATTGAAAAAATAAATCAAATTTATTAGGTTTTTAATCTTAACTCTAGTTTAGAGAATTTAGCCACTCATATTGAAATTACAGATAATAAAAATTAATTAAAATACAAAGGAGTTTAAGAAAGACAAATCTATGTTGTTCGTCCCTCTTGGTTTCTCTCTGTTCTGTTCAGATCTGAATTTCTTTCCAGTCGTCTCTGTTTTAGAATTTTTTTTTTCAAATCTAGATGCTGCTGTTCATCCCTCCTGCACTCTCTGTCTGGCTTCGTCTCTGCTCCTTCTTCGTTTGATTTCTCCATTGAAACTAGGAAAATTTTTTAAATTTCAAGCTCTCTGCTTCGTTTGGCTATGGATCTGGCTAGCTATGGATTTTTCCTTTTTTTTCCTCCTTCTCTCTCCTTCGTTTTATAAGCTCATCACCTCACTGAACTTAGGAAAGAATTCTAGAATTCTTTCTTACTTTGTAGAATTTTTTCCAAAATAGGAAAGAAAAAAAAAATAAAAAAAAAATAAAAACAATATATATAAAGTAATCCCTCTCCGATTGAAATCCCCCGAGTGATTCTAGACAAGAGTTTTGGGGTAAAGTAATTTTGTTTTGTAGAGATTTGGAGATTTGAATAAGAAATGTTGAATGAGAAAATTTCCAAGTTGGTGTGGCAGAGGGTAGGGTTTTCAGCGGCGAGTTCTCAAAAAGAAAAAGAACTTTTCCTAGTAATTCCCTTTTTGCATGTGGCTGATTGTATGAGACCTCATTATACTCTTAATCATGCTTAGCTTAAGCTAATTGCATGTGGTTGATTTCAAAAACATATTCCACTTGGGCTAGATAAAGCCCAAAAAATGCAATTTCTTTGGTTTCTTCTTTTCTTCTTGCCTACATACAAAATTAATTCAATTTATGTTATCATAATATGACACTAAAATATATTTAGTTATATATTTATCATTCATGATCAAATTCAAAAGATGATTGACTTTGAGAATAAGTTATCATGCAATGATGCATGAAAATCAAACTAATATGCTTTAAGCTAAATGCAAAACAAATACAAAATGACAACTGATCTAAATGAAGCTACATTGAATTAAAGTCAAACAAAACAATTCCTGGCAACGGCGCCAAAGACTCGATAATTCTAAAAAACTCAATGATTCAATGATGTAGATAAAATCAACTAAAAAAACTAAGTGATTCTATCATAGTCTATCCCGTAAGTGCACTATTGTCATTTACTGTATATTAGATAACGAGTTTGTTCCACATAAATTATTGTTAACTCTAATCTAAAATAAACTATCAAATGTTGTGCTTTTATAAAAGCTAAACAAAAGTGTACGAAAGATTAGACAACAAAATAAAGTAACTAGATGTAAAATCAGAGATGCAAATAACTAGAGTTTTAAAATCCACCACTAACGCTATTAATTTAATCCTTAAATAAAAATGATAATAAATAATGACGGTTGTGAAGATTTTGTACTTAACACCTTTATCTAGTTTTTGGATACGATTTTTAATTATGATTTTAACCTTGGTCTAATCTAAAATTCACCTATCTCTAATGTCATTCTAACTCCTTTAGAAATTACTAGAAATGCATTAAGTTTTGCGAAATCATAAATCATATAATTGCATTCACCTTGATCCAGTAACTAGTAACTATAGTTATTAGTTCTGTTATTCATAAATCGTGGTCTGATTGTTCTCACAAACATAATTAATAAAATAGTCTAAATATCAAACTCAATGTTGATCAAATATACAGATTTAACTTCTAAATATCTTTCTAAACAAAAATTAACAATTCAAAAATCAACATGATATGTAAGAGATAAATTAAACTTATTAGAATTTCATAACTCCAATTTAAAGGATTTAGCTATTCATGCTAATATTAGACACAATAATTATATGAAAAATAAAATGTGAGAAGAAGAAAATAAATCTTAATCTCTCGCTGCCTTCTTTTTTGCTGGAGGTGCTCCCGAAGCTTTAGATTCATTATCGTACTTGGCGGCCAGCAATGAGTGATCATCCTTGGCAGCCAACAAAGAAAAGAAAGAAAAATTAATCCCTCTTTTGTGTTCCAGCTCGAGCGTCTCTAGGTTTTTTTAGATTGGATTTAGTTTAATCACTTAGTTTAACTCTCTTTTGGGCTTAGCTCTTCTTGAGCCTTATAGAAAATTTGACCCAACTTCTTCATTCTTTTCCTTAATTCTTCTCATTTGACTCTTCAACATATACATACTCCAATTTCACAATTGCCTACATTCTATAAAATAATTCAATTTAGCTCATAATAATAATAGAAAAACAACATTCAAAATATGCCAATAATGTTATAATGCATACAATTTTATTCTTATCACTAACAAAAATTGGTAGGGAAAATTTTGTTATTACTAACTGAATGTTAACAAGTCGATAAGCTTTCGAAATCTTCAGACTAATACTAAAATGCAGTCGTTCAATTGGCTAATAAGCGACTAAAATAAATATTTAGTTGGTGAATTTGTACAAACTATCGACTAGTGATGGTAGTTGGTAAAAGTTATCAACTGCATGACATTGAGTCGGTAAGTAAAGCTTAATCCAATTCGAACCGTGGTGGTCTCGTTGAATTTTCTCTCTTGAACGGGTGAAAACTGGTCCCTTTGCTGACTAATTTTACCTTGGTAGTCAGTAATATGTCAAATACCAACTGGTTTGGCGTGTCAGACAATAGCTTTATCGACTACTTATATTTCAGTTGGTAAAATAAATTAAATCGGGTGCGAACGCACTCCGTGATATAGAGCTCGAATTGATAGCCCGTACGTCTCTGCACGCTCACTCCGTTGAAATTTCGTTATCTTCGCCACACCACCACATCGTTGCACATCGACGATCTTTGTAGCAGGTGAGTCTTAGCCATCCGATTAGTTGAGATACTCAGATTATTTGCTAAAATGTAGCATGATTGGAGAATAATAAGAGTAGTTTTCTTCCGCCAACAACTAGCACAAGTTTAAGTGGAATATAGATGGTTTACTCAGTTGATAGTTAACATTGGTAGTGTTTCTTATTGTTTTCGGTAGAAGATATTAGCAACTAGTTGAGTTGCCATGTTGAGATGGATTCGATATAAGCCCATTTTGGAAGCTTTTATCTTGTATTTATGTTGCTGCGTGTACGAGTATTTGTTATTAGTGTTAGACATATAGTTGGTCTAGTGAAAGTCCCAGGAGATGCATGTAGTGCCTATCAAATGTGTATACCTATATACGTGATGACTAGGACCCTAAGTTCTTGGGTGTACATTATATATGCTACTTGATATTAGAGTACAAAGTGAAGAAATCTTTTAGTTAATTGAATGTAGTTGTCATTTATTGACAATTTTGAAGCAATTTTAGTTTTATTACTGAAACTTTACATGATTGTACTTCTTATTAATTTATCTTTATAGCGCCATTAAGTCTAATGGAAGATGACTCTCGCTACTACAATCACTACAAAATATCACCGATTTCCGATTTGGAGACTCAACATCCTAATAGCTCTACTAGCGATAAGTATTTTTTGCATTAATTTATTATTTATTAATTATTTCACCTCACACTGTTGCTGACATTAGGGTCCATTGATACTCAACGCAACATGCTCTGAGTTAGGAATTCATGCAATGACTTAAAATAATATTGAGGAATAACAAAAGATGAAGATCTATATTCCTAATGGCACATAGAGACCAATTGACGAACATGCAATTGGTTCACAAAGGAGATTGATCAACAATTTCATTAAGAATACTAAAAGTTGGAGTATGATCAACAATTTCATTAAGAAGAAGATTTATTCTACGATGACTGTAAGTATCTCAATGATTTCATAAATATTCATTGTTAAGAATAAAATTTAGTTAACAAATACATTTATCATGATATGATAAGTTTGAATTAGATTTGTCGGATTTGAAACTTTGCAATGTTCACATAACACTAGACACAAGCGACATAAGGAGTGGTGTTATGAATATCATGACTATTACCAGAGTCTAGGTGGTGGAGAAAAGGCTCGAGCTAAATCTTATAAGGACTTTTATTGTATCAGCAAACCAACGGAAAGAATGGATCTGGCATGTTTGACTGGAATGGATAGTACGATTCATTTATTTACTTTTACTTTTCATTAATTCTTTATCTCGTCATTACTTATACAAATTTAACGTTGGTTATATGTAGAATATATCGGCAAAAGCAAAATCTGCTCATGAAAAAAATAAGAGCAAGTATATAGTAGGGCCATAAACTTTTACATCTATACAGCATAAGAAGATATCTAATTATTGCTTTTTCAATAGAAGCATTTATTGATTTTATTCCAATATGAAAAGACACAAATGCCTCTATGTTATTAGCAAATCTCTTCTTTTAACATATTTATATAATACCAACTGTATTGATTTATATTGCTATCGTAAGTGTACGAGTTGCACGAATAATACAATAATGAGAAAAGTATCATTCCCACGAGTATTGATTAACTTATTAAGTACCGAAAAAAACTAATTCTAGAATTATTTGAACGATTAATCTAAAAGAGTTAATGCTAAAACAAAAGAAAGCAAAACAAGGTAAAACTAATACTCATAAGATTTCAATGACTTAAGCGCTAGGGCATTTGATTTCACCGTAACTAATCCAATTCAACTCCGTTTTCGTGCTATCAAAGTTTATAATCTTTATTGACAATTGGAAAACCCTAATTTCTTTGGTATATTTTCTCAAACTATATAAAAAATACTTTAATGCAATAACTCACTATATCTCTATGTGAATTAACATACAACAAAGTTAATTAAGTTCTATGACATTTTATATTAACTGCATAAACCATAAGAGTACATCTCTTTCTCTCATGCAATTCATGACATTCATTACAAAGACTAATTCATACATCACATTTATGTCTCAATACGAATCTCAAATCGATTGAATATTGGCCAAATATTCAAAAGCATTAAGCACGGCAATAAATACTCAATAAGCAATTACAAAAATTCGAATAACATAAAATTAAGAATTAAATCATTATAGTTAGGCTACATCATAGCCCCAATAAAGGAGAATTTAGTTCATAGTTGTCAGATCTAACAAAATAAAGAGAAACATGAGAGATAGAACAAAAAAACGCTGAATAAAGAGTGGTGTCGAGCGAACTACTGTCGCCTTTATTTGCTCAGTGCTTTCGTCTGTCTTTTTCTGTTCTAGTGGCAAGAACCATAGAAAATTAACTCTAAATTAGCGGCCTCTTCCTGCTCTCTCTCTTGGAAATCCGAAAATTGGGTATTTAAAACCATAGAGTTTTTCTTTCCAAAATTAAATTAGTGCAGTCCAAGTTAATCCGAGCTCTCTGTTCACCCATTTGTCTGCACCCATTACTCCAAAAAATAAATACAAATATTTAAAATTAAGATCAATTTCTTATATTTCTAATCGTATATCACACATATTATTTAAAAATCGGAAAGGCTGTCAAGTGCACTCGTTTCAGAGTGCGCACATGATTTTGGTCTGTATTGTATCTTAACTTCTTCTGTGAATATATATCAAATGGTTGCCCAGAAAATTTTAAAATAATTCATGGACCAACGTGAATGTCTTGGCATTCAAACCCGGTCGGTCGTTCACAAAATATCACAAAAAAGTCAAATTTCATAAAAAACTTTCAGACTTTAAGAAATTGCTAAAAACTAAGAAAAATAAAGAATTAAGATTCTTTTTTATTAGTTTTCTTATTAAAAAGTAAGCATATATGATGTAAGAGTGCATGATATTATGTATATATTTGAGCACATCAAATTATATAAAAAAAACACACATATCAAACACAAAGGAAAGCAACGAAAGTTAGGTATCTGTGGTATTGCACTCACATTATGTATGTTATGTGTTTTTTAAATTACTAAGCGATTACGGCATAATAATACAATATTATATTATTATTTTAGATTTAATCCATAATCAAATATTAGAGATACAAGTCAAGTCTCAAGAATATGAGAATGCAGTCAATGACAAGGATATCTGTCTATTCGTGCTTGTGAAAGCACGAGGATATATTCGTAGGTGCAGACGTTGATCCAACCACCTAGCACTCGATACTACTAGTTTCTAAAATCAAGCACATGATAATAATCTTTTATAAGAGCAATTATAACCCTTAAGGAAAACAAACTGAGAGACAATAGCTTGAGTTTGACTAGCAATAAGTTGAGTTTGAGAAGCAACAAGCTGAGCTTGCGGTGACTAGACAATGCCTCCAAGAAAAATTGAAACAAAGATATCATATTTAATGGAGCACCAGTAGAGTAAGTTGACTATTTTATAAATTTATAAATAGTTTTTGAATAAAATTCTAACAAAACTTTGTGTTAGTACAAATGTTAGTTAGAATTGAATATTTTTATTTTCAAACTATATTAAATAAAGTATTAGTACACATGTAGCTAGTGTTTGTTTTCAAATTTTATGGTGAATGGATAGGATGTTTTTATGTTTGGAAAGTTAAATGTCAATTGGATAGATTGATGTATTACTAGACATGTAATAAAATATTTTCCTTTTTTTGTTTTTTTGTAAAGTTACTGACTAAATTAGCTTAGTTGGTATAATTTGCATGTAATTACGACTGCACTTCTCACATTGTCGATAACTTTCAGTAGATTTACCTACTCAATCTGATCTTAGAATGTAAGTTTCATTCACTTTACCGACTAAGTCATTTCATAGTCGGTAAAGTATTGAGTTTACTGATTGAATATTATTCAGTCGGCAATTTCTTTTAATCAACCTGAACAATGCCTGCGCCCTAGCTATTTCTCTTCTTCCTTCAGCTAGCTAGTTTTTTACCTAGACGGGATTCACCGCCAATCAGGCCTTCCTCTGAAACTCTAACACTGCTGGTTTGCCACCGCTCATCTCGCAGGATATGAGCTCTCGCTGTTGCTCTTCATTCGCCGTACTAGCTCATCCTAAGTCGATTCACCTCGTCCAAATTGGCCGTTACCATCCTCGTCACGCCGCCATCATGATTCACCGTGCTCCTTACGTAGGTCCTTGCCACAAAAATAATGATAAACATAGCAAGGTGCGTTGAGCCGTTGATTAAAAATTTTGTAAAAATATTATTGGACGAAAAGAAAGGAAGAAGGGGGGTCAAACCTATACGAATTTGAATGTAATCATTGTTGTTGGAATGTTGTTGGATGAATGTTGGTTATTAAGTGAAGTTCGTTTGAATGTTGTTAGACAAAATATGGTTTGAATGTGTTAGATGATTTTTGAGTGAATATTGTAGATGGAGTTTTGTTTGAATCGTATAAGGTGGATATTTGGATGTTATTAGATGATTATTGTTAAATATTGGAGTTGAACTGAAGATGTGATGTTAACTTTATCAGTTTGAGTTAACTATATTGTTACAAAGAGATATTGTTTGGTAACTAATTAGATATATATCTTACAATACATAACTTATATTTATGAAATTAATTAGTTTGTGTATAATTTTTATTAGTAAGGCTAATATTAAAAAATTTTGAAATAGGATGGATAAGTTTTGATATATATTACCAATAAGCTATCAGAGGAGTATACAACTGGAGTTCGATTTTATATTAAATTTGCTAAGATCATTTAAAGGATGTTAGCAAGATGCACTATCCATGTCGATGAGACAGAACTGCAATGGGATGGTGAAGACGAGGAATATATTTGAAACTCTAATGGACATGTGCAGAGGTGGTATTGTGAACCTAGACATCCCTCAATCAACTGGCGATGGCGTGCCTCATCAATCACAAGACGGCGAAGGGACAGAACCTATAAATGCATACGATATTGATAAATATAATAAAATGCTTGTAGATATCAATAAGACATTATATGAGGGATTTATAATTTCAAAATTATCCTTTATTGTAGAACTACTACATGTGAAGGTACACAATTGTTGGAACAATAAAGGCTTTAATATGTCGATTGATATTTTGAATTTTGCTTTTCCAAAAGGGCATCACTTCCATCATCTTACTATTAGTGTAGCAAAAATTCTCAAAGACGTAAGTTTGTGATGGGAACCTACCAATGCATTGAGAATGATTGTGTTCGTTTCAGAAAATAGTTGACAAATGAGTAACGTTCGGAATGCAACGTATCCCAGTGGGAAGATAATGATGCTCAAAATGTAATGTCCGGAATTAAAAATGAAAGGTCTAACGAATATAACTGTAGTGGTGATAAATGTAATTAAATTGCATGTCACAATTTATCTTAGTCCCTTATAAATTATTCATTTATTGATGAGTACAATTACACATTAATACAATATATATATATATATATATATATATATGGGGAGGGATACGGGCACTCCCTCCCCTTACGCACTCCCGGGCACTCCCTGACGTGTGTGGTCAGGATTGCATCGCGGGAGTGCCTCATTATAGTGAATCTGTCTCTGGATGAAAATCGGTCTGATATATTTTATTTGTCCGAAAATGTATACAACACTCCGATTACTCACTGTTTGAATTGTACTTGTCGGCGGTTTTTTATTTCTCTCTCCTTACTTTCTCTAATTTTTTCATTACTATTAATTAATTCCCTTTATTATTCTAATTAATTATGTTTGTTAATTAACTACGCTACATCGTTTTTATTACTCACCTGGCTCCCTTGTTTCCTGCGCAGCACCTCTCCCTCTCCCAGGCGACGACGACTTCATCTCTTCCGAGCAAACCGAGGCATCTCCAGCAATCGTACATCGGTCCGGCGAGGATTTTCTTCCAGGCGACGACGACTTCATCTCTTCCGAGCGAACCCTCGGCATCTCCAGCCTTTTACATCGGCCCGACGATCCAATCTCGGTCACGGCGAGTTTTGTTTCTCTGTCGCCTGGGAGATGGAGAGGACGAAACAAATCCTCGCCGGAGATTTGCTTCTCGGTCTCAGCGATCAGCATATTTGTCGGCCCCGGCGAGGATTTGTTTCTCTGTCCCGGCGAAAAAAAATGTTTCTCGATCTCCGGCGAGAATTTATTTCTCGGCCAGTCACAGAAGGATTTTTTTTGTGCTTTTTTTTTTTTCTGTTACGGTTGTGGGTGTATTGAATTTTTTTGGTGTATTGGCTTTATCGGTGTATTAGATTTTTTTATGTATTGCTTGATTTCGTTTGTTTTGCATTGTGTTGGTTTCATTCGATTAATTTGTCATGTAATGGTTTTGGTTTGTCGGTCCGAACGAAAATGTTTTTTTGTGTCCCGACGAGGATTTGTTTCTCCAAAGATGTTTCGGCCTTGCAATTGGAATTTTTTTTTTTCTCTTTGTTGTGGGTGTATTGAATTTTTTGGTGTATTGGCTTCATCGGTGTATTGCTTTTTTTTTGTGTATTGGTTTTGTGGTTAATTTTATGTTCAATGGAATTATTATAGCGGAGGGTTTGCTTGATGTTGTTTTCTGAAGGCTAGTTGCCACTGTTGTAACGATTGCTGGATATTATTTCTGTTGTAACGATTGCTGGATGAATTCGAGTATGCAATGAGAATGAACGAGATATTGACTCAATGGCTTTGCCATTTTCCAGCGTTAATTTGCTTTGGACGAGTTAGTTTAAACATGAGGCTTGGGATGGAGAGGTCGAGGGTGGTGGTTCTAAGGTTGCCTCCCCTATTCTTCTCTCTCGGTAGATGATTTTCTTTAAAGAAAAATAGAATTGGACCCTCTTTTGGATATTCGGCTCTTGAATGTTTGAACATACTTTCTCGTTGAGGCAATGACGAGTGTGTAGGATACATTACTCTATAATGTTTTATCGATTACGCATGCGGCTTACGACCTTGCGAGGGATGGCCATATGTTGGCAACCACTGCGGCTTAAGAAAGCGATCTGAGAGATCGATAGAGCGATGGCGGCATCTTTGACCAACAATGATTGATCGAATGCGAATCTTTGAGCCTCACTCTGTAAGGCACTCCACACACACCTTGACGTGTATGGTTAGGATTGCATTGCTTGAGTGCCTCAAAATAGTGGATCTGTCTCTTGGATGAGTTCGATTTGATGTGTTTCCGTTTGTCGGAAATTTTATACCAACTCCGATAGCTCACGCTTTTCCATTTGTCGTCTCTCATGCTTTCTACAATTCTCTCTCCTTACTTACTCTTAATTTTTTATTACTCTTAATTAATCTCTTTATTACTTTAATTAATTAATTTTATTTATTTTAATTATTTACTATATTAATTTTTTATTAATATTATTAACTTAATTATTTATTTTTATTTATTTTTATTATTGTATTTAACTTTGTTCTTAATTCTTTTTTCATTATCTTAATTGATTTTATTTAACTATTCTATATTGTATTTATCGCTCAGCTCACCGTTTCAAAAGTCCTTATGCAGATCTCGGATGCTTGATTTGGAACAGGTGGTATTAGAAAACGAGTGGGTTCTTGTTGTTCGAACAGGCTTGGATGTTAGAGGCAATGATGTAAAAAAAAATGGTGGCTTTGTCACTCTTTCTTGTTCTTTTCTCCTGACTCCATACGGACTCTCAAGTATCTGATGAAAGCGGTATGGATGGCCATAGCTCTGCTAAGTGGCAACCACTGCAACTGTAATTAGAAAAGTCATGTCGAGGGGAGAGAGTAATAGATGGGTGAGAACAGTCCAGCAATTCTTAGCATTTTTAAATCTTGATGATTGATTAAGTGCGAATCTGAGCCTCCCTTATATTTTTCTCTCCTTATTGTTATGATTTGTTACGAGATTTCGATATCTGTATACTCCACAATTTATCAGCGGATGGATGGTTAATTTTTCCTGAGTTTCCTTGGATGGTTGCAGTCGCTACTATACTTGGATGTACAGAGACATTTAATGCACGATGCCTGGAGGGATTACTTACCATATATGAATACTGAATGTAAACAGAGTTTGTGTAAACAGTATAGCTCATGTAACTATCATTTACTGGACAGATAACTCATGTAAACAGATAAATCTTGTACAATATTATGAATGTATTCACCTGTTACTGTATACATATATATCTATATCAATGTTATGAATTCAAAATTATTTTTACTCGAGTTACCTATATCTTCAATGTTACAGATGGTTTTTAATGCAATCATTCTTATAAATTTGACAATATTGGATTAGTTACCGATGTATAATTGAACAACTTGCATCAATTTAACGGAGCTTTGCATAGTTGAATAATTTACATTTCAGCAACTTTTCAAAACTAGTTTATACAAAAAACATACACTGCTTTAGCTCATATAACAGACCATATACATAACATCTTCATCAGTGAGAAGGAACCCGCGTTGAGACTTCATGGTCATTTTCATCTTCATCTTCATAAGCATCTCCATCAACAACTATCAAATAAAAAAATTAAGAAATATCAATACCAATTTAAATTCAAAGAAGAGAGTAAGTATATTATAAACTAAACTAATTAAATTATTACACTTACTTGTTTTTTTTCTTTCTGTTCGGATTTTCAGGACAATTTCGTTTGTCATGTTTAACGCCAAATTTATTACAGCAAGCACATCTCCTCCATGTCTTCGCTTTCGCTTTTGCAACGGATTTTTCTAAACCACTTTTCATTCTTTGACTACTTGCATTGAAAATTTTTCCTTCTTTTTTTCTTCCCTTAGTTTGGGAAATATTAGGATTCAAAAGCAAAACATCCGATGCATTCAGCGGGACTTGCGAGCTACCAATGTCAGTGCATGAATGGACTTGTGAGCTATCATTAGTCTTCCTTAATCCGCTGTGACAATTCTTGCAGTGTTTGCAACATTAATTGAAAAGTCTCCTCTGCTTCACCAGCTTCATAAGATAATTGATTGGAAATCTTCAAAAGTTGGGTAGTTCTCAGTAAATCAAAATGCTCATGCCCTCCAACTGCTCCACCATCATACTCAGCTCTATATTTATTAGCCCCTTTCATCCACCTCTTGAGAACAAAGTCATAAGGTATTTCTTCTATATCACGGGCTTGAAAAACTTTTATGAGGTGACCACAAGGAATACCTACAAACTCAAACATTTTGCATTCGCAGCAACCTTCTTTTGTGACATGATTAAATATCACTTTCCACTGGCGCTCGTCATGCAATAATCGGGATTTATAAATATATGTTGTGTAACCATCACTTCTCTTTTCATCGTCATACAAGACATACTCAACTTGAGCTTTTTCGAATTCTTTTTTGAACTTATCATACACATTTCTCGTGTACACATTTGCTGCGCTTTTTAGAAGAAATGCATGACTAGCAACAATACGGTTAGAGTGTTCACTAATATAATCTTCTTTCTTCTCTTTTTCAACAATTTTTGCTAAACACTTTTCATTTTTCATAACAAACTCTCGAAGAGTTGTAGTTGAATGAAAAAAATTGCTGTAAACGGAGTTCATACCTTCAGAACGCCCTGTAGTGTTCATGCCAGCATAAAAAGTGTTCAAATGATAAATTGGAACCCACTTTTTTCGAATTTCATACATCCCTTGAAGCCATTCATTCTCAAGCAAGTTGTGTCTACATAGCAGTTCTTTCCACTTTGCTTCAAAATCACCAAGAGTATAAGTTTCTCTAATACACATTTTGATATCCTTTTTGAATAGTGACTTCTTGAAATAAACGTGTGAAAGCTTTTCAGGAAATTTTTTCATCACATGCCACAAGCAAAATCGGTGTCGTGTGTTTGGAAATACCTTCTCAACTGCTGCTGTCATCGCTCTGTCTTGATCTGTGATAATAGAAGATGGAGCACGCCCACCCATAGCTGCAAGCCAGGTCTCGAAAAGCCAAAGAAAAGACTCCTCTGTCTCATCCAAAAGCAAAGCACAGCCAAACTGAATAGACTGCATATAATGATTAACTCCTGTAAATGGTGCAAAAGGCATTTCATACATATTTTTTCGATATGTTGTGTCAAAAAATAACACATCACCGAAATACTCAAACTGTAGACGTGATTTGCCATCTACCCAGAAAAAGTTTACTGCTCTGGCTTCGCTATCCATCTGTATTGCATAAAAAAAATTTGGATCTTCTAAACTCTTTTTTCTGAAAAAATCAAGAGCAGTTGTGGCATCACCTTTGACAGGCTTCTTATACTCCTTCGAAGGTCCCAAATGATTCCAGCAATCTCTATCGTCAAAACCATGCTGTGGACCATCAAGTATATCCGCAACTTTGTGGACAGGTATACCTTCATCACGAAACGAATCAATCAACATCTTAGCTGCAGCATGCATACTTTTGCAGACATGCATGCGCATCCTTTTTTCTGGACTAACTAGACAGTGATTATGATCATTATTATACTTCACCACTTTCCATAAGTCATTAGATTGTTTTGTCACTTTTATTCTGGCCGGACATCCACACTTCACTGTATTTTTATTCCTCTTTTGATTTGCTTCTATTTGGAACCCTTCAACTATTCTTTTCTTGTCATGATCTCTGAAAATTCCAAAGCGCTCACACGTCATTTCACATGTCGTTACTTCATCTGAATCTAGATTTTTTTTTTGAGTACTTCGTATAACAACACTAAATTCGGTTGCTTTTCCATAATTTATATACATTTCTTTGGCATGTTGGAGACTCAAAAAAGTCATATCTAAACATGGTGGCTCTGCTGCTGTGTCTGGAGTCGGAAAAGTAGAAGTGCTAGCCATATTAGAAAATTATGTTTGGAGAATATTTGTAGTGTATAGCTCCCAACAGAATTTAATTGGCTGTAAAAATATTTTGTAATAACGGTGCTGTCATGAGAGTAAAAGAACAGAAAGAACGAGAAGATAGAGGAAAACAGAGGAAGGAAAGAAAATAGCGGGAGAAAAGGTGATACGCGCAGGAAAACGTTGACTTTATTTATTCACGTAATAGAATGATGATTAGAATAAATTTAATATCCTCAAACGTTATTACAAATTAATTTAAAAACTTAAAATCGATAGTTATAAAAATTTTTATAAATAATTTTTACAGATAATTATAAATAATTTATCTAATAAAATTTCTATAACAATTTAACTATACAAATGATTCAAAAATAAATATCTGTATTAATTAAATTAAATTTGTTACATTAAAATTAGATTACACCGGCTGCTTTAAAAAGCAGATTACACAAACACAACAAATATCCACCATCCAGCATCATCACAACAATATCTAACTACAACAATTTCGTTCTAAAAAACAATTCACCAAAAAGTTCAACAATTTCATCCAGCAGGGATCGAGAAACATGCTACAGATCGTCGGGCCGAGATTACACGTTGGAGAGATCGGCGTGAGAAAACAAGAGAGTTGCCGAGATCTGCAGAAGGACTTTTGAAACGGTGAGCTGAGTGATAAATACAATATAGAATAGTTAAATAAAATCAATTAAGATAATGAAAAAAGAATTAAGAACAAAGTTAAATACAATAATAAAAATAAATATATATAAATAATTAAGTTAATAATATTAATAAAAAATTAATATAGTAAATAATTAAAATAAATAAAATTAATTAATTAAGGTAATAAAGAGATTAATTAAGAGTAATAAAAAATTAAGAGTAAGTAAGGAGAGAGAATTCGTAGAACTGTCAGAGACGTACAGCCGGAAAATAGTGAGCTATCGGAGTTGGTATAAAATTTCCGACAAACGGAAACACATCAAATCGAACTCATCCAAGAGACAGATCCACTATTTTGAGGCACTCAAGCAATGCAATCCTAACCATACACGTCAAGGTGTGCCCAGGAGTGCCTTACAGGAGTGAGGCTCAGAGATTCGCATTCGATCAATCATTGTTGGTCAAAGATGCTGCTCACTGCTCTATCTATCTCTGCACTGCTTTCTTAAGCTGCAGTGGTTGCCAACATATGGCCATCCCTACTGCGGTGCTGTGTAAGCCGCAGTGCAGAATCAGATAAAACATTATAGAGTAATGTATCCTACACACTCGTCATTGCCTCAACGAGAAAGTATGTTCAAACATTCAAGAGCAGCGAATATCCAAAAGAGGGTCTGAATTCCTATTTTTCTTTAAAGAAAATCATCGGCCTGAGAGAGAAGAATAGGGGGAGGCAACCTTAGAACCAGTCACCCC
Source organism: Acanthochlamys bracteata (assembly GCA_019914995.1). Taxonomy (NCBI): domain Eukaryota; kingdom Viridiplantae; phylum Streptophyta; class Magnoliopsida; order Pandanales; family Velloziaceae; genus Acanthochlamys; species Acanthochlamys bracteata. The sequence continues at coordinate 4,044,077 of CM034140.1, read as the reverse complement.
TGACCTCTCCATCCCAAGCCTCATGTTTAAACTAACTCGTCCAGCAAATTAACGCTGGAAAATGGCAAAGCCATTGAGTCAATATCTCGTTCATTCTCATTGCATACTCGAATTCATCCAGCAATCGTTACAACAGAAATAATATCCAGCAATCGTTACAACAGTGGCAACTAGCCTTCAGAAAACAACATCAAGCAAACCCTCTGCTATAATAATTCCATTGAACGCAAAATTAACCACAAAACCAATACACAAAAAAAGCAATACACCGATGAAGCCAATACACCAAAAAAATTCAATACACCCACAACAGCAGAAAACAAAAAAAATTCCAATTGCAGGCCGAGAAACATGCTGGAGAAACAAATCCTCGTCGGGACACAAAAAAACATTTTCGTTCGGACCGACAAACCAAAACCATTACATGACAAATTAATCGAATGAAACCAACACAATGCAAAACAAACGAAATCAAGCAATACATAAAAAAAACTAATACACCGATAAAGCCAATACACCAAAAAAATTCAATACACCCACAACCGTAACAGAAAAAAAAAAAGCACAAAAAAAATCCTTCTGTGACTGTCCGAGAAACAAATTCTCGCCGGAGATCGAGAAACATTTTTTTTCGCCGGGACAGAGAAACAAATCCTCGCCGGGGCCGACAAATATGCTGATCGCTGGGACCGAGAAGCAAATCTCCGGCGAGGATTTATTTCGTCCTCTCCATCTCCCAGGCGACAGAGAAACAAAACTCGTCGTGACCGAGATTGGATCGTCGGGCCGATGTAAAAGGCTGGAGATGCCGAGGGTTCGCTCGGAAGAGATGAAGTCGTCGTCGCCTGGGAGAGGGAGAGGTGCTGCGCAGGAAACAAGGGAGCCAGGTGAGTAATAAAAACGATGTAGCGTAGTTAATTAACAAACATAATTAATTAGAATAATAAAGGGAATTAATTAATAGTAATGAAAAAATTAGAGAAAGAAAGGAGAGAGAATACGTAAAACTGTCAGACAAGTACAATTCAAACAGTGAGTAATCGGAGTGTTGTATACATTTTCGGACAAATAAAATATATCAGACCGATTTTCATCCAAAGACAGATTCACTATAATGAGACACTCCCGCGATGCAATCCTGACCACACACGTCAGGGAGTGCCCGGGAGGGAAGGGAGTGCCCGTATCCCTCCCCTATATATATATATATATATATATATATATAGGGGGGATAGTGGCACTCCCTCTCTAGTTTATGGTCGGAGTGATCTCCAAATCCAATCTCCACCGTTGGATATCAAGCACAATGAGTTAAAAACATACCCATAAAATTTCAGCTAAATCGGACCACGAATTCATCTTCATCGAGTTACTTGATCAAGATGACAGAAATGATACAACATATATATTTTTAAATTTTCTTACTTTCTGTTAAAAACAGCTAAATCAGACCACGAAACCTTTATAACGGTTTATCAGATATACTACAGATTGAACTGCTTCTACCCAATAGTATTTTGAAGCATAAGCACCAAATAATAAAACACGAGCTGTCTCTTATGTCTGTTCTTTCTTTCAGCCATTCTATTCTGCTGTGGTGTTTTTGGACAAGTGGTCTCATGTATAATACCTTTTTTTTGAAGATAATGGGCTAAAGTTGTATTAATATATTCTCCCTCATTATCCGAGCGTAATACTCGTATTGAGAATGAGAATTGTGTCTGCACCATTTTATGAAATCGTATAAAAATATCCACAACTTCATTCTTACTCTTCATAACATATAACCATGTCATACCAGTGCAATCATCCACAAACGTCACAAACCATCTAATGCCAGTAAGTGTAGTAACAGGAAAGGGTCCCCAAACATCCGAATGTACTAATTCAAATGAAGTTAATTTTTTCTTCATAGTAAAAAGTGATAATGTGTAATGATACATATTTATTATATCTTATTATTATAGTAAATATTAGATTTTTATTAAAATTCTATTCATAATATGAATTATTTTATTTTATTTTATTTTGTGAAATATAGGTGAATAAAGAAGCAAATTATTGAAGAAATAAAATAAAAGAGCTAATCATGGAAGGAAATGTCAAGCGGCGGTCCTCATTGATGCATTTTACCAATCAAATCTAAACGAAAAATTTAGTATCAAATCTAGCATCAAATATAGCAACAAATCTATATCAAATCTAATCCGAAAATCCTGAAGATATTTTTTCCTAATTTTGTGGGAGAAAGTTCAACTATAAAAAGGGGTGAATGGAAAACCAAAAAGAACGAATAAGGAGCGAACGGAAAACCTCGAGAGAGCCGAACGGGAGACAGAAGGAAGATCAGATTAAGAGACGAAAAATTTTTCAGATTTGCTTTCTTCTCTTTTTCTCATGTTTTATTTTTTATATAATATTATTGTGTGTAATATTAATATGAGTGGCTAAATTCTCTAAACTGGAGTTAGGATGAAACCCTAATAAATTTAATTTATTTCTTGAATACTATGTGATGTATGGATTGTTGATTTTATTTGAATTGTTAATTCTTGTTTGAAAGGATGTTTAGATGTTAAATTTGCATGCATGATTAGCATTGAGTTTGATATCTAAATTATTATATTAATTGTGTTTGCGAGGACCAATCGGAGCATAACTTACGAATTACAGGATTAATAACTGTAGTTAATATTTACTGGACCAAAGTAAATATAACTACATGATTTATGATTTCGCAGAACCTAATGCATCGCTAGTAATTTCTAAACAAGGAGTTAGAACATCACTAGCGATAGGTGATTTTATACTGGACCAAAGTTAAAGTCATAATTAGAAATCGTATCTAAAAACTGGACCAAGGTGTTAGATACAAGGTCTTCACAATCATCATAATCTATTATCATATTTATTTAAAGATTAAATTAGAGGCATTAGTGGTGGATTCATTGAGTTTTTCTTAGTTGGTTTTATCTGCATCAAGTTTTTGGCGCCGTTGCTGAGAATTGTTTTGTTTTGACTTTGATTCAATTTAGCTTCATGTAGATATTTATGATATGTTAAGTAAAGTGCATATTAACCTTCTTTGCTTAATGTGATTGAACAAATTCCAGCATATGGAAAATTCATTAAAAATTTGAAAGCTCACAAACTCAAATTTACACCAAACGAAGGAGTCAGGTTGAACAAGAATGTAAGTGCAGTGTTGAAAAATGAGATTCCACCTAAGCTTGATGATCCAGGTAGTTTTGATATTCCTATCACTATTGGTGCTAAGAGACTTGGACGTGCTATGTTGGACCTAGGAGCAAGCATCAACTTGATGCCATTTTCTATCTATAAAGAGTTGGATTTGGAAGGTATAAAAAAGACTACTGCACGTCTCGAGCTTGCTGACCATTCCATACGGCATCCCACAGGTATTATAGAGGATGTTTTAGTTCAAGTTGACAAATTAATTCTTCCTGCAGATTTCATTGTTTTAGACATGGAGGAAAATTTGAGAAGTGATCGTGAGATCCCTATTTTTCTTGGTCGTCCGTTTATGGCTACTGCAGACACATGTATCAACGTGAAAAAAGGCACCCTCATAATGACAGTATTGGGTGAAACCGTTAAATTCAAAGTATTTGATGCTTTAAAACATCCTTCTATTTTTTCAGATTCTTGCTTTTCTGTTGATTTATTAGATCCACTAATCGATTCTGTTGTTTTGCAGGAAAAATACAAGAATGATTTGGAAGCAGCGTTAACTTTAGATATGGCAGATAGTGATAATTCTAATAATATGCTCGCTGCCCTAAATGTGTTAAAACCAATTCAACCTAGTTATAGAACCTCATTTGAACCTTTAGAGATGAATAAAATAAGGATAGAACCATCTATTGTAGTCCTTCCTAAGTTAGAACTCAAACCATTGCCTGAATATCTTAAATAAGCATTCTTAGGTGATAATGAAACCCTCCCAGTCATCATATCTTTAGATCTTAAAGTTAGAGAAGAGGAGAGCCTCATAATATCCTAAAAGAGCATATGACAGCAATAAGTTGGACAATAGCTGACATAAAAGGTATTAGTCCTGTAATGTGTATGCATAGAATTTTAATGGAGGATGATGCAAAACCTACTCGTGAAAGCCAAAGGAGATTAAATCCTAATATGAAAGAGGTTGTTAGAGCGGAAATTTTAAAACTGCTTGATGTAGGAGTAATTTATCCAATTTCTGATAGTAGATGGGTTAGTCCTGTGCAATTAGTACCTAAGAAATCTGGAATAACAATAGTTAAAAATGAAAGTAATGAATTGATCCCTACAAGAATAACTACGGGATGGCGGGTTTGTATTGATTATAGAAAGTTGAATTCTGCAACAAGAAAAGATCATTTTCCTTTACCTTTCATTGATCAAATGCTTGAACGTTTGGCTGGACACTCACATTATTGTTTTCTTGATGGTTTTTCAGGTTATAATCAAATTCCGATTGCTCCAAAAGACCAAGAGAAGACAACTTTCACTTACCCATTTGGTACTTTCGCCTATAGGAGAATGCCTTTTGGTTTGTGCAATGCTCCAACGCAACATTTCAAAGATGTATGACAGCTATATTCTCTGATATGGTAGAAAGAATCATTGAGGAAAAAAAGAGATTTCTATCTATGGTAAAGCACTATTATTGGGATGATCCTTATTTGTTTAAGCACTGTCCGGACGAAATTATTAGAAGATGCATTCCTGAGATGAACAAGAAACCATTTTAAGACATAGCTATGAGTTAGCATGTGGAGGTCATTTTGGTGCTAAGAAAACAGCCCATAAAGTCCTTCAATCAGGTTTCTTTTGGCTCACTTTATTTAAAGATGCATTTAACTTTTGTTCTAAGTGTGACAGATGCCAAAGAATAAGAAATATCAGCAGGAGGAACATGATGCCGTTGACTAATATTTTGGTTGTAGAACTCTTTGATGTTTGGGGTATAGACTTCATGGGTCCATTTCCTTCCTCCTTTGGGTATTCTTATATTCTTGTTGCTGTTGATTATGCATCTAAATGGGTAGAGGCTCAAGCTACAAAAGGTAATGATCATAAGATTGTACTCAAATTTTTAAAGAATATGATTTTCACTAAATTTGGAACCCCTAGAGCAATCATTAGTGATGGTGGTAAACATTTTTGTAATAAACCTGTTGATACTTTGTTAAGGAAATATGGCATAACTCATAAGGTAGCCACTCCATATCACCCTCAAACCTCAGGACAAGTAGAAATTAGCAATAGGGAAATCAAAAAATATTTTGGAGAAAACTGTGAACACCATAAGAAAGGATTGGGCAATAAAACTTAATGATGCTTTATGGGCTTACAGGACAGCATATAAAACACCTATAGGGATGAGTCCATATCGTATTGTGTTTGGAAAAGCATGTCATTTACCTATGGAACTTGAACATAATGCATATTGGGCTATAAAGAAGCTAAACTTTGACATGAAGGATGCAGGGGATGAAAGAAAGTTGCAACTCAATGAATTGAAAGAAATTCGCAACGAAGCTTATGAGAATGCAAAGATTTATAAGGAACGCACAAAGTCCTATCATGACAAGTCAATTCAGCGAAAAGAGTTTACTGCAGGTATGAAAGTTTTATTATTTAACTCACGGTTGAAACTCTTTCCAGAAAAACTGAAGTCAAAATGGCATGGACCATATGAGATAATTGAAACCTTTCCACATGGAGTTATAGAAATCAAGGATCTCAAATCTGGAGCACAATTTAAAGTCAATGGGCATCGCTTGAAGCCATACTTGGAGGCCACCCTTGCAATCCAAACTGAACCAACCCTCCAACTGCGCGATCCTATTTGACAAACTTCTCGTCTGGCTGAAGACGTTAAATTTAGTGCTTAGTGGGAGGCAACCCAATGCCTTTATCTCTAGTAGCAATTAAATTTTGTAGAATTTTATTTTCATTTGATTTGATATGTTTATTATATTTGAAGGATTCGGAAAGAAAGAAGATTTACTATAATGCAAAGATTTGTTGCTGTGATACAGTTGATGGAGAAGTTAACCAAAGATTCGCCATTTAAAAATTAGGGGAGTTTTTCTACACCTAAATTTTTATATTCCTTGGCTTTATATATTGTTCATGTTTATCTTTCACCATTGAGGACAATGTCGAATTCAAGCTTGGGGGGAGATAAAAAATTATGCACAAACATCGATTGATAGTTTATCATTCATTTTTCAATAATGAGTTTGAACTCTCTTTCTATTATTGCTTTTGAAACTAAAATCTTTATTGAGTTTGTTCGTATAATATTCTTATTAACTAACCCTACATTCTTCTTAATATAGTACTTTATATAATTGAGTTGATAAAATCTTATCATTCTAAACAATGCAATTGAATACATTTTATATAGGATTTCGATTTCATAGTCTATAGCGAGTGATGACATCTATCACCATACAATGCGAGGCTTAGAGTTGATCTTAGTATTTTTTGTGTTGTCTTGTTTTGTTTTCAATTTTTAGGAATAATTGAGATATAGACTTATAAAGAGTCTTTGAAAAGCACAAAGGTAAAGAAAGAGCATTTGTATTTATAAAAAATAAAAAAAAAAAGCTCAAGTATACATTGTAAAGTGCAATAGTGAAAAAAGAGCAATTAAATAAATAAAAGAGCCGCAAAGTTGGGCCAATACTTGAGTATACCTTGTTTTCTTGAAGTTAAATGTGCTATTGGTTACTTTGTATTTTGACGACTTATTAAATTTGATTTCATTCATTACAACATTTAAAATAATTTGGTGAATCCCTAAAAATTGTATATGCAGTGGGGAGATGATTTTTAAACATACTTATGGATATTGAATTCTAAACTTCCTTCTAATATGTTGCATATATTTTGGAATGCGAGATTGAATTGATTTGATTACTATATAGTGAAATTAAGGGAGTTTGTAAATGATGTTAATTTGTTTACTATGCTTCATTATTCTTTAAAGATTTTTGGTGATCAAGCTACATGAAGAAATTGAAAATTATGAGAATAAGTTGTGAAGAATAATATATATAATCTTCTTATCATTTCGTTCGAGGACTAGCAAAAAATTAAGTTTTGGGGTATTTGATAATACGTAATGATACATATTATTATATCTTATTGTTATAGTAAATATTAGAGTTTTATTAAAATTCTATTCATAATATGAATTAATTTAGTTTATTTTATTTTGTGAAGTATAGGCGAATAAAGAAGCAAATTATTGAAGGAATAAAATAAAAGAGCTAATCATGGAAGGAAATGTCAAGCGGCGGTCCTCATTGATGCATTTGACCAATCAAATCTAAGCCAAAGATCTAGCATCAAATATAGCAACAAATCTATATCAAATCTAATCCGAAGATCCTGAAGATATTTTTTCCTAATTTTGTGGGAGAAAGTTCAATTATAAAAAGGGGTGAATGGAATGCCAAAAAGAACGAACAAGGAGCGAACGAAGAGCCAACAGAAAATCTAGAGAGAGGCGAACGGGAGACAGAAGGAAGATCAGATTAAGAGACGAAAAATTCTTCAAATTTTCTTTCTTCTCTTTTTCTCATGTTTTATTTTTCATACAATATTATTGTGTGTAATATTAATATGAGTAGCTAAATTCTCTAAACTGGAGTTAGGATGAAACCCTAATAAATTTAATTTATTTCTTGAATACTATATGATGTATGGATTGTTGATTTTATGTGAGTTGTTAATTCTTATTTGAAAGGATGTTTAGATGTTAAATTTGCATGCATGATTAGCATTGAGTTTGATATCTAAATTATTATATTAATTGTGTTTGGAGGACCAATCGGAGCATAACTTACAAATTACAGGATTAATAACTGTAGTTAATATTTACTGGACCAAAGTGAATGTAACTACATGATTTATGATTTCGCAGAACCTAATGCATCGCTAGTAATTTCTAAATAAGGAGTTAGAACATCACTAGCGATAGGTGATTTTATACTGGACCAAAGTTAAAATCATAATTAGAAATCGTATCTAAGAACTGGACCAAGGTGTTAGATATAAGGTCTTCACAATCATCATAATCTATTATCATATTTATTTAAAGATTAAATTAGAGGCATTAGTGGTGGATTCTAAAACTCCAGTTGTTTGCATATTTGTTTTCTCGATCCGTGTTACTTTTCGTTCTTAGCTGTCGTACCTTTTGATTCGATTTACAAACACAACTTTTGTTAGTAAAAAAAAAAATTTTGAATTAGAGTTAACAACAATTTCTATGGAACAAACTCGTTATCTGCTATACGGTAGACGACAACCGTGCACTTGCGAAATAGATTAGGATAGAATCACTGAGTTTTTCTTAGTTAGTTTTATCTACATCAGAAAGATATGGCACCCAGTGATTTTTTGCAAAAATATAAATTTCACACTGAAATTCAGACTCCTTAAGGCTCAAAAATAAAGATGGCAATAAATAGCGTAGATAGGTAAAAAAAACATGGCCTAATCGTCGATGCCAAAGCTAAACTCTGTTCTTTTTATCAACATCAGATCCACGAACGCTATGCACTCTTCCATAACTGATATCATCCAAATAATATAGGCCTCATCTATTAGTACCACGCTCTACAATCTCATGTGTATGGATATCATGAAGTAAACAAAAATTTCGATATAACATAGCAATGCACCTCAATTGTTCAGTGATTTCTCTAATAGACAATAAATTATTTGATAAAGACGGAACAAGTAGGCAATCTTGTAGAGATAAAGATAGTGCTAACATTACTGTTCCAGCACCTATTACTAGATAAATGTCTCCATTAGCATATGTCACATTATGTCTAATTGGAATAGATATGGTCTGAAAATTTGTCAAATCAAATGCAATATGATCCGTGACTCCAGAATCTAGAATCCATCTTGTATCTTTTCTAAAATCTGAAATAGTATTTAGAGCACAGATTTGGTTACCTGAGCTTACAACGTCTGAACTATCTGGAGCTTTTCTAAGGACCTTTCTTTTTTTTTTCAATTCTTCCCACCAATCTAGATATCCAATTAATTTAAAGCATGAACCTCTATTATGGCCAAACTTATCACAATAAGTACATGTCTCTATTTTTCTTGAGACTTGTTAAAAAACAGTTCCAAAAAAATTTTCTTTTCTGTCGGACTGGGTCTGCGGGTCGTGCCGGTTCGGTTCAGTCGGTTCGGATCTGGTTCAGATCAATCTGTCGGGCTCGGCTGTGGTAGACGGCGACCGGCGATGAAGGCTGATCAGACAGTGGCGGGAACGGCAAAGGTTTGGTTGGAGATGGAGATTGACGGCGGAAGTTAGGTCTGGCGGATGATCGACGATGAAAGCTTGGCGGCGGCGAAAGTTTGAATCGAGCAGTTTGGCGATGGCGATCGGCGGAGCAACGATGGTTGCAGCAAGAAGCGGCGGTGGCAAAGGTATCGACGGCGGAAGTTTTTTTTTTTGTAGATCTAATCCGATCAAATCATCAGATTTGTCTAATCGGAATTTCTAACCGTTGTAATCATATTTCCACGACCGCAACGGAAAGTCTAAAAGGAATCTGAACGTAGCAGTCATTATCTCCACGACGGCGACGGCCAGATTTAGAATTTTTGCTCTAATACCATGATAAAAAAATATTTCAATCTTATTTATCTATTATTAAATACAAGTATATATATAGACTCCTTATAATACTAAATAAAAAGAATTTTAAAATAATAAAAAATATATAATTATAAAAAAAAATATTAAAAATAATTAGTAAAGATATATAAAATAATTATGTGTTGGCTCACGCCAACACAAACTTTAATAGATGGTCGGTCTTGTTTATGAAGGCGAAACCCTTACAACGTTGTGCAAACTATTGTTATTGCTATTGTTCGATGATACCTGGAAGCTAAATTTATGAATCGCTTCTTTGGGATGGTGGTGATGCATGCGTTTACATAATCCAGAATCATAAACTTATCTTTCACGACTTAAGCAGAAATTAGTGAGAGAAATTAAGGATATCAGGAACAAGGTTCGTTTGCATTTCACAATTCAGAACAATACCCACTACATGGTGTCACTTAATTAACAACAGTTTATTGAACTTATCTGTAGATAACTGGTATCTCGTGATTCATTGCAACAGAACCCTTTTCTGATATAAGCAGCAAGGGTGGATGTAGTTTTGTTGTCTCCTGCTTCTACAGAACTTGTTGAAGTGAAGTTCTATCACAAATTGTATGCATGCGTACCTTGTGTAAACGATGAAGCAACAGCGTCGAGGCTTTACTTACATTTGAGTTTCATTTGGAGCATGTAAGTGAGTCACTTATTTCACTGCCTTTCTTCCCTTCGTCACATTTTCGAGCAGTCCAAGACACTCTTGGAGAAGCTGTCTCTTGAAAGCATACAGCGGATAGACTTTCAATCAATTAGAAACGAGATACCAAACAAACTCTAGAATTACTATAACTTCTAAATAATTTAATCCTAATAAAACATTAGAGCCTAATTTGACTAAGACCTTTAAATCAATTACGACTCTTAACTAATTATATTCTAATTTAACTTAACACAAATTACACTCGAATTCCATTTATCATAATAGATGAGTACCGTTTGCTCGCAATCAGTTTGGGGAATTAGAATACTCCAAGAAGTAAAGTGGTTTACAAGTTCTTAATTTAACTCGATCCTATTTCAGTCATGGTTGAAGTTTAAAATATCTGTCGAGTTTCATGAGTTAAAGCTGGGCAAATTTTATATGCTAAAGCTGGAAAAATCTTTCAAGCTGCTACTTGAACGCTCAAAATCAAACAGGGTATACAAATATCTGATCGATGATGGGGCCCCTGAATCTTTAAGATTTTGTATAGTGAACTCCATGCGCATTGATACCTAAACAGGTCCAACCATAGTTTGATTTTGCGCGCTCGAAAAGGCAGTATTAAATTTGCAATAACTAATAGGCGACAAAGTAAAATTAATAACACAAGATTTGCGTAATCATGTGTTTAATTTCACGTTTTTATTAGTCACTCTATCAAAAACTTATCTAGTCTCAAAAAAGAAAAAAAGAATTTTACGTAATAACCCTCATGCATGGCGGGTCATAAACAGATAAATAGTTCACATAAATTGCTAAACCGATATGTTCGTCTAGTTCTATAGTAGTTATTCTTATTTTCAGCTTCAACATTTTATTTCCAGCTGTTATTGTTTCAATGCTCATAAATTGTTATTGATTAGAGCCACATGCATTTTGATTCCTTTCAAAACACAATCACACAACATGCTCCAGATATAACAGTAAATACTGCCTTCTCATTCACTTCCCATTTTAAAATTGCAGTACTTTTTAACGTTTATTGTTCTAAGTGTTAGGATTGCATTGTCCCAACGTTATCAAATTAGATAATTAGTTAACGGATATGGAAATCCTTATTTAAGTTTGTAGGGTTGAGTTTTATTAAACAAGTTCCATCTAACACTTTTTAACATTTTCGAGGTAATTCGCATATTTTGTTTACATATCTTCTGCAAAAAATTGTATACGCTGTAAACACGAACGATATTGTTATTTTTTCCAAGTTTAATGGGAGCATTTTCTTTCATGGTTTTATTATTCTTTGAATACAGGCATTGCCTCTTATCCAAAAATTTACAAAAAAAGAATAATAATAAAGAAAGAAAAACTTTGATAATTATATTGTGATCATAAGTTTTTATCTGATTTTAGAGAGTTTTCGGAGTTTAAGCATCTTGTACGTTACTGAATGAATATAATTCCTAGAAGATATTCCTATATAATTAATATTTTCTCATTCTCTTAAGTTCTATATAATACTGATAGAAACATACTAGTAGAAAAAATTCATATTTTCACAAATAAAATGCGATAACAGCATTATTGAACTCTCTCAAACTAACTTGTTCATAAATCACTTGTTCATCTTCTGACCATCTTTTCCCGTATTACACATGCAAGTAACCGGTAGTATACTGATAATTTCGAACTTCACACACAAGTTTGTGGAACGCTTGAATAATTAGACCGCTTGATTATTTGAGTAGCAGTCTCCAGTAATTTGCATGAGATCTTCAACCTGTCCTGCAGCTTCATCAAGTAACCAATTCTCTAGTACAGACAATGGAGGATTGCCGTTGCGATCATAACCAGCAGACTCCAATCCTTGCTTGTTCTCAACAACATAGCTCAAGCTCTCGAAGTACGGAAGCAATTGCTCATAATCATTGTCGACTTTCACTTGAAAATCGTCAATGGTACTGCAGCTGCTGGTAGTAGTAGTAGTATTTGATGCCAATTGCTTATGATCTTGATTACGAACTACTGAACAAGAAGATGATGATGAACACTTCATCCATCCTTCAAGCAAACGCGAAATGTTCTCCGCACTAGAGGCGTAAGCAGTAATAGAAGAATGGCTCTGTAGGTTAATGGTAGGAGATGTTTTTGACGCGTGGTTGTAGGAATTATTGACGGAGATGAGATCCTTGGTAGTAGTGTTCTTGGAGTTTTGGTGATGGTAATTGTCTATTATTGAGTTCTTGTAACTTTCTTGCTTCTTGAGTTTCTTCTTCAAATGCGTGTTCCAGTAGTTCTTGACATCGTTGTCTGTTCTCTGAGGGAGGTACGAAGCTATGGCTGCCCAACTACCGTATAAAACCAGATTTTAACTGATAACCATGAAAAACATTAAGGATTTTCAGTATAAAAATTTAACCGCCTATACGCACCGGTTGCCTAGCAAAGCTTGAAGATGGATGATCGTGCTTTCTTCATGAGGCGTGAAGTTTCCGCGCTTGATCCCTGGCCTGAGGTAGTTTGTCCATCTCAGTCTGCAACTCTTGCTACATCTCATCAGCCCTATTCAAATTTCACAAAATTCAATAAAACTAACGCATAATGAACTGAAACCCTTACAAATTTCAAACACGAAATGAAATATATACCTGTGTTTATCGGTACCGATCTCCAGTTACCAGGTCCATGCTCTTGAATGTAGGAAACCAGTATGATATCTTCTTCTGGAGTCCATGGACCTTTTTTTATTCCAACCTTATCACAACAAGGAGGCCTCCCCATTGCTAGCCTTCCTTGTGTTTCTCTCAAGGATTTTCCTTTCTATTTGAAATCTTTTGCCGGTGTAGTTCTTCTACATGAATGTGAGTGATTATATATAGGAAGACTTTTAGTGATGTGAATTTAGTTTCGTGTGTGTGCAGTGCGTTTCTTTTCACCTATCATCGACCTGGCTGATTCCCATTTACTTCTGTTCATTTCTGTCCCTCAACACTTTGATTTGCTTTACAAAGTCAGCCCATGCAAAGCTTAAATTGAGCTTTCTTTTTCTTTTCTTATCACATGAATCAAGCAATGTTCTAAAAAAAGTGAAGGAAAATCTAACAAGTCATTCACTATTTGCTGCCGTTTGCTGTGCCATTTATTGACTCCTTATTTAATGTAGTGTTGGAGGAAACTTTAACACCTGGATTTTGTTTCTTGCTTCACGTATGGAGGTATTCATGTACACTACCTACAGTAACTGTTTGGTAGAACTTTGGGTCATATTTTATTTTAACCGTAATTTATCTTTTTGGATCAAAAAGCAAGCTGAGTTTTAGATAAATTTTTGTTTACTTTTACAAATTTACTTTACAAACTCACTTTCTAAAAGTTACTTTTAAAAAATTCATTTACAGATGCCTTCCTAATAAATAAATGAACAAGCCTTTTGATGAAGTTCTATTGCAGATTAATTTTTTAATCTTTATTCCCTTTTTTTCTGAAGCTATAATCTTTTATTAGACTTGAAGTGCTATAGTTACTTCTGCTAAAGATTTAGCTGTTTTAGAAGCTAAAAAGGCCAAAAATTATACGGAATGGACGTACAAAAGTGAACCATGTAATTTAACAGTAACTTGATATTTTTTCTCGTGCTTTTTGTAATTCAATTCAAGCAATTCCAGTTGGTTACTTGTGGATTTTGTTTTAAAAAATTTTGGTAACGAAATTCCTTTTTGAATGCAAGGGTGATGATGAGTTCGCAGCAGCTGTTAGTAAGAATGATGGATGTTAAAGGTTAAAGTATTTCAAGGTCTGAAATCTTTGGGTGATCAATCTGTTGATCCGTTGTGATCAATTTGAAAATCGTCGATTCAGACTACTTTTTAGATGGATGTTGATTCGGTTCTATCAACTAGAGAAGCAGGTGAGTAACTCTACTTCAATGCGTATTAACTTTTGAGATTTAGATCAGCACGTACATCCTCATAAGTAACGAGTATTCATATCTGATGCACTCGTTCTTTTAACCAGTTACTTGTCGTCACATAGGTGAAATTAAAATCTTTTCTCCTATGTTTTAGCATTTATAAAACCTATGAATTGCAAGTATTTCGTTTCGCATTGGTGACCATTCATTCTTAGGAGGGATTTGGTACACAAACTATGGTGAAGATACAAGGCAATCACTCATGGCCATGTTTCTATCTATGAGGGCTTATTTACTTCATCATGAAGAATTTAAAAATATATTTTTTAAAATATGTTGGGCATCCAAATTAGGCTATGTTCGGATTAGTAGCGTGTAGGGCTTGGTGAGCCTGAATGAAAGACGAACTAGCTTGGTGGACTAGGACCGGATTATAGTAGCATGTAGGCTTGATGGGCAGGAGTGAAAGACGGACTAGCTAACTTAGAGGTAGGCCAGCAACTCGTCTTGAGTTGGACCAAATGGATGCTGGTTTGGTGGGCTTAACAGCCCACGCTCCTTAATAGTCCCATATTAGCTAGTTGCTTGGATGAGTATGTGCTTATAAGTGGGGGATGCTAACCTCTAAGAGGTTGGCCAATCCTTTTAGTGTGGGAACTCTATCCTACAATTGGTATCAGAGCCCGATGGGATGAAGCCACCCGGCGTGTTGCTGGGAGGAAATTGTTGGGCCTCCAAGTTAGGCTAGGCTCCGATTAGTAGCGTGTAGGATTTGGTGAGCCCGAATGAAAGATGAACTAGCTTGGTGGACTAGGGCCGGGTTAGTAGCGTGTGGGTTTGATTGGCCGGAGTGAAAGACGGGTTAGCTAACTTAGAGGTGGGGCAGCAACTCGTCTTAGGTTAGGCCAAATGGACTCTGGCTTTGTGGGCTTAACAGTCCACGCCCCTTAATAGTCCCACATTGGTTAAGTGCTTGGATGAATATGTGCTTATAAGTGGGAAATGCTAACCCCTGAATAGTCCCATATTGGCCAATCCTTTTAGTGTAGGGGTCCGATCCTACAAAACATTTTTGTAAGTTCATTTTTTAGTAAATCATTTTTATTTATTTTTTATAAATTTATATGTTTCAAAAATTCACTTCGAAACAAGTACTATAGGTCCTAAATGAAAAGATTGATGAAGATTTCGCCTCCAATTATGATGAAGTAACTGCCTGCAACATCAGTTAATCAACAACTACACTATACTAGAGATGGCAACCTCTCACACATCGCAGCAAATTATACGCCATTCATGGAGAAGACTGAGCTCAAGGTCCCTATGGTCCAAATGCATTCAAATGCAATGAAGGAAAACATGATTACATGTACATCTTAGATCATTCTTGGCATCCCAACTTGTTGTGATCCTAACGTAACTTTCACGTTTGCTAAACCTTCGTATAGCATGTAGAAGTTTTAACCCCAGGAGCATTATATCCAAGGTAAGTACTTAAGGCACTAGGATTAACCATTTGCTATATCCAACTACTAGAAGTAAAAATATAGGGACCATTTTTGCCATTTACGAAAAGTTTAGAACCGGCAGTCACCGTAACCACCCGGTCAAAAAAGCCTCGTAGTTTCTCGTTACCCGCCAGATTCAAACCATGCGGTTTTTTATTTTACATTTTCAACCCTCTATTCTTCTATTAACAAACCGAACCATAACCAGATAGAGCTGCCTGAGGCGGCGATGACGGAAGCCGGCCGAGTTGTGGGACCATATACTAGATCTCCGTGTGGGGTCCATCACGCTGAGGTACCGTGACCTCTGTTGTCAATCGATCTCCTGCCGCCGCCTTCGTCGTCTCTCTACCTACTCTTCGCTCTGGGCAAAACTTCTGTCTCACGATTTCCCGATTCGAATCAACAAATTGAATCTTTCCCTTTCAAAATCTCTCTACAGAACAAAGTAATGATCTTTGTTGGTTTTCGGCTTTTGGGTGTTGGGAATTGGGGTTGAAGTTGAAGTTTTTTGCCATGTGGTGGTTTAATGTTTGAGAGGATAGAGCAAGGAGATTAGTGGCGTGGATGAAGCGGGTTTGGCAGGAGGTGAGCACGTTGCGGCTTGCGCCAAGGAAATTCAGTAGCTTGAGATGAAGATGGTTTTGGAAGGACAAAAGTTGAAGACAGCTTTGCAAGATCTCGAACAACTCCAACGAGCTGGTTTAGTATTTGAGAAAGGAAAATATTTTATTTTAGGTAAATTGTTGTAAAATAACTTGGTCAAGATTGAGGAGTTTTTGCAGTGTTTTTTGGCCGCGGCTGTTGTTTGCGTTTCTTTGCAAGTGAACTTATCCAGAGAGGGGGAAAAAATGGATTACTTTCTGCCTTTTGACCTCTCAAGAGAGATAAAGTAGTAGTGTTTTGTTCAAAAATCATCTTTGACAAAGGCAGCAATTTCAATCTTTTGCTGCTACAGGGAGGCCATCTAGGATCTATTCGAATGTGACTCCTGTAGAAATTTATCTTCTTGTTCTCAGTTGGTCCGTGACGCCACCAAAGATATTCTTTTTAATTGATTTTTGACTGCTTAAAATTATTATGGTGTACCTGTAATAGCTTGCATTGTCAAACTTGAGGGTATAATCTTTATATGTAATGTGTATTAGCATTAGTCCTATGGAATGTTTGGGATTGCTTATTGAAATAAATTTTTTTATTTTAGAAAAAAATATTTGAAAATTTTTTAAAAATGAGTCCTATTTTTTTACTTTAATAAAATAATTAAAATAATTAATAAAAAGATTTTATGACGTATAATTTTTTTGCATTTTAAAATTTTTTAAAAAAAATTTATAAAATATTTTAAAAGCTCTATTAACAAATATGAAATAAAAAATTGGAGAAATTTTTTTTCCAAACATGTCCCTAATCTAATTTGTTATGGTCCAGAGCAAATGCGTTTCGCTGTCCTTTTGGAAAAAAACATTTTTAACATTACTTTTCTAATAAAATTTTTAAAATATTTTATAAAATTTATATAAAATTTGATAAAATATTAAAGTATTCTACATTAAAATTTTATTATTATTTTATTAATTTCTTGAGAAAAAAAGTACAACCTATATTTTGAAATAAAATAAAAAATATTTTTTATTTTTGAAAATTAGTTTTCACAAACACCTCTAAATAATCCTTCAAATGTATGCAGCAGAGCCGAAACTTTCATCCTAAGGTGGTTCCGTTACTTTTATATAGAGGTGCAAAAACAAGCGGGCCGGCCCGGTCCGGGTGCAAAATTTTGAATCCGATCCGGCTTGTCAGTCTGTTATATATACTTATTTTTAAAATAATAAATTTAAATAATATTTAAAAATATTATTAAATATAAAAAATTGAAAATAACTTTAAAATTTATTACTAAATATAAAAAGCTTTAAACATAACTTTAAAAATTATTATTAAATATAAAAAAATTATTATAAATTTGTAATATGTATATAATTATATATTTGAATTTGTACTTGGAATATTTTTATTTAAAAATAATTCAGAAAATTGTTCAGTCAGGTCTTTATTGTGAGTTGTATGCTGTATTTTTTTGACTGCAAGTTTCCAGTCTTTCAAACAAGTTAATACTTCAACCATCTCACTAGTAAGTTGTGTTCTGCGTTCTTCAATTATCCTTCCGGCTGTACTAAATGCCGATTCTGAAGACACCGTTGAAACAGGAATAGTCAAAATATCACGTGCTAGTTGAGAGAGTACTGGATATCTTGTTGAATGTGTCTTCCACCAGTTCAAAACATTAAAATTTTCTGGATTTTCATCGTCTTCTATAATGACAGTATCGCCTTCAAAATATTTGTTCAAATCAGAAGAAGATTGCATGCTGCTTGAAGTGAAGATAGTGTTGAACTTGAGCCAGGCTTGACGGAGATCAAAAACCAATTGATCGTTTTTTTCTTCTTACTTTGATGAATTTGTGCCGGTGCCGCTTGTTGTTGTTGATTTCGCAAATTACCAAATCTAACTTCATAAAGATCATAAACTTCATACAGCTTGTTACGAGCGTTAGTTATTTACAATTGAATATCAGAAATATCTAAATACATACCAATATATGTAAGAGTATTAGTAAAATACACAAATTTAAATCTACGATCTAACATAAATGCAAAACAATATAAAAGAGGAATATCAGACCAATATTTTTTTAATTTTTTAGTCATTATTGTAACTATAGGTCCAAGTAATTCATCTGTTACATGTGAATGTAGCATAGTAGCTATATTAAGAATTGAATGTAAAACTAATAGAGAAGTAGGATAGTAAACACCAGATAATAAAATAGTAGCATCATAAAAAGTTTCTAAAAATTGTACAAGTTTTTCAGCAATAATCCAATGAGTTTCAATAAATATATTGTTACCCATTCTTATATTATAAAAAATTATAAGCACATTTTTATAATCTAAAGTACTTTTCAACATTACATAAATAGAATTCCATCTTATTGGCATATCAAGGTTGAACTTTCGAGACTTTAGATGTTCTGCTATGCAATATCTCTTAAATTCAGCTAAACGTTGATTTGAACTAATAATCCAAGAAATAGCAACGCGAATATCTTTAATCTGTTCACTTACCAGCTGCATACCTGATTGTACGATGAAGTTGATAATATGGCAAGCACAACGTTGATGTAGTAAAATTCCTCCCATGTATGAGCTTAGCTCCATATCAAGAAATCGAATTGCTTTGGTATTTGCTGAAGCATTATCTAAAGTGATGGAGACAATTCGGTTGCTTATACCTCATTCTTTAACTACACTTATAATGCGCTCAGACATATTTTTAGCATCATGTGTGGAATCAATAAATCTAAAACCAATAATTCTTTTTTGCATAATCCATTGTGAATCTAAATAATGAGCAACAACACTTAAATAATTTTGTTTAGCTCTACCATTCCAAATATCAGATGTTAACGCAATAGAAAAATTTTAAAAAGTTAATTCATATTTTAATATAGTGCGCATTTTATTGTAATAAATAATAATATCGCTTCTAGTAGTTGTTCTACTAATTTTTTAGAATTGTGGACAATATGCTCTTTTAATATGTTCTTCATAAAAAGATGACTCACCAAAATTAATAGGTAAATCCATAACAAATCATACGGGTAAGAGATTCCCTAGCTATATTAGAATCATAAGACCAAGTACTTACCGAACCATCCGTGTTGAATTGAAGTTGAGTTTGTAAAGGTTTCCTTCCGATTTTTTTTTTGGAAGCACATTTTTTACCATGTGCTATTAAATGTCGGGTATCTGCACTAAGATTAGCAGTTAAAAGTTTATTGCAAAACTTACATTTCGCCATTTTTGATTGAGTACCATCACTTAGCATTGTATATTCGGCAGTGAAATAGTTTCAGGCTTCAGAAGTTGTGACTTTTGAACGTTTTGTTATTATCGATGTCGATCCTGAAGCCGAACTACTTCCAACACTTGGAATTGGAGGAATTTCGTTACATCTTTGATGAAAATTTCTTTTTTGTGTTGGAAGAATATCATCTCTTTTCTCCATACGGGCAACATCTATTTCCTCCAAATTTTGATCGTCCATGCCATAGTCATCCATATCAAAATTAATGGCATGAAAATTTAGATCCATTTGAAATAACAACTAAAATTTTGAGAATTGAAGAAATGTGAATTTAAAAAATAAAGTAAGAAAAAATTATTTTTATAATTTTGTGTAAGATTGAGTAGAATGAAAATAAAATTTGAGAAAGATGTGTGAAAAATGAATGAAAATATGATGTATTTATAGATGAAAAGTTGAATTTAAAAATAAAAAAAAATTTTAACGTTGCAGCAACCAACGGTAAAACCACCGTTGGCTGCCACTCCAACGGTCATGCTGACGTCAGCATGACAGAAACTAATCTAGTTTTTTGACCTAGTCAACGGTCAATATTGATCAGGTTAAAGTCAATATTGACCGGTCAATAGAACAGTACCGAACGGGCGGGCCAGCAAAGTCAGCCCGTCCTGCCCATCGCACCGGACCGGGCGGGCCTAGTGCCGGGCTGAATGGCCCGGCTCATATTTTCATCTTTACTTTTATACATGCTCAGTTAGAGTACTGTTGGTTTGTCACTTCAAGTCTGCTTTAGGCTTGGTTTGGATTATAAGTAGACATAGAAAATGACGGTGATAGTAAATCACTTTTCCATGTCTACTTATGTTGGTAATATGTCATTAAAGGAGAAGATGGAGAACTATTTTTCATCCTTTCTACTATTGTGTAGATAAATATGTACCCACATGGTGGGTACACATGATGACAAAAAAAAATTAAATTTGCTTTTGTTTTTGTCCTTTTATTTTTTTAATATTTATTTATAATTTAATTTTTTTATTTAATATTTTTAATTATAATATGTTATTTTATATTATAATAATTTAAAATTTTTATATTTATTTAATTTTAATTAACTTTAATTGGTAGAGATAATAATAAAATTATATGATTAGTTTTTATATTTAGTAATTGATATAATTACTAAATTAATATAAAAAAATTAATCTAAAAGTTATATAATAAAATTTATTTAAAATTATATTACTAAATTAGTTTAAGTTATATTAATAAAAGTAATATTAATATAAATAGAAAAAAATATTTGAATCTTTTATAAAAAGTTTACTTTCAATATTAATTCATTTACCCATCTATCCAAACATCGTAAGTCAATTAACTATCTGTTTCTATCCGTCCTATTATTATTTTTTCTATTCGTCATCTTACTCTATTTCTTAACTATGAATCAAACATACCTTAGAGTGACGGAGTGTTTATAAAATAAAAAATTTTTAAATAAAAGATATTTTTCTTTTTTTTAAAAATAAGTTTTTTATTTTTTAAAAAAATAATAAAAATATGTAGTAAAAAGATCTCATTAGATAGAATTTTTCTAAATTTTTTTAAATTTTAAATAAATTTTTACATACTTATAAAAAAATATATTTCAAAAATATAAAATAAAAGTTAAAAAATTATTTTTTTAGTAAGCAATGTCAAACGAGCTCTATGTTTAGAAAGAGAAGTTTTACTGTTGAATCTGTTCTTTCGGGGAAGCTTTGGTAGCTTTAAATGTGGCAGCCTGAAATCATACGTGGACGCCAAATGCAAGTAGTGGAGCCAATGTACAGCACCTAATGCGCAAACAGATTAAAGCCTTTAAATGTTTGGCAGCCTGTAATCGAAGAGCTTTGAAGGTGGAGTTAAAGTTTGTAAGCAACAGATTGCAACCTTAGTAGGCTTATGTACAACTCTTTCCATATTCTCCTCACACTATCATGGAACCACAGAATAAGCAGAACGAAAACAGTGCAAGGAAGCTCTTTAGTCGTAAAATATAACCGTCTTCAATATTACCTGTTACGCAGCTTGGGCATCCAAGATGGTGATGTGAAGTTGAAACAATCTCGACCTTGTGACAGTAAGTCTCTTGCTAATTCTACTGCTAGCAGCTTATTTGAATAGCACCATTATGCTTATAAGTACCTTAAACAATATATCCAGCCCCTGCATATGTTTTGCATAGCTTTATTCATCCAAATTGCTCCTTTTGCTTTGCAACTTTATTCCATTACATTTCTATAACCTATCTTGTTTACTGACCTCAATGTTTCTCAAACTGCATTAACAGCTGTCAGCTCCTTTCCTTCCTAGCTGTTCTCCAAAAATTCGAGCAGGACTTGTCTTCTAGCAGTACAAGAAAAAAGCATTTTTAGCGACCTACCACATCTGGTCGCTAATAAACCACTATAGGGACTAGAACTATTGTTTACTATTACTCGAATATTAGGGACCAAAACTTTCTAGCAATGTCACTTATTCGACATGAAACCATGAAAGACTAATAATTGTTTGACTTATATCTCGTTTTGACTATAGCATTTGATAGTATTGCTGTTTATCTCTCATTTGATATGACTATTAAAGCCATGGAACCTTTCTATGGTAATTTCATTCAAACATGTACTCTGAATTAGCTTGCACAATGCAGGTAAATGTGATTGTCACATCTTTTGTTTTATGCCTAGTGCTTTGAAGGGATTGTAGTTGGAATTGAATATTTTACAAACCCAGAGTGGTAGCTTCACATAGTGGCAACATACTTCAGTGCAGATGCGATGGGGCCATTATCATAATCCCAGCTTGCTGATTCTTAAAGAAGTAGCATATGCACAAGCTCCTGGAACATGCATGTATCATGGAATATGCCTTATCTTGTTTTTTATGTTTTGCAATTTTTGTATGTACTGTTAATCGTGTTTACCTGTTCTGCATATATACCGCTAGCTTGAAGCTGCATTTAACAGCTTGTCCTATTGAAAAACCAACTGCTGCCATATTTCAATAACTTGCAGGAACTAGTGTTTTGTACAAACGTCGGATATATGTATTCGTTGTTGTATGATTTTCTATAGAGGTATTTTCTTTGTCTTCGTGTTAACCAGAGAAAAAAGGGAACATTGATTTAAATTTGGTCTTTAAATGTGCTTGTTCAGTTTTATGGCTTAACAGTATGATAAAAATTGTAGATTATCATAGTGTCAAGCGTGTTGCCTTGATTTTTCATCAAACTTCAATAGCAAAGTTGCCGCCTTTTCTATTTATTTTTTTAAAAGGCATCGGACGACCATGGCGTCGGTGCTCTGCAGCGGCCATGTGATTAATCCGCCTTCTGAAGTGTTCCACTTTATTTCTTTGAATTGTAATAGTAGTAAGCGGCTGTACTTTCTAAATAAAATTTTTTATAATAAAAATATTTTTATTTTATTTAAAAATATAATTTTAATTTTTTATTTAAAAAAATTAAAAATAATAAAATTTTTACAACTTTTAAATAAATTTTATACTTATTAAAAAATATAAAATAAAATAAAAATTTTTGAAGTGGAAAGAAAACAGTGCCAAGTCAACCCGTAATCGTTACCCAAGCAACTCGAGAAGTGGAATCATTTGTGGAAATCTTTGCTAGCGTTGGCTTCTTCTCGTTTTTCTCTCTCCACACTGAAGTTCATTCTTTCTGTAGATCTCCTACTTGTCTTAGATCCTTTATTTGGGTCTTGCTCGTTCGGGTTTTAGGAATCTGTGTCTACCTGGTGGAAATTTGGAATCTTGAATTGCTTGGACGGGAGTTCTCTCCATTTCGATAATTGATATTCAGGCTTGGTCAAACATTTGCTTTTTCAGCTTCAGGTACTCCTTCGATAATTTTCATTAATCTTGGGGAATCCTTTAAAGTTGATGGCAATTTATATGGTTCGGCAAAGCTCTTTATCTGAAGCTTTTTCATAAGAACTAAAACTTCAATGGATCTTTAACGAGCTACATTTACCAACAAAAAAAAAATGATTCACTAAACACGCTTGCTTTTATGATTTTTTTTACACCAAACAATCTCTTACAGCCTGTTGAACGCACACACATTCTCATAGCTTGATAGTTAGCCTTATTACAAAGTTAATAAACTCCTACCAAATTCACCGAGCATCTCTCATAAGTGCTCGAAGCACTTAACCATTGGTTACATAAAGTCAAATAACATAGGTTAAGTACAAAATCAATTTCAAAACAATAAAACTTAAGATTAGTTATGAGATGATCTAAGGAACGATCAGAGAATGTGTATAGTAGATGATCAACAGTAGTGAGTAACTTTGCTTTGAAGACTTGACTCGGTATAATACTTATTTTCTCTTCTTTGAATTGCTCAGCGTATCTCTTTATTCTACAGTTCTTCTTTTTCTTATATTGTCTCTACTTGCAGGATGCTATTTCTTATTCCCATTAGAAATATTCTCATTGAAGTCTCGAGATCAGTGGCAAAATTTAAAGTTGAGATGAAAAGATGAAAATATGTTCAATAAACAATCAACTGCCTTATGATTTTTTTTGGCTAGTTTAGTGCAAGTTTTTTCACCAGCATCAAATGAAAGAGAGAAGGAAATTCAAAACTCTCACTTGACTGCTACCCACTTGCTTCAACTGATATGGCTTCTTTTATTTGACATGGACCTCAGTAACTTATTTCTTATTCTCTGACTTGGCGCTAAGTTGGACGGTGAATATCTTCAGTGAACTAGTTGATAAGGCTTATGTTCTTTTTACTGGAATTGCTTAGTTATCTACTAACTCTTTTGCTTGAACTTGTTCATCAATAGTGTAGTGGTCAATATAGCTCAATTCTATGTGCAAAGTTGTAACAAGATACTGGACTTATTGTATGATATCTTCTTATGATTAAATCTGTAATTTCTTTTTGGAAGAAATTCGAAATCTAAATATTAAACGTATTTCTGTATTATCAGTAAGGCGTGGTTCTAATAGACATTTTGAATATTTTTTATCTCTTTTTCTTATAATCATTTATGGTTTTTTATGTGAAGTTGTAGTTGATATATTTTTTAGTGAATATTCAAAATTTGGCTTCAAAAGGATGAGAAAATCTTAAACAAACTGCATCTGAAAGTCGGCTCAATACAACTCACTGTTTTACAATTCATTGTTCTATGTTTCTTTCAATATTTTATGATTTTTCTTGGACTTGTTTTGACTGTGATTTGATGGCCTATTAGAATCAATCTTGTAGTGTACATGTTACTCTAATTCTAATGAAAAGTTGGAAGCAAAATGAAATCAATAACGTGTTTGAACTATCTTTGAATAGTATATGCTGATCATGATGACTTAAGTTAGCTGTTTGATCTATGCAGCAGTGAGATAACAGTTAGATAGCTGGTTGCTTTCAGTATAATTCTTTTATCTTGTTAATGCTCAGTTTCTGCGATCTGTTTTATGTGCGTATAATAATAATCCTGTAACTCTTCCTTCTTTGTTCATACGTCTCATAAAAAATTTTGCGTATAGATAGCAATCAAATAGCTGATAGTTAGATAGTTATATATAGGTGAAAAGTCTTTTTGCGCTATAGCTAATTTGTTGTCTATTAGATATAAAATAAATCTTTTTTGTAGGGTCCTACAGTCTGCTAGGTATAACATAAATCTTATTTATAAAGTTCTGCAGAATTTGATTCAAATCATTAATTCACATAAACTTATAAATTATAATTTTTAACCATTGTAATCATCAAAACACATTGGATTTCCAACACCTTTTTTAATCGACTAACACCGTATATCTTTGATTTGGTAGACGACTAAGGCTCTTGTTTTCGCTATGAAAGGGTGTCGTAAACGTGTAAGCATGCCGCCAAAAATGAAGTTGAGCGTTACATGGGCACCATTTGTACTACTGTTTTGTCACCAAAAACGTTAAGACGGTCAACTTTGGTCATTCAAATCTTCATGATGAAGTTTGTACTAATATTTTATGGATTGCACTTAGACGGACAATGGTGTATCAGTTTTTCTACTTCTATAGATAGTAAGGTCGATCATTCAACAGAAAATCTCCTTTTAGGTGTTGAACAACCAGTCTTGCCTTACATCTTCTAGTGGTATGCTTCTGTGTTTAAAAGTTCTATTTTATGTCAAAGGTTACTACCATTGCGAGTTGCCCAGACATGTAAGGTTGAATATGAAACGTCCGTCTATTGCATGAAGCAAATATGTCCTTGTTATCAAACTTTACAAATCTTGACTTCAAGACGTCAAGTTCTCTAGTATGGGTTTTGAATGATATACCAGTAAGAACTGAAGCTTCATTTGAAACAAATGAACTAAAATGGAAGGATGTAGCGGATACGAAAAAGGAAGACCTGAATCTAAAGGCTTAACAGTAAATGCTTGATGGACCAGTAGCTTTTCACTGAAGCGAGAGAGGCTCAATCTTCTTTCCTCAAATTAAAGATTAATACCAGCAATTCTATATTAATTGTCACGGCGTTAGAGTTATCCACCATACCTGTGCGGCACTTAAAGAACTTCTACCTTAAGTAACTAAGTTAGCCTAAAGAATTTTGAAATGATACCAACAAAATGGAACAAAGTGGAGCTGAGAACTATGAATAGAATAAAGCTTACTAGCACGCTTAATAGAGCTTACAAGAGTTTGATGTTTTCAACTCTTTTCGATAGTCCTAAGTGAAGGGTGCTTGCCCTATATTTATAGCATCCCACCTCCTTAAAGGACGGTGGGGATTACTT
Organism: Acanthochlamys bracteata; assembly: GCA_019914995.1. Taxonomy (NCBI): domain Eukaryota; kingdom Viridiplantae; phylum Streptophyta; class Magnoliopsida; order Pandanales; family Velloziaceae; genus Acanthochlamys; species Acanthochlamys bracteata. The sequence goes on along the minus strand of CM034140.1, from coordinate 4,017,625 downwards.
TTCATCAAACGGTGAAGGATATTTTTTCTCCCAAAGTATCTATACACAATATCTTATTCTCAAAAATATTTACTTATTCTAGAGAAGTCCATAACTCTTTAGAATATGAACCTTACTTGGGTCATTTTAGATATGCCATCGTTTTGGTCCAAATTTTATAGCCTGTGACATATTGCTCAAGCTCTTAGCATCCCACTTCTACCACAAGAGATACAGCTTCCACCTTTGCAACCAATATCTTTTTGAGTAAAATTTTAACAATTAAATATGCTACAATTTTTCTAATTTATCACTAAAAGTTAGTATATTTAAACTAGTCTAACTTACGGTTACAAAAACTTCAGAAGACACCGACTAATTTATTAACGGAGGAAGCTATTGTTTTTACATGTTTCCAATAGGAAATTGAGGTTGGTTGAAGGAAATGCTGGACTTCAAATGCTTAAAGGTCTGTGACAATGTGGTTATCTCAAAAGAAAAAGACATTGGAAAATGCCGCAGACTGAACATCTCACTTTTGGATGCTCTTCTGGTTCTGGGTAGGTTTGGATCTGAAGGGTGACCTACTTACAAATCATTTATAGTAAATGATGTCACTCTTTAATTTCACGTAAGAAAACGACACGATGCGATTCCGTCCCGCATTATCATCTGCATGATCTTCAAGTTATTCTCTCCAAATGTCTTCTTACAGAATGCCCAGGGGCATGTCAGTTCAGGTCTTTGAAGAAGCAATTCAAGAAGCCCTGCTTGTGTTCCGCAAGAATGTTGCCCGTTCAATGCAAGTGTGTTCGCCCTGGAACCTAATGCTCACAATGAAGTCTGTCCATGCGACAATTACTGGAAGACCAAACAAGGTGGCTCTAAATGCCCGTGATCCTGAGGAATTACTTCCAAGATAGAAGACCATAGCCTTAAGCTCTTAAAATGTATGCCAAGTACTATCCATCTATCACTCCGTACTCATTTCTGCTACATTCCATTATGTCATTTGAAGTACAGTTATATCTGTCTAGCGGAGAACGAACTGGTCGAATGAATATCTGATGTTTCTCAACTAGTCTTCCTATGCTGCACAGTTCCAACGAAATGCCAGACGCTTTTGAATGTCATCAGTTTTTCTTTTAACTAAGACTGTCTGCATAAAGTGATTTCAATGTGCGTTCACTGATCTGATAAAGCAAATTAACTTCGTGCGACTGATAGCACCAGCATATTCTTGATTATCAGCTGAAATTTAATGAGGAATGCTTGTAGGTATCCATTGTGTTTATTTTTTCGTTCTGGTACAAACATTGCACTATCTGGAAGAAACCTTTCACAAATTCAACTTCCAGATATCATCAAACAAGCAATAACAATTGTTTGCAAAACTTCCTAAGGCTTTCACCATCATAGCTATTCACTGCAACTGGTAATAGCCACTACTGACAGATTTTATTTCATTGCAAATGCTTCAATTGCATTAGAACTAGTAAAAAAATTCTTCCAAGGAGAAATTCCTCAACTCAAGATTCTTGACAAAATCCCATGCGAAAGCAAACCAATGTTAAAATTATCCACTACAAAGTAGAGGTTGCCTACTGCTGACCTCTAAGATAAAAATTTCATGGAAGATGTTTCTACTAAAGATTCAAGACATAACAAAGGCAGCCCAATTTGTCAGACATCCTTACTTAAAGCCATCAATAAAATATCACTAGATGTTGCAGAAAATGAACCTATTCTGAAATGCATCAGCTTGAATATTTTTTTCTCTCAAATTTAAAAGTGCAGATTTTTCAACGTAATATAAATTCATGACACGTCTAAGAATCATAAACTAATAGAAAGCAGCATTGTAGTCACTAAAAGCCCCCACAAGGGGAATTTTCAGAAGCTCATTAGAAACTATACTATGATAAGCAGTTATCATGCCCAACTTAAAAACTCCTTAAATTAACATTCTGAAGAGAATAAATCATTACATAGGCAATGCCTGGTTCTGTCCAACCAAAAAAGAAAAAATATAAAAACATGACGTAAAGCCAAAAGAGCAAGAAACATTACATATTCTGTCACACGTGGCCCCTCGGTAGGTTACGCATGGTAGTACAGTGTGGTCTAGAACAAACATATCTGCTTACTTCTACACTCAAATATAAGGTGTGATAGAATGCATTTCTCATAGTTCATTAGCCACTAAAGATATAATTCAACTCAACTAGATATGAGGCTTTAAGTATGCCCAAATCACTAAGCGCTAGCCTTCATTGGATCTTTTGGAGTAGCTATGCATGCACACTATTAGTTTAAGAATCAAAGTGCTAGGTACTCAGTAGGAACATTACGGCTTTTGAAATGTTATACAACTAGGCAGTGGCTATTTCTTGAATTAAGGATAATCATCTCCAAAAAGCTAATTCTAATAAACTAAAGATGTTTTGTTTTGACAAAGCCAGCAGGTTTGAGTAAAAAATTCCAAAACCTCCTTCCAGTACAAAACTACAACATACCTTAATAAAATAATAGATAAAATTATTTCGTAGATAAGATTAGAAATAGGATGCACCAGGTTCAGACAGCTAATTAAAGATTAAAGAATTTGGTATTCCTACAGATGTATTTTACTTGCTCTAGAAATTCAATGAAATGGCTACTTTTATCAAGTCTCTCTAATGAGCAGCACAATCCCACCTTAGTTAGAAAGATTAATGGAACTGACTAACTATTTAGTAAAGATACAGTTACAGATCATATTGAATATCATCAAAGTTTCTCGGTTAATCTGATCATAAAAGAACTCACAGAAACAGTATTTAAAACAATCCAAGAAGATTCAAACAGTTCATGGAAAAACTCAGCACCAATTTCTTCAGCTGCTGTTCTAAATGCAAGGCCAAAAGAATTACCTTGGATAGCTCCAAGCCGTGGCTTCCCACAAACCCCAACAATCAGAACCTTGTCAGGTTCCTTTGCCAAGCATGCACAAATGAGAGGCTTCATTCTGGCACCCCTTTCTTTCAGAGCATCCATTAGAAAGAAGCAAAACTTGGTCAGAGCCTGGGGGCAGCTTAACCATTCAGTATCTACAGGGTCTTCAAGTTTCACCCAGCGGAATTTCCTGCCACTTCTTATGAAACCTGTTTTAGTAATTGCAGAGCTCCCTTGCCTGAGGATTGCTCTCTGTATTTCAATGGCAGTCTGCATTCCTTTCTTAAGTTCATCAAGATTGTTTAAGGATAAAGCTGAATAAGCAACCCAGAACTGTTCAGCTGCTGAGGAATCCTTCTTCTGGGCAAATGACTCCAGAAGTGCAGTGACTCCATAGACAACATCTGCAGCTGAAACTTTTGAGCAGTATCCATGTATCCTCAAGAAACTACGGTAGTAGATCTCAGTGAGACCATATTCAGGCAAGAATCTCTCAAACTCATCTTTCATCTTCCGTTTCACTTCCACACTCATGTACTGAAACTTCTTCTGGCAATCTACTAGAGGGAAGCCCATCCTAGCAAGCAACAGCTTCAGTTTCTTCAACCCGTTATCACTCCATGTCTTCAACTTGGTCGCAATATAAGAAGAACAAAGCATCGAGTCAAATAGGGTCCACTCTCTAAGAAGCATGAGGCGAGGCTCATCCTCATAAGAAATTCTGGAATTCGCAGGTGCCTGGATTTTAGTGCCATCTTTCAGTGTCACTGAAGTAACAGCATCCAAATTCCCGGAGCTGTTTATGTGCTGCTCAAGCTCCATTACTCCTGCTTGATACCTCTCGTTGGTCAATCTCTCGTGCACAAATTGATCCGTCAACGAGACACAAGCCAGCCATAGCAACTCATTAGTATTTTTTCTGAGCGCGTGAGCAAGCTCAAACATCATGCAACCAGACGGCTTCCCATGAAAAGTGCCAATCTTATAGTATTCTGCCTTCAGCTTTCTGAAGAGCTTTACTGGATCCGATTCTGCATCAGTAGAGAGCCTCCTCCTCTTCCTACTTGCGCCACCCCCTTCATTCTCGCTGTCATCATTATCTTCATCATCATCGCTATCCAGTTCTTCATAGATATCATCATCACTGTTCAAGTCAGATGCATTGGCCAAAGTAGATACCTCGAAGTCATAGGCCAGATCTGCCTGATGCTCATCTTCGGTGGTGTAGAGGACGACTACAGATTCATTCAGCTCACTGATGTTGTGGAGATGGATCGGACGATGGCTATCAATGACAAAAACCCGAGTGTTCTCCCTCAGTTTAAGAATTCGGCGGAGGTCACGGTGGCAGCCCCAATTAATGAGGAGGAGAGCAAGAGGACCGTCAGATGACAAATGCATTGACGACCTTGCGAACCTCTCGATATCAGTGAATGAAGAAACTGGGTAGACCGAGTACCGAATTGAATCAGAGGAAAGAACATGGGTGATAATTTTCAGAGCACAGAGGGAGTCAGCATCAGATGCCGATGGAAAAATTAGCAGCGGGGAGGAGTTCGCAGCAGCAGCAGAAGCGGCTTCACGGAGCCGGGCATAGAACAAGTCAAGCCTAAGCTCCCTCACCATAATTCTCAGCGGAATTGAAGTATACAGATGGTGGGCATTGCTGAATCACCCTCTAAAACAGCCAAGATACAATCTTTTTAACGCGAGCAAGCCTAATTTGGTCTGGGTTTCGTAAATTCAAACCAATTAAGAAAAAAAGACAGATTTGACGAACTGGCTAGTTCGAATTCATCGAGACGGAAGATTTGAACAATACATGAATCTGAAAACATCTCATGAAAAAGACGAATTGAATCACAGAACAAAATCTGGCCACGTCAAATTATTGACACAGAAACCCTTCAGATCTAATTGGATTATAGAAAGATGAAAATCAAAACTCGAGAATTCGAGGGATGAGATTACCTGGAAATTAACAAGAGAGAAATTTGAGCGGCTGCTAATGGAACAATTTCTCTCAAATATACCAAAAGCGAAGGAATCTGAAAGAGGAGTTTTGGTTTTGAAAGAGAAACGAAATAGACCTAACTGGAAGAAATTTCAATGCGATTCAAAAGCGCTCGAAAATTTTGGAGAATGATTTCGAAATTTTTCCAGGTTTCCCGCGCAGAAGCTTTCGAGCGAAATGTAACCACGAGATCATACCAGATAGTCAGATACAACCCACCAAAGGCCGGCACATGCTGTTTCTGTATATGACCATTATACCCCTGAATTGTATTTAAAAAATAGATTTTTAGGAACAGAAAAATGTTATTGACTATTTAGCTTTTAGAATCTATTAGAAAATTATTAATAAAAGTAAAAGGCCTTGTTAGTTGAGCGTTTCATAGCATTTTAAAAAAACAATTATATCATTTAGATAGTTTATAATATTATATATAATTTATTTAAAATTTAAAAAAAAAACATAAAATTCTTGTAAAATCTAATTTAACTGATTATTATTATTTTTTATATAAAATAATTTTTTAAATAAAATTTTTTAAAAATTTTGTTTTATAAATATTCGTAAGTATTTTGTAAAATTAAATTACCTACCCTCTACTCTACTCTAGTCAAATATAATTTGTTCGTTATAATTATTTATTTTTTTCATCGAGAGGAATTTTCTAAAGATATTGATTAACAAGAAAGTGCAAAAACGAGCTCAAAATTCGTCTACGCGTATGCTAATGCTGGTAGTTAAATTTTCATGTCTCGTCTTCCAAAAGTACCAAGACCGTAAATAGGATAGGCAACTAAAAGCGTTAAGAATTGATCTTATTTCAGAATTTTGAGAGTGCTTTTAAATTGAAATTTTTCTGAAATAAAGAAAAAATAAATTTTATTTTTTTATTTTTAAAAAAATAATAAAAATATACAATAAAATAATCTCACTATATAAAAAATTGAAAAATTACTTTCGCGGTAAGTAATGCCAAAATACACAATTAAAGATCTCGAAGTGGGTTGGATCGACAAGAACCTAAAAGCGTTGGGCGTGTTTATTTAACATTCAAACTTTTTTTAAAAAAATATTTTATTTTTAACTCAAAATAAACACAAAGAATATATTTTAAAAAACTCAATTTTTCATTAATAGCTCATTTTCAACATGAACTATTTTTGTGCACTTCTGAAAATTCATCCTTCTCTCATTTTCACTTTAGATCGAAAATCACACTTCTCTCCATCATCTTCCAAATCTAAAATTCAAATCTTACCATGTCTCTCCCTCTTCCGATCGATCTATCATGCATCAAAGCTCATCTCAGCCTCATTTCTCTTTTCTATTTCACGATGAATCCATCATCGATCACAATCAATAAATCTAAAATTTTGATTTGTTTTATTTTACTATTTGAAGGTTTACTTCAAATTTTCTACTTTGTGTAGATTGTGATTATGATTTGAATCGTTGTTTGAATATGTTGCTTAAATTAACTGCTACAAATAAATTTTGAGAATTTCTTATTTGAAATTGTGTAATTATTTTCATTTTTTAAAACTTATTTTAAAAAAACTCACTTTAATCTAAAGTACACAATTGGATCTGATCCGATTTGTATTAGATCCAATACCTAAAATTAGACTTGTGAGTTGATTCAGATCTAAATCATATTTGAAATACCTAAAATTGGACTTTTGAGTTGATTAAGGATTTTGTAAAATTTTTATAAATTTTTGAATATATATATATATATATATATATATATAGGATAAAATATAGGCACTATATCGATTTCTCCGGCCATATTTGGCCGGGAGGCTTTCAAACTCGATCTTCACCGTTGGATATGTAAAACTATGAGTTAAAAATATTCTTACAAAATTTCACTTCAATCGGACCACGAATCGACCTTCATCCGACCACTTGATCAAAATTGACTCAAAAACTAAAAATATATATTTTGTCAACTTTTACTATTTGAGTCATCTTGATCAAATTGCGGGATAGAGGTCGATTAGTAATCCGATTGAAGTGAAATTTTGTAAGCATATTTAAAACTCATAGTTCTACTCATCTAATGGTGAAAATAAAATTTAGAGATCTTTCCAGCCAAATATGACTAGAGAAACCGATGAGTGCATATATAATAAAATAATGATATATATATATATATATATATATATATATATATCATTATTTATAATTTATCCATGCTCTATATTTTAAAAAAATTTCCACAACATTATGCGTAATTTTTCTGAATTAAAAAAGCTCACAAGCAACCCCCAAAAAATTATGTCAAATATGGCCCGAATTTTGAACCCATTCATTGCATTAAACGGGTAAGTATTTATAATTATAAAACAAAAAAATCAGACTCTCGGTTGGATTATGATAAATAGAGCATTCTTTTATAATATTTAATTTTGTATATAATTTTTAGGTTAATTTGAATATGATTCGAATCTAAGCCAAATGAGTTAGATGTAATTCTTATTTTCTTAGATTGATCCGAATATAATCAGATCTAGATCCAAAAGTTTTTGATCCAATATGAAATTTAAAGGATCCGAACCGGACCTGACAAATTACATGCCTACTGGTCCTCTTCTTTAAGGCTTGTATGGATTATGGATGTCATACTGATTTGGTCCCCACTTATAAAAATGCAAGGTGCTCTTACCTCCAACTCATTGCTTATGAAAAAGAAATGACTTGAGGTTAAAAAAAAACAGATTATGGCGCCGTTTGGCATTAAATTTCAATAGTTTTTCATTCTAATTTTTTATTTTATATTATTTAATAATATTATATAAAAAAATTTAATTTAAAAAGTACAAAAATTTTTGAAGTTGTAAATTTTTATTATTAATTTTATTTTTTAAGTAAAAAAATAAAGTATATTTTTTTATTTCATAAATATTTTTAAATATTACAATAACATTTTTTGCATTTTCATTACTTGAAGAATTAGGATATTTGAGATAATAGATAAATAAGTGTGCACAGGAGCAAAGTGACAAGATCATGTCTACGAATATATGCATCTTACTAAACCAATAAAGTAGATTATAATTCAACATAATAGAAGAAATCTAAGTTAACAAATTATCTTAAGGATCCCTCATCTTTTTCACGACAATATTTGTTTCAAGTTGGAACAACTGCGTACTAGTCAGCTTAAGGGTAAGACATTAGGTTCTGGAACAGATTATTGTTACCTACCAGTAACCGTTGTGATTGTGAAATGATTCACCGATTGTCTATTACTAATTTTGAACAGAATCTGCGAAATAACAATAAGATCTTAATTTCAGCAATTAGGTTCTGGCACAGATGGATTGTTTTGTATACTTCTGGTTTCTAAAAGGCGTTGCCCAGTGATGGATCAACCAATTCCAAGCCTTTGCCTTCCTTCCATAAAATCCATGCTTACAAAAATTATAGAAAGAGAAATCTAGACATTCTAGCGAGTGAAACAAAGTTCTTTCCAAGAAGTAGATGTCCATACTTAAATTCCCTAGAAGGTAATGTTCTGGTTCTGATCGATACACACCTTTGTTCTTCATGCCGCTTATGCTTTCTAACACCAAAGCTAAATACATCAGTTTACTTTGTCGAAAACATCCACACAACGAAATCGCCACATACGCTGTAGGGATCAAAGGTAGTCTTCGGCGTGTAATAATAAACACCCCTATTTTTTGTCGTCCGGTAACCAAACCAGCTGCTGAGCTATTCCTGTCTCGTTCTCTACCAGCTGGATTGTGATTGATTGATCTATGTTAATGCAGCCGTAGTAGATTTCATGGCCATTGCCTATGTAGTGAAATTTGATAAACCTGTTACCTCCACTTGATTGGTACCCTGTCCACGGTCCAGAGCGCGATAACGGCCTGTTACCTCTAACAAAATAGATCAGTGCGGCGTTGCGTTTGTCAGCAAGACAACAGTTGCCGGATCACTCTAGCTTCCGGGAAACGTAAACTGAAAAGTTGAAGAGCTGTTTTTTGGAAGGCGTTGCCAAACAGTTGCAATAGTCAGGGCCAAGCTTCATTGCCGGTAGTAGCGTGTCTGTCGGGGTAAATAATGAAGCTCTTCCATGCGAAACTGGTGGTGTTAGATTCTTTCACTTCGTGCCAGTGTCCAGTAACTGGTTCACCGGATTTGATAAGTTTGAATTAATAGCAACACACCATAAGAAACGAGTAGAGTTGAAATTACTAATTAATGTAATGATGAGATTTGCGTTGGTGGTGATTTTTTGACGCCGAAGAGCGTAGCGAAATTTTTAACGGAAAAAATTGGCTTTCAAAGGGAAAAGTGTACACCCTATATGTTTTATAAAACTCAAAACCAATTTCTGTTAGTAGTACTATATAAGGATTATCAGCTATAAATCGAAGTTGCCAAACAGTCATGGTAATTTATAAATTGCATCGCTTCAATAACACAAAGATGGAGATATTGAATCAAGTCTAACAATGTGGTTAGACTCAAAGAGGTATAACATAAGCTTTTCTAGTACTTTCAAAGGCGGCCAAACAAATTTCACTTGTCAACGTTCTGCTCAAGTCTAGACACAAGATTGATTGCACTTTGCAATACACTGCGTTTGAGTTCTTTTCTGAAGATGCAATACAGAAAGAAACAGCTTCAAATCCGCATGTAATTCTACAAGCTTTGCTTCTTGCATTTTTCTTCAGAAGATAACGGGCGTCTTTTACACATCAAAGAAACAGGTTTGAAACCAGTAGGCAGTAAACTATCCCAGTTACTAGTTCGGAGTCAGCACTCGAATGCCATTGATTGTTCTGCTTTGAAGTTCCCTGAAGTGATTCTGAATACATTAGGGGGTAAATACACCATCTCTTCCATAGTTTCTGTACTTCCTCATGTATAGGATGGAAAAGAACTTTCGAGATGTATATTTCACCAAAACTCCGGAAAATAACCTGGACCATGCTGGCATTCAATAGCATTGAAGCTCAATATAGACTACACCGCTACTAACATATTGTAACTATGGTTTGGACCAGAAACAGTGAAGCATGAGCTCTTATACAAACTAAACAGAGCCAAATTCTCAATCCAATTGTAGAAATACAAAAAGAGAAAAGAATTGAATTCTGACAGCAACTACCTTCCAGCATTTTCAGGACATTTTGCCAGATGAATGCAGCACCGCTCAAGAAATGCCTACCTAAGAAAATGGAACACCAATTTGTTCTTTGAAACAACTACAAGATGCAGATCAACATTGAAGGTAGCTACTTGATAAGAAAGTTGAATGTAACATGGAGATAACATATATTCATGAATGTATTAAAATGCTCCACTTCCTGAAATATCATAGATGCTGCCCTGCATTGCAACATTTTACTTGTGACATCAAGTCCAGTGATGGAGACTGCAAAGAAGATTATAATGTGATCGGGGCAGACATGCTTCCCAGTAATCCCTCCTTCAATGAAAGTCCTGGCAGCTTCAACTGCTTCAGAAAGTGCTTATCTGAAAATCAAGAATAACTTAGAACTCAGTACGCATAATACTTTTAGTCAAAGGGAAAGCAGAAAAACAAAGCAACAGATTCTCAAACTTTGCAGAACGGCGAAGCAAAACTCATTACACAAGTAGCAAACCATGATTATGTGGCATGCAATGCTTTGCCACTGTCTTACAATGTGCTGAATCTAAAAGCAAACCAAGAAAGGTACAAATGATGCTTACAATCATGTAAAAATATTATGTTATGACTTCCAAGGCCCAACAAGTTTAATCACAAAAACATAAAATATAGGAAAGAAGCTTTTTGCATTTTAATTCAGCCCCATATTTCACAATTTGATTTTGTTAAGTGTGCAATTTTTCTCAATATACCATCCATCTCCAGAAACATATGCAACTGAAATTATGAAAAAGAAAATACTAAATTAGACATATGCATGTTTAGCAAAAGAAAAAATTCGAAGAATCTTAACAAATCTAAAATTTAATTTTACAAATGTTAGGAATAAAGGTAACGTTTGCATTATAATCTCTACATAAGAAAGACTAGAGAACAGGAGAAAAGAATGCCATAATAGACCTAAAGAGCAGACATAGGTACTAAGCTAAGAGCTCAATTACGGTACAAATGCATTTGTGTCTAACTAGGCTAAGATCTATACTATGTTAAAATTTGGATCACTTATCCAAAACCAATTGACAAAGGGTGGAACTGTTGAAAATTTATAAAGGCTCAGTAGACCACCACCCATCGTGATAATGTGGGACTAAACCCACTAGTGGAAAACACTAAGTACAGACAGTATAGTTGTAGCAGTAGAACTTCAGCAAGCTGTAGCCCTACTACAAAAACCAGATATAATCAATCAGGAAAAACCTTTGAGTTTGCAGCATTGTCAAATTGCTGAGTATGTAAGCATTTAGCACCTGTGCACTATACGTTCAGCCTTATCAGCAGCTCCTTATATACTCTTTAAAGGACCAGTTAAAACAATTTCTGCTCCAAGGCATGAAGCAAAATTCATCGCTCTAGATTATTGATGCAAGCATGGTGATGATCAGCTTGTATCTCTAGCTGCAGCCACATAACCAATGCCAACTCCTATATTCCCTCTGCTTGGCTCTACTAAAATGTTCTAGATACAAACTAAAACTTGCATAAGTTTTGATTCTTAGAAATAATTAGTAAGTCTTGAATATTGCATTAGCAAATTCTGACCTTTCCTGAGAAATAGCTGATCTTTCTTCTGCATCAGATATCATACTGTATCCAATTCTAAGCAGCAAAGTGAATTATAATTCACTAGAGAACCAAAAACAAATAGGAAATCCAACGTTTAGCTTTTCTTTTGAAAAAAGTAAATAAATAAATAGAAAAAGATGAAACAACAGAGTTATTTCATATCAGTAAATTACCTATCCTTGACACTCTGGCAAGTTCCATAGATTCAAGTATTCCAGCACAATGTTTGCCACACATCCTTCAATAACTCTATTGAGATATATCACAGGTGTCTTTCTGATCAATGGAATCATCAAAAAAGAAATTGAACAAACATTATTAACATCATTACTTTTTATAGGTCATATGAAGTTTAAAACATACTCGGCAGAATCAATAATACTTTAAAAACCTAAACTAAAGGTCTTAACTTATGACATCTAACTTTTTAATATGCAAAAGAGATGGTATATATTTAAACCGGGACTCGATGTCGTATTTTCATATAGTCCTCTATGTACCTAGAAATACTAACCAGATTCTTCAGTATTCCATATGTTTGAGCACAAAGCACAAGAAACTTTACATTTTCTCAAAACATAATAGTTTGCTGTTAAATGCTCAATATTAGTGAGTTTAGTCTCACATTGTCAGGCTGATATTTTCTAAACAAAATGGGTTCTGATACCAAATTAAAAATACGGATTTATAATCCAAAACTAATCGGTAAAGAGTGATGCTGCTCAGAGCTTCCAAAGGCTCACAAGAACACGCAATCTGATAATGTGGGATTAAACTTACTAACTTCTGCATTTATGCGAAGCGTGAAGCCAAGTTACATAACAGGCAATGTACTGGGCTAAACGGTCAGGTACCAAGTTAGAAGCCTGGATCTCTAATGCAAAACCAATTGGCAAAGATTAGAATTGTTCATAACTTATAAAGGGTCAAAGGAACACTCAGTTTGAGAATGTGGGGCTAAACCGACTAACATTCACTCTCGCACAAACGTGGATCTGAATTACGGCATATGTATTAAGCAACTCGAATTACAGTATAAATACGATTGTGCCTAATGGGCTATGGAATGGTCTAAACAGCCTCACTATGTTAGAACAATGTGCCTCTAATTCAAAACAAATTGGCAGATGGTGAGTTTGCTCAGAATTTATAAAGGCTCAGAAAGGTACCTAGACTGACAATTGAAACTAAACCTAGTATAGGACAAAACGAATTAAACGACTCTGCTAGCTTTATTTTTATAAAAAAAAGTTTCTGAGCTATGCTAAAGCCTGAATGTGGCAAAACCAGTAATGACAGCATAAGAAAGAAAGCGTGCATGAAAAGCTTTCAAATAGAAATTTAGGTTGATACAGTCCAGGACCAGAGCATGCTATACTCAGTCGTCATTCTGAATATCTACTACCTAGTGATATCAATGGCCAGTTCAAATAACTGAAGTAGCTGGAGCAAATTCTAAAGCTGCAGAGATGAATGTTGACAGTATCTCAGAAATGGTACTGCGAGAGCATTGCATGTGTAAAGTAACAATTGTTTTAGTTGTTTACAAGAGCAAAGTTTGGTTTTGTATACCATCCGTGATTTTAGTTTTGCCAAAAGCCAGTGTAGATATGTCAGATTGAGGTTCCGCAACTCCCAAGGTATTAGATACCCTGATAGCAGATAATTTTTTGGTTTATTCATGTTACAACGAATAGTGACCTATTCCAGCAAGATGCGTAAGATGTACCACTATAAGATACAAAGCAATGCAAAAAATAGCCATAACTACCATGAAATTAGTTTCCATTTACAACTAGAAAAGTTCAAAGATAATTTTTGAGCTTGTAATACCAAATTACCATGAAAATACCTTGATGTTTTTGTTCATCTTTTAAGAGAACATGTGGCTCATGTGATGGTACCAAGGGTTACAATGCTTGCTACAAGCACATGAATACCACCAATTGCATCCTCCCATAAATTTTTTTTATGAAAGTTTTATAAGTTTGAGTCCTAACTCAAATCAAATATTAAGAAATGGAGCTGACCAAAACTTATAAGGACCATAGGAACACCCAGCCTGATAATGTGGGACTAAGCCCACTAACACTTAAAAGTTAAAACAACCAAATGAGTCTAGGCTGCCGTATATAGACAATGATTGCTCAAATTGAGTGCATTCCACTGAGGGAATAAACACTAATATTATAGGCAATGATTTCAGCATTACATCTACACTTCTTTATGACATCCCATAGAATGTTGAACACCCATTAAAACTAGGAACTATAGGAAGAAACTACAACAGAAGAGGAAAAACAAAAAAGAAGATTCTCGTGAATTCTTAGATCAGCAATACATCTAAATGAGAAATTAGATAAATCAGAAATTTTTTGACATCGCACATAAAATTTTGAACACTCATCAGCAAAACTAAGACGATAAAACCTAAAGCAAGAAATTAAGACCAAACAAAAACTTTTTTTGTGAAGAGGGTTAAGTAACCTGTTACATCCTCAGCAATGTAGACAGCGTCAACATCTTCCCTCCTTCCGTTGATTCTTGCGGAGATAGGTTTCGTCAGAAAAACGCGCTTCACAAGGGAAAACCAGACTGGAAGTCTGTCTTGGTACGGGAAGAAGGGAAACGAGTTAGGATTTGGGAAAAACAATGTTTTGCGTCACCATTGTTTGTTGTGAAGGTTGTGCAGAGGTATGCTTGATAAGAGGAGAGCGGAAACAGAAAGCAGACAAAAAGAACGCATAACATTCATGGCTGCTTCATAAGCTCAAAAACAAGAGAATGGACTATTGTACTTGTTAATAATCGCAACTTCGGAAGCAAATCACGGAATGTAATTGTCAATTTGTATATTTGTGTTGTCTATTTGATGAATTTCATGCAAACAATAATACTCTGGAACGCCCTTCAGTGTTCCCTTGAGTACTACATTTTTAATATCTACAATCTTTTTTAAATCTTTGAATATGTATCATGAAATCAGACAGTATTTAACTCATTCCATCAGAACCGTTTAGTAAAGAAACGTTACCAAGTATTCGAAAGAGTAATATAACTAATTTATTTGAAAGTGTATTTGAAGTACTATTTCAAAAAATATATATATATTTCAAAAACTGTATATATAGTAATAAATAATATATATTTATTATTTTTATTACTATTACTTTTTTAAATTAAAAAATATTATCCTATATATATATATAGGAGGGATAGGGGTACTCTTTTTTTATGGGCACTCCTAGTCACTCTCTCTTCGGTTTATGATCGGAATGATATCCAAATTCAATCTCCACCGTTGAATATGAAAAATTATGAATTAAAAATATATGCATAAAATTTCAGCTCAATCGGACTACGAATTCACGTCTATCCGGTCACTTGATTAAGATGACAAAAATGATACAATATATATATTTTAAAATTTTTTCGTACTTTCTGTCATCTTGATCAAGTGACCGTATGGACGTGAATTCGTAATCCGATTGAGCTGAAATTTTATGGATATGTTTGTAATTCATAATTCTTTATATCCAACGGTGGAGATTGAATTTGGAAATCATCCTGACCATAAATCGAGAAAAAAATACCCGAAATGTCCCTAAGAAAAGAGTGACCCTATATATATATATTGAAATAAATTTTATAAAATATTATAAAAATTTATAAAAATGTGAATTGAAAATTGAAATATATTTTTTCAGAATGTATTTTTAAACGCGACAAAAAATATATATATTTATAAATTTAGAACAAACTCTGGTTCAAATTTTTATATGAAGGTCCCGTCCATTTACAACAAACGCGGCAAAATATTTCTATTTCAAATTTTTTTATGAAAGTCCCATCCAACAAACTCAGCGTCCCAGTGTACTCTTTTTTAATTGGTTCGTGATATACTTAACATATAATTCAACATATAACTGATTACAAATTGTTATTACAATGTTATGCTGCATAAACATTTTTTCTAAGAAAGTTCAAAAGCAAGTGATATAAGGCAACTGGAGCTTTTGACCACAAAATTATTATCATATCGTGTTCATACAAACATGGATACAGTTTTCAAAACTTTTAGAAGAAATGCTTTAAGACATTACTCATGGTTTTCGAATAAAAATTGAATAGCTAACTACACAAATATGAGGTATTTATTTGTCTCAGGATCTCTATGATACTCGATCTAGAAAAATCACAATCTGGAGAAACCTAAAACTGAAACTGCATCTCCTTTGAGTAGCCGAGTTCATCAAGGTGAGCTGCCATAGCCTTGTTCATCGGTGGTGGACCACATCTTAAAATCTGCAAATAATGAGAGGAAGGTCAAAGATGAGACACCAGTTTACACTTTTTTCTTTTATTAGTGTACTACCAGCTTTTCTTCTATTAATCTACTGCCACCTGCATGTGATAAAATTCAAAGCATATTCGTCATGGCGGAGCATTTACCTGGATATCAGAGGCTGGAGCAGGGCAGTGAGCTTGAATCATATCCTTAGAGACAAAGCCCACACCATCATTCCAAGCTTCAGGAGGCTGTTGGCATCACCAATCAATCACAAAGTAAATACTGATTATAATACTAGAAATTAAACAGTATTCTGAATCTGTGTGGCTTCAGTATGTAGCAATTTAAAGAGAATGAAGTATTTAACACTAAGGTGAATAAGGTCCACAGCTTTCATCTTGGACAACAAAATTTCATCTTAAAGAAAAAAACGAAGCACGAAAAGAAGCAAAACCTGATTCAGAACATAGTATATTTTGAAGCGATCAGGGTAGTTTTTAGCCAAGCTATCTAGTTCAGCCTGCAAAAAGAACATGAATTTGAATTATACACAAGAAGCTTCCCACACGAGTTTCTTCTACAGAAAACAATTCCGAGGAGCTTTATGCGCATTAATATACAAGAGGCATTAGCCTTCCTCCAAACTAGAAGCTAAAAGTTGCAGCACCAGTAATTGCAAATGTTGACTATTTTTTTGACGGTTAAAGAAAAACATGGAAACCCAATATATGGAAATTTGTTGGACACAACTTATGGAGATATATAGAATCCCCAAAAATAGATGTTATCATGGGCAGGATAAGGCATGTATAGGAAGGCTCTTGATGTTATTTCTTGATAGTAAAAGGCTTTCGCTGGTGGTGCTTCAATCTAGTCGTACGTTGAATGCTCCACATTTTGGAACTCAGAATGGTCATGGCTCGTCCAAATATCAATAATGACTACTGAACTTACATAAGGACGCCCAATTTAAAGAGCCAAAAACATGGGGCAAGCTAAGTGGCAAAGCCTGAGGCAAGGTAACTATCAGCATAAAGAAGCCCATGTACAGACAAAGGTCTATTGAAAAGAACACAAGATTAATTTAGTCTAACATAGTGACCATAATGACCTAATCATATGAGGATCAAGAGTAGAATGTGGGATCAACATATGGTGTGCAGTACACTCTCAATCATATGTTTTCTAGAGAACCTGAGTTTGGGGCCTCCAGAAAACATGTGGCACTTCGTTTCCTTGTGGCCTCCATCCAACAGAGAGCCAACATGTATTTGAAAGTGCAACTGGACACCATGCTCAATCCCAAAACATACAATCTCCTACCAACATTCTTTTTCAAGTTACACTATGGATATTTCGAGTAAAGCATCCAAATGAAAGGTACGTAAGCCATGTTATCACATGGAGCGACAACATGGAGCAATAGTTCATTTCCCTTTCGAGTTTATGGCTGAGAATGAGGATTACACCTACAAATGACTTTCCTTCTCTTTCCTTTTAAGTAGGGAAGCTGTTAGCAAAAGACCTAGTGTTGTAGCTGGAGAATATAAACTCACATAAAATCAGCATGCGTCTTAAATTGCAGCCAGGAATACCTTCAGAAGGATGTCTTCATATGTCACATTGGCATATATAAGATGAACCATAGTCTTGTCTTGTGGGTTTTCCAATATTGCTCGCGTAACCTACAGTGTAAACACTATGCATTAGAATTACATAAAATACACTAGTAATACAAAGTCATTTATGTTCGAGCTAATAGTAGTGTTACTTGAAACATTGGAGTTATGCCTGATCCTCCAGCAAGCATTCCAAAAGCTCTGACTTGTCCTTGTTTATATTGGAAGCGTCCCTGCAAGCATTTATTTTAATCAATAAACTCAAGTAGAAAGCAAAACTATATTCACTGTGAGCCACAAAATAAAGCACATTTGAGGAGAGATGTAGACTACATAAAGAGGCCTCCTCGTTCATCTACAAGAAACATGTACACTACATAGAGACCAGGAAAACCAATCAAATAAAGGATCTATTGTATGTCAGATAACACCTTGACAAGACATAGTGGCAGACGGTGAGACATGACAATCAATTTAGTAACAATATTGGACAACATTCAAGTACAAGGAGCAATAGAGAGTATCCACATGTTCTTTGAAGCGAACTGGGAATACAAAATAAATATTCCACCTCCAAACAGCAAATGTTTCTTGGTTTAGATGTAATAAGAGGTTTATGAGGCCCAAAACTTGTTTACTTCAGTCACGTAAAACCCTTATAACCACAAACTTATGCCATTTATAAGTGCATAAGCAAAAGTAGTATGAGTTTTTTTGGCATAGTTACAAGATCATCAAATCTCCCAGGCAAGAATCCACTACTGATAATAGAGAGGTAGTAATATACCTTAGGGCCCTTTACAGATAAGTAGTCCCCAACACGCATCTCACGAAAATGATGAGACATTCTTCCTTGAGGGTACATCTAACAAGAGAGTGAAATGTTATAAATGCACAAACAACTCTAAGAAAATCTTCTCAGACACAGTAGAATGCGAACTTGAAGAAAAGAATGGTCGTATGCTCATAATCAGTTACCTTAATTACAAGCTCAAAGTAACCAACATCAGAATCCAGAGTAGTTGGCGTGTAAGGCTTGATAACTTCTTCCCCGACACTATCTTTTCCTCTACACAATTCAATAATCAAGTTATTAATAAAAACATTTCATCTCAAAATTTTTTAAGAGATTTAGCAAGTCAAATTTTGATTGTAATCCAACCGGCAACTAATGTGCTGACCAATCGGAAGCCCCAGGACCGAAGTAGGCGTGGGGAGAGCAAACCGAAACTTAGCCACATTATGACTAAACTGTGTCTTGTCCACAAGCTTGAAATCCTTGAAGTTCTCGGGGTCCAAACACCCTATTAAAGCAACCCAAACATTTCATAAAACAAACTCAAACTTATCCTAAAACAACAATACAGATTCCCTCGATCAATTCAAACATAGGTCAAATACTATACTATCCACTTCGTTGTATAGAATCTGAAGATCTGCATAGCAAACACGCTTTGTGTTCACCGAAAAATGCAATTTCGAATCCAAGACCAGCCAAATCTTTAAGGAACCAGAAATATATATACCAAAACCATCAACATCCAACACAAACATATGAGATCGAGTCAAATAACCACTATCCAGATTAAGAAAGCACACAAAACATACGAATTGACAAAAAACAAAAGAAAAAAAATGACTATTTTCTTACCCTTCCATTTCTTCCTGGAGTAAAAGCAAACAGCACTAACACCGATAGCTGCGACGGCAACAGCAACTCCGAGCAGCTCTGTCTGGTAAGCTTGCAAGAAATCCATTCTGTCTTTCTCTGCAGCTCTCTAGTTTCTCCTGCTCGTTGGTTTATATTCTCTGTGGGCTTGTGTTGGTTTGTTGAAATACCACGGTTTTTTTTATTAGTATGGAAAAGCTTCAACGAAAGCCAATGAAGTTAAAGCAAGAGCGTTTGGTGAACAAAGAAGTAGATCTTTTAAAGCCCGTACGTAGCCGAAAAGGGCTCTACTTCAAGGTTTGGACTTTGGAGTCTTTCTTTTTTATGGTCAACATAGTTAGGCTACTTTGTTTGATTTTTATTTTCAATTTCTTATTATCATATAATTTGTATAGAAGTATGAAGAGTTTTGTATTGTAGAGTCTCTACGCAATTGGAAAAGATAATAGTATACTTTATCTGGGAATATTCTTTTAAGTTTCTGAAAAATAATGATATAAGTAACAGATCCATAAAATTTGTAAGTATAAAAAAAATGTTAATCTCATATAATAAACTACGTCTACATACATGAGGATATGATTATATAATAATATTAATAAAAATAACAAATTATTAACGTGTTACGTAAAATTTAAAAAAATATTAGCATTGATACTATATCAATATTTCAAAATAAAATTAGACCTATTATCTTACAATAATAGGATTTTAAACATGTATAAGAAAATTAATAATATTAATATTAATATAATCCTAATCAAATATATATTTTTTAGATAAATAAATATTTTATAGAGCTGAGATGATAATTTATCGTATTATATCAAATTAGCGTTATCTTGTTATAAAATTTATTAAATTATTATTAATTCTGTTTAATAATAAACTTATCAACATATTTATATTTAATAAAATATAAAATAAATAAATAAATAAATATATATATATATATATATATATATATATATATATATATATATTAAAAAAATATAATTATTAAAATAATTTATAAATTAAGTTTATTTATTAATTTTGTTAAATTATATATAAGTATTTTGGATCTAATTCATTTTCAAAAACCAACAACGGTCGTCGGGGTTGTTCTTTTGGCAATGCAAATCATTTTCATCTAGGTATGTTTTTCTGTACTTTTTAAAATTAGAACTCATTTCAATATATAATTTACTTCCTACGATATAAAATTATCATTTCCAACTCTACTCGCTATCTCTCTTATTTTTTTCCTCTTTCTTTCTTCTCCGCTTGGCTTCGTGCGAACTCTCCAACGTCTTCTCCGATCAGCTCCATGATCTCTCATGTGTCAGCTTTCGCTACATCTCTCCAACATCGGTTTTCTCCTAAATTTTCTTAACTTCGGCTTTCGCTAGATATCTTTCTCCGTTTTTCACCATATCTATTTTTTTTACCAAATCTACTGCTCAGAGTTGAGGTCTACTTCTAAAAAATATTTTTGAAAAACTTCGAAGCAAGGAACTTGTTTTGAAAGCAAAATTACGTGCGGATCTGAAAATCTTTTTTTTGTAGTTATTTGTTGATTATCTTTCTGTATGGATCTATGTTGAAGCACATTATGGGCGGATGGATATGAAAATTTTCAGATTCCAAGCACAGAAATTTCACTTTCTCTTTTTATTTATTATTCTTTTAAGTCATGGATTTTATTCCGTATTGGATTTTGTTGTTGTGATCCGCATTGATTTTTGGAGCCGATTTTGTGTTTTTTTTAAAAAGATCTTTTTTGGTTTACTTGAAGAGTTGAGGTGCGTTTAGAATTATTTATAAAATAATTTTTTTTTGAAATAAAATATTTTTATTTTTATTAAAAATAAATTTTATTTTTTTATTTTTAAAATATAATAAAAATATATAATAATTTTTTTTATTATGTATAATAATTAGTAAAATTTATTTTTTAATTTATAAATATTATGTATCAGTTTTAATTTAATTTAATTTTTATTTTAAAATTTAATTGAAATATAAAATTTAAATTTTATTTTCATCTAATTTTTAAAAATAATTAAAACATAAAATCTAAATTTTACTTTCAATTCAATTGAAATATAAAGTTTAAAATTTACTTTTAATACACTTTAAAAATTAATTAAAATATAAAATATAAATTTTATTTTTAATTTATTTTTTAAAAAATTTATTTTTTATGTTTTATTTTCATAAGATTCAGTTATTGAAACACGCATTACAGATACGCGCTGGAGGCCCTTTACTCAGGTTCAAACCCAAATCTGCCCCCGTGTACTTTTTGCGCGCACTCGTTGTTCAACTCCAAGTCTCCAACACTAAAATCCGTTCGCACCACTGTCGCAGCCACATTCTCTCCGCCGCCTCCGCCGGGAACTACTGACATCTCCGTTATTGTCCCTCACTGCTGCCGGAAGTTTTCTCCTCCCCAATTTCAGGCATTGTATTTGAAAGTGGAATTTTGTTTTCTTTTTGCTTTTTTCAAAATTAGGACGATCTGTTTTTATTTTATTGTGTTTGGTTCATCATAGTTGAACTCTTCAAGGTTTTCTGGTTTCTATGCTTAATTAATGGTTGAGATTTTGTGTCTCTTGATGTGGTGATGGAGAAAGTTGTCTCTCTTTGGGAATAAGGTGTTGATCACATTGCATAAAATCTGTGTTAAACAAAATTTTCTTCAATTTCGGGTGTTTCTGAATACTTTGATCTAGTCTGTGAACTCCTGCAAACAATGGCGTCAATTTCTTATATTTTGTGCAAAAGCATATGTTGTTACTAAATTTAAAGAAAAAAGAAAGAAAAAGAATTGCATATAGTTCGTTTATATATTACTATTTAATGAAAAATTTTGTCACTAAGTAAATTCTAAAGAATGTCTAAATAAGAAAAGAACTCCCTTGGCCAAATTGCAAAGCTTATATGTTCTCCATCGTTTGGGATTGCGTTTTCCAAACGCTCTATTTCAATTTCCCATTTCATATTTTTCAATACATATTTTATAAGTATCTAAAAAATTTATTTAAAATTTTAGAAATATAGAAAATTCTACTTAGTGAGATCTTTTTATTGCATATTTTTATTACTTTTTTGGATATAAAAAAAAATAAAGCTCGTTTTCCAAAAAGAACAAAAATAATCTCTATTTCAGAAAAGTTTTATTTCATAAGTAATTCCAAACACCCCCTAGAAGATGCACAGAAAGAGGTCTCAGACCGTAAGCTTATGTCAGTATTGTCTGATAACTTTAGTAACATTTAAAACTTACTCATCTTGTGTTTTTGCATTCAAGTTTGAAATTATTTTGGTGTGTAAGTTATAGCTTATTCTCATCTTCTTTTTGGTTTCCTTTTTTATTTTTACCATTTAGGTGTCCTTTTAATATTCTTTCCTTTTCAGTTTAGCATGATTTACTTGCTGCTTTGGAAGTGGCAAATACTAGTAACTATTAAGTACCAAACCGGAATTCTACACCTTGTTTGATTTATGTAGTTGTAGGAGCCTAGGAGGAGGTAGACAACATATCATCTCCTTCCCAGCATGCAGAGGCTTAATATCTTACACTGCTATACCACATTTGTCGTGGTTGCTGCTAATATATCCTGTATTAAGCGACACCTTTTCTTCAGAAAATGTTGCAAGTTATTTACGGAATGCTGGAAAGTTGATTCCTGCTAATTAATCCAATTTCATCTTGTTTTCATGCATGCATGCTAACTGAATATGCCTTTAATACATGGAACCTTCTGGTTTCAGATGATACTGATCTGTGTCGCTAGTGCAGTTTGTCTAATTATTTTTCGGTGATTATTTGCTTGTGTTAACGGTCCTTCCTTTTCTTTGTTTTATTCTGAATTCTCTAGTTTGTGCGCACTGTTTGATGGAGACTCTGACTGAAAGTTTCCCGTCACGCACTTTTTCAATTAAGCTATGGCCACCTAGTCAGAGTACAAGAATGATGCTTGTAGAGCGCATCACCCAAAATCTTTCCACCGAAACCATATTTTCGCAGAAGTATGGTGTCCTAGATGAAGGTGAGGCTAAAAGAACGGCTGAGGAAATCGAGGACGAATGTTTCCAGGTTGCAAATAATCACTTTAAGGTTGAACCTGATGGTGATGGTAGTGCAGCAGTGCAGCTCTATGCGAAGGAAACTAGTAGGTGTATGCTTGAGGCTCTAAAACGAAGGCCGCAATCCAATGAAAGAGGATATACTGCACCTGTTGATAGGGAGCCATTGAAAACAGCTGAAACTGTTTTTGACATCTCCGGTGGTTCCCGATCTTTCATTGATGCTAAAGAGGCTGAGGAGCTTTTCAAGCCTCTGACAATGGAAGTATCTTCTTACAAGAAGTTATGTCTCAGCAACAGAAGTTTTGGGATCGCTGCTGCTAATGTTGCTGGTCCCATCCTTGCATCACTCAAAGGGCAGTTGACAGATCTAGATCTTTCAGACTTCGTTGCAGGAAGGGATGAGGAAGAAGCTCTTATTGTAATGAGGGTATTTTCTTCGGCGTTGAGGGGCTGTTTACTGAGGTCCCTGAACCTCTCTAACAATGCATTGGGTGAGAAAGGTGTAAGGGCTTTTGCAGAACTTCTTGAATCTCAGAACTGTTTGGAGGAGCTCTATCTTATAAATGACGGAATATCTGAGGAAGCCGCAAAGGCTGTAAGCGAGCTTGTTCCTTCTACTGAAAAACTGAAGGTCCTACGTTTCCATAATAACATGACTGGGGATGATGGTGCAGTGGCTATCTCTAACATATTGAAGCGTTCTCCTGCTCTGGAAGACTTCCAATGCTCTTCAACAAGGGTTGGCTCTGAGGGTGGTATGGCAATAGCTGAAGCATTGCGAGCCTGTACTGGGCTAAAGAGACTTGACCTACGGGACAACATGTTTGGCGTGGATGCTGGAAAGGCTCTTGCAGAAACCCTGAAAGAGATCACTGGTCTTACCGAGGTTTACTTGAGCTATTTGAACTTGGAAAATGAAGGAGCTGTAGAAATTGCTAATGCCCTGAAGGATTCTGCCCCGTCACTTGAAGTCTTTGACATGGCTGGAAATGATGTGACCACAGAAGCTGCCCCCGCCTTAGCTGCATTTATAGCTGCAAAGGGGTCCCTCAAGAAGTTGAGCTTGGCTGAGAATGAACTGAAGGATGAGGGTTCTGTCAAGGTCGCAGAAGCATTGCAGGGAGGTCACGAGAAGCTCAAAGAGCTTGATATGAGCTATAATATGATGCAGAGGGTTGGTGCAAGGTCTTTGGCCCGCGCTGTCGTGTCTAAGCCAGAATTTGAGATGCTGAACATCAACGGTAATGTCATCTCTGATGAAGGAATAGATGAAGTGAAGGATATACTGAAGGCTGGTGGAAAATCTTTGGAGGTGCTTGGACCATTGGACGAAAATGATCCTGAAGGTAAATATTATGATGAAGAAGCTGATGAAGAGGAGGATGAAGTGGCTCTGGAGTCAAAACTTGAAGATCTCAAGGTTGAACAGGATTGAGAAACACTGTAGCTACTGTTCGTGATATGTATGCAAGCCATTTAGTTAGGCGTTTAGTAGACAATCAACATGTTGCAGACTAATTTAACAAAAAAACTTCTATAACTTTTCTGTTCAGTTAGCTAATTGTTACTGCCTGACATGTCAAAAGCTATATCCTATTTCTGTACGCATTTCTACAATTGCGCAAGTAAGTAATTGCCTATATGTTAGTCTTCATTCATTTGCTGTGTTTGTTTCTGCCCGAAATTGGTTGCTGCTATTCACGTGCTATTTGTTTGCTGTTGGGTGTTTTAAGGGCGTGTTTTTAATTTACTGGAATTTTAAATTTTTTTGTCAGATTTAGAGTTCTGATGAATTCACGTGTTTTAGTGCTTAAAAAACAATTCAGAATTACAGTTCCGCGTGGATTGTCACTTTTGTTTGAGTTCTACTTTCTCGTTTTATGCTTTGCGAAATTGTGTTTATTCTCTTCACCTTCAACTCATTTCTAAAAGAATTAAAATATAAAATTTAAACTCTACTTTAAACTCATTTTAAAAAATAATTAATATATAAAAATTAAACTTTATTTTTAATATATTTTAAAAAAATTTATTTTTTATTTTTTTTATAAAATTTAATTATGAATATTTAAAACAAGCTTTAAATGTGCGAGTGAACATGCTGTAGCAAAGAAGAAGATAGTAAATCCAAACACATAAAACTTCCAAGGAAATTGTTTTGTTATTTTCCATGGAGTCAAGAGTATAGCAACCAAATATCAGCAATACCAACAGAACTAACTAATCTCATCATTGAAATGTACTACTACTTTAGAAACTGGGATACCATGATGAGCGATGATGATGATGATAAATTCCTTGCTGCCAGCAAGCAATCAATAAATCAATATTCTGATTTGAGATATTAAAGCTGCGATGCTTTTGGGAGTTGGCTCAAATTTAAAAAGAGTTGCCTTAGCCGTTGCAATTGTTTTTGTAACCCTGCTATTTTACAAAACTAAGGACCCCGGTTTCTGTATTTAGAAGCGAATTTTTAAAAATTAGTTATAAAAATAAATTCATAAAGATAAATTTGTAAAATTAAATAAATTATGCAGAAATAATTTTTAATTAAAAAATCACTTATGAATTAAAAAAGCCCCAATAAACAATAATAAAATGGCAAGTTTAACTCGATAATTCAACCCAGATATTTTTAAGAGTTGAAGGAAAAGAACCACATTGAGAAACTAGTCACATGGGCCTTTGGCCCAACTCTGCTTTTTGTGGCCTACCCTTTGTTGGGGCCCAATAAGCCCTCCTTCACTTCAAAATCAAATCTATAACTTTCATTTTTATTACTAGCAAACTTTGTTTCATGTCCTTTTCTCTTTACCTAATAGAATTCCAATCATGAACTAATACTCAAGTGAAGTTTTAAGTTTTAAGCTCAATCAAACATGAAGTTTTAAGTTGCATCTCACTTGATGAAAGCTGGTGATATATTATGTAAGTTATGAATCCAAATGTACCAAATCTGCAATAAATTACAATAATGTTCTTCATCTTCAAGCAAATCCAGCTTGATATATTTCCAATTTCCCACTACTTGTGAGCTGTGACCTTTTCCTTATGATGGTATTGATAGTTCAACAGTAACGGATCAACATAACTAATTTAATTTTTTTCTGAAATAATTCAAGAAAACTTTTTTGGGTGCTCTATATTTTCATTCTACCATATATGTTTGATATCATGATTATACATGTCCTTTCTTAAGATATATAGCTAGTTAGATCAAAGTGATCTTAAAATAATGTCAGCAATTTTTGTGCTTAATTATTTTAAGAACAAGTGATGTCGCCATTATTTTGCTAGGCAAACTACAAACATATCAAAATCCAACTTCTGCCTGATCACAAAAATAATATTACCAAGCTTTTAAGGATAACTAACATTTGATTGATTCTGAAACAGCGTACATGACAACTAAAATCTTTAAGTTAACATTGCCCTGAAATATTACAACGCAGTTGAAATTCTCACTCTCCTTATGACTAAAAATATGAATACAACTTTTCAAACAATGTCAATGCATAGTTAATCTCAGCAATTTCCTACACAAGAAAAATCACGCACAGCAAAAAGAAATAATAAAAGAAGAAACAAATTCAAGAACAACTTATGTGTAACCACAAACTTTGCAAACCTAAAAAAGAAATTGACCACTCTCTCAAGATAAACACAGTAAAAACTTGACTTTAAGCTAATATTAACATTAGTACCTAAACAAAAAGAAACCCCAACAACAAGCCATGAATATGCGCATTCATTTAAAAGAAATCAAGATCTAATTAAAGCAATAACATGACATTTGTAGTCCTTTAATCTATGTAGAGGGTATTGATGATCATGGAGGAGAGTTGGAATCAGAGGAGCAGTCATAGACAAGAAACTGCTGTTCCTCGAACACAAGGCGCCTATGGAAGCTACGGTGGCAGCCGCAAGCAGCGCAACGGAGAGCATCACCAGTGCCTTCTGACCCTGCAGCCATGAACTCACGGCATCCGTCTACCGCGTACCCTCCAATTCTTGCTGCATGGTTCTTCCTACACTCTCCATACAACACTTCAGTTACTGCAGCAATATTGTTTTTATTATTACTACTGCCGCTACTGCTGCTGCTTCTGCTGCTGTTGGTGTTGCTTTTGAGCCTTCTAGGAGACCGACTACGGCCCAATGAAGAAGAAGAGGAGGAGGAAGAGGAAGAAGATGACATGATCAAGAAGAACCTGTGGATTGCAATATTGAAAGGGGTGAAGAAATCGAGAAATTATGGCGGGCTTATTACTTATTCACGTCTAGGAGTTTATCTATTTATGGGAATCAGCTAGCAAGAAACAATAGGAGATTTTGTTTTGGTGTCCTTCTTGAACACCGTATCAATGTCTCATGATCGAAAACTCCCTCTATCTTTTCAGCATACTTGTTTTTTATTTTATTTTTTTGCACAGAAGTTTTTCAAGTATCTAAAACGTATTATTAGTTTTACTTAACCGTTCTGTTCCGTATGAATCACCATATTTCTATTATTTTTTAAGTTTATTTCTATTACGAGACTTCAAGCGTAGTTTTATTTTCTGTTTATTGTAACGTAAATACGTTTTAGAAGTTAGAATATTTTACAGTTTATAGCTTTACTGTTTTCAACTTAATTAGCGAGCTTAATTTATGTTCAAGTGATGATGGTGACATGCAAATTTAGTGAATGGGTTATGATTAATTGGTACAGGGCCTACAAGCTGTCATATTCTTCACAGTATATAATTGCTAAAGCATGTTGTTGGAGCAGTTGATGAACATCATGATATGTTTGATGAGAGTAATAACTACTCAAAACTATTTCATTACACTCATAATTAAAGAAACCTCAAAAAAGCTTAGAGCATTTACTGATGATGAGTTGTTCTTGCTTTGTCCTAATTAAAGCATTTGCCTTTACTTCATTTACTTTTTTCTTATGTGAATGATTAGACAAATAATTAGCTTTAACTTTCCCTGAAAGTCAAACATCAACAATATCATAAACTATAGTAGTAGTGATTGACAACGTAACGGTTCTTATACCAAATTAGTATTTTTTATACTTATGGCATCGTAACCCACTTATCCTTATTCAACTGCATGATGGCATCAAGATCATATGAAACTACAACTTTTGAGGCTTAAATCTTTTTGTAAATGAACTCTTGCCAAAAATAATATGCCACATGATTAAATCATCCTAATTTTTAAGATTAAGATGTTTGTACTCAAAGTTAATGTGATCACAACAGTGTTACTTACGATGTGATTATAAGTAAGTCGGTTTCAGCTTTACTTAGAATGTGCTTACACTACTACAAAAAAGACAATTATCGACTGAATATTACCAACTAAATTTTTTTAGTGTGTAATTTTGTAGTATACCGATTAAACAAACAGCAATTCATATAAAGTTACCGACTAAAATATAACTCAGTCGGTGCTTTAAAAATATCACCGACCGATATATAGTCAGTCGATATATATTTTGACAAATTACCTACTGAGTAAGTATTCAGTCAGTAAATTACTGATTAAATAATTTTTCAGTCGGCAAATTATTTTAATGAACCTGATCGAACTCATTTCCTTCCCACGCTGCCTTAGTTAGGTCTTCGCCGGAGCCATTCTCTTGCCGTTGATCGGTGATCTATTTGAGAAATCCCGCTTCATCTCGCCGGATTTGATTCCGTCCGACACTAGAAAAAGAAATTTCAAAGAAAATTCGGAAGCTCTCATTCTGCCGGTGTGAGAAAGAGCTGCTCCGACTCGCCGGCGGGACTGAATCTATTCGGCGCTTGTTTGCTAGTAAGCTTCCCTCCCTTACATTCTCCTATTTTTCTGACAGACACTGGGTTTATTTTTCTACTACAACTCACTTATTTGCAGGCAGAAATAGATTCTTCTGTATATTTGGTTGCCGGCAGAAATTCCATTTATAAATATTCCGATCTCGTTGTTTTAGAAAGAGTCGACATTAGATATATTCATAAAGCAGTAGTCGTAGAATTTCAAATTAAGCTAAAATTAAAGTCGGTGAAGCTGTTGAACTGAGAGCTTGGTGGTAGCTGTTAAGCTGTTATGCCCTTTACTGTCAGCAGCATTTCCATGATTTTATAGATAATTGTGGTAATTTTGTTTGCACACTGGATGGATGTACTTATAAACCTAGTAACTTTGTTTGCATCAGTGGATGGATGTACTAATAAATCATATTCATACACACGAAATGATAGCAGCTGAATGTGTTTACTTGATTTATATATTGTCAGAGCAGAAACTACAAACACCAGCATGCTATAGAGAAAGGATCAAAATAGTGAGATTGTAATGAATCATAGAATAAGAAGCAGAAAATCATTATAGATATATAGCAACTAGCATTAACTTTAAAGCTTGCTTCTTTTTCTTTGCTCTTTGCTTATTAACTTAACTTATATTAATCCCTTATGCAGTGATTCAATTCATTACTCTCTTTATCTTGTCCATTGCATGTTTCTTTTCTTTCCATTTTTTTTGTACTTTAGAAATATTTCTTTAATTAACTTGCTTAGTATATATATGCATTGGATTAACTTTAAATCTTTATTTTTTTGGGATCTTTGCTCTTTGCTTCTTAACTTAAGTTGTATTAATCCCTTATGCATTAATTCAATTCATTACTCTCTTTAGCTTGTCCATTGTATGTTTCTTTTCTTTCCATTTTTTATTTTGTATTTTGGAAATATTTCTTTAATTAACTTGCTTAGTATATATATGCATTGGATTAACTTTAAAGCTTGCTTTCATGGGATCTTTGCTCTTTGGTAAGATTCGTTTATCTAAATTTTTTCTACATTTTTTTATCTCATTGGTGGATAATATACTACTACAAAAATAATTTTCAACGATTGAAAATATACTGACTGAAATACTATAGTCGGCAAATCTATCAATACCGAGTGAAAAAAATTTAATCGATATTTTTTTGTATTTACCGACTGATTAAATTGTCGGTCGGTAAATCAACTTGTTTATCGACTGAAATATAATTTAATTGATAATTCATATTAATTACCGACTGAATTTAGTTTTAGTCGGTAATTTTATCGACTGAATCTACTTTCGTCAGTAATTTTACCGATCATTTATTATTTAATCGACAATTCACCAACTGAGAATTTATCTCAGTCGGTAAATTATATTATTAAATTTCAAATTAGTTAAATTTATTCTTTCTTATTTTCTCTTTTTTCCTCTCTTTCTTTCTTTTCTTCCCCTCTTCCCCGATGCCTGCTACCCACAGCCCACCATCTCCTTCCTCGGGCATACCCCTCACCTCCGGCGCCAAACATTTCTGTTTTGCCCTCTACCTTTCATTTTGTCCTCTCGGGTCTTTGCCGCCATGCTCTTCTTTTTTTCCTTCCTTCTTCTTCGACATCTATTACCCCAACGAAAGCCCTAAGTTTCACTGGACTGCTTCGCTTATCTTCTGGCCGCGTTGTACAGCTGTAGACACTTCCCTCGCTCTTTTAAGGCTTTTCCCTCCTTCAATTACGATGAATTCCAATTTCGTTGTGTGAATCTATGGATTGCCGAATGTTGATTTTTTTTATTGATTTTTCTGAAGCATGGCTTGTCTATTATTTGCTTGTAGGTAACTATTGTAGTTTTTGCCGTGCAAGAGGACAATTTATTCTTCTCTAGATTTTTGATGGAAGTGCTCTCATAAGTTCAAAGGCTTTCGGATGTGAGACTAAGGGTTTAGCAACCACAATCTGTAGTCATAAGACTGGAACCATGACCCTTAATCAGGTAATTCCATTCTGTGAGTTTTTGCTATGCCATATGTGGAAGTCTATATTACAATTTTATGTCTTTGGCATCAGTGATTTGGAATTGATTTCTTAACGATATTTGTAGTTTGAAAGATACCTGTATTTCCTTCGAATGGCTTCACAGGAAGGCCAGTAGAAGTTTATGCGTGTCAAGTTGCCAGTCATATGTTACCAATTCTGGAGATGGACGAGTTGTTTTTACTACACCAATATAATAAATTATAACTAACTGACTGTCTTTGTGTGATCACTAATTCTGAATCATTGAGATCTTCAAAATTGAAGGAATTAGGTAAATAAATTGCTGAACTTGTAGAATTGGAGTATGAAATTGCATATTGAATGATTTTTCAATTAGGATCTTAGGATATGGTGAACCTTGGAATTTTGCACTTTCAGCTTTTTTCAAACTTCTCCATGCACTCATTTGGTACTTTAATGTCATTGGCCAGCATTATATGGTTCCGTTTTGTTCAATAGGTGAAGCGTTATTACTGTCATATGATTTCTAGCTGTATATTGCTAGCTGAATGTGTGTTTTCTATCGCTTATGGAGTTCTTAATCTCACCTGAGCCATTCAGTTAACTGAAAGCATACTATGTCCAGACGCATTTCTAAAGGGCACATGGTAGCAGGAGAAGAGAGGTAGTTGCGAGTGAATCTGACGAATCGGAAACTGATGTTTATGCTGATCATGAAGATGATAGCCATGAGGTTGATAACAGAAGAAGGTAAATTTTCTATCTATGCTTAGCTGGTGTTAGATTTTTAGCTACGGATTGGTTTCTTAAATAGGCTGGTCATTTCCTACTTGTTCAGGGTATTTAAATGTCTACAGGAAATCATCCGAACAAAAAGATAATGAAATTGTTCGTGATGTTTTTGGGGATTCTGACGAGGATGACTCTGCTGAATATGGTGCCCAGAACAAACTTGAGCAGAAAGCACATGTGAGACAGTTTATTAACTTACGTTTTGGTTTAAAATCATCAGTTGCATCCCTTTTTTTGTATTTGTGTGGTAGGCTAACTCTAAACACACTTTTCAACTATGACTCTTTCTTCTTCTTATAGTGTTGCATTTTATGTTTGTTTTATTCAGCAGATATCTCCTGGTGATGAGGAAGAGGTTTCTGAGAAGGATTTAAGACCAGAAGATGTCATTCCTGATGAAGATGATCAATATGAATCAGAAGAAGAGCATATTAAACAAAATGGAAAGGACAAACCAGTTGGTCCACCTTTGGAGATGGAAATACATGGAGTACTTAACAATAAGACTAAGAGCCTGTTTGAAGTGTACTTTGATCAGACAAAGAGCTTGTTTGGAGTACTTAATGATGAAAAAAAATTTGTACTTAACTATGAGGAAATTTTATGGTGGGTGAATTGGTGTATTTAATTTGATGATGACTTTAATGGATATGTAATTGTAAATCTTGGTGAATGTTCTATATATTTTTAATGAATATAAATGAATTTGTTATCGTTTAATAAATATTAGTTATAATTTTATTAGGTAAATTTAATGACTTAAAATTCAGTGGGTAAACTAAAATTACCCACTGAAAATTTCAGTCGGTAAGTTAAAATTACCGACTGAATAAATTAGTCGGTAATCTGAAAATTACCGATTATATAGGTTCAGTCGGTAATTTATTGTTCATTACCGACTGAATTTATCGTGTAGTCGGTAAGTCGTTTAGCGACTAGTCGTTGCCGACGGATGGCCGACTATCACATATTCAGTCGGTAATTTATATTTCCGACCGATTTAATACCAATACCGACTGAATTTTGAGGATCGGTAAAGACCTAATTTGTAATAGTGATACCCTTATCATTGGTTATATACAGAGAAAATCAGAAAAAGCAAAAGCTGTTCGTGTAAAAAATAACAGTAATCACATAGCAGGCTCACATACTTTTGCAGCAATACAACGAGAGAAAGTATTTTTCTTATAATTTTTTAATTAATTGCATTATTATAACAAAAACAATAGGACTCTAATTAACTAACTTGTATTGATTCTTTTAATAATTTGTAGAATTGCCAACTGTATTGATTTGTATAAGAAGACGCATATTTCAAATATAAAAGAAAAGAAGAGCAGTTGAACATCGGAAGAGTCGCAATCGAATTATATAAGTTATGTCCTTTCTATACATTTTTTTGGATTAACCTTAAGAGTTAAGGTTTATAATATGCTATGATATTTTGTTTTAAATAAAATAAAGAATCAAATGATAGAAATGCAGATCAAGTCTCAAGAGAAGGGAAACGCCGAAGATGATGAAGAGATATGCTTATCGATGCTTGGGAAAGCATGCGGGTATATTCGTGGACGTCGGCGTGAACCTAAGCTGCTAGCACCCGTTCTGCTGGTTCATTTATCTAAAAATACGAGAATTCAATTTTGAAAGATCATATTGTAACTCTAGAGGAAAAAAAATGAAAGACAACAGGCTGAGCTTGAGAAACAACAACATGAACAGCTTGAGGCTGGATAATGCCTCCGTGAAAATGAAAAAAAAGTCATTTCTTACGGAGATGTTCGGAAAACTTTAAAATGCTAATAAACCACCTATATAGTAAGTTCATTGTGTGTTTTTTATTATTTATTAGTATCTCTTTATTTCAACTAGAGAAATTCAAAAGTCAAGAACAAAGTTGACTGTTAAATGTTGGTTAGTATATAAAATATTTAGTTATACATCTATATGTGTCTATGTGTGTTCTTGATGGTAGTCATTCAGTATCTACAGCTTTGCTGATATTTTATATGAATTGGCCATAGGATCATTTATTTAATTGTCATATATGGATGTCTTCTAAATGATTGGAGTTTTCATATATGCATGCCATAATTAGTTAGGAATATGCATGTAACGTTATTAATGTGCCATCTGTATGCTGGTACTAACATATATTATGAATCCAGTCCATCTAATGCATCTTTAAGTTCAGGTTTGATGATTTCAAATATATATATTTTTTGCTATATATTTTCTAATAAAGCTATTTGATTTCTATGTTGCACGGATGGTGTTTCAAATAGCTAGCTATAGTGCTTCTTATTTAACAGTAAGAGAGACCAAGCTCTTTCTTATTTATATTCAATTAATGTTAAAGGATTGTATTATTTCATGTTCCAACAAGAAATATGTAGCTCTCTCTAGCTAATAGCTTGCATCTTCTATGTTTCCAAGTGAGCAAGTCTCACTTTATTCTCTTTTATCTTTTCCTGTCTATAATACGATGAAAAAAATAGGAGAGGGATGCAATAAAGAAAGAATTAGTAGGTAAAAAAACTCTAGAATATATAGAAGCATAGAATTACTACTGTATTGGTTCTGTTGTAACTGTATGCTGAAACGTATCACTTAATATTTTGTCCCTAATCAAGGCATTAGTCTTAGGCATAATTTGTCTCTTAACTCACCTAGCTACTTGTTTGTGGTATTCTTAAGCAATTGACAACTACTTTATATGTCAGCCACTCTCTAGCACATCAACTAGACTAAATAATAGAGCTACGCAAAGTCTTGTTACATAGAAATGCCTGGCATGATGGATTTGATTTTATTCTGGTGGTCACTTGTGGATTAGAGATATGAATGTAATCATTTTTAGGCGTCGGACAGAGTTGCCTCTTTTCATATACTATATACTCTGATTTTATTTTTATATGTTGAGCTGTTCGGGATTGGTACAACTTGAAACCTTCTTGTTACTATGATCAAGAGTGATTTGTTTAGTGTGCATGAGATGATGATGTATGTATAGACAGCGTTGGTGATCATTTGAGAAATATTTATTTAATTTAAAGTTTTTCTTTTCAATCAGCTGTTAAGTTTATGTGTTGAATGTGCTATGGTGAACGGATAGATAGTAGGTTTGATGTGAAGTTTGATAAATGGATACAATTAATTAGAATAACAGATTATCAATACGTGATGTATTTGTACCGACTGAAGTTGTACTAGAAAACTTTCCGACTAAAATGTCGGTCAAAAAATACCGATTAAAATGTAATCGATAAATAGCGACTGACTTATCAGTCGGTAATTACCGACTAACGCAACAGTCGGCAATTACCGACAAAAATATAAGTCGGTAAAATATCGACTAACACCTCAGTCGGTAAATACCGACTAATAAGTCAGTCGCTACTTATCGACTATACTATTAGTCGGTACTTACTGATTATCTTTCCAGTCGATAATATTTCCTACCGATATTGTAGTTGGTAATTTGTGATAATCTGTCTCCGTCAGTAATTTGCTGTGGGATGCCGACTAATAAATTTTGTTTAGTCGGCAAACGATTTAACTGACCTCGATTTGTATTTACCGACTGCAGATTTTTCAGTCGGTATTTTGCTTTGCCGACCGAAAATAATGGTTGCTGTTTATTGCGGTAGTGTTAGTTAACATTGTTAAGGATTTGCCTTGAACATGTTCAGTCTTTGAGCTCATTTGTTTCTCCCTAAGTGTTCCTGAAAATAACTTTTTTTTTCAAAAAATTTCACTTTCGGTCACTTTTGATGTTTAATTTCACAAATTTATTTTTACAAAATCACTTTCCAAAAATTTAATTTCTATAAACTCACTTATCAAAAATTCACTTTCATATCATCTACGGATAAGTAAAATTAACCCTTCAGCCTAGGCAAAATGTTGCTTCTATTGTCTGACCGTAGACTTGCCATCTCAAGCTAGTGGTTTAAAAGTGAAACGTTCTAAACATAACTCACAGAACATTGAGTGAACATTACAATCCACAACCCTCCTTTTTAACAAATAGAAGGCAATGCATACACAAGCATGGTCTGATCACTTCACTGCAACAATAACGATGCCCTACACCAAAAAAAGGCTCTGTTACTGGAAACAACAGAGCTATTG
Source organism: Acanthochlamys bracteata (assembly GCA_019914995.1). Classification (NCBI taxonomy): domain Eukaryota; kingdom Viridiplantae; phylum Streptophyta; class Magnoliopsida; order Pandanales; family Velloziaceae; genus Acanthochlamys; species Acanthochlamys bracteata. The sequence continues at coordinate 3,981,578 of CM034140.1, read as the reverse complement.
CATTAATAGCTAGCCCTATAATGAAGCTGACAATTTCATGATGGTGAAGGTAATTGACTAAGGGCATTTAGGTCCACCACGCTTGGTCTTCCAGTTGTTATAGCAAGGACAGCTCTGTTTGTTACCATAGTAACCTGGTGGCACACATAAACATTTGCTGCAACATTTCTGGCAGAAGAACATACATGGCTTGTGGTATTGTGTTCGCCCGCATCGCCGGATACACTCTCCCGGACATTCTGCAATGCATAGTCGTTGCTCATAAGCACTGACTAGTGAATCAACTAAGTACTTAAAAGAGAAACAGTACTTACGGTAGCTTCTTAAACTCCCCGGACCATATTTTCCCTACGCAACATTATGAAGATTGAAGGTTACAGTTCAGCAAAGAAATTCAACTAACTAAATTGTAGAGTTTTCCGAAGGAAAAGTTCTTACTTGTTTAATCTGTTTAAGTAGCTCCTCCTCAAATTCTTCTTTCGCATTGAGCTATACGTACAGAAAACACAAAAAAAAAACAGCAGAGTAATGGTAGATCTACGGCATAAAACCGAGTCATGTAGCTAACTACACTCAAAGAGAAAGAAAGAAAGGGAAATTACTAAACCTGTTGAGTCTCCTTTAGAACCAGCTCCTCTGTCTTCATGTTATCAACCTGTGTAACATAAAAGCCATGAAAATTTAGTGACTAAGAGTCGAAGATGTTTCACAAGAGATGCAATTCATGATTTCTAAGTTATGTAAATTTTAATTAACCTTGGAAGAAACCATGGAGACGGCAATGAGCAACAAGAAAAGCCATTGAAGAAGAAATCTCTCCATGGACAACAACGATGCTAACAATGTCTTTGTTCTTGTAGCTGCTGAGTTATATAGAGGTCTGAAAGTCTACAAGAAAAAACAATGTCGTTGTCCTTGTTTAGAGTGTTGGAATTAAAACTTAAAAAAGAATCATGTGAAGCACTGATGCACACTGCACAAGGGAGAGAAAAGAAAACCCTGCAGTTAATTCTGCATGACTTGGAGATTACCAATTGGTTTGTACAGTAAAAGGACAGATCACAAAAGTCTTTGTTCTTCGAGTCATGTTGAATGAATTAGAGCGGCATTGAAATTTTAAAAAAAATAATTTTTTAATTTTTTAATATATATTTTATAGATATATAAAAAAATTTTACATAATAAAATTTTTTATTATATTATTTTATTATTTTTTAAAATAAAAAATAAATTTATTTTTTAGTTTAAAAAAATTTTATTTTATAAACACTCTCAAAATTCTAAACAATATTTTTGCTTTACTTTTTATTTGTTCAGAAGATATATATAAATACTTATAGCTTCATAGCAATATTTTTTATTTAAAATTTACTTTTTAATATATTTTTATAATATTTTATATTTTTTAATATATATATTATTACAGAAAAATTATTTAAGTAATTTCAAACATCTCCAAAATCAAAACCAGCTCTCTGGTTGTAGCAAGTGAAGTGATTACAAAAGGCAAAGAGGTGAAGAGGCGCAGCTCAGCACATTAAATACTGATCATGTATTCCCTTTACTTTCTTTGGTTTTTTTCTTTTTTACTCTTTTCTAACTGTTACTAAATGTTGTTGGTAAATTTAAAGCGAAAAGGAGTTTGTGGTAGATGGGTTTTCATTGAATGCTCATGTGCGCATTCATGAGTCATGCATAGGTTTGGAAATGGGATATGGATGACTAGAATAGGATCCAATGTTACTTGTGTGTTGCATACTTCAGTTCATGGCAACGAAGTGTGCATTAACATTGTTTTCTGCAGAAAAATGAACCTAAGTACGTGACACTTTTTTCATCATGTGATAAAGTTTCGCTTAATAGCCGTTGCAGGAACTAGAAATTTAATTGAACTAATCACGGTTATTTAATCGTTTCTCAAAAAAAAACCACACAAAAAAAACACACACTTCATTGACTGATTGTAGTACATGCTTGAAGTGCACATTTGTGACAAATTTATATTGCTATGGAGTCAATTCCCATAAAAATAATAATAAATAAATAAGAGAATGGAGTCAGATGTATCTTCCCTTGAGGAAATGAGCGTTTTAAAATGGATAATATTTTTTAGCTAAAGTGTACTAGCATATTGTAAGGACTATGGGTTGCCAAAAAAAAAAGAGAGAACAAAGAAGGAAATAGAACAACATGAGATGTTTGGGCCAAGAGATTCGTAGCTAGGCCTTGCAATTTGTTTACGTTTGGGTTGTTCGGGGGCTTCTTTTCCAATCAAATTCCTTGCTAAGACATAAGGAGTCAGTTGAGAGTATTTAAAAATAAATATTAAAAATTTTATTTTAGAGTTTTAAAAAAATTTGCTTAATCTATCTTATTCAAAATAATAAGGAGTCGCTCGAAGTACTTAAAATAGTTCTTTTTTGAGAAAAATTATCTTAGAGTTTTTAAAAATTAAATTTTATGTTTATCAAAAGTTTAATAAAATTATATATATATATATTAAAATTTTAAAATTTTTATTTTAAAATTTTTTTAATATTATAAATTTTTTTATTGTAAATAGAATACAAAGGATACCAACGCAATGAGACAGACTTTAGGAGTTCAATAATGATGCTATCTCATGTCTATTTGTGTGTGATTTTACTATTTTCTTCTTAATATATATTATGCATATAAAAATTGTTATTATGAGTTAATAATTAGTTCTTAATCCTCTAAAAATTGCTTGCAATTAATGTTTTTTCTTTACTTCCAAAACAACAAAGAAAGAAGTCATAGTAGTCAGAATAGAATCGAATATCGATCCGAAAAAATACCGGATCATCAATTTATTGTAGGGGTCATCGGTCGACCTACTGGGTCAACTTCGTTAGATTCGGGCTTCAGCGATTGACTCTTGCCTCCCGTCATTGACTGATTCATAAATCTCGGTTGAAAAAAAGTCGATGGCAGTAGAAACTTTAAATTATAATTTGTTCTCATGAAAAAGTGAAGAATGGATGCACAATGAATGTCTTCATCAAATTGATTTAGAAGAAAAGATATACTCACACGCTGTTATTCATTAATTTTCTACTATATTATTGCTACTATTGAGTGGAAAAATCGGTTTAGAAACAGAAACCTTAGAAAGATTGGAGAACCACAACGCCATCAGATTCGGTTCAAGAGTTGGTAACCGAAATCAGAACTAGAAGCAATCACAGCGATCGCCCGTACAACAAGATCGTGGATTTGAATTACTCCAACATACGAGATCTTCCGTATTAGTGCCACAACAATCTCAGCCTCTTCAACAATAACCACCAACATATTCATTGAATCAAAAGGAACTATATCAAACAATGACTGCACAGCTGCAGACTTCAGTTCTATTCTACCGATCTGTAGCCTCGCCGAAGCATCTCTCACAAACAAAGCAAACTCTGCATATGAAAGCACCCATGCCCGGCATTGCTATTACTATCGCATTACTCGAATTACTACTACAATATTTCTTGTCACTACTCTAACTAATATTACAATGATTGAGAAGACTAGAGCAGAGAAGAAGGTTCAAGTTTCTTAGAAGAATAGATAGAGAAGAACATGCAGAGCTAGATCTGACTGAAGCCGGTAGAGAAGATTCAAAATTTTGAAAAACATAAACAGAGAAGAAGAAGAATCTAAATCTAACTGAAGCCGAGAACCTTCTTTTTCAACGGTGGCGATTATGGAACCTTTCGGCATTGATGTGACCCGCTGACAGAGTGATTCGGCTCAAAATCGTGTTCAGATCGTCGATTTTCGATTGAATCCGGCCGGTTCAGACCGAATCTAACTACTATGCAAAGAAATAGTTAAATGAACTATCTATTCTTCCTCCCATCCTTTTTTAAGAGAATTGAACCTTATAATAGTCCTATTTTATATTATAAGGCAAAATTGTTGAATAAATATTTTTCGAAGGTGCTATAATGAATCAAATGCCAAATGATGTCTGAATTAGCTTAATGCTTTAAGTCTTAATGAAAGATTTGTATAACGAATGAACTCATTAACCGTTAATTAGAAAAAAGATGAGCTCATGAGCTAAAAAAAACTAATAACAAATAAGTGGGTGTATAAAATTAATTATAACTCATTTTCTCGATTCAAAATTTATTTTGAAATTTATTTTAATATAATTACATATAAAAAATTTGATCAATTTTAAAACTTGGTTTTTAAAGATTTATTTGTTTTTAAATTTGAATTTTCTGAAATTGATACATGCACTAAAATGAACGATATAACTTAAAATAATAAAAATAAAAAAGCAAATACTTGCTTAGAAAGTCCTAAATATTTGGGAGTAGTGTAGTCAGATTCAGATCGGACTGATGGGGTCTAATCGAAAACCTACGATTCGGTTGCTGTTTCGGGCTGAGTCACTTACTTACCAAATCACCGGTGAGAGACGGCAAGCTAGCAGAGGATTCAACGGCTCTGATCTTCTGTTGTGAACGACTGAACACCGTTACGATTAGATCTACGCCATTCTAAACACCACTACGCTCTCGCTCAAACTCATCTCGATGTTCTCACCACTGACTAGTCATTGGAGTCAACCATGTCATCATCTTCCCCAAGGAGAACGCTCCTTGATATCCTCTAGGGTCAAGATCTCGTAGCCGAAGTCTCCTTTTCCGCCAGCGAAGGTGGGTGGAGAGCTCTCCGTGATCTACTCACATGCGGCTGGCTGGTACTGTGGGCCTCATTTCTGGTCTTAAGAACATCATCGATAAAGCGAAGAGATTGTCGTACTTCTACTTATAGCAACTCTTCGAGATCTTGGCAACAAAGTGATGATGTCATCCTTAGCAAAGGCAATAGAGCCATGACTTCAGTAGGGGAGGAGGAACAAAAAGAGCAGCAGCAACAACCGGGGAGAGTTCTTTGATAGTATTGTTAGAAGAAACTGACAGTAACGAATAGAGTTTCTTTCACTGGCGAGACGAAGATCACAATCATAGAGGACAATATCGACAATAACGACTCGCACATTCATATATATTCTTCTTTAGATCTTCGCCTTTGAAGGATACTAACGTTGATATGAAATCGAAAGATAAAAGCAACAAGCAACATTACTAGTTCAACAAATCAAGTCTTTTCGAGAAAGAAGAAAATCAATAGCGACAATAAGAATCAGTGAAACATATTTACATTTCTTTATTTTGTTTTCTATTTTTGGATATTGAAATCTTTTGAAGCATGACGGTTAGGGATGAAAATTTGGAATTTTGGGTCTGTTTCAAATCAACCTATATAATAACCGGATCAAAATTGTTTAACTTTAATCCGATTCATTTATTTATATGGATCAAAATTATCAACCAACCCAACCTATTTAATAACCGGATCAAATTCGAATAGATCTATTTAATAATTAAATTATTAAAATAAAAATTATAAATATTATTTTTAACAATAATATATAAAAATTATTATTTATGATATATCTAAAAAAATTATTAATTTTGATAAAATTTATAAACTAAGTAAAAATTAGTTAAATTAGGATAATCTAAGAAATATATATACAAATTAAATGTAAATTTTATGATATTATTCTTTAATTATTAAGTAATATATACTATTAAATAGTTATACGAGTTAAATAGATCAATTTCGGATCAACTCGAATTTTATCTGAATCTATTTAAATTTTCGGATTAATTTCGGATCGACTCGAAATTAATTTCTGAGTCGGATCAGAAATTGACATCCTGTGACAGATTATCTCTCATCAATCCTCAATCTTGGCAAGAGCGAAGCAATTTTAGACAGTTTGATTCACCAACATTCGGTATAAAGTCCACGCATCAGTTGTTGGTCTCTGACAACAGCAAATTAATTTTGGGCCATTTCTGATTGCTTAGATCGGTGTGTTTGCACGCTTGATGTCTGCAATGCTGGAGCTAGTGTAGTTGGAGATCCTGATTCCTGATTCCGATCAATGTGACCGAAATCGACGAGATTCACCTAGTGGGTCGTCCCAATGACCCTCCTGTTTATTCAGTGACCCTACAACCTTTCAGACTTGCCACCCGAGTTGAATTTGGCTACAATGTTTGAAAGTGCTTAAAATAAAAAAAATTTAAAAATAATTTTATTTTAAATTTTTTCAAAACATTTTGATTTTCTTTTATTAAAAAAGATTTTACATATATTTTAGTACATATAATTCGCTCATATTGTCTGCTTAAAAAGTGATTTTGTAATAAAAAAATTATTTTAAATAGTAAGAGTGCGTTCTTAGAAGGCACTTCCAAATAACATTTTAAGGAGATATTTTGCCGTGCTTATGGCACTTATTTTATTTTTCAAAAGATTTCTCGTTTATTTAAAAATATAGATGAGCTGTATATGATACTGTCTTTATATATTTTTTAATTATTTTTTAGATAAGAAAATTCCGTCACCGATATTGATGCCAACTCCAAACCTAAACAAACCGATCAATGCATAAACAAATAGTACATTACAGTGCCCCACAAGCATATAGTTCTCTTCTGGTGCAGGCTTGCAAAATAAAATTGCAAAACCAAACTTGCTTGTAATTAATTATTTTTCTTTTAGCTTACATCGAACTGCAGCTACGTTGGAATGCTAGTCTTTATAACTATTTTAACTATGTCAACAGCTAGACGTAGCATATTTGATACATTATTAAATAAAATTTACTACTTTCGAGAGTCTGTATTTTTTGTATTACAGAATTTATTATTAACTATCACTCATTTATATAGTTATAAAAAGACATTAAACAGAAAAATTGTCTGAATTAACAGATTAAACCGTTACGTTAAAAATATCGAAGGATTGACGGTAGTACGAACGCTTATTATTTTTTGTTAGAAAATATAAAAAAAATAAACTAACAAAAAATATATAGAAAAATAAAAGAATATTTTATCAAAAGAAATTTTTTATTTTAAAATAATTTTATTATTTTTCTTATAATTTAATAGAATTAGTAATATAAAAACTTAAAAATTACTAATAATAAATATTTACAAATAAAAAATATAACAAATTTATTTTTTTGTTATATTTTATTTCAATATAAGGCTACTAATAATTATTTTTGCATCAATATATCATAAATTTAAATTTTTTAAGATTTAATTTAATCCGGTTTGATCCGGGTGAGCGGATCGATCGGGTCGAAACGGATCGGAACGGATCAAAATAGGTCGGAGCGGATCGATTGCATAAACGGTTTTACTATAAATCTGAACCGGTTTATGTTCCAGATCGACGATTTCCGAATTGATCCGGACAGACCAATCCGAATTTTATAACTATGCTCATTTACTAATATTTACTATTATTAATAGCCAAAATAAAATATATAATAAAACCAACGGCTATGATTTTGTCCACTGAATTAATGCAATTTGAACTCAACTCCTTTTTTCCTCTTTAATTTTACTTCCATTTCTGTTCCCGTTGGTTCGCAGCTCCTTTCTCTCCCTCGCTTCTCTTTTTCCTCTCTCTCCCCGCAAATGTAAACCGTTAAAAAACAAAAAAGAACAAAAACAAAAGGACAAATAAAAACAGAACAAAATTAAAAAATTGAATCTTTTTTTTTGGTTCACTGTCAAATCAATGGCAGACCGGTCAAGTCCGACCATCCACCACTACCACCACCATCGCCGCCGTCCCTTTCTTCTCCTTCTCTTCTCTCTTTCTCTTTTCTTGTTCTCCTGCTTCTTCCTTCTTGGCCCCACCACCACCATCACCGCCACCACCTTTCAATCTTCTTCTTCTTCTTCTTCTTTTTCCCGCCACTTTCTACTCCCTATTGGCCCAACCAAGAAGTTCTTCTCTCTCTCTGAAGCGCTCCCTCAATCAACACCAACAACAACAGCAATAAATTCAGAATCGAAATCCCCGAAATTTTCGAAATGCGAGTCTTCGGAACCAATTCTGAAGGTATACATGTACGACCTGCCGCCAGAATTCCATTTTGGACTGCTCGGGTGGACCCCACCGTCTAGAAAAGTTTGGCCGGAGTTGGCGGGAGGAGTGCCGCCGTACCCCGGTGGGTTGAACCTGCAGCACAGCATAGAGTACTGGCTCACCCTTGATCTCCTCGCTTCTGAACTGCCCGGTCGGACAGGGAGCTCTTCTGCTATTCGTGTGCGTGATCCCAGCCTGGCTGATGTTGTTTTCGTTCCTTTCTTCTCTTCCTTGAGCTATAATCGACATTCCAAACCCAACCCCCCTGCAAAAGTGAGATCTTTGTGTCCTTATTTGAATAAGGACTAGAAGATTTTTCTCTTTTCAGTATGGAGATTGTTAGCCTGTTGATAATTAGAAACAATTTATGAGTACATCATACCAGACCTTGTTTAGTTAGACATTTCCTTTTTTGCTAATTTCTTTTTTTTATTTTCAAAGTTTTAAGACATGAAGTCAACAAATACCAGATAAAAGACCCCAAGATAAAAATGGTATGATTTATAACACAGATAAACTCAACTGCAAAGGCGAATGAGCAAATAGGAAGTCTATGAAGATAAAATTTATGATTAGAATATAGTCGCTGCAACTTTGATTTGTAGATTAGTTAGAAGAACGCAAAAAAGATGGGATTATTCACTGTTAGTGTTGGGAATAACAGGTGAGCCGCAACAAGGAACTGCAGGAGCAATTGGTGAAATTCCTGACCAGCAGGGAGGAATGGAAGCGCTCTGGTGGTCGGGACCATGTTGTCCTTGCCCACCATCCCAACAGCATGCTAGATGCCCGGTCACAGCTCTGGCCATGCATGCTCATTCTTGCAGATTTTGGACGGTACCCTCCAAATGTTGCCAATGTGGAAAAGGATGTCATTGCTCCATACAAGCATGTGGTGAAGAGGTTTGAGAATGATTCAGCTGGATTTGATGATCGGCCGACTCTCCTGTACTTCCAGGGAGCTATATACAGGAAAGATGTGAGTTTTACTGCTAAAAACATTTCTGTTTACTTGTTTGTTAAACTCTATTTATTATATTTGGTACTAACTGCAGAGTTTAGAAGGTAGCACAGCCTAATTTTAGATTAATTATATACTTAAATTTGATAGCAGCAAGAATGAATTATTTCATTAAGTTAGATTAAAGTTTACAACATATATGAATAGTGAGAATATGTACAGCCGAAAAGGGCTGTGCTCCTATTACTCTAGGTTGTTGTTTCATTGAGTATTAAGAACATTTGATCCGGTCCGGCCACAGTAGTTATAGCTCTAACTAATAGTACATTGTCTAAAAGGATTGTAGAGATAGTGACCATTTTGCGTCAGCTAGGAATAACATTTCTTTGGACTCCATCCATTAAATAAGGAGCTTTGAGAATGGAGAGTTGAGTTCCTACTTCTAGGATATAGTTCATTTACTATGAGAAGGAACGCTATTAGGTGATAAGGTAAAAAATCATTTTGGTGGAAGATGCATACATCGAACTAAATTTTATCTGCAAAGTTAACTACTGAAGTGATTGGCATTGCAGGATCCCAGACTTCTTGAACTGATGATTGACAAATTCTCATCTGCACTTCAACCAAATATAGTTTGTCGCTCCCTTTTGATTAGCCGTGAGCTACTATTACAATTGAAGCCTTCCGTTTATTTTGAAAAAACCTTGTATTAGTAGATTTTCATTGACAAATTCTTAAATCCCAGGGTCGAGGAAATTTTGGATGGTTGATATCTAGAAGTCAAGATGATGAATTAAACAGGTCATACGGATTATAATAGTAGAACATGTTGACTTCCTTTATACTTCAGCCTTGTGCATCCATATGCTCTTTTAGGTGATAACCTAAGACATGCCATTTGACATCTAAGGTTCTACTGCTTTCATTTGATTTCCTCAATGTAACCTTGGAACCAGTGCAATGTCTCTGTTTTTGTCTTGATATAGTTATTTTTATGCAACCATAACTTTATTTTGCTAAAAATTTGGCGCAAGTGATTAAGCAAAAAAATATTTCTGTAACCTTGATGTATCATCTTCTGTCATAAGAAGGGTATGATTTCGAAAAGCGTCATATTTCCTGTAGTTATTTCCTAACAGATATTGCAGGTTCCATACTTTTTGGTTATCTGTCATTCTTCTCAAAAATGTTCAATGATATGTTTAATTTTTTATGTACACCTTCTACAGGGGGGATATGCTAGGCAAGAGCTGTTCTATCTTCTCAAAGATGAGAAGGATGTGCATTTCTCATTTGGAAGTGTCCGTGGAAATGGGATCCATGATGCCACCAAAGGGATGCACTCATCTAAATTCTGCCTTAACATTGCAGGTGACACGCCCTCATCGAACAGGTTGTTTGATGCCATTGCTTGTCACTGTGTGCCTGTCATTATCAGTGATCAGATTGAGCTCCCATATGAGGCCATCCTAGACTACTCGAAGTTCTGCATCTTTGTGCGAACTTCTGACGCCCTGCAAAATGGCTTTCTGATAAAAATGATTAGAGGCATAAGCAAGGAGGAGTGGACTCAGATGTATGATAGGTTGAAGGAGGTAGACCAGCATTTTGAGTTGCAGTTTCCTTCCCAGAAGGACGATGCTGTTCAGATGATATGGCAAGCAATAGCTAGGAAGGTGCCAGCGTTGAAACTGAAGGTTAATAGGGGTAGGAGATTCTCTAGATACGAGTCAAATGACAAACCAAGGAGGTATTCAAAATTTGACACTGGTAGATAGTTCCAACACAATGTTAGCGTTTCGCTAGCTTTTCTTTCCTGCAGGATGAGAGTGAGCATTATTGGAGAAGTTACCTCACCGGGAAGCTGGAAAGTTTCACAATTTTGCTTTAGCCATCACCTCATTAACCATTTTTTGCAATTGCAACACTGGGAAGTGCATTGTACTGTTGGCATCTATTGATGACAATTTTCTGCTGCGTCTTAACTCTTCAAAGGATCATCTGGTATTGTCCTTCCATTAACTTTATGTATCTTGAGCATGAGAAAAAAACCAAGGATGAGCACAAATCTATACTCTTGTTTTGTAAGGCAATATAGCAGATATTCTTGACTTGTAAAGCAACTGTTGTGCGCATATTTCAAATGCATTTTGTCGCAGTTTTAAACATAAATATTGATCATTGATATCTTACTGAGTGCTCAACTTAATGGTGGGAAGCCATACACAAAGTTGTGGTAGTAAACAGTTTCCAGGGAGTGTAATCCTGTTGATGTAAACTAAAGTGATGCATCATAGGAGTACACGGCATCCACCGTACTTCAGGTATTAGTTAATAAAGCATTGAAAAATACCGACATTGTAGCATCAGTTACTAAAATACTTTTATAATAACTAGAGTTAAAAAAGGACAATTTAGAAAAGGCATGATTAGTAGAAAAGGAATTACATATTGTTGCGTTTAGTAAAATAGCAAGTAAAATGTCACTCATTCCATGATGATGGAAATCTACTTGCTACACTGTAGACATCATAGTACAAAAGCTGAAAAGTAAATACATGAGACCAAAATCCAACCTTTTGCCTCTTGTTTTCCAGCTACCTGCATACACACACCAAAAAAAGAATAATCTTCATGGATAACTCAGAAATCCAATTTCATTAAGAGGCAAACAAAGCACCGTTTGGCGGTCTAATGAAGAGCGTTTCATTTTAACTTTTTATTTTCTATTTTTTAATAAAATTTTACGATATTTTTAAAAATTATTTATAAATTTAGAAAATACAAAAAAATTAATATTGTAAGATTTTGTATTGCTTATTTTATTATTAAAAAATTAAAGCTCGTTTTCAAAAATATGTTTAAAAGTTTTTTCATTTTAGAAAAATCTATTTAAACGTTTTTTAAATTGCCTCGAGCCAAAAGCAACTTTTGTCATAACTCATAGGGGGTGGATACTTAATAATACTAAGGCTCCTCTTAATATGATTTTAGAATAGGAATACACGATGCAGTTAAGTTTGCCTTTAAGGTACGGTAGCAGAAAAATAGTTGGCAAAAAACTAAGGTATTGTATATAAAGAGCTATGAGATGCTAAAACATTGATAAAATCTCAACTCAATCGAATTACGAATCAATTTTCATCCGATTTTTTAATCAAGATAATAGCAAGAAAACAATAATTACTAATAGTGAGCCTTATTTGAAAACAACTCGAAGGAGTGGTCCTTATTTGACTCACTTCGAATGCAAACAGACTTTTTTCGAATTAAATTCGATTCTTTTTTAATAAAGATCAAAATTCGATACTTTTCAATTGAAATTTAAAAAAAAAAGCACATATGTAGCTCCAAATTCAATCTTCATCATTGGATGTAGAGAATTGCAAGTTAAAATATATGTTGATAAAATTTTAACTAAATTGGATAACGAATTGACCTTCATTCGATCTCTTAATCAAGACGACAATAAGAATACAATAACGGGTAAATAGTATTCCTTATTCGAAAGAAACTTAGAAAAATAGTCCTTACCTGAAAACAATTCAAATTGGATTTGATCTGGTTCATATTTGCCTCAGTTCGAATGCGGTTCGAATTGTTTTTTACTAAAGACCTTTTTCAATTTTATTTTCAGATAAGGACCAATAGTCAATACTTTCCGGATAAAAATTTAATAAAGGCTTAGGAAGCTCCAAATCCAATCTATGTCTTTGCATATTAAAAACTATGAGTTCAAAATATGCTATAATAGTTCAACTAAATCAAGCATGAAGTGGCCTCCATCTAGCTCTTAATCAAGATGATAGCAAGAAAACAACAACGATTGGATAGTGGTCCTTATTCGAAAACAATTAGAATTGGATTCGAATTGAGTCTAATAAGGATTAGTTCGAATCGTCTTCGACTTAGTTTTATTCCAGTTAGAACTGTTTTCAAAAGGATCATTCTTTGAATTATTTTTGGATAAGAATCACAATTATAGTTTTCTTACTGTTATCTTGATCAAAAAGCCGGAGACGTTTGGGAGTGCTTTTGAAATAAAGCTTTTCTAGAATAGAGAGTATTTATGTTCTTTTTGAGAAACGAGCTCTACTTTTTTTACTTTTAAAAAAGTAATAAAAATATGCAATAAAAGATCTCACTACGTAGAATTTTTCTATACTTTTTAAATTTTTAAATAAAATTTCTTGATACTTATAAAAAGTGTATCGAAAAACATGAAATAGAAAATTGAAAAGTTGTTTTCGTGGTAAGCAATAGTCTGATTGAATTGAAATTTTATCAACATGTTTCTAGCTCATAGTTCTTAATATCTACGGTGAAAATTAAATTTAGTGCTCTCTAAATCGGAAATGCCGAATAAATGCATAAATAATTGAGGAAACGGTGGAACAATGAATAATGAAAAGTATTTAGCTTTTTTCTTAGTCTCTTTGTAGATTTTTTGTGCCTTTTTTATGGGAGATGAGAAAAAGAAGACGATGAAGAAGGGGTAAAAAAAGAAGAACAATTAACTCTAAAGATATTTTGGTCAGTTTAAGTGAAAACAAGTAAGAAAAACTTACTTTGAAAAATTAGATTTAAGAGAAAAATTATGCAGTAAAAGAATCATTTCTGTAAAAATCCTATATCTTTACAACCACCTCAACACTCATCTCACAAGACATATATTTTCTCCAGCATCAACCCTACAACAACTTGAGTATAGTAAGATTTGCAAATTTCTCATCCTCTACATGGAATAAAATCTTCCTACTCAGATACATATCATATAGCTACAAAAAAATACTATTGGAAGATACAATACCCAAAGAGTCGGCCAAAATAAGACACATGAAAAATTCGGCCCACACACTATAAAACTCAATCCAATCCGAAAGCTTAAACCAATGGGTTATCAAACTCTCTAATACATTAACCACATTGTCATCTTATTTTTATTAATTATGGTACTAATTTATTCACTTTTAATCCAGCAATTTTTCTCTCAAGAGTGAGTTCCATATATTTTTTTTTATCTGAGTACCATATCGTGCACTAAGTACTTCGATCACTTAGAATCCCAATCACGCCAAGAGGCAACCTAATTTGCTCTAAATTCTTACTCGCCATGTGGAAACTGGCGAGTCATGCTGCTCTAACGTGCTTATCACATACTCACCCACTATCAGCAAGAATTACTACGTGCAAATACTCTTAACTGAACCATTAGCTCTAATACCACTGTTGAATATATACAACACCGAAAGAGTCAACCAACATATGGCATCTAAAGAATCCGGTCCATACAATAAAAAGCTCAATCTAACCCAAAACCTTAAGCCAATAGATTGTAAAACTCTATAATATATTAAGATTATCTCATCTTATATGTATTCAATATAGAACTAGTCTCCTTTTTTTTAACCCAACAAACACATAACTCATGATTGAAGAGCGATATTTTCATCACTACCACCTTTCTGTTCCACTAAAAAATAGCTAACTTCAAACAACATTATGACAATTGAATGCACTGGCATAATTTTGACCCACTATACATCACATATAGTTGCAATGTAAACTTTTACCACCATGAAAAATTCGGAACCATCACAAGAATGGGGAGAACTAAAGTTACAGCCACAAGATCAACACAGACAAATGTCCATCTCGAGAGAAAATCAATCTTTATAGCAGCAACTCATATGTTGATTCAACCAATCAACAACAGTTAAGAAATGTATCTCTCGTTCTAAATTCTACCATAATAGCCTATACATGAGTGGCAATAAAAAACGTTGAGCAACATAATCACAATAACATCGATCCATCATACAATAATAGCCTCAAACTAGTACGATATTTACTTTTCAAATGCAAGAAAATCTGAAACTATAAATCAAATAATGCTACCTCAAAGTATTATTCAGCAAGTCTAATTAGTCAAATTCAAAAGTAAAGACCAACATGAAACTTTAAGTCATAGTTTTGGGTAAAAGTGACATAACCAACATCCTGCATATAAAAATACATCTTTGCTCAGAGAAGTGATTGTTTTTCTCATTGATGAGACCTCTGAAGTGAATTATAAATGTTATTTTTAACTTCACTACTCATCACGGAAACAAAATTTAATAAAAAAAACAATACAAAAGCAAATGAGAAGTTGTAGTTGCTGAATATGATGTAGAAGATTGTCACCACTTTGCTGAAATACCAGTTTCAGATCACTTGTTAATAGAGAGGACTGTAAGCATTTCAAATAACATATGATTGCTGCAAGAAGCACTGCTTGCATGAACATATGATCAAATACTAGCTCAAAATAGACATGGGGGATGTTTGACCGTGCGTTTGCTGCTTTTCATTTCAAAAAAGTTTCCACATATTACAAAAAATAATTATAATATTGTATATTTTTTAAAAAAATTTTAAAAATACAGATAAATTGTCTATTGTAAAGTCTTTACATATATAATATTGTATACAGAGATTATTCATTGCATCAAGGAGAGCTAATATGTCTTTCATTCTGATATGTTCAGAAATACAAACCGACCTTTTTTCTCACCTGCCCAAAACAAGTTACATGACGCTTATAATTAGGATTTAGAAATTTAAATATGATTGTACTATATCAAACATTGATTGAAATTCTCTAATGACTAAGATTTCTTAAGTCTGACATGAGAATACTTAGTTTCACAATTCATCACTGCAATGACAGAATCATAAAAAATCAAACTGAAATTCAGAACTTGGTAGCAACTTCTTGTAGAATCAGGGGTTGGAGAAGTATTGTCAATCAAAAATATTTCAAAAACACGGACAGATTTTCTTCATCATCTCCCACAAAGCTGTAAATGATACCTAATAATTAACATAAAAATAAATTCCATGGATAAGGTCTATTGATGTTCTTCATTCTGTAATGAACTGTAAAGAAATAAATATTTATAATACAAAAAAAAAGGAGATGACAATCTGTGACTTAAAAACTGAAGTCACTAAAAATTGAATATGAATGAAATATGATATTAGATTATTGGAGATTTTTTTCATCGCTTGATCTTCGATAGAGACCTTGAGACTTAGAAATTTCCTTAAGACTTGCTTTGACCGTGTTAATATAAATATATATAAATTTCAACTTCAATGTAAATATATATCCGAGATGCACAACATCAGAGTAGTTAATCAAAATAAAATTTCATAAATCAATAAGTTATGAAATTTTCTAATGTATTAGTTCGCTTTTTATTTTATCTTTAGCTAATGTGATTCTAATTTACCTACTCTTTAAACCTAAGAATGCATTACAGTTGCTCATGGAAGAGGGCAATGATCTAGTTAATTAGCGAAGCAAATGAAACTAATACTTGAAGCAAATAAAATACTTCAAAGGCAAACAGAAAAAAGGAAACGCACCAATAAAATTAACAACTTCTTTATAGCAAAATTTAAAATCATCCGTTGACAAAATGCCAGTAATAAACAAAAGAAAACCACAGTAGAATCGAATTAAAAGCATGATAGTTGAAAAGTAACTAAATTTACGAAAAACCTACCAAGGTTTCATCGCCAAAGGAAATGATTTACGTTGAGCTCATACTACAATGGGAGACAACCCGCAAAATGTCGTATTACTATTAGCTAAACTAAATTTGGAAAGATTTTAAAAAATGAATTAAAAAAATTAAATTAAAAATTTAAAATTATAAAATTTTTATAATCATTTTATATTAATAATAAATTTAAAAATTAAATTTAAAATTATTTTTTGAAATATTTATTTTAAATTTTTTATTTATTTTTATTAAAAATGAGTTTGAAAAAAATAAAATTTAAAATGTTATTAATCACCTACCAAATCAATTCCAATCTCCGTATGTGAGGTGGCACTACGGAGCCGCTAGTCGGCGGATAAAATAAAGAAGCGATAGCATTATTTAAATTTTTATTTAATCTAATAATATATTTTTGATTGTAAATTTAATAAATATTATAAACTGTAAATTATTAATAAAATTTAATGAAAACATTTTATGGGTACTCAAGATTGCGGCCGCATAATTTTGAAGGTATTTGGGAGTGATTATAAAATAGAATTTTTTAAAATAAAAAATATTTTTATTTTTTTTAAAAATAAGTTTTATTTTTTATCTTTAAAAAATAATAAAAATATGTAATAAAAAAATATCATTCCGTAAAATTTTTTTACATTTTCTAAATTTTTAAATAAATTTTTTTTATACTTATAAAATATATATTAAAAAATATAAAATAAAAAAAATTGATAATAAGCTGCGCCAAATAGCCTCTTTATCATTCCAAACCAATTCTACTTCAAATCTTAATTTTACAACCTCACGTAAAAACGTACTACGATGAGTTCAGTGTGAGAGTTTTGAATTTCATAAGAGGTTGTTGATAATTATACTATGATGATGTTACTGTTATTTGTTATTATCCAAAATGAACAAAAGTCTATCACTGTCTGTGTGTCATCTCCTCTCAAAACAAAACAATCCCCTACGTCTTATCTCATTACAGGAACTTTAAAATAATTGTAATCTCCTATAAATGAACTTCAAAATAATTTTTATTTGAGATAGCTTAAGATATATAGCTTTATGAAGAAATAAATCTTTTAAAAAATTTTGTGACTTTTTAAAAAGAAAGTTTATATATAAATTTATCTCGCAACGCAAAATTTATTTATACTTTTTGAATATTTGAATTTTTTTAAATATAATGCACAATTTTTTTGAACTAAAAAAGTTCAAAACTGGGATGAAAAGCCATGCCACCAGACAGCACTCTCTTATAATGTTGTACTATAAAAAATTTTATTATCCAATAATAAAAATAAAAATATATAAAAAATTATTTGTAAACAAGTTTTTGGTAAAAGTAAATGCACACAAAAATCTTTTCAATACACTATAGGTAACCTTTAAAAAGAACCCATTTTATGAGTTAGGACTGTGCGTTTGAATTTTATTTTATTTTAATTTTTCATCTTAATTTTTTATAATATTTTATTAAATTTATTTGAAATTTTAAAAAATTATATATCGTGAGATTTTATCATAATTTATTTTTTTATATCAATAAAATAAAATTTATCTTTTAAAATATTTTTAAAATATTTTTATTTTAAAAAATTTATTTTATAAGTATTTTTACACTGGTCACTAAGTTGCGAAGTGAAAAGTTGGTCATATTCTACAAAGAATTAAAACCGAAAATGGACTACAAACTGAAATCATAAGAGCTATATAATACATGCATATAGTTATGATTTATGACCAAAATCTCTTTGATTGCAATGCCGGTTACTCAAAAAAATTTATAAGAAACTTATGTAGTTCAATTTAATTCCTTTTCTTGTGTGTTTCTTTTTTTCGTTTTTCTTTCTGTGATGTTGTCATTCAGGTAATTTCGTCAATAGGTTAGTTAGAGGTGGCAATATATGACCCGACCCGAAAGTCCGATCCGAAACCGACCTGTTTAATCAGGATTAGGGTTAGAAAATTTGACCCGTATAAATATATGGATTGGATTAGGGTTGAACAAATTTGACCCGGTTATTAAATAGGTCAATCCGGGTTAATCCGAAATTGACCCACCAACCCAAAATGTCATCTTTTGAAAAAACAATTTTTGATTTTTTCTTACCGTATAATAAAATATTGACAATAAAAATAATCGATATTAGTTATTTACAAACTATTACATTAAAATATATTTATAATTAATTCTTTATTTTTATATCTTAGTAAAATAGTATAAGATGAAAATTATAATATTATCGAAAGTATTACTATGTAGGTATTTTTAATGACGAATTTCGATTTCGTATAAAGATTTTTATGAAAATTTTGTTAGATAGATATATTTATCAAAATTTTTATCGAAATTATTAACATAGTATTTGTAATCATAAATTTCAGCTGTTATCATATATTTTTTAAAAATAAAAATAATATATTTTTTTATATTGTAAGGACCAATGAAGACATTAAGAAATGTTGTTGAATATAATTATATCTTGTTAGTAAAAATATCGTGCACTTTTATTCGAACTGATCTTATAATTTCACTAAAGCTTAAAAATATAAAATTAATAATAATAATTTTAATTATTAAATGGGTCGATCCGAATTTGATCCGGTTCTTAGTAGGTTGGGTTAGAGTTGACAATTTTGACCCGTATAAATTCATGGATTAGATTAGGGTTGAATAAATTTGACCCGATTATTAAATAGATCGACCCGAAATCGATCCTATCAATCCATATTGTCACCCCTAAGGTTAGTCATTTATTCTTAATAAAATGAAAATAACTAATATTATGTGCTTATTTTGAAAATAGGAGGGGTAATTCCGTCAATACAAACACCTACGTTTTGATAATTAATTAATTAATTAATTTCTATTTTTAATTCATGGAAGGAGCGAGCATGTGGACCTCTCCGCGAGAGTTAGCCAAGGCACCACCAAACTAAAGCACCCTCTCTTCGTTGGAATCAAAGCAAACCATTTCATTTTGCTCAATTTCAATTTCAGGTAAAACTAAAAGCAAAATCAAGCACGTGCGTAGTTCATTTCTCTAATTTGCCTTAAAAGTCGTTTTTTTTTTCCAATTTGGTTTCAGAAAAAAATGCATAGTGATTAAAGTGGGGAAGAAGACATTTGTGGTTGGCATCTGTTTCTCCATCTCTATCTTTCCAACTACCGACTCATTATTTGGAAAATCTCAAAGTAATTTGATCGATTTCGTTTTTTTTTCTGATTGTTTTTGCAGATTGATAGGCTTTAGTCCTTAGTTGGATGATTTAAGTTTTTGGAATTTAGTTTCTGAAGGATTTTAAAGCATCTGGTGATATTACTGTATTTGATTATCATCTATTTTATATTTTAGTTTTTGATTGGTATTAGTATAGTTATTTCTTAGCATTTATGGTTCTGATTTGTTGTGAATGGAAGAAAGGGAATGATATTCTGTGAGTTCTTTTATAGAAGTCGATATATTCACATCGTTGTGGATTTGGTGAACCGCTTATTATCTTGTAGATCTACTGGTTGAATCTCTGTTTTCTTTTTTCACTGTAGTGATTGAGAGGGATTAAGATGGAATTGCTTTGAATTTTTTTGGAGTAGTTGAGTTGCTTGTTTCCGTGATCATTATTAGATCCGTTCCTTTAGATGCTAAGATGAACTGGATTTCCCCCTTGTTTTGTTATCGTCTTTTGCAGATTTTAGGTCATGTCGATTTGTCTATATGTATCGATGTATTTTAATGAAGGTTGTGCATTCACATGCTCTTTGTCAGATTACTGGATTCAGTTATGATGTTTATGTATTAGTTTCATGAAAGCTATCTACACTGTGCCCTGACATTATGTTTGTTGATGTTAGGCTAGAGTCTGAAAGATCTAGAGGATAAGAAGATGGATGATTCCCTTGCTGCTAATTATTGGTGCCATGCGTGCTCGCAAATGGTGGATCCAATCATGGAGGTAGAGATCAAGTGCCCCTTCTGCGATAGTGGCTTTGTGGAAGAAATGGATGTCAGGTCCCACATAGACGAGGCTGCAGAGCTGGTTGCTGAGGGAATGTTTACCCGGTTGCGCCCCTTTCTGCTTGAGATGATGCGCCGAAGGTCTCGTAGGTCAGTGGGTGAGGATAATGGTCATGATGATCATGATGGTGAGGAGGAGGACTCTGACCAGGAGCATGGGTACTTTTCTTTTTCGTCGCGCAGAAGGAGGAGACGCCAACGCCGAGGCTCTACCAGTGTTATCCTGCAGCTGTTCCAAGATCTTCATGAAGGACTGGGGTCAGAGTCAGACACCCAACATAGGGAAAGGGAAAGAGATAGAGAGAGTTTGGTTCTCATCAACCCTTTCAACCAGGCATTGGTTATTGATGGATCAAGCGAGGGCTCAAATAATAGTAGAACTGGGGCTTCATTAGATGACTACTTCCTCGGTCCTGGGTTGGAACTCCTACTGCAACATTTGGCAGAGAATGACCCAAACAGATATGGAACACCCCCGGCTAAGAAAGAGGCTGTTGAGGCATTGCCCACTAAAAAGGTCGTAGAGACTTCAAGCTGCTCAGTATGTCTGGAGGACTTTGAGATAGGTTCAGAGGTAAGAGAGATGCCATGCAAGCATCTGTTCCATGGAGATTGTATATTACCATGGCTTGAGATGCATAGCTCATGCCCAGTGTGCCGGTTTCAGCTGCCTGCTGACGAGGCTAAAGTATCAAATTCTTCTGATAATGGAAATTCCATGTCTGAGGGAAGCAATGAGGATAATGACAATGATGTGGATGTTGGACGTGGTGAGGGTCGATCATCGTTTCCAATGTGGCCATTCAGTGGTCTATTCTCGAATCAAGGGTCTCAAAGTGGACGGAATTCTTCGTCTGACTGATCACACTCAGCATCTGGGAGCGACTCCCATGTATATTAGAAGTGATGGATATCCTTTGACGTGTACATTTGTTTCATGCTGCTTTAATTGTAGTTCCATCTTCTTGTACATATCTTGTACTTTGCTCTGTTTGTATGGATATCAGCATTTTATTTATTTTCTGGTGATACTATTTAACTTCATCATAACAGCCTTACTTCAAGTTTCATTGTGATTTCTACTGAAATGTAGGAAGTAGTTGCATGCTTCTGAAATTATTACTGTGAATTATGAGCTTCAATTTAGGTAGCCATTCCTCATGTAAGTACAGGTATAACTGTGCAATTTTCAGCTGACCTATGCCTTTAAGATACCAAATGAACTTCATACTTGAAGTTCTGTGCGCTTTGAGTGCAAGGATTATTTCTTTCTAAGCAGTCTAGGGACTTTGCTGAGAGCACTTTGGGTGCCCCTATATTCTTGGACTTAAAGAAAGATTAACAGCTAATGACTTTCATGTAGCTTAAGGGATGAAGTTTGGAACAGTTATTCTTCATTTTTTTTCTGTCTTTCTGCAGAATAACTTTTTAGCACTCTTATCTCAGATACTGGAGAAGATGGTGGTTAACATTGGAGATAAGAACATGAGATGTCGGATGATTGTTTCCTCTTACATTAGAAGTGATAAGCTTAGAGAATTTTCTTTTTTCAAGAACTGGAAGGTTTTCTTATTTGGTACATGTTGGAGGTTGAAGATCCTCATGTATTAGTTATTGACGTGCAATCCCCACATGTTTAGTTGGAAGGTCGTTTGGTACAACATTGTTTATCATGCAAAGTGTTAAATGTGTGGTAGTTCAGTAATTGACTTCCAGATAATGAGTTTACACTCACTCTCAGATAGACAGATTAGCAATCCCCGCCTTATGACAATATTGTTTACATGAGATATATATATATGTAACAGATAGTCCATGGATTCTCAGTGAAGTATATACAGGTATTAAACTTTTGCTACATATGCTTAGCAATAGGAAATATGAAACAATAATGAGTACATGGGCACAATCTTTTTTGCTGAATCTGTTATGCATGATCCAAAACAGGCTTACGAAGTTGCATTACAAAAGCATACTTATGCCTTTGTGCACTAAACCTGATAACAAAGTAAACAATGAAGCAACTTTCTCAGAAATAATTTGAGCTTAAAGCTCTCCTCTAGTTGTAACTCATTAAATTTGAAGATAGAAAAGAATAAAGGTAACAGCCAATGAAAGCAATATCAGCCTATTAATTTTTTGCTAGTAGTTCTTATACTAATTCCACTTGCACATTATCAAATAATTAAAAGGGAATCTTTATCACAGAGATGCAGTCAGTCCAGATAAGGAAACTTCTTAACAATAGCCGAGAAACTTTTCCGCGTCTTTTAAAATGCTCTAGAAGTTTGTAAATCAGTATGCGTGTCCAGATGTCAAATCTTCATCAATGACCTCTTATTTTAGTCACAAAATTAGAACCTGGCAACAAGGCCAGTATGAAAGCAGCTTCAGCTTCCTTCTGTGCTGAGCTCAAGTTTGAACGGTAACGACCTCTTTGGATATCCAATCCAGCTTGCTTCCTTTTCTCCATAAACAATCAGCTTAATATACTTGTTCGCTTCTCTGGTACTGTAATTTCAAAGTAGCTGCTCAAACAAATGTCCAGCTTTTGTTGGCTAAACACAAACAAATGAAAATAGACAACAATGAATACAGATGAAGAGGCTACCATGTCAATCAAAGAAAGGGTGGTTCTTAAAAGAGTCTCGTCTACTACCTCCCAAGAGGGACCAGATTTCTTGCTGTGTTACTGCCTTAAAACCGTGCACACTTTTCAAATTGGAAACTCAGGCCCGCACCTGTTACGCTTATGTCCTATCTAAGGCGATGCCTTTTTTATCATTTGATTGGAGAGGCAGGGACACAATTAAGTACATCATTTGATGGAGAAGTAAGCTAAGAACCAATTCCCCAATGTGGATAACTAATTAAAATGCTAGCAGTTACCTGATTGCACCTCCATACGGCAATATTAGGATATGTAAGTATGATAAGGAGAGTGCGTAAATTATGTTCTAACATCATTCTAACCATCTTGTCTCTTCACATGCATACAGCAGAGCCAACTGCTTCAATTTATGGTTGGATCCTTTAAGATTCTACTAAAAGCAGGTGAAGCTACAAGAGTGAATACAAAGTGCCATTACCTAAAATATGTACTCAAAGAATCCAACGCTCCAACCGGCATTGTGAAAGACAATCAACATTATAGTAGCAACTCAACGGGAAAAGTGAACAGATAGATTCTTATTCTGCACACTTTATTGCATAGTGAAAGGTTCTCCACCATGCCCTTTTGGTGAGATTGTCCAAACTCAGAACCACTACTATAGGTCAAATAACCAGTTGCCAATGATAAGGTAAAGATGCTCTGAAATATGAACTTTCCATTTACCTTGAGATATTGATTTGCACAAAATCGATCAGCTTTCATTAAATAGCAGGTGGAAAATCTCAGTAATAAGGTCCCAAACAAATATAAAGCTAACACAGAAAGTCAGACTAACAATTTGCATTAAGCATCTAAATAATATTCTCAATGGTCTTCCAATTTGGCTAAATAGTTAAATACCACTGAGCCTCATGTTATGGTAAAGAGAAGAAACAGATGCATGCTAGTACAAGCATTGAGTCACATCAGAAATACCAGATAACATTCTAATAATTGATTTCGTTAATACAGAAAGATTGATCCCTTGCATAAAGACATGCTTAATTGAAATGCTACTAATTAGGGAAAGCGACTACCTCTTCACGCACTCAGAGAAGTGGATATGCAAGCTCCACCACCGGAAGCAAGAGAATGCAGAAGAATTAGCTTTAGGAAAGGAATCAAGTTCTGATGCCCAGATGCCGAAGGACAACAAAGAATATATGCTGCAGAGCTAGTTAGAGTTAAAGATATTGCAAGCATTTTAATAAGCCATTCAAAAAATCTGAAAGCAATTCTTATAGTACTCCCTCTTACATAGTGCAATATTACTGAATCTGAGTCTTATTATTTTCATCATAAGATAGTATTTGTAATATGTCCATGTTTGCTTTCGAAGCCATCATTCAAGAATCTTGTGTAGCTTACTTCTCTGCTCTTTGAACAGGTGCTCCTTGAAATTATATGGATGGAAGAAAAGGACCAACACTAAAGAGTTTCTGGTTCGTTTTGCCAAATAAAAGATATTTCCTTTGTTCTCCCATTCAGAAACTCTGCTATATCCCTTAAATGCTTTAAGTCAAAACATTATCACCAGCCTTAGTGCAGTCAAAGATGTAAAAATGGTTAGAACTAGTAGTATGTTCAACCACAGCCTTCAAAAAGCATTATGACTAATGCAAATATGCAACACAATTGGAGAAAAACTTGACCCTAAGATTTTGTCAGCTGGACTTTGATTGTTAAACTTGTTTCTTAATGGTGAATGTAAGGGTATTAGTTTGCTCAATGAAGATCACAAATAGATAAAAAGTCCATAATTCAGGGTAGAAAATACTATTAGTGGATAGAAATCATGACATGTAAGACGACAAGTCGGGCACAGCATAAACTCTTAACTGCAAAGAAAATATTCTTGATCTGAACTAATTCAAAAGGAATACTATACCAAAATGGAAACAAATTCAGTGCATTCAAGCACCTCCCCGACAAAAGATGTAAAGCAAATAATAGAAGACAGAGAAATGAGTTTCAATAAAATTGAAAATTGCATAAAACTGAGACATTAACAAAATAATTCTCTTTTGAAATTTCAAAAGAAGTAACAACAGATATCTTCAAAAGCGTTACTGATTCTAATGCACCATTTATGCTTGTTAATGTAATTTCCGTTGTTTTAATTTTATATATATATATATATATAATTTCATTGTCACATTAACATTGTCGCAAGAAATACTGACCTGCTTCTAGCACAATACAGATAGACAACTTTATCCAAAAATGAATTCCACATCTTAACTCAGGTAGCTCACCAACTTCATATGTCTGTACCTTTTTCAAAAGTTTGAGGAACTATAAAAGATTTGTAGAGCAGCTTCAGCTCAAATACATTGGAATGAGACCAGATCCCACTCATGCATCTGAATCCTCCTGCAAGATCCAAACAAGGTCATCCACATATTCCCAGATCAATGAAGCGACTTAGTATTGGTAATAAAAAGGATGACCTGTCCACTACTTCTTTTTCATCACGGCAAGTAATTTTCTCAAGATGACTGTCAAACAAGTCTAAAAACAGACGATGTCATGAATTTGAAACCACATATGAAGCCTCAGCTTATAGTCATGGAATTTCCAACTTAAAAGATCCTCTCTACCTTATGAGTATCTTCTAATTAAGAACACTAAAATGTACATGCAGACTGTTTCACCATTTACCAAAGAACTGAAGGACGATGGTGAAAGGTTATTAAACTTCCATTAGATAGGAGAGAAACAAAAGGTATCTAGTCCCTAAAGGTCATGTGAAGAACAAACTGATGCTTTTTACAGGCGAATGTGCTGAAAGACTTAACTGCTGACTGCATACTCTCAGTTAAGATTGGTGTGGTAACGCACAAAGAAGGGGACCTTCAGATTCTAATTCCTCATTTCAAAAGCCAAATTCCATGAGTGTTGGTTATGGATTTTGTCACATCAGACACCCTTCTTTAATTGATGGAATAAAAATCATTGTCAGTCTCCTTCAACCTTTCTTAAGTTCAGTTCCGCACCAATTTATATCATTAGTACAACTAGAAGGCCAAAAAACCCAAAAAAAAAAGAGCAGCTAAACAAACTCCCATGTTTATAACAAGCATAGAGGACCTTTCCTAAGGAAGTTCAGTACCGCACCAGCTTATATCATTAGTACAACTAGCAGGCCAAAAAACCAAAAAATAAAAAAGCAGCTAAAAAACTCCCATGTTTATAACAATCATAGAGGCAAAATGTGTACAAGCTATTAAGTGATTAATGAAGTGTCAAGATGTCAGAAACAACACCTTATCAGCATAAACTCATCATGCAAAGGACAAGTACTTTGGGTTACTCTTCTAATCCTTTCACTTACATCCTCCATGTAATTGACAGTGAAATGAACAAATTAAACAAAAAGAAAATTGTAACCATAAACAAGACCTTGAAGACTTATAAGGGGAATGCCAAGTCCATGGTTTAGTGCACATGATCTTGCCCAATAAAATAGCTGGCAGATTTCCTTTTATCCAACACTGCAACATATGACAAAAGATCAGCAGACACCAGTGATCTTCATGTTCAACGTACTCAATAAAAAAGGAAACCTCACCACTTATCATAATTTATCACATAGTCATGTTACAATATTAAGCACCTAGATGCAAGAGGTAAGCAACAGCACACTACGAAAAATTTCAACCTTTAATACAGCAGAATTGAGAGGATTAAAGATATATACAAGTACCTCAAGCTGTAATATAACCACAAAAAACATTCAGAAATTTCAACTTAATGGAAGTTCTAGATAGCATAATTGACATCATAAAAAGCCAAGGAGAGATATTACATTTTTACATTGTTCCAGAATATTAAATTAAGTTATTAGCATCTCATACCTAAGCAGGAGATGTATAAATCCAAAAAGGCTGGATCATGTAAGCACACTTTACATGAGAAGTGCAAAAAGTCTACCTGTACTAGATAAGCATGGGCTACATAGGAAGATATGAGTGCATCGTGATGTGCCTCAAATACATGAAAAAGTGTAGAATGAACAGTCAGTCCTTAAAAAAAATTCACCAAAAAGAAAGAGCAAGTTAGATGTTTCTTTTCCTTTACTATTTTTCTTATCTGCAAAATGCTTTTAGCATAAAATCACTACGCCCTTAAAACCACAGATGAGTAGGCACCAAATCTAGGAGAGCAACAAATAGAACCAGATTCTCGGTTATTCCCCCCGTACCCCCATAAACAATTCCAAGGAAAAATATATCTGGCCTAGATCCTTTTCTTCCATTTTTTAAGAGGATCCACGGTCAAGTAAGTCCTCCTCACCTGGAGTCATCGAAAACCTGTACAAAGTAGTGCCTGATACCGGGATTGCTCTCAATCTAAGGTCCTAAACAGAATCTATATCCATTCAAAAAATAATCCCGCAGGGATATGATTACATACCAAGGAGTTATTCAAGAATCATGAGCCTCCTAAGTCCAAAGAAGTAAGATTTCCACTTGAAGTGGACCCAAACTCTGAGCTTGTGAAAACAACTTAAATATGATTATTATTTATTATAAGTATGCACTATAAACTACAATTCCACAACTTCATTTCTTCTTTCTCAGCACAAGAATTCGCTTTTGCCCTATAGGAACCAAGAAGAAGAAAAGTATAGTCACGGAACAATCCCCACACTCATAAACATACCAAATGGGAAAGAAAAAAAATCCCCAGTGGAAGTTGCTTGCTAGTAGAATCTCAAATGTTGGCGTGAAAAGTTGACAATAAAAAAGTATAGGGTCCACATAAGGTAAAGCAGGAAGCACAATATCTCTTTTCAAGTCCCTACAAAGATTGAGTTGGGTGCCTATCTTAAAATTCCAAATCCTTCAACCATTTCCTTATAAAGAACCCTTGCATGCATGCTTTGACATTATGAGGAAGCAGCAGAACACTAAGATTTTGTTCACTTGATAGGAAGAATTTAAGCATATGACAGAAAAGATTCAAGCTTGATCTTGAGTAGATGAAAAAGTACGTGCAGTATAGAATGTCAGCAACACACAGGCTTCACATGGAGGTGGAGAATAAGAACTAAAACAGAGAGAGAGAGAGAGAGGTATGGAGATAGAAATGGTAACATTTAGTAACACTTACGCCTGCATCCTTTTAGATATATTATAGTGTTTGTACTGCAGATAATGTATCGCCACCATCATCAAGGCAAAAATGATGTGTTGTCTTCAAGGACAGTCTTCCCAACAGGTAGGCGTCTATTTCTGCAAGGAGCAAAATTTCCAGTAGATTCAGGATTAGTCCTCTCAATTGATGTAAAACCCGGACTAAAATGGACCCTAGAGCTCCATGAACGATTTATAGAAGCAGTAAATCAGCTTGGTGGAGCAGAGAGTGAGTAACTATAGACGTACTCACTAAAAATGCTAAACAAGTCTTTTTGATACATGTGTATCCAGCTATTTCAAGAAAAAGGCATCCAATATTGCAGAAGCTACCCCAAAAACTATCATGAGGCTGATGGGAATTCCAGGTCTAACTTCATTTCACTTGAAAAGTCATCATGTAATGACAGACTTACTAGTTCATCATAACTTCTAGAAATACAGGGTCAGCAAAAATCTTCAAACTCAAGCTAATAATAGGACGGTGGGGACATTTAAGTTGGGTAAGATGCTAGCTCCTTAGAGTAAGTACTGAACTTAGAAGGTATAAAAAAAAAATGCTTACCAGGCACCTCTTGCAGGATGGTCTGCTGCACCAGAAAGATACCATGATGCGAATGTGTCACCACTGAGCAACAAAGATATTGAATCACAAGTAAAAAGTAAGAGCTGAATCATAAAAGTTGTTATTTTCTACTATAGCAATTCTCAACCAAACTATTCTTCTGATATCAGAAGCATGCAAATAAGTGAAGCACTGGAGCTGCAAATCGAAGTGCAGAAACGACTACATGAACAACTTGAGGTATGGTCCTATAAACCTATAACACAAACCACCAGCTAGGAAAAGAATCTTCAAAGAATTTCCTAATAATCAATGCATCAGTAACAATAAAGAAACTATAGTAATGAACTGAAGTACATGAACAGTACATGAATGGCTACAACACATGCAAACTGAAGTGCAGAATCTTCCTTGCTTATGCTTGTATTTCTAGAGTTTGCAAAATTATAAAAGATACAGCCAAAGCAATTATAATATTAGAGTAATGGAAGATGATCTGCTGTAAGGCATTCTCTGCATGAGTTGTAAAGGATAACTGATAATCTTTGGGTACATGAACAGCTAAATAAGCAAATAATTGGTCACGGTAGTTCTGAACAGTGTTCATGGGGAATATACATAAAAGCAAACCTTCTCATTGCACTCCCTTCAAAGAATACGATCCATCACAAAAAATCAGGTGAACTCTCACCTGAAACAGCAAAAAACAATTGTAAAGAAATATGCATGATCAATATGTTCAATTCCAGGTTAACAGGAATGAAGAATGGATATGGCTAGCTTTCCAGGAAATGTAGGGAAATCTGGCAATAGGTTATATGTCAATCATGTTCCTAAAACTATCAATTCCTCTAATTCATCTTCAGAAGCAAGTTAAGCTTCTGAGATAAACTTTTCATATCGAGATAGGTCCAGAGACACTTACAACTAAGGATAGAGCCATAGAGGCCCAAGGAAAATATCTACAGTCGGTACTAGAGACGGCCCAGGAGACACTAGGGAAGGAAAATATTGGTTCTGAAAGTCAGGAAGCTGCTAAAGCGCAGCTATCAGAGATAGTCTTCAAAGTTTCAAATGAATACCTTACATCCGCACTTCCGGCTTATAAAGAGATTCCTAGTTTACATGACAATCATGAAGAGAACTTGCAGACTGCTGACTGCTCCTTTGAATGTTGCTTAACATCCTTCCATAAATCGAGACAAATAGATCAAGAAATACACATCAGTAGAGGACACAAAAGCTGCAACAAGAATTCCATCCAAAACTCAGAACAACTAAGGAAGGATGCAAGGCTCCATTGGACCCAACATGCATGGAGTGGAAACATGGGTAGCATGCTGAAAGATACGGAAAGGAAATTTTCCCAGGTCAAAGCCACATCAACATTCTACAATCACACATGATAGCACAAGAGAACAAAGACATGAGTTCTACCAATGCATGGCAAAAGAAAAGATACAGAAATCAGGGTTATCTCAACCTAAACAGCAATAGAGAAGAATTTCAACAGGTGAGTGGAAAGGATTCAAATAGGTATTGGAGAGCATGCCAGACAGCATATCTAGATCTAAATTCATGTGGCAATAATTATGAAGCTACAGGTTGCAAACAATTTGGCTTGAATGGTGTGAACTAGGAGCTCCAGGTATATTAAATACTACAGGGAAAAAACATGTGTGCAAGAAGGTTTGAAATGAAAAGCAAGCACAAAAATGAAGTCTTCTCTGTGAATCTTGGGTATCTGATAAGCCTACTTGTTATACTTAAGATAATTCCTTAAGGTAATGTAAGTTTGAAGTAACCAAATTACCTGGTCACAGAAATTGATGGTTCTCTTTGCAGAGAAGTACATAAAATTACAAACAAAATTTAAAGAAAGTGCATGTAAAATGTACCTCAAACCATTTGTTTTCTGTAGCATTCTAGGCAGCAAGATTGCGTGGTCATCGGCCCACTTTAGAATCTCAACTCTAGCATATGCACTTCAATCTTCTATATTTTCTCTCCCCCATGTCAATAGCAAGATGAATGTTGTTTCCGAAGAGAACTATCTCTGATGAATCTAGAAGCACATTCAAATGCTACTGCATAACCACAGATGCAATACTCACAGCTGTCTCATCTCATCAATAGAAGGAAGACTTTTTAGAGAAAAACGGTAAGTGGGGTACTCACTGAGTCCAACCTTCCAATTATCATTAAAAGGAAAGTAGTACTCCTTACTTGATCCCCAAACATATATTTCATCCATAAGGAGAATTTATCATTTGTTGGGATCATGAGTCTAGTTTCCAACATGCAATATAACTTACCCAAAAAAGGATCTCTGGAGAAGTTTCCAAAATTGACCGGCAGTCTCGTCATCAAGTTTGATAAAAGAGACCTCAGTCCATAAGAATCAAGCCCAAGGTCTATGGGCACAAGGGTGCTATGGCTAATATTAACATCAACACAGCACAAGCATAATTTGTTTCTAGACCTAGTTAAAGCCCTTAATTATTGAACTATTATCGCTGTATTGACATATGTAACAATAAACTTGAGAGAGCATTGTTACAGAAGAAGCCATTCTAGAAATCAATTTATTCAGAAGAAATATAAATTTTTCCCAA
Source organism: Acanthochlamys bracteata (assembly GCA_019914995.1). Lineage (NCBI taxonomy): Eukaryota > Viridiplantae > Streptophyta > Magnoliopsida > Pandanales > Velloziaceae > Acanthochlamys > Acanthochlamys bracteata. The sequence goes on along the minus strand of CM034140.1, from coordinate 3,950,079 downwards.
CCTTTGAATTAACTTTTTTGCAGTGAAGAAGCATAAGAAAATAGCAAAACAGAAGCTATGTTGGGGAGGAAGAAGCACACTGCAACCAAAACATGGAACGCAGATTATTTTAAGAAGCTTATTAAACATCACTGCTTCATAATCATATCATACATACAGCACTTATTATTGTGAAATTCAAGTCTAGTTACACCAACAACAAAGAAAAGAGTACATATTTATATTTGCACCAAAACAATGCCTGGAAAGGAAACAATACTTAAGCTATATGTATCACGCTTGTAAAATGTGCACTGACCACATTTTACAAAAGCAACTCCAGAGGCTGCAAGTTATTTCATCAATAAGAAGAAGGAATTCTTTCCCCAAATTGTCTTGAATTTTAGATTTTGAATCAACTCCTAGTATGTGGTCTTTTTAAACTCATTGATGAATTCGCTTGTTGCAACTTGGAGCAACCAGTAAAACAGAGTGATGTAGAATTAAATATATAATACACAACCATCCAAGTGTAGCGAGCACCATCTTCCAACTGTTCCAAAAGTTAAATTCAATTGAAAACTAAGGGACTGGTTGGTGAGCAATGAAAAAACACGGGTATCAAGGAGTTCAACTTTTGATAACCAGAAACATTATGCTGAGGTTATCTTCTGGAAATAACTTTATTTACTGACAATGACTAACTCATCATGTGCCATTCAACTCAGGTACTTGCAGTGCTTTACATGAATAATATTTCAGTCAAGTTTACAACTTTTCGAAGTATTTAATTATGTCTAAAATCAAAGATATATTTATGGCCACCATCATCTTCCTAGAAGATTCTTTGAAACTGGTGGGACTAATAAGTGAGTCTAGCTAGTATCAGTTGGCTGTTGTTTTTAGCAAAACTAGCCCCAGCACAATCAATTTACACAAATTACAGGAACGTATACTATAGCAACAACTATGTAGAACATGTCAGTTAGAAGAATCCTAAGGAACATGCCTGTAACTAAAAACACTAAATTCAGTTCATCAATTTTTTCAAGTCCAAAGAGACCACTTATCAAAAATAGCGATGACACAACAATTCAAAATGGGAAGTGCATAAGGTTCACTAAATAAGTGCCCAAAATGAAAACAAAGTAAGTACAAATTTCTCAAAAGAAAAGGTTATCATTGAAAACAAACTTCCCCAAGGGAAACAAGAAACCAACAAAAAGTAAACACAATGTTTAGTAAATTAAATTCATATCAGAAAGCATCATACGAAATATGTTTTTCATCTATGATCTCATAAATTAAAAAACATAAACTCCTGCTACATAAAGTATCATCCAACAATAGAAGGAGAAAACTTATTTATCAACAATCTCCATATTTTCTATGACAATCTAAAGCATATAAATTTATTCATCATTCTATATGGCAAGGAACATAGTATTCAAATAAAAAGCAAAGGACACCAGATGGATGAATATGCCCAACCACCTATTTCTTGATCCTGCGAACCTTCTTGTGCCCCCAAACTTCCATCCTCCCAGCTGGGCACCCACATGGGGCCCTGAAAATGAGCACAGTGCGCCCATTCAGCGGCGCCATCTTTTTAAGCTCCGCTTCTAACTCCTTCTGTTCCTTCCCCAACTCTAGTGGCTTCGCAATCAAATCATTGGTATCCATCGGCAAGCACCGAACGCACTCCTCCGACTCAAGCTGAATGTCAAATTCAACAGCTTTCCTCAGCCCACGGCACCGCGGATTTCCGCACTTTCTGGCCCGGTAAGCGAACAACTCATACAGCCCAATTCCGGCAAAGGTAAAAGAGATAACAAATCCAGCAACATAAGCAGCAGCAGGCGAAGAAGAAAGCAAATGATGGAGAAGATAAACCGAGAACGGGACAAAAGTAGAGAAGACAAATTTGATAGAAGGAAAACTCAACACGGCAAGTGCGGCGATAGCGAGAAACAACACAACGATATCGATGAAAGCGAGGGGCGACTTTTCACAAAACAGATTGAGCGATGATTTAGATCGCTTGCCAGCGGCGGCGGCGTTAGGAACCGTTGATGAAGATGAATTAGATGAACGCTGGTGTTGTTCGAAAGCGCGGCAGAACTCGATCAATCCACGGCAGTCGATCATCGCCGCCATGGATGGATCTGATAGGATCGAAATTGAATAAGATTTCAATCAGATCTCTGTTGATAGAATAGAAAACCGATTTGGTTTGGTGTTCAGGCAGAGAAGAAGAAGCAGAAGAAAAATGGTCGAAAAAGAAATGAGGGATAGGTATTTATAGATACCAAGGCAACGAACTGTAAGAAACTTTTTTGGACTGCACAAACAAATCTGATCGCGTAAACGAGAATAAGAACAAAGAAAAAAAAAAGTCGTCGATAATATTTTGCAAATTAGAGCTGGTAATAACTATTTTAGTCAATTGGTGTGAGTTAGTGGTAGTTGGCAGACTCCGTCCGACCCCCTCTTCAATCCAAAAATTATTGATTTCGAGCCTAAATCGATTTGGATCTTCAAATAATTTGTCTATGCGATTGACTGTTTATAGAAAAATTTAGAAACAAAAAGAAAAAAATCTTATATAGATGAATTAAATCTACATTTATATTTTTTCTTCATTGCATCTGAAGACTAGGTTTTTTGGCGAGCGATGATGACGCTAATTCGATCTTTTTCATCTATCTTAAGAGCTTAACCACTGCCGATTACTTTCTACTGCTCTCTGTTGATTTGCTCGTCATCTCTGATTCTTCCGACAATGCTTTGTACTTCTCATCTTGATCTCTCCCTTTCCGTTGATAATTGGCTCGGCCACTGCGACCTTCTGCCATTTCGAGGCTTTGATCGAGTGATTGTTGCTACTCTTGTTTGCTCCACCATCTCGATTAGCTAGATTGCTCCTCGTCTTGCTCTCTATGTCTATTGTGATCTTCTCTTCCGACGATTGGCTCGGCCGCTACGATCCTCTATGATAAGTTAGAAAATTCCTTTATTTGGTAAATTCAATCACTAATGCGTTCGATAATACGCGAATCTTTAAGTTTTCTACATTGATGCCTTATCATGCTTAAATGTAGAATTGCTTAGATGATAGAATGCCGGATACCTAGATGCTTGTTGTCTGGTGCTAGATGCGTAGATGCTTGTTGCCTGGTGCTAGATGCGTAGATGCTTATTGCTTGTATGAATGTTGGGACTACTCGATACAAAAGATCTACCGGATGTCTAGAATGTCTCGAACTGTAGTTCGAGATATTGAGTTTACTTCACACGTTTTGTGGGAATCTTAGGAATGTGTCTCTTTTGATTTTGTTAATTGCTTGGGTCATCCTTCTACCGTTCGTGCATTCTCTTGATATTTAGTTTTTTAATTTTAATGTGTTGTCTTCTCCGGCATGATGTTTATTTAATTAATCTATAATGTGAATTGAATTCTGAAAAGACTATGTTAAGGCCAAATTTGTTTCGATTTTTGTTAAAGCTAAAATCTGACGATCTGAATAACTTTTCAGATTGACGTCCGATTTAATTCTTATAATTATACTACTACAATAATTGGTCTCGTAAAAGTAAGTATAGCTATGTATTCGTATTCATATTCGTATTCTTATTTGGAGAGAAAATAAAATTTTTATAATAGAGCTACTAATAATAGTTTTAGTAAACATGGTATGACTAGTGTGTAGAGGTGTGATATAAGTGTGATTCTGGGAAAGAAAAAGGATTTGACAATATAGAGCCAGCTAAAAGTAATTTAGTTAAACCTATATCATTTACTATGATAAACTAAAAATTTTAAAACATTTTGAAGCTTCGTTAGTACTTCATAAACATTATTATAATAGAGCTACTAATAATATTTTTTATTAAAAAACAATTGGACCGATGTCACTGATTCTTCGTATGGAACACAAATTCAATATAGAAAATAAATCCCACATTTAATATATGAGGGCATTTGTGATGCGGTTAGTACACCAAATCATCCATAAACAATGAGTTTAAGAACATCTGAAAATGAAATCCCACATTTAATATGTTTGACATTAAGATTTTATTTAATTTTTTATTTAATAAATTTATAGTAGTTAAAAGTTTTAAATTTTGAAAAATATAGTTAAATTATATGTTATAAAAACTGAATATATTATTAGATAAAAAATTAAAATAACTTTTTTTAAATAAAAGCTTTTTATTTTAAAAAATTCTCAAACATGCCGGGCTAAAAATAAACTTGGATTCTATGAAAAATCAACTCATAATTTTTTTTCTAACATATTTCTCAAAGGCAATTGTATATTCATTTAAAAAATTCTGCTCACACAAATTTATTTTTTAATAACTCACTTGTTACGAATTAAATATTTATAGACTCACTCTCACACGAGTAAATGTGACCGTAGAGTACCATAACTATGCAAGGAAGTCTAACTTTTTTGGTAACTTAGTTTCATATGGTTTAGCTTTAGCTATGAAAGTTAGTTTGCACTTTTCCATATTTACCTTGACTTCGGTATAGTTTTCGATGAAATAATGTACAAGTGAAGTTTTGACTCGAGCACGAAATCCAAATTTTCAATTACCCTTGCTTTTAAGTAGAGTTACATAATATCATAATCCAGAAGTGAAGTTTTTCTACTTAAATTTCGAAAGACCAATTAATCTTGCTTGTGACGGAGTTTTAGAATTTGGTTACGCCAAAAGTGATATTTTTTTGAGTATAAAAAGTTCAATTAATCTCGCTTTCAGTAAAATAAAGTAGTATGGAGAGTTTAATTAGCATTGCTATCGGTGGAGTTAATTAATTGTATGATAATAACATACAAGTAAAAATTTTGGTCCAAGGCATGGAAAGTTTAATCAACCTTACTTTCGAAGGAGTTTCTCAATAATTAATGCATTAACAACGTTTTGACCCAAGCATATAAAGTTCAATTAGGAGATATTTAGCTCAAATTTTAAAGTATTTATAATTTTAAATAAGTATTTTACATTTTTTATTAAATTGTTTACAGTATTTTACAAAAAGATTCTAAAGTTTTTAAGTATAAAAAAATTATATATATATAATTTTTATTACTTGTTTGACGTAAAAAAAATTAAATTCGTCTATTGTTTATAACAAAATTATCAATTACACGTATAGATATAAACTGCAATTTTCAAAATTGTTTTAACTCTCATTCAATTTAAAGTTGATGTCTCAATAAATAATTAATTTATACACTAAAAAGAGTTACTATTAATTAAAATTAATAATTTTTTATTCAACCATTTATTGCTACATTATAAAAGCCAAAAAACATGGAGTGTAATTTTCAATGCATAAAATCCAACTAACACGAAAAACAGTAACATCAATCAATCAAGAACGATGTCCGAATCGAGCCAAAATATAAATAAATAAATCCTAAATTAGTGCGAAATATTAGACCAAGTCACATACTGTTCTTTTATTCTCAAATTCTTGCAGTTTTTTCAGATTAGTGTTTGTTTTAATTACATAAAATTGAGTCTTACAAAAAAGAATTTTGAAAAAATAAAATTTGATGAAAAATAAAATTCAATAAAAGTACAATTTAAGATGATAATTAAAATATGTAAAATATGAAGTTAAATTTTAATATAAATAAAGTTTAAAGTAAAAGTAAAGTTTAAAATAATAATTATATAAACAAGAATATTTAAAATTTGAAGAAAAAAATTAGTCTTTTTTTATTAAAACAAGAAAATAAAATAACATACATAAAGCAACTTAAAGCGTGTTTTCAATATTTACAATTGAGTTTTACTTATGTGATAAATATGAAGTATAGTCTTTTAAAAAATAGATTAAAAATAGAGTTTAATTTTTATATTTTTAATTATTTTTGAAAGTGAGTTAGAAATTAAAATATAAAACCGTATTAGAAGATATACAAATAAAAAATTTAAAACTAAAATTTTATATGTAAAATTACAAATTTTTAATTTTTATACAAATAAAATATATAAATTTTTTAAAATTTTAACTCTAACGGAAAAAAAAAAAATTCGGGACGATCGAAACACGTCTTTAATGACTATAAGTTCTTAGGAGTTTTTCTTTACCCTTAAAATTTTAATTTTTTTACTGAAAATTATTTCTGCTACACAGAGAACAAAAATATTATTTTCAGTTTATTTTTTCTATAAAAAATATAAAAATTCAATTCAGTTTTAAAAATATTATCTATAATAATTTATTTCTTCGCTAAAAGAATACGTCTCTCCTAGCGATGAAGGCAAAATAAGTCCTTGTCTACTACATAAATAGGCCATCGACGAAGAACATTTCAAACACGAACGTCCAATTCCGTTTTGCTTGACCATCAAACTGACCGGAAAAAGATGCAACAAAATGAAAATACCAATCAAGAGCGTTCATACTTCATACCCCCTTCACATTTTCATTCATATTAAATCGCTAAATCCAAAAGTTTCCAACTGCATACAAGGATCGAGAGTATTTGAAAATACTTTTAAAATAAAGTTTTTTTAAAATAAAAAATATTTTTTATATTTTAAAACTAATTTTTATTTTTTATTTAATAAAAAATATATAATACAAAAATTTTATTACGTAATATTTTTTATACTTTTTAAAATTTTAAATAATTTTTAAATAATTATAAAAACATATTAAAAAATATAAAATTACAAAATTTGTAAAATAAAAAATTAAAAAAATATTTATAAAAGTAATTAATTGTCTTCTTCTTTAAATTTTTCATTTTATCATTTTAAAACAAATGTCTTGGGTTGATGCTTTGATATGAATAGACTTTTGAAAATTTTCTTCTACAGTCATTTAAGGAATTATTTGATTTAACTTATCAAAAAATATTTTTTAATTTTTAATTTATATTTAATATATATTTTATAAATATTTAAAAAGTTTATTTAAAATTTATGTAGAAAAAGTTTATCCAATAAAATTTTATTATATTTTTATTTTAAAAAAATAAAACTTATTTTTTAAAACAAATATTCTTTATTTTTAAAAACGTTTTATTTTAAAAACACAACGCAAAACGTTCCCTAATTTAGAATAGCTGAAAATTCAAACCTTTGAAAAAAAAACAGAAATTATTATATAATTTCAGCGTAAGAACAGATGATTCCAGCGTCGATTTCACAAGTCGAAACAAGGCTTTGTCCACTGTCTATGCAATCAGATTCAAGCAAGATCGAAATCAACTGAACAGCTATCTCCGATGATCTCGAATCTGAAACCAGCGAAGCAAGTCTCAAAACGAACCCGCTGCAACTAAGCAACAAGTTCTTCTCAAATTCGTCAATATCTACATCTTAAAAAATTTCGGAAAGTCGGTTTAAACACCGACCGAATCTTCCCCACCGCCACTGCGAAGCTCGGCAACAACATCAAAATTTCCAGCGATGTTAGTTGAACCCGTTGAAGGAACAAAAGAAGAGTAGACCAGAGATTAATCGGTGAAGAGTTAAATGAGATAAATTGAAATTTTGAAACCAATAATGTTGACCAAGCGACCCATCGGGTCAAACCTGTGACCCACCAATCCGGTTAAGTTTATAGGTAGATGTTTGATCCGGTTCTGTAACTCGTGATTTTTTACTTTCTGAAACTTATTATTAAGTTTGAGTTGATAACATTATTATGTATGCAGATTTTTGGGGTAATGGGCTTTAAAGCGAAGGCCTCATTTAAACAAAGTCAATCTTTCCCGGCCTAGGAAAATCATGTATATTGAGAAGAACTTTAATGCATGTCACATAATTACTTACCGTATAGTTTCATCTTTAAAAATAAAAATCAATCAATTCGCTTTCACCTTTCAGAACAAAAAATGAATAACTCATCTTTTTCTTCAAAAACATCTCACTTTTAAAATTTAAATTTAAAACTAAAATTTACTTCAGAATTTACTTTAATATAAAATTATTATTATTTTATCGAATTCAATTTAAACTCCAAATTTATCATTACAAACTTATTTTCAAATAATATATTTAACGCTAAGTAAACATGCTTTTATTGTTATTATTGTAGTAGACTAGCGTTTATTTTTAAATTTTTTTTTTTTGCTTTTCTTTCTGTAAGTATTTCTAAATATTGCGTTTGAAAATATTTATAAAATAATTTTTTTAAAATAAATTTTTTTTAAAAAACGAGCTATATTTTTTTTATTTTTTAAAAAATAAAAATATATAATAAAAAATTTTTATTTAGGTAAAATTTTTTAATATTTTTTAAATAAATTTTTTAAATACTTATGCATCGAAAAATGTAAAATAAAAATTTAAAAATTTTTATTGAGAAAATGAAAATCCAAACGCTTATTAACTTTATCAGTGACTGTCAGGACTTTGAATGATATATTTTCTAAAGATAAAGAGTAAAGCTCGTATATATGTGGATTCTAAACTTCTTCAGTTCGTTGATTTATTACCATTTTCACATTCTGTTTACGACGATTTTTTTCCCTCTCCTCCTCCTCCTTCTTTTTTTTTTTTTTTGCCATGAACATGAACCGAAGTTGGGAATTCAGTTTACCAATTTTGTTTAGCTAGCACTTATCATTACAGGACAACAAATGTCTCTACAGACTACAATATATACGTGCTAAAAGTTTGGATCATACGGAAGCTGCAAGTGTTGTCTTCTGATAATGTGGTCCTTTGTTTGAGCAGCTGACCTTGTTATTATATGATTATCGAAGTTTCCATTCGCACCATGAATAATGTGATGTGTTATGTAAAGTGATAAAGTACTAGTTCTCTAGAATCAGTATATCACACAGATGGATGGACAAAATAAAACTTATAATAATATTTGTTCTCATGTTACAGATAGCAAGGATCGATAATGACATTCTTCATGGTTTTGCAGGAGGATTCTTAGGATCATGGCGAGGATTTGGACCTGATCCTGGATAGTCATTGAGTTCCATGCCCATCCGACCAGACCCTTCTGCCACTGCTCCAGGTTCTCTACTTAGCGCCTGCAGAAGTAAGAAAAATTTTGTATGTATTTTGAGAGAGATCAATATAATTATGATTCATGACATATAATTTATCTATACATTTTAAATTAAAAAAATTAGTACGGCAATGTGTTTTTTGGCCAAAAAATCATGCCAAATACTGCTTTATTTTGAAGAAAAAATTAAATGCATTAATTTATTTCAATAACTAATTAGCTATTGATATTTTTTGTATGTGGTTTTCTGTGCGTGTGTGTGTGTTTTTTTTAAGTCTTTTTGAAATCTTGATCAAAAAGCAGGAACGGTGTAGGTTCTAGCAAGTCGTAAAATTTAATTAAATGTTTTTGAACTGTTAAGGAGGGATATATGAGTCTTATCTTATTTGTTGGATAAGAATAGAAAATTAATTGTTCTATATATCAATGAATTATTTTTTTGTTTCAAAGATTTAAGCATTCAAAATTTGTTCATGCGGCAGAAATCGTATGAAAATATGCAACACCAAAACAAAAAAAAATTAGATAACTATTTGAAATTCAAATACAAAGCATCGATCGTATGAAAATTCAGTATATGAAATGGGAAATGTCTGAAAATATTTGGGTAGCAGAGTAGAGAAGCAAGTATATACCTACCTGCATTGCAATAGGAATGAGTACTGCTTCATGATTCTTCAAACTTATCAATGATCCTGGTAATTAACAACAACGAAAGATCAAATTTTATTTAAGAACAAATCCAAATCCATAAACAAAAATATAAGAACAGATTCAATAGAATCACTCCACAACTCTTAAACAAAAAAAAGGAGAAGATTGAATTAACTTGTGACAGGAACAGCAGCAACAAGAGAGCAGAAGCATGAGATGAGCAGCAAAAACAGCAGCGGAAATCCGAAGAAGACGTTCTTCTTTTCTCTCGCCATCTTTTCTCTTCTTTTTTTTTAAAATTGAAATGAAACCAACTCGAGATCAAGAAAGTTTTACACAAAGAAATAAAAACTGTTGGCGGTGGAGTATGGTTTTATATAGAGAGAAAACAGAAGGACAAAATTCTTTTGGTAGACTTTTAATTTAATAATCTTATGTGTTCACAAGTGCAACTCGCTATAAAAGAGTCAAATGGAAAAGCTTTCACATAATTAAATACTTTGGTTTTCTTCAATTTTCGAAGATTATATGCATGAACCTGTTGCCGTTTGACCTTGATTAGTGTGATGTTGCTGAGTTGATGTTGCATTTTTGCATCACACAGGTGTCAGATAAATTAAATGTATGCATCTATCTAGCATTATTTCTTGTATTTTATCACTTAACGTAGGTTGATTCTTTTTTATGGCTCGTTTGTCGTTACTTATTTATAATTTATAATTTTATTATTTTTAATAATTTTTATAAACTGTTTTTTAAATTATTTTAAAATTATAAATACAGAAAAAAATTTATTATCATAAAATCTTATTAGTTTATAAAAAAAAACTTTATTTTTAAAAATTTAAAAATATTTTTATTTTAGAAGCTCTTTTGTAAAAAACACTTAGATGCAAACTATAAATGCATGTTTTAATCCTAATAAATTTCACTTTATTTTGTTCATATGTTTTTATATATTTTAGCTATTATTGTTAATTTTATTTTTTATATTAATTTTACTTTTATGATAAAATTTAGCTCCTTAGTAAATGCATATTGAGTTGCTTCTTGGATTCCTTACAAGAACTTTGAAGTGTTTCAAACTTCAAACACACAATTTTGAGAATTGAAAAGCTTTTTAACTACTCTCTGGCTATTTCATTTTAACTTTTGATTGATCTATGGCTGAACACGTTATAAAGTAATAATTCAATGTCAGGCCATTCGTTCTGCTAATTATTCGGTACGAACTTTAGATTAATATGAATATGCTATAGTGAACTTTTTAACAACCAACTTGCTGAGATATGTACAAGTACTTCAATTAAAAAAAATTTTAAAAACATCATTTAAATTTATTTTAAATAAATTTATTTTAAAACATTATTATGATTATTATTATTATTATTATAAATTTATGATTTGTAATTTATTTATATATTAAATTAAAAAAACTAATTTTAAAATATAAAAAACTTTATAACTTGTGTAGAATGAAAAACTGTTAGGCATTTTATTTCAGAAAGTTTTTAAAAAAATTTTTAATTCATATTTCTAATAAATTTTTTACTATTTATTTAAAATATAAAATATAAAAATATAATTTTATTATTATTTATTTTTTTATTTTTAAATTTAAAAAATAAAACTTTTTTTAATAAATAAAAAAAAATTTCTCTAAAAAATTATTTTTTAAAAGTACTATCAAACACATCTCAAGCATCGTCTGATTTCTTATTTGATTGGTCTTATAAAAGTAAAATCAAGTCAATGGTTCAAAGAGTTTACATACAACTTCTTCTCTTGGGAAATTATTGCGGTGTTTTAAGGACTTGCAAGAAAATTTGTACCGGGAGACGTATGGAGAAAGACCTATTGTCAAACAAGAACGTTTTTGCATACTTATTTTACATAGTTTTCTCCATTATATGCACATACACAATCTTTCATTTCTTATTAACTACTATGGAAACTTTTGGTATTGCTTTTAACCGTTTATCATTTCAAATTTTATTTCATACTTTTTAATAAAATTATTATAATATTTTTTAACATTTTTTTATTTTATTTCATACTTTTTAAAACTTATTTTTAACATTTTTTTATTTTAAAAAAATATTTTATTAGAACTTTTAAACTTTCCCTTACAAATGTTGCAGTCATTCTAAACCAAATACATGCGACTCCATTGAATATTTCTTCTAGTATATACGGAAAGATAGCGTTATTAATGATCAAACAAAAACATAGCATTTTGATCTTTCAGCACTTTCATCGACAAGTGGCTATAGTTCATTGGGAAACTTTAAAGCTTACTTTATTATCATCTTTTCCCTTCTGATGATCAAAGACTTTTATGCCACACATATGTTTTTTATCTTGTTTCATGTTTTTCTGTAGGTTTGACAAATTGGTGATGTCTTTATTACTTGAACCGGGGGCCAATTGATATAGTGGATAATTCTGTTTGCACCATTAACAAAATGTAGTGACAAAGTTGAAGATTTCATTGAGATTTTCATAGACAATTTGTGGGTAGATATGTTGACATTTTGAAAGAAACAACCTTGCTAAAAGGATCATATATTCCAAAATCTTCAATCAAATTGTGGAGAATTATAATATAAATAGTATGATAGTGTATGGACAAAACCCCAAAAACACTTTTAGAAGCTGCTTCTGTTCTATATGCACACTTGTGATAGTCCACTAGCTACAGCTTTTCTGCTATCAAAACTGCTTTATTATCCTTTGCTATAGACATCAATTGATCATGGAAGCTGCTTTTGTTGATGTCGTTTCTTGTATATGATCTACTGTTTAGAAAAATTGTTGCTCTACTTTGATCAAACTATTGATACATCTAATTCTTATTGAAATTATCAAAAAATTCAGCAAAGTTCCCTTATAAACTTAAGAGAAAATTTCTGTAAATTTAATATTTTACCACAATAACAATTGCATAACTAAAATGTAAAGCATGATACTTTAACAGCCTACCACATACTACAAATGGAAATAAATACAACAAAAATAAGCTACGGTAGTCAAATTATACCAAATACAACACCAACAATCTAAGGCTCCTACCCACCGTATCTCCACCAACGCTTGGTGTTCAAGCTTTTCCTACACTTTACCGAGGCTCTTATCGTTCCGAGTGATCGATACGGATGGGCTATGAACTCGTCCCCATCAATATGCATATAATTAGTTTATTGAAGTGGATACCGTCCCGCACCCATTGAGGTCCCCAAGTTGTCACTCGACACATCGCGTATGTAGCACCTGCAAAATTCATATCGAAGGGATAAGAACCGAGCTGTTAACGCCACTTTCTTTAATTTTCACGAGAACATTAAGTATATGCATTTGCGTATGAAAAATTGAAAAGAGAGGATGCACGCAAATGCCAAGTAGTTCAGTAACTACTTTCAATGCCACTTGTATATCAAGCATTTTATAAGATGGTCCTCAAGAGCATTCTTGTAAGCTCATACATGTTTTGATAATCAATTATATATTATACAGATACGAACAAATGTCAAAATAGTTCATAAAAGGACGTTTTAATACCAGTTCTCTTTGTATGCTAAGTATTTCGACAAAATGATTCTCAAAAAGATATCTATATACGTATATTTCAAATAATGTATATATTTAGCATGTCTTACTAAACAGCATGAATCATTGATTAAAGTCAGCGTTACATCGTTATAAATCCCTTTAGCATGTAACTTTATGGCTATTTTTTAATTGATAAAAAGTGAATTTCGTAAAAATGAGCTCGATGGTACTGAATTTTGTAAAACGTGAATTAGAGATAAATTAGTGAGTTCAAAATAAACTGAAACAAAAAAAGTGATTTTGAACTCAAAAATTAGCCAAAAATAGTAAATTATGTGTAATTAAAACACACACTATATGTAATTGCAAATTGTTTTGAAGCATGCCAAATGTATTGTATCATGATTCATGAGGGGAGGTCATATTATACACGGGAAGTGATAAATCATACTGAAGTTTTCAATATATGTATTGGATTGAATCCTTGCGTTGAAGGTTTCAATCACTTCTTTAGCGTTAGATGTACATCGTTACATGGTAGTTTCCATGAGGTTTCCATCTTCTATCCTTTTAAAGTGACTTAAAAAGCGTTTTCTTCTTGATAAGTGTTCAAGTACGCCTTAAATTCTTTTTTAATAAGCATTTTTCAAAACATCTTAGATAATCAATGTATAACAATTTCTCCTACATTTTAATATTCAGCTTACATAAGCAAGCATCCGCGAGCATTTCCACTAGTTTTATTCCTGTGAAATTTGTGAGAAATTTGCTCAATAGTTACAGCTAAGGAACTAGCCTATGGTCATCGAAAACTGCAGCAGTTATTAATTTTAAGATAGCGATTTAAAATATTTTTCTAAAAGAAATCCATATCAAACAGTGTACACTTATTAGGTAATCCCTCAATTTAAAAAAAAAAACCAAACGAACATAGGCTAGTGTTGAGTTACCAAGAAAGTCATAAACAAATAAATATACTATGTTCTAAGAAACTTTGCACAATCTTATTAGGTAATTTAAGATCTACAGCTTGATAGTTTGAAATCAATATGTGAACCCAACGAAATTTAATTGTAGGCCATGAATTAGACCTGGCTTGTACGGCTGTATGTTCTTGTTAATTTCCATGCATCTTCTATATGTGAAGTTTTCTAGTGAAAGAGACAATAACTTGTTATTATACTAAGCCGATTATTTATATATATGTATGCCAAAATTGATCAGCTTTTCATCGATCGAAGCGCAAAGGAGTCATGGAAAACCAGATGTCTCTTGTTGCTTTGGTGTTAGATTTTCTCAAGTTCCTTCTCTATTGCAAGATAGTTCATTTTCTGAAAGACTTGTTTCCATACTGCTCCGATATTTTACGGTTATTGTTCACTATTGCTGATGAAAAACGTCCAAACGTTTCAGATAACGATGGCGCGAAATGCAGGCAATGCAGTTGCGACGATGGTATAAGGAATGAAGAAAATGGAGATTACTTAACTGAAGCAGATGCAAGACAAGTTTTAAAGAAACTTGCCATGACTGACGAGAATGGCCAAGAATGCCTTTTTGTGCATGGACTAGCACTAGTGCAAGAAGCAGAGCTGTTGTTGGAAGAGAAGGAAGCAAGCATGGAAGAATTGAAGGAGGCATTCTATGTGTTTGACAGGAACGAAGACGGGTACATAACGGCGGATGAGCTGTGGAATGTTATGCGAAGATTGCAGATAGAAGAAGGATCTAGGATTGAAGATTGTAGGAAAATGATTGATGCTTATGATGAGGATGGTAATGGAAGGATTTGTTTCAGGGAGTTCAAGAGCATGCTAGAGTGTGCTACCTAGCTAGCTAATTAATAAAATTTATAATAATTTATATTTTAGTAACTCATTTTGAGTTTAAAAGAAAACACCGTAATCACTTTCTTTTTGCACGTCAACTGAACTCAAAGTCGGTCTACATTTCAACATTCCAGCAGAGAAAACTCATTTATCCATTCTATACATTTCCACTTTTCCTGTTGCAGCAGTGAAACTTTATTTCAACAAGAAACTGATGTTGAAACTCAATTCAATATCGTAAATTGGAGTTGCATAAACTTCGAAGTAACTAATTTTGTATCAGCTAGGTTGCTGTCTCTGCTGCTGCAGTAGTCTCCTCTGTCGTCTCAACTGGTTCATCGATAGTTTCGACCTCAATTTTCGTTGCACGAAAGATTGCCAAATTGGTATCACCTAAATTAATGAAATAGAAAGCATTCAGCTAACAACGCCTAAGCTATAAATGGTCCAACTTCCAAGCTTGCAGTTTGAGTTTATAAGCAGGTACCGAATGTTATTCGGCTTCCTGGTGGTACGGCTGAAACTTCTCCTGGCATTACCCTCTTCTCCTCCACAAAAGTTCCATTTGTGCTATCCAAGTCTGTAACAAGCAACTGTCCGTCCTTCTTCTCGAGTCGTGCATGCACAGCAGACACTGCTCCAAAGGATTAAATATGTTGAAGAAACTTCATTCTGTTAAGCACACAAAATGGCAAAGAGGAACGAACTATAAGGATTAATTTGTAGATGATTGTTTCTGCTATCTTGTGTATAGTTATTCAATCTAGCCTGAATTGTCAGGATTAATTTGTTGTTAAGCAAACACAGGCGTTACGGCTTTATTTGCAGAAAGTAAGAGGGGAAAATCAGAACTACCTGTTGCAACAGGGATCACTATATCTGCTTTCTCTGGAACTCGGCCCACGGTCACTGCATTCTGCTTATGAACAACTCGTTAGTATACTGAAGTCGTACTTAAATCACCTGAATCGACTTTTATCAATAGCACTCACTGAAACTATCTCGAATGCACTGGGAGGAGGAACAGGATAACCGATATGTCGATAGTCTCCATCACCTTTGGAGTAAAGAGGAAATCAGTTTATTTACAGCATATCATGTTTTCTCAGTGTGATGATTTCAAATTCCATAATTTGATTGAGTTATATCAGCAACATTAGTTGTGTCTTATCAGGGTCTCTACTAGATAAAATCAAACGGGTTACCCACTAAGTGCACTGCAATTTTACATTATTTTACACATTAATACGGCAGCTTTAAGTATATCATATTCAAATTCAAAATGGAATAGGAGATTCAAATGAACCTGTTTAGGTATCAAGGTTGAAGTCCATAACTAGAATTCTTGGTGTCTGAAAGGAAACGTATGAGGTGCATACTAGATATGACTTCTTCATCAGGAGAACAATCACAAGATCTCCTCAATTATCCCAAGTGTTTGTCTGGAATTGAGTTAAAGTCTTTGCTTCTTCACATGATTAAATTCCATGCCTACCCAAAGTTATCTGTTCCTTTCCCACAAGTTGAAGTGATTGGCAAACAATTAACTACTAGAACCATATCTACCTGTGGCCTAGATTACTTCTCTCACCACAGTACAATTTCATGCAGACCCTCCCTCAGATGAATAATCTATAAGTCTAACATCAATTTTGAATATAACCTTGATTGGGACTACAGAAGTAAAACTCAAAGGCCACCAATGCTAAACTTACCTACAGGTTCAAGAAGCCATCTTTCAGAAGGAAACGGCGGAGATTTCTCAGCAGCAGAGCAGCTTAAAACAGCTGATCTCCTTCTCTTCGGAATCAATATGCAGGGTTTGAATGGTTTCAGAATTCTGAGAGCAGTACTTGAGTGTGGTGAATAAGAGAAGACTGAAGTGGAGGACCAGAAGAAAGTAGCCTGGTTTCTGCTTGAGAAGGCTAGAAATGGTGATACCGAGAACGCTACTGCTTCCATTGTTGTTGCAGAGAACTAAAATAGTGACTGGTAATTGAACTAAAATGGAGTGTTTGGGAACTCTCTTTTATTTCTTGTGGCAGTTCGTCATCAATTCTTTCATCATCAGAAGATAAAGGGCATTTCGGACATGTATTAAAACAGAATATTTTGTGCCAATTTCCTAAATATTTATATTGTAGGCCTTATAGTGCAAGATCATCCTCACCTTAAATCGAAATTTCCGAAGCTACCTTTCAAACAATAAATAATATTGCCGCAACTTTGCAAATTATGTTGTTTTAGGTTTTATATTATTTAGGTTTAATGTTGCCAAATTTCTATACCGCCAAACCTTCTTCCATGTATTTTAATAAGATCGGAAAAGTACTAAATTGTGTTATATTTAATATTGCGAAATTGCTATATTGCCAAACCATCTCCCATCTATTTTCACAAGATCGGAGAAAAATCTAAACACAAAAAAAGTTGTAGAAAAAATATTGCCAATTTCAATCTAGCTTAGGAGCTTAAAACTCATTCTCTTTCAATTTATGTAACCGTATCGATTATTAGATTTCGATTGCGGAGATCGTTGTACTATGCCACGATGAGCGGCTAGTATGAACTCATTTCATTTCTCAGAACTGCCGCCAACTGTCGTTGCATTTTTGAAGTTCCTCACTACTATCCACACTCGTCGGGAGAAACATTCCGTCGCATTTTTTTAAACTGACTCAGTTGCAGAAGTGGTAGGTTAGCACACACTTTTAAATTATTTAAAAAAAATTCTAGCTGATTTTTATTTTTTCATAAAATGTGAATTTCTTTCGTAACTTTTCAATGAGATTGTAATAATTATCTTTACCACAAGTTACTCGTCAACTGTTGTTACTCTCTTGCTAACAAACTTAGTTTGAGGCTATAATTTTTGCAGTATCAGATAACAAAAAATTGTCATTTAGGCAACTTCTCTATTTCATTTTCGTATAAGTAAAACAAATAATATGGTAATACATTTCTTATTGTTGATAAAGTCATATTAGTACATAAACAAAGTTATTTTACGTAAAATCAAATTTCTTTCTTACTCATGGAGTTCTACTATTTTGTTACAAACTTTTGTTTTGATCATTAAATATTCAATAGATGTGTCATTGTGAGAGTGCTCAAATTGCTGTTGTGATGAGGTATTATCTATACATATAGCGCATGAGGAGGCTCAAGAGGAAGCGAAGAAAGATGAGACAGAGATCTAAGTAGGCTAGCGGTGAAGATGGAGTTCTTATTCTGTTTTTCATCTGATTTAATTTTAGCTGTTGTGACTCTGGTAGTTGTTACTACTTTTTATATTGTACCGTTTGTTTTGTCTAAAAAAAATATAAAACCATAATATTATGTCAAATGAAGTGAATTGAATTTCAATATAATCTCCATAATACTAATTCTGATTCAATCAGTGTATTTGTGCTAGCGATTACAAGCTTTTTTAAGTTTAATTTCATTGTTGTAAACTTTTACGCAAAATTCTAAGTAAATATATACTGCTGTAATATTCTGCCAGGTTATCTTATCAATGTAACTTAATGTGTATATATTTTATGGCAATTCTGTATATTATATTACAGAATAAATAATAGTTTATTCATATATTTAAAAATAATTTAAAAATATTATTATAAATTAATAATAATATGTTTATTAATAGATTTATAAATATTACTATAAAATATATTAAACAAAAAATATTTTAAAATATGTTAAAAATATTTTCAAAAAACTAGATATTATATAAAAATAAATTCAGAAATTTAAAAATACATCGTTTATTATATACGTAAGGACATTCTAATTATTATATATTTTATTTATTTATAAACACAAGTTTAATCAAATATATTTTCAATTTTGTTTTATGAAAAAGCTTTAAAGAGTGAAATTTACTAAGAGAAAAATAGCTTTTTAGTCAAAAATTCAACAACTATTTTTTTCAGTGACTTTTATTAAAAAACTCTAAATTTAAAACTTAACCAAATATAAGATAGGTGAGTCGCTGAGGATTGAAATGGCTTGGCCATACCAAGCTCTTCATCAGTAAAATCCAACAACCTAGTTACCTTTCTAAGTGGGCCGCGAAGCTCGTGGGTCTGCAATTGTAATGGACCAAGCTTCTACAACACCCATGCAGGACCGATAGAAAACGTGCCCTACATCCTCTTATCCTCATTCTCTCGACGAGGGACGGATCAAACCTACCTCATATAAATTCTTGCGAGTGTTAGCCGCCGCCTTCTCTCAGATTTCGCCGCTAGGTTTGCTAAGGTGCGCTCTCTCTCATGTCTCCACCTATTTAACTTCAAGATCTGTTTATTATCCCCATTTTATTCTCATTCAAATCTTTTATTCACGCATTTGAATTGGATCTCTACTGGTTTTGATTCGTTTCGTTTAGCTGATGTCATTGCTGCTGTGAAATTGTTTTGATCTGTCTTTTGGTAAGAAAATGTCTTGGTTATTGTTTTCGATTTGTTTGTTTGCTCAATTAATGAGGCATTCGAATGATTTCTTGGGTTTTACGGTTGCCTAATATTTGTGTTCTAGATAGAACCTGAATCTGCTCTGCTGCCTGTAGTCACCCAACATTTTTGTCAGTTTAAACGGCTATATAGGTTTCTTCTTCACTGAATCGACGAATGAAGTTTAATCGAAATTATTAGAGTTTTACTAATTGATTTGATCGTAATCTCGAGTATATGTTTGCTGATTGTAGTTTCGTTTGTTTAGTTTGAAATATTTCTGTGCATTTCATTTGATGGGTGATATTGTTTCGTTTAAAGCAGTTTATTTTGATGTCACCGGTTTCGTGCTTAAGATAAGGGTTTGTTTATATGCCTCTTTTCTTATGTCAATGTTTTCTGTTTATGCTTTATTTTGACAGGTTTTGAGATTTCTCTTCAGCTAACATCAGATAGGAACTACTAGGAGAGTCAAAAAATGGTGCTGAAGTAAGTACTTTGATTTTGTAATGGATTGTTTGAAGCTACATAGAAATGTTCAACCTTACATGCCTGCTTGTCCTTTTTTATGTTTTAGATAGTCTCTCTCAGTTTAGATAATTGTTGTGGTATGCTATGGTTTGTTCTTCTGAGGAGCTTGGTTCTCCAAAGTTGTTAATGCATTGTTTCTGATTTGCAGGACAGAGCTTTGTCGTTTTAGTGGACACAAGATCTACCCTGGTAAGGGCATCAGATTTGTTCGAGGCGACTCCCAGGTTGGTTGAGATAAGCACCTTTACAGTAATGAATTGGAAGGTATTCTGAGGTTTGTTTCCGATGATTTGTTGTTGTATTATGCAGGTGTTTCTGTTCTCTAATTCAAAATGCAAACGCTACTTCCACAACCGTCTGAGGCCTGCAAAGCTAACCTGGACCGCAATGTACAGGAAGCAGCATAAGAAGGTATAATGCTCTATTATTTCCCATTGGTTCAATACCTATGTGAGAACCTTACTGTGGCTATGATGATTTCTTGCATCCTGCTTATATTTGTTGCTCGGTATTCAGATCAACATATTTCTGCAGGAGAATCCTAATCTCTTTATTCTGATAAAGGAGTTGCGTCATTTGTTGACTGACGTTGCTTTTCTTGCAGGACATTCATGCCGAGACAGTCAAGAGAAGGCGCCGCACCACCAAGAAACCGTATTCGAGGTCAATTGTTGGAGCTACCCTTGAAGTCATCCAGAAGAGGAGAACTGAGAAGGCTGAAGTACGTGATGCTGCTAGAGAAGCTGCTCTGCGGTGAGATATCTATCTACTGCTTGATAATTGTAGTTGAAATCTTGAGTTGGAAATTTCTTTTTGTATCCTAGAACAGTGCACTATCCCTTAACCTACCAAGTTTCATAATGTGTAGGATAACTATTTCATATTCTAGAAATGTGAAGACGTATGCTTTAGGTAGGACAAGAGAAGTTATCCCATCTTTTCATCTTTCTCTTTAGGGTTTAACGATACACTTTCATGAGTGTTGTGAGCTAATCCTCTACATGCTCCTCTGGTCTGTGTCTTTGTTTTAGCTTTGGATTGATTTGTTGTGATCTCGTTGTCACAAATTTGTTGCCTGTTATTCAGGATGCCTTCCGAGTTAACTTAGAGTATACTAATTACTAATTAGTGTCAGTTGTTGCTACTCCTGATAGTTTGAATGTATTGGGTTCTGTTTTGGACTTTCTGAAATTTGGTAAAAGTAGTTGAATAGTTCTACTGACCGTTTTTCTTGGTTGTAGATGTGTTTCAGGCTGATCTTGAATTCCATCATCGTCCTTTTTGGTGCTTGGATGTGGTTAATGTTCTTTTTGTCCCTGCAGTGAGATCAAGGAAAGAATTAAGAAGACCAAGGATGAGAAGAAGGCTAAGAAGGCTGAGGTGATGGCAAAAACTCAGAAATCACAGCCCAAGGGTAGCATGCCAAAGGCTCCCAAGGGACCTAAGTTGGGTGGCGGTGGTGGAAAGCGTTGAATTAGTATATCTGTCGCATCTTTCCAGTTTTCTGTCACATCTTTCCATTATGACCTTTATTGAGATCAAGCATTATGCAGCTTGCTTCGCAGGTCTATGATTTGAGCTCTTAGAACGCGCTGTTTTGTTCATCTTTTTGTCTTGAAAGACCAGCAAAAAGATTAGATCTTGTAACTTGTAGTTGGTGTATGGTAAATCATCAGTGCTGTTTACCTCAAGCTGCAGATATTGGATCTCTAGGTTCTTGCTAAATGAGATGGGTGTTACTTCTGTTTTGGTTGAAACTTCTTCAATGCGTAGCTACTTTAAATTTTTTGTTCAGATTTTTGAGTTGTATTAGTTTGTGTTTAAGTTAGCGGTCCGGATTTTATTTTCATATTTTTTTACCATTTTAAAATTCATTTTTGTTTGAATTTTATTTGTCACTCTAATTTTGTTTTTATAGAATTTATTTTTGTGATATTTAAATTTTACGTATTAAAACACACTTAAAATTATTTATGCTCACGATATCTGTGTCGTGTAAAATCTTATAGGTACTTTTAATTCGAGAGGTTCGCTCGGGAATTTGTCCAGAGGATGATTTGTGTTGTGTTCGATTTATTAAGTGCGTGTTTTAAATGTCCGTAATTTTATTTTTTCTATTAAATTTTGAGTTTCAAACAGTTTTTACGTTTTAATTACACAAAGAATTCAGAACTTCACTTTCACATATAAAATTTCAGTTCTAATTTTTTTATTTCAACACATTTCTAAAACTTATTGAAACACAAATACTGAATTCGACTTTTATTTCATTTTTCAAAAAATTTTACTTTTTATTTTTTACTTTCACGAAATTTAGTTACAGACATTTGAAACTCGCCCTAACTGAGCAGGTTTAGGATGCGTTATGCAGTGCATTCTATAAAAATATTTTTAATTATATTTTTGTAATAAAATTTTTATAATTTTATAAAATTATTAAAAATATAAAAATTATTTATTATTAAAAATTAATATTATTTATTTTTAAAAATAAAATAAAAATATTTTTATTTAAAATTTTTTTTTTATTTAAATACTTTTCACTCCCTTACTTTCCGTTTGAATTATGGATAGGCATGGAGAGTGATGGTGAAGTTAACAGATTTTCCATTCCTACTCATATTTATTAAGTCTTCATTAAAGGAAGTGATGGAGATTACCCATCATCTTCACTATTCAATAGTTAAATATGTGTACCTACCAAATCGGTGGATACACATGGTAACTTTTATTCTTTTACTTATTTAATTTTTATCTAATTTAATATTTAATTTAATTTAATATAAAATTTCAATTCATATTTATTTTTTATTTAAAATTTTAAATTAATACATGTTATTTTTTATTATAATAACTTAATTTTTTATTTATTTAATTTTAATTGATAGAGAAAATAATATAATTATATGATTATTTTTTATATTTAATAATTAATATAATTTTATATTAATATTAAAAATTAATTTAAAAGTTATACTAATAGATTTTATTTAAAATTATATTAATAAATTAGTTAAAATTATATTAAATAAAGTAATATTAATATAAATAAAAAGGACATTTGAGTTTTTTATAAAAAGTTTACTTCTAATACTCATTTATTTACCCATCTATCCAAACATAGTTAATTTATTATCTTTACCATATATCCAAATATCGTAAGATCAATTAACTATCCGTACTCTTACTCTTATTTCTTACCTATGAATCCAAACATAGCCTTAGGAAAGCTTGACAACGGTGTTACAAAGACATGGCATTCTGTTTGTGTAAGAGCGTATTTTAAATTACCGTAATTGAGTTTCGTAAAAGTAAAAAATAAAAAGTAAAGTTTTTTGAAAATAAAGTAGAAGTAGAGTTTAGAGTTTGTATTTCAATAGTTTCCGAAAATGTGTTAAAAATTAAAAAATATAATTGTATTGAAAAGTGTGCAAATAAAATAGTTAAAATTAGAGTTTCACACGTATAAATAGAATTTTAAGTTTTTTATGTAATTAAAATATATGAATTATTTGAAATTTAAAATTTGGCTAAAAAAAGTAAAATTATGAATATTTAAAACACACACTAAAAAACATGGCCCAGAGGTTGAGCTGTATTTCTTCCTATTAGAACTAACCTTGTAAACTAGGAGGCATCGTCATAATTGGAACATAATAATCATAACAACCATCACAATAAAATCGAGCACGTTTTCACTCATTAGTTGTTGGTACATTCTGACTCCACATCCAAAAAATATCTAATAAGAAAGCAAGCAAGCAACCAACCAATGAGCTTGAAAGGGTAGAATCGTCAAAAGAAAATCAAATATGTCGAAAATTAGAAACAAAAAAGAGAAAACCACCGCGCGCATGAGGGCCGTAAAAATAGGTATGGCAAGCGTAGGCGGGCGATTCGGGAGAGTTAGTTTTTGAAGGGGACGGTGAAGATGAGAAGGACAGCAGCGCAGTTAAAATCCCGCTCTTTCTTCTCTCGCTCGATGGCCGTAGCCTCCGGTCAAACCCCTCTTCTTCCATACCCCCCAAATTCTCCTATACCTTTCTCTTCTAGGGTTTTAATTGTAAGCCCAATTCCACCAATTAGAACTAGGGTTTTTAATTTAATTACTAATCTCCCCACCAGAAGACGAAGAAGATGGACGGCGGGGGAGGAGCCGGTGGTGGTGCTGATGTGGAATTGGTGTGCAAGACGCTTCAGTTCGAGCATAAGTTGTTCTACTTTGATCTCAAGGAGAATCCCCGTGGGAGGTATTTGAAGATCTCCGAAAAGACTTCGGCTACCAGGTCTACAATTATCGTTCCTGCCGATGGGATTGGTTGGTTTCTCGATCTGTTTAATTACTATTGTAGCACTGATGAGCGTGACGTTTATAGCAAGGAGCTCAAGCTCGACACCAAGGTCTCTCTCTTTCCCTCCTCCTAAGTCTTTTTTCTTCCCCCTAATAAAAACTTCCAGGATTGCGATCGGGAGATAAATTGCAGCCAGATTTTAATTTGTTTTATGCTTAGGATGATCAATTATTGACCGGATATAATGTAGAGAACTTATGAAAGTCTGTACTTTGTTACTATTTAGTAACTACCAAGAATACTACTGGAAAATTTATGGCTCAAAATTGTTCTTTTTCGGTGGTTGTTGTGATATGGTTATCTTTTTATGATCTGGGAACTACATAGCTGAACTTTTTCATTATGGTTATGTTTTGTAGGTGTTTTACTTCGATATTGGTGAAAACAAGAGGGGAAGGTTCTTAAAGGTAAATGACTTTCTGCATCTATTTATCTTTTTGGAGACATTTTATGTACTTAATTAACTTTTGAGTTGTCTGCTGTACTTGTTTTCCCATCATTGTTGCATGCTGTGCCTTTCCTCTGTTAAGGGATTGGGCAGGTAGATGCTGTAATTGATTTGATCATAGTAGTTATAATAGCTGGTATTTTCGCTTGTGAAGTTTGAAGGTTGATATTGAATTTGGAAACTCACCTTGTAATGCCTTAGGGTTGCTTATTTTAATTTGGTTCTAATGAAAAGCTGCATTCTATTTGCGTAGTTTTTCCAGTTTTGGAGGAAGTTTTTGCAAGATACTATGTAGAAGTCAGTTGCAGTTGACAGCTAGTAGGCTCTCTAAAATACATGGTTGGCAGCTGCATGGCTACCAATTCTATTCTGTTGGCAGTGTGGCATTCTTTTATTTGTGAAGTGATATAATTGGAAGAGTATTATCTTTTTAAGCATTCAGATGTTTCAAGAGACTACTGCTGGTTGAGTTTATGTCTTCTGTTTAATCTGAAGGTCTGGCAGCTTAAATTTTTACCAGTTAGTAGGAAGTATTCTTCTTTGACAAACTCTTGCCTAGTTCTAATTTTTGTTCTCAAGTTGTTCTATTTGTATAGATACCTAAAGTGATTTTGGTCGTTTAGTTATCTAGCATTCATGCTTCTTCGATACTACATTTCTCTTGCTTTTTATGTTCCATTTTTTCTTTTCCAAAATGTAACTATATATGAGTATTAGCAGCAATTTGTTGTACGTGCTATCAACTTATAGTTTCTCTGTTTATTCTGCCAGGCTACTAACTTTTAGGAGTCATAGATTTTTGGCTGTGTGGAACGAATATACGTAAAAGATCTTTTGATGTCATGTACACGATCAAATATTTTAGCAACTCTTGGTTTTGGTGGACTTTCATATTAATGTTATCGATTTTTAACTTTCTATTCATTTATGCTGACATTTGGATTAACAGTTATTGGAATTTTAACATACCTTAGTGGTCAAAACTTCTGGAATTTGAATATTTCCAATACTGTTAAGTTTAATGTTCAAGTTCACTGTTGATGCTGATGTTCCTTGATGTGGTGATATTTGGACCAATAATTGTGAAGCTTCAAACCCTTCCTTCTGAGATTTTAGTTAAGGATCATACTACAAAACTATTACAGAAATTGCTATTTAACTGTTGGGAGAAGGTTGCGTTGGCTTTCGTTGGGGCAAATGTCTGGGCTTATTAGATCACATGAGCAGAGAGCATTTGTTTCCTTCCTCATCAGAATGAAATATTTGGTGAAAGGATTCTAGAGGCCCTTGATCGGTAATATATTCTTGTAGGTTTGTGCAGATGTCGTTAGAAATAATGTGAAGGAACAAAAACATCATCGAGTGTCCTATGTGAGAAGCTCGTGTACTTTCCTCTTAATTAGCTTTCTCTTTGCTACTGTGACCTAGGACATTCTGTGGTTATCCATGTTACAGGGATGAATGAGGATGTAGCTAGGACACTACTTGATGGAGTTGTGACATCTTGCAGTTAATGTTTGGAACACGTAAGTGACATATCTTTTAATAATGGAAATGGAGAAAACGAACATATTTCGGCGAAAGGAAGGTTTAGAACCTTTCTAAAGCTTAACCTCACCTTTTTCTTGATGAGGTTTAGTTTCTCAAGTTAAGAGCATATAGAAATTTAACTAGCTTGGTTTATTAGTTAGTTTAGTTTGTTAAGGTTAGAGTATACCCCACTGAGAGGCTTCTCTCAGTATACATTTGTACTTTGTTATGTGCATGTGATACTATGAATGAGGCATGCTTAACTTCAGCAATCAACTGTCTTAGTATTCCTTAAGAATATATATTATGTGAATTAGCTAACGGTTTTACAATCGCTAAAGATGTTTGATTTATCCGCATTGGTTACTATTTACATGGTTTATCCTGCCTTTGGTAAAGCTTGTATGTAGCATCAGCTTTATTCAAGTTCTTCTGGTGCAGAAAGTACGATACAAAACATGCATAAAGAATGATTCAAAACAATGGATTTATAAGTGTCTGTTGAATAAGTGATTTACTTTCTCTCAAGGTTTCAAGAGTTCTGCCTTCTACTTATGGCTAGTTGACTAAATTACTCTTTTTTTTTCAATTTTATTTTCTTTTAGTTTTTGATAATTGACTAAACTACAAATTGTGCAACTTGAAATCTACAATCAGTTAAAGTAAAAGATCTTTTATTTTAAAGTTCAGTTTTTTTAATGCTGAGGTTACACAACCATGCCCTGCTTTGCGATTGATTGCATCATGTAATCCTTTTGCGACCAAGAGTTTTTACTGCCCTGGTTGCAGCAGTAATTGCTTTGTAGGGAATGTAGGAGTATTTTTGTGGTGGTAAGCTTCTAAGTTTAGCTAGATGCTGAAATTATTCTGATTATCGATCATTTGGTCATGGAATACTTATGGTCTAGTCATGGAAATCTTCTAGTTATGTTTTCAAATAAAAATAGAGGCGCAATTTTAAGCATTTCTTTACATGGATGCAATCAATAAAGAATACTTAGTAGTATTCTATTAGTTATGATGATGGTCTTGATATTTCATTCTCCTGTGTTGTAAATGTGCCTTTACATTTTTAGTCACCACAATCTGTATTGTCAAATTTAGGTTTCATGATATTCAAGTAAATGAAGCTGAATCCCAAATGAGATTGTTATTCCTTTTCGTGTTGTCTGTGTGATTTTATTGTCTAATGATGTGGTAATTCTATTGCCGAAACTGCTTGAGAGATGTTTTGAACGCATAATACTCTGCTTATATCCTGCAAATAAATGGTGTAGCAGTACTCATGGGACACTGTTGACTAATAAGATGTTCATACTCTTCTGATAGCTAGATAATGGTTGCATTCTACAAAATTGTGCATTTCTGCTACAATTGGCATTTTTGGATGTTTCGTGACATTTGACTTCAAGTATAATGATTATTTGTCTTAGTGTCGTAGCCGTGACATTTGACTTCAAGTATAATGATTATTTGTCTTGGTGTCGTAGCTAAAAGATGTCTATGTGATAGGTTTCAGAAGCATCAGTCAGCAGAAACCGCAGTACTATTATTGTTCCAGCAGGAAGTTCTGGTGATGAGGGGTGGGCTGCATTCAGAAACGTTCTATTGGAGATAAATGATGAAGCCTCACGACTCTTTCTCATACCTAACCAGGTTCTCCTTGGTTAATGCTGTTTACAATGCTGGTACATTTCCTATTATGCTTGTTGCCTATTATCCTGACAAGTTTGACCACTAGCAGCAACATTTGGAACCTCCAGAGCATCTCCCTGGACTTTCGGATGATGTAGGTGCTGGATTTATTTCAGGCAACCAGCAGATCCCTGGATCAGAGTTGAATGTTGATAGAATAGTTGACCTTCCTCCTCAAGATGAAATTGGAAACATGGGACTGTCTAAATTGATGAGAGCAGATCAAAAGAAATTTTTCTTTGATCTTGGGAGTAATAACAGGGGCCATTTCTTAAGAATTTCTGAGGTAATATGAATGACTTCAATTTTGCTACACTGTCCTGCACATCTTACTTAGCTTCGATCATAGTAATTTTTAAGTAATCATCTGACCAGGTAGCTGGAGCAGATCGCTCATCAATCATCCTTCCGCTGACTGGTTTGAAGCAGTTCCATGAGATTTTAGGCCATTTTGTGGAGATAACAAAGGACAGGCTTGAAGGGATGCCGGGGGCAAATATTCGGACGGTGGAACCTCAAAGATGATTTCTTAGATTAGTGGGTGGATATCAAAGCACTCCTATTTGCCTCTGATATATGTTTGCCCTTTTAATTTAGAGAGTGCATTTGTGTAGATCATGGGTGTTTGTCCTTTTAATTTAGAGAGTGCATTTGTGTAGATCAATTAGTTTAGATGTTGTCCACGTCTTGGACGTTTCTGATTAGAAATAATTTGCTGCTCCATTGGCTGGAGAAATAATGGGAGTTGTCTGGCTAGTCTTGTTCCAACTGCAGAATAATGGACGGTTCAGTTATTTTGTTGTTGGGTTGGTATGAGGAAGTGGTTCTTGCATTTGTTTGAAAATTAAAAAAATTCAACTCACGCTGTACTCTGAAGTTATAATTTTGAAAGGAAATTTGCAATTTTTAGCATCTGAACTTGCCATCTCTTCTGGATAGTTATTACAGTGTATCAATCACCGCTCATTAGCAATGCTGCTCTCTAGCTTCTATAGTTTTGATTAGGTCAAAATTTTTCTTGTTTCTTTTCTTTCCTGTGGAAGTTTTAAGAGAAGATTCAATGATACTGATGGATACAGTTACGTACAAGAATCACCGGTTTTAAAATGTACTCTTTAGTCTTTGCTCTGAGCATCTTACTTGATTTTGAACCTATTTGATGCGTTTGCGTTAAGCCATACTTGCTCCAGAGGCACAAAATAGATAAGAATTAAAAGTGGGCGTTCTTACTTCTTAGTTGAGAAAAATCAGAAACTGAACAAGGAGGCGGCATAAATTATTCTTGTTATAGAATAAAGATAGAACGAAGAAGGAGAGAATGAAATAAGTTTATCTATTCTTTTAATGAAATAATAGAATAATAGGGTAACGGGATTATTGTTATTATAAAATAAGGATAGGAGAATAATTTTTGAAAATAACAAGCTAAAAATTTTTTGAATAGAGAAAAAAAATATATATATATAGTTATATTTAAAAAGTATCCTCGTAAATGGTATGTTAATTTAGAAACAAAAAAGATGGTAGAAGCTAAAACGGAAAATATCTCAAAAAAATAAAAAGAAAGTAACACCTTCAGAGGCGCCGTTTGGTTCTCCGTTTCAAAAACTACTTATCAATTTTTTTCAACTTTTTTCTATTTTACGTTTTTCAATATATATTTTATAAGTATATAAAAAATTTATTTAAAAATTTAGAAAGTGTAGAAAAATTCTACGAAATGAGATCTTTTTATTACATATTTTTATTATTTTTTTTAAAGTAAAAAAATATAGCTTATTTTCTAAAAAAGACAAAAATATCTTCTATTTCATAAAAGTTCTATTTTATAAGCAATTTCAAACGCCCGCAAACAACTGAAGAAGATTAGACTCTAAAAATGTTCCGCAAAGATTGTTTTATGACATCAAATTTCACTGTGTTAGTGATCTGTTGGGGGAACTATGAAAGTGTCCTCCGTTTTTCTTTATAAGTTTCCAACAATTTCAAACACTATAAGGACATGCTTTGTTGAAATTTAAATTTAGTGAGCAAAAATTGCTATTTATATATTTTTGCTTAAAAAAACGACTGTTAAATTTTTTATTAGAAAGTTATTTTTTCTAAATTCTGTTTGAATAAATTTTATTATTTAAAATTATTTCGTAAAAAATTTAAAAATATATTTGACTAAATTTGTACTTATAAGTAAATAAAATATATAATAACTAAAATATTATTAAATATATAATAAACGATATATTATTAAAATTTTGAATTTATTTTCATGTATTTCTAATTTTTAAAAATTAATTTTATAACATATTTTTAAAATACTTTTGTTTAATATTTTTTATAATAATATTTATAAACATACTAATTAATATATTATTATTATTATAACTTTTGTAATAATATTTTTAAATTATTTTTAAATATATAAATATATATCATTTAATGCAAATGCTAGAAAATAGCTTAATGCAAATGTCAAAGATGCAACTATATAAAACACAAAAGTATATCAACAGAAAACACAAGTATAGATTAGTTAAGACCATAACCATTTGTCTAGTCCAGCATTGCTTCTCATCTCAATCAACAAAAACATACAGGAATATGCGACTATATCTCTACCAAATTGTAGCAGAGCAAATAAGGTAATAAGTACAAAGATATAGTGAAAATTCTAGACGATATCATTTCATTCCGTAGGAAAATTTTAAGCGCATATCATCTACAAAATAGGCTTGCTGCATTATAATGACACTCTTGCAAAGAATAATTTAAATAAATTGAAAAAACATGCAAGACTTACATATAACAAAAATAGCAACTTTAGTTACCTACAATCTCACTTCAACATTTGCATCAATTATTATACAAAATGACTAAATGCAACAGCAAGATCAAGAACTAGGATTTCATACCAAGTGATAGTTCTTGATCTTGCTAAAGCGGCGAAGCAAACTCACTTCAAACAAAAGCATGCCAAAGGCTAAAGTGCAAATGCAACTTCCGACACCGAAGCAGTGACCAATACATAGCAAATTCATAAGGAAGAGGACGTGATCATAATGCTACTATAATTTCCAAAGTAAATCACTACGGAGTTCCCTACTCTTATTACTTCTGATATAGCAGTTTCAATCAATCCTTCCTCATGAAACAAATTCTCAGTAAACAACAAGCAAAGTTGAAGAAATTCCAAGCGAACAAAAAGGTGAATTCAGAATTTACAAGCCTTCTACAATAAGAAAAAGAGTAGACATAACCAGACAAAGCCATCAGTAAATTTAAAAGCCGTGAAAGGCTTCTTAACAAAAGAGGGACAACATGTGCAAAGAGGGACAAGAACCTTTATTCATTCACAATAGCATTCCAACTTCCTTTCTTTCGTATCCTTACACTGGAGTTCCTTTAACCGGTTGACCGCCGTATCCTACACCAGTTTTGTCCTTGTAGCCGAGTCCGTACCTGCTTGGAAGACTCCTGCATAGATCAGGAGAAGGTAGAGAAGCTCGGTGAAGGTCAAGATGATGATGATGAATGCCTCAAGAACCCTGAGCCTCCACTTCTTGTATCCACTAAGATGAATCTGCATGCACACCAACTTGCAAGATTTATAGCGAGGAGCAGTCATTTAGTTTGCACAAGAAAAAATTATTTTAGAGACATCAGAATAATTTAGCTTTTTCCCAAAAAAAAAAATTACATCATTCGATTCACCAAGCAAAAGCCTTCTTTTAGAGTAGCACAAGAGTCTCCCCAATATAAGTAATCACATATAAGAGACATCAGAATCTCTAAGCAAATCAACATCAATCTCAACAATCCGCGATAATCTACTGATGTTGTCCAGAGAGCTGACTCTTCTGATCTAAATCGCCGCAGCATAGTAAGAGACGACAATGGTAGATATGGAGCGATCTCTATGTATGAGGTATTACTTAGCCGGCACTATTTCTCTTGGCCTTACTCCAGATTTCGAAATCAATGGGGGTGATTGAATAGGAGCTAAGGCTTTGACGATATCTACAACATGAACAAGAGAAAAACTAGAGAAAAATGGACCCAAAATTTGGAGAACTCCAATAACCGGACGGTGGGTGATAACGGCAGCGAAAATTTGGATCGCAGGAGAGGATGGGCGGTGAATAGAAG
The DNA here is from genome assembly GCA_019914995.1 of Acanthochlamys bracteata. NCBI lineage: Eukaryota > Viridiplantae > Streptophyta > Magnoliopsida > Pandanales > Velloziaceae > Acanthochlamys > Acanthochlamys bracteata. The sequence goes on along the minus strand of CM034140.1, from coordinate 3,917,908 downwards.
CCGAGCGCGAGGTCGAGAGTAGTGAAAAATGAGAAAAAATTGATAGAACAAAAAGGGTAGGAGAGTTTATAACTGTAATTATTGTATATGGATAAAGACTCTTTTTATCAACGCCGGAAGGAAAAGCTTCGTGCTGCTTCTATGAAAAGCATCATTTTTTATGCTTTTTTTCTTTAGTAAAAAAAAAAATTTATTTTAACAAAAAATATAGATTGCCAAATACTCAATTTACTGTTTAGTTTCTTTTTTATACTAAAAACAGTAAAAAAAGTATTCTCAAATAGGGCCTAAGAGGATCTAAATTTAAAGTTGCACTCAATAATCCAATCCAACACCCGCGGGTGTAACTAACAACAATCCCCAAAACCGAATCAATTCGTCCGAGGGTGATTTGATTATGTGGTAAGTAAGCCTTCCAGGGTGAAATTGGCAGAGCACATTAAGCTGCTGAAAAAATTCCGGCATAGGGATGCATTGGTTTGTGTCTTGCACAGGAAGAACCTAAATAGTTTTGTGGCGGTGTTGGTGGAGCTAGTGGCAAACAGGAAGCTTCTGTTGTGTGTGGCTAATTTGGATTTGAAAGAGCTGGGGATGTTGTTCGTCTTTCCTTCATAGGTTTTCTACATTGCCAAGGTTCTTGATTGGCCTGACAAAGAAAGATATTGAGGATATTGGGTCTTCCGATGAATTAAGTTGATGTACCAGGAGTAGGCTTAAGAGCATAGTTCCCGTGAGCGTTTGAAATTGATTTTCAACTCTTTTTTATTTTAATTTTTAATTTTATATTTTTAAATAAAATTTTTTGAATATATTTACAAAATTTTATAAAAAATTTAAATTATACAAAAAAAATTTTATACACCGTAAATTTAATTTATTATTATTATTATTATTATTTTTTAGATAAAAATTAAAACTCATTTAAAAAAACTTTAAAAGTATTTCAAAACATCCCAAGGTGCAACGGTCTTTGACAGAAATACAGGGAATGATATCTCTCCTTTGCTTGATATAACTGCAGATAAAGCTACTGTTATTGGAATTCTTAGGAGAGTGATATGTGTTTCTTGGTTAAGCAATGAACTCAACGGCATCAAGCACCTTGGTGCTTTTGGGGTTGTGTTTTGCAAACGCAATTTTTAATTTTTTAATACATATTATATATATAATTTATTTAAAATTTTAAAAAATATATAAAAATTTTACCGTAATAAAATTTTTTTAATTTATTTTTATTATTTTTTAAAAATAAAATAAAATTTATTTTTAAAAAAAATAAAATATTTTTTATTTTATAAAAATTTTATTTTATAAATATTTTTAAACGTCCATTCATATTTGAATGCGATTGAAGTCACAGTGCATAGAATGATAAGAACTTATAATCAAAATATATCATATTAATTATAAGAATGCAAACGCGTTACTATTACAAATGAAGTAGTTTCGTGTCAATAGTAATAGTGATTTGTTGATTTCTTACAATTGATTTGAAAAAATAGGTTACGGAGAAACTAAAAAGTAATTATTTTGGGATAGCTAACTTGAAAAGAAAAAATGAAGAACCATTGTTTTGAGGCTACAAAAGAAAGTGTCAAAGGTAAGATATAGTGCTATGTAACTAAATACCTAATCTTTTCTTGTTTATTTTATGTATAATCTGATTGATCCGATGCAAAATCTTTTTCTCTTAAATCATTCTCTTAATTTCAAAATATTTCCCTCAAGCATGCCCTATAACTGTTCAACTATCAGGTCCACCAAACCACATCCGCCGCAATCTCTCTGCAGCTCTTCTGTTCTGTTCCGTTTCTTATCTATTTGTCAAGATTTCCATCAAGATTCTTTGAATCTTTGCCTGTTCTCTCTGTATCCAAAAACCAAACACGTTCTTCTGTAAGTCTCAATCGCCATGCTTATATCTTCTCAACACTTCCGGCTTCAAGCCTCTATCCATCACACCAAACCATCTCCAAGAACCAATGCCCCCTGCTACTTTCCAACACTACACAGAAAACCAAATACAACCTTCAAGATCAACCCGAACACGTCCATCTTTCGTCCGCATTCTTCATGCAACTCCCAGAAAAACCAATTCCAATCCGTAGTAGTCAATCAAGACATGACTCAGGAGAGCACAGTTGTCGTCAAGCCGGAAAACAACGACAACAACTTCTGGGGTGCTGTTGGACTTATTGTTGGCACTGCTGTAGGGCCTGGTATGCTCGGCTTGCCTGCAGCTGCTTCCCGTGCCGGCCCAGTCCCTTCTACAGTTGCCATTGTTCTCTCCTGGGTATATGTTATTTCTTCTATTATCCTTGTGGCTGAGCTTAGTTTCGCCGCAATGGAAGAATCCGGCTCCCGTGAAGTGAGTTTCACTGCCCTTGCCACTTCTGCTTTTGGGCCTGATTTTGGGGCCTTTGTTGCTGTGATATATGCAGCCCTCAGTTTTTCTTTGTTGATTGCTTGTGTTTCCGGCACTGGAACGCTCATTGTCCAGCAGTTCCCTTCCTTGTGTCCACTGGTTGCGAATGCTTTAGCACCTTGCTTGGTTGGCATTGTGCTAGGTTTCTTCCCCTTCGCGGCCATTGATGTTGCAAATCGGTTGCTTTGCGGGGTTATGCTTTGCTCTATTACCGCACTTGTACTTATAGGCATTTCAGTGGGGAGGAGCAATCTCCTAGGTTCTCTGGCATTCGCTTGTTGGAGACCTGAGGCTATTCTCCCTGCTATCCCGGTGACAGTGCTTACTCTTGGATTCCATGTTATCACTCCTTTTGTTTGTATGATTGTTGGGCACTCAATTTATGATGCTCGTAAAGCTGTACTCTATGGAGGTGCTGTACCTTTAGCCATGGTTTTATTCTGGAACTTAGTTGTTCTTGTGTTAGCAGGGCCTGGAGGCAATGCTTATTCGGATCCCATAAAGTTGTTACTTTCTGTGAATGCCTCTGCTCTGCCTGCAGTTCAGGGGTTTGCCTTTACTGCCTTGCTGACTAGTTTGATAGGATCAGTCAGCTTTCCCAAGCAGCTTCTTGACACAAAGAATCTGATTGTAGAGAGGTTTGATAAGAGATTGGTTAAATATCCAAATGCAGCGGTTTTTCCACATGCTACTCAGAGGAAATTCATGGCATCTAATGGAAGTGGTCTAGTGGGCTTTGCTACTTACTCTATGGGGAAAAGAGGGACTTCAGGGCGAGTTTCTTTCACTGTGTCTGGTCCTGGAGTGATCTCCAAAAGACTAGAAATGCATGCCAATTGCAATAGAGACACAAATGGATGCTCACAATCAAGTAATGTTTCGGACAAGAAGATTGATGTTGTAATGTGGCTTGTACTCGTACTTCCTATCTTTATTGCATCTTTCTTTAGAGCGGCTTTTGCCAAAGCTCTAGATTTTGCTGGAATTTATGCAAATTGGTTCCTCTTTGGGGTCTTACCACCAGCAATGGCATGGATCCATTGATCTCGAAAAAGTCATAGGTACAATTCCACTATGCCCCTCAATTTAAGTCTAGCAAATCCATCTAGTCTTAGCAATAATTTACAGCCAGGATTTTAACAAAAAGGGGTTTCTATATGAAAGCTATCACGTTGAAGTGGAAATTTTACAAACTAAATGACAGAAGAGCATGCCACAGGGGACTGCTTTTTCTATACTATTGACATAACGCAACCTCCTATATAATGTATGTGATATTGTGAATAGAATGACAATTTCCTATACAAACATGATATTTGTATATGCTGCGGAGTTGTTCTCTCTCCTTGTTTTCCTCTTTGCATCATGAATGCAAAGAGAGTATATATCTAGAAGACAACTTTAGCAAGTATTACATTACAAGATAGCCAATTATTTCTAAACACGTGAAATTAAACATGAAATTGTGGATATGCAAACCTAGATGATGGATATCTGTATAAGAAAAGGAGTTAAGAACAGTTTTTGGTAGTTGCAATAGTTGATATGGGTTTTCTTACATTTTCATTGATAAAGAATATCTTTGGCAAACAAATGTATTACCGAACAGATTGATTATTAACAGCAATGCTATTATAAATCATTGTTATGGATTGCAGGCTTGATTCTCAGAAAGAACATCTATTGCCTGGAGCTAATGCTGCTCTCCTGCTTCTTTTCACTATTGCTGTCATATTGGCATTCTGGCACTAGTGGTAATGGTAAGTACAAAAGTAAGACCGCGATGCTAGTTTCCTAAAAATAGTTCCTCTTAGTGCCTAGTATATAGATCATCTCATACATGCTTAGAGGTCATCGCCAAACATGACTCTTTAATTGGAATTGTCAGTTAAAGACCACTCCAAAAATATCAGGTTTCCTGAATGTACAATGCATGTTATCTAAGCCATTGCCTTTCAGATTGCTACAAATATTCTATAATAGATAAGGTATAACCATAAACTGTAGCAGTCCTACCTTGGTTGGGATATCTTTTATGGCAAGTAATAGTAGTAATGTGCTTGATGTGAAATTTCCCATCTGATTGGCACAATGCGGTTCTATGAGTTGTGAATTGTGAACTTGTCATTTCCTCGATCTGTTTTGCAGTGGTACAAATAAATTCCAGAAAGCTGACTTATACTCCATAGAAGGTCCATAGTACAATGAGGCCACATCTTCTGCGAAGTTAGAGGCTAATATGTAGCTAGATTATTGAGAACTATGTCACATAGAATGAACTAAAATGACTTCTTTGCAGCTCTCGGTTCAAGAGATTTTTGTAACCTATACTCATCAAGGTTTCTTGAAGATGTAAAATCAATTTCTGATCACTCATCCCCCCCATTGTACAACAAAACATCTGATTTGCTAGAAGATATGGTTATGGAATTTGTTTGTTCTCTTGCTTACTGAAATCATTCATGACAGAATGCCAGACTTTCAAATACCGGCCTTCTATGCAGATGGTGTGATTGGTTTTCTAGAAAAACACATTTTGAAAGCACTTCTAAGAATATAGAAAAGGATTATTGTGAAGTGGCACTACAGTTGCTATGTAATAATGAAGAATGTGATCCTTTGCATTTTCACTGGTAGTTGAAAAAAAGCTTGGTACTTGGTACCACCAAGAAGCTACATGGCAGCCTTACGGGGTGTGTATTTTCTACTTACAAAGAATTTCATGCATAAACTGGAAAGTAAGCACATAATGTGGTTAACAGTGCCTCTATGAATTTTAGCTTTTGTGAAAGAGATGTATAACAAAACTAGCAATTTAAAGGTCAAGAACATACTGCATTGCTAAAGGTTGATATAGTTCTTACAGCACTTACATGTGACAGCAGATTTAATCGTGTAGAGGCCTCAATTGAACTACCGGCCGGTATCTTCAAAACATTATCCCGACCATCTTCATCTCTCAAGTTCGTGGAATCAACCCATATATCTGCACTGGCATATGTATTGCTAGGAGTGCTCACTGGATCCGTATTCATAGAATCCAAATCAAAGAAGCAATCCGAGCTGTTCGCACCTGACCAAGATAATGCCCAATCACTACAACCGCTTCAAATAGTTCGTACTATCCAAGCTAATGCCTGGAACCTTAACAACATTCCTATCATCCATTAAGGCTCTCAACTTCACCGCATCTTCAAACCTACCATTCTCAGTAAGAATGTTAGACAAAATCACATAGTCTCCACTATAACCCTTCTCTAACTCCAATGTCCTTCTCATAACTCTCTTGCCAATCTCCACGTTCCCTTGCTTGCTACAACAACCCAGCAGTATCCTCCATACTACCGCATTCACGTTCATTGGCATTTTGGCAATCAACATCTCTGCCTCCTCAAGCCTCCCTACTCTCCCTAACATGTCCACCACACATCCATAGTGCTTGATCTCTGGCTCGATTACATACTCGTACACCATGCTTGAGAAGAATCTCAACCCTTCCTCAACAAGCCCTCCATGGCTGCAAGCATTCAGTACACTCAAGAATGTAACCCTGTTTGGCTTAACATTAGCTTTGCCCATTTGATCGAATAGCTCTACGGCCTCTTTGGCTAGCCCGTGCATCGCGAATCCGGATATAACCGTAGTCCACGAGACCAGGTTCCTTCTCTCGGCCATCTCTTCAAATACAGCGAATGCATTCTCCATTGAGCCGCACTTTGCATACATATCTATTACAGAATTTTGAACTCGTACATCAATGACACAGAATCCTGTTTTTACAGAATATGCATGGACTGATCGGCCCAAATCAAGCACGCCAAGGCTTGACAGAGCCGGAATAACAGCAAGAATTGTGACTTCCGTCGGATATTCACCTTCAGCCATCATACGAACAAATAGAGCAACGGCTCTTATTGGCTGATGAGCTCGTGCGTAGCCATCAATCATTCCAGTCCAAGTCACAACATTTCTATTAGGCATCCGGTTAAAGAGTAATTCAGCAAGTTTGAATTCACCCCACCTGGCAGCACCAGTAATCAACACATTCCACGAAACCGAATTCCTCTCCGGCATTTCATCGAACGACTTCTTAGCATTCACTAAATCCCCACAAGCAGCGTACATATCAACTAGCGCAGTGTGCACATAAACATGTAAAGTGAACCCTTTCTTACAAATAACACAATGAATTTGCTTGCCTTCTCTGAGTCTCCCAGAAGTAGCACAGGCCTTGAGTAAGAAGAGAGAAGAGAAGGTGTTCGACAGAATGCCAGGATGGACAAAACAGAGTGTTTGCTTGTAAAGATGGATGGCTTGCTCCGGATAGATAGAAAATGAATAATGCTTCAATAGAGAATTCCATAGAGTTGTGTTGTCTTGGTGTTGATGAAAGCTGCCGGAGACAATAAGGTGAGAGTGGAGTGGGAGAGGAGTCGAAAAGTATCTTCTTGTTCTTAGATGGTGAAGAGAGCAAGCTCTGTGGCGGGAAAGAACAAACATGTACAAATTAGTTTCATTTCAGTAGTATTTTTGGGCTTATGTGGCATTTATTGAGTAATGTTATAAAATGTGGGCCGTTGTTGGGATTGGCCCAAATAATATGAAGTTTTTGTCATCGCCGCTTCCATGATGCCATTGTGATAATATTGCATGTTTACTGTTAGCCTAAAAATTCAATTTCTTTCATCAAAAACTAATTCCAAAATATTTGGATTTAATTTGTATTAAATATTTTACTTTCAAACTCTATTTTCAAATTCAACTTCAACAATCATATTTTAAATCTAAAAACTTCACTTTCAAACTAATTTTTAATAAAAACTAAATATAAAAATTAAACTCATTTTAATAATCATCTTTAAGTAATTTAGTTTAATAAAAATAGAACTCGTTTTTAAAAAATGACAAAATACCCTCCATCTTAGAAAAGTTCTATTTCAGAAGCAATCCTAAACGCACTTTTTCGATTGATGTTGTTTTTAGAAAGTTGAACTCAAAATTTCCAACATATGTTATACACCTATACACAATGGAGAATCAAGCATTAATACCTAGTAAATTAACCTAAAAATATATTCAGTAAAAAACACAAATAGTTGATTCCTACTAAATAGTTTGTTCTGTGTTAGATATCTGTTGGTTAATTCTATTTATCGTGCATGCTAACTTTATACACTAAAAAATAACTTATTTCGAAATATGTTATTAGGAATAGTATTGTTAGAAAAAAAAATTAATTTTGTGTTTTTTAATAAAAAAATGATTTTAAAATAATTTTTTATGTATAGTTAGAAGTGAGATAAAATAGTTTTTTAATAATGAAACAAGATGTGATAAGATGAATGTAGAATTGAATTAGATAATTGAATAATTAGAGTTTACAAGTGCGAATATATATAGACTACATAAATGAGTTTATCTTACATATAGCCCTATATAATTCAATAGTTCCCGTCAAATTAATGATAGATCAAACGGTATGAGTTTGCCTAATAACGCTTGGAATTTCGATTTTGGATACGATTTTATAAATAAATCCGTCAATTGATTAGTATATATCACATATGCTAAAAAATAGTACATATCAGAAGTTGCTCATAAACGAAATAATTGTCACCTTCAACATCCAATCTGAATAGCACTCTGATTGTCACAGTAAAAATGAGTAGCCTGTAACTGTAATCCTTATATTAGTATAATTTTCGCACCTGAAAATTTTTTCTTGTTGTAAGAGTCATAACTCTATACTCAACTTCTGTAGACGAACACGTAACGATGTTATGTTTCTTATTTTGCCATGAAATCAGCATCACCAAGGAATAAGCAGAAATATGTGCTTGATTGTCAATGGACGGATCACCAGCAAAATGTGCATATATAAAAACTCGAACCTCTAAAGTGCATATACAAGATATTAAAAAAGAGCGAGTAATAGTATATTGAAGATATATAAGAATTCTAAGTAAAGTATTATATTGTAATGATTGTGGTGCAGAAAAAAATTGACTAGCAATATTTATTTCATTAAAAATATCTGGCTTAGTTATACAGACATATAATAAACTGACTGACTAGCTGTTTTTTCCGTATAGGAGCTGTCAAAGGCTACCATCTGTAGGATGAATATTTACGTGAAACTCTAAGGGGTTTCAATGGTCTAACTATCAGATAAATCTACAGACGTAATAATATCAGAAGTATATTTTTACTGAAAAATTAAATAAGAATTCGTCAAGCATTTTGTGCAATCTCTAATCTAAGAAAGTAGCGTAAATAGCCAAAATCCTTCATCTGAAACTGTTGATGAAGTTGATTTTTAATCGCTGCAATATATGCAGTATCATCCCCTATCATAATCATATCATTTACATATAATAACAAGATTACCAGCCCTTACGGTCAATGACCGCACAAATAAAGAGTAATTCTAAAAACTCTGATAGAAATTTGCTTTTGTAATAGCTCGCCGAAAACATTCAAATTAACCTGTAAAAGCTTGTTTGAATCCATAAATAGCACGACAAAGACGACATATATGATCTGGCGGAGTAAAAAGATCCAGGTGGCTATATATATACAATCTCAGATAATATACAATACAGAAATGCATTCCTTGCATTCATCTGATAAAGAAGCTAATGACATACAACAATGAGAGCTAATAGAGTGCAAATAAGAGTCATTTGGACGACAGGAGCAAATGTCTCATTATAATCAACTCATTCTTTTAAGTAAAATAATAACAACAAGACGAGCTTTGAATATTTTTACCTTAAAAATGCATTTGAAACTAATAGGCTGCACTTTCTCTTGTCTGCTGAAATGCATAAAACTCCTCTGCTATTGTCTCTCACCACTTAAGATACCCGAGTTGTCTATTGGTACATGGATTGCACGAAACTTCTCTGCCATGGATTTTATGAAACTTTTGAGAATAGAGGTGAGGGTTGCAAGACCAAATCTGAACATTATGGTGTAAAATGAGTAGGGGATTGGTGAGGCCGTTGGGACTAATTAGTTGATGGTAGTAGAGATACAGATAATAGAGAAGATATTGGAACATGAGTGTCTAAAGAATATGGAGAATTCTCGTGAGTCAGTATTTGTATTGTCCAAAAAAAGACGATATCAATAAAGAGAAGTAATAGATTAGAATCGATAGAGATGTTAGAAGACGAGACAGATGAGCTAGATGGAAGAGTATGTGACGCTGTTAAGAATTGAACATCAACAGATGAGATGGAAAAGTAATGGGAATTCTCAAATAAAATTAAGTGACAAGAAATACAAAAACAACGTACTAAGGATCGTTATAGCGATACCTCTTATGTTCAGAACTAATATCAAATATGACACACTTTACTAATTAAGCAGTGAATTTTGTCCGTTCAGTTGAAGAAAGCAGAACAAAATAAGTGCACCTACAAATACGGATCATACTATAATCGGGAGGAGATAAGAATAAATTCTCGTGAGTTGTCTTAAAAGACAAAGCCGACGATGAGGTGATGTTGATAAGATTAATAAAAGTAAAAATGACTTCTGCCCAAAAAGTTTGAGGAACAAAAAATTATAACAAAAGAGACTGAGAGGTTTTAAAAATATGGCGAAGTTTACGTTCCACTACACCATTCTCTTTAGGAGTATAAGGATAAGATTGCTAAAAAAAAGTGTCTTGAGACTATAAGATAGATATCATGATAGAAGATGCATCGTCATAAGCACCATCAGAACGAAAAATTTTAATCCTACTATGAATCATAGTACTGAATGTGTTATACACAGTAGAAAGATTATAGTGATTACGTATAAGATAAATCCAAATATAACGAGTGAAATAATCAATGAAACTCATATAGTAAAAAAAATTAATTATTGATATAATAAGATATGGTCCCCAAATATCAGAATGGACTAATTCAAAAGCATTATAAATTTTAAATAAGCTTTGATTGAAATGTATAGCTAAATAGTTTGCTAATTTACAACTAGTACATACAGATAAAGGAGAAAAAAATTCGCTCAAGAGCTCCACTATTAATTAAACTCTTTAATTGAGACTCATAGATATGACCTAAACGTTTGTGACACAAATCAGCAACAGACGAAACTATAACAACACAACTAAAAATAGAAGAACTAGAAAATAGAAGAAGGAGATACTCTAACTGATACAGTCGCCCCTTTCGACGAGCATGACAATCGTCTGGTCAGTATAAGAATTCTGCATAGAACAGATAACCGAACCAAATATAATAATAAGTGTGCTTTCATAAAACGAACTGACTGATATTAGGTGTAGGGTAAGATAAGAAATATGTAAGACAAAGGTGGACTAAGAGAGTCAGAAATAATAGATCCAGATAATGGTCAGCTTAGAGCCATTGGCAATATGTAATGACGAAAACTTTAATGTTAAGAATGTAGTGTTAGATAATAGTGATAGATCAGAAATCATATGATGAGATGCACCAGAGTCTAAAAATCCAAGAGAAAGACATACTAGAAGAAGCAGATGAGACAATAAAAATAGACTATCACTGAAGCTAAATTTCTATCTAAATAAGACGATGCTGATCATTTTTTATAGACTGAGAGACAAGTGCGCTATCATCAACATGTGTCTGAGGAACTGGAAAATGACTAGTGGAGGAACCTATCGCCTTCATCCGCTCCAATATTGACTAAGCAAATGGGGTTAAAGGTGAAAGTAACAATCCATATTGTGGCCTCGCTTTTTATAATGAGTGAAGAAAGAATTAGGCTGCTGACAAGGATGAAAAGAATTTGTATGGATATGAGCACTAACTCATCTCGAATTGGAAGAAAGAGTGCGTAGAGAAGTAGTAATAACTATAGCTAAAACAGAAGCTATATCATCATCGAAGGAGATCGCAAATGAGTTTCTACGGTAATAAGCTCATAAATGACAGCATTCAGATCTGTCTTGTTTTATATGATACAATTACTCACCGACTGAAATTTCGAACGTAAAGCTATGAGAAACTAATAAATTTGACGACACTCGCGACAGATATAGCCACAACTTTCAAACTTTAAGAGCTCGCGCTAGTAGCCTCGCATCAGTGTAGCGAATTTCTGAATAGTGCTATCACTATATTTGGCAGCCTAAGACTCTATAAGAATTGTATACTCTCTAACACCACTTGACAAGAAAAATTAAGTAATTAAATGCTCCTATAATAATGTAGCGGTAGGAATGTCTTCGAGATATTGTCGAAGTAATTGATGAACAGATGCAACAATGAATGTAAGAATTCACTCATCATGATCGTCCCAAATGTTCTGTGTGAGACGAGTGCTGTTCTTGATCTTAATAGTTGCACATCTACTAGTGATAAAGGTCACTGGATAGAGCCATCTAAATAATCAAGAACGCGATGTCCACGAAAAATAGTTCTAACTGAAGCAACACAATCTTTAGAAGTACTCAATAAAAATCAATGTATGTCTATAGAAAGTCTCAAAAGAACTCAGACGAAGACATCATTAAATTTTTTTTAAATAAAAAGTGGGACGTGCTGTTGGTTTTAGCCAGGTCGGACTGACTTGGTTTAGCTCAGATTAAGTTGATGGTTCGATCCTGGTGAGTTTTCAAGCCCTAGAAGACCGTGGCGACGGACAGTAGCGTAAGCAGACGATGGTGAGCTGCAGCAGCAGATCAGTGAGGGATCAAATTTGGTGGAGCAAGCGTGGAAGATGATTCCAGCAGCGGCGAAGATCGGTGATGAATTCGGCGACAGCAAATAAGTCTGGCATCGGAGAGAAAGCCGGGGTAGCCCGAGAATGAGTTACGGCTGAATATACGGTGCGGTAAGGTTTGGATAATATTTTTTTACTGTAGAGAAAAAGTAGATCTGGAAGAAAAAAATATGAAATTGATAAAGTAAATGATAAATTGAAAGAAAAAATTGTTAGATGTTGAGAGAAACTAGAGAATAATCTTGGCTCGTTACTATAAAATAATATGTGAAAAATAAATATAGAATTGAATACTAGATGATTGAATAATTAGAATTTATGCGTGCAAATATATATAAACTATATAAATAAACTTATCTTACATATAGGCTGACAGTATATAATCCAATAAATAAATAACAAATTATAAGGATGAAAATACACTCTCTCTTACACTTTCTGTGTATAAAGATAATGAAGCCACTCCTTCACTCTCTTTGTGCATATAGAGATGTACATGTTTTGATCTATTTTGCATGTTTAGTGTTTTGTATTAATAAATAAATATGTACATGTTCTCATTTTTACCAATATAATGAAAAATAAGCTTATATTTATCACTTATTTCTGTTAACCTTATTTTTTTAACTTATTTGTAAGTGAAGTGTTAGACAACCTACAAATCAATTCAAGAAGGGAAGGGTGAATTGAGTTGATAATTAAAAAAAATTTTGTTTAACAAAAGTTCATATAGATAGCAGGTAGTCAGCTGATTATTGTATAGTAAATCCGGTGACAGAGGATAACATAGACTGCATAGTAAATACTGCAGTATGACAGTTTAAACAAAAATAAGATATACTCTCAGGAGATTTACGTGGTTCGACAAATCTCTTCGCCTACATCCACGGGTGTCATATCATAAGAGCGAAAGCTTTATTATACTTATAATAAGCTACACAAATCAAGAGCAAAGTGTTTCACCAAACACATTACTCTTAAGGGTTTCTTCATCAAGACAATTCTTTCCAACCTACTAGACAAGCTAGTCCCTTTAGCTGACACCCTAATCTTGTTATAAAGTTTAAGAACTTTTTTCAAGCTCCAACCGAGCTTCTCTCCTAAGTGCTCTAAGCACTTCTACACCGATTTACAGAAATTTAAAGCATAAGATTAAACACAAGATCAATCTCAATATAAAAAAATAAATTTAAAGTAAATAAGTGAGATGTTCAAAGAAGCTGCCAAAGAATGTTCAGTAAATGATCAACAATAATGCAAACTTTTTACTTCGAGAATTTAAGTCAGTGTAATTCTTGTTCCTTTTTTTTTAGTTGCGCAGTGTATTCCCCTCTTGTCTGTCTCTATTTTTCATATTCCCTTCTTCTTATAATGTTTTATGATTTGTAGATAGTTGGATCTTCCTGTTGGAGAAAACTTTCCATTAGTGGCAAGTTTTCAAAGTGGAGATAAAAATATGTTCAGTGGTTAATCAGCTCCCTCAATATTTCGTTTAGCTAATATGGTGTAACTCTTTTATTAGCATTAAATGCACTAGTAAGGAAAACTTAAAACCTCGCTTGCTGCCCACTTGCTTCTCTGTTGCCCACTTCTTTTATTTAACGTGGCCTCTAGCAACTTGCTTTTTGTTTTCTGACTTAGAGCCGAGTTGAATGATGAGTTTCTTTAGTGAGTTCGTTGATGAGGCTTGATATTCTCTCTGTTAGCTTGTGTGCTCAAGTGAAGTTTGGGTCTCCATGGCCATCTAGCAATCTTTATACTTTAACTTATTTTTCATTGGTGTGGTGGTTCAATATAGCTTAGTTCTGTAATGCAATGTTGTAACAAGATAGTAGATTTGTTGTATGATATCACCTTATAATTTAATTTGTGATTTCTTTTTAGATGAAAATCAAAATGGGCATATTGAAACATTTTTGCATTGTCAACAAGACATAATTCTGATGATATTTAGTACTGTGTTCTTTGTCTTCTCTTATTATGTTTTTTCATGATTCTTGATATGAACTTGTAGCTAATGCGTTTGTCAGTGAGTCTTCAAAATTTTTCTTTAAATGGATGACGAATTTTTGAATGAATTATATCTGAAAATTTGTTCTAGCAATATCTAATTCTGCTATTTGTTTACTAAATTTTAATCTATCCTTCTACGATTTTTCTAAATTTATATTGTTCATCGTTTGATGTGTTATTTGATCAATCCTGTCGTGTGCATATTGGTCTGAATCTGATGAAAAGTTGAAGCTCAAATGGAATTGGCATCATACTTGAAATTACTTATGAAGAGTGATTGATTATCACGATTTTCATATTCTTTTCTATCCAGCTAGTAACATCAAAGTAGTTGACTATCGAATTCTCTGCTTTGTTCTCTGTTTGCGATGTTCTGTTTTTATATTTAGCTATTTGATCTATATAGCAGTGAGATAGCAATTAAGTAGCTGGCTGTTTAGTGGTTGAAATTTGTAATCCTCTATCTATACTCTATTCTCTGACTATTGTTCATGCGTATCTTAAAAATTTTCATATATATAGATAGCAAGTAGGTAGCTGATTGTTAGGTAGGCTATCTGCAGAAGTGCTATAGATAGTTTATTATATGATAAGTGAATGATCAATTTTATTTATAAAATTCTACATAAATTGATTCAAATTATTAATTCATCTAATTTATAAATTATAATTTTTAATTATTATTATTATTATCAATATTAACCTCGGAGTTGCGACATGAAGAAAGTTTTATAGAGAGCAAGCTTTACTTCTTTTAACTATAAACTTATTTTCAGTTTACGTTCAACTACACAAAAATATAAAGAAATTATTTATAACTTTCTTTTTGTTAAAAATTATACACATTAGATTCAATATTAATAGCACTGTTAATAATAATTTATTTTATAATGACTCATTTTAATGTCATTTACTGGGAAAAAAACACCCAAACGTGAAGTGTTTTCCTGAGTTTCATACGAAGTAAATAACTAACTTATAAGCTTTGAGTTACTTATTAGTCAGTTTTATGTAATCCGCAAAAGAACACAAATTTTTTGTCTAAAATTATTATTTTCGTATTTGTGCTGCTTTTATATTTTTATAATGTAAACAAATTGTTTGATAGTGATGTAAGATGATTAATGTGGACTCAACAAAAGAACATTGCGTACAAGTTGCTACTACATTAATTAATTGCTTAAAGACCTACCAAAATTAACGCACGTGTTACAAAATTTGCGTATGTATAAGTATGTCTTTAATTAACAAAGTTTTAGTTAAAAAAAATACTAAAACATTTGCCCTCACAGTTATTTTCAGATTGAAATGAAATATAATAATGAATCTAAAAAAAGTACAAATTTGATAATCTAAAAAATTATTTATGAAACCAATTTGGTAACAACACTCAATCTTATATTCTATAATCTATACATGATCAAACAACTAAGTAATATACTTTTGAAAATTCTTATTCTTTGTTGTGTTCCCAAAAGTGAATCATGTAAAAATTTTTTAACAACATTATCGTTATCTTGTTGTTTATTTAATTAGCATTAGTTGCTTTGACAAAAAGCACTTTTTTGAGCACCAGATGAACTTCTTGAATGTGACTTTGTGCTTCCAATTCCTATCTTCCTACCTAATCTCTAATCTATCTATCATCTACTTCAAAAAAAAAATCAAAACATTCATAGGTTGAAAAGAATCTACCAATTGCCACTTCTCATTCTCTAAAATTAATGTTATTTTTTTCCTTCTCCAAGAGTTTTGGTTTGTTGTCTTTCTACTAATCCACTAATTTCTTAAGCACTTACGTTTGAGTTTTGAATATTGGCTGACAAATTGTTTTCTTTGTTATTTGTGAAAGCTGTATTTTAGACTTTTGAATGAATTGTGGTTGGTCCAAAGAGTTTGGAAAAACCAAAAATAAACTAAGAATTATTTCCATTTACATCATGTAACCAATCGCAATCAAAGGATTTAATTAATTACACCAACGTTTTCTTTCTTGTTGCTTTTTTTAACGTTGCAAATATGTAAATGTTTTATTATCTTACACTACGTGGCTGCATGCAACTCTTATACTCGGATTTTTAGTGTTAACCAAACAATAAAAGATAGTTAGAAGATGAAAGTGGATAACATGTAATTGTTTTCCAAACTTGCGTGATATATCGATATTTCTAAAGAGGTGTTTAGAAATACTTATAAAATAAAAAAAATTTTAAATAAAAAATATTTTTATCTTATTTCAAAAAATAAGCTTAATTTTTTTATAAAAATAAATAATAATAAAATCTTACAACATAAAAATTTTTATTATTATTTTAAATTTTAAATAAATTTTATAATATTATAAAAATTTTATTAAAATTATGATATAAAATAGAGATTTTGAAATCCTCCCTAAATCGGGCTAATAGTTCTAATTTTACTAAAATTTTATACTATTTTTAAAAATAACAAATACAAGCTGTTAATTGGTCTGTGTCCTTAATCAACCGCGACTAACTTAGACATTGGTCGCACCTCATATTAAAGTAGTAACGATTATAGTGATAGTTGATCGTTATTGATTGAGTAGTAGAGACCAACAAATGTTTTGGTTGCTATTACATGGTACAGTTACAATTAAGTTTCTCTATAGCAGAGCGACTAATTTTTTTTTTTTTTGGCCGGTGATATTTGAGCAGCAACGACTAGAATGTGCTTTGATCGCCGTTTCTTAAACAACAATGATTATTTGTTTGATCGTGTTTGTAGCGATCAACTTTGGTTGGTCTCTAACATTTTGATCGCAAAATATCTTTTTCTCTAGTAGTGATGTAACAATAATTAATGTGCTTAATCGTGTATAATCAAGCAAATGGTAGTCAAATACATTAAAAGAAAAAGTTGAAACTTTGGAGTATGTTTACGTTGCTTTGGAGATCTTAGTTTAATCACGATTGTAGCGCACAAATTTCGAGAGCTTAACTTATTAAATTATTTTTTATTTTGAATATTTTTTAATAAATTTTGTATAATATTTTATAAATTTTTTAAAATTTAAAATATAAAATAAATTATATATGGTACAATTTTTATACGTATATATTTTGTAATATAAAAAAAATCTCATTTAGAAAAAGTTTTACTAAATTTTTTTTTATTATAAGCACTTTCAAAATCTCTTGTTTAGTTTTAAACACATAATAAACTAATGAGTAGTTTGTGCTTTAGGTTTGCTTAGGATTTTTGTTATTTCAGAATAGCTAAAAACATTTCTATATATGTAAGAGATTGTTTATATATTTTGCAATGGAGTAACTTAATCAATCCTATTTAGTACTCGTTCCTACATTAAAAACCTAGAGAAGATTAGGGGCGGTTCGAATATATAAGAAAGTCAAGTCTTTATCATTAACAATTTTGCATTTATTTGTTTCATTATTATTATTTTTTATATGTTACAAATGTTAATAAATGAATCATTAGTCTGATTCAGAGCTTTTTTAACAATGTCTCAAAAATTTTAGTATTTTATAACTAATAGCTATTATTTGATGAACATAAATGTAAACAAAAACTGGTCAATCTATTTTTACCTTTAATTCAAAAGTGTCAAAAAGGTAAAAAAAAAAGGATCTCAAAACAATAGAATTGTTATGATAGATATTGGAGTTGGTAAAAAGTAGGTTGAATTTATATCCGAGAACTCGCAGAAAGAAGAAATATGATGTTTTTTTTAAATTTTCTTTAATTAATTCCTTACTCCTGTTTGGCAGGTTTAATTAGCTGATAGAGAACACCAAGACAGAGTAGTACAACATGGTTGTTGAGCATTTTTCTATAAAATTACGTTTGGTTAAGGTTTTCAAAAAAAATAATTTTTTAAAATTTTCAACTCATACTTTGTAATATATTTTTTATAAATATTTAGAAAATACAAAAAAATTTACATAGTAAAACTTTTTTATTACATATATTTTTGTTTTTAGATATAAAATAGAATTTATTTTTAAAAAATAAAAATTTTTTGTTTTAGAAAAAATTTATTTTAAAAATACTTGCAAATGCCTCATAAATCTATAAAATACCAATTGCCACTTCTCATTCTCCAATTTTTACTTTAGATCATATTTGAAATTGTTTATCAATTCTAATAAATTCTTTTTCAACTCCAAAAATTATGCATAATTTTTAAAATTTTTTAAAATTTAAAAAGATGTAGATAAAATATAAATTAAATATATATAATTTTATATTTTAAAATTTTATAAAGTAATATATCTAAAATTTATTTTTTAAAATATTTTTTTAAATAAGTACTTTTAAACATATCTAAATCGTTTGCTGTCTTTCTAACAATTCAAATTAATTCATAAGCACTTATTTTCTTTATTACTTGTGTAAGTGGTGTCAGACTTTTGAATGAATTATGATCCGTTCAGAAGCTAATTTTCCCATGCATGTAATCAAATCACAATCGAAGAATTTAATTCACGTCGCTGTAAATTCCACCAACTTTTCTTGCTAGTTAGCTTTTTTGGACCGTGCGACGTTAAAAACAATATTTAAAGTATGCAAAAATCTCGGCCTTAATTTAATATATAATTACGTGCTTTAATCTAGCTCTAACACTTGGGATCTGAAACACTCTAATTTGTTAAACAACCAAAAATAATTAAGAGAAGTAATATTTAATTTCGTCGAAACCTGAAACCTGAAAGTAAAACCAATTAAAATTTGAAATTGGATATCATGAAATGATTAGTTAGAATATAATCAATCATGAGCAAGAAAAGATTGAACTTTGTGTCGTCGACGTTGCAACCCCAAGTTAATTTAATTTGCCAAATTAAACCAATGTGGTCAAGTAATAACGTATTTCAAATAAATTTGAAGTAATTTTAATTTTTTAAAGTTGATTGAAATAAAATATAATAATTTTAAATTTTAGTTTTAAATTTAATTTATATTTGAAGTAGATGCACATATCGAAATTCTAATTTTAGGGCGAAAGAAATTCTTATTTCAGATATTTGAAGTGCGCACAAAATCAATAGAGGCAATGAAATAATTTATATATGAATCTGTCATCTATTATATAGAAACAAAAGAAAAAAAGCAAATGAAACTCTTGTTTATATGAAAAACTTATAATGTGGAAATCAAATCCAAAAGCTGGCTAGCAGAAAACGGCGAAAGGTACTCTACATATTGCACGCGTGCAGGTGTGACTGAATATAAATGGCACCTCACAGTTACACAAACACGTTATACATGCACGTTTTGCTGTTTGTTTACCTTTAACTTTTTATGTCACTTCTTTATATATATATATGGAGATAACAATATTCATATATAGTTATTTCTGGCTTTCTGCTTTTGATTCAAAGTCCTCCTTATCTTAACAACACAAGAGTCTTGATCAACACTCACTGGACTACAAGAATATCGAGGGAGTAGCTGTAGTGATAATTGAGTATTAAGGTGTTTTAGAAAAATTTTAAATTTATCATATAATATTAGAACATATTAGATCGAATCGGTTCAAAATATGGACTAAATCTAACTGATTATTTATATTTATTCAGAACCTTTATGGTCCAATTTATTATAGGGCAAAAATAGTTCGTTTTATTTCAGGATAGATAGTACGTTTTATTCAAAGAATAGTTGTCTGCTATATTTTAAAGCAAGTAATTTATTTCATTTCAGAATAAGTCGTCCGTTTTATCCAATTCATTATAGGATACGTAGCTCATATCAATTTAATTTTAATAAAAAAATGCTCTGTTGGAGAATATATATTAAAGAATGATTAGTTCTACATTACTTATCAATGATCCTAAGATGATATTCATAAAGATTTAAGCTCACTCTTTTCATTGTCAATTGATTTTGAAAAAAAGTTTTAAATTCGTCACATAAAGAATAAATTAAAATTTTTAAATAAAAGATAGATAAAATAAAAATAAATTCATATATCATATCATTTCTAAATTCGTTAGTTTAAAATTTTGAATTGTATTAAATTGATAGTATATTGATCGGATAACGAGTGAAATTTTTATTTTAAATGACTCCTGTATCATATTTCCCGATAGTAGTTTAAGATGATGCTTAAAATTATTTTTTAATTTAATTTTAATTTAATTTATATTTTAAAAAAATATAGCTTTTCAAAATTTTTTAAAGACATAGAAAAATTTTATATTATAAAATTATAAAAATTTTTTATTTTTAAATATTTTTTTTATTTTTTCAAAAATATATTAAACTTTTTTTTTAATTTGTACTTGAAATAGTTATCAAAACCACCTAAGGAATTGTTAGAAGAAACTTCGGAGATCCACTTGAAAATTTTGGAATCGCTTTCGATTTGGGAGAATACGTGTAGAAACGATTCATAGATAGATTTTGATTTGGATGATTGAATGATTGATTGAAATCTTTCTCAAGATTGATGATCCAACAAGGACAAGGACAAGGACAAGGAAGAAGGCGACGAGAGGTATATACTTTTGTATGTAAAATATATTTTTCATTGGATTTGGTCTATGATTCTAGAGAATCATGAAAACTAAATCACTTTAATACCTTCGTAAAAAGTTCAAATTACTAAAGCAATATATTGATTAGAAACATATTTGATTGTTCTTATTATTACTTATTATAATTTTATTGATATTATATTTTTTAATAAATATAATAGTGCTTAAAAATTTTATAAAAATTTTAAAAGTATGAATTCAATTACGTCAAATATATATATCGTCATATATATATAATATATATGAAAAAAATATGAACACTCTAATTTTTATGCATATTTTAATGCACCTCACGACTATTTGTAGCCGTAGAGATCTTCAAATTTAATTTTTACCGTTGGATATGAAGAATTACGAGTCGTTAACATATTGACAAAATTTTATCTCGATCGAACTACGAATAGATCTTCATCCGATCATTTGATAATAATGACACAAATAATAAAAGTTAACAAAATATGTCTTATTTTTTAGTCATTTTGATCAATTGGCCGGATGGAGGTTGATTTGTATTCCGATGCAATTTTGTCAGCATATTAATGACTCGTAATTTTTCATATTCAACGGTAGAGATTAAATTTGAAGGTCTCCACGGCAACAAACGGCCGTAGAGTGTGCTGGAGTGTGCATAAATGGAGTGCAAAATTTTAAAATAAAACAATAAATTTTATTTTTGTAAAATTTCGAGATAAAGTTTTTGAAGAAAAGCTTCTTATTTAAGTGCTCCTAAACGTTTCCGTATCTTGTAGTGGTTAGTTTAGATTTGATTCATGCAGCACT
Organism: Acanthochlamys bracteata; assembly: GCA_019914995.1. Classification (NCBI taxonomy): domain Eukaryota; kingdom Viridiplantae; phylum Streptophyta; class Magnoliopsida; order Pandanales; family Velloziaceae; genus Acanthochlamys; species Acanthochlamys bracteata. The sequence continues at coordinate 3,896,443 of CM034140.1, read as the reverse complement.
GCAACAACCACTACTCAAGAATACGTGAAAGACATGAAAGAATGTTAGAATCTGGTTAAATTCCTTTTGTTGTATACAGACAAATTTTCACTTTTCAGGATGATGAAGTCTTTTGAATTGAAATATGAATAATACTTAGATCTCTGAAATGAGTAAATTTTGACAAGAGAAACACATAGTAAGCACATTATTGATTAATTAAGTAAAATATGTAACTAGCTAATTATTTAATTCTAATTGATCTATATATCTATATAGATCAATATTATTAATCACAATCTAACTTATTTAATAATTAAATTAAATTCGATCAACCTATCTAATTAAAATTATAAACTTAGTTTTTAACAATAATAGGTGAAAAATTATTAGATATTATAAATCCAAAATAAGAAATATTATTTTGACAAAATATATAAATAAAGTAAGAAATTAACCAAATATGAAAAATTCAACAAATAAAATGTATATAAAACTAAAGTAAAATGTAATATAATTGTTTTAAATGTTTCCTAATTATTATATACTTTATAGATAATTATACGAGTTAAATAAATTAATATTAGATCAATACGAGCTTGGTTCAGTTACGGAGCTCATTTTGAGTTGATATAAGATTGATCCGAACTCAACTAAAATAAAATCTAAACCCATTTAAGTGAGTCTATTTAGAGTTGAGTATACGGACCGGGTCATTTTTTACCATTCCTAATTTAGATAACTCTTTTATCATTTCCATCCATTCTATCACTTTCTGCTGCCTTCCTATTCTATATAACATCATTTGAGATGTTATCTTAAAGAATAATATTTTAGAATATATTTGAAGTTTATATTTTAATATTCTATGTTGATTTTTAATTTTTTTCTTGAATTATGACATGCTAATATTAAACTACATACTGAATTGTGATCTAAAAAGGATATCGAATAAGAGAATGTTTGCTTTTCTGAGAATAATATATATAGTTTTTATAAATTTAATCTCATAAGTTTTTTCTAAAATAATTAAAATTTATTTATAAATTATTTAATTCAGAGACTTATTTGTAGAAGAGTAAATTAAACGTGACCTAAACCACTGGGTTGATATATACTCAAATAGAAGATGCATATTTTTAAGCCTCGACACCGAGACTATTCACAACTCTCTTTGAAGAAAAGAAAAATAAAACAGATCAAGCCGAGCCGAGCCGAGCCGAACTGAGCCAAGGTCACAAGCGCGTGAGCAGCACATGTAACAACTGCTGGATCAATATCAACCAATAATTTCAATGTGATGATGATGAAAATGAAATGAAATAGATAGGGAAAGCGACGAGAAGAGAGAAAGAAAAAGAGAATATATTCCTCTTTTTCTTCTTCTTCCCGTCTCCGGAATTTGATGCATGAAACAAGGGCACCGCCGGCAAGCCTGGTTATTACCACCAGAACCACAAACTCACAATTTCCTTCAACATTGTTTCCCAAAACTTACCATTAAATTAAACTCAAACAGATTATAAAACTTCAAAAGTTTTCAAAAGTTCTACAAATTGGTTTTCTGATTACCTTAACAGGAAAGCAGCAATTCAAAATATTTCACCCAACATCAACAATAATCACTTCCCTCCCTTGCACTACCTTTAGCCGAACTTTTACGCAGATAAATATTATGCATGTCTTGTACAAATATTTCTATTAAATATTAATTAGCATTGTTTTCATCAAGAATTTCACCACAGGAATGCTTTCAATTTTTCTGCAAGAAACACATATATAGCTGGAAAGATTTAAAAGAAAAAAAGTGATATATATTGTCATCAGAGATGTTTAACTTTTAGCAATTATAGATATTAATTGTTTGATAGATATCTATTTCAAGACGAATGAAGGAACACTTTTAACATATATATGATTGATATTTAGTACGCCCATAACTTCACTTTTTTCTGTCAGATTTTGAATTCCGAATAGTTCATATGTTTCAATTATATAAAAAAGTCAAAACTTTATTTCCACATACGAAACTCCAGTTCTAATTTTTTTATTTACACAATTTTCAATACAACTATATTTTTTAATTTTTAACACACTTTCAAAATCTATTGAAACACAAATATTAAACTCTACTTCCACTTATTTTGCAAAAAATCCTATCTTTTTATTTTTTATTTTTACGAAACTCAGTTACTAGCATTTGAAATACGCCCTAATAGCTAGATTGAAAGATACGCATAACCAAAACAAGGAAATATTTTTTGATAATGATGTATGATAAATGAAGCCATGTACAGTTTTCTGATGCATGCTATAGCTCATGAGTTGATCTATGCAAAACGCTACAACTAATATCCTCAGATTTTTTTTTTTTTTTTGGTCTTGGTATATATGCTGCATGTGAGCGGAGGGACAATTTTCATCTGTGGTTTCTGATATTGTTGGTCTGCAATATTGCTGTATATGATTGTGACTGCAACATGCAATCAATCAACAGGTTTTCAAAAACATGTTGTTCTTGATCATGAGCTGTCTTTGTATTATGATGAACTGGCACTGTGAACGCAACAACTTATACAAATTTGTTCTAACAGCAATATAAATATATAACAGTAAGAACATGATCGATCAATTCATATTCATACATATTACTAACTGCCAATGAAGATCAAAAACATAATAAGCTAATAAATATTATATTGATTATTACTATCAACCTGGAGCTTATGTACAGCAATTGCATGTATATTATGGCTCACTCTTCATCTCTAATATAAGCTAAATTCAATGTTTGAAATAAAATTTAACACCATCTAACTAACTAAACCTTCAATGATTCACTCCTGCTGCATATTGTTCAAGAACTCGTCAAAGTCATCAGTTTGGATTGAAGCAATGGATGAGATCTCCATGGTTTTATCATTGCTTAATACGGTGTCGTGCGAGACGCTGATTGTCGAGTTATGTGATTGCTGCTCTGCCTTGCAGTGTCGTCTTATCGCCGGCATCACTTGATCATCTTGTTGCAAGTATCCCAAATTTCCCAAACCAAAGTAATCAGGCTGCTGAAGGTATTGATGACGACCAATTGATGATGAAGCTATTGCAGGTTGATTGAGCAAGCTGTTGTTGTAGTAACCGGCCTGTTGATTGATGTCTGAGACCATCATGGTTTCAGAGAAGTTGGAATATTGTTGATGATGGATTGGTGCAGAAGAACTTGTTCCAGTTCCTCCTCTGAAACTATGATCAACAGCATGAGATGCTTGATCGTTATAGATAATGTACTCATTTGGATCAATCAATGGGGGTAGAGTGGATGGTTCCCCTACTTCGTAGGAACCCATTATCAACTCATGAACCGGGCTTCTTTTGACAGTAGAACCTCCAATGTTCTTGTGAAACACCTTGCAAACAACCCATGAATCCTGAAAAACCAACAACAAAATCGAAATTTCAATGGCACAATTCGATCGGCGAGGGATAAATATTAAAGTAATGGGAAAAGAAATAAATGATAATCAAAACACATACCTTAGCTTCTCGTGGAAGATTGGAGTGTGAGTTTCCTTCAAGCCTGAATTCATGCATGACCCAATTAGTCTTCTCTCCTTTAGGAGCTCTGCCTTTGTAGAAGACAAGTGTCTTCTTCATCCCAGCAAGAATTTTTGTTCTGCCATGCAGCTTGTAAAAGATCTCTTTGTCTTTCCCTGTTGCTTTCCAGTACCCAGCTTGAGTTGCTCTGTTAGTTCTCATCCCTGTTGGATACTTCTTGTCTTTCTGGCAAAAGAAGTACCACTCTTTCTCACCCGTCTTTGCTTTCCCTATTCAAAATTTTTTGCCAAAAAACCAAATTTAGTCCAAATAATCACAAAGACTTCTAGTAAAAGATTGAAAGTCGAAACTATTATGTATGCACTTACTGGGAAGATCCCATGGTTCGTTCTTGTTCAAGTCAACTTCTCCAATTGATATAGAAAAGAAACCAACAGGGTTGATCACCTTCTTCTCGAGTTGCTCTATAACTTCTGCATCAGTTGGGAAGAATCTATACCCAGGTGGCAGATACAAACTTTGATCACTTGCCATGGATGATGATGAATTGAACGAATATCAGAAAACACAAATCAACTTTAACCCTTGTTAACTACAACCAGTCTGAGATCAGAGCAAAAGGAAGAAAACAACAACAAAACAACAAACAAGAGTTGAAAATGAAATAAGATTTTTTTTTTTTTGGGGTTTTTTTTCAGAGAAAAAGGGAATGAGTGGAAGAGATGGGTGGAGGAGGAGTTAAGAAAGAGAAGAACAAGACATGGATGCAAACAAGCTACTTCTTATAAGCAGAGAAATGAAAGAGAGGCTTCAAGTCTAGATAGGGCCAATAAGATTGCTTGCTGAACAAGGCAACTTCTCAAAGAAGCCTAAACAGGTGTTACCTAGCACCCCACTTGCATTTCTATATCATTTTCATCACCCTTCTCTTCTTCAACTAAAAATTCATACTTATTAAGTAATTTGATTGACTCAGTTAATTTGCTTTCACACATAAATATGCACCTGTAGTGTAACTTTTGAGTACGTACACGGCGCGTTTGGTATTACTTTCCGCAAAAAAGTATTTTTTTAATTTTTAATATATTTTTTATAAATATTTAAAATTTTATTTAAAATTTAAAATATATAAATAAATTTTATATAGTGAGATTTTTTTATTATTTATTTTTATTATTTTTTTGATAAAAAATATAACTTATTTTTAAAAAAATAAAAATATCTTTTATTTTAAAAAAATTTCATTTTAAAAATACTCTAAATGCTTTCTAATTCTTCAACAAGAACATTTGCAGCTTTCTATTTTATTTAAAATTAAATTTCATTGGTTGGTAAAAACCATGATAGTTTGGAGTTTCAAATATTTTTTAATCTAAGTATATAAGTACGAATTTAATAATAAGCCTTAATCTAATGCTGGAAATCTTCTTGTGTTCATTACTACTAGCAATAATTTAATTTCTCAATTCAGTTTAATTTTCATGTATATATCCTCGTATCTTTTACCACTAGATGACAATGGCAATGATGAAGATGATATATATTCTCCAAATAAAATTAAAAAAAAGAAAGAAAGAAAAAGAAGATAGACGCAAAATCAGTGAGGTGTTAGATTATATAATTCATAACCTTTTCTTTTGTCAATTATTGCAATACGTTGATTGTCCAATATCCACAAGAAGAGCTAATTTTAGTTACTAAAATTTTATTTTTACAAGACCTTAAATTCTTAAATATACATATAAGTGTAACCAAAAAAAAAAAAAAAAGACAAAAACAACATATATGAGTCATGATAACTTACTCGTATTGAATAAGTTCGTATATGAGTATACAAATAAATTCATGAATATTCCGTGAGGTCCCTTGCATTACTAGAAAATCACATATCGATAAGCAACAGATCCACGCGTCCATTGTTTCGCGCTAGATCTCCAATCCAATATTCTTGAAGTGGATGAAATTGAATTTTTTGAGTTATGTACCCTGATCTTCTTGCGAAAATTGAGTAAGAAACTTCAATGCTAGTTAATTAATTGATTTTAAGAGTGTGTTTTTCAAACAAATTGATATTTAGAAAATTATACTTTAAAAATCTGAAAATTCAAAAAATAAATTATAAAGAAAGAAGTTATTTTAGATAATTTTGGTAAAAAAGAATTAATAGGATGTGAAGAACACATTCTAAATGTGAGTGTTATTGATGTTTTAGTCAGTTAAGTTTTTACAGTGGAAGGTTACTTTACGCTTGTTAACAAGTTAGGCGTTTGAGATTGCGTTTTTAAAATTTTTTTTTTAATTTTTAATTATATATTTTTTAATATATATTTTATAAATATTGAAAATTTTATTTAAAAATTGTAGAAAAATTTTGTGTAGTGAGATCTTTTTATTATATATTTTTATTTTTTTTAAAAATAAAAAAATAGAGCTTATTTTAAAAAAAATAAAAATATTATTTATTCTAGAAAAGTTTTATTTCATAAGTATTCTCAAACGTTTTAATTTCAGTCAAATTGCTGTATCTTGTAATGCTAGCTATATATATATATATAGTACTAGGAAGCCACAAAAATGCAAAGAAATTGCTCTGGAATGACAAAGAAGTTTCATATTACAAAACGCAAAGAATTCCTAGAAGATTAAGAGACCAAAATTCCTCAACATCAATTAATTCTAGATACATGCATTTGAGTATAGAACCTAGCAAGTTACATAGAAGCTTATTTAGAAACAAAGAAACATGAATAGAGCTAGACAAGAAGCTAGCTAGCTATTTTTAGTAAATGTCTTAGCTTAAAGTTTTAATTTGTAAAGCATTAATTTATTATTCATGCTAATGAAATTTCTATATAATAAAAATATACGAAATTGGAGTCCAAAATATCTTGAAAATGCTTATAAGTTTTTTTAAAATAAAGTATATTTTAGAGATATTTCAAACACGAATTTTATTTTTTTACCTTAAAAAAATAATAAAATTATAAGATATAAATTTTTTTATATTATTTATATTTTTAAATAAATACTATATAATATTTAAAAAAATTATTTAGAAATAGGAAAATAAAAAATTAAAGAAAGGGACCGCCAACCAAACGGTGCCTAAAATTCCCTCCAAAACTACTCCTTGGTAACTATCAAGGTCATAATTACAACCATATAGCTAGCTAACTGCATATGTAAAAATTTCCTCGTTGCAATACATTTTATCTGGTGAAGGTTTTATTTATTAACGAAGGCGAGGCCTGTTTAACTCAAAAAATAGAATCACAATCACCACTTTTAGAATTTCAGTAGGAAAGGTCTATGTTTTTAGTTTGGCTTGAGGATCAAGAAAACCAAGAGGCATTTATTACATTCTCATAGGTTCTGTTCTAAAAAGAATCATCTTTTAGCTTTATAAAATTTCTGTGAACTTCTGTAGTCCATCCTCTCTATATATATATATCTTCTACAAGACTTCGCAGAAAGTTTATACAATTATTTGATCTTGCTGGAAACGAAAATTTCCTCGAATGCATGTGAAAGACCCGAGTGAGTCAAGAGACAGTTTTAAGCCTTTTACCATTTAGGCAAAGGACATAAACCAACAGTAAGAAGATGCAACCAATGTAACTGTCAATAGACATGTGTTAATTATAACGTGATCAAATAAATTTAATCTAAGTACGAAATGTTCACTTAATATAGTGGGGATGAATTAAAACCGGTGATAGATAGTAGCTAGAAGCTGAAAATTTCCGCGTCTTGCCTAAAGCAGGAAATTTTTAAACTTTTAAAGTTACTCTGACCTAGACTTAGTCCCAACTGTTTTTCATAACTAATGATTAATCAGTGACGTTTCTAACTCTTTGATGGCGAAGCAATTTGTCGGATGTCAAAGTCAATGTTCTTTTATTTGTAGTTAAGATAAATTACCAATGGGAATGTTCCAAATATTTTAACAATGATTAAACAAGTAGTTCTTTTCCTAACAAATAAATTATTAGACTCCAACTAGCTAGCTAGATATTAGTCAATTACACATTGATCAAAATATACTAGTTGATGTAGTACACCTCTATATTCCTGACTCCTACGTACAGCGGTGATTCATTTGCTGCATTTTGAGAGCTTTGAACAGCTTAACATAAACAAAAATGAATCGCACAATTCCAAGTCCAACTTAGTAGGTTACAATGGGGGTTCAAATTTACACCAGAATTTATGCGAATCATGTTCTTAATTGCTATTGTATAATTGAAGTACAGGGAAAGGATTGGCAAACCTTGCTATTTTTATATGTTTTCCCAGCGTAATACAGACAGGTAAGACCTTGAGCATGAAGGTCGGAGGGAATCTTAAAACCTTCATACGCACAAAAAAAAAGATTATAGCCTATTACTGCCTTGTTTCCGCCAGCTACGCCTAAGGAACAACATGAACCTCTGTTACTACAACGAAACTCCATCTCTACATGACTATTAATCTATAATATTGATCATATGTCTTGCATGCTACGTAGTTACTAACTAAAACTTGAAGACTGTCACTACACAAGCAACCTGTGTAGGCATGACGAATGCCTGCCTAACTTCTTAATTAGTTTGCTTTTCCTCTCATTGCTCTAAACATGTTCAATCTCACTTCTATACTTCGACGACTAGCCAGAACTGTACCTCAGGCTTCAGCAATATGAACAGGTGTGGGAAATTAGTGTGCAATACTAACTGATATTTTCTTTCATTTCAGTAAGCTGTTTACGAACTCATTATTACTGATGAAATCCCGATTAAAATATCTTCATTCGGTAATTTATATTACTGACTATTTTGTTTGCCAATTAATATAGACTGAATTTTTAATCTGTAAAGATTCAATTTATAGTAGTGTTAAGACTGTCTTAACAGAGTATGCCAATCCCTGAGATGACTTCCTTAAATTTGCCGAAATCCTAAAGTCAAGGATGAAAGTCTGCGGCAAATTGTACGATATTTTACTTCATCAATATAACGTCCAGACACTAATAATGATCCAAAAGCAGTCATGAAAGAACATTAATTTGGAATAACAATACATTATAAACATGATCATCATAATATATCGAAGTTTATCCGCATTCATCAATCTAATAAACTGGTGTTCTACTTCTTAATAACATTCTGTTACTTAAAATGGTAGCAACAGCAGCTCAGCACCTTCGTCATGTGGTACATACATATATCCACCAGTCGAACCAACCCTCTAGACATTCTTCTCTTGCCAAGTCTCCAATTGCTTAGAGTACTGAGTGTATCCCTCTAAGTTATATATACTAATCGTATAATGCCAGCTAGCGGACATATGCTTATGGGAAAAAATTTGCATCAAATAGACGTCACTTGCAAAGCTCGCACTTGCTTGTAGCTCATCTTGAAAGTGTCAAACTTATGAATTTGCATATAGAATACCAACTTGACTTAAAATATAGAAACTAAAAAGTTGTAGGTCGTCCTCCTTATGTGGTTTCTTTTTTGTGAAGAGGAAACCTTAAAGCTTCTATGTTACCGCATTACTCTATGGCACTTCCCTATTGTCCATCGCACCCGAGTGTCCTTCAAGGCCCCGTTTGGGATCGTTTATCCCAATAAGCCGAAATCTTATCAATAAGTCACGCGGCATGGCAGATTATTCTTATGTTCTCGACAAATTTAATTATGCGCATGTTTGAACATTCTTAAAAAATTATATAAGTATTTAAGTTTTACTAATAAGAAAAACTATTTATAAATTTAAATTAAATATGTTTTAAAAAATATATTAAAGTAAGAAAATTAAATCATATATCAAATTTTCATAAATTTAATATATATCACCTATTACATACATAAGAACATTTCATAGTTTATATCTCCTTCAACTTGTAAGTATTTTTTTACGTTAAGCTCTTCTTCATTCAAATATATTAATAAAATATACTTCTTATTCAATAAGCACTATTTTAGCTCACCCGTATCAAACTACTATTGTGATTCAATCAAGCGATCGAGAGTGGGGAGGAGATAAGCACTAAAACTACTATTGTGATTCAATCAACCAATAAGCACTAAAAGTACTCATGTGAATTGCTCTTTCAAAGCTGTTCAGTTAACTGATAAGACGAATTATGATTCAATCGAGTGATCATGACTGTATAAGGCAAATGTAATAACTATAACCTTGTGGGCTGCATGAAGCTATTAAAAGAAATAGTGACCCTTACATGCAATGTCTCTTGTTTAGGATTTTTTTTTTTTTCCTTTCTTCTTCCTTCCTTCCTCATTTTTCTGCCATAACCCAGCCGCCACTGCTCCGGCTCCTCTCCGGCGTGAAATCAACCCCTTTTCTGCGATATTCACTCCATTTCATCTTCTCAAGTCATCCTTCTTCTTATTTCCGCTAGTCCTTATCAATTCCGGCGAGCTACGCCGTGCAGGACAAATTTTTAAAATTTATCCGGCCATTTTTCCGGCGTTCCGGCGAAGGTAAGTAGATAGAAACATTCCTTTCAAATTGCTAAGCCTTTTCCCTCATTTAATTGCATTGATTTTCAGCTCCGGCGATTGATATTGCGTGAGTTCGCCGCCGAACGTTATTTCGTCGATTCCGGCCACCGGCGACAAAATCAAAACTCGTCGTTCATTCCGTCGGATTCTACTAGCGGTATTATTCATTTTTACTGTTTTGAACGCATTTGGCCGGAACCCTAGCTCGCCGGAATCCGGCGAACTTTCCGGTGACCTAGTTAGGTGAGTTAAAAATACTTGCATCGCGTATTTGAGATTGTTGTTAGATGAATTATTAATTCGTTTCGTTTTAGGAAATCGTTGGATTGAAAATACGTGAGTTGTTGCCGATTAAAGTCGTATAGCATCCGATCGTCTTGCCTAGTCGGTAAGCTTCTTGGATTCGTTAATTAGTACTTATTGTGTAGTGGATTAGGAATTTGAATAAACCGTTGAACGAATAAAATTCTAGAATAGTTCACCGTATGCTATTAAACATTGGATTCAAACTTAGTTAGATATTTATTACAAGTATTTGATTTAGCTTTCATTAGCGTGCTTATTATTGAATATGCCCGTATGCACGTTAGGCGGTACGAATGACTTGAATTCGGACGGTGCGGCTTAGAGTTGACAGTTGATATAAATACTTGCTTGAACTACAGGTGAGGGTTACCGTGCCATATTTTCTTCCTAGATTAACGTTAAGGCTTTCAGCACAGGTAGCATTTTTTTTAAAAATTCTGGCGTACCTTGCCATTCTCGTTACGTATTATGATTTATCCCTCATGCTACATATGCCTGTACATGCTTAGATTTAATCCACATCATGTTTATAGTTATTACTAGCATGTTTGCATATTGTAGACTAAATGACATAATTATGAGAATATGCTATATACATGTCAATACTTTTTCTTTCATATATGCATAAGTATAATCACGATAGCATTGAAGGCATTGAGCATAACATGTTCATTGAATGAAAACCTATTATGTTGCATTTACTTGTTAGGGATTGCATTGGTATGTACTGTCATAACCTATTATATTATATATGCTTGAATGAGATATTGATACGGTGGGTTCCAGAATATACTGGGCACCGAAATATATGGATAGCCGATGGGTCCCAAGACATACTGGGCATCGAGTTATAAGATATGGATCGCCGGTGGGTCCCAGAACATACTGGGCACCGAGCTATGATGATATTACTTGCCGGTGGGTCCCAAGACATATTGGGCACCGAGCTTACCTGTGGTTTGATATATATAAACGTATTACGTATGTATGCTTGTATGATATATCCGATAGTATGATGTGAATTGGAAAAGTGATCTCACTCGATCGCCTATTTTGTATGATTATGACACTTGATGCATCTGTATACATTATTACATATATTTGCTTGCATGGGTGCACTATATATATGTATATGTATTATAGTCTTGAGAGTGTCGCATAATATTGTTTCATATTATCGTATATTTCTGCTAAGAACTGAGTCGGTATGGGACGATTCAGGACTTAGTAGAATCTGATCTGATCTAATCTATCGTTGCATCTGCTTCATGTAGATAGTACTATAATGCCTATTTAATGCATTATCTAAATTGGGAATTCTGTTATTTTACCTCACTGAGACTGGGCTCACCCTCTTTTCTCTTCTTTGGCCTCCCCAAGATAGGTCAGAAGCTAACGGGCGCTGATTAGACTCGATATTGCTGGACCGAGAGCGTACGGAGGGTATTTGATAAATCTTTTGGCATGTAGTTAGCTCTGTAATTCTCGAAGGGTATTGACTTTTTTGTACTTTATTGTATTTGGTATTACGATGGAAGGATTGTAATAGGTGTCGGTGGCTACCAGTAGCCCCTAGATATTTTTGTTGGTTTTAGTATTTATATGATTTTGTTTATTTGTTCTGTTTTGTCGTTATTAAGTGATTTATTATGGTACAGATTTTCACTTGAAATTATAGGGAAGATTTTGCAGAAATTTTATGTATTTATTTTTGGAGATATTTGATGAACCGTTTATGATGTTTTGGATCAGGCTTACTGGGTTAGGCCGAGTTTAGGCCTTGTCTAGACTCGGTTTAATTCAGTGCCGGTCAGGGTCTAGTTTTGGGTCTTGATAGCAAACACGTCATTTTTATATAAAAAATAAGGGATGAATTTACAATCGTCTAATTGCTTGATCAAATGGCTGAATTTAAGAGAGTGCTGAGTGTCTATAAGAGCCAAGAGTGTCTATTATGCTCCTTATCAAAGTAAATTAAGAAAATCCATTGTGTGTATAATCTGTTCTGAATGATTACTATAACTAGTTTGTGTCTTTTGGGCCTTAATATTTTGAGCCTAAGTCTCATTGAACACTCATTACATTTATATACTTGTGAAAATTTTATGGATTAAGTAAAAAATTATTGTTTTAGATTACTTAATTTGCAAGAGAAGATAAGGGGGTCTAATATGCAATGTTTTAAAACCCAACCCAACCCGATCCGGCCGGATCGACTCGAAATTCAGGGATTCAATACCGATTCTGAATTAGATGAGTAGCATAATCCGGTATGCAACAAATACGATAAAATTCAGATTGATCCGACTAGTTTTTAGGTAACCTGATAATATGGTGGAACGGATTGACCGGTGTTATTATTAAAAAATTTATAAAAAAAAATAAGACATTAAAACATGTTCGCTTCTTAAATTTTTTTACCATTTCGAATCATTTCTATTAAGTTTCTAACCCTCCATCCTCTTAACCAGCTAATTCCTTCTTTTACTGCCGTTCCCAGCACCGATCATTGCTGCTACTATCGCACTCTATTGATCGCCGCCAGACTATTTCTGCTCTCTCTGATCCTTACTATATGTATAAAGTGATAAGCAGTTATACATAATTATATTAGCTAATTTGAATGTTTAAAATATTGAGATTTTTTTATATTTTGGATCTTTTGGTTATTGTCTTAAATTTTGAAAACTATTTCTTCAAAAATAAAAAATATAACTTCAAAAAATATATTTAATATCTATTGTTATAATCATATTTTAAATAAAATTTTTAATAGCTACTATAGTAGATATTGTATAATGTATATAATATATTTATAATATTAATATTTATTTTATAAATTTGATTTGACTGAGTGGGCCAACTCGGTGATCCGATAATATTTTCGGATCAAACACCATGTTGGTTTTTAAAACACTACTAATATATATACAAAATGCTATACAAGACAATCAGAATTATTATCAATTTTCATTCAAGGTGGTGCTAAAAGTGTTAGATATGTGAACCACTTTCCTATTTTGGATTAAAACTCAACACTGTCTAGTAACTAGCAGTGATTTTCAACCATCCGTAGTTTAATGTCAATTCTTTGATAAACAAGCATAGAAATTGAATGATTAATAAGCAAAATTGGACAGACACACACCAATCACTTAAAAGAGAGCTTTATAAATCGAGCCTGAATTTAAGATTTTGTTGTGCGATTTTGTTCATAATAAGAGTGTTGCAGTAATACAATAATTCTCTTTCTTGAAAAACCCTTATGTGTTTATTTTTATGTTTCCCCTATGTTTTCTTATCTCTTATAATTTGCTTCCAATTTATACTTTAATTCTCTTCTTGTATATTAGGATCCGTGTAAGCACACTTTATTCTTTCAGTACTGTGCTTGTTTAAAATCAAGTACATTGGATTTCAACGAGTGGTATTAGAGCATAAGGTTCTTCTAATGGCAACCAAGTATAAGATCAAGATATTCATTGAGACTAACTATGCAAGGTATAGGATGAAGATGCTAATGGTTCTATTCAAATAAAATTACTATATTACACCAAAGGAGCAACCTTAGAATATGCCCAACGAAATGCAAATGATGATGGAGAGGAATGCTATAGCATGTTTTCATGGGCCACTTCCAAATGATTTGCTGCTGAGTATCCCGAGATTGATGAAGACCGTAAAAAAGGTTTAGGAGCAGCCAGAAAAGCTCTACCAAGACATTGCTACGACATGATGTCTTTGTTAGGAGAAGATTGCACTCCTTTTGAATGGAGTGAAAGGTGTCCCTCGTCACTCACATTAGCTCATTAAAGGCTAGCTCTATTCCTTACTTGACTTATTATGGTAAAATGTTCTTCATTATGATAAAATATTAGGACTTATAAGCATGTCCTAACTTTTTTCAGAGCCTATCCAGCTCCTTTGATCATATTGCTATTAATGCAATAAGCAATAGTCATGCGGGTCTCCTTTTATCGACGAGGCTGTGACTACTGTTTTTTATGAATAAAATCGCCGTAAGGGTAAGTAGGAGTCCATATTAGATGGGTACAAGCTAAACTCTCGCCAATGACAAAGAAAAGATGTAGAAAGAAGAGAAAGCAAAAATCTAATAGGAGCAGTGGCTTAGGATGAAGAATAAGGACAATTAGCATAGCAACTAAATGCAACACTTGTGGAAAGCTTCGGCTCTTCAAGAGGGAGTGTAGGGCGTGAGTTAAGAAGAGAGGAGATGCTGAGGCTCCCAAATCCCTGGTATACACAGCATACAACTTTGATAAGGGCAAAACTTTAGTAGGTGATGAAGCCATTGCTAAAGAAAAGCCAAAACTCTCCGATATTAGAATCTTGGATTCAAGGCGTTTTAGCACATAACCTCTCAGAGAGATTAGTTTCACCTTGATGAACCTATTTTTGAAAGCATCAAGCGGACAAAAAATGTACAAATTATGGAGGTTGTTATGAAGTTAGCTCCATCAAGCTAAAAGTAGTAGATGGAGCAGTTTGGATCATCAATAAGGTACACGTTATTGATCTCACTAATAATTAGCTCTCGTTTGGATAACTTAATGATTTTGGTTGCATGTGATCTTAATGGCAGATTAAGTTAGGAGATATTTGAGAGTGCTTTTGAAAAAGAGTTTTACTAGAACAAAAAATATTTTTTAAAACGTGCTTTATTATTGTATCTAAATATATAGAAATAAGTAATAAAAAATTTTACGACGTACAATTTTTTTGTACTTTCTAAAATTTTTTTTTAATTAGATAAAATGTTATAGAATGTTAATTGAAGCGTTAAATAAAGTATTAAATAAAAAGTAGATAAAAAGGCAACGCCAAGCAGCACTTTAGGCTTCAACTTGTACACTGTGTTAAGGATGACATTCTGGTAAGGGACGCATGTGTTGTAATACCCAAATGAGGAACTAAACTAGCGTGGCACTTGAAGTTAGATAACATTTTGGATCGTAGCTGAAGATCCTTTGTGATTGAAAACTTTTATCAGGACTGGACGAGGTTAAGCGCTATTCTACGAGTAGTGCGTCATCGCAAAACACAGAATTTTCAAGTTTAGAAAATATTTATTTATAGCCATAGTCGATTTCGGCTTGGCGCATTTGGATTGTACAATGACTGCAGGTGGGGTGAGCTTGGTCAGACACTCCATGTCGCTCATCGACAACGAGCTAGTCAAAGCATAACTCAGTATTCCCAATCTGAGATATATTACAACAAAAACACTCTTACTCACTAAATAAGACAGTTAAATTTGAAATAATTTTTTATAGAAATTCACCGATTAAAAATTTTCAGTTACTAGTTAGTCAATAACTGTAGGTCGGTGAAGCCATCATTGACTAAATATTCATCTCAATTAGTAATGCTTTTACCATTACCGACTAAGTTGTATTCGTGGGCATTGCCTTCACGATACGGACTACAACGTATAGTCGCTATTGCATAGAAAATACTGGCTGCATATTACTTGATCTTACAGAAAATATTAGAATTTCCAAAATATCTTGATAATTATAATGATTAAGAATTATAGATTATAAGGTTATGTGAAGTAATAATTTAAATCGCGTTCACTAGGATCTTATAAACAAAATCTACACCTAGTAGATAACAAGTTAGCTATAGCACAAAAAGATTCTTCATCTACAGATAGCCACCTAACAGCTAGCTACTTGTGCTATCTATATTCAAAATCTCTTATGAGATATATGAACAAAGAAGGAACAGTTACATGATTATTATTATCCGCATATAAAATAGAGCGTAGAAACAGAACATAGGTAAAACAAAAAAATCTTACTAAAAGCAGCCAGCTTCGTAGATAATATTCGAGTCATACTTATTGTTATTATTACGACGCTTTTCTCTTTTTGAGACTGTTTGCAACTTTGCCATTTTACTCTACATTTTGATTAGAATAGCAGCTTAAGATTAAAAATACTTGAGTCATATCTATTATTATGAATAGTGGCTTCTATAATTAGATTACTAACTCTTGAGGTACCTTTTTTCCCTTTTTTTGTGTAAGATATATAGGTTAATCTGTATAGGTCAAAAAGCTGGATCTCTGCAAATAAAAAAAAAGAGAAAATATAAATAAATAACTATTACTTTATATACTAGTATGATGTAGTGACCCTGCAGTATGCGTGAAGTTAATCATCAAGCTGGCCACATTTGCTTTTCTGACTTTTTCAGCACATAACAAGTACTAATTTTGTAATAAATGATGAATATAGAGAAAAGAAATGTACAAATAAGCGAATCTCACTATAAATTTATAGAATTCAAATATCGCAAAACCACATCCATTCTTCCAGACGTGTGGCTAAAATGATTAAGTTTGTATAAGGATGAGCTCTAATGCTCTATCCACCACCTTATTCTTAAAATATTGATGTCATTCGTAACACCGAACCTATAATGTTATAGTGATTCATACAAGTACCTCATAACTATTGAATCGGTCATATCCAACTCAAACTTGTCATAAAATAACAAACATAGTTATTATTATAAAATTAAAGAATCAATACTACAACGTTTTAATTTAAAAAGCTTTCAAATACGTCAATGCATTCATGGATTGATCACACTCTTGATGTTATCGGGAATATTACTCGGTCCTTTACGTTCTTTACTAGAGCATTTTCGCATATCAAATATTCCAGAACCAGTACGAACTAGTCCCAGTGCGTCCTAACTAGTTTTAAAACACCATCTAGGACATCAATCTTTATCTTTTCTTTGGCCTTATCATATACTTTTTCAAATGTTATATCGTCTGGGCTCGATGGACTTGTGATTCTACAAGAACGAATCCTGTAAAGAAAACTTAAATAACTTGATACTGAAACAAGTAAGAAGTAAGTAAATAATTAAGTAAAATTAAATATTAGAACTGCTACAATTAGTGCTGGTAGAGTTTCGATCAGTATTGAAGACCCGATCCGAGTGTCTGATCCTAAAATATGTCGGGTCGCCGGTTAGCTCTCTAGATAAGCAGATTAACTCCGGGTTGATCTTCACAACATTGTCTATAGCAAAACGACGGTTAAATGTTAGATAGATTCACTCAGTAAATTAGAAAGTGCTTATTAAAAAAAATTTCTAAAAAAAAGATTTTGATTATATTATTTTATAAATATTTTAAAAAATAAAAATTATATATATAATTATTTTATAATTTATATTTTATTTGTATTTTTAAATTTTGAAAAAATCGTGCATAATTTTTTTGAAATTAAAAAAAGAGATTATTAGAATTGATAACCATGTCTTTAATCAAATATCTGGTGGGCGAGTTTTGCCAGTATTCGCTGCAGCAAAATGACCGTATAATGTAAGCAGATGTTGTGTCGTTGCTACTAGTATCTATTCTTTTTAGTTCTATTTACGACATTAAGCACTGACGTTGAAACAATTCAACAAGTAAAAATTCCTCAGTCAAGGCAGAATATAATTTATTTTTTTTGCTATCATATGGTATATATGAAGCAGAGCACTTAGGATCTTGATTAAGATAATTCAAGCTGCTAATTGAGAATTATTTTTTCAAAATCAAACTTATCTCAACAAATCCTTTATCATTCGAGGCATGAAACAATTGATAGCCAGAAAACAGATTCCCATAATCTTAATCTAGTTTACTGACGTATCTATTGATCATTGTACAATTGGGATCAGATCCGGGCGTGCTGATTGCGATTTGCAAGTAGCGGTCACTGAGTATGAGTGATTACTTAATTAATATTAAATATGAAACAATGTTAATTTCTTTTTATTTTGTTTTTTTTATGTTTTTTTGATGGTGATGTAAATCTAAGACCTAAACTTAAAAATAAAGTGGTTAGAGAATGTTAGCGAGTATTTTTTTAAAAAAAATTCTGAACTAAAAAATACTTTAAAATTTAAAAAAATAGTTTTTTAAATTTAAAATTATAATAATAATAATTTTTAACATAAAATTTTTTTATATTTTATAAATTTTTTAATCTGTAAAATGTTTTTAAGTAAAAAATAAAAAATAGAATAAAAAAAGTTTATAAATATTGTAAATTGGCATAGTAAGATTGCAGTTGATTGATGTTGATTAAGTTAATGACGCAAGCCTTTGCATGCATGACTTTTCTTTTTCTTTTATTTTTTGAGAATACGCATCTGATTACCATTATTAATTCGTCGGATGGAGTTGGTGATTCAACTAATTTAAGACTTAGAATAATTCAAAACTGTATCATCATTGAAATCCATTTTAATCCTTTTGTCACAAGTGATGATTGTTTTTTTGTTCAGTATCAAATTATGAACTGCTATCTAGCTCGCTTCTTGTACTTTGAAAACCAAAAAGAACCTAAAGAATAGATTGATTGAAAGATAAATACAACAATTCTTTCAACTAAAACGAAAAACCTAAAGAACCTGTACATTATTAACGCTATCTTTTTGCACCGATATATAGATCCCAAATACGCTTTTTTATTATGGTCAAAAAGACAATCATGAAAATAACGTGTTGGTAATGCTTATTACTGGTTATCAAAATTTTATTTTAATTTTTTATTATTTTAATAAATTTTTATATACATATAATATATATGTATGGTGGGAATACAGTTGCAAGAGCTGTTAGATATCAACTACTATTTCTTATGCCCTTAATTTCTTCATCTTTTTTTTCTGAGCTTACAAATATTATTTCTGATATCAACTATTATTTTTTATGGCCTTAATTTCTAGACTAACAATATAATCATCTTTTGTTTTCATTAGCTTCTTACAAATATTATTTCTGGTAATAACTCATCATTAGCAAAGGCTGCTGCAGGTCGTTGCTGCTGCTGCCGCTGCTGGTGCTCTTAAAGCTGTCAGATATTCCGGTTTGGTTTCTTAAGTTATGATCCACTTGTTGTTGCTGCTGCTGTTGATCATTTCCCTCCGCTACGGCAAATGAAAGCACATCTGGTACTTCAAGACAGACTTGCTGCTGCTGCTGATTACTGAAACTTGTAAGAACACTAACAAGCTCATCGTTCTGATGATTGTCTAAATTGTTCAGGAAGTTGTACGGATTATCGAGTAGATGAGATAGTACTGAGACGTCGTTGTCTTCGAGTAATTTGGAATAAAAGTAGGATTTTTTCTGTGTCATCAGATGCTGTTGCTGTTCTTGTTGTTGGTGATAATCTGGTGCTATTGCAGTAATGTTGGAATAGTCTTCTTGTAGTTGGTCTTGATGATGATTTTCAAAAATTAATGGTGGTACTGTAGATGAATGAGAGTGATTGTTCTTCTTATAGATTCTGCAAAGTACCCAGTCATCCAGCTGCACACACAAACGGCTGGATTACTATCATCATAAAATTAACACAAAACTTTATCAAAATTAATTTATTATCGAAGTAAGTTTTCTCCAAAGGTTTTAAATTTGCGAAAGTGAAAAAATTAAAACGGAGTTTTTTTGATTAGAAATAGTAGCATTTGCAGCTTATTCTAATCTAACTTTTGCTAATTTCGTGAAATATATGTTTAGCAACTTTTGACTACACACAATTAAAGGTGCGTTTGAAAAAACGGTAATTTTTATTTTTTTATTTTATGCTTTTTAATATATTTTTTTATATATAAAAAAATTAAAAATTTTAAAATATAAAAAAACTATGTAGTAAAATTTTTTTATTATTTATTTTTATTAATTTTTTATATAAAAAATAAAGCTTCTTTTTTGAAAAAATAAAAATATTTTTTATTTTAGTAAAATTTTATTTTATAATCACTCTCAAACGTACTTTAAAAAAATAAAAACAACCGAAAAGTGTCGTTCGATCTCTAGCTGGGTAACGTAGGGATACAACACTTCTGTCGTGCGTGTTTAATTAAATTTTAGCATCTGTATTATTAACTGCTGCTATATTACCGTTTCGACGCAAACAACAAGCAAATTGTCATCACTACTAATTTTTTGTACGAATTAAGTCATGAAAATGATTCCAAATTAAGTAAAGTTTAATTACCAAAAGATTAACTAATTAGAGAGCTAGCTTACCCTCATAGACAAATCTTTGAACCTCATCGTAGTCATCATAAACTTCTTGCTACTACTGCTGTTTTTGTTCTCAGTAAGTCTGTACTCATGCATGATCCAGTTAGTTTTCTGCCCCTTCGGTGGCTTCCCTTTGTAGAAAACAAGCGCTTTCTTAACACCAACATTCACACCACTAGAGATTATCGGCTTATCGGTCCCCGTTGCCTTCCAGTACCCTGATGCTGCTGCCCGGTTCGGCCTGGCTCCGTTCGGGTACTTCCGGTCTCTAGGGCTGAAGAAGTACCACTCCTTATCTCCAAACATGGCTCTTGCTGCACAGACACACACATACAGCAAACAAGATATATATATAGTTATTTCTATCGGGCTCTTATGATCTATCAGATATGTAAGGAAAGAAATTAAAACTTACTAGGGAGGTCCCATGGATCGAACTTATATATATCAATCTCGGCGATGATTGAAACCGGGCACGGCCTAGAAGATGCCCGGTTACGGAGGTAATGGATGATCAACTCTTCATCTGTTGGATGAAACCGGAACCCCGGTGGCAGCGACGGTCTTGATGACATATTGAACTTCTGCTACTTAGTTTCCTACTTTCAGAGCTCTCAATATATGAAATAGGAAAATAGTTTGTGAGAAGGATTTGATTGAAAGCTTTTAGAAAAGAGAGAGAGAGAGAGAGAGGGGGATGAGAAGGAATGGCTGATTATATGGACGTTCTACAGCGATGACGTCATGCATTGAAAGGGGGTAGAATTGGAAACAATTTTTTAAATGTCACAATTACCAGCCAAACAGAATACAGTTTTCCAAAAACCAATCCATGAGCCAAAATTTAGAAACTTTTTTTTTTTCTATCGATGGAAAATTTTCGTACATATTGGCTACTGGACTTAGGAAGCGTTTGGGATTGCTTATGAAATGAAGCTTTTGTGAAATGAAAAGTATTTTGTTTTTTTTGAAAAACGAGCTCTATTTTTTTTACTTCTAAAAAAATAATAAAAATATGTAATAAAAAGATCTCATTCAGTAAAATTTTTTTACACTTTCTAAATTTTTAAATAAATTTTTTATATACTTATAAAATATATATTAAAAAACGTGAAATGGAGAATTGAAAAGTAAAGTTGGAAATAAGCTGAACCAAACAGCCCCTTAAGTAGTTCTAATACATGAGATGAAACTCCACTCGTACATGCAGCCAAAACTGAACAGAGACATATTGCTTTCGTACAGAGTTTTTCTTAAAACAAACTTTTATATAAGATTGGATTAACCCAGTCATCGTTTCGTTGGAATAAACCATTTTAGTGAACAACCCCACATCATATTTCAGAGTTAAGCATTAGTTAAGGCTCTACATTTAAACTGAATTTCATAACACGTTTTCTTAATTAAGCATTCGAAAAGCGAACTAGCTAGCGTGTGAAATAGATCAAGTTATTGTTTCAGAACATGATAAATTACTAAATTTCTTTACGAACTATACTCAAAATAAAAAATATTTGAAAGACTTATTGATACAGATGAAATGACTGTTACCAGTTGAAGTTACCCTAAATTTGTGGAGGACAACAGTGATGGGTTGCCGAAATTGGTTTAATAATATAATTAGGTCAAGAAGATTGACAAGAAATTAACAAATACCTTAGTGATAATTATACCTTTGTGTTCACATATGATCGTGCATTTTTTAGCCAATAGGATCTCTTGCCTTTACGCCCCCTATGACATTGATGAAAATAAACATTTTGTTATATATACACAAAAATAAACTACGTAACTCTTTTAAGTTTATTACATATATAGTACAGTACCTATTGCTTGCGTTTCTATGTCATCCATGACGCAATATATACTTTCAAGCTAATATAAAATCTAAGCTTCAAAGATGTTGAAAATAAAAAAGTCCTATGAGAATATTGAGTGATATTATATACAAGGGAACCAAACTAGTACAATGTAATATCTCATAACGATAAAACTGACGAACATTATCCAATATTTCAGTATTTCATGTTATTTTTTCTTGCCATATATATCTAAGATGTATTTGAGAAATTGCTGCACTTTTTCAAACTTCAATGCGTTAAAAATATTTTTTTTAAAAAAACTCCATCATTGGAGGAAAAGTTTTGTGTTATTTTTGGTTATAACCTTATCTTGATTGATATATGTGCACTAAAATGTTGTGCTCATCTTCAGATAATTAACACAACGACAAAGGCGCATACAAATGCCAATATTATTATTATATATATGAATTCGTGGAGTTTAACAAACCTATTGACTTTCTGAAATATTCGACTTTAGATTATAATAAATACGAAGAATGCATGCGCACCTAACTAAACTTGAAGTTTTTAAAAGGTTTTTGGCTCTCACCACCATGGGAATTATTCCAACAAATTCTTTCACTATAGATATGTTTGGAAAATTTTTTCTTCTCCAATTTTATTTTATGTTTTACAATAAAATTTCTATAATATTGTACATAATTTTTTTAAAATATAAAAAATTTTTACGTCATAAAATTTTATTATTAGTATTATTATTATTTTTTAAATAAAAAAAATAAAATTTATTTTTCAAAAATTTTTAAAATATTTTTTTTTTAAAAAACTCTTTTTTAATAAACACTCTCGACCATCCTCTATATCTCTTGAATTTTGATTCTTCAAACTAAATAGAAAGTAAACCATGTAAATAGATAAATATAATTATCTTACATATAATTAATTATTGACTTTGCATACAACTTAAAATTGAAAATAGTTGCAAAGATGATGCAGTCATAACAGCAGCACAGTATTTAATCGGCTTTCTTTAGCTATGAACACTATCACTAATAGTAAAATCGACCACATATGAGTTTGACAGCAAATAGATGAGAAAATTTGACAAAAAATCAAATACTTAGGTACTTTTACGCTAAATATAAATTATCTTGCGTAATATAAGCATTTATTTTAAAATTCTACTAATAATTAATTGATTAACTATTAGTTCTAACAATAGATTTACAAATATAATTGATCAGAATAAAATCACTATATTTTGGAGTGATAGGAGATTTATCACTTGGACATTCAAATAGATATATTGGAATAATCCTACATATCTGAAAAGATGAATGAAAAGCACATACATACTTGAAGTATGAATATATACCTGGCTACTAATTTGAGTCCCACAAGTAAGCATTTAGATCCTTGCTTTCTAGATAGATAACAATATAACATTTCATTCATTCAAATTAAAGAAGTGTATGAAGGTGATTGATTTGAATGAACATTAATTAGTAGACTTAGGAACCTAATGATGCGAAGCCAAAATCAAGAAGTGGAATGCAATTCAATTTTTGACCCTTGACCAATTAACTACTTCAAAGTTGTTCTTTTTTCTTTTTCACTACAGTAGTTAAGAGAGTCTTATTTTCCACGACACTTTTTGATTATAAATAAAATATATAAACATCAATCTGTATTGGTAAGTAAATCATATATTTGAAAAAAGAAATTATTATCTCAAAATTTTAGTAAATCGTTAAATATAGTATCTCTAAAATGATCATTCAAAATCAACATTTCTCATCACACACAACTCAAAAGATGAATTGATTTCTTCATCAAGTGGATTTGTTGGTAATGAAGCTACAACTAAGGCATCCATTTTGTCAATAATTATTCCATTGTGTTTAAGGGATTGATTCGTATTGTTTGTGAGTTGCACGTGCGGGTGGTCTTTTGGATGAAGAATCATTGTCTTGGATGAAGTCAAATTTGAAAGCGCGTGAGAGTGCTTTTAAAATAAAGTATTTTTAAAATAAAAAATAGTTTTATTTTTTTTTAAAATGAGTTTTTTTTTATCTTAAAAAAAATAATAAAAGTATGTAATAAAAAAATCTCACTACAAAAATTTTTTTATATTTTATATTTTTTTAAATATTTATAAATATGTATTGAAAAATATAAAATAAAAAATCAAAAAATTGTTTTTTTGATAAGCTAAACCAAAATGGGTAGTTTGGAAAAACTTTTTCCACAAGCTAATTATCATTTTTTCATTATATATTTTTTAATATACTTTTTATAATATATAGATAATTTATTTAAAAATTTTTAAAATATAAAAAGATTTTACGTAGTAAAATCTTTTTATTATTTATTTTTATTATTTTTCTAAATAAAAAAATAAAATTCATTTTTAAAATTTTTTTTTTATTTTATAAATACTACGCCACGTTATTAGCGATTGTCTTACAGCTCGAAAAAATCATTACCAATTCAAGCTGGTCTCTTGATTTTGAACCCCTAATTATCTTGTCCAAAATTTGGAAAGAACGTGTTTGCAACGTCCAGTCGGGGTTTAACCTGGAACGCCCTGTATGTTATTATACATGAGAAGGTGAAGATTGTTACGATTTGTTGTCGCGTATATTTTTCTTGGCTCTATTTCTATTAAGCTCATCAGAAATTATTGAAATAAATATAACTTATGAAAAAAATTATTTCTTTTAGAAATAAATTTATCATTTTAAAATATTTTTTAAATTTTTTTTATACTATCTATATTAAAAAAAATACTAAAACTCAAAGAAAAATAATTTTTAAGCTCTACTATTGAAGTGTGTTATGAAAACTCACCCAAAACACGCTTCTAAACATGCCCATTGTCATTCAAGACCTGATTAGTTGCGTAACTTTAAATGGCTTGTTTATCAACTCACCAAATTTATTTTCAAACTTATTTTTAATACAAAATAAATAAATAAATAATTTAAAATAATTTTTTATCAATAATTTATTTTTTCAAGTTTAATTTTAAAATATACTTTTAATACAAAATAAATATAAAAATTTATTTTTTATTAAATATTTTTAATTTTTAATATTTTTAAACTTGCTTCTTAAAAATGTATGTTTATTTCAAAATAAATGCGCCCAAATATAATATCAGCTCACGAAGATCACTTCATCAGAGATCAGAAATGGATTGCTTTAATTTGTAGGGCCGCGTTTATTTCTCCAATATGGCCCATTAAAGCCTAATCCATGAGCCTAGCCCATTATCAGTCATACAATTTTTTTCTTTTTTCATTTCGTTATTTTTATTTATATAGAAATTGGGAACATGGACACTTCACTACTATACACACTATTCAAGCCATAGTAGTCAAACCCAATCCCGATATTGACTCAAAAAATCTATCGGATCATTAGATCACCGAATTATACGACAGATTATCGGGTCAATCTATTAGATTATATCAGACCGATTAATTATTAGATAGATAATATTTAGTATGTATAAATTATTTAAGAATTTCAAATAATTTTAAAAATAATACTATATTTTGTTTACAAAAAGAATGTATAAATAACATATAGAAATTATAACTGATTCTTTTCTACTCAAAATTATATTTGGTCATTGTTATATAATGCATTTGGGAAGTTAGTAAGTGTTTTCTATCTCATAAATTCACAATCTTACAGCAAGTGTTCTGGGCCTTTTGGTTGCTATCTCTGTAACCAGAAACAAATAATATGCATTTGCTATCTACTGCTATTGTTAGCTTCAAATGCTAAAAGTAGAAATGTAAAACAAAAAACAATAACATGCAGCAGATAACTAGATGTAAGTAATAAGTTATTAAAAATGGTGGTAGCTAACAATTATATGACAAAGTAATTAAAAGGAGTGGCAATATCTATTCCTGTTTTTCTTTAAACTAAGTACACTTGATATTTTTAATAAATAGAAATATCGATTTATATTTTAGTGAGTAAGATTCTGCCATAGACGTGACTTGAGTTATAGACCAAACCGAGACTCCTGACTGGACAAACATATCCATCCATAACTTTTAAAAAGTGACTTGATCCTGCGATGGACGGTTCGGATTGTCCACCAGACCACATTGACGGGCCCGGCTAAGGTCTACACCAGTGTTGGACTACCTAAAGAAGGCCACGTGATGGAACGAGTTGGAACTTTCAACTTGGAAGAAATCATAACTTTCACAGGAAACCTTTTCGAAGGACCATAGAGGTGCGCTGATTATTCCACGCCGCCAGACCTGTAATTTCCAACCTTTTCTTAAAATTCATGCTTCGCCTTCCAGATTTTCATGTTTACTTTTAAATTTAGATAGATTGAAATAATGATATATATCAAAATAATTAAATATCATGATTCAAATTATACATGAGATAATAGTTAATTATTATGTGTTAATTTATAATCACATTAATTAGACCCATAAAAATCATTATTACTTTATAAAATATGATCAAAGTTTGATATAAATTTAATTAGAATTGATGTGCAAATTCTATCTAGTTTATCTAGTCCCAAGAGGTAATACCTAATTGACACAATATGCTTAAGGCGTATTTATTTATCATCCAAATTTTATTTTTTTAAAATTTATTTTTAATATAAAGTAAATAAAAAATTAAAATAAATTTTTGTAGCAAATAATTTTTAAAAATTTAATTTTAAAACTTACTATTAATATAAAATTAATATATTAATTTATTTTTATTAAATATTTGAATTTTTAATTTAATTTTTTTAACTTATTTTAGAAAAACTGAGTTTACTAAACCCACCCTTATAATGGCTACAAAAACTGGCGTCTTTTTTCAACAGCACATTATTTCGGTGGCTACGTAGTACCAAAAACTTACCTTGACTTGTGAATTGTTACCCACTCGTTTTTTTTATATGGTTTTCCTTCTTTTATGCAGATAACACCTGGACCTAATACTTTCAAACTCAAGGTATGGACAAAATATGATAATCACTTAATTTAATAATTGGTAGAGCTTCCTGATTGCTTATCGTATAAATAACTAGTTTATATTTTTAATAAATTTTTATATTTTTTATAGACTTTTTAAATTTAAAAAATAAAATTATTATATATACTATAAAAAATACATTATTATTATTTTTTTAATATAAGCAAAATCAAACTATTTATTATAAAAATATAAAAACTTTTATAAATTTATATTATAAATACTTACAAAACGTGCGTTACATCCTTTGACTCGGTTTATGTTTTTATTCCAACTAAAAGCTGATGAAAAGCTGAATATACGTGTACCTAAAACGAAAACGGAGGAAGAAAATTATAGACAATTTATAAAAAATTAATAAAGTTAAAACATATTCTTGTGTAGAAAAGTACACAAACACGCTCTTAATTAATTACTTCTAAACTGAGAACGCACTAAGCAGATAAAACGTCTGCAATGACGCTGCCCGGTAGCCTGGCCTCACCTCGGCAGGGAAAAAATAGAAGAAGCAAACACCTCACGTGCCTTATAAATGAAGCACTAAACCAAAAACCCCGCCTAGTACGAGAGAAGATATTCGCAAAGAGATATTAGCAAAAGAGATATTCCTGATAATACTAGAGAGCATCCACACTGTTGTGAGGGATATGAATGTGATTCTAAATTATATCACATTCTGCTTTCATTATTGTCAAAAATATCAGATGAATGAAATCTTTCCTGCTTATCATCAACTTCCCGAAAAGAAAATTCTAAAATGTCAATCCGTAAATAAGCATGTGCATACTTCAGTTAACTTTGAAAAAATGCCCAATTTTTTCTTCGAGGTTGAATGAACGAATTAAATGAATACAACCTTAACAGTTGCGACGCAAGCAGTTTGCTATATGTTTGACCTCACGGGTAAAGTAGGAAGCTTCCTTCCTGAGTTGCGACAAATTCATTCGTATGTTTATTTATTATCCTTGTTTATATATAAGCCTGAAGCTGCATGAAGTCGGTCGCCACATTTCTCTTTTTTCATCTTCTTCACAAGCGTTACAGAAGAAGAAAAAACAACAACATAGAAGTTTTCCATTGAGATATCAAGATGGGAACTAATGGTGGTTTAGCAGTAGTGAAGAGGGATGCAGAAGCAGAGATGGGATTGCCGCCCGGGTTCAGGTTTCACCCAACAGATGAGGAGCTTGTCGTTCACTACCTGTGCAAGAAGGTTGCATGTCAGAGACTCCCTGTGACGATCATTGCTGAGATCGATCTCTACAAGTATAACCCTTGGGAGCTGCCAGGTATTATTTTTTTAAACATTTTCAGCCAGCTTTAAGTTTTTTTGTTATTGTTTTGAATCTCTTCTCATCTAGTTAGATTATTTTTTCTCTCTTTGACAAAATTATTGTTTTTCTTATGGTTGTGAATGATAGGAAGTATTGCGCTATAATTGGAATAAATAAAAACAAATTAATAAAATATGACTAATGAAGGTTGAGTTGATTACTGTTAATATCATTTTGCATATTTGTTCGTACACGTTTCTGTTATTTAATTAGTTGAAATGACATGCATGCAAGTAAGTGCTAGCACTTAATCATGCTTTAAATTCTTTTTCCCCATCTTTTAAAGATGAGATTGAGATAAGATGGTTCTAAAGTTCTTTGATCTACTTCAGGGTTTCACTAATAAAAGGACAGCATGCTTCAATCCTCGATGAAACCTTGGCTTTGACATTCATGCATGTCGTTTTGAATCTCCTTTTTTTTTAAAAATTTTGATTATTACTTTTTTTTATAAAATTTTTCTCGTTTTGATTTTTCCTCCATTACTTCAGAGTTTACGATCTAAAATCTGCTTTCAATAAAAGATAGGTTAAGAGAACTGACCATGTAGAAGACCCGATGTGTTGCTATCTATTTAAGATCCTTCGTGGATGCTGCAAAACAAATATAAAGAGAAAAAACAACAACAATTAGCTTAGTCATAATTGACCCTGTTTCTGATATTGATCTTCTTCTATATAATCAAGTTTCAAATATCATGATTGTGCTGATGCATGTTTAAATTTCACACTGCAATACAGAAAAGGCTTTATTTGGACAAAGAGAATGGTATTTCTTCACACCGCGGGACCGTAAGTATCCTAACGGCTCCAGGCCAAACAGGGCTGCTGGTAATGGTTACTGGAAAGCAACAGGTGCAGACAAGCTCGTCTCACCCAAGGGCAGCCTTCGAGCTCTTGGAATCAAGAAGGCATTGGTCTTTTATTCCGGAAAGGCACCCAGGGGAGTCAAGACTGACTGGATCATGCACGAGTACCGCATTGCAGAAAGTAGCCATCCTGTCAACAAGAAAAGGAGCCAGAGGGTAAGAGCACCAAAACTAGTTAGTACTTTTTTTCAGAAAAAACATTTAGTAGATGAATACAGGTCATGCTCATTTGATTAATGATTCATGCAACAGCTAGATGACTGGGTTCTGTGTCGGCTATACAATAAGAAGAATTTTTGGGAGAAGCTGCAGCAGCGGAAGATCGGAACTTCCTTCAGAGAAACTATTCATTTGTTGGAAGTAAATGATGACACTGTATCAGATAGTTTCAGGATTAACGATTCAGACATCGAGAATGATACATACCCTGCTGCAATAGATGATATTTATCAGCGAGAAGCATACCAAAGTCATCTCTGTAATCAAGGAACGACATTGAGAGGCATCAATAGTAGCAGCATACCATCATTTTACCAGCAAAAGAAAGAAGAGAACGACTGGTTTATGGACATGAATCTTGATGACCTACAGGGTACTCTCATAGGAGTTGCATCAGTCCCAAGTCTTGGCATCTCAAATCAGGAGTACTACATCCCAACCTCCAACATGCAGCAGCAGAGCCAAATTTCAGAGCAATATGCCAACCTTTGGAGCTCAACATAGATAGCATTTTGTATTGAAAGCTGGATAACTCAATACTAGGGGAGTATAAGGAGATGGTTGCTCCTAAATTATGCCATTAGTGTATTCTTTTATTCATTGTAATTTATCTCCATTCTATATAAAACATAAGTTGATATATAGAAACTCCTAGCCAGCTTAATTTTTTTTTCTTTGTTTTTCAAAGGTTTGTCAATTGTAGTTGTCTCCGTTCTGTGACAATATAATTTAAGTAAATAAAACATTGTGCAGTGCTGGTGGACTCCGCTACAAATACAGTGAGCTATACTGTGGTTGGTCTAGACTATCTTGCTAACTCTAATTGGGTATTCAGTAATACAGTTAGAAAGAAATGTTATGTTGTATGAACATACATGTCAGATAGGTCGAAGTTACATATCTTTAATGCAGACTTGAATAACCAAAGTATCATCGTTGCAGAAGCCAAGCTTGATCGAGAATGCTGGAATATAAACAATTGACAAGCAGATATTCCAATTCTATGAATACAAGATTCAACAAATGAAGATGACATTAAGCTTATTATTTTAATAGGAGAATAAAAATCCAGTCCATCAAATCTAAAATGAAGTCGTTCTTTTATTAAAGCATCTACCTTAATTGAGAATGTTGACAGAAAGACAATGTAGAATGTTTACCTTTTCTCAACGATTTTGTGTGTGTTCAATCATATGCTACATGTGGAACCAATTAACCAGTGATTTTTTCTATCAGTAAGTGCTAGCAAAGAAAATCTGCGTACTAGCATAGTTTCTTGAGTGCTAGCAAAGGCTATACCAGCGGGAAAAGAAGTAACTGCTCAAAGAGAATTTTTGCTGGTTCCAGAGACATTTCATTTCTCCAAAGATGCTATACAAGTGGGAACAGATTTAACTGCTGGAAAAACGGGTTGGGCTGGACTGAAATTACGAAGTCAAAGATAATCCAACTACTTGCAGAGGGAGGTCTCATCTGGAAACAACCTTTCCTGTAGCTTGCCACTCAAAAGTGAGAGACTTAGTCACTTACAGGAGCTTTCTACTTATATGGGTCAGGGATATAGGACGCAACCAAGTATATTCACATTCACTTGTGCTCACAGGGGATACTTTCAGATATAAACTGAAGACTCAACCAAGATTTATTTTCAAATTCTTTATTGGGTTGTGTGTTTTAACCTTTATTTATTTTGATCAAATTGTCCATATGAGTAATTTTAATCTTTAGCTCATAAATGGTGCAGTCAAAAGTTGGCATTACTACATGCTTCAGCTACCTTTTTCTATCTACCCCTCTGAGAAACTTTAGAAAAATAGCCATCACGTCACAGTTTAATTGGCAATCTCTGCAGCAGCGAGATATGAGCTCAAGTCCTGATAAATCCTAGATAACTGTAGGATTGGTTCATTCTTATCTTAACAGATGTCAGTCTCTTGATTCACAACATGCAAATAGGCTACCACTTCTCTTAGCATCGTTTAAAGTATCAGAAAGGTATACTAAGTTTCTATGGAACAAGCTACGATCAGCAGAAAACCTGTGGCATTCAAGATGAGATATGATATAACAACTTTAAATCTTCAACAATTTCCATGGTTTCCCTTGTAATCCTAGTTATTTACCAGAAACGTTCCACTAAAAGTGATTATGCATATAGATGCAGCAAACATGAGCAATGGAAGTTTATCGACTCTCACATGCTAGTTCACTACAAAGATTTCGGAAAAGCTCATGGTTTATGCTCCATAAACGCTGTAGGAAACTAACAACAATAACAAACTAAGCATTTATCCCACTTGAGGGGGGTTGGCTACATGAATCTGTTTTTTTCATTCCGTTCGATTAATCAGATTCAGTGAAAGATCTACTTCTTCTCCACCACCCTAGGCTAAGTTAATATTAGTCTATAGCTTTTTCTCCAGAACTGTTCTAATAAAATCGCATCACTTTTACGTATTGCAGCATCTTTAGGCGTGCGCAAGACAGGTCCGAACCACTTAAACGTACATTTTTAAACTTGTCCTTGATCGGTGAGACAGCTGCTTATTGATGTATATTCTTTTTTTGTATTTTGCTCATTTAGTATAATCACGCATCCATCTTAGCATCCTCAATTTCATTACGTTTATCTTATGAGCATATTATCTTTAATAGCACACTTAGTACCATATACATTGCACGCAGAATGACTGTTCTATAAAACTGACTTTTTAGTCTTAAGCAGATTTATGTCAATCTCTAGGAAACTAAACAATACAATAATTATGTACAATAAACATAAACAGAAAAATTCACACAGCACATATTAAATCCAAAATGCTGATATGAGTCATACATAAAAAGGTGAAAGATGCTGACCAGCACAAATAGACCCTTTGATTTCTTTCCATTCCTTCAAACTGGCAGAATGGATTGTTTTACCAAGTTCTTGTACAATTAGGAACTCCTTGTGTTCATCTGATGAAATTCCTGGAAAGTCTTGCACTTGCTCTCTTGAATTGGGAAGTTTTAGATATTCATATCACATCTTGATAAACAAAGTGTAATTCTTAGTTGCATTCTGAAGGCTTTTGATCACTTAATTTCTGCCTTTTCTGAGATTGCCTTGCCCGAAAACCAAGCTTGTATCATCTCATCAGTCCTTGGTTCTGGTTCAAAACCTTTAACCTTCATTTCCTCATAGTATTTCGCAGCCTCCTCTAGTTTGCCATTTAGAAAAAGGCCATGTATGAAGACAATGTATGCACTTCTATCAGGACCTATCCCATTCTCCTTCATCTCTTCCCACAACTTTGAAACATTCACATGCTGCCTCCACCTTGATAATTTCCTTATTAGCATGATATAAGTGTCAGCCACAGGACTACACCCTCTCATCTTCATTCGGTTCAAAAGGTCAAAGACCTCGTCAGCATTCCTAGACACATCAAAGAAGGAATGGTATGTCCTTATGGAAGGTACAAACCCCCTCTCCCTCATTCCATCGAAGACCAACCATGCCTCATCAAGTTTCCCTGCCTTGCATAGAGGCCTTATCAGAGAATTAAAAGTGACAGCATTGGGAGCAATGCCCTTCTCCTCCATTGTCTTCACAAGGTTCTTTGCATTATCCATGCATTTCCCTTTTGCCAGAGCATACACGACTGCATTGTAGACCTTTCTGTCGGGTTCAATTCCAGACTCTTTCATCTCGTTATAAAGCTTCAAGACATCATTCAAGTTACGGGCTTTGGAGTAGCATGATATCATGCACCCGTAGCTGATTACGTCCTTCACGATGCCTCTTTTATCCATTTCAACCCAAAACCTTTTTGCGTCACGAACACGGACCAAGACATTGCACCATCCATTCAGCACAATGTTGAAGGTCTTTGTCTCAAAGGGGTGCGTCTTCTCATTGCACATCAACAGGTGCTCAGCATCTTCAACATTCTTATACCTGCAAAGCGCTCCAAGCAACGATTGAAACTCTTCGATGCCAACAGAAAATCCAAAATTTTTGTAAGAATAGAATGTATTGATTGCTCTGGCAACATCATGGATTGCTGCGTATCTGCGGATGAGAATTAGAAGTGTCTGGGGTTTAAGAAGACCGCGGCACCGCATATCAGCTACAAGGGCCCACGCGGTATCGAAACGGCGAGCCCGGCCAAGGGCAGCAAGCATAGAGTGGTAAGAACTGACATCGTGTTCATAGCCCGGCTGATCACCAGCCCATAGGAAGAACGTATAGGCGGCAGCCCAGTCGTGCCGCAGCCGTTGAAGAGCTGCATCTACAAGCTCAGTCCTTGGGATCACCCCACAGCTGTGCAGCAAACGCTTCGCTTCTGCAGGTTCGACATGAAAATTTGTGAGGCAAGAGAACACAATCTCCAAGTCTCGAACAACCTCCCGGTTACTGTGAATTGAGCTACATTCCTCTTCTTCACCATCTGTGCCAGGATCATCACTGACATTATCAATTACGTCATCAGGAGTGGTACGTTTGTTGGGAAGTTCGGATTGAGAAAGAGAAGAGAAACGGCTAGAGTACAACTGCGATTGGAGAGACGGGGTTAAGGTGTTCGATGAAATGCCTGAGAGAGCTTGACGCAATAATAACGGATTGCAAATAGGTTTCGAGAGTTGCCTGGACATTGATAGAGCGAGATTGTTGGAGAATAGAATGGAGTTGATGGTGCAGAGATTTTTTAGTTTCAAAATTTTCCATCTCATTATTGAATTGAATTGAATTGAATTGAGTTGAGTTGAGTTGAATTGAATGAACAGGAGAGACTACACACAGTTCTTCATTCTATTTCTTTCATAGCTTCCATCCAGGAGAGAACAGCATGAAAGTGTAAACAGGCTTAGGTGCATGGAGAATTGAAGCCCATATTTGTATTTGGGCCTTTATGTCTCTCTCCTCTCTCCTATCCGTGCTCGTGTCTAACGGGTCTTCCAGTTCCATGATCCAAGCCAATTGAATTTGCCAGATTCCTGATTCAAAGCTCTTGTCAATCGCAATCGAATTTTCAGACAGTTGGCTATAGCACGAGCGAGGATAAGATTACTGCTGCGGTCTTAGAGAAGATAATGAGCAACGTTCGATCTGGGTAAACAGCAACTCAATGCTTTTTTTTTTTTTTGCATTTTCACCTGATTTTAGCTTAGTAGCGATTTTTATTTTGTCAATGCATCAACGAGTCAACTTGGCGCTGGAGTTTTAGTAATTTGTATGTGACAATTTACTTTTTTTTTTTTTTTTTTTTTTTTTTTTTGTGGTTATTTTAGAAGTGTGCTATGAAAGAGATGACTAGATTAGAATTGTATGTTTAGTGTATTCTGAACTATGTGAATAAGAATTTGGATGAATCTGTTTTTTACGACTGTATGGTAATGAATTCGCGTGTTAAATTACTCGCTTGTGTTAGAGAGGTGTGGAATGAATTATGTTGTTTTTAGAAAGAAATGCAAGTAAGATAATGCACTTGTTAGAATTTCAAGTATGCTAATTAGCCACATTTTTTGTATTAGTTCCACATAGTCCAGGCCTAATTATGGGGTTTTTATTTGTTGCGCCTTTTCCTATCCTGCAGCTTGGCTAGTACACTCACTTCATTTGCATCAGAAAATCTAGCAATGGTTCTTCTTTCAGGTCTGAACTTATAAACTTGTATAACTTCACTGATTATTGTCATTACAATTTCCCAACAAATAGCGAAGGAGTATTGTCTTTAATGGATTATTACCAAAGAAAATTATTTAATTTGTCTGGCTTTGTATCTTCAAGTTATTATTTTCTTAGAATTTGAGTGTTGTTTATTTCTTCCTGTCACTGATTTGGGAACTCTGCTTTTGTGATCATGTGACCAAGCATTCCTTCGAGTTTTTCACATGTTTCTATGAAAATTCCGTCCAACTAAATTGTCACATGATGACTAAAACAGTTTTTATTTTGGACGATAACATTCTAATTATGGTCAGCTAGAATATAGGATACATTAATTAAGAGTTAGGATGAGGAGATGCGGTTCAGAGGGCAGCAATAGTATATCCGTAAGCATGCGTTCTTGGTTATCTGAAGTTGCTGTTGCTTGGGTTGGCTCAGGAAATCTGTAGTTTCGTTTCTGTTGATGTCACTGTGGATGCGGATGGTAAGCTGACAGCTAGCGACTTACAAGATGTGGACTTTATAGGAACATGCCTACAAGTGTAGGCATTAGAGAATTAGTGTTGTTTTGATTTTTAATGAAGGACACTGGTTCCAGCATTCCAATAAGGGATAAGACCCATAAAATTTCACTATTACGAGACTGATACTTTGATCATCTTATAGTGATGTTCCTAGTCTTACCAATATTTCAATGGGCTTGATTTACCTGGGGTAGATATTTCTGCACCACTACAGTTTAAGATTCTTTGATCAAAACAAGTTCTTGTGATTTTATGACCGAGGGATTATGATGGGCGGCATTGCTCACCTGTTTTTCAATATTGTAGTAGCATCTTCTTTCATGTTTTTCTAGTTGCCTCAAATTGTCGTCGAAGGTGTACATTTGCGCTAACAAGGCATTGCTATCAATAAGAAGACAACAAAAAAGATGTCAAATTGACCAACAACTAAAGCTAGACCTAAAATAACGAATGCAAAAACAAATGGTTCAAGAAAACTATTAAAAGTAAAAACAAAAAGTGCATATCCACCAAATGATAGTATAAAAAGCACATATAAAAGGTTCATGCTACAATCTTGCTGATGGAACAAGGAAACTATAAATACAACATAAGATGTAAATCTTCAAGCAAAAATCTTACACCATTGAAGTCCTTCACATTCAACTATTACCTTTTTTAGTGTCCGACAAACTTCAGAAAATCCGCCAGGGGCAATTTTTGTTGTTGAAGAAAGCTTTGTAAGCTCAGCAACAGCATCCCTTCTTCTTTCAGACCATTTGGTAGCTTTCTGTAAGAACATAACAATATGTGTCTAATAAAAAAGTACAGGTTTGCCAACACTTTAAGATGTCAAACTACTTAATAAGATAGAGGAAAATAGTAACCACATGAGATGACATGAAGCAGTACTAACCACTCCTTCCCAAAATCCTGCTTCCTCCAAAGGAGAGAAAATATCAACAGGATCCAAAAGGTCATAATCATCTATTTCCAGTGGAACTGCAACCAAAAGCATGTAGAAAATAGTTTAGTCATACATTATGAATCTTTGAATGAAGCAATATATAGAAGAAGGCATTTGAAGAATGCAATGAACTAAACAAACGAGTTACTGGGTACTCTACGCACTTATTATTCTCACCATCAGCAGCCATTTCCTCAAACCACTTGTTCCTACAACATCTCGAGCAGTTTCTTGTTCCGGTTCCTTGTCTTGTTCAGATCTAACACAGGCAGATATCTTAAGTTAAAGTTGAGTGGTATCTCAGGTAAACAACATAACACTACAAACAAACACCATACAAACAGCCTATATCAACAAAAATTGGAAAAGGGGAAGACTCAACAAAGAATTCTTAACTTTTGATGATCACGAAGTCACTCATATCAAGCTTCTTTAGTAAACTAACTGTTTGACAAGCCTTAATGCACTGCGAATAACCAGGAAAACTGACAACCCTAAAAACTAACTGGGCATGTCCAAAAAAAATAAAATGGATTGCCTATTACATATGGCCCAACACAACATTATCTTCATAAAAAAATAAAAGCCTAATGACTAGTTAGTTGCACGTATAACATACATCTTCTTGTGTATTCTACCTAGCACAGATACAAAGCTTAGATTTGCTATTTCTGAAGTTAAGAGTGTCTAATGATAACAAGTTTGCATAAATACATTAAGATGATAGCAGGAGGAGAGATTACTGGGCACCTTTTAGTACCTAAATGAGAAATAGAAGATCAACTCTGAAAATAAAATTATATGACAAGAGTCAAATATGTATAAGAAATTGAGAAGCCAATGATAAATGCAAAACAATTAAAAAGCACATGCATTCAACTTTTTTTTCAGTACCTTATTTTGCGTGTTGGTTTGGCGGTTCCTGTAACAGTGGCAAGCCCTGCTCAAGCTCTTTTTTCTTGAGGGGCAATAAAGAAGAAATTAGTACACCAACATACAGCATGACTTTACCATATCATACTTACGAAGAGCTCACATAGCATCATGCATCTTCTCAAAAAGAATAGATTTAACTGGTTCTTTTCCAGTCCAACAACAAAGTTCCAGCATCAACCCTTTTGACGATATACGAACATTTGATCTTGGTGATCAAGCAGTTCAGGAAGCACTTTTAGAATTTTCTTCAGAGGGATTACTTTTGCTCCAAACTCACTTCACATTAAAATTAATAGTGCTAGTTATCTTTGAGTTTTAAATGAATAAAATGTTGTCATAATTGTCGTTGTGGTTTGATGCGGAAAGACAGAAAAAAAACCTGAGAGCTTGAAACATCAGGTCAATAGCTGGAACAACTGCTTTTTCAACTTTGTTTTTTTATGGCTTTCTCCATAGCTTCCTGAAGTGCAAGCGTACCTTGAGTCAAAGACAAGCTATCTCCAAAGCAAGCAAAAGGATAATCCACAAATCAATTGCATAATACAAAAAAATATAGCTTCCCGGTTCCTACTCAAAAGAGATATTCACCGCCAAACCATACTTCTACAGAAGTTTGTCTTCAAATGCCATAAATAGAAAAACTAATAAATTGCTAAATATTGTTGAAGTGCAATATTTGAATGGAAGAAAATGTGGACACCTGCAAATTAGAAGTGCAATAACAAAAACATTCAGCACTCAATAAAATCCTACCTAATAAGGCATATGATGCAGTAATCCAGGACACAACACTACATACACATTAGAATTGAATCAATAAGGCAAAGGTCCTACAAGCATGGACACTTCCAGCAAGGTGCTATGTCCATGTCAGACAGGTATATCTTTTGCCTGTTGTGAGCAACTTGCATCATCCTTTGAAATTTTATGTGCTGCATTTTTGTCTTACTACTATGCTGGGCTTTGTGGTAAGAGGGATTATCAAACATATCTATGTATGTACATTCATGTACACCATTTGTATATACATAGATCATTAATTATACAGAGGTACACACCCATATGCACATTCATAAATTTCCCAAAAAAGTATAATACAGCGCGCAGAAAATATACGTCTATTTACACATAAAGCAATGTGATTGAAATTAACCAAAAGCATTCAGATTAAACAGGAATCATTAATTGGGATCACTAGATCAACTTAACACCATCAATGGCACTGAACAGACAAATTATTTTTAGTACGTTTACCAGGTTGAATTGCTTGAAGTTTAAACTGCCTATCTTTTTTATTTCGTGAAATTAATATATATGAGAGCAGCAATTCGAAACAGCATGCAGGTTATCACCAATTCATTACTGTACTCTTACCATATTCAAAACAGCACTCAAGTAAAAGCACCACAGATAACAACATACAGTAAGTTCTGTGATCGCCTCATATGCATACAATGATACTTCTTACCTATAATTCAAGGTGAAGAAGAGCTATGGTGCGTATCCAAAAATTAATGAGCAATTAAAATGAGATTAACCATAAATACGATGTTGAAAGATTCCTATAAGCATGCCCTTTCATTAGTAAGAGATCAATTCTGTAACCTGATTTAGACTGTGGAATTCAGCAGGTAGAAGGCATGCAGAATAATCAAATCTAATATCCGATACAAATTTGTAATAGTTGGGTAGACTTTGGAGTAAACTGAAAATTGCCACCATCGAGTGTATACCAGA
The DNA here is from genome assembly GCA_019914995.1 of Acanthochlamys bracteata. Lineage (NCBI taxonomy): Eukaryota > Viridiplantae > Streptophyta > Magnoliopsida > Pandanales > Velloziaceae > Acanthochlamys > Acanthochlamys bracteata. Next base: position 3,856,996 of record CM034140.1, on the reverse strand, counting down.
ACAATCAACTAGGACACTATCCCGCCATATCTGAAGAATAGAAACCTACCACAAGCACACTTGCTTTAACATGGCATGCGAAAGAGTACATTAAATAGCATATTTCGGTAGAAAATGTGTTCATGCTGTCATTAGCTTCATCTACTAGAGCTTACTAATAAATACTGCTATCTTAGTTTTGGAATTGTCAATGTAAAACTCTGTCATTGAGTCAACATTCTATAATTGAAACTCAAACTCTAGAAGTTCTATTAAGATGACATCAACAACAACTCAACACTATGAAACTAGGACTTCGCCACATGAGTTATCAATCATTTTGCTCAAGGAACATCTTCAGCTAGATTTCCAGAAACAGCATCCTTTTGAAGTTTCCAAATCCCAACTAATTTTAAGGGGTTTTCTTATCTCTTTCAACATGTGGCCTTTACATCAACTCACCTACATAAAAACTAACAAATCTCCATTATGTGTTAGAAACGTCTTAAACACAGTTCACTCCTTTTGTTCGCAATTTTAAATTAAACTTCACCCACTCAAACTTACTTTTATAATCTTGAATGCCCGTTCATCAACCTTAACTTTCTCTTGCCTCCTACAACCATCTCTATTCTTTCACGCAGCTTGTTCTTCTTCTTACATGTCTGCTTATCCAAATTAACACTCATCAGTGCTGCAAGCCTTCTTTATTCTTCAGCACTACATTCTAGCAACATGAGCTGATAGATGCAACACTAATTATACTCATTTCCAATTTTTATACTAGTACGACATCCTTACCAATCCTCATCTCTTTCCAAAATTAAAAAAAAACTATATAGAAACAGTAACCAATATCCGGACTGGCCTTCAAAACCCATTCACTTGTTTTGTTAACTAATTTTCCGCAGCTCTTCTTTTGATTTGCTTATAATAATCATGCCATCCACACTCTCCATTCAGGAATGTTGTGGCATCAAAGTTACCAGGCACATTGCTTGCTCCAACCATGATGTTCCTATCTAACCTCTCAATATCGTAAAGCAACTATCTCTTGAAAAGCTCTTCTAGAATTTTCACTCACAATCCAGTACAAAAGAATTGGGGAAAAAGATAAAAAGATACTGAGCAAGTCTAAGGAAACCTTTCAGATTATTTTAAGAAGCTTGATGTCACAGTAAAGAGCTACTTAACAAACTGAAGTACGTTGTGAGCTTCCAAGATATAGAATCAATTTATAAAACAATGATATGAGAGAATTAAGCATTCCAATTATGTCGTGCAGATGAAATGCATAGACAAGAAGCTGCCAGAACAAGCAAACTAAGCAGCAGCATCACTTCTATGTAGATGGAACCAATATCAATTATACATACCAGGAATGCATCAGTCGCTTCCAACTCAACCCATAGTAGGAATGCCATTTGCGTCTTCTGTCTTCGGCCTTCCAGTGAGTGACTTTGCCACAATCGCATCACAGACCTCTTTAGCAAACCTACACCGCCAATAAGAAAAGCATAATTAACTTTAGAAAACAAAGAAAATGAGAATTTCGCAAACATTTCAAACTCAGTTCAGCAGCAAAGAAACTCCCACCTGCCCGCATCGCATCAGCAGCTAGGAGGTAACAATCAAAGCATCAAGGGCCTTCTCCTAAACAGGAGCCGTAGAATCCGCAACTGTCTTCTTCAACAACGGCCCTACAATTACCAAAAGAACCAGTCAGATCCAGTGTTACAGCAAGAATCTAGGCAAAAGATTGAACCAACTTCGTACCCAAATCTCGTATCCGTGCATCTTTAGGATCACTAATTGAATCAAACAGCTCGGCCAGATCGATGTTAGCGTCGTTCCTAACCTTCCAGTTCTTATGCAGCAGCCTTTCTTCCCATGGAAGCTTCTTTGCTTCTTTCAACAACTTCTCATTTTCCGTCGCCATAATCTGCTTTGAATGCTGATCCCTAGACAGTGCTTGACGGTGGAATTGGTTGGTTTGCAGGCGTTATCCGATCACTTCGCCGGCGAAGAAAGAGAGACATTTGATTTGTTAGAGAGAGAAACGAAATGATAGGGGAGAGAGAGAGAGAGAAAGAGGGGTTCGTTGTTGGCCGGCGATGGCTCGTGCAAGAGCGATGACGGCGTTTTCATTTTTTTGTTCTTTTTTTGATTGGTTTGTTATTTATAGGATCCGTTGGCTTAAAATGTAAAGTTCTTATAATAAAAATTTCTTTGCCATATGAAAAGAATGAAAAATTTTTTAGGATCCGTTGTTGATTGGTTGGTTAAAAAATGTGAATTCTAAGAATGAAAAAAACACTCTTTAAAAAATTTTGAGTAGATATATGAAATAGTAATTTGTAGATTTTGCCATTTCTTTCGTTTTTCTCTTCTTTCTCAATATTCTCTATTGTCTTTCTTCAAAAGTTCTAAAATTTTCTCTGCCCTCTCTATTTTAAGTTTTTAACCGCTAGTGTTTCTCGATTTTCTCTAATTTGTTCATACAAATTTAAAGCTATTAAAAATGTTAAAATTAAATTATTGATGCTAGTCAATTTAAAATGTCAGAATAACTTTATCAGAAACTATAAACATATTTCAATATTTATCTGACGCATCTAATGATACAATATCAACATTTAAAAAATTTCCTCTCAATCTATTTTTAGTATTTAATTTACAAGATATTAATGATTTTGCTACTATTTTAAATTTAAACGGTATCAACTCTTTTAATACTATTTAATAGATCTAATACTTTTTATAGATTATGTCCAATTAATATTTAATTAAACTTCACGGAAATCTTATTTAAAAATAATTAAGAATATAAATAAATTGTTTTAGTCAATGATAAAGACTTATAGAAAGTGTTTATGAGAATCAAAATTAAAATTATTAAACAATTCTCTTCTCTAACATATACATATATATTGACCATATACCTTAGTAAATAAGTCAATTTCTAATATAATTAAACTACTAATAAGGAAAGTCCTAATAAGATGTTGTCTCAGCCAACACTTTTTCTAAAATTAGTATAAAAATATTATTAATGTCCAATTTGTTCAGATGCAAGATTTTATTTTGAAATTGTTTTTGTTATCAAATTTACTAATTATGTATCTGAAGATACGAATAGTAACTCAAATAATATTGATTCTTATTATTTTATGTGACTAAAATTATCACGAATAAAAGTAAATTTTGATGTAAAGTGTCTATATGTTTTGATATATATTAGATTGTTATAGTTTAAGAATGGTCTTGTGATATGTATACAAATCTTATTCATAGATTCTCATATCTCACTAAAACTTCAGTTTGCATTCTGTAAACCTGTAGACAATTGACTTACCTGATGGCTAATGGAATCAAATCTTGGAAGACTTTGAAACTCCAAATAGGGTGTAAACTGTAGCAGTATCTTTGGCTCCCAGCGAATGAGAGATTCTAAAAAAATAATATTCTCAATTTTTCAATTTATATTTTTTAATAAACTTTTTACAATCTTTTATAAAATTTATTTACAAATTTTAAAAATATAAATAAAATTTTAAAATAAAAAATAAAACTTATTTTTAAAATATAATAAAAATATTTTTATTTTAAAAAATTACTTTTTAAAATATTTCCAAACAAGCACTCCCGCATAGCAAGCCCAAGAAGAGTCTCAAGCCCAAAACATCCCTGCCTGTATTAAAGAGTAGTAGCTGGTCTATATAGTTTTTTAAGCTTAGTACAATCCGTAATTTCATTCAATGTCAAGGGCTATATATTACGCTTTAGATAATAATGGATTTATCGCGCGCGAACGAAAGAATCACTCACTGATTTTCCTCGTTCTCCTCGGCTCATTCTCATCAGAATTTAGAGATGTCTCAAATCTTCTTTTCTTCTAATAAATTCGTAATCGCTGATGTCAGGAGAATATTCAATTCTTCCTATCGTTTTTTTAATTCGAATCACTGTAAGAAAAATTGTAGTTGGAGGTTGAACAGAGGTCTAGATTCATGGCGGAAACAACAAGTGTTTGCTGTACAGTGCTCAAAACTTTCAGAAAAAATGAAGGAAAGCAGGAACAAGGACGAGGTAATACGGTTGTGTTTTTAAATCATTTTACTTTTATTAGAAATGAAAGTGATTGATTGGTTGAACTGGAGTTTCGGTTTGTTTATGTATTATGATATTATCAGTGTTTAGATACGAAAGGTCCGCAGATACTGCGTCGCTGGGATGTCCCCTGGGACTGGAAGACGACTGTGTATGTTATGATGCCCTACTTAATGAGGTACTTGTTTTTAAAAGAAATAGCTAAGTATATTGTTGGAGTTACATATTAAATTAACATTCATTTTTTTGACTCATCTTTTTAGTGTTACATGTCAAGAAGTAATTGCACTTTTGATCCAAGAAACTGCAATAAAGTCGTTATTTTTAAGGAACAACTTAAGTGGAATAAAATGCAAATGATTGTGCTGCGAATGATCATGCGTAAACGTGTCTGTGGTTAAAGAGAAATGCTATGCCAACCGATAACTGGATTAATGATATTTTATTGCATTTTTCTCATGTATGGTGAATGTCTTGGCATTCTTGGAAAGGATATTGGTATATATTGTTGGCAGACCAGTCGGTTCCTGTAGTACACCTCTTAATACCAAAGCTTGTAGAGAGATTGAAACACTATGATCATAGATCTGACAGGAAAATTTTTGTAGAGTAAAAAGAAAACTGCCATGCTATTCAAGAACAATGTTTTTGAAAGTTCCCTCAATCATTCTCATGAGTTTATCATTACCTTAAAACAATAGAAATTTTCCGGGTCCTGATTAAGCACTGTGAGTAGTGGTCAGATCAATCAACTAAATCAGACATAAAATATAAGATTAAAGATTGTTTTTTTAGTAAGCAACCGGTGCCTGGGTAGCAATGAAATAAGGTAGAACATTTTGTAACTGTGGTTAGACTCAGTTGAATTGTTAGTTAATGCTTGCGTTTTAGTTGTGTTCATGTTTATGGAGAATATAAAACTGTTTTCAGCATTGCTTTTGCAGGAATCACAGGACCAATGAAACAGTCTAGCTCTTCAGGAACCTACTCCTTGAGTGTGCTGTCTGAGCTACAAAATATTGATGAAGCTGCCATGCGGATGCTTGTAGACCAATTGTATGTCAGGAGAACTGGACTTTCTTGAAATTTCTTGTTGTAGCGCCTCCAACTTAAGGATTTTTTGTTTTGTTTTGTTTTGTTTTGTTTTGTGTTTGTTGATCCTTCACAGTCTGAAATCATTTGTGAAGCTTTCGATCCTATACTTCTTTGTCAGCCAGCATCAACCATTTCAAGAGGACATACTGACAATCAGTAGGTGCATCGGCCTTCTGTTTTGTGATTGTATATAGTTTTCCTAATGGGTAAATGTTGCTCGTTCTCTATTCATAATTTGATTGTGTGCATATGCGTGTATTCTGAGATATATTTGATTGAGCATGTTTATTCTCACAATTCCTTGATTTTTTGAATTATTCCTGCTCATAGTTGTATGATTTTGTACAGGACTAGCACAACCTTTCAGTCCTCAAAGTGGTTTTCTTTTGTGGGCTGGTGGAGGCTTAGTAGTTGCTTCTTCCTTTGCTTTCCTGCTTAATTGCCTAACATCAGGTCTTAATGTCGAACAAGTGCCTAATCAGGTCAATTCACTGTCTCATTGCAAAGCTCTGTACTTAAACAATGGATGTAGTAATAATCTACTATCTCGATTCAAATACATGTTGAAGCTTGTCACAAATGCCAATCTCTGCAAAAGCTTTCTTGTCTTACTTCATAGTTCGTTTCCTATATTGTTTCAGTTAGCTTTGAGGTTATTACCTTAAAGGCTTCTATTGCATGCTCATGTTTGATTGCTCAGTTTTGATTCATTTTGTGTGATTTTCAAGTGCCCTCCCTTAAGTTGCCTTGACGTGCAGAATTATTTTCCTTTTATTGTAGGCAGAGTCGTTGGTGCGTCTGTTGCCTTTAATTGGCTCATCCAGTGTCAGGTATTGTAATCTGTTTGTGAATATGACATAAACTGTGGTATCTGTGAGATTAACTGGAGTGATGGTAATGATTGGAACAGTACTGCTTGCGTACTTGCTATCACGGGAATCTTTGCTCCCATATGTGAAGAAACAATATACCGAGGTTTCTTGTTTCCATCCTTGATGAAATGGTAAACCTTTCTCCATGTTAATAACTACATATGATGTTTATGATTGTGGAGAAATAAGATTTTGCTCATTTAGCAGGTTTCCTTTACCTGTGTCCATAGCTTTAAGTTCTGCAGTTTTCACTTTGGCACACCAATCTTCTGGAAAATCGCTGTGTATCTTCATTTTTGGTGTTGATCCATCTCAGTGATCTTGATTCAGCCTTCATTGACTCTAAAGTCTGAAACCTATCTTGACTTATCATAATTTTTTTCTCCATACTTACAGGAACTGTGTTAGGTTTAGTTTACGCTCAGACACGTAATCTCCTTGCTCCAATTGTGATGCATTCACTGTGGAACGTTGGTGTTATCCTGTTTCTGACTGTTCTTCAAGTAAGCAACTATTACATTGATTTTCTCTATAGTTAAATATCCTGATGTCCAGTATGGTCTTCCTATCACCTTGGTGGTGTCCTATGACTATAATAATTATGAATTGGTGAATGTGCTCACACATCAATATAATTATGACTTCACTTAGAACAAATTCAATACTTTTTTCATAAGATTCCACTAACAAATTGTCACTATTCATCATTTTTCCTTGAATGACAAGCAGATGCAAGGTTTTGAAATTCATAACTTTATCCTTTGAGCTATTCTGGAGTAAACTACAAGCAGCCAGGCCCAATGTGCTCAACTTTTGTTTCAGGTTAGTACTGTTGTCAGTTGTTCTACTGCAATTACTTTAAGTTGGTCTATCCACCATGTTGCCCTTTACTTTATCTCTTATGCTTTTTCAGGCTTTAACAAAACCTACAATCTCCAAGATTTCATACATGCTTTTGCCCCAAATCTGCAGTATGGCACAATATGCTGCACAAAAATGGTGTATAGCTTTTCGACCATTGATAATTTAATTACAATTTGAGCGCAATATATGGAATGCGTAAAAGGTCTATGGGTTGCAGAAGTTGTCACAAGTTATCAGAACTGAGCCTGTTATTTATAAAATTTGCATTGGCCTATGATGCCACCTTAGTCGCATGAAATTCTCACCTCCTTTGAATTAGGAAACAAGGACGAAGCAAAGGAAATGCCACTATAATATCATGAAGGGTAAAACAATATTACCTTTCTTGCTTGCAGGCATTCAGTATCCTTAATTTTAAGAGATACAAAATTTTATTTACTGGTTCGAGCTTGATTTGATGCTAGAAGGACTTCCAAAAGCTTCTGGTACTGGGGGAAATGCTTCTCTTAAGGAGGAGAACTGTTCATTATGAATGGATAATTTGAGAAATCTTCAAGCCAAGCACAAATTGAGGGGTATCTCATCTCATCAATCAGTGTCAATTCCGTGATCTCCTAGTGCACTTTTGGGGCATTGGCAAGCCAGCCAAGTGATAAATCTATAAATCCAATTGCTTCTGACCAAAGAACTCCCATCTAAGCTCTTTCTCTAACATATATGAATTCGCTATTGCGGAGGCATATTCTTGGTCTCCTCCTTTCCTTCTGATAAAGCGAGATTCTTTTAACTGGCTGGCTTAAGGCTAGTGGTGATGAAATGCGGTTGTTTGTGAATTTCACAAATCTGAGTCTTCAATCTATGCAAGTTTATCGAATGTCTCTGAACAGATTTGAGTTTATGCAAGTTAGTGCTATGCTTTGTGTGCTTTTCCTAGGTAATTTCTTTCTCCAGCTTTACCTGAAATTTATGAAATTTTTAAGTAGCCATTTCCAGGTAAGTTGAACGCAATCTACATCCGTTTGAGCAACTTAAAAGGACAAACACTTTTATTTTCTGTCTTTTTTCTGCTTCAGAAGTTTTGCAAGTGCAAACCGTTATAAATGGTTCATCTTGTTCTTAACAAGGACTCGAGATGAATCGGAGCACCAATGAGAACTATTATCGAAGTTAAATTAAACACATATATGAAACCTATCAGCACATCAATTATCAGCTATGAACGATGGGGAGAAGCACGCTGTAGCCCTTCCATAAGGATCTTTGGGAAACAAAGGACTAGGCCATTTGTTTAATTACGTTCCAACTTTTCAATTTAAAAGAAATTTTCTATAAGTTTAAAAAAAATTTTGTAAAATTTAGAAAACATGAGCCAATTCTAAATTATAGAATATGTAGGCTTTTTTTTTTTTAATTTAAAATAATGACAAGCTCTTATTTAAAAATGTTTTTAAAAAAATTATTTTTAAGGCTATAAGTTTTCAACAACTCCGAACAAGCCTTCGTCTTCGTACTCCAGGATCACAAATACAGGTGCAAATTCTGACCAAATTAAATGGCTCAAAATTTGGCTTATCTAATTTGTAAACAGTAATAAAATTGAATTGATCTGGGTCGATCTAAAAAGCAATATCGGATCGATATTGTTGGTCCGTCTATCTGATCACTGTTTGCGTTGACTGATCAACAACGATCTATTAAGATCAACCTCTAATGAAAATATATTTAATAATATAAAAATTATTTATTATTTATTTTAATAATAATTTTAAAATTTTTTAATTATTTTTGTATATATTATATAAATTTAAAAAAATAAAATAGATAAACTAATCAAATCGGACCAATCAATCTGGGTGTGAAAAGCAGCCATATCGTCCCAGCCCGATCAATTTATTTGATCTGGTTAGCGGTACATATTTGCATCTCTAATCACAAAAGACTGGGGTATAGGTTTTTGGCTATATACATACAGGTCCATGATAGAGCCAAGCAACTATGTGCAGAGTGCTACAGTGTCTAAAACTTGGTTATCTGACCACGAATCCAACAGCACACATTTGCATGACTAAAGTTTGCAATTTCGGTCTCTATAATACAAACGCATCATTTTACATCTCAAAATGTGCGTGCATTCTATCACTATTATCAACCTAATTTATATGTTAACAACTTAATTATATATTATCGACTTAATTTATACCATTATAAATCATTATATATCATTATAGACCATGCTATAAGGTCTGTATTGGTTTATAATGATAAAAAATGGTAGTTAATAATTTATACTTAGTTTATAATAATCAATAATAATTTATAATTAGTTTTTAATTATGTATAATGGTCTAATAATTTATAATGGTACAAATTAGATTATAAGTATATATATAGTAGGTCGATAATATATGAAGCAGGTTGATACTGTATAATTAAGTTGATAATGTGTGAATTAGGCCGATAATAGTGATAATGGGCTCACTTGTTTTGAGATGTAAAATGACACGTTTGTCTCCATGAATGCTAGAGTTGCAAATTTTAGCTGCGCAAATGCGTGCCTTTGGATCCACAGTTAGATGCATGGCCACGATTTAGGATGCTTTTTTTTTACTTTAAAAGTAAATTTTTTGAAAATGAGTTGTTAAAAATAGTATTGTTGAAAGTAGATTGAACTGTTATATTTTTTTTGTAATTGAAAGTAAGTTAGAAATAAATTCTTATATTTTTTTATATTATTTTATATTTAGAAGTGAATTGTTAAAAAAAAAAAAAAAAAAAGGACTTCTTGATAAAAAGAACACACTCTTAGACACCGCTCATAGTAGCCGCGGTGGCTCTACTCAGAGCTTTTGTCATGATTTTTGCAAAATTTACAAATATGAACGTTAAGATTCTTCTTGCGGTGCTCACAAGAACTGTTTGCATGGAAAAATGTGACCTAACAAAAAATGTCATGAATATATGTGTGAGCTTGAATTTGTCATGAATTTATTTTAAATTTTTTAATTGGTTTGGAAAATTCGAGCTTTAAATTAAAGACCAGAACCTAGGTTTACCTAGGTTCAGTTGTAGATTTCCCTTTGTTATGAAGTACAGTGGCGTATTCGGGCAAAAACATGCTCCTTTGAGCCCAATTCTGAATCAATAATCAGCCATGGCCAGCAAGAACAGACTTTGAAGCTGTAGCTCTTGCTAAAAAAGCAAAGGCATTGCTGCCTGGTCTGTAGATAGGACAAAAACTCTTGGAAGAGTTTTGGCAACAAAGAAAATATTAACACAAACAGGAAGCCCATGGCAAGAATACACAGAGATCACCATTATCATGCAGGTCTACACATGCACGGACTTCTCTACCCTGTGACGTTTATATTCCAAGGGGCGAGCGCTTGACAACATTACAACGAACATCATCAAGTCAGGTTCACAACACACACGAAGTTCATCTACCATGTGACATTTACATTCTGGACAGCAAACACTTCACAACAATGCAATAAATATTACCATCATTCACGTAGAGTAAGTTCGCATGTTACATTTACATCACAAGATCATACTCACCACCCACGATTTCTGGGAAGCAAGCACAGGTTTAGTCATGCCCTATAAATTCAAAAGAATTTGAAAAACAAAGCAGAACATAGCAATTACATCCATTTTCAATTCAATGATACTTTCGTAGATTAAACAATCAGTTTGACACCCTACAAAATTGCGAAAAACAAATGGAAATGAATATAAATTAAGGTAGAACTATGTCCCAGTAGTTTAACCACAATAAAAAGAACAAATTGAAGTTGCCCCCAAAATATAACATCTAATTCCATAAATAATGACAATCTTTCTCATAAAAGCATAGTGATAACCACCCTCATTTAACTGACACTGCTAATCCTAGACTCTCATAAACATAAGCAAGATTACCAAAGATCCACCAACTTTCAGGATCACATAAAGTCATAGTCATCCGCAACGTCATCATAAGCTCCAGGAATCATATCATCATCAGGTCTATCAACATGTAGCTGCTTTTTCTTAGCCCCTGTGGAAGAATAGAAGTAAGTTGAATAAAATAAAGCACAGTTGGACACTGTAAATACAGCTACATAGACTTTCTTACAAAGATCCCCAACTCTCTTACCTTGTTTCTTTTTCCCAGCGTTGGATTCCTTCTCAGCCTTCAGCTTTTCATTCGCGATTGCTGTAACTGAAGAAGCTATGTCTTTTGCATCTGCTGCCTTCAGGGATGTCATTGAAAGCCTCATAATGGCTTTCAAAAGGCCTATGTAGTGAAAGCTTTTCTGTAGATTCAATAAACGCAAGGGAAAAATTAAGTACCAGTAGATTCAGGAGTTCAAAAAAAAAAGCAAACAGAGCAAAGACTACAAGCTGAGGCACAAAGTGATGGTACGAGAGCATCGCCAGTTATAAGATGCCTTGTCCAAGACTTGTGACCAATATGTTCAAAATTTTCTAAAACATAACGATAGAAGAAAATCATCCAGAACAATGATTCGCACACGGTTAACTGAAGAAGCATTTATTTACAATAATGGGCTATGACCATTACAGCAGCTTGTAAATAGATCCACTTTACCTCATAAGGGCGAATTTTATGTGAAAGAAGCTCTGCATATTCCATGAAATCACTCTCTGACTTGGGAATAAAAGTATCCAATGTCTTCCCATCTCCTTTCTGTGCGAAAAGCTCCGTAGTAGACTTGTAATCTGCTTCTTCCACAAGTCTGACAAAGGAATATTCAAAAAGTTAAAATCAATGAATCTGAATTATAGACAATTTATAGAGCAAAAGTATGTCATTCAATCTCTTCTTCAGATCCTTCTACCACAAGATGTTCTTTAAGTTTTGAACAAACCAAGCCCATGGAGTAAAACAAATGAAATGTATAGCAAAGAGACCTTTGTTGGCGTAGCTTCTCTGCCACAGGATCAGCAAGTGCATCATTTTCTACTTGGGATGTTCTCTGCATTGTTTTTGCTTCATGCTCCTTTGCTTTCTTCCCAGAAGGTTTGGCAGCAGGCTTGGGTGTTGAATTTTCCACTGGAGGAGCTGGTGTTGGTGCCTGATCAACACATTTTACATATTCTCACTCACCCATTGGGCCATTACGTAAAGTCTGTAGATTAGCTTCATTATTTTTCATATATCTGTGTGGTCAAAATACCCACCCTTCTCGAAAATATCAGAGATGTGGATGAATAGTTATGATTTTCAGATAAACATAATGGTAAACCACACCTAAGATGTAAACGAGATTACTGCAGATAACTAAAACATTCAGCCAAGTAAGAGGCAGACGAATGCTTCAGCAAAGAGTCCTAAGGCAAACTGATAGTTGATGATTGACCGTTAAGCAACATACTATATATATGCCTTTAAGTGTCTCAAGCCAATACTGTAGTCTACAAGACACAGATCCTCTATGGTGTATCAACATGGATGCTTCATACACAGAAAAGGAATGTGGTGCAAGCACAATCATTCAAAATATCTACAAAACAGTGGCATTCTGTCTAAAATAAAGCCATTTCAAATATCCAGGATAACACAACACAACAGGATTAGGAATTCTTTAATTTGTTTTCCCCTGTAACATTGCTCTTAGAGTAAGCCAGAAATACTGACTTGTATGGCAGCAATACAGCTTGATATGTAGAAGTTAAAATATAGTTAAATTCTGGTTGATTCTTGTGACTTCAACAGACATAATTAGCAGGACCAAAAATTTTAGAAATGTTAATAATTCAAGTAGGGATGTATGAGAGCACCAAACTATCTTTGCTTGTTAAAAAGTACAGGGGCAAGATACTAAATGCTTATTTCTAGAACCAAAATTCTCTGAATATTTTGGTAGGCATTGTCATCTTCTACCAGAATGCAACTTGATCTAACTTATGTATACAATTCTTCAATCAGATCAACCAACAGCTCTAGGCAACCACACGCATTGACTAGAAACTAGAACTGAACAGTGGAAGTTATCATCAGAAATTTAAAACAAGAAAAAAAGACAACTTGTGCATCCATCACCTCATGGTCCACACCCAATACCCTAAACAAAGTAGACTATGCGATCTTTGCTCATGCAAAAAGAACTCTCAACAGACAGAAGAAAACATGCACATGCACGCACACAAATGGACACGAAAGTCCAACGAAAAATAGTTTTATGCCAATGACCTTGATTTAAAACCAATCCTGTAAATATCAGATACAGAAGTAATTGAGGTAACTTAAGGATCCTCGGATCATAATATACATCAATTTAAGAATCCTCAGATCATAGTATACAACAATCTAACTACAATCTAATGATTCCAGCTGCAAAAGTGATCCTTGTTGAAGTAACAAAATGATGCTTCACTGGTTCAATTTGACTACCAGATCTAGCTATCCTTGTTAGCATTAATGAGAGGCAAATGTTTCGAAAATAGTAAATATTATATCATGAAAAATGATGCGACTTAATTATAACTTAACATTTCTTCCAACACTTTGACCTACATCACTAGACAACTTCATGCATGGTTTGCATGCAACAAACCAAGGGCATACAATAGTAATCACAAGTTCACAACCACTGAGCAGGCGCCAATGACCAAACAAAGAAATCATATGTAGCATGCCAACACTCTCTAGAAAAACAAAGAAGCTTCAAAGACAGAACAATGTAGCAAAAACGTTGATATGCAGACAACTTACAGGAGCAGCATCTTCATCCTCCCAAGACTCCCTTACATCATCTTCTTCTACATCTTCATCCTCCCAATTGCTTCTTGGCTTCTCCTTAAGAGCTAGCGAAGGCTGCTCAAAATTCTCCTCTTCTGAAGAAGTTCAGGTAGCATGTTAGAAATAATATCATAACAGAATCATATGGAACCATCAAAAACACATAGAGCAGCTAAAAGGACATACAAGGACTTACTATATAAGTAAGAGAGTTTAACTGGAGAACCTTAATTGTTGAGGATAATTCATTAATAGTAACTTTATCATTAGATTGCTCCACCTAAAAGCATGAAAAATTCCAGCTATTTGTTTGTGCTCAAGTGCCAAGAAACCCATCTTTAGTCCAAACTCCTTTAAATTATCTGGTTGAGAACCAAACTCTAGTGTTCCTAGAAATACTATTGAGAGCAATCAAATGAAATGTTAACACTAGAGATTACTTTCAACAGCTAAGCTAAAACATAACTGATCATAACTATGTATGCAAGTTCCAGGCAACACTCAACTTTCGAGGCCGCATGCACCTGAATCATGTCTCCTTTTTCTTTTTTTTTGAGACAATTCAGCTCTATTCACCACTAATTCATCACTAAATATCCAATCCTATGCTTAATCATACGTGCCAAGCAGCATATCCACAATTCACATTACAATGGTAAGATAAGAAAATCCACCTTTTCTTCAAACAAATTCCTATTCTATGTGCTATCACAGCTATGATGTCTTTCCACTGACAACTAGATTAAAGTTAGAACTTAATCAGCAATCATAGTTTCCTTTCTAGAATCCATACACAAAAATTAAAACAAAACAATGAACAAGGAACTTCCAAAGCAAAAGAATCTAGTAAGCATCTCCAAAATCACTGCCCAACTATGTCTTTTCAACACAGACAAAATATATCCCAATCAAAAATTTATCAGTTGCAGTAGAAAAAAGCGATAATAAAACTAAAACTTACCCCAATCCTCCATGATTGCGGTGTCCGAGCTAAAATTTGATTGCTAATTAAGAAATTAGATCCAACGATGATAGCCCTCAAGACTAAACCAGAGATTCTGGCAAAAACAGGTGAAACCCTAGCGATTAGAAATCGAAGAACTATAACAGGTTCAATGTTTTAGCTTCGGTGAAGGAGACTATGATGAAAGCCGCAATCAATCAATCACGCGTCGGAGAAGGGAGCTGAGGAAGAAAACATAAGGAATTTCTAATGGAAGTTTTTAGGATTATTTATTAATTTTCTAACTAATATTTATATGGTTAAGTATTGGTTACTTGACTGGTTTTGGGTTTGGGCCTATGCTAAGAAGAGCATGGGCTGCAATGTCGAGCGTATAAACCTATACTGTATTCATCTCTCTTCATAATGCACGATTTTCTTTCTGCCAGAAATATTTATGTGATTTTTGTTTGTTCGTCTGTTTCTTGTTTTCGAGTTTCTTCTCTATACTCTCCAAGGAACCAGGAAGGTGTTGAACATTGTTACGCTTAATGGAATAAACATCAAAAGAAAAAAATTGTATACTCTTGAAAGAGAACCAAACCGCTAACCCAAAACTTGCATTGTTTTGTGGTTCCATAATTATGTTATGGACGTTAACGTAAGGGTACGCCCTGGATGCCCTTTGTCGAAAGTTCCTAAGAGATGGGCGGAGATCCGTTATAAAAAATAATAATAAATTGGGGAAAAAAAAGGATGCAATCGTGGGAAGTGAATGAATACCTTCAACGTTGTTACGCTAGAGCAGCTACAGTTTGACTCCAATCCATGGCGTGCCATGGATCATCTGACTCTCCCCGGCCTGAGAAACTGAAGAGCAGCAACTGCAAATTCCCTGCAGATCCATTGTCAGGTTTGCAAGTTTCATAGAACTTCTAGCATATTTTCAGCATGGTATGATATTCCATACATCATTCGACCCTCTTGTCTAAATATTTTCTCCTCTTAATCAACTATAGAGCTGATCTTTAGGTTGTAGAAGATTAGTCTTTTCTTTGGCCTGTCAGAGTTGAAGAAAAAGCAGACACTAAACTGAACAATAACGTTTGCTTAACTGTTTCTTGTATACATCACTTGCCTTGGAGATTCATTTCGGTGATAATGTTGATGTAACATGCACATTTACGAATTCTAGCAGTTAATTCTGTAATACAGAATACTAAAGTTTACCTGAATAAGAGCAAGAGGAGCTTTCGTCTCTAGCAATTGAAAGAGTGGAGAAAACTGAAAAGTATAAGGAATAATAAAGAATTTTGGTGTATATTCTTAAATTCACAACAGAGTCAGTTTACTAGAGAGGCAAGCAAACTACACCATAAGTTAGGGTGCTTTTTAATCGGTGAAAAGTAAATTTCATAAAAGTATTTTGGTAGAATTAAGTACGTAAGAAATAAATTAGAAATGTGTTCGGTAAGTTTGGAATAACTGAGACAAAAAAATAAATTCGAATTCAAAATTTGACGAAAAAAATTGAGTTTTATATAATTGAAACACATCTTAATAGCGTCAAGAACTTTTCCAAGTTCAGCATGAAAGAAACTCTTCTTTATCAAAGCCAACCATTTTTTGCCAACTTATTGATCCAATAATAAGCAGGAGATCATAAACCATCTTGTGGATTTGTGGCTGCTGACACAAGTTGAAGACCGATTATGAACACTAGGAGCAGCAGGAACCGTTCAGCTGCCTGCACGCTGGAAACAGTTGCAGGTGTCCTTTGAAGAGGCAGCTACTGAAAACGAAAATCTTTCCAGGAAATTAAAACCTTTACAGTTATCTAGCTACAGAAAATACAGAAACTAACTCAACTTAAACTGCTCTGATTCCTTCTCACTCTTGATCTGGGATCATGTAGGAATGATTACTATCTGGAGTTTAACAAGCTAATCTGCGAACAATTCCACGCTTATTTACTACTCAAAAAATAAGCAAAAATCATACGAATGAGAGGATTGAAGGGGAGATCTCTCTAATCGATAAATTCTTCAGGAAGTATTTGTTCAGAAAATGATGAATATGCTTAAATAAATTATACATACCACCAGAAATTGGTGGAAAGGAAAAAATCGAATCTCTTTTATGTTTCTTGGAAAAGTTCGATTCTGATTAAACTATTGTAATCTGAAAACTAAATGCTACTATTAACATGACAGAAGACTATTAATGAAGACAATCATGATAAAAATATTTAAAGCACTTCTCAAAGTCATGTAGCGAACAAGAAGCTAATTTACCAAATGAACACTATTTACCTAGAGCATACCCACACACACACACATCACGAACAAAAGGAAAAACAAAAAGAAAATCATTTCACATGACAGGAGATCGTGAGATACTTAAAGAGTCAATCATATCGATTACTCAAGACCATTTTAACATTCTAATTCAAAAATAATTTAGGTCTTCTTTTCAATTGTATTTAAGTCATTTTTTGTCAAATTTTAACGTCGAAGTTATGTTTTTATGTTTTAGGTTACTCCGACTTCAGCAAACTCTTTTCTCGTCTAATTTTTTACCAAGTTCAATTCTATCAAATTTAATTTTTGGAAACTCGCTTCTTTCCATTTAAAACACGCGAATGAAGAAGATTTCACCTCCCAAAATAACAAAAAAAGAAATCTCCATAATTTCGCTATGTATTTTTTTAACTACCTAGCAAATTGGAGCCGAGGGGGTGTAATGATCATTTATTCGCTTCTAGTATGCCATAAACCTGTTAGCATCAACTGGTAGTCAAAAAAATCGCAAAAGATTGTTTTATAACAAAGTTCCCGAATGGCATCAAACAGCAAGCGAAGAGTAGAGTTACTTAACCTGGTTATTTTGAAACAAAAGTGGAAGCATATCCCATGAAATGATCTGTATAATTTGTAATCAAGCAAGCAAGAAGTAACGCTCAAGATCTTGTTGGAGAAGGCTTCAGAATAGATTGAATGAAAAGTTTCTCCGCCAAGCTTTGAACCTGTCAACTGATAGGAGATGCCAAAAAGAAATAATCCTTTGCAGCTGGACATGTACAGCTAACTGCTCGTTGCTCCCCTTCAGAATATTCAAAAAATTCAGAAGTTAGATGTGAAATAAACTGGCTAAGGAGATATAAAGTTCAGCTCATATACACATTCTAAAGTACATTGCCCAGTAGCACATTCAGTATACAGCTGAAACATGGAAAACATTGGCCGTAGAAGATTCTCAATATTGTGCCAGCAAAATGTAGGAGTTCATTGTTCCGAACATGAGAAGACTTCATTCTGCCAATGATGTGCACTAATACTTTCTTCTTTGATTCAAGCAAAAGTAGCAAGCACATCATACAAGTTACACATCTGAATCAGCTATGCGTCCTTTTGTGTTGGTAAATTTAGGTAATACAGTTCAGTTAACACCTTCAGTCCAGTCTGCTAAATTTAAATTAAAACCTGCAGTAGTTTACATATGTGCTATCCAAATTAGCTAGGCTAGTAGATTTACTCTGTCCACAACTTATGCTACTTGAAGTCTTGAATACAGATCCACTATTTTAGATACACTGCTGCATTTCTAAGTGCAAGATATTTCTGTACTTGTTCATTCGGAAGCATCCTTGCTTGCCTGAAGACGTCTGGGTTGGCATAGCGTAGGTTAGTCCTAGGATCAACATATGGTGTCTGAATGAAAGGAACGAACAGTAGTGAGATGCTGACAAGGCTATAAATAAATTTTGTCATACATAAGTAGTTTACTTGAAAAGAAACAACAACAACAACAAAAAACTAAGCCTTTATCCCATTCATAGTGGAGTCTGCTACTTGAAAAGAAAAAGAAAATAAAAAAAACGAAATTTGAAATAGGAGATGAAGCAGAAGAAGTGAACAGGCACTAAGAAATCACAGATATCGCCAAAGATAATTGTTCTTCTGATACACATTAATATGAATTTAAAATGCATTGTAACTAGAAAAGGCCTTATGAACTGCGGCTAAAGCAATGATGATAAACAAGTAAACAATGTATACAAAAAAAAATGGAAAAAGAAGCTCAGAACAAGATGGCATAGCAACACTACAAAAAATATCAAATTGAAAGTAAAGAGGGGTTTCTAGTTCTACTGTAGAAACATTCTAACGATTACAAAAAAATGAAATACACTCATACACTTATATTTTATCAGAACTTCTGACATGCTTTTCTCTTCATTTTCTGTAGCCATATTAACATCACAAAATCAAAGACCCTGCCAACATCACATCTTTAAGCAAGTAAAACAGAATACACTGTGCAAAGCTCATAGTTGGAATTAGCTGAACCATTATTAGGGTTTCAGAGTGCCATTCTGGAATGATGAGATAGGATTACATACATTAATCAACCAAAAAAATGGTGTTCCAGATTCAAACTGGTAGCTATTAATGCAGGAGCACTAATATAAAAATGAGTGGCGCTTTCCAGGCCTATGGCATATCAATCTATAATTTGCATAGTAATATAAAAGAGACTTCATAGCAGCAAAACCTCAAAAATCACCATACACGTGTACAAGTGCGTGCGACAAACTGGATAGCTCTGCTGATTTGAAATTTGCCTTCAGTTGGACCAAAACTCATGTAGGCTTAACAAGTTGAACTGTGTAAACTAGCAATTTGCACCTTAAAGGTCCAAATAAAGAAAAGCTACATCGAAATGTAGGCTTGAGAGTTGAACTGTTCAGATTTAATCAAATTATGTATGATTAACCAATATCGAAAAAATTAGGAAGCACCACTCGTAATTATATCTTCGAGTCTATGGAATGTGCGGAAGCCTCGTTGTTTTTCTTTTGAAACATTATGAATCTGCCAGCTTCTGCTACAAATCTCAATACAAAACCACTAGGGTCTAAGTTGGCACACCTGCTGTTTTTTCTTTTTTTTGTTGGCAGGTGAATACTAACAGGCATTAAACGTAACGTACAAACTAAACTTGAAGTAAAACCACTCAGTTAAGACCTGATCTCAAAAGCCTCAGTATATATTGCCAACCTAAGTATGATTGTTGCCTTGAGCCAAAAGATACTCCATGTTTTCTTACTGTGACTATCTAATCCTAGGGAAAAACTCAAAACACAAAGAGAAAAATTAGGAATGTCACAAAATATAAAAGCAAAAGCAATTACAATCCATTTCTTTTCTTTCAAGATTTTCTTAAAGCTAGGAAAAACTTTTATAGGGGTCTTGCCTCAGTAATTTAGATATCGGCAACCTAACTATGTTTCTTTGCCTTGAGCCAAAAGATACTCCATTGTATCTTATTGTGACTAACTAATCCTACTAGAAAAAAAATGAAACACAGAAAAATAAAGTATGAGAGAAAATATAGAACAAACCAAAAGCAATTACAACCCAGTTCTTTTCTTTCCTTAAACCTAGGCAAAAATCTTATAAGAGATTATGGAATTTATGACTGCAGATAAGAAAGAACAACACAAACCATAATGATAAGGTAGCTGGTGCAGTTGCCATGCCCCACCAATTTAGAGCATTAATAGGAACAAGTAGTGTAATAACAGACAATTACAGCTGTTAATTAAACTTTAAATCTTTGGACAGTAAGAAAGGGCACGAAACAGTATGTACCTCATATCCGGTTAAATCACAGTATCTTTTTGGAGGATATACAGATGGAGGCGATTCAATAGTCAAATCTGAAAAGACAGAACAGAATGATGGTAAGGCCAAAATTAATGATGAAAGCGCAGATTATGCAAAATGAAATAGATTAAGCAGCGTTAGCTTCCATGAAGGAAGCAACCAAGCATTTCCAATGAGATGACATAAGAAGCACAACACTCAAATTACATTACACATTAATAAGAAAATCGGAATTTTACCATCCATGCTGTATGAAGAAAAACATGCTTGTAGAAGTACTATCAACATGAGGACCTGTCTTCAAGTAATAGAGAAAGCAATATAGACTATATCTACCTCAAATAACTCGATTTCAGTCAGTCTCATTCTCTTCAACACATAATATTCACGTCCCAAAAGCCTGTATCTTTCACTTGTTATATGTACATCATCTTCCTAAAAGCCATAGCAATCTTTCTTCACATATATTAGCTGATCAGTGAGACCTATATTCATAACATCTAGACGTCATTTTCTCATGAAAACCAATTTTGTAATATCGACCTAGGGCAAATTTCACCGTTCTGTATCAGCTAATTCATGATCTTACAGGAACAAAATCATTCAAGTTTACCAAAATTCAAACAAACAACAATATAAACAGATTGAAGCAGTAAGAAATGCCAATTACAGGAATAGTAATTCAATCTCAAGAAGAAAAAGAGAGAGAGTGATGGTGAAGTAACAATTGGGTTCATCAGGTGGGAAATTCTCGGCTTGAAGAATCTGCTTCAAGTGTTTCCAGTACCGGCCTCTAGATTGACCCTTTGGATATTTATCGGCCATTTGAATCCGCTTGAACGGAAGAGCCGCCGCCACCACCATCTCCGATTGAACCACCTCCGCCTCCATCACCACATGCAACAATCTAATTCACTTTATCATTAATCAATTTTTGAAGCTTGAAGGAAATATCTATATCTTATTCGAAATTAGATTCCAAAATCTTCTTTCTTTTCACGAAATCAAAGAAAAAGG
Organism: Acanthochlamys bracteata; assembly: GCA_019914995.1. Lineage (NCBI taxonomy): Eukaryota > Viridiplantae > Streptophyta > Magnoliopsida > Pandanales > Velloziaceae > Acanthochlamys > Acanthochlamys bracteata. The sequence continues at coordinate 3,835,699 of CM034140.1, read as the reverse complement.
AAACCTTCCGTTTGGAGAAGGGCGTGTTTACCTCGATAAAAAATAGATGAATTGAGTTTTTTTTAAGTGAATTTAAAAAATTAAATTAAAAATTAAAATATTTAATAAAAAAATTATATATTAATAGTATATTTATAGTAAGTTTTAAATAAATTTTTAAAATTTTTTTTTTAAATTTTTGTATATTTTTATATTAAAAATGAATTTTAAAAAAAATTAATTTGAAATATTAGTAAACATGCCCGAAATCTCAGAGGAGTTTTCGGGTATGAGCCATAGAAGAACACCAGTTAGGTTTCAGCTTCTAGATCGAACTTGTTACTGGACCGGAATTCGTAAAGGGCTTTTGCCCAGAAGAATTCAGTCCAGCAAAAGTCATAATAATAAAGAATTATCATAAATCTTAATCAGAATTAAAGTAGCTCGATGCAATGATTTCGATATCACAAATCCCAAGCTGGTTGGATGTTCTTGCTTAAAAAATAGATAACCAAGGGTCTCATTTCGCATGCATCTGGAGCACGTTTGTGTATACTAATTGTCCAAATAAATTGTTTATAAACGCTACATAAAAATTTAAAATATTTGAATGTGGTATTTTTTTGCAAATATAATCTATTTATTTCAACTTTGAAAATGTTTGGGTGCGATTATAAAATTAAATGTTTTTAATTTATTTAAAAAAATAATAATATATAATAATAAAATTTTTTAATGTAATATGTTTTTAAAATTTTTTTGATGAGATAGTTTTTGAAAATAACTGTGCGTGACTTAATTTTTCATATCGTTCTAACAGATAATCAATTAACTTACTAACTATCGAAAATGATGTAATTTTAAAAGTTCACAAAAGTTCTTCAAATTTTAAGAGAAAAGAAGATAGTTACGGATATTGAAATGATCATATTATTTTTCTATATGATTTCACTAGGAACTTATTACTGAATAATTAAATAGAAACTTTAAACTACTGAAAAATAAGAAAAAGTTTTTAGTATAAAAAAATTAATTCCTATTGAATAAATTATAAGTATTAAGAAAAGAAAGTATGGGAATGCTTACTATAAGACAAGAAATCAATGAATAAGAAAGTATGCAAAACAGTGGGTAAACCAAAAATTGGAACTTTGTGACACAAGAACATTAAGGCTTATTAACATTTGCCTTTTTCCTTTATTAACGCCCTCTCACTACTCTATTAATACTTTTTTTTGTTTCCTCCTCTTGTAATCATTGATTATCGGCGCCGTTTGATCATCTGTTTGTATTTTAAGTGTAGGGAGCAGGGCGGGGGAGAGAAACAACGGCACCGCAGAGCAGTGCGTAGTCGGGGAGGTTGTATTCATCCCTGAGAGACCTTGCCGGAGAACTAACGCTGATGTACATCTGCTGTCCAAGGTATCTTCTCTCCCAGACATCAGACCTCAAGTTCCACATACCAGCGTTATCGAATGTAAGCATGATGGCTGACCATGAGCTTGGATACACTTGCACGGTGTGCCTGCTCACAGCATCGAGCAAGTTGTATGTCTTTCTTCTCTCAGGTGACCATCTTCCAGGTCCCATACCAACGGGAAAGAAAGCGTAACCGTCGAGGTGGAATGCCTGCACGCTCTTCTCCAAGTTCTCGAAGATGATTTCAATGTATGTCCTGAACTCTGTGGTGATCACGTTGGGTGCGATCTTCATTGGTGCATCGGCTTCTGGAGGAACGTCGGAGATGAGGTTGTACTCGAAGACGCCTTTGGTAGCGTTGAAGTATTCAGCGAGCTTGAATGGAGTGGGGTTGTCGGTGTGAGAGACGCCGTTGAACCCGTAACGGAGCTTGCCATCGACGATTGATTTGTGGCTAGCAAGACGGATGGTACGGGTGATGTTGATCTGGCCGTAGTGGTAAGAACCTTGTGGATTGGGACGGGCGGCGCTGGCTGTCAAGTTCCAGCGAAAGGAGCGCCATTGGTTGAGGGACCAGTACCAGCCGGCAGGGGCGGGAGGGAGGATTGGTGACGGAGGCTTGCTTGAGCCGAGGTAGCGGACGATGGCGGTAGACATCATCTCCTTCTTGATGAATCTTGTGGAGGCGACCATGTAGTAGTCACCTGGTTCCTGATCGGCAGTAATGAGGACAGCGAAGCACTGGCCGACGTGCACGTCAAGCGAGTCGTAACTGTTCTGCATTGTGTGAGAACCGTCCATCTCAACGAGCTTCATCGAATGTCCCTGGAACCTGAAGTTGAGAGATGTCTTGAGACCAACATTGCAGATGCGGTACTTGTAAGTCTTGTTGGGCTCCATCACGAACAACGGCGGGTCGTCCCTTCCAGCGCTGTCCTTTCCAGCCCTGCCGTTGATTAGGACACCAGCAGGATGACCGAGACCACGGCCGCTATCGAGAGTCTTGGCAAGAACATCATGACCCTTGGTGTACCAATCACCAATGAGAACAGTGTAGTCATCGGCGGGATCGGCATAAGGGACAGGGATCAAAAGACGGCTGTTGACGCGAAGCCCACCAAAACCACCAGCGGCCTTCTGCATGCCGAGAGACGGGATGTAGAAAAAAGAACCGATCTGATCCTTCACCTGGAAATGGTAAGTGAAGTTTGTGCCAGGCATGATAGGACAGTTAGTGCCTGGCATGCCATCTTGCCACGAGTTCTTCCTCTGCTGAATCCCGTTCCAAGAGAAGAGCAGCGGCTCGTCGAGGTTGTTGAAGACATTGACGACGAGATTGTTGTTGGTGGTAGAGTTGATGTTAGGTCCAGGGAACTGGTCGTTGATGAGAATACCCTTCTGTGGAACGCCCAGAGGTGCAATGGTGCCATAGGTAACATTCCAGGTGAAGAACAGATAAGGGTCTTCAGCATGGACAGCGATAGAGGAGAGACTCAAAAGAGCCAAGAGCGCGGCGGCGGCGGCGGCAGAGCGCGCCATTTTCATCGACGGTGATAGTTGTAAGGATGGAGAAAAGAGATGAAGAGGAGGGAATTGTTTGCTCTCTTTTCTGATGCAAAGAAGAAGACATTGCACGGGAGTTATAAGGAGGAAAGGGAAAGATGAGTGAAGGATTTGCGTCCATTCGTTGCGAGTTTATTGACTTGTTCCCTCGCCATGAATTTTGATCTAACTATTTTTAAGGGGGTGAGATAGATTGAATGGTCGAATTGGTTTTGGCCAATTATTGAATAATAAGCTTGTTATAAACAAAATTTTAGCCAATTTTAAGGGGTAGTTTCTTTTATATTCGTATAAAAGAGAAAGCTGAGTTGCAATCCCACTGTGGCAGTTTATCTAAACAAGAATTGTATATTGCAATTGAATAATAATTTAGTGCGTTTTATAGTGTATTTTCTGTAATGTTAAGTCCATATATTTTTTCATAAATTTCAGAATTTTCACAGTCAAACAACTATGTAATTTTTTTGTTTCGCATCAAATACAGATTCACTGATTAACATGAATTTTTAAAATTATAACTCTTTCTAGGTAATCAATTATTGATTAACATGTTAATATTGATTTGTTTATATCTAAAATGAAGAATAGTAGTTCACTTTGTAGAGTTTGTTCGTTGAGATCAGTTTGACACTGAAGGGCTTACATATTATTTAAGAGCTCTTCTATAAACACCTTACAGTAAAGTTTGTGCTATATACATATTAGAAGTTAGCTACATCAATTATTTCCTACGTAGTTATACTATATATTCCATTCCATCCCAAACTATGTTGCAAGACTGTCGATAGCTTCTCTCGAAGGTTTCGTCTAGGTGATTTTGAACCTTCTTGATCGTTTACTTCTTGTGATAGTTTTGATAGATTTAAAACAAGTTTTTGAGTCCCTTTCATCTCGACTTCAATTGGTTAAACGTCAAACTTATTGTATATACTTGCAACAATATCGCAAAGTATTTTTGATCAACTGTTACATACTAAAAATGCTTAACAGAACTGTTGTTTATTGTTTCTTATTAAGTTTACTAAGCCTTTTTTTAAGGATATATTGCTTAAAGGAATTAGAGCTTACACAACTAGGCTTCTATGAAATGAATTACAGCCTGCATAAACCTGGAAGAGTTTAGTAATCAGCAATGTGGCTATAAAGATCAAGGGCCAACTACTTACCGAGCCACAATGCATACGCAAAGAAGAAAACTAAAGCACACTTTGGTACACAAAAAGGAGCAAATTTAAATACAAAGAAGATGCAACTAAAGAATATTATAACATATCATATAACTGAACATGTCAGCAATGTTTTAAGAAGATGAGTGGCACATATATGGATTCCTAGTTCGTACCAGTGAACTTCATTCAAGGCCACTTGCTAACAGCAAAAACAACAGAGAATTAATTGATACCCTTATCGTAAAGAAAATCAAACAACAAGGGTTTGCAAAAAACAAAAAGAAAAGGAAAAAATCTACAATGAACTGCCGCTTGCATCAACTAATATTTGGTATCCAACAAATAAAAAATGAAATAATTCTCTCTAACACCAACCAAACTCATGCAACATCAGTAGCACCTGCTTTACACCAGTAGTTGTAAACCTTTGCCGTTGCATGCAATGCCATGCCATGATTGAAGTTTCCGCTGCACACAGCATGGACACCCTTCAACATCTGAGGTCATATTTCAATCATCCCAGAGCTTCCATCTTTCTTACAGTTGGAAATATCCATTCCCAATATTGGATTCATCTGTGTTTCAGCTGTATGCTTCAATATAATGTGCAAGTATCAAAAAATCTGAAGCCAGTAGCTTCTGATCTCTGTTTCATTTAAACCAATCCAAATGCCTCACACTACCCGCTGCTATGGATTTACATTACACTCACTCATAAAGCGATCTTCTTGAGTGAGAAAATTCTTCCAGTACATTTTGTAGTTTGGGATACCGAGTTCAAGCCAAGGTTTCATATTACCATTGTAATGCAATGCCCTGGTATGTGCAATTTCATCTTGACTAATATTATAATCATGACCAAGTCCAGAAACAACCCAGTCATTATTGAGCGTATGGACAAGGTCTTGAAATGCAAGCAAGCTGGCTGGCAATGCTAATAACCTCCATGAAGCATTGTCACTTCTTGGTAACTGTTGCATCAGGAGTAAAAAGTTAGTTAATAATAGCATCACTTTCAATGAAACTAATCCAAACAACTAACCATTTTCTATTCACAAAAAGGAAAGACCAAAACATAAAATGCAATACAATTCACAGTATACAAACCTTTCAAGAAACGGATTTCATCTCTTTCATTATGAAGTCCAAGCAAACTTAATCGAACAGAATTTGGAATCTTCCCAATTCACAACCTAGTTGGTTGGGACGTCAATACCATGTCCAATAACTTATTGGGAGAACTTTAGATTTAAGCAACTGAGATGATCCCTGGCTACGAAATCCATGGAATAGGTTTTGAGTTGTATTAGTTCAAGAGCAGACAACTTGAAGTAAACGCTCGTCTTCTATTCCTTTGATGACTTTAGCTTTTCATCCAACAACAATAACCTCAAGCTGACATTACAAATGCTTGCAATGAATTTATCCTACTTGAAAGTGTATGGGGGGAAAAAATTCTTTAAGTTCATCATGAACTCAGCAACATGCAGAAACAAAAACAACAGAATCTGGATAACGTACAGCCAAGAGCTTGAAATTCAAGTACTAAATGTACAACCAAAACATGAAAATACAGAAAACGACACATCAAAATCAAGCACAAGCTTGAATTAAAGCTCAGAATTGAGTAGTAAAAGGTAATAACATGCCAGCAAATTAAGTGAACTCAATAGTAGAAGAGGAACATGAATGTGCTTCAGAAAAATGATTCATCAAGCAAGCAACCAAAAGATGCAACTTTATCAAGCAATCAAGCTCACCTTTTGAAGAATATTCTTGTAGATACCACTGACGTCGTGCTCTCTCCACTTTTCCAGGTCAATTATATTTAATCCAGACATCCAAGAGCAAGAGTTTCCACTGTAACCGCTGCTTCCTAAATATGATCTCAGTTGACCCAGTTTCACTCCACAGAACTCAACAGCTCCATTAACTTTCCCTTTCAAGTCAATTTCCCATAACGATGACAAATCCCTTTGGACAAGAACATCATCATCCAAAATCACCACCTTCTTAAGGTTCTTAAAAATGTAAGGAAGAAGAAAGTGGGAATGTCCAAACACAGATATATATTCAGTTCTCATACTCAGAGCAGATGCTTCATGAAAGGAGACACGAAACTCCTCTGACCATGATATCTCTGGAAATACCGATTGCTTCAAATTTAAGTCTTCAATGTTCTGGACATGAACAGGTACATCCTTATACGAATTTCGAGCAAACCAAAATTTCAACGAGTAGTAATTCTCTGTGTCAGTAAGCAGATGGACAACCATACTTTCAGTTTCCTGTAAATTAGATAGGACAAGTTAGTGAATTTAACTTCAGAATATTTCCAGAACTTCTTCTCCCAACAAAAAACAAAGAAAAAAAAAGATGATGAAGAAGAAATATTTCCAGAACTTGCATAATATAAAAGTACCTTAGAATTTTCCACAGTAGAGTTGATAGAAACAGAAGCTGCAATAATGTTTCTAGAGAAGATTACATAATGCTTAAGTTTTGGATTCTCTACTCTGTCAGCATAAGATTTGTCTGCATCCATTGAATCTGATCTGAAGTACTCCATCGTTGATCTCATTGACAAACAGTGCAAACTTTTGGGGATGGTCTGAACTCCGAGATGAAAAAGAAATGCACTCTGCTTCATATGGAAAAGAGCCTCATCCTCAGAAAGATCGACTAATTGTCGGAATTTCTTGTCAACATTGTTGCAATCCACAGCACATTCTTTAGCTCTTGCAATCGTCCTATCCATTCTCTGTATCTTCTTACCCACACTGAAAATATAGAAAGGGTACTTACAACAGTCTACCAATCAATCTGTCAAAAGAAACGCTTAGGTTTATAGCATATCCTACCCTAGAGGAAGATCCATATCTGAGATTGCCTCACCGAGCATGCGCTCATATTCCTGAATGTTCTGCTTCAGTTCACGAGTCAGCTTATCTTGTCCCTTAAGTTTTGCAATACTAGGATAGTAAGCTCTTGCAACAAAAAGTTGATCTTTGAGCCTTTTCACAGAAGAGTCCTTCATCGCTTCTTTGTTCTCAGTAGACCAAATGCAATAGCTTCCAAATGGAAGCTGACATGACTTCTCTGTTTCAACACTCTTTGAACCTTTATCCAGATTCTTCTTTGTAGATTCACTGCTTTCCTGAAAAGAGAACACATCCACGTCTAGTAATCCTTGAAAACTTCAGCAACACCATCAACTTCTACGATAATTTCAATCAGATTTCTACAATTCTGAATGAAAAAATTGCTTATGTGGTTTATGGTGCATGCCAATTTTTACAGAATGCTAGAGCTGTTGGAATTAAGTCGGACAATGACAGAGCTAGAATTCTCATTTTGGTTTGAGATTGAACCTAACACAAAAGTTCAACAAATAGAGGAAGCGCATTGCGCCTTGCTCTTCCCAGCTACAGCATCAGTCATAGCTAATGAAAGTCAAAGTATGTCCTTTAAAGTTATGAGAAAGCGAAATACCTTTCTTTCTGACATTTGATAGGTTTTCGGTGAAGCAACTTGCTGCGATGATGAGCCTGCAGAGAACATGAGGACGATAAATACTAAAAGAACACCAATGCGTATTATGTTCTAGGTCTGATTAAATCTTGAAATTGCACACCTTTTTTGCGGGAACTGCTATCAATATCGAAATTGGATGTGACAACCTCTTTCCTTGATGTAGATGATGCGACATCATTATTCTGTCGACCACTATCTTTTTTCCCATAATTCCCAGTACTTTCCTTCAAAAACTTAACTGTAACATCCTGGTTGACAGAAATGTTTTATGTATTTGTAACAATTGCAAGATTAAAGGTGAAAATGATAACTACGTAAAAAGTATCCAAAGAATTCCAACAGGGTTTTGATCAAAAGACTTCTAAAATTGCTTAATTACAAAGAGGTATTTGAAAAGTTATTCAGCATATTTATTTAAAAGTGCTGGTGTCCAAGATTTGGAACACTTGGCATATGGAGCAGAACCATGCCGGTGAGTTTTCAGTGCATCTCCATATTCAATTCTTAAAGCCTCAGGAGTAAAAGCATATAGATTCTCTTCTTTAGTGAATTTAAAGAATTGGTACCTCTGTTGATTGGGGTGAATAGTTATATCAAGTTATGAACCTCACATACAAGGGAGAAAGTTCTATTTGAACACTAGCACCGACTACATGCAGATTATCGAAATTGAAGAAACTTGTAAACAAATGCATCCACATACTAAACATCTACTTGCACTCACATTTTCCGATTAGAAGTGAGATCATAAGCTAAAAGCGAAGCTATCAATGAACAAAAGCACAATGTTCTCTTAACATTTAAAATCTTCCTTTATTATCCCATACTACAACCACAGCTCCAGTAGCATAAAGAATCTAATAGAACTCATAGTTGTGTCGTAAGTATAGAGATAAGAAGTTCCAAGGACAAAAGAGGAAGCTCCACTACAGAACTGAAGTTGAGATTGCAGATGGGTAACGCACTAACAGTACCATCTGCATTATATTACTTAGTTTGGAGGAAGAAAAATGTAACTAAGGTCGGATGCGGATAATTGAAAGTAAAGGAAGTGAAAGGAGTTCGTAGCCATGCTTCTGGAGATTCATGATCGAGAAACAAAGCAGGTACAATCGTTACAGTTATTCAACAGCTATCAATCACATGTAGAGGAAGAAAACTACACGAACCCTATAACAGAAGTCTACTGGAAGCAGATAGATAGATAGATAGCAAACCTTTGGCAAAGTTGGACCGAATTTCCTCACCAGATCATCGATCCTCGATTCAGTCTACACAAAGGAAACCACATTACCGTTCTCTAGTCCGCAAGTAGTTTAAAAGTCTATCAACCCACTAAACAATGCTTAACAAAGACCAAAAGTATTCAACAAACCTCAGCCAAGTTCGGCTCCTGGCTTGCATCATAATTAAAGCCTGAAACCTGGTCCAAGCAAAGAACACTAAAAATCAGCAATAACAATTAAGAACAGCAGAAAACAAGAGAAGATAGCAACCCACCGAAGTCGATCTCTCCTCAGTAGAGTATCCTACACAGAAAACAACAAAATTAATATTACAGATCTTACAGAAATCAATGAACTACTAGGAAACAACATGCGAACTCAGATCTCAAGAATCCAAGCTTTGCTCCGGCAATGCGAATCAAGCAGCTAGAATCTGAGCCAGATCTGATGAGATCTCAGAGCTCTAAAGCCATATCAAACAGAAGTAACCAAACAGAGATAAAGGGAAAGAAAATAATCAATCAATAAATCAAGCAAATTAATTACCGTAAGGGAACCGATTGTTGTGGAAACCTAGAACAAAAGCAAGAGGTACTAGCAGAGAGAAAGCAACGAGCGCGAGAACAAGAGCGAGAGCAAAACCCTTCCACTTCCTCTTCGCCGGTGTAGTCACCGGAGCCGCGGCGGTGCTTCCTTTCATCTCCTCCGACACCACCGCCACCGCAGAAGAAGCAGCAGCAGCAGTTTCGCCTTCTTCACTGTGAAACTACTCGCTTCTGAAGCTTCGAAGGTTTGAAAGGAGAGAAGAAATGGAATGGCGTGGCTTATATTTATAGGCGTCAGAGAAAGCAATGCTAGAGAATAGAGCGTTGCTGAAGAGATTCTTTTTGTCGTTTTCCGGCCGGCGGTTGTCTGAAAGAAAGTGTGTGAGAGTATGAGAAAGGGGAGATTTGAGAAAGAGATGGAGACGGGAACACTGAGCGAGAGACTCTTGTTACTTGTTTCGTTAAGGACTAATTTCTTTAATTCAATGTTAATAGGCAGATCTTGCAAATATTTTGTTGTTTTTTTTTTTTTTTAAAATTTGGATTTGGTTGAGAAGGGGAATCTGTAAAAATTGGATCAAAGATCAGGGGGCTGAGGTGAGGTGGCGCGCGTTCGTTTTGTTTTGTGTTTTGGGGTGAGTTGCGACCGTGCGGGGAGTTTTTGGTGATTCGTTCCGGTTGTGATTGAGTACGCACGCGTTGCGTGACGTAGATAACTTACATTTTCTCAAATTTCAGAGAAATTTTAGATTAAATATTGATAAAGATTGTCTTTTAACATGCTATACTACTTTGCATTCTTTTAATTTTGAAAGTAAACTCTTTAAAATTTAGTTTTTAAAAATAAATTGTTAAAAATAATATTGTTGAAAGTAGATTAAATTTTTATATTTTTTAAGTAAAAATGAGTTCTTGTATTATTTATATTTAGAAGTGAATTATTAAAAGTAAAAATATTAAGTTTTTAGATAAAAAGAATACACGATAACCCTTGCAGCTCCAACAAGATTTTTTATCTATTCAAATTTTTACTTGCTAATGAATTTTTTTATGTAAAACTTCAGGATATAAATATAGCCATTTTGCCTCTAAACATTTCAGTGTGGCTTGTTGTTTCTATAAAAATTGAAAGGTATTTAGGAATACTTTTTTAAAACATTTATTTATGAATTTTATTTTTTAATTTACAAATATAAGAAAAATAAAAAATAACAAATTTTTTATATTTTTAGATAATTTTTTATTAAATATTATAAAAATTTTATTTAAAAATACAAATTAAAAATATTTTTTCAGAACGTATTTTCTTCAGACGCAGCCTTCTCTTGGAAGAATTGTCTGAGCTGCTTGGAGCAGGTTCTCGTATACGATTGTACTCGTGTTTCATAATTTAACAATAATGGGATCCATTGACAATGAAAAACATTCATATTAAACTTTTTTTTTTTTTTTTTTACTTCCTGGTCTTTGTTTTCATTGAGAACTTGAGATACTAATAATGTTGACTGATTCAAAAATTAAACTTTTCAAAATGCAAGATCATATCAAAATTAGAAGTTAATATTTGATGCTAAAGAGTTTTTAAAAAATAACCACGCAAGATTGACAATTAATTAATAAGAGTATATTTATAAAGTAATATATTTATTGTAATTTTTTTATGATCAAGATATTTTTAACAAACTCTTTTCTCAAACATTTTATTCTATTTCTGATCTAATGTAAATTAAGTTACAGTACCACAACCTAAGAAAGATCGAGAGTTTGGGCTTATTTTTTCGGCGTTCAAGAAAAATATTTTTATTATTATTATTTTTAATAAATAAGTAAAATATATTTTTTAAAATAGAATAGAAATTTTTAATTTTGTAAAAAATTTATTTCAATAATAATTCTATGCTCAGAAAGTTTTTTTCAACAAGATTGACATCATTCTTTCTGAAACAATAGAGGAGCAATAGAGATGCAGCAACGATGAAAAGCATTTGCGAAGACTAAAGTTTGTGAGAGTTTTTTGTACTTTGGCAAATTGGTGAATCCATGCGTGATTTATCATTGATTTATTGACGAAATCCTTCCGTGTATGATGCAAATATTTTCTTCTTATGTTTAATTGAATTGTTTTTGGCGAAATCTTACACGATATAATAATTTTGCTTTCTTGGTGAGGTTTTTAGGTGCTGTTAGGACTTAGGAACTTTCATCTGCTTTTTATTTATTTTATTTTATATTTTTTAATTAATTTTTTATATTGTTTACAAAATTTTTAAAATTAAAAAATAAAATATTTTACATCATAAAAAAATTTATTTTAAAATATTTTATAATATTATTGATTTAAAAATATATATTTAAAATATTTTTAAATATTATCTCAGATTGATGTGCTAGTGAATTTTTTCTACAAATTCCACTTTCAAATTTCAAATTTCTACAAACATATTTTGCTAAACTAGTAATCAGAAACTCGTGCCCTGAACGACAGTCGATGCATATCAAAACTTTATCTTAGATCAAATTTTATGAATCTATTCATTCTTACGGAAATAAAAGTGAAACTCAGAGTAATAATTAAAATATATGAAATGATTGAATTTATAGTAAAATAATACGATCCTAATTCCAGAACAAACAGCCGATTAGCAGTATATAGTGATGCACCTGCACCAGTAGAACACTTTGTATTCAAATGGATTGAAGAAACCTTGGGCTGCTAAACCCTTCGCACATACGGCACACCAGCCTGCAATCCCAATGGCAGCCGATCCAATGCGATTAATAGATGCAGAAGATGCTAACGCAAACACAGATGCTGGAACGAAGTATCAGGAATTATCTTGAAGCCACGCCAAGATGGTTGGAAGCACAACACGAACTAATACAAAAACCAAATACAAGAATAACCACTCCTGTCTACGAATTAGAAAGCAGAAGAGCTGCTTAAGCCTTATAGGATTGCATTCTCTTCTTGATTAATGGAGTAGCCGTAATTTTTGAAATGCAGGTATTGTAAATTTCAATAATAGCAACATAAAATAGAAGATAAGAATGTTATGCCTACATCTCCTTGAAATATATGGCTGGTAAACTTCGTTCATTTGATCAGTGTTGCAGCTGCCTGGTCTTGACAGTGAGTTTATGCTGCCGCTTCTTTGAGCCCAAGTCATGGCACTTTTCTTTGAAAGTCATCTTTTTTCGTCAAATTTCGAGTTTAAATTCATATTTTTTATTCACTTTATCCTGAATTTTTCAAATTCACCTCTAATTTATTTTTACCGAACTCAATTTTACAGAACTCACTTTCAACAAATTAAAAATATATCCTTAAGACAACTATAACACTGATCAAATGAACTCACAAATCAGAGGGGACCTTCACTTGGAAGCCTTGTTAAGTACTCCATGCAGTGGAGACCATACACCCATGCCAATCAATACAATTGCGAGGAGAAAGAAATCACAGTATCACGGTTGTAGTTCTAACTAGGTGATGGAACTTGGAACCTGCAAAAATACTCCTATCTCAAACTGCAATGCCAATTTCTCCATTAGAACTAACATGTACTCTAGTGCCCTATTATTGGAAGGTTTCAAATTTCTCCAACCTTTCCGACTGGTCTTGCCTAGAAAACTCATATACTGATTTGCGACGAACCAATCATTTCATATAGTATAAACTTTGAAAAGAGACTTGCAACGAAGCAATCCAAATAAAATCATTTTACTATAACATAGAATAATTTTTGAATCCCAACAAAAATCTCATAAGCTCTATTCATGCGCTTTTTTAATTAATTATCATTAAGTTTCCAATAAACAAGTAATAAATAATACAAAGCAAGTAACTGACAAGGTAATTTCTCACATTGACGTCTATATTCAAACTGCACTGCCAATTTCTCCTATCACCTGTTCCAAGAAGGCATGTCTCTTCTTATAAACTATTTAACAAAAAAGAGTGTACTCAAAAAAAGTAAACTACGCGGAATAACTATAGCATTACTTGATTTTTTAACCAGAAACCGCCGTGCAGGTATATAACATTCAACCTCGTCTTGGCCAATACCTACAGCTGATTGGTGAATGTATTCTTAGGAACTAAGAATTAAATACAGCTGCAATTGGGACACCAGATAAAAGGAAGATATGTTAAACAAAGATGAAAAGGTTATACCGACAACTTGTATATATTTGCTATTAGCCGTGCATGCTGCCTCCTGAAAAACTTTGCACTTTACTTTGACAGCATGAGCATGTTCCCAACTGTTAGCAACTCTACAACACACCGGGCAATGTTCCTCCACTAGGAAACTAAACCCCATATGCAAATAATTACCTGGTGATCCTTTTAGATTAGCAAAGAACAAAAAGGATTAACTTCTCAGTAATGCCTCTAGAGCTCCGGTATGGTATACATTGCATTTGCAGTGCTTCTGTAATTCAGTAAACCTCTGCATATCGAAGTTCATCTTCTGAGCTATCTTCCTCAGTCTTGATGAAAAGAGCCTTTCCATGAAATCCTGATATGTTGGATCCCTTGAGGTAATTAAGAAGTATGCATAGCCAACAACCAGGCCTGTTGTTGTGGCGAAGAACGCAATAGGTTCCATTACATCCCAAGAGAACTCCCAGAATGTGAGACGGAAGAATAGGCCAATCTGAGTGATAAAGAATCCCAAACCCAACCATAAAATGTGGCGGCCCTGCCGATGTGCAAGCTTATCTACCTCTTCCTTCTTTTTCAGTAGCTGCTTCAGTTCTTCTATTCTTGGGTCATCTTCAGGTGTAAGTGCAAGCGGTACTGCTTTACTTACAAGATCGACAACCTGAAGTATTGGGATGCATAAACTCAATACGCTAATTTTTCACAAAAACATGCAGCACAAATGCACAAAAGAAAGCAAACGCAGCTTTTACTAAACACAGTGCAATCAAATGACAGGTCAGATTATTCTAACATAGATGTACTTCTGGAAGCTGATTCAAATGTCCATGCTCCTGTTACTGAAATTCAGAAAGAATACAGCCTGATTGTCAAAATTAAAAGACTCCAGAAAGATTGGAAGGTTGGCATTTACTAAAGCAAAATGAGCACAAGTATATGTGTTCAAGAACCATCAAGAAGACCACTGAAGAGTTGGCAGAGATCATGCAAGCAGTACTTCTTTCAGACCATCCAAGTCTCGATATAAAAATTCCAGATCCAACTTGATTTCACCAATCATACTACATTGACTATTAAACAGAAATACTCTCATCCCCTCCTGTATCAACCATCATTACCCAGACAGCTGCAAATCAATACAATGATTTTTTGAAAATCTGAAGTAATAAAGATGGACTATATAGAGAATTAGCATATAAAAATCTTCTTACCGTCCTATGCAACTTCCTCTTTTGAAGAGCAAATGAAGAACCACCAAAAAGATCCTAACTCCAAATAAAGGATAATTTTTAAATAAAAAGATAAGTGCATGCAAAAAGAAAATGAGCGACTACAAAGCACTCAGAAACCCCATACAAATATGCGCAGAGAATGCATTCCACACGAAAGCTTCAAATAAGATTGTGTACCATCAACAATCTGTTTCAATTAGTTCCTTTCTGAGCCTACCCCAATAGATAAGTTTTAGATATTCCTTTTAGAAACTAGGGCATCATAATTCTTTTGAAAACCTTGTGCACAAATATGGACCACACGTTTCAACTAAAATTCTTGCAGCATAACTACTTCCTTTTGCATCTATACCCAGCTGCCAATGACTAGTACCTTAGGAATCAGCAGTGTGGAAATTGGTTCAATCCTGAAGTCTATAGATCAAGCAAGAGACCTAGGGCGAACATCAGTATTCTATCAAAAAGTTGGAATCCGCTTAGTACGACCAATGCCATGGGATAGCAATCTCACCTAAATCTATTTTGTTTTTCATTTACAGCCTTTGAACTTGGGAGACAACAAAATCTTCTCCTAAAGAAAAAAATGAAGGGTAAGAATGAGCTACATCTCAACATCCTAGCTCCCACCTATTTTTATTTTCTTCTTTTGCAAAAGGTTTCAGATTCTAAAGGAATTCATCAACAAAGCTCATTGAGATTACTGCTTCCAATGGACCAAGCTAAATCTGTGTGACAGAATGCAGAAAAGAAATCTTCATAGCAAAGGAACAGACCTCTCTCTATCAAGTAGGCCATCCAACCTGAGCTAAACCAATTGATGTAAACAAACTCCAACCTAGAAACCCGAACAAACTACAATCCAAGTTCTTAAATTTGATCCCCTTTTGAACGCAAGAATATGAATTGTCAAAAAACTATACCTAAAAATTAAAGATATACTAATCAATCCCATCTAACGCACATTGGTAAAAAATCCATCAGCAAAAGAACTTGGAAATGTAAAACCAGATTTTAAAATAAACAAGAACTACTACTAATTTCTCTATCTCCCCAATCGCAACCAAAACTTAAAAAAGACCTAAAATAATTGCCAAAAAATTCTAAAACTTCTATTTGCTGCTAAAAAAATAATCAATTACAAAGCCAATCTCCTTCTCCGTTCCAACAAGCTACTTTCTAATTACTCCACCACAAAATCAACATTAACAAAAATGATTCAACAAAAACGACGATGGAGAGATTTGAGAAAGGATTACCTTGTCGGGGTGCAGATAGACCTTATCCATAAAAAGCAAAACAACGCCAGCATCATCAAGAGCGCGAGCGAACGCAGCCGCTTCATCGCGTGATCTCGCGACACCACTGGTTTCACACTCGTTAAGCAAATCGCAATACCCGATCATCTCCTTCTCGTCCGCTCCCAATCTTCGTTTCAAAGCTTCGACATTCACCAACCTCATCAACCTTCTCGCTTCCTCTTTCGTCGCCACAGCAGCAGCTCGGCTTCCGTTTCCGCTTCCGTTTCCATTAACGGTAGTGGTAGTTGTCGCCCCCGCAGTAGCAGCAGAGGAAGCGGAGCAGAAAGGGCGAGAAGGAAAGATCGGGTGTTTAGCTGTGAAGCGAGAGGTGAGATTACCGCCGGCGTACCGGTAGAGGAGAGAGCGGGAAGAGCGTAACATTCGCGACAGGGTGAACGAGAGCGAGTGAGGAGAGCGCGCTTTAACTCAGAAATTACAAAACAATAACAATAATAATTCTTTTGGGTTCCGCACTGAAATTAAAAACGTGTTGAATTATATCCGATGTTATAAAGGTGCGTTTGCCGGTGCGTTTTCAAAAAATCATTTTAATATTAATATTTTATAAAATTTTATAGTATTTTTTAATTGATAACTAAACTTTTCTTATTTTTAAAAATAAACAAATATTTTTATCATTTAAAAATATTTTTCGTTTGATTGAAATTATTTTTTAAGCACTCCTCATTTTGAATCGGCGGAGCGGGTTACAATACTAATTAGTAAATTTGTTTACTACCAAATCTAACTTAATTTCCGAAATAGGGAAGTGGATGAAGTTTATGCCATGCATAAACCGTTCCAACTCATTATTTGGCATGCATGTGAGATAATTGCGCGAAAATATTTATTTTATTTTAAGTTTAGTAACTTTTTTGTAATATTTATAAAAAATTAAAAGTTTAAAAATATAAATATAATTAAAATTTTATACATATAATATTTGTTATTAATTTGAAATAAAAAATTAAATTATTTTTAAAATAATTTTTTCGATAAAAAATTTATTTTAATTATTTTAAAACTAGTATTCGATGTTGTTTTATATAGAATATTTGGTAGTACTTATAAAATAAAATTTTTTAAAATGAAAGATTTTTTTATTCTTTTCAAAAAATAATTTTTATTTTTTTTACTTCAAAAAAATAATAAAATATGTAATAAAAAAATTTTACTACGTAAATTTTTAAATAAATTTTCTAAATAATTATAAAATATGTATTGAAAAATATAAAATTAAAAAATTAAAAAAGAGCGTTTAGAAAATGCAACTTGAGCGTTTGAAATGCTTTTTCGAAATGAAATTATTTTAAAATATATTTATTTTTAAGAAATAAGTTTTATTTATTTAATTTAAAAATAATAAAATAATAATAATAAATCATAAATTTTTATATTTTTTAAATTTTTAAATAAATTTTTAAATATTCTAAAATATAAATTAAAAACTAATTTTTTGAAAAATTTTGCGAATTTTGCTTCTTGCTAGTAACTTATTGTATAGGCGGTCTAGTTAAGTAACCTCGTATTAATATGCGCAGACTTTTAGTATCCTTCATGTTAATTATTCTTTTTCTATTATCTTTTTATAAATCAAACGAAATGTCTTGCGGCACTATATAATTTAGTGCTTGTACTTTCTTCGTTATTTGAAGTGGACATGGTCAATGTGCAACTTGCATAATGATTTAGCGAGCGTTTGAAATTATTTATAAAATAAAATTTTTTTAAAAATAAATTCTATTTTTTTATTTTTAAAAAAATAATAAAAATATATAATAAAAAATTTCTTAGAATTTTTTTATATTTTAATTTTTTAAAAAATTGTTTTTAATATTTATAAAATATATATTAAAAAATATATAATTAAAAATTAAAAAAAAGCGCTGTAAAAACCGTCAACCAAACGCTCCTAATGTCACAACAAGTCCCCAATTGAAAAAGATAATTCCTTCTGTTAAGTGAAGTCACTTGTTTGCGTAATAGAGTTGCATAGGATAGTTAAATTCATACTATTACTATAAAAAGGAAAGAGGATAGATTTGGTGATGAAAAAATTATCGGTTCATGTTTAGGGCATGTATACATATACTTTAAACTCAATTTTGATTAAAACTTCCACTTCAAATTCACTTTTAAAAAATAAACATAAAAATTAAACTCACTTCTAAACTCCACCTTCAACAATCTTATTCAAAACTAAAAACTCCGCTTTTAATAAAAATAAATTTAAAAAATTAAACTCATTTTTCATTTTTTAAAATCACTTTTTTGAACTCCACTTTCAAACAAAATAAACAAACCCTTAGCAGCATTCTATTTTCAATAATACTGTGGCATGCGTGTGCAAGCTACAGAAGACAATAGCTTGAGAAGTATTAATTCATTTTTTAACCAGTCTAATGGATAATAACTTAGAATAAGAATTATATTCCGTATTTACAATTACCAAGCCATTGTAGAGACCTTCAGCTTCAATGAAATTATGAATCTGTTGTATAACATGGCTTATAACAAATATAGAAGGTTATTTGTACTACTAATCTATATCAACATAGGTGCAAATGTTATGTGAGCACACTAGAAGAGCAGAGTAGGAAACATAAGTTGATATCAGTCAGAGCTTCTCTTTCTTGAAAGGGTCTTCACCATTCCTCTAAAAATCTTCATGAACCAGTAAACGTTCATCACTATCAACACCGAAGGTACTGCAAGGATACTGTAGAAGCCCAGGGGAAATATGGTCTTCACCTGGAAGAATAAAATATGAGCGACCAGGGATTAGTTTAGGTACACCAATTCATTTATGATTACAGAAGGTAATATGCTTTGTTCTATGTAATTTTTCATATTAGTCGTAACAGCTCTTAAAGGTGGCTCCATCGAACAGGTTCAATAGCATATTTTCTTCTACCTATGGTGCATTCAGATTGTATTTATCATGATGAAGTATCACACGACTCGGTTTGAAAAAAATTAATAGCTCCTCCAGCTTGAGCATATCCTCCAAACTAACGATGTTTAGCTACCTCAATTATAATGGTGTTACCATCCTAGTTCCAGTGTATATTTGGTTAAGTACCTAAAGAAGAAGCATTTGGTGTAGAGACAAATGTGAACAAAACAGTTAACAATTTCTAACACAAATAAACTCATATGTCAAGCTTAAATCTGGAAAACAATTACATACTAGTATGAAAGAACCACGTGATCTCTATTTGTCTTCCTGAGCAATCTACAGTCTTAATGCATCCTTCGTATCAAATGGACTCACATGAGATATGTACCAATGGTCTATAGAATAAACATAGGCCAATCACTAGACAATGTGCATGAAAAGTTTCAGAGAGAGAGAGAGAGAGAGAGCAAAAAAGAAACTGAATTTTAGCTACACCAGCTTATTCTTTTCATTATCATAGCATTATTAGTATAAGCGTACCTGATCAAAATGAGAGTACATATGGACAAACAAATAGATGAAGAGAAGAATCCTTGCTACCTGAAAAATATGAGTATAAGTAAGTAATTTATTATGTAACCTGAAAGCACAAACAACCAAATTCAACTTAGTGACCACAATTACAAAAGTCCTCAGAAAACTTAAAACACCGAGATTCCAGTAATGAAACGAGAATTTGGTATGTACTTGTCAAAGTTTCAAATTATCAACTTCAATCTAAGACTTATAGAATTACCTAATCTGGATACTAAGCTAAGATAGGATACACATGTGTGGTATTGTTTTATACTTAGTTCTGAAATCCTTATCAATAAATGAAAATAAAGAGAACAAGAACCAACCAGCCATCCTAGAAAGAGTGCCACACCATTGTATACATAAAGATTTGAATTTTTCATCCCAGCAACATCAAGATACCTGCAGAAGTTCATACAATATCACACAAAGGGAGAGATGCTGTAATAAGTAGGAGCCCATGCAAACTGAATATTAAGTTGTACCATCTTAGGTTCACAAATGGTGTTGTGGCCTCAGAAAACAGAACCATGAGTATGTAGGCCTGTGCTTTGCGGCTTATAAGTGAAAGAAAGATGGAATACATGGAGAGACCATGGTGAATAACCTATTAGAGGGCATTACATATGGCAGGGGACAAAAAGAAATGATTCATTAGCATGTAAATCACCAGCTTGGAAAATATTATAAAAGTTATATATAATCGACCATATAACTCACATACTCCAAACCACCTAAAGCAGGAAAAAGCCAAATAATCATTGCCAAGTCTGCAAGGAAGTAACCAATGGAAACCTATAGGAGATTTGAAATATAAGAAAATAGATTAACTTTTGAGCTAATATTGCACATGTATTTTCAGAAATGGGAATCTTCTGAAAGAATTTACCCCCAACATAGCATCAGACACCATTGACGATCTGTCTACCATTGGCACAGCACTAGAATCATCCTTAAAAAGATCAGATACTACCACCAAATAGAATGAAACTGCTGCAACAAGAACAGCATGAAATGTAGAGAAGGCACTGCAAGCAAAGAAAAGAAGATTTTCTCATCCTCAAGCATATTTAGACAGTGACAAAGAAAGCCAAAATTCCCCCAGCCAATTTAATGAAGAAATTTCTAACTCACCGGTTATTCCACTCAATTTTCTGCGCTCTAGTTAATCTATTGTATGGTTTGATGTGAACTGAGCTGATCTGACTCATAATATCATATACCTTCAAAAGTAATAGTTAGTAACTTTGTTATGAGGAAAATACTACTACTTTAACGCAAAACTAGGAAACAAGAGAAAAAGAAGATACTATATCAGAAGTCAAGATATGAGAACGAAATGACTTAACTATGCCAAACACTGATCAATAAGTAATATATCCAACCATAAAAATCACCTCGGTCAGTAAATTGGCATCCCTACAATGGTTATTGCTCCATACTCATCATGTCTAGACTTATATGAATATATGAACTCCTGTTCTTACATTAGCCTTAGCCATAAAGGTATAAATAAGCTTTTGTTAATGCGACTGCAGATCTACAAGTTAATGACCTTAACTTTCAAATGCAACACTCATAAATGACGTATGAATACAAAAATTCAATTACATTAATCCTTATGTTAACAAACATTGCTGCAGATGACAGTATGGGTACCCTCTTATATACCCCATGATGTAATCTTTTTCTTCAAATCCCTCTTATATACCCCATGATTACCCTTTCTTCAAATCAACCTTCACCCATGGCAAGGCATGCATCTCATCCCAACTCAGTTATGCAAAAGAATACAAGGTACAAAATGGAATACTCAAGAGAAGTACCCGTACTATACTTTGCAGAACGTGCCATTGCATACACGCTGCTACATGGAAGAATGCAGATGTAAAAAAGATAACCAACAACTGAAAAGACTTTCTCAAGTTGGAAGAAGGACAACATAGAGAAAGAATGCTAACAAAAATCTCACAAACTAACACTGAGCTACCAACAGAACATGCTTTGCCCGCAAATAAGTGCTAATTAAAGCACATAACCAGTTGAATCATATATATCTCACATAGTATCCTATAAATCAGATGTATGATTTAACGGTCTTAAAAATTACCATTTCAGCCAAAACAGTTAAAGACCAAGAGCTTGTAAGCACTAAGCTAAAGCATTCTCATGCTCCCAACAAAACATTCTACTTGAATTATATGAAGTCAAACCAAGGTGGCTGGTGAGATCTGTAAGGCAACATCAACTCCACCTAAGCATGGAAATCATGCTTTTGCAGAAAGTACAGAAAGGCACAGAATCAACACAAAAGATTCTATCTTGTTTTCAAAAACCAAAACATGTAACATAAAGGAGTCCCTCAAAAAACTTGTATAAAAGAAAAAATGCAATAGAAACAATTAACTCAAAATAAAATTGCAGTTAGGCATCAATGCTTAAAGCTTCTAGGCTATAACTTCAAGTTATCACACAAACAAGGTACCTGACAAAAATTAAACTAATGAAATTACTCGAAGCCAAACAAGGTACCTGACAAAAGCTATAGGACAATCAACACTGCATTCCACTTGTTTGAGCAAGGAATTCATGCTTTCACAAATTATCTCTTACACGCAGACACAGTAAAAAACGAGCAGAGTCTATGCACAAATTCTCTAAATTTCACCAACAAAAACATGTAAGCTAGAAAATAAAAATCCTAACTGAACACCAGATTTCACCAACAATGAGAATCAAAACTGAATTTAAGTATCGCCTCCTAACAGCTTCTTGCTCCAACTTCAATCTCTTGTGCAACTAAAACTACAAAACATTCTACTTACTACGTGAAGCTAATCAAGATGCCTGACAATCTATAAGGCAATCAACAAGTTTAACACCTATTTGAGCATGTAAGTCATGCTAGCATAAAATGTTTGACTTGCAGTCAGTATAGAAAATGGCAGACTCTACAGAAAAATTCTTTATTATTTCCAAACCAAAACATGAATTCAAAATTTTACAATCAAACTAACAGAGTTAACGAACACAGAATCAAAATCAAACTCAATTCTTACTTTCTTGCACATGAAGATGCCTGCAAAAACTGATGCCGGCCATAGGACTTTCTCCGTCGTTCCCGACTTCAATTCCATTCCCTTCTCCATGTTATCAAATTCTAAGGAAACCGAAGAAAAACAAACAAAGACGTAACAAGCATTCTATACAAACTAAACAACACCAATCAATGGAAACCTTAAGTAAACAACCGGAAGATTCCTTGAAAAAGGCCAAAGATAAAGCAAACCAACAATGAAAAGAAAAGCACAATCCAGAATACATTTAACAAAACTCAAAATCAATACTTACTAATTAAATTTTTACGATTTAGAATGTTTTAGGCTTCAATAGCAAGAGATATAGAGATAGAGAGGAAGATCGATTAATCGTTGGAGACTTGAAGGGGGAGACAAAGAGGGGGCCGCTGCTGGTGTTGCGATGGAAGATTTATTTTAATTACACGGAAGACTTCGCTTGCTTGCTGAGGAGGTCCAGATAGAAAGTGAAAGAAAGAGGTAAATTTAATTCCTGCGACAAATTTGCAATCTTTCTTCTTTCTAAATAAAGAAGAAAGAGGTAAATTTTAATTCCTGCGACAAATTTGCAATCTTTTTTCTTTCTATCTAAATAAAGAATGCAAACGTTTACTGCAGTAATTTCTAGTTTGGTGGGAGTGAGTAATCTCCTATTCCCTTCGACTGCATGCCAAGAGCAGTTATATAACCTTATGTCGAATCAAATCCACATTTCGAAATTTGATTAAAATGCATATTTTAATTTTTAATGTCACTAAATTTTATTTACTTCTTCATATTTTTAACTTACGATTAGTTTATATAGTTTTCTTAGTATTTTAAATTTTATTTTTATATTTATACCAAATTTTACTCTAATTCACTCCAAATTATTTTTATACTAAATTTTATTTTTACAAAATATAAAATATTTTTTTATTACTTATTTTTAATATTATTTTAATAAAAAATATATCTTATTTTTTAAAAAATAATAAAATATTTTTATTATATAAATATTTTATTTCAAAAATATTTTAAAATATTTTATTAAAATTCTAATGTCTTGTTTAGACCACGGCCTCCAATCTTTTCGGATCAATAGTCATTTACTAAGCATGATAATAAACTTTATATATATATATATATATGTGTGTAAATATTTTATAGTGTGAAGAATTGGTAAGTTAGTTTGTAATTCATCACGATTTGTAACATCTTTTCTTTAAGGACAAGTAATGTGTTCAGTTATAGATAACTATCTAATTTTGCTTGCTTAGCGAAAAAATCTTAATAAATAATTATTAGAAATAAGAAGAAATCGATATACGAAGAAATAATTTCTTTATCCGTTTGGAGAAAGAAAACATTGGAAAACTACTCAATATAAAATTACAAAAGATCAAGTTGATTGATCAAAGAAATTTAAGTGTTCTTAGTTTGACTAATTCAATTATTATTTTTATGAATTGATGATTTGAAAAAGTTGCTCATGTAACTGTATAGTTTTGGTTAGATCAGCTATGGCTAACTGTCTAACTGCAACATGAACCCGCTAAGGAATCGTTTACTTTATCCGAAAAAATTGCGAAAGTGAATTTTTAAAGATAAATTATTTAGAAATAATTGTTTGGTTGAAAAAACTAAATAAATGTATTAACTCTAAGTAGCAGTTGGCATCCCACCTGGTTATATAAATATAAAACAACTAACTGTAGATAATCGCGACTAGATTTTTTGTTTTGTCTTTATGAGTTTTATGGCCCAGCTTTTTGCATGAACGTGTACGTAACACGTTCGCAAATTCTTATGCGTTCGTTTGGGGAGTATATAAAAATAAGAAGTTTCTACTTTCTAATTTTAACTTAAAATATTTTAAAATATATTTAATATATATATATGTTATATAATGACGTATAATTTATTTATATTTTTAATTTTAAAAATAAAATACTATAAAAATCATTAAAAAATAAATAATAAAACTAATTATAAGCACCTATATTAGGTATGCATAAATTTAAGATGTTGTTTGGAGAGCTTATGCAGTGCTTTTTTTATTTAAAAAAAAATCCTTCTCTACTATTTCATAAATTTTTTTTAAATTTAAGAAGTACTGAAAGATAATATTGTATAATTTATATATATATACTTTTTTATAAAAAAAATTAGACTTATATAAAAATTTAAAATACTTTTATTTTAAAAAAATTTATAGAATAAGTATTTTCAAGGTCTCCGAAGCCCCAATATGGGCTCATAAGGCCTACTCGCATGTAATTCTAGTGATTTTTATTGAGAATTTCTATTAGGCCTTAGTTGTGCTTGTTTACCGACCCGTGAAACTTATTTTTTTAAAATTTATTTTTTAAATAAAATTAATAAAAATTAAAATAAATTACTTTTACTAAAAAATTATTTTTGAAAACTCAATTTCAAAATTTATTTTTAACAAAAATTTTATTTTATTAATTATTTTTAATTTATTATTTTATTTTAAAATTTAATTAAATATAAGTTTATCTAAAAATAACCAGACCTTTTGCTCAAGATGAGATGCTTATAATTCATAAGCTAGTAGCAATGACAATATAAATTACTGCATTTTTTAATTGAAAATGCCTAAGTCTTATAGATTTTGGGTTTGTAAACACCACCGAAAAGCTCAAAAATAGTTCAAACACAACAACCGGGCGGTGTTATATTTGCACTGTTAACGCATAAAATAGTAACTATGATATTGTATCAAAAGAGTCGCAATCAAAATGTTTAAGCACATGTTGGGCATTGGTTCTACCAACATATCTCAATTTGTTTTCCAAAATTTTATTTTAAAGAAAACTTTAGATAATAGTATATAAATTTTAATTCAAAAATATAGATAATTATATGTTATAAAATTAGTATTTATTTATTTTTTAATTCAAAATATTACAAATTTATTTCCATAAAAACTCATAAAAACTATCATAGGTGTATCAGAGTTGCAACTATTATGGCTAACTCAAATGCACAATAACTAACCACATAATAACTAACCACATAAAAAGAACAACATATATATCAGATGAAAATATAGGTCGGATCAAATGGGTAGCCTAGATGGTTCAGAATTTGGCCCGTTCGATTCGGTAAATAATAATATGATCGACTGACTTGGCCCGATTTTACAAACAGTATTGAGTCGATGTTGTTGGTCCGTCCATCCGGTACTGTACTATTGATCAAGAAAAAAAATTTTAAAAAGAAAAGAGATAAACGATCATGCTGATGTCAGCATGACCGACATCAGCATGATCGTTTATCTATACCCATTGGCTGTATTAGCCAGCCAGCATCTATTTTTTATAATTTTTTTATTTTAAATTACTATTTTCACTATTTCATCTATAAATATATTATATTTTTATTCAAATTTTACATAATAAATCTTTATCTCTCAAGTAAAATTCTTTATTCTCGCAAATACAAAGTTCCAAGTTACAACTTCAGCTACCGTGTCATAAGAAGCTTTAATCTTTTATTTTAACTATCTATATTTGTATTTCTTTAATTGTCTATGAGTTCAACAAGTGCTTCAAAAATCTATCTAGATAGATTTGACTCAATATCCGTAAGTATTTTGGATCGGACTTTATATAGTTTTTTTTTAAACCTCACGCAACCTTACAATTTTGATAAGGAATATCCTTTCGTGGTTGCATGATGCATATTCGAATTAATGTTCATCTTCTAAAGTATAACGTTGCGTGAGGTTTTAAAGAAATCATGTAAAAATTGATTCAAGTTACTTACTAATTTTGAATCAAATACATATTAGATAAATTTTTTAGAGCAATTGTTGAATATACAGACAATTCAACAAATATAAATACAAATAGGTAAGCCAAATATGAAAACTTCTTATGACATATTTATTGAAGTTACAAAATTTAGCTTATTATTATATAATCAAATATATAATTATATCTATATTATATTATTTGTATTTTACTTTTATATTAATAATATATTTTGAAATTATTTCTTATATTATTAAAAAAATAATAAGTAAATTGGCCGGTCCGAATCGAAAAATCTGCACCCGAGTCGGATTGGTCCGGCTTGTTTGTTTTTGCACCTATATAGCAGTACAACTTATGCGTTGATGAATAATAAAATATATTTATTTGAATATACTTTTAGGATTTCTTTATTTTAACGTAAATAGAAATTTTTTTTTTGAGACACATTTACTATCATATAACACTCGATATTTTATTTTCAAAAAATTTAATTTACAAATTTATTTTTAATAAGTTTAGTTTTTATGTTTTTTTAAAAAATTTATTTTCAGAATTAGGTTTAACACGCTCTTAAGAAACTTGCTACTTCAGTAATTTAGCTTCGCAAGCATAAGCCCATAAAAGTTGACTCATCAATAGCTTAGTCCAATAAAATCTATTGAGCCCAAAACAAGCCCAGCTTCGCAAACTATGCTTAAAAGTGGGTTTCTCAAAAAGCTCATTTTTAATTATATATTTTTTAATAAAATTTTTATATATTTTATTTAAAAATTTAAATTGCTAGTTCATATATACATAAGAATCAAAGCTCTGCAGAACAACAGTGCTGAAATTGAAGAAGCTGACAAGAGAATGAATGCATGCAGCAGAACTCATTCACATGAAAGCAAAAGAATGATAAGAAAGAAACAAAGAGAAAGGAAAGCAGATCAGTGTTAGTGAGACCCACTTGGTTCTTCTTCTCTGATGAATGGATGAATGAATGAATGGAAAATGTTAAGCACTAGTTTCTCCTGCTACGATACATAGAAAACACATAAGACTTTAAAGCTAGCTGGGGACCAAGTAGTACTTAAAAAACCAACCAGAATATTTTCATACTACTAAAGATCAAATTCAAGTAAAAGATCATTGGTACTGTTGCAGGACCAGTTTATCCGAAGCGCCAATTGCTTTTGTTGTGTGCAGTTTTCTGCTGAAAAATGCTTTACAAAAATTTGTATAACTTTGCTTTTATTTTAACTTAGACAGAAAATTCAATAACTGTGATACTCGTGGATGAACAGAAAAGGATGAGAAAGAATAAAATAAAAAAAGACTCAAATGCAATGTGTTTAGACTACCAGCGTGGCTTAGTTTTGCGAAAATGAGTTCAGCAAAAATAAATTGAGAGATGAGTTCCGACTATTTTGAAGCAAATTAAAATAAAATAAGTGCGTTCCATTCAAATTTTGGGCAAAAAAATGAATTAGAATGAAACTAAACCACGATCTAAACTATAAAATGAACTTGCAAGCGTTATGCAAATTTAAAGATGTATGCTTTGATATGTTCATATTAGAGTGAGTGCTCAATTTTTAGTGTGTGGTTTGGTAAGAAAAGTTAAAAATAACGTATGGATGGAAACTAATAGCATAAAGCTAGCCTAGACTTTTTTATGTTTGAGTACTAGATGATTTTCTTAACACTTCGTTGAGTCAATTTCAAGTGTGGGCCAAAGAAGAAAAAGAAAACGATTGCCAGAGCATTATATATTTTTTTGTCATTCTAACTTTTATTTACATATCCTAAAAACATTTAAAATATTTTATAAAATTTATTCAAACTTTAAAAAATATAAAAAAATTCATATCATAAAATTTATAATTAATTATTTTATTATTTTTTAAAAAATGAAAAATATTTAATAAATACTTTTAAATATTTTCTAAATCATCAATCAATATCAACCAATTGAATTGTGAATCTCCACTTCAAAGTCAATGTATGCAATCAACTTGTAATCAAACAGAAAAGCTTCCATCTTTTTATTATTATATTATGTTGTGGATCAAACTCGAAGAATGTCTATAAAGAAGCGTAGAAAAGTTAGAGAAGAATATGAATGAGCTGGACTACATACATAAGTTGGCTAGAGGAATAACAAAAAATTGCTGTATATATTTCAATGACTTTAAAAAGTTCTACTCTTTCAGAAAATTTGGTGTCTAGACTATTTCTTTTTCATAAAAAAATTAAAAGCTAAAACATGACCAAAAACAGCTTATAGCTTGGTGGACCGCTTATAGCTTACTTAGCTCTCGACGCAGTTGTACGTATGAATTAAAAAACTCACGAGTCCCAATATCTGAATTATATAAGTTGATTTCTTGCGTTTGTTTCTTTGACCTCCCTCCCTCGAGCACCGCAGAATATTTTCAACTTATATTGTTGTTCACAATACATTACTACGACAGAAAGACAGACAGACCACAGTGGGTTGATTTGAAATGAAGTCTCTTTTTACTTTGTTACCTGAGCCAAAAAGATTATTATGAGCAGGAAAAAAAGGGTGAAACCTTTTTGGAAAACATCGTGTAATTAAATTACTGTTTGGAAGAAGAAAAAAAGTTGGACCCTTGTTTTTATGACTGAATAATTGTGAACGTGTACCAGACTCCATAGACCTACTTGGTTCAAGGTCAACTTACAGGTACCCGATTCAGATTTATGCACATTATTCAAACCCGTTATTTTAAACGCGTCAGCCTTTTAAAGACCCGTAAAATAGTTTCAAATTAATATGCAGTTATAATATATATGTTATGAAATATTTGACTATGCTTTTGAAGTACTTATATTATTTTTATTTAATTTTTTGTTTCTTAAAACTTTTTAACAATATATTAAAAACATTTAATCTAAAAAGTATAAATAAGTTAAATTTAAAAAACTTCATATGCACATTTTTATTATCTTTTACTTTTTAAAATGTAAAATTTAATTTTGAAAAATCTTACTAAAATAATTTTTTAGAAATACTCTATGTAAATAATCATAAACTGAAATGGTATCATCACTGTTTGAAATTTCAATCATAATTATAAAAATTGAATCGAGAGTCGATCCGAAAAACTGTAAAAATCAATGGTTTCTACAGTATTGACACGGCCGATTAACAGATCGATCTGTCGGATCAACAGCTATGAGGACGTTTAGGAGTGCTTATAAAATAGAATTTTTCTAAAATAGAGAGTATTTTTATTTTTTTTAAAATACGAGCTCTATTTTTTTTACTTTCAAAAAAATAATAAAAATATGCAATAAAAAGATATCACTCCGTAGAATTTTTTTACACTTTTTAAATTTTTAAATAAATTTTTTATATATTTTAAAAATATATATTAAAAAATATGAAATGAAGAAAAGTTAAAAAAAATTGATAAATAGTTTTTCAAACGCAGCCCTAAACAGTCTCTATATCTGTGGTCAATGGATACCTGAGCCAGGGCTGTAAAGTATCCATTTCTAACTCGATCAAACATGCTGAACAACTGCTTGAGCTGTTCTTCAATATACTATGATCCCGAATGGAGACTCAGACAAAACAAGCGTGATGAATTCAGACAGTTTAATGAGGCCATTTGAATAGTGTCGGCCCACTTTTTTCGGCTCCATTACAGCAGCAGCAACAACAGAGGTGGATGCTACTTTTGCTATTGCCATTGATTTAGCTCCTCCGATTGATCTAAACTATCTGAGCTTCATCCTATGTCTCATCGTTATTTTCGGACTCAACACCGTCACTTTCGTTGTTGCTTCTTTTGGACTCACAACATCATAACAAATCTCCCTGATTTTTATTGTTCTTCTTATTTTACTAATCGATTGAAACGAAATAACTAATGATTAAATCAAATCGAATGACATAAACCAAACCAAAGAAGAGATCCAAGCTCTAGTTGTATCAAGCTATCATCGCTGTTCCGATCAAACGAATAGAAGATTTCTCGAAGCTCCATGAACTGTTCGTTGTCAAGCTTCAATGGCTCGTTCGATTTTCTATTTCCTAGTTTGTCTTAGCTCATCTCCGACGAGTTCATCCATCACCAGTGCTGCCTTATTCCTTTTCCTTGCCCAACTCAACAATAACAATACCGACACCATACTACGACAACTAGTGCCTCTCGCTCTGACTTCGCCACCACTAGTACCACAATTCTCTTCTCGATCACCTTCTTCACCAACCATGAATCCATACCTTCGCTCTCATAATCCTTCTCTAATTTTCTTTCAGCTTATCCTTTTTATATGAACACCACAATCGTCGGAGATCGCAGCTATGTTAAAATTGAGAACCCGATCAACTGGATTATATTATGTTAAGTAAAGGATTAGATTAGATTAAGTAAGAAATTGTTCTTTTTATTCATTCCTGGTTGACCCTAATCGGGCGGCTCACCGGATCATAGCGAATCATTTGCACAAACGATTTATTTACAGATTTGTACTGATTTTGGTCCTAGATCGATGATTTCTGAGCTTTGCAAATATGTTTTCAACATGTTTAACGCAAGTGAACATACATAAAGTCAAGAAGGTGTTTGTAAGTGCTTCTAAAAAAAGCTTTTTTAAGACAAACAAATATTTTTTTTTATTTCAAAATAGGTTCTAATTTTAACTTAAAAATAATAAAATAAATAATAATATATTTTTATATTTTTTAAATTTTAAATTAATTTATAAAAAATTGTAAAATTTATTAAAAAGTATGAAGAGCTTTTGAGGAATGAACTCGTGGAAGAAATAATGCCAAAAGCCTCGGATCATTATTTGGACTTAAAATAAGCTTTTGATAATATTTCTCTATATTTGGGTACAAGTATTTATTGTTCTTAATAAACTGATTGTCACGGCTTATCAACGAGCAACGCTGCTTATTTCAACAAGTACGCTAAGCGTATTTATTGAAATAAGCAATTTATGAAAATAATTTTTGTAAAAAAATATTTTATTTTATTTTATAAAAAGTAATCTCTATTTTTTTATCAAAAAAAATAAAAAATCTTACTACATAAATTTTATTTTATATTTTTTAAAATTTTAAATAAAATTTATAAAGTATGACAAAAATTTTGTAAAAATTACGAAATAAAATGAGTTTTTGAAACACTTTTATAAGAATTCCAAACGCGGGCTTAATAATAACGCACAAGTTTGAAATTTAAGAATGTAATTATTCCTAGAATTTGAGAAATTTGCGTACGTATTTCTATTTTATAGTATTTTTTGGCTCACGCAAACGAACCTATAGTTGCTTGCAGAAAAACCGTCCTGCTACCATCCAAATCCTGACTGGACTCATCGCATGTTGCGTTCTTCCAGACTGAAACCGGAACCCAAAACTCTTCCCTTGCTCAGCTTCATCTCGCGTCCGGCGCCGCAACAACTCTTCAATCCTCTATTATTGTTGTTAGTATTATTCACTCTCTGTTTGTTTCAAAGCATCTTGTTCTTCTTCTCTTTGTAATCGTTTGCTATTGTTGCTGCTGCCGGTGCTCCCCTCCGCATGCGCAGAGCACATTCCTCTTGTTTTTTCTGATGGCATCCTTCCTTCTTCTCCCCACAACAACAACCTTCTCTTCCCATGATTCCAACCCTTCACCTGCTCTTCTTATCCCTTCTTCATCTACTTCTACTACTCCATCACTGCTAGTTCCTTATCACCAACAACATAACCAACTTCATGAGTACACCAGCAACAACAACAATATCAACAATCAAGACGAACTCTTTCTTCTTTTAGAGCAGCAGCAGCAGCTGGTTCAAAATCAAGATTACTACTACAACACGATGGTGAGAAAAAGACCGTCATCAGAGCTCGATATCCAGCAAGGAGATTCTTCACCGTCTTCTTACTCTAATAGCGCAAGACTTGTGCGTCGGGCTAACACCACCACCGGTGTTTTCGTCGGAGATTTTGCAGCTTCAAACCCAACAACACATCTGTTTCCTAACTCTAACCCTTCTTCTCTGATCCCTTCAAGTAATAACCAAACTCCACCTTTGCTACAGTCGTCTTCGTCTACGTTACCACCGCTTCCTTCTTCAGGGATTTCGCAACATGTGTATGGGTTTTCTGGACTTCCACTGTTCCCTTCTGAGCTCGAAAGGAGTACTAGTGGTTCTGCAAACTTGCCTTTAGTTGGGAAAAGCTCGACGGGGGCGGAAGAGCAAGCCAGTAACGGCGGTTTAACTACGGCATGGGTAGATGGCATAATAAGAGACTTGATCGAGAACTCATCGGCAGAGGTATCCATCCCTCAGCTGATTCACAACGTTCGTGATGTTATCCAGCCGTGTAATCCAAGCCTTGCTGCTGTTCTTGAGTACCGGTTGCGTTCTCTTATCTCTGACCAACCAGCGCCTCCTCCACCGCCGGTCATAGCTCCTTTACCTGCAGCTACAAGTGTGCCTAATCCGCCATCGGAGAAGAGACCGAGAGATTCGAGACATGAAATAGTACAAACCCTGCCGGCCGCACTAAGACGGGCTCAGTGTTTGCCCCCACATCCTGCAGCTGTATCTAGTGCTGCTGCTTCAACTGTTGCCGGCTCTTCTCAACTGCAAAGCTGGGATGAACCAAGCTCTGGTACTCTTGCCAACCAAGTTCAAAATCATCCACCACCGCCGCCGCCGAAGGCACCACAACAGCAGCGACGAAGTTCGACAACGGCTTCATCAGAAGAGGCAACACCGCCGTCCACCGCCCCGCGGTCAACATCAAGACCAGCAATTGTGAGAGAGCAGAAAGAGGAGCTCCAGCAACAGAAGCGCGATGAAGAAGGGCTCCATCTACTAACCCTTCTTCTCCAGTGTGCGGAAGCCGTGTCCGCCAACAACCTTGAAGAAGCCAACAGAATGCTTCTAGAAATCTCCGAGCTCGCCACGCCGTTCGGCACTTCAGCGCAGCGTGTCGCGGCCTACTTCTCGGACGCCATGTCTGCTCGTTTGGTAAGCTCTTGCCTTGGTATCTACGCTCCACTGACTTCCGCCTACCGCGGCCGTCTTGCCTCCGCCTTTCAAGTCTTTAACGGCATCAGCCCGTTTGTCAAGTTCTCTCACTTCACTGCTAACCAAGCGATCCAAGAAGCTTTCGAGCGCGAGGACCGTGTTCACATTATCGATCTCGATATCATGCAAGGTCTACAATGGCCGGGATTGTTTCATATACTCGCTTCCCGTCCCGGTGGCCCACCTAGAGTTCGTCTGACAGGACTTGGTTCGTCCATGGAAACGCTCGAAGCTACAGGCAAACGGCTTTCAGATTTCGCTGAAACCTTACGGCTGCCGTTTGAGTTCGTTCCAGTAGCGGAGAAGGCTGGTAATGTGGATCCTGAAAGGCTAGGAGTTAGCCGCCGGGAAGCGGTAGCAGTGCACTGGCTTCACCATTCGCTCTACGATGTCACGGGTTCTGACACCAACACCCTTTGTTTACTACAGAGGTAAGAGAAGAAGCCCGACACTTGCATTCCCATTTGTTCAAATATTGAACATAGACATGTTCTGTTGATCATGCTTTGGGTTATTTTTTGAGGTGGGTTTCCTTCTTCTACGCTGATAGTTATTTGCTGTTTCTTTACTGCCATGATTACTTGTTATATATATAAAGTATATAAAAGGGTGGTTTCTGATCTTTCCTTTTTCTTCTCTCCGGCAAAAAAGAACATTGCTTTGGGATCACTTTGGAGAGATCAATTTTGAACTTAAAAAAGTTGGCGATTATTAGCATGATTCACTTTCTAGACTTCCTAGAAGTTTTTTCTTTTACATTCATCTCAAAGCTTTTGGTGTTGTTTGTTTCCTTTACATAAAAACGGTCCTTATTATTACCTTTCTCAATGCCATGATTACTTTCACTGTGTGTTGCAGCTGTTGCTTCTGTTGGAGCTAACATTCTTGGCCTCTCCCTCAAAACTCTTGAATATTTGCAACCATTGCATTCTAATGATTTTCGTTTCTCTTTCCAAACGACCATTGCTCTGATGCTCAAAATGAGAGTTGTTATCTGAAGTTAGCTTTTAGTATTCATACACGTTTTTTAAGAATTTTTTTAAATTTAGAAAATATAAATAACTGTTAGTTATATATTATATATATCTATAATTTTTATTTTTTAAAATATAAATAAAACAAAATATTTAAAATTTAAAAATGTTTTTTTATAAGCACTCTCACACATTTACTTGTTTAGTTTATTACTTCAGGCATAGTTCTTCACTTCTTGCGCTAGGATTAATTTGTTTTCAATTATCAACGAATGTAGGCTTTCGCCGAAGGTGGTAACAATGGTAGAACAAGACTTGAGTCCAGCAGGTCCGTTCCTCGCTCGGTTCGTAGAAGCAATCCATTACTACTCAGCAATGTTCGACTCTCTTGGTGCAAGCTACAGTGAGGAAAGCCCAGAGCGCCACATTGTCGAGCAACAGCTGCTCTCAAGGGAAATCCGTAATGTGCTTGCGGTTGCCGGACCTTCTCGCGGCGAGATCAAGTTCAATAGTTGGCGAGAAAAGTTGAGCCAGTCTGGATTTCGTAGTGTCTCTCTCGCTGGCAATGCTGCAGCGCAAGCAACATTACTTCTCGGCATGTTTCCCTGTGATGGTTATACTCTTGTTGAAGAGAACGGGACTTTGAAGCTTGGATGGAAAGATCTTTCACTTCTGTCAGCCTCTGCTTGGCATCCTGCTGCTACACTGGTTCCTATTTCCCGTTATAATAGTTTTTAGACCTTTCTACTTTCGGTCGTTGCACTTGCATTTGCTTGCAGTTTTTCAAGTTGCGGTCGTAAACAGTCGATCTTTTTTCTTCTTTTAGTTAGTCCAATTTCTTCTTCTTGCTTAATAAACTTCGATCGAACAAACTAGCTCGTATAAGATTTAGTGTGATCTTAATTACGTGAGCTTAATTACCGGGCAATTTTGTTTACATCGGTAGTAGCAGTACCCAAAGGACAAAGGTGTGAAGTGAAGGAGAGAGATTGGGCAAAGGGATGAGATGGGTGGGTTAGGTTTGGTTTGGTTTGGTTTGGCTTGTTTTGGTTTGCATTGGAGTTTGAGAGGACATTGATTTTCTGGATTCTACGCTTCATGAGAGCTGTGCGGCGTTGCATCGAAAGGTCTCTATCGTCAAACAGAAGCTGTACCTGGGCGCAACCCTTCTTGTTTCTAACTTTCACGATGAGGAAGAGGTCTTCAGAAAGTTAGGAGTGGTACCGGTTTGGAATTACATATAAAAAAATTTTACATACTTTTTAGAAATAAATTTGTTACTTTCTCATATTTAATATAATAATTTTATGATGTATGAATTATTTAAAAAATTTTAAATCTAAAAAAATTAATAATATTATACAAAATTTTAGAAAATAAAATACTGAAAAGTATATAGAATAAGGAAGTTTAAGCTGTGCAAAACATCCTCGTAATTCCATTGCTTGCTGGCAGACAGTAAGCAGCCAAGATTATAAATTGGTACTTGTGTTTCACTGCTGAGGTTGTTTTCTTTTGTGGTGTTTGAGTTGGGGGATGGTGTAGAGTTCAGGGGTAGGATCAACACGGATTGGGTAATATTTGGTGCATTGTCCTTGCTGCAAGCTAGTATCCAAGTTAATCTACCAGTCAAAATGGGATACTGATACTCGGCGAGGAAAACCCCACAAAATCACACTTACAAAATTAAATTCCAGTGGAATGTTTGTATGATTTATGTTTGAAATGTTTAACATTTTGTACTATTGGTAGAACCGAATCGAACGTTAACGGATCGACTTGCTGGATAAATAGCATCACCACTGCTATAACTTCATCATCTAGAACCATAATGGCTAGATCTCTTTGTCTTCTTCTCTACTGTTTAGATCCAATTACTCGAAGAAATTGTTCCACTATAATAACCACATGCCTACTATTTTTCACATAAAACAAGCCAAGCAACGAAATGTACTTCTTCAGTGGGTTACTGCCCATGTAGAAGCCTCTGCTGTGAAAGTAGATGAGAACAAGAAACCTCTGATAGTTGCTGTTATCGAATAGCGGAAGGAAGAGACAGGCGGAAATGGTGCTATCGAAGATGGTAATGTTTTTAGAGATAACTCCGGAGATCGAATCAATTCCGTGAGGGACGAAGCCACTGGTGGGGTCCACGTATCGTTCGAAGCGGCCGAACTTATACCTGGGGAAGCTGAACTACTCGAACGCAATATCGGATTCGGATCACGATAAAGTCGATAAATAAGAATCCCAAAATGGAACTGTCAAATGGCAGCGAAGTGCACCAGTGCAGTAATCAATCAGTGGGTTCAAGCCGAACGCTGGCTAGATATCGCGAAACGGCTTCTCTTTGATCGAGATCTTCCTAACTGTCTTCGCTTCGCCGAACTAGATCTTTGATATCGACAGAGGAGCAGTGGTAGCGATCTCAATCTCGCCAAGTGAGCTCTCGATCACTACGAAAAAGCAGCGGCAGCGATCTCGTTCTCGTCAAAGGAGCTCGATCGTACGCAAAACAGCACCTCCGTCGGAGGAGCAGTGACTGAAGCTGCTGGTGCTAGTGGTGATGCTGACATGCTGCTGCATTATGGTTCGTGCAGTGTTGGACATGATTCTATATTTTGGACATTTTGCTCGGATTGACACTATATGCACTATCATAGTAACGATAATGTTTTTAATTCATATCCGCATCGACCTGTCCGGACGAGTCGAAGATTTTTTATGAATTCAGACAGATCAATTCGGATCGAAACGATCGCATGCACGAGCGGTTCATTCGCAAATCCGGATTATTTGATATTCCGAATCGAAGTTTTTCATATTGAACCAGAAGATTCGATAAGGATGTGACAACTATACTCTTACCGGTAGCTAGGTACCATATTAAATTATTTCTAGTAAGTACATGTTGGCGTGAGTCAATAATATATTATTTTAAATATTTTTTTTTAGAATTATATTTTATTTTGGATATCTTTATTAAAATTATATTTAGATATCTTTTTTTATTTAAAACTCTCCTTATTTAGATTTATAAGGAGTCTATATATATGTACTTATATTGAATGATAATAATAAGATTGAAAGA
Organism: Acanthochlamys bracteata; assembly: GCA_019914995.1. NCBI lineage: Eukaryota > Viridiplantae > Streptophyta > Magnoliopsida > Pandanales > Velloziaceae > Acanthochlamys > Acanthochlamys bracteata. The sequence continues at coordinate 3,798,135 of CM034140.1, read as the reverse complement.
GTTTTTCATTTTGGTACCAGAGCAAAACCCTAGATCTGCTCGCCACCGTCGTGGAGAAAACGACTGCGACGGCCAGATTCCGACATCCGTTATAATCGTAGAGATACGATTATAACGGTTAGAAATTCCGACCAAAAACAAGTCCGGTAATTTAATCGGATTAGATCTATCGAAGAAAAAAAAATAAAAATAAAAATAAAAATAAAAAAAACAATCACCACCGTGCTTCTGCCGTCGCTGCCACCACCGCGCTTTCGTTGCCGTCACCTCCGCTGTCGTCATCGCCGTCACCGCTGCTGTCGTCATCTTCTTCCGCTGCTACTGTCGTAAGCGCTGTCGAACTGCCGCAGGAGCAATCGCCGCCGACTCGCCGTCAATCGCCATCGATTCGCCATCGGATTTCGAGAATCGCCGCCGACTCCTGTCCGCTGCCGCTATTCGTGCTCGATCGACCGTCGCCACCTCGAGCTCGATCGACCGTCGCCGCCTCGTGCTCGATCAACAGTCGCCGCCTCTCTGCCGGCCGATCGAGTCGATCTGGACCGCCGCCGCCCGACCCGACCGCAGACAACACTGAACCGGTTCGATTCAGTGTAGACCAGGCCCGATCCAACAGATCTAGCCCGGCCCGGCTCACTGAACCTTTTTATAAATTTTAAAAAAAAAAAAAGGGGTAAATGGAAAGTTCAGGTGTTCTCGCTCCAGTTGCTTCAATAGCTACTCCTATTATCAGCGTACAAGGTGATTCATCATCCGCCATTAGTGTTAAACTAAATGGTTCTAACTATTCTCTTTGGTCTCAAGTTGTTGAGATGTACATTGCTGAAAAGGATAAGATGGGCTATTTGACCGGAGAAATAGCACGACCTCAAGAGACTGATCCTACTTATGCCCGGTGGAGAACTGACAATGCTATTGTCAAAGGATGGTTAATCAACTCTATGGAACCAGCTGTGATGGAGCTTTTTATTCGGCTTCCTACTGCCAGAGATGTTTGGACTGCTGTGTCCAAAATTTACTATGATAATTCTGACATATCTCAGATTTATGAATTAACATGCAGGGCATTCAAATTAAAGCAAAATTGAAGGCCCGTTACAGCATACTATGCAGAATTACAGAGCATATGGCAAGAATTGGATTTTCGTAATCCAATTAGGATGTGTTGTGCTAATGATATATTAGCTCGACAACAGGAGATTGAGAGGGAACGTGTCTATATTTTTTTGGCTGGGCTTGATGATACATTTGATAAAGCCAGTAGTGATCTACTACGAACAGATGCCTTCCCTGGATTAGAAGCATTTTATAACTACATTCGTCGTGAGGAGCAACGACGAGTAGTTATGATGAGTTCTAACGATATTGGAGTTATTGCTGCTGTGGCCTCCAAAAATCCTAAATCCCAAGTGAAGCAAAAAGCACAAGAAGGACAGTGTACTCATTGTGGTAAAGCTGGGCATACTCAGAATTCATGCTTTCAGTTAGTTGGTTATCTTGATTGGTGGGAGGAATTGAAGAAGAAGAAGAAACAAGACAAAAAGATCTCTGGTGTAGCGTCTGGAGTTGCAGACCTCACTTTAACTAATCCTTCATCCTCTATATCATCGACTACTCCTTCACCAGTTCTATCTCTGGTGTCGCAGGTTAATTCAGATTCTCCAATTTCAGGTAACCAAAGCTTTGCCTTTACTGTTTTAGATTCACAACGGGATATAGGATGGATTTTAGATTCTGGAGCTACGGATCATATGACATTCGATCCGAAAAATTTTCATATCGTAAGTGCTCCAGTTAGAAATAATGTGACATATGCCAATGGAGAGAGTTATCCAGTGGCAGGTGCTGGTACTGTGGCATTATCATCATCTCTATCTTTACAGGATTGTCTACTTGTTCCATCTCTCTCACACAATCTTTTATCTATTGGACAAGTTACTGAACAGTTGAATTGCATTTTTCTTATGTATCATTATTTTTGCTTACTTCAGGATATCCAGACACAGGAGATAATTGGGCGTGGTACTAAAAGAGGGGGGTTATATTATCTGTATGATGTTAGTTCAGGCAGAGTTTACAGTGTTCGTGGATCTGAAACTGACAAGAAGAATAAAGTCTGGCTTTGGCATCGCCGTCTAGGTCATGTTTCCTTTGGTCATTTAAAATATTTGCTACCGTCTTTATTTTCCGGTCTCAAAGAGTCTGAATTTCAGTGTGAAGCATGTATCCTTGCTAAGAGTCATAGAGTGTCGTATTTTTCTGTTAGCAATAAAAGAACAACTCCGTTTGAGTTAGTCCATTCGGATGTTTGGGGACCCTCTCCAGTTATGGCTTTTACTGGCATTAGGTGGTTTGTGACATTTGTAGATGATTGCACAGGCATGACATGGTTATATGCTTTGAAGAACAAAAGTGATATTATTGATATATTTGTGCGGTTTCATAAGATGGTGCATACACAGTTTTCTCTTCCTATTCGAATTTTTCGCTCTGATAATGGTGGGGAGTATGTTAATACATCTTTGAGTTCTTACTTTCATCAGCATGGTATTATTCATGAGACTTCTTGTCCACAAACACCACAACAAAATAGAGTTGCTGAAAGAAAAAATCGACATATATTAAAAACCGCCCGTGCTTTATTATTTGGAGCTCATGTTCCAAAACATTATTGGGTAGATGCAGTTCAGTCTGCGGTTTATGTGATTAATCGCATGCGATCTAGAGTTCTGAATTTTCGGACACCACTTGAGGTTTTATCTATATTTGTTACTATACCTTCTGTTCTCTTACTTCCACCTCGAATTTTTGGATCTGTTGTATTAGTACACTTGCAGAAAACTCAAAGAGATAAATTGGATCCATGTGCCTTAAGGTGCGTATTTCTTGGCTATGGTCCTCACCAGAAAGGTTATCGGTGCTATCATTCTTCTACACGCCGTACCTTTGTGACTATGGATGTGACATTTCTAGAGTCGGAAATTTACTTTGTCAGATCAACTTCACATTCAGATCTTCAGGGGGAGATAGAAGCTACGGAAGATCTAAATTGGCTCAGCACACATACTGAGGAAGGTCAGAGAAAATGTGTGGATCATGATTCATGTCTGGAGGAGTCTAGAACTACTGAACTTGAACAAAAAGAAATTGAAGAGATAGACAGAGCTGAAGCTGTAGAAGAAACCCCTCTCTCGCATCCTGCAGTACCCGCTCAAACTCCTGAGGATATCCTTGAGGTAAGTACCGAGACTCAGAATATTATTATGGATGAATCGAATATTGTCTGCAGAAATTATCAGTTACCACATAGAGAAAATCGTGGAAAACCTCCTAAGAGATATTCACCAGAAGGAAAAATCTCCAGATATCCTATTGCTAATCATGTGTCTTCTCACAGGCTGTCCCCATCATATGTTGCTTTCATTAATCAGGTGGCAGCTGTGACACTTCCTTCTAACACTAGAGAAGCTTTATCCGATCCTAGATGGATTAAGGCTATGAATGAGGAGATGGATGGTCTTCAGAAGAATATGACTTGGGAGATAGTACCATTACCAAAAGGAAAGAAAGCAGTTGGTTGTAAATGAATGTACACCATCAAACACAAAGCAGATGGAACAATCGAGAGATATAAGGCAAGATTAGTGGCCAAAGGGTACTCGCAAACTTATGGAGTGGATTATCACGAGACTTTTGCCCCAGTTGCAAAGATTAATACTATCAGAGTATTGCTATCTCTCGCAGCAAATCTTGATTGGCCCTTGCAGCAATTTGATGTAAAGAATGCATTTCTTCATTGTGAGTTAGAAGAAGAAGTGTATATGGAGCTTTCGCCTAGCTATGAGGTATCGGGAAGAACTGAATATGTCTGCAGGCTAAAAAGGGCTCTATATGGTTTGAAGCAATCTCCAAAAGCATAGTTTGGTAGATTCAGTCAAGCCTTGAGCAGATATGGTTACCGACAGAGTAATGATCATGAAGAAATTCAAAGATTGAAGACATATCTAGCCTCTGAATTCGAGATGAAAGAACTTGGAGAGTTGAAATATTTTTTGGGCATTGAGGTGGCCAGATCTAAGCAAGATATTTTTCTATCACAAAGAAAATATGTCCTTGACTTATTATCTGAGACAGGGATGTCAGATTGTAAACCTGCCGACACACCTATCATTGAAAATCATAACTTAGCAGAGCTCCCTAATCAAATACCAGCAGCTAAGGAAAAATATCAACGATTGATGGGCAGGTTGATTTATTTATCACATACTCGCCCTGATATAGCATATGCTGTGAGCGTTGTCAGCCAGTTTATGCATTCTCCAAGTGTCGATCATATGGAAGCGTGAATGCAATTTTGAGATATCCGAAGTCGGACTGAGCGGGGGATTACTATTCGAAAAGAATAATCATCTAAATATAGATGGATATACTGATGCAGACTGGGCAGGAGATAAGACGGATAGACGCTCTATATCTGGCTATTTTACATTTGTTGGAGGTAATCTAGTCACATGGAGGAGTAAGAAACAAAAAGTGGTTGCTCGATCTTCTGCTGAAGCTGAATATAGAGGAATGGCACATGGAGTTTGTGAACTTTTATGGCTTCGAATATTATTGACAGATCTTGGTTTTCCTCAAAAGAGTTCTATGAAGCTATTTTGTGATAATAAGGCTGCAATAAATATTGCTCATAATCCAGTACAGCATGATCGCACCAAACATGTTGAAGTGAATCGACATTTCATCAAAGAGAAACTGGATTCAAAATTAATTGAGTTACCTTTTGTGACTTTAGAGGCACAGTTAGCAGATATATTGATAAAAGGAGTTTCAAGCAAAATCTTTCATAACTCACTGAGCAAGTTGGGCATTGATAATATTTTTGCACTAACTTGAAGGGGAGTGTTGGCGTGAGTCAACAATATATTATTTTAGATATCTTTCCTTAAAATTATATTTTATTCTGGATATCTTTATTAGAATTATATTTAGATATTTTTTTTTATTTAAAACTCTCCTTATTTAGATTTATAAAGAGTCTATATATATGTACTTATATTGAATGATAATAATAAAATTGAAAGAATTTTTCATCTGTACATAGCTAACAAATTTCAAAGGGAAGCTATATATGATATGGGAACAAAATTCCGTTGACCCCTGCTTGGTTAAGTTGGCAATCTTCAGTACATATTTTGGATTAACCCTACTTTCATATGTGAACTTTCAAAGTCTTCCAACAAATAGAACAAGCTATACGCAGATATCAAACACATATTTTGGATTTCTATAGTATTTTGGTTTCGGTACACGAATTTTTTGAAAATATTTTTGTAGAGAATGTTACAAACATGTAAGACGACACCTTTATGTTTATGATATCACCCATATTTGACAATGCTTTTTTAATTTTTTATTTTTCAAAAACTGCTTTAAGTATTCTGTTCGTCAGTTGGCAACTTTTTACATGTGTTGACAGGAGCTCTTCCGTCGCCATGCAGCTTGAAGGTACCTGCATCTCAGATACTCTGCCCCTGCTTTTGGCTATAAGCTATTCTTCCGTTCTAGACTTTTTTTGACTAATTTTTTTTAAAAAAATATTCTAAATAATACTTACAATTTTATTTTGAAATGTAAATTATAAAATTAGAATAAAAATTAGTAGAAAATTAAATTCAAACATACACTTACTGCCTCACATGGATTAAAATTTACATTACTTAACATTATTATTTAATTTATTATTTTTAAATAAATTTTTATAGTATTTTAATATTAAAAATATAAATAAATTGTACTTATAAAACATATAGATTCTTACTTTTGAAAATAAAATAATTAATTTTAATTTTAAAATTTTTAAAAAAATTATTTATTTTAAACATTTTCAAACGATTTCTTAGAAGAAGTCTTCCTTAAAAATGCAAATAACATATAAGCGTGGCTAGTCCGAAACCGGCCTGGTTAGTTCAAATGGGCTGTGTTTGGTCAGTCTTTGACAATATAAATTGAAATGATTGGGTCGGTCTGTTGAAATTAAAATTGATATAGCTTTCTTTATTTATCACATCTTTTTAATATTATACTTTTTTTAAAAATAATTAAATGTATTGAAAGAATTATTTTATTTTAAAAAGCGCTACAGTGATGGGGCCGGTGAAACGCCACTATCAATTTTTTAAAAGTCAATTCATGGAAGAATTTCATTCGTTTTCCACTATTCTCTTGCAGCTCTTGCAATTAATTCTGATTTCCAATAGGATAAAACATTCATCACTTATCATTTTGGCGTTTCATTCATTACAAGTAAACGCACGGCCTTCAGTGCACTTGACTTTGCTTATAATTTTTTTTATTTTAATAAATATTTTAAAATATTATACATATTTTTTAATTAGAAAATATATAAAAATTTTATATCATAAAAGTTTATTATTATTATTTTTAGATAAAATAGTATAGCTTATTTTCTAAAAAATTTTAGATATATTTTTCATTTCATAAGACAAAATTACTTCCGAATATTCGGATAGTTTAACCGTTTGGCTAATCTTTTCAAAAAAATAAATTTTTATTTTTTAATTTTTATTTTTAATATATTTTATAAGTATTTTAAAATTTTATTTAAAAATTCAAAAATAAAAAAAATCTACTTAATAAGTATTTTTATTACTTATTTTTATTTTTTTAGAGTAAAAAAAATAAAATTTATTTTACAAAACAGATAAAAATATTTTTTATTCTATAAAAACTTTACTTTAAAAACATTTTTTGTTTCAATTTTAGTATCATAATTCAGAACCAAAGGAGCATTTACATCATATATCCACTTGGACACAACAGTGAACAACGAAGTGTGAGGAAAGTAAAAAATTCAAATAATCTTCCACCTCTTCTAAGGGTGCTATCAAGTAATCAAACTATGTAGTACTCTTAATTTTGACATTTTCAGAAGGTGTGATGTTTATGAAAAAGAAACTAATAAAAAACCTAAACATGGAAAACAAACCCCCAACTTATCCTTCATGAAAACTTTGCCTACCTTCCATTCCATGCACTAATCCCATAAATGCTACCGGCGTGACCATTCTATGTTTCCGGCGACAACTCTATCCCTCTGCTTCGCATTGTTCAAGTACTGTCTCGGATTCTCTACCGCCGCGCCACCTTCTCCACCGCTTCGGGCTGCTACACCGCTTCCTACATACTGCTGCACAACCAACACCGACGCCATTATTCCAAAATCCGGCGAAGCTAACAAGTCCCCTATCGGCCCCAACTCCGGGCACTCTGTCCACTCTGTCATGCCTGCAAGCAATGCAGAAGCTGTACCATCTCCATGACCTCTCCCAACGATATAGAGATCGTGAGCGTTTTCCATAGACCGGATTGCGGCTACTGTGTCTTCGCTGTTGTCGACAACTTTCTCAATGTACGCAACACGTTCGTTGCCGACGTTCTTGATCCGAAATTCGTTAAGGAAATCTTCATCAAGTTGCCTTTCTCTGTCACTGTCCGAGACGATTGTGATGACCCTTGAATCCACGGCGGGAGTTAACGCAGCTTCCTCGCCGGGGATGAAACGGATAATGGTGAGGCTAATGCCCGGGTGCTCTACCATACGCATAGCATATGCTAGTGCTTCTCGGTCGTCAGGCCCTCCAAAGAAAAGCAACACGATATGGTGAGAGAAAAGCTGCCCTCCAGCAACATGTGCAGTGCCGCTGAGACCTCGATCGACAAGAATGGCAACGGAACACGGCGCAGTTGCGAGAACATTCTGGTTAACGAGTCGGAGGGCAGGGTTTGTCGTCTCCATGCCGCCGTCAACTGTTTGTTGTTTATGGAACGGGAGCAAGATGATGGAAACGTGTTTGTCCTCGGCGATTCCACAGATGTCGTCATGCATTGTTGGGTACGGCGATATGGCAGTTAGCGGTTGAACGGAGACACCAGCGGCGTGTTGCTCGTAGCTCTCAAATGCAGCGACGATGTGCTCAGTCTGAGCTTGACCGCCTTGCACGTTACTAGTGCCAGCCTTTGCACTGCTGTTGTGAACAACAAGCATAGCGGACGCCCGGCCTGTGAGCTCCGTGAGATGCAAAGCATAGACAAATATCGGCGAGCGTTTAGTCGGGTTCGAGATCTCGAGGAGCGAGATGATGGATGGAACATTTCGAGTGTTGTGGAGACAGGTGAGAATACGGAGCTCTGTGTCCGGTTTTGCCCGTTGCAAATTTCTCCGTTTGTATCCGATCAACCGCCGGGATGGTCTGTGCAGAGAAGTCACCACCGGCGTGACCAATGAGGTCATCACTAGCGAAGTCAGTACCATCACGGCGAACGATTCGTCATCGAGGACGTTTTTGTCCCTGCCGATGTTGAGCACGATCATCTCAATCAAACCTTTGGTGTTCATGAGGAAACCAAGGGAGAGTCCGTCACGCAATGGTATGGAGTAGAAGACCGATACAAGTAGTGTGCCTAATATCTTCCCGAAACTTGCCAGTACAAAGACAAGGACCAAGATACCGGCGGTGACAGGGTTTTTTATTTCGCTGACATTTGTTCTAAGTCCACTGATGATGAAAAAAAGCGGCAGGAGAAGGCCGGTGACGAAGTCCTCAAGCCGTTCGATCAATGTCACACCCAGAGGCCCGTTAGGGACAGCAAGCCCGAACACGAAGGCGCCGAACACGGCGTGGATTCCAATTGCGTCTGTGCAGAGTCCGGCAACCATTACACCGGTAAGAATAGCGCATACGTAGACTTCCTCGACGTTCTCGCCTTCGGGAATCCGGCGGACAACCCACCACATTGCTGGCCGGGCAGCGTAGAAACAGAAGAGAACAAAGGCCGTACCGGATAAAAGAATGTAGATGGAATTTTGGACCGTATCCTTATTTCCACCTACGGCGATGGAGATGGCGAGAAGAATCCACGCACACATGTCGTTAACGACAGCAGCGGACATTGCCAACCGCCCGATTTCAGAGTTAAGCAGTTTGATCTCGGCGAGAATGCGGGCAAGTACAGGGAACGCTGTGATGGAGAGCGAGAATCCTACAAATAGGAGGTAGGAAGCTTCATGGAGTCTGGCAGCAGTATGTCTATGGAACAAGAACGCAGCACCAGTGCCGACGAGGAATGGAAAAACCATGCCGACTGCAGCAATCGACAACGCTCTCCTCCCTGTTTTCTTGATCACCATGACATCCATCTCCACACCAACGAGAAACAAAAAGAATAGCAGGCCCAGGTATGCCGTTGTCTCCAACGTTAGCAAACTCTTTTCTGGAAAGACTATGTTACCGAATTCTTTCACCCTCCCCATAACCGACGGCCCAAGCAGTATACCAGCCTTCATGAAATCATCAAAAACCAAATAGTTTCAGTCAATTACGCAAAAAGTTTCATTACGTCCATTCTATACACAATCTCTCTTGATTAATTTGATACGTACCAGAATCTCGGCGATGACCCTTGGTTGACCGAGAGGACGTAGGAGAATTACAACGGCGCGAGTGACGATAGTAACAAGAGTGACCTGAAGAATGTAGAGAGGTAAAGAATAATCTAGAGGGTTAGCGCCTTGCCAGATACCATTGGTGGTGATCATGGTAGGAGCATAGCAGACGATATTGATGGCCGAAGAAGTGACATTGTCGAAAGGCACAGCACGCATCGCCGGGGAAGTCTCCATTTTTATCGTGTCGGGGAAGAAAAAACTTGTGATGGCGGCGATCGGAGGATTCAAGAAGAAGGAGAAAGGAGAATGGGATTGAGGAGGGAATGGAGTAGAAACTTTGACGGGTAACCCATGTATTTTGCAGAGAAATACGGAGTGAAGATGTAAGGCAACTGACAGTATCAAGGGATAGAATATTTTTATAATTTATAAAAAAAATAGAACAAATTTTAAATAATGTATTATGATTTATTAATATTATGTTTAAAATACAAAACTTATGTTTACATATTCTTCCATTCAGTAAAACTCTTTTTTGAAAACTTTAATTACTCCCTAGTGCTTCTAGATTGAATCAAATAGCTAGGTCCTTCTCTTGTTTGTTTCTCTTTCTTTCAGTTTTTCTCGTGTGATGCCGCCGCTTGCTGACGTGATGTCACGGGGTGTTTACAAATAAAATAAAATTTTTTAAAGAAAATATATTTCGAAATTTATTTTAAAAATGATTTCAAATTTTATTGTAAAATAATAAATATAAATAAAAATAGAATTTTTAGAAACATTCACAAACATCGACGTAATTGTATCAAACAACTGCCCGAGATTTTTCAAAAATTTCTAAAAATAGATAATTTATTTTTCTAAAAATTCTTTTTCTTAATTTTGATTTGTTACCAGTTTCTCATGAGTGTTTAGAACGTATTTTAAGCAAATTATATAAACTTGAGTTTAGTAAAACTAAATTTAGAAAACTGAATTAAAAATAAGCGTAATAAGTTTAACTTGAAATATAGCGAGTGATTTTACAATTAAATTTTAATTAAAGTTTAAATTAAATCAATTAATAATGTTATAAAATTGAAACAAATTTTTAATTGATCGGAGCACGCATATTGGGATTCACCGCTTTCTTTAACCACAGTTGCTTCTCGACGCCTGTTATTTAGACTGTAGTTTGGCGCGTTTTATTTCACTTCACTATTTCATCTTATTTTTATTATTAAAATAAATTTATATAATTTTTATAGAATTTATTTTAAAATTTAAAATTATAAAAGTTTTATTATTTATTATTATTATTATTTAAAATAAAATTTATTTTCAAAATAAAATAAAATAAAATAAAAAATTTTACTTTAGAAAAAAGTTTATCTCAAATGTTCAGAGTGATTTTATTATTTTTGGTATTGATTTGAGACTAGTTATTTATAATTTTTTATTTTATATTTTCTAAAATTTATGTTCATATTTATTATTAATTTTTAAATGAAAAAATAAATTTATTTTAAAAATCTCGCTAATTAGTTTATGGTGTGTTTGGATGTACTTTTAAGATGAAATTTTTTAAAATAAAAATTATTTTTATTCTTTTTTAAAATTAAGCTTTACTTTTTTATCTTTAAAAAAAATAAAAAATATAATAAAAAGATCTCATTATGTAAAATTTTTTTATATTTTCTAAATTTTTAAATACTTATAATATATATATTAATAAATATATAATTAAAAATTAAAAAATTATTTTTTTATAAGCTAATCCAAACAGTTTCTTGATATACCCCAAATGATAGAATTGGCGGTGGTATTAGAGAGAGTCGAGCACTTGGTATATGAAACGTAAATTAAAACCTACCAACTTGTTCAAATGCTTTTAAAATCTTAAGACCAATTTGATACAACCCTTCAAATTTGAACGACTACATATGATAATCATCTGAATATTAAATACAAGATTTATATGATAATAAAAACTAATTTTTGTAGCCGTGATTTCGATATTTATGAAATTCCGTTCTCCTTTTTCTTTTACTTTTTTTGTTTTTGTTTCTGGAGCGTAAGCCGTGTTCAATCGTCGGGTGTTTTAGAAAAGAAAAAAACAGATCTGATGACTTAAGGTGTGCCGGGTCTTTTTTCTTAAGCGATCAAATTATAGAGTTTTGTACATAAATAAAACTTTATTTACAAAATGCCCAATAGTTAAAACACTACTCCAGAAATGATCTTTACCGACTAAATATTACTGACCGACTAGTTTTAGTGAGTAATTTTATAAACTACCAACTAAAATAAAAACAGTCAGTAACTCATATAAAATTACCGACTGACACATCATTCGATCAATATTTTAAAAAAATTACCGACTAATATTTATTTAGTCGATAACTATGTTAACAATTACCGACTGCATAATTAATTATCGGTGTTTGTGCTAATTTACTGACTGAATAGTTAATTTGTCGATAATTATGCTAACTTGTCGATTGAATTAGAAACCAGTCAGTAATTATGCTAATATTTTGCCAACTGAATTTGTTATCAGTCATTAATGTGTCCTTAATATGTCCGATTGAACCAGAATTCACTCATTTTTTTGAGCGTAGTTGATCGTAGGTTTTCACCAGAGCAGTGATCTACGTGAGAAATTCCGTTGAATCTCGACGGATTTGCTTCCGTCCGGCGCTAGGAAAAAAAAATTGATCAAAAATTCGGTCTTCGAAAGCTCCTGTTCTGCCGGTGTGAGAAAGAGCCACTCTGACTCGCTGGCCGGACTCATCGCGCGCGTTCTGTAATTGTTTCTGGTGCGCTTCCCTCCCATTCTCGAATCAATCTTGTTGCAAAGAAATGAAAGCTTCTTGTGTTTACATTGTTGAATGAATATTTCAATTTTTGTATGTTTGATTTTTGCTCGGTGGGTTTTTTGTTTGTCTGGTAGTTGTTGTGTTTATTAGTTGTTTGGGTTAGGGAAAGGGAAGATGAGTTAGTGATCATTTGACAGGCAGCTTCTGTTAGCTAATGCTTGTATTTCATTTGACGGGCAGCTTCTCGGTGGATTTTTTTGATTATTCATGTTGCTTTTCTCTGTTAGGTAATGCTTGTATTACACATCTTTGGAGGCTAAAGCTCTTGCATTATGTACAACTTTAATACTCGCAGGCATAAATTTATCGATGCAATTATGATTAAAATCAAAACATTGCTGCGACCGGATTATGTGATAACTTATATTTATAGAGAAGTTTATCAAATTTTGGCTACTTGTCTAAGTATGGTTTGTGTATTTCTCATCCTTTATGTATAGATCATAACTGTTTTATTCTTTGTAGTTATGATTTGCAAACTCTTCTTAAAGCTAATATTTACTCGGCAATAATCTCGAGATACTAATACCTAAAATATTGGGCGCGTTTGCCAACACGTTCAAAAAATTAATTTTTTAATTTTTAATTTTATATTTTTAATAAATTTTTATAATATTTTATTAAATTTATTTAAATATTTAAAGAATATAGAAAAATTTTATTTATTAAGATTCTTTTTATTTTTATTTTTTTAGATCACAATAGTAAAGCTCATTTATAAAATTAAATAAAAATATTTGTCTTTTTAAAAATATTTTTTAAAAATTTTTCTAAATAATTTCTAAAAAAAGAAAACAACCGCATGCATAATATTTTTAAATAATTTCTAGAAGAAGAAAACAACCGCATGCATGGTAAAAATCTCGAAATGTAAATCTAAATATTTTTAAAATGAAATTATCAGTTAGTTTTTTACAGATTTACCTGACATTGATGCTTCGAAAGAAGGCAGCTGAATTTTGCAAGGCTGTACTTGTCCTAATTATTTAAAAAGACAAAGAAAAATGCTCCTATAAATTTTTAAAGGAAAGTTTTACAAAGTACAATTTTTTTATTATATATTTATAAATAAAAAATAAATTTTGTTTTTAAAATATAAAAATATTCTTTATTTTAAAAATTTTCAATATTAAAACATTCTTAAACGTATAAAAAATATTCCTTTATTTGGAAGTTATTGTATAAGCCTGCTAAAGAATTGCTTCTTTCCACTGCTACAAATAAAGTCTTCACTGACCGAAAAAATCAGTTGAAAACTTAATAATTTTTGTCAGTAATCGATATACAGTCAGCAGTCGTTAAACAATCACAAACTTTATGGTGCATTTTGAAATTACTTATTGAATAAAATTTTTTAAAATAAAGAATATTATTAATTTTTATTTTATTTTTTAAAAAATAAAATATATAATAAAAAAATTTTATTATGTAAAATTTTTTACGTTATTTAAATTTTTAAATAATTTTTTAAATATTTATAAAATATGTATTAAAAAATATAAAATAAAAAAATTGAAAAATGTTTTTGGTATGCAAACGCATCTCAGTAAATTGATACCTTACTGACGGAAGCAGCCCAATAACAGAAATATCATTGGCAATTTGATCGAATTTTAATGCAATGAGTGAGCCGGGCCGACAAAAAAATCAATCCATTCGCACACAGTGATTTAATTCGCGGATTATCGTCTGAAAAAGAATCAGTCGGTAAATAAACCGACTACAACTCAATGCCATGGGAGAACTTTTCTCCCATAATTTTTTATTTTATATATTTTAATAAAAATTTTAAAATATTTTATAAAATTATTTAAAAATTTTTAATAATATAAAAAAAATTTACGTCATAAAATTTTTTTATTAATTATTTTTATTTTTTTAAAATAAAAGAAAATTCATTTTAAAAAAAATTTCTAAAATATCTTTTTTTTTTAAATTCATTTTTAATAAACACCTTCAAATATTTTAAAAAAATTAGTAAACTATCAAATTACCGACTACAACTCAAGGAAAAGGCTTGGTTGTTAATAAAAGAATTATAAAGATAAAATAACACACACCCTCTATACAACTTATTATATATTACTTATTATTATTATTATTACAAGTTTTTATATATGTTATAAAAATATATTAAAATGTAAAAAAATAAATTAAAATAAAGAATCACTGTAGAAAGTAATGCCCAAACATTGCACTAATTATGGAAAATTTCTTCCTCCTCATCATCATCAATCCATGAATCAACCTCACAGTTTTCTCATAATTTCATTTCCATATCTTCATGAATCTTTTCTTAATCACTATAATATTATAAATTGGGAAAAACTCTCCTCACGTGTTCTTCCTTTTCTCGTGCCTCATAATTGAGGGATTTTTTATCTTATAATGATAATCTCAATTTATTTTTTTAAAAAAATGTAATGTGGGTAAAGTTTAACGTACAGATAGTACACATTATCGTTGGACAAAAATCACTTGATCGAAAACAATTTGCCTTAAAAAGTTTGTTCACTTGCATGCCGCTCAGCAAAATGAGTTTCAAAATTGCTTGTTTTAATTATATTATATTTATTTTTTGTTAAATTATAAGTTCGGATTTATTTTTTATATTTAAGTTTATATTAAAGTTATTGAATCTATTTAATTTATTTTTTTATAAATTTAGTTTCACGAATCTCATATTTTATTAAGTATAATATGCTTTGAAATGAAGTGAGTTTGCTTGTTTGCAGAGACGACTCCGCTAATCCAACTCTGTACATGTAATAGAAAATGTTAAAACTTTGATTGTTTACATAAAATATCTTTTTTATTTATTTTTTTATTTTCTAAAAATTTCCTCTAGTATTTTATTAGAATTCTAAATTTTTTTAAAAGTATATATTTTATAATATATGTATATTTATTTACTTAAAATTGAAAAAAATGTCGGCTTTCAAAAAATATTGTTAAATTCTTTTAAAAAATTATTTATTTTATGTAATTTAGACAACCTCTTAATAAATAAATATACCGAAGTTTAGTATTGACGTAGAAATTAAATTAAATTTATCAAAAGTTTGAACAGACCGTGAACTAAAAGTCTAAAAACAAATTGAGTTATGGTATTTTTCATTCTCTATTTTGACAATGATTTTTTTGAAAACTAAAATAAAGGGCCCTTTTTTTCCCAATTTTTTTAAAAAATATCTCGAACGAACCATTGGAAAGTTTAACTTTGTATTTGTATTTAAATAGGGAAGGTTGTAATTTTATATTATCTATCAAAGTTATAAAAAAAATTAAGAGAAAAGTGAGAATTTCTGAAGAGAAAAAGAATATTTAAAAATACTTTAAAAAATGTTTTTAAAAATATTTATTTATTTTATTCGTAAATAAATTTTTACTTTAAAAATAGTAAATAATAATAAAATTTTTATTATGTAAATTTTTTATACATTTTAAATTTTTAAATAAAATTTTTAAAAATTTATAACAAATTTATTAATAAATAAATAACTAAAAAATTAAAAAATAGTTTTGCCAAATGGAATATCAAAACAGCCGCTCTATTCTGCAGGTGTGGCGCACGCCTAGGGACACATGCTTCGTTATTTATTACCGTTTTACCCTTTTCTTGCTTCTGCAATGATTAATAATTGAGCAGAACATACTTCTTCACCTACAGCAAATTTTTACTGTAAGATTGATCTCGATTTACGTATACTAAAACTTGTTAAGCACAATTACTTTACTCTAGCGTAATTATAAATATCATTGATTTACTTGAAAATTTTACCAATTTATCTTCATTAAATTAGCTTTTGCTTATTAAAGTTCATGCATCTGTGTGTTTAAATGTAAACGCTGCTTCAAGCTATATGTGTTTCTTGTGTTGTTAGGGAGCAACAACATTGATTTTTCTGTTGGTAGTTGATAATAATTTGATTTAGGAATAAACAAAAAATAAGCATCAACAACAACGAACACATAATAATCAATCAATGCTTGTTAATATAAAACAGTACTACTAATTTCAATTTATGAATTATGATACTAACCCTACTGTTAACGAATGGCTTGAAGATCTTTGAGATTCCTTCAAAAGAATGCTTTCACGTTCGCCCCATTAACTTCCTTTTGCACTATGTACGTACGAAAATTCTAAAAGAACGAAATAAAAGAAAAAGAGAAGTATCGTAAATTGGAGCAAAGCTTGTTTTAATTCTTTATCAAAATTTAATTTTTACCTACCATCGATTAAAACACACGCTTTTACAATACTAACCAGTTTCTTTCTTTAACTAACAAATAACACTCGTATACATTCTATAGTCAGCTTCACAGTGATAGAGATGGAAAAAAAAAAGAAAAGAGGAAGCAAATTTCTCCACACTACTACTACTAGTGCTGCAGCTACAGCAGTTACCGGCAGAATCTTTTGGTTGTGAAGTTTTTGTTTCCTATTTCTTTCTTTGTTCCTGTAGAGTTGTTGGTGCTGGTGTTTCTGTGCTGGAGCACTCCACCAAAAAAGCGTGACAATGTTATTTAGAGAGAGAGTAGATAAAGAGAGAAGAGAGAGAGAGAGAGGGCCAACAAACAAAAGAACCTTAACTTGCAGACAGACCGTGCATTCACTGCTCTCCCTCTCCCTTCACATGTAACACCACTGCTCCAACATTTTGCTTCACAATACTCTTCTTCTTCTTCTTCAATTGGAAAGAGAAACAAAGACAGCTTTAAATTTGTTCTGTTGTATAGAGTGAGAGAGAGAGAAATAAAAAGATAAGATTTTTTTTGGGTTTAAAAGAAGGAGGAGTTGGCGAAGAATGAGAGAGGGGAGAACACAATGGGCAATTGTGGAACCAGGGAGGAATCTGCCGTCGTCGCCGCTCATGCTCAAGGTCTGATATGCATATGTTTGTTTTCCTTTTCTTTTCTTGTGACAGATTCAAGGTTTGTTTTAGTCGATTAGGATTCATGGTTTGGCCTCAAATTTGGATTTCGGGATGTGGGTCTTCGTTTTATGTAGAATCGGCTTCGGTGAACCTGTTTTCTTGTGGAATTTGAACCTGCTTCTTTGCTTCCGTTTTATCTTTTCCTGTGTGTTTTGGGGATGTTTGTCCAATTATTTCTCTTTATTTTGGTTTAGACAACATCTTCCGATTTCTTCTTTTCTATTACTGAATTCTAATTGGTGTGTTTGCCTCAAATTTGTGTTTTGGCAAATGGGTCTTATTTCTTGGATGGATTTTGGCTTCCTGGGAATTGTTGGTGTTTTACCCTTTCTAGGCAATCTTAAGAGTTAAGATTACTGAATGTCAGTGGAATTGGAGGGAACGAGCTTGCTTTTTCCTGGGGGATTCTTGTTGTTGAATCTATTTCACAAATTCTCGCAGATTCCTGGATTGATAAGCAAATATAGGTTATCCTTCACGTGGACCACTACTTGGGACATCTCCTTTTCATAGATCTGGCCTCCTTATGAGTGCTTCGATTTGCATAGGCTACTTGGAGGTTACCCTTTCACGTCGATTTGATTTAAGAACAGTCCTAGGGACTGTGAGTCCTTTGATCACTTCAATTTGGAATTTCTCATTTTCGGGAGTAGTTACTCCATATATCTCTGTTATACAGTTCTGTCAATTGTGTTACTTATCTGTGTTTTATGATACCGATTAGGAGTTCTTAGTTATTGTAAATATCAAATCGACATTGTCATACTGATTGTTATTTTACTGTACAGTCCAACAGCTTCATATGTTCCAAAACCCATCTAGGAACACTCCGTCAGAAAGGAAGCACACCCGGGCTTTCTCGGACATGAGTGATCCATCAACTCCTCGGTTTATTGAAGATTCAAGAAACCTTGCTATTTACAACAATATTATCCCTTTCACATTGTTTGAGCTTGAGACTATTACTAAAAGCTTCAGGTCTGATTATGTTCTTGGAGAGGGAGGTTTCGGAACCGTCTACAAGGGATACATTGATGAAAATGTGAGAGTTGGTCTCAGGTCTCTTCCTGTCGCAGTTAAGGTTCTAAACAGAGATGGTCTTCAGGGACATAAAGAATGGCTTGTAAGTGTCTTATCGATTCTTGTGCTTCAGCAAAGGCTAGGCTGCATTGGCTCTATCTAGAGTTTCAAGATCATGTATTAAGGTTTTTCTTAAGTAATTAAGATACTTGGATCTGTACCCTCGTGCCACTGCATCATGTTATTATACGAACTTGAAAAGCTGTTGTTATAGGTTGTTGTGTTTGTAAACTTGTTCTCTAAGGTACGCCTTGTTTTGCTTTTGTTAGTACATTTATGTAGATTTTTATTAGCTAAAGGTGCATCATCTTCGAATCAACTATTTAGAACTTAGTTTTAATTGATGGGAAGTGAAATCTCCTGTTGGAAGCAATTTTTTTTTTACTATTGGTGTTATAGTAAGTAAAGCAACAGAGACACTGCTCAAGTCTTCTGATGGTATGCAAGAAAGATGCTTTACAAGTTAAATATATTAAACTATGGAACTAGACTGATACAGTGTAAGACAGTAGCATTCCTCCTGATATCTTGTTTGTCCATCCTTTGGCGAAATTTGTAATTATAGATTCTAGTTTACTTATCCAAGCAATTTTGAAGCTTTGAATACAAGGCTACTTCTGTAGATTTTAGGAAGCATGGTATCAGTGTATGTAATTGACATTTCCATGGTTACTTAGCTGCATATTTATGCATCACATGTGTGTTAAATCAGCAGTCAATAGTCTTTTTCACTAATGTAAATATGCTGAATAACTATCCGTTACTTGCAGACGGAGGTTAACTTCTTAGGACAGCTGCGGCATCCTAATCTTGTGAAGTTGATTGGATATTGCTGCGAGGATGACCACAGGCTCCTTGTATATGAATTCATGTTCAGAGGCAGTCTTGAGAACCTCCTCTTTAGAAGTAAACACTCTTAACTTCATCGAGAGCACATTTGCTTATATAGTTTCTTTTCTTTCTCACCATTGTACCATAAGGTGCAGAAACCCGCATGTATTATTTCATCTGAAGGAACAGCTCCATGAACATATTGTTTGCTATTTTTTAGTCTAATAAGTACGCTTCGTATAAGCCTTTTTATTGGGAACCATAAAAATAATATGGTCTTCAACTGCAAGAAAATAACCTCCTATACGTTAAGTTTGTTGAAGATCATAAAGAAACTGGAACAATTAACAGACATTACCCTGTATGTATTGTAGTCTATGCACATCAATTGTTTTGGATGCGTCTTCTAAAAATGTTAATGTGTTTACCACGTCTTGGATTTTCCTTTTCCAGGGGCATTTTGAATGTCTAGGTTCTCACTATAATTTTTGTGTATCACGAGGTCCTATTGTGTGTCATGGCAATAATAGATATGAAAGTAGTCATTAAGGAAGACTAATGTTGATATGCATGTTTCACATAAAACAAGAAAGTAAGCATGTTTGGAAGATTTCCAATGTGCTTAACAATTTGCATTAATAAGTAATATTTGAAAGTTAAGACATATTAAAATGCTAATAAAAGGAGCTTCCTGTTATATGTTATTAGCCAGCTTGTCTTCTATATTGCATGTAGAAAGTCCTGTATGAAGTTACGGTACTTCTAATAGAGGGAACTAAGGTTTGTAGTTAGGCTCATACAAAGCATAAAGCAAGCGAGTGTAATTTATTTGAGAAAGTAAATTACTTTTTCTAATACCTCAAGAGTTTAAATGAGCAAACTATGCGGACTGCACTGTTTGAGGAAGATAATTAAGTTACTGATGGAGGTTACTGGTTGATGTATTTCCCTGTTATTCTGTGATCACAGTACCAAATGCTTAAGCTGCACAACTGCCTAAAAAGTCATTGGTGAATTGCAGTTCAACTACATGGTTTACTAGTACTTGGTACTATATGCCAGAATCTGAGTTGCTACTTTTCCTAAGTAGGCCAAAACAAACTATCCCCAGTTCATAGGAGGTTAATGTTCTACTTTTAAATGTAAGAAGGGTTAGCATATAATGATATCATACACGATCCATTAATTTATTTTCTATGTTTAAGGTTTTTCTAAGATATACCATAGGCAGAGCATATCCTAGTGTGGAGACTTTTCATTGTGCATTTCTAACTGTTGAGAAGAATTTGATGTCCTTCCACTTGTATTGTTTCTGATTGAACTGATGAGAGGTTGCACTGATTGAATTGTTGACATTGGCTGGAACATATTTGCAAAGATCTCACCATTTAATCTGTTCTCTTGTTGCTGATGGATGGTCCCAGCCCTACACTGTTATGTTATATATTTGTTTTGCTGCTGGTTCCTTTATATAGCCTGTTAGTTGGTTCCAATTTCAGGGGTGGTATTTTGTCTGAGCTGAGCTCAACAAAAGTTTGAAAAGCAAGTCAGCCCTAATACTTATTTGTGCATGCTGCATACCTAAAAGTGTTGGCTAGTGAGAAAGAGTCCTGCTCATGCCAACTTGGCACTCTATTGGCTGTGTGAGATGCCTTTAGTTGGTTGGCTTGGGAAAAAAATATTTTGATATCAAGAGATACGATTTTGTAAGAAGCATCTAGGATCTTTATATGAGAGAGAATCCGTTGGTCTCACAACTAGGAATGGTCGGTTTGGAAGGTCAAATTGCTTGCAGTGACATGCTTGTGTGGTGTATTTTCTATTGATGGATGTAGTTCTCCTTTCATTTAGTCAATATGTTCAAATTTTTTGCATTAGATCATGAAAAGTTACCAACATATTATAGCATATGGTGGTAAACTGTAGTTGTGTATTTCCACGTGTGAAACTAAATTGGTTGTTGATCAATTTTGTTTCTGATGCTTTCTGAAATGTACATATAGAGACAGCTGCTCCACTATCCTGGTCCACAAGGATGATGATTGCACTTGGTGCTGCCAAAGGGCTTGCATTCCTTCATAATGCAGAAAGGCCTGTTATATACCGAGATTTTAAAACCTCAAACATCCTATTGGATTCTGTTAAGTACCAAATGCCTTTCTCCCTTGTTATTTTGAATGATTGTTTTACATGCAGGAGATGCTGATGGTAGTTGATTTTGTTTCTTGATTCTGGCCCTGCATATAACAGGACTATACTGCAAAGCTTTCTGATTTTGGTCTCGCTAAAGCAGGACCACAAGGTGATGAGACCCATGTGTCCACCCGAGTTATGGGGACCTATGGATATGCTGCTCCTGAATATGTAATGACAGGTAAAAACCTTTTAAATTTTCAAATGAATCTGCAGTTGCCTCCACTGAATTTTGAATTCGTTCATCTTGGGAACTTAGGTATCGAAAGGATACTACAATTTTTTTCCATGATTGGATACTTAGTACATATTAGACACAAAAAGCTTCGTAAGGGACTGGCATGTAAAAGAAGCACAATATAGAAAAATAACGCTAGAATATTCGTGTTTTACAACAATTATATTTTGTTGATATATGGAAAAAAGTCTGTTAAGGACTGGCATGCAGAAGAAGCACAGTATAGATAAATAACACTTGTAGTAGTTTTGAACGATTTGTTGATATTTATGCTAGTCGTAAGTATTTCAATATAGAGCATGAACAGCAGCGCCTTATGTTTATAGATGACATAAATTAAAGAGAGCATCTTGCTGATTTTATATTTGATGAGTCGGATGGTCTTTGTAAGTCCTACTTGATTGGTTTCATTTATCATTCTCATGTATTTTGATGCTGTCAGTCTATCGCTGGTAACAATGCATACATGTTCCTATGCTGAACATGCACTTCTCTTTTCATGAGCAGGTCACTTGACTGCCAGGAGTGATGTCTATAGCTTTGGAGTCGTCCTTCTCGAGCTCTTGACGGGAAGGAAGTCTGTGGATAAGACCAGGCCAAGCAAGGAGCAAAGCCTCGTTGACTGGGCCCGGCCCAAGCTTAATGACAAGAGGAAAATGCTGCAGATAATTGATCCTCGGCTGGAGGATCAGTACTCTATGAAGGCTGCCCAGAAGGCTTGCAGCTTAGCATACTATTGTTTGAGCCAGAACCCTAAAGCAAGACCACTTATGAGTGATGTGGTTGAGACGCTTGAGCCGTTGCAAGGTAGTAGTGGAACAGGAGAGGACTCGGTCCCAGTCCTACCTAGAGATGTGTTGGCAGACTACTGCGTGCACCGGAGGCTTGCTGGAACTGTTGCTCAAGGATGTAGGGCAACTCCAGGTCCTAAATGCCCTCCAAGCCCTGTGGCAACATGCAGGGTCAGGTGATCAATGCGCTCGCCTGTAACTTCTGGTTTTCCTAAGGTGTATATTAACGAACTAATTCTGCTTCTGAGATTGCGATTTTTCTTTTTAAAGAAAATTTTGCTGATGCCATCTCATTGTAAATGTGCTGCTTATGGCCTTCTTGAATTTGGTTATGTATCTTGACCCAAGACCCTCTGCTAAACGGCTGTGTCCAGATTTCTGATCCAAGAATGAGATCTTACTGTCTACTAAGAACTAGGTTTATGTAGGTTGAATTGTGAACTGGGGACCGGGTAACTTCCATTGCAAATCAAAACCATATGGTTGCCCTACTCTTAAACTTTCAAATAGTGTGTCATAAATATTGATGTTGGCTACTTTTGCTATTTGTTAGTTGTTACTGGAACACCTATTGTATAACGTTTTGTTGAACGAGGAGTCGTTGCGGTTGTCTAAGGTGACGTTTTTAGAAAGCAGCTTTCCATGAAAAATTTTCTTTTAAAAATAAGCTTTTTTTTTAATTTAAAGAAAATAAAAAAATATATAAAAGGACCACTCTAAGTTCATCTCGCAAGTTTACCGTGAACTCTTTACCAAGGAGGCTATGCTCTCTAGATAGCACTTTTGGAAGAGCATTTTAAACGCTACTTTTTAATTTTTTTTTATTTTATATTTTTTAATACATATTTTATAAGTATATAAAAAATTTATTTAAAAATTTAGAAAGTGTAAAAAAATAGAGCTCTTTTTTCAAAAAAATAAAAATATCTTCTATTTCAAAAAAATTTTATTTTATAAGCACTCCCAAACGCCCCTCTATATGTTTTCTCGAGCAGTTGAGTTTATTTGTTCACTTTACATTACACTAGTCAATATCATTAAACTTTATTCGATGCATATAAATGCAGCTTAATGGTTTGTAAGAAATTATTAAGCTCTGTAAATTTTCTAACCATTATCATCAAGAAATCCTGCATGCTTCCTGGTAGATATTATGTTTAGTAGACTATAGGGCACCATGAAATTATGTCATAAACTATACTCAGGTAACTGTTTACATTCAAGTTGGCACCCGTTCTATCACCTATTTAGCTTATTACTAAGAGGATGCTTGGCACCGCATTTCGCACTACTTTTTTTAAAAAAATAATTTTTAAAATTTTTTAATAAATTTTACAGTATTTAAAAAAAATTTTAAAATTTTTTTAATTTTTGAAAAATATAGATGAATTGTTTGTCGTAGAATTTTCATATGTATAATTTTTATTATTAGGTCAAAAAAGTCAAATTTATTTTGTAAAAAATCTTAATATAAGTTCTATCTGAAAAGAACTTTTTAAAGCATTTTCACGTATATTTTTTAGGTCTCTATAGACCTAAAATATATTTTTTTCATCAGTAACGCATGTATCATAATTGTCAACAAGGTGTTATTATTAAAATTATGTTGTTGTTGTTGTTGTTGGAGATGGGGTGGAGAAAACAAACAGGAATTTTTCTACCTAATCCACCCAAGCAGATGTCCTGCTTCTTTTTTAGATGGCTAATACAAGTTCCACTGGAATAGAAAAAAAATTTTAAAAACAGAAGACGTGTTAGACAGTGATTCATGGTTTTGATAAAAAACTAATTTTGAAGTGAGAAATAGTTAGATGCTGAGTTAATCAAATTCTTGGTTATACTCAATTTTTAACTTTTAATAATTCATTCTAGAGAATGTAATAAAATTTGAAAGAGAGGAAAAGCGTAAATTCCCTCTGTTCCTGAAAAGTGAATGTAGTCTTTCTTCAATTCCAGCGTTATCTTCTTTTCTAAAGAAAATTTGAAGAATTCCGAGTTTATGTTAAATCAGCTTTATTGTTATGTTGATTTTGGTGGCGTTTCAAAGAACAAGAGAATCTATAAGAAAATTTTTTTTATTAAAAAGTTGATTTTGATTGAAAACAAAATGATTGTCTAATTGTGATATGGTGTGATGTTTATAATTGAACATGCCAATTAAAGAGATCGTTTAACTTAGGTTATCAAAAAAATAAATTTTTAATTTTTTGTTTTATATTTTCTAATATATATTTTATAATTATTTAAAAAAATATTTAAAAATTTAAAAATTATAAAAAAATTTATGTAGTAAAATTTTTTATTACATATTTTAATTTTTTTAAAATAAAAAATAAAAAATTTATTTTTAAAAAAATAAAAAAATTTATTTTAGAAAAGTTTAATTCAAAAGTACTCCAAAATGGCTCTTAAGCGTGTTTGCAAATGGAAGAGGTGAGCATGTGTTAATGTACTCCACAAAACCTTAATACACATTTCAACTTTAGCAAAAGCTAAAAACGTGTATTAGTTTTCCCCCAATTTCATTTTTTTTTTTTCAAATTTACTTTCAAATTTTTACAAATATAATTAAATATAAAAATTGTTTTTAGATTCACTTTTGATTATATATATTCAAATACAAAAATTTAACTCATTTTTTAACTTATTTTTAAGAAAACTCATTTTAAAAAAATTTATTGTATAAGAACTCACCTCACAGTAATAAAATAAGCCTTAAACCATAAAAAATGAGATTTCTGTTCCTTGGCTTGTTAGGAAGGAATTTTTTTTAGACTAGGAAACAAAAACACATGTAAAATTTTCTTCCTTGACTTGCTAAGAAGGAATATTTTTCCAAGCAGTTGTAGTAGTGTTGTACTGTTTTTAGCTTTAGTTTGTTCTCAGTTGGCTTCCCATGGCTAAGTCTCCTACCATCTTCAATCTTCTTCCAACAATCTTTCTTCTTCTTCTTCTTTTCCTTTCATCTTTATCCATCAACGGTAATCAGCTTATAGTTTTCTTCCGTTTTATGTACTTAACGAATTCATTTAAACCGAGTTCACTGTCTGGAAATTTTCATCATGCAGTTTTGCAGGTAGCTTCTGTAGTTGAGTTTCTTCCAACAGGTCCAGTAGAGTACGGGGAAATTGAAAGCAGTAACAGAAACAGTATCAAGCGTAGAGAGCTCGCGCCTTTCCAGCTTTGCCTAAACTGTAGGTGCTGTGCTGCAGGTAATCCTAAAAATTGCTCAGAGATGCCTTGTTGCTTTGGCATAAATTGCGATCTTCCTAACAAGCCGTTCGGTCTGTGCGCTTTCGTTCCCAAGACATGCAACTGCACAGACTGCTCCTGAAAATCTGAACTTGTCCATGCTCTTTGTAAACATGTAATCAAAGAAAGGTATACACCAAAGAAAAGAGAGAAAAGTTAAGTTGTTGCTTGTAATATCATCGTAATGATTCTCGAATTCTATAAACATAAGCTGAGTTATTAATAAAAATTCAAGTATTTTTATGTTGTGGAATTGTGTAACAAGGAAAGCTTATTTGTGTAAGAACGCTGCTTTAACCTACTTATCATACCGCAAGCTAAAGCTATAATATGCGTCTATCTGTTTTATATGTGCACCGTTCTTATACAACCAAGAGCCAGCAAAGAGGTCTAACTTGCTTTAAACCAATGCTTACCATACGGAAGCTCATGTGAATATTAATTCTACTAATTTGTTCACCCATTTTCAACAAGAGTTACTACATGCACTGAGCTTCCAGTCAAACTATCGGCTTTAATACTACTGTTGAAGAAATACAATACTGAAGGACCTAACTAAGATAAGGCATATAAAGGATCCGGTCCATATATTAAAAAGCTCAATCTAACCCAAAAGCGTTAACTTAATTAAGCCGATTAAATTTGAAGTTGTGTTACATATTAATCTCCTTTTATCTTATCTTTATTTAATAGTATTGGAAAGATATAACACCGAAGAAGTTAACCAATATAAGACATCCGAAGAGTCCAGTCAATACACTAGAAAGTTCAATATAACCCAAAAACTTAAGCCAATAGGTTATGAATCTCTCTAGTATATTAACCCCCTTCTCATCTTATCTTTATTCAATATGAGACTAATTTATTCACTCTTAACTCAACAATCTCTCCCTCAAAAGTGAGTCACCTATTTTTTTCTCATCCGAGCATTCTATCACGCACCAAGTACGTCGATCGCTCAGAATTTCAATCACTTAGTCCCGATCATTATTACTGCACACCAAAAACTAGCCATCAAAATCCAACTTCAAAACACTAGAAAGCTCACTCCAACCCAAAAGCTTAACCTAATATGTTATGAAACTCTCTAATATATTAACCACCTTCTCATTTTATCTTTATTCAATGTGGGACTAATTTACTCACTATTAACCCAACATCTTTTCTTCAAAAGTGAGTCACCCATATTTCTCCTCATCCAAGCATCCTATCACGTATCAAATACGTCAATCGTTCAGAATCCCAACCACTTAGTCCCGAGCATCATTACTGCACACCAAGAGCTAGCCATCATAATCCAATTTGTTCCGAATTCTTACTCACACTTTGCGAAAACTCATGTGAGCTATACTGCTTTTAACTTGCTCATCGTACTACCAGCTAGAGCTATAACATGCGGCGGTCGCCTCACCTGCGCACCGTCTGTGCAACTAGAGTCAGCCATCAGAGCCCAACTTGCTCTGAATTCTCGCTCACATCTTGCGAAAGCTCTATGTGAGTCACGCTGCTCTTAACCTGCTCACCCACTGTCAGCGAAAGCTACTACGTGCGTCGGACTCCCTGCCAATCATCGGCTCTGATACTACTGTTGGAAAAATATAAGCGGAGGAGTTAACCAACATAAGATATCTTATGAGTCCGGTCAATACACTAAAAAGTCCAATCTAACCCAAAAACTTAAGCCAATAGGTTATGAAACTCTCTAGTATATTAACCTCATTTTTATCTTATATTTATTCAATATGAGACTAATCTACTCACTTTTAATCCAATAAATAGAACTACTTTGCTTACTCTTGAATCTAACCAGAAAAGTTCAAAATAATAATGAAACCCTTGTTTGAGAGACAGGGCGACCATCATCCATCTACAATTACATTTCATCTTTTGGTTATGTTATGTTGAGGTTGCTCGAATGCGAAAGCAAGTGATTAATCAAGATGAAAGAGATTCATCCGATCTAAAACTAATCATGCTATTCACAGAAGCTGCTAAACTTTTTAAAATGGAGATCTGCAAATACAACGAGGAAATTGCAAGAAAAAATAATAGAAAATATCAAGAACAATGGTTTTCTGGCAACACTAAAATATTATTTGGATTACGATAAATGATGGTGATGATGAAACATTTCACTATCTAAATTATATTTGTTTTTATTTCATTAAGGAGAGGGAAGATAAATTGCTCCTCTTCCCTCACCATGAAATATGGTGAAATATTTATCCACCTATTTGATAGGTACATACGATGACCACAAAAAAAAAAATTGCTTCCCCTTTTGACCTTTTTTTAATTATTTAATATTTATTTTAATTAGATATTTTTTTATTTTAATTAATATGTGTTAATTAATATTATAATAATTTATAACTTTTATATTGATTTAATTTTAATTGATTTTAGTTGGTAAAGAAAATAATAAAATTATGATCAAAATATTTAATTTAATTTTTTTAAAACTTTGTTAAATTATATCAAACTTTAATATAAAAATTAATCCAAAAGTATATTACTTAAAGTAAATTTAAATTATATTAATCAAATTAGTTTAAAGTTATATTAATAAAAATTAGATTAATATAAATAAAAAGAGTATTTGAGTTTTTTATAAAAAATTTATTTTCGTTACATATTCATTTACATATCTATCCAAATATAATTAGTTTGTTACTCTTACTGTATATTCAAATATTGTACAATTAAATAGTTAGTCTTTCCTATCCGTACTATTATCTTTTTTCAACCCATCCTCTTACTTTTATGTTTTAATCATGTATTCAAACATACCATAAAGAACTTAGAAGGTGGCAAGTTTGATATGCACTATACATATTCTAATGCACCAAGAGAAAAAAAAAAAGCATTTTCACTAACGCTGTGTTTGGAATACAGATACACAAAGAAAAGGAAGGAGAAGGAAAAACAATTCTCCTTCTTTTGCGTGTTTGGGTTAGAGGTTATTGTTAGGGAGGAAAGAAAATAGGGGTGAGAAAGTGAGAAAATACATAAGTTTTCGTTTTTTTTTTTCCTCATTCTGCCCTCACTTTCGTTCTTGTTAATGATATTGAACTAAATTTAAAACATCTCTGTTTTTCATTTTTTATGACAGTGATTGTCAAAGAAAAATATTTTTTATTATTTGCGCAAAATAAAAAATAAGATTTAATATTTTCATCTCAAAGATAAACAAAGTTACACAATTTACATATTTTTTTCAATTATTACAAAGAAATACATATACAAAGATATTTTTGTCTTTTTTATTTTTCTGCTTCCTTTTCTTTATTAATTTATCCAAACACTATTAAAATTTTCTTCTTCTCTTCCTTCTTCTTCTTTTCCTATCTCTTTCTTTCTTTCTACTTCTACTTCTTTATGAATCCTTCGTCCAAACACAGCCTAAAGGAACACTTGTTTATTCATATAAGGTTTATTTTTGCTATTGTCTTTTGGAATAAGTGTGATCAGTAATAGGAAACTAACCACATATGATCAAGATCCAACAAATTAAATGCCCTAGCTGCAGAAGGCATGTGTGAAAAAAGCCATAACCAGTCAAAATAGATAAAATGCATTACATTCTAAGCCTAACTTCTAACGATGAAAATAAAAAAAAGACAGCAGCGTTTCAGACCTCCTTAAACATCTTCCTTTGTTATCATATAAATTGTTGCAACAAATATAAGCTGCATTGAGAATATGAAGATTTTTGAGTCACTAGTTAGTTGTTTTGGTAAAAAACAACAAATTAAACTGACAAAGAATTAAGCAAGTGATATGTGGTTCAATAGTTTTTGACAAATCTAAAGAAACTACTTCAATTAATTTTGTCATGGTTTAATTGTTATCTTGCACATATTATAGTTGTCAATCATTGTGATAGTACCCCACAGGAACAATGTCTATTTTTTTTCTGAAGGTGCAGAGCATGTTATTCAGGAACATCACAAGAAGTTGCTGATGTTAAAGAAGCAAATATACATCCTTAAATAGTCCTATGAAACATAGCTAGACAGAATAGATTTGATCATTCTCTAACTAACATTGTCGTCTCTTAGATTGTTTCTAGTGCTTTAGAATCAAACCCCAAAAAAAATAGGAAAAAACTCTAGTTTCAGAAACTGGTAAGTATATAGCATTGTATTCCTGTAGCATGTAGGTACTTAATTATGTATCAGACGATCAAACTTCGTCATCAAATGAATAAATTTAACTGAGTTTGCTGAAATTGCAACAGGAATTTTCAAGTCATTCATTCATCAAAAGAATAAAAATAACTTTTAGAATGAACATGAACAAAGAAATAATTGTTGTTCCCTATCAAAACCAAACTAAGAGAAGAGAATCCATTGTTTGCTTTGATACTGTGTGCTAATTTTATTATTAGTTGGATTGATTATTGGTTGATTGAATGCACGCTCATGTTGCAAGCGTGGCTTTAGACCAAACAACTACAAAGTTTTCTACTCTAGTTTGTTAATTACTTCACCAAGTTTATCATTATGGAATGTGAAATACCTCAATTATGTGCCTTTTATGGAAGAAAAGGATACGAAAAACTAGTATTCTTATTTTTTAACCCAATATCCATTCATGGGAATGTTTGGTAGTGTTTTGAAAAAAACTATTCTGAAACAAAAAATATTTTAAAAATAAATTTTGTTTCAAAAAATAATAATAATAAAATATTATTATATAAATTTTTTATATTTTTAAAATTTTAAAGTATTTATAAATATTGTAAAAATTTTATTGAGAACGTAAAATATAAAGTTAAAATAAAAAGAATTGAAAATTTTAACCAAATAGCATAAGATTAACTACCAAATAAAAACATTATAATAGCTCATTTTTTCCACTTAAGTTAGAAACGTAGCCGGCGCATGAATGAAATCACTAAGGGCGTATTTCAAACGCTCATAATTGAATTTCATAAAAATGAAAAATAAAAAATAAAATTTTTTGAAAATAAAATTGAAGTAGAGTTCTGTATTTGTGTTTCAATAGTTTTTTAAATGTGTTAAAAATTAAAATATATAACTGTATTGGAAAGTGTGCAAATAAAAAAGTTGGAACTGAAATTCTGTATGTAAAAGTGGAGTTTTGAATTTCTTGTGTAATTAAAATATATGAATTGTTTAGAACTCAAAAAAAGTGAAAATTACGTGTACTTGAAACACGCACTAAACCCAACTAAAAAGACACCCCTATGTAACTATCCATTTCATAATCTTATAAAAACCAAAAACCCTAGCTGAAAAAGGCTATCAATCATTAAAATCTTAATGATATCACTCTTATTGCGAAATCCAAAGATTCCAACTCACTCACACCGTCACACTTCCTAAATCTTCCCACCTTCCAAGTTTAAGACCTTTCCTCTTCCTCTTCTTAATATGCATAGAACATTCTCTTCATGCAAAATGTTTTACTAATTTGCATAAAGCTAGAAGAAGATAAGGATGGCGAAGGTGCACCCAAAGAAGGGAAGCAATCAGTTACATTATAGCGGCATGGAAAGAACGGTCTGGACCGTGTGGAAGAAGTCCGGCATGGGACTGCAAGGGACAGATGGATTCATGGTTTACGACGGCGTAGGAAGGCTAGTGTTCAGGGTAGAAAACTACTCGAGAAAAACTTTGTTCAGTGATAAAGAGGTCGTTCTCATGGACGGTGCAGGCCGGCCACTTCTCTTTCTCCGACCACACCAGGTAGTTATTATCAATCAATAGATTCCTTTCCTTCTTTAAAGGTCTCAATGTTTGAACTACTGCATATGTACAGATGTGGAACATGCATTGCCAATGGGATGGGTTTAAAGGTGAAGGCGAACACAGAGTTCAAATGTTCTGCTTGAGAAAACGTTCAATGTTCGATAGCAGCGATGACGCAGAGGTGTACCTCTACGGTCCAACCGGTCGCTTATCACAGGAACCAGAATTTCGTGTAGAAGGCTCATTTTGGAAGAGAAGCTGCAAGATTACTTGTAGAGGACAAAGAGTTGCAGAGATTCAAAGGAAGATGGCGAGGCCGTCGGTGGAACTCAGCACCGATGTCTTTAGCTTGACGGTCAAGTCCGGTGCCGATTGTGAATTGTTCATGGGGATTGTAGTGATCATGGACAGGATCTGCATGAGACCATATACTACTATTGTCTGTTCTACACACTGTTAGTCTCAGTGGTTATAACTCAATAGAAGTTCGTATGCACGCCTCATACATGTAAGACCTCTATGGATAGTTGTATCTAATTTAAATTTCACAACTGTAGCTTCCGTTGAAAGTTCAAGTAGTTCATAGTTCATACATGTTACAAATGAAACTCCAAAATGTCTTCACAATGAACCCTGAGCGAGACATCTGTTTCACCAATTATGAATGCAACATACAGAAAAACAGAGTCCAGAAATGGCCCCACTGATCTGTTACAGCTCCAAGACCTGATAAGAAACTTCTTCATTATATGCGAGGTTATTGAAAACATACTTTAATGAGCAATAACAATCTTGAATAGCCTTCCCACAATATTTCCAAGAAGTTGCTCGATGAATTCAGTAATAAGACCAAACGTAAATAACCTATGAAAATAGTGCTCGGTACACATTAGTCTCACAAGTCCTTTCATCTGCAATTCCTTTCCTTGTCAAGGTCAAGCTTATCTTTGAGTTCCTTCTTCTTCACATCCATCTATTCCAAAGTACGGTTTTAATGACATCAATTAACTACCAAACACATAGCATATAGGAAGAAAGAACAAGGCAAGGTGAGGGAAAAAGATATATAACAATTGCTTCCCAACTACAGCATCATAGATTTCATCACTTTTCTCAAAATCCCCCTCCTTCAAGAATAATATCTACTTGGACGTGCGGGACTGCCTGACCAGCCTGAGGTTCGTCCTGTGAAACAAACACACAATCCTGGATCTTAAATGAAAAATATTGATCATAAAATTTTAAATAAGAAACAAAATTGCGGAGAGATCCTGAGCAGTTACAACGGAAACTCGAACTTCACATACAAAGGCATCTGATATTTACAAAACCAGTTGCCTTACCAGATTTGGCCTCAATCAATCCAAATGTGATTACTAAAAAGCCCAGCAGTCTAATACACAGCAAATACATTCTCTTATATAGAAGCAGGAATGTCAGTATTTAATGCACCCAAATTATATAATTAAAGATGTTAGTAGCTCATGATCTCCAGATTACTGGAATTTAGATTCCACCATAAAATATAATATATCATGCCATTTGAAAGAACTGTATTAGATTTGGAAGTTGTACACAAACAGCTATGGGTTAAAGAGTGTATACATCGTATAGTGACACATCAACAGTAAAGAAGCTGTGCAGAATACAAACTGAAGATTAAGCAAAACATGTGAAAGAGAAGAACCTGGATGTTAAATGTCATTGATGATGCTTCATGATGACGCTCAAGCCGACTACCAACTTCCTTTGCAGTAAGCCATATATAACTGGTTTTCTCAGGAGTAAGATAAAAAAATCTTTTCACTTCACGTCTCAGGATTACCAGCACTTGTACAGAATGTTAAGGTAAAAACTATCAAACCAAAGGTTCACTTTGTTTAGGAGCGAAATTAGCTAACATGATGAGAGGTCTATTGTACACAATTTTCTAAATGACAACCAAAACCTTTCTGAATGCATAAATGGAAGATGTCTCATGTGCAAAGTAGATTCAACAAAACTTACACAGCATTACAGATGATTTTGAAAGGTGTCTTCATTTATCAATAGGTACATAAGGATCATAAATTCCTAATACTGTCAAATTGCTACACCATAAGCGTGGCTCTTAAGGTTGAGAAAGAATTATATGCTTCATATGCCAAAATCTGTTGAACTGACTGTGGCAAGAAGTTCTTTGCTGCTTATGCTGAAATATGCTTTCGTGTTATAGAAAATGTTTTACAGCTAGGGGCACTTTAGATATATTTTGAAGTAACTTGAAATCCCCTACATTAAACAAGACGCTGGACAGCTACATTTATAGAGCAAGTAAGGTGAACTTCAAACTAACTTCCATAAAGCAGATCTCTCACAACAGCCAAGTCCTAGAACTTTAAATATGTAGATGAATCCAAGGATCTGGTGAAGGTTGTATATGTACAATATATCACTAACTCTAGAGATACAGTAATGAACCATCTGCAGAAGGATATGACCTGCAAGCGTTTAGTTTAAAATGTAGAAAAGAGCGAAGCAGGAGAAGGAATCACAAGCTCTAGTTTAATAAAACCTAATAACAATCAAGTATATCTTAGAAATGTTGAATAAGAAGCTGATAAGCATCTGCTGGCATAGGGGTGTATAACAGAACATCGAGAATCTTACACACCAATCAGAAATAGTCTAAGAATTAAAGATTTTAAGGAATGTATAATCTAGCGGTGATACAATAATACTTATTAGGTCTCACATGAAACCACTGAAAAGGTTTATTCGCTATAACTGATCCATGTGACATCAATCCAGAGAGTCATAATCTCAGTCCACTTTTGTTTATTCGCTATTAACTTACCCAAATGCAAAATAACCTTTAAAACTTTTAACTTCATTTTTTCGTAAATTTAATTTACATTTGCCTTTCTAAACTTCAACGAAACTCAACAACTAATAAGATGTTGGTTTGTAGTTCTCGTAGCAAGTCCCTCTCAAGCTAAGAAAGTCAGAAGTTTTGTAGAAAATATACGTTGACGTACCAGTATATCTCTACATATTACCATTACTAAACCAATACAATCAATCGTAAGAGCATTCCAATCTAAATACGCCACAACTTTGAACCACGATTTCATCGAAAACTCATACCATCATACAAAGGAAAAGAATAGAATGTTGCATGAACTATAACGACGATCATAGGCAATAGAAATTCGTTCTTCCTCAAATATTCGAACAAACAGTTTGAAATTTTAGAATAAAAATACAAACAACAACCAAACTCATCACCAGGGAGGATAGGGCGGAGATTGTCCGTAAGGAAAGACAGCGGAGCTGTATAAAACACCTCGCTGCGATCGATTTTATACGGCCCAAAATTGAACGCCTCCGACTCGGAACCTTTCTCCATGTTCGATCGAACGCAGAAATATCTCGCCGCAAGCAGTCGA
The DNA here is from genome assembly GCA_019914995.1 of Acanthochlamys bracteata. Classification (NCBI taxonomy): domain Eukaryota; kingdom Viridiplantae; phylum Streptophyta; class Magnoliopsida; order Pandanales; family Velloziaceae; genus Acanthochlamys; species Acanthochlamys bracteata. The sequence continues at coordinate 3,763,338 of CM034140.1, read as the reverse complement.
TCGTGATCGAAACAGAAACGGTCGAGCGGACAGAAAGCTTACGGAGGAGAAGAGTCAACACCCCGGTAGCAGACTTGCCATTCCATTCGCTAGAAGCTGTGTAGTGTTCCTGTGTTCGAGAAGTTATTTATAGGAGGCTGCAATTGCAACAGCACTTTATTTGAGGACTCCGTTTGCAAACATAAAACCGTCTGAATTAATTGCGTTAAATGTAGGAACCTTTTGTTCTACACTTTAATGGGCTAAATATTGGCCCAACTAAAACGTTGATTAGCGCATTACACTGAATTCGTTCTCAGAACTAATCCGAACTGTTATTTAAAAATTGAAGCTTGGCTCATCCATTTATGGAATTCTATAATAATATGATTAGTAATAATTATATTTAAAACAATATTGATTTTAGGATTAGTTTGAAATTGCTAAAAAGTAGAATTATTAAAGATAAATAATTTCTCATATTTTTTGAAAAGGAACTTACTACCTTTTAGCTAAAAAATAACAAAATAATATTAAAAAATAATTTTTCATAACATATAAGTCACTCATAGTGTAACGGTATGTTTGAATACATGATTAAGAAATAAAAATAAAAAAAAATAAACAGAAAAAAAATAATAAGAGGATGGATAAAAAAAAAATAACTATTTAACTTTACAATATTTTGATATATAGTAAGGATAATAAATTAACTATTTTTGGATATATAGATAAATAAATTAGTAAATAAAGTAAATTTTTTATAAAAAATTCAAATGTCCTTTTTATTTGTATTAATTTAATTATTAATATAACTTTAAACTAATTTTGTTACTATAATTTAAATTAACTTTTTATAATATAACTTTTAGATTAATTTTTTAGATTAATTTAGTTTTTTATTAATGTTTGATATAATTAAATAAAATTAAATAGTTTTTTTTTAAATATTTTGATCATATATTTTTATTATTTTTTCTACCAACTAAAATTAATTAATATTAAATAAATATAAATTTCTAAATTATTATAAAAAATTAACACATATTTATTAAATAAATATTAAAATAAAATAAATATTTATTAAAATAGATATTAAATAAGTTAAAAGAAATAAATGAACAAAATGAGAAGCAAATTTATTTTTTCTTTTGTTACTATGCGTACTCACCAAATAGATGGGTACATATTTCACCACCATTCATGGTGAAATGAACCATGCATATCCATCATTTCTCCTTTCCTTTGCTCAGGCTTCATTTGAATTATAAGTAAACATGGGGAATTATGGTGATAGTAAAGCATTTTTCTATTTCTATCTATGTTTGAAAATATATCATTAAAAAAAAGGATAGAAAACTACTCTCCATTCTTTTCACTGTTGTGTAGTTAAATATATACTCATCAAATTTGTAGGTACACATGATAACAAGAGGAAAAGCAAATTTACTTTTTCTTTTATCCTTTTATTTATTTTTTAATATTTTTAATATTTATTTATAATTTAATTTTTTATTTCTATTTAATATTTTTAATTAATATATATTATTTTATAATAATAATTTAAATTTTTTATATTTATTTAATTGTAGTTAATTTTAATTTGTAGAGAAAATAATAAAATTATATGATTAGTTTTTGTATTTAATAATTGATATAATTTTAGAGTAATATAAAAAAATTAATCTAAAAGTTATATTAATAAAGTTTATTTAAAATTAAATTATAATTAGTTTAAGTTATATTAATAAAAATAATATTAATATAAATAAATAAAAGCATTTGAGTTTTTTATAAAAATTTAGTTCTAATACTCATTCATTTATCCAGCTATCTAAATATAGTTAATTTGTTACTCTTACCATATATGCAAATATCGTAAAATTAATTAACTATTTTTTTCTATCCGTTCTCTTATTCTTATTTCTTACCTATGAATCCAAATATACTCTTAATGAAACAAAAAAATAAACATTCTTAAGATGGAAAAATGCTTCACCATCACCATCTTTAGCTATCATCCTAACAATGTCTAAATTTAAAAAAATTCTAAAATACTCTAAATAATAATTTAAAAAATAAAAGTTAAAAAAATAAAAATGGAGGTGAAACACAAATAAATATGCTTTAGAGGACGCTTGCAAGTGCTTATAATAAAAAAGTTTTTTAAATAAATATTTTAAATTTTTTAGAAAATAAGTGATAAATTTTTATTTAAAAAATAAAGTTATGCATACAAAAATTATACGACATAAATTTAACTATATTTTTTTTAATTTGAAAAATATAAAATATCATAAAATTAATTAAGAAATGTGAGAATGTTTAGAGAATGAAAGCTAAAAAATAGTTAAATATCATAAAAATTAATTTAACTATATGTTTTATAATCTATTTTTATTATTTTTTATCAAAATAATAAAACTTATTTATAAATTAAAAATATCTAAATTTATTTTAAATATTTTATTTTATAAATACTCTCAACGTTTGTGCGCCAAAAAGCTAGCGCATGCCTTACATGCTTAATAAAATTAACAAGAACATGCAACAAGAATTCTGAAAAATATATGCAGAAATTCTACGCATATACATATTTTACTTTTATTCTTAAAGTTGTTTTGTTGGACAATTATTTATAATTAAACTTTCGGCTAAAAAACAAATCGAAAACGTAAAGTAAACAGGGCGGCTTTTTCTCAGTTATCATGATGTGTTGTTTCGGTATCTTCACAAATACGAAACGGATTGATTAATGGAAGAAATTAAAGTAGTAGTGACCATATGCTTAATTAAATACCGATATAATTAATTTGAGTTATGCATGAACTAACTACACGTAGGTAAGCAAAATGCGTCAAACTTGAGTCAGACTCCATTGCAAATTTATCTTTCGATAGAAGAGAGTCGTCAGGAACATATTTATTACGTGTTTCAAATATCAAAATTTTTAATTTTTTCTATCAAAATTAAATTTCAAATAATTTATATATTTTAAATATAAATTGAAATAGAATTATATTTTAAAATTATTATATTTTATTTTTAACTCAACTTTAAAAAATAAAAATTAACATTTACGTTTAAATATATATTTCGATAAGTTCATATATTTTGTATCGCTCTTATATTTTAAATATAAATTGATTAAAATTATATTTAAAATATTATTATATTTTACATTCAATTTATTTCAAAAAATAATAAAATTTTCCTAAAATTCATCAAAGTGTATTTGAAACACGCTAATAGAACGACAACTTGAGTTTTGACTTAATTTTTACTATAGTTACAAGTGAGTCATCCAGCATGATCCAAGCATATTTGCTCTGACTTGATTTGCAGAATTTAATATATAATATTAGTCAATAAGCTGATTCTAGCTAAGAGCACTTCAAATTCTAGTTGATCTCTTCTTCTCCACTGATGAGCTTTAAGAATTTGATTCTTTTCATCAACTTATAAACTTGAGAAGAAAAGTAAAACCAGTGATTTTATTATATATCTCTTTCATAAGTTGAGTACTTTTAATGGATTAGTGACAACTTATGTAATAAACAACTTTTGAACCATCTCATTTCAAAACCTACACTAACTTTTGAGGTGTGTTATTTTCACCATTATAATTCTATTAAAAATTATTTTTAATTATAAAAAAATAAAAAAAATTTTAATTTATTTTTTTAAAATATAAAAATTAAACTCATTTTAATAATATTATTTATAGTAATTACTTTTCAATAATTTATTATTTAATAATTTACTTTTAGGTAGAAAGAACACATATTTAATTTTAATTGTTTTTTTAGAAACAACTGTAGTACTGTGCATGCTGAAGTAGCTAGCTTTTTACCCACTTTTTGGAATAACATGAACCAATTAATTAAGAATGAATATATAAATAAATAATATTAATCACTTTGAAATTTGCCATTAGCTTCCAAACTATGCATGATAAAAAAAACTAAATTACGAAAGTAATTATTGAAATATATCTATAAGAGAAGAGTTTGAATTGGAATTTTTGAAATTTCAATTATATTTTCAATTAGTTAAAGGTTCTAATATTTCTTTGATAAATATACAATCTTATATCAAGTAAAAATTCTTGTAAATTTGTATGTGGAATTAAAGAATCATCATTGTTTTTATTAATTAGAACATTCATAACAGTTTCTCATGATGTATATATACATCTTTAATTATTCAACCTTTCATTTGAGTTATAAAAAGCAAAAAGTCGCATATATATTATAAGTAGCAACACTTGTAAATATTTTTTTTGAAAAAATGTTTAAATAAACATCTATTTGTAAATATTAATATTTGTTTATTAAACTATTTGAGAGAATAATTTTAGATAAAGTTGAACATATATAAATTTATAACTAATTCATGCGTAATGTTCGTATATGTAAGTGTTTTAAAAAACTAGTTTATTTAGAAGTATCTTTAAAATAGAAAATTTTTAAATATAAATATTTTTATTTTGTTAAAATGAGTATTATTTCATTAATTTAAAAAATTAATAAAAATAATTAATAAGAAATTTTATTACGTAAAATTAATTTATAGTTTTAAAATTTTTAAATAAATTTTTAAAAATTTATAAATATATATTAAAAATAAAAATTAAAAAATTATTTTTCTAAAATGAAATATCAAACGCATTTAAGGCTGTGTTTGGATGGAGTATGTATAGGAAGAAAGGAGACAAAAGAAAAGCAATTCCCTTTCGATTTTAAGAGTTTATTACTGTTTAGCAGAGAACGAGAATGAGTGAGAGAAGTGGAGAGACAAGTCATACGCAGCAGGCTTATTTTTTTTATTTCTGCCCTTATTATTTCGTCCTCTCCTTTGCTCATTTCCGCACATAGCAACGTGATCGTTCTTTCCGGCATGTCTAACTTTTCTCTCCGGCGTAAAAATAAAAGTAAGATTTAATATTTCGATCTCAAAAGCAAACAAAATTATACATTTTTGTTTTTTTTTTCAATTATTACAAAAAATTACATATACAAAAGCATTTTTATTTTTTTATAATTTTTTTTAATTTAAATATAATTTATTTTTATACTTTTTTTTATTTATTAATTTATTCAAACACTATCACAGTTTTATTTTTTCTTTCTTTTTTCTATTTTTACTATCTCTTTTTTTTTCTACTTTTTTATAAATCTTTCATCTAAATACAGTGTTAAGAGAACGCTTCACACCCACTATCCTAATTTATATATGTATGTTTTTAATTTTGTAAATAAAAAAATACAAAACTTGATTTTTCAAATTTTATAAAACTTTCTTATTTAAAGGATTTCTAAATGTTTTCTAAGTTTCAGAATTTGTCATGTCGGTGCTAGCCGGCTTAAAAATATACATGCATTCCGGTGAAGAATAAGAACAATCTCTAAACTTATTTTATGATTTACATATAAATAATCAAGATTATAATGTTTTTTTCCTTTTTTTCTTTCAACTAACAAAGATATCTAAGGGATCTCATTAGCGTAGATAAGTTTGATTTCCTTTTTTTCCCCCTTTATTATACAAATTATCCGAAAGCTAACTTTTAAAGAATTTTTCTATACTAGAATATACAATTAAAACAGACATTGACAATAGCATGTGATTGATTTTGCTAAAAATCAACTCTATGATTTCAGGAAAATTGATAAAACGGAGCGTACAACATTTACAACCACAAATAAATGCGAAAAAAGTATATATTTTTATTTATACATTCAGAATAATAAGTAATTACATACAAAGTGCAAAAAAGCTATTGAATCTTTTGCTCAATTTTCTTATGAAAATCTTGGGAAAAAAACAGAAAACATATTTAGTGTAGCAGCAGTAGTTCATTTTTAACAATCCTTTCAACTTTTTGTCAATGCGTTCCACTGTATCTTAAGGAATGCTAGCTAACTTTTAGTACATATCACTTTCTTAAATTTTTTTTTAAAAAAATCTTAAATTGCCTTTTGATACAAATCAATAGCAGCAAATAATAATAATAATAAGCATTAAACTGCTGCAGAATAACCAATTAGTTAATGAAAATAATGAATAACCAATTAGATTACAGAGACAAACAACATTGCAAATGCTAGATGCTAATTAAACACCTATGCAACAGTGTACTATGGTCGACAACACTAATAAGTTCTCTACAATACATTGCAACATAAAGTGACTTACATTGTGGGGTTTGCATTTATTAACTTTGTTCTCCAATATAGAAAACTTTAATCAATCAATCATCAGCTGTTATTTATTTCATTGGAAAGCATATATAGCGGTTGACAATAACATTAAGGGTTTGTTTCGGTTTCAATTTAAAGGCATTTCTTATGTTTCAGTTTACAGTGTACGAGTTTTGCAAAACTGAATTTAAAAAAATAAATTTAGTAAAGCATAAAATAAAAATAGGATTCAAAATGATAATTAAAATACGTGAAGTAAATTTAGAATAAAATTTTTATAAAAATAGAAGTCGATACGATAGTAAAAAGAAAATTTAGAGTTGTAAATTAAGTACATGAAATGACCAAATTTATAATTTGAAAAAAAAAAAATAGTTCGCTGCAATTGAAACATGTCTTTAATCGAACTCACTAACTCATATTAACTTATGTTTCACCTAACTCAGTTTTACTGAATCAATTCTATAGAATTCACTTCGTACAAACTAAAACACATCTTAATATAACTATATACACATGGTAATGTATGTGATAATGCCATCTCAACCGTGCCAGAAACGTGAGAGGTTTCATGTCTCCTGGTTGGATCATCTGCATTGTTCGCAGAAATTGAATTAGAAATGCGTTTAGATTTACTTATAAAATAAAATTTTTTTTAAATAAAAATATTTTTATTTTTTATTTTAAAAAAATAATAAAAATATATAATAAAAAAATTTTATTACGTAAATTTTTTTATATTATTTAAATTTTAAAATATTTATAAAATATATATTAAAAAATATATAATTAAAAAAAATTAAAAATAATATTTAAAACGTGATGCCAAACGCAGCCCCGTGGGTCGTTTGGATGTGGTATCTGTTCTCACATGTTGTATTGGACTTCAAGAGGTACCCGGCCGGCAATGGAAAACATGCACACATGATATGATTTTTTTTTTTTTTAGGTCAATAATATTGTTATTCATTATGAATGCAATGAACAGTTTTCAAAGAATAATTTCATGATATTAGTTTTTTGAGCCTTTTATGCGTATAAAATTTTAATTGTATTTCTTTTAATTTAATGATATCAGAGATTTAAGTTCGTAGAATATTTAGAGCTTTTTCTTTTTATAAATATTCGCTATATCATCATTAACAATCTGATTAAACTCATATTAAATTACAACCACTCTAATTCAATCTCAATAGAGTATAAGAATTGAGCCTAAGTTATTATTGTAACAAACTTGATTTAAGGCCTTGTTTAGGATTGCTTATTAAGGATGTTTTTAAAATTTCAAACTCAAACAAATTTTCTATAGTGCTTCAGAAATTTCATTTTAAAATTAGATAAATTGTACATTATAAATTTTTGAAAAGTTTCTTAAATATTTTCAATAATAAAATTTTTTGAATTTGTTCTTTATGGAAAATATACTAAATCACTTCAACGCACCTAAAACTAGTACATGTACAAACATATTCAAAAATTTATAGAACTATTTAAGTTGTACTTAAGAGAGTAACCTTACGAGATATAAGTTATGTTTCTTCAATCTAGCATTGGTGGATCGGAGAATTTTAATCTCAACCATGCATTTGGCCATGGTGTAAGAGTTAGATTTTTGGTGAATGTTACTTATAGAAAAAAATTTCTAGAACACAAAGTATGACTTTTGATTATTTTCGAGATTAAAAGAGTTGCACACATCAATAGACAAGTCATGCATTCAAGTCATCGAACAAGCTCTTTTGAATTTTCTTTTCCATCTTCTTAAAAACAACTTATTATATTTTCTTATTTCGTTTCTCATAATCACAATTATTTAATACAAATTCTAGTCGAAGAATTTTCTATTCATCTTCAAATTTAACTCAACCAAACGTTCATGGAGTGAAGTTCTAGTATCTGATATCAAATTTTGTTTTATGTACAAATGTTAAAATTTTCGATATATATATCTGTTCATACTAAGTACATTGGTCGGTTTGTCGGCGGAGAAAATTTTCTGTCTCCACCATTAGCAGTAAGAAGAGCTCTTGAGAATGTGGTAGTGGCAATGGATTGGTGCCATCTTGGCATGTAATCGAAAGGGACTTCAACTTCATTTGCCTTCTCTTTTTACACTTGACATGCCAACGTTTCCGATTTGGAGTAGGTTCCACAGATATCATGGTGATGCTAAAGCTAGCGTGCTCGTAACTTCAATTCGCAAACCGCTATAAAATGTGAATTTTTATGACAAAAGTGATTTTTGTATGAGTAATTTTTTTGAATTTTGGTAAAAATTTTTAGGTAAAAAGAGCACGCTCTAAATATAAGAATAACGTAATGCATAAAAAAATTCTTACGGCAAGTAAAACTATAGAAAATTGGATCGGCAGATTTTAGATAACTATTCAAAGTTGAAAATTTTCTCTCACACTATTTACAATCTTATTCATAAAATAATAAGAAATACGAATCTAAAAATTTAAAAGTTACGACTCTCGATTTATTAATTTTACTATTTTCAGAATCTCGAGAGCTAAATTTATACTTCCAAAAAAAAATTAGATATAACTTTTTTATTTAATATTTATAATCATAAGTTAGCGAATATTTTCATTCGCTTTACGAAAAAGAACTTGCTTAATCTGAAAGTGAAGTTTGAATTTTTAAAAGATAAATTATATAAAATTCATTATTAAGATAAACAATAAAATTTATATAAAATTTATTCTTTTATGGTAAAGAATCAAATTACGAATAAAATAAAACAGCCTTTAAATGTGTAGTGTCAAAAATTTAGTGATAGTACAGTACTCTTTGCTCAATTAATCTATGGACAAGATAAAACACTCTACTCATCACAGTCAATAATTAAAGCTCTCCATTAACTCAAAGCCTAATAAAACAAAAAGTTTATTTAACAATTTAACCCCCTCGCCTAACAGAAACAACTACCATGATTAATCAAACATTTTCACTAAACTTAGCTAGGATTAACTACATTATCTTTTCAAACCCATTCAAATGCATTACCAAGAAACTAATTTTAAACATTTTTAACATAAAAATATCATGCTTAATGATAATAATAATTAAGTATATAAAACATTTCACTACTACAAAAAAATTCGTTAACCAATTAAGTTCAAGTTCTCGATACAATGGGACCCACAACAAGCCGCCCATCGTAAACATTTTACTCTATATATTTTATTCTGTCATTTTCTTATCACAGGTGTATTTAATTCCACCACAGACTCACTTGGCTTCTTCCCACTAACAACAGTGATCCAAAACTTTAATCAACTTTAATCTCTTACATAATTAAAATCTAAACACTTACGGCCTTACCTCGCTATCACGTGCCATTCACGTGCTGATCTTGCCTATATAGAAACCAACACCTCCTGGAGAGCAACTCTGCTTCAAGCTTTCTTTCTCTGTAACAGCTCGACACAAACATTTCTCTTCTTCTTCTTTTGATTCAATCATTCTTCTGAAATTTTTTTTGATTGCTTGAAGTTTGAACAATGGCAAAGGTTCACCCAAACGTTCCAGTAGTAATCGATAGTAGAAACATTCCTGCAATCGTTGAAGCAATCGATCATCGATCGCCCCCGGCAGTTTTGACCGTGTGGAGGAAATCTCTGTTATTTAATTGCAATGGGTTCACTGTTTTCGATTCGAATGGAAATCTAATTTATCGTGTTGATAACTACGCCGGAGCTGCTACTGAAGTTGTTCTCATGGATGCCGCCGGCAAACCTCTCGTTACTCTCCGCCGCAAGGTGAGGCACCGGGATAAAACCAAATTTGAAAAAATGTTTTTCTTGGTGAAGTTTTGGGGGTTTCTGAAGAAATATAATTTTTGCAGAGATTGAGTTTGGCGGAGCAATGGTTAGTGTACGACGGAGAAGGCGGAGCGCCGCCGAGGTACTTGGCGAGGAGAAACGTGAGTATTGGAGGGCATTCAAAGACCGCGGCAAGGGTTTCATCGTTGGATGGAAGAGATCAGGGAGGGTTTGTAGTCGAAGGTTCATATTGCCGGCGTTGCTGTGTTGTTTACGATGAATCCCACCGGCCAGTGGCGGAGATCCGGAAAAAAGAACCGGCGTGCGGCGGCGCTGCATTCGGTGATGATGTTTTCCGGCTTGTTGTTATGCCTGGTATGGACGCGGCCATCTCCATGGCTATCGTTATTGTTCTTGATCTCATGTTCAAGCACTAGCTAATGAAACGAAAATCAACACAGGATCAGAGAAAAAAAATACATGAATAAATTGTGAATATCTGGAAAAATTTTGTTCACATGATTTGAGGGCTTTGGTTTATGTTGTTGGCTGGTTTTAATTTTTTTTAAAAATTCAACCAGCAAGCTAGAGAAAGGGTATTGGAACGAGATCATGAGAACCATATAGAGTGCAAATATAACTTATAATTTCAACTTTTTGATTTCATGATGAAGAGTTTAATGTGGAAGTAACTTGTTTTTGTTGAATTTGATTGAACAAACGTTTCTGTGAATTCCGTTTCGTTCTGTTGTGGGAGCAATCAACAAAAGGTGAAAGTTTTGTGCTTACAAATGACACTATTACGAAAAGCATCCTTCTCGTAAAGTAGCTCCTGTTATTATTATTATTATTTTGTCAAGTCAAATGACATTTAACACAAGGGTTTGCGGAACCTGAACTCACAGAGAATTTATTTATACACCCTTATAAATTATTCTTTTTATGAAAACTTACTTTCAGCTAACTTATAATTATATAAAAAATACAATCCAGCACTTCTTATTTACTTAATTCTTCTATAAAAATATATATAAATTAAATTCAATTATAATAATACTATTTATAATAATTTATTTTAAATATCTTATTTTTAACTTAAAATAAGCACATACTAACGGTAAGTGACTTCCGAAACTTATTATGATTTCGTGTACAACTAATATAAGAGCAGACTTATTGAAATGAACTTGCCTACTGCCAACTTCAAAACAGGGAAGCTCTCTCCTGATTGAGACTGACTTGTGCGTAAATGGCAATATCCTTTCTGTTCACTTGATTTCATGCAGGGCAAAGCACATCCACTTCCTTTAAATATCCTACTATCTCTCTCCTAAAGTTGGAATATGCGTGGCACTCCTAAGTTGTAAGAGCCATTCAATCGGCAACACAAGTAACAATCTTATTAATATTTTTGGGTTGGTGCAACTAATTATCTAAGCATTGATGACATGGTTGTCTAACATATATGCCTACCTGAATGCTTCGCTTATTCCTTTTGGTAACTAGGTGTCAAACAAGGGGAACCTGACTCTATAAGCTACGTACTAATTTTAGCTTTAAAAGTTTTACTGGGGATTCCTGAGTACAAGTTGGGAAGCATTTGAAGGTACTTATAAAATAAAATTTTTTTAAAATAAAAAATATTTTTATTTATTTAAAAAATAAGTTATATTTTTTTAGTTAAAAAAATAAAAATATATAATAAAAAATTTTTACTATATAAATTTTTTTATATTTTTTAAAATTTAAAGTAAAATTTTTTAAATATTTATAAAATATATATTAACAATATAAAATAAAAAATTAGCGTTTCAGAAATGCTTTTTTAAACGCACCCGTAATGAATAAGTGCAACCATGCAAGTCTGTGCACTTGTTAGGATTCTGACTTTATCCAATTGTTAGCATTTTGTTTGTGCTTGCACTTCTAATGTAGTTACTTTTTGGGATTGTAGACCCAAAATATTGCCAAACGTGGATTGCTAGTAATCACTCTAGATTAGGTTTGGATACTCTTCATATTATAAAAGGTAATTGACAGTTTCGCTACTTTAACCATATTTTGTGATTTGAACTATTCTTGATTTGCTATTAACCGCATATTATATTTTTATTTTTTTCTATGATCTGAATGTAATTGCTAAATTAGTTAGGTTAATTTGCAGGTTTAAGCAGGATTAAGACAACAGGTTATAATTCATGAGTTGCATGAATTCAGGATGCTAACAAATCTAAAGCTTGCCATGAAGACAAACCTAGGCACCACTGATTTCACTCACGAACAACGTATATAAACTAACGCAAGGCTAACTTATCAAAACAAAAAGAAGAAAAAAAAAAGACGGATAGTTATTCGTGAGAAAAAAAAACACAATCTAAATTAGGAGTAATTCGATGGAATTCCCTATTTACTTGAAACCATGGTTTCCTACCAAATATGTTAATCAAGCCTGATTGCGGAGTACGCCAATGGACGTCCTAATAAATTATAATTCTCATATGTATATATATATTTCTCCAAATCGTGATTATGGCCGAGAAGGCCGCCCATTTGAAAAGCGATCTTGGATTCCGAAGCATATTGGGCTTTGGACGGATTCTTTAGGCCCAAATTGTCTTGAATTAGGTTTTTTACCGCATCGCGTTAGGATTTTGATGATATGTTAAAGAGTGCTTTTTTAACTTTTTCTTATTTTATATTTTTCAACATATATTTTATAAATATTAAAAAAATTTATTTAAAAATTTAAATAGTGTAGAAAAATTTTACGTAATAAAATCTTTTTATTATATATTTTTGAAAATATAAAAAAGAGTTAAATTTAATAAAAAAATACTCTTTATTTTAAAAAAATTCTATTTAGTACATATTTAAAATTATTTTTGAAAGAAATTTTTTTTAACAAAAGATATTTAATTTAAAATTTATTTTATTTCAAAAATAATAAAGTAATTATATGAAATTTTATTATTTTTTAAAACTTAAAAAAATATATAATATTATAAAAAATTTATTAAAACAATTAAATTAAAGAATAATAAAAGTTTTAGCCGAGCATCACCTAATTCATCTATCGTTAGTTTTGACATAAATCAGATATTTTGTTGCTTTTATTTGACTGGTTGGACTTTTATTCGTTAAACTGGTTCATATTTATTCACATGAACCAATAGAAAGTAGACAATTAAAAGCTAGATATTATTAAAAATCGCGCATGTCACGTGACGGAAGATTATATTAGTTATACCTTTTATTTATGGAAATTTGAAAAGTAATACAACATCAGCCCCCTATGATACATTATCGTAAATAAATTCCCTAATTACATTATATATCAAGGATTTAGTTTTAGAGTTATTTAATAGTACTTATAATATATTTTTTTATATTAAAATTTTTTGTTTTTCATTTGATTTTTTAAATTATTTTGATTTTTTTATAATTTAGAAATATATATAAATTTTATATCATATATAATTTAATTTTCAATAAAAAACCGAAATTGATTTCGAAATTTAAATAAATTCTAATTAGAAAATTATTTCTGACTACTTCTGCGAGTGCAAAAATTCAAGTACCCATTACGCAAATTTCGGTCGTTCTGCTTCCAAAGAAGACGGGTATCTTCCTATAATACTTTAGTCAGATTCGTTAAACAGATCTCCAACTCTCTCTTCTCTCAATTTCTCGCCGTCTCTACATTCGCCGGATCATTTCACAGGTTTTCAATCAATCTGATTCGGTTAAAATTTCTTCTTAGATAGATCTATAGATCTCTCAGTTTTATGGATTGATCTATCGTTTTCCTGAATTAGTTTCTTCAAATTTAACGATCTAACGACTGAATTGTCATGATTTGTTGTTAGGCATAGATTTGTAGGAATACAGATAGTTACGAAGAGGATTACTGTTTGATTCCTTGTTATGTATTTGCTCTATTGATCTGATAGATGAATTGATGACACGTATCTGATGTTGTGTTTTCTTAATGGTGATTAGGTTTGTTTGTGAAGAGATTCAGATGGGTAGCTCAGGATTCTCGTGGAAGTTGCCGGATCACCCGAAGCTTCCCAAGGGGAAGCCGGTTGCCGTTGTGGTGCTCGATGGATGGGGCGAGGCTAACCCTGACAAGTACAACTGCATTCATGTTGCTGAAACACCCACCATGGACTCACTCAAGCAGGTGCACTGTGTATAAAAACTTGATCTTTTAACTTTCTGCTGTAGATCCTAGAAATTGGATTAATCGAATAATCTTGCATGACTGACTTTGATGATTTTGTTTAATTTTCTATTGTAAACTGCAACTATTTAACGGTATTGATGTTTTAAGATTGTTTCGCACTATAATTTTCTTAAACATGTTAATTTTGTAGCTGTATACACAACCAGCATTCCTATAATTTTTGTGGTACTACAAGTTCCATAGCAGTTATGTTCAAAAGTTTTTGTGGATGTTTCTTGCTATTTCTATTTGAATCGGCATGGGTCTTAGTTTGTTTATCCTGTTTGTATGTCCATAGAGTGCTCCAGATAAGTGGAGATTGGTAAAAGCTCATGGAACAGCTGTTGGACTACCGACTGAAGATGATATGGGTAACAGTGAGGTCGGTCACAATGCTCTAGGTGCAGGACGGATTTATGCACAAGGGTATATACTCATCTCCCTACAAATGCTTCCTATTTGTGAATTTATGGAACATTTTTAGGTTTTTCCCGACTTTATAATTGTGTTCCATGAATGTCTTGGCTGAATGAAATGATGCTTAGTGTATAAAAAGGCCACTAATCATTTGGTTATAGAAAATTGTTGTGGATAAAATGCATTCTAAGACCAGCATTTGGTTGTCTTCTGGATTGTTTTGCTTTTCTTTGATCTGGTATTATGTGGTTTTACATGTAAGTGTCCTGTTTGCAGCATTTAGCTGATCTGTGGTGACTTTTTTCTTCTGCATCCAATTTAGAGGATGCACTATTTAGATTTAGAACATTTACTTTTACTTGTGCCATCCTATACAAGACAGAGAGGGAGCATAGGCTTATCTAGAATAGGTACACTTCAGCCGATGATGGGCTAAGCTCAAATTCTGTACTGAACTTGGTAGGCTTTCACAGCCAAGATGCATTAAGAATTCAAGATGAGAATATAGTGTATTCTAACCTAGTAGGCGGGAAAGAACTGGTATATATAGGATTACCATAAAATTGATGAATAGTAAGGATATTATTAGTATGGAAGTACGTAATGGAACACATTGATTGTTCCATTGAGAACTTTCCTGTCTTGATTTCCTTCAATTAGGAAGTGAGCTAAACTAGACAATATGCGAAATGCTTCTGAATGGCTGTTGTTCAATTAGCAATTAGTTCAGAGATATGTTTGCGAATTACATGCTTGTATTTCATAGAGGCATCAAATCTGTACTCATCCTTATGAGGTGGTTGCTTTGGTGAAAGGATTTCTTGTTATTAGTTTTGTCTTTTATGGTAATCTGTATTGTAAAGAAATTAACATTTTGGTTACCATATGTTTATTAAATGGCTGGTATAAAATGATTTCGTATTATGTGGGTTTGTATTGTTTTCCTGTGCGGTGATAAGTTTTCAGTTACAAACTGAGAATCTACACTTACATTCCTATTTGTTTAAGTGCAGTGCTAAGCTAGTTGATATTGCACTTGAGACTGGGAAAATTTATGATGGCGAAGGTTTCAAGTATATCAGCGAATGTTTCGACAAAGGCACACTACATCTGATTGGGTTATTGAGTGATGGAGGTGTGCACTCCAGGCTTGACCAGTTGCAGGTATGTACTGGAATTTGTATTCAGTTCTTTTTTTTTTTTTTTTTTGGGTATGAAACATGCTGACCTTTCTCTCTCTCTCTCTCTCTCTCTTTCTTTTTCTGCAGTTGCTACTCAAGGGTGCCAGTGAACATGGTGCTAAGAGGATACGTGTGCATATCCTTACTGATGGCCGTGATGTCTTGGATGGATCAAGTGTTGGCTTTGTTGAAACTCTTGAGAATGATCTTCAGAAACTACGTGAAAACGGTGTTGACGCACAGATAGCATCTGGTGGTGGACGTATGTATGTCACCATGGATCGTTATGAGGTATGTGCGGTGCTTAAGTGTTGTTGGGTATGCTGTATACATCAGAATTTAATATTCAATACTTGCATTTGTTGCTTAAAGCATTTGCTTAGGAGTCTCTGGATGATGTGACATTACCACCTTTGCAGCACTAGATTCTCATATTCTGTTTAGAGTTATAAAACTTGTGCGATAAAGAGGATCTTAGTCTAGATTTGCTCTGAGGAGAAACATGATTGATTACCGAGTACGAAATATAATTTCATGGTTTATTCAGTGTTAAAGGTTGAAATCTAAATATTAATGTCCTTCCTCTTTAGGAAGGTTTCTGGGGCTATTGCATTTTGCATTTTGTGCCTTTGTCTGCTGCATCTGGATGTTACTTGCAAGGTATAACTTGTTGGCATGTACATCTTGACATGTTATAACTTGTTGGCATGTACGAAATATGATTCTTTTGACATGTTATCTCTATCAACATTTGACAAAGTAGCCTTGCTAGTATATGAATCAGACTGACAAAAGTTGCCATTCTTTTGACATGTTATCTCTTCCAAGATATAAATAGTTCATTTTATGTTTGTGCAGAATGATTGGGATGTTATAAAGCGCGGTTGGGATGCTCAGGTTCTTGGTGAAGCACCTCACAAATTTAGAAGTGCACTTGAGGCTGTCAAGAAGCTCAGAGCGGAACCAAAAGCTAATGATCAATACTTGCCTCCATTTGTTATTGTTGATGATAATGAAAAAGCAGTTGGCCCTATAGTTGACGGTGATGCTGTTGTGACCTTTAATTTCCGGGCCGATCGGATGGTTATGATTGCTAAATCCCTGGAATATGAAAATTTTGACAAATTTGACCGTGTTCGCGTCCCAAAGATTCGCTATGCTGGAATGCTCCAGTATGATGGTGAACTCAAGCTGCCAAGCCACTATCTAGTTTCTCCTCCTGAGATTGAAAGAACATCTGGTGAATACTTGGTGCACAATGGCATCCGCACTTTTGCTTGCAGGTAGCATTTGTAAAACAGAAAATCTGCTTGCTAACAGAGTTTCTGATGTGTCTTCATTATTGTTCTGGAATCATTCTTTTATAATGGAAGGAGTGTTGTTTTTTCTACAGCTCAATAACACCACAATACCTTCCTACCTTGTTTGCTTTTACATGATCATAGGCTATGTTCTATGCTTTTGCTATGTTGTATATATGTTAGTCTTAGCAACTGAGTGATGACATGGAGTGCAATAAGAGACTGGTTCAGTATGTGGAACTGCTCTAAATTTAAACCAACAGCTTCATAATAATTTTGATCTAATGAAGCTTCTAATTGCGAAGGAAATGCTACTTAAGAAATTGGATATTGCATCTTCTTTCTATATGCTCCGAGAACCTATCTTTTTATGCATGTATGCAAACTCGTAGCATTTTCCTATGACAGCTTCTTTATAGTAATTTCTAATCTTTTTTTATTTTACTGATTAGAAAGCATCTTTTAATTTTAAAGGATTGATGAACTTCCCTATAAGCATGTGGAAAAGTAAAATTTGTTTCTTATGTCCTGTTTTCCACTTTTGTATTCGCATCTGATATCTGATTATTCTTTGATGCAACAGTGAGACAGTGAAATTTGGCCATGTCACCTTTTTCTGGAATGGAAACCGATCTGGATATTTTAATCCATCCATGGAAGAGTATGTTGAAATTCCTAGTGATAGTGGAATCACATTTAATGTTCAACCAAAGATGAAGGCTATCGAAATTGCTGAGAAGGCTAGGGATGCTATTCTCAGTCGCAAATTTGATCAGGTAAAGATCAACGTGAATCTTACTGTGATGAGTTTGTGTTATGTTTCTTGTAGTATCTCAACTTTTATCCACACGCAGGTTCGTGTCAATCTCCCTAATTCAGACATGGTGGGTCACACTGGTGACATTGAGGCAACTGTCGTGGCATGCAAAGCTGCTGATGAAGCTGTAAAGGTAAACAATTGAATATCTAACTATTCATCATTTTGTCCATCTTGTGGTCCTGTGGAGTGTTCAGTCATTATAGTGTTAATCACCGCATAGTGCACAGCAGCATTTGCATGTCTTTCAGCGGACTTACATTTAATCCCTATTTATGTTTACTCATAAGAAACATGGTAGACGAGATACAAAATATCATATTAATGTTTGCATAATATATCTTTTCTAATTGTATAGTTCAATACCAAGCCTATTATGACAAATGGAGCTTTCTTTAATTTCTTTGCAGAGATGTTACGCTACAAATTAATTTTAATATATGGATCAAGCATGAACAAAGTAGTGTGAGGATTGATTACCTTGGACTACCTTGGATATGTACATATGTTTTCAGGAATGCCCTTGGATTCTATTTATGCATATTAGTTGAGTTATAATTACTTCGCTTTCATTCCCCTGTGATGTTCAATCAGCCTGTAGATGTTTTTGTTTAATGCTTTTTCTTTTCTTTCTCAATGCCAACTGGAAATTATGCATGCCAACTGCTCCAATTTGAACATAGTGTTTTTAAAAAAAGTGGATTCTCCTTATGTGAACGTTTTGTAGTGCATTCACTGGTTAATCTAACAAGCATCATGTATGCAGATGATTCTGGATGCTGTTGAGAAAGTTGGTGGTATATATGTTGTCACAGCAGATCATGGCAATGCAGAAGACATGGTAAAGAGGAACAAATCTGGGCAGCCCTTACTTGACAAAAATGGAGATATTCAAATCCTCACTTCTCACACCCTCCAGCCTGTAAGTATATCAAAGTTATTCGTCTTTGTCAAGAACAGTATTATGAACAGTGCCAAACTGTATATTAACTATTAAGAACAGATTTATGCACAGAAAGTTCAGATCAAAGTTCACATGAGCTTTACACTAGAAATGTTTAACTTTGCATATGATTGTTAGAAGCGAAAACTTAATCAGTGTGTTTTATTTACTTCCTGAATTCATATTTTCGTAAATTGCTTTTCCCTAAGAACATACTGGTTTCAATAGTCAAAATCTGAACAGAGCATCATCCACCTACTTTATTACAATTTTTCTGCAGAAGACTTTTTTGGAGTTCCTTACTTTACCATCTGTTTAACGAATACTCTGCAGGTTCCCATTGCCATTGGTGGTCCTGGTCTTCATCCTGGTGTGAGATTCCGCAAGGATCTCCCAACTGGTGGTCTTGCCAATGTTGCTGCCACTGTCATGAATCTCCACGGTTTTGAGGCACCCAATGATTACGAGCCAACTCTTATTGAAGTCATTGGCAATTGATTTTTATTGCCAGAAGCAAATTCAGCCTTTGATAAGTTGTAGCTTAGATAACATTCTGTTGCATCAACCAGCTTAGTGATTCTGCAACAGCTAAATAAATTTTGCCGTAAAGCAGCCCTTGTTATTGCCTGGCTGCGAATGTTTTGGGTTGACGGTGGAAGTACTTACTTTTCCATAAGTTTAATATGGTAATGTTTTGACAAACATCTTTGAAACATTGTTAGTGTGCTATTTATTTCGCTCAGGATATTCAAGTGCATAGTCTTTTGTTTTCGTTTACCTATTTTCCTATTGCCCAAAGATCTGGTGATAGAGGTGCGTAGTGTAGTTGTATTTTCTCCAGGCTTTTTTTCCAATACTGTTTAAATTAGCTGGTATTAAGCTGCTCACTAAGATTCTGTTTAAACAATTTTATTATTGAATAGTATACGAGCGTTCTAATATGTACCTCATCAACGTAATAAAGGAGATGTTATTTTAAAGATTTTTTTAACTAAATTTTAATTATATTTTAAAAAATGTTTTTAAATAAATTAATAATATATTTTTATGATGTAAAATTTTTTTTATAAAATATTATAAAGAATTTATTAAAAATATAAATAAAATGTTAGTATAATTGTTTACCATCACTTTGGAACGGTGCTATAATTAATAATATTGTTTATATGGTTGCGTATTGTATTTTCAATTTTCATTGAAAACAATGGAGAGGAGTTGATGCGAAATGACAGATGCCAGCTACCAAGCGAACCAACGGTAGAATCATATCTACCGGAGCAATCTCAACCGTCAATCTGCTCCTTTGTCACGCAATCCTTCACGCGGGCATTCAAAATTCAAAACCCAATCCAGACGGTCTTCCCAAATCTCATAATAATTTGTCTTCTTTCTTTTTCACCCAATTTCCCGTCGTGCTCTCCATCAACTCTTTTCTCTCTTCCCTACTCAGAAACCTTCTTCATCTTCCCGACGATCAATTCGACTAACAATTCAATTCAATTCAACAATCAATCAATTGATCAAGAATGGGGAGCTTGACTCCAGGCGTTCTCCTGAAACTTCTCCAATCGATGGACAGTGAAACAAAAATCACAGGCGAGCACCGATCTTCTATTCTTCAGATCACCGGAATCATTTCTTCTCCTTGCTCCAACGACAGCAACCACCATCATCCTCTTCTTCGAAACCCACCCAATGCTTTCTACCTTCAGCTCTCCGATTCGCTTCATTCGACTTACGTTTCGCTCGATTCATCGACTGCCGACAAGCTCCACCTTGGGCAACTCGTTCATGTCGATAAGTTCCTCTTCACACCTTCTTCTTCGTCTCCTCTCCCTCGCCCTAACTCACTCAAGCCGATTAAGGTTTTGTCTTCCCGATCTCCGCCACCGACTTTCTCTTCCGCAAACGCTCCGCAACCACTTGTTGCTCGTGTCGCTCCTGATGGGAAATCTTTCCTTATCCAACCTGCCTCTTCGGATAACCAATTCCCCCCTGCTCCGATTAATTCTAGAACGATATTAGCTAGTAAGGAAAATGTTGTCTCTGCTGCGGCCGTTGATAAAAAACATCGCTTCACTTCGCCAGCCAGAGCGAAATTGGGGCCCCGAGAACCTTCCCCTGCGAAAAAATCTGTGTCGAGGCAATCTTCGCCTGTACCACGTGCTGCAACTGGATCACAGTCGTTTTCGCCAGTGCCTTCGAAGTGTGAGGTTCCCAGCTTGGTGGCAGCTAGAGAGGAAAATAGGAGGACAGCAAGGGAGCCAGCGATCGTAGTTCCATCAAGGTACAGGCAGCCGTCGCCGGTTGGGAGCAGGAGAGGGGTGGCTTCACCAGCTGGTAGACGAGCAAGTGGATCTCCAGGGAGGAGGCTTTCTGTGGGGATGAAGATGTCACCGGTTTCTGGGGAGTCTGCAGGGAGCAGAAAGGTTTCAGTGACAGCAGGGATTCCGAAGATATCGGATGCTTTGATGGGTTCCACAAAGTCCCTTAGGAAGAGCTGGGAAGATCAGTCAACTACGTCTAGTGCTTCTAGTGAGGCTAAGGAGAAGGGTGGGTCAAAGAAGAAGGTTGATCACCATGCTATAATGAAAACACAGGTAAAAAATGCTAACCTTTGGGGTTGATTAGATTTGTAGTGTATATACAGCAGTAGCTTGGGCCAAATATGTTTTCACATGGTGAATGTTTATTTTTGCGTAATTAGGTTTGGATGAATTTTCTCACTTAGTGTCTCTGAATGCTTGCTTTTGATCAGTTGTGCGTAAATAGCATTTCTAGATTGGTTTTTATTTGGGATTTATTGAGTATGAGGTTAAATGATGCAGTTGCTAAGCATATCCAATGTAGGCATAGTTGTTACTTGTTTGATAAAAATTTATCAAATGCTGCTGCAGTTGGTTCTGCTTTGTTCAATCCGTAGCAGCTTTAGGTTCAGAAACAATCATTGAAATTCATGGATCTGTTTGAGCAGCTCTAGTATGTAATTATGATTATCTGCATAAAGTTGCTACAGCTTCTCAATAACAAAATTCTTACCTATTCACTGAAATGGCCCTTGTTTCCAATCATCGGGGTTTGTAAAATATGTTTCTCACTGTCAATTGAGTAGTAATAGCTACATAGGTATTCATATTAACATACTCAAAATCTTACATAAAATCTTACATCAAAAGTAGATTAGGATCTCAATTTGTGTTTTGGATACCCAGCCTGCTGATAGTGCTGATAGATTTTGAGCTTAAACAACCATTTGCGTTTTTTCTTCTTTGAAGAACCTTCTAAGTTTCTTCCGTTCTGCTCTCTTGAGTAACATAATTGATCGAAATTACGTAGGCTATTTCATTTCGTAGTACTAATTTTAGACTTTCATTGAAAGCATTCTTGTCACTAATAGAATAATCATTGAGATCTCCTGGTTAAGCACTTTGCCATTATGTTTCATAGTTGAAGAGAGCATTGACTTTTACCAATCTGCTAAAAACTTGGCTTCTTGTACACCCATTTCGACTACATTGATGTTGATGGTTTGCTTGTCTTGGTAAAAAAATTTATGTATTTCGTTACCTTCATGAAATATCCTTATAGTAATGCAGTATTACATCAGACCTCCTGTAGAATAGAAGTTTGGTAATCTGATGAACTGATACCCCTGACATTTTGAAGAGTAAACATGTCCCATTACTAGCTACTTTATGGTGAAGTTCTGTTATCTCATATGCTCGTCTTCTTACAACTGCCTCATAGTCATCTGTCTAACTTTGTTTCAGGCTGCCGTTACTCGAGGGCGAAGTGATGCAAGTGGAGATCATTCAAGTAATGAGGAAAGTTCAAACAAAATTCCACAGCAAAATAACAAGTCGGAAAGTTATTCTCTACCTGAAAAGGCAAAGTTCACTCCTCTGAAAGTTGTTGTTCATGACAAGAAATGGACAGATGGTAGTATACCTTTGGATCATGTCTCAGATAACCTTGCAAGGCTAGGAAAGGTACAAGTAGAAATTTCTAACTAGTGGCATAAATGACTGGGAATTCTATCTATTTAAAGTTTAAACTGATCTTCAATGGAAATGCAGGAGACTATCCATAGAAGAAACATGGCATCTGCAGCTGCTGCGGAGGGTTTGGAAGAAGCTTCTTCTGCTGAAATGGTTATCAGGTGTTTAAGGTATATGTCAATCTCCCATCATTCTATGTAACTACAACTCAGCGCTATTGACTAATGATCATCTGATTTGGCACTGCAATTTCATTTGTAGCATGTTCTCTGATCTCTGTTCTTCATCAAAGTCAGGCAATCCACTGCCAACAATTGATCGTTTCTTGTCTATTTATGAGGATTCTTTGAAGTGCAACGGTCTTGCAGAATCTCTTACTGCTGCAAAGAATGTTGGAGTCAGTGATGCCTTGTGCATTGAAAGGCGAAGGTCTACTTCTCTTTGGGTAGAAGCAGCACTTGCTACTGATCTTAGAGTTGTCTCTCTACTCAATAGTGTAGAGAAACCTGAAGTTCCCTGTATAAACCCTCCAAAAACTAGCCCCTCAAAGACTACGAGGGATTGTGCTAAGGTCATCATGTCACCTACAAGCAATGCAAGCAGTAAAGGAGGTGGAGTCAGCGAGTCATTAGAAGTCGCTAGAAATCTCAAAAGTGAGATGGAGAAGTGGTTCTTAAAGTTTATTGAGGAAGCTGTTGATGTAGGGTTCAGATTGTTTGAAGGTAATTCAGATAGTAGCAAGGAAGCTTCTCCAAGTAACAAGCTAAAAGTTGCTGCAGTCCTATCTCATCTGAAGAGAGTGAACGATTGGCTCGATGGAGTTGGAAGAAAGCCAGAGGATATGTGCATTGCTGAGATTATAGAGCGGTTGAAGCACAAGATTTATACATTTGTTATAAGCAATGTTGAATCTGCTTTTGATAGCTCAATTCACTCTTCAAAGGCTTGATTAGTAAATCATTATTCTTGTGAATGCTTAATTCTGACTTAAGTTTCTTTCTCCTTATATACTGCATGATCTACGTTCAGAAAACCTTCGATGTTTCTACAACTACTTATTTCCACTATTCCCTTGCTAAACTTGAGCTTTTCCTACTGTGCTTTCTTGGGGAGCCATTCTGTTCCTCACTTCTAACCCTATGAGTTTCAGTTCTGTCCACTATGTCCAGTTTAGTTGTATATGCACGTAATTAGAAGTTATTTGTTACCTACTACTAATTTATAGAAGTTTCCTTGATACCTGGCAATAGCCTGGCATGAATCTGTGAGAATATATAGCATAACAATAATAAAAAGTATTCTTAATGTATTTTTTTGACAACCTTCTGTTCCTCTACATAAAAGGTATGTTTGGATTATGGATAGATATAGAAAATAATAGTGATAATAAAGTATTTTTTTATATCTACCTATATTTGATAATATATATTATTAAAGAGAAAGATAGAGAACTACTCTCCATCATTTTTACTGTTCTGTAGTTAAATATATATCGACTAATTAGTGGGTACATATGTTGACAATAAAAAAATAAATTTGCTTTCTTTTTATTATTTTATTTTTTAAATATTTTAAAATAGTTATTCATAATTTAATAATATTTTTTATTTAATATTTTTAAATTAAAACATGTTATTTTTTATTATAATAATTTAAAATTTTTATATTTATTTAATTTAATTAATTTTAATTGGTACAACATATAATAAAATTATATAATTATTTTTATATTTAGTAATTGATATAATTTTAGATTAATATAAAAATTAATTTAAAGATTATATTAATAAAGTTTATTTAAAATTATATTAATAAATTAGTTAAAATTATATAATAAAAGTAATATTAATATAATAAAAAAAATATTTGAGTTTTTTTTGAAAATTTTATTTTTATTACTTATTCATTTATCCATCTATTCAAACATAATTATTTTTATTATTTTACCTTATATTCAAATATTATAAAATTAATCAACTAATTTTTTATCCATTTATTATTATTTTTTCTATTCGTTTTTTAACTTTTATCTTTTATGTTTTAGTTAAGAATCGAAATATATCCAAAATCTCTTACATATTCCATTGTTCAAATTTCAAACTTTCTTATCTCACGTAGCCGTTGTTCATCTATCAATTCCATTCCATTTACATCAACCCTCTCTCACGTGATCTGATGCTCTCAATTCATTCATTTTCCCTCCCTTCCCCAATTTCAAGAACACACACTCCACAGATCAATTAATCAATCCAGATCTCTATCTATCAATCAATCTTTGATCGATTCGAAGCCTTCGATCGTTCAATGGAGAAGTACGAGAAGATGGAGAAGGTCGGAGAAGGAACGTATGGAAAAGTGTACAAGGCGAAAGAAATGGGTTCTGGTCGACTGGTTGCGTTGAAGAAAACAAGGTTGGAGCTCGACGAGGAAGGAATCCCGCCGACGGCGTTGCGTGAAGTGTCGCTCTTGAAGCTTCTGTCGCACTCGGTGTACATAGTTCGGCTCATCGATGTTCATCATGTTCTTGGGAAGAACAGTGATAAACCCTCGCTGTATCTTGTGTTTGAGTACCTTGATTATGATCTGAAGAAGTTTATTGATGCGCATCGTAAAGGTCCCAACCCGCGACCTCTCGCTCCCAATCTTATCAAAGTAAAAATCTTGTCCTCTTAACTTTTCTTTCCCCCTTTTGTGTGTGAAGAATGATGGACAAATTCTTGGTTTTGGTATTATATTTTGCTCGTGCTGGTTGAAACAGGAATTACTGATGTGACAAATTTATTTTATTTTTCATTGATTGGAGATTGCTTTAGTGTTTTGCTTTGTATTAGTTGTACGTGAGAGATGAACTAATGATGTGCTTGCTAAGTGTTTGTGTTTTAGTCTGGTGGTGCGAATTGAACTTATGTGACTAATTTGTAGTGAGTGGTAGAGTTGTTGTTAATACTTAGACTGTTTAGTTTTAAACTGGGTTTACTTCATTTATCAGATAAATTTGATCTGGTTGTCATGGCTTATTACTTACTAGTAATAGAATGTCTGATCAGTTAGCTGTAGTCTTATATTATGAAACTTCTCGCCATTGTCTTTGCAGAGCTTCATGTTTCAGTTGTGTAAGGGAGTCGCTCATTGTCACAGCCATGGAGTGCTTCACAGGTCTCTTTTTGTCTTGTACTTGTTCCTTTGATGAAATTCAGTACATGATGTTAGTAATAATTTCGTATTGTAGGGATTTAAAGCCTCAAAATCTCTTGGTAGATAAAGAGAAAGGGATATTGAAGATAGCAGATCTTGGACTAGGAAGGGCCTTCACAGTACCCCTCAAGAGTTACACTCATGAGGTGCTCCTTGCAAAATCATTGTAATTTGCTCTGTTATAGCCTTTTACCCTTGAACATGTAGTTTTACTTTGACTGGTGTCTGTTTAGCAGATTGTTACTCTATGGTATAGAGCTCCTGAAGTATTGCTAGGAAGTACTTTCTACGCAACTGGTGTAGATATGTGGTCTGTTGGTTGTATATTTGGTATGTTAAAAATTTTAAGCTCTCAATTTCATCTCACTTTATTAGCTCCTAAACTAGGATTCTTGAAGTGCATTGACAAATTAAGAAGGAAGTTAAGGGGAATTCATAGATCAATTGGCTCTATCACCAGAGGTGATAAGAAGCTTATTTATGCATAGAATTGCTGGTCCATATGTTGTGTAAATTCGGCTGTTAAAGCTCTGCTTCTCACGGTTGTGCTTTCTGTTGCAGCTGAAATGGTGAGACGACAACCTTTATTTGCTGGTGACTCTGAACTGCAGCAACTACTTCACATTTTCAGGTACTATACTACGAAAATTATAGCAAGAAGATGTTCAGTTAGAATTTATATGTTCTGGATCATACACTGTTCATAGTCCCTGTAACATATTCATTTTTATGACAGATTGTTAGGTACTCCAAATGAGGAGCAATGGCCTGGGGTTACTTCTTTGAGAGATTGGCATGAATACCCACAATGGAAAAACCAAAATTTGGCTCGTGTAGTTCCATCATTGGAACCTGAAGGAGTTGACCTTCTATCGGTAGGTTCATATCCTATTATTACCGAAATACTTTAAAAGTGATCTATTAAGGGATTAACCTGCACCTTAATTTGGATTTACTTTGAAACCACGATGGGATGGGGATAGATTCCTTTTTGAAAGTTCTGATTTTGCAATAACTAGTTCAGTAATTCTTATTCCAAACCTTTTCTTTGGTGTTTCTCAAAAGACAGGAGTTTAAAAGTACAAGCTAGTAAAAGCACGTCTTTTAATGGGCTTTTAGAAGTTTGTTTTTAACTTAATTCATTTCTCAAAATAGGTTGCAAGATGAACCTTAGAAGATTATGGCAGTCATAAATCCTATATACCTCATAGAATATTCTTGAAGTACAATGTTTTGTTTCTATTCTAGGTTTTTTAACTATGAAATAGGAAGCTTGCCATTCTACGTGTACGCATAAACTATACATAGCAAATGTGATTCAGGTAGATAGCTGAATCTTTCTCTAATTATGACTAGTGACTCATAGATTATTTGTGTTTGAGATATGAACAAAGGCTGGGTTACAGGATGCACTGGTCCATATTTGATCGATGCCTCCTTGATATTGTTGTTAAATAATAAGCTGTAACTTCTGCTTTATGATTATTTCCTTGGTATGAACAGTTGGTGGTGGTGGTGTAGTTCATCATGGCATTGTTGATAGGTTGAGCTGTTATTAACTAGACTATTTTTTTTTGGGCACCCAGAAAATGCTACAATACAACCATGCTGATAGAATATCAGCAAGAGCAGCACTTGATCATCCCTACTTTGATAGTCTGGATAAGTCACAGTACTAGCACTTGTATTTCATGCGTGATGGATGAATTTCCTTAGGTTTCAACCCAGGAAAGCAGCTATTTACTTTGTTAGGATGTTTGACGTTTGTAGCTATTTTAATTTGCGAACCATCGTAGGCAAAACTAATACTTGCAAGTTGTAACGATGATGTACATCTCCTGAGAGATGTTGAATGCTTGTTCACGTGCCTCCTTCAAATATTTGTTGTTGTGCTTCCATTAAAATTTACCGTTTGCCTCTTTCTGATATACGTTGAAGTAGTCTGATGGTAACTTACAACAAAACCAATTTTTTGGTATTTCCTGGTATTTGTTTGTCCTGATAACTTTTTGATACATGTGAATCTGATATAAAACCTCTTGCCTATCATAGGAAAACTGCATACAGGAAATTTACATGTGAATGATTCAATTTGCTCTCAAAGTAAAACATAAAACACTTCAAAAGCAATGATCAGATCAAAGAGAATGCATCCTGTTGGATGGGAATAGATCTTTCAACTTTCCAAATCACAGCCATCTGAATTCCTCTTATGTAAAACACCAGTTACCCTTCATAGTATAGAATTTTCTGAAGCACAAGTAATACAGGAAACAGTCGAACCTTTTGTGAGTAGTTTGGGTCCAACATAAGGGGATGTTTGGGCATTGCATATAAATTCATTTCATTTTAATATTTTATTTCACCTTTCTTAATAAACTTTATACAATACTTTATAAAATATTTTTAAAAAATCTACATCATAAATCTTATTATTACTTATTTTCATTTTTTTAGAAATAAAAATATAAAACTCATTTTTCAAAAAATTTAAAAATATTTTTTATTCATTTTTTTTCTTTCAAAAACAGTCTCAAACATTCCCATTATCTGGCTTGGTGGTAAATAGCTCATACGAAAAGTGTATGACAAGTGAATTTGTTTCACCATGCAATCTCAAGGCCGAACCCGATAATTTCATTTCATTTCGCTGAAATTTCAACACTGTTAACTTGGGGAATCCTGATTTTTACTATGCATTTACAACATCTCAGATTCCCCTTGCATCTCAAGGTCAATCCATCTGATTAACCACCACAATGAATGCAGAATAATAACCACCCCTTGCACCTATCAC
Organism: Acanthochlamys bracteata; assembly: GCA_019914995.1. Classification (NCBI taxonomy): domain Eukaryota; kingdom Viridiplantae; phylum Streptophyta; class Magnoliopsida; order Pandanales; family Velloziaceae; genus Acanthochlamys; species Acanthochlamys bracteata. The sequence continues at coordinate 3,734,512 of CM034140.1, read as the reverse complement.
CTTCAGAAGCAATCTTTTTGCTCCGAGGAATGCTCTAACAGAACCTTAAACTATTTATAGACTTGAATTGCGGCAACACTTCTACAGTTAGAAGAATTATTAGTTGTTAAGAATATACAACACAAAAAATTTAATAAAAAAAAATATCTAAAGTATCCAGCTTATACGTTTAGAAAGCTCAATTTAGTCCAAAAATTTGAAGCTTTTTATTATATTAATTTATATTTATTTTATCTTTATTCAATATAGAATTAATTTATTTATTTTTAAACCAACATTAGTAAATTAAACAATCTCTGTTTCACGTAAAAAATTTAATCCTAATATCTTTCGACTTTTGCGAAGCAGAACCACTATCTTGCTTAATGGCAAAAAAACCAACTCACAATAAAAACATTATAAGTTGTACGTAATTTTTGAGGAAATATCTATATCATTTTAGATAAGCTTACATGTAGAAATTTTTAAAGATTACATCAACTAATTAAAACTAAGTAGTCAGATCCGCATAGAAAAATTACTCAGATAAAATTATAGCGCAAATTAAAAAATAAATATACGTGTTGGTCAAAATCAGAAAATGGAAAAATTCCATTGAAGTTACGATTAGTTACATTTTACGCCATTGACTAGCATGTTATTAAAATTAAAGCCGACATATTGGTGTCTATTCATTCATCAATAGAGTTTCCCATAAACTAGTAAATTCATCAATAAATTTTATAAATAGTGATTCTAAAGTGATATTAATTTTATAATTTTTTGGAAGGAAAAGTTTAAATAATTTCTATAGATTTTATGGAAATGAAAATAAATTTAAAATGATTTTTATGAAAACATGAGTTGGACACGTGCTTAATTTCCTATAATCAAAATTTTAAAAAATAAATATTAAAAAAAAAACTGACAAAAAAATTTTAAATTTCAATATCAGTAAATAAATCTTTAATAGAACTAATACATACAGATACGAAAAAGAAGAGACTATGATTTCTCAAATCATATTACATTATGTTACAATCACTAATCAAAGTTCCAAACAAATCCATCTCATACAAATAAAAACCAATCTAAAATTTCTCTTTAAGAAAGAGAAAAAGAATCTCTAGAGCTTGGTCTTGTTGTTGCAGTCTTGTGACCTTACCTTCATATCAGGGAACCCAACAACAACGTGGCACTTAGAGACTGCTACCGCGTGCCTCTTGACAATTCCCAGTATCGTCACCTTCCCTGGAATCCTCGTTTCCACGTCAAACCCAACAGCTCCGGCGAGAACATCTCCGACCAAGTTCCCCAACTGGTTCACAAACTTGTCTGTTTGCAGCGTCAGCTGTAACACAACATCGCCGTCTCCTCTCGCCGGGATCTTTCCCGGCTCTACTTGCGCATCTCCTACCTAATAGAAATTAAACCAACCAAACGAATCAGGTAAAAATCTTTCAAAACTCTTTCGTTTTTAAGCTTGTTCTAGTAGTAACCATGCACCTGCTGGCTGCGGTAGTAAATAAGAGAAGTGCCAGGATCAGGGTGGGAGAAAGAAGCACGGTTGGGGTTATGAACACGGAGCACAAGGTTGAGAGAAACGTTGAGATTGATAGAGAGAGAAGGAAGGGAAACGCGAGGGGAAACGCCGGTGACGCGAGCGGAAACCAGAGTTGCGGTTGGGTCTTTTGGGCGAAGGAGGACTAGGAAAAGAACGAGGAGTAGAATCAAAAGAGCGATGAGAACGAGAAGACAGATCAGGCAGCAGAGACAACGGCGACGACGACGGTGACGACGGAGTTTGTCTTCGGATGCTGTAGATGGAGAGTAGCCCGGCGGAACGCCGTCGGTGGTTGCTGTTGGTGGCTTCATGAGTGTCTGAGAAAAAGAAAGCAACAGAGAGGGAGTTGGGAGTTGAAATTTTTTGCTATAATTGCTGTATTGTGTGTTTATTTATATTCATGATTTGAATTAAATGAAAGAGTTCAGCAGCCAACGAACTCGTTGTTGCGAGGAGAAGCGATTTCCAAGGAAGGAATTATGAAAGCGACACAGAAAGAGAAAGTTAGCATGAACAGGCGTGCAGCTATATTTATTTTATATGCAATTTTGAAAATTGGAGTTTCTTTTCAATGAAGATATATCTATTAGAGAGATGCCAAAAAACAAATTTTGATAAAATATTATTTATCAAATTTTAGGTACGTTTGAAAATGTTTATAAAATAAAATTTTTTTACAAATAAAAAATATTTTTATTTTTTTAAAAATAAGTTCTATTTTTTATATTAAAAAATAATAATAAAAATATATAATAAAAAATTTTTATTTCGTAAAGTTTTTTTTAATTTTTTAAATAAATTTTTTTATATATTTATAAAATATATATTAAAAAATATAAAATAAAAAAATTTAATAAGCAAGTTTTTCATAAGCTGCGCCAAAACGCACCCTTACGATCCTCACGAAATCACACATAATTATTTCAATTATGAAACAGATCAGCGGATGTAAGAAGTTAGACAAAGGTGTTTTAAGTGCTTTTAAAAAATATTAAAAAAGATATTTTATATATTTTTTTAAAAATTATTTTATTTAAAAATAAGAATAATAATAAATAATAATTAAAATTTTATAATATAAAATTTATTTATATTTAAATAATTTTATAAAATATTATAAAAATTATTAAAAAGATGAAATAAAAAATTAAAATAAAATAAAGTTGAAAAATCATTTCCAAACACCACCAAGGTGTCTATATATCTGCCAACTTTTAAAGCGTAACGACTCGTTGCTTAAAATTTTTATAAAAATATTTAATTTGAATTTTTTAAAATTGAACTTATTTTCTATTTAAAATTTTTAAATTATATATAATTAAATAAAAAGATTTACATCCTAAATTTATTTAAAAAAATTATTATAAAAAAAAAAAAGAAGTACCTTAAAGTGCAATGCCAAACTTGCACTAAGGTACTTCAGCGATATTTGGCATTACTTCAAATATTTTTTGAAATTTTAAATAAAAGAAAACGTTTAGTATTGTAAACAAAATTTGAACTTAAAATTACAAACAAATTATACAATAAGGGAATAATTGTATTTATAATTAGTTTTAAATGTCATGAAAATTTTAATGAAAAGAATTTACCTTTTCATCTATTTCAAACTTAGGGTGTGTTTTAATCGATAAAAAAACAAATTGAGTTCGGACATATTTAGAGTGAATTTGAGTAAATTTAAACTTAATATCTTATAAAAAAAAATTTATGTAACTAAAATGCATTCTTAATTTAGCTAGAACTAGAACGAGGACACTTTTCATTATAAGTACACTTTTAATTTTTTTGTTAGATATAAGAAGATTACGAAGTCAACCAAAGGGTTTATAATTTAGGGTTTAGATTCTAAGCAAAATCTAAGCTTTATTTTACGCTAAACAAACGGATGAATTACAAGGTTTCTTTATACTTGATTGGAGCTCTGTCATTGTCAAGCAGAAGGAAAAATCTTTTACAACATATAATTTGTTATACAATTCAGTTATCAGGCTACTTTCCCATATTTATGAATAAAATATTATTAATGCGTACCTCTTCTTTCACATCAAAAGGAAAAATTATTTTTGTATTTTTGAGTTTCTACATCTTTTAATTTTTTTTCAAGCATGTCCATGTCTAGCAGCTTGCTTTCACTTTCAAAGTAACCAGAGCTATTTATTTAGATGCATGCAAAATTGTCAAAAGCCTACAGTCTGCAGAAGTGCAGATCTGGAGTTGAGATGAGCTTTGATTAATCAGAAAATTAATATTTTAATTTTTATTTATATTTTTTAATAGATATTTTATAATGTTTAAAAATTTTATTAAAAAATTATAAATTTTTACTATATATTTTATTTTAAAAAAATTTATTTTAGAAATACTTTTTTATTTTCAAATTAGCTTCTTTCTATAAGCTAAACTCAAGCATATTCAATTGACAGAAAAAGATAAAGCTCACTAACCAGAGTTGTAAGCTACGGCTATCAGGAAATACATGTCCAACTATGGAAAGAGTTGGCCTTGTGAATAAGATTACGGTAGTGTTTGGTGTTGGAGTGCCTCATATGCAAAATTTTAAATGATTTTAATAAATTAAATTTGTTAAATTTTATTAAATATTGGTAAAAATTTAACAGTCACAATCTATTATTTATTATTATAAATAGTGAATGAATATATGATGAAATTCAAAAGTCATATAGATAGCAAGTAACGAATATATTTTGAAATTTAAAAAATCAATATTATATTTATTATGATGATTAATGAGTAATGAATATAATCTTTATAAAAGGTGGTATCTAGTCATCTCTTCTCTTCAAAAAAATTTTTTTTAAATCTTTTCATCACCTAAGGTTCTCTTTAAAATTAAGAGGAAAATTAATAAAGAGAAATCAAGCTTTTCAAAATGTAAATAATTGATTAAAAATAAATGTTATAGATCAAATTATGTTTACTCTTTCTCATTTATATGTTTATTGCAAAAAATTATTAAATTTCTAGATTTTAAAATTATGACCTATATAAATTGGATATTTTATAGAATTAAAAAGTTTTTAACATTTAAAAATGCTTTTCAAGTGTTTTCATTCCAACTTTATTTTATATTCTTTTAATAAATATTTTACAGATTATTTTAAAATTTTGAAAAATATATAAACTTATAACATTCACAAAATTTTATTATTATTTATTATTATTATTATTTAAAATATAAAAATAAAATTTATTCAAAAATTTTCGAAAATACTATTACTTTCTCTAACTGGTCTCCGATATGGACTGTATGTACCTGCGTAAGATATAACAGTCTTTATAAACAAAAGAAAGTTCAACAGAAGTCGGTTTCAATTCAATGACCAAAACGAAAAGCAGAAAATATACGGCATAGCTAACAAAATTCTCGACTCGGGCAGAAATATCCCTAGAGCACTCGGTCAACTTACTGATTTGTGTCTGCCAACTATAGACCCTAATAGTTAGGAAGCCCATATGGTTTGTTGGTTATAGGCCTAGATTTTAAAAATAAGAACGACCAGCCCATTATAGTATTGTGGGCTAGAGGCCCAATCTTAAAAAGAAGAACGACGACGAAGCAGCAATCAACAAGAAGAACAAATTCACGATCTGCTTCCGAGAGTAAAAAGGACAGTATCTGAGTAGGTGCGGCCACAAGAGAAGACGTTTTTTTTTTGTGGGTCTTATGGTAAGCACCAGATCGACCAGAGTCTCGCCAGATTAAACTTAAAATCGATCTAGTTTTAGGATGTGTTTGGCAACTCATTCAAAAAAATAATGTTAATTTATATTTTATAATAATTTTTTATAATATTTAATATAATTTATTTAAAATTTTAGGAAGTATTAAAAATTTTTACTTAAATAAAATTTTTTTATCATTTTTTTAAAGTCAAAATAATAAAACTCGTTTATTAAAATAAATAAAGATATTTTTTTGTTTTTAAAAACCAAATTTCAAAAATATTTTTAAACACATTCTTAGTAACAGGTCAATGATTTCTTATTAAATCGGGCCGAATCTGTCAATTGTTATTTCCAGTCACAGATACGGATGATGCATATGTTTTTATAAGTTGAAATAAAATCTTCAAACAACTTCCTTTCTCTTAATCACAGGTAACGAGGCCAAAATTCATAATAACTTTGTGAAGCTGCATTCAAATAGTAGTAAAGTCCGATTTGATTCTCATGAAATATTCCGTATATGGATAGCTTTGTAGAATAATTCAAGATAAATTTTCTTGAGATAGCAACTCGGTTATACCACTTTTTTTTTTGTGATTCCGTTGGAAAAAAGCTACTGTTTTATCAACATTTTCAAATTCTAATAGCAGCAAAGTTGCAAGAAATATGCACCAAATTGCTTGTCCAGGCCTATTTTGTTCATGAAAACCAAAGCATCACATGAAACCACAATCACCCATCTTTATCAACACCGAATTTCTTGGCAATGAAAGAAATACATATTTATTTCAGCTTACAAATTTAACAAGATACAAACCAACTAAACCTAGTAAGCCTTACAAGAGTACACAGCCCACTCCATCCCATAAATAGGCAACAATTAAACTCTACCAGAAAGACAGGCAAAAGTTGCAGCTTTTTGCCTTTCTAACGAAGAGCAAAAGTAGGACAATACCAGTTCATCCTACAAATAAATAACAGAAGACAAAGGCATCAGCATATAATTAGATTTGCTTACACAAATGGTCATGATGTTCCATCCCTCTGGTCTTGCTCCTCAGTGTTTGAGAAGGGCATTGAATAAGATGATTCCCTGTGCAAGTCCTCAATAAGAATCATACTGGTGGTCCTGACCCCTAACAATCAATGTCATATGTCTTACTTTATAACTTTGAAGTAGATATAAGACAACAGGGAAGAATGCCAAAGGAAACATCTTTACTTTACATGGAAGTCAAGCGTACTGAAAAAGGAGCTTCAGAAAAGCTTTCTACAAATACTGGGACCGAGATTCTGATATTTTACAACCGATCTTCTAGGGCAAGGTGGAGGAGCAGCAGGGCAGGTTTCTGCAACTCCTTTTATGTAACGTGAAATGATGGGTGTCTTCCAATTCTCAGAATAATTCATGGCCACCAAGACTTTCTCATTTGAAATCTCCCTCAGCCTATCAGAGAGGACTAACTCATATACAGATTGCACAAGCTGTTCCTCTAATTGGTCTTCTGCAACATCAAACTGAAGATCTATCTCTTCCAGTGTCATGAAACTGGTACATGAGTCGAAATTTAGCTGCCGGCAAACAGGCATATGGCTTTTCTTCAAAGTCTTCTTCTTTGGAGCTAGTGCCAAGTCTTCTGGTCCTTGAGCAAAAGGGTCAAAGACATTCCCAGATGGAGTTTGGCATCCTATGGGGAAAATTTCCTCCATTGTTTGATCAGATTGTGAAGAAAAACAAGACTCCTTACAGTTTCGTGATGGAGTTGTAGGACTAATGTCAAAATAATTTGATCTCAGTTCATTCTCTACAAAGGAATTGCTACAGGGTATCAAATTTTTGCAGTTCTCAGGATTCCCAGGTATCATGCTGAATTCTATTGCCACATTTTTATCTGGTTGCAGTTCCAGACCACCAAGTTTCTCTGCACAGGAGGAAATAGGGAAGATACTCTCCACAGGGGTTTTCATATTCTGTGTCCCATGTCCTAGTTCCGTTTCTGCACCAATCAAAACAACATCTCCGCTGGCATCCCTAACTTTATCCATGCACACAACTAAGAAGCAAACAATTTCCCTTGTATACACCTCAGCCTTGAGCTTCCTTGTGTAAACTTAATAAGTTAAACAATATTAAATCTGCAAAGATAGAGGAAAGAATTCCATAAGTTTTCACACAAATGCAAAACAGTTGCTTGTTAAATTTGTAAGAAGATATAGAACAACAACTTAATAGCTTAAACCACGACAAAAGACATGATCAGGAAATTAAGCCATTTCATGTAACTAAATAACAGCAACAACAACAACATCAAATATATAATTAAATAAAATTTATAAATTTTTTAAAAATTTTGTAAAAGCTAAAAGTTTTCCAGGATATTAGCTAATCAAATCACCTTCTCGCTTCTAAACCTTTTCTATCAAAGCTGTTGTTAAAACCCTTAAGTCAAAACATATAAGCCTTAACCTATTCCTAGCAGCATTTCAGAAAGAAAATGGTACAATATGAAAGAATCAAGGGGAGAAAAAACATAAATGTCTTAAATGAATCGCGTTTACCCAAAAAGGCTAGCAAGGAAACAACCAACACCATCCATATTGGAAAACTAATTCAAATAACATCATTCCTTCAAATTCCAAAATACCTAGTGATCACTTAAATCTGCAGAATCTAATGGACCTGAAATAAGCAGCACAAATCATTTCAATACCAAAGAAAATCTACATAAACCCTAATACAAAGAGTACTACAACCACAACCAATTTCAACAGAGAAGTCGAAAACTTCTCACCAGATCAAAAAAGTGAATCTTTCAACCAAAAAAAAAAAAAAGCACTGATGCAAATCAAAAGAGCTTAAAACAGAATGAATCAGTTTCATTACCGGTAAACAAGCAGAAATTTCTTGCCGCCGCCTGAAAGATTAGAAAAGAGAAACTTTGCTGCGTTGGCGGGAGAGGAGACGGTGAGATTTGAGCGAAAAAGAAGCAACCGAGAAATGGAGATGGTAGATATTTATGTGCTAGAATGTCAATGGCTAAGATGCAACCGCGAGATTCAGAATCCGTAGCATGAGATTTTAACTAATAGACAGAAGCCACGTGGTAGCATATAATAGATGACCTGGGGTTTGAGCAGGGTGGGAATTGCGTAAGGACAGATTCTGACTCGAGTTGAGTTTCTGAACTGCGACGGACTCGTATTCTTTTATCAAGGGTGCATTCTTTTGACCCTACAACTCCACTCAAAAAAAAAAAATAATAATAATAAAATAAATAAAAACGATTTCAAAATCAGTTTCTATTAAAATTTAGGACTCATTTCTAAGATATAAAAACTTATTATAACATAAAATTAATCATTTCCACCTCCACTTTCCTTCTGATTTCATTTCTTTCCTTTCTTCTTTTTGGGTATCTCCCAGCGCGATCTCTCCTTCTCGCTCTAGCAACAAGCCATCTTCTGTAAAGCTCCGAACGCCGACGTCAACATTATCCTTCTTTCTCTGCTATTGGCGACGCCGGAGACAAAGTTAGTGCAAGCTCTCCCTCCCCTCCCAAATTTCTTTCTAGTGCGAGCTTCCCGCTGCGCTCTTTGAAGAAAAAAAGTATAGATCTGAGAAATTTTCTTCTCTTCCTACTTTCTGCGTATGATATTCTTCTCCTTCTCTTTACGGGACAGATCAGAAAATTTTGAAAATTTTTTTGTTCTCGTTCTTGATCCGGATGAATCTATGTAATGAAACATACAGTTGATTGATAGATCTATGCCGAACGTCTGAGAAAATTTTTGATCTGAATGACTTCTGTTGTCAAACTGAAAACTTCTTGTTCTATTTTGGAATTTTTTTACTGATATGTTTCCAAATAGAAGTCGAGAGATCGATCTAAAACCTTAGATCTGTTGAATCTATAAAGGTTTGTAAGCGGTTCACTTCTGGTTAGTCGATCTACTCTTAGTTACTTTTTCCTCAGAGATTTGGATAATTATTTAAAGATTGTTTGCGTCCGATTTCTTAGTTTCGGTAATTTTGCTTTAGGCGATTCACTACTCGATGTACTCTTTGTTGTAGCTGTGAATTATATTTCTGTCTATTTTAATTAATATTACAGATATTCGTCTTTGTTCTCTGATTTTTGAAATTTTGTCGACATTCATCTCTGCTCTGCTAAATCTCCTCATAATCAGTAGCTCTTTGTTAATGTGATGTAAGTTGTTCTAGAGGCAATGCATGATTAGTGGTTGTTTTGCGCGCAATTTAATGTAATTTCGTTGATGCATTGGATAGATTTAATTGAACAGCAAACTGTTTTGCGCGCAATTCTTGTGAATGCATCCTTGTTAGTAATTGTTGATATACAAAGGAGAAGAAAGGACCACGTCGGGTTTTGCGTGATATACAAATGTGGTCCTTTTTAATCGCTTTGGTTTGCATGGTTTGTTATTCAAAAGATTGCCTAAGAAACAGTTGAGCATGATAAAAAATCGGTTGAAAATATGGTCTTTCGCTACATCATGGATTCAATAGTGGAAGGTTCATTTCATACAGATTGCTTAAAAGTGAAACAATGCATTCTCTGTGCTCTGATAGTTACACACACTATTAGAAGTACTAAGAACTTCAATTCATAGAACGCAGTTTTGAGTCTGCGGTACCGAAATGAAAGTGTTCCAAAAGATTAGTGTAATACCTGAAATATATTATTAACATATCATTAGTAGGCAACTCGTTATATAGTTTACTTTTATGACTACACGAAATTCGTAATCCACTGTTAAAAGTTTCCATAAGAACAACAAACCTTTTGTTTTTGAGATAAGTTGTTAGTCGGGAACTTGGGACTACTGAAGAACAATTCATCTGTTATCAAGCTATTTAAAATTTAAAAAAAAAGACTGTGGAATAGAAAGAAAAAAACTAATAATAACACTTCTCAAAAGTGGGATTTCAACCCCAGGCTTTCTTCAAAAAGTCAGAACTTGAGTCTGACGCTTAGACCACTCCGCCGTCCTGACGCGATTTTTAATCATGGAACAAAAGAATTCAAACTTCAAGAGCTCCTGCAACCTTCAATGATAAGATAATATTCAAATCGTCCTTCATACTAATTTCATAGCTACTCAATTCAAATTCTGGCAGTTATATAGTTATATATCGTTTGCATCTAATGCAGCAATCTTTAAGTACCTAGCTCTCTCCACAGGAGCTTTCACTTCATTTCCAGGTACAAAAAACCTTCCATATGCTAGCATTAACGACAATATTATCTTTCAGTTCAGCCATGGCGAAATGCTCGCCAGACATGTTTTCTACGCAGTTTCCTAGACCGTGTTTGGGATGCAATCCCAAAAAACGCTACTCTTAATTTTTTTTATTTAATATTTTATATATATATTTTATAAATATTTAAAAAAATTTATTTAAAAATTTACATAATATAAAAAAATTTATGTACTAACATTTTTTTAATATATATTTTTAATATTTTTTTAAAATAAAAAAATAAAAATATATTCTATTTTAAATTAAAAAAAAATTTTCATAAATAATTTGAAACGCACCCCTAGTTTGAAGAATCTGGAGGGCAAACAAGACCAGAGTTTCACTTTTGATGTGCGCAATGCAGAGTATGAATTCTTGAACCGGTCAAAAGAAGAACGAGTAAAAGATTGAACAACTAATATTAAACAATTATTAGTCAAAACTAAATTTCACATTCGTTTCTGAAAACAGATTCATTTCAACGACAATAACAAGTTTCTTTAATTTTCCTTAATTTCTTCTTTAATCAATCAAAGCAACACTAACAAAGTAACAATAATCAAACTAAAATCCATGGAGTAAAATCATGAAGCATTGACTGCGATTCCTTCCATCATGTGCTTGAATTCCTGATAATCAACCTGTCCGTCAGAGTTAACATCAACAGATCCGATCATCTCTTTAACACGATCAATATTTTTCCCTTCCAGCAACCCTAGTTTTCCCAACACCTTCTGCAACTCCACGGCCGATATAAACCCATCTCCGTCTTCATCAAAAACCTTAAACGCTTCAACCATGTCCGACTCATCCGCTGCTCCAGTTCCTTCTCCTTCTTCGTCTTCAGGACCGAGAAGCGAATCGCCGAGAGCGAGATGGAGAGACCGGAAATCGTCGAAAGAGAGACCGGAGTTACCGGGAGAGATGAAAGAGTTAATAAGAGGGGTTAGATCGGAAGGGTCAGCGCCGAGACCGAGACGATCGAGTGCGGAACAGAGTTCGGCTGATGTTAGTACGCCGTCGCCGTTTCCGTCAAAGAGATCGAAAATTCGGCGGAGACGAAGGGTGTTGAGGCTCTCGCTACGGAGACGGAATGATGGTGCTGGCTTTGATAGCCGGCGCTTCGCTTGATCTCTAACGGCTGCCGTGTCCATCGTCGTAGGTTGCTCTGCTGCTGTTTTTCTTTTGGGTTGTGATGTAGAAGAGCTTGAAGAAGATCTGAAGATGAGTTCAATCGAATGGATGAGTTTGATTTATATACGCAAATCGTTCAACGCGGAAACGTGTTTGCATGTGGAATTATCTTTTAAGGAACAAAACCGAATTTTAAATTGCAATTAGAAAAGTGAAGAACGCGGTTCATAAGAAAAGGACGTAATATTTATTATTAAAAATGCATACACCTTTTATCAAATAATGTCACACTTGAACTAGGAGGTCGTCACAAATTTAGTAGATATTATTGTTCCTTTTCAATTTTATTTTATTCTTAATATTTATTTTATAATTTTAATAAATTTTTATAATATTATTTAAAATATTTATTAACATTTAAAAATATAAAAAAATTATATTATTATTTTACAATAAAAAATAAATTTATTTAAAAAAATTTTAAATTTTTTTGGTTTGAAGTGACTCATTTGAGCTCGCCAAACATTTTCTAGAGAAGAGGAGTTAGTTGGAGCTTGCAATTGGTATTTTTTTCTTTTCAAATTCTTTTCAATTTTTTCGATGGTTATTGACCGTTTAGTGGCGAATGAAATTTCATTTAGAAAAATAATTTTTTAATAGTTTTAGTATATTTTTTATAAATGTTAAGAAAATTTATTTAAACTTTATTATTATAAAATTTCTACATAATAAAATTTTTTAGTTTTTTTTATTATTTTTAAAATAAAAATATAAAATTCATTTTAAAAATAAAAATATTTTTATTTTATAAAATTTTATTTCAAAAGAAGTTTAAAAAAATAATTTTTTTTAAGAGGATTAAATATTGATTGGTGTTTCTCTATTTTGGGTTTACACCTTTTGCAGTTTTGCTAGAAATCGGATCTCTGTTAACTACTCTAGGAGTCGTTACGTCCTCTTTTGTTTCTGGCGTTGCCGTCTCGGTAATATATTAAGCTTTGTAGTTCGGGTTTCTCCAGTTTGCTGATGCTCCACTTTCTTATTGCACAGAAGCTCTTGCAGCTGTCGTGAGAAACTTGTGTGGAGCTGCTCTCCGGAACTCAGCAAGCTTCCGCTGAGCGAAATCCGTTTTCTTTGGTGTGATTTTGTCTTAATTTCTCCAGCAAAGTGAAAAAATCTGAAAAGACGCGATCGTCCTATTTCCGGCACTCCGACGGCGTTCTCCTTCGTGCTCTCCCTCTGTTTACGGTACAGATCTGAGAATCTAAATATTTTTAAAAATTTTTTGTTAATAGATTTGTGTTAAAAACAGATCTGAGAGATTTTTATTGACAGATCTGAGAAATTTTAGTTGTCTTGATGTTTGAGACAAGATTGACATTATTTTTTCATGGTTGTTTTGTGAGTTTTTTCTGTTCAGTTTAAGAAGTTTGTGCTGTTCTTGGAATGAGATCTAAGGTGGGGAGAAGAAAAAAATTAATCTCTTTTTGTTGTTGGATTGAAGAAGAGTTGTTTAGTGTTCTGGGTATTTGGTTTCTGCGAATTAGATTTTTCTTCACCCACTTCATATATCCCTTCGTTCTTTTTTTTCACCCATTTATTTCCAAATCGGTTCTACTCTGCTCCGTGCTCTGCTCTGATTTTTCTCAAATTCCCATGCAGTTTCATTATTTGATTTTGATCAGGAGAACAATCAAAGGCGAATTAATCAAGCTATCCGTTTGCGATTTCAATCAACCACAAACATATCACTATCCGTTTCTTTAGATTTATTTTTCTTCTCGCCTACCTCCCGCGCGCTGTAACTCCTATACCGCCGTTGCCATCTCCGGCGACTGTTCTAATCACCTGCCGGTAATCAGGATACGTACACATTTACTATTCTGTCATTGAGATTTGAATAGTAAAATACGAACCAAACAAAGTCTGTTTGTCTATTTTGATTTTGCAAGCATTTGATTACTTTTTCTTTTTTTTTTTTTTTTTTTTTTTTTGACACTTGATTTGGGATATCTTTCAGGTTTCCTCGCAAGTGAATAGAGTACTGATTCGTCTAGAGGAGCTTCCGCAGGTAGTGTGATTTTCACAAATTGAGATTTAAGTGTTTCTGTGGAACAAAATAGCTTTAACAACTATGTCTGAAGAAGAGTTAATAGATTTGCTGAGAAACCTGTTTCAATTCAAGCAGCAGGGGAAATTTGCAATTGTTATTTTTCTTTTTTTGAAATTTCATTTGAGTTTCAAAGGAGAGAAATTTCAGCACCCGACCCCCTTTATAGTTTAGTGAAATTCGGAATTAAAGCCCATTACAACAATTTGGTTGTACTTCTGGTTCTAATTGATTTTATAAAACTGGATTTGGATATAACTAAAAGAAATGTTTTGGTTTGAAGTGAGTCATTTGAGCTCGCCAAACATTTTCTAGAGAAGAGTTAGCTGGAGCTTGTAATTGGTATTTTTTTTTTTTCAAATTCCTTCATTTCTTTTAACAATATCAATTTTTTCGCTGGTTATTCACCGTCTTTGTTTTTTCTTTTAAGGGGATTAAATATTGATTGGTTTTTCTCTATTTTAGGTTTACACCTTTTGCAGTTTTTTATCTCAAGATTTGACTACGTGGAGAGATATTTCTTATCTTGGATATTTGTTTCGTAGTGTGAGTGATACAAGTAGTTATATCCAAATCAATTTTTTGCTTTGCCTAATGACCTATGTTCTTGATCTACCATCGTGATGCATGTTTGCCTTGATCTCGCATTTTTTCAAACACCTAAGTAATGTGTATATGTCATGTATACCACCTAGTGTAATTTTAGACTCAGCTTTGCCGATAACCTTGATGTTGAGGTTCCTTAAAGATGAATCTAATTCCTTAACAGAAGTTGGCTTGAATTTTCTAATAACCTCAAGTTGTATCATTGCTAAACACAGTATATGTTATTTTTCCTGTATCTATTTCAAAATAGAGTTGCTTTGCAATTTTGCATGCCAATCGCCTTTTATCTTTTCTTTGCAAATAAGGTATTTTCTGGAATGCTGCACTATCATTGGTGATTGAGGTGGTGTTTTGTACTTTCTTCCCTTCTTTTGCATCCAGTCATACTTGGCTGCAGTCTTGAGGTTAAAAATGATGATATTTTCTCAAAAGAATTTAGCTGTTATGGAAACTCTTATTCATGATAGTAAAGGCAAATGAAGAATAAGGACTGAATTAATATATTAAAAGGTTGATTGAACAAAGACAAGATGAGCACCAGTCAGAACAACTACCTAAAAGTGAAATGGCACAAATTTCTGCTGTAGTAAAAGTTCTATGGATCTCTGGAGGTGTTGTTTTTGTTCATAAAACAGTAGTTGATAGACAGTTGAACAGAACTGACTCTTATTGTACGCTGTTGTTATGGTGTTTGAGTGTCTAATTTTATCCATCTCTTATGGTGTAATCTTGGTATGTTGTAGTTGATCCACTTGTTTGGCCTTTCTTCCCGGATGTGGAATTAGGATGTTGACATATTTCTTTGTCAATGCCAAAAATCATTTTCTATGTAACTTCTGTTTTATAGTTCTTGTGAAGTTGTTGTGTCTTTAATTCTCCAGGAATGGGCTTGTGGACCATACTCGAAGGTTTCCTGCTCCTTGCAAATGCATTGGCGATACTGAATGAGGACCGTTTTCTTGCACCTAGAGGATGGAGCTTCTCTGAAGTTTCTGGAAATGGTCGCACTAAATCACTAAAGGGTCAGGTTATAGGTCTTATTTATGCGACCCAGTACTTGAGAGTACCACTGATAGTTTTTAACGCCATCATTATTGTTGTTAAGCTTGTTTCTGGCTGATGGAAACAACTAGTACTTGTAGCTCCACTGTTGTAGGTTCATTGTGCTCCCTCTTTGGTATTGTGCCCTAAAAAGTGATATAATCTTGGTGAACAAGGCGAGGTAAATGTAAGACTGACTAGAATTGATCAGATGAAATATGATACGTATATTCTGTCTGTATCTAGATTGTTGTTATATTTGGAGACTTACATGTTTATATTAGTTTTTTTTTTCTCTTTTTTCGGTTGACACGCTTTTGGAGTTTGATTTGCTGGGGTACGCATTTTGTTTTAGCAACCGTGATTAGATCTGCCACTAAGTATTCAAAACATCAACAAAGTTCTTTAACTAAAAAATACCGAAAAGGAAGTGTTCCTAAATATTAGTGTAATACCTACATTATTAACGTATCATTAGTAGGCAACAGGTTATATAGTTTTGCTTTTACGACTGCACAAAATTCGTAATCCAGTATTAAGAGTTACCATAAAACTAAGAAATCATTGTCCTTTTTAGGTATTAACTTGTTTAGTCGGGAACTTGGGACTACTGAAGAACAATTCATCTGTAATCAAGCTATTTAAAAGAAAAAAACAATTGTGGAATAGAAAGAAAAAAAATTAAGGAAAAACACTTGTTAAAACTTAAAAGTGGGATCTCAACCAAAGCTTTCTTCAAAAAATCAGAACTCGAGTCTGACGCTTTAGGATGCGTTTCGTAGTGCATATTAAAAATCATTTTTTAATTTTTTTTATTTTATATTTTTTAATATATATTTTATAAATATTTAAAAAATTTATTTAAAAATTTAGATAGTGTAGAAAAATTTTATATAATGAGATTTTTTTATTACATATTTTTATTATTTTTTTAAAAATAAAAAAATAAAAATATTTTTTATTTTAGAAAAGTTTCGTTTCATAAGCAATTCCAAACGCACCAGACCACTTGGCTATCCTGACTCGATTTTCAATCATGGAGCAAGAATTTAAACTTCAAGAGCTCTTGCAACCTCCACCGAAAGAGTTTTGTAATATCAGTAATCCAAGTGGTCCATCAAAGATAAGAAACTATTCAAATCATCCTTCATCGTAACTTCATAGCTATTCAAATTCTGGCACTTATATATCGTTTGCATCTAATGCAGCAATTTTTAAGTACCTAGCTCTCTCTACAGGAGCTTTCATTCATTTCCAGGTACAAAAAACCTTCGATATGCTATGCCATTCCATATGCTATGCAATGGCAACAAGTCAACTGAAAACGTGAACTTGAACTCGCAAAGTAATAACGAAATTATTATCTTTCAGTTCAGCCATGGCGAAGTGCTGAACCAGACAAGTTCACAGTCCAATGTCAAAATGTGTGTGCATGTCTGGATGCTTGCAATCACTAGAGACGCCATTTGCAAACCCTGATGGCTTGAACTGCCCAGCGTTTGGTCCTCATAGATCCCGTGTCTTGGTGGAATTTCAAGCATTGGGATGGGCATGATAGTGCCTTTCGGTACAAATAAGTTGCTTAGCTTCAATGAGTCGTACCCTTCTCTTGATAGACTACGTATTGCAGTGAAAAGGCGTACTTAATTTCTCGAACTGCCTCGGTTAGCTGCAACAAAAACAAAATTCTTCTACCATTTTGGTCATTAAAATAGATAAATTAGTTCTATGATGAGTTCACTTAGAAAGTAGCATTATCATCTTCTGCAGCATTTCAGAATCAGGTGTGACTACCACAGATTTCATTCACTTAATCGCGAACTATTTTCTGTCAATATACATTTACTGCAAGTAGCATTAGCCCATTTGGATATAGTTGACGTTGTTTCTTGGCCAGCGAAGTAAACGTTCTTGCAGCTATCAACTGCAAAGTTCCTACCTAACTTGCTCATTCACAGCATTGTCTAACATCGCTTGCAATCCTACCTAACAGATATCGGAATTGTCTCAACAATTCAATTGAGGCATGAGATGAGACTTTGCTTATCACTCACCGATATCCAGGAATTTCAAATGAGGATTTTTGTATGCCTAGAAGATCAAAGATAGTTGCAATCTTCGAGAAAATGTTAATGCCTTTTCCGAAACTGCTACTTTAACCAGTAAGAAACTTATCAACTTTAACCAGTAAGAAAAACTTGAACATTTTTTTTGCCTGATAGCAATAAGAGACGATTAACTGCAATTGATAACTCAGCTTGACTCTGTTAGCGAAGAACTCTGCAGTAACAATCTTCCGCCGAGTTGCCCGTGAATGTCCGTCCACTGGCAGCTACAACGCCTTCGCCTAACAACGCCCCAAACAATTTCTTGAAGAAAGTAAGGGTTTCCTAACCCCAGTTATTTGTTCAGACATGGTTCTTTAATTTGTTTTCCCTCTCAAAACAAATCCATCGGCAAAAACAAAATCAATAAATAACAAGAGGAAAAAATAAATAAATAAGAAAAAGATATCTTATTCGATTCGCCGTAGCTCAAGAAAATTTTGGGAAACAAAGAAGACCAGAAACATTGGTGGTTAATCGAACTCACATTTGTATGTTGAACTTGTCTTGGGTCTCTTCATTTGGTGGATGTTGCCGATAAATAACGAAGGGTGAGGTCCTTTGATGCGTTGGTTTCTAACAACTTGGCGAATGTTTCAGGATTTCATTTATGTAGTAGAGATTAAAAGAAAAAAACAACGAACTAACAAACGCACGTAATAAGTGGAAGAGTGATAAAGAGATGCATCTGAGTTCTGAACTAACTCATGAAGAGTTCTGTTGTTGTTGCTGTTGTGCAGTGAGCTCAAAGACATTTGTATAGAATGCTAACAAGAAAACATAAGTAGAAAGTTTTTAGGATCAATGAACAATTAAATCTGGTTTACCAGCTCTTTTGAGTTCAAAAATATTTTACCTACAAGTTTACAGTTGTTGCTAGGATACAACCAATTTCATTCCTAAAGTTAAACATGAATATCTAAAGTGTTTAAACACTTTAGATAGAGAGATTTCACCTTGTCGCAATAAAGCTTGAAGTCAATACTCATGCAACACAAGAAATTTTGAGACATAAATGGATTAATATTGTCCCTTCAGAACATATTCCATCTAAACCATCTATGATCTATACTGTAACATGGCATCAATACAACTTTGTGCCCGTCATGGTATTCCATGTTATATCCTGAACTATATACATTGGTACCAATATGCATTAGACTCAAGAGGGACATATAATTAACGATTCATCTATCTATGGAATTTTAATCTTCATAGTGGATTTAACTTTCAGCTCAAATCCAAACAACAGATCATAAGATTCATAAGAGACTAAGTATTGATGAGAGGACTAGCTCTAAGATTCAATAAGCTACCAGTTACTGGTACAACTGCAAATTATACTTTGCTTATGACAAGGTCCACCCCGAACTCTGGCTGAATAAGCAGTTTATACACCGGCGAATGGTGATAGCTTGGTGACAGTGAGAACCTGAACTTTGAAACAATTAGAGAGAGTATGACTTTGAGCTCTACCATGGCAAAGTTCTGACCCAGACATACTCGCAACCCAGCACCGAATGGCATGTAGGAGTAAGGGTGCTTGCACGCGCCAAGTACTCCGTTTGCAAACCTCTCTGGCTTGAACTCATGAACATCTGGCCCCCAGATATCTGGGTCGTGATGCAAATGAGGGATGAGGACATTGACAAAGACACCTTTTGGAATGCGAATACCACCAAGATCCATCTCCACAAAAGCCTCTCTAGTCACAAATGCTCCAGGAGGGTAAAGCCGGAGCGCCTCTTGGATCACCATTGTTAGCTGAAATATCTCAAAGGTTATTTAATGATGAAATCATTCCCAGTACAGAAGACGATTAACGAACACGCATCTAGTTCATCATTATATGATGTGAAACAGTTTGCTTTGACAGCTTACCGTCTTCATTTTTGAGAGTGATTGAACATCTGCTTCATAGTCACCACAAATCTGAGTCACTTCAGAGCGTACACGGTCTTGCCATTCCACATGCAAACCAAGTAACATAAGGCACCAAGCGGCTGCAATGCCAGTAGTCTCATGTCCAGCAAAGTAGATATTCTTGCAATTGTCAACTATGAAATTTTCAGCTGCAAAAAGGCTCGTTAGACCATCACTTGCACTCTTCAGGATGGCTTGTAAGAAGTGATCATCCTTGGATTTCTTCCCTTCCTCGACTACCTCAAGAATCAGCGAGCGGACTTCCCTATCCAATTTCCATATCTGCCTATTCTCTTTTGTAGGAAGAAACCTAGAACGCACGTCTGAGTCAGAATCAAGCGACAGGTACATACATAGACATCATGAACCTGGCCAAAAATCTTCTGGACTAAAGACATGGACATGTACCATTCTATGCCTATAACTTGGAAATAATCAGAAGAAATATCTACACCATCGACAACTTGCCCTCTAAAAGCAGGAGATTTGAGCTTGATTAAAGGTGATATTCTTTTTTTAAGAGAAAACTAGATGATGAAATCAAGGTACCTCAAGCCAGCATCAACATGCAAATTTGGTGTTGATAAAATATTCTGAAGTGCCCTGAGCTTCATAAACATCTCCTTTCCTTTGGAAAAGCTGCTGCCAAAGCATGCTCTAGAGATGACATCTGCAGAATAATTGCGCAAATCCTCATCAACTTTTAGATTTAACTTTCCACCGGCTTGCTCAATTTTAGACTCCCAAGACTTCAACATTGGCAAGGCAGATTCTATCATCAGGTGCAACATACCCTACATTTGTTCGTATATCACTTTTTAGAATCTCTTCCATGAAGACATTCAGGTTCAATTATTATTTATTATCACAAAATCCCAAGTTGCATAAACATAATAACCACTTCCTAATGCTAGATAGCAGCTTATTAAGAAATTAGCGAACAGCTTCTTACTTCATAAATGCTTAATAGGATCAAGTAAAACATCACCTTGGTCTTGTTAGGAAAGAACTCTGGAGCTATTAGTTTCCTCTGGTATTCCCAAGATTTCCCATTAGCTTTTATTATTCCATCTCCAAATAAGGGTTTGTGTGTATTACGTAGATAAGTAGTCTTGCCTAAGTCTAAGGACACACAAAGGTTTATATCCTTCACAATCTCAGGCTTGCTCACATATAAGGCCTGTCGCTTGCCCAGTGAATACATGAACACTGGTCCTGCAAATTCACAGCATGCATCTTATCAGTACATGAACTACGGAAGGTTTTAAAAGAGATCAGGTTCTCAAGATAGAAATTTATGGTATTCTGCGGTATAATCCATCAATGTATATGCCTGCACTATAAAGGGACAATCACCATGAATCTATCAACAACCAACAAAATTATTTAGAAAATTAACAGATTCAAGGATGAAATATATTAAAGAATAAACATATTCCTAACTTATTTGAATTACAAACATGAAGGAACAACACAGCCTTACATACCATAATCGTTTCTCCACTGCCCAAAGTAGGGGAAGGGATCGTATTTGTGGGATGTGGGCTTTAGAGTATTCACTTCCTTTTTCACAGCTTTCTTCATTTCTGATATATTTCCAGAGAACAATGATGGTCGTGGCCCTTTGATTCCTTGCTTCGTCAGCTTTTGACGTATCCTTTCAGGTCGTAACCAAGCAACAAAGTACACATACAAGCTTGAAATGAAAAACACTACAACATAAACAGAAAGTAGAACCTTATTATCCATCTCTATGTCCATCAATTCCCTCTCTTCCTTATCTTTCCCTCACTGTTTGTTCAGAATCAGTCCTTATATTTGCCACTTAGGAGAAATATCAAACCCAGATCGACTACTTATTTATCCTACATAAAACTAATTGAGAAGTAGTGCTCAATCAGCATGCTTGACTTATGAATGTTGCCTATGGCATCTCTATGTAAACAAACTGAACTATCCTACAGGAAGTCTTCTAAGTTTCACGACTTGTACAGGATATGGCTTATGTGTTTAAGTCAACAATTGGGGAATGCTCCTTGCAAGCAACCACCAGAACTCTCATTACTCTTGCGGAGTTGCAAAAACCATATGTAGGACAAAGGAAGTCCTTGTCTTGTGATATTGCCATCGTAGTCCGAATCTGTTGATAATTGCTCTCACTTGACTTCTTGAGGATGATGTCTTTGGCTTTTATTAATAAAAAAAAAAAAAAAGAAGCGCCAGCTCTCTAGATATACTTCTATAATTACAGGGACCTTTACTGAAACTGCTTCTTCATATAAAATTCGGGGACACTTGACCGGTTCTGCATATATCACTAAAGAACAATTCACACGAATCACAACGAACAGAAGAAGAAAAAATTTATTGACTCCCAACTTAATTAGACAGTCGATCCACGTTGATGGATAAACAATCAGAAACATCAGAACGACAGCATCTCTAGCACCAACAGAGAATAAAGTCTTTCTATATTTGAGAATATAACCACTCTTTGTACTTCAAATTTCAGCAAGACGGAAAGCAAGCATATAACTGGTCTACCGACGAGATCCCTAGTGTTTTCCAGTTGAAGCTCTATCTTGTCTACCATTCAAAGTTATTTCTAAGGAGCTTCATCATCCATGCATGTGCATCTCTAAGAATTTCCTGTTATAATCTACAGTTCAAAATTAACATGTCGTAGCTCACTAGGTAAATAATGATAGGTTCGACTTCATTTCTCAATGACGGAAAACATTTTATAGAATTGCCTGCTCAATAATTAGTAGATCCCACAGCTGAACCTTTACCCAAATTCAGAGAACTGTCTAGTAGACGTAGACCAAGCAGCATGTGAGGACAGATCGGTGGAGGTAACTAAGGAAATATGCAGTAATATATTAAACAAAAGAATCTATATAAATGCTTATCAAGAGTTAATGAAGGAAAACAAAACAGTGAAGTAATAAAACACCAGTACACCATCTAACACTTGGAATCTAGCAATATGATATATGAATTTAAGAAGCAAGTAACTTCAGTCGTCAGAGCAGAACCCATATAGTACAGACATCGAGATGCTGACTGCAGGTTTATTTAATAACATATTAGGGGATTTGAGATTTATATATATATTATTTCTAAGACAAAAGAGTCACACTTATTTTAAAAAAGTTCAAATTAAACTTTATTTTCAAAAAACTTTTATTTAAGTCATGATAGAGATGGCGGTTACAGATGAACTAACTGTTTATTCAATGGAAGAAAGTATCGTTGAAGGTGAATTTGGGTCTTTAAAGAATCTTATCCAGCACACGTGTCAACCAATTAACCCTCAGCTCTGCTTCTAGATAATGTAATTGAAATCTAGTTTTATTTGAATATGTATAGTCAATTTTAGTTGAAATATTATATTTTTTAGAGTAAAAATGCTACCTTACTACTTCCAAAAGTTATCAAGAAGCTAAGATATTGCATTGTAGTAATTCGAAGCATTTTGAATTTGGGAGATTTTTTTTTTTGTTGAGTTTTTGAAGGAATATTTAGCTTCAACTTCGGAACTCTCTATATGAATATTTGTAAGAAATAAGCACTAAACAAACGAAGAATAATCGAGATTGTTAAAACTTGCTGTATTAATTTGTTTAATTTGATAATAGTTTTTGTTTCATTTCATTTTGGATACGCTGATCTCTAATAATTTTAATTAATTCAACTGACTTTAGAGATTGAGTCTTTAATGCTTAATTAATTAATTAAGTACAAACTAATCAGTTAATCAACTACTTACGAGTAGCTCCTGCTCTTCCAGAGTAATAGATTTTTATTCTCACGTTCTTTTCACCAATTTAGAAATTAGAAAAGTGACATTTTTTTTCAGATTAGTATTTAGAAATTAACACGTAGATCTAATTTTTAATAGTTTATATATGAATTTTGAAACGTTAAATACTGTGTTCTTTTCCAGTGATTTAAAATAAATTAATCTAGAACAATTAATCAATTTATCTGTGTATAATTTTAAATATTTTAATAAAAATTTTTATATTGTTTTATAATTTTAGTAAACCATCTGAAACCATATAATTATTATACAGAAGATCCGCCACGTAGGGGTTGAATACACAGTTCCCTAATATACCTTGGAGCTTATTTAGATAACGTTTGACCGACAGCTGTAATTTATTTATTATAAAATACATCTTTTATATATTTTTATATTTATTTAAAAATTTAAAATAAGTTTTGTTAAAAATTTATATTATAAACAATTTCAAACGTCTCTTTAAACTTTATAATCAGTGACTACCGTCACTAGTTACAACCTTTAATATAAAACAAATGTGATAACAATTGACACCGAAGTTTTGAAATATGGAAGAAGGGGTTTTTTTTGGGCATAATTTTTTTATTTTAATTTTTAATTTAATAAATTTTGTAATATTTAGTTTTGAAAGTTACAGTTAAAATATATATCATAAAATTTTATAATAATTTATAATTTTTTGGTAAAATGTTAATTTGGTTTTTAATAAAATTTTAAAATAAGTTTGTATAGAAATTTTTTATTTTAACTTATCTATTAGAGGCAGTTTGAAAGAAAGTGATTTTAAAATAAGTTTTAAAATAAATTCTATTTTTTTATCTAACAATAATAATAATATTTTACAACTAAAATATTTTATATTTTTAATTTTTAACTAATTTTATAAAATATTATTAAAATTATTTAAAATATAAAATTAAAATATTAAATAATAGTTTTTTTCAAAAGCAATGTAAAGCAAATGTATATTATAAAATGAAATTTTTTTGAAATAGAAAATATTTTTATTATTTTTAAAAACAAACTCTTATTTTTTTTAACTTTTAAAAATTTAAGAAAAATATGTAATAAAAAAATCTCATTATATAAAATTTTTTCTAAATTTTTTAAATTTTTAAATAAATTTTTTAAATATTTATAAAATATATATTAAAATTAAAAAAAAGTGTTTTACAAAAGCAGATCCAAACGCACACTAAGTCTTACTACAAAACTTGAATTTAAGAAAAGCCAATCAACTTTACACATGTAGATTTGCTTAACCAAGCATGATGGATAACACGAACTTTATTTTTCTGGAAACGAAAAATGGATGGAAGTAGAAAATGTAGTTTTCCTGTGAAGGTTTTATTTGTACGCGGCGCATCTGTAATTCTGATGGAAGAAACTTTTCATACATTGCAGGAGTGTTTCGTGGCAGTTGTATACGTGCATGAACGCAGTAACATAAGCACTTCCTAACTTTGATTGTGCCACGATGGATATGTTTAGAAAACGCGAATTGTCTGCTATTCAAAGTCATAGGATGTTTAATACAAATTGAAAGACTTTTTGCATATGGTGATTCATTATCTAGGATAGCCGACCAAATTTTAAACTTTTTTCTACGATCTTGATAAAATAAGTATTCATTAGTTTATAAATTCGAACATATTTCTATATGATCAAATTATCTTAAGCAAACTTTTTCTCATTTGGGACGCGTCCTCCTTTAAATTTTTTCATCAATAAATAAGTTTCAAAAAGTTGCTATGTTTATTCTTTACTAAAAATTTTATTTTTTTTTAATTCACTTTAAAATTTCACTTCCAACAATCGTACTTTATAGTTAAAATTTATGTTTAGATAGAATTGGTATAAAGCTCTTTTAGTGTCGATTTTTCTTTTTTTAATCTTTTTTAAATAAGAAAATTGGCAGTGTTTGAAATTGATCATGTCCGGATTCATCTCACGGTAGAGATGGATTAATCTCTTGTTCATAATCTGATGCTTGCGAGAGAACAATTGCAAGAGAAAAACAAAAAATATTATGATTTCTCTTCTTCGAGTGCATACACAAACACTTGAAAACAAGAGTGGTGGAAAGACCAATAATGCATGTACCATATTATATGGACTACAATTAATGTCCTTACGTAGCAATGAATTGGTTTAGTTTTGGTTCGCATTGCTATCACAAGTGCTATATAGGCTCGTGATTTTTGGTTCGGTGTTTTGCCATCTTGATTCATGTATGTTTTCTTGTTCCTATTTCACATGCCACGAATAAGTTTGTTGGGATATTTTTTGTTTTGGTTAGGTTATATTGTTAACTTTCAAATCAATCAGCTCACGGTGAACTCCAACAAAACTAATTACTCATAACATTTTTTTTTAAGGATATATTGTTATACTCAAATAATTCCAAACCGTAGTTGCATAGTTACTATAGACAGTCTGGACTAGGTATAGACAGTGACTACTTTTCTAAAGTAGTATTAAAATATAATGTATAGGATGTATTTTGGAATTACTTATAAAATACTTTTCATTCCTTCATTATATTTTCATATTTATATAATATTTATATAATAATTTAAAATTTTATTAAAATTTTAAAAATAAATAATTTAGAGTGTTTTTAATTTTTAATAAGTCATATATTTTATCTAAAAGTTAAAAAGAAATTTTTATGACATAAATTTTTCTTGTAAAATTTTAGAAAAATTCTATAAAATCTTTTAAAAAATTTAATTAAAATTATAAGATAAGAAAAGATATTAAGTTCTTTCAAAATTTATTAAATATAAAATGTCAGTCTTTTAATAGACTGCACAGAAGTTGTACCTGCCTAAACGTGTGCCATGAAATCTGCCATGTCGCAGAAACTTGAAAGCAACATATGATTCCTTACTTTCCAACGTTACCTTCTGCATGGCGAAACTTTTTTTGTTTTATCAAACTTGTCTAATAATCCAAATAAAGAAATCATTATCATCTCATCCGTACGGGACTCCTTTGATGTGGGCTAATAAAACATTAGTACATAAATTCATAATTGAAAAAAAAATTTGGAAAGACATGATAGTAGCATGAACGCATGGTTGAGAATGGTGAGCTTGTAAGGACTTCGGAAGGACAGCTACGTATGTACCCTCCTGTCCATGTGATGCTCCTTAGCTTGCATACGTGGCAGTGTGGATATCTAAGTTTTTTAAAATAAAATTTTAAAAATAAATTTCGATACAAGAAAAAAAATTTAAAAGAAAAATTATGTAGATATAATAAGACAGTAGTGCGTAACATTAGTATATGAACGTACAATACTGTAAGGGGGTGTTTATCAACATCTCAAATTTTATTTTTTTTAAACTTATTTTTAATATAAAATATATACAAAAATTAAAATAATTTTTTATCAATAATTTTTTTTAAATATTCAACTTAACACTTACTATAAATATGCAATTAATATAAAATTTATTTTTTATTAAATATTTTTATTTTTTAAATTTATCTTTTAAAAACTTTATTTTATCTAAAAGTTTTATTTCACTCGGCAAAATAAACACGCCGTAAGTGAAACATATTTAGAGCGTGCTTTAAATATTTATAATTGAATTTTATAAAAATAAAAAATAAAAATAATTTTTTAAATAAAATAAAAATAAAGTTGTTTATATAATTTTTAGAAATATATTAAAAATTAAAAAATATAATTATATTAATAAGTAAGTAAATAAAAAAATTAGAATTTAAATTTTATATATAAAAATAAAATTTTAAATTTTTTATGTAATTAAAATATATGAATTGAAACATGCACTTGAACGAACAAAAACTTTTAGCTTTTTCTTTGTTCTTTGGTTTTATTTAATTTTCAAATTTTGTTCTTTCTCAAATTGTTTATACTTCAAATTTCAGCTTTATATAAAATTTGAACGTTTTTTCTAAGAACAACGTTAACATTTGGCCTGAAGTTAGCCACTCATTACTTCATTAGTAGACCTAACAAATATTCTTCTACTAAGAGTTTTGTTTTAATATAGAATTATGAAAGGTTTAATACTTGTACGCAACTAAAAAGGAAAAATGAGAAAACAATTTTGGATTTTTGTCCCTATTCTGAAATATGTTTTAATACCATTTTCGGGTTTCGTACTGAATAGTACTGCTGCTAAATTCATAGAACATGTTTGCAGAAAATTTTATTTTTCAATTTTGGATAATGCATGGTTCTTTAGAAATTAAATTTCATCAGAAATAACACTAAAATAAATTAAAAGTTATAATCATTTTAAAAAATAAGAATATATTTTTAATTGCACCGAATTTTTTTTAGCTAAATTTTATATTCAAACTAGTTATTTTATTTCAATTTATTTCAAATTCATCAAGCTTACTTCTAATTTATTTTTATAAAATTAACTTATTAAACTTATTTCTAAATAATGAAAATAGACTCTAAAATGTGAAATAAATAAAATTTAATTCAAACGGTGAAAAAAGCAGGTTGTAACCGAATCCTGAACACGTCAGTTAAATGACAACGATTTATTCATGGTTACTCAAATATAGTTAAATAATACTTTGTAAAAAGTTGAAATTAGAATATTTTATTGGTCTCGAACGGTGGGATTTTTCCAGAATGAAAACAAATACTTTGGATACCTCCAGGAAAAAAAAAAGGAAATTGGGAAATTTCCTAGGACCAGACAAGTCGGCCTCCAATTATCTAATGTCCGAATGTACCTATCGACACCTGTCCGAAAAACCTGTGTTTCAGCAGAGTTATTTTATTACGTCAACAACTCGAACGGCTTCTATAAATAGCTGCGATGTCGCAGGGAGAATTTTTTAGGAGTTCTTCACTGTGAATTCGTGAAATTCGATCGAATTGAACAACGAGAGCTCGGATAAGAAACAGGATTTTTTTGTTCCTTTGTTCTGTGAAAGCTGTTCAAAAGATTCTCGTGAGAGGAGGAAGGGAAGAAATTAAAAGGTACTTTTTTAATATTGGTATTTTTTGGGGCAATTTTTTTCTTTTTAGTTCCTTTGAATGGAAGGTATCTTTTGTTCTTTAATTGCTTTTTGAAATTGTTTTCTCTTTAAAAATGGAGTGTTTGATCTGTTATAATTTTTGGAAAAATCTGTTTCCTCAGTGTAGATTTACTACTAGTTTGAATTAAAAGCTGACGGTTTGATTTCGCTGCTTTTAAAATGAAGCATGTCTTTAGAAATGTTTTCACAGGTTCTCTTAAAAAATGTTTTTCACAATAGTTTGTGTGGGTCTGGTAGATAAATCTGGTATGTTTTTTGTTCAGATTTCATATAAATGTTACCTTGAGTAATGAAGAGGACTTT
This sequence comes from Acanthochlamys bracteata, assembly GCA_019914995.1. Taxonomy (NCBI): domain Eukaryota; kingdom Viridiplantae; phylum Streptophyta; class Magnoliopsida; order Pandanales; family Velloziaceae; genus Acanthochlamys; species Acanthochlamys bracteata. The sequence goes on along the minus strand of CM034140.1, from coordinate 3,705,946 downwards.
TGTTTCGATTTTAGGATTTGGAGTATTTAGGCCATGAATTGTTTCTGTTTGTGAAATCTGGAATGTTTTGGTTTGAACTGACTCATTTGAACTCGCCAACATTTTCTAGAGAAGAGCTACTGGAGCTTGTAATTGGTTTTTTTTTGTTTTTCAAATTCCTTCATTTCTTTTAACAATATCAATTTTTCGCTGGTTATTGACTTTGTCTTTGTTTTTTGTTCTAAGGGGTTTAAATATTGATTGGTTTTTCTCTATTTTGGGTTTACACCGTTTGCAATTTTGCTAGAAATAGGATCTCTGTTAACTACTCTAGGAGTCGTTACGTCCTCTTTTGTTTCTGGTGTTGCCGTGTCGGTAATATATTCAGCTTTGTAGATTTCTCCAGTTTGCTGATGCTCTACTTCCTTATTGCACAGAAACTCTTTCAGCTGTCGTGAGAAACTTGTGTGGAGCTGCTATTTGATCCTTTCACAAAACAAATCTTCTGTGTGGACGAGGGTTGAAGCTCCCTTGGTGAACCAAAGTTAAAAACTTTTTCTCCTTGGAATTGGGGACGAGAACTGTAATATAAGAAATGTCACCGTCTTTATTATCAGCTATCCTGGATGCTCATGGAGGAGGTGGAGAGTCCATCTTTGACATGCTGAAGTTTGCTATCATGCCAATTGTCAAAGTGTTCACTATTTGCTTCATGGGCTTCTTGATGGCCTCAAAGTATGTCAATATTCTTCCAGCCAATGGCCGTAAACTTCTTAACGGGGTAAGCTATGTTATCAGCATTTCTTTTTTCTGAGACATAAGTGCCTCAACAGTTTATGAAGTGCCAACTGAAACAATGGGATACTAGTCTACATAAAAACTTCTTCCTCATATTGTTTAGTAGCCTTTCAATAAAGCATTTCATATTCTGATTCTTAATGAACTTTCTATAATTGCTCAAGTACAATGATGAAAACTAAATCTTGTTTAATTTTTTAATATTCTGCTAACGTTGATGGCTTTTTATGGCTAATCAAAAATTTTTTGATGGCAGCAATTCGTTAAGTAAAACTAATTTGTGATGTCAGTAAATTGAACTTTTACATCTATCTCCTTCCTACTGCTTATTCATATATTTTCAAGCAAGAGTTACCTTAGTGTATAGAGAAACAAATATTTTGCTATATCACAACGATAAAGTTTGGTAACTGTCTACACCTCTGGAACTGTAAAGGAATTATTTTAATAGGTCACAGCTTTTCATGATTCCCTGAAGTCATGCTTGGACACCTCAAACCAATATTTTGAAAAAATTGCATCCCTTGGTTTCTTTCAAGTGACTGACTCTTTCACTTGAACATTTGCAGCTAGTGTTTTCTTTGCTTCTCCCTTGTTTAATATTCTCTCAACTTGGACGAGCTGTCACTCTAGAGAAGATGTTGGATTGGTGAGAATGCTTCTTGATTTACTTACTAGCATTTTGACGTTGCTTTACTTCTGTTGTCTTCATGATACCAGATTGGCGGCATTCGTGAGGTCGTTTTTAAGTGCTTGTTAGCATAATGCTAGAATTTATTCAGTATTTCTAACTTTTACAGGAAATAACTAGAGACATTCATGATTACATCTATATACCAATGATGGGATAGAATTCATTAGTCTGCCAGATATGATGTTTGGAGTGCCTTTGAAAATGAGCTTTTCTAGAAAGAAGAGTATTTTGGGGAAGAAGCTCTACTTTTTTGATCTAACCAAAATAATAAAAGTAGTAATAATAAGATCTTACGACGTAAAATTTCTTATACTTTCTAAAATTATATATATATATATATATATATGGGATAGGATAGAGGCACATGATATCTTTAGAGGCACATGGTGCACATGCCGGCCAAAAGTGACCGGCGAGACATTTAAATCCAATCTCCACCATTGGATATGAAGAACCCTGAGTTGAGAACATGTTGATAAAATTTCAGCTCAATCGGAATACGAACCGACCTCCATCAGAACTCTTGATCAAAGTGACACAAAAACGAAATATATATCTTTTGTCAAATTTAATATTTTATGTCATTTTGATCAAGAGTTTCGATGGAGCTCGTTCGTATTCCGATTGAGCTGAAATTTTATCAACATATTTTCAACTCACGGTTCTTCATATCCAACGATGGAGATTGGATTTGGATATTTTGCCGGCCACTTTTAGCCGGTATGTGCATCATATGCCTCTAAGAATGTCATGTGCCTTTATCCTATCCCTATATATATATATATATATAGAATGTTGTAGAAGATCTATTGGAAAACATGAAATGGAAGTTGGAATGAAAAAGGTGGGAAAGCACTCCCAAAGATCACCTTAGTAATAGCATGTATGCCAGTAGCTTTTTAAGGAATGTATGCTAGTACGTTTACAATTTTCTTTATAAGAGGTTATGCTTAGCACTTGTTGATTCTTCTAGGGACTTTTATTTGTTATTTCAACAAGATTATATCTTAATTACAGCTAATAAGGTGATTTAACATGGCAATTTGGAAAATCCAGGTGGTTCATTCCTTTTAACATTGTGCTGGCTTCAGCAGCAGGCTCATTAATTGGTCTGGTTGTTGCTTGGGTGGTTCGACCACCATATCCATACTTCAAGTTCACCATCATACATATTGGAATAGGTAAGCCAAATTGGTTTGTAAAATTTTGCGATATGGAGAGGCATCAGCAATTCTTAGTAGGTTGTCATTGACAATGAATTTCATAATTTCTTATTGGTTGAGCATGTCAGTTTTGTAAGATATTTTATCTTTGTTTATTTAACTTTATATATTATTGGTTGAGTATGTCAGTTTCTTATTTTTGTGGCATAAGGTGAATATGTACTACTGCATCTGTTTCTGGACTTCCGATTAAGCTTCTGCAAAGACTATCCTTCTGTAAGAAACTAGTAAATCCACACTGTAATAAGCAAAGAAAATTCGCTCTTTTGTTTTCTGTGAGGGAAACAGGAGTAGGTGTTATTTGTTGTGGATCTTTTATTCATCACCTTGTCCTTGCTTCATATTTAGCTGTTCCTGGAAACCAACCAATTGCAGATGTAAGTCTTAAGCTTTTTTGTTGTATTCAAAACAAGATATGGTAGTAATCAAGAATGTCAAATTGCAGATGGCGTGTTTTGTTCGTATTCAAGTTGGATTTCTGCATTTAGGACTAGCTTTATTCTTCTGTTGCTTTTAATAATTGTATGATATTGTTGACAGGAAATATTGGAAATATACCTCTTGTTCTTATTGGAGCCTTGTGTAGAGACAAGTCCAACCCATTTGGTGATTCTACCAAGTGCAGTGAAGATGGTACCGCCTACATCTCCTTTGGCCAATGGGTAGGTTTTGTTTCTGCTTCACTTCAATGTCTTTTACTTTTTTTTAAAGATTATTTTAAAGTGGATGCTTCCTTAGTGGTCTCCATAGCCTCCTGAGTGTTTTTTTCGTGTTAATTGACATGCAGTGCACCTTTTCCCTTCTTGTAAGTAGCTTGTCTCCATATGAATTTTTTGGATGTTGATGTGATGGAAAATAAGCTATTTAATTTAAAAATGCTTTTTTGATAGTTAGCAGAAGAAACAGTAAGATGGAAGGAGCACTACAGTTGTAAAGTAGGATAATTGATAGGATCAGTTAATAAAGTTGAAGTTAGGACTGCCACCCATCTTAAAGCTGTTACTGCACTTCTTAAATGAAATCTAAAAGATTTGTGTCTTAGTTATAGTTTTTGTGTATTATATTTTGATAGTTTCTATAGTGTTTGTTTACTCATGGGCTTCCTCACTTATGCTAACGGAATTATGTATTTTTGTTTCTGAGAAGATAGAAATTTTCTTATATCCAGTAAAAGTTCTGACACTAATCATAGTTTGCAAGTTGCTATTGTATTAAGTTAGGAAGTCGATTGTCCAGGCTTCAAATTTCTAATTGTTAAGCTAAACCGCTCCTGAACTGTGCAGGTTGGTGCTATTGTTGTCTACACATATGTGTTTCAGATGCTCTCTCCTCCTGCTGGAGAAACATTTGATAGTGTTGAGGAGGAGAAGCTTCCAACTAAGGCCCCTCTTGTTAGTAATGCACCTGAGCAGGTCCCACTATTAAGTGAGAAAGAGGCAAACTCACTACCGCCTACAGAAAGAGAGAAGGTTTAGCATTTTGAATTGGTTTGACAAAAAGCTTTGGCAAATTTAGTATGTATGACTCGTTGGAAATTTTCTTTTCAAGAAGTGGTTATGACAACAAAGTGCATTGGATGTGTCTGCACTTATTTTTCAAATTGATCTATATGTCCTTTTAAACAACAAGAGGATTAACCTTCATGTGTGGCATCCCTTAATTAGTATGTCATTCTGACACAGAAGAGACCTGTAGGCATTTGAAATCTGAAAGTATGTAACTTCAAACTCAACAATTTTGAAACTCTTGTTCATCTTCATGAGTATTTATCTCTGAACATGTTTTCCATTGAATGCACATATCCTTGTAGCAACCTTCACTGCTTAGAAAAGGATAGATAAATGATAAACAAAAGAAGAAAGAATGTTGGATCTTAAATAACCATGCAAATTTAGGCTGCACATTGTGTTTGGTTGTACTTCAAAAATAGTTTCTCTTAGAAGCAAAGTGGAGAATTCAACAAAATATACACATGACATGTATAATTTACGGCTATGATTCTTTCAACATTTTGTACATTAGGTTCCTGATACATGTGTGGTATTTTTGCCAAGTTGCAATTTGGTCTGTACATGAATCTTTTGTTAGCTGACAGATATGCTCCATGCAGATAATTGGTCATCTACGCTACCTTGCTGAGAAGCTAAAGCTGAAACAAATTTTCCAGCCACCAGTTATTGCTTCTGTAAGTGAAATATTTTAAGCAGGCTAACCTTATTAATTGCTTTTGTAAAATAGGCTGTATACTGAAATAATGTAGTATATTCATCCTTGTAATGTGGAAATTTAATCCTTACTAATTGGTTATACAAGTGCTGACTTCATTGAGCTTAGCTCAATTTTTGTTCCTGTTTCTTGCAAAATATGAGCTCGAATGGCGCATTAAATTCATTTAGATAAATCCATTAACTGCTTTCTATTCATATAACTTTTTCTTCTACTACGTATCCGGGAAACATGGTTTTCATAGATTTTGGATGACCATGTGGAACTCCTGTAGGAACTATTCGCGTCAAGTTCGCTTGTGTGTTTGTCTGACCTTATGTACTTATTTAATGTCTTGGATAGGCCCTGGCGATAATAATTGGAGGTGTACCTTTTTTAAAGCGTCTGGTCCTCACAGATGATGCCCCTTTTTTTTTCTTCACTGACAGCTGTCTCATACTTGGGTATGAAAATCATCTCTTGCAAGCTATTTTTGTAAATACTTCTTCATGAGTCTAGATAGGTTGACTATACCATATATATGTGTCTGCTTTTGCATGTGAAATAATGCAAAGATTTTATTAATGGCGACTTTGATGTTCTCAGGGAGGCTATGATACCTTGCATCTTGCTTGCTTTGGGTGGCAACCTTGTGGATGGTATGTATAAGTTGCATTCTTTGAGGCTTGCGATATTTTCCTTTTCTCTACACAATGAAGTGGGACCTGTATGAGTCTTTAACACTTGGAGTATGTGCCCGACTTCAGGACCTGGTGTTGGAAGCAGAAAGCTTGGGTTCCGTACAACTGCTGCAATCATTATTGGCCGACTGCTCTTGGTTCCCCCAACTGGCCTAGGCATTGTGACATTAGCAGATAAGCTTGGATTCATCCCACAAGGCAACAAGATGTTTAAATTTGTTCTTCTACTGCAGCACACCATGCCCACATCTGTCTTGTCAGGTTATACTCGTATGCTTAACTTAGCTTAATTTGGCTTTGACGTCTTAGATCTAAAAATTGGGATAAGCCACTTTCATCTAGAATAATACTTTAGTAAAGTTGAAATGAAAATGTTCTATTGATATTAACATTATCATCTTTATCGTTAACTGATGAACATGAAAGGTTTTCAGTGAAGAAACTTCAAAATGCTAGAAGATGTAATAAATTAAAGTTTAGCTTTAAGGGGCAATCTGAGGTTTGATGACTTGAGGGAAGAAGATGTGACGTTGGTATGTGCTTGTGGAACTGTTTGCAGGTGCTGTTGCTAGTATCAGAGGCTGTGGGAAGGAATCAGCTGCAATTCTCTTTTGGGTTCACATATTTGCAATCTTCTCCATGGCTGGATGGATCATTCTATACCTGAGCATTCTCTTCTAAAAGGCCTTCTAATATTACGTCTTTGACAGTCCCAACTCCAGAATGACCCCAAGTGTTTAATATCAACCTGATGAAGAGTAATCACATGACTCGCTTGAGTAGAGCTATCAATATTCTTCAATAGCCCGTTGAGACAATGCTAGGGAGTGAATTTTACTTTTCTGTGTATAGCAAGGGATTCTAATGATTCAGGTTGTTTGTAAAGCTTCCTTTCTCTTTAGCATGATAGAGTTCTGCTCCTTTCTTGTCTCTGTGAAATAAGATTGAGTTGTCAAGGTGACGAAGGGTCTTTGATTTGTACACAGAACCGTTCCACTATATTATGCAGGAATTTAACTTACAGGTGAAGAGCAACTACTGCACTAAACGTCCCCTCTACAATATGTAGAGATTAAAGTTACCGGTGAAGAGTAACAGTGTTGTACTGAACTTTTGTTTAACTCTGTTCATGGTCTTTTCCATTTTTCTGGGCTGTGTAGAGTCTGTGTTTTTGGTTTCTATATGTACACAAAATGTGAGCTCGTGTTACGAACTTTTACTTCATACAAATTGCAGAACCATCAACAAGTACATGATCAATTCGAAGCTGAAGCTAAAGCTACGGATAGGACGTATAAACAAATTCTGAATTGCGTTATGAATTTTATCAGATTCTAGTAATAAAAGCGACATATTTGCAAACTGAGACTTGATGTACTGAAAACCATAAGATGTAGAAAACCGATATAATGATTGCTCTCAGACCAGAAAAATAGAAAGCTTGCAAAGGCATTATTATTAACAAGACCCACGCAAACATACTAATGTTGAGCATACTGCCTCGCTGAAATATCGCCCACTCCTACCGAGAACGCAATCATCCTGGTATAGGCTTTTGCTTTCAGCGCTTCGAAAAACTTTTAGCAATAGTGACGTGAAAGAACATGCTACTAGTTGGATCTCTCAAGGGGAGCAAATGTTGCTCCTCCATGCGCTAAGCTTCTCCAATATTAAACGTCAGGATGAGTATGATCTGTGTTTGTTTTCTGAAAACTTCAAAACTTGTCTCAGGATCCTGAATGGGACGGACTTTCAAGTAGTTTCCAGTTTTTGCAATTCAATTATCCACAAGAGCTCACTTATCTCATAAATACGTCTTTGAAGAGCACGACCATGTAAAGCACGAACCAAGTGCAGTAAAGCAAACCAATGGCAACACAGAGAGTCATGACAATGACGCATATTAGAATTGTAGTTTGCACCTTCTACCGAAGATTTTTGTGTTTTCTCTTGAAATCCTCCGGACCAAGAAGCTTCGAACTATTGGACTTCATCTCTTCCTCGAATTTTAGAACCATTTCACACTCCCCAGCCTTCTTTAAATTACTGATCATTGCACGATAGGTATAGAGTGAAATTGGCATTGACTTATTCTTCACATGATCAAAGAGTTTCAAAGCATCTTGAATGCGACCAGCCCTTCCAAAAGCATCTATTAATGCAGTATAAGTTCTCAAATCCAACTCAATCCCTTTAGCTATCATCTCCTTGGAAAACATTACGCATAATTCCAATTTTCCAAGCCTTCTTAAACAATTGATCAAAGTGTTGTATGTCACAAGATCAGGAGAGTGACCCAAATTTTTCATGAAGCTAAACTCAGACAGCATTCTATCCACCTGGCATGCCCTTGCTAAAATAGCTAGAACAGTGTTAAATGTAACAGTATCCAATTTACCTGATTGCTTTTTCATTTCCTCATATACCAACATGGCTTTCTCAAGCTCTCCATATTTAGCAGTCACGTAAATGATCCTGTTCATAACAGTAGGATCCCTATCTTGTGTTACTTCAAACACTTCTTGTACAAATGTTGCTACTTCGGGTTCAGCAGCCTTCTGAAGAGCCCTCATGACTTTCACATATGAATTCAAATCAGGGGGAAGATTAGAGAGTAACAAACTCTTGAAGATCTCAGAGAAGGAACTCAAATTGTCTTTTTCAGCAGATGCAGCAAGCACGACATTGTAAGTACATATATTAAGATGCATCTTCCTGTCACGCAGATACCTCAACAGATACAAACAAGCTTGCAGATTTCCTTCTTTGCAAAGTTGCTCAATATGTGCATGGAATTTTTCCTTCACAGAAATTGTTTCATTTTCCGCTGAATAAAGAGAATCTTCCAAACCCTTCAAAAAATCATGTTCAGAAATAGACGTATCTGTTGTTAGCTTACGTCCAAGGAAATTCAACTTTTGCAGGAGCTGATGCCAATGGATACTCTCTACTAAGTTGTTATCCGCAAATGATTTATACATGACACACACCTGCTCATAAACACAATAGTATTATAGTAATAAAATTTAAACATTCAACTATACAATGTAAAAGAAGCTACACATGGCAAGAACTTCCAAACAACTAGCATTTGAACTAAATAAATAAACGGGAAGTACTACTTAAGCCTCTATAGTATACACTACTGCTTCATATCGAAAATACAATCTCCTAAAATCCAAACTGCTATTCGACATAAAGTAGTGTTCGCTGGAGTAACTGATTCAACTATAAGAAGTTATAGCCTTGGGACTGGTCGAACAAACAATAGATCCTTGCATAACTTCAATTTCAAACAAGAACTCGTGCTAAAGGAAAATGAAGAAGCTAGAACAGCAGCACAGTATCAACAGTTTCTGTTACAGTGCTGAATTATAATGCATATGTTCTCTAATTCGAAACCTAACAATGTAATGCATGTCTACAAAACCCTAAAAACCCAATCGACGGGTTTATTTCTTTTTTTTCTAAAAAAACTAATATAATGTATCTCTTAATAAAATAGAGAAAGGAACTGATTGAAATTAAAATCATTGAAGACGAAAACAAAATCAATTGATTAATGAAAGAAGGAAAAGAGAGATTTCAATACCGACGGCGATCTCTGTGGGTGCTTTACAGCTTTCAAACAGAACAGAGCAGCGCGCATAACTGAGAAATTTCACCGACGAACGGCACCCTGCCTGCCGCTCTTTAAGCCGGTGAAAACGAAACAGAGAGCCCATTTATTATAAGCCCAATTGTGTGCTATTTCTTTGTTATTTCACGTCCGGCCTTCTTCAACTGTAGCCCATAAATATTAAAATTTGGGCTATAAAACCTGTGCACCCAACCAAAGGGGCACTGGTTCCTTTTTTTTAACGAAAAAATAAAGATAATATTTCCTGAGTAATTGTTTAGATACTACGGTTGATTATTATTTTTTATTGTATAGTAGGAATAGAATAATGAGATACATCTACGATGTGTCGTAAAAGAATGTAGATTTAGGAGGCGACATTGCTTACTTTAAAATAAATTTTTAATTTTTATTTATATTTTTTAATATAATTTTATAAATATTTAGAAAATTTATTTAAAATTAAAAATTATATAAAAATTTTACATAATTAAGATTTATTATTATTATTTTTTAATTTTTTTAGTAAAAAAACAAAAATATTTTTTATTATAAAAAAAATTTTGTTTCAAATTATTTCCAAAACGCCACCTTAGTTTTATTGTTTAGCAGAGTTACTAACTTGGTAAACATAATCAACTAACTTTTCTAAAATATGAAGAGCATATTTTAATAATAAAAATTTGTAATTCTTTTTACTTATTTTAAATTTTATTATTTTATAATTTTCAGTTATCATTTCGAATTTTATTTTTATTTTCAAATTAAATTTTACTTCAATCAAATTAACTTCAATGTTTACGTCATGCAATTTTAATTATTATTTTTAAATCTATATTTAAGCAAAAATAGTGAAACTTTCGGTAGTGTGAAAAAATGTGTGCGATATTAGACTCAAGGATTTATGATTTGATATTTGAAGCTTTTGCAAAGAATGGTAAGGAAAAGATACTAATCATTCTTATATGTGGAGATTTTGCTTTTATCTTTTTGTTCCAAGAGGCGAATGCAAATGAATCTTCTAATTGATAAGAACTTAAATTTGATAAATATTTACAATCAGATAAGAACTTAAATTAGAATTGAACGAATTTAATTTAATTACTAAATAAATTGATTCGAAACTGATATATAAATCTAAATTTTCACTTCTACGACTCATGTAAATCGATTTTTTGTCCGAGCTTACAATGTTCCTTTCGAATTTTCAAAACTACCTTATTAAATACTTTAATTTTATAATATTTTATATAATTTCTTTTTCACACCATAAAAGTTAAATATGAAGGCTTTGAAAACAAAATAATATGAAAAATAGTTATTGAATGACTTGGTAAAATTCAAGCTACTTATGCAAAGACAGAAAAACACTATCATTTATAAGGAATAAGATTATCTTTAACTTAGGATTTAATATTATTATATTATTTCAATATTTGACATATAAGTATGAAAGATTTATAGTAGTTTTGAAACTTAATTGATAATAGTTTCTAGGTAAAGTTTCGATTTTACTTTGAAGCTTAGATTTAAGACCAACTCTTAAAATAAAATTTGAAATTTATATAAGCTTGATAATCTGTTTTGCTTTTTTTGTTTTATGTAATTTCTGTTTGTGAGAGGAATGGCTTCTGCCTCTTCTCTGTTTGCTTCTTCCTTCTCTGCTTCTCTACCAAAGCGAAACAGGAAACAGAGAGCGGCACCACCAACAATAATCTCAACCAAACGTGCGGACGTGGACATCCCAGATCTCCGGGACCTATTCCTCGCAGCCGGGTACTCGCCACACCATTTAGATGACGTCATCCGTACAGAGCCAGCTGACGTTACCAAACTAAGTACCGCCGTCGCGAACAGCTCTGTTGTGGTGTCGGCGTTCTGCAGCCGGACCAAGTTATTGAATGGATTTAGAGAAGATGAAGGTATTGATTGGTTTGGCGTTGAAAATTTTCTAGAGAGAGCTCTGCCCTTGCGAATGGAGCCGGCAGACAGAGAGCTTGTAGGATTCGGTCGAGCTGTGTCTGATGGTGGACTTACTGGTTCACTTCATGATGTTGTGGTAAAAAAAATTTTGATTTTTTTAGTTTAGTTTTTTTATTTTCTTGCTTGAATTTTGATGGATTAGATTCTACGCTGGTGGTTGGTTTGTTTGAGTTCACGATTCTGTTGGCAGAAGGTAGTGTTGTTCGTTTTATGTGTTATTCGTTTAAGAAGAATTGCTAGTTTAGGCAAAAAGTGGATTGTTTTTCCAGGTTCACCCTTCATTGCAAAGATTGGGAATCGGTCGGAAGATTGTGCAAAGAATTTTAAGGTAGTAATTCTGGTCTTTGATATACTATGAACTGAAGAGTTTGCTTAATCTTTATCTTCAGAGTAGAAACAATTGGTAATTTCAAACTCATGTGAATAGTATTTTTGCAATGGTTTTGCTTTGGTCCGTGTTGTTTTCCTGGTGATACAAGCAATACCCGTGGTTTTGTGGTTCACTGATATTCTGTTTTCATTCAATGTATTTACAGGCTTCTAATCAATAGAGGCATATATGACATATCTGCATTGTGCCCAGAAAGAGATAGGTATAACACTCTTTAAAGCTTCATTCTTTTTTGTTGTGTTTTCTTCAGTAGGGGATTATAATTACGGTCAATTTCTACTGAAGTCTCTACAATGAATTGCCAGCTTTATATGATTTGGCAATGGATGAAAACATCTTCCTGCACTTCTTTAGGTTGTTTTTCCAGGCGTGCAGTTTCGGAGACGATTCACTAGGTTCCACCACAATGATGTATACTCGGTCCACCAGAAGCTCCCCTCAGGGCAGAATGTCGCTTCTCGTCCCAAATTCATTAGAGCTACAAAAGAGTTCTATATCAAGAGGAATGGTCTAGCAACTTCAAGCTACCAGAATACAAAGTTCAATCTTCACATATCTATTATACAATGCAGAATTCTTGACAAGATTATACTATATGTAGAGTTTAGGAAATAGATGAGAGTAATTGCACATACAAGTCGTACTTTGAACTGCAGAGATGATGACAGAAATTACTTTGTCAGATTCTCGAGCGCGTTTGGTTTAGCTTTTCAAAAACTATTTTTTAACTTTTTCTTATTTTATATTTTTTAATATATATTTTATAAATATATAAAAAATTTATTTAAAATTAAAAAAATATAAAAAAATTTTACAAAATAAAATTTTTTTATTATATATTTTTATTATTTTTTTAAAATAAAAAAATAAAAATATCATCTATTTTAAAAAAAATTTATTTCATAGACACTTCACGCCCCCTTCTTCTACATCACAAGCTTTTGTGTTTATTTGATTGCTGTAAAAATAGGAGCAATCTCCTTCTTTCTTACGGTACATGGAAGCTATTCCAATTGATTTCTCCAACAAAAAGAGCAATGTGTTTCCTTCTAATCTTAACATGGTTAAGAATATCCTATCATCATCACCAAGGTAAAGCAATTTGCAAGCTTTTTCTTTCTTTTCCCACTTAACCTCTTTACCAAGATGCATTGTTAAAGAGTTTTCTTGTCTGTTCTCAGACATGGGGAAAGTCAGAGCAGAGATCTGCATGATCGCTGCTCATGGACTCCAGCGATCAACTTTCTTGAAGGTACACTGGTTTGCAATTAGCTGGATTAAGAACAACAGCAAATTCTGCACAAACATTGACACATCAGGGAGCTTAATTCCGACATGGAAGACAAATTTCTCATACATCATCGATGAAGCAGAGTTGAACGTTCAAGAGATGTCAGTGACTGCTGAGGTGCATAGCAAATCCAATCTTCTTCATAGGAAAGCTTCAGGACAGCTACTGTTAAGCTGAAGGAGTTACTTGGTGAAGTTTCAGCAAGGCAGAGATGCTTCACGAAAAGGAATAGAAGATATAGGCAGCCTCCAGCTGAGAAAAAACAACTCTGGCAAGACTCATGGGTTTATAGACCTTTTGATAGCATCTATGAAGATTCATATTCAGGTATTATTGAAGTATAACTAAGGTGTGCCTGTGTTGAATCTATCTTTTACTTACATTTTTCTGATATAGCATCGCTGAATCTGGAACGTCTTTGTTTGCAAAACTCATCAAGCAGATAATGCAAATGGAATTAATTTCGCAGTAGAGGACAGTCCAGTGCTCACGTACCCGACAAAAAGAGATCGCCCTGCCACAAGCCACCAATATGAAGGGCACTACCAGTCCAGGCATCAACACAATCAGGCACTACTCTCGCCACGATGAAGTTACTCAGGACCAACACAACCTAGAAATTTCCCCAACTCGATGCCTCAGGACCAGACTGTCAACAGCATCCAACACGTCCTCCTCCACTAGCCACCCACCTATACAGCGTTCTTGCCAGCTTTATTTCCAGGACCAAGCCAGCCACCAGGGAAGTATGGCAAACATACCTTTGTCTGGATATGACTGGAGTACAGGGTAAGGATTAGCATGGGAGTTGGCACAGGAGCTCTGGCTGCAGGTGCAATGTTGTTTGGTGATGATTTCTTGTGAGATTCAGCCCACATGTCAAGTTAGGACGGAGCTAAAGAGTATAGTATAGATGCCTCCTTGTCAAGATATGATACTTCTGAAAAACGTACAATAGCTTATTGGCAAAACCAATGTACAATATTGTGTCAAATTTGTTATCCATTTATTTGAAAATTGAAATTATACTCCGTAAAAGCTTCAAACTGTTCTTTGGAACCATTTCATCAAAATCTAGCTATAAGTGCCATCTAAAAGGACAGTACTAAGTAACAAAAAGATGCAGCCTAACATACAGTCATCTTTCTTGGCCGCAAAAGTAGGTTTACTGATGTAAAGAGCAACGTTTCTTTGAAGTTTCCATGTAGTATTTAAAGCAGCCAACAAAACTACAGATATCATATACGACTGATGCTTATACCTAAATTCATGAACTTGATCTATTAATTTACATGAACATGATAATGAAAAAGACTATAACAATATTGTAGAGGTATAGGTTTTCCAAAATAGTCTGTTATGCACAACATCCTATTTTCTATACTACTCTCAAGTTGTCTAAACCAACTCACCATTCCGTTGCTTGCTTGAAGTTTGAGCATTCTTTTTCCTATAAACTCAATAAGCTGTTGCTTGAGCGAACAGTTCCTCCGGTTTACCAAAAACTTTATGCAGAAACCTCTCAACTGCCCCTAGGAATTCATCAGCCTTTTCCTCATGAGGAACGTGTCCACAGTTCTTGATCACTTCGATCGTAGATCCAGGTATGGCTTGCGATAAGCGCTCGGAATTCCAGGAAGGTACTAGGCGATCAGTGTCACCAGTAATTATCAACACTGCACGGATACATGAGGTACACCACATGAACATATCTAAATGGATTTTAAACTATTTCATGCTTCCTAGTTTGTATTACCTAAGTATTCAATGGTTGAATGATATGAACTATGATGTAGTTGAATAAGTGCAACAGGACTATCTTCTCTTTTAGACAACAAACAAATACACCAAAGATGTAGCCTTTCGCTAACACCATTACCTATAGTAGTTTCAACTTCTTGTTTGGTGAATCCTAGTCAATAATGAGATAAAACAGATTTGAAATTTCCCAATATTTTATCAATGTCACTGCATTTAATGTAGTAGCCACAAAGAACGTATAGATTCCATAGATTATATGCTTCAAAAGACTTTGCTTAAGAATAAGGATGTTATTCATGTAAATTGATATTAGCTAATACAAGATGCAGAATATTCACCACAATGTCGATGCTTCCTCTTAGATGTCTAGGATGTCTATGACAGTACAAGTGAATGACCCAAACTTCTTACCAGGGCATGAGATCTCTGCAAGCCTATCTGATAGTGGTGGTTTTGCTTTAGATGTAGCATCTGTAAGTATTGCCAATGTGTACTCCAATAGTGCTTTCTCCCAGCCCTTAGCCTTCAAGGGCTGCATAGAGAGTATTGAACAGAAAATAGGAAAAACTCAAATTATCTTACTTGGAGTTTAATAATTATTAATAGGAGACTCACCTTTGTATAACCTTGCACAACATGGTCAGTGACTTGCTTTGCGTCAAACCATGCATTGTGGATAGCTCGTACACCATAACTAGTCATGATCCTTCTTATCTGTGAGCAAGAAGAAGGATCTCTAAAACTCCGGTACTCAAATTATTGTCAAATGCATGAAGAAGTATGAAAAAACTAGTAAATATATAGAACATGCAGTAACAACAAGAACAAGCCCCAATTGGTCATATTAACTACTTAGTTACTACAGTGAGAATGATATGCATCTTCTTTAGTCTCTTGCTAGGGTGGCAAAGAAAATAGCCATCGAGTTTTGAAGCCTGGAGATTGTATGATACCAGTTAGGATGTGACACTTCCAGCCTAAAACTAAGCACAAGATTTTATCTATGAATGAAGTAATAGAATACATCAAAGTTAGCTCTGTGCAGCAACTTGTCAGCAGTATGATCTAAAAGGAAAAAATCAGATGTCAAAGCATTTTGTAAGGTTTCTTATCCCTGCTTTATCCAGCATACTGATTCAACTATACACATGAAAACCGCAGGCTGCCGACATTGTTCTTTTGCTTCTTCTCTATGAGGCAAAAAGAAAAATAAAAGTAAGACACTAACTTTGTGCCATTACTTACCAGGAGGACTGCAAAGCTTGAGTGTAAGACCATAGACAAGGCTTTAGCATACAATGTGTCAAGCATATTTCTCATCCCCCTTAGCATTCCGATCAACAAATCAGCAACATGAGTACATATCCTTACAAATCCCTTCCACACTCGTAAAAAAGGGTTCTCTTCAGCATTAGACTTACGGTCCTTATCTCCTTGTGTGTTCTCCTTTTTCACCTTCCTCGAAGCAAACGGTGCAATGATAGCTGGTGCAACCAAGATGAGTGCAGCGACTCTCTCAGGTGCTTCAAAGTATGTGTTAACCGCCACAAGGCAACCAGCTGAGTGCCTGAGATCCCATGCCCTACTTAATATCTTTGAATAGTATATCCACTCATTAACAAACTGCATAAATAGCAAAAAGCATCTTCGCATACCCCATTATGATAGCTCTCTCAGCAGCCAACATGTCTATAAATGATAGGGTGGCTAGCACAGAGAAGGCCATTGAGTATGGATTTGGTGGCACAGTATCATTTTGCCCCAAACCTGGCTGAGTGAACTGGCTGATCCGCGATGTTAGCCCAAAAGCTGGACGATCGAATGCCAGAACCTTAGAGCCAGTCACCCGTGCAAGAGGCCTCATAACTTTGTCCCACGAGAAAACTGAGGCTCCAAAACCGTGTAACAGAATCATGGGAAACCCAACTTTTGAAATACCTCCGACAGCAGACTTCCCACCCTCATCTTCTTCTATTGAGACTTCTTGGTGGCAAATCTTGTGGTGTATTTTGACTCCATTGAACTCACAAAAGAAACTATCAGGGTCAGCAAGTTCGGCAGGATCCAACAACTCCTCCTGTTCAACTGTGGTCACTGTCTGCCGCTTCTTCCTTTTCTTCTGAGCATCACTCTGCAACTCTTCTGCAAAATGACTAAGGAGTGAAAATTAATTGTAAATCTTGTATAGCAATCACAAATGTCTTTTCCCAGCAATAAAGAAGATGATGTAAAGCTTCCATTCTCACACATATTCTATGGTACAAACTCCACTCAGGGATAGTACAAGAAACAACAGAAGAACTCATTGCTAAATTGCTACTAACATCTGATAAGGACATATAAGCGTTGACCTACCTATAACTTGCACTAATACACTCCACTTACATAGGGCAAACCAGGTTTTCAGAAAATACTAACACTATATCAGTTGCTTGCAACTAACAGATCAGAAAACCTAGAAGTACCTGTGTAATGAATTAGAATGACAACCTGCTCATTCAAAATATTTTAATAGCTATACCCAGAAATATAAAAAAGAAGGATCTTTACTCTAGAATATCTACAACCAACAACGTATACGAAGATCTTCAGCAACAGAGATGATTGAACAACAATCCGCAAAAAAATCTTCCTTCGATGAAATTTTTACAATACCAGGATAATCGGCAGCGCCAGGGCTGGTGATTGATGCTGCCCGGAGAAGGAATCTTCTGGCGGGAAACGGTTTCTGGTGGTGGTGGGAAACCAGTAGGGCCAATGGGAGAGTAGTTGGTTGCGGTTGTACGACGGTGCAGAGTGAAGAAAGAAGCATTTTTTGTTTGTCGATGTTGGCCGGAAGACGATCGCTCAGGAAATTGGGTGGCGAGATTCTTATGGATAAGATTGGAAAATAAAGAACTGAGATTGATGCAAATTTATTAAAAGAAAAAGGGAAACAAAACAAAATAGACAAAAAAGAAAGGTCTCCCGACCCAATGCACCCAAAGCAAATATCGAATTTTATTATTTATTTACGTATTTCTAAAATATAAAAATACATAATAATAAAATTTTATGATATAAAATTTTTTATATTTTTTATATTTTAAATAATTTTACAAATTAAAATTTTAATAATAAACTAAAATAAAATAATGAAATTGAAAAGGCACTCTCAAAACATCTCTTTAATAATTACTCCGGCAAAGCATCTCCTTAATAAATTTTAAAATAATTTTTATTGAAAAAACTTCATATAATAAGCTCTCAAATGTTACCTAGAAGAACCTTTAGGTTTAAGTGATTGTTTTGATGCTATCCAATAGCTTTCCACATCATCTCAACTCTTTATTTTTAACTTTTACATATACTGCTTGGGCGGCCTTAAAATCCATGAAATTAATTTCTCACTATATCATGAAATAAAAAAAAATGCAGCAAAGGACCTTCTATCCAAAATTCCTATACAAGCTGACCATTACATGGTCTGGACGTTGCCCCAATGTTCCTAACCTTTTGATTTTATGCTGATAAATAGGGGAAGGAGCCCTCTAGCACTACTCTCTAAAGAGTCTTCCCTCCCTACACTTCATCAGACAAAGAAAAAGAACAATGGAGAAAGAACTTGAGCAATAACAGAATTGAAACCTTCAGTCATGCCTATAAAGACATGCAGCACCTCATCTAGCATCGCGCTCTGAGTGCGCCGCTGATCGCCCATGACAAACTGTGCAACACTGATAGCATCTCAGCCCAACTTCACCTAGGTTGCTTATGAACACTCCCAAGTTCCTAGCTGCATTCTGACCACCTTGCCCGCAGCCTCCACATTGTACACCCCAAGGGCCTGCCAAGCAGCAATTATGTGCTTGTCATGCTTCAACGAACTCCGCCACTCTCTACCATTTTTTTGGCCTCGTCCGGCAAACCCTGCCTTGACTACTAGCATATCAACAACACACGCACAATACTCGGGCTCTGCCACCACATCAAATTCACAATTTATAAAAACAAAAAAAGAAGGAGGTATTGAGAGAACCGAACTCAGGACACCTTGAACCAAAGCAAGTATCACACCACAAGACCAAATGCCCACTTCAATTGTTACAATCTTACCGCAGCAATGGCTGTAGGCTTCACAGCTTACGAGAGTAACTTGTTAATCTCTGAAAACTTCAGCAAACACCGCAGAGTGAGCTACACAGAAACCTGAACAACAAAAAATGGAACTTGTACAAACCTATCAAGGACAGCTGCTATTAGATCATGTGTGGAAGGGATGGTAACTTCCCCTACCTCTTCATAACTATATCATTTTATCTTTAGGTACTTTTGGTACAATCAAACTACGGCACCATCTACGCCCTCGGTCATGCCAATCAATACATGTAGCAACATCTTGTGTATCTCATCACATTGCGAATGCGTCCGATCTCCTGTGAAAAATGCATGCAAACCAGATGGCAGCTCAACCCAGCTGCACCCAGGCGTCTTACGAACATTATGTTGCCGCATTTCATGTCGCACTTCTGCAACTTCCCGAAATCTACCTGCAGAACCATACGCATTCGCTAGTAGCACCCACACGCCGCTTTCACCTGGCTGCATTGTGACTACCTTGGCTGCAGCCTCCACTGTCCGCACTGTATCCCCACGGGCTTGGCATGCAGCAAGGTACGCTCGCCATGCTTCAATGACTCCGCTGTTCTCAGCAATTTCTTTAGCATCGTCCAATAGCCCTGCTCTGCCTAACATATCGACAGTGCACGCATAATGCTCCGGCTCTGGCAACAAGTCAAAGTCACCATTTATTATTCTTTTCATCAAAATTTTCCCTTCTTTCACCATGCCACTATGGTTGCAGGCCGATAGTGCCGCCAACAAGGTGACAGCATCAGGCTGAACAACTGCTTCATCTTGCATTCTGCAGAACAGTGCCAACGCCTCCACAGCATGGCCATGTGCCGCATAGCCATCAATCATAATGTTCCACGAAGCAGAGTCACGAAGAGGCATTCTATCGAACAAAGCACGTGCGTCCCAGACTTCACCGCACTTGGCATACATATCCACCAATGCATTGTCCACAAACACGTCTCCCTCACCGGTGCTCCTGATTCCACACCTAATCATGTATGCATGAATCTCACAACCGTGCCGCAATGCTGCAACCTGTGAACACGCAGGCAAGACCACAGCAAGCGTGACAGCGTCCGGCTGAACTCCACCTTCCCGCCACATTCTTGCAAACATCTTTAATGCGCCAGCATGATCGCCTGAACACTCCAATGCCGAAAGCATCGAATTCCAAGAGAAATCATCCTTCTCTACTACCATCTCAAACACTAACTCCGCATCCTCCGGCGAACCACACTTGCCGTACAAATCAATCAACGCATTTGCAACAGCAGTCACACAATCAAACCCCATTTTGATCACAAATGCATGAATCTTCTTCCCATTCTTCAAATCAAAAGTAGCGGCAAAAACAGTGAGAATTCCAGTAACCGTGAACCTGCTCGGAGAAACCCCATCAGCAAGAAGGAGCTCAAAATACTCCACTGCAGAACCAAACTTTTCAATCTTAGCAAGCCCAATAACCATAGAATTCCAAAGAACAACATCAACATTCTCCCTCTTCATAGAATCAAAAACCACCTTAGCATCTTCAACAAGACTAAATCTCAAGTAAGCATGCACCAACGCGCTCGCAATGAATGCATCACAGCAAAGTCCAGCCTTAAAAGCATCCACATGAAGAGATTGAAGGTAAGGAAGATAATTATTGGAGAGTTGGAGGTCTGCGGAAGATTTAATAGCACAAGGGAAAGAGAACTCGTCGGGGCGATGGTAAAATCTGAGTAAATTGAAGAAGTTTAAAGCGTCGAGTGGGAGAGAGTTAGCGGAGAGAGAAGAAAGCGCGGCGTTGAAGACGATGAGATTGGGAGGGAAATGAACAGAGAAGGAAGAGAAGAAGATGGAGAGGGAGAGAGAAGGGACAGAGAAGCGTGAGTAGAGAGAGATGAGGGAAGTGAGTGAGAAAGGAGAAGAGTGGAGACCGGTGGTAATGAGACGGCAATGAATTTCGGAAGCTTTTCGGAAATTGCCGGAATCGGAGCAGCGTTGGAGGTGAGAGATGTGGTGGGAGAGTTCTGATTTCTGGCGACGGGGTGTGTGAAGAGGAATTCGACGGCGGCGTGTGAAGAGGAATAGAGAAAAGGTCATCTGAAGATAGAGAGACAGAGAGGGGATGCAGTATAGTTACTACTTAGATATCTCTAGGCGGGAATTTTAAGGGGGCATTTTAGATTGATTAAAATTTTTTTAAAATAAAAAGTATTTTTATTTAATTTTAAAAAATAAATTTTGTTTATTATTTAAAAAATAATAAAATAAAAGTTTATTACACGTAAATTATTTTATATTTAAATTTTAAATAATTATAAAAATATATAAAAAATTATTTTAAAATATAAATTACAAAATTACAAAATATTTTTAAAATAATTAAAATTATTTGTCGGTATAGTTTAGTTAATGTGTGCTTGGCGTAGCTTATAAAAAACTACTTTTCAATTTTTTTTTATTTCACATTTTTTAATATATATTTTATAAGTATATAAAAAATTTATTTAAAAATTTAGAAAGTATAAAAAAATTTTATGGAGTGAAATCTTTTTATTGTATATTTTTATTTTTTTTTAAAAGAAAAAAAAATAAAAATCATTTTTCAAAAAAAATAAAAATATTTTCTATTTTAAAAAAATTCTATTTCATAAGCAATTTCAAGCACTCCCTTAATAACTTGTGTGGTTGTAGAAGTTTGATGATTTTGATCGAGCCTCATAAATTCTTACTTGTTTAAATTATTAAATTGATACATTTTCACATCAAAAGGTATTTACTTGCGAGTGCAATGTTATGTGATGTCTATTAATCTGATTCTTTCTTTCTGTGAAATAATAAAAAGTTTCTTTTTTCGGTTAATCATGAAATATAGAAGTCTTATAATTGTCATCTGCATATTTTGTTGTTTTCTTTTTGCTTTTATCTGTCTTGATGTTGTTATTATATCTGTATAACCAGAAAGAATTTTGATGTATTGATATGTTAAGAGTATCTTGCTTACATGTTTCAACATATTAATCAAGCTGTAGTGTTTTTTGTTTTTCCCTATGTGCGTTTGTTTTTACTTTTTTCTAATAAAATTTTTCAATTTTTTATTTTACGTTTTTCAATACATATTTTATAAGTATTTAAAAAATTTATTTAAAAATTTAAAAAATGTAGAAAAATTTTATGTAATGAAATCTTTTTATTACATATTTTTATTATTTTTTTAAAAATAAAAAATATAAAACTTATTTTAAAAATAAAATAAAAATACTTTTTATTTTAGAAAAATTCTATTTTATAAACAATACTAAACACGCACATTCGTTGGATATGATTTTCCTTTAGTAGAGTTCTAATTTTCTGCAATGTCTGTCTAAACAAACTTTTTAAGGGGAGTTGGTGAAAGTTATCTTGCTAATATGCATTAGGAGATAGGGAAAAGCTGTTATGCTTCTTTCTTTGGTTGCATCGGGGAATTTGTGAAACAAGCTTGTTACGAGAAGAACTATTAGCAATTATACATATATGATTGAGTAACAACATCAAGATAAAGATCTTTTGTTAGTCTCAGGTTGCTGTAAGTAGTGAGCTTTATGCCCAAGTCTTCTGTTTTTCCTCTTAATATTCTTGGTAATCGTAGGACACAAATTAGCATTCCTTACGTTGGGCCATAAAGCACTGTGAACTTGGTCTTTGGCTCTCATAGTCTCATGTAAATTGATTTCTCATGATTACCGGGGTCTTTATGATGTTTTTAAAATTGTTTGATGAACTTGCATTTGTAATGTACATTGTTTTTCTCATATGTACTTGAATTGGAAACATTTTTATGTAGTTGATGGTAGTCATTTGTAAGGATTTCAATGTTATGAAATATTTGGTTATTTGATCAGTTTCCAAAATGATATTTTCTGGAATATGTGCTTTATAGTAAGATTTTCACTATATGAAGCTTATTATATTCTATTATTGTTCACTCTGTAAATGGTATGCTGCTACTCCTTGATAGTTTTCTGAGGGACAGATGCTAGCATCTTCTAACTTGCGACAAAGTAGAAGTTTTGGCAGAGCACCGCGTAAGGGAACTCACAATAAGGCGGTGGACATAGCAGCAGGATGAGAAGCTGATTGAATGTCTTGCTGAGCAGTGTAGGAAAGGTAAGAAACTTGACAAGAGTTTCAGAAAGCCCACATTCGTCGCTGCTGCCAACTATGTCAATGAAATGTTTAACATTGACTTCACGGCAACACACGTTGATAATCATTTTTGCACTTTAAGACAAAGGTATCTTCTTATCAAGTTTCTACTCAGTTTAAGTGGTGCTGTTTGGAATGACAAACGTGAAATGATTATTTTGGATAAGGAGACTGCAAGAGATCTTAGTAAGGTAATTTTAGCTTATTAGTTATGTATTCGTAGGGATATCAATATATAATCCGATTCGAAAATGCGATCCAAAATCGATCCAGTTAATCAGGATTAGGTTAAAAAATTTGACCCGTATAAATATATGGGTTAGATTAAGGTTAAACGAATTGGACCCGATTATTAAATAGATCGATCTAAATTAATCCGAAATTGACCCATCAATCCGAATTATCATATTTTGAAAGAATAAAATATTTAAATTTTTCTTTTCGTATATTAAAATAGCAATAAAAATAATCGATAATAATAATTTATAAATTATTAAATTATATAGTATTTATAATTAATTATTATTTTTATATTTTAGTAAAATAGTGTAAGATAAGAATTATAATATTATTAAAAGTATTACTATATAGGTGTTTCTGTAATGATGAATTTGAATTTCGTATAAAAATTTTTAACAAAATTTTGTTAGATAGTTATGTTTATCAAAATTATTAGTATATATTTTTAATCATAAAATTTCAGCTGTTAACACATATTTTCAAAAAATAAAAATAAAAATAAAATTTTTTTTACATATTTTAAGAACCGATTAAGATAGTAAAAGATACACATTTTGACGGCATTCACTATATTTCGTCAGTAAGAATATCGTGCATTTTTATTACAACTGATCTTATAATTTCGCTAAATTTTAAAAATATATAATTAATAATTAATAATTTTAATTGTTAAGTAGGTCGATCCGAATTTGATCTGGTTATTAATAAATTGAGTTAGAATTAGATAATTTTGACCCGTATAAATTTATAGATTGAGTTAGGATTGAACGAATTTAATTCGATTATTAAATAGATCGACCCGAAACTGACTCACGAATCTAAATTGCCACTCCTATGTATTCGTATTACCAATAAAGAGCATTTTAGTTTATGACAACTTTAAATACTTCGGTTGGTAACCCTTGTTTTCTTTTTTTGGATTGTAGAGTAATCCCAAGGTTAAACCTTTTATTAATACACCAATTCGTCAACTAAAAAAGCTACGAATGATACGTAGGGATGGCAAAGCTACTAGCGATTTTGCCAAGATTGTTTCCGATGACTTCGGAGAGTCGAAGCCTGACAGTGGCCAACAAAGTAATGCTGTAAGGGATGATACAATCAAGGATATGTATATTTGTGCCGTTATAGAGGATGGAGGAACTCCGCCCTACTCGCAAGCACAGGCCTCCTCCAGTACCCAACCTCTTGCGCCGAACTTCCATACACGCACTAATACTGTTCATGAAACAATCAGTAGTGGCCATTTCAATGACGATAGCAAATTCTTGGAGGAATTGGTCGCGGGGGTCCATGAGATCCTTTCAGCTTTAAGAGATCTTAACAAAGATTATAGTAAAGATCTCTTCAATGCTCTCCAAGCATTGTCAGATGATTTTTCAGAAGAAGCCCTTTGAAACTCTTATGATGGATGAAAGAAAGGCACTTGGATTCCTGGCCAAAGATGAAATCATGAGAAGAAGTTGGATGACTAATGATTAACTCGCGTTGTTAGCAACTGATTATGTTCAAATTTATTTGCATTGTGTATGATGTTCAAGTGATGAACTTTTATAATTATGTTAGTAGTATATATATATAGAGAGAGAGATATGTGTACTCTTTCTTTAGTGGCACTTTTTCTTCGATTTATGATCAAAATGATCTCCAAATTCAATCTCTACCATTGGATATAAAGAACTATGAATTAAAAATATTCTCATAAAATTTCAGCTCAATCGGACCACGAATTCATCTTTATCTAATCACTTGATCAAAATGACAGAAATGATATAACAACATATATATTTTCAAGTTATTTTATTTTCTGTCATCTTGATCAAGTGATCCGATAAAAATAAATTCGTGGTCTGATTGCACTGCAAATTTGTAAGTATGTTTTTAACTCATATTTAATAGTAGAGCTTGAATTTGGAGGTCATTCCGATCATAAACCAGAGAAAAAATACCTGAGAATGTTTCTAAAAAGAAAGTATTTCTATCCCTCCC
Organism: Acanthochlamys bracteata; assembly: GCA_019914995.1. NCBI lineage: Eukaryota > Viridiplantae > Streptophyta > Magnoliopsida > Pandanales > Velloziaceae > Acanthochlamys > Acanthochlamys bracteata. Next base: position 3,680,780 of record CM034140.1, on the reverse strand, counting down.
ATATATATATATATATATATATATATATATATATATATATATATATATATATATATATATATATATATATATATATATATATATATATTATTGTTAAATTGGATATATTGAATAATTTTATAAAATATATTTACTAATTTTAATATATATAATAACTTAAAATAAAAAAATTATTTTTAATATAGATTTATAAATTACTAAATATAAAAAACTATTATCATAATTGATTTTTAACAACATTAGATTGAATTCATTTCTAATACACGCATCAATAAAAATCATTTTAGTGTAGCTAAAGAGTTGTCAGTCTCCGGTCTCCACATTATTTCCAATTTCTCTTTTTTTCCTTTTTCCCACAAATTTTCCCAATTTCTCAATTTTTTTTCTTCCCTCACAAATTGGCACCCCAAATTTCAATCGACTCACAGAGGGAATATTTAGGAGTGTTTAAAACAAAAAATTCTTTAAAAAATTACTATGTAACTTTTCCAAAATAAATTTGGTTTTTTTAAGATAATTAAATGATCCACTAAAAACTTTATAATATAATTTATTTCATGATCTACTAAATAAATTTTAAAAAATAAAAAAATTTATATGTGGGTACACTGTGCAGTGTGCTTTGGAAATGAAAAGCATCCAAAAACTTACTGCCGAACAGCTGCTGAGTCCATGCCAATGTGCTTGAATTGCTCGCTCGACGTTCCCCTCATCACAGTCGATTTGATCTGAAGAAGAAGTGAGCGATATGATCTAAAGAAGAAGAAGTTCAATTTGAACTGAAGAAGAAGACCAGAAGAAGAACCGCAGATTGCATGAAGAAGAAGAACCCCGGAGACGGCAAAAAAGAAGTGAAATCTAATTTGAAGACAAGAAAAACACCCTTTTTTCTAGTGTCTAGGTGCGGTCACGCGAGAGTTTCAGCTTTTACTTTTTTTTGTTTATAATAAGTACCATGGTATCGGGCTAACCCAGTCAACCTGATCAACGAGTTTCTATAAACCCTGCGGATGTGTTTAGAATTACTATAAAATAAAATTTTTTTAAAATAAAAATTATTTTTATTTTTTATTTTAAAAAATAATAAAAATATGAAATAAAAAAATCTCATTACTTAAAATTTTTTTATATTTTTAAATTTTTTAAATAAATTTTTTAAATATTTATAAAATATATATTAAAAAATATAAAATTAAAAAAATTAACAAAAAAGTATTTGAAATGTAATTCCAAACGCACATTGCAAAAGCAATGTATAAGCATATCTGGCCCACTTTTGATCTCGGGTTGATGTAATCCGGACGGTCCATAACTATGCCTCCGGGAGTTTGAGAATCCACATCCTAGTAGCCATTGTGTGTTCCAGCTTTGGCCTATGAGCTGCAAAAGAAGCAATGAAAATTAAAAGCTGAAAGTGGTAAGAACATTCCCTTTTTTACTGAAGATTCTGCTCTTCATTTTTGTTTTTCATGCCCTCCGTGTACTTGAACAAGTCAATACTTGGAAAACATCCGTAGGAAGAACATTCATGCTTCTCATGAAGATGCGAAAACTCGTACTGTTTTAGTTGAAACAGAAAGAATTCTAGCATGCAGTAGTAAATATATGTACACTCATAGGAAATAGAAAGCGTAAACAATTTTAACTGAACGAATGGATCTAGGTATGACAATCGCCTAGTAATGAAGGAACATCCGGATCAAATGGAATATACAAGAAAATCAACTAACAGATTATATATACATGAATAATAGAGGGGGTTAACCTCAATATTATATGTACATGCACTAGATGGGTGGGAAGAGGTGGAACAGAACTGTGTGAGATGCTACTGGGACTTTGCTCGGTGGCTCTCAGATTTAAGGAAGAGGACATATTCCTGCTGCACCATGGGTCCTCCATTCACTGGGTCAAAGCAGCACCTGTAGAAGCTGAGAAGAAGAAAGATAAAAGAAGTCAGTCCCAGTTCATTTTATAAAAAACATATTGCATAATTGGAGGATTTATAGAAATGTCGGCAAATGCTGAGGGGACAGCTCACAGAAATGTCAAGGTGGCCAATAGTGAAACTGTACCTTCCATCCATGCCAACAATTACAACAGTATTTCTAGCACCAAATGCAGCAATAAAACGTGTAGCTTCGGGCAGATGGTACTGAGCAAATGACCACTCTGAACTGAAGTACCTTGGAAGGACTCCTGAAAAGAATTTCTCATATATAAGATAAGACAGCAGAAAAAAGAATATAGATAAGAAATGCATGGAGCATTTGAACATGTTACAGAATGGAACACAATTGGTGGGGATGCATCATGCATGAAACTTCATATGGATGCATGAAACTTCAATGGTCTGTTCTAGGGGGAAACCCATCTTCAATCAATTAAGTTTACTCGATTTTGCTTGTGTTTTACACCAGTTACCAGATAAACATTGAAAAAACACAAAAGCCAAACTTTCACCTCAATGTGTCTAAGTCAACAACTTGAAATAGCCCTAAACATACTAGATGTATAGCTGTGAATACTAGTAAAATTGTTACCTATTATTGCCTCTCTACTTCATGTTAACAAATATAAGAGTGCGCATTCATCATCTCTATTAAACAGGCAGCTATTGAAGTTCATTCTTTGAACCACTTACCTTTTTAATCTCTGTCCATTCCTCTTAACCTTAAAAAATGGTGAGGATATTTTCGAATCAAGGAGAGCTATGCATAGGTCATCTAAACATAACCCTTGGAAACCTCCAAACAAGATTCAATGAAACAATCTCCTACAATTACTCCATATGCAATTGGATAACTTACAGACACTATAATTAGAAAAATATTTTAATAGATGATCTTTTTATGCAAGATTCATAGACTGTTAAGCTACAGAAAAATACATTGGATAGAAAATGCAGCAGGTGACTGCCTCTCAGAAAAACATTGCATAGGTACATAAAGCGAAGTTTGCAGCTTACCTCTCATGAAAGACAATGAAGACCCAGGGTTAGCGCCAACTGTTGAAGATATTAGAGGATTCATAGCATTAGAGGAGTTTTGGTGAGCCAATGCTGGAGTCTGACTATAAGTCTGCTGATTGGGTGCATCTTCTCCTGCTACTCGAACTCTTAGATTGAAGATATGAACGGTACCTTTATCACTACATACAGCCAGCCACTGTGCAGTCGGAGAGAGAGCGAGGCTATATATTTCAGCTCTGTCAACACCTCTACGGACCTACAGTTGGTCTAATTGTTAGATACTGTCTAAAACAGAACGATATGTGCTCAATCAAACAAGTGAGGTAACACAGAAGAGCTACATGGTGGGAAACTGTATTGCTTCTAACAAGGAAACAGAGGAAATAGAAGGTGCAGATGCCATATAGAATGTATCTTACTGCATTGACAATGAGGATTGCCTAGAAAAACCTGAACAATTATTGGTTTTTTCTGAAAGACGCAAATTAGGACTACAAGTTGCCAATTAATTTTAAGAAATTAATCATAAGCATGTCGGCTATGACTACACTCTTTAAACAATAGAGTTCATTTGCGTATTGCAAGATGCACGGTCTAACTAAGTGCATTAGAATAATGCTCTTAACAAATTGATAGTACTGCTGTACCAAATCTTTATTGAAGGAACTCCTCTATTCTTATAAGTGAATGTTACCATGCGAGCTAGACTTAGACAGATTATTTGAAATCATCTAACCAAATGTACCAGAAAGAATAGCTCAGGAAACCACAACTCCAGCTAAATGAACCATAACTAACCTGATGCCAAGAGAATCACAGAGGGACAAACACTAAATACATGTTTAAAGAAACAGATCTTCTGACATAACATAACATTTACAAAAAGGAAACCAGAACAAGTCCAACACATTAGCAGTTTGTACCACCAAAATACTCTTTTCTGACATTTGCATCTATGAGAACAGGTCTGTAAGTATTTGTGATGCTACACAATTTTTATGTCTTTCATAAAGCCAATATGTACGGTTCTAACTCCAGAATTCGCAAGTAAAGATAATCAAATTTGAGCTGTATTTACTGTAATGTTTGATAATTTGATTTGAAACATACTCATAAAGAAATGACAGCAATGCTCAGAAACTTGCAGACTAACTCAATACTTCCCTGTCACCTTTTCATAAACCAGACTTGCAAAATAACTAAGAATCCTATCTAGTGATACTACCTAAACTATCCACAGGTTACATTCTATCAACAAATGGCCACAATCAGAGATGGAAAATTCTTCATGAATAAGTTTATGACAGAGAAAAACAATTTAATCTCCAACAGAGGTTACCTCTTGCAAAAGGGTTCCATCCATGGTGTTAAATATCCGAATTAAAGTTCCCTTGACGCTAGCTGTTGCAAGAAGAAGCCCGTCCATTGTCAAAGTGATACAAGCAATTTCAGAATCATGCGCACTGATGAACTTTGTAACCTTTAATCCAAAGTGTTCCACTCGAACCTGTCCACGATGCAAACCGGAACAAGCCAAGACTGAGGTAGTTGAATGATGTGAAAGGCAACAAAGTCCCCTTGGATTAGATAAAGTTTCAATTTGATGAAGCAGCTTTAGATCAGTGAAGTTGTATACATATATCCTATGCTCAAGAACAACAACTATTCTATCTCTTCTTAATCTCACCGCACGAATATCTGATCTGAAAGCAAATTCACCAATGCGACGACTCTGATGATCATCCCAAATCAAAACTTTATTTGGTGGGTACTGTGAATTTGCACCACCACCAACAAGAGCCAGGATATTAGAGCGAAACAACATTTCAACTATTCCAAATCCTCCATTCTTCAAGTCCCTTCTGAAGGTTTTCTTAAAAGGGTCACAATTGTAAATCCGGAAACCATTGCCTGTGCCGGCAGCAAAGCACCCATAGTCCTGATTCCAAGAAACTGATAGTAACTCAGTTTCGTCATCATCATTAGCCACTGACTTAGGCTGAGCAAAAGGAGCAGGAGATGTCCTAGGAAAAGGTGATTCAAATGAACCAGGCCTTGTTGGTGGATAAATTCCTTGAGGAGTTGAAACTGTCGGGCTCATTGATGACACAAAGGCTCACTTCTAACGCCAAACCGCCCACAAGTCAAACATACAGCCTAAAATATCACTAACTTCTTTAAGCCAGAAGCAGCATCTGGAGCATGAATGGCAAAATAAGCAATTAACTACGACTAACCTGATTCCTGAGGGATTCCACACATAACTTTATTGCGCAACAAAGACAAACACCTTCTTTGCAGCGGATAAAATTTGTTAAGGGAAGAGAATCATGCTAAGGATTTTGACTGCACAGTTACAAAAATGGCTGCAATGTCCTCACCTATGCTAATTTCATATCCATGTGTGAACTAATGAAGATATTTTGCAACCGGTTGCTTCAGCAAACTCAAGACAAGATAGTCATGGATTTGAACTGAATAGTTTAAAGCTTTAACACTGTGGCTTCTTCCTAATCATTGAGAAAACAACAACTTACAAAGAGTGTAGGTTCCCAATACAGTCTTAGCACAAATTCATTCATTAATCGAAAATCCTTTCAAATCAAATGAAAATTTGATGAAACAAAAAGAATGTAGGTTATTCAACAACTCCCGACAAACCCGGGTAATCCTATAATCATAATTCAGACAGCAATGTACGAGTACTCTCAGCAGTCTCATTTTCCATAATTTTCCAAGCTAAATTAACAAAAATACCAAATATTTTCAAATCCATAGAACAATAGTCCTCACAAATAACCAATTACAACACCGATTTTGGACAAAGCTCACACTAATCTAACACTCCAGATTATGAAGCCCCACAATAACAAAATTTATAGATACATACATTATATAAACTAAAGGAAGTCCGGAACGATGAGAACCAGAGCATGACACAATCAAAACGAATCGAGAATCAAACAACAGAGAATTAACGATAGATTTGTTCAAAAAAATTCACAAAAATCAAACTTACCTGTTACCTCGGAGATAGTTGATCGGGATCTGTTTGATCTCTGATTTGTTGATTTGAGACGATTGGAGTTGCGGAGAAGCGAAACATTAATAAGGGAGAAGTGTTGGTGACGAAAATTTTTTAATTTATGCTTGGAGAAATTCGTGAATTAAATAGATATTCTTTTTCAAGTAATGGTGACGTTCTTTTTATTCATACGAAGAAAGAAAACTGGACCCCAAAAAACTAAGAACATTTCAAACTAGGTCCTCTAAGATTGACAATATAAGCTCCGTGACGAGTGGATTTCTTTGTTTGGTGTATGATCGCAAAGAGAAATTGGTGAAGGTCCAATGTTGTTAAGTAGTGAAAGAAGACGCACGAGTCATTAAAATTGCTTAAAATAAAATTATATATTTGAAAGTTTATATAAATATAAGTTTTTAATATTTATATATATCTTTTATATCTAAAAATATGAAATATTAAATTAAAATTAAAATTAAAAAATTAAAGAAGCACTTAACGAATAATTGCCAAACAAGCACGCAGCCTCCGAAGGGAAGGTCGCTACCGAGAAATTGTTCAAAACTTTTCTGTTTTGGATTGAGAATAACAAAATACGAAAACTTTTTGTAATACGAAAACTTTTTCTAAAACAAAACTTATTTTATATTTTTAAGAAATAATTTTTTATCAAAAAACATAAAAATAATAATAATACAATTTTATTATATAAAATTTTAATACTTTTTAAAAAAATTTAAAAAAATTATAAAATATCATAAAACGACTATTGAAAAAAAATTTTAAAAAGTTGAAAATTTTAACAAAACAAACAATGCTGATGCTATTTTCAACTTAATTTGTTTTAAGAAGCAGGTCCAAATATGCTTAACTGGGTTGTCAAAGCAGTCTCATGAGTGGCCCAAAAAGGCCCATGGTTGCTTGATAAACACAGGATCCCTTTTTCTCTTTCTAGAAAATAAACCTTGTTTTAAAGATAACTAGTTAGGCTAATAATATATTACAATTTAATAATAACAGATTTTTGCCTGATGGAGAATGCGAAATAAGTTCTTTACAAATAAAATTCAAATGAGAATTAGAGTTTGGAATGATAACTAAAATATATAAAATACGGTTGAAGTAAATTTTGATAAAATAAAATTTGATGTAAAAATAAAAGTAGAGTTAACAATAAATAACTATAATACGCTGAAATAGTTTCAAATTTTGACGAATAAATTAGAGTTCGAGTAAATTGCAATATGTCCAAAAGTGTACAAATCAGAGATTCAAAACGTTAGAGTAATACTGAGAAATACTAATTTTATTTCTATGAAATCGTTTAGGGTTGATTATAATAATATGCTTTTAAAAAGAATTTTTTTACATTTTTTTTATTAAACAAGCTTATTTTTTAAATTAACAAATTATAACTTATGTATATATACAAACTTTTATGACGTACAAGTTATATTACAAATAAAAAAACTTAAAAATAATAATTCTATTATTTCTCTATGACGTATAATTTATCTATATTTTTCAACTTTTTAAAAATAACTTCAAAAATACTAGAGTATATATATAATTCTTTGACGTACAATTTATCATATTTTCAAATTTAATATGTAGATTAAAATAACAAAAATTAACTATATGAAATTCATAATAAATTAAAAAATAACTTCAAAATATTAAAATTTATATACATAAAGATTCTATATTGTATAATTTGTCTATATTTTTAATAAAATAAAGATTATATTTTTTAAATAAAAAGATTATTTTTATATATAAAAGCTATGTATATATAAAGATTTTTATAAATTATAATTTATCTATATTTTTTAAATAAAAATCACTTATATATATATCTATATATATATATATATATATACACGCATATGCTATTTTAAAGAAATATGTGTAAACATGCGAGCCAAAAGTCATCTGCAAAATCTTCAAATTTAGTAGAGATTGAAAATTTTTTGAAATATGAAAAATTAAAGTAGAGATGAAAAAGCTCTTGAGAAACACTCGCAAACGTGCAGCATGTTTACACATCTTTATTTATAGGTACTTCAAAAATTAAGATATATATGTAAATACATATACAAACTCAACACATTTTAAAAGAATTAAGGAACAGTGAAATTTTAACCATCTTTCCCTAATCAGCGTACACCAATAACTTAATTGTAATTTTTGACAAAGTAAAATTAACACTATTTTTAAAACTCAATTAACCCATCTAACACTATGATGCATTTGTGTATCATGTACCATGATGATTTTAGACTTTGGGAATATTTAGAAATGTTTTTAAAGTAAAATGTTTTTATAATAAAAAATATTTTTATTTTTTTGAGAAACAAGTTTTATTTTTTTATTTTTAAAAAATAACAAAAATATGTAATAAAAAGATCTTACTATGTAAAAATTTTCTATATTTTTTAAATTTAAAATAAAATTTCTAAATATTTATAAATTATATATTAAAATATATATATTTGAAAATTGAAAAATTATGTTCATGATAAGCTAAGCTAAACACATCTGAACATTGAGATTTTATATAATTCGCGGTTTACATATAATAAATATTTTCTTCGTTGATTTGAATCTATCACAAGTACTTTCAAAAAATTGCTATACAAAATTCCGCAGAAAATTGTACAATGGCTTTGAAATAGGTGCTCTTGACAGATTCAAAACACAATAATTGATAGTTTGGGAGTGTTTATAAAATAAAAATTATTTAAAATAAAAATTATTTTAAGAATTTTAGAAAAATAAATCTAATTTTTTCAATTAAAATATTAGAAATATATATATTTTGTATGATATATATATATATATATTTGTTTATTTATTTATATTTTAAAAATTTTAAATAATAAAATTTATTAAAATATAAAATACTTATTTGAATTAGTAAGTATTTGAAACGCTCTCCCAAATATGCAATTTCACATCAGTGACTATGTTTTCAAGAGTTTGAACTAGGAATGACAATATATGACCCGATCTAAAAATGCGATCAAAACTGATTCATTTAATCAGAATTGGGGTTAGAAAATTTGACCCATATAAATATAGAGATTGGGTTAGGGTTGAACGAATTGGATTCGATTATTAAATGGGTCGATCCGAGTTAACTCAAAATTAATCCACCAATCCGAATTATCATATCTTAAAGGAATAATATTTGATTTTTCATTTCCGTACATTAAAATATTGACAATAAAAATAATCGATAAATAATAATTTATAAATTATTAAATTATATAGTATTTATAATTAATTATTATTTTTATATCTTAGTAAAATAGTGTAAAATGAGAATTATAATATTATCGAAAGTATTACTATGTAGGTGTTTCTTGTAATGACGAATTTGAATTTCGTATAAAAGTTTTTAACAAAATTTTATTAGATAGCTATGTTTATCAAAATTTTTATCAAAATTATTAGTATATATTTATAATTATAAAATTTCAGTTGTCAACACATATTTTTAAAAATTAAAATCAAAATTAAATTTTTTTTGAATATTTTAAGGACCGATGAAGATACTAAATTATGCACATTTTGACGGGCATTCATTATATCTCGTCATTAAGAACATCGTGTACTTACATTACAACTGTTCTTATAATTTCGCTGAATTTTAAAATTATAAAATTAAAAATTAATAATTTTAATTATTAAATGGGTCGATCTAAATTTGACTCGGTTATTAATAGATTGGGTTAGAGTTAGACAATTTTGACTCATATAAATTCATAAGTTGGATTAAAATTGAATAAATTTAATCCGGTTATTAAATGAATCGATCCGAAACCGACCCACGAATTTAAATTGTCAGTCCTAGTTTGAACACTCCCCATCCAACATTTGATGACTTAAAAATATAGAACTTACCGAAACAAATAGCTTATTTTAAAATATAGAGCTTATTTAAATAAACATATTTTGAATGAATTATCTTTCTAATAAGCTGAACTACTGTTTGGATGAAAAACAAATTGTAATTGAAAGAAAATATAAATAAAAAAAATGCTCTTAACATATAAATATATGTGTGATTTTTTCATATATAATTAACATTTTTATTTAACATATTTCTTAAATATGTTTAAGTTATGTATTTTAATAAAAATAATATTTTTTATAAATAGAGTTCGGAGCAAATTAAAAATTTTGAAATTATCAAGAAATATTTTGCCCCAAATTTAGGAACATGCATGTCATTTAAATTGATAAGACAAAAAAATTATTTCAATAACAATAAGCAACTTATCAGTAAAACAGTTTACTAACAAATAGCGGTAACTTTATTATTGTGACTTATTTATAAATATTCACCCATCCACTATATTGATAACGGATCACTTAGAGTTGTAATTAAGATGTTTTTTTAAAAAACTTTAGTTTCGAAATTGTTTATTTTTTCTAACTCTATATATATATAATCAATTTTCTATGAACACTCGCGCACTACTTATCCAACTATCTGATCGAGCGATTAAAAGACTATAATTTAGAAAGATTGCTTATCAATTTAATAATTTTTTCAACTTAAAAAATATTTATACAATTTTTTTAAAAATATAAATAAAATATAAATTATAAATTAACTATATAATTTTTTATTTTTTAAATATTTATAAATAATACAATTAAAAATTTTTTTTTGAAAAGTTTATTTAATAAATATTCTCAAAAATCCGTATAATCAAATGATAGAAAATATGGAAGACAAATATATTATCTTCACTAAAAGTATGACCGTTGGATCAAGCGATCTAATAGATAGATATTAAATTAGTGCGGTGCGCGTGCGTTTATAAAAAAATAAAGTCCATATAAAACCTATTACTAGAGAAAATAGAAACTTGAACGCGTCCATAATGCTGCAAAAACTTTTGAATACTATTTTCCACATATACCAAAATGTTGAAGAACTCTTATTAGAGAAAATAGAAACATGAACGCATCCATAATACTGAATTAACTGTTGAATACTGTTTTCCAGATTAAAATTGTTCTATTTTCTACGTACTAAAATGGTAAAACACTGTAGTAACTGATTGATAAGGTGATCAGCTACCCTTTGTATTGAAAAGAAGAATGCAATTCATATGCTGTCTGACAACATCTTCCGACATATTTCACAAGGGAAATAGTAGAATGTTTTTTTAATTATTTTTCTCTTCAATGAAACCTTATTGGTGCCAAGTTTGAGCAACTTTATTAATTTTTCATTAGCTGATTATGTAAAATAAAAAAAAAGTTCGATAAAACAAATATAATTATCACTCTTACCAAAAAGTTTGGGCCCCAAAAGAAACTATTGCAGCACTACTACATGTTTGTTCGGGAAACTGTTGCATGCAGCCAGAAGTGCCCTATCAGCAGCAACTTGAAAACAGAGTTTAATGCTATTAATTGTTATATAAACTTTCCTCAAAAAAAATTTCGGACTAGTTTAATTTCTTTAAAAAATGAGTTGTTAGAAATAAATTAGTAAAGAGTGAGTTATCAGAAAATATTATTAAAAATAAGTGTGCTTATTTGTGAAAAATTATATAAAACGTATTTTCTTTTGTATAAAGTAAATACAAGAACACATCCAAATTTTATTTTTGATGAAGAAAGTAATTACGGGTGGAAAATAACCACGTCCATAACTGGGATTTTATGTGGGTCGAACTCGCTAGTCAAACATTATTTTTTTAAAGGTTTTTATAATAGTTAGAAATTTGAATTAGATTGTTAAACTCAACCCAAAACTCATCAATTTAAAACTTAAATTGATCCAAATATACAAATTTATTATATCTACAATCGATCTGAACAATTTTCGGATTGATCCATCAATCCAACCGCTCAAGTCAATCCTGATTAGATTATTGAAAAAACAACAACTTATAATCTTCTTCTTTATAGTGAGTTCGGTTTCTTCTCATCGATTTGTTCAAACTATCCTCTACCTTCGCGAACTCTGCTTCGATTTCCTCCGCTGGCTGCTGCTGCTTCATTATTCGTCCGCTCAGCTGCTTTGCTGTTTGCCAGCTCCTTATAGTTGGACGAAATAGATCATTCCTAATTCGAATCGAACAACACTGCAGTTATTTTTTCGATGATAAAAAATTTTGACAGCAAAGATAAGACAAAGAAAAATTCAAATCACCGGTAGTGATTTAGATTTCTGGTTACTGAATATGGTATTCAATTTTAGTTTTTTCCTTACTAATCACAAATTTTGATTTTTCTATCAGTATGCTTGTATTGTTGAATTGAATGCTTGGGCTTAATCTAGATTTCATATTGCTGAACTGTATTGCTTCTGTCGCCATCGATATATGCACTCTGCTTTCGATCTAAGCTTAGAAAACTAATTGGTTTTGCCTAATCTTGCTCTACTAGCGTTTGCGTTAAATTGTTCTACAATTTTCAGTACAGATTTTGATTGTTTAGATCAGTTGAGTATGCAGTTGCTAGATTCAATAGAAATTCTGGTGCTAGTTTGATTAAAATTGGGTTTGGATCTAATTGTTGAGTACATACTATTATTTTATTACTTGTGTGTGATAAAAAATTTGTTTGTTCAAGTTGGAATAGTTTAATCAACAGAAATGTTTTATTTTTAGATTCATATGAAGACTACACAGTGCAACATAGTAGATGAATTTGCTTCGATAAGAGCGTATTTTAAATGTTCGTAATTTTATTTTTTTTGCCAAATTTTAAATTTTGAATTATTTATATATTTCAATTATATAAAAAATTCAGAATTTTATTTTTACATACGAAACTCTAATTTTAATTTTTTTATTTGGATACTTTTTAATATAATTATATTTTTTAATTTTCAACACACTTTTAAAAGTTATTAAAATATAAATATTGAACTCTATTTTTATTTTATTTTTAAAAAATTTTATTTTTTAATTTTATTTTTTATAAAATTCAGTTATAAATATTTAAAATATATTCTAAATGAATTATTACTATTGGCACTAACAGATAGGCACTTACCAGACCACCCAATAGGTCAACCGGCGGATCCATTCGTTGGGTCAACTCATGACCCATCAATCTTTATAGCTTTTTGATTGATGGGTCCAAATCTATCAACTATAACTTTTACATATTATCACATATATAGTTTAGCAAGTGTTCAATTTATACTGAAATATGAGCCAATATATACTATAATTACGATGAGTAGCAATTTTGAACAGTATGTACTATATGTATATTATGTGTGTATATGGCCAAAGGTCTAGGGTATTTTTATAGATGTTTTTGTACTTCTCTAAATCAGCCATCTGATCACAATTTATTTTTTATTTAAAAACCAAATAACGTGTTTATCCTTCACAGCAACTATTGCTTGATTGAAATAATCTTTTTATAATATTATGAAATAATTTTATTAAAATTATATTAAAATTGAGTTTGAAAAGTATTTACGAAGCAACTTTAAAGTTTATGAGCTATTTGGCGGTGATCGTAAAAATTACTTTTCAAAATAATAATAATTTTTTTCTATTTTAAAAAATAAGTTCTATAATAAGATTTTTATTTTTTTATATTTTTAAATAAAATTAAAAAAATATTATAAAAGATTTATTAAATTAAAATATTTAAGTATATTTTTTGAAAAGTAATACCAAATATATCTTAAACAAACACTAAAAAGAATGTCTTTGTTCTAGGAATGATAATTTGGATTGATGGATCGGTTTTGGATCAACCTATTTAATAAATTGATCAAATTCGTTCAATCATAATTCAACTCATGAATTTATAAGGATCAAAATTGTCAACTCTGATCCAACTTATTAATAACCGGATCAAATTCGGATCGATTTATTTAATAATTAATATTATTAATTATTAATTATATATTTTTAAGTTTCAGCGAATTTATAATATTAGTAGTAATAAAAGTACACGATATTTTTAGGGGATGAGATATAGTGAATATCCGTCAAAATATATATTTTTTAGTATCTTCATCGGTTTAAAATATTAAAAAAAATTATTTTTATTTTTTAAAATTTTTGATGATAATTAGAATTTTATAATTATAAATATATAATAATAATTTCGATCAAAATTTTGATAAACATTAACTATCTAACAAATTTTGGTAAAATTTTTATACAAAATTCAAATCCTTTATTACAGAAACACCTAAATAGTAATACTTTCGATAATATTAGAATTATCATTTAACACTATTTTACTAAAATATGAAAATAATAATTAATTATAAATATCATCTAATTTAATAATTTATAAATTACTATAATTAATTATTTATTATTTCTAATATTTTAATAAATGAAAAGAAAAAATTAAATATTATTTTTTTAAAGATGACAATTCAAATTGGTGGATCAATTTCGGATTAATCCAAATCGATCTATTTAATAACCGAATCAAATTCGTTCAACTATAATCTAACTTATATATTTAAACGTGTAAAATTTTCTAATTTTAATTTTAATTAAATAGATCAATTTTAAATTATGTTTTGAATTATGTCATATATTCCCATTCCTATTGTATTCTCGCTGTTCGTATATATATTACTAATTTGCGAAGAATTAGCAGTATTATTTTTTGAAATTGAAATGCGAAAACCCTAGTCAAACACCAGTACAGCATCCACTGACAGTTCCATTTAATGATTTTCTTTCTTTCTCTTTCTCTCTCTCCCTCACCCCCCACGCCCCTCCCCTCATTGTGCTTCATTTGGAAGATGAAACTCTTTTGCTCACTGAGATCTCTCTTTTTCAGGCTGCTACATTTACAGGTTAATTTCAGAAATATCAACTTACAGAGATCTCTTACAGATTTTCTTGATAGGTCGCTTTCCTCAGCTGTTTCTTTCCCAAACTTTTCCTAAAGAAGAAAACTCCTAAACTCCCTTCTATTTTCTTTCTCTATCGTTTCTAGATTTATAACTTGTTTATATAAGAAAATTTTAATTTTCTTTCTGATCCTCATTAATTTATATTTTTAGGTCTGTAGCTAGATGTGGTAGTTTGGAAATGCAACAGTTGATGATAAGTTGAGGAAAACAATGGGGTATTATGGTATGATTTTATCCTTATTAGCAAAAACTGTGCATGACATGACTGACTGCTAGAATACTTCAAAGAGATCTACAAAAGCTTTAATTTCTTTTGCTTTTGCTTTTCTTGGTTAATTGTTTCTGAAGTCCTATATATTTTATTCCGTAGTGAACAGGAACTACTTCTTTTTTCCTTTTAAAAGTTGCTAATATCTCAAGGAGCTAGCTAGCTTCTGATTTCATACAGCTCAAAGAAAAACAACAGTTCATAGAGTCTGAAGAAAAACCAAGAGGTTGATTTTCTACCGCTCCCTAGCATCTCTCTCTCTCTGTCTCTCTCTCTCTCTCTTTTAATCTATCAATGTTTTACTATTCTTTTATATATCATCATGCCTGGTAATAAGCAAACAGCCCTCTAATTAAGTTGGAGGATTCAGAAAATCTATATACATGTTTTTTGGATTTCTATTATGTGCTCGTCTTTGCTGATGCTTATTTACAGATGTACATGAATGAAGAAAGGTGACGTTTTTTTTTCCTTTTTTTGTAATTTCTTTTCTTTTCTGTTTTCTTAATTTGAGTGAGTTAGATTAAATGGTATGCTATCATAGAATATTGTTGCTAATTAAAACTGTATAGTATGCAGTAGTTACACTAATCATATTATTAATAATCTCATATGCATATGCACATTTTCCACAAAATTAATCTTTAAAAATAACTCCTACCCAACTTCTGAATTAGCTAGAAGAGATTGAAGATTTTTCATGCTTACGGATATGTATGATTTCATGCTAATATTTTTTTGTTGAAAATTTCTTTTATAGCGAGTGATAGCTAGCTAGATTCATATAACTGAAGATAGTAAATTAAGTTTTGTTCTTTAATTTAGTTTCTTCATTCATTATATTTCTTTGAATCGGATAAAGCCATTAATTTCAATTTGTTTCCAGAAATAACTGCAAATTCTGATTCCAGTATATATAAGCAACTTTCTGAACCTTCAACTCATACTTTACTCGTTACAGTACTGATCACAAGTTCATTATATCAACATGAAAAATTCTATGTGAAATGTTTATGTCAGCTATATATAAAAAAATTCTAATTGGTGTATGTACCAAAAGGGACAGAAAAAAGAAAGGTTCTAATAGATCTTCATGGTTTTTTCTTTATTGCACGATCGAGTTAATTGCTCTAAACCAGTGTATTTGGTTAATTGGGTTTTGAGAGAGCTTCCTTCAGTCCACTCACGGATGGTTATTGGATATCTGAATTACCTGCCGACTCATTCGTCCAAACACTCAGTAGACAAAACACAACAGTATATATAAGCAAGAACTTGATTTTGCTTGCCATGTCCACTTTCCAACAGTGTGCTCTTCTTCAGAAGGTTATACATGGATTGGTTCGATTTCATGATCAGCTACTATGTGAATGAGTGAATGATGCGGGAGATGATTCTGTCTTCTACCTTCCCTGCTTGGACTGAAGGGAGCTCCCTCTTTTCTCATTCCTTCATTTGTCATTTCTTTATGTTCTTTTTGGTTTCTGCATATATAACGCTTGTTCTTTCAGAAAATGCAGTGAACTTTGAAAAACATTTGCATTATACATTTGCTTCCAAAATTCTAGTTGAAAAGGGACGCTGTGAAACAAAGTTTTATTGCTTTAACTGTACTATAAT
Source organism: Acanthochlamys bracteata (assembly GCA_019914995.1). NCBI lineage: Eukaryota > Viridiplantae > Streptophyta > Magnoliopsida > Pandanales > Velloziaceae > Acanthochlamys > Acanthochlamys bracteata. The sequence goes on along the minus strand of CM034140.1, from coordinate 3,664,021 downwards.
TCACAGTATCTTTTAATCATTCTCAATTTCAATCACTTCATTCTTTTGTTCTTCCTTCATTTTTTTTTCTTTGGCAGCAATATATTATGCATCTCTCCTGAACTAAAAACAACTAACTTTAGGAATGCAAGGAACTATAATACTCTTTCATTATCTCTTTCTTTCTTTTTTTTTCGGAGATCACTCTACAAGTAAGTGGTGTATGTAGAAGGGATACTGTTGGAACTTAATTATGCAAACTCGTTCTTTTCCAGGAAGATGTAATTTTTTTTTTATAACAAAACCACTTGCTAATATGATCATGTCTGTTCGTTTTATAAATGTGGCAGACACTTCTCCCTCTCGGAACTCGTAGTGTTTCATTTATTTGTTTTCGTCGACTAAGGAAAAGCAAAGTATATTATTTGGTTTCTGTGAAGCTATATGTAATAGCCTTTCCCAGGAATCCTTCAAGGACATGAAACCTTTCCAGTGAACAAAGATCTATGAAGTACCTTGAATCCTTGTGTTCTTGCTATCTATTGCAAGGAAGAAAACCTTTGACCATTCTCACTCACAGCATATGAAGCCCTTAAGCTGCAAGCTTCTCTGTAGCATGTTCGTACAAAAGCTTGATGTAAGCAAGCTTCTCATGTTTCTGTTGTTGTTAATACTGAATCATGCAAGCAGTACAATGTACAGTGTTTTCCCTTCTCTGATGTCTTCGGCAGTGTTCAATTTTAAAATTGTTAAAAGTACAGAAAATTTTCATAGTTTAGTATTATGCTGATGTGTGTAGTTTCCTCCTAGAATTTAATTAATACTTGATTTTAGCTTCCTGGGCAATGAAACATGTACTTTGTTTTTTTTTCTTTTAAGAAACATCATGTACTTAACTAGTTATTTAACATTGTTCCTTGTGCTTGTTGATAATATATATTATATACTTTCGCTTGTAAGATTTTGAAATGGGGTTAAGTTTGGTGGTTTAGGGCTAACCAGGTTTACCAGATGTAGAAATTTTGCTTTGTAAAGCGCATGCTATTTATGACAAGTTTTATGTGAAAATTTCATCATATATCGAATAAAGAAAACTACAGTTAGTAAGATGTTATACCACTAAATTAACAATACTTCAATGAGTATATTCTTGAATACCTTAGTGTGTATATATATATTTTAAACTCCAACTTTTATATATATCTTGGATTTATGGTTTGAAATTAAAAACACAAAAGGAAAACTAATGATTTAATTGAATGATGTGATTTAGACTTGAACCACTATAGTTGGAGTTATGTAAAATTTTCTAATCAATAAACTAGTTGGAGATCCTGTGAAAACTGACAGTTTCTCACATATATAAAAAGATGATAGTAACAGTAATGAGAATTTGACACAAGTATATTCCCTAAAAGTCAAGACTTTATAACTATCAGTTTTGGGGATGTTTGGCTTAGTTGTAAGAATTGAGTCTCATGTTGACCCAAAAAACCGTCCCGATCAACAGTTTATGGATTGATCATGCCGGTCAATGAATTCACCCGTCCAGTTAATATGATTTTGTATAGATTGCGGCGATTGACGATGAACACTATTATTTAACTTCACTGACGGCCTTCAACCTCCTTAAGAAAAAATCAAGTAAACTCTTCCATCCATAATTCTTTTTACTTCTCAGAAGTAAAATTCTAAATTATAATATTCATCGGAACTCTTACAAGATCGCGTTTAAGCAATTTCTTTTTTAATAAAAATTTTAGTGTCAATGGTGGTTTCTCCTTAAGCATTAACAGTAGTTGATGATCGTGTTACAGCCGCAATAGCAGTAGCAGTAGCAGCGGCTTCATCTTCTTGTATAAGAATCTCGTCGACGTTTCTCATCTTGATCCTCATCACGCTTATAATCAAAACTATTCTACTCTAAGACAAAAAATTTCAAACTTTTCTCTTAGAAATAAAGAAGAATTTTAATTTTCACTCAATTCTATGAGAATATAAAGCGAGTGGTTGGAAGGTAGCAGTAAGCTTATCGGGGCGGTGCCGATAGTCTAGACCTTGCAGCCAACTTCGGGCCAGAAGCAGCATACTTTGTTATTAGTTCAAACTCATCTTCGATTAGCTAGATATCAGAATGCCTTCTTTTGATCAAAATCTCCCTGGCTGTCTCCACTTCGTCGAACGAGCTCTCTATCTTGACGGAAGAGTATGGACAGTGATCTCGATCTTAATCTGATCTAGATCTCACTCTCGATCTAGCTCGAGATCCAAAATAGCACCTCCGACGGAGGAGCAGAAGCAGCGATTGACTCGATTGTGATTTCATTTGATGCTGAACTATGTCTAACTTTTATTTAATTTTTTTCAAGCCCCGCGCAGATCAACCGAAGCATACAGTTCAGCGGGTTGAGCCAAAAATCGTCCGGATTAACTTGAATTAGTGCGGGTTAGATACTGAAGTAATTTTTTTATAGATACGGATCGGTTTGGCGTTCAATAGACGATTTTCAATCGATCCGGACGGTCTGGTCTGGAGCCAACTATGATATTTGAGAGTGCTTTTTAAAAAAAAACTTTTTTAGACGAAATGTGTTTTAAAAATTTTTTAAAAATAAATTCTTTTTATCTAGAAAAATAAAAATAAGTAATAATAAGATTTCACGATATAAATTTTATTTATATTTTCTATATTTAAATAAATTTTGTAGAATAGTCTAAAAAAGTTATTCAAAAATATGAAATAAAAATTAAAATGACAAGAAAAAAATAAGAAAAAGATCAAAAAATAAGCAACGCCAAACATCACCTTATTTAAACACTTATTTTGAAGTGGTGCATCTTGTTGGGCCTATAAGTTAGATTAAGTTCGGATTAGTAGTGTGTAAAATTTGGTGGACTCGAATGAAAAACGAAATAGTTTGATAGATTAGATCCAAATTAGTAGCGTAGAGACTTGCGATGGTGTCCAAATAAAAAACGGACTAATTAACTTAGAGATGAGCCAATAATTCGTCTTAAATTATGCCAAATAGATCCTAATTTGATGGGTTTAACAGTCCACATAACTTAATAGTTTCATACTGGTTGGGTACTGCAATGTGTATGTGTTTATAAGTAAAGAATGCTAACTTATAAAAAATTAGCTAATATTTTAGTGTGAGAATCTGATTCTACGCATCTTATCTAGTTCATACCATAAAATGGTAAATAAATGTGAACAAAAGGAAATTAAAAAATTGCATCTAGATATCAACATATATGTGTCACTAGATTTTGTATATGAATGATAGATTAAAAATATTACTCCTAAAAAATTTAGTGACAATGATACTATAAAATTTATGACAAAATTATAGTTATCTTTAACTATTTAATCTAAAAAGTTCATAATTCAACAATCATTTAATATATTTAATAACATATCTCATTTCATCAGCGACAACTAAAACATTATATGTAAATCATTACTTAAAAGATGCACTATGGAATATATTTTGTTATATATATATAAATTCAGATGATCCTATACAAATATTAAGAGTATCTTCAATTTTCACTATGATATTATTTTATGCAACTTTGGTAAAGATAGTAAGGGCATGTTTCAAACGTACATAACTTCACTTTTTTCTATCAGATTTTGAGTTTCGAACAGTTCATATGTTTCAATTATACAAAAAACTCATAACTCTATTTGTACATGCGAAACTCATATTCCAATTTTTTTATTTGCACACTTCTCAATACAACTATATCTTTTAATTTTCAACACATTTTTAAAATCTATTGAAACACAAATACTGAACTCCATTTCTATTTTTTAAAAAAACGCTACTTCTTACTTTTTACTTTCACGAAACTTAGTTATGGACATTTGAAACACGTCATAATAGTACTAGAGGTAATGGAAGTGCTAAAATACTTGGTAATAGTCCTAAAATGCAGAATTAGTATCAAGAAGTGCTGAAATGCTAGAAAAAGAAAATGAATAATTTCTGGAAGTTCTAAATTGCAAAATTAGTATCATTGACTTTATATAAAACACAGGAATTCCCGAATTTGGCAATTCGGCAAAACTTTCCCCTCCCCTCGGTTTCTATTCTATTTCCACCTGCGTCTGCGTGCGCTTGTAGATCGGAACGTGGTCCGGTCGCGAAAGAAAAATTCCCAAGAAAACCATAAAACAGAAAAGAACAAAAAATTAAAGTCGGCAACGTTTCGCTCCGCCTCTCCCGCTCGCCCGCAGAGCCAACACTTCATTCTCTTTCTCCACTCTCTCAAACCTTCTCTCCATCTCTCAAATTCGGAGTAATTCATTCAGATTAGATTTGGATCAAGTTATTTAAGAATTTGGATCGAAGAATTTTTTCGGTTTAACGGCTGTGGGCGGTGGCGGCGGGGGAAGATCGAGATGGCGTACAGAAGGAAGCAGTCGATGCGTGCCACGACGTACGAGGTCGATGACTTCGCTTCCGTCGCCGTACCGGAACCCGTTGTGGTCGGTGGAACTGTTGTGGTCTCCACCACATCTACCAACGCTTCCTTGTCCACATCAGCAACGACTTCCTCGTCTTCTTCTGCTTCGCTTGCCGCTCAGGCTATCAGGGCTTCCGCCGCTCACCGTGATTCATCTCTCTCTTCCGCTTACGGCGAGTCCGCTTACCGTCCGAGAGTAAGCCCACTCTACTCTGTTGTTGAATTAATTGTCGTGGAGTCTTTCTACTTCCGGGAAAATTTTCTATTGATAAATGGTGATTTGAAGTGATGTTAAAATTGTTTCAATCCTGGTGGTGATGAAGTGAGGAATAGTCATGCAATAATTAAAGTTTCGATCCTTATGCGCGCTCTCTCCTCTCTTTTGGGAAGTTTTGTGTGGAGTATAAATGTGAGCTGAAGTGATGTATGATTGTTTGGGGAAATTATTGGAACTTGGTAGCGGGGAAGTACGATATAGTTTAAAAGGTCAAGTTTTGATTAAGTTTTGTCATTGTTTAGTTTATGGGATTTGGGATTTTACCTTTGGAGAAATTGAGATTTATATGTTGATATTGATTGTGGCACAAATTTTAGATAAAAAGTCAACATTTTGCGGCAACAAAGTTATAGTTAGCTTTTGTGTTTAACTTTTGTTGCATTTGGAATGTTTGGATTTACTTGGTGCTATCCTTTCGTGATCTTATGGGGTGTTTTCTGGAATATGAAATTGTTTGTATTAATTTCGGGGATCAAATAAAGTGAGAGAGGACCTGTTCTGCTTTTCTACATTTTGATGTATGGGGGAGGATGTTTGGATATGCTTTTGATATCTAGGTCAATGATTTTGTGGATGGTGTTTGGTGTCAGAAATGGTACAGGTTGATTCAGTGCTCAAACTAAATAGCGATGACTAAGTTTCTTGGTGGCTGATTAAATGGATTGTAAGTCAAGGTGCACTTGTGAATCACTTATGCTGGCATTGTTGATTTTTCAATTTTCTCTTAGGAGAAACAAGATGTTCGATATGCATGGGAAGGTGATGCATGTTAGTTTTATTTAGGTGGTTGTCTTCAAAATCCATGCCTTTCTCTCTCCCTTTTCTTTTCCCCCTATGATCAAAGTCATGCCTTTCTATTCTTGAGAGTTCAATGAAGAGCTAATGAAGCACTGACACTTCTAGGAAGATGCTGTATGTGTGTCCGGCTCATATCAGACACGACACTCGTCAGATATTCATCCAACCCATATTGGCGCCGTGTCCAATGATGGATATTTCAAGCATATACTCTTGTGTCCAAAACACCTAGAAATTAACTTTTACATTTACTACTGAAGAAATCAAGTAATTAGTCATTTAGTACAACTTGTTATCTGAAGTATATAGAATCATTAGGAAAATTACTTTCTGCTAATTAATATTCTTCTTACTTGTTAATGGGGCAGCTCTCATTCGTATATGGTAATCGTAATATCTGAATATGCCGTCTATCATTTATTCCATCGTATATTACTTTGTCTACATTTCTTAGTATGTGCTATTGTGCTTGTGTGTACAAATAATTGTACTGACGTGCCCTAGCCTTGTCTCATCCCAATAATTTTAGGCATTGCTATGTCAGTGTGCCTGTATCATGTTATCGTGCCCATATATTCATGTTTGTGCTCTGTAGATGAATACTTAATAGTAGTCACTTTTGTTCCTAGTGCAAGGGGTAGAAGACTCTTGGTAAGAAAGGTATCACAAGGTAGATCAGGAGGTTGTGAATAGTAGCTTTATACTACCCTCGATGGATTTATTATGTGATTGAAAATGTCATGGTTGTGAGTACCAGTTTTAAGCTATTCTTGGCAGGTTCAAGTATGTGGGTTAAGGTGATTTGCAAAATGATCAAGTTTTTACCCGTACTTATAAGTGGTTAGAGTCGTGGTTTGGACATAAAATAATGTCACAGGGTTTAGCTAGAGCCTGGTTACACCATATATGTAACTAGGTTCGTTGTTCAAGCTTTGAGGGGACTATATGCGTAAGTAAGAACATCGTCTAATACTCTACATATAAAGGAATTGTGAATTCCCTATGGATTGTGGAAAATTGCAATACAGGACAAGGATAGGGCATGACAAAGTTAGGGTTTATATATATATATATATATATGTATATATATAAGAGTTTTTCTTCTTATTTTTAATCTTGATAAAGTGACTGGATGGAGGTCGATTCGTTTCGTGGTCTATTAGAGCTGAAAATTTTGATAGTATATTTCTAACTCATAGTTCTTTATATCCAATGGTGGAGATTGAATTTGAATATCACTTCAGCCATAAACCGGAGTGCCCCTAGCTCTCCTTATATATAGCAAAAGATATGCTTGTGTATACTATGCATTACCAGTTTAATCGATGTATAAATCGATAGTTAGTTCCATTTGAAATAAAACTACTCTAAAATTTTGTAAAAGACTCAAAATACTGATTAATACATGCACCACTTATCCCAAGCCAAAAGACAACAACAAGAAGTAAGCCTTCTCCTTTTCAATATTTGGTGTCGTATGTGAAGTGTTTGGAAGAGACTAGCACATGAGTATAAAGTGTTCCAGCATCTGATGGTAGATGCTGCTATCAAAGTATTGGGTTTATAAGGGTTGCTCTTTTGGATGAGTAGTCAATAAATTGGGTGCGTGTGCTGTTGTACAATGTGAAACTGCACCTTATAAGAACTCTAATTGCGTTCCTAGTTGTTAATTCTTGTCCGCGCGCATTAGTTATTCTCCTACGTAAGAGCATACAGCTAGCTAGCAAAATCATGTTTTGAATTGATCATCTGAAGAGTATAAATAGGACACAACTGGATGCGTCATTTCATTTCCTCTGAGAAGACAAGTATAATTTTCTGCATGGTACCGTACTAATGCTGTGCATCTTTTCTTGCAGCAGTTTGACATACATTATTTCTTCATGGTCATGTATTGATTAATACTTCCTGAATTCAGGAAACTTCTGCCTATGAGTACACATCGCTGAAAAGTTTAAACGAATCGAAATATGGATTTTGGGGGGTGCTAGCAAGAAAAGCAAAGTCTATGCTTGATGATGATAATGAAGCGAAACAATTTGATGGCCAGCGAAATGACACTTGTAAGAAAGGGCAGTATTATTTCATGGACAGTTCAACAGATATTCAGGTAGGATTCCAACATCAACCTTAGTGTCTCATACGCTTGGTAATAATTTCGTATCGTATATGTGCTGGACTCTTGGTGTTAGTGGCTTAATTGATATTGTTAGTTTTCCCTTTTCACCATCAAAAGTGATTAGTGTCTGTCAATTAGATTGGTTTTGGTTTACTTTGTAATTTATGAATTTATTTTATCAGAACTTGTTTCAACTCAGTTTTAGCTATCTCTTTTATATTTTAAATTGTTTAAAAGTTTGTCATTGAAAGGTGGTTTGATAGTATGATTGGATTCGAGATAGCTCTAAGCCTTTTATCTAGTTTCCTTTATTCCCATCACAAAATCATTTATTATCAACCTGCTTAGAATAGTAATATTTATTTTTTCATGATTGTATAAATCGGCATTCTAAAAAGTTTAAAAAGACAAAAACTTTATCAATCGTAAATTAGTCATTTTTGTGATAGGTTATGAGTTAATTCATTTCTAGATTGTAAAATAAGTACTTGTAATATGTACAGCTGGTGACTAGTTTATCTTAATGATTGTGCAAATAGGCTCATCTATCAGCCGTTTCAGGGCACATAGATAAAGAAGATTCATAGCCTTGAGATCGCTTTGGTTTTTTGCGTGAACATTTTTTTCGTTTTTTACCTGCAGTACCATCAGCCTTATAGATCACCTGACAGCTACAGGAAGACTGATAATGCTACATTCCAGAAAGGCTCAGAAGCCTTTGCTTCTTCTCTTAAGGACATTGGTGGCACAATAAAAAGTGCTTTGGAAGTAAGTTTTGTGATGGTTATGTAGTCACAGTTGTTTTTCCTGCTGAGTTATTCTGTTTTTTCTGTTACCTCAGTCATGAAGCTTAGAAAACCACCTAGACAGCTCTGTATTACTTACTCCAATCAGATCCCTCAGTTTTCTTGTCCTCATTTTTACTTTGTACCTAGTCTCCTGCTGTCCACTAATGAATATACAATGTTGCTTGAAGATTCTGAAATTCCAAGCTTTGATCTACAAACTCATCTCTCCTAGTTTTGTGATGTTATTTTGAGATTCAACCTTTATTTTTGAATCGTGTTGGTAACTTTCTCTTGGGCCATTCAATAGCTTTCGGATTTATGCAGGAGGGTCTAAAAAATGTGGAGAATAGGACAGCAGACATCATTCAAGAGACACGCAAGTTGCAAATTAGGAGAAAAGGATCTGGTACTAATGTCCAGAATCAGGCTGTGGATCTTGCACAAATTCAGAGTGAACATGAAATGCAACTGAAGGCTTCTCGCGACGTAAGGTGGCAGATGTGTATCACTGGATTATATAAAACGGGAAACTGTATAGGAATGATAGCCTCTCCACCATAGTCAACTTGTTAGCTTCACAGTACTTGTTTAATTATATGTAATGTGTTTGATACCTCTAACTTTCCTTATTTTATTGCCCTTGAGGAGATGCAAGCAGAATACATCTAGTACATGTTCTTCCTCTCTTGGATCATAAGCCTTAATGAAGAAGAAATTACACCAATTTTTACCAACATAAACGTAGTGGTTAACATTACTAATGCTGCAAGTTTTTACTTAGATTAGCTAAAATCAATTTATCGGTTTAAATAATGGTTTTTGGAGTTTCTTGTTTCCTGTATGTGGTGCAACAGTATATTGGTAGAATAAAAAACAGCCTGATGTTTTAATTTGTAGGTGGCAAATGCAATGGCTGCTAAAGCAAAGCTTCTTATTCGTGAACTGAAAACAGTCAAGGCTGACCTGGCTTTTGCAAAGGAGCGTTGTACGCAGTTAGAAGAGGAAAATAAGCTCTTAAGGGAGAGCCGAGATAAGGGAGATAACCTAGAGGATGATGATCTGGTAAGTCAATGTTTAACGTCTATATGATTCTGAAAATAATTTTTCTTTAGTTTGTTGAGAATAGTATTATGTGCACAATGACTTGCTCAGAGTAATGCGTCATGAGAAACACTTCTTTTGCACTTTGATATACACATTTTGCTTGTAACTGGCATTGTTCTCCTAATTTTCCATGTACAGAAGCTTGCTTTCTAAGGGACTAGTAACAGCTCAGGTGAATGATTTCTGGATTATTCATTATTTGAAGCCTAATTTTATTTCAAATAAAGGAAAGTTCTACCATGCTCAAGGTTAGAATTGGTTTTGAAGTAAGAAGAATGTCAAAAATTATACAAAATAAATTGCTAAAATAATTTTTCAAAATCATTTAATATTATTGTTTCATGGTGTTTGTATTTGCTTTTCTTTTAAAAAATTGTTTTCTAGTGTTAGAATACTTATTTAAGTTTTTGAGTAAAAAGTCTAAATTATTCTTAGTAGACTTTGAAGTCATACTTTTTAAACATTAATCCAACTAATTATCACTCCTAAATCAAGGCAATCAAAACTAAATGGATGGTTGGATCTGTTCTAAAAAGTTTATACTCCAAATAAAATAACTACCCAAAGTGAAAAATGAATTGTGCTAAGTAATCAAACCCTCAAGTAAATCATGAAGTTGCAGATTTCATCAGGCAAATATCAAGTTAGGAGTCATTAAGCTTACAATGTATTCAAAACACACTTTAGTAGGTACAGTATTTTCTTAATGAGCATCAGTTACGAGCTAGTTCTGGAATCTGTTCAATGTATTCAAATTTGATGCACAGCGTTTGGGAGTGTGCACTTTTGCAAGTAGTTAAATATTAAACTCTAAGTCCTCTTGGTCATGGCCAATAATGCCAATCATATTGCTATAGGTATATGAACTTCCAAGTAATAGGGAAGTAGCTAAACTACCTAAACGTTATGGTGGTTTGGTTGTAGCATCAGTTTAGCAGTACATGTTTTGCATCACTTGCATAATGTAAAGGTAGCATTTCAATAAATTGTATGGTATATGCAGAATCTTCAATGGAGGCATATAATTATACATTTGTAGACAAACTACAGGACTACTTTCCTACTTAGAAATCATAGACACCCAACACTCTTGTTTTCTACTTGATTTACTACAAGTTGTCAGATGGAAGCTAGATTACTAAAATTTGACTGAATTTATGTTATACTACTAGAACTTGACCCTTTTTTAGATGAAACGACACTGCTGGACTGTTGCAGTTTGATACAGTAAAGAGGCAAAGTAGGATTTCATTGGAGTAGATAGTTATAGCTGTACTTTTGGTATGTCATGCAGCTGTGGTGCTAATATCTAGAAATTAGTTTGGATCAATGAATTATCCACCCTTTGAATGCATTGTATGTATAATTGTATATTATGTCAGTGTTAGTCGGTATAACTGAATTGAGTGGTGTTTATTACTTTATAAGCAGTATAGCTTTTATAGAATTTTATGTTGACCATTTTCTTTGGTTATGTTGATGACCCACAACCTCTTGTGATCGTCATCAACTCACTGCCTGGCCAGGACATTTTAATGCTAGAGCTAAGTAATCAACAAAGATTATTGTGATAGTTCTATGAGCTATTCTGTAATTTAATGCTTCCTGTCAGAAATTTCAAGATGCTTTCCTTGTTAAATAAATAGCATAGAGGTTCATCAAATGTTTTGCTAATATTTGTGTGGTTGCTGTTTGTTATTGATTGCAGATTCGTCTACAACTGGAGACATTATTGGCTGAGAAAGCAAGGCTTGCACATGAGAACTCCATATATGCCAGGGAGAATCGCTTCCTGAGAGAGATCGTAGAGTACCATCAGCTCACTATGCAAGACGTTGTTTATGTTGATGAGGGCATTGAGGAAGTTACAGAAGTTTATCCTTTCCCCCTTCCAAACTCTTCATATCATAGTATACCAGGAACACCATCACCTTCTGCATCTCCATCTCATTCTTTTAGCCCAAGTAGTGTAGCTTCATCTCCATGTCTTAGTTCTATGGTTGTACCTGAAGCCTGTCCGATTGTCCCAACTGCCCCTTCATCATCGTCCAAGAATTCTGCTCCTGCTGATACAAAAAGGACACCTTCGCCACCACCAGGAGGCTTGGCATGACAGAATTCTACAGCTCACTCCACTTGAGTGTCTAGAATTTGATTTTTTGGCCCATGCAAGTGGGCGCTCGTGGCATGTCTTTTCTTGTAAAATTATTCGTTCATTCTTGATTGTGCTTGCTGTTGTAACTTATAATCATTCGTGTGGTTACATAACTGGGGAATATATGAAAAGGAATGTCTACAGAGTTGCTACCAGCATTTGTTGAAACTTTGTAAACTAGTTCCATTTGTTGTCTGAAGACATGTCTCCGGTCATAAGTTCTGATCAATGGAGGAAACTGTGGCATCACCTGGTCATTGCTTGTAGCATTCTTTTGGCAACTTAAAGTGATTCATGGATTAGCAGAAAGGTCATGGTTGCTACTTATTTACAGGCTATAACGCATAGCTGTTGTAGTGCAAAGTCGCAAATAAGAGATTGCAAGCTGAGTAAGCTTATCTATTGGTTATCTGGAGTACAGTTTTCCTTCTAATCCAAGTTCTTATTATTTAGTCCCAAAAAACAAATCTTAGCTAGAAGCTTGCATTGTTATTTGTGTGTCGACTCGAAAATTTTCAGTTCACTTTGAGACACAAATTACTGAACCAGGTAAAAAGATGATAAGTTGTCAATTGCTGTTTTGTTTTCGTTCTTACAACTCCCATACTGCCACGTAGCACGACATTGTGCCAAACCAAACATCCATTATTTACTGCCACGTCACAAAATCTCAGTGAGACTTTTCTCGTGTATAACACAACTTCTATAAAACAAGGGAAGAAAAAAAAGATAAGCAGCACAATGCAACTACAACTGGCAAATAGGCCCCACATCTTCAGGAATCACACGTCTCAATAAGAAAATAACATAGATAATTACTTTAGCATAAATTCATATTTGAAACGAACTGTGTGTACCATTTTTCTTAGAACGCTAATTACTTTGTTTGCTATGCTTCGAAGTAACCTTCTTTCACCAAAATTTTTTTTAATAAAATAAACTTGTAATATTTATTTATATAATTTATTTATAAATTAATTTTAACAAAATAGAAAAATTTATTTTCAAACAAATAAGTGCACTTTCAAAATTTATTTTTAAAAAGTTAATTTACAAAATTTTAGAATTTTTTATCAAAAAAAATTAGCTTTTAAGTGAGAAAAACAGACCGAAGATCTTCATACTACTCTTAATCGCTATTATATTATTATCCTTTTTTTTCCTTTCACTTAACGCAGTAATGAACATGTTCATAGATAGGAAGAAGCACATGCACCGACATAATACAGGCTGGACTGGATATCTATTATATCGTTAGATTGATTTTTTTCACAGCTCATCTAACATAGAGGTTTGTACTCTCTCATGCAAAACCAAATCACGAAACATCTCTTCACATTCCAACAAATCGGTTCTAACAAATGGGTAAATAATAGTATATCTCTCAAGTTTTCCCCAAAAACTTTCACATTTTATTCTCAAAAACTTTTCACATTTTAAAAAAATATTCAATCATTTATAAAATTTTTAAGATATAAAAATTACAGATAAAATTATAAAGAAAAATATATACAAATAAATTTAATAAATTTATAACAAATAATTTTATATAAATAAATATAAAAATTTATCTGATATGATTCGAAAAAACCCTTCTGTGTGCTCTAGGATTGTTGTGTTTTGATGGTTTTTTATGTAAGAATTTGTGTTTGTATGTATGATATTTCTTGGTTATTTTTTTTTTGCATAAATTCTCTACAGTAACAAATAGCATGATTACAATAGTACTATTAATAGCGAGTTATTCTTGAGGTTCATCTAAATTCCTTTTAAAAATGGCCACAAAAGTTTTGATACACTAATTCATTTTCAATACTTAATTAGATATTTCATCTGTCTTCCTAAAAAAAAAACAAATAAAAACTCACCATTAGTATAACATTTATTAGCTTTTTAAACATTCTCCAAAATTTTATGAATTAGAAGGAATTAACTCTAAAAAACAAATAAAGGCAATACATTTAAATAAAAGAAATAATAAAACGTTTCAGATTATATATCTACTCATTTATGGGGCTATTGAATGAGCTGGAGATCAATTAATTCCAACCCTCCATTTTAATAAAAGAATTCCATCATTAAATGCTAATGGGCCGATTCTTCATAGGCTCAAGCCCAATTAAATGTTATCCTTTCCAGAATATTCTGGAGGTTGGGGAAGTGCTATTTTTTTATTTTACAAATAATAAAAAAATGGCCAGTTCGGACGATTTTCCTTACTTATGAAATTGCTAGTGTCCCGACGTAAGTCGGGGACAGGACACACCATAGTTGTAAAATCCGAACTGGTCCGTCCGGGTTGATCCGGAAATCGTCGACTAGCGTAAACCGATCCGAATTTATAATAAAACCGTTTATGTAACGATCCGTTCTGATTCGTTTCGATCCGGTCAACCCGCTCGTCCGAATCGAACCGGATTAAATTAAATTTTAAAAAATTTAAATTTGTGATATATTGATGTAAAAATAATTATTAGTAATTTTATATTGAAAAATAATATGTAGCTTATATTTTATAATCGGATATGATAATTAAAAAAAATAAGTTTGTTATATTTTATTTGTAAATATTTATTATTAGTAATTTTTAAATTTTTATATTACTAATTTTGTTAAATTATAAGAAAAATAACAAAATTATTTTAAAACAAAGAATTTATTTTGAAATTTATATTTAAAATATTTTTTTGTTTTTCTTTATCTTTTTTGTTAGTTTATTTTTTTTATGCCTTCTAACAAAGAAAAAATTTATTATTTTTTCTTTTGAAATAATAAGCGTTCGTACTACCGTCAACGCTTTAGTATTTTGACATGATAATTCAACCCATTGACCCGACGGGTCAACTCGAATCAACCCGTGATCCGTTGATCCGAATAATTTTTCAGTTCAATGTCCGGTCCGATTTTTACAACTATGAAACACACTGAATCTTCTTTAGTGTTAATATATTTTGATGTAGAAATTTTTTATATTTTATCCAATTTGTATAATATTATTGACGATTTATAAGAAAACATAAAATTGAAATAAAAATGAAGTCGAAAAGTATTCCTAAACATATTCTTCAATATTATTATATTTGGATGAGATAAAATAGAAATTGGACATGAAGTTAACTAGTTTATCTCGTTAATCTTGTTTGACAAATTTAATTAAGATGAATGAAAATTTAAACTATTTTGTATTTTAATCTTTGTAGGATGAAATACTTACACTCCAGCGAAATAAAATAATTTTCAAATTTTACTTTCTTTACTATTCTTTTCTATTTTGAAATATTTTTCAAAAATTTTAAAAATTAGCATATATTGAATTTTGTTATAAGAATTTATAAGTTATATACTAAGTTTACTTTTAATTATTTTATTATATATTTACTATATAATCACTTTTTCTATTAAATAAGTAATTTATTTTTTAAAATTACATTATATTAGTTTAAAATTATATTAATCAAAATTGATCTAAATTTTATTAATAAAACTTTTAAAAGTAATTTATATTAATAAAAGATATGGTTAATATAACTCAAAAATCATATTTGAGTTTCATTACTAATTGAATTTATCTTCTATCCAAATTCTAAACAGGGTTAAATCTTTAATATTACTAATATATCTAAATAGGTAAAATTAAATGATTATTTTTCACTAATTTTAGTTTTTATTTTTACTTTCACTTTCGTCTTGCATTTTAGTTTCCTGTTGAGATTTAAGTGTGTTCTTCACTCTTTTTTTTAATAAATTAGTTTTATTTTAGTTTAATTACATAAAAGAATATCAGAATTATTTTTATAAGATTTACTTTTGATAGCATTAATTATTATAACTCATTTCTTGATAATATATATTTTTGATATTTACTTCCGCGTCGTAGGCCGATAAGTTATTAATGAACAATTTCGTCTTACGGTCAAACTTTGACTGCTAAACTTTTCTATGAAAGTCCCTGGAATGTTTAAGAAGACGAAATTTTTGTCTCTTAGAAGCTTCGCTGGAAAATAGAAAGGGGTTAAAGAGGAATTTAAACGTTAGGTAAAGGTGCTAAAAGTTAAAAAAAGTACAAAGGGTATTGTGGTCATTTAGAAAATTTGACAGCGGGGTTTATCAGTGTGGTGTTTTCTCCTGCACAAACTCGTGAACTCAGTCTCCCTCATTTTTATTATTTTTTGTTATTTGTGATCAATTATTTGTTTATGAGATTTCTTTTTTCCGGTGTTCTTGATTGTTGTGTTGGAGGCGAGAAGGTTATCGAGGGATTGTGGTTAGATATTCCTGATTGTTTCAAGCGAGATCTGTGAAAGAGTTGGAGTGTGTGTTGATCAGTGTTCGAGTTACGGCGAATGAACTTGGAAATTTGGGTTTTTGGTAGCTGAGATTTCTTGAAAATCGATTAAATTTCGATTTTTCGGTTTTGTTGGATTCATTTTGGTCTTGGTTTTGTTGAAGAAATACCAGCATTGGTGGAGGATTTACTGAAGAAGAGAAATCTTTTCTTCTGAAGACTCTGTGGTTGAAAAGGTCTATTTTTGCTTGGAATGATTGTTGTTTCGGGTTCAATGCTGCTTAGTTCCTTTTATTCATGCTGAAGGTGGCGAGAGATTTCTGCCACTGAAACCATTTTTAGGGATTTGAGCCCTAAATCTTCGGTAGAAAAGCGACTTTGGAATCGATTTATTTTTTGGGGGGTTGCATGTTTCAATGAATTCGTCAATCCGCTGCTTCTTTCTGCTCCTTGCATTACTGGGAACTCTCTCGACTCACCAGTACAAGGCGCAAAATTCATCTACTAGTTCAGCAAGGGCATTGGATTCTCTGCTACAAGATTACGCTTTCCAGGCTTTTGATGGCCGGCCTCGGACAGGGAGAATCTATGATGGGACAGTGCCCGATAACCTCACCGGCATTGCCGTTTCAGTAGTGAGATTGCGGAGTGGAAGCCTTAAAGGTAGAGGGGTTAAGAGTTACAAGGAGTTCAGCATTCCGGTAGGCGTTGTTGTGCAGCCGTATGTCCGGCGAGTAGCTTTAGTCTATCAGAATCTTGGCAATTGGTCTTCATTTTATTATTCCGTACCTGGATTCACCTACCTTGCTCCTGTTCTTGGCCTTCTTGTCTACAATGCTTCAAATTTGTCAGCTACCCAGTTGCCAGAGCTCACTTTTGTGGCCTCAGGGTCGCCCATATCAATCAATTTTGGTACTCTTAACCGTTCACCGCTTAGCGGATCTACTCCTCAGTGTCTATTGATCAATCTTGATGGGTCACAGGAGTTTGGGGATTTGGGTCCAGGCAATGTATGTTCAACATTCCGGCAGGGGCATTTCTCCATTGTGGTGAATTCAACAGGGCTTGCTCCTTCACCAGCTCCAAGTGCTGGCCCAGGGCCAGGGCCAGGACCAAGTAGCATGAAGAAGCATCATAAGAGTTCGAAAGTATGGAAGATTGTGGTTGGTGTGGTAGCTGGTTTGCTGGGGTTAATTTTACTGGCATTGCTTGCGATATGCTGTAGTAGATATCAGCGCACAAAGAAGTTGGAGAAGATGGAACAACAGGCTGAAGTTGGCGAGGCATTAGGGACGTCTCGAGTAGGGGATACGCAAGCACCTGTGGCAACAGGGACACGCACACAACCGGTTCTTGAGAATGAGTATGCTGCTTAGTTTAGCTATGTAAGGAGGAGTTCATTTCTGCTGTTTTTTTGTGAGGAAGAAGGGATGGGGGAGCCCATCTCAACTGTTTCATAGTGTACAGAAGCAAATAGACAGCCCATGCTACCAATCTTCTGCTTGGAATTTTTTGGGGGAAAATATGTGAATTTCGTTGGAATCTGGTGCAGCATTTGATTCAGTAACAGATCACATATTCTTTTGGTGAGAAGTTCCTCATTCCATTACAATGTTGCTCTTCTGATTGTTGCATCTTATGTTCATGCGATGGGGAGTGGCTTCTTGCTATGGTCTTGTCTTGAAATATATTGATTATTTTGTTCAGTTGCTGTATTCATATGGATCTTGCAAATAAAAGTGACATATCGTTCATTTATCTTTTAAATTCTTGCTATTATCATGTCTTTGGGTTCTAACTTCTCAGACTTGTTTGGAATGCAGATTGATTTGTTTTTATATGCATGCTTGGCATCATATCTTTACTCATTAATCATGGCAGCTGAGAGCCCTGCTGTGTAGTGTACCCATAGTCGATATGTCATAAGCAGGATGCCACCTATCCAATGAAGCAATCATGCATTCTTAACTTGCATTAGCTTCATATTGTCGTTAGCCTACACTTTGTCTATGCTCTTTATACCAGCATCATGTACATAATAAACAGATGCTAACTGTTGTTTTCATGTAGAAAGGTAGTGATTTTCACTCTTACCTCTGTATCTGTAGTTCTTTATAGTGTAGAGAAATCTGTATATGGTAGTACATTTAAGGCATGTGTGCTTGTGGTCCTATTTGACTTCAGAAACTGCTAAGCACCAGAAGTAACTAGAGAAGTAAATTCAGAAGCAGATGGACAAGACCTCATCTACCAAAAGAGAGTTATTATTACAACTTTGAAGGTAACATTTAATATTACTATTCTTGGCGCAATACTTATCTTTTTATTTTCTGCTGATGGCACAAAGTAATGTAAGCATTCCATCTGCAACTTTTGAAGTATAATGCAAACACATGTTTTACATTACTCTGGTGCTTCATGTGTTGATATTTTGTGTACTTTACCTTCGGATGTCTATGAAATTTGGATTGATACTTTCCTTTTGAATGGCCCTTTAAACACATGCAGGCTTTTCGAGACAAAAGCTTGAATCACGCAAGTTTTCAATGTCAATTTCTAGGAAAACATTGTGTTGGTAAACCAATAATCTCTCATCATTTTTTATAGCTTAGAAGTTTGTGTATAAAGGATTCATAATAACCGTTAGGCTAATAAAGCCAGATGCTGAACAACTAACTCAAAGCCACAAAGCTCAGGGAATCTATGTTCCGCTTCTAATTGTTCAATTATCAATCTGGTGTATGACTGGGAATTATTAAGTTTAATAATTCTTTAAGAAGAAAAAAAGAAGTTGGTAGGATTCCTAAGTATTTTCATATATATTGTTTCTTGCTTATGGATCAGTGATTAGCTAAAGCTGCTACAATTTAGTAAGGATTTTTATTAGAATGAATGTTGCTTTCAGTAAAATTAAAGATTGTTGTAAGGAATTAGCATAACTTTTCTGCTTAGTACTTGCTAGCTGGACTCCTGCTTTTCATGAAAAAAAAAGAGCACAGTTGTTTTCAAAACTAGTTGCTTTCAAACACAGTTGTTAAGAACTACATATATATATTTAATAAAGTTTAATGCTTTGTTAGTAAAATTTTAATTTAGTATGACAGATTAAGTTGTATCTATAACTTAAAAGCGTTCATGTTCAACATATGTGTGAGATTGAACTCGAGTTCATTCCTTTGAATAGAAAGAGAATAATGGTGTGACAACGCAGAACATTTTATTTTTCGTGAAGTCGGTCTTTCTAATTGTGGTACAATTAGGAAAGTAAAATTGAAAGTTAGTTATGTCATTTTTCTTAAAAGAATATGACAAATATATGAAAAGCAATATATGAGAACAACATAAAGAATGTTCAATTTCAGAAAGCCAATAAAAAATAAACATTGAAAATGGCCCTTTGGAATCATTTGAAATAATACTATAAATCTAAAACAAATCTTAATAATTAAATAAACTAAGCACACTTGCTACACACACAATCACCTGCAATCTGTCAACCAAAAAAAATTTTAGATATTTTTTCATTATTGTTTCTAGAAAAAGGGCACTTACTGGCTTTTTCGCGAGACTAGTGATTAAAGTGTCTTTATCATTGACGTAGTTCTATTTTCATACATCTAATACTTGTATTATAATAAACATCACTAATACAACTTGAATTCAATTAAGATATTGCTATTGATATTTATTTAGTTTCCAGCGTGCAAACCACTATAAAACTTGCGGACAAAGAATATGATTAGATTGTTGTTACATATTCTAAACTCTAGAATTCAGTTCCTACATCAATTTAAGAAGAAAAGAAAATTAAAATCGAGCATAGATATTTTATAAAAAGTCCTACTCTGTTCAGTTGGCAGAAAGAACCTCACCACAAGTTAGAACCATTCCTTCGCTCAAATTGAATTTGGCTGGACTAAACTAATAAGTAGAAACTCTTCTTCGATATACATCGTAGTGGAATTTGGTTGGAACCATTCCAGTGCATCCGTTACACATTGTCTAGACAAAGTATTCATTCAACTTTAAAATTGAATCTGGCTATCCCAAATTAAACCTTTTTATCCTAACCGTCAAGTCATTTCCATTTTCTAAACAGTAGTTAAGCATCATCTAGTCCTGCTCACCTAAATAAGTTTGTTTACCCTAAACTTAAAACTTGTTTACCCTAAAATTGAACCAGCACATCATAAAAGAGCTACTATACATGCAGGTATCACCTTGAGGCTTGAGTTCTCCATGATTAAATAGCTTGAGATCAACTCATAAATGTCTATAGGATAAACTACATGCTTTGCGTTTTGAATTACCTACATGAATTACAATAATTGAAAGAGCATACGCCTCAAGATGATGTAAAAGGAACATGTATTTTCAACAAACTGTTACGAGAGAACGAACATAGCTAGCAATGAACAATGACAGATGTCTACCGCCTCTCCGTCAACATGCTGGCAGAATTCAGAATCGGAAGACGAATTTCAAAGTGTCCCAGAAATACATAAAATGTGTCCGTCTGGTTTAAAGACAGCAATATTATTTCCTGCAAAATCGACCGCAGGAAGCACATACCTGCTTCAAGAAAACACAGATAAATGTTATTTGAATTGATGGACATTATTCAAGAAGAATCATGTCTATAGCCAAAGCGTACATAGGTCAAATAAAGGACCAAAGATGCACAACTACAAGAACAATATATGTAGTAGTGTGTACCACAGTAACAAGTCAAATGTTTCTGCAAGAAATGCCAGTATATGAGCATAAGATCCTGTCTCAAATTAATAGGATGGCATCGCGTGCAAAGTGCTTTTGTAAGGAACATATCCAAAGATGTGTTTAAGAAACCAATAATAACACTCAATACTTGTCAATGATCAGCAAAGAAGAAACTCAATTAAAACTATCATTCCATATCACATAAAAGAATCTTGGATATGAACCTTCTAACTTGTACTCTATTTCAAGAAAATTTTCAATTGCAGTGACTCATGCTAGCACATAGTACGATTACAAAGAGTATTAATTGCCTATAACAATGTAACCATACTTGAGGTTATCCAAAAAGAACAATTTCCATCAATGACATCCTAGACTACTACTAAAAGTGTTTCATAGGCAAAGCAGCTCCTACGCAAGTATTTGTTTATGCAAGCAGACAATAGTATTTACTGCTCTTTCGTTGCAATCCTATAATCTAATGCAGACAGGGCAACAGCTCAACCTGGTCAAAGACTTAAAATGAACTGATATACATTCATTTTCTCCAGTTAGAGCATTATTAATCAATTTTTTAGCAACCATGAATATTAAAAGAATCAGTAAAGGATCACCATAAGGAAACTAGATGGAATTAAGAACTGAACCAAACTAAGTTTGGGTCAACTAAGGTGCTAGAGTTATATTAATGTCTAACCTATTCAACAGTTGCTAGACGGGCCTGAAAACGAAATAGTAACATAAATCTATTTCAACCACGAAATGCAATCTTTGTTGAAGGAATCAACGAGAGAACTTCAGTAAACATCCTTCAAGTGAATTTCATAGGCACTATATTTTTTATGCGTGCCCTAAACTGAAAACAAAATCTTTTTCAAAAGAGTGCAGTCACAATAACAATTTGGCCTTATCCCACAAGGTGAGGTTGGCTAAAAGGCTATATTGCCAAAAGGGGTTTGACATAGAGATGTTGAAGTTGTTCGTAACATTTAGTATTAAAGGGATGACACCACTCATTGTCCTGTAGCTCATTAGAGCTGTTTCACCATCCCCGTATTTTGATGAAATGCCAGAGTTTACTGAAGATGAATGTGACAGCCATAAAGCACCATTGTCTTCTTAATTATGGTCGTTTCAGCACAATTCCAACCTTTGAGACACGATGTTGGCAATCCAACATACGTGAAAATACCACTGGCAACAGATAGAGTTACTACAATTTTACGCAAGTAATAAACTAGACTTAATTACTCAAATGAAGAAAATCAAAGAAAACTTAATTCATTTCTTCCGTAGTTCAAAATAACGAAATTACAGTATATTTATAGAGTCTAAGAAGTTCTGATATTCCACCCATTAGTACATCCGACAACAATCTACTAGCTATAAATCAAATACTGAATACATTGATATTCTCATAACTACAAATCATATACTAAACTACATCTTTATTCTTACATAGGCTATAGATTATGAGGCTTGCAAACTATACATCAAAACCAAAGCCCTAACTTTAGGCTGATCCCAATACATAATTTGTCCTCTATAAAATCCTACAAGAACATGCGAACTTTATTGGTCATACAATGTTAGTGGACTTCTAAAGGTAAACAAAGTACCGCTGCCAACATTTCTTCCAAAGGCAACATGGACCGCATAAAGCAGCGTCATATGCCATCAACATATGGTGACAAAATGCATTACATATTAAGATGTCTAAAGCCTATGCACTAGTTACAATGCATAATAGTTAGTGGATCGTTGCTTGTACTTTTGCGGTAAGATGAAGGCTTTTATATTGGAATTGTTCATATTGATGTACTAAAAAGGGGCACAAAAGGTAGGTACATATACTAATTTTGCAAGAAGTAGCATCGCACTGGAAGTAATGTTATACAACTTTTTGGTTTTAGTTATTTCAGTTCTTACCTTTCCAGAAGTATCTAGTTGATTAGGGTCAACAACGACAACCAGTTTTTAATTTTTTATCTCACTAGGTTAGATTGGCTACATGAATTCTTTGTTGAGAAAGCGCTTTACTAGGAGTAATATTCTTGATCAAGCCAATAAAAGATAAATTATTCTTAATAGTGTTTAACCAAGTATTCTTACCACTCTCTACCTCTTTTGACTAAGAGGGCTTTACTTTTTCAAACCGAGGCATTTTTAGGTCTTCACCTTACATGATCAAAACACCTTAAACGAGCCTCCCTCAGTTTGCAATTGGATAAGGGAATACAGAATATTTTAATATATATGCCCTTATCACATGCATCTATGTCATAACACTAACTAATAATCAATGTAGCATCCTACATGCCTAATTTGAGAACATAGGTGTACTGGATTCGTTATGCACTGTTGTGCATCATAACTAACATAATTAAAACTAACTTCCTATTCTAAATAGAACAAAATAGAAGTTAATAAGTTCCAATGTCTTGTTTTAAGAACAAGATAGATCGAGAATTGGCTATAAAAGTTAATAACCATTTGTCATAAGAGGAAGATTACTGGTTTTCAATTGATTTAGTTCCAAGGAAGATAATTTTACATATGCCTCAAATATCCTATTATTGCTACTACATATAACTCTAGTCAACTCCAATTGCAAATCAGGTTTACTAGAAGCAAGTCTAATGACATAGGTTTTGTAAAATTACTCTGATAGCTTGTGTTAGTACCATAGCACTTTATAACTTAGCAACCAAGAGAAAGGAAATCTAGAGTGAGACCAATTGAAAGCAAAATGAGGAGAGCTCACTCGAGATGTTTTAGCCATGTAAAACGGAAACCTTCAAATGCACTTGTTCATAAATTTGAAATGATAAATATTCTTCTTAGGGAGCGTTTGGGAGTGCTTTTGAAATGAAGCTTTTCTAAGATGGAAGGTATTTTTGTCCTTTTTGAAAAACGAGGTTTACTTTTTTTACTTCAAAAGAATAACAAAAATAAGCAATAAAAAGATCTTACTACGTAGAATTTTTCTATACTTTCTAAATTTTTAAATAAACTCTCTAAATACTTATAAAAAGTGTATTGAAAAACGTGAATTAAAAAATTGCTTTCTGGGAAAGCAAATTGGTTTCAAGATGAAGCTCATAGATGGGAGTCATTAGAGTTCTTTGATATGTTATTTATGATAGAATTGTGTTTTTTTGTTATGTACAGTAAACCATCTTTTTTTAAAAGAATTCTGCAAGTCCCTTTACAGAGGCATAGGCATTCATTCCTTGTTGGATGATTGTACCGTATGCCAGAGAAAGAGGTGCTAAAACCAACGTTGTTAGCTAGTAATGTTTTATATAGTTGCCTTTTACAAATCGCCAAGGGCTCTATAGAGCTATGTTGGTGTTGCAAGATGCAGAGTTTGGTAGTATCTGATAGCACAAAATGGTTCTTGTTCCATGTATAAGTATATGAAATCAATAAATACCAAGTATGTAGTCCACTTGTGTTTCAATTTTTGGAGTCATCTTATCTATAAAGTGTAGGGTCTGCAAATTGGGTGGAACCATTCTATCTTGTTGTGTTACTATGTCAGAAAAAGTAGATTTTAAATGCATCTGTCTACCTAACAGTAGCATCTGGCATATGATATCTTTTCTAAGCTTTAATTGTATTCTTTTCGTTTCAAAATCTGAAAGCAAAGGATACATGCTAGTTTCAGACACAATTCGTGAAAGTGCGATTAGACAACTTCTAGTCAAGTGAAACTACTGCGAAGTTCTTAGCTTCATAGTATAAACTGTCAGCAATTCCTGCTCTTACACTTCTTTCTTTTAAAGTTGAACTAAGTCTTCAGTTAGTAAATTAATAACTAACAATGTTCTTCTCCTTACTATTTATTGGTCGCAGGGACACCCTTCATGGGAAGTAAAGGGTGATCATCTCTTCTTCCAGAAAGCATAGGAATCCAGTCATGTAAAGAGATTCCATTGTTGCAGTGGTCAACTAGACCCTCAGCTACGCGAGAGAACTAAAGAGGATCATCTGAGTGAACTTTGTTTTAACTTGTTGTACTAGGACACACAACAACAAAGTGATTATGGTCATAATTCTGCGAATGTTTTACAAATTGGAAAAATATTGTTAGAATTCTATAATGTATAGTGAAGTTTATGAATTGCTTGATATATAGTTTTTTCATAACCTAGCCTGTGCTTTGTGGGTTTGCTGATAGTTATTCTAATTCTCAATTTTGTTTTTGTTTGAAGCAATGTTTACTTTCATATTCCTTAAAGAGATTTTCTAGATTGGCTAGTTTTTGCTGTTAGTGCTGGATTGCTTTGGTTTTGTATTTGTTCTTTGTTTTCAACTCTTCTTTTGAGAATACTCTTAGATGCTTCAAAATATGCTTCTATGTGATATGAAGCACTAGTTAAAAATACGAAGCAATATCTACAGCTAGCGAGTTCAACCCAAAGAGTAAGATATTAATCAGACTGATACAAATTGGTTAGGGCAGTGATGTTAGTGCTGATGAAATATCTAGACAATGATTGTATGACTATTATGATTATATTTGTCCTATGTATGTATATTGAAATTCCTAAATGTAGGGTTGTATTACTTTTTAGTTGAAAGTTTGTTTGAAATTGTTAATGAACAACTGTATTACTTTTCATTCTTCACAAATTATTAATTTATTAATTATTCATTATATATAAACAATAATATATTTATACATTTAAAAAATTAATTATTATAAATTAATTATAAATGTATAATAATTATATATCTATTACTAAATTTATAAATACTAATATTAAAAAATATTAATAATTTTATTATGTTAAAAAAGTATGAAATTCAAAGAAAATTAAATAATATGTGCGAGAGGATTCAGAAATATAACATATTTATGATTATATACCAAAAGATATCTTAGTCATTATGTATCTCATTCACTTTGTAAACACAAATTTAGCCAAACATATCTTCAGCTTTAGACCCCATAAAGCTATGTACAATAAAATTTGTGCAAACATAATTCAACTTAAAGCCGCCTTTTCAGTGAAAGGCCCATAGCCGCTTTCAGCTCAAAAGCACACAAATAGTAACTTTTAGGTAAAAGCTACAAAACTTAAGTTTAGGCAAACGGTGTGAAAAGATTTATATGTCCCATCTAGTGGTGTAAATCTTATTTGAAGTTGAGTTGAGCGCGAGTAAACGAATCTTGAAAGTTTTTGGGAGCCAGTAGGAAGCCGCTATGATAGAATTAAATCTGGCGTCCACTAACTAGAAAGTAGAAGATAAGCTTCCATTGCATCTTTAGGATAATCCTATAGAGATCAGAATCTTCTGCAGGTTTCCTATACCACATCCATCATCCTAGAGCAAAAATCCTTCCTAAGTGCTAAGTTTATATCTCCAACTCCAATTATCATCCTTATCCACTACAAATGCATCAATCTACTCTCATCTCACATTATCTGTAGACATAAATGAAGACTACTGTTATTTTTCTGCATGATGCACATCCTGCCATGTAAACCACAAAGCTAAATTATGTGCAGACTTCATATTTGATTAGCATCTCATCTGCCAATAAAATCCAGCAGGCACCCCGCACAATCCCAATTGCCCACAGTATCAAGCAACAGAAAGTTAACATCTTAACGGCCATATCATTTTAGTCAAACAAACGGAACCACAATCACCTAACTGAAGAATTATCAGCTAAAAAACATCAAACTATGACGAATAGAAAATCAAGCGATAACTCTATAAACCTCATAAACAAACCAACCTTAAATCACATAGAAATCTCATAAACATAAGAAATTCCCAGAAGTTATTTTTGAACACGGACCGATTAGTTCCCCGCAGCACTATACTGCTCAACGATCTTCTTATCTCTCCGCTCCATAGCCACATCCCACACATCGTTCCCAATATGCTTCGGCTGTGATCAAAAACTTCAATTCAACACAAATTACAAGAAATTCAAAAAAAATTCAGAAAATTCGAGATTACCCTGCCGTGAGCGGCTTTGTGGATGAAGTACTGAGCGTTGCCCATGACACAGAGCATCCCGGCGATGATTCCTAGCGGCAACATTGCTTCCAAAAAAATCCACTTCCCCATTTTTTCTTCACTCTTTCCCTTCGAAGAACGAAAAAATTGGGATCTCGAAGTTTTCTTTTTCTTTTATGTTTTTTGTCTGTGTTTCTGTTTGCTTGCTTGCTTCTGCTGCGGAAAACAAAAGTGTATAATTTTGGTGGGCTGGGCCATAAATAACTTAACTCATTCCATGAGCCGGCCTCGATCTTCGTTACTCGGCTTAGTCGGCTAATGCAATTAGTATTTATTTATTGATTAATTTTTTTTGAAATTTATGGAACAAAAAAACAAAAGAAGAAGAGATTCGATTCAACGGATTTCCGTTGGTTTTTGTGGGTCGCTGTTACTGAATTGTAATAGTCAGATGGCCCAGCTGGTAGTTTGGTGTCCCAAGACAGCACTGGGCCCTACAACAAAGCCCATTCCAGTGTGGACTCAACCCAACCACAATGAAGACATTTTTAAGCGCCGCTCAAGCAAATACAACATAAAGTTATAAACAACCACATCAAATATGCTCATTTCAGTTGTTGCTAAAATAATTGTTTGTCACGACCGTTCTGACAAATAATTGACGCGTGAGTAATGCCTTCTTAAAATATAACGCATTTTTCATAATATATAAAATAATAGATTTTTACATTGGACGAAACGATAAGACCAAAAAAAATCATAAAAGCATAAAATTTTTTGACAGCTCTTGTATGATTCTACAGTTGACAATAGTCATGATTGTGCAATTTGCAATTGCATCCAAATACGGCATAGATAAATGTTGCACTTGCCTGACAACATCGATCAAGCAAATCACCCGGAGCCTGATAGCTAGCTAGCCACCGGTATTCGTAGTAAATCCTGCTTTTCTTTTTTTTGTCGGTAAACAATTTGTTAGCCCGACTTCTTATATGTTATAAGAGTTTGTTAATTTGGAGAGCTGTGCTGGTATGCTACTGTCCACACCGCACGCAATGCGGCGCCAACTACAATGGGAATGAATGCAGCAGCAGAGAGGGTGTCAGCAAAGGGCACGAGTGCTGGCGGTGGCCCTAGTTGGTGCCTATTAAGAAGAACATATTTTAAATACACATGAATATATTTTACAAAATTAAATTTTTTTAAAATAAAAATAAAAATGATCATTAAAATATATGAAATAATATTTAGAATAAAATTTTAATAAAAATAAATTTCGGTTCAAAATTTAAAAAAATTAAGTGACAATTAAAATATATAAAATAATTGAAATTAAAATCTTAAAAAAATTTTTTTTTTTGATATATTTGAAACAAGTCTTATATTTGCCACAATAGAAAACGCACTTCCTCACTGGAACCAAGATGGGCACGGAGAAATGGCACCTACTTCCCCTGTCACTCTCTCTCTCTTTTTCGCTTAATTTGTCTCATTTCTCATTATGTATGCATCACCGAATACTACATAACTTATATTGATTGAATAATTAAATTAAGATTTCTCTTAACACGTATTTATTGTTGGTGTTGTTTATGTGGCATTTTTCGCTTGGCGAGAAAAAGAGATTTTATTGATGTAATGGAGTGTGGGATTGGGGAATGGAGAAGACAAACTGTCCAGCAACCCACAATAATTGCTACTCCAATCATAATCAAGCCAAGCATAATATTCTGATTTAGATCACTTAATGTACTTGATTTGTTGTTTTTTTAATAAAAGAAGTTGCTACAAGGGAGGTGTTGTTGTATTTGATGAAGCCGTAAATGTTATTCATTCAAATAGCTGAATGTTTTAAAAAAATATTGAGACGAATTACCTGGTGTATCAAATTTTATTTTCTTTTAGGAGAGGTTGTTTATTTACCTTTAGAATTAGCAATAGTTGTTAGCATCGAGGAATAACTAACTACCGAATCAATCATCTTATTTTTTTTTAGCCAACCGAACTGTTCAGTTTCAATTAGAACAACTTCACGTGCAAACACAGACCAATGCATGTTGGCATTCTTATTTTTTTAAGGAAAAAAGAACTGATTTTACTTTAGCTCGCATTGTTTTATTATATACGACAGATTCTAGCTACTCTAAACTAGTCCGAATTAGCAAATATATAACGCTCTAGGGATGCAGGCATCGGCGACCAATTGGCTTGTTACTTAGCAGAATGTAACTCCCAAAATAACTTTCTCAAAATAATAATAATAATAATAATAAATAATTTTTTATATTATAAATATATTTTAATCATATAAAACTGAATTTTTTAACTATATTTGAAGTTCAAATCCATTTTTTGTTTTAATTTAATTGTGAACTTGTTTCTAACTTATTTTTTAAAACTTAGTTCACCATTTAATTTCATAAAATTTATCTTTTATCAATTAAAACACACCTAAAGATGGATACCGACTCCCCCGCTAATATTTCGATTCGATAAGTACTGTTGTCATAAATGTTGACATCACTATTGACAATGTCTTTTTTTTTTTGAGTCTGTTGGTTGAATCTCACTTTCATTTTTATTTTATTTTATTTATTTTTTGAGAATTCTGGCATGTCATTGGTTATTGAGAGAGGTAGATGCGCGCATGTGTTATAGATTTCATCAAAACTTTAACTGAAGCGCGCGCGCGAGCGAGAGAGAGCAATAAAATGTTTGTGATGACAAAACAAAAAAAACCACCGCACTTGTGCGCGCGCGCGCTTTCTGTCTACTGTCCCCTCTGCCCTCTCGTCCAGTGCCACCAACGTGCTCGTAGCTGCCGCCATGCCCTTTTCCTAACCATCTCGCAGTGGAATCCTATGCTCTCTCTTGTTTTCAACTCCCATTACATTACATTGCATTCATCGATCACTAACTCCCAACAACAACATGATCAACTTTCATATACTGTCAACTTCTGATCGATCTTTATAATCTATCAGTAGCTTGCTAGCTACCTAGCTAGCTGCAGATTTTATTACGCTTGTAGATTTTTTTATTATTTGTTTCTTAACTTAAGAGAGTCAATTTTTCGATGCGTTGGATTCTTTGCAAATTTTTTGGGTGATGAGTCTGTCAAGTATCGTACCCTGCTTGCAGTGTGCAGCCTTTTTCTATTGTAAAACCTTCGACATTTCTAAGTTTGTGAAAAAGGCATTGCTTTTGCCTTTCACTGACCTCTATTTATATGATCTAGTACTGTTATTCTGTCTGCATACCTGCGGCGTTTTTATAGGAATTTAAGAAGTTTACAAAAAAGAAAAAGAAAAATTAACTTGTGATATAGTTTTTCAAGCATTTCGTGTTGAACAGTGTGTTAAAATTCTTGATCAATAGTACCAACTCATGACATAGAAATGATTCCTTACCTTCAATAGATTTTTTTTGTATTGCCATTCTTTTCATGGAAAAAAGAAGACCCAACTCATTTTATAGCTAGCTCTGCATGCTATTTAATTTGAATAATTAATAATTTCTTAACTATTTTCAAATCTTCGATTTTTTTATTCTGAACTTAATAATTGTGCACTACGGAAAGAAAAGAAAAGAAAATGAATGAATGAATCTTAAATCTAACCAGTTGTGTTCGGTCAAAGTATGAACAGAATAAGCATGGATCCCATCTCAATATCACAAGAAAGAAAAAGGCAAGTGAATGAATTGAATGAAGAGCAGACAGGAAAGATAACGGGTTTTGGTTTAATGGTTTCATTGTTTGATAGATGTACGTTTATATTGGGTTGGTTGTTGTTGTGTTGAATTGCCGTAGCCAACCTTTCATGTGTAACATTTAAAACCTTCTCAATATCAAAGCATGTTTTTGGCTCACCATCTTCTTTTGCATATCTATGTACCGCTTGAACCTCTACATAGAAAGGAATCTTGCAGTTTTTAGTTCTATATAGTTACACAAATAATTTAAAATTACTAGAGTATAAATCTTACCATGAAATGATAATAATAAATAAACTAATTTGTCACGTGAAATATGCAATTGCACCATTACATACAGGAGTATATCTTTGTTTTATTATTTATTTTAAAGAAATTGAGATAACTTCGCCTATGATAATATATCCAAAAATTAGATAAAAAAAAAGCTCGCAAAAAAGAGAAATACGACAAACTAAACCATTATTTTTGTTGCGCATTTGCTCTTTTTATCAGAATATTTTAGCCAAGTGTTTCGAGCAATGTAGTTGAACTTTATGGCGTATTGTGAAGTATTTACGCCATAAAAAAGACGGTATTTCACGCAACATCGAACGGTGAAGAATGCACCAGGTGTCAATCCAATGTTAACCAAAAAATAATACTCATTGAAGTCCATAAATTTAGAATCTTCAATTTATAATTTTGGAAAAAAATAATTTCCATATCATTTTCTTTTATAGGAAAACAAAATATCAAAAAATTGTTTTACCTTGTGCTAAGTCCTATTAGTTGCTTTCTTTCCCCGCTGTAAGCTGATGTTGACATGGCTGCAATCCTTCTTTTAAATATCAATGCTTGTACACCGTCCACAAGATTTTTGTTTTGTTTTTGCACCAAAATCAACTCTCTCTCAAAACATAAAAATAGAAGAAGGAACACTCCTTATGGTAAATATTTTCCACATACACATACCAAACCCCCTCTTGCATGCAGTAAAGTATTTTCCTAAAAGAAAAAAAATAATTCAAAGTGTCATAATTCATTCCATCTACTTCTGAAACCTTTTAAAGATATTTTTTTCATTATTAATATTTTATATATGAGTAAATATATGTATGGGGTTGCAGGTGTTGGCCATAAGCAAGGGAGGTGATTTTCCTCCTCTTCAAAACAACAACAGCAGCAACAGCACCTCTCTGTCTATCATCCGACCACCTTCTTTTCTTTGCCTACCTTCTTCTTCTCCATCTTCTTCTTCTTCTTCTTCTTCTGTCACTTGCCATATCTTTCTTTGTTTCCCTTTTCTTTTGGTTAAAGAATTAACTAGAAGAATCAAAGCTTTAGTTTTCTTTCCCCCTCTTCTTCACCATCATGTCAGGGTTATATTCTCAAAACTTTTCTCCTGCTAGAGCTCCCTCTCCACAAATAAGAAACACTCCTGAGATGGACAGGTAAAACGAAAAGAAAAAAAAAAAAGAAATAATTGAAGTATTTGATGAAAAACTTCTTTTTAATAATCTATTGAATGATCTAACTAGTTTGTGATTGGTGTTTATCTTTATTTGGTTATATAGTAATCTCTTTGATTTTCCTGTTCTTCTCATTTGTGATTTATGTATAGTCAGTACTTGGCAGAGCTGTTGGGAGAGCATCAAAAGCTTGGACCTTTCATGCAGGTCTTGCCTATATGCAACAGACTTCTAACTCAAGGTGAGATATCTTTTCAACATTTTTCTAGTAGATCTCTTACTTTTGTTATGATCTTTTCTGTAATCAGGATTTATTTCATCGATTAACATTGGAGAGGAGCATTTGGTTGAAGTTTTAAATATGAGACGATAACTATTTGATAAAGATCGATTCTCCGCTCCGATGATTTATTGGTATTGATTTGAGTATTCTACTTAAAGTTTGATATGGTTTTGTGTGCATGTCTTGATTTGCCAATCAGTTTGATTTGGCTATCGATCAATCAAGCAATTTTCGTCCTTTCGTGTACTGACGTTCAAGTTATTAACCTTGTAAACTAACTTGTTGTCACTAACTTCAAAGTCTTCACTTCATTCTTATTTTCATTGATGTCATTTGCTTTTGATATTCATTGTTGTTACCAAAGTTTCTATTTGAGTTTCGATGTTCTTGGCAAAACTTGGAAGTTTTTGCTGATGTATCTTTGAAGTACTGAGTGTAATTGAAGATGCTGCAGTACAACATGTGAGGAACTAACTGTTTGTTTTCTTCTCTGTTTCTAAGGTGCCAGAATGTCTTTTTTTTGTAGAAATTGGATCTTCATCAACTACTTATCTTGCATTGACATTACAAATTTGTCTCGGAAGATGGTGACTAAAAATGTTAATTTTGCTTGGTGATTTCACATATTCAATCCATGTAGGCAGGAGAGATCATATGTGAATATGCTTGTCACTAGGTATATTGCAAGTACATAGTATCCCTATAAACAGATGCTATACATACATTCCATTAGTTATGTACATGAGCATCAAGAGATTGGTGACTATTGCAAAGTATTAGGCTGAAATTCTTTCGAATATTGCAACAACTTGGTTACTGTAAATACGAAATTGGAAATGCTGGCAATGATATGTACCTTAATCATGTAAACTACCTTTTTGAGTACCATTTGCTTTTTTAAGATTCTGAAAGCTGTAACTATTTGATGTCAAGCGATCGTAATCATTGCCTTGTTGAATATATCAGCTTCTTCACAATTTATTTGTGGTGTCATCCTATTAACAGAAATTATGCGAGTCTCTGGCATGGTACCAAACCAAGGGCTTGGAGAATATGAAAGGTTGCAGCGCAGAAGTCCCAGTCCCATGGCATCTCCAAATCTTTCTGGATCAAGTATAAGCAGCTGGAGTGGCCTACAGCAGGAGGTAGATAATCGTTTGTTTTCAAATTTGCAAATTCCAGAAACATGCATGTAACCTTTCTTCTCCCAACCTGTAGTATCCTATCCCGCATATGCAAGAAGCAAAACTTGATATTGCTTTAGTCTCAAAATATACTGGAACAACTTTTACTGAAGATTGACTGTAAGATAACAACTTCTCAGTCAGTAACCATAATGATGCACTGAGTTTGTGTAGCAAAAATTCAGATGCAAAGGAGTTTAGAGATTGATGGTTGCCTCAGTTCATGATCATATGAGATGCTTCGGAACTTTGTATTGGGATAGATACAAAATTTCATGCATATTAGGAATTTGTTTGTTGTTTGTGCAGAGACTTACATTTCCACAAGGAATGGCAATGGACTGGCAAGGAGCACCAGCAAGCCCAAGTTCTTACTTTGTCAAGAAGATTCTCCGACTAGAAATTCCAGTTGACAGTTATCCTACTGTAAGAAGTTACCATAGGAAATTCTTATGCTAACACTGATTGCTCCATGTTATAACTTTTTTTCCTTCCACGAAACCAGTTCAATTTTGTCGGGCGCCTACTTGGCCCTAGAGGTAATTCTCTGAAACGAGTGGAAGCATCAACAGGTTGTCGTGTTTATATAAGAGGAAAAGGTTCAATTAAAGATCCTGGCAAGGTAATACAATGTATCTGTTTCTAATATCTGTCAGAATGAACTATGAATATGCTTCTTGTTGCTGTAGCAGCATGCATGTGTTCCTGATACTCAAGGATTTCCTGGTAAAAATGAGTTATTATTCTTGCTTCTGTGAACTACAGTTCTTGGCATTTACAGAATGAATTATAATGTAGTACAACGAGATTATGATTACAATAGGAAAGTTTCATGTTAAACTCAGCTCTTTCTTTGTTGAAGTCTGACTTCATTCTCATCTTGAAGGAGGAGAAATTGAGAGGAAGGCCGGGCTACGAGCACTTGAATGAATCGCTTCACATCTTGATTGAGGCTGAATTACCTGCTAACATTGTAGATATAAGACTGAGACAAGCACAAGAAATCCTTGAAGAACTGCTCAAACCGGTGGTATATATATATAAATGTCCTTCTTTACAAAATTATACTTGCAACGTATCTCCACTGCAAAACTTAACAAATTCATAGAAATTCAACCAACAACAATTCTATCTCTTTTAGAAAAAGTGATATGATCAATGGACTTGTATGCAGGATGAATCACAGGACTACTACAAGAGGCAACAGCTTCGAGAACTAGCCATACTTAACTCAACTTTAAGAGAAGAAAGTCCTCATCCCGTAGGTAGCGTCTCACCATTCAACAGTTCTGGAATGAAAAGAGCAAAGACCGGGCGGTAGACATGCATCATCATCTATGAATTATCTGGTCTTTCAAGAAGGTACTCTATGCGATAACATTGCTCTTTGAAGAAACAATATTGCTGGCTTCTTAATGATCAAAGATGAAGATACGAAGAATGAAAACATTGCAGTAGCCAGTGTGGAGGCTTGCAGTAAAGTTTTTATAGAAGCAAATTACACAGGCGAAGAAAAATCTGCACATATTGCCCCTATATGAACATATAGAACTAAGTTGACCTTTATAAGTTATATGTTGGTGTTATGCATGTGTTGTTGATGTTGTTAAGTAGAACATTCATTAAATTCTTTAATTTGTAGACTTGACTTTTAAACTAAATTTAAAGTATAATAGTAGTGTATGGATGATATGATGAGTTAAAAGATGAATTCACAAGTTGATTGCACTTGTTATTCCTCAATAAAAGAAATAAAATATATATAGGATACAAGTCCATCTAAATTAGAAAACTATCAAATTAGATTAAAACCCTAGCACTTATATGATATTTCAACACTCTCTGTTAAATTGTTGGATAAATATCACATATATCTAACTTGTCTAGAATTTTTAGAATATATGTTTCGAAACTATTTGGTGAGAATGTCAGCCAACTAATCTTCTGATAAGATTTTAGGTAACTTAAGAATTTTTTCATCCAACTTTCTTTTAATGAAAAGCTATCTATCTTAACATATTTTGTCAATCATATTAGACTGATTAGATGCAAAGCTCAGATCTTCTAGAAGAAATCTCAATAATAATGCTTTACAAAGTCCATGTGTTAAACTTTTAAAATTTAGCTTTTTCATTTGAGCGGGCTACAATGATTTGTTTTTGGTTTCTCTATTTAACGAAATTACCATTCACAAAGGTAAAATAACTTGAAATAGACCGCATCTCACCAATTGCTCCATTCCAATCAATATCAATATATACATTTATATTTTGATAATTCATACTTTTTGTGAACAAAATTTTCTATCCATGACAAACTTCAGATATCTCAAAATACGTATCACTGCATTCGTATGTTGCTATCAAGGATTATGTATAAATTGGCTGACAATACTCAATATAAAGATAAAATCAGATATTGTTTGCGCTAAATACATCAGCCTTTTTATAAGTTTCTGATAACTTTTCTTTATTAACTAATAGCTGATTCGTATCAATATGCAACTTCATATCTTGTTGTACTGGCATATCAATTGATTAAAATGCAGACATATGTCTCTTCTAAAAGATATAAAGTATATTTTTTTGAGACAGAAAGATTATTTTTTTATTGAACACTTCAATTCCAAAAAAGTATTTCAATGGACTAAAATATTTTCTTTCAATTTCTCTAAATAAGTAATCATATAATGTCTTTCTTTCTTCTAGATAATTCTCTATAACGATCATATCATCTACATATATAATGAGTTTGTTATACATTTTCTAAAAAATAAATGTGATTGCTCTGATTTTATCCAAATGCTTTAGTAGATTTTGTATATCTTCAAACTATACTCTTTGAAAATTACTTAAGTTCATATTGTGTTTTTTAATCTACACGCTTCTAATTGTGAATTTCTAATAACAATATAACCTGGTAAAAAATCCACATAGACTTATTTGGATAATTCACTATTAGAAAAATATTTTTTACATCAAATTATTGCAATGGCTAATCAAAATTTATAACTAAAGATAACAACACTCAAACTACGTTAATGTTTAGCTACGGGTGCAAAAATATTCGTATAGTCGGTTTCCTAGATTTGAGTGTACCATTTTGGCACTAATCTTTCTTTGAAGTGTCGACTATACCATTTACTTTATACTTCAATATATATCAGCATCCAATTGTTTTCTTTTCTGAAGGAAGATTAACGAGTTTTCAAATTTTATTTCTTTGTAAGAACTTCATTTTCTCATTCATACTTATTTTCATCTTAGATCAATTAAGACTTCCTTCAAAATATTAGGAAGATAAAATAGATAATTGATTTATAAATGACTGGTTTCATTCTCATAGCTAATGGTTACACACATAAAGATTCATGAGATATTTAACTTTACTAGAAACTTAGGTTTCATATGTGGTTTAAAAAATATCTCTACCATGACGATGTGGTGTTTTGTGATAGGTTCAAATACCAAATTAAGGACATCTTCATCAAACGATTGGTCAGATATATCAATTGATTGTGAAGCGAGGGAGTCGAAAGAAGGTGAAATTGGTGTCATACTTTCAGTTTATGAGTGTTCATTACCACTTCGATTCAAAACCATACAACTCAAGTTCTTATTAATTGGTTGAGATTGGGAGTTATCAGTGTTACTACTTTAAGTTGTTCATAGCTTGATTAGTAAATTCAAATAATACATCTTCTTTAAAAATATAAGACTCATAATTTGTGAAATAATGCATTAGAATTTGACACATCATTAATCTTATTTCTCTAAATTTTAATCTCAAAAGAAAAATACATTGTGTTTTTCATAAATATAATATGTACCGTGATAAATATACTGTGAGTTAGAGGATGATAACTCTAATGCTCTTTTTGATGTGCAACATATTCAAAAAATATGCATCTCAAAGCTCGGGGAGTCATACTTCCACTTACGATTATAAAGATATACAAATGCTACACAACCAAAACACAAGGAGTTAAGTTTAAAACTGTCGGCGCAATAGCTGATTCCAAAAGGAATTTAAATTGTCTTAAAATCTATAAAATTGGATGGTATCTGATTAATAAGATATGCCGTAGATACTAGTGCCTCTCAATAATAAGTTGACGACATATGTGTGAGGATGGCTTCATATTGAGTAGCGAAAATTTTTCAAAAAAATAAAGATGAACAAAACATTTTGTCTTAAAATTTTTTGTTTCCTTAGGATTAAGATAGAGCCCCTGCTTGATAGGGCTTATTTGGGCACAATAAGACCTATACACTAAAATAGAATATTTGGTAGCAGCAACTGATGCCGGCTTTATATCGACTTATCGAAAATTATTTATAAGTAAGGATTCGTTTGGCTAAACTTAAATGTTCAGCTTTTTTGACAAAAATTCTTTTTTGACTTAATTCAAAAAAAAGTAGCTATAAACGTTTTTAAAAAAAAAAAGAGTTGCGTATTTGGATAAATGTTGATAGTTTATGAGATGATGTATTATAAGAACAATACTCTAAACTCTTTTAATACTATCATAACTGTTATTTCTAATATGCATGTAAGTTTTCTTCATGATTAGGGGTGGCAATATAGGTTAGTGGGTCGGTTTCGGATCGACCCATTTAATAATCAGGTCAAATTCATTCAATCCTAACCCAACTCATAAATTTATACGAGTCAAAATTGTTAATCCTAACCCAACTTACTAATAATCGGGTCAAATTTGGATCGACCCATTTAATAAATAAAAATATTAATTATTAATTATATATTTTTAAGCTTTAGTGAAAAATTATAAGATCAGTTCGAATGAAAGTGCACGATATTTTTATTGATGAGATATAATTATGTCCGACAAAATATGCATTCTTTAATGTCTTCATCGATCCTTACAATATAAAAAAATATATTATTTTTTTAAAATATATGATAACAGCTGAAATTTATGATTATAAATACATATTCATAATTTCGATAAAAATTTTGATAAATATATTTATCTAACAAAATTTTCATAAAAATCTTTATACGAAATCTAAATTCGTCATTAAATACCTACATAGTAATACTTTCGATAATATTATAATTTTCATCTTATACTATTTTACTAAGGTATAAAAATAAGAATTAATTATAAATACAATATAATTTAATAGTTTATAAATAACTATTATCGATTATTTTTATTGCCAATATTTTATTATACGGTAAGAAAAAATCAAAAATTTTTCCTTCAAAAATTGACATTTCAGATTAACCTGGGTCGACCCATTTAATAACGGGTCAAATTCGTTCAATCCTAATTCAACATATATATTTATACGGGTCAAATTTTTCAACCCTAACTCTAACTAAACAGATCGATTTCGGATTGAATTTTCGGATCGGATCATATATTGACACTCCTATTCATGATGTTGTAATCCTACAAAACATATAACCAACAAGTTCTAAACAAACAATACTAACAGAGTCTCCAAAACAAAACTACTCTAACTTATAGAGATAAACATTAAACTCCAAGCACCAGCAATTTTGGTAACATTATTCTTCCAGAATGTAAATATTCAGGCCATTTTGTGAATGTTTTACCCCTTTCTTTTTTTTGGAGGGTCTGGTACTTCAAATGGTAGCTGAAGCTTATACCGTTATTGGTCGTATGGGCTCTGCTGATTCGTTGTAGTATTCGCGACAAGGCTATTTCTGAAACGGCGGTGATTCTAGAATATTAGTCCTTTCACTCTTGAGAAACTGTACGAGCTTGCGATAAAGGCGTTGCATTACCGCATTAGCGTTCAGCTTCCTCGGAGACGGTCTTAAGACGATACTCATCCAAATGAATGTATTAAGTGCCTGATTTCAAACATCATGAGAATCTGCTTTCCATGCAGTTTTAGGAAGTTGCAAGCAGAGTTCAGAGACAACTTTATTACTGACAGACAGCAGACATATGGGCTTAGATTTGAAGCGACTGTGTGCAGGAATCGAGACTATATACAAACACCCAATTTACACAGCAAAACTGAACTCAAATTGAAAAGTCAACCTCAGAGGACAAAGTTGAAAGCATAGAACAAGTAACAAAATATTCAAATTATAGTAATTCTACTTCCATAAATAACACAACGACAGATGGATGCACTAAAGAGAACATTGTCATAGCTACAAATTCCACAAAAACAACACAATGTACTACAAATAAAGAAACCTCAGAATCAAAATGGTCACAGATGAACCAATAGAGGCATGACTTAAGCAACTGTTTCTGGCAGGAAGGCTCTTCCAGGCTGACGATGTGAGAGTGGACCATGGCAGCCAAGAAGCTGCAAAAACCAAAATTCAGGTAATTAGAACAGAAACACAATCATGAATGAATATAACAAAGAAAATAAGCACATATCTACAACACTAGCTTAAATTATGTATTGAACAAAAAGCCACAAACTCCAGAAGGAAACTCATTTTTCATAAACATGCTAGACATAAACATTCAAATAACTTGCCAACTACACCAAAGACCACAAAAGGAACTATTTCCACAAGATTATTAACCATATATAACAATAAGAGAATAAAAGCATATTGACTAGCCTGTTAAATCTTAAAATTGTATGAAAAGTATGCAACACATTAGATAACTTGTTATAGGTAATTAACTTTTGAAATACAAAACTCAATAACCTTTGGAACCAGAAAAGTTGTTCCTCCAACAGCATAAATATGCTGCTAATATAAAATATA
Organism: Acanthochlamys bracteata; assembly: GCA_019914995.1. Lineage (NCBI taxonomy): Eukaryota > Viridiplantae > Streptophyta > Magnoliopsida > Pandanales > Velloziaceae > Acanthochlamys > Acanthochlamys bracteata. The sequence goes on along the minus strand of CM034140.1, from coordinate 3,623,975 downwards.
CAATCCAACAGTACACAAGTTTAAGCGAAAACATAGTAGGAACCATAGGAACATACCTTAGCATTAACACCATCTGGAGCAATTCTGTTCTCTTCCTTGTACTTGATGTAGTCAGTACGGCTGAATTTGGTAAAGCCCCTGAAGAATGATTTCATACATTCAGTAACAAATACATACAGTCTAGAGAGGTAAGACCTTGAAATTACAAATATATATAATACAACATCCATAAACTAACATTGCAGAAAAAAACTTCTAGTACATACCACTTGCGGCTAACAATGATCTTCTGACGGCCAGGGAACTTAAACTTAGCACGGCGAAGAGCTTCCTGAGCATGATTTCCATTGCTGTCTTTGCAACGAACAGACAGAAGAACCTGCCCAATAGCAACTCTGGCACATGTTCCTTGAGGCTTTCCAAAGGCACCCCTCATTCCAGTTTGGAGCCTATCAGCTCCAGCACATGAAAGCATCTTGTTGATACGAAGAACATGGAAAGGATGCACCCTAACTCTCAGATGGAAGGCATCCTTTCCTGCATACTTCGTCATGTATTTGTTGCAGGCAATACGAGCAGCCTCAAGAGCCTCACTTGAAACATTTTCCTTCTCCCAACTCACAAGGTGAACACAGAACGGGAACTCATCAACACCCTTCCTTTTCATACCAACATCGTAGATCCTGATTTTAGGATCAGGAACACCACGGCAGTAACGAGACTTCGGGTATGGCTTGTTCTTGATCTGACGATAACACCTAGCAGGTCCTGCATATGTGTGATCATAAGAACAGGACCCAGCAGTATGCAGAAAATAAACACTGACAATAGATATATGTCTATATAATTATTTCCTTGCATAATGATGTGAATGCAGGGGAATAGCCTTCAGTATTCTCACATAAGATGCATGGGAAAAAGACACGAGATGACTGCTGATTGTCAGTAAAAACCATAGCATCATACTGCCAAGTTTCATAGGAGTTTAATTTCAAACGAGCCAACTCAATTAGTGCTTGCAACAACTTCAATAAGTATACAACAGTAAGAAGGTATATCATTCATTATAAGTCTTGATCTGAGAGCATCAACAGCATATAAGACATGCAACATTAACCAACGTATTTGCCATCCTAACAGCATCCCAGAACTTCTCATGAAGTTCCACAGCTCAAAGTACGCTTAGAGAGTCTACATTTCTACAGCAAAACATCATATTTCGGATGTGATTATATATGTATCGCACCATCCTACAGAGAATAACTATATTAACTTTGTAATACAGCATTCGTATTACCACTATTCAACCTAACAATGCACATGACGAAGAACCCCAAATTGGAAAATATTAAACAGTGAGAACAATTCGGACCACATCTTTCTAAGCTTCGTAGTGGTACTACCTACATCCATGCATAATATATCAACTCCTAACTACCGCAGACTACACAATTGCTATAGTTATCACCAAAGACTTATCGAACCATTCCTCACTCACTTAACCAACAAATAACACAACATTCATAGCATTCGATGCTTGTCAACAAATCTATCTCGCACATTTGTTTCTAAAAATCTATCGACTAGAAATACAATCAGCACAAATAAAATCAATCAAAACCTGCACCGGATCGATGCAATGTCAACCCCGAATCAACAAAACCACCAAATAACAACAACATCAATTACCGATCTAAATCATCAGAGAAGAAGAATTTACTAGCAACCAATCAACAGATCAGAAAGAAAGAGAGTAGAATCGAGAGAGAGGACTGCTTACTTCTCCCCATGGCGTGTTTCGAACTTCTCTGCAGCGGCGGCGCGAATGAAAAAACGAAACCCTAGAATGAAGAGGTAAAAATAGAGAAGGCGTGTGTTTATATAGAGATAACCAGGACCCCTGTTGAATGCCTGGATAGTGGCCCACCATGGCCTACCCATAAGACTCTGAGCAAAACCCGGCCTATTGAATAGGAAATAAATAACCAGGTCGCATTTGCAAGCCCAATTCAAAGTTCAATTTTTAGCGGGCCTATGACATCTGTGCATGCGTTGTTAAAGTCTAAGGTTCTAGAAGATATTGAAGTAAAGATTTTATTCTAATGTTTGATGATTTGAAAATTTATTATACGCCAAATTTAGAACTTTGCACCTGACTTCATACTGATGAAAGTCTATCGTCATCTTGTTACGTTCGCATTGCTAGAGATGTCAAAAAGTAAAAGCTAGACGCAGAAGCAATTTTGGAAAAACCTATAATAATTCCCTCACGTCTAGGTTGCTGCTTTTAGGTTTATTTCAGCTAGCTATAAATCTCATAATAGATATGGTAAAAGCTATAAGCTCGTCTAATAAGAACGTTCAAACCATTAGTAAGGCGAAAAACGAGCCAACCATAGGTTTTCGGATGGAAAAGTAATTTATTTAAAAAATATATTTTTATTTTTTAAAAATAAATTTTATTATTTTATTTAATAAAAAATTTTATGATATAAAACTTTTTCATAATTTCTAAATTTTTAATAGACTATATTTAATATTATAAAAATTATTAAAAACGTACAAATTAAAATTAAATAAAAAAATAAAAAGCCAAACATTTGCAGCCAAAAGCTCCACTGAACTAAAATAATGTGCTTGGGGAAATTTACTTCAAAAGCTTTACTTTTCTTTTTCACATTATCTATATTCAAATGCTACAAGTTTTACAGAACATAATAATTAAAAACTCAAATTTGTTAAGTTTATAATTGCTACAACTTGGTAAGATACACTAGTTAAATATACAGATGGTGAACTAGATTTCCTAGTTAAATGCCCTGGTAAAAACAGGCACCGTATACACCAAGATACCTTCATGGAACGGCAGAAAAGATTTTACTAAAAAAGAACGCCTTCTATTTAGTTAGAGGTTCTCAATGAAATATATACTTATATACAACCGCATCATCTAGGTATAAGCTTAGAGTTACTGCTGTCAGAAGTAGAGATATTTGATGACATTGAGAAACTTCTGCTTCCTAAGGTTGATGATTGTTCAGAAGTAATCTTTGAATTCGTGACCATATATTCTAATGATGTGCTATCAGTTTCTGCCATGATATGCCAAATACTTTCTAGCTCTCTCACGACTTCTGACATAGAAGGCCTTGAATCAGGTTTCTCTTCACAGCACTTCAATGCCAGCGACATGAACTTCGCAATGCATTCAGAGGGGCAAGGACCCATACGGCTGTCTATGATGGACTTCACACCTGAACTATTAGCCGAGCTAACCTGGAAAGCAGAAGAAAATAACATATAATCCTATACATAGCGGAGATAAAGTGCAAGCCAGAAAGTGTGATAAACTATCAGATAGAAAGAAGCAATACCATTTAATCTTAGAAATCCGAACTACTAACACGAACCATGCTCCTCAGCAAATTAGCATCTTTGATTAGTTATAAATTTGATAATTATGTTCTCTCTAAAATTTTACAAAAGGTGAAACCTCCTAAATTGGTCCCTAGATATACAAGACCAGAATTTATGCATTACATACCTCTCTGACAATATTCTTTCCAAGTGAGATGGGCTTCATTCCTGTTAACAGCTCCAAGAATACGACTCCAAGGCTGTACACATCACTTTTGTCTGTCAGCTGGTGAGTTCGGAAATACTCTGGATCTAGGTACCCCTGAGAACAAAATGATCTGATAAGTTAATTTGATTTTAAGGAATGAATCAAAATTTGAATATGGGATCTTATGGCTCTCATCACCAAAGAAAACTCAAATTCCTGGATGAATGTGTATATGGCATAGAAGCTACAAAGGTGGAATCCCCTTTCTTTCTAGACTTTGGAATCACTATACGTTGTATAGTAAATGCATGACATAACGAGTAAAGACATATCATAATGAAGTAATCAATGTGAAGTGTGCTTTGTATCTTCTAATAGATTCATGCGGTGCCCTTATTGTGTGCTAAGCATAGGACCTCCCCAGAAATGCCTTTAGCCACCACCAAGTGCGCTTCAGAGTGCATAATGTATATTTGCTAAGAAATGTCATAACTCATAAGTGATTTCAGTGATATAATGTTGGTCCAGTTATGCTTCATTACCGGGGTGCCTTTAACAACGGTTGAAATGTAGTCAGGGACAGTTCCATCACAACTTGGGACAGGTGCAAGACGAGAGAGCCCAAAATCAGCAACTTTGGCACTAAACTTAGAGTCCAATAAAATATTGCTTGCTTTAATATCTCGGTGGAAAATTGGAGGATCTGCTTCAGTATGCAAGTAAAGGATGCCTCTTGCAGAACCTAGAGCAATCCGCAGCCTCATGGGAAAGTTCAATGATGATCCAGATTTGACTGTTACAATGAAACATTAATTAGGATGACTCCTATCTCAGTGAAACAAAGCAACAATTGTCCCTTGCCATTCATGAAACACAAAGTCTTGAAGGGACTAGACAAACATTCAAATGTAGGATTTGTTGTAGGGAAATAGCTTTCAGCATTGCATGTAAAGAAAGCATATGAAGGACGGTACCAGTTACATCAGGATATACCTTTTGATTTAATACTGATTGTCAATACAGTACCACGAGTGTAACTCCGCATTCTGATGTGGTAAAGAAATCATGTATCTCAAGCATCTTGAGGACAAAAAATTCCACTTAAATGAGAACTGTATATGTCTAGCAAAAATTGTTTCTATTTTCAGCCAAAGAAACCATGAGTCTAGTAAAACCAAAAACGAAACTTTAAGTTTACTCTAGCTTTAGCTTAGCTAGTTGATGTCTAACGTACCATGTTATACCTTCATCAAATATAGTATTCTATGCAAAGAAAAATTATAGTATGGTTTATGTAGAATTTAGTGCTGTCAACTAAAACATAGTATGGTTTATTACAGTAGTACAAAAAATGATAGTCAGAAAGCTTACAGGAAAGGTGATCACGCAAAGTTCCATTTGGCATGAACTCATATACCAACATCTGCAATACAAAAGCAAATAATCAGGCAAATTTATGCTCATTACTGAAAGCTACTATGTCATAAGTCACTGAATGTTTAATGGCAGCATGGGTGAATGGTCCAGTATAAAGACTACTTCTGAGCTTGAAATTTGATTATTAAGAACATACTTCTGCTGTGTGAGGAAAATATTCACGCAATTAATGATATGAACTTCTAGTTTCACAAAAAGTACTTTATTCATGTTACACAGAGTTTCAAGCTTACAACACCATGAATGAATACACATAATTAACTTCTCCAAGCTTAAGGGTAGCTTCATATACAAAGTAAGGAATTGAACTTGAACTTTAGACATTAAATCATTGCATGTTTAAACATGCAGTTATTTAGGTAAGCAAGAGAATGCCAGGACTAATAATCATTATTGAGATGAAAGTCAAGCTGTTATATATACTGGGGAAGAATATAGACAGATTTATATGAGAAGTATAGGAGTGAAGATGTTGCATGCAGAGTCAGGGCATTGGCGGTTATGATAAATGTTAAGATAATGAGAAATAGTGTCTGGTAGTATTTGTGATTGAGGAGATTAGGCGGACATGTGCAGTGGTGAGAGAAGATAATGAAGGTAGTCTGCATGGGATTGATTTAAAAGGTGGCCATAACAAGCTGGCTTATCATAATTTTCCATGACTATGTTCTCATCCACAAACTAAACTTGAACACAATGACTAGTAGGATTAAAGCTTATAAATCGTTCTGTAATAAATAAATGGAAAATTCTACATTTAAAAGATATACCTGCTCATCTTCATCATTGCAATACCCAACCAAAGTGACAAGGTTTTTATGATGCACCCTTGATAACAACTCAATCTCCGTAGTGAACTCCTTTGATCCTTGCAATGATGTTGCATGTGCACGTTTGATGGCTACTAGTGTTCCATCAGGCAGAACACCTTTATATACATCTCCGTAACCTCCTTGTCCAATTTTTGCTAAATCACTGAACTTGCTTGTGGCCAATGCCATTTCTTCAAATGTGAAACATTTTACACCATCAACTTTGATAAAGCTCTTTGACACTGCATCACAAAAAAGACGTTTTGTAGTATCTGCTTTGAAGTCTGAAGAAGAAAAGCAACATACAAAAATTTAAAAGTCCTACTTGTTTGTCATAGCACATCCTTTTACGTGGCCAAAAAAATTATGAAAACTCTAACAGATTTGAAAATTGACATTGGAAGGATCAAGAGAGAATGCATTTCTTGATTTTTATGTAATAGGTGGCATGTGTGATTCCCATTGGATTATACCAAAACCGAAAGAGAATTTTTATTTTGGCAGAAAAGAATCAAGCAACAAGCCAGTAGAATTCTTATCAAGTTGCAACATCAAAAACGGATGACGGTTTGGTACAACGACATTTTCAACAGCATATAGTGCTTCAAAAGAACACCTTAACTTAGAAACTCTTTCCTTTTTCTGGTCGATGTCTGCCAATAATCTTACACAGCCCGCTCTAGAATTTTCCTCTAAACATATATCAGCAAAAGCTATCAGCAAAGTGGTAAAACTTACTTGAGCGTCTTCTTGAAGCCATATTATATTTGCGGTTCCTTTTCATAAATACAGTTGTAATCAACACAGAAATAGCAGCTGCACCAGCAAAAACGCCAAAGACAATGCCCACCACCACATTTATCTTTAAGTGTGATGTTGAGGTAACAGGAATCACTGCAAATTAGAAGGGAGGAAAAAAAAAGAAAGAAATCACAACCGGGGAAAAAAACAGATGATTATCATCGTTCCTTAAGAAACAGCATAGAAATAATCTAGACATAGCCATTTTCACAGTCAGTGTAGCAACCCACTTCCTCGAGTAAACTCCTCAATGTAGATAATTTGGTTTTCCTACGAAATTCATTTAATGCTAATTTTGCATTTGTGAGAGGTTAGCTTCAACAGACTTATAACGTCCCCTCACAGATATTTTTTTTAAACTTTAGTTTAGTTAGGACTGCCATTATTCATGTCTGCTAGCCGGCAACGATTCCTAAATAAATTTATGACTCCATTTCACAAAATTCTGAATAATTTCTTTGCCCTAGCTGTGCTAAAGAATTTTTCTGTTTATATTTTTCTAGTACCTCGGCCAATCAACGAAATGTTTACAAAACTTTATGTTCAATTTAAAGTGGCATATTTTTCCCCTTTCTTCGATTTAAAATAGTTCATATCTACACAATTGGAAGCTCTACAAATCATGGATTAGCTGGACATAATAATGACATGCTTGCAAAATTAGTTCTGTTGTTAACTTCTACTCCAATCTATAATTAGTAAAAGTTTTCACAAGGACATTTCACTCCTATGCTTATAATGACAGGTATAAATAATGATTTGAAATGCAACTTCTGTAGCCTTCAGAACTTACTATTTGCATATGAACCCAGTGTAAAGTTGAGGAGCTCATATGGTCCAAAAGTTGGTGGAAGGGTAATATGCCAGCCAGTAAAAATTGCTCTGATCCTTAGAATCTCACTGGGGTTAAACAAGCTAACATTGTCTGGAAAGAACTTCAAATTCATCCTTAGCCTTGGGCCTTCTTCCCAGATAAATGAATCAATATATAATTGATAAATATTCAAATCAAGATGGGAAGTTAAAAAAGCCAGAAAATCTTCAAGGTAAGGACGAAAGTCGGTGATTCCAGGGCTCTTTAACCGAAGTCCAACACTAAATGGAACAGCACAGTAACAAGGAAGAGAAGAAAAGGGGTTATGTTCATAATCCAAATCTGTCGGGCATGATTGGCAATTTATATTGAAATTGAAGTTTGTTGAGCTTCCAGACAGTTGTGTCACATTTTGTGGCTGACAATAACGGGATATATTGGCATTGTTTCGAGTTTCGCAAACAGGATTTCCATACAACCTGAAACCAGTGGTAATTTAAAGAAATGAGGACCTGAAAGTATCCAAGTTTACATGAAGAAAATTTTTTAAAACATTGACATAGAAAGCTGATACAAAAATTGACAAAGTACTCAGGAATACTACCAATCTCTATAATATGCAAAAACTTTACACTTTATGACATTTAAGGACTTAATGGACACTGGCTGAAAAGAAAATAACTAAGGAGAATCATGTGTATGTTAATATAATGAATATGTCAATGCACATGTTTCTGCAAGCTCATGAACTCATTAATATGAAGGATTGCCCTGCAAGACATGGTGCTTGTACATTGATAAGCAAATGTTCAAGAGATCATTTATCAACTTGAGAAAAATAAAGCTTTGTAGCATAATGTACTAAAGAAAACAGAAACATACAAAACTGTCACATTTTCTGGAGGGTTAAGATCATCTGAAATCACAGATAGAGAGTTTTTCTGAAAATCCCTGAAAATAAGAAAAAAAGGAATCAGTTAAATTAATATCCATCAGCTAAAGAAAGACATACTTTATAGCAAACATACAGAATGAGGCTTTTGTTTCCATGGAAGTCCATATTCTTCCAGACGTCCAAGGGAACTGAACCAGTTAACAGATTGTTCCCAAGGGACCTGAAAAACAAATTTAAAACATAAAGTGTCTTCTTTAAAAAAAAGAAAAGACCTGTATCTAGAACAGATACATATATGCATGGTTTGATTGTTGAAGGAGTATGGTAAAAAGATAATCTAGTATCCTACAGGAGTGTTTGTCTAACAAGCACAAACTAATATATTGGACACAATTAAACCCGAACATCTCCAGCATGCAGTAAAAAAAGAGGATTTGAAATCATGAAACTATTACAGACCATTTAACACTTCCCAATCAAGGAGGGTATGTATGCTTACATTCTCTGCAGATTAGGAAGTCCAGAAATGTTGAAAGGAATAGATCCAGTGATATTATTATTTGATATGTCACTGCAGAAATTTCAGAATCAATTCGTGTAAATAATCAAATGAAAGATGAAAGATCACCATAATAGGCAGCAATTGACACATACATGGTGGTAATGAAACTTGAAAGCTGGTCTGATGGTATGTGTCCCTCCAATTGGTTCCAGCTCAAATCTCTGAAATGATTTTCAATTGTTAAATTGTCAGGTCATTGATAATCAAAATGCATATTGGACCTTCAGAAACACTACTAGTTCTGATTGCTAATTTAAAAAGCAAGTACCATAAACTCACATGTATTGAAGCTGAGGAATACTGCTTACATTAGGAAGACTCCCTTGCAAGCTACAATTTCTAAGACTCCTGCAAATCCCAAAGAACTACATGCCATGATGACTTGACTTCTTGGTTGATCAAAGTAGTATCAAAACTACTTTCGTGCATTGAAAGAAGTTTGTGTCGCATGAGAAGAAAAAAAAACACCGAGAGAAAATGCAATAACTTCTATTTACAGCATAATGTGAAAAAACACCTATGTCAGTGAAAATTCCTGAACCAATGCCATAATAGCTGGTTGATGAGTATGCTTTATCCAAGAGCTGCCAATTAAGAGTCAAACTGGAGTGTCTAATCAGGTAAGCAAAAAGCCTACTTAACCTCTTTATCTACACTGGCATAAAGAGGTCTTGGCATCAAAGAATTAGCCACATAGTTGTTCTTCTTCTCCTCACACGTTAGCTTATGCACATAAGTCACCCAGCATGACAAGGAAAACCTGTCCTGACCTTTAGCAAATAGAGAGTGCAAGTCGCAAAGCTTAGGGCAATCATGTTTTGACATTGAATGCCTACATTTGACATATTAGCAAGGATGCTTGCAAGAAGTTGGAGATACAATCCAGCTTAAAAAATACACTTTTGATCAAGTGTCACAATGACTTCAAGTGTGTGGCATCCATGGTATAATATGGTACAGTCTCCATATTCGCATTCATATTAGGACATTTTAGTAGTATTCTGGCATCTTCACTAATCCATGAACTAAGACAAGTTAAAGGGAGTAAGCTGATAAATGGCGTGTTTCAAATGCCCGAAATTGAATTTTGCAAAACTGAATTTCGTGAAAGTGGAGTTTGTGGAAGCAGAGTTCGGAGTGGCATTTTAAACAAGTGAAGTGAAGTTTGAAATTAAATTTTGATAGAAGTGGAGTTCGGTGTGAAAGTGAAGTTCGGAGTGCCATTGAAACACGTGAAGTAGCCGAAGTCAAAATTTGGAGGGAGGAAGTGGAGTTCGGTGTTTGAAACAAGCTCAAAATCACAGAAATTCTACGATATATAGATGAAATTTCAAGATCAGAACAGCATGTATACAGAATTCCACTATTCTCAAACAACATTCAAACTGATGCCCATACTTAAGTGCTTTAAGAAGTTTGGGAAGATGACATTGCCTTTCAAGTACGGAAATAATACACACTTCTAGAAAGAGTTATTGCAAAACAGATTTTTGTTGAAACATAACATGATCTTACAGTTTTGTCAGTGTTTTTATGTTGCCATAAGATGCTGGAATTGAACTGCCATTGAAGTTGTTGTTATCCAGTTGTCTGCACAAAATATTAACAGAAGTAAAGACACGAGTCACTAAATGTTAAACCAAGCAGGTTCAGTATCAGTATGCCAGAGAAGATTGGCAACAAAACTTGGACCATGCCATAAGCACATAAGTATGCAAATGGAAGCAATTCAAGGTGATATAGCACCAGTACTTTCACAAGCTATAAGAATAACTTATTTCCAGGGAAGACATGTAATTCTTGGTTGAATAACTCAGTCCCACATAAGAGCTAACGCAAAAGGACGTCTTTCCAAAAACTATGTAAGCAAGTATCTTCGTCTACTAACTCCCAAAGTTCCACTGAGAGCCCCCACAAAAGAACAGTGCAAGACCATATTCCAGTTTTAAAGCATTCTGATAACATGCTTGAGAAGCAAATCACCATCAGTTAGCTTTAGTTAATAAAAGTCACTATGCACTCTAAATAAGAAAGCAGTCCGATTAGAATAGCGGTACAAGTGGATGCATTCCCTAAACTTAGAAAAATTCAACAAATTATAAGAAGTATCATATCATTCTAATGAATCTAATGAGTGTCCCATTTTGACTAATAGCTTACTGGCACAAAAAATTGGTAAAGGTCATTCTGGGGAAAAAAACCTAAGTAAAGGAAAAAGCTTGGCATAAGTTCTACCACAAGGCCTAGGGAACTTTGAAGGCTTTTATAAATCTTAGAAAGTAAAAATAATGAAAGGAATTTCATGGAACCTGCTAGATTGGATTTCTAGATTGCATGAAATGCAAACAATTCTGCATGAAAAGTATACTTAACAAGATTATCAAACTTTAGGCTTTGCATTTTTAGCGTGCCACTATGCAAGTATGTCTCTTTCCAAGATAAAATGTATTAAAGCAAAGAGGCATCATGAATTTCTTCAGGATTTGAATTCTCTACAGTTGAAGTCAACACTAGAACAATTTGCAGTTCAGATGTATTTAAATCAAATTAAAGGTTGTGATTGTAGGAGTTCAATATAAAATGACATCAACGCCCTTAAAATTAACTGAAAATCCTTTAATCTTATATGTGGGTCTCACTAATGAATTAGATCACACCCATTGATTTTTTTAAATATATCTAAACCGTGAACTGTACGAATTTTACGCTTGAATTCAACCGTAGAGGATAAGATATTCAAAGTTAAGCAATAAATAACTCTTTAGAAAGCACTAGGCATGCACTTCAAAATGTCAAAAGTACACAGGCCACATACAGAATCTGCAAATTTGGCAGCTTTGATAATTCCGGTGGAAGATAACCAGATAACTTGTTGTTGTCCAGTAGACTGCAAAAGTTGTGAGTATTTTGTGATCTCCAAATTTTATAAGTGGATCAACACAGAAGTTGTTGCAAACTTACAGATGAACTGCACTTGGTAACCTAGATAACTCAGCTGGAATTTGTCCACTTAAGGAGTTATTGTTCATGTGGCTGTACAAAAGGTCCATTTACACAAATCTGCTGAAACAAAGACGCGACTAAAGAAACTGGCAGCAAGTACTACTCACAAATGTCTTGTCGTGTTCAAGTTTGCAAATGATTTTGGAATAGGTCCTGATATCTGATTCTCATCAATTTGAATTCTGTCCAAGTGAGGGAGATAACCAATCTCCTCAGGTAAAGAACCAGAAAGTTGGTTACCGTTCAAGAGCCTGCATATTCAGCATGTAACATAAGGTCGATTAACTATGATTAAAAATTCACAAAGAGTAAAGAGAAAATTTCAGTAAATAACCTCATCTAATTGTAAAATTCCACTAACAACTTCGCATAGACATATCATCCTCAAATGAGGTTATCTATGAGCCCCAAAATCAGTGATTTGCGAAGACATAAAATTCACAAAAATTGATATTTTATGCCTAAGAGAACAACAACTCTCTTAGATGTTAGTTCATAGAACCAACCAATGAAGACTATCCTTATATGATAAAGGGGAAAACGGAAGAAATTACAAGTTCAACTTACAAGAGCGTCAACGATGTCAACTTCCCAATCTCCTTTGGGATGATTCCACTAATGTCGTTCCACATGATATCCCTTACATAAAAACCACCAAACAGTAAATGGGCAAACGTATAATAATTTTGAGAAATCCTTAATAGAGAGAGGAAAACTCAATAAAAGTCCTGAAAATTGATCGATTATTGCTTTCAATCAAGTTAAAAAACATCAAATAACTCACAGTATCTTTAGATGCGACAAAAGACCAACTTCAGGAGCCAGAGTTCCTGAGAGATTTAATCTAAGAAGCAACCTGCGAAATGGATGCCAACCCGTAAGTGCTTTTGGTGTACACCACAAGCAATCATCTCCAACAATCTCCAACAGGAAATGAAACAAGAGATCAGTCCTTCAGAACATAACGTAGAAACAAAATCATATCAAGATTCTGATTGAGTGGGAAACAGGTGAAATTGAATCATACAATTCTTCTATATGGAGGTATCCATCATCTGGTTGAGCTTCACATATGGTCCCAGTCCAACTTGATGTGCATGGATCTCCACTATTCCAGGAATCAAGATTCTTCATGGGATCCACAAGACTCCTCTTTATAGCTGTCAAAGCAAGGACTGAAAGCCAAGACAAAAATTACTATTATTGCTACAACTTCAAAAGGTATCCAAAATATTGTAACATTATGACCATTGCAGATTCTTGAAGTAGTGTCTAGATCTTGAATGTAGCATTTGATGGAATATAAAAAATGATGCACAAGTGGTACTATTCACTAGTATATATTACACTCCAACAACTTTAAAATATCTCTGATACTGCTCGACAAAATAAAACCTCTGCTCTTACAAGCTGATAAATGGCGATTGCTTGACAATGTCGTAGGCTATTAAACATGCAAATCAGAATCACAAGTGCGATGAAATATTATCTGCTACCTTTGACAATCAAAACTTCAGGTGCACCTTAGATTAAAAAATAATTATATAACTTGGACTTGGGGCATGAGACTTAGCAGCTAGTGTGATTTTCAGCATTCACAGATTTTACTTCACAACGCAGCTAAAAGCCTAAACTACTACGATAACAGAAGAATCTCGATGCACTAAACTTGATGATCTACATCCGACAATTTCTTATCAAAATTATCAGGGTTCAGATACTCGCCTTCAGATGGATCAGTAACATCTGCTCCAACAAGCTGCAGCAAATAAATGGCCAGAATGGTCCAGCATGCATAGTCTTTTCTTGCACACATCGTGGCTCTACTCATTGGAACACCTTCAGTATGTTAAGCTCTGATTTATTAGCAATGAAATGCCACGCCCTATGGATAAAGTATTGCGACATAAGAAAAATCGGCTCTGTCAGAAAATATTTCATTTGCAGAAGGCACAAAGTTGACTATGACGACACGATTAAGTTCAAGAAGACACATACTAAGAAACTAATAGAACTTACTTCTTATACACTTTCTTTTCAAGAAAATAAAACTACTAATCCAAATAGTAGCAGTCAATTAAAACTCGAATTTCCAGTACAGCTGAGAAAAGGAATAATGCTAATTGGCAAGACAGATAGGGTTCAGAAGGAAATCACAAAGTATAAGTTCAGGGTTGATGTTCATCAAACATTTGAAAAAGTTATTACAACCAAAAAAACAAAAACAGATGAACAGAGGAACAGTTGTGATCGGCTATAATTGGAGATCTACAATATAAAAAAATTAACGTGCAGATAAGGATTAAAGAAAGCTACTAAAAGTACTTCCAAAAACAACTTCTACCAAGAACTTCTCTCACCAAATTATCAAAAATTCCAGAGTAATTTTCACGAAGAAACTGATGATGATGATGAGATATATTGATGAATCACAACTTCCTAAAATGAAATTAATTATCAAGCAGAACAAGAGCATGACGCTAAAATCACAACTCACCGTATTTCAAGCCATTATTACCAAGAATTACAGAATTTTTCTTCCAAAACCATTTCTTGAGAAATCACCCACTAGTAACACTAATCAGCTCAACCACTATAAGAAAAGCAGCAAAAGGATTACAAACTCACCTTTAGAAACTAGATAAAAGCGGGTTGCTTCAATAAACTGCAACAATTTCGTGAACCCTTCCTGAGAAAAATAAATAGAAAACCTCTGACAGAAGAAAGGTGAACGAATTAAGACAGTGACGTCTTAGCTCTCCACAATCCTTTGGACTTCAAACTGTTGTTTGTTTGATTGATATATAAAGAACAAAAAAGATAGAACTACGATTTCATGATTACTCGTTCACCATGATAGAGAAAAACTTTGGAAGAAAAAACAGAGAAGGAAAATGGGAAGAAAAACGGCGCGCCATTTTTTATTTATAATATTTTGTTGTTACTTTTTGTTGCGAAAAAAAAAAAGAAAAAACAAGAGGGCATGGAGATTAGGTAGAGAAATCTGTGAAAGCATGCCAGCTAGGTGTTAAGCATCATTAACATTTATTAAACTTAATGTACTATTTAAACATTAAATAAATTTATTTATAAATAATAAAATTATAAATTTAATAGTATAAAATTTATTAAAAAAGTACAAAATATTATTTTAAAAAATAAGTACTTGAGAAACTTTTCAAATGTTTTCATTTAGTACTATATAATGATTAGATTTATAATAAATGATTTTGTTTATTAAGAAACTTACGTAGGAAAGTCAAAGTGAAAGTAAGAGAAAAAGATTTATTTACTACCGAAACATAACTAGAAAGCATGACGATATAACTTTTTATATTAATTTACTGCCTAGTATCTCTAATTTTTTAAGGTAATACATTAATTCAATAACAGATTAACCAAACCGTGCTTTGACTATAGGGGGGATGATCGTTTGTACTTTTGGAAAGAATTTTTCTAGAATAATTATATATTTTAAAATTTTTTAAAATAATTTTAATTTAAAATATATTAATAAATAATATTATTATTATATTATCAAAACTTTATTATATGTTCTAAAATTTTTTAAAATTTTTATTTTAGATTAAAAATAATAATAAATAATAATTTTTATAATTGTTATATATTCTAAAAAAATTTTAAATAAAATTTATTTTTTGTTTTGAAAATAATAAAATAATTATTGTGTATCATTATTTATATTTTTTAAATATTTTATAAAATATTATAAAAAATTTATAGAGTCAGATTATTTAACTCTTAAGCGCTAATTTATTTACGTATATTGGAAATATCTTCTACATTAAAATCTTTTCGTTTTATCTTTATATTTTTTTTTACTTAAAAAGCTACTTACTTATTTCTAAAAAAATAAAATATATAAATCTACTTCCAACAATACTATTTATAATAATTATTTTATAATTTATTTTAATAAGTCATTTTTTATTTAAAAGAACACACTCTTAAGTATTCAAACTTCAACCTCATTTGAGTGCAAGTTTTTTTCATCCTTACGATTCATCTTCTCAATAAAAAAATTTTAGTTTATTTTAATATAAAATTTATAAATTTATTTCAATTTATCTTTCTATGAAAATATAACAATTAGAATTTTATATTAATAATATATGTTAATAGTTTATTTTCAAAATTATATTTTTGACTAATTCACTTTCTATTTAATCGTGAATGTCTATATTGATTCTACTTGATTATGTAATGGAACTTAAAGATTTTATGTAGCAATTTGATAGTTCATAGTCTAAATTACATATATTGTCACTAATCCATATATTTAGTAAACAAAAAAGTTTTAACAATGTAAAAGACAAAATAAGGAGTTAAAAATATTTTAGCTCAAACAAAATTTGGAAACATATAGAGCATTATACAAAAGTGAGTTTTAAAATGAGTTTTGTAAAAATAAAATTCAGTAAAAAATAAAATTCAATAAAAATAGAGTTCAGATATATAATTGAATCACGTAAAAAAATTAGAGTTAAATTATGACGAAAAAATGAAATTTAAATTAGAAGTAGAATTGGAGTTCAAAATACATAAAATAGCGTTTCAATTAAGGAAGTATTTGGAAAAGCGTTTCTCAAAAAAAAAAAATTATTTTTTATTTTATATTTCAATACACTTATTATAAATATTTAAAAAATTTGTTTAAAAATTTTTAAAATATAAAAAAATTTTAACGTAGTAAAAATTTTTTATTATTTATTTTTATTTTTTAAATCAAAAAATAAAATTTATTTATTAAAAAAAATATTTTTTATTTTAGAAAAATTTTACTTTAAAAGCACGTTCTATGGATAGATTTATGAAAAGCTTAGTATGAACGCAAGGTGGCATAACAAAGGAATATTATCTTCGACTTCCTTTCGTTGCGTTTTAATTCCAACATGATTTGAACGGTTGTTGAAATTTCTCCAGAAACATATTGACGATATTAATGATTAATCCATAATGTGTTATCTACAAATTATATTAGCTCTTATGTTGATCAAGGACGTTTTTGATAAGTCAACAAAATGGAGAATCAAGACTTTCTTAAACAAAGCTTTCAATAATAATGTTTGTACTCCACTTCAAAATTTTAAATAGATTGGAAAGTAGTGGATTGTGCCTAAAGTTATGTTTAAAGTCAATACCCATGCTTATTTTTTCATTAAAAACCAAATTTATGTTTGTTAAAGTGAAGAAAGGTTTTTAGTGCTGTGCTTTTTTGCAACTTTTTTTCGAAGCATGCTTCGAATAAAAGTGGCAATACACTTAACAAATAAGATTCAAATCGATTCATATAATAATTAAATCAAAATTATTCAATTCTAAATAAATTCAAATATTTATTATTGAATTCTAATTCAATCTATTTAATAACTGATCAAATTAAAATCAATCTCTTAATAATTAAAATAATTAATATAAAATTTATAAAAAAAATAATTTCTAATAATAATAGGTAAACATTGTTAGATTCATATATCCAAAAAACAAGATTAATTTCGATAAAATTTATAAATTAAGTAAAAAATTAATCAAAATATGAAAAACTAAGAAAAATACATACATTAAATTAAAATTTATTATTTTTATTCTAAATATTTTTTTAGTTATTAAATAATATATATTATATAAATAATTATATGAGATAAATAAATAGAACTCATTTAATATTTTGGATCAATTTTGAGTTGATCATAAATTGACACAAATTGATTAAGTCAAATTAGATTTAAATGGATAGATTGGAGTCGGTTTCGCGGATCGTGTCATTTATTGCTATTTCTGCTTTGAAGGGAGTCAAGTATGTAGGTGCTACTACTTGCACTTCTTTTTCATATCATTTTATTTCTATTTTATATGATCTATAATTCATTTTTTACCAAAAAATGAATTCCAAATAAGTTGTGCATTCACTTTTCTAAATTTATTTTCAAAATTTTGCTTTGGAGTTACTTTCAGTAAATAAATAAGCTATGAAAAAGGAAGAAAAATAAAAAAGTATTTATAGTTTGTTCAAACAGATTAATTTTTTCCTGTAAAAGTAAAA
Organism: Acanthochlamys bracteata; assembly: GCA_019914995.1. Lineage (NCBI taxonomy): Eukaryota > Viridiplantae > Streptophyta > Magnoliopsida > Pandanales > Velloziaceae > Acanthochlamys > Acanthochlamys bracteata. The sequence continues at coordinate 3,606,022 of CM034140.1, read as the reverse complement.
TATTTTAGTTAATATTATATGAAATGAATATGATACGGTTCACACGAACCCAAAAAAAATTATTTTAATGCTAGATAAAATTAAAAAAATAAAACTAAAAAAAATAAAATAACTATTTTAATATTTTTATGATTTTTAATAAATACAAGGATTCTTATTTATAGCTAAGACTTATAGCTAATATTTTAGCTTTATTAAACTTTATTAAGTTTAGAATTTCAACATAATCAAAATACTTAATATTAATTTCTTATCATACAAGGTGGTGTGTTTTTTTCATAAATTCATCTTTATTAGAAATCTTGAGTACGTAAAAAAATATTAGTTTTTTAATAAAATGGTGGGCCATAGCTAAGAGCTGAATAGATTAAGATGTGGGTCTATGCTGTCACAGAATGTTTAGATGAATCGAATATTAAGATAAAAGTAAATGTCGTGATTAAGATTAAGATGTCTTAACGTTCATAAAAATGATATTTCGTCAAATTTTGACTGCTGTTAGTCTTCGTAGAGTAATTGTTGTTAAAGAATAATCAAAACAATTGCTTTCGTCAAACCTTACGAAATTTATAAGTCGGCGAGAATATATAATTCATATTTAATATTTTTTAAAGAGTTTTAGAGATATTTGAAAGCGTTTTTAAACTAAAATCTTTTTATAAAATAAAAAATATTTTTATTTATTTTGAAAAATAAATTTTATTTTTTAAAAAAAATAACAAAAATAAATAATAAAAAAATTTTATTACGTAAAATTTTATCTATAATTTTTTAAAATTTTAACTACATATTTTTAAATATATATAAAAATATATTAAAAAATATAAAATAAAATGTTTTCTAAGCGCTCCTTTAAATAGTTAAGAGTAATGTCAATAATTAACACCTTACTGTGTTAGTTCAATAAAAAACTATTACCATTAAATTTCAATTATGTCGTTGTAATTCTCGAATATTTGACTAATAATGTTCAAAATATCCATCAAGATTATGTTAAACTAAAAGAAAAAAATCAAGACTAAAGTTAGACACCGTAAAGCTTTGAGCATCAAGGTGATTGCTGTTGAATATAAGACCATTTTTTTCAACATCATCCTTGTCGCAATACTTAGTTGTCACTAATTTCCACATAATTACGGGAATGTCGATTCTAGAAAAAAATTAATTATAGAGATTAAAAGAAAAAAAAATAGTTCTGTTGAATGATATTTTCTAAAATTATGAGAAGCAGTTAATCTTGCAAAAAACAAAAATTTTGTTTTTGGAGCTGTTTTCATTTTCAAAGTTAAGGAGCATGCATTTGACATTTTAGACTTTTATCTCCAACTCACTTGGACAAAGAAAAAATCGTTTCAATTTTCAATTCCGTTAACAGTTTTGGCTTCAATACCAAATAAAAATATTAATAATAATTTTGGAGCGTTTAGTTGCAAGACAAAAACAAAAAAAAAAAAAAGTATCTGCAACTATTCTTGTTTAGATAGTTATATCTTTAACGATCCATATTCGACAACTTTTAACGAAATGAATGTAGTGATAAAGAAAGGAAAAGATTAAACTCGCTATAAATGCAAAAATTCAAATGCTTCAATATGTGTTCATAAAATTCCGAACTTCAAAATGTTATTTTTCCAGGCTATTTTAAAGCAGTGATGTTCATCGGTGTTGAACTGTTGATGGAAGTCCCAGTGCCTGTCAATATATTAATTACTACAACAACTAGAGATTTTGATTGAAGTCCTTCGCAATAAAAAAAAACCTTACACACAAAACAAAAGAAAGACGCTCGATTCAAAGAGAGAATTAATTATTGAAAGGAATTGCTTCTGTTGTGGAAGAAGAAACCACACTGTGCAGATGAGGAAAATGCCTGTGAAGATGCTTGTACATAGTGCCATCTATGCTTGAAAGGAACTTGACAGTTAAAGACTGGTTCAAAAAAACCGACGGCAAGAGTTTCTTCAGGATCACCAGTCAAAGTCCAGCCAATCTTTCAAGCATGTAAGGAAAGAGTCTTTATGTTCAAACATGACTTTGATGCAACATACAACTTAATAGAACCTTAGTAAGCAATTACATCATTGTGACCCACTTACACATTCCCTCACACCCATATTAGCTACTCATTATCGAGAGACCGAAAAGAATTTGATATGATATTATATACCTCACTCTAAGTATGTAACACAGTCTGCAAAACCAAGTTTCTAACAGACTAATTGATTAGAAGGTGTACACTAACAGCAGATATTGTACACGGAGCGCTCAGTGATGAGAATTTGCTGATATTGTACATGGACTAACATCTGATGCCTTAACAACCAGCTTGGCTGTCGACAAACTGCAACTGGTTAATATCTTGGGTACCAAAACATCCCTTTGATACCTTCAGGATCAGCCTCAAAGCCTAGGTTTTTGTAGAAATGAACAACTGCACATGATCACAACATAAAAGAATAATCAATAGAGATTTACTATGTATCGCCACAATACCAACAATAACAGTTAACTCCTGAAGGAAAACTTCCCTCCAAGCATCGCGCAGATTACTAGAAGAGAATAAGCATAGTAGCTAACCAAATGGTGCTAAGAGTGGAGCTGTGGTACTGGTTATAATTATAATTGCTTTAATCAAGAGGATTTTTTACTCTAAACTACAAGAAATGAAATGTTTGGGCCTCACGGTAAACAAGTTGAAACACAAGGCTGAAGACGGTCCAATTCAGTTGATAGATTCTGGGTCATAATTAAGGTTGCGACAGTTAATGCCTGATTTGTCTCAGAGCACATGCAAAAATTTGGATGAAGTGCCTATAAAGACTAACAACCACTAATGCAGCAACTTGGTACATATTTTGAAGATCTCTACCTTTGCTATCAGCAAACAATGTGATATTGCCGATATCTCTTTGGAGCAAAGTCCTAATTAGGTATTCCACAAGAGTCTTTCCAAGACCCTGACCCTGAGAAGTACGAGATGATGCTAAGCAAGCCACATAAGCACACAGAGTAGTTACTTAAACCATAAACAAGGTATATAGTCTATTCCCAAAACTACCTGATAGGAAGGATCGACAAGGACATCCCATATTGTGGCATTAAAGGCGTGATCAGAAGTAGCACGGGCCATGCCAATAAGTTGCTTTCCATCACTTTCCTCTGTCATATAAGCTCCCCAAGTACACTAAGTTGTTCATCGTTTAAGTAATAAATTAGGATTCATTTTCAAATGCATTCAGCATATTAAATGAAATATGCTGAAAATAGTATTATTGAAGTAGCACATAGAGAACAGGTCTGAAGAACAAAAGTACCTGCACCTGGACTTCTTGTTATAGAATGGAGAGCAGCAACCAGGTAGCTATTTCTCAATGATGCTGCTAGCTTTGTCAAGGGTCTCCGAGGCCAGCCTACCTGTTGGATGCATGATGCACAGAGAACATTGGCAAAATCATTACCATTAATTCAATATACAAGTGTCACCTATTGGAATTGTCATTTCCTGCTATCTATTTGTTTGTTAGTCCTTTTTAAACCATCCTAGAAGTATTACATCTAATTGCAACCTCGATTGACTAGTAATTTTTATTCTGCAATCAAGGATTGAGTGTTGCAGTCTCACAAGAGGAATTCCTTAATAAATTGTTACGAACAGTTTACTGAAACAGACCTACTTACAAGGAAGCTACAGGATACACACTCTGAAACAGAAACCTGAATGGTATGTGGACATGTTGATATCTTGATGTGAACATCTTAAATCTCTCTAGGTAGATGCTCCGATCAAAGACATAACTTCTAGATTTGCTTGTGTAGATTGCAATCATTGTCATAAGTTATCCACTCAAAAAAAGTTTTATTCCAACAACCTAAGCTATATGACTGCAAGAACTTTACATCGAGAGGTTCATTCAAAGTCATGAAATGGCTTATATATCTGGTTGGGGCTATGATTAGTTCCATTAAACATCTTTGGCTTTGTGTTCATGAAAGTTAAGATAACGTTATCCTAATGTCACTAGATATCATGAAATGGAGAAGTTTAAACCGACTCCGATAGAAAAAATGTCAACTATGACATATTGTACACCAGATATGAGAGTGATGTGTACCTTGTCACATAAAGCTTGAAGATCATAAACATCAACATCTCCGGAGGTGGTAAAGACAATTTGCTCAAAGGTTCCATCGGGTAGTGTTCTTTGAATAAGTATTACTTCCTGTGACAAGGGTTCTTGTTCTTCCTCTTGCATGGGCGGCTCCATAAGTCGTGCACTTTTGTTATTCTTCAAGAAACTTTTCGATGCAGAATGTTAGAAAGTAATCACAGATTGTTTGAAGGTGAGAATATTTGGGAAGAATTTACTTTATCATATCAAGAAAAATGAAGAAAGTATTAATGTTTCAAGGACTTAACTATTACCAGTAAACAGTACTGCTGAGCTACAGTATATGATGTAGTGAGTAAAACAAGTTTACTATGAGATTGGTTAATGTGAACTTGAGACTACAATGAAATCATCTAGCCACAATCTTAAAAGTCAACTTGGCTCTTGGTTTAAACATTGAATATAACTAACTGACTGCTGCAAACACGCAAGGAGCAAGTTTAAAGCAAAAGAAGCAACATAAAGCTCCGCATAAAACAAAGACAAAAGAAATATTACAGATCGAGTTGGTGTTGAAACAGTTTGTCAGCAACAGAAAGTACTTGTCTGAAGATCTCAGGAAGAAACATGGATAAGATCAACAGTGGAGTAAATTGTGCTCCACAAGCAGTTGCCATTGGATAAGGGGTTGCGTTTCTAAGAAGCTTAAGTGCTTTCACGACTATCCATACCTCCATTATAACTAATGTGCATTCCCAATGTATTTTTGGGCGAAAGGGTTGTCTCAATATAATCTAAAAGAAGCTTATTGGGACCTCAGCATTCTTTCAGGACATTGGCGTTTTTTCTTCGTTGATACCTTTCCTAAGGATAGGTGCTCACTTTAATCATAACATTTGAACAATATAAGGCAGACACCTCGCTTACTCTATTCAAAATTGGTAAATCAAATATAGAAACTTGATAACTGGAATGAGTATTACAATAGTTCTCTTTACACATAAGCATTCTTTTCGGACCAGATATTACTGAGATAGTAGAACACCATATATTGTTATTAGTTCACATACACACTTAAATATGTCATCCCAAAAAAAAAAATCCTGCGCATTTCCTATCACTCATAACATCTACTCAATAAATGCCATTACCCAGATTTGATTGAATCCCAAAAACTAGCTCTCAGTATAAAAGAATTCTTCTTTCTTTTCCCTGCAAAAGCAGAAAAACCGGTCCATTGTAAAACAGAAACAATCAGTTCGGAGTCTTTAATCAATTAATCGAAGAACACACAAACAGATGCATTACCAGTAGCAGCAGCAGTAGTGAAGAAAGAGCCGATGGTAAACGCGCAAGACGAAGAAGGAAACAGTGTTGGGAGATAAGAATTCTGTGAAATGATTGAAAGATTTGGGAGGAAAGAAGCACTCACCATTACCATGTTTGTAATTCGGAATTCTTTTCTTTTGGTTCCGGAGAGAGAAATGAATGAATTGAGTGAGCTTGCTTTAGGAAGAACTGAAGATTGGGATAGTGTTGTAGTTATTGAAAGAAGTTTAACAAATGGGCCAATATTATGCTCTTGGTAGTCCGGTTATAACTGGGGCCCAAAACACTGGGCTCTAATCTGTAGCACACCACAGGCCCGCTCAGTAAGCACTCTGTTACCAACAAGATTGCAGGTTCTGATAGAGCCGTTAAAATCAGTTCTATTTCGCAGATTATTTCAAAAATGAAAATTATTGCTTAAACTTCCTTAGCGAACGTTGAATTTAACTGCTAAAAATTTAACAAAGCTGGTTAATTTGGTATCCTACAAACTTACCGCTTGTACGGAAGAAGCAGTTTTTCAATGAGCTTAGTGTCCGGAAAACCCGGGTGGGCTGCCGGAGAAGTGCTTCTAGAAGCAAGCAAGCAATAATAATCTGCTTTGATCGAAGGTTAAAACAAAGAAGAAAGAGCGGCCAAGCCAATAAGTGCTTTTCTAGAGGAAGCAATAGTCTATAATCTACAAATCTCATGCCTTGAAGAAAACAGTAGCGCTGACAGAAGAAGTGTTGCTTTTCTCTGCACGATGATTGCTTCTGTTCTTCTGTGTCCTCCTTGAGTTCCGTGCAATAACAGGTGCCACCATCGTTTTGTTTAAAACTCTCGTACTATGTTAAACCTTCTATTATTACCAATTTTCCTTAGTGCCACTTTTCTTTTTAGCAATATTACATAAATAATATCTCGATCGATGTCTTGTATTATTAGCTTTCTGGTTGCGTTCGGAATTGATTATAGAATAAAATTTTTCTACAATAAAAAATATTGTTATTTTTTAAAAAAATAAATTTTATTTTTTTTATTTAAAAAAATAAAAATATATAATAAAAAAATTTTATTACGTAAAAAAAAATTTTTTATTTTTTAAATAAATTTTTAGATATTTATAAACTATATATTAAAAAATTAAAATTAAAAATTAAAAATTTTGTTAAAAAAATGAAAAGCCAAACGTATCCGAATTCGTCACTTATGGCTCAAAATTGGGACATCCAACTCTGATACATGATATTTTTTTATTTGCTAAAATTAATAATATTATGAGTATTTTTCTACTCTTTTGTTATAATTACATATTAAAAATATTAAAAATATTCTATTTACTACTTTTTTTCTAAAGATGTATCCATCAATGACAACTTTATAGTAAAATTTCGTGCTTAACTTATCAAATATTTTTAATTAAATATGATATATTTTTTAAATTTTTGAGTATTTATAATTTTTTAATTTTTAATAAGATATAAAATTTAGTATCGCAAAATCTTTTATATATTATTTTATATTTTGAAATTCAAAATATTAAGCTTATTTTAAAAGAATTTTTAATACTTTTATTATAAAAAATTCTTTATTATAGCCATTTTTTGAATACAGAAGAATTTTGTTTCTTATTTTTTTAGAAATTCCAATGAGTTACTCCTATAATATTACTCCTGTGTGTTGCATCTACTTTTAATACTTTATAATTTCTAATTATTCATTCTTTCAATAATAAAAATAAACGTCTCTATGAGAATTACTTTTTCCAATAAGGTTAAGATTTGCAAAAACTAATAAGTAAAAAGTACAAAGCGGTTTGTTCAAATTTCAATTTCCATTGACATTTAAAAGTGTTTAGATGTAATTCATTTTGACTAATTAATATCACACCAAATGTTTTTAATAAAATTAAATTCCAAATCATGCAGTACCAGTAAATTTCACAAAAAAGAAGAGATTAATTCCATTTGCCTTTTTATGCGCCTTATTATAATAATTAATCATATAAATAAAAAACAAGTTATCAATTTTAGTTATTAATTAATATGGTCATCTAATATCTTAAGATCTACGTTTTTTAGAATCTTAACAAAGTTCAGAAACCTTTTCTTTCCTCCCTTCAGATGTTTCCTGTGATATTCTATTAACTTAATTTTTTCATCAAAATAAACATCAATTCAAAATTTTTTTAATATTTACGATTTAATAATATTTAAAAATATTTTATAGAGTTTTTAAAATTTTTAAAATATAAAAAATTTTACATTATAAAATTTATTATTTTTTAAAATAAAAAATAAACTAAATTTGAAAATAAAATAAATATTTTTATTTTTTAAAAAATTATATTTATAAATATTTTCAAACATTTTCTAATTAAATATATCAAAAGAATCCAAACTCGTCCAACTCCGCCGGCCGTTATAACGGCCCATTAATTTTGGGTTTTTGACTGTTATCCTAGTGGCAAAACAAGTAAACACATATTAACAACAAGGGCAATCATCCAAAGCTAACTCGGTCGTTATATTCCTTCCCTCTGCTTCTTTTCCTTTTTCAGTTTCTCTTTCTCAGAGCAAGAGAGAGAGAGAGAGAGAGAGAGAGAGGGAGCAATGGTGATGTTCTCCGAAATAGCAGGAGGAGGTGGAATGGCTTCTAAGCTTTCATCAACTTCACCACGATTCTGTAATTCATCCATCAGTAGCAAAAGGTGAGATCTTTTTCAAATCTTCGACTGTGATTTCGTTTGCTGAACAGGTGAAGGATTGGGTTTTATTTGCATATGGTTTTTTTTGTTTTTTTTTTATTTCGGTTTTCTGTTTTGAGTTATTAGTTGGAGTAGACGATCATATGATTTTGAGATGTTGATGAAATTTGTTTGATGTCATATGAAAATGTCCGAGTTCTTTTGGGAAGTTCATCGGTGAAACCTAAAGATAAAAGTCTTTAGATTACTAGAATGTACGGTGTTTCTTTTTTAATTATTTTTTTATAATTTAATTATTTTCGGTTGTTTGCTTTTTTGCTTCTTTTGATTGGTGGGGTTGTTAAACAATCATGAGAAAGTGGAAAATTAAATAACTGAGGAGGTTGGCATGCAATTGAACTGGAAGGTTGATAATGTTTTGTTGCTCTATTTGGATATCATCTTGCAGTTCATCGAGCATGCTTCTGACCTTAAGCTTTTGAAATAGTTACGAAAGGTCAGTAAAGTAAAAGTAAGATCTTGTTGCTGACTGCTTTATTTGATACCTAATTGTTTATTGTGGTGACGGAATGTGATCAGGATCTTTTTTGATGTTGCCGGTGATATAGCTATTAGCGTGGATGGACAATCATTTCTATTGCACAAGGTACAGAAGATCATCTCTATGCAAGTATCTAATTATATACTATTTTGGACAGAATTCTTTGTCCCAAGTTATGGATATTTTGATTTATAAAGATTATAACATGATGTGATAGTGTGTTTCACTTTTCCAAATGAAATTGGACAAATTTCTATGCTCTTGTGTCCCTAATTTATAAAGATTATCACCTTTTATGCTAAATTAATATCTGCCATTGAGGATTCACTATTACACTTGATTGCAGTGACAAATTTGCTTGTAGATTCCTGCTTGTAGTTTTGTTGTTATCCTAGTTGAGAGTTATTGCTTATTGTTAAGGTACAGTCGTAAAGTAGTTTGGCACTTTCCAAAACATAAAAAAGAACAAGGAAACAGAAAGCATATGAAACTTATTTAAAGAATTTAAAACGGAAATATGTCTACGTGGATGATCGTTATGACAGGGCATAAGCTTTGTCTTTTTGTAGCCCTTCCTCTGTCAAGTCATTGCATACTTTTATATCCAGCGATGTTTCAATGTTGCTAGTGTAAGGGATATGTTCAGTATCAATTGGATGTTCTATGCTCTGGTATCCTGGTTCTTAAGCAACTTCACCTCTTTTCTGTAAATGGAAAAATGCAAAGTGAATAGTCAAATATTCTACATTTAACTTCAGTTCTCGTATGCCACAATTTTGCAAAACAAAACATCCTTAACTTGAAATTGTGTGTTGAAGTTCCCTCTGGTATCCCGGAGTGGGAAAATCCGCAAGATGGTTATGGAATCCAGGGATCTGGAACTCTCCAAGTTGGAGCTTCTGAATGTTCCTGGGGGAATTGAAGCATTTGAACTTGCTGTCAAGTTCTGCTATGGCACAAACTTCGAGATAAACACAGCTAATGTGGCTCATCTAAGATGCATTGCTCAATATCTGGAAATGACAGAAGAGTATCGAGAAGAAAACCTCATTTCTCGAACAGAAACATACTTAAACGAAATTGTGTCTCAGAGCCTAGAGAAATCTGTTGAAGTTCTATGTACATGTGATGGACTGTATCCAACGGCAGAAGATATTGGCATTGTTGATAAATGCATAGATGCAATTGCAATCAGCACAAGCAAGGAGCAGTTGGTCTCTGGTTTGGCACGTTTGGAATGTGATATTGGATGTGGAAAACTGAATATGAATTTTCAAGACTGGTGGTTGGAAGATCTTTCCGTTCTTAAAATTGATTTATATCAGAGGGCCATCATGGCTATGAGAAGACAAGGTGTTAGATCTGACAGCATTAACAAATCTCTAGTACACTATGCCCACACATATTTGAAAGATGTGGAAAAGCATCAGGCTTGGGATTCGGCTGTGGTTGTTGGAGAAGAACAGAGGGTAATAGTGGAAACTCTTGTAAATCTGCTCCCTACAGAAAGGAGTCAATCTATTCCTTTATCCTTCCTCTTTGGAATGCTGAGGATGGCAATGGTGGTCGATGCTTCCCTCAGTTGTAGAATTGAGCTGGAGAGGAGAATCGGTTTCCAATTAGGAATGGCATCACTCGATGATTTGCTGATCCCTTCACCACATCCTGGTGAATCATTGTTTGATGTCGATACAGTGCACCGCATTCTGGTCAACTTTTTGCAGAGGATCGAAGATGAGGAGTCTGAAGAGTCACCACAGTATGACTATGAATATGAAAGCCTCAAGTCCCCCAGCCACAGTGCACTTTTGAAAGTTGGAAGGCTTATGGATGGTTATCTTGCGGAGATTGCTCCGGATCCCTATTTGAAGCTACAGAAGTTTATGGCAATCATTGAGCTTCTTCCAGATTATGCTCTTGTTATTGAGGATGGCCTTTATAGAGCCATTGATATATACTTGAAGGTAGACTCTTTATACATGAGCTCTACTATTTATTACTCTAAACTCTGATTGTGCTTTTGCTTGTCAAATACAGAAGCAATGAACTTGTATTCGAGTAAATGGGTCCGAGTATCATGTAGTATTTTGCTTGTCATCTTTTATTATAGGTGAAAACTAGTTACATGTTACCTAATTCAGAATGGTGGTTTACTATTTGAATTTAACTTTAAAAATTTATTGCAGGCCCATCCGTCATTGACTGAGTCGGAGTGCAAGCAGTTATGTAAGCTCATAGACTGCCAGAAGCTCTCGCAGGAAGCCTCAAACCATGCAGCCCAGAATGACCGCCTTCCAGTCCAAATGACTGTCCTTGTTCTCTACTTTGAGCAACTTCGCCTCAAGTCCTCTCTTTCGAGTAGCTCCGGTGACGGCTTCTTGTCTCAGAGAATGATTGGCAACAGCAGTGGAATTCCAAGCGCAGCAGTGTCACCTAGAGATAACTATGCTTCGCTGAGGAGAGAGAATAGGGAACTTAAGCTTGAAATTACCAGGATGCGAGTGAGGCTCACTGAACTGGAGAAGGAGCAAGCATTCATGAAGCAAGGCATGAGGGAAAATAGGTCAGGAGAACACAGGAGAGCAATTTTTGCAACCTTATCAAAAGGGATTGATAGAATAAAAAAATTTGGACCAGCGGGTGGGCATCAGCATAGAAATGCAAGGAAATTACAGGGATCAGATAGCAAGAGCAGGTGCAGGCAAAGGAAATATGCACCATCATCATCATAAGAACACTGCTGCAGTCACTGGTATATACATGCAGCTTGTACTTGAACGTGTTTTAATCTACTAGCAAGGAGAAATGGGAGCCTGAGGCAAGGCGGTTTTGTTTAGAATGTAAAGGATCGTATCTGGCAGAATCATGCTCACTTCGTGCACTAAGGCTCATTCTGCACAGTGCTGTTATATCATCGCACTCCATAATGCCTATAGTGTTAACTAATACATTGAAGAAGGGGGGAACGAGATTGTTTACCGTTAAACAAGTGGATGGTAACCAGTAAACCTTAGACTAAATGCAACCGAAGGCAAAAGAATAGATAATAAGCAATTAGAAGGAAATCAATTATAAAACACTGAAGTATACATAGATTACAATGACAATTACAGTACATTTATATAGATGACACTCTTGAGAAGAATAAAATTACTAAGTATCATAGACAGCAATCTTACAAGGTAAAATGGACCAGAAATAATCCAGAGAAAAACACATCAGACCAACCGTAAAGAAGAGAGATGAAAGGCTGATCATTTATTACAAGAAGGGTCGTATCTTTGAAAAATCAGGTTCCCACCTTCCCAAAAAGTTGCTTCCGGATCTGCAATATGAAAAGAAAACAGAAGTTACTAAATACCAAAAGGAGGAGTCCAGTGGTACTTGAAGACACTGAAGAATCCAGGGGTCTACTAAAAGCCACCCAAAAGGCCAACTAGCACTATAAGACAGCACTAACTTATTCGATCTGCATTAACAACAAAGTAAAACTTGTTCGACATAATGTGCCTACTTCTGCATCTAATGCCAGTTTTCCTTGCTCCGACTTTAAGCTTTAAACTCAATATACATAAAATAAAGCAACAATCTTTACAACCACATAGCAGCTATCTGGCTTGCTAGCTTAGTGAATAAGAGAAGTATGCCCCTCCCCTCAGTTCAACCACTTCGAATTTAAACTAATATACGAAACATTTGATATCTAGAAAGCGCGACATCTAACTGCTCATCTGGAAACACTTAGACATTTGGTCTTATTTTCCAAGTTGATTCAAGATGTGTTATCTTGTATACAATTTTGAAAACCAAACTTAAAACCATAAGTATCCTAAGCAACCACGTTCCTAAAGATTCAACAAACAGATATATCCATACAAGATAACGAGAGAGATACTGATAACATTACATATTCCTACCTCAGGCAATTTCTTTCTGAAAGCAACTTCCAGTCTTGCGTCTAGTGTATTTTCACACACAATCTTTCCATCTTGAGAAGCCAGCACAACACCTCCAGAGCTGTTCATCATTAAAATATAATATAATTTATTATTTCAGGCAACCAATAGAAATAGCTGAAAATAGTACAATCAAGTTATACTAGATGCAAGATGTTCAAGGGAAAGGCAGAATAAAATCATGAATGTTACAATTAATTTATCTTTACACCATAAAGTTGATTACAATTTAATTCAAAGGATCAAGCGCTTTAGCATTGAAAATAATCATTATAGGAAGTCAAATCAATAGTGAAAAATCTTGTTAGAAAAGGGATTTCTGTAGACAAGTTCGTCTATAGCTTAGGTCCAACACCTAGAACCTAAAATCTGCAATTACAGCAATCAATCTCCTGGAATTAATGGAATAAAGCATTTGGTCAGTTTTCTATGCACAACCTAACAAATTCATCACTAACTGAGATTGGCATTTGTTGGTACAAAGTGTGGTGGCTGAGAGTGCGAGCAAATAACAAGTGATATAGTAAGGTAAATGCGGTGTTAAATTATGACAATGGAAACTAAAGGAAAAGTCTAACAATTTAACGATAGAATAAAACCCGCTTGTAGTTAAAACATCCCACTCTCTATTATATGCTATCATATTTTTTATCATGATCTTGCAAACAAGCACTCTAGCCACACATCAGATAGGAGATTTGTTACAGCTATATCCAACGAAATGGCAATACTATACTATAAATCTAAAATTTGTAAGGATTCAGACTTATCATTAAGACTAATAGCCACTAGACTTTCAACACAAGTATGCACAAAGATCATCTACTCATATCGGAAATCAGATGAGCTAGCAAGATTACCAGAAAGAACCATGAGACTCATCATCCTTTCTTGGTGGTGGCAGATATACATCATCAACAGTGATATTAGGAGAATGAACTTTTGCCTTTTCACTGTATTCTTTCTTGGCCTCATCCAAGACAGACTCCACAAGTTCACGGTCGACTTTTCTGCAGCGCAACAGCACTGATGGTTCTTTCAAACGTAGCAAACTCTGGAAGACAGGTTGTATATGAGCCACCAAACATAGCATACATGTGCCACAAAATTGACTAGCGAATAAAAGTAAACAGAGATCAATTTTATGCAATTGCAAAGAGAATAAAAAACCATGTGATTCAAGAAGTGGTTACGATAACCACAAAAAACTTCAATCATTTAAAAAATCAAGTTTCTGCAACTTCGTTATCAAAGAAGCAATCATAGATGGTCACTAATAGGCTAATACAGGAGCACCAAAAAAAAAAAAAAAAAAAAAAAAAAAACAACCTAAATAAAAAATTGTCCAAGGAAAAGACTGTGCCAAAAGCTAAAACTATATTAAGAAACAAATAGTTGTGACATGCTTCCTTAGGTGAATAATTCTCATATAGAAAACATAACAATTAAGGTGACTATATCCTTAAGGTGTTACATGTCCACTTACTTGGCAAGTTGCAAAAGCCTACTCATGTGAAGATATATAAAGAATGTAATGGAGTATCAACAGGAGCTCATTTACCTTCTTGCATTCAAGCAATACTTCACTATCGTAGAAAATTTCTAATAATTTACCTGAACAATGAGGTCCTTCAGAAGTTTCTGATACGCCTCTTGATTATCAGAAACATGAGCAAGTTCTTTACTAGCATTTTCCTTCATGGAGTTCACTAAATCATCTTGAGCTTGCAAAACTTTGATACGCGATGCATTTAGTTGCATTGAGTACTCACTACAAAGGATATAGAACAATGTCATAATTAAGCTGCTACAATTTTAATACCCTTCTAATACAACAGAGAAACCTCATCTAGGAGCTTCCATGATATACTAAACACATAGTTGCGATCATAACAGAAGTGATCCTAATGAGCATGTTCATAAAGTGGTAACTCTTGTTCTATGCGATTCGAGTAGCAAGACATGACAAAATATGAAATGAGAACTAAAGCATTGAGGTATCACTCACATCTTCCTTCGAACCTCTACTTGTTTTTCCTTCCGCTCATATTCTTGTCGGATCTTCCTTTTCTCTGCTTCAACTAGTTGTAATTTCTCTATGTTGAACTCCTGCAAGTAGAATTAATGTATCAGCCAAACCAGTGCTAGTTACCTCCTCAAAAATCAAATCTCACAGCCCTTTGGTGAAAACATAACTCGTGCTGTGCGCTCAGACACATAAATGCAATGCGCAACAAAGATAGAATTGACAGAAGTATCTTACAATCACGCTTCGATTCATTACAATTATAACTTTTTAAAGAATTCACAGAAATCTCCTCGAAGGAGGATAAATTAGGCAACCATAAAGCTGATCTCATTGCATCATACAGATACAGCAGGATGCTTATTCATCCATTTTGGTAGCTACATTGTCGAGACCCTTGTTATTCTTTAAGGTTCTTAAGGTATCCATCTTGGAGAAATTCTTCCGCACTAGAGAAAAGAGGATTACATTGCTTTAACTTTGTACAATAACAACAAAAAACCACGCCCTATCCACTGGAGCGGGCCAACTCCAAAGAACCTCTCATACCTTTGTGTCTCTATTATGAATAATATCACTAGCCAATTATCTCAATCCTTCTCCATATCAGTCCTATGGGTATCCAATTATTTTCTAAATAAGACTCCTGGAAGCCAAGCCACATCCCCTAGTATGCCATCTACTTGTATCCGTCAGCTCCCTAATTAATGTTTTGGTATTCCACGCCCCAAAGAAGATTCTTTCGACTTGAACTAACTTCATTATAACCATCCATAAACATTGAGTAACCTTGCACATTAACACGACACCCTAAAGCTAGTGCAGAAACCCTCTTCAACATCTCAATCTACATGGGAATATAGTACATAGTATCCTTGAACACCCTAACCATATGATGACGTAAAGAATCCATATAATAAGAGTTGACAAGATTTAAGGGTGACTACCAACCTAAGCTTAACCCTCATTAGTCTGGTTAACAACCAAGTGTAAGGAAACAGTGTGCACAAGGCTGATTTCTGTGTCTTAACTCATACTTTATGCAAAATGAGTAACTTCATAGCTATAATTATCTTTAGTTGATGATCACTTTATTCAATTACTTTAACATCTTCCAAACTGTTTATGTTTAAGTCATGTAAACTAAACGTGCAAATTTTGTTAATTTTGATAAAGGACTCCGTGAGCCTAGAAAGTCAAAATAAAAAACATACCCAATTCAGCAAAATAAAAAACATACCCAATTCAGCTTAAGCATTACAACTTGTTCTCCTGGAGTCGCAGCAAATATTATCATACAAGTTTTACTATTAAACATTCTTACAATCAATGATGCAATCTTTAATCACAGGTCATGATATAAGCCTATATCTATCTAAACTTCAACATTTGCTAACTAGAACGTAACTATTCTGTAGGCATCCCATCCCATTTCTTTCAATATTTATCCCTTCCACTCTTATACGCATAACTTTCTCATCTTAATCATGAATACCAACAACAAAACCGAATCGTATAATAGAATTGCGCAAACGTCAAAACACGCGAATTTGAACAAAACAAAAATCTGATAATCGTAATTCTCCAAAAAGGTACAAAAAATTATTACAAATCAGAGAATGAAAATAGACAGGAAAACCTCCAAAAGTGAAATCAGTTTAAACTGAATCTAGATAAAAATTGTCAACCTCTTCAGCGGAGACAGAGATCTCGTTAGCCTTCTCCTCTGCTTCCTGCCGGATGAACCGGACCATCTGCTGGATCTGCTTGGACACATCTGCATCGTTCATCCTGCCCGATCTCCCTCACTTACGAATCTCGAGGATCGATCGATTGATTGTTATGGAGTTGTTCTGTTAACGAGCGGGAGATGAGAAGAAGCAGAGAAAAGAAGGATCACGAAAAGAAGAAAGAGAACGACGGCTGCGCTTGGATTCGATCAGGAAAAATTGTGGGATCCACCACGACTTAATTTTCAAAATAATCCCGTGCTGATACTGTTCGCAAATATTGACCCCTGGAGTCAGAAATATCTTAAATAGGGCAATTTGGCCTTCAATTCAATGAATGAGATGTTTGGCGGCAGTTATCAACAACTTTTTATGCTAATTTTTTATTATATTTTTTAATAAAATTTTATAATATGCTATATAATTTAGTTAAATTTTTAAAAAATATAAAAAAATTCTACGTCATAAACTATTATTATTATTTATTATTATTATTTTTATGAATAAAAACTTAGAGTTCGTTTTTTGAAGATGGATGAAAATATACTTCGTTTCAAATACTCCCAAACATTCTCTAAACCCATTGTTTAGCTTGAAAAGGGGAGAACGTAGATGCCACAACGGAACTTCTCAAAAACTCTTGCCGGACGTATAAAGATGCACGAATTAAAATATTTTGGTTGTGAATATAGTGCCAAATTGCTTTTGCACTTCAAATAGTATTAAGTGCAGGATATATCTCTTCGTATATATATGCATTTTTTTTGGAACATTTCTACAGATTCATCTAATTCTATCTTTTGATTTAGTGATCGAATAGCTGTAATTTGACTAAACTATTGCTAATGTAGAGAGTAAATGTGTCACATCTTTCAAAAATATAGAATAGGAAGTTTGGTTACTTAATCTGACTGTTAAATTAAAAACCATAAGAATATATAGAAGCGGAACTGCATATATTTTCTAATATATATTATATTTTCTGCTGCATTCTTTGCCAATTTTCAACTTATGATTACGCTCCAAAATTTGAGGTAAATGATAAAATCATTCTATAAGTCAGAATTTTTGACCTACAATATCAAAAATTTTCAAAATTTTATAGATATTAAGATCTATGAAGTAGCTAACTGAGAAAATAAAGATAAAAGAGTACTTTATTTCGAAATATTTTGGAATGAAACATTTCTCTAAACCAATAATAATTAATGAAATATTATAGCGATGAGCTACACATGTTTTGAAAAATTGTTGCTCAAAATTTGTTTTCTTGTTACTTGGTTGAAATAAACTAGTATAGAGGAGCTAGCTTTAAACATAAATGATTGACATGCATGCTGAAGAATTCTTCATAGATTACTCCCTATCTAAATAAGTTATCGAGAGTAGAGTAATAGCTACTTAACTAAGTTCTGATTCTCGACCAAAAAAAATACACTTACTAACTAACAAACTAATAGATGTAGATGCATCAAGAGGAGATCGCATCCGACTATGGAAGGAAGAAGTAGATGCCCAACTAGGGGGAAGCTAAGAGAAGAAGGAAAATGAGGGAAAGAAAGAAGAAAGGAAGAAAAGAGGAGATCGCACGAAATATAAGAGAAAAAGAAGAACAATCTTGCAAGATAAAGAAGCAATGCGTGACTGCACCCAAAAAAAAAAGAAGCGGACAAAATATAGACAAAGTGAAAGTAACTCTATCTCTTTCCATATATGTATAAAAAAATGCATATGCTAAGGAAAATCAATTTTGAAATAGCATCTAAATGTAACCTTTTCAGAAAAACAAGCTGAAGTATTAAAACGACTGGAGAACACATTTGTCACTTGATGATCAATTAAAAACGCTACTCACTCACAAATAAGAACTTGTAAATATCACATAAGCGCTGTCATATTTAGTTATAAGCACAGTGTACTAGTTTGCAGCTACATGAATAACTGTTAAAGTATTTATACATTTTGTTAAACTGCGCCATCTGAAAAGGGTTTACAGTTTGGAAAAAAAGATTTTGCAAATGCAATTACAACTCTAATTAAAGTAAGGTTCTTTGATTAAAAAAAATTCTACTAAGATTTCCAAAGAAGAAAGAAAACGATATGCTATGGCATTATTGTCGATCATATATCCAAATATTTTCTACTTATTTTGTATGCATCAATGATATAGCCAACAGTTGTCAATATTCTTAGGGCATGCTTGGAATTTACTTAAAATTAAGAATTTACTAAATAAGGAGTTTGAATTCACTTATGAAATAGAGAGCTTATCCTATATATACGTTGGATGGAATCAACTTATTTATAAAATAAGATAATATAACAACTTTTTATTTCTTACTCCTCCAATTAATTAGATTGCCTCCCATAATAGTAAAATAGCATGATATAAACCTTCTGTTGGTAACACTTTCTGTCCAATCAGCATCTATATAACCTGCACTATTAAGATCGTTATTTATTAGGAACATAAGTCCCTACCATAGCAGATTTCAAATAGCGAAAGATTCTAAATATAGCATTTACATGATCTTCGATAAGATAATATATGAACTGACTTACTATACTTATCGTATAGGCAATATATGACTTGTGTGTGACAAATAAATTAATTTTTCCAACGAAATTTTGATATCTCTTCTTATTAGTGGGTAATAATTTTGATACACTCTCAAATCATGATTTTAAATAATTAGAGTGTCAGCTGATTTACAATCAAACATTTGTATTTCAGATAATAGATCTAGCACATATTTTTTTGGACAGAAATATACCTATTTCTAATCGAGCCATTCAATGCCCAAGAAATATTCAATAACTCTAGATCTTTCATTTCAAACTTGGAGGCTAACTATTTATGTAGTGTCAAGATCACATCCACATCAATCTCTATTATTATCATGTCATCAGTATAAATTATTAAGGTTGTTTCCTTTCCATGCCGATGTTTTAAAAATAATATATTATCTGAATTTCTTTGCTTGAACACATTCTTTTTTATTACCATGCTCAATAGTCTGATCATGCACGAGGGAATTATTTCAATTTATACAAATTCCTATGTATTCAAAACGCAACTTCAGTATGACAATGTACAATATATATTAGTGGAATATCCATATGTATTTCTTTCTTATCATCATGAAAAAATGTATTCTTTATATTAAATTGATGTAATTGCTAGTTCATAGAAAAATGTATTCTTTACATCTAAAGAGATCACTCTTATTTTGAAAAGTTAGTTTCGTTACTCCAGCATAAAAAATTGATGTATTTATTTTTTCTATCTATTACTTTGGTGAGGGAAAGAGATCAGTACTACTCAGTTGGTTGAGCATGAAATTCTACACCTTAAAGGTTCCAAAAGGTTATCATGGCCTTAAATGCCTCAGATCTTTTAATCTTTGTTGTGTCGATATAAATGGCAAGTATCATGCAACATCTTCTGCAATTGTTCTAATATTCGATCCTTGTAACTTGTTTAGTGCCACAAATTAATTAGACAGGATCCATGGTTGTTAAAATTTTAATTTAAATCTTAAAATCTTATGATTTTATGATTTTATATCAACAAAACGATCCTATTTGATACAAGATTCAGATCTTACTTCTAATCTGTAAGATCCCGATTTTAATCCTAAAATCCTTAAAATCTCGATTTTACTTGCGATCTTACGATTTTATCTTATAAAAAATTTTCATGAATCAGGAGAGCTCTCAAAAATTTTGAGCGAAGTTGGAATAGCTTAAGAAGATAATCATTCGTTTGTAACTGGTGCAGTTGTGTTTGATTTATTTTGTGAGAAGTTTATTATAAAAGCAAAATATTTTCTATATCATGGTATTTTAGATTATATTTTTTTTCTTTATTTTGAGGCGATAAATACAATTGACGCTTAATTAATTGATTACATAAAAAATTAGATTTTTAAAATATGGCATAACTATATAAGTGGACATTTATAAAATAATGACATAATCTGTAAAGATATTGTGATAATAAGCTAAATAAATATAAAAAATTATTAATGATATAGTTTATCTGAATCATAAATCTAAATATTATTAATTTATTACATTAAAATAATATATAAGAAAAATTATATTTTTAATTTTCAGCAATATTAATAAGTACTATCTAAAATTTTAAAAATAGTAAATAATTTTATAAAAAAATTATTGATAAGTAAGATTGTTGAATCTCCTGTAAGATTAACTCAAGAGAGGAGGGATGAATTGAGTTAATAAATAAATATTTTCGTGAAGTTTAATGATCTTACAGAGAGCAGGCTTACAGCCGGCTGAGTTAGTTATGTAGCCTGCAGACAGAAAGTATTAGAGTGTTTGCTGACTTAGTTAAAGAAGATAGTACTCAGAGTATTTAACGTGGTTCGGTAAAATCTCTTTACTTACATCCACGAATGCTCTATCACCAGAGCCAAAGCTTCACTAAACTTTTAATAAGCTATATATACACCAAAAGTAAAGTGCTTCACCAAGCACACTTACTCTTACAAGGTTTCTTCACCAAGACAACTCCTCACAACCTACTGGACACCACTGTCCCTCTGGCTGATATGCTAGTTTTATTATAAGGTTTAAGAACTTTCACCAAGCTCCACCTGAGCTTCTTTACCAGGCGCCCGCAGCACCTTTATCACAGAATCAATATGAAGTTACAGAAAAATAATAGAAGTTGAGCACATGATCTATTTAATGATGATTGAGTGTTCTTGGAGTTTTTCTAATGAGATGATCAGGATAGTTGCTGAGAGAGATATCTTCAGTGTGATCAGCAGCAAGATTTCAATTGCTTGAATGATAACGTTGTAGAGCTGTTGAGTTTTTGTATATCTTTGTTCGTTTTCTGCTCACTATCTTCTCTGTTGCTCTACCTCCCTTCTTATAGAATTTCCTCTCTATGCAGGACGATTTTTTCCGTTGAAGAAAATTGCAGTTGGCGCCATTTTGCATTGGTAGACTTTCAAGACAGAGAGGGAGCAGTTTGTTCTGCGGTTAATCAACCGCTTCCACGATTGCTTTCGACTATTTTGGTGCAATATATTCATGGCATTAAATGCAGTGTGAAGAGATTTGAATTTACCCGCCAGTGATTGTGAACTTAATTTAGCTAAGTTGTTGTTTGAAATATGAGATCTGAGTTGGCTTGTCCAAATTAAATGCATCACAAGTTGTCTGCTTTGGATTTGTTTGACTTGTCAGTTTTGACTTGATTAGTCAAACTTAGTTGTTTAATTTGTTTTCTTTCCTTAATCATTGAGCTTTCTCTTTTTGTGAAGAGGATAAAATTTTGCTCGTTGTGGATCTTGTATCTGATTTGTTTCAGTGAGTTGTAAGTCCAGAAGATTTTGAAATGAAAAGCTTGAACTGAAGTTTTATTGTTGAACCCAAAACTCTATTTTGAGTGATACAGAAAAAATTTTCGTATGCTTCAGCAGTTGAATAGCTGGCTGTAGTGTGACTATAGGATCCTCTGTTCTGTATGCTGCTTGATTTATAGTAGCAAAGAAGCTGGCTGTTTAATGACTGTTATTATTGTCTGTCGTAAGTAAAATAAGCTTGATTTGTCTAATCCTACAGAACTTGATTTTAAATTATTAGTCCAATATAAATCATAATTCTTAATTCATTGTTATTATCAAAATTAACTTGAGAGTTCCAACAAAGATCTTACGATCTTATTTCAAATTCTGATTTTATGATTGTACACAAGCGAAACGATCCTATATAAAATTCTGATCTTGGTAACCTTGACAGCATCAAAGTTTGCTGTCTGCTTAATGTACTTAAGCTTTTAGATGTGGTAGGATGCTCTTATGCGGATGAAATAGGCTAATATGCGATGCGATAAACCTAAGCACCTTCAGTTCTAATACATCGGACGTGGGGTTCATCTTTTACCACAGAGGATCTTCTTTGAGAGAGATAGAGATTAGTTATCGTGAAGTCTCTAGATTTTATAATCAACAAGCTCTCAAGCCACTTCACATCTTTGCAAAGTCTAGCCTAGCTTATTCATGATTTTCTGGTTTAGAGATCTTTTTTTCAAGCCATTCCACTTCTTTGTAAAGTCTAACCTTGGGACATCATTCTTGAAACATTTAGAGGTTGTAACCAAATATTACTACTATTTGGTGGTACTTCAATAGAGATCAAACCAAATGATTAGTTTGAAAAGTTGCTATGACATAATCGTTTAATAAATTAATGTAGATTGTTGACATGTGTTCATAAAATTTAGAGAACGTTTGAGAGCATTTATAAAATAAAATTTTTATGAAATAAAAAATATATTAGAGTTATTTTAAAAAATAAGTTTTATTTTTTGAGTTAAAAAATAAACAAAATCTTATGACATACAAACTTTCTATATATTTTTAAATTTTTAAATAAATATTATAAAATACTGCATAAAATTTATTGAAATATATAAAATAAAAAATAAAATGAAATGATTTCCAAACGCATTACTAAACAGTGCTTTCGAAACAAGTTTTTTTGGTGCTTGTAAGTTCTTCTTCTTTAACTGAAAGGAATTTGAGGTAACTAAGTTCGTTCGTAGCCCAGATAAAATTGCATTTGTCAAGCATTTGCTTGGCAAAGCTTCTATCCTGAAGTATATGATCATTAATCATCAGCGTTATAATGAAGTTGTATTACATTACAAGTCAGAGTGCACACGAGCAGGCTCATTGGTTCACATCAAATCAGTAGACGCTTATAAGATCTATTAGAGCTGATAAATCATATGAACTAGACAAGTAAAATGGCGTGGAGTAATACTCATACAATTAAGCAAGGAAGCTATAACCGCTACAACTAAAAAAATGTTTAACGATCAAAATTATAAAAACAATAAAAACTGGCCGCCACTAATGCACAATTGCAATCAAAACAAGCACGGTCGTTGTTCATCAAACGGTAACCAAAAAAAATAAAATAAAAGTTTGGTCACTCTTACTTTACTATGAGTGACCAAAGAGTAGCATGGTTGCTATTTAATAACGAAATAGCGACCATATATCATTTGGTCTCTAATGTTTCTCATTACTGACCAAACTGACAGCTGATCTTCAAAAAATTGATAGAAGACAGAGGGTATTTAGTAGTATTTTTAAAATAATTTTTTAAAAAAATATTTTTATTTTTTAAAAAATAATCTAATTTTTATTTTAAAAAATAATAATAAATAATACAATTTTACTATATAATTTTTTTATTTTCTAAAATTAAATAAATTTTTAACAATTATAAATAATATATTAAAAATTATGAATTGAAAATTTAAAAAAATTTTCAGAAAAATTTTGCCGAACGTTACTATGAGACCAGATCACTTGTTAGTCATGATTCGTAATTCTTACAGGGGAGAATAACAATAACTTATATAGAGTACGTTGCATTTTTAGCAAGTTGTGCCATGATGAGTTATAACATTGTATATTTTTTTTATAAAAGTTTATTATAAAAACTTATTATTTATTTTCCGTTTTGCGTTTGAAATGATTGTGTACAGTAGTACTTTGAGCACTGATGATTTTAATCTGATCACTACGGTAAGGTTTTGCTGTATACTGTCAAAATATTTTGTGAGTGTTTATTAAAAAATATTTTGAACAAAAATTATTTTAAATTATTTTTAAAAATAGTTATATTTTTTATTTAAAAATAATTCAATAAATATTAATAAAATTTTATAATGAAGAATTTTTTATTTTTAAAATTTTAAAAAATAATAATATATATTATAATTTAAAATTTATTAAAAAATAAAAATAAAAATAATTGAAAGTTAGTCTTAAAAGAGTAAAGTAGGTAGCCTTTTATCATCACCTGTGCGTTTGGCACTTTACGTTCCGTAGAGAAAACATTTTGCTACTCATTAGGACTTCCAACTTTATGTACTCCAACTTGGTGTTTGATTTCTCTTTGTAGAGCAGTTTCGGCAAAAAAGAAGATAACCATCTAATTTGACAGACTTCTCTCGCAGCAAGAACTGTTTCTTTCATTGCTAGAGTTCCTCACTACAAACCACAAGAATAAATCTTTCTTCAGATCAACAAAATCTTCTAGACAAATATGTGGTGTGGCTTTAAAGCTTACCAAAACAAGGAGCAACATGAGATTCATTCAAAATCTCAGAAAAAAAATTGTTTAATCACTTCTCCAGAATAGTCTCCTATTAAGTGATCTGTCCTTACTCATGAGTCATCCATTCTGTACTTCAACAATCATACAAGTAGGTAGATAACAAAAGTAACATCTAATATTTTTTCCATTGTCGTTGGTTCATCATGATGTTAAGGATTTTTTCTATACTTGTTCCCTATCAGAGCATGTATATCTTTACTTGATTGGATATGGTAGAAAGTTAATGTCTATGTAGACCTTGCTTAAAGATGCCACATTAGTAGTGGACTAAGAACCAGATAATCCTACATCATAGGCAAAGAATCTAATACTGTAAATCACTTTGCTAAACATCTCCATTAATCTTTATACAAAAACTTTACTCCTTGTTCTCCTATATCTAAACAAATTACTCAGAAATCTATAAAAATGAAACTCAGATGGTGATTTTTAGGGGTGTTAAGGAATGCTTATAAAATAAAATTTTTTTAAAATAGAAAATATTTTTATATATTTTTTAAAAATAAATTTTTTTAATTTTTAAAAAAATAATAAAAATATGTAATAAAAAATTTTAATACGTAAAATTTTTCTATATTTTTAAATAAATTTTTAAATACGTATTAAAAAAATATAAAATTTAAAAATTTTGTTGAAAAAATGTAATTCTAAACAAACTCTTAGTACTATGGGCGTGTTTATCTAGGGGGTGGAAGTGGAGTTTTGGGGGAAGTGGAGTTTTTAGGAAATAAATTTAAAAAATAAAATAAAAAATAAAAAATATTTAATAAAAAATAAAATTTTATATTAATTATATATTGTTAGTAAGTTTTAAATTTGAATTTTAAAAAAAATTTTATTGATAAAAAAATTTATTTTAATTTTTATAAGTATTTATGTGAAACTTGAGTTTAAAGAAAGTGGAGTTTAGGGGTGTTGGTAAATACGCCCTATGTGGATGCGGATAGAACAAGACACAAATTTTTTTCTTTCACACAAGCACAGACCCAAAAAAGTCAAAATTTTCCTAACACACAGGCCAAGACCCAGAAATTCAAGAAGCAAATTTAACTCTAGAATTCACTCAAAATTCAACCGGTAAAGAACAGAAACACAAGATGCTTTTCTTTGTCGCTACTAAACCATAAACTCAAAAGTTGAACAAATTAAAACTTAATTTGTTCTTCTACTTCTGCTGATCTAAATGGTTTGGGTTAAAAGTTTGCACCAATTTAGCAGTGACAAAATGTAACAGCTAGAGCATTACTTCTATTTGTTACCGTTTTGACCATCATCAATATTTGAATTAGTATAAATATGATTGAATCTTTAATATTAGGTAAAATATACATTTTTTCAATTATATGCTATTTAACTAATTATGTCAGTTTTGAGTTTCTTATTTTTTCAAATCCATCACCAAAAAACTGATTTTTTTATTTTATAATTCAAAATCAGTAATCTTGCCTGTTTTGTGTGGTCAGAATCTTTCCCTTAATCCTGTGTAACTGTCGACCACGTGTAAAACAATATTTGGTTAAAGTCACTTGAGAAAATCTCAGGTAGGTTCACCATGTTATCCATTGTCTCCGCCAGCTCAGTATAATGACGTGGACCATTTCGGTTCCGATCTTGGTGCACACCGCGTAGTCTTATCGAGTCAAGCCAACTACTTTCTGGGTCAGTCCAAACTCCTGGCCACAAATCTAATCAAGACCAAAACCCCAATCACAATGTCTCACTATAATAGAGAATAGAAAATTCTCAGTTTTTATATGCATCTTAGTAGAAGATGCATTCAAACTTCCTTCACACTAGAAGCACTCGGTTCTCTCTGCCATGTCTACTGCTGCAGCAGTCTCTCGTCTCTCTGCTGCAATGGAAAGAGCCAATCAGTGGTACAGTAACACTAATTACTTATAAATCTCTCTTCCCTTCTGATGAAAACAAAAATTTTCAACTTTTTTATGGTGTTTTAAATATTTATTCAGGGTTTTCTCTCAAGGTATTCCTACTGACGTAGTTGTAGATGTTGAAGATTCTAGCTTCCCTCTTCACAAGGTGAAGTATAATAATGACGACCTGCTTTTAATTTTGATTTCCAGAAGCATTTCTAGTTATTGATATATGGTTTCTGTTTTTGATCAGTTCATGTTGGTTGCAAAGAGTGGATACATAAGAAGAAAGATCATTGAAGCAGAGCGGTCTGATCTCACGGAAATCGATCTTACCGGAATCCCCGGTGGGGCAGAGGCGTTCGATAAGGCGGCGAAGTTCTGCTACGGAGTGAACTTCGAGATAACGGTGCATAACGTGGCTGCGTTACGGTGTGCGGCGGAGTACTTGGAGATGATCGGTGAAGGGAATTTGGCGGCGAGGGCGGAGGACTTTTTGTCGCAGGCGGCGCTTAAGAGACTATCCGGCTCAGTGATTGTGTTGAGTTCTTGTGAATGTTTGATGCCCTTGGCTGAGGAGCTTGGAATTGTTAAGAGATGTGTTGATGCCATTAGCCTAAAGGTCCCTGGCTTCAGTTCTGATCATTAATTAGCTCCAATTTAATTCTTTGTGTTGATAGCTAATTAAAAATTAAAGCAGGCATATAAGGAATCAGAATTTCCCAGCCGTTCACCGCCGGACTGGTGGACAGGGGAGCTGGCCGAACTCTCTCCTTCCTCCTTCAGCAAGGTCATCTCCGCTATGCACGCCCGCGGCGCAGCGGCAAACTCCCTCTCTGCTGCCGTCACTATCTACGCCGACAAATCTTTCCCTGATCTCCTCTACACTAACTCTAGCATTTCCACCAGAATGAAAAACCGTTTGGAATCCTTCATTTCCTTTCTACCATCTGCAGCAATTGCTCAGCTGCCTACTGGTTTTCTCTGCTACCTTCTTCGTGCTGCTGTAGTACATAATGCTTCCACTACAACACGCAAAGACCTTGAGAAACGGATTGCATTAGTTCTTGAGCACGCAACGGTTGGAGACTTGTTAGCTGTGGCTTTGGACCTTGCAGGGAACAAAGTTGTGGATTTGGAGAGCGTTCGAAGGATTGTGGCGGCCTTTACGGAGAAGGAATCGTGCGGAGGAGGCATATTATACGGTGGCGGTGCTGCATGCTGCTCGGTGGCTATGCAGAGTGTTGCGAAGACCCTTGATGCTTTTGTAGCGGAGATTGCCACTGATGACGACTTGACTGTCTCGAAGTTTGCTGGAGTCGCCGGGGCATTGCCAAAATCATCAAGGAGGTTTGATGATGACCTCTACCGCGCCATTGACATCTACCTCAAGGTATTTTAAAAGATTGGAACTATATCTTTGCATCCACTGATCAGTTCAAGTACGTTTTTTGATGATTGGGATCGATGTTGCATCGATTTAAATGTACTTTGGAAGGACGCTGAATGGGACGTATGTATATATTACTGATGATTTCTGCAGGCTCATCCGGGACTTGACGAGCTGGAACGTGAGAAAGTCTGCAGCGTGATGGATCCATTAAAGCTCTCATATGAAGCACGACTACATGCATCTCAGAACAAACGGCTACCTCTCCAAATTGTACTCCACGCTCTCTATTATGACAAACTCAAGCTACGCAGCGGTACCATGGTTGATCAAGAGCCTGTAGTGTCTGCGGCAACACAGGCAAGGTCAGGTGCAATTGCAGACGTTGAGCTATTGAAAGAGAATGAAGCCTTGCGGTCAGAGCTGGCGAAGATGAGGATGTTTGTGTCTGACCTGCAGCGAGGAGAAGGGAGCACGCCGGCACCACCAACAAAGGCGCCTAAGAAGGCAACGTTCTTTTCGTCAGTGTCAAAAACGTTAGGTAAGTTGATTCCTTTCAAGCAAGGATCGAAGGATACTTCAAATGTTGTTGATACTGCAATGGAAAGTAATCCTAAGCCAAGGAGGAGGAGGTTTTCAATCTCTTAGCTACAGTAAAATTATTTTAGTTGACTGGTTGTACGTTGTGTTGGGTTTGAAAAGTTGTTCTGGGGTCTTTTGTGCTGGTGTAGATAAGCATTTTGTTCATTTTGCATCGTTTTCTTACCTTCAACTTGGCAAAACTTTTTTTAGCACTATCTTACTGGTACATCTCTGAACCATTTAGGGCGTGTTTTTGTACATCATAAATTTCATTTTTTTCAAACTTATGTTTAATATAAAATAAACAAAAAATTTAAAATAAAATTTTCTATCAAAATTTCTTTTTAAATTTAATTTTAAAACTTAGTACTA
Source organism: Acanthochlamys bracteata (assembly GCA_019914995.1). NCBI lineage: Eukaryota > Viridiplantae > Streptophyta > Magnoliopsida > Pandanales > Velloziaceae > Acanthochlamys > Acanthochlamys bracteata. The sequence goes on along the minus strand of CM034140.1, from coordinate 3,577,252 downwards.
ATACAAAATTAATATAAAAATTTATTTTTTAATTAGAGATTTTAATTTTTAATTTAATTTTTGTAATTCACTTTTCAATATTTAAATTTATCCCAAAATAAACACACTCTTATCTTACGAGTAAAGTACATTTGTGAAAAAATAGGCGAAGAACTCAAATTGACTTGTTCGGTTAATTATTAAGTTAGACAAGTTTGGCCTAACTAGTTTTATGAGTGACAATTTAAATTGGTGGATCAATTTTAAAACGAATTATTTAATAATTCAGTAAATTTATTCAATTTTAACTCAATTTATAAATTTATACGGATCAAAGTTATTAACTCTATCCAATCTATTAATAATCGGATCAAATTCGGATCGACCTATTTAATAATTAAAATTTTTAATTTTTAATTTTATACTTTTAAGCTTCAAGTAAATTATAAGATTAGTTATAATAAAAATACACAATGTTCTTAGTAACGAGATATAGTGAATGTCTGTCAAAATATGCTTCATTAATATATTTATCGGTCCTAAAAATATCCAAAAAGATTTTTATTTTTAAAAAATATGTGGTGATAGCTGAAATTTTATTATTATAAATATATACTAATGATTTCAATAAAAGTTTTGATAAACATAGTTTTCTAACAAATTTTTGATAAAAATATTTATACGAGATCCAAATTCGTCATTACATAAACAATTACATAATAACACTTTCGATGATATTATAATTTTAATTTTATATTATTTTACTAAAATATAAAAATAACAATTAATTATAAATACCATATAATTTAATAATTTAAAAATTACTATTATTAATTTTTTTATTGTCAATATTTTAATTTACCGAAAGAAAAAATAAAATATTATTCTTTCAAGAGATGACAATTCGGATTAACCCGGATCGACTTATTTAATAATCGAGTTAAATTCGTTCAATTCTAATATAACTCATATATTTATACGGGTCAAATTTTCTAATCCTAATCCTAATTAATAGATCAGTTTTAGATTATATTTTCGGATCGGATCATATATTGCTATCTCTAACTAGTTTATTAATAATATTATACACCAAACGAAAACAAGCCAATTTGAAAATTTTCAAAATGAATTTTTATACAGTTTACATAAATTAAGACCATTTAAAAAATAAAATGACCGTAAATATTCAAAATATATATTTTTATGCATCCACTACAAAAACATCATGATTTAAATAACTATAAATATATTAAACTTGTAAATTATTATACAATTTATTATAAATAATTTGAATTTCATAGAATAATTGAAGATTAATATTTTAATATCACTTTTTATTTATCTAATGTAAAAATAAGTATATTATTATTTATCATAATTATAATTATTATGATTCAAAGTGACAAGTTATGATTTATATTTTAAATTAAACTCAGGCTAATAAATATTAGCATTTCGCATCAATCGTAACCATATATAACAAAATTTAGATTCATGATCGAAAGCAGTTTTGGTAAAAGATAACCATGGTAACTCATTCATGGTAACCATGGCAGCCGTTTGCGTGGTTTCCGAAACGTTATGTTGTCTTGATCAAAGTCCATCAAAGCTGCATCTATATGGGCTCGAGCCAATTAAAAAGGCCTACTTGGTGGATGTTTGATATCATGTTTTTTTTCATTTTATTTTTTATAATATTTTTTAATAAAGTTTTTAGAATATTTATAAAATTTAAAAATAAAAACATTTTACATCATAAAAATTTATTAATTTTATGAAATAAACAAAAAATTTAAAAAATTATTTTTGTAATAAATACTCTCATAATATTCACCTTTAAACACGACTTAACATGTTCGAGCCGGTTTCATAAGGAGACTGGCTAGTCACGAGACTATTCTTTCTCTTCCAGCACCAGCAAGCAATACTCCAATCAATCTATAGAACTTAGAGATCAAAACACCGCTCCCAAATCATGGCGGCCTCTGCGATGGTCGTCGACCCAAGACCAACTCCTTCACCACCTCGTTCAATTCCCGCGACCACTGCCGTCGGTAACTCTACCGCCAGCGTCGGCGAAGAAGAAGAAGACCTTTACAGCCGTTACAAATCACTTCAACGCCAGCTTGAATTCATCGAGATCCAGGAAGAATACGTGAAAGATGAGCAGAAGAATCTCAAGCGCGAATTGTTGCGGGCGCAGGAGGAAGTTAAGAGGATTCAATCGGTTCCGCTTGTGATTGGGCAGTTTATGGAGATGGTTGATGCGAATTCGGGGATTGTTTCGTCGACTACCGGATCGAATTATTATGTGAGGATACTTAGCACGGTTAACCGGGAATTACTGAAACCTTCTGCTTCGGTTGCTTTGCATCGGCACTCGAACGCCCTTGTTGATGTGCTGCCTCCTGAAGCAGATTCGAGTATTTCGCTGCTTAGCCAATCGGAGAAACCTGATGTTACTTATAACGTGAGTTTGATTGCTTTGTTGTTTGTTTTTCATGGTATTTAATTGCGAAGTTCTCTGAGTGGTAATGAGGGCTATGTCAATTATCTATTAACGTAGCCTTTTGCGTACTGGATCAAAAAGTTGTTAATTGGCAGTGCAAAACATCCTTTTTTCCCTTAGAAATTATGCCTGTTGTATTTTAGGGTTTATATGTGCTTGCAAATAGATGTTATAATTGTGAAACTTTATGTAAATTGGAGTTAAAATATGGTACCCCAGATATAATCTGCTAATTTGTGGTAGTGTAGCAAGTATGTATAGAGGACCTTTGTTAAATTTTTTTGAAGGATAGACTGCTGATGTAAATAAGTTTGTGCCTAAAGTGAGAGATATCTCTCTGATTGGAGCCTTGTGCTGATACTAAAAGTAGCTTAGAGGTGCATGGTTATAGTTTTCCAGGAACAAAGGAAGTGCTTTTTGTTTCAGATTTTGGGAATTAAAACAATACGAAATTGGCATGTATTCGGTTGGGAGATGCAATCTAGCGTATAAAGTGGGTAAATGATGTGAGTATGAGAGAGAACGAAAGTCTATTGGGATGACAACCCAGGAAGACTCTTTTCCATCAGTTGTTTCAACATTTTATATTCTCAAGCAAGCCTCAGATATGAAAGAGATAGCGCTGCAAAAGATATTTGATTATTGTACTTGGCATCTTCATCTCATGGGTAGTTCTTACACTTTTCTTGTTTTGCTTTATGGTGTCTTCTTTAGTAGTTTGAAACAGTTTTAGTTCTCTAGATGTTATATTCATGGCTATTTTTATGTTTAGGGTTTTGTTAGATCTGGTTTATTGAGAGTTCATGGTGATCTTACACTGTCATTCTAATTCCTCATTCTCTCATAGTTCTGTCCGAGGAAAGGATGAGTTGACGATTATTCGCATATCTCACACTATTGTTGATTGCATATGTAACACAAACGCTTCTCCATATTTGTTGCTCTCAGGATATTGGTGGTTGTGATATTCAAAAACAAGAAATACGAGAAGCTGTTGAGTTACCTTTGACACATCATGAGTTGTACAAGCAGATTGGTATAGACCCTCCTAGAGGCGTGCTTCTTTATGGACCTCCTGGTACAGGTAAAACCATGCTGGCCAAGGCGGTGGCTCATCATACCACTGCTGCTTTTATAAGAGTTGTTGGCTCAGAATTTGTTCAGAAGTATTTGGGTGAGGTATGCTGCCATACTAAACTTTTGAAAGTCTTTGACTTCATTGCTTTTATTGTTACTACTACATCTTCTATGGGGTGATCATTTCTCTGTATATTACTTATCATTTGATATGTTGGAATCTTTATGATGCCTGTTTAGAATTCTATTTTCAACTGTATATTTCTTCAACTTCATTTAGGGCCCTAGAATGGTTCGTGATGTATTCCGCCTTGCCAAGGAAAATGCTCCAGCAATTATATTCATCGATGAGGTTGATGCCATTGCTACTGCACGTTTTGATGCACAAACTGGAGCTGATAGGGAAGTGCAGCGTATTCTTATGGAACTGTTGAATCAGGCAAGTGGTAGCTTGATGGGCTTGAGTTTGCTTTAATGTTACTTGTAGTCATTATTGTTTGTTGATTTCTTGAAGTCAAAGATGAGCTGATCTTCTTTAAGAACTTGAGGCGCTATAGTAAAAGGCACGCTGATTATAATTGTTATTTTCTTATGCTTACTTACTTCCCATATCCCAATGCTTGGTTTTTCTTAACCTTCTGGTATATTTGATAGGTGATTCAAGCCTTTTTTTTCTGAATTGACCGAAATTTGGGCCCCAAATTCTTGAACATTTAACTAGTTAGTGCAGTTCTTTTTGTGGCCTTTTGAGAAATTATGTCCTTTAAGGTTGTATATGATACTTCTTCTCAAAAATAAATAAATATATTACAGAGTTGGTAAGTCATTTTCTCTGTAATGTTGTTGATATTTGGTAGGATTAATTTCATGCTAGAATATGCTGATTGTAGGTTTTTCCCTCATACTATAAGATTGGTTTGAGTTGGTTTGTTGGGGTTGATGTACCTGCAGATGGATGGATTCGATCAAACAGTCAATGTGAAGGTTATCATGGCAACTAATAGAGCTGATACTTTAGATCCTGCTCTCCTGCGTCCTGGAAGACTGGATCGTAAAATCGAATTTCCTTTGCCTGACAGAAGACAAAAGCGACTGGTGTTTCAGGTGAGCCTTCTAAGCACTTCACTCTGTAAGTGCAAATTTTATCCAATCTTTGTTACTCTCTCCTGCTTTTCATCAAGACCAAAAGCATGTTTATGAAGTTAATATGACAAAAGAAACGGATCTAATTTTGTCTATTTGTTGGCAGAGAGTTCCCCCCATTTTTTCTTTTTTTGTAAATTATTGTATTTTCGCTTCTATCCAGTAGCTATCTCTGAATACTGATATTGTTGCTTTACTTATTTTATCTTTATGAATGCACATCTTTGTGATTTGCTGATTCTCAGAGTTTAATGTATATTTCAGGTTTGTACTTCGAAAATGAACCTGGGCGATGAGGTTGACTTGGAGGACTATGTCTCTCGTCCTGACAAAATTAGTGCTGCTGAGGTTGGTCTCGTCTTTTATATTGTTCTCTTTCAAGTGGCTGCAACTAAAGCGTATCATTTACTTGCTTCTTGTTGCTGCCTTCTATTTCATTAGTATATAGTTCTAAGTTTTCCCTTTTAAGAACTGTTCTTGCTATTAAAAAACAAAAAAAAACAAAAAAAAACAAAAAACAAAAAACAAACAAAAAACAAAAAACTATACTCAGAACAACATACTGGACATTTTACTGAAGTTTAACTATTGTATGCTCATTGATCTGCGCTAACTTGGTGTTGAGTGGATTATAATATAGGATAGCAGTTTGTGTCAAATTCATTTTTTGAAAGTAGTTTATAGCCAGTTACGTAGTGTCCAAATTGTAAGAACCTTAAATCTCTCCTTATTGGATACTGTCTTCATCATATTCGACTTGGAGTATGATATGCATTTCATCAGCCACTGAGCTTAGTTTCACAGCTTAAGCTACTGTGTAGATTTAAGTTCAGTCTGATTATATTTTTTATTATTGATTTGTTGTTATACAGATTGCTGCAATCTGCCAAGAAGCTGGAATGCATGCTGTTCGGAAAAATAGATATGTGATCCTTCCCAAGGACTTTGAAAAAGGGTACCGGGCAAACGTGAAGAAGCCAGACACGGATTTTGATTTCTACAAGTGATAATCATTTTTCAAGTATTGTTTACTTTCTGGTATTTTTATGGCAGGACGAGTTTATCACTTTTGTGTCTTAAGTTTAATCAGTTGTGTCTAACTTTACCTGAAACCTCTGTTTTAATAGACTAGCTTACAAAACAATGCTGATGAGCATCCATCTCTGAGCACATCTATGAATTAGTAGATACTTACTCGAACTGGCCTTTGATGTAATGTGTTGTTGTTCAATAACTTGTTTGTATATTCCTGGCGAATGCTCCATTTTTAGTTTCTCTTAGAGTTCTTGGGTTGAGCAGTAAACATTTGGTTTATTTTCTTGTGATGTGATAGACTGTTTGCAAAAGACAAAATCTCCTCCCTCTTACCTTGTACTTCAATCAGGTCTGGGACATAAAGCTTATCCATGTCATATAGCTTCTTCACAAAAGGTTTTGAAGTTGATTCCAACAGGACTTCTAGTCTATAGCATAGCATGAGATTATTTGGTATTCCATGCGTATCTTACGATTGCAGTCTAGAGTTAGCACTAGACTGCACCTATATCTACATTGTCCGGACTAGTTGAAGGTTTGGCAAATGGTTCATTAGGTTTTCAATTGAAACAGAAAGGATTTCAAACAAAAGAAATCCATCTCGTCTGAGCTGTTGGGAGTAATTACCCGTTGCTGAGCAGGTCGCACCAGCTTTAGTATTCAGCGTGCTGTGTCTTTACTTCAACAACTTCACCGACAGATCACTTGTGCAGTAAAGAAGCAAAAGGAAAAACATTAGTGTTGCTGCTACCAACTTCACTCCAAGCATCCACTTAATCCAGTGGGACAAAGTAACTTGGTATTTTTTCCGAAGATTTTGAACGGCGCAGAAAATACTGAATACTTGCTGGAAGCTGCATAGCTACAGCAAATTAAAGCAAACCAATTCTTTCACTTGTCTGAGGATCGATTCCTCTGTTTCTTTCTTTTAGCACTTCCCTTTTTCCTCTAGTGGGTTGCATTATCTCGCCTTTACTTTTGCTTTAATACAGCACTTTCTAGAGCACCATCTTTTTTTTTTTTCCCTCCAAATATTTCACCGATCATTGTTTTCTTTACCAATTGTATGAACGTAGATAATCTATAAACTCCTATTACTTGCATGAATGAAACTTTTTTGCTAGTGTAGAGACAATAAACGAGGATTTCATTTCATTGATGATTCACCTACTCTTCTGGCCACTATTAACTCAGTCTTGACTAATATTAGCCAGACCTTGCATTAAACTAGAGCAAACATGAAGTGCAACTCAGTTATGAGGAAAGAAAATGTCAACTGCTCTGCAATAGCAAATTGTTTCATGAACATGTGCCTCACCACAACTGCTGACCCAAAATAAAAAAGTTGAATTTCTTGCTCTGTATTATTTTATTAATTCTTTTTAATGTCTATAAAAATGAATTCATCAATGTTTTTTTGATAGAGACTGCGTTCCTGTTATCATTTATTTTTGCTTTGTTATTACTGAAGAATGCTGTTAGTTTACAAAATTTAACATTTTTCATAATAAAAATCTGATATTTCTTTAGAATACTTTCTTCTTTACTCTTGTGGAAGTTGTCCTGCTCTGTCCTAAAACAGTAAAGGTTGCAACAAGGGAATTTTGCATTTCATCTTTGGTAAGCTTTTGAAGATGAAGAACGCTTATCACACAAAATTTATTGAACTCGGTATACTATCTTTCCATGGAACTCCTAAAGCTCCTTGAAACACTTCCCTTCGTTGTATTCCTTCTTCTACACATTCATTCTGGTGAATCTGCTGACTTGAATTCAGACAAGCAGGCCCTCCTTGCCTTTGCTTCTGCTATTCATCATGGCAATAGACTCAACTGGAGTTCAACTACACCAGTTTGTTCTTCATGGATTGGAGTCAAATGCAATACAAATGATCCAGAGTGATTTCTCTCCGTTTGCCGGGAACGTCTCTTTACGGCGAAATCCCTTCAAGCACACTTGGTAATCTTGACGCATTACAAATTCTAAGTCTTCGATGCAACCGCATTGTTGGTAATCTTCCAAGTGGTGTCTTATCAATGCCTTCTCTGCGTTACCTTTATCTTCAAAACAACAATTTGTCTGGTGGAATTCCTACTCAGCTTCCTCCAAAACTTAGAATAATTGATCTCTCATACAATTCTTTCTCCGGAGTTATTCCACAAGCGATCCAAAATCTTGCTGAACTAACTTCACTCAATCTTGAAAACAACTCTCTCTCAGGCCCAGTTCCAGAGCTCGAATCACCGAAATTGAAACACTTGAATTTCAGCAACAACAATCTTGTTGGTTCCATACCTAAGTCCTTACAGAAGTTTCCAAACACTTCTTTCTTGGGTAATTCTCATTTATGTGGAATTCCACTAGAACAATGCTCTGTAGTGTTTCCAACACCAGCACAAGCTGCTCCTTCCCCTGAAACGCCACTTTTTGTTCTTTCACAGAAGCACAAAAAACTCGGTGCATGGGCAATCATAGCTATCTCAGCTGGAGGTTTTGCAGTGCTGCTTCTGCTAGTGATCATACCACTAGTTTGCTGTTTGAAAAAGAATGGCAAGAAACAAGGTCCAAGCTTTCAGAACAATGGAAAAGATCCAAGTCTTGAAAAGATAGAACAATTGAAAGACGAATCAAGTAGTGCTGTTCAAGGAGCAGAGAAGAACAAGCTTGTCTTCTTCGAAGGTTGCAGCTACAATTTTGACTTGGAAGATTTGTTGAGAGCTTCTGCTGAAGTTCTTGGGAAGGGAACTTTTGGTACTTCATATAAAGCTACACTTGAAGATGGCACAACAGTGATGGTGAAGAGGTTGAAGGATGTTATGGTACATAGAAAGAGTTTGAGCTCATCGGAAATGTTGGACAGCATACAAATGTCGTGCCGTTAAGAGCTTACTATTACTCCAAAGATGAGAGGCTTCTTGTTGCTGATTATGCTCTAGAGGCAGCTTCTCTGTTCTGTTGCATGGTAATTTTCTTGAACCTTTACAAGATTCAAATTACTTCAATTTTCTTCTCTTGAAATTTTTGTAGCCGTTCTGATTTCGCTCAATGTATTATTCTCTACGTTTGAATTGTTAATAGGGAACAAGATCAACGGTGGCAGCAAAGCTCCACCAGACTGGGACGAAAGACTGAAAATTTTGATAGGAGCCTCACGAGGAATTTCACACCTGCATTCCTCCGGCGGTGCGAAGTTTGCTCATGGAAACATTAAGTCCACAAATATTCTTCTATCTGATACCCTCATAGCCGGTGTTTCTGAATTTGGCCTGGCGCTGCTTACAAGTTCTCCTTCAAACAAAGCTCCTCAAGGGGGATACCACGCCCCTGAACTCACTGACACTCGCAAGCCGACTCACAAGTCAGACGTTTACAGCTTTGGTGTTTTGGTTTTAGAAGCGCTTACTGGCAAGCCGGCTATTTCAGCTACAGTGCAGTCTAATGGAAAACGTGATGAACCTATGGACTTGCCAAGGTGGGTGCAGTCTGTAGTGAGAGAGGAATGGACTGCGGAAGTGTTTGAGGCGGAGCTAATCAAAGGTCAGAACCATGTGGAGCAGATGGTTCAGGTACTGCAGATTGCATTAGCTTGCGTAGCAAGAGTTCCAGATCAACGTCCGCAGATGGAGGAGGTTGTGAAGAAGATGGAGGAGTTGGTGCAAAATTCAGGATCAGAGAATTCCGGTAGTAATTCCAAGACCCAAACACCATAGGGTGTTCAAAAAATCACACAAATGGCTAGCATTGTGTTTCTGGATTGAGTTGAAGGTATGCATTTCATAGGAGTATTTTACTTGTTCCTAACGTCTAATTCTAATTCATGTTCCAATAATCTTCTTCAAGTTTCTGGTGGTAGTATTGCAAGAAGGTTTCATTCAGCGTTCATGATTGAGTACTTAAACTTGCATAGTACTCCTGGTGAACATGTTTGATGGGTGATAGTGCTTTTGCAGCTAGCTCTACTGTTTTATTTTTACCAATTTGGTTTAAAGAAACAATTACTTGGACTTCACTAGTTTCAAATAATTTTGTAATGCTGAGTGTAGGCCTATATATAGAAAAAGAACTTGAAACCAAAAAAGATACACAACTAAATTACTATATATGAAACTAAAGCTCAACCCCTGAAAATTTTGGCTCCTATTGGAAAGCAAGCAACAAGAGGTTGGAGCCTCTATTGTTCTTCAAGCATCTGATCTTTTTGCATGCACGATCTAGCATGCCCAAGATATCCTCCACAATCACAAATATCCTCAGCGGATTTTGATTGCCTTCCAAGCTCGTTGCTCACCTCTCCATGAAAGTACTCCGTTGTCTGTCTGACATGAGGCAATGCTTGTTCCCCCTTCTCCTTTGGGTCATTGACTACCTTCTGAGCTTGATTCAAGAATAATTTCATTGATTTCAGGAAGTTTTCATCTTTATCTCTCATCGGTAATTCTTCAATTGCTTTAGCTTGCTGATACCTCGACTTAGATTTACAACTGATCTCTAGCCACATCTATATCAACGCTTGCTTCTGTTTCGTACATTTAATAGCTGATTACTGAGAACTGAAACAAGGTCTAGGCTCTTGGTCTTATATTCTTCTTCGATTTTTTCGACAACTTTAGGTTTGCCTTCCTGCTTAGTCTTTTTGGAGAACGTGAATCCTTTGCATCTATCTGATCACTTCTTGTACAACAAAGTGAAGCAAGGTAGTCTTGCCATCAGTGCCCTTGACATCTGATAGTTTTAGTGGCGCGTCTACTTTAGACGCCCTTGCTCCTCCTCTTATAGTATCAACAATCCATTCTGTTTTCTTCGGGCACTGCTTCAAGAAGCCTTACGAAAAGGTGGCTAGATTGAAGCTCTTTGCAAGCCTCCTGAATTAGAAAACATCAACTGGTTTGTGTAAAATTTTCAAAATGCAAACTATTTTCTTTAGAATGCATTAGTTGCTTCAGAAATTCTTACCTCTGCATAGCAAAGGATTTCAGGTGAATTACTGGTTTTCTCTATGTAACAGACCTTCAATTCTATTGAAAGGTAAACAGTAACTTCTTTATTTCTCGCAGGAAGTTCTCTTCTTGAGTTAACTTGATTTGCATCTCCATCATAATTGGAGAGCTTTTCTTCTTCCTATCTTTGACAGTGCCGTCTTCCCTAATGCTTCCAGATTTTGTACGCTTAAAATCCTTTGCCTAACGATACATTATCAAAATAAAGAGTGTATTGCATAGTTGAGGTCAGCTTTCAAGATTTCTATAAAATTTAATCCAATTCTTCTAAACTAAGTTGTCAGTAACCAAATTTCAATCATTAATATAATGAAATCCTCGAATGAGTGACGAACAGAGAAGAAGTAATCCACTCAGGACCACTTTCTTAGCAATATATAGCGTGTTTACCAACACCCCAAACTCCATTTCTCTTAAACTCATTTTTAACATAAAATACATATAAAAATTAAAATAAATTTTTTTATCAATAATTTTTTTTAAAATTCAAATTAAAAACTTACTATAAATATATAATTAATATAAAATTTTATTTTTTATTAAATATTTTTAATTTTTAATTTTATTTTAAATTTTACTTCCTAAAAACTCTACTTTACTTAAAATTTTCACTTAATCCGCAAAGTAAACTAGCCCTTAATGGGGCGAAAATTTTTTGTTGAAAGCTTATAAAATGTAGAAAAAGCCTCTTCCAGACGATCAAACTGAGGCATTATCTGGTTAAAAATTTCAGCTTATTTATTTTTATTTTTTATTTACATTTTTAATAAATTTTTTATAGTATTTTATAATTTTTTTTAAAAGATTAGAACATATAAAAATATTTTTTTATTATTATTAAATAAAAAACTCATTTAAGATAACTTTATTTTAAAAAACATTCTTTTAAAAAATATCCCCAACATGCTAGGACATAAGCAATGACTTTTACTGAAGCAAAATCCTCAATTTCAACTCGTAATGCGAATCAATGCAAGAGCCTGCCTTTCCCTGGTGCTTTTAGACCCGAGCAAACTTGGAGTGCCCTACCACCCGTCGTGAATTATCGTACTTTCTAAATCAACTCCGATCTCACTCTCCATTCCGCTCCCCACTACAGTCATAATAGTCTATGCTACAACATCCTTGGCATTTTCTCAAACACCCGGCGCATCACCCAATACCTCATTTTTTTAACTACATGCAAATAAACGACGAACACATCCAAGCTTAAATTTGAAACTAGATAGCAATCAAACGTAAAGAGCACAACATAATCTTCAGATCTAGGCTGGTTAGTAGGGAGACTATCTCCTCTAACTCCTTATAATATAATGTCTTGTCCTTGCACAGTGAGCCTCATCTCAGATTGGTGTCAATCTGTCATAACAACTTCCAAAATTTCAACTTTCAAAATTTCGAGCCATTGAATCTCAAGAATTAGATTTATGCCTCCTAAAAGAAAAAGATAAGCATCCACTATCAGCTCTATTCTTTGGACTGTTAGAGAAACTTTATTATGGAGGACTTCGATTGAATGAGGTCTTCCATCGACTAATTCCACCTTGAGAGGTCGGAGAGCGACATAAGCCAATCTTAAGTGTTTAGACAGTCGGTCTAATATAAAATTATGGGTACTTCCGGAACCGATGAAAATAAAAACATTTTGCCTTTTGATCCTTCTCACCATACAGAGAGTTCAAGGGCTAACCATCACATTCATGGCACTAAGGGATAGAGTTGTATCCTCAGCTAGCTCATATTCTTCTGCTGATTCATTATCACTGTCCTCTATGTCTTAAACAGAGATGGCATATAGCTTAGTTACACATTTGTGACCCCTCTCATATTTGTCATTGCAATAGAAACATAGGCCTGTTACACGCCTTGAATTAATTTTAGCTACAAAAAGATTATTTGCCCTTAGCGGAGAGAGTTGCGTGCTTATCTGAGAAGAATTCTCTTACTGTTGGTTGGTAGTTTTGAAGTATCAAGAGTTGGTATTTGTAGATCATCCAGATAGCTTCTTTCCCATACGTTTTGTCTGTAGATGACTTGTATTCAAATAATTTCGCCAACATATACGCAGTCTGGGGAGATCATTGGGATGTGCAGCCATGACATCCATGACAAGTTTTGTTGTTAGGCCCCCACAAAATCTTCCGATCAAATTCTTGTCATTCTTAGGGAGTAATCGATTCGCAAATCTTCAAAAATGGCATGGTATTTCTCAACGCATCCTGTTTGATGCAACTGTTGCAAAGAATAAATAGGATAACTAAAGGCATTAGGGTCGAACCTTGCTATTAGGGCATCGCACATCTCCTTCCAATTGTGTTGTGATTTATCATGCTTGAAACTCTGGTATCACCAGTTGGCTTCTATTTGGAAGTACATCATAGCTATGTTTATGCATTCCCATAGAGGTGTGCAGTAAAAATTAAATTACTTTTCTGCAGCATAAAGCCACTCATGTGGCTCGCTCACATCAAAGGAAACTTGTATCTATCCTTATAGGGTTGATGGCAATTTTCCTGATGATAAGCCCCTGAAGGATTGGGAAATCGGTTCCTTGATACCTTTGATAGTGCTGAGATTGAGCGGTCTGCTATGGTGTTTCTGTAAAGTTTGGAGATGCTTGTTGCTGAACTGTTTTGGACCAGACCTTCTCTAAATTATTTGAGTGCTGATTTTGCTAGAATGTTGAGATATTTTGTGATGGAGAGTTGTGTTTAGGCTTTAAGTTAGCACTCAATCTTCCTTTTGCAACTGTGGTTACTCGGTTAACCAAGTTATCAAGCTACTCCTGATTTGCTTGGCCTTCGTCAAGCTTTTATTCATTGCTAGGACGCCAATATAACTTGTTCAGTAAGCTATGCAATATTGCTCAACATTTGGCGCATCTCGTCGCGGAAGCTAGAATCCTTATTGTTTTGAATGAATTTGTTGCATGATGGAGAAATGGACGACTGTAAAGAACTTTCAGCTGCCATAGTTATGGTAGCTTTGGGTATTGTTAGGATACGTTTGAATTATGGGTATAGACAGAGAGAGATGATAAAGTTAACACATTTTTTATCCCTACCTATTTTTGACAACTCTTCATTCAAAAAAAAGATGGAGAACTCTTTCCATTCCTTCCCACTATTTCATAATTAAATATGAATAGAGAGAAAGCAACTTTTATCCTTTTATTTTTTTTTTTTTTATTTTTAATATTTACATATAATATAACATTTATTTTTTATTTAACCTTTTTAAATCAAGACATATTATTTTTATTATAATAATTAAAAATTTTAATTAATATTTAATTTTAATTAATATTTAATTTTAATTAATATTAATTAGTAGAGAAAATAATATATTATTACTTTTTGTATTTATTAATTGATATAATTTTAGATTAATATAAAAAAAATAATCTAAAAGTTATATTAATAAAGTTTATTTAAAATTATATTAATAAAAGTATATATTAATATAAATAAAAAAGAGTATTTGAATCTTTTATGAAAAGTTTATTTTATTACTCATTCATTTATCCATCTATTCAAACATAGTTAATTTGTTATTCTTACCATATATCCAAACATCATAATATTAATTAACTATACTTTTCTATTCATCCTTTTATTACTTTTCGATTCGTCCTCTTACTCTTATTTCTCACTTATGAAGTAGTTGAATGGCGCTTCTCTATAGATCTGTTCTGGTACCAACTTGATGCACCTTGAGGGTGTACACAGAAATTCACACCAAATTATTTTGTCTAAGCTAATAATTACTTTATTGATCAAACGTTCTTAGCATGATCTCTAATCATGCCCTTATTTATTCAATGAAGATATCCAAGCAAATACAAATCTACTACAACTCTAACTTCTAACTAAGACTGTTTAACTAGAACTAGAACTCAAATTTTTAAAAGAATCCAACTTGGACTTAAACTCCTAATTGCACCCAAGCGCCTAGATGCTCCACTCGGGTGCAAATTCTGGCGCCAAGCCAAAAGTTCGAAAAATTCCCGGGTGCTTAGAGTATGCACTCGGGACATTTATGGCACTTTGGTGCCACTTTTTTTTTTGAGCGCCTTTGCTTTCTTTTGGCCTCCTGCTGTTCTCTAGTAATCTTCAGTAGCTTTGAGCTTTTTCTTTCCACCTCTCTATCACTTGCATCATGTTCCCTATGCCATTTAAATCAACAAAAAAAGGAAAGGGATTTAAAAAGTTGAGGATCATATTGAACATATGTTCTTATTTTCTTCAAGCATAACTTTCTCTTCACTTGTGCTTTGAAAATACAAAATTGAAAAAAAAAGCTTCATATGGCAAACCTTCTCAGATTATATATGCATATATTACGTAAGTGCACATTAAATACAAACTCAGAAACAGAAATTTTTGCATAAAATTTGTAATGAGTTTGGAATGAAAATACAAGCTGCACTACTGTCATTATCAGCCAAAACAAGTAGAGAGCCGGCAATTAGGTAATTCTTCATGAGCAATATTCCCTCAATCGATTCGAACTTTCTTACGAAACAATTTTCTTTTTGTTTCCCGAGAACTCTCATCATGTCAATTTAGCACAATCCTGCACCATATAAAATTAAAAATAAAACAATTAGGACGAAGTTCCATTAAAGATAATTGAATACATAGAAAGAAAGGGATCAAAGGCATGTCCGAAACTAATATATAAAAATATCTTGCACTCACAGTCCATTAAAGAAAATCTTGCACTTGCGCGAGCTCCCATCCTCTGTCGCTCCAACACCAACCCCAATGCACGCTGCCGTTACCGGAACCGGGCTAACGTTCATTCCCTTGACTACTGCAGCTACCTTCATTCTCACCTCCACGTCTACAACCAGCCTCCTCTCCTTGTACTCCGTCGCTATCGTCTTCCCCGTAAACCCATCCACTGGAACTCCCGACGACACCACCTTCACCTTCATCACAGTCGAGTTCCTATCCGGTTGGTCCATCTCTGGCAATGTTGAGCTCCCTAGACTCAACATTCCTTCGTCGTAAGAAACCCTTACGCTCCCACCTCTGTACGATAACTGTATTTCGTCGTTGTGGTTTCGGAGCGAAATTAGCACGTCGAAGTTGCATGCGATTTCGTTTCCGGTTACGTCCAGCTTTTTGGCTGTAATCTATATACTCAAGAAATCATCATTAAAAGTTTAAGCTAATATTGACAACAGAAGAAAGTAAATTTCTGATAGGTAGGTAGGACCTGTTGGATTGAGATATCAGGAAGAGATGGACGAAGCCATGCATGAAACCAACAGCGGCAAGAGTGGTAAGGGCAAGAAGAAGAAGGATGAATCCAGTAGTCCATAAAAGCAGCAGCAGCAGCAACAGCAGTAACGGCGGCGGCGGTGACGAAGCTTGTGTCCCGGAGGTGGAATGAAGATTGGGAATTGAGGTGGTTTCTGTGCTGCAGGTGGAGGAGGAACAAGGCCAGCGCCGGGAGTTTTCGGCAAGGGCGATATAGGTGATGGGCTTCGCTGCGTTTCCGCAGCGTGCCCTGCCATAGAGCTGTTGATTGATTCCGTCCGGGCACCGACGAGGGGAGGAAGGAAGAGAGAGAGATTAGAAAGGGAGAAGAAGTAGAGGAAGGAGTGGTGGTGATTTGTCTGTTTATGATGGTTAACTGTGTAGTTAGAAGTTTGTTAATCTGGTGAGAGCCAGTGCTATTTTGGTGTTGTTTTTGCAGCGAATGCATGGGCAGTGAAGAGCTCGACTTTGCGCTCGATTAGATCGATAAATATTATTCAGAAATTTGCTTATTGAGAAAACAAAAAAAACCTGAAATTGTGATTGCTGTCTTGAAGTTTTGGTTCCTCTCTTATGTCATTCATGGTCACAATAATGTGGAAAAAAAATAATTGGAACTTGACCATTTTTTGCATGGAATAATTCAGCAGCTAGTGCGTTAGAATAAGCGTGCATTTGAAAAAACTTATAAAATAAAGTTTTTTTAAAATAAAAAATATTTTTTTAAATAAGTTTTATTTTTGTATTTTTAAAAAATAATATATATATATAATTTATTACGTAAAATTTTTTATATTTTTTAAATTTTTAAATAAATTTTTTAAATATTCATAAAATATATATTAAAAAATAAAAAATTGAAAATTGAAAATTGATTTTTTTGTTAAGTTAAACCAAACAACGGATTTATTATGCAGCGAGAATAACTTTTGGTGGATTTGTTGCTATGTAGTTTTCATTTTGTTTTTCTGTTTTTTTTTTTTTTGGTAGACAAAATCAAATATCTGATCCAAGACTTTATTGCGTAGTGTTTCATACTTTTATTTTAGGAGCCAAAGACATTCTTGAGTCCCATTACTTCGGTTCCAATGATCGACACTAAACTATGTTTCCAATTACTTAGGCACAATTTGATCATATTTTTGCATGCCATCATAATTAGTGAAATCATACTAATAGATTCGGACAAGACCGGCTAAGTGCAACCGAAAATCGGTAACCCATCTACTATTTCGGGTCGAGTTACTTGCTTGTCGAGTCACCGTCTACAGATGACGGAGGTGGCAAGCTCATGAGCGGAGAATTCAATAGCTCTTTGTCATGAACGGCTGAACACCGCTACAATTAGATCCACGCTGCCGCATCGAATCGTGCCAACCTCACCGTCACCATCAACACACGGCAACTCTTCACGAAATTTTTGGTAAAGCTGAGGTGGACGAATCTTCGAACTACATACCATACTGTCTCCACTGATATGGAGATCTTCTGAACAACATAGAGCAATATTGTCCTTTTCGAATCAAATGATCGTGGTGCTTCAAAACGGAATCAAGAATGATTGCCGCATGAGGTGCGCTGTTCCGCCGTCATCTTTACTGGAGATGTAGCCATCTCTATCGCAGTTGCGAATGACATCACTCGCTAGTGCTACGTCGGAATCTTAGTGCATTGTACGTCATCATAGCTGCCGTTAATTTCTCTCTGATTGAATTCAAGTTTGTTATATATACTTTTTTTTTTTTTTTGTTCTTCGTTTGTTTAAATGTTAAATGAATGATAGAATAGCTTATTTAAGTTCAAGAGCAAAGAAGATGCTAAATGAAAAACGCTTTGGTTTTATATAGAGGAAGTTGGTGAGAAAACAATAAGATTTAACTTGTGGATTTATTTATTTACCGAGTCACAGACTATAGGCAACGGAAGCGGGAGCTCACAAGTGGAGGATTCAACGGCTGTGTTCTCTATCATAAATGGTGGAATTTGCGGCCGGTGTGAAAGAAATAGCCTTGAATTTTGAGAAAAAAAATATAAATATATTGCTGAACACCGATACGCTCAGATTCATGCTTAGATTTACACCGAATTTTAAGTCAACGTAGCGCAAACTGACGCGGTTGACTCAGTGGTCGATCTGATGACCTGTTAAATAAATCGGTAATTCAATAGTCTTTTCGGATTGATATCTAGACTGGATCTGACTACGCTGATGCTAATCTGTGTCAAATTTGCATGCATCAACTTCACTATAAACATAATAAGTTTGGTTACTTGTTAACTTAAACATTTATTATAGAATATTTATCCTTTTATTTTTCTATTGTTTATTAGAAATATAATTTAATTAAAATTTGTTTGAATAGTTTAATATTTTGGTGCATAAATAAAACAAAAGCTCCAGCCCGTTACTAACAAATAAAAGCCCACACTGCGAACATTGTTGAAAAGTTAAATAAGATCGAAGGGGCGTTTGAAATTGCTTATAAAAAGGAGCTTTTCTGAAAATGAGTTTTTCTGAAAAGAAAAGAAGTTTTTGAGAAATGGAGAGAAAAGGAGCTTTTTTAGAAAAGTGTTTGGTAGGACTTTTGAATAAGCAGCTTTTCAAATAAAAAGATATGAAAATTACTGATTTATCCTTTGGTGTTTTGTGTTAGTTATTGATATATATATACTAAATTATTGATGCTATTTTGAATAAAATACTTATGTAAAAAATATTATATTCAATAAAATAATTTTGTATTGATTTTTTTTAAATAAAAATATTTAAATGAATTATTTTATATAAACAACTGTTTAAACTAAAATTATTATTATTTTAAAAAATAATTTGTTAAATAATTATTTAAAAGATTTATTAAATAATTGATAGTTAAAAAATTTATTAAATATTGAAAAAGTATCAACTGTATTTAATAATTTCTTATTTTATGTGTTAAATTATTTTGAATAATATTTGTACTTTTGACATAATTGTAGAAGTTTGAATAAATAATCAGTTAAAAATAATTATACATTTGACATTCTCATAGCAATATCATCGCGATATACATGTCAGTCCGAAATATTTTCACCAGTATCTATGTCTACCGGCATAACATGAGACGTACTACACGATGCTTCTACGGTTGACGGGATAAAACTTTTATGTTCTGCTACTGAGTATGCTACATCGGACGTACCGTACTTTCTGATAAAGTTATAAACTATTATTGTAGCAATGATAATATCTCGTTGATTACCAATGTTATACGATGGCATATTTTCTAAAATTTTAAATCGAGCTTTCCATACGCCAAATGTACGTTCGATAATACTTTTGCAGGAAGAGTGGAGTCGGTTGAATTTTTCTCTTGGACCTCTTGGTTTCCGCAGTTGTGCTGTACCTGCACGTCGAAAATCGCTGAGATGATATCTGATGCCTTCACCTGTATACGGCGCCATATACCTAACTCTGTGCGCATAACCAGCATTCACCAAATAATATTTGTTGTCTGAAGGATGAGGAAACTCATGCTCTGGGTTACATAATGCTTCGTGTAAAACCATACTGTCGTGAGCACTTCCTTCTCATCCAGCCAATACAAAGGTGAAGCACATATTAAAATCACAGACTGCAAAAACGTTCTGAGTAGGATATCCTTTACGGCAAATGTAAGGTAGCTGCTGACCAATTGGCAGTATAGCTTTGATATGAGTTCCGTCAATTGCTCCAATACAATCCTATAATAAAATATCCAATGTTCAAATTGGCAAAAAAAAATTTAGAGTATTATAAAAAATATGCGCTATTATAATAAAAAATTAATTGCTTACTTGAAACCACGGAAGATATTGTGTGTTCTCTGGTTTGTGGTAGATAACCCCTTCATTATAGTTGCGATGCGGCCGTATCAACTGTTTTGATAATTGTAATAGAGCTTGCAATACATTATTAATATGCCTAGAAATTGTTTCTCCCGAATGATTAAACATCTCCCCAAGTACTCTGTTTGAAGTTGCATTGGCACAAGCTAAAAGGAATATTGCAACGCTTTCCTCGACCGTTGTTGATCTTGTTGGTTTCAAACCGTAGTCACGTGTCAAACATTGACATAATGTTCGAAAAAAATCTTTCTTCATACGAAAATTTGAGTAGCAGCGATTCTCATTTCCCTCCAATATTTCCAAAATAAATCGATGACCTGTGCGCATGGATGTACGGCACGGATGTTTGATCTTATTGTGTACACATA
The DNA here is from genome assembly GCA_019914995.1 of Acanthochlamys bracteata. Taxonomy (NCBI): domain Eukaryota; kingdom Viridiplantae; phylum Streptophyta; class Magnoliopsida; order Pandanales; family Velloziaceae; genus Acanthochlamys; species Acanthochlamys bracteata. The sequence continues at coordinate 3,557,010 of CM034140.1, read as the reverse complement.
TAGCCACAACATGATAACCAGCGCGTCTCATGATTTGTGCCCAGCTATCGTTATCTTGATTATTCGCATCATTTTCAGAAATATCCACCCGATCATCCAAAACGGGCGTCCAAAAATCCATCGAATCATCTAAATCACTCATTTTACTACACAAATATAAATATACCAATCAGTATTGAAAAACAACCACTAAACAAGTATATGCATTACCGTAAAAATTCTGTAACTTAACTAACACTCATATTAAATAATATTATAAAATCACAACTTTGAATTCAACAATACAAATAGCAAACATAAATTCATTAAGGCGATAAAACAAACACTTAGTATAATACTCACAAAACCAACATAAGAATTCTCCAAATTTACATTAACAATTCAAATACTACCCTATGTTTTCTTCATATACTCATTATAACTAAACACTAACCACGCCAAACGACAATCATTATCTGGCTGTTCTAAAAAAGCTAACTGATTAGCTGGTTTGGTTAGAAGACTCGTGGCGTAGCTCCAGATTGTTGTGCCCGGGTCGATTCCCTTTCCCGCCATCTCCTTGAGCAGACGCATACACTTCATTTGACTGCTTACTTGTTCTCTCTCTACTCCCGTAGACGTTGTCCGGTTACTTGCACTGATGGCATCCACAAGTGTATCCAAACTCTCCTGCAGTGTTCGTCTTCTCTTAGCTGTGTTGGAAACAGACCTCGAGCTCGAAGGAAACAAATCTTGCTCAGTAGCAACAACTTGTGGAGGTTGATCACCATCATCACTGCTATCACTGCCCTCCTGGTTAGGCGTGCCTTCAGCTGCGACATCTCTCCCAACTGTAGCTGCTGACCTTGCATTGCTCCCTGTCGCAACACTATCTTTAAATAGACGACTGTACCGATCACGGATTAAGGATAAATCTCTACCCTTAAACTTTTTCAAATTATAGTCAGCCTATAAAAATAATAAAAAATCAATTAAAACATAATATTATAAAAAGAAAAAACTACAGTTTATAAATAACAAACAGCTAATGTACCTTAATCTTCGCGTCCCACCACTCATCATCAGCAATGATCGTGTTGCGTTCAGCATCCCATCCCAAATCTGACTCACCGAAGACTAATTTCTTATACAATTTCCATTCAGTCTTCATATTATCCCATTGATTTTTGAATTGAGTTTTGTCGTACGTCTCCCTAAAATATTCATTAAATGCACGACGGATATTACTCCAACCCTCTGTATTGAAATGAGTCATGGGCTTATTACCCTTTCGAATCTCTTCTTCAGGAAGTTCAACAAATTTTCTATAGTAAACCTCCGACCAATGTGCTATTTCACTACGACGCTTCTTTTTTGGTGTAGACATCTATAATGAATAATCAACAAAAATCTTATGTCGTAAATATCGTAAATAAGCTACCATAACAACAATTACAACAAACCAGTCCTACGTAGTTATAATTTTATATCAAACTAGTTACCTATGAAGCACGTAAATTGTTCACCATAGTTATGTTACGCTACTTATGAAAACTCTACTGCCCCTGCCCCTTAACAAAATTCTACTGCCCCCCCTACTGCCCCTCTCTACTGCCCTATTGCTGTAGAAAAACTCTACTGCCCCCTGCCCCCAAAAAATTCTACTGCTTTAACCCCCTAACAAAAAATTTCTACTGCTCCCTCTTAACAAAATTCTACTGCCCCCCCTGTGTAGGAAACCCAACCCCTCCCCCCCCCCCATCTCTAACAAATAATTTTTACAGCCCCCCTAACAAAAACAAACCAGCCATCTCCTTGCTGTAGGAGAACTCCCCCCTACTGCCCCCCTGTAGTACAACTCTCCCCTATTGTCCCCTCTAACAAAAAATTCTACTGCTTTAACCCCCTAACAAAAAATTTCTACTGCCCCCTCTTAACAAAATTCTACTGCCCCTCCTACTGCCCCTCTCAACTGCCCTATTGCTGTAGAAAAACTCTACTGCCTCCTGCCCCCAAAAAATTCTACTGCTTTAACCCCCTAACAAAAAATTTCTACTGCCCCCTCTTAACAAAATTCTACTGCCCCCCTGTGTAGGAAACCCACCCCTCCCCCCTTCACAAAAACTTCTACTGCTACCCCTCCCTATTTTCAAAAATTTCATCAACCTTGCCTGCACCCTAACAAAAACTCTACTGCCCCCTGCCCCCAAAAAGCTTCTTCAGAAGAAATTATACACTTCTAGTACAAAGTTCATACAAAATCTTTTTACTAGTTTATACTATACTAGTATATACCTGTAGCATAAAGTGTAGAGTGAAAGTTTATACAAGTATACACATGTCGTATGAAGTTTCGTGTAAAAATAGAAACCAATCCAATTTTCAAACATATCCAAAACTGTTGCTGAAAACAGCAATACATATAGCATCTTATTTTGCTAAAACAGAAAACATGTAATTATGATTTTATTGCTAAAAATCAGATTCAATTATTAAAACAGAAAAACATATGCAAAAACATAAACCAATCCAATTTTCAAACATATCCAAAACTGTTGCTGAAAACAGCAACACATATGGTTTAGGGTTTAGGGTTTGGGGTTTAGGGGTTTAGGGTTTTAGGTTTAGGGTTTAGGGTTTGGGGTTTAGGGTTAGCATCTGTTTTTGCTAAAACAGAAAACAGATAATTGTGATTTTATTGCTAAAAATCAGATTCTATTGCTAAAACAACATAACATAAGCCAATACAGAAAATAAAACTATTTCGAAAACATATCCAACAACTTTGCTAATAACAGCAAATTCATTATGATTTATAACTACTAGGCTTTCAGCTAAAAGAAATAAAGGTTTTTGTTAGTTTGACAAGCAATTGCAGTAAATGCCATAGGAAATATACAATCAACATGGAATAACTTCGTGTCATCCATCACTGAGAATAATCAGAAGTCCTCAAAGTTAAATAAAAAAAAAAAAGAAAGAAACAATGACTCAAACATTCCTCAAAGTCATTCCAGCAAATGGTTTAGCGCGCCGAGTTAATGTCTTTGAATATATGGTGTCAATAAACAACAGTCACTTTAGAGTAAAGAAGGAATTCAAAGCAGGAAATAAATATAACTTTTTAATTATCCACTTTCAAAAACGTTGCAGTATGAAACCAGAAATACTCATGCTTAATAATGCCTCCAGAACAACAAGAACAGATTTAAAGCCTGAATTCATCGATAATTTCTAACTCCTTCCTTCAGAAAAATAATTTCTGATTTCCCCATCGAAGATGATTTTTAATCACAATTCGTCAATAGTAAAGCAAAAACTACAATACCCTCTCTTATCAACAAACAACAGAGAAGACGGAAGATCCAGTGACAAACTTCTGAATTCAAAATTGGAGAATAAAATAGAAGTTTCTACTTGTTACAAAACAAGAACTTGTAAGATACCACGACAAAGCTCGAAAACTTCAATACTTCATCAAAAAAAACTGAACATCCGACAGATCTACAAAGAGAAGCAAAAAAAAAATAATAATAACAGAGAACAACCGTACCTTTTTCTCCGGTCTGATGCCTCCTCCGACGTCGAAATTCAGACGAAGAGAACCGCCGTGGCGAGCTGTGCGCGGAAGGAGGATCTCGAGAGAAATCGACACCGCCGCTGCGCCGCTGTCGAGCTGCAAACAAATGGTAGGTTTGAGATGAAGTTATGCTTATATGATGGCATGTCTTGTAAATATTTGGTAAACATATAATTGATAAGGGAATAACACTGTACTGGGCGTTTGATTCAGCGAATGGAGCGTTTCTCAATCAAACGCGTTACCCGAACAAAGGCTACTGTGCAGTGCGTTTGGGGAACGAAAATTTCCCCAAACGCACTGCCAAACACCCTCTTCTTAGGTGTTTTTGGCTAACCATTCTCAAACAATATTTTTTAATTTATATTTTTTAATAAATTTTTTATATTTTTTAAAATTTTACTTAAAATTTACAAAATATAAAATCAAAATTATATAACTATTTTATCAAATAAAATAAAAATATTTTTCAGAAGCACTATACGTATGCCATACTATTCTACTCTACTACTTGGTAAAGTACATTCAGACCCTCATTACAGTTTCCCTTCTTGAGTTTGTATATCCTAGAACATTAAAAAGGGCAATGTGTAAAGTAAAACATGGATCATTTCTCGCTTTATAAGCTGCCGTCTCCTACTGTAGTAGAAACGCAGGGGTTGGCGTGCCTGCCCTGAAAAAAGTTGAAACGCCACTGAATCACCAAATCTCTTTCTCTCTCGCTGACCAGGTATGCAATTCGTTGTTTGATTGGTTTAGATCGGTCGATATATCGAGTTGAATCTAGAGCTAAAGGCTTTCTCTTATCTTGAATCGCGTATGTTTTTCTCCGATCGATGTAATCGTATATCTTGTTAAAGTTGAGCAAGTTTGATGTTTTCGTTTCATGTTTTGCGTTTTTTTATTTGATTTATGTAGACGTGGTGAAATCGAAATCTGATTTTCTTTCTTTTTCGTTTGATTATGGATCTTTTTTGTGGTAATTTTCGTGTTTGTTTTTACTGATTTTGTTCTGATTTCTTGAGATATTTGTGTTAGAAGGGGGTTTCTGCAACCATGGCTTCGAAGCGTATTCTGAAGGAGCTCAAAGACTTGCAGAAGGATCCACCAACTTCATGCAGTGCTGGTAAAGATTTCTCTGCTGTAAATTTTTGTTTTTTCTGAATGTTTTGATTCCATAATTTGTAGTTCTGAGTATGTAACGTGTTGGGTATCTTGTAATCATACTTGCTTCATAAATATTCCACTAAAGGAGTAAATATGAGTGTGTCTTATTTAGCTTTTACTGATGACCTGGTTAATTTAGTTTGTTTGAGACAATTGGTTCTCTGACTGATGATAAGTTTATTTGTGAACTGTTTTTGCATGGGTAGTGAAACCATGTTCTGAAGGATTAACTATGAGTCTCTGTTATTTATGCCTGATGTACTTGTAGTTTGCTATGTTTGTGTTTCTGATCATTAATTCCTTGTCTGGTTGAATGCATTCAGTCTTGATTGTCGGTGTATTAATGAACTGTTTCTTCATGGTTACTGTAAGATACAGTTAAGAGAATAAAGTCCTATTAGCTAAGACCGTAGATCTGCAGACAAACAAAATGCACAGATAGACGTTCAGTAACTAGAAGTCTTGAAAGGCATTTTCTAAGGATTACTTTAACAAGTTTCAGATTGTGCATGTAAGCGTCTTAAAGTGGTATTGTATCTTATGACAACTTAGCTTTGAACTTTAGTCCACTACCACAAGTTGCCTGAAGTTATTTTAAGAGAAACACATCATTGTAAGAGAAAGTCAGCCTTACTAGCAGAAACTTCTACTGCATTTGGGTGGGATCCTTTCTTGTAAGGTTCAGCTTATGCTTGAGTTAGCCTCTCCCTTTGAGCTTTCCAATATATCTCTTCCATATTTGTGCTGTTAGTTGGGGATTCTTCTTCCTCATTGGAATCACCTTAAAATGAATTAGACTTGTCAATATTAGTTCTTTTGCTATACTTTTATGATGTATGCAAACTATCTGAAAAGAATGTGAGCTCTCTGATCTGTCTAAGGGTTGGTGAGAACATATTTGGTGAATGTGGCTTTTTTTATTTCCTTACATCCATGTGAAGCTATGATTAGATAAGAGTTTCCTGCTGCTTTTCACTTCAAAGAAGCTTACTTCCTATACCATCGGAATTTCATTATATTATACCACCAAACCTTGTTAGATATATGCATCGGAATACACTTTTAGTATGAATTGGGTATCCATCTTCATCTGGACTAGCATTTGCGAATACCAAAGCATAAATTGCACAGGAGGATCTTAGTTTATTCATACTTAAGAATATTGTATGAAACTGTGCAGATAGCTTCTTATGATACTTGATTGAATTTAATTGTAGTTGTGTTAAGCATCTATATGGCCTCCACTATATCAGTTTTCTCTCTCATAATTAACCTAATGAAGTTGTATAGAGTCTTGTATATACTGGAAAGATTAGTCATATTGGTTGAAGTTGCATTGAGGAGATCTTACGAGTAGAAGTTACTCAGAGTTTCTTATTTTTCCCAATAATTTGTTCTGTGCCTTTCCCAAAACACTTTAGAAATTTATTGTTCATCTGTGCCCTGGTTTCTTCATGTGGGTTGATTTTCCTTGAATTGACGTGGTAATGTTGTTGCCTTCTTGTCACAGGTCCTGTAGGAGAAGACATGTTCCATTGGCAGGCAACAATCATTGGCCCCTCAGATAGTCCATATGCTGGCGGAGTTTTTCTGGTGAACATTCACTTCCCCCCAGATTATCCATTTAAACCTCCGAAGGTATGGATATCAAGATTTTGACTTGGGTTTTTCCTTGTATGACCATAGAATCCATTGGAAATTATATATTATAGAATAACTCTAAAATAAACCATTGGAGTTTAGACACTTAAGTTTGGATCTTGGTGCATGCCAAGAAAGATAACAGAATTTGTTGCCATGTTGTCTCCTGTCTTGGAATTTGTACATGGCTGGGAGGTTTCACTTTGTGTCAATGGAAGCTTCTGTTGGATCTGCATTTTCATGCATAAGATAATGCATATATTTCGTGGTAACAACAGTGATTTATATCAGTGAAGGAGGGAAAATAAATGCTATGTACAACAGTAAATAAATGTTTCTGTTGGATCTCTGACGTTAAACTTTATACTGATAATAATAAAGTGAAATTGTTCTAAATGAGGGAAAATAATGTTATGTAATATTCGTAGGCGTGTTGCTGCTGTGCATGAAGGGAAGGGGAGAAGGAACATGAGCAAAAATACCTGTATACAAGTGATCTTAAGCATACGAGATTACTTCTTCTTTATCAGAACTATTATCTCCACATGCATGCACCTGTTCACTTGCACACATATCTATAGAATGTCCATTTACGTTGTCAGTGTTGTGTAGTCTAGAAGTAGTTGTATCGGTTACGTTCAATTCTTCTGGGGATTTAGGATGATTCCTACGAGTTTCTTCTTTCATATCCTTGAAATGTGGTTTCCTACATTGAGCTTTGTATGTCAGTCTATTTTGTCATTCTAATCGACTGAGTAGAGCTTATATAGGCTGGATATTTCTGGTAAAGTTCTACAATATGATTCTGATGCTTTACATGCTAGAGACTTCTAAACATCTGCTGCACTCTTTTTGTTCTTCTGAACTGTGGTTCTAAATCAGATGCGTCTGATTGGCAATTATGTTGTAGGTGGCTTTCAAGACTAAGGTTTTCCATCCAAACATCAATAGCAATGGAAGCATATGCTTAGACATCTTGAAAGAACAGTGGAGCCCTGCTTTAACTGTCTCTAAGGTATGTTTTGTCAATCTCAAAAGCTCCAAGATTGTCTAGAGGTTTACAAGATTTTCAGTAGGTCCAACCCCCAAACGTCCTGGTTTTTTTTTTGTGGATGTTTTTCCCCCCTATTGGTAGATAATTCAAGGCTCATCAAAGTCTTTATACATGCATATAAACGTGTAGCTCCCTTGCGTTACTTAGGACAATCTAGTCCAGCAGGCATTGTTCTAAAATATATCTTTGTTATTTAATATATAAAGTCAAGCTTTAGGAAAATTCTGGAATCATTCTTGTATCTGGCTCATGGTATGGGCTTGAAGTGTGGCCTTGCTCATGGCTTTTTAAACTCAGCTACAATTGCTTCCAGTACATTTTGACAATAGAATGCCAAAAATAGGATTTTGCAGCTCAATGCTAGTAATGTTTACTTCGCGAAAAGATCATGTGCTTGCTTTATGATAAATGTGAGAGTTTCTTAAATAATAAGTGGTATCTGAGGTGAGGTTCATGCATGGTTTGGCTCATCTCAGCCCTCTGACTAGCTTCATTACTCGCTTTGACTTCTCTACTAATAATATCTTGTCAAATTGTCATATTTGAATCTGGTACTGGCTTAGGATTCGTGGATGCCATGAACTGATAACTAAAAAACAAATTCATGGACGCCACTAGTAGAGGAATTTAAGTTATGAAGTACTCAGTTGCGAATTTAATGTCTTCAATGGATATCTAAGTTTTGCCTTTGGTGTAATAAGTTACAGATCAGCTGTCTAATTCTACATAAGTTTCTCGCTTCACCTGAGTCTTTTGTTGTTTTTATCCTATGAATTTTATGATGTCACACTTCCTATGTTGTTGTAGGTCTTGCTTTCCATCTGCTCTTTGCTGACAGATCCAAACCCAGACGATCCTCTTGTTCCAGAGATTGCGCAAATGTACAAGACTGACAGAGCCAAGTATGAGGCCACTGCCCGAAGCTGGACCCAGAAGTATGCCATGGGATGACATGGTGGACCTCAATTGCTAATGATCTTAAACATCAACTATTAGTCATTATCTTGTGAGCCTATTATTTTTACAAACATTTTGGGAGTCGTGAAAGATGCTGTAGCCTTGCTGCATCTAAGGGTGTTGTGGTGGACGGTGGTATATAATAACAGTGTTGAACTTGGTATATAATAACAGTGTTCAACTTCTCTTTATCCTTTTTTGCAAAGCGCTTCTGCTACAATTCCTGTTCCCTCAAAACTGCATTGGGTATTGAGGTGCTAGTCTGGCACGCGTTTGTGTGCTGTTCCATTGTTTTGTTGTGTTTTTTTGTCATTTGCAGATGTTATATCGTAAGAATGACCCAGGAGTTAAGTTAATGCAGGTCCTGTCATTAGAAATTTAGAACCAGCCGTCCAATAGTCTTGGTGAATATATCAAGCATTTGACTGACCTGAAGATATGGAGTGGTTGTATTAACATGAAGACGGTCTAGGGATTTAGATTGGAAGCATCTTTAACATACAACGTTCAGATTGTAAAGGTCTTATGTACTTTGTTGGCTCAGTGTATAGAGCAAAGTTTGGCACAACACGATACATGTTTAAGCATTTGATTTGGGAGTAACTATTCTTCAAGATTGTTTCTGCAATAAATCGTAACTGACTTGATCTGCCAATATGTAGTTGAACAGAGAAAACTAAATTAAAGATGTCAAACTCTTTCCAACTAGATAACTAACCATGTATTGAGGCATCGTAATTTGGTTCATGACCAGAACTGCCATGAAGATCAGCAATTTTTCTTTCAATATACCATCCGCCAGAACGTGGTTATATTAGTATGGTATTGTTGTTATCTTCTCCATGTAAGAAATGTTCAACAAATGAAAACCCTTGCAATTCATATGGTGAACAACATATAGTCGAGCACAGAACCATTTAAACATCATGGACAAATGTTTCAGGTGGGTGCATACTAGGATACTAAAGATCACCAAAAGTTTAAGAAAAAAAAAAAAAAAGTAACTTAAATGCATCGGATGGGTTCCATTGCACTGTCCCATGGTCATTCATATGGGTAATGAATGATGGTTATTCATGTTCCGATTGCGACGAAACCACATTTATGAGTTATAACTGATCACCTCGCATGCTACTGTATAACACGAAAAATCTACTTGTGCATTTTAAATGCATGCATTGCCGATCGGAAACATTAGGCAAAGATGGGTCACCCATCTTTGCCAATGATGCTACTGGAGAGGATAGGATTTGCAACTATAGTGGCATGTTAATGTGATTATGTGCTGGTGCTGAAGCTTGAGAGGTAAGGAAGATTGTATTGTAACTTTCGGACATGATTGTGAGTGCAAAGTTTGCTTCCAATCTAAGCGAAATACTTCTGTCTCTCTTGAATTTTTAATTGAATTTGGCGTTGTCCTCTTCTTTTGCACAATCGATATCTGTTATCATCTGCAATAACAAAAACGTGATATCTAGCAGACAAGTGATTACACTACCAAGTTACTAATGTTACACGTTAACTATCGAATCATCATATCAATTTTTATGAACCAAAAGATGTACACATCTACGACAGTACTTCGTTATTAATTAATCGCAACTGTGAGGAAATCAGGTAACCATGTCAAGCTGTTTTCGCGCGGTTACAAAATCTACGAGTTGCTTATTGTGCTGAAGCTGGTGTGGTGTCTTTGTCCTTGAATGTTTGTAGAAAAGTAAAAGGAAACTACTAGCTACTTAACATTTTCTTTCTCCAAGATACCAACAACTCTGGCCACCAAAGAGTAAAAAAAGCCAATGACAAGATCCGTTGACGTCTAGTTAAGGATTGTGCAGTTGAATCTTTACGTTGTAGTGGATGGGACTTTGAAATTATCTACGTGCACATTTCGCGGTGGATTTTACCAATTTTTCTTTGCACAGATATAACCGCTCAATTTTACATACCAAATATAAATTATGAAATACTTGCTCAGCAATGGTTATTCTACGGAGATGTTGTTTGACACTTGACAGGATAGATATGTAAACGGTGCCCAAGAGACTATTCTATGAAGTAGATGTTGGATACCTATCTTGCACATAACAGATAAAACCATATATAGCATCAAAACCGCTCAAGTCATTAAACTTGGCGCCAATCGAAGAAAAACAACAGTGACTTCGACCACAAAGTAAAAATAGTTAGATTACTACCAAGATCATTGAGCATAATATTGGCCATAACACATGTAATCCTACAGCAACTGAAGATGCTGAAATAGCAAACGTATTCAAACAATAGCAAGTTCAACTTTTCATTGACAAGTAGTAGTTAAATTACTCGAGAATTGAGATGAATCATGAATTTACGCCAAGTCCAACAAAACCCAAAAAAATCAAGTGAAAATGATATGGCCTCAAAGAAGATCATCAGCATTAGTTGTTAGGTAAGGTCTACTACTTGTTTCACCGTTTTTAATTGCAATTTGCTGGAATGCAGCTTACTTGGAACCCAAGCTTCAAAACCATGCATGAAACTTCGACGAATAAAGATAAAAATAAGGTCGTTATCTGACAGTTTGTCAATACCAAAACCACATATTTAATATACATAACTGACGTTAATGAGATAATCACGCCCCCAGTTACTGAGTGATCAATCTTGATAAGGAGAAGGCAGCGATGCCAATGGAGTTAACTAGAAGGTCCAAATATCAGCAAAGGAGTTAAAAGTATTTTTTTAATATTTTTCAAAAACAAAAACTATTTTTATTTTATTATGAAAAAATAATTTTTTTTTACTTAAAAAATAATAAAACTAAGTAATAATAAAATTTTACTATATAAAAATTTTATATTTTTTAATTTTTAAATAAATTCTGTAAAAAATTATATAAATGTTATTAGAAAATAAAAATTAAAAGATTATTGTTTGGAATGGAATGAAAAACGGCTAAAATGACTAAGAACGCCTTTATAACAATTTTGCAATCCCCATTCGGTTTATTTTGATTAACTAAAAAATACAGTAACCCACACTTAAATAGTTTAATTAGTTTTGATTCAATCTGGTCCACATTGCTTGCCGTACAAGTTTTTTCAAACCGAATCCCACAGAAATTACGGGAGTGTATCAATTTTGTCGGAATTCATTTTTGTTTTGGCCAAACTCAGTTTCTAATAACAATCAAATCCCTAATATTATTTTAAAAATTTACTAAAAAAATATATAGTTCTACTCGGTGCTTTTCAAACTCATTTATCCAAAAATTTATTATTTGATAACTCATTTTTCAAAAATCATTTTAGTAGATACGCACTTTAATGATATTTTATAATCGCAACAAATTTTTATTTTTTTTAGATTTTAATTTCGATGCTTTATGAATTTCAAATATCACTCTGTATTTTATTTTTATTTTTATATCAAATCTACTTTCATCAAATTTAAATTTAAATTTTATTTAATCATATTTTAATTATTATTTCAAATTTATATCAAATTTATTTTATGAAATTTATTTTTATAAAATTTGCTTTTATGTAATTAAAATGCATCCTAAGTTGAAACTTCAGTTCTGCTTCAAGCTAGAGCACACGCACTTATAGCTTGGTATACAGTCGTCAATTAAGTTTGACGATTTATTTATATGGCAACTCAATTGCTTACCGAGACGAAATGATTCAGCTTTACACCTACTCCAAATACTATAAAACAACCGAAAGATGACGAAGTTATAAGATTGGAAGTCTCTTTTTTATTTAGATTTTGATGGGTCATATGGACGTCCTCTCATTGCAAAGTGCGACTAAATTCATAAACCATCAACAGCTCATGCGAGTACATCATGGTCCATGAAGAAATATAACTTTAAACTTCCCTTGAATAAAAAAAAGCAACAGAAAATAATGGAAAAAGAGACCTTTGGAAGAACATGTGAACTATCTAAAGGAAAACCTAACATGGATCGGCTTGTTGATCAACATCTCCTTACCTATTATTGGATCATGATAATCGACCTGTCTATCAACATCTCCTTACCTATTATTGAAACAGTCAGTCTCTTAAATTTTTGGCTCAATAGTTTATATTTGTAGTTGCACAAGCCAGATGATTCTAAAGCATTGTAGAAGAAAAAATGGGCAAACATATAAAGCACAAGTAAACGTAGGAAAGGTGGTGTTCAACTGAACTGGTAATCATAATGTTCAAGTCAGTGGACATTCGATTTAAACGCTAAAATGACCACGATCAGAACGTTCTGCTTTATAGTACAGTTGGTACTACGAAATTAGCTGAATCATTTGAAAGCGCTTTTAAAAAAAATTTATAGAAATTTCTTTTTAAATTTTAAAAAATAAATTCTATAATAACATTTTTTGACGTTATTTTTTAATAAATTTTAAATATTTTTTTAATATTATAAAATTTATTAAAATTTATACAATTAAAATTAATTGAAAAGAACTTTCAAACACTATCAAATCAATAACAAAAATAAACTCATCATCTTGTTGGTTATTTCATTAGCACAAAATTCAAAAGGAGCAAAATGGAACTGGTCTTATTCGGTCTAGAGCTTTCGAGATTCATAAGAGCGCTCGACTGATAGCATGACCTTCGAGATAGTGATTGCTCAACTTAGACACCTTTGCCTACTTCAAACAATTACTTCATCTTTTCCCTTATTTTGTGAGTTTGATAATTAGCCATGTAAACTAGATAACTAATAAAGAACAGTATCAAGCTGCTCATAAGATGAGAAGTGTTTATAAAAAATTTAAAATAAAATTTATTTAAAATTTTGAACAAAACAGTTGTACATTTATAACGAAAAATAAAATAAATAATAAATATATTACGATAAAAATTTTTATTATATTTTTAAATTTAAAAAGTTCTGTATAATATCATAAAAATTTTATTAAATAAAATAAAATAAGAATATAAAATAGTTAAAATAGTTTCAAATAGCACCAAAATTTTAGCGAGTATAAGATAATTTTGTCTTCAAGGTTTCTATATAATGTGGCAAAACTAATTTGGCATTCGACGCATACATGTGAAACATTCGATGCATTAAGAAAGATTAAATAATTTATAAAAATAATCCCAAAACACCGAAAAATTAGCTAACTGAGAATAAACTAAGGAGTTATACAAAGGCTAATACTTCACAGATTTTCAAATCTCAATCCCTCAACTGGTCCATTGAAAAAACATACACAAAAGTTCCAGTTATTGAACTAAATCTTGAAACTAATTAAGTCTACGACAAAATTTCTCTCCTATGTACGAGTCCACTTCATTCATTTTAACTACACGTTTTCATATTTCAACATTATTTAACATTTCTCACTAATCAAATTGACACTAAACTAATCTTATACTTTTTAGAAAAAAAGAAAACACAGAAATTGTATTTAAATCTTGACCGGACCGCAATGTTTGCGGCCAAAATCTTTGCAATCAATCGTGGAAATTCCGAATCCTACGCTCGGATACAAAAACCTATCTCATTCTTGTCCGTAGACTGCCATACTTGTTTTTCTTATCTTATTGAAAAGAAAACAAAAGAAGCTACAATATTTGAATGTAAAAAGCTAGAATTAAGTAAAAAGATAAGAGTCAAATGTGAGTCAGTCTTTCACAAAGCCGCCGGATTAAAGCGTGACCCACGAAAATGCCATCGTGTGCGCTTAGGTGCCATTTGGGATGGCACGTGCTCAACACCGAACGATCATATTTAGCTATTTTATAATAATAATAATATTATTATCATTAAAATATAAGTAAAAATAAATTTTTTTTAAAAAATAAATATTTTAAAAATAATTATAAGTATTTTTAAACACCCCTTATAGCTGGGTTTGGTTGGACCACGCCGGTGATCCGGCACGTCTGTTCATAGTTTAAATTTAAAAACGTTAACGAGTGCTTATTAAACATAAAATTTTTTTAAATATAAAAAAATAAATTTTATTTTTTTATTTTAAAAAATAAAAATAATTAATAATAATATTTTATGATGTAAAATTTTTGTATATTTTAAAAATTTTATTAAAATACAAAAAATTGAAAAAAAACTCTCCGAATATGATCTAGACGTTGACATCACTTATGATTTCGTTTTTTTTATTTTTATCATCTTTAAATAAATTTTACAATATTTTATTTTTAAAAATATGATAAATTATTATCATAAATTTATTTAAAAATAAACTTTTTTATAAAAAATTTTATTTTTCATACTTCACAAAATTTAAGCTCGACCTGCACGGTCGCTATGACGCTTGTTTTTCATATGTTAGTTCTTTTTGTCTAAATTCACTGAAATGATAAGTTTGTGTTTCATGTAATTACCTCCAAAATTAATTTAATAGAATTTAAATTACATAATTACTTACTTGAAGATCAATAAGAAATATTTTAAACTTAAACATCACCACTATAATGACACCAATGAGGCATGGTGCTTCGACCGTTTGCTGCCATCCATCTGGAGACCTTTGGAGTTCAGAGTTATGATTTTGGCACCTTTATTCATAATTTAGAAATATACATTGATATTCTTATATGAAAATAAAATAAGATAAGTTTTCTTGATTTTGATGATTCTTTGAAAAATAAAGATATCATTTTGTTGTTTATGAAGTTAATGAGTCTATATAGAATATTCACTTTGTTTTGGCATTATTTGTTTGCAACTACAACATGATTGAGAAAATGTGTTTGAAAGTGGAGACTCAAATTTGTTTCTTTAATCAAGATAAAATGGACCCTAATGCCTTGCTTTTATTTGATAAAAAAGATCAATTTAAATTGTTTGTTTCAGTTTTCAACTTTTAGAATGAATAAAATAAATGTGATTTACTTTTATTGTTTTCTTTTGCAAAAAGATGTAACGTATATCAGATAATATTGGGTATTTTTTTTGGTTAACTAGGGTTCAGGTAGGGTTAACCGACCGGTAGCCGTTGCATCATACTCGGCCGAACCTACCCGGCCTATTTATACCCTTAGCTATAACGTCTTTTAGGGATATCAAAAGACAAAACTACCCCTAGTTTGTTGGAAAAGAGAAACTGATGTCGAAAAGTACGAACATTGAGGATAAGAACGTTTGGTCACCACGGATTAAATTTAGATTACATGTTAAAAATCTCAATTTATCTAAAATAAAGGAAAAATAATAAGTCTTAAATATCTGAATTTTTGTTATAAATATTGATATTTCTAATAAATAATTTCGTTACATTAAAGAAGACAGAATAAAAGAGGAGTTCGGAATTATTTATAAAATAAAATTTTTTTAATAGTTTTTATTTTTTTAAAAATACGTTTTATTTTTTATTTTAAAAAAACTATAAAATATTTAATAAAAAATAAAAATTTTCTATATTTTTAAAATTTTTAATTATTTATAATATATATATATTATAAAATATAAAATTAAAAAATTAAAAAATAAGTTTTTGGAAGACTGCGAATATTTCGTATCATATTTTGAACATTTTGAGATTTTGCAGAATATTTTAATAATCTCCTAAACACTAATGCCAGATGTGAAAATTGGCTCTGGGAGGAGAATGACACAGTACAAAAGTATAGAAATATTTGTAAATATTGATAAAATTAAGTTTTTTTTATTTCAAAAAATTAATAATAATAAATAATATAAAATTTTATAATATAGATTTTTATACTATTTACAATTTTTAATAAATTTCATAAAAATACTATAAAAATTTATTTTAAAATATAAAATAAATAAAAAGTAAGAAATACTTCATAAGTAACGTAGATGACGAATTAGGCACTCTCATTTTAGCTAGCTTTTGGGGTTGAATTTTTGGAATGTTTAGAAGTACTTATTAAAAAAAATAAGAAAAAGTTTTTAAATATATTATTTTATAAATTTTAAAAATATAAAAATTATAAATATAATTATTTTATAATCTATATATTATCTGTATTTCCAATTTTAAAAAAAATCTAAAAAATTATACATAATCTTTTTAGAATTAAAAAAAACTTATTAAAATTAATAAGTAATTTCAAACTAGCTCTGCTAACATATATTATATTCTATATAAACTTGAGCACTTTAATTGTGATGGACTTGTGCATAATAGGTGCACATGAGAGATAGATGGTCTGTCTATCTAGCATTTTCTTCCTGATGTTCACGGTTCAGGTTCATTTTTCTATCTCTCACTTCCCTTCTGAGGGTTGTTTTGAGGTTGCTAAAGATAATTTTTTTAAAAAAAAATTTGTGGAGATTTTAAAAAAAATAAGTTTATATATTTTAATTAAAAAAGTAATATATATGAAATTTTGGTAACATATAATCAACGATAATTTTTTTAATTAAAAAAACAAATATTACAAAATTATTTAGCGATAACAGACTTGTGTTTTGAATTAGAATACAACGAACGCTTAAACATCCGCTAACAAGGTGTTTTAGTTTTGTGGAACCGAGTTTTGCAAATGTGAATGTCGAGAAATTAAAATTCTGTAATAAAATAAAATTTAAAGTGCTAAATGTAATATGTAAAATCAAATTTAAAATATATTTTGAATGAAGTAAATTTTAGTGCAAAAATAAAATAAAATTTTTAGTGAGACGGTAAAATATATAAAATAATTAACTTAATTTTTTGAAAAAACTAAATTTCAGAAAAATTGAAACATGACGTGAGAAGATTTGAGAACGTTTGACTTAGATGATTAATTGTTTTTTATTCCAAAAAAATATCTTATAGGATTTAATAAACTTTCTACCGTATTTTAATTTTTTTAGTTTAGAAAAACAGATAACTTATATATTATAAAATCTATATGTATATTTATTAATAAGTATTATTTTTTATATTAAAAATGAGTTTAGTTTTATTTTTAAATTATTTTTTATTAAAAAATTTTACTACAGGCACCCTGAGAACGTCCTCATAGTATAGTATAGGGTGAAGTGCCTTACCGAGGAGAACAGAGTTATCGCATAGTGTATGATTTGAAGTGCCTTGAACCGCAGTGAGAAGGCCGTAGTGTCTCGGGCCAACCAACGACTTATAATTATTTTAATATTCAATTGAATTCAATACGTTTATGTTATGCAACGAAACGTTTGCTTTTTCGCCGGTTTCCCAAACGAAGAACGAGAAAACTGTAACGCCGCACCCATCAGTGCAGTGTTGTGCAGCTCTCCTCCGCCAAAGGAGAAAATAAAAAACTCGCTTCTTATAAAATAATTTCTATCGAGTCTGAGTGTGCGGTTGGAATTCTGACTGCTGGACAGGCATTAAAGTTATATTTAAAAATACTTATAAAATATTTTTTTTAAAAAAAATTACTTTTATTTTTTTAAAATTTAAAATTTATTTTTTATTTTAATATATAATAAAAAATTTTATAATAAATTTTTTATATACTTATTAAATAATATATTAAAAAATATAAAATTTAAAATTAAAACATTATTTATTAGAACGCAATGTCAAATTGGACCTAAACTTGATACCCACGGCGACTCTCAGGTATGTTTGTTAGTGTTTATGAAATAAAATTTTTTTAAAATAAAAAATATTTTAATTTTTTTTGAAAAATAAATTTTATTTTTTTTATTTTTAAAAAAATAATAATAATATATAATAAAAATTATTTTGTAATTTTTTTATATTTTTCAAATTTTTAAATAAATTTTTATATATTTATAAAATATATATTAAAAAATATAAAATAGAAAAAAATTGATAAGCAGCGTTTGAAATGCTGCGTCAAACGCTCCTTCAAAATGGGATCAGAAAATTTGTAGTTTAACAATTACCAATAAGGTCTTTCTATGATAATTTTTGAACGAGTGTTTATGAAATAAAACTTTTTTAAAATTAAAAATATTTTTATATTTTTTTAAAAATAAGTTTTATTTTTTTACTTTTAAAAAAATAATTAAAATATGTAATAAAAAGATCTCACTTTATAGAATTTTTTTACACTTTCTAAATTTTTAAATAAATTTTTTATATATATATAAAATATATATTAAAAAATATAAAATAAAGAAAAGTTAAAGATAGTTTTTGAAAAGCTTTTTCAAACGCGTTCTTTATCAGCGTTGTTTTGGAGGTCATTTAGGTCCAGGCTGTTTTACGATGTTTATCCAAAAACTTTTTAATAAAATTTTAATATATTTTTATACGATTTTATAGATTTTTTTTAAATATAAAAATTGTAAACAAAATTTACATATTAAATTTTTATTATTTACTTTATTTGTTAATCAAAATAGTAAATTTTGTTTATTAAAAATAAAAAAATATTATTTATTTTAGAAAAATTTATTCTATAAGTATTCTTAAAACTTCCATTAGAATTATGGAAATTAATTTTATTTTGATGAAAACAAATTTAAATTGTTTTTTCAACAAAAAACTTATATATAAAGTTTAAACCTACAAGTTATTATTATTTTTAACATTTTTAAAAAATTAACCACTTAAAGATCTTTTTAATTAATAGAGAATAAATTTCCAAATACAATCTTATTTTGGATCGTTATTGATTTGGATTATAGTACAAGTTTCTTTTGTGTTATTTTTCAATCAAATAAAAATAATTTTTGTAAAAGTTAATTTCGTGGATGTAAAATTGATAAAAATAAAATTTAGTAAAAATAAAATTTGACGGTGATAATGAAGACATATAATTTGAATAAAACTTTTTTAAAATAAAATTTGAGATGAAAATAAAATAAATTTTAAAATGATAATTCAGAATAATAACTAAAATATATGAATAATTAAATTTAAAATCTAAAATTGAAAGTAAAATTTTGAATAATTAAACTATAACTTTTTGCCAATTTTTAGTTGGAGTTAAAAGGAACTGTTTTTGTTGGACTCTATTACACATTTACATCAAAAACTTTGTAGCTATCTCGGCTGATTGGGAGGTAGGGTAATCTGAAATTTCTCACTCATTTCAAAGCTTTTCTGATGAATAAAACTTAAATTTTATGTGAAAAACTGCAAGAAATACAAAATTTATTACTCCTGACCAAGTAATTACAAACTTCCATAAATTGAATGAAATACTACTATACTAGTAGATACATTCACCTTTTGGCAAATTTGGTTGCTAAACAATGTTTATATTGGAAATCTTTGAAGTTAAAATATTTTGGAACAATATTATTAACCAAAAAAAGACGGTAAACGCCTATTTAACTACGCTATAAATAATATAAAATAAACTAAAACATTAAAAATTAAAAAATTTTATTTAAAACTTAATTTTAAAACTTACTATTAATATAAAATTATTATAAAAATTTATATTTTCTTAAGTATTTTAACTTTTAATTTACTTTTTAAATGTTAAATTTGGTTCAAAATAAAGACACTAACTTACGTTACCATTTTTAAGCTCTTATGTTTCCATCAAAACTCGAAACCGTTTTAAGAAAATTGAACTTTGTTCTTAATAAAGAAGGAAAATTAATCCTGTCACAAAAAGATAGTAAACTGCCACCTGGAGGCGGGAGAAAGAGAATCGGATTTTTGGAATTTGGCCGAGTCACGCGGCTAAACAGCAAGCAACAATAAACTTTTGGGGGTATTTTCGTCCGTAACGCAAAACTAGACTGAAGAGTCGTTCTGTTATTTAATTCCCATAAATAACCCTCTGCTCCCTCTCCAACACCACAATCTTTGGCTTCCTGATCCTTTCCATCCTTCCCACTCCCAGTTCTCTTCTATACGCATCTCTCTTCTTCTTCTTTCAATCTGCTAAACCCTGCTAAAACCCTGTCAAAAACTGTGTTGCAGTAGCAACGATCGATTTCTGCCTTTTTTTTAAATTTGAACTGCTTCTGAAGAAGCAAGATTCCAGCTTTTCTGGGAAAATTTTGATGAAACCACGGATCTGGCAGAGAAGGCCGGTCGAGAGATCGGCGCCATGAATTCCATCAAGGAATTCAACACCCTGACACAGAAAATTAAGTTCTCCGAGCATGTTTTCACCACAAAAAAAACCGTAGCTGTTTCTACCGGCGGCAACAAGAAGCAGAGAAGCCGAGAACAGAAGAAGGTTATTCGAGTTTCCTTCACCGATGCCGATGCCACAGACTCTTCGTCAAGCGATGACGAAGGTGATTTCGCCGGCCGCCGCCGCGTTAAACGGCATGTTCACGAGATCGGTATCGAGACAGCAGCAGTAGCAAGGAGACCAACAAAGGTCGTGAAACTCGCAACCCTTCCTGCTATTAAACCTTCACTGCTGGAGAAACCAGTTCCGGCGCCGACGCAGCAAGGAGCAAAGAGATTCCGTGGAGTTCGACGGCGGCCATGGGGAAAATGGGCAGCAGAGATTCGAGATCCTTACCTTCGGCGACGGGTTTGGCTTGGAACATTCGACACCGCTGAAGAAGCAGCAACAGTCTACGACTCAGCCGCTCTCCGTCTCAAAGGTTCTAAAGCAATAACCAACTTTCCTTCCTCCGCCGTTACCGTCGTCGAGCCTCCGTCTCCCCCTCGACAAAAACCGTTCAAAGACTCCACAGTTCAGTCTCCTACTTCAGTCCTCCGTTACGAAAAAGAACAAACGCCGTTTGACTGCTTCAGTATCTGTGGCGGAGAAGACGAAGCGGAAACAGATCCATTCTTCGGTTTCGCGGAAGAGCCGCCTTTCTTACCGCGGGAGTTATTATGGTCGCAGCCGTGGGAGACGGAGGTATTCGATTTCGGCGAGCTTGATGCGGCGGAGGAAGACTTCTTCGCTCCGTTGGAAATTCCCAGCTTTTAGCCAAATTTCAATAGTACCCTTGTCTATTCTAATTTTTATCTACTAGTCGTGGTCATTCCCGTCTTTTTATTAGGACGGAGAGTTTTGGGGAATTTATTACTAGAGCGGGTGAGTGGTTAAGTGTGAAGAGAGAGTGGGTATTTTATTTTAATTAATTATTAATAATTTAATATATTTTGAAGAGTGAATGAAGTGGAAATTTTTATATTATAAATGAAAATTGCTACTTTTCTTTTGGGATACAAAATTACAAAGTGGAGAGGGGACGGCAGTGGGAAGATTTGCTTGGTCTTCACGCCTTTGACGTGGAAAAGTTGGGAAGAGGGGAGGGAGGGGTTGGGGTTTAATTTTGGTTTTTTTCTATTGTTTCAGAACGGAGTCACGTAAGATAATAGTATCTTTGAATGAGATTGTTTTAATGATGTTTATTATTTCTGCTATTGAGTAAAGAATATAACAAAGATATTTTGAATTTTTTTTAAACATGAGTTTTTTATTTAAAAATTAATAAGAAAATGTTATTATGTACTTTATTTTTTAGAATTTTTTTAATTTATTTTATATTAAATATTCAAAATAGATAAAAACTTAAATTGAAAAATAGATAAACATTTTTTGATTTCAAACACCACAACTTTTTTTGTTGGTGGTGTGGTGGGGCAAGTTTGTGGCGAGACCGTTGGCTTAGTGCCCGCGTGGCGGGCGGCTGATATTTAGGCCGACGCTGCAGTTGAGCTCACATCTGCGACCTGGTGCACCCTTACGTTGTCTGCCACAAATTACGGTCCCACACTCGATGTAACATTTGTTCAAGTTATCTTCTCTAAACAAGAATTCGTTTCTTTTTTCATCTGTTTTCTCGAACTTCAAATTCTAAATATAGTAACAGTAGGCAATCACTTTTTGTCAAAATGAAGATGAAATTTATTTTTAATAAATGTTATTTCAATTAAATTATTGTAATTTAGCTTGATTTAAAAAAAAAGATAAAATCTAACAAAATAAAAAACTTATCTAAAGATCGTGATGTCTATGGAAAGTATTAAGCAACATAAAGTGATTACGTAGGTCTTAGGCATTTTATCCAATTTTAGAAAATTGGTTGACATGATATTTACTTCTTTACGGAGAGCCATAAAATATGTTACATATAAAATATCTTAAAACTAAAGACCAAAATCGTTGGTACGTCTTTAAAAAATTTGAAAAGAAGTACGGTATCTTTATATCGCAAAATATTATAAACGCTTATAAATAAATTATTACCGTATTTGAATAACTAAAGAGCTATTTGGTTCAACTTTTTTTCAATAAAATTTTTTAATTTTTAATTTTATATTTTTTAATACATATTTTATAAGTATATAAAAAATTTATTTAAAAATTTAGCAAGCGTAAAAAAATTCTACGAAGTGAGATTTTTTTATTATATATTTTTATTATTTTTTTTAAAATAAAAAAAATAAAATTCATTTTTTAAAATAAATTAAAATATCTCTCATTTCATAAATAATTTCAAAAACCTCTAATTACATTCAAACATATTCGTAATAAAAAGCGGTCTTTATGGAATATTGGCATGACGTACCAGTACCGCAAGGGTGTCTTTCCTCCTCTCTGCAACGAGAGGAGAAAGACGAAAACCAACGGTTGGGATTTAATATCAAAGTTTAATTCTTAGGTTGATTTGAGTGGTCATGTGAGTAAGAAAAACAACTGTTTTCTTCTCACTCTCATCTAGCTTTCTCCTTCGCTTGTCTACTTTCCTACCGACCAGTGGTAGCAAAAGATTATTCTTTTTCTTATCTGAACAATGTAACATTCTCGGGAATTTGAAACATGTTCTTCAATTTTTCCGCACGACTATAAAAAACAAATTTTGTCACGAAGAAGAATTGACTGAACTCAACAATAGAGAAAAAGTAAAAACACGATTTTATTCAATCGATTCCAGCAAACAAAAAAGAACAGAATCAAATATAACGCCAAACTTAATTATTTCCTTCTCTTGACAAGGATTTAAAAAAGAACAAAGATTTGATTTTTATTCAATTTTTTTCTATAGAAAAACGATAGATAAAAATTCCTCAGCTACCCATCAGCATAATTTTCGTGACTGCCATTTTTATTACATTCGGGAGATTGAAGTATTGATTTTTAACAGTTACCGGCGGCCAACGAGGAAAGTGGTTGAAATGAAGCAAGATGACTTGAAGGAGTTAAAGAAGAAAGAAAGATACGAGAGAGAAGAAGCTAATTCTTGTATTGTCTCTCTCGTGACCGCTCAAATCAATATGATGACAATTCAAAGTTAGGTAGCAAATATCGATCGTTGATTTTTCTCCTCTCTCTGGAACGAGAGAGAAGAAACCCTTCGCCGTACCACAACATATAATATCATCTCTAGAAATGATTATAAATCAAATTTCCCACATGGAAATTGCGCTGCATCTCCAGGTAGTGAATACATGTGACTGTAATGCACAGGTGAACCTGGTGGGGAAACAAACACACTGAGAGTGCAGTAACACACAGACGCAATGATTTTTTTGGCATCTGCACAAGTTTTAACTAGTGAGACAGTTGGCAAATACAGAATGGTTTCGAACATGAACGCACGCCTATCATGTGGAGAGTCCTATATAAAGAGTGCTTGAAAATACTTATAAATTCTTTTTAATTTTATATTGTAATTTTTTTTAATTTAATTGTAATCTAAAAAATAATAATAAATTTTATTATATTAAAATTATATATTTTTTAATTTAATACAATTTTATAAAATATTATAGAAAATATAATATTAAAATTAATAAATATGTTTCGAAAATTCCATCTAAACAGCTACTATCGAGAAGGTTAATTACTGTCCAATAGTGTGAACACAAGGTAAGTACCGTTAGCTACCCTGCTATTTCAAAACATAGCAAGGACGAAGATAACAGTACTTGCACGGCAAGAGTTTAATCAGCTAAACCAAAGTTATTTTTATCTGCATAGCATGTACATGGTAAATAGTTTTGTGAAGTACTTAAGAAGTTTCTTGCAGTAAAAATGAGTTTCATGACATTGGGCATGTTACGGTTGTTTTTATCTAAACATATGGGGCGTCTAAAATTACTTATAATAAGAAAAATATTTGAAAAAAGTAAAACTGAATTTAATTTTTTACTTTAAAAAAATTATATATATATTTAAAAATTTGTATAAAATATTATAAAATTATTAAATAATATAAAATTTTTAAAATGAAAATCAGTGCTATAAATATTAGAAGAGCGTTTGGAATTGCAATAAATTTTTTTTCGAAATAGAATATATTTTTTTAAAAAATAAATTTTATTTTTTATCTAAAAATAATAAAATAAATAATAAAAATTTTACTAATAAATTTTTTTTATATTTTTTAAAATTTTAATAACTTTTTTAATATTTAAAAAAATATTAAAATATAAATTAAAAAATTAATTTTTGAAAAATCTGCCAAATAGCTTTTACATATTCCCATAATTCTCAAAAAGTGGCCACCACTTTTAACCAAAGGCAGACAACAATTAATACTTGGATAGCAAAACTAACGTACTATTTATGGTAGCTAAACCTCGAAAGAGTTGGAATCTTTAACAAGAACAAAAACCGAACCCGATGAAAAAATGTCAACAACTTTCAGACTTTTAGATAAAAAGGGATGGCTCGATATTTAACAGTATTTATTACTACTTTGGTCACCAACAAATTTAAGTGGTATGTGATACTGTATCGTGCATACTGTGTGGATCTAGGCCTAGGAGATTAAATAATAAAACAACTTCCACAATTTGTAGTACGTGGGCATGAATTGGTTTAAAGCCCAAAAAAATTTTCCTTTGACAGCAGCAGTTAGGTAGAAGGCTTTCAGTGAACCTACTTAAAACTAGTAAGTGAAGAAGTGTATATTTGACGGAGCGATTAGCTCCATTTAAAAAATTTATTTTTATTTTACATTTTAATAAATGTCTATAGTATATTTAAGAATTTATTTAAAATTTAAATAATATAAAAAGTTTATGTAAAGATTTATTATTATATATTTTTAGATAAAACAAACTTATTTTTCAAAAAATATTTAAAATATGTTTTAGAATCAATTGCAAACATCTCCAAGAATTGCCGTTAGCAATTAAGTATGTGTTTCAAATATCCGTAACTAATTTTTGTAAAAATGAATAGTAAAAAATAAAGTTTTTTAAAAAATAAGTTAGAAATAAAATTTAGTATTCATATTTTAATAATTTTTAAAAATAAATTAAAAATTAAAAGATAAATTTGCATTAGAAAGTATACTAAAGTTAGAATTAAAAAATTTCATATAAAAATAAAGTTTTGAATATTTTATACAAATAAAATATATAAATTATTGAAATTTCAAATCTAATAGAAAAAAATAAGGTTATGCATGTTTGAAACACGCTGTAAAAACAGAAAATCGCGGTGCATTGCGCCGAGCATAAACATGTGTCAGCTCGTTCGCTGTTAATTTAAAAAGAAAAGTCGCACCGTAAAATTATTGGTTAAAGACAGTAATCAGTCTCATACTAATGTCACTCGAGTGAGATTATATTTCTAAATAAAACCCAAGTGCCATTGCTATAACCAACCATTTGCAACTTTTCTGGTCGAAAAGCCAATTCACTGAGATAAGCCAACACGAAACTAAAAACTTAGGCTAATGGGACTTAAGAAATACTAAACTGGTTTATAGAGAACAGCAACGAGGAAAATGAAAAAATATGAGAACTAACAGTAACAACAGATGACTATATAAAATATTTAAAAGTATTTATAAAATAAATTTTTTTGAAATAAAAAATATTTTTAATTTTTTTAAAAAATAAGTTTTATTATTTTACTTTTAAAAAATAATAAAAATATATAATAAAAAAATTTTATTAGTAAAATTTTTTTAATTTTTAAATAAAATTTTTTAATTTTTAAATAAATTTTTTTAATTTTTAAATAAATTTTTTAAATATTTATCAAAAATATAAATAAAATATAAAATAAAAAATTTAAAAAAATTATCAAAAAAATGCTCAACAAAAAGCTCTCTATTATAGCGAGTTACAAAAAAGGAACTATCCAAAAAATTAACCTAACTCAGGTGTTGGTCAACTAATTACCACTAACCATCCTAGTTAACCATATCACTGTGACCAGACACAATTATGGAGTCATAGAAAAGATTGTATCTGTAATCATCCCCCACCAATCTTTTGAACATCAAAAAATTGATCTGCTTTTTGTTATTAATTAGGTGCTTTGATAAACAAAAGAAAAGGCAGTAATGATCCTAGACTATGAGAACCGCTGCAATCTCCAACAACCCTCTCAATATCTCATCACAAGGACAGATATATATTCGATGTAGGATCCCTCGAGTTTCAAATCTATATCTGGAAATACTGTGGTAAAAGAAAGTTTCTTGATTACTGTTTCAATCTAAATTACGGGTATTAGTTTTGAAGATGGAATGTGTTTGTAAAATTGAGCTTTTTCTGGAGTAGGATAGTTAATAAACCAAACTACTCCACTTCCCTCCTAAGTCTCAAGTTCTGATTTGTTGTTATTTGTGCTCAATCATCCTGTTACTCTTTCCACTTTGCATCTGTACTTAGACATTTTGGAATGATAATGACTCCATGATTCTAAAGCTTAACAAGGTTTCTTACTATCAGTCAAAAAGCAAGCTCCCAGCTTAGGAAGAGTTGGATACCCGGCAATTTCCTACCTAGGCAAAAATATATCAGAGTTACTATTTATCTCATACCATTTACATTTTGCAAAACCAAAAGGCAATGCCTGAAATCACATTCATTGATCGTCTCATACTAGATGCATGATAACAGTTAAAGCAATGTAATCTGACCTTAGCGTTGAAGAGAAGATTGTATCTTGGAGATGGCCCATGCGCATGGAACCCCATCAGAAGTTGTCAATAAACATTCATGCAGATTGAGAAGTTTTTGACCATAGTAGAAGAGATTGAATTTATGTTAAAAGTCATGATAAGGAAACAAACCCTTAAAGTGGACCCACCATTAGAAAATTACAGGAAGTTACCATGTGATAGACAATGTGCTCAATTGCTAACCTTTGGGCTTATGGTTTTTCTTCACATCTTGATCAACGTTCACATTGATCTTTTATTCCACAGCCTATAAGACTAACATATTGTGGGAACTAAGTTCATTGAAGTTACGACAATGGGGTTGTTTGGGATTGCTTTTTCTCGACCCTCATTTTGAATTTTTCATTTCATATTTTTCAATATATATTTTATAAATATATAAAAAATTTATTTAAAAATTTAAAAAATATAAAAAAATTTTACAAAATAAGTCTTTTTATTATATATTTTTATTATTTTTTTAAAAATAAAAAAAAATATAATTTATTTTTTAAAAAAAATAAAAATATTTTTTATTTTAAAAATATTCCACTTTATAAGTACTACCAAACAATTCCACTATATATTCTAGAGAAGTCAAATCAGTCATTCTCTTCTCAAAGAGCACTCAGGAAGATCCAAATCAAACAGCTATTTGATGTCCTCTTAATCATTTGACTGATGGGAGCCACTTGTATTAAAATTTTTTTAAAATAAAAATTATTTTTATTTAAAAAAACAAATTTATTTTTTTATTTCTAAAAAAATAATAAAATTATGTAATAAAAAATTTTATTACGTAAAATTTTTTTATATTTTTTAAATTTTTAAATAAAATTTTTAAATAATTATAAAATATATATTAAAAAATATAAAATTAAAAATTAAAAAGTTATTTTTATGGTAAGCTGAATCAACCGCACGTATAATAATATCTCTGACTGCATGGAAAGCTTACATTGAATCAACTACTACGAAAAAACGAAATTCTTCCAAGATGTTAAAAGCGAAATAACAATATCAGTTATCCTATAATTTTATCAAGTTAAACATCAGGATAGCTCTCTTTCTAGATGAAAAGACAAAGTTCCTCGGTCCTGTGCCGCATTGAGTTTGCGCAGCTTTGCAAGTTGCTCAATGGCTTCCAGTTTTGCAAGCTCCCCATTAACAATGTGTTTCCATAAATCATTGCAAATGAGAACCCTGAAGGATATAGGGGGTGTTTGGCTATGCTTATAAAATGAAATTTTTTTAAAATAAAAGATATTTTTATTTTTTTTAAAAAATAAGCTATATTTTTTTTACTTTCAAAAAAATAATAAAAATATACAATAAAAAGATCTCACTCTGTAAAATCTTTTTACACTTTTTAATTTTTTAAATTAATTTTTTATATATTTTAAAAATATATATTAAAAAATATAAACTAAAAAAAAATTAAAAAAAATTGATAAGCTATTTTTCAGACGCAGCCCCAAATAGCCTCCTAATGGTGCTAAAAGAATCGGAAGGCACTAATTCATCCGGGGCCAGAGCTAACAGAAACATTAGGCTCAAGATAATCTGTACAGTCCTTGGGATTCGCCAAAAAAAATTCAAGCCATGCATAGTACATAGTAACCACTCTCACCTAACAATAACTCTTAAATGAGGAGTTGATACTTTTCGACCCGATTCGTGAAATCTGAAATCGAATTGAAAAAATTGAGTCAGATCTTAGTCGATTCTAATTAATCCAAAATTTATCCGACAATTTAAATAAATTTGAGTTGAGTTCAAATTAATCCAAAATTAATTCATATAATTATTTATATATTATATTATTTAATAATTAGAAAATATTTAAAAATATAATATAAAATTTAAATTTAATTATATATATATATATATATTTATTCTAATTTAACTAATTTTTTATTTAATTTATAAAATTTATTATAATTAATATTTTTTCTTTTTAGATTATTATAATTTAATAATTTTTATATTTTATTTATAAAAATTAATATTTATAATTTTTATTTTAATAATTTTAATTATTAAATAGATCGATCCGAATTTGATTCGGTTATTAAATAGGTTGGATTATAGTTGACACTCTTGATTCATATAAATAAATAGATCGAATTAGAATTAAACGATTTTGATATGATTATTATGTATCAATTCGAAACCGAATCAGAAATTCGAATTTTCAATTCTATCTTAAATGTTGCATGAAACCCAACTATCTATATATATACAACCCAAGCCTATCAGAAAATTAAATCCTATATTCTAGAAAGTTAAACTCAATCTTGTTGTCCGTAGAAAACTTTTATTCATTCAGATCTCGTGAAGAAAGGTCTTGTACTGTATAAGATCTAACTGTCATATTTTGGGTCAATTTTTCATTGTTCATATAGATGAACTTATTTCACTACTGGAGCTCAAAAGAGCAAGAAGGTGTTACTGGCCCCAAAATTAAAAAGATTTTAGAACGTTTGACATTTCATTTCAAAGAAGTAGTTTTTTAATTTTTTAATACACATTTTTAATATATTTTTTACAAATTTTTAGAAAAAATTATTTAAAATTTTAAAAAGTATAAAAAAATTTTATCTAATAAATTTTTTTTATTCTTTATTTTTTTAAATAAAAAAATAAAACTTACTTTTTTCAAAAATAAAAATAATTTTTATTTTAAAAATTTTATTTCAAAAGTAATTTCAAACACGACTAAAGGTTCCAGTGCAACAGAACCATTCTGAGAAATTTGCAAGAGCCAAATTCCCTTGATAGAAAAGTCATAGAAAGAGACTAGCACCACCTTTGAAAGAGCCAAATTCTGAGAAATTTGCTTCTACGTTAAATAATCCTTAATGCGCGACCAAATAATGCTATTAATCCATAGAAAAGAAAACAACAAAAAAAACCTAGTGAATACCAACCCAATGAACCCATGGGGCTAGTTGATGCCTGATGGTGACCTGAAATAAATATTTTAGTCAAAGAGTGTTTTGATATTGACAAAAGTTTCATTTTAATTTTTAATATAATTTTATAATTATTTAAATAATTTATTTAAAAAATATATAAAATTTAAATAGCAAATTTTTTTTAATTTTTAATTGTATTTTGAAGTCAAAAAAATAAAACTAATTTTTTAAAAAATAAATTTTTTTTATTTTAATTTAAAAGTACTTTCACATGTTTCTAAAATATCGTTAAACTCCATCTCAGTTCATATATGTCTTACCATTAATTAGTTGCATGACATCAAGAAGTGTTCGCCGGTGTTTATGAAATAGAATTTTTTTTAGAATAAAAAATATTTTTATTTTTTTTTAAAAATAAATTATATTTGTTTATTTTTAAAAAATAATAAAAATATATAATAAAAAGATCTTATTTCGTAAAAATTTTTTATATTTTTCAAAATTTTTAAATAAATTTTTATATATTTATAAAATATATATTAAAAAATATAAAATTAAAAATTAAAAAAAAAATGTCGAACAAAAGCAATCCCAAACAAACCCAAGCTATTAAATTAATCAGGATTCATCATGTCATATCTATGGGAATGCATATAAAAGATACTAGCACTAACCTTTGACTAGGGAGCTAAGTTTCTAAGAACAAACCAAAAAACGCTGTTGTCCCGTGAACAAGGAGTTGTTCAAAGTACTTATAAATTCTTTAAAAAATAAAAAAAATTTTATTCTATTTTAAAAATAAGTTTTATTTTTCTAATATTAGAAACAATAATAAAATTAAATAATAACAAAAATTAATTTTTTAAAAATTTAAATTTTAATTAAATTTTATAAAAATAAAATTAAAAAATTGATGTATTTTTATAAGCTCTTTCAAACGGATCCGAAATATTATTTTCCATGCTGCAGGACCACTTTTGAAATTGTTACGAACCTTTCCTTATCATGATGTTTTCTCGCAGACACCTCCCTAGTTCAAATGGACTCGCAGAATCATTGCCTTGTCTTCTCAACATTTAAAGTGCGGTTTGGCGCATTTTATAAAAAATTATTTTTTAACTTTTTTTTATTTCATATTTTTAAATACATATTTTATAAATATATAAAAATTTTATTTAAAAATTTAGAAAGTGTTGAAAAATTTTACGGAATAAAATCTTTTTATTACATATTTTTATTATTTTTTGAAAATAAAAAAATAAAATTCGGTTCATAAAAAAATAAAAATATATTTTATTTTAAAAAAACTTTATTTTATAAACTATTTCAAACGACTTCCTTAACCTTCTTCTAACTGTCTTTCCTTTCCCCTCGTATGGAAGACGGTACACCTCGTAAAAGAGGCACTTCATTATTCTACGTCATGTAAATATTCTTATATGTTGAAAGGAGAGCATATAACAGCACTTATGCCGCATTGCCCCTTTTCCAAGTACCGAAATTTCATCAAGTGAAGTATGATGCTGCATTATGTGGGATTGTATCTTGAAACATAGAACTATGCTTACATGTACGTAGAAACTTTTGCTTAAAGTCTATTTAAAACATCTTTCTATGACCAATCACTAGCATTTAAAATGTTTTTCTTTATGGTGAATTTGGTAAGAGAATTTAGTATATACATTAAAAAAAAAATTTCAATACATTGGAATGGCTTTTTTGGGCAGCTTTTGGGCTTTTAAACTCAAAAAAGTTATGCACAGTGCTTAAAAAAAATTTCATAATTTTGAAAAGTATGGATTGATTGTATGCTATGAAATAATTATACGCACACTTTTTTGAAAAATAACTTCTTTTTTTTTTTCAAAAAGGTCTATTTATTCAGCTATCTGAAACATGGGCTAAGTGCTTTCACGTCTTTATATATAATAGCGAAGTTTGTTCCAAAGTTTCTTTTAGTATTTATGCTTCAAATTTTGCTTGTAAGAATAGTCAGTTCCTACAAAATATTGCATATGAAGGGTAACAACATATGAAAGACAAAGTAAATGCAAGTAAGTGCTGGTAATCTACCATTTAGTCCAATATAGTTACTATAATGGTTATATATCGAAAATACACTTGGGACAAAAAAGCATGATATAGTGATATCCAGAATCATTCTCTTTTGGACAGTTATTATTTTCTAACTACTATAAAAAAGTTATGTTAGCGAACCTATGTCAAGAATGTGGTTACTAAACAGAAGAGTTGTTTAACAAAGTTGGTTATTTAAATGGACTAGCTATTAAAATGAGATTATCTATCATTCCAATATATTATAGATATGTCTCAAATATGTGAGAGATAATGCATAACAGTAATAAGAGAGAACGTAAGAAAATCGTTTTAAGTGTTTGATAAAAAGCTTTGATTTCTTTGCATAGTGATATTTTTTATTGATGTGACCACACCAACGTGAGATTTTTTTTTTATTTCTATCACATATATCTTCATCTTTGTGTGATTGCCTTATTTGTTTCTGAAATCTCAACTTTGATTGTACGATCCTAATATGTGCCAAATATTTTACTATGCTATATTACTATTCGTGCACACTGCCGTATTTTTAACAGTGATTTGATCTAACAATTTAAAATGCAATATACATTAGATTCAAAAAAGGAAACAATAATTGATGCTAACCTTAACAATCAACCAAAATTGGACATAAAGAAAGCATTTTAATAAACCAAAATCAGATGTAAAAATCCTTACTAAAAGCTGATAATATTCACATTAAATAGAAGAAATTAGTTTTGGTTCATACTTTTTGACATGTTTCCCAATGAAATTCTATAGCCACCAAATATGAATACAGGAGATCGCCTTCAAATCGACGCAGAATGTATGTAATCGAGATCCCCATTATCTTGAAACTTTTACCTCAGATAAATGCCATGAAGCAACAACAACGAGTGAGGAGACCAAACCACTGCAATAAGAGCTCATATTTTAGTGTTGAATATCAAAAACTGCAAATGCCATTAGCTTTGAGCCCGTCTCAGTAAAAGCTTCTCAATCTGAAGCCTAATACAACATACACCACAAACAAATGGCAAGAAAAAGTCACTAGAGCTCAAACTTACGAAATGAGTTATCACTTCATAGTCAGTTCTAGTCCAAAACGTATGAAACTTGGGAACGTTGAGAAATACTTATAAAATAGAACTTTTATGAAAAAAAAAATATCTTGAGAATATTTTAAAAAATAAGTTTTATTTTTTTTATTTAAAAAAATAATAAAAAATAAATTATAATAAGATCTTATGACATTTAATTTTTTAGTAATCTAAAATTGTTAAATAAATTATGTATGATGTTGAAATGTGATTATACAAAGTTGAAATGAAACATTTTCTTAACACAACCAAATGATGCCTTCAGCTTTTGTCACAATTCTTTATGATTGTAGGTTTCTCCATTTACCTAGTAATAACATTTTAAAAATGATCATCGAAGATAAAACCTGAAAAATGTTATACACTTCTTAAGTTCTTCAAACCTCCTACTAAACAGCCCACAATCTGAATTCTAACTACTTAGAAACCTACCAGTTTCAATACAAAATTCTTGCCAATGTCATGATGCCTACATACACTAATCCAAAGACTGCAAATACACATACTCTTCTCATAAAGCACTGCCGACACAAGACTGGCAAAGATCTCAAATCCCTTTCTTCCCTGAGCTAGTTCAATTTGTGATGGAGAACCAACCACTAGTAACTATAAAACCAACCAAACATAAAATTCACCCTTTTAAGACGACAATTTATAATAGAAACAAAATTAATACTTTTCTTTTTTTTGTGAAAGCTCTAATTATTTAGTAATCTCAAAACAAACTCTTTATAAAAACAAATGTCCTAGATATATAAGACTATTTTACAAGTGGCGTTGGCAGCTTAATAAGTCGCTTCAAATTTTAAATTCTTATTAATTTTGATAGTTAGAACTAACTATTTTACAGGTTTTGAAACTTCTTGTTAGAGTGATTCGTTCGATCGAGTAACAATGGCGGAGGGCAAAGAGAACCAAATTGACGTCAAGGACGACGTCACTGAGGCAAACTTTGTCTGTACTTTGATTGCTTATGTTGAATTTTCTTATTTTTCTTCTTTCCTCCTTTTTCTCTTGGGTACAGTGTGTGAAGTTGGACCTTGTTCCGATTTTGAATTTGATTACTAATTGTGCTTTGGTTGTTAATTTTCATTAGTTTGCGCCGTTCGATTCGGCGAAGAAAAAGAAGAAGAAGGTGGTAGTACGATACCCTACCGATGAAGCTGATAAGCTTGCTGAGAAGACGGAGAATTTGCCTGGTACAAACTCAAGATAGCTAAATCTTAGTATGTACCTTGTAGTTTTATATTGTGTATATGAAGCTAAACTTACTACAGTTTTTGTTGGTTTTGGTGCTTGATGTTATTTTTATGAATGTTTTTTAATTTTGATAGATGTTCCATTGCAGTTTCTGATACTCTGGAACAACCTAGTTTTGCGGGTACGAAGAAAAAGAAAAAGAAGCCGGTAAAGTTTCCTTTGAGCTATCTGGCATGCTTTTGTATATTCTGTTTTGCATGCTCTTCGATGTTGCAGAGTCTTGAATTTTTCTGTGCTCTCCAGGTTGAGACTGACTTCCTTCATAATGATAATGGAGATGCTGGAGAGGACCTTGATGGTGAGATTCATACCCTGATAAACAATAGCCATAAATATACTACTATCCACTGTAGTCCAACATAATGCTGAAGGTTATGTGTTGACAAGCTCTTCATTTTACCTTCTATTCAGGTGGCCGGATGGCAGAAGATGAGGAGGCAGAAGCCATTATTCTTGGGGGTTCTGAATATCCTTGAGAAGGATCTGACCGGGATTATAAATGCGAGGAGGTAAGTATTTCATATTAAGATTGAAATTTCCTTGACACATGCTTTCTTCGTTTTTAAATTTATTCCATTCGTTATGTCTTAGATTACTAGATATAGTTTCATGAATTGTCATGCAAACTATAGCATGTAGTTAGCACACAATATGAGTCATGGTACTGTTGTGGTCGTTTAAAAAGTTAAAAGAAGTGAATGACCAGCTATAAGTGCACTTCTATGTCTGTTACCTCAGTTGCCATTTGGTCTATGTTTAGCATATATGTATAACAACTTTTTTATTAGGTGACAGATCTAGCCATTACAAAGTCGTGAACGTATTTATATTTTAATGCAAGCTTGATCATAGATTTGAAGATTATATTTTCAATCTGTTCAATCTGCGCAGCTAATCTGGGCAATAACTGCCCTGCACATATTTTTAACTGAAGATTCTTTCTTATTCGACCTCGTTATTATGACGTGTTTAAAATATGCTAGGTATATGAGGCCTATTAAGTGAGCGAATTTTGTTTTTAAAAAACTGTTTTACATCTTCACTGTTTAGATGCAATTCCATATTTAGTTAATTTCTTCATGATTCTGCCAGAGCTAAGTCATGGTTATTGTTATGTCTTTTTTCCTTTCTTCAGCTCCTTGATAGGGTCTTCCACATTCTACGTGAGAATAATCCAGCTCTTGCTGGAGACAGGCGTAGGACAGTTATGAGGCCTCCACAAGTACTTCGAGAAGGAACAGAGAAAACCGTCTTTGTGAACTTCATGGACCTTTGCAGAACGTATGTATAGACTCCTTGATAAGCTATCCTGTTGTTATTTTGCACCGTATCATTGTCCGTTTAGCTATAGTCTAAGGTTGGTGATGGTGTTTTGTATCATCTTAAGCAATACTCTGCTGCTAAGTTGTCTTCTCGAATTTCTCTTTCTCTCACACACATTTCATTTGCTATTCTCACATGTCGCGGTTTGAAGAAGAGCTGTCTTAGTTGTGGTACCGACAAGCGAATTCTTTAGATGAACGTCTTACCAAGTTATGCGAAAGCTTGGACAGAGTGCATTAGTATTATGAGTATATGTTATTAAAATTAGTTCTGATTACTGTTTCTGTTGTTTTATTTTGCTGACATTATATACGTGCCTCTGATATCCCTCAGCATGAGAACAAGAGTGCTATATTTTAAAATTTCTTGGATTATTTTGCAACTCCCAGTTTGTAAGGTCACTTTGTTTGATGTCAAAATATCATTTTCTTTTTAGCATACCAGTTACTAGAGAGTTTTTCCCCCTCAGGATGCATAGGCAGGCAGAGCATGTTATGAATTTCTTGCTGGCTGGAATGGGAACAAGTGGATCTCTAGATGGACAACAAAGGCTGGTTGTGAAGGGAAGATTTGCTCCCAAGAACTTTGAGGGAATACTTCGAAGATATGTCAGTAAGTAACTTTCTCAGTAACTGGTTCAGATCATCCCCTTTTGATCAATCATTTGAAGACTAGTTGTTTCATCATTAAATAGTTTCTCTGATCTTGTCCACTAAAATTGATATATGATGCATGAGGAAAGCTGTGGTAACTTCTTTTATAAATGCATAATTGCACATATAAGCATGCTGTACATCCCTCAAGCTTCAACAAGTCTTAACACTCTCTCCATTTTTTACAGATGAATACGTCATATGTAATATCTGCAAAAGTCTAGACACTATTTTGTCCAAGGAGAATCGCTTATTTTTCTTGCGCTGTGAGCAGGTATTTCATTATCATTTTTGTGTCCGTTAAGAAATTTTAATTTCTTGATTTATAAACAATTGCTTGGCCTTGTTGACTTGACGTTTAACCAAATGAAGTGCTGCGATATGATGATTGTTGCAAAAGTCATTTGCCATGGTGTAACGAACGTAATAGTTCTTAACAGTCAAGTGTAATGATATCAAATTATCACATGCACTACGATTTTTTACAACAATTACAACTAATGTTTGCAATTTAGTTCACATTGTATTGCACCTTTTTCATATGCTTGCGGCATGTGATGGATATCTGTTAGTAACATTGTTTGACTAAATGAAACTTCAACTGGGTGCGTTTGTTTTTGCTTTTTTTTTTAACAAAATTTTTCAATTTTTTATTTTATATTTTTTAATACATATTTTATAAATATTTAAAAAATTTATTTAAAAATTTAGAATGTGTAAAAAAATTTTATGTAATAAAATTTTTTTATTACATATTTTTATTATTTTTTGAAAATAAAAAAAATAAAATTCGTTTTTAAAAAAAAAAAATAATATTTTTTATTTTAAAAAAATTTTATTGTATAAGCAATCATAAACACACCTAGAATCGGAGGCTGGTGAGATTTGTTTTTTTATTGAACTGTCTGTCCTCACAGGTATTTGATGTAGAACAGCTATTTAGAACGTAGTAACTGTTTATAGTATAAGAGTTTCTGTTTATTTGTCTGATGGTTATTATTTTTAGCATGTTGTGCTAGACATGCCAATATTTTGAGCCTTTTGACATTCTTGTTCTTGTGTTTTACCTTCCCCAGAATTGCAAATAGGCCGATGATGCCAGCAATATTGCCTACATCGGCTGATTTTTGGTGATGCATAAAGCTATTCTGAGGCCTTAAAAGAATTCCGCTTTTAATATGTTAATCTTTTTGGTTAGGTCTACTTATTTAAGTGAAAAAATTAATATGAATATATAAATGTTTTGATCGTGCAACACTATTTTTGGTAATTTGTTTTTTCTCGCTTGATAGTTTTCACTCGGTTTGGATTGGGATTAATAAAGAGCGATAGTAGGTGAATTGATTACTTTCCGTTACTTTTTGTGTGGTAATGAATTAATATAATTAATAGAGAATAAAATTTTTCTTAATTAATTTTTATTTAAGAGTAATTTATTAAACCTCACTGTAGGTGTAATCTAAGGAAGCGTTTGACGTAGCGTTTCAAACATTGCTTATCAATTTCTTTCATTTCATATTTTTTAATATATATTATAAATATATAAAAAATTATTTAAAAATTTAAAAAAATATAAAAATTTTACGTAGTAAAATTTTTTTATTTATATATTATTATTTTTTTTAAAAATAAAAAAATAAAACTTATTTTTAAAAAAATAAAAATACTTCTTATTTTTAAAAAAAATTATTTTATAAATAATTCCAAAAAAGGCACACTAAGTGCGTGTTTACTAACACCCTAAATTCTACTTTTTTAAACTCATTTTTAATATAAAATACTTACAAAAATTAAAATAAACTTTTTATTGATAAATTTTTTTTTAAAATTCAAATTTAAAACTTACAATAAATATATAATTAATATAAAATTTTATTTTTTATTAAATATTTTAATTTTAATTTTATTTTTTAAATTTACTTCTTAAAAACTTTATTTTACCCAAAAACTCCACTTCACCTCACTTGTAAACACGCGCAATTCCGTGTTTATTAAACATTTGGATTTGTTATATAATTCTCAAACCTTTTCATTATTTATCATGCTGCTTATCTGTTATTTTTCTCTTCGCCTGTCTCGCATCGCCTCATCTCTGCTCATCCCTACTCGCCTGCGCCGCGCCTAGCTTCGCGTTGCTGGCTCGTCGCCGTCGACCATATAAGTTGTATTCCTTCTTCTGTGTATCTCCAAAAAAAGATGATTGCAAAATTTCGAGATCTTGACAATCTTCATCTGATCGCTCAAATTTGTTCGTTTTTGTAAAATTTCAATTAGAGATTTTGTTAATATGGTGAATTTCTTTGTTTCTACGGTTAGCTTTCTGGGAGTTGAGATCTTGAGTAATGGGAGTTGAAGTTCTGGTTTCCTTCTTCGCTCTGTCAACCATTGGAGCTGACAAACAGAAAAGGAACACCAGTTGAGTGCTACTTCATCCACTTGATTGTTTACATCAGCTAGTCTGTTGTTCTTCGATAGGATAATCTGAAGCAATCTTTGATTTTATCTCTCTATTAATGGATGTAATTATTGTGCAGCATCTGCTCCTAGCTACTAGAAATTGTTGATATATTGAATCTATGTGAAGCTCTTGCTGGCAGGCTATCTGTTCATTGACTGAGCATTCATTGCGGTAGTGTGCTGCTGGTGGTCAGTTGAATTTGGCACTTGCACTTGATCTGTTGTGCTCTGATTGATGAGGAAGAGGAAGGTGTATACTGTATACTGTATTAGAGCCTCAGTCTTCACCTTCTCCAAGAGCTATCAATGATGAAATATAACACTAATATCAACGGAGCACTTTCATATGTGCTGTAATGTTCCACTCTCATAATTGGTTACGCAATTGCTATGTTGCATAGTTAAGCAAGTTTGGTTATGCAGTTGTAATGGATATTTCTTGAGATGCTTTCTTTATTAGAAGAATGAACAATGTTATCAAAGATTTATGTAGTTAAGCAGTTGTGTTCTGGTTCATGGTTTCCTTTTACTTATTTTTATTCAAGTGTTTTCTTTGTGCTTGCTCTTAGTTTGAATTGCAGAAAATTTTTCTTGAGATATACATCATAAGTTCTTTCCTATTCTACTGTGTTAGAACATATACGTCTAGTGTAAAATCTGAATCTAACTTCATGGCATGCTGTTAGGTAATGGACAAAGATTCTTGTTTTGGTTGCTTTCTTCATTTACGTAGTCGTTTTGACATTGCTTATCATATTGTTGTATGTATATTTCATAGCTGAACATGTTTTAATCTATAGAGATTCACTTAGCCTTTCAAGTGTTGTTGCCGAAATGCTTGGTCTATACATTTTTCTACTTGCTGGTGTTCTGGAATAGAGTTATTGCCTCAGTGAGAAGTTGGCATGGGACACACTCATTCAGTTTGCAGTTCTAGTTGAATGGCTACTTGCTTAACCAAAAAACACAAAAAATTACCTCAGTAAGTCCGCATATGACACACTTGCTTGCCTAACAAAAACTTATAAATAAACACAAAAGGATATTTTAAACTTTTTATCCAAACAAGATGAGATTAAATTATTACTCTTATTCTTGTTTCTACCTTAATAGTCTTATTTATTTAATCTTACTCTTATTTATTCTTATATCCAAACATACCGTTATCGTTCGTGCAGTGTGTTTCTACAAAGTCTGTAGCACCCATCAAGGATGGATATATAGAACAATTTGATAGGGGTGGCAAATTTTGACCCGACTCGAAACCAACCTGAAAAAGTTGGGATCGGGTCAACCCTTAGCCAGATTCGGATCGATTTCGGGTCGATCCGAAAATGACCCGAAATTTTAAATGGGTTCGGATTGACCCATTTAATCCGTTTAACTATTTATATAATATATATTACTTGATAATTAGAAAATAATAGCCAAAACTTTGAATTTAATTTGTATATATATATATATATATATATATTAATTTATCTTAATTTAACTAATTTTTATTTAATTTATAAAGTTTATCAAAATTAATATTTTTCTTTTTAAATATATCATAATTAATAATTTTTATATATTATTATTAAAATTAAAATTTATTATTTTTATTTTAATAATTTTAATTATTAAATGGGTCGATCCGAATTTGACCCGGTTATAAATAGATTAGATTAGGGTTGATAATTTTGACCCATATAAATAAATGGGTCGGATTAGGATTGAACAATTTTGACCCGGTTATTATAAGGATCGATCCGGAACCGATCCAGGAATCCGAATTGCCACCCTTGGTCGGTGCAAGGTGGGGCAATAAGCGGTAACACTCTATTGGTCGGAGCAGTTGTTTTGGAGATGCTCGAGTTTATTAAGGCCATATTCGGCTGAGTTTAAGATTTAGAATTTTTTGGACGAAAGCTGTTGTTTATATGTTTTTGATTAGAAAAATGGTTGTTAAGCTTTTGATTCAAAAGTTTCTATGAATAGTGTCTGGATAAATTTCACCATCTAAAATTTTTTTTAAAAAAAGTGAAAATATATTTAGCTAATATTGTGCTTATAAGTGAATGACATAGTAATGACTGTAATACCTTTAGGTATATAATAAATTATATATTTTAGATTTTTTAATCTATTTTTATATATTATCTAATTTTAAATTTAATTTTTATAACATATTTATAATTTTATTTATTTAATATTTGGTATATTAATATTTTTAAACCTATTAATAAATATATTATTATTAATTTGTAATAGTATTTTTAAATTATTTTAATTTAAAACTATATTATGAAATTAATTTTAAATATTATTTGTTTAATATATAATAATAATTAATTTTTATAATATAATTCATGTTCCAGATGTATTTTTTTGCAATATATGGCTTTCCATTTTAAGTATTTATGCATGCAATTTTTAAGAGCAATCTTAAATATTTTACCATAAATAACTACAACTATGAAGTGAGACCAGTGTAGACAGAACCAACCCGGACGACAGTAACATCCTAACATCAAGTAGACAAGTGTTACAATCAATAACATCTTAACATCAAATTACAAGTTAAAAATATCACCTAATAAGGAACACCACCCAGCCAGCAGTAAGCAAACAATCTCAACATTCATATCAAGTTAACAATACAAGTAATAACATCTCTTGAAACTAATTGGAACACCTAAGCTCAGAAGTAAAACTTTTAAAGGCGAAAATCTAATAGCAGAACCAATTTCGAAACAATCAACCCAAATCCATTCAAGACATAAAGGTCGATAGCTGATTTAGGATCAACTTATAAAGCTGGTAAATTATCCTATCTAATCTTTTTCAGGTGGCGAACAAAAAGACTTCTATTGGCTACTGATGTATTCTATGAATATTCAAGTTCAAATATTATGTCAATTACAACATCAAAAGAAAATTTCTAGTTACACTTAATGAACGAAACAAAGGGGCTACATTGTAGTCGAGATTGCATGGAGAGGAAAATAAAGAAATGAAGATCAACCATATACCGAAACTGATTATCTTTTTGGAACTCTAAAATGATTGACTTTATCAGACAGAGAATCACCAATAAATCCTATGAGTAACTAACTCATGGTGGTCTTTGTGATACATTCTAATTTTGTGCGTGAACGTTGGACCAGCTGTTACGACAACGGCTTTACGTATGAATTCGGTAACTACCACCATGACAAGACCATTGATGTTAAGCCACCAAAGTTCCTTCACTTTCTGGATAGAGAAAAATCTCTACAACATACTCCAGCAGCGCACAAGATATTGCCAACACATATTGCTTGCGAATGAGAAGTGCTGTAAAAGATCCATCTATAAGTTTATACAGAATAATTATAATCCCCTATATAGAGCAAAATCAAGTAAACTATCAAATGAATTTCTAACTAGTTAGTTATGTTTCTGAAAAAGAATCGTCATTTTAGTGGTAATCAGGCATTTCTTTCATTTCCAAAAACAAGATAATCAACTTGATAAAAGATCACAGCATCAAAAGCTACCAATGAATCATTCCAATATCCAAAATTCCCTCTTTTAGTAACAAGGTACCAATAAGTATGATTAAACTATCAGATAAACTACCCGTTCATCAATTCATAGTAAAATAAACCAACTTTTGTTTATATCTTCTGCAGTAAGAGACCAATCCTTTTCATAATTTAGCACAAAATTCAAAAATCAAATCACAAAAATATCCACCTTTCAATAATCTATCAGTACAAATAAACAAAAGCTATCATAAAATTTCCCTTCTTCATTCACAAATACATAACTATCATTAGAAATTTCAGTAACAAAGAAAGACAGAAGGAAAAAAATATACGCACAGTCGAAGGAAACGCTAGCTGGGCCATGGATTAAAGCAGTAAGCACATACTCAGAGCCTTGAAAGAACAACACCGTGATGGCGAACCCTCCTAGCTGCGGTGGGAAGTAGGCCGGAGGGAGAAAACTCGATTAGGATTCCAACGCGCTCGCGAGCTCGATTAAGATTCTTAGGGGGCATTTGGTAGTGTTTATGAAATAGAACTTTTCTAAAATGAAAGGTATTTTTGTCTTTTTTAAAAAACGAGCTCTATTTTTTTTTACTTCAAAAAAATAATAAAAATATGCAATAAAAATCTCACTTCATAGAATTTTTTTATACTATCAAAATTTTTAAATAAATTTTTTTAATATTTATAAAATATATATTAAAAAACGTGAAATGAAGAAAAATTGAAAAACTGCTTATGATAAGCCGTGCCAAACGCGCTCTTATTCATTCGCAATGCGCGATTTTGGGCAGAAATTGAGTCGGTGAAGGCGAAAAATAGGTGAAGGAACGAAGAATGAAGTAATTTCAATGCTGATAAGAGGGAAATCGGTTGAGATTGAAGAAATTGCTCGCGGGATGACGCTGTCAATCGCCAGATAAAGAAAGATAGAAGAGATAAAAATGAAAAATCTGTGAGCAGATAGTGAATTTATATATCATTATAATTTTATTAACTTATAATGAGCAAAACGGATATTACCTACGCTCAGCGAGAGAAGCCTCGCATAGCTTTTTTTGAAAGTGTTTCTATCGATGCATTTTTTTATGAGCCAAAATCAGTTTATTTTAACAGCAACCAATTTTGCCGAACACCATTTTACTGTTTAATATATTTTTTAATAAAAGTAAAAAAAAAGCAGAGCCAAACATACCATAAGTTTGAGTTTCAATGTCGATTCTGTAC
Source organism: Acanthochlamys bracteata (assembly GCA_019914995.1). Taxonomy (NCBI): domain Eukaryota; kingdom Viridiplantae; phylum Streptophyta; class Magnoliopsida; order Pandanales; family Velloziaceae; genus Acanthochlamys; species Acanthochlamys bracteata. The sequence goes on along the minus strand of CM034140.1, from coordinate 3,513,403 downwards.
TTTGTTAATTTTCTAATCACGACTAGATAATTTTCTCTAATTCAACTTCTGTAATCATAAAAAATTTATAGCTATATTAGCTGCACCTTTTGCATAGGCTGTTACATTTTATATGTGAAATCCTCATACTTTTATTACAGGTTCTATTTATGGACCATGATTATTATTTGAGTATCTGCCAATATAGTATTGCGCAATTTGGTAAATTTTTTTATTTATTATTGTATTTTAATTTTTTAATTTAAAATTTTATAATATTTTATAAAAATTTAAAATTTTAAAAAATATAAAATATTTATAACCTCATAATTAAATATAGGTGTGGATGCGCACACATTCCACTTCTGTGTGCACACTCATGCACTCCATGTTTGAGCTGTTGGATTCGTTACCGACGGCTCCGATGGCTCACAATCACCCCAGCGATAGGGATTATTGTGTAGACACGCTAGTTATTTCATGTGGCCAATCTATAGTAATCATTGTAAAGCTTTTCGTTTCGTACTTTGTTTTTTTTTTTTTTTCCTCGGTTACCCCATTCTTCTTTTCCATTCTCACTGGTCTCCGGTCAAAACAAATTCAACAATTTTTTTTCTGTTAAAAAAATTATGTACAAAATCTATTTGGATATCCAACAATGCCAAAATAAGTTCATCATCCTACTCTAAATGAACAACTAAATCTTCATCATAGCTGTCATCGTTTTCATTTGTATTTTTATCTTCCGCATCATCTATAGCGATAACTATCAAATAAAATAGTAATAACTAATATCAAGAGAAATATACGAATTCCACTATGAAAGCTAGTACACAGAGGAATCAAGAACTAAGTAAATTATTATAGTTAATTTTTTATTTCGATATGAATTTTTAGAACAATTTAGTTTATTATGTTTAACAATCAACTTATTATAGTAAACACATATTCTGTCTGTCTTTTTTTTTACATTATATGCATATTTAGTATTATTTATTTAGTTATTATTTTATTTTATTTTAATTTTTGTTTTTATTAATTTTTATTATATTATAATTTTTAAGAAAAATTAATATAACTTAATTATTTTATAAATAATAAAATAGATTTATTTTTAAATTAAAAAATACTTTAATAAAAATTATTTTAAGTAATTTCAAACGAACCCGGTATTTAACTTCACAGTAAGAGTGAAGAAAAGGTTGCCTTTATTGTTCTCGTGCATCGATCGGTTCGTTTCTAGGGTTTCCTCTGTTGTTTGCGCTCAAAGCTCTATTGATCACCGCTGCCATCAAATTAGGTTTGCCTTTCGATTCTCGATCGTTAATCTCGTGAGTGATTTCTAAATTTCCATTCGTTTCCGCACTTTTTGTTTTCTGATTTGTGAGATTTTGGTTTCGCGGTTTTGGGATTTCAGGTTTTGAAACTTCTTGTTGGGGTGAGTCGTTCGATCGATTAACAATGGCGGAGGGCAAAGAGAACCAAATCGACGTCATTGAGGTAAACTTTGTCTGTCCTTTGATTGCTTATGTTGAATTTTCTTTTTTTCTCCATTCCTTCTTTTTCTCCTAGGTACAGTGTGTGAATTTGGACCCTGTTACGATTTTGGATTTGATTACTAATTGTGCTTTGGTTGTTAATTTTCATTAGTTTGCGCCGTTCGATCCGGCGAAGAAAAAGAAAGGTGGTTGTACAAGACCCTACCGATGAAGCTGATAAGCTTGCTGAGAAGACGGAGATTTTTTCCGGTACAAACTCAAGATAGCTAAATCTTAGTATGTACCTTGTAGTTTTATATTGTGTATATGAAGCTAAACTTACTACAGTTTTTGTTGGTTTTGGTGCTTGATGTTATTTTTATGAATGTTTTTTTATTTTGATAGATGTTCCATTGCAGTTTCTGATACTCTGGAACAACCTAGTTTTGCGGGTATGAAGAAAAAGAAAAAGAAGCCGGTAAAGTTTCCTTTGAGCTATCTGGCATGCTTTTGTATATTCTGTTTTGCATGCTCTTCGATGTTGCTGAGTCTTGAATTTTTCTGTGCTCTCCTTGATAATGATAATAGAGATGATGGAGAGGACCTTGATGGTGAGATTCATACCCTGATAAACAATAGCCATAAATATACTACTAACATAATGCTGAAGGTTATGTGTTGACAAACTCTTCATTTTACCTACTATTCAGGTGGCCGGATGGCAGAAGTTGAGGAGGCAGAAGCCATTATTCTTGGGGGTTCTGAATATCCTTGAGAAGGATCTGACCGGGATTATAAATGCGAGGAGGTAAGTATTTCATATTAAGATTGAAAGTTCCTTGACACATGCTTTCTTCGTTTTTAAATTTATTCCATTCGTTATGTCTTAGATTACTAGATATAGTTTCATGACTTGTCATGCAAACTATAGCATGTAGTTAGCACACAATATGAGTCATGGTACTGTTGTGGTCGTTTAAAAAGTTAAAAGAAGTGAATGACCAGCTAAAAGTGCACTTCTATGTCTGTTACCTCAGTTGCCATTTGGTCTATGTTTAGCATATATGTATAACAACTTTTTTATTAGGTGACAGATCTAGCCATTACAAAGTCGTGAACGTATTTATATTTTAATGCAAGCTTGATCATAGATTTGAAGATTATATTTTCAATCTGTTCAATCTGCGCAGCTAATTTGTTCTGAGGCTGGTGAGAATTGTTTTTTTATTGAACTCTGTCCTCACAGGTATTTGATGTAGAACAGCTATTTAGAATGTAGTAAGTGTTTATAGTATAGGAGTTTCTGTTTATTTTTCTGATGGTTATTATTTTTAGCATGTTGTGCTAGACATGCCAATATTTTGAGCCTTTTGACATTCTTGTTCTTGTGTTTTACCTTCCCCAGAATTGCAAATAGGCCGATGATGCCAGCAACATTTTGCCTACATTGGCTGATTTTTGGTGATGCATAAAGCTATTCTGAGGCCTTAAAAGAATTCTGTTCTTAATAATGTTAATCCTTTTTGTCAGGTCTACTTATTTAAGTGAAAATATTAATATGAATATATAGTTGTTTTTATCGTGCTACACTATTTTTGGTGATATTTTTTCTCGTTTTTGATAATTTTATGGTTCTACGCAATGTGGTTCTGCAAGGTCTGTAGCACCTATCAAGGCTGGGTGCGTAGCACAAGTTGGTCGGAGCAAGGCGGGGCAATAAGCTGTAACACTCAATTGGTCAGAGCTGCTGTTTTGGAGATGCTCGAGTTTATTAAGTTTGAGTTTCAATGTCGATTCCCTACTTAGATAATTTTCTAGTCGTGACATTAGATAAGTATGTATCATTCAACGTCTGTAACCATCAAAATTTTATAGCTATATTAAGTGCTGCTTTTGAATGGCTGCTACATTTTATGTGCGAATTCTCCATACTTTTATTTCAGGTTCTGTTTTGAGCCATTGACTATTATTTGAGTATCTGCCAAAATTATAATATTGAATTTTATGGTAAATTTTTATGTTTATTTTACTATTATTTTTATTTTTTTTTGAATAAAAATTTATAATATTTTAAAATTTTTTAAAATTTGAAATATTAATAACTCATATATATATATATATATATATATATTGGAGGAATATAAAATTTTTTTATTTTTAGACACTATGTTTACTGTAAATACTCCCTTGCATTAACGACTATGATTCCATCAATCAAGACCAAAACACTTCCCTCTTTCGCACTCACTTATTTCTCTTTTTTTCTTTCTCATAGTTTCTCTTCCTCTCTGGCGAGCTGAGCGGCGGGATTACGAGAAAGGAAGTTCCTCAAGGAGATAGCAATCCCTACTCATGCAAAGAGTGAAATCCTAACGGGAATTTGAACGTGTGAGTGTAACCAAGCAGATCTAACATATATTAGCTTAATGAGTTTTGATTTAGAAACCAATAAATAAATACACCAATAAAATAAAACTAAAACATCATAAAATAAAGTAAATTGAAATTTAGAAAAAAAAATCAACAAAAAGTAAAAACAAATTAATTGAATTACAAAAAATCAACCGAATCAAAATCATCCGAAATCGAGATTGATCTGCGGATTTGATTCTAAAATTGAACTTCGGAATCGAAATTCCAATATGGGAAGAGTTCGAACAATACACTTCTTCCTGCGTGTACCTTCGGATTGAAATATGTTTGAAAAGCAGATCCGTTTGGTGTATTTATTTTATTGGTTTCTAAATCAAACCTCGTTCAGCTTATGTATGTTAGATCTGTCCGGTCACGCTCGCACGTTCAGATCCTCATTCGAATTTCACTCTTCGCATGACTAGGGATCGTCATCTTGCAGTGGAACTTCCTACCGTGCAATCTCGCCGCTCGGCTCGCCGGAGGGGGGAGAAACTATGAGAAAGAAAAAGGGAAATGAAAACAGAGAGAATACGTGAGTGCGAAGGGAGGGAGGTGTTTTTATCTTGATTGACGGAATCACAGCCGTTGATATAAAGGAGTGTCTACAGTAAACGTGGAGTGTCGAGGAGAGAGTGTTAGATAAAAAGTTAATTCGAATTTTTGAAAAAAAACTTTAGAACATTTTTTTATTTTAAACACTTTTCAGAATGAGATTATATATCTTTGATGGGCTGGGAGAAGCTAGTTGAAAGACAAAACACAAAAGGTAAGCCGCTGCCTGATTGAACTGTGCGAGTATGTGAATTGAATCTCGGAAAACAAGGTCATTTTTTTTAAGTGCTGGAGCTGTACAGTTCATAGATGTTAAGAAATTATACCAGAAATGGGTGCACGGCTCCCTGGCATTTGAGCTGCATCAAATTATACCATAATTTGTTACCAAAAAGTAGTCACCTATATCTGTAGTTGGTGATTGATGTTGGCTTTGATTAAATATGCAAAACAAGTTTTTTTCACCTGCGCAAAACTTCCATACTAAACGCCCTTGTCATAGCAGGGAAAGCAGAGGCTTCATCAGGTAATAAGCTTTCAATTTGATTTCTGGTGAACTTCTATTTTATTTGTTCAGACGGGATTCAGCAAGGAACAGATGGACAAGGACGATGGTGGAGAGACGAGGGAACCACTCTTTGCTCATGGATTCATCCTATTGGCTCATGGTATTCACCGCCGACCGTTTTGGTAGAGACAAAGTTAGCCAAGTGTTCCGAGATACAGCGGAGGCTGACTCAATGTATGCAGAACTTGGGCGTTTCAATTATGCTTGCTGGAGAGCTCTGCAGATTTCTTCTAGTGTTTATCATGAGCAAGTTTTTCAGGTGGTATCTTTTCTCTAGCATTAATCATAATGGCTGCTGTCTTTCTATGGTGGTGAAAGATAAGTCCGGGTGAATTGGTGATCGTAAGGTTGTTGGAAAAAAACAGGAACGCCCATTTTTTCCGTTTTTATCTTTGTAAGTAATTGGTGTTGCTTCACTTGCTTGAAAGCAGGTAGGTATGCAGAACATGTTTTCATAAATTCTTACGGTGTGATAGGGGAAACGTAGTAGTTGATTTTTTTTATCAGCCATAAGTCATGGCAACCCCTACATGTTGGTAACTTGATGGAATTCGAAAAGAAAATCAACACCCTTTGCCGTTATAATGTTTTCGAGTGAATACTAATATAGTCCAATTTGATTAGTTGTTCTTCCGAATTTTTTGTAGGGGCTAGATTTTGTGGCGAATGAAACAAAATAAGGTCAGTACTCTCTTTAGTTAACAACTAGGAGGAGTATGGAGGGAAGGCACAGTATGTGAAGTCGGGGAAGAGATTCTGGATTGAATCTTGACTTCTGATGATGACTTCTTTTGATCCAACCATCAAGAGATATTACAAGGATCATGTTAAGGTAATTCTTTCATTAGAAATAGATATTTGAAGAAAAACAAAAAGTTCTTGGTTTTGTATGATGTTGATCAGCTAACTACAGTCTCTAAACTTCAAATGTAAAGATCTTGTTGTCTAGTTTGTTAGAATTTATTGGAAGACTTGAGGACTATACCAATTATCTCATCTTTTTGCTACTCTCCTTTGGTGAGTATTAGCTTTATAGGTAACCTGTTTAAAGTTTACCTTTTATTTTACCTTTTTACATTCTGCTTGTTCTTTTCTAAGGGTCAAGCCTTAGGAACACATGCTCTGTGAAACTCGTTCACTGAAAACAGATACTTACTCGTAGAGTTTCGGTTTATTTGAAATTTATTAGAAAAAAAGAATATACATAAAAACCTTGGTTAAATAGCGTGTATTACAAGGATTTTGCTTTTATTTTTTCCTTCCTTAGGTAAAACTTACTATGTTAGATTTTGCTTTGCAAGACAGTTCTTACCAATGTCAATACACACAACGACATCACATATACGGATGATCCTACAATTTTGTCGTGGGAGCTGATGAATGAGCCTCGATGCCCATCAGATCCAACTGGTGACACATTTCAGGTTTGTTTACTCTGCCAAACTGATTTTATTGCTGCTGGTGTTAGTATTTCACGTTTGATGATTTTCAGGCATGGTTAGAAGAGACGGCATCTTTTGTTAAGCCTATTGATCCTCGACACCTACTTGGGGAATTTTATGTGATATCTAGTCAAGAAGAGCTTCACTTGAATGCTAGCAACTGCTTCGGACAGAGTGGAACAGATTTCTTAAGGAACCATCTGAAAGAGTTGACTTTGCTTCCATTCATGTTCATTCTGATTCCTGGTGAGCTTGTCTGCTCTTAGGTAGTGTTTGACTACTAGGTTCCATATACATGCATCTCAAGAATTACTCAAGTATTCTATGCTGTTTTGACAATTTCATGAAACAACCTACAAGATTCATGTTTACAGATAGCTGGGATGTATACATACCATTTGTATTTAGCTATTTTCTTCAAGTTGGTTTGAAATTGCTACTGGAAGAATTCTTTTTAAAAAAAAGGAGGATAGTTCATCGTTCCTTGTTAGATAGCGTGCTCAAAATATTTTTTAGTTTTTATCTCAGTAAGATGAGAGAACACTATTCAACTAGTTTACTGATTATTCACATATACAAGTGAATTGGGTTTCTGTTCTTTGGTCACATAAAGCGCCTAAGTGGATTACAAGATTTTCTTAATCGGGGAGTTATACAATCAAGACATGCTTGAGAGACATCTTTGGAGTTATTCTATGCATTTAACAGTTTCTTTTGTACGCTTATGTTAGTTATAGTGTCTGGTTGGTTTGCCAGGCGTGAGTCAGATAGCTTTGTAACTAAACTTTGTTTGGTCTTTACTGAAGCCTCTTTCACTCAGTTTCTCGAATCCACCTTGACTTTGTTAAGACTGGATCAAAAGCCACATGATGATGCACAGAAAGCTTGGCATGCTGTTCTTGATCGGCGAGTTTGGTATTACCATAAAAAATATAAAATTTCAACTTGATGGTTCAAGATGCCACTTGATAGAAGGAGGCTGCTTCATCTGGCAGCTCTTCCCAGAAGTAAAAGATCACATGGATGATGGCTATGTTTTGGTCCTGAAAAACTCAACTATGACATTGCATGTGCTTTTGCACCAACCCAAGAGGCTCCAACTGCTAAAGAAAGAATGTTCATCCAAAAGTTTATGGAGTCATCAGAGTGAAGCAGGAAGGAGTTACTTCCATAAAGAACTCTTGCAGAAAGTAAAACAGGTATGCCACCACATTGCATGGTAATGATTTACACATGGATGATAAATTGATTGGAACTTATAATTGATAGTTTCTGCTCCATTCATCTGTTATAGCCGTTCACAACATAGACGGTGCTTTGTATTGTTTTGCTTTGTGTCTAACAGATGCTAGTCCTCATACCTTATGTATTTTGATTGTCCAATTGGTTGTAGCGATTCCGTCATCCCAAACACTCCAATCATGCTGTTCTTGTGTTTCTGTTAGAAGGTGAGCAGTGAACTTTATATTTGAATTTCACTGCTGGTTGCTAGACATTATTGTCTCACTTGACACTTAGAACCTCCTTGATCTGTGGAAAAGTATTAAGTAATGTGAAATCCTGTGAAGAAAAACAGTTTTTCTTCAGTATTTACCCCTTTTAAGTATTATTCCTAACATTCCATATTCAAATGACTTTAGCTGTTTGCATAGCCAGATAAACTCTGGCATGTTCTTTGGAAAAATGAAACCTCAAGGATTCCAATGAAGCACTGATGTGAAACCTTGGACCCTGCAATCATGGAAAACATAAAATTCACTTAGTTAGCAAGTGCGCTCATGGCATTGGGATGATACTGTAAGCCTATTTGCCCTTATTCCAAATTGAAGAAACACATGTTAAGCTTATAAATAAGTATCAAGGAACCTAGGGCAGATAATTAATGTGTCCCAAATGATTGTTACTCTATTATGCCAGACTAGCAGAAGGCTGAGTCGTCCCAAATAACTGTTACTGTATGCCAAAAAGACAAAGGTGAGATGCTTGCGCTAGAATTTCTACCTAGGGCAGATAATTTTGTTACGATAACTAGGTGGGAGTGGGACTGGAAACTCCACCTATGTGGATTCTTCCACATAGGTGATCCCAAGTCTTGTTAAAGGTGTAGTGTTGGTGTTAGGTTAGTATCCACTCGTAAATACTGTTACTGCACTGATACTTTGCAGAAGGTCCATGTAGCCAACCCAATATGCAAAATGAGGCTTGGTTGAAGTTGAAGAATTTATGTGGTACTGAAGAAAAGCCTAAAAGGCGACATAAAAAGCATACTGAATTGTATTGGTAAATAAAGGATAAAAATTCAATGCCTCAACATAAGCACACAGATGATGGTAAAAAGCTTACCTATGTAAAAGATAATTTACCTGCAAAAAATGTTATTTGTTTAAACTCAATTTTGAGAGAATGACGGCTGCTTGGTCACCCCCTAGCAAGAAGTAAGGATGCCTCAAAGCAGCAGATGCAGATAGCCTTCCTCTTCTGAAAGATCCTCTTTGTGCAATTAGCTTTGTAGCCAAGTCCCACCCTCTGCCTGAATCTAGATCCAGCAGGCGGAAATCCGGTCTTGATCGAGTGAGTTCCCTCCATTTATTCAAATCATAACTGACATTCTTCAATTCTGAATTGAATTTCTTCAGTCCAGCGGTAGACCTCAGACTTGGAATTGCCATTTGCATGAGCACAATACCAGCTGAGTACATATCAAATAGGTCAGGGCTGTTAAGCTGCAGAAATAAAAACATAGTGTCAATTGTACTGGCGTTTCTCTATGTTTACTTTCAAGAAAAGGATATATAGTACATTCTCCTTTTATTGTTCAATAGAGATAACACAGTCAAATGCTTTATAGGGGACAACCTATGGTTGAGAACCTCTTGTAAAAGCACTAAGGGACAAACATCAAAGAAAATGAGGATAGCTGAAAGATTAACCTGCCAAAGAATTGGGGAAAGGATAGCTGCAACTGGTTCTGGGGGAGGCCTAGGAGTTTCCTCCGGTAGAACATAAAGCTCAGGTGGGCAGTAATCTGGATCAAGCAATCCACGGTCAGGTATGTAGTTTTTTCCAATGCGAAGGTCTGTTGCTGCACCAAAATCAATAAGCTTGATCTGTCCCTTTCTTGTCACGACTAAATTGGCTGGTTTTATATCTCGATGGACAATTCCTGTGTCATGTATCCTTTTGAGGGAGGTTATTAACTGCCGCATGATCTGTTTGATGATCAATGCATTACGCTTGATGGAGTCCAGTCCTTGTAGAACACGACCAAACATGATAGATTCCAGGTTTAGTGGGAAGCGTCTGTCATTCATATAATCTCCAAGGGTCCGGTCTCCCTATATCAGGTATATATGCACATAGAGATAAATAAGTAACATGATATAGAAAGTAAAAGGTTTATGCAAGTGCTAAATGCCAAAATTAGTAGTTTCTGCATAGGAGCTTCTAAAAGACGAACCATTGTTTTATGAAATCACTTTTTCGTTCTTGGTGAGGGAATTACAGCATGTGCTTGTCATTGTGAGTCAGGAGAGTAGCTAGTTTTCATTGAGGAAATTCATAATGCCTAGTTTCTGATACCATTTACGTGTGTTATGATTCCTCGATAAGTAGATGGCTTTCAAGGCATGGGGCATTTACAGCTTATGTATGTCATTAGCACGATACTATCGCAAGCAAATCTGTAACAAGTCCTACATAATAAGCACCTTGACACGGAAAAGGCCCATTCAAGTCGTTTTACTTTTCTAGTTATTTTGTGTTCTTACTGACTGGCATAAGTTTTGATGTTAAAGGTGGCTTCTGATGAAGATTATGGTTCTCATCAACTAGATTATAAAGATTGTTAATTCGATAATTCTTTCCTGTTTCTTGTGATAAATGCTTTTATATAGAATCTCCTTGCATTCTCCAGCTCTTGATTGCTTTAGTATTATCATCTCTCTGTCGGTCCATATCAGAGCTAATCTGCATACTTTGCTCTTCCTATCCTACTAATTAATGACATGTAGCTCGTTCTTTGTTTTATCCTCAACATTTATTAAATATTGTTGCTTACCTAAATTTCTTCATTGAGCTTGCTTCAAACATAGTAGATTTTATCCTCACGGTTGGGATCCACACTGATCAAGCTATAGTATTCTATGCTCAGGTCTGAGACATCTAATTGTCTGCAGCCATACATTACTGGCATCCAAACAATGGTTTGGAACGAGTCGGAGGGTCATCAAGTTGCCAGAATCACATTACAAGGTCAGGAATATTAAACTATCACAAAGTGATGCTTCCCACAATGAATATCTACTGAGATGCATCTATTTACCTCGAATTTCCACACAAGCCATTTTCCGCCTTTAGTAAACTGTGAAAATGTCTTGTCAGCAACAAAACTTCCCAGAAATTCTGCACATGATTCTGGAGCTGCTCTTGATACTCTATAATTGAACCACTCCTCAAAATCTCCGCACTCCTCGGCTCCTACTGTACCAACCTTAACCTGCATTCAGACCCACAAACAACTATGTTACCGCGAAGTGTGAAGTGGATAATCTCCTGAATCAGTTTGCAGCATAAGAAAAACTCATATGATTTCTTTTTCTTTTCTGTGTGTGCACGTACGTGTTCTTTTTTAAAACGAATAAAGCTCACCTTTTTTAGGATAACCTTCTCGTTGAACCTTTCATCAATCTGTACTCTCTTCCCTCGCCTGCTCAGCCTTTCATCCACACTGACATCCTTTGGCACAATGGCTCCAGTGTAGACAACACCAAACGATCCCTCACCCAATCTATCACCCACAACAAAATCATTCATCCTCAAGTTTCTCCTTCCCAGCAACCTATCAATGCCCATCTGCAAAGGTGCAAGAATATAAGCATCTATAGCACCAACAAGAACACCTGGCCTTGCAGTCAAGTAAATCCATCCAATCCCAACCAAAGCCAACACTTCCCATCTCTCTATCACTGGAAACCTATTAGATACTTTCTGAACTTGTGAAAATTCATTCTGTAGGAAAACATATGCAGGGTTGGATTCATCGATGCGGAGGGCATTCACCAACAGATCTCTAGGATTGAAAGCTCTGCACCTTACTGCATGGTTTCTTCTGAGTTGGTATTTCGAAGTAAAAAATAATGAAGTGCTGATGTTTTTCTGGAGATGAGTTATGGTTGGAGGGACAAGTGAAGCCATGGTGTAGCAGAAATTGTTTCCATGGCTTGTCTTTTGTCTTGAAAGAACTAGTTTATGGAAGTATTTGCAGAGGTTGTTGTTTTGCCACGTGGAAATTGGTAATATCCATTGATGAGTGGTGTTGATCATGAGGAAGGATTGATTTCAGTGATTTGAGGATTGGAGATAATACGTACGAGTATTTGTTGTCAGGTTAGAATACGGCTTATTTACTGTAATTTAGTTAATATGATTAACGCTGTGGGTACTCTTTTGAGTAATTATTTGTGTGTATTTATTTATTTTCCATTTGGGATGATATGAGATATACTTATCTAAAATGAGCGAAGATGGGTTGGTGGAATTCGGAAAAACGTGTATCCAAAGAGTTGCTCATGGAAAAACCAATTGATTTATACTGATTTGCTACTGAGTTTGAAATCATGATTTGAAGAATTTTACGCGTTTGAAAAAGTAATATTGCACCTTGATGTTTGGTAAAATTTTTTACAATCGTAGTTTGGTTCTTTGTCATAAAATAAAAGCATCTCTAAAATTAGTTTGAAAATAAGTTCAGATTTAATTTTATTAGTCGATATGGTTAACTCATTGTTATTTGCAACAATTTTAAGAAAAATATGAGAGTGCTTATTTTAAAACTTTTTAAATGGAGTTATATTTTCTATCTCAAAAGAACAATAAAATATTATGATGTAAAATATTTTAAATATTTTTTAAAATTTTAAAATATTCTGTAAAATATTATAAAAACTTCGTTAGAAAATATAAAATAAAAATTTAGAGTGAAATGAGATTATAAATTTAACCAAACGTCATCTTATTCTTTTCTTACGAAGGCTACCACTTAAAATTGGGGAAATTAGAAAAAAGAAAGAGAAATATTATATAAAAAAAAAAAGAGCCAGCAGACTTCAGACGAGAAGAAGCAATGCATCCTGCAATAACTTTCTTTTACCTGTAAAAACATAATTATAAAACAAAATCTACAAACTATTCCCCTAAGAATAAATAAATTATATTAAAAACAAATTTGGCCCATGCAGGTCTGAAACCTCCGACCTTGGCATTATTAGCACGACACTCTAACCAGCTGATGTAATAGGTTAATATACTTTAGAAAGGGATAAAGAAATGACATCTCCTAAACTCAATTTTTGTCTTTCTATAAAAATTTTATATGCAAGCAACACAGGTCGATCAAAATGTATCTTTTTTTTTATCAAGAGACAAAGATATTCAAATAACTAGTTCAAAACAGTTCCAAACATCATTGATTCAGTACTCTGGTAATCATCACTTGCCCAATCTGCATATATACTCGTGATCATTAACCATAGGCAAGATGATTGAAGAGCTCATTAGGGGGCAGAGAAGAATGGGCTACTTCATCACTCGATCTTGCCCACACCTTGTGTTGACAGGCCGTATCTTTTCCTACAAAATTTACCTCCCTAGTGCTTGTGCAGCACTTGGACGCAACACCACTGAAGCTAGTGTGCAGTCTTGAGGATAATAGAACAACTAAAATAACTTTCTAGGTCGGTTAATAAATATCACCTTCAATTGTATACAGGTGACTGAATTTTAATCTCTTCGTAATTTTAATTCTATGCTATAGATCATGTAAAGTGAATTTTGGATCAGAAGCCTATAAAAATTATGAAATTGGAGCATGAGATTAGTGTTGAAATATCTCATTAGATATTTTTACTATCTAATTAGATATTATTTCTAATTTAGATAATATCTCATTAGATATTTTTTTTAATTTAGATATTAGATATTCTTTCTAATTAAGATACTTGTGTCTTCTATATATATTATATCTCTTCTATTGAGAAGAACAATAAGTAATATCAATTTGTATTTTTTATCATTCAATTTGGTACCAGAGCCAAACCTGATTTTACCATTGTTATACCACAAAAAAAAGGGAGGAAGTGGAGGACAACAGTTATGTCTGGAACCACTCCAGTTATCATTCAATCAGATAGTGTATTCAACTCAAAAATTATTTTAAATAAGATTAATTATGATATTTGGTCTCAATTAATGTATATGCATATTGCTGAAAGAGAGAAGCTCTCTTATATTCGTGGCTAGGCAAAACCACCTGATGAATTAGAAAATGGATATGAAACATGGTATGCTGAAAATTATAAAGTTAAACGGTGGCTACTAATGTCTATAACTCTAGACATTATGAAGCGTTATTTGCGTTTATTCATTACTCGTGAAATTTGGAATGCTTTGTCGAAGTGACGAACTATAGGTATATTCCTTAAACCAAAGAGGTTTCACCGCCAAGCAAGATGGAAAATCTCTTTCTGAATATTATGAAGAATTGATTGAAATTTTTTGACAATTAGACCATCGTGATAAGGTGGTAATGAAAGATCCTGAAAATATTGTGGCATATAGAAAGTCCATTGAGCGACTAAGAGTTCACATATTTCTTACTGAATTGGACAATATTTTTGAACAGATTCGTGGAGAAATTCTTCGCAAAGAATCAGTTCCAGATTTGGAAGAATGCTACTCGTTAGTTTGTCGTGAGGCGATGCATCGATCTACTCTGAATAGTGAGTTTGAGAATTCTGAAGCTTCCGTTATAGTGGTACGAAATCGGCAAGATCGTACAAAGTCTAAAGCTGCACATGAGTCAACCTACAAATAAACTCATTGTAATAAGTCTAGCCATACCAAAAGTAAGTGTTTTGAGCTTATTGGATATCCAGACTGGTGGGATCATAATCGGGATCGACAGAAGCAAGATTCCAAAAAAATTCATGTTGCTCAATAATTGAGACAAAGATAGAGGACGATGATGGCATTAAATAGGCCTCAATATTAGTTGCAACTGCAGATAATAGAGGTACCGTTTTACACACTTCAACACATGTTTCTAATAGTATATGGATAATTGATTCTGGTACTACAGATCATATGACATTTGATTCTAAATATGTCGTACCCTTAAACCATCCCCACAAAATTTTGTTTCAACCGCAAATGGTAATTTAAACTCTGTTATTGGTGAAGAATTTGTATCCCTCACTAATACTTTGGGTTTAGATTCAGTTTTAGTTGTTCCATCCTTAGGTTATAATTTTTTATTTATCTCTCAAATAACCAAAACTTTGTCTTGTGTTGTAATTATTTGGCCTGAATTTTGTGTATTTAAGGATATTCGAACAAAGCAGACGATTGATTATGTTACTAAGCGAGAGCAGTTGTATTACCTGGATTTATTACTAAAGAGTTCTAATAAGTTAAATCAAGTTTTGACTGTCCATGGCTTAAAAGGTGAGAAGATAAAGTCAGAAGTCTTATTATGGCATTGACGATTGTGGCATGCTTTTTTTGATTATTTGAAGAAATTATTTCCCAATTTATTTGCAAAATTAGATCTTTCTAAGTTTCAGTGTGATGTTTATGAACTGGCAGAAAGTCATCGTACTTCTTTTCCTTTGAGTTTGAATAAAAGTCCGTTACTTTTTATGATAATACATTCTGATGTTTGAGGTCCATCTAAAGTTACTATTTTAGGTGGATCACAATGATTTGTCACTTTTATTGATGATTGTACCAGAATGACGTGATTTTATTTGATGAAATCTAAAGGTGAAGTGAACTGCTTATTTCAAAGGTTTCATAAAAATGGTTCAGATTCAGTATAATACACAAGTTCAAGTTCTTCGTAGTGATAATGGTAGAGAATATCAGTGTTTCGCACTTCAGTAGTATTTAGAAGCACATGGAATAGTTCATCAAACAACATGCCCTAATACGCTTCAACAAAATGGAGTTGCTGAGAGAAAAAATCGACACTTATTGAAGGTGGTTCGTGCTTTATTGATAGAAGGTCATATGCCGTTAAGTTATTCGGGAGAAGCACTTGTTCTGCTGCATATATTATCAATCGGGTACCATCGAATATTATAGATTTTAAGACACCATTGGCATCCCTTTTGGAAGTAGTTGTTGCACCGGCGATTCCGAGCTTGCCTCCCTGTGTTTTTGGATGTGTCACATTTGTACATCTTCATCATCACCAGCGTAACAAGTTGAGTCATCGAGCTTTGAGATGCGTATTTTTTAGATATGCTGCATCTCAAAAGAGGTATCGGTGTTATCATCCTCCAACTCGCCGTATGTTTATCACAGTGAATGTTGTATTTTATAAAGATACAATATATTTTTTTTCGGATGCTGAACTTCAGGGGAAGAAGTTTCAAGAAGTTCAGAGTTTAAATTATGATTCACATACTTCTGAAAAAGGTGCATTGTTAGAGTTTGTTAATCAAGAAATTGATAACTTAGATCTGAGCAATAGTGGTGATAACTCCCAATCCGAAGCAATTGGGGAGGACTTGATTGATCTAGACTTAGATCAAAACTGGAATGAACATTCTGGAACTGAAGATATGACACAACTCCTCACTCCACAATCAACTAATATACCAAACCAATCGCCTGCTGAGAATGTTCTTAATTTAGTTTCTGAACCATCTACAAGACAGTTACCATACCGACACAATAGAGGTATTCCTAAATCCACATATGAACATGAACTTTCTAGTAAAACTTAATACCCTATGAACCATTATGTGTCTAACTATCGGCTGTCAGAATCAAATCTATCATTTGTAAATCAATTATTTGCTGTATCTATTTCTAACAGTGTGCAGGAAGCTTTAAATGATCCAAAATGGAAAGAAGTTATGAATGAAGAGATGAAGTCCTTACAAAAGAATAAAATTTGGGAACTTGTTGATCTTCCTCCATAAAAGACAGCACTTGGATGTCGATGGATATATACTGTAAAGTATAAAGCAGATGGTACAATCGAACGCTTCAAAGCAAGATTGGTGGCAAAAAGATATATTCAAACCTACGGTATTGATTACACAAATACTTTTGCTCTTGTAGCTAAAATTAACACAGTTCGAATTTTGCTATCTTTTAGCTGTGAATTTAGATTGGTCACTGCAATAATTTGATGTGAAGAACGCCTTTCTACATGGTGAATTGACTGAAAAGAAGTCTATATGGATCTTCCATCAGGGTGTATCTCATCAGAAATTCAGATACAAAAGGTGTGTAGATTAAAAAAATCACTTTATGGACTGAAGCAATCTCCAAGAGCATGGTTTGAAAGATTTACAAAGTCTATGGTAGCATTTGGATACCGTCAGAATAATTCAGATCACACATTATTTCTGAAAAAAATGTATGACAAACTCACTGCACTCGTTTGTATATGGAGATGATATGATCGTTACAGGAAATGATCCGAAAGAAAGAGAACTATTGCAAGATTATTTATCCAGAGAATTTGAAATGAAAGATCTTGGTCTTTGAATATTTTCTTGGGATTGAAATTTTTCGATCTAAGAAGGGAATCTTTATGTCCCAACGAAAATATGCATTAGACCTTTTAGAGAAAACTGGTATGTCTGCATGTCAATCAATTGATACACCAGTGGAAGAAGGTCTGAAGTTATGCATTAAGGCTAATCAGGTTCCAGCCAATAAAGAAAGATATCAAAGACTAGTAGGAAGGTTGATGTACTTGGCATATATAAGACCTGATCTTACATATGCATTGAGTATTGTCAGCCAATTTATGTATAATTCTGGGAGCAACATATGAATGAAGTAATGCGCATTTTGAGATATCTGAAGTCTACTTCTGAAAAAGGAATTTTATTCACAAAAAATATGAATTATCAAAATATACATGTATATACTGATGCTGATTGGGCTGAAGCAATTGATGATAGACGGTCCACCTCAGGTTATTTTACCTTTGTGGATGGTAATGTAGTTACATGGAGAAGTAAAAGCAAAATGTTATAGCACGCTCAAGTGAAGAAGCTGAATTTAGAGGTTTAGCACTTGGACTTTGCGAAACATTATGGTTGAGACTTCTTCTGGAAGATTTAGGTTTTCCAGCTTCGCAATCTATTAGATTATACTGTGATAACAAAACGACATGTGATATAGCACATAATCCAGTACAATATGATCGCACAAAACATATTGAAGTAGATAGGTTCTTCATTAAGGGGAAGTTGGTTGAAAAAATTTTGGAGTTGCCTAAAATTCGATCAGAAGATCAATTGGCCGATATTCTCACCAAAGCAGTTTCAAAACATATATTCCCAAAGTTCTTAAACAAGTTGCGGATATATAATATCTATGCACCTACTTGAGAGAGAGTGTTGAAATATCTTATTAGATATTTTTACTATCTAATTAGATATTATTTCTAATTTAGATAATATTTTATTAGATATTCTTTCTAATTAAAATACTTGTATCTTCTATATATATTGTATCTCTTCTATTGAGAAGAACAATAAATAATATCAATTTGTATTTTTTATCATTCAATTATTAGATGCACTTACGGGATTAAGGATCTGAATTTCCTCATTTTTTTAGTACAAGAGCTACAAGATCATGAAAACACTCTAAACAACTGGGCTAAAAGGCCAAGGTGGTAGATGCTACACCATAGTATCTCATTCAGTTATCACTTTATATATGTTCTTTGAGTAATTCTATGGGTATACATTTGTGTATCTTTTTGTGTACATTTTTTTGACTTTGCAGAAATATACTAAAATATGCATTCCTGAAATAGGTGTACATAAATGGTAGATTAAGAAAATATATTAACACCACTAAGGCCAGTTTGGATTGAGAGGAAGAGAGAGTAACGAAGAGTAAGTGAATGAATTACTCCTTATTGCTTTTGTTTGGCATCGAATTTATAATATTAATGAGAATTTGTTTGGCATCGAATTTATAAAATTAATGAGAAGTAAAATTTCTCCCCATTAATCTTCATTCGGAAGTAATCCGTTTACACACCAATATGGGGTGTAACCTGGAGTAAAAGTAATTTTGGGTCTGCTAAAATTCTCAAGCTTCTAATTTACCCACGTTATTTCATTGCATTTACTCATTGCTTGGTTTTCTTTCTCGTCTCTCACTCGACTCGTTCCCACTCACCGCACCGCTCTGTTCTCTGGCGATCTGAAGGTGTTGCTGCTCTGCTCTCCGGCTTCTCCGCAACGGTTCTCCGACAAACTCATTTCTTCTTTGATTTTTTTTTCGTTTGTTTTCCTTCTCGCTTTGTTGTAATTCACTCATTCATTCTTCTTCTTCTTCTTTGTTTATCAACAGAGTACTTCATCTCTCGCTCTCATTCATTCTTAACACTACCGTGGCGTCTTGAAACCGTTCTCTTTCTTCTTCGTCCAGTCGATTTGTTTTTTTTTTTAAATTCAGTTTACGTCAATCAAAAACAAAGATTTCTGATTCATCGCGTGAAATTTTTTCAGAAGCAGCAAATGCGTAGATTGATTGATATTTCGTTCGGTAGTAGAATCGAACTTTACTTTGTTCTCAATAAATTTCGTTTATTTATTCATTGATCTGCTTGCTGTTGGGTGTAATAGTTGGGCATAACATCAACTTCAGGTTCGATCTGTTGCTATTTGCGGATAATTTTTTCTATTTTTTGTCCATTTTTAGTGGATAATTTCTGCTGCTTTTTGCACTAAGACTATAATGAATAGTATATATGTTAAAGTAATTTTTGTGGATTTTAAAAAAATATTTTTGCTTCCAATTGATGACCATGTATTGATTTTTTAGGAGATGATATATTGTAATCGAAATATCTATGTTTCATGTTGAAATTTTTGCGTATACTTTTCTTTTCCTCTCTTAATGAAGCTGTGGTTCTGTTGGTGCTCATACAATAGATTTTGTTGTTTTTGGAGTTGATTATGTGCTGTTTCTGGCAGCTAGTATGTGGTATTTCTGTTTGTCATGAAAGAATTGGGTACTTTTGATATGTTTTCTAGTAAATGGTTCTTCGTCTTTCTATTGCAATAATGGAAGTCCTGGTGCATGATTGGGAGACAGAAGAAGGGGAGGGGTTAAGGTTAGTGACATGTAAGGAACTAGCTCTATGGATATTGATGTTGAGAAGCTAATGGGATCAAACTCTGAGAAATTTGCAGCATGTGCTTACTGAAGCTAGTAGGAGCCCAAGAGATGATGATATGAGAATGGAAAATGCATTAGCATGTGTAGCTTAATTAACGAGCATTATATCTTGCAAGTGATCATTGATGGTGGTGGTGGTGCATTCATTGGTGGTGATTCTACCGGTGCTATAGCAGGAAATTCTACTGGTGGTATTGCTGCAAACTAGATTTTTTTGTCCTATATAGAACCTTGCCATTCATTAGCATGTTGAAGTTTTTGTGTTAAACTTGTTGATATTGTGGTAGATACAACGTTCTAGACAATATTTGTATCCAATTTATGAGAATTTTATCACATACTTAATTTTTGAATGCAGATTATTAAAAAGAATGCTGATGCAGTTAATTATACTTTCTGTATTTGCTTTCCGTTATATGCTTTTAAAATAAAGCAAGCTGTTAAAATATTTTGTATAATAAACTTTCTATATATGCTTTCTGTTATGTATAATAGAGCTTTTCTTATAACAAGTCTTAGTATTACCGGTGCCTGTTACATAACAAGGAGCATGCGAATGGTTTCATGAGTGCAAAATTTTTTTTTTGCTTGAATTGAAAAGAGATCTTTTTAAAGAATATTTCAGACTTTTTATAAAAATTACTTTTATTTATTCCTCAATTATCAAACAAGAATAATTATTTATTTTTCATTAATTTTATTGATATATCCAAATAAAATGAGATTAAATTATTTTCTTACTCTCATCTCCTTCTAATAATCTTCTCTTATTTTATCTTATTCTTATTTACTTTTATTTATTATTTTTCTATCCAAATCAGACCATAAGTGTAGAAAAAGAGAATACTAAATAAATGTACCCATATATATAGTCTGGTTAATTCTAATAAGATAAATATGCTAAGACGGTACATGAGCATACTTTGCAAATCTTTCTCGATAAGAGCACTAAATTCAAAAAGCGTCGAGGGTACTAGCAAACGTTTTCCATTTTTAATGCTCGAGAAGTTGGTAGATAGGGAAGTGAAGTAAACGCGCGTATATTCAATGCCATAAATATGAATGGGTCCACTTGCCGCGTGACATCGAAGCGAATCGAAGCTATAGTTTCATTGAGTTGAGATTAAAAAAAAAAACAGACAAAGGTCAAAAAAACAAAAGAGTTCGGTCATTACTGTAACAATAAGAGATTATTTCAAATACACCAAAATTCTTTTTTTTAAATTTGAATTCAATCACTTCACGTATTTCAAGTATTATTCTGAATTTTACTTTCGCACCAAATTTTACTGTTACCAAAATTTAATTTTAAATTTTACATAATTTATTTCAAATATCACTCAAACTCTGCATCTATCGTTTCTTATCGAACTTTACTTCTATAAAATTTAGTTTATGTATTTGAAATATACCCTACTACATGCATGTAAAATTTTATTTAGATTAACAGATCACCGGTTGATCCATCATGTCAAAAATATTAAATTTGTTGCGCAAATATTTATTATTTTTTTATTAAAAAATATAGAAAAAAAAATAAACTAATAAAAAAGATATAAAAGAGCAAAAAAATATTTTAAATAATAAATTTTGAAAGAAATTCTTTGTTATAAATAATTTTATTATTTGTCTTACAATTTAATAGAACCAACAATATAAAAAACTAAAAAATCACTAAAAATAAATATTTATAAATGAAACATAACAAATTTATTTTTTTACATTATCACATCCATAGGCAAAATCTAAACTACATATTATTTTTCAATATAAAATTATTAATAATTATTTTTACATCAAATATATCAAAATTTTAAATTTTTTTAAATTTAACTTAACCCGATTTGATCTTAATGTGTGGATCGATTGGATTGAAGCAGTTCGGAACAAATCGAGGCGGGTCAGAATAGATCGATTGTATAAACAATTTTATTATTAATCAGAATTAATTTATGTTTTAGATCGACGATTTTCGGATCGATCTGAACGGACCGGTTCAAATTTTACAACTATGAAAGGAAGACAATAAAAGCTGGAGCGGCGGATGGCTAGACTACCACGGCAAGTGGTTTCGCAATAATATTTAAAAATACTTAAAATAAAAAATTTTAAATATATAATATTTTTATTTTAAAAAAAAATTTAGTTTTTATTTTAAAATTTTAATATAAAAAATTTTATTAAGTAAATTTTTTTAATTTTTTAAATTTTTAAATAAATTCTTTAAAGTTTTATAAAAGATATATTCAAAAATTAGTTTTCGAAGTAATAACAAACGCCCCAATTCACGAGAGAGAGAGGTGCTGCATTCAACTGATTTTTTTTCCTCTTCTAATTTGTTTAATAGGATATTTCTATTTAAGCTCAACAGCTCATTACTTTACTAATTTTCTATTGAGAATCCATTTAACTTAAAATTTGGATATTTGTTACTTAAAGTTGAAATATAAAAAAAATATCTGAAAGTACATTCTCCATTATCCCAAATCAGAAAATGTTATTTATTTTTAATTATTTTTAATATGTACAATATATAAATACTTTACGTCTGAAATATTTTACTAAAAAATTAAATTATTTTTTTGAAATTTTAAAAAATAATAAATTCTTTTTAAATTACTTATTTTTATTTAAACACTCTTAATCTCTAACTTAATTGTCCAGCTCATTTTCTCCTTAGTACGTGCTTGAGGTGTTTCGTGCTTCCAACAAATAACAACTAGATGCAAACAAGCCTAAGCTGCAGTAGTTTTTTTCAGTTTTCTTCTTGAACATCATTTAGCTTTAATTTAAAGTGATGACTGTTAATCTTTTACCACTAATTTAATTTCATAGGTTGGAGTCAATTTAAAAAAACTTCTATTTGTTGTTATTTTAGGTTTTTTTTGCTCCTTGTGAAGAGTTTTTAATTAATCTCTATTGTTTACCCGGGTGGTTCTTATAAGACCTAAATTATATTTCCTAATTGTTAAATGATTTAGAAATAAATCTCAATTTGGACCATTCTTAATGTAACTTAAGCATACAAAGCAATATAATAATCTTGACGCAATGGAAAGATTTCCAACGGAACTTTAATAATCGAATAATCAAGTATGACATTCATGATAAGTTCCAATAGAGGTACCGTTTGGGACAGCTCACGACATACTTTTAATTCAAATAATTCAATGTAGTAGTTTATATTTTTTAATAAATTTTTATAAAATTTTAATTTTTGAAAATATAAAAAATTATATCATAATATATATTTATTTTTTTATTAAAAATTAAATAAATTTACTTTTTTATTTCAGAAAAAGTATTTTTAAACATTATTATAATCATAAAACTCACACATATATGATATCAGTAATTGGATTGTCAACGAATACTAAACGAATTTTCAAGTATTTATAAAATAAAACTTTTGTAAAATAAAATAAATTTTTATTTTAAAAAATAATAAAAATAAATAATTAAATTTTAATGTAAATTTTTTATATTTTTTAAATTTTAACTAAAATTTAAAAATATTATATTAAATTTATTTTTAAAATATAATATATTTTTAAAATACAAAATAAAAGAAAAGCTCTGCCAACAGCGTCTAATAATTAATGCGATCGTAGCATAGTTTCTGTGTTTACACTTAAATATTGGATACGAGAAAAGTCAGCTATTTTACTTTTATTATTATTATTATTTTAAATTTTAAAAATATTTGAAATTGCACTAAAAGAAAAAGAAAATCTATAAATAAAATATCAGATTTATGAATTTTCTTTAGTCAGGAGCCACAAGTTGCATTCAACGAAATATAAAAGAAACTCGAACGTAGACTTCAAACTCATAAGTCAACATTCATCTACATATTTTCGTCTTCTTTTTAGATTTTTAAATCAACTAGTTAATTATTCAATAGGATCGAATTAGGTGAAAGAATAGTAAACGCATTAGCATCTAGGACATGTTCTTACATTTTATAGAACACATGTTTCGATTATCAATTCTAAGCAATTAAAATAGAATACGTAGAATGGAATGACAACAAAGGATAGTAAGCGGATTTTTTTAAACTCAGTTTCTTCCATAAGTATTGTTTTTTTTTTTTGGTTATTTAAAAGATGGTTTGCCTAATTCGTTACTCATTAATCATAATGAGAGCAAGTAAAATCTTGAAGAAGAAATATCTTATTCAGACTGCAGCTCTGTAACCAGTTGATCAACCATCAGTTGCTGCAAGAACTTTTCCTAGAAAGCTTAAAAAATGTGTGCTTTAGCACTGTATAAATCTGATCGAGATGACAGCGTACTGGGCCATCTGACAAAAGTGATATTCCGGAGGTTTTTGGTATTAATTACCGTAAAATTAATTTTTTAATTTTAATTTTATATTTATTAATATATTTTTATAAATATTTAAAAATTTTGTTAAAATTTAAAAAATATATAAAATATTATATTTTTTATTACATATTTTATTATTTTTTTAAAAATATAAAAAAAATTTTATCTCAGAAAACTTTTATTTTAAAAGTATTAAAGCCTCCCTCCAATCTCTCAACTACGGTAGCAATACCTCCTGAATCGGCTTCCGATTGATCTATATAATAATCAGATCAAAATTATTTAATTTTAATTTAATTTATTTATTTATATGGGTCAAAATTATTAATCATAATCTAATCTAATTAATAATCGGATTAAATTTAGATCGACCTATTTAATAATTAAAATTATTAAAAAAATTTATAAATAGTAATTTCTAATAATAATATATATAAATTATTAATTATAATATATCTAAAAAGAAAATTATTAATTTTGATAAAATTTATAAATTAAGTAAAATTTAGTTAAAATAAGATAACTTAAAAAATATATATATATACAAATTAAATTTAAAATTTTTAATTATTATTTTTTAAATATTAAGTAATATATATTATATAAATAGTTATATAAATCAATTTTAAATCAATTCGAACTGGATCGAAATTTATTTAAATTTTTTGATTATTTTCGGATCGATTTAAAATTGACTCGAGTAAAATTTTTTGGATCGGCTTGAGTTCGGATTTTCGGATCTTGTCACCCATACTCTCAACTACTCTCAAATAATTGGAAAACTACCGAGGAGAAAAAGAAAAAGTAAAGCGACTGAGTCACTTGAGTTGAAGAAGAAGTAAGAGTTTTAACAGCAACGTTGCTGACCGCGTTTTCTCAACACAAAACCCATTCACTTGGTCAGAAGTCGGACTTGCTCTCCCTTGTCTTTTTTTTTATCTCCTATGAACAAATAAATGAAACCTTGTTCACCAAACACCTTTGTTTTTCTCCTTTTTTCTATCTCCTGCTTGTTTTTCTTGGGAGATTTAGTAGACAAGTTGTCTCAACCGCCCAGCTGTTTATGCTTCAGCTTTCCAACAAGGTCTTATTAATTGTTGAGAAACAAATAAAAGCTTTACAGCTTGCTCAACAGAATTCAAGCTTCCATTCTCTGTTTCTGCTAAGGTAAGCTTCCTTCTCTTTATCTTTATATCCATCTGAGTAATGGTTGTTCTTAATTTTCTTTCGTTGTTGTCTTTCCAAATCTCGTGATTGTGAAATTTCAACGGGTAGGCTGTTCCGAGTTTTTTTCTCTCTGCTGCTAATGAATTCTGATTGTATGCTGCAAATTAAGATGCTTTTTCTTTTTCTCTCTCTTTTTCTTTGTTTTGTATACAATCTTGAATTAATTGAAACATTTTGATTGAGAGAAGTTTTCACATATGGATAATAGGTTGAAGTTGATGAGGTACATCTAAAGTTACAAAACAATATGGCAAATGTTCCTAAATTCCGGTTCGTCAGATGCCCCAAATGCTCTAAAATTCTTATGGAGATTGATGATGTTCCGATATACCAATGCGGTGGATGTGGTGTGACTCTACATGGTAACTAGCTTGCTTGCTTCAAGTATCAGAATCTTCATCTTTAAAAAATTGATTTTTTTGACGATACTTTCCCTTGTGCAGCAAAAAAACATGCAGGTGTTGCAGAGAATTCTGGTAGTTCCTGTAGAGAATCTAAGAAAGTAGATCAAAGTCCTGGTTATGGCACTTCAAGCAATCAATTACAAAGACAAATTGATCCTTCAGTAATTAGAGGGTCTTTAAAGGAGCATGACCAGGAGCAAATTCGAGATATGCCTAAACATTTGACAGAAGACTCTTCAAGGGCTAGAGAAACAAAGGCTAGAAAGAGCGATGAGATATTGAATGCAAGCCAAGTCCAAGTGGAAGACCTTGGTCACGATGAAACCAAAGGCTCTTTCCGGGACGAAGTTGAGGAAAATCTGAAGTTCAGCGAGGACGCAGATATAGATAAGTTAGAGGCCGATAATGATTCTGTCACCTACAATGGGCTGAGATCTTCAACCAGAAGTCCTCAGACCATTGATGGTGGTAGTGGCTCTTCGCTTGATGATGTTCGCAGCAGTTCATCACGTAAAGACTATAAGCTGCTGTCTAGAAGAACTTTCAGAAGCCCAAATGTTCAGAATTCATCCGGCAATAAATCAAAGGAGGGATGCAGACATGTCAGTACTGATGACAGTGGCATCCAAGAAAGGAATTTAACTTTGAAGTCACAAGAGAGCCATCTTTCAGCTTCCTCCCGAAGCTTCTACTCAAAAGGCAGAAAATTCTATCAGGAATCCTCATTTAACTCTACAGAATTTCAATCAGTGCAGAACTGGATGGATTCTCCGGAAAGGCTTTCGGGGTTTACGTCAAGGAACTCTGGCTTTGCGGAAGATTTGCTTCCTCCATCCGAGCTCAAGTATCTCGGGCACAATCGTATTGAGTTGCTGAAGAAGGTAGAAGAACTGATGCATCAAGTTCGAGAACTGCCTCTCCAAAGTGTAGATCCAAGAAGAGGATCTCCATATATCAACAGACGTCCTGCAAGGCAACCAAATTTCTGGTCAGGAGAAAAAGTGCACACTGCACACCACTTGTTGCAAACTCAACCTGGACAGCTCCGTGATACTTGTGTACAGTGCTTCTCTCACAATCCAAGTAACAGCAATGAGGTATATAGGGATAACCCGCTTCGAACATGCTACGGCAGTCACAATGTTGGAAGCTCACATGATCATACAGCTTCAAGTAATTCACCATACTATGACCATGCTCCGAAACTTGATCAAGAGAACTCAAAGAATAAGATGTCAGTACCTAAACGACGTTGCCTGCCTGTAGCTGGAGGTGCACCTTTTATCATCTGTTTCAAGTGCTTCAAACTGCTAATGCTCCCTGCATATTTTCTTCCATCAAGTAGGAGTCTGCAAAAGCTGCGATGTGGTGCCTGCTCGGAAATTAATGTATATCAGTCTTCGAAAGAAACAACTGATTCACCCTTAAAGTTTGAAGATCATACCGATCCTAAACCTGATAAAGTAGATCCAATATCATTTTCAGATGACTACAGGTTCTCTTCCAGCAATAGCTACTCCACAGATCCTGATTCAGTGCTGCAAGTCCCATACAATTCTCATGCAGCCTCTGAGAAGTCTGAAAATGCCCTTCATCACCTTTTCGGGTATGCTTCAGCCAGGGATATATTGTTGCAACCTAGTGATGATGAAGGGTATGAGAGCATTTGGAAAGGCCTGGTACATTCTCGTCCACCTTCTGATGGAAGTTTTGCTGGATACGAATTTGATAAAGAAGATAAAAACAGTACCAGAAGCCGGCATTCTTCTGGTGGCTATTCCTCAAATTCAGAGGAGAGACATTAGCTGTTAAGAGATTCAGGTTTGAATAATTGAAGATTCTTTTAGTTGGGTTTTAGCAAAACACAAGCTGAAGATCCCTACAAAATTACTCTTGAATTTTAGATTATGAATTCATTCTTTCTGTTGAATCACTTGTTTGTCTATACATATTGTCTATAAACAGCCACAATGTATATGTTGTTATTTTTCCCCATGAAAGTAAAACCATTTTTGCTTGTAGATGTATTATTCAATTTCCCACAAAGAATTATTCTTTATTAAATGTCAGCCATAAATTTGTGAACTGTTGTAACGTTGCCATCTTTCCTGGTCGCACTTATCTTGTGCAGTATCTATTCTGGAACTTAAACATAACTCCGGTACAAATTTTATCTTGAAGAAGCCTTAACATCCACATCTTTTTCTGTAGGACCCCATTTCACTCAAGGATAAAGTCATAGCATCATAATCTTCAGTCGCAAAGGATGATAGAAAGAGATCTATAGCAGCCCATGTCTTTGAAGCTATCCATCCAACTTCCTGTAAAGATTTCCATCTTATTAAAAACAAATTAACTAGAAAACAATAAAAACAGAACAGGATGCATCTTTGAGCAGACAAGCTACTGGAAACAATCGCAGCTAGAACATCAAGTTGGATAAAATAAATATTGCAGGCCACGTTAAATGCTAATATTATCTGCCAAATTACGCTAAAGTTTTGAAATAAGTTCCTTCATTAACTTTCCATTTTTACTGTACTTGAGCTCCTTTAAAGCAAAAGTGCACATTTGTCTTGTCAAGACAAGATCAGTAACCACATCAACATTAGAGGAGCTAGCTTAGAAAATCAATCAAGCTGCCTATGTTATAGTAGAAAACACAATGATGGAGTCGAAAAGTACAAACCAAAACCAAGAAAACAACTTTTCCATAAAGAAGCAACCACAAATTGCCCGCATGTACATCTGCATGAAAGGTTTCACATGAAATCAAACTTCCAAACCTGTAAACAATATAGTTAAGGGTTACTGTAACTACTTCTAAAGCTACCCAAAGATAAAAGACAAGCGTATATAGTATCTATGCATGTCAACTTACAGGCCAAATAAAAATTAAGCAAAGGAATGCCAGCACCTTAGGACCTACCAAACATTAAGTGCTGTTACAAGAGCCATCACGGGATCAGGAGCAAGTCATCTGATGGAATCAAGGTCTGTTATAGGAACTCCATAAAGCCTCACCATGGTCATCACATGTTGTGTCAAGCAATGACGATATAGTACTGGAGCCTTTGCTTGATGTGATCGTTCAGCATCTTCCAAGTATCTCCTAGACTCAATATTTATGGCTTCTTTCTGGAAGTCAACCTTTTCAACAATTGATTCTCTTAATTCTTTCACTATATTCACCTAAGGCAGATATATACACATGGGAGGTTCAATACCAAATTTACGTAATTGATAAGAGAAAAAGGACAAATGATTTCATGCACACACACATAGGTTAGACTTCTCTTGAAATGTAAATGATTGCATGAATTAATTTGAAACTGATGTTACAGTGCGGTTCCTCCCACAATCGCAAGCACTATCAAGTTACTACCTGAACAAAGGAAGTGGAAACGAGCAAGCTCACAGCAAGGTAAGTTAAGTGTTCAAATCTCATGTACCATGTCCAATATCAGACTAACACAAACATCTCTCTCAATGCCCTTTTCTGTGTTTAAATAAAAAAATTGAAAATAAATTAATTAATTAAAAAAAAAAACACTACTATGTTGTATATAATGCAGGGAAAGAAAAATTTTAGTCTGCTCGATACAAGCTTACTTCGATATGATAAACTACTTATAAAACAGGCTTACAGTAAACATACCAGAGATGTACGGGGAAGTTCAGGGTTTATGAACTATAACATACATGCAGCAAGGTATACAAAGTTCAATCTGCAACCAATATACCTACTATTCCTGGTTTTAAAACCTTAATCACCACTTCTTGCCAAACTTTTCAGCCTTGCACCATGGACCTTCAAAGACAGAACAGCGTGCATCAATTGGACGT
Source organism: Acanthochlamys bracteata (assembly GCA_019914995.1). Taxonomy (NCBI): domain Eukaryota; kingdom Viridiplantae; phylum Streptophyta; class Magnoliopsida; order Pandanales; family Velloziaceae; genus Acanthochlamys; species Acanthochlamys bracteata. The sequence goes on along the minus strand of CM034140.1, from coordinate 3,483,942 downwards.
TAATGACTCAGTTTAATCATCGAGATATTCATAAATGCTTTTTAAAGATCTTCCTTGTTCTGCATGCAAGATGCCTTCAATTTCTTTAAAAGGAAACACTGGAGCTCGATCAGTGCGATTTTGGAGCTTAGCAACATATTCCAGAGGAAATAATGTGGGAGTAGAAGCTATGAACTGCAACATGGAATAGGAAAGTGTTCAGGGATATCACTAAGAATTCAGAAAATAAGTTTATAAGCAAACATTGTGCAGGAGCATGTATAACACATCCAGGTCCACGCAGAATGATGTTTTAAACGACAGTGTCTTCTATAAGAATCCAACATAACATCAGGTAGACAAATTTAGACTGTTTTGTTAATTGTAGTCTTGGTAACCAGTTTTACAAGGTACAGGCTGCTAGTGTACTTGTACTGCCAACCTGCTATAGTCTTGGAAATGAACACAGATGTAAGATATTAAGCTCAGGAAATGAGAACCACCTCCAAGATTTCTTAGGAGGAAATATCATTAGGCATGACAATATTACTTCAAACTACAACACCAACAGATAGCGTCACAGTAAACGTTCTCAAATCAGAGCAATTGAAACTCAATCAAAACTCTAGACTAGTGGTGCCATTTGATTTTGTTTTGTGGTTTGCAATTTTATCCCCTTTAATGTCTTAATTTTAGCACTTGACATGGTTGCAAATGGAGGGATCTATAGGGCCTGCTGAGCATCATATGTAGAGGCTAATTGAAATCACGAAATCATGTTCTAAAGAAGCTGCCATTGTGGGTTCAAGCTAGAAACAATTCATTAGCATACAGGATAAATCTGCTGGGGCATTTTATCTCCAATGATCGAGTATGAAACTTGATAACTTTCATGATCCTATGCACGATGAAATATGCGAAATAAAAACTACAATGTGCCACTCAAACCTGGCCTAGCTTGATATGAGTTGCACCCATGCGTTCAAACAACCTGCGAAGATAGATTGGGGAAAGCATGCCAAGCTACATTTGAGAAGGAAAAGCTGTGGAAGAGTTCACCATCTGGAAAAAAAAAAAGTACAAGGTATGATTATAAACTTTTATAGAGAAAGCATGCAAGTGATAGATATTTCAGATGTTATTATCACCATTGTTCCTCCAAGGAAATCAGTGATGATGATAGCTTGGACAAGATAATTTGACAGAATCACACATCCAATTTAGAGGACCAAACCCATAAAAGACCAAGTCCTTACAGTAAAAATGAAATCTGAGCAGAAAAGAATCATATACTTGCCTTTGACACATCACTTACTCTAATAACAGCTATGCCTTGTACTAGTAGCCTCAGCACCCCTTTAGGTCCTGTACTAATTGAGGTCTGCAAAAAGTCTTCTGCTAGCTTAGGCAAATCCTCAATTCTTCCTGAAGATACAATCACTTTAGAATGGAAGTATAACGAATTCCAAAGGAAGAGTAAGGGTATCTTTAGATTCATAGGTAAGAAATAAGAGCAAGAATACGGATAGAAAAAATAATAAGAGAACGGATAGGAACGGATAGTTAATTAATTTTACGATATTTGAATATATAGTAAAAGTAATAAATTAACTATGTTTGGATAGATGGGTAAATAAATGAGTAACAGAAGTTAAATTTTTATAAAAAACTCAAATACCCTTTTTATTTATATTAATCTAATATTATTAATATAATTTTAAACTAATTTAATTAATATAACTTAAATTAACTTTATTAATATAACTTTTATATTAATTTTTATATTAATTTAATTTTTTATTAATATTTGATATAATTAACAAAATTAAATAAAATTTTAGATTAAAAAAATTTGATCATATAGATTTATTATTTTCTCTACTAACTAAAATCAATTAAATTTAAATAAATATAAAAATTATTATTATAATAACAAATAACATATATTAATAAAGTTATATGATAATTAAAATATAAAAGAACAAAAAAAAAGCAAATTTGTTTCCCTTTTGTCACTATATGTATCCATCAAATTGATGGGTACATATTTCACCATAAAATATGGTAGAGATGGGGAACAATTTCTCTTCCCTTTCATTAATAAAATTAAAACAATATAGTTAACATGGTGAAATGCTTCACCATCACCACCATTCATCATCAACAACCATTATCCAAACAATCCATAAGGATTCCAGCACTTTGTATTAATCTCTTATTAGCGAAGCATGATTTTCTCAGTCTTCTTTATTAGGATATGGGTGGCCGGATCATGTGTCAGATCTACTGATAACATAATCACATTCCTAAATATCTATTACTGATCATGTTGCAATTGCAGCACATCAAATCCTCAGTTTCTCCATGTCAAATTCATTTAAAATTACAGTTTTTAATAAAATTTTTAAATATTTTATAAATTCTTTTTAAATTTATAATTATAAAAAATTTCTATATCAGAAAATTGTAATATTATATATTTTTATTATTTATTAAATTAAAAAAATAAAACTTATTATTAAAAATTTTAAAATATTTTTATTTTAAAAAACTTTTTTTGAAAATATTCTTAGCTTCTGCTTATAACTTGTAAATTGCTCTTCTTTTTCTTTTTTTTCTCTCTCTTGCTTTCTATAGTTATAAAAGAAAAGTTGATTTGTTTTTATTTTTTTTCTGGTGATTCATTTGTGGTCGATGGAGTGACCACACTGAACAGTAGATGAAGAGACGTCGCAGTGCAGGCTGCGGCGCGTTTATTTGGACTGGTCATGTGACTACCCGGCCATTGAATTAGTATTAGCAAATAGCCCAAATTTCAGGCCCAACTATAATTGTTTAATTTATATAACCCATAAACCCAATTGATTTACAAGGGAATCCGTTCTCTCTTTGACATATGATCAGACACCTTGTGTTCAAAGCATATTCTCCTTCCCGCCTAATTCAATTCCATATCCGCTTCTATTCCATTGAATTCACTCCCGTTCAACAACAGCAGCAGCACTGCAGCAGTAACAGTTTCGCATGGCGTGTGCAGCTGCGAGACCTCTCTCGTTGCGGTCACCACCACGAAGCCCTCTCTTTTCTCCGATCGATCCTTCGCTACGAAACACTACCCAATAATTGCTCTTCTCCTTCTATCTTCCCACCGGCGTTCATCTCTGCCGCTGCTATCTCGGCTCGTTCTCTAGTTTTCCAGCTTCACTCTCGTGCGCTTATATCTGGAGATCTTTACGATCCCTTTGTACTCACTTCACTTCTATCCGCTTACTCCCGCCTTTCTCTTCTCTATCTCTCCCGCCTATTATTTGATGAAATCATAACGGCAATGGCAAAAACAATTCCAGACTACACTGTAATTGCTTCATACAACGCGCTAATTTCCGCTTATGCGTTTCACTCAAATTCTATAGCTGCTCTTTCGCTCTTCCGTCAAATGGTTCGTTCTGGTCTTTACTTTAATTCGGTCACCATGCTCTCCGTCGTTCCTTTGAATTCAGATTCTGTTGCAGTGTTGCATAGCTGCAATCTAAAGGTAGGGTTGTATACTGCTTCTTCTGTTGCTAATTGCTTGCTTACAGCTTATACGAAGATTGGGGATGTAGATTCTGCTCGGGATGTGTTTGATGAATTGCCTGAACCAAAAGAACTCATTAGTTGGAATGCTATAATTTCTGGGTATGCACAGAACGGGCATGCAGACAAGGTCTTGGATCTTTACCGTCAATTCCAGTCCCAGGGCTGTGTGAGGCCTGACCCAGTCACACTTGTCAGTGTGCTTTCAGCATGCGCTAACCTTGGTGCCCGTGCAATAGGGCGTGATGTTGATTTGTACATTGCTGGTACAAGGGAGTTTGCTTCAAATGTGTATGTGAAGAATGCATTGATAAATATGCATGCAAGGTGCGGGGACTTGGCCAGGGCGCGTGCATTGTTTGATGGGATGGTCGAAAAGAAGACCACTGTTACATGGACGGCTATGATTTCTGGTTACGGAATGCATGGATATGGAGAGGTCGCGCTGCAGCTGTTTGAGAGGATGATAGAGGAGGGTGTCCAGCCTGATGGTGTTGTCATGGTTAGTGTGCTGTCTGCATGCAGCCATGCTGGATTGGCTGAGAAGGGGTTGAGATACTTCTGGAATATGGAGAAAGTCTACAAAGTTGTGCAAAAGAAGGAGCATTATGCATGTCTGGTGGATCTTCTTGGTCGTGCAGGCAGGCTGAATGATGCATGGGAGCTGATCAGGTCAATGCCAATGGAGCCTGATGGCGCAATTTGGGGCGCCCTCTTGGGTGCATGCAAGATACACAAGAATGTTGAGCTCGGTGAACTGGCTTTCACTTCTGTAATCAAGCATGAACCAACAAATGTAGGATATTACACACTGATGTCAAACATATACTTGGATGCAAATATGTTGGATGGTGTAGCAAAAATACGGATGATGATGAAACAGAGAGGACTTAAAAAGGATCCTGGATGTAGCTATATGGAGCTCAAGCAAAAGTTCCATTTATTCATGGCTGATGACCATTCTCACCCGCAAGCAAGGAGTATATATCACATGATTGGGAAGCTAGAGGCCATGGTGAGAGAGGGTACTGGACAGAAAGAGTATGCAAATAAACAAATTGCTGAGGCAGCTGAAGAGAATGCTATAGTAACTGGAATTCATAGTGAAAAAGTAGCCATCGCATTTGGGCTTTTGAATACTGAAATTGGGACTGACATCCTTGTTATTAAAAATTTGAGGGTTTGTAAAGATTGTCACATTTTTATTAAAGCTGTTTCTAGGATTACAAGCCGCAAAATTCTTGTTAGAGATGCTAGTCGATTTCATTACTTTGAAGGAGGAATGTGCTCTTGCAATGACTATTGGTGAAGCTTGCTGTCTAAGGCTAGCTGTACTTAGTCATTGATGCGAGCTTAGGTTCTGTAAGCTGAAGTTGACTGCAGGCTGTGAAGGAGTTGTAAGTCCTCCCTCTCCAGGTGGTCTTCCCTGTTCTCCACTATACATCTGGAGTAAAAACTCACTTCTTACTGCATAGTGTTTAGTGTGAAGCTTCAATGACTTCACACAAAATGCAAAGGGTTTCCTAGTTATGGTGGAAGATAAGAAGGCAAGCATTTGTAGAAGAGGGCCAAGGAAAGTGGTGGCAAGACTATCCAAGTCTCATGGTTGGCAGACACTTAGGCTATTGCTAATGAAAGCATTGATAAGTTGGAGTGTAAAATCTGTGAGAGGAGATATGAGGATCTAATCTGAATCATTTCAATGATGTGTGAATAAGTGTACAGGCCTGCTAATGTTCGCAGCATTTCAAGTTAATAGCTGACTTAGAAAGAGTTTATGCTACATGGTATCTTACCAGAAGAAAGCTTCTCAGGCAGCATCGAGCACTTTGTTGTGTATTTTTTGGTTCGATCTTTGTTACTACAATTGCATATTATGTAAGCCATCTACATCAGGCCTATGTCATTGTAGTTCGTCATATTTATCTTTTGAGATTGTCATTGTCTGCTCAGCTATTTCACAACTTTATTTGAGATTGTCATTGTCTCACCTATTTTGAGTGTTCCAGGTTAAGTGTAAAGGAAACGACTCAGGTTAGAGGAAGTGTAAGCTAGATATTCTGTGCTTGGGAAGCAAATAAATTATTGTGGACTCCACGCATCACCTGTGGATGAGGTCACCTGAATCTTGTACTGTCCATCGTAACTAATAATGCATCAAAGGAAGTTGATAACATTAATCTGGAGATTGCTAATCTAAATTGATCCAAAGAAGTTTTCATTATTAATCAGTCGTGTGCTGAAGTTCTCTATCAAATTTTCAGCATGCGACTTAGGTTGTTATAAAAAAAACTTAAAAATCAATACAAAAATCTAAAATCGAATGCGTAAATAATGCAATGACTTATGCTTGTCCGGCGGACGGTGCCTCAATCTTCTTACACTAGTTTCTTGGCATTCTTTTCTAAAACTACCGACGAAACCAACTTGTACAATTGTATGAATGACCTTTTTTCAGAGAAATTGGTTGAATTACAGTTTGTATGCATGACTTGCCGGTGTTGATTTGGGCGGCCGCTTGTATCACAGAGATTATTATGATATAAATTATCAGTTTTTACAAGATAGTGGAAGTTCTAATTTAAACCTAAAAGCATAAAAGAAAAAAAAAAAAGACATGATTGATTAGCCTGCAACTCTTCTAGCAAGTTCCTCAAACAATTTTGCACGCCGCTGGTAATCCTCCGGCGACTGGCCGCCATCTTGCAACGCCATCTCTCCTAATCTCTCCACATCATCCATTAACAATCCTTCTTCTTCTTCTTCTTCATCTTCAACAATGGCGTTAGAAGTCTTTCTTTCTTTCCCAGCTGACTTAACTTCAACATGCGACCAGTTCGATAGCATTGACATAGTCGACGATTTCGAAATCTGCCGAACTCGGCGACCATCTGCAACTCCAACCTTCACACATCTGCTTCCTGATGAAGAGTTTATTTGAGAAGTACATCTAGAAACAAAGATCGATTTCTTCACTTGAAGAGCACAACCGTTTGTGAGAACTACCGTTGCCATGACTTCTCTATATTGATCTTGTGAATCAAAGATTTCTTTGGGGATCGATGTTTTATGAAAATCGTTGAAGACTTCGTTGGTGTTGCTTATTTGACAGAAATATATATATAATCGTAGAAGGCTGAGGTACTTACGTGGAAGATTACTCCGGATGTTGGTCACGTAGGTATTAATAGGTTGAATAATGTTGTTGCGTGGAAGAACAAATTAGTAATATTCCAACATGTGAATTAAAGAGGAGAAGATGAAGAAGTATCATTGAATTGAGTGGTTGTAATCAAAATGGAATTGATGAGTAATGTAACGTTTCTGGCGGGAGGAGTAGGTTCTGAGGATGTGATCATGATTGGCATGAACTAGAGAAAAGTATAGAAATTAGCAGCAGATAATGCGTGTTTGTGTGGGAAGAGTTTTCTGTTGTTTTGTTTTGTTTTGAATTTAGGAATTTAGAAGTCAATGTAAATAAGTGGCTAAAGTTAGGCCCACTTTCTACCCCATAAACTAAATCAATTTTTAGAGCATACATCACTTTTTTTGAGCTCATTTTTTTTAAATCACTTCTAAATCAACTTATAAGTTTTAAATATAATTAAATATAAAATTTTAACTTATTATAAAAATTCAGTTCTTAAAAATTTATTTTTTATTAATTTACTTTACTACAATAAAAGGAATCCTTAAATTCATGATATATGACATTCAGAGATGTAAGAGATAGAGGAAACACAACAATTGCCATTGCCGTAAACAGAATTCATCATCGATCAAAATTGTCAAAGTTGAAGTTTGAATATATAGAATTGTTTCGCTTGAGTAGGATCATAAAATTGACATTTTAAAATAAGAGTATTAGATTTTACATACCGACAAATTCTATAAAAAAAATTTTAATATCATTATAAATCTTTTATAAATTTTTTTATACTTTTAGAAATATTTTTATACATTTACAAATTCTAGAAAAAACTCTTCTAAATTTTATAAAAAATCCCTCCGTTACTGAAAACTCTTCAAAATTATATTTACATATATTTCTCTTAAATTTATAGAAAACTCCCTTATATTTTACAAATTAATCTCTCAAATTTTAGTTAATTGTAAAAAAATTTTCAAAAGTGAAATCGTAATAAAATAGCAAAAAATTATAATTTTACCGATTTTACGATTAAAATCACAATCTGGATGTAATTTTACTCAAAAAATAATTTTAAAATTTAAATCGAAATTATAATAATTTCGTGGACGATGTATGCCAACTAAATAAGAATTGTAAGTTGGACTTTGTTCATGTTTAACTAAGGATTTCCATATGTAATTGCTAATCAATGTTAATTTTCACAAAATAAATCTTATTGCTATTAAAAAGAGAAGGTTGCAAACACCTATGTGCGATTTATACAAACAAAAAGTATTTTTAAGCATAAAAATTGATCACATTCTTGTTAACTTCTTCTTTTTAGGCATTAATAAAATGTATTCATTAAAAAGAATTAGCGCCATCCAAACATTTAATCCAAAAAAGAAATTTGAAATTCTTACATAGCATTCATTGCAATTAATAAGAATATTTACTATTTTATTGTGGACATAAATTAATAATTTTTTAGAACTAATATAAATAAAAAATTTCTTTTCGATAATTTTTACAAATTATAAAGTATAAAAATAAGGTTTCAAAATTAGAAATCAATTTGTATTAAACAGAATAAGAAAACCCCCCGAAATTATTACACACTATTGAAGTTGAAGAAACCCCTCAAACTCAATTTTTTTTTCTTTCTTGCGTACAGCAAGGACGGGTGCGACTGTTATGAACTTCTCTCTAGATGAGTGTTGCGTAGAGTGGTGGAAGCACGAGCTTTCCACAAACAATACGGATAGTTATGAAAAAGTAAAAGCTCTTGGAAGCAATGATTGCTTTTACTTTGACGTCCATGGGCGTGATTCTGATTGCTGCAAACAAGTATAAAATTCAGAAAGTTTTCAAATTTTCCAACAACAAGGTTGTCTGATCACAGAAAGAGATGCGTTCATTTCATATCATCCTTGTGATCATGCAATAAGGGGAAAAAAATAAAGAAAGGCATGCATTTATCTACCGTATCTTTTCCTAGATGGAGGTTAATCCTCTGCAACTCACTGTTCCTCAGCATATCCATCATTTGGTATGAGAATATCACCACTATTCTTTCATGCATGAATGAAGATCACTATAAAGAGTTGCGGACCAATTCTATTATTCTGTTCCTTATTCACAAGTTGAGGACAAATGAGTGCAGCACAGGGAAGCTCCGAGAAACTACTAACGGAGAGGATGAAGGCAGAGAAGGTGCTGAAGGAGAGGAGTCAAGTGTTGGATGAAGAACTGAAAGAGTTGCACAATAGGTGGGCGGTGCAAAGAAGGCTTCAGAATGAAGTGCGGCTGATGATCAGAATTAAGAGACTGACAGATGCTTCTTCACAGGTTTTTTAGAGTAAATGAACTCACTGGATTAATAAAAAGCTATACTCAAGCTGTTTATTAATATACTGATTGATTTTTCTGTCTTCTTCGAAATCTGGAAATTGTCAGGTAAACAGGTTTCCAACATTGAGAGAGAAATATTCCAACAAGGTAAGAATTAATGGAGGAATTTGTATGAATAAATTGCGTCACGAGTTTTAGTGCTGTGAGACTATCAGAAGATCATTGCATCTTCTTCTCATCTATTTAACAACGATGAGCAATACATGTATCAATCAACTTGTCTCCGTGGTTTGCTGTTGTTGAAATAAAGGTTACACTTTTGTAATCAATACGTTGCTTCAAATGAGCTATATATCTTCCTATGCTCTTCAGCTAGATTAGTTTCCTCCACCCAAAGATTTAGAACATATTCATGTTTCTGTCCACCGAGAAGAGGAAAGGAAAAGAAAAGAAAAGAAAAGAAAAGAAAGCAGCTCAACGTACAGCATCATACTCCGTGTCAGGCTGATAAAAAAGATTTTAAGTCCAACTAGGACGAACTATTTGATACAAATAATTTGTCTCAACTACAACAAGAACTTCCAGTTATACAAACAATTCCATCCTAACTAAACTAAAAGAACTACAGTGATGCAGAAAGCCTTCATGGCCTCAGGCAGTTAACTTGCAAAATCGTGTGTCAGACTACCACCTTGTTATACATGACTTAGTAACAAACTCGAGCACTGGTTGTACCCTCATTTGCCATAAAAGAGAAACATCGTACCTGGTGTAAACACAAGCCAACCTCACAGATCTATCTCCTTCGGACTTCAGCAAAAAAGAATACTGCAGAAACATTAGAATCTCACACCACTGTTTTTAACTTTGCAGTGACAATATCAACTTCACAATGAACTAAAGAGTGACCAACTCTAGCACCATCGCTGATCAAGAAACCAGAGACATCTGCTTAAAGAACTAAAACGCTGTTGTTCTGCTAATTATTATTTTATTTAACAGAACTTCCAGTGGTTGTTACAGTTTACACATGTAACGAAGGTCGTCATAGGTTCATCAGCACTCCGGGTTTGCAACTGATAGTATGTTGTCTTCCGCTGGCCACAACGACCACATTTAAACTGATCAGTTGTAGCCTTAGGAGGCCCTCCACGCTCACAATCAAACAAAGCCTTCTCCTTAATTTCCTTGTTAGCACGTTTCCTCTCATCACTGGCCATATCTTCAGTTGTCATATCCCCCAAGCTCTCCGGCTTAACTTGTCCAAGAAGAACTCTCCTCCGAAAATCAGGGTTCTTTCCATCCTTCAGATTGAACATAATGGAGCGATATTTATTTTTCTGGGCACCATTAGATTTTCCTAGCTTTTCAAACATCACAGACTCTACCATGACAGCCACACGAATAGGATCGCAAGCATCTACCTCATCAAAGATGTTTCTGACCTCACCCCTGCTGTCTTGGCTAGTCTCTTCTGAGACCCGCAGAAAGGCCTCGGCAAGAAGTTCCCTTATCTTGTCTCTCATAGGGTCATTACATTTAATCATTGAAGTCAGCTTGGGTGGCCCAACTGGAGCTGATGGCTTCTTCAGAGAAGGGGTCGATTTGTCTTCCCTGGTGATCTTCTCAACCTTCATGCTCTCACACCCATTAGTTTTTGCAACCATGCCATTTTCACTTTTTAGGACCTCTTTCTTATCAAACTTCAAACTCTCTGAACTGGGAATTGTTCCTGAATTTGCACTTTTATGAACTTTAACAATCTCAATTCTCTCTGATTTGACTTCAACCTTCACAGATGTCTTATCATCAGAGTGTCCATTCTTATTGTTCTTTGTTGTCTCTTCAATAACTACATTTTTCCATGAGTCCATAATGTCAGATGCTAGCTCCTGTATCTTTGACTCTGGGTGTTTCTTGAGAAATCGAATTCGCTTTCCGACCTAAACATATATATAAACAGAAAGGACACAATTAGTAGACACTAGAAAGTTGAACCAGTGACATGAATTGGTTTAAACTTACACATCTTCGAAAGTGATAAAGCGCCTAGAAAACGGGCGGTGACATATAACACAGAAAACGGAAAGAACTAGTTGACATGCAATTGTCATTGTAACTTGCCAAGTTCTACTAATACAGAGTAGTGGAAGTCCTAACTTGCATATTTCTCGATACGACAAACATACAATGACAAACTTGTTCAACAAATGTTATTTGGTAACAGCATAAGAAAGACACAGATATAAACCACAGCAATTTACTCAATAAACAATTTAGTCTACCCACTAAAGCTAAAACAACTTCTAAGCAAAAGGTCCCAATCAAGTGATATAAAAGACATCATCGGCAGCAGCAGCATCATAAACACCACCATGATTCATGGAAACACATCAACTTAGAACCTCTCATACAATGAGTCATTTTGGACAAGCACTGCATAATGTCAACAAACAGCAACACATCTTCAAGATTCACTTGCAAACCATAAACACCTCTTAAGAGAACTCTTTCAAGAAAAGGAAATTTATTGATACCAATTTTCAACCAAGGGCATAGAAGAAGCTGACTTGTGATGGCTATCTCAAAGAAGCCTACTTCAACCTGAGTAAGCTAGGTTAGGATGCATCAAGACAAAATAAAGAGGCTTACACTGTCCCACAGTTAAAGGTGAGCCAGAAGTGCTCAATCACTTTCCCACCAAACCCTCTAACCTTCTAGAATTAACTATAAAACAGAGTGTTGCAACTCAAAAGCAAAAAAAATGGTAGACATGCTTTTTCAGGTGATGTATACCAACAAGCATATTCCTATAAGTAATACTTAAACCCAAAGGCACCCGAGTGAATTTCTACTGATCCACTGCAAGCTACGAGACGTCATTTTTAAGAACATGTACATAGGTTCCTGGAAAATAATAAGAGAAACGCCAAAACCTACTTTTGTAGCACCTATACTATATTGTCAAATATTCACCTAACAACAATTTCTAGATAGACAACTAAACTCAACGATAGCCAAAAGCTAAAAGCTTCCGCATCCCTAGACGACATTGGATATAGAAAACATGAACATTAATATCACATTTAACCCATTACCAAATTCAGAAACAAGAAGAACAAGAACAACTCAATAGCTTATACTGCCAGAAATAGCAAGTTTACAAAGTTATGATTTACCACACTATAGCAATTACAAGAAGCGAAAACCACAATAAAAATATTAAACTTTGCAAAAAAGAAAAACAAGAATGGAAAAAAAGAACAACGACAGAATTCGGATCACGAAGAAACCTGAGTATCAACAAGTAACTTCATAGTGACAGGAAACTTCTTCAACCTTCGTAACGCATCAACACACCGATCAATGGCAGCCGGCCCGCCGCCATCCGCCGCCACCTCGTCGGCCGCTTTCTTCGCTGCCTGGAAAATCTCAACCAGCTCCTTCTCCATTGCTCAGCTTCCCGAATTCACTTAATCGAAATTTCTCAGCAGAAACTCATAGAAATTGAATTAAATCTTGAAGAAGTTAGAGAATCTGGAACCCGGAGTGAGGGAGATTTGGGGCCGGACTTCAAACTGGGGAACTAGAAGAAGAAGGATTACGTACGAATTCGGTTTGTAATTTTACATGGAAGGTTTTCTGTGTTATTGCAATATAGAGCCAAAAACGTACGATTTTAGTTGACGGCTGAAATCGTACACAGACACGGATAGATTATGATCGTTTGTAGGTCCTCCATAACTAAACAGATCGTTAGAGGTCCTAATTTAAAAACTTCCCAACTTAATACTAGGTTAGAATTTGGACCAAGAGTTAGCTGGTCTTGGACGAAAACCCATTTTCATAGCACGGGAGTTACAAATTGGACCAGATTAACATAATCAACCTGGGCTTACATCATACAATTAGGCAGATGAAACGGCCCAAACAAAATATATATCGCTTATTATATACAATGAGAATGTCAAATATGCTATTGCGAGATTATGATTATCGGCATATTGTATGTGGATATGGTTAGCTAAAAAAAATTAGAATTGAAGATTAATTAATTTAGGTTCTTAACTGCTCGATTATATTTATTTGAACCAAGTGTCGACTGTCGTGTATAACTCCCAACAGCTCCTTATACAATCTACAGAGCACGGAGAGTCAGAATTTCAGAAGACTACGGAACGAAAAATAACCAATAGATCTCTATTCTATCTCATATGGGAAAACCGTGCAAACCTTTAACTTCTTACATTCTCATGAGAATAAAAGAAATCCACGCTATTTAGAATCCACAGAAATACTCATAAACAACTTCGAAATCATCCACCTCATTAGAAGCAAAAGGATCAAAGTTACTGTTTTCTACACGAGAATCGCCTGCAGATGACCCTTCTATCAAACAACGGATATCAGCTGAAGAGTCTGTGTTTGTAGAAGCTGTGGTGCTAAGGTTATCAAAAGTACCAACACTTCCATTCTGTTGCAGATTGCCGGCGTTGACTTCCTCGAAATTTGGAGATTGCGAAATAACAGAAACAAGCGCCTGAGTGATTTCATCGTTGCGGCTTGTACCGATTGATTCAAGCGTCGGAGGAGACTCTGGCACACCGTAAAAACCAGCAGAAGCAAAAGGTGAGGTAGTACTACTAGGACTTCCAACAGGCGCTTCGTTGTTGTGATTTGAAGAGAAGGCAGACTGCCCTTGATGATTGATGGTATTTGCGTATATGAGTTGGAATGAATTGTTTGTAGGGGGAAAATCCAACACCAAATCCAGAGGTGAGAAATTGGACTGGCTGCTGCAAGTATGTTGTTCACAGTATGTAACTTGGTACAGAGATGGATCATTTGAATATCGGTGCACTTGTTTCTTTGCTGGGCATTTCTGGCTACCGCTGTTTGCGCATCTGTAGTAACTCCTGCAGAAATTGAAGTATGTTAGAACTAAATAACAAAACAACAAATTGCTAATATTTTCTGAATAATCCAGTAATAAGATTACTGCTAAGATTTGCTTACTTTTCGAATTTTGAATTCTTGATCTCCTTCTGTCCGTATTTTCTCCAGAGATAACCATCATCAAAAGGAGCATTAGTCAATTTTTTGTTAGTAATCACACCATTATCCCTGCAATCCCACCAAAAAAAATCTTGATTATCACTCGTTCAAATACTCGAACTCTTTTTTCCAAACTATCAAGAATCTTTCAGAAGATCCTAGCCTGATGGCGATAACAAAATACAAATCCAAGTATAATTCATATCAATCAATTGAAGAGATGTATAGATGATTAAATACCTTCTTGGCTTGCATCTCCTTGGGGTGACTACTTGTTCTTCTTCAACCTTGACATTTGCTTTACCGGAAAAAGTCCGATCATCAGCCTTCGGACGCAGTATCGACAAGGTCATGTTGAGACACTGCAAGACGTCGTTGTAGAGAGATCCTACCTCTGATTGGCTTTGATTGAGCGGCACATAAGGAATCAAATCTGGAAGCTTCATGGCTAGATCGAACACTCTTGTCACCTCTAAGAATGCCGTCTCCCGATCTTGATCAGTTGCCATTTCTACTACTACTTCGTTGGTTCTGTAGCTTTGGTTGGTCCTCTTTATCTCTAGCGATCTTGACTGGTTTGTAGTTGTTGTGGCTGTGCAGATGCGTTTGTGGGATTTATATAGGAATGAAGGTCAAGTGATCTCAAGAGAAGAAGATGCTTAGAAGCATCAAGCACACAAATTTAAAATATTTTTGTCGCAAAAACACTACGCGGTATCAATTTTCTATAATACAATAAAGTTTATATTTATTTTTAATGTTTAATAAATTAGTTTAAAAAACTTACTCATTTTGAAAGTATTTTTTAATAAATAAACGTGTCAAAAATGTCCAGAATATTATTGTTCCGTAAATTAAAAAAAATTAGATTATTAATTTTCGAATGATAACGTAAGATCGATGATGTCATTATCACGGCTCCGAAACAAAAAGCCTGCACGAGGAACACAACAGAAGCGGGGGTGTTTAGAATTACTTATAAAATAAATTTTTTTTAAAATAAAAGATATTTTTAATTTTTTTGAAAAATAAGTTTTATTTTTTTATTTTTAAAAAAATAATAAAAATATATAATAAAAAGATCTTATTCTGTAGAATTTTTTTACACTTTCTAAATTTTTAAATAAATTTTTTATATACTTATAAAATATATATTAAAAAATGTAAAATAAAAAATTAAAAAATTAGGTTGGAGAAAAGCAATCCCAGACACCTCTAGTTGGTGTTTGGGATTGATTATGAAATAAAATTTTTCTGAAATAAAAAATATTTTTATTTTTTTTGAAAAACAAGCTCTATTTTTTTTATTCTAAAAAAATAATAAAAATATGTAATAAAAAGATCTCACTCCGATAGAATTTTTTTATATTTTTTAAATTTTTAAATAAATTTTTATATATTTATAAAATATATATTATAAAATATAAAATTAAAAATTAAAAAATTATGTTAGAGGAAAGCAATTCCAAACACCTACTAGTATACCAGTGAAATGACCTTACCAAAAGACCAACCAACAAGGCTGTACTTGTTTATTCCTTGACTTTCCAACACTTCCAAATAAAGTGCGCGTTCTAATTGCTTTCACGAAAAAAGTGAACTTTTATAAAAATGAAGATCTAAAGTTATGGGAGAACTAAAGTTGAAGATCTAAAGTTATGGGAGAAAAAAGTTTTTTGTTAAAGCTATACTTTTTCAATAACCCTAAACGCATCCCTGGGTTCAACGGAAACCTGAAAATGTAATGGCAGTACCCTACTGAGTCAGTAGAAAGATTCACGCTCGCATATAATAAAACATCCATTCACACATTCATAAGTAGGAATTCCCCCATCTTTCACAGAAAAGTAACAAGTTCCTATGTGACTCTTGGATCAGTGACTAGAAGGAAATTTCTAAGTGAGTCGGAGTAATTTCTTTTTAGTTCTGCGTAGTTTTGTTTTAAACTTTTTCCAACTTCTCAAAAAAAAGTTTTATTTTATATTTTTAGTAAATTTTATATAATATTTTACAAAATTTATTTAAATTTTAAAAAATATATAAAAGATTTATATTATAAAATTTGATTATTAATTGTTTTTACTATTATTTTAAATTAATTGTTTTTACTATTAATTGTTTTTACTATCAATGTAATATTTGAAATAAAATAAAATATTTCTTTTAAAAAAATTAATAAAGAGTTCGAGAATATCTAAAGGGCCGTTTAATTGAACGTTTTCTCAACACTTTTTTTTAATTTTTTATTTTATATTTTTTAATATATATTTTATAAATATATAAAAAATTATTTAAATATTTAGAAAGTGTAGTAAGATTTTACGTAATAAAATTTTTTTATTATATATTTTTATTTTTTTGAAATAAAAAAAATAAAACTCATTTTTAAAAAAAATAAATATATATTTTATTTCTAAAAAATTTTATTTTATAAACAATTCTAAACGCACTCTAAAGCATATCAAATTTAAGTTCTAAGCAGCTTCGTATATGTTTAAGAATGTCATTATTCCTATTTTAAGTTAGAAATATAACATAGTTATTAAAGGAACGTTTAGGAGGATTGCGATATAAAAAATTTTATTGACTTTTTTGACCAAAAAAATAATTATATATATATATATTAAATGAAAAATATTCTAATAAAATAATCAAACGTCCTTAAGGACATGGCAGTGGATCTGCAGGGCTTAACTCTTCATTGAGACAGACATTTATTTCCTTAATCAGGCTTATTATTTTTGAATATTACATTAAAATTGTTAAAAAAATTGCTAGTAATATATCCTAATATTCATAACTGAGTTATCATTTTTAACCAAAAACTGAAAGTTTTCTATTAAAAAAAAAAACATAATCAGTAACAGTCCATTTTTGCTATATAATTCCACCAAATAATGCATCCAACTTGCAACAATAATAACACCAAATTGGATAAATTTTAAAGGGGAAGGTCACATATGCATCAAGCTTCTCCGGTCTCACTTGATAATCAATCAATTAAAACGATCCGCGTCTTTCGGACTAATAATTGATTCATAAAAAACTTACGAACGATCAATCTAGTCACGTTTCTTGACAATGTTCTTAAATAGGTAATTATTTCACAAGAATCTGATAGCTTCTCCGGAAAATTATGGAGTCGTTTAGAAGTATTTAAAAGAAAAAAAAACTTTTAAATATATTTTAAAATTCTAGAAAATAAACTTGTAAAAATAATAAATATTGTACATAAAAACTTTCATACAATTTATTTATATTTTTTCAATTTAAAAAACTTTAAATATTATAAAAAAATTATTAAATTAAAATAAGACGGTATACTGAATGAATAATTTTTGTCAAATGATTTATATGGTGTAGGCAATTTGGTAACTGTGCAGTTTGGCATTATTGTGAAGTATTTTTTATTTTATTATTTTCTATAGGTTTTGGGCGGCACATTTGTCACGTTTGATTCGATGAGTTAATAAAATTTTCGATATTAAAAAATAGAAATTTATTTGTTGACTGAGTTGCTTTTGAAACTGTGTTTAATGATTTAATATTTTCACTCGGTGTTTGGTTATCTAAATATTGTATAATACATACGATTAACTTAAGAAAACAGAAAATATTGCAGGACAGTTGATATTTTTAACGACACCTATAAGGCAGATATAATTTAAAATATTTTAAATTCAATTTTTATTATTAAATAAAAAATTACTGATTAAAATTTCTTTTATAAAATTTTTAACTCAATCAAACTATAAATTAATTTATATCAGATATTTTAATTAAAATGACAAAAAATAAAATATATATATTACTTTTTAATCAAAATATTAAATGAAATTTAATTCATAATCTAATTAAATTAAAATTAATTAAAATATTGATAAATAAATTGTTATATCATTTATAAAAATTCAATTTAAACACTCTCATTTAGATTTATATCTCCTAACTCCCTAAGTACTATCAAGAGTGGGGTGCCTCTATTTCCGCACCGCCACCTTTAATGGCAACCATAGGACACCTCCCATTTAGAGGGCTTACTATTATACTTTATAGTTGTCACTGTAAAAAATTTGCTGTCACGGTGACTGTACAATAAAAATAAAAAGTATAATATAAAAAAAGATACATTAGTAATATTTTTTGTTTTAACTTCTTTCAGAAAATCTAGAAAACCTACAAAACCGGTGGTTTCATGAAAAATCTTAGCTAGCTTGCTACTTTTCAGTACCACTGTTAGATTGGGTTAAAGAATAAGGTGTCGTTTGGGAGTTAAGTACATATCAATATTTCATTTAATTTTTTATTTTTAATAATTTAATATATTAAGTTTTAAAAAATGGTTAACATATAAAAATAGATGTTATAAAAGTTTTACATAAACTATTTCTTATTATCTTTTTTAATTAAAGTAATATTTTTTTATTTTAATTTTAAAATAAATTTTTTAAAAAATTATTTGAAGTACTTCTAAATGTTCTCTAACTTGTTCTTGTTCAACAGATAATTAAGAGTCAAAAGACTGAGAGAAGGGCCCGTGAACAACCGGTCTTCAATTCAGTAATCGAACTGCAATGAATAGTCCCATGTGGGCATGCTCCACTAACATATGGGGGAACGCTAGGAACACGCTAAAAGTAACTCAAATTGAGTGAGATATTAAAAATCTTCAAATAACTCAAAACTCGTTTCTGAGAGCTCATAGAAAGAGTTCAGATAGTATATTCAGTAAAAAAAAAGTTTATCTTGCTTCACTTTGAATGGCCCCGCTCTGGTGTTGTCTTCTATCAATAGTTCTGCAGTATGTCCTATTACGAAAAACTACATGTGCCTACTGCAATTTCCCAAAAGAAAATAAAATTATCCCGCGTAGATTCCGCGTATTCTTAATCGTGTGCTTTCTAAGCATCTTCTCCTTTGGGATGAAGTTGACCTTCATCCTTCGATATAAACATCCATAGCAACTATAAATCAATCAAGATCACTATAGAAGAAACCACAACTGAAGGACCAACGTAGCAGTAGTAGTAGAAATGCAAGCTGATCAAGATCGGAAGACGGCGTTCCTAGAGTTGAGGAGAGTGTTTGAGCTAGCCTTGAAGCTTCCAGATTTGATTCCTACAGCGCCGCTTAATCAATGCCAGTCAGAGGCAGGGTCTCTCTACAACGACATCTTGCAATGTCTCAATATGGCCTTGTCGATGCTGAGTCCGAAGGCTAAAGATTTCGATGACCGAACTTTTTCCTATAATTCAAACACCGAGGTTGAAGAAGAAGAAGCAGTCACCCTAAGAAGATCCAGGCCGAGAAGGTATCGTCATCTATATATCTCTTTCACTCATTGATTTGTATTAAAGTTGGAACTTCATTTTGTTACCGCCGTCAGGTTAGGATCTTCTGAAAGATTGCTTGGAAGTTTGAAAAGATTGATTGATCAAGAGTATTTTTTGTTTGATTTTTGGGATTGCAGGGATAATGGTGTGATTACTAGCAAAGGATTGACTAACGCTCCTTTTGAAGATGGTTACCTCTGGAGAAAATACGGACAGAAGGAGATCAAGAAATCAAAATTCCGAAAGTAAGTAAAACTTAGCAGTAATCTCATTATTTTTATTATTCAGAAAATATTAGCGATTTGTTGTTTTGTTATTTGTTCTAACATTACTTCAATACCTGCAGGAGTTACTACAGATGCGCAAACAGCGGTAGCCAGAAATGCCCAGCAAAGAAACAAGTGCAGCGATATTCAAACGATCCATCTCTGTACCAAGTTACATACTGCGAACAACATACTTGTAGCAGCCAGTCCAATTTCTCGCCTCTGGATTTGGTGTTGGATTTTCCCACTACAAACAATTCGTTCCAGCTCATATACGCAAATGCCGCCAATCATCAACGGCAGTCTGCCTTCTCTTCAAATCACAACAACGAAGCGCCTGTTGGAAATCCTAATAGCCGCGACGATGAAATCACTCAGGCGCTTGTTTCTGTTATTTCGCAATCTCCGAATTGCGAGGAAGTCAACGCCGGCAATCTGCAACAGAATGGAAGTGGTACTTTTGATAACCTAAGCGCCATAGTTTCTATACATACGGAATCTGCTGCGGATACCTATTCATGGATAGAAGAGTTCTTTGTAGGCAATTCTTGTGTAGAAGACAGTACTGTGTTTGATCCTTTTGCTTCTGAGTTGGATTATTTGAGTTATTTGTAGGTGCTTTTATTTTTTTTTTCCTTGTGAGATTGTAAGAAATGCAAGTTTGCATTCAAAGAGAGCAGGAGTCCTTTTTTCCCCCGCTGAGATTAAATTAAACAGAGATCTAATTAAGTATTGTTTGTACTGTAGTCTTTTGAATTTCTGCATCTCGATGCTGTGTGTAGATTGTTTAAGGAGCAGTTGCGGAGCTGACTCAATAAAAAGTAATTCTTCTGTGCTATTTTTGTCCCAACAATTTTCTCGTAAAATAACATTACTGCCTACAACCCTTCTAAATTTTCCGTTTTAAAGTTTGTTCTTATCAATAAGTAGAATATGTCCCAAATTTTCTAATGGACTAAAATAGCTGTTGATAAAGATGGTTCACCAAAAATTTCATATTTTAGCAAGTTATCATTGTCAAAAGTCTTAAGTTTTCTCTTTAACAAAAAAATTCCTTTTTTAGATTTAGGCTTATAAAGGCTCAGTTCATTTTTTTTTTTCTGTCTTTTCTAAGAACAGTTAGATTACTAAAATACGATACAAAATTATGAAGCTTGAATTTGTGAAAACAACTTTCGTAATTGAAAACTCCTGAAAAAGAAACTCTTAACCATGCCTACTGAGTTAACTGGAAAATAAAAGCCTTAACACCAAAAAATTTGAAATTCCTGCTTCAACTTGCTTTAGGGACTGGTACTTCATCCAAAGATTAATGCTTCCAAAATGCTATCAATAGATCGCTAAACAACAAACGTCACATAAATTCTACTTAGATGTGACCTTCCAGTCATTGTTTCCTTATTTTTGCAGTAAGTGTGATGTGTGAGAACACTTCAAATGTTTAGACCTGTGATTATTATGGTGGTCTGTTACTTACTTTGAAGTGAACTTTTATGTTAAAAGTAAATTTGTACTAGTAAATTTATTAAAGAATAAAATATTTTAAAATAATTTTTTAGTTAAAAAAATTATTTCTGAAAGCTCTATATATGAAAGTTTATAATGAAAGTTTTCTTGTACATATATATGTGAATGTGAATCCTCTTCTATTGACTTTTCGATGCAACCTAACTCCATTCAGGTTTCCATAAGACTGAATTTAATCGGTAGTCTAGAAATTTAATTGAATACCGAAAACAAGAAAGAGTTATTTTTAGGGCGTGTTTCAAATGCCCGTAACTGAGTTTCGTAAAAATAAAAAGTAAAAAATAGAGTAATATTTGGTCTGTGTATTCAGTCGATAATGGCAAATTTTGTAGTAGTGAGTTTTTTGAAAAATGAAGTGGAGTTTAGTATTTGTATTTCAATTGGTTTTGAAGGTATGTTGAAAATTAAAAAATATAATTGTATTAGGAAGTGTGCAAATAAAAAAATTGGAACTGAAGTTCCGCATGTAGAGGTGGAGTTCTGAGTTTCTCGTGTAATTGAAACATATAAATTTTTTGAATCCCAAAATCTGACTGAAAAAAGTAAAATTACGGACGTTTGAAACACGCCCTTATTCAGCAACCCCTTGGTCTAATCTTGTCACTCAAAATCAATTGTTGGGTCATATTTCCGAACGATGACGGTTATTTAAAAAATGTTTGAGAGTATTTAAACATAAAATTTTTTTAAATATAAAATATTTTTATTTTATTTTAAAAAATAAATTATTTTTTCTATCTAATAATAATAATAAATAATAATAAAATCTTACAAATAAATTTTATAAATATTAGAAAATATAAAATAAAATTTTTGGAATGAAAAAAAATGCATCCCTTTATTCACCAAGAATAAGTATACATTATTTTATGTTGCAGGAAAGTCATGGTCATATATTGGACCATAAATAGGGTCTAGAATTGAATTGTTTTGAGAAGAACAAGTAATGAGTTGTCTTGCTGGCTGGTCCTTGTAGGGTTACTTCAGTAGTACTATAGTACTACTACTTTAGTTGTGTTCCTCGTGCAGGGTTTTGTTTCAGAGACGTCATCATATGACTTCACCTACGTGACATCGTCGAGGTTACGTAAGGTTTCCTTGTTAGATTAATAATCCTAATTCGTAATCTATATGATTCCATTCTCCGAACTATAGAGCTGCTATTATAAAATATAACTGGTACGTGTTTCCCAAATTGTAGTTTTACTTATTATTAACAAATAGAAGCACAGGTAGCTGCTTGTGAGGATTGTCAAGGTAGTGAAGGATTTATCAGTACATACAGTCTTCAGCAATTGTAGCTATATAATGAATTAACCGAAAAGTTTTGCTGAAACATTTACATTGAATAAAAATAAAAAAAAGATGTGTTTCATGATCTCATTATTTTGGCATGTAGGAGATCAAACTGCGCCACCGGCCAGATTGGAAAATAACATTAAAAAAACAAAAAAACAAATACAATCAACTCCTAGTTATGAATCGATCTCAATTGACTGCAACTTCAAGAAAACACAGCAAGCAAGCAGTTGTAGATCAAACAACAGGAAAACCAAAAGCCATCTGATTCCGGAAACTGATATTTAATTGATTGATTCCATATATCGATCCAATTAATTAGTACTCAACACTAGTTTGGAATTCGCTCCAGCTCCACATTGTACAGCACAAGATGCGTAGATTAATTGTGACAGGTGATCAAGAATACAATGCCTAAGATCATCAAATTCATTATTTAGAAATCATGTGCCAAAAGAAAAAGAATCAAGATGAGAAAAAGTAAAAAGAGGACTTTGAATCTGGGCAGACTAACACTTGAAATTAAACAGGTCATATCTAAATGAAGAGGATTATAATTAAGACGAGATTGTCTATGCAGAAGAAATGTGGCAGCATAAAATTTAATAAAGTGAGGTGTTTGAAGTTTTCATGAGATAATTTACCTCAAAACTGACGGACTTTGGAATTAAGACAAATTTGGCGAGCACAAGATATCCTTGTATATGAGATACTAACGAAACCTTGGAAAATTAATGGCGATTACAATGTAATAAGATGTGTAAGTGTGATCCTAACACTCTTTAGGAACAAAGCATAAAGAGTACTCTGATATATACAAACAACTATATAAAGGACTAATGTCAATCTAGCTTCAACAAGACCAGTAGCCATATTGTAAAAACTACGTACTCTAGAATTAATCTGTAAGCACTGCAAGTACTCCAAGGAAGTCCAATTTCATGACAATGTTTGCAACTAATTGAATCATCACATCACCAACTGTCGTCTCAGCAGCAAGAAAACTATCATGATAACAAGAAATGTAAAGCAATAACAACTGATAAAAATCACAGTCCAAACTCAAGTTTAGCCATTGACTAACACATATAGATCAAGTCACGTCTCACATAGAGGCTACAAATGCTATATAATACTTCAAAAACTAGAAGAACAAAAAAGAAACTACAATTGATATCTAGCTACAAGCTATTAATTCCAACTTGAAATTGTGCAAATTAGTCCATTATTAGTAGCTATTATGACCAAGTACAGAATGAAATGAGTCAAGAAGTTATACAGAGTAAGATTTTGACCAAGACTTTACAATCAACTCATCCAACATGTGTTAAATTATAAGATCACCAGGTTGGTACAATAATCTAAACACTACAAATGACGATATTATGTAAATCAGATATCATAATTTGCTTGCGCTTTAAAATGTTTTCTCAAAGACAAAAGTCTTGATTTGAATGTTTTCTCCGCCCTTCCTTTCTTTTTTTTTCTTCTTTTTATTTATTTGGAGAAAATGAAGCTTTAACTTGAATGGTTTCTTGAATTGCCTAGAAAATCAACCACATAGTATGACTTGAAGAAATCTATATCAAAATGCTTCAATATAGTTTGAAGAAAAAGAAATGGGGAATAGGAAGAAATGTTAAAAGGGTCGTTTTGCTACATTAGCTAGCTCTCTTATCTCTCTCCATTATGTTTGTTGTGTCTTTTAAATAACTGTTCGGATGAAAATTTTCTAGGAACGAGATTTAAAAATTGATTTAATTTCATATAATCATATAAATACTAGTCTTTTATGTACTTATAAACATGCTCTTTCTATACACTTGAAAGACTCACCTAAAGTAAGGAGCAATAACATTTGGTAATTCTTGGTACTTCAATATAAACCAAGTAATTGTTCAAATATAATTATTTTTTAACCTTGTTTTGCCACATCTAATTTGGGATGTAACTTAGTCCTCTTAACTTTCTATCGCAAAAAAACTAGTCTATATAGAAACGTAACTAAGCAATCAATACCTATGTGCAACTAATTACTCTCAATTATTCCCACTAATTTTTGAAAAGAACAGACAAGAAGTAAACTGTGTTATGGTTCTACTTTCTAAAAAATCCAACTGATCTACGAGAACACTCTTCAACGGACAGCTTCACAACACATCAAATTACTTACAATAATCACTATAGTTAGTATTAGTAGCACTTAATTAATCATTAAAAAGTTCTCACACAAGACCAGTACTATAATCACATATATCTGGCTTATGCATATGAATCAAACCCATAAGTAGTACTAGCTACTTTCAAGCAGACACCACTGCTTATTTCTTTAAACATGATAGATATATAGCTAGAAAGCACCATCACCATGCATTGGATCTTCAAGCATCTGGATTATTTCTCTTCTTTCCGGTGCCAGATCCAGTAGTAGTAGGGTTGTTTTCAAGAGCAGTAAGGGCTGATGTCAATGACTGCAGTATCCCTTGAAAGAGAGCATCCTGGTCACCAGAAGCACGAACAACTGATCGGAGACGGTTAGTGAGCTCGCGAGCTCGTTCCACTTCTCGTGACGCTGCTGCTGGATTGAAGCTCTGATTTCCCTCATCAGTAGGGTTTGTGTTCTTACTGCTCTCTCCTCTCTTTCCCATATCTCAGTGTAGGTGTTGTGAGAATGAGATTCCTAATGTTGGCACACTAGTTAATTAAAAGGAGTCATGGTGTATATATATAAGGAGTCATGGTCATTCAAACGGGTCGGGTATTTGCAGATATCCGAATCTGTCCGTTAGTTTGCTGCTCCTGTGGGTCATCCATGGTACTGTTTAAAGCATACACGTCGTCGGTGGAAATGGTTTTTTCTTTTTTATGGCATGTTTTAAATGAATGTAATTGAGTTTCGTGAAAATAAAGTTTGGTGAAAAGTGAAGTTTTGATAGAAGTAGAGTTTGGAAAGACATTTGAAATAAATAAAGTGAAATTTAAAATTAAATTTTAGTAGAAGCAGAGTTCTGTATAAAAATAGAAATAAAATTTGGGATGATAATTGAAATACGTGAAGTAGCCGAATTTAAAATCTGAAAGAAGAAAGTAAAGTTCGATATATTTGAAACAAACTCTTGGTAATACTCTACTCCAAAAGTACCGGATAGAATACCCCTTGTTATTAATTCCATTAATTTGACTTGTACAAGAAACTTGTGGAATCATATATATGAGATATGTCTAGGGTAGAAGAGAAGAGGAGTGCTTGGCATTACTCACTGCATTATTTTATTTTTTAAAATTTTCTTCATATATTTTATAATTTTTTTATAATATTTATAAATAAATTATATGTTATATAATTTTTTATTCAAAAAATTATTTTGTTTTTTTTTTTACAAAACTTATAAAATATCTAAGCACTTCCAAAATGTTCATTGTATAATATTTTATGGCCTACATACACAAAGCATATATTATATTAGAAGACCGTATATAAATGTATATGTGTTATGTTTAAGTATACTTGTGTGTTTGTGTATAGTAGAAAAGATATATTTCTCTCGAAATTTTTAGATAGCCGCTCTTGATGCGTGCACAAATCTTATATATCTTTTCATTTTTCTTCAATAAATTTTTGATTATGTAATTTGATATATAATGAAACTGTTTGACCTAAATGCTTGAATTGATAAGCATCACATACGATGGCTATTCATTCTTTCTCAAATATACTTTACGTATTTTGAAGATGTTGTAAAAATGTAGATGAAAATATTTTTTAATCAGTGGGCCAGTAATGGAATATGGGAAAGGTGCAAGTGCTAAAACCAACCATTTATAGTGCACATCTAGGCTTAGCATAATTTCTCTAAGGACGTAAATAAAACTGAATTCCTGTAGTATTGTTTTTAAATGTTCGATTACAGACTCAGAAGTAATTTGAAGTACTTTTAAAATAAATTTTAATAAAAAAACATATTTTTATTTTTTAAAATAAATTTTATGAAAATTTTTTCCAAATATATTTTCAGATTTGAAATGATAGCGGCTCTTTATCATAACGTACGACCACATGTTGATTGTTGAGACGGCGCATGAAAAGATTCCTAATGTTGGCAAATGATCAAAGCAATCTTGTAGTATTAAATTAACAAAACTATTCCAAAGCTGGAGGTTATTCTTTTATCATCATAATGGAGTAGTTTATAGCATAATAGCATTAAAAAATTGAAATGTTAAAATAAAACATATTTTTGAAATATAATATATTTAAATTTTTCTAAAACTGATTTAATTTTTATTAAATAAAGTAAATATATTATAAATATACAATTTATTTATATTTGTTGAAATTTTAAAAATATATTTAATATTATAATTTTGAAAAATATTAAAAACTTTTTTAACTAAAAAATATTACTCACTACCAAACAACTTTTATATATAATATACTTAATAGCAGCCCAATAAAATGTCCACCGTTCGAGGTGATGTAATTACGTCATCTTTGGTGACGTTGGTCGATGAAAGCGTGTGTTTTGGCGTCCTTAGAGACTTGTGGTTTAGCTTTATTAAAAGGTTATTCTTCCTTTTTCTAAATGTGATAAAAATACGTGTGTTTTCTTTAATAATTAATTTCTCTGCCTAATAATTGGACCTTCTTTATTGAATTAAATGTGTATTAGATTTCTATGAACACGTTTTGCTTGACCTTGAATTTAATGGACCAAAGCATTCACTCTCTCTTTTTATATCCTCATTAATTTTGGTATTACATACTCCATGTCTAGCATTAGTATGAGTTCTGATTCAATCTTGTAAAACACAAACGAATAAAATTAAGCAGTCTCATTAGACTTTAACATGAGTATCTAGTGAAGCTGTAGATGTTTCGTGTTCTAGTAATTGAAACTTTTTTCACGTTAAAATTTTTTATTATAGTACTTCAGGTACCGTATAGACCTTTTAAATTAAGCCAGGACATTGTCATCAGACTGGACTTTACAGTTAACTCAAAAGCAATTAAATACTAATCAACATGATAATTATTTTAACACCAAGTCAGTTAGTCACCGGTACCAAAATAATTAAGCACGAGACAAAATTCATCGACAAGACGACAACGACAACTAATCATATCATTCTTTATCGATTTGTTAATTAAATTATTAAACCATTTAAGTACACACATGACAACTCCGTCGGATCCACTATAACTAATTAATCACTCTACACCAACGTGTGAAGCACATGAGAAAATATGATGTCATTTAGAATGATGTCAGCTGTTATGACGTCAGAGGTCATTTACTTCATCGCTGTCATGTTCCTGAAAGTAAGCAACTATTTAAGACATATATTATCCCTACAAACACTATCCATCTTCAAAGCAATGTTGTATGCACTGATCTGTAGCTAACTCCAACTGATCACCAATGAAGAGGAAAGATAGAAATAGCGGAGTAGCAGGAAAATCAACGGAGGAGATTAACGGTAGTATTAATTCAGAGGCAGCGATGCAACTCGTAGCACGAGTTCAGGAGAACGCAGTACGTCTCCGGCAACTGACCCGAGATGGAGAACGTCGGTCGGAGATGACCGGAGTTGTGTTTGAAGAAATGGAGCAGTCTCTGGCAGCTGCTTTCTCTGCTCTAAGCACTAGCAAACACTGTTCTTAAAGGTAATCATAAGAGGAGCACTACGGATTTATGAAGATTTGTGAAGTCAATGCATGAACGTCAGTTAATAACTAGCTTAGTGATATGATTGAATATGTGCTAGATATTTGTGTGAAGTCGAACAATTATAATGTTATCTTGGTATATATAAAACATAATAAAGCTTTTTTTATGCGTTTCTGCTCAGCTGGATATTGCCGTAGTTCTTAGTTAAATTTAATATATACATACATAATTTACTATACCTTACAAGCCAGATGATCATACAAACAATTGGAAAATAATTGTACTTGCTAATTTACGCGACGTGCTATCAGGACTATAAATGGGATTGGGTTGGTCAAATTCTCAAGAGACGCGAGCCCGACCTTTGAAACGTTTAGATATATACTATGACTTTATGTTGGATCCGATTTGGATTTTCTGGTGTGTATGATTATCAAAAAGTCTTTTCTTAAAAAAACGTCTTAATAGATGAAAATAAAAGTAATGGGTGATCAGGAAGTTTCCCTTCCAAATACCTCGACTTTAGGCTGGCTTTCACTGTAAGAATTATACGAATCTTTTACTAGTTTGTGATAATTCATCATGTTATCTTTATGATAAGTGATTTTTTGGTAGACGCTTCCATCACATATATATTGTGCACTAATATTTTTTTTTGCGTATATTACCAAAGTTTTTATCTTGTAGTCTGATTTGTATACCACTATGGTATTGTTTAGCTAAGCATTTCGTAGCATTTGGAAAGCTCCTGTTCATTTCACGTTTTTATAATTTTATACAATATTATATAAAATTTATTTAAAAATTTTAGATATTATAGAAAAATTTTACGTTGTAATATTTTATTATTATTTTTTTTAAGATAAAAAACTAAAATTTGTCTTTTGAAAAAAAAAAAAAAATATTTTTTATTTTAAAAAAACTCATAAGCACTTTTGAGCATCTATTATATTAATATAAGCTGGTTGTCATATAAATACTATAATCACTTCATACATGAGATAAGTTATTTATTAGCTATTAGTCGATCTCATAATTATTCTTCTACCCAATGAACAATGGTAGAATCATTAAGATATTATTTTAAAACTCATTTGCAGAAGATATACTAATTTATCTAGTTATAAACACTAGAAGATTAATTTTATATTTAATACATGGTTTATTAAGGAACGCGAAAGTATGACTATTAAGGTTATTATTAATATTGTCTTCAAGTCATTTGCTTGAGTAGCATATCGAGAGATTTACTCTTCCCCAACACTAGTTGCAACTATGTAGTCCGTAGAGAAAACAATTGAATAGAAAAAAAATTTTTTAATTTTTTAATTTTGGGATTGGATTTTTTAGTAATATGAATTAAATCTGCTGCAATCTAATGGTCAATTTTATATCTTAACTACATGCATCGGATGAGTTTTGTAAGTAAACTTCTTTTCTTTTTCGAATTTGAAATAAGCTTTAATTACAATAACTCAATACTTCATTATAGTTTTATATGTATGCTAATTATTACGCAGCAAGATATACAACTAGCAATTCAGTTCCTCTTGATGATAAGAGCACAAAAACAATCACTAAAATCATGTAAAAGCTTTGTAAAAGATTGTGAAATATATAATAAGCTAATTAATCTTACTAAGGTATATATGAAGACACATAAAAAAGTAAATACAAGGGAAACAAAAGTGTAAGTAGCTAGACTTTACTATGCAAATCATTAGGATATTATTTCATAGAACTCAGAAAGGAAAAAATTATAAACTTAAAAGAAGAAAGACGCATACCAAATTGAATAAATTTCAATATTACAGTTTTCCTCTTAGAAGGAAATCTAATACGTCTGCTGTAATCTTTTTTCTTTCCTTTTATGTATGATGGATTGTGCATCCTTACCGCTAAATAAATTATCTAGTGCATCAAATTCATAAATCGGAGACTGGGTATGAATCATTGAGTTCATCTAATTGATTAAATAAATCCAGTGTATTCCTATTAGCGAAATCCCCGTATACAGAATTCTTTTCATTGACCTTCATGTTAGTTGAGCTGCTTACGTGAACTGCTCATGAGCCATTGGTGCTGATCCAAGGATTCTTGGAGAAAGAGATGCAAAGAAATGATTGGAAGAGTTGGGACTTCTCGTTGCAGCCATATAGGATTCATGTCTCTATGTTCACGGTTGAAATAGTAGAGAAGCATTCACAATTATATCCAATCGAATTTTCTGTAGTGCGGTCGAATTTTTTATATTACTGTTGATCCAGTTTGACTAGTGGTAGCTCCGAAGGTAATATGAAATAATGATTTCTTTTCACTTGATGGGAAGTCGAATAAGTTAAGAAGAAAAGTTGCTGCAGGTGTGTTCTTTCATATAAGAAACACGGTAGAGAGATGGATCATCGGAAACCTCTTACACTTGTTTCTTTGCTGGACATTTTTGGCTTTCGTGGTTTTTGCCTTTCTTTGATTTGTGAAGTACAATAAACAAATGATTTTTTTTTGTTTCACATAATCAAGCTATGTAGTGATCTACGTTTCAAAGAATCTTACATGAATTTGTTGATCACTTTTCTTTTATATTTGTATTTGATATAGGGGCAAATTGTTAAAATCAAGTTGGACTGAAGTAGTCATTCAATAGAGCTAGAACCTTACACCATAATTTAGATGAAAGAAGTTCGAAGCTTCTTCAAATCATAGACGAATGAATCATGTGAATCAATCAAGCTAGCAAGCAAATGGTTTCCTTCATTACATTAATGGATTAGATTTTTTGAAACACGAAAACATAATCTAACTATAATCAGTGTGCTTTTTATTTTTGTGCTAGCTTCTATATACTGAGGCCGGCCTAATTCTTAATTTCATCAATTTTAGCAATAGATTTATAGAAATATATGTATACCTGGAAAACTTGAATTTATGTAGATTTTCTTCCAGTACGTTATGCATGGATAACTATCTTTATGTGCCGCGGGATTAGAATTTCTTCAAAACTTGTCTCTTGGTAAATTCAAATCTTATCTCAAAATTGATTCAACTCCTAAATCTTTGAAGCTATAACAGATCAGGCTAATTAATTTTTTTAATTACTTTTTTTTGCGGTGTCTTTTATCTAATCTGATTCAATGCTGTCTTCATTTGAAATCTCGCACTTTCCAAGGAGTAAATAGTTGCATATGAAATCCTCAAATGGTTTAATCTTGTGATCATTTGTCATTTTTATTATAGATGGATATCTGTGTATGATCGGAAGTAGTTGTGATGCTTTCTTTCTATTTGAATCCTAATTGTTACCTTTTTCTTTTTCTGCAAGTTGCAGTCACATTACACACAAAAGAAAGTACGAAATGCAACATCATCATCGTCTTTCTTATTCCTATTTTCTTCTTCTTCCCCTTGGTCCTAAAGTTGCTAATCAAAAGAAGAAAAAAAGATATAATGTTTTTATTTCGTTCTCTACCGTAGGATCTAAAATTTACAAATAATTTTGATTTCAGATTGAATGTAATTAGAGATGGTTTGTATTTTGTTAAGAAATAGAGCTTTTAGAAATAAAATATTTTTAGTGAGATTTTTGAAAAACTTACTTTTTCTTTAAACTTTTAAAAAATAAAAATTATATGTATAATAAGTGTATGACGTATAATTTATTTATATTTTTTAAAATTAAAAAAAATTTAGTAACAAAAATACTTTAAATAAA
Organism: Acanthochlamys bracteata; assembly: GCA_019914995.1. Taxonomy (NCBI): domain Eukaryota; kingdom Viridiplantae; phylum Streptophyta; class Magnoliopsida; order Pandanales; family Velloziaceae; genus Acanthochlamys; species Acanthochlamys bracteata. The sequence goes on along the minus strand of CM034140.1, from coordinate 3,452,047 downwards.
AATAAAATTAAATAATCAATGTGAAACGATGTCATAAATATAGTTGTCAGATCCGAACCGGACTGTTCGGATCAATTAAGAAACCATCGATCCGAAACCAAAACTTATTCTGATCTGCAATTTAATTGCCTTTACAATCGGCCTGGTGACACGGGTCACTATGCATAGTTTTCGGATCGACCCATCGATCCAATTGAGCGAGTCGAACCAGAATCTATTTGAAAAATACGCGTGTTTCTAATAATGATAAGTTTGAAATATTCATCCAAACATACTGATTTGGTAAGATAAGAATTTATAATAGTGATAGTGAAGATTTCATTGAACAATCATCCAAACTCAAAAAACTTTCAAAAATATTGATCAAAGGTTCAAATTTTAACTCAAAATTAAGCAAAAACAAAATCAAGAGATCATAAGTAGTGACTGTGAAGTTTCATTGTCGTCTGCGTTAATTAACCTTAAATCAACTATCATAAGAAGAAGGAGAAGAAGAAAGATAATAATAATAGCGGTAGATTGCTTCGCTGTGACGAGTTGATCTCGATAACATCAATAGTGGTCGAAACATTGGGAATTATGCTGTAGAGCTTTCACGATTGATGCATCTATCTTTCATCTCGAACTTATAGTACTCGTCTTTGAGTTTACGGACTTGAATGCAAAAAAGTGATGGTAAGGGACACCACTTTCTCGATCACCGGCACCGCTACGTGTTGAGTGTAAAAAGACATCATTCAATCTGTAGATTGTTGGAACTTCATGCCACACCGTAAAATATAAAGTGAAGAATTAGTGTCGCCTACGCTGGTGAACGATACTGGTATCACTGAAGTAACATTACTAATGATTGATTGATCGAGCGATATATAGAATGAAATCTAATTATGATCTTTGAAAATTTTGGATTAAAGAGAAGAGAAAAATGAAAGAATTAGAGTTAAGAGGAGAATCAAATTGGCGAGAAGAATGAATTAGGATTGGATTATTTGAGAAGGAGAAGAGGGTCATAAACTCGGTAAGCTCGCAACTAATTGAGTCTAATGAGACGTTTGGTTGAAGATTCTAATTCTATTTTATTTCGAATAAATATTTTAAGTTTTTCATTATATTTTTTACAGTATTTTACAATTTTAATAAAAAATATAGAAAATATAAAAAAATTATATGTTGTAAAATCTTTATATATAATTTTTATTTTTAGGTAATAAAAGTTAAAATTTTAATTTAAAATTCTTTTAAAATATATCTTTCATTTCAAAATTTTTTTATTTCAAGTGCTTACAAACATCCCCTAATTCTAAAAAATAGACGACGATGCTTGTATCAGTAGAATTAAACTAATTTATGAATATAGTTACAAATGTTAATATTTAATGGGCTTTATAGAGACCCAAGTTTGATGGCCCAACTAAGTTTGGAATTATTAGGTGAGTTAAACAAATAGGATCTATTTTGAATCAAGTTTTATAAGAAATTACAAATAGAGCACCTTATTATAGGAAGTAGACAAAATATCTCTTAATTTTTTTTTTTCAGAATGACGGATCGATCCGTTAACCTGTAAAGTTAATCTTGTCAATCCGGTGAAATTTTCGGATCGATATCCAATTCGAATGTGACAACATTAGTCACACATTATCTTAGTGTGACCGGATTATCCGGATGTTGATGACTTATTTTTTCTTCATTTTGAATCCATCTCTTCTCTATCTCACAATTGTGCCATACACTTTGATACACCCTTCAATTACTATATTTGGACATTAGACACACCCTTCAATTACAACATGTTTATTTTCCACACCTCTTATGATTATTATTACTGTTATTTATCACTCTTATCTTCTGAATGACGGTGTTAACTTAAAATTCCTTGTAACTCTTACTAAACGGCGAAAACGTCAGACTTAATCCATTAATCCCGTCATGTTTCATAATTTACATCCGGACCCTTCTCTCTCTCGCAGATCTCCACTCTCCTTTCAGATCCAATCACCAGCAGCAAATCCCTCCATTTTCTTTCTTTCTTCTTCTTTTTTTTCTGAGCGAAAACGAAACAGAAGCAGAAGAATTTGAAATCGAGTTATTATAGAAAGTTCTTGAATCGAGAGATGTTCAAATTCCTGAAAGAAGTTGTCGGTGGATCGGGAGCGGGGTTGAAGGATTTTCCTTACAACATTGGCGAGCCTTATTCTTCGGCTTGGGGATCTTGGACTCACCATCGCGGCACATCTAAGGTATTAATCACAGTGATTCTAGTTCATTTTCTTGTTCAATTTTGGTTGCTAGTATGCTCAGATACGGTTACTGGTTCTTAGATTTCTATGATTGTTTAGTGGTTTTAGAAGTTTAATGTAGAGTACTACATCTCTTGTGCAAGCATTGAGTAGTTGGAAGAAGCCAAATAAGCACTGTATTTTATTATGTAGGCAGCTAGCTTCGTGCAGAACTAACAGTTGAAGATCTAGTTTTTAATTGTTGACTATGGCTACTCTAATAGATAACAGTGAAATTGAGTACCATACTGAGAAAAACAGATGGGTAATAGTACTTGGATCATACATTGGATCAGAACTTGTATGAGTGGGAACTCTATCCCCCACAACTGAATCCCAAAAGCTTAGGGCAAAAAGATTGTAGCATTGGTCATAGTTTCTTGTTCTACTCATGCTTTTTAACTGCTTTACTAAAGGGCTGTTAGCCTCAATATAAGGCGGTGTTGTATCTTATTCTTTTTATGAGATTTACTAGGCTAATCTGATAATTAGTTATATATTGATGTTTTTGGTATTGTTTCTAGGTCTAATTAAGCGACTAGAACATTTTGGTAGTTGCTACTGGTGTGCAAGTGTATAAGGTAGCTACACAAAATAATGATGCTGTCCTTGTTGTAACGTTTTCTTTTTGGTATACCAGGATGATGGGTCGTTGGTCTCAATTTTTTCACTTTCAGGGAACAGTAGTCAAGATGGACACTTGGTAGCTGGACGGAATGGGGCTAAGAGATTGCGTATAGTATGTTGTGTAACTTATTCACTTCAATTTAATAATTACTAAAATTGCACTTTAATCAATGTATGCAACTGAAACTGATATTATTTGAAAAGGTTTGTGCGGTGTCTGGTTTTTAGATGCTTAAATGATGATGCGTTAGTCTTAATATATTTAGCCCTGAATTGCCTTACAGAGCCGTATCTCTATTTTTCTTTTCACATCTTCTTGCTGGTGGTTATGCTTGTTTATTTGGTCATGTTGAATGCCAACATACATATAATTCATATGCATAGAAAGTTCGTCTGCTACCGTCCAACTACTGTATCGTACTACTTAAACAAACAAGATGGCATATGCTTGTTTGTTTCACATTTCTAGGCTTTTTTTGCCATTTAGTAAACTAGTTTCTCTTACAAGTGCCTCGTGCAAGTGGCTACATTCTATCTTACAAATGAAAAAAAAATTGGTTGGATTTGTTGTTTGTTTGTTTAAAATTTATTGGTTTTTTTTCTAATAAAGAATTTCTGTAATGATGCAAAAGCATTGCTGTCTAATTAAGAAATCTAATATAAGTATAAATGTTAAGAACATTAGACATGCAAGAGACATAGTATGAATTGCTTTCGTATGCGTTGAGTAATTCTACTACTTGATTCAAGTAAGAAAACAAAAGAAATAAGTTCTTGTGATATACTTTATTATATGTAAAAATATATATAGCATGATTAACGGCTCAAAAAGGTAGAATTGGTTAAGAAGAACATAATATCGATTAATAGTTGATCATTATCCAAGTCTTTGAGCTTTTGCAGTCATTTTTATAAAAACAATGATGTTTAAATTTATGTATCAACTTTCTGAAACAAATTATCTTTACTAGATAGTTTCAAATGCACTATATGAATGTATTAAACGATATATGTAAAAAGCGTACTACAAATTTGATATCACGTATAATGGGACTGCACTTTTGATAAAAAATATGAAAGCTTGCGTTCGATGAAAAGTTATTGGCTAGGAAAAAAGTTTGTTTAGAAAGGAGTTTTATTTAGCAAGGAATTCAAATCACATATTTGGAAAGATGATGCATGATATTTCTTTAAAAAATAAAATAGTAATAAAAAAAATAATGTCGAGGGGTTTTGGCACTTCATTATGACGCACTTTAATCCTTTTAGTTAATGTTCTGCTCAGCATGAGTTGGTGTAGAAGCAATTTTCTCTTATTTAGAATACTACTTCATTTGCTAAGTTAAATGGTATATTTTGAGTGATGTAGCTATTAATTATGAGCAACTTCATTGTGATCAGTGCTCACATGCAACATTTTACAAAACACGCTTTTTTATCGCTTTCTGTTTTACCAAGTGGCCTAATATTACATGTTCCATTGGTATTACTTAGCTGTCTTTAGAGCTTTAAAAAGTTCTATCAGATGTCATCCATGTCTGCCAGCTTTTGAGCTCTGAGCAAGATCTCATTCATGAACCCATACTTCTACCATTTTACTGCCTCTTCACTATGGCTTTCACGCTGTCTCTTAATTGCCATTGCATGTCTAAATAACCGTAGCCCTTAATGTAAATTGCCTATCCTCTGGTATACTCATAACCCTTCTTCTTTGTTGTTGCTTGGATGATTAACCTTTTGTAGGTATGTTTTACTTGGAGGCAACTGCCAACTGATATTGGTTATGTAGAAAGTTGATTGTCTTAATGATTTTGCGTATTTATTTATTCACTCTTATATAGTATAATACCAAAGATTGTAAGAAGAGGTGATTGAACATTTGTGAATTGATTTTATAGGCTTGCTGTGGAAACCTCTAGTTTTGTGTAGAAATTTGTCTTCCAAGTTCTGAAATTGTAGGCCATAAGAAAACACAACTCGCTTTAGCAGCATATGTTACAGCTTTGTCATAACTCAAAAGTTTTACCATCTTGGTCATGAGATGATTGATGTGTATTTTTGTGGTTGGTATTTTGAAATTGAATTTGAAAGAACCACCGTTCATGTTACGATACACTGACCATGATTTAAATTACAATGACTTAGAGCCATGATGAACAGAGTGTTCCATCTGTAACTATTGGGACAGATTACAGTGGATGTATGCATCCTTATCAGCAGCACTACTTTAAGTTGTTGAAATTTCAATAATTTGTTGAATTTGCAGTTTATGTTTGGTATCTCCACTATTGGATAGGGCCTAGACTAAGGAGAAGAGATATGCAAATTCAGTATAACTGATTGAGTTGCTAATATCTCATTACCAGATTGGTGTAAACTGCTTCATTTATTAATGGTTAACTCACCTTTACAATTTTTGGAGTGAATCATTAAAGATAGGTATCAAATTCTCATTGGGTGTATATTTCCGTCATCTTTGTATTGACTTGATTGTCATAACAAATAGCAGACTGAAAAGCTTCTTTTGTATTTACAGGTTAGACATCCAAATATCCTATCCTTTCTTCATAGCACAGAAGCAGAAATTTTTGATGGAACTGCCAACAAGGTTACAATTTACATTGTGACCGAGCCTGTTATGCCACTCTCAGAAAAGATAAGGGAATTAAATTTGGAAGGTACACAAAGGTATATGAACTCTCTGTTTCACTAACTTTACTACTATTTGCAATGTTATGTATTCATGTTGGCAGACCTTAGTTTGAGCCATCCCAGCATTGTACTAGTATGCAATGATTTAGTATTAGATGCCCTTTTTAACACTTTCAAAACAATTTATTTAGAGTCATTTCATATTTCCTTCCAGCCTGTTCCTTGTGCCATAATGAAAATTTTAAATCAATAGTTGATTCTTTCTTAACGTTGTTTTTCTTCGAACACTTTCATCTGATTTAACGTTCACTTAACAATTTGATACTGTCGAAAATGATAATACTGCTTAATGTAGTTTACTTATTTTTATTACACATGATTCAGTAATTGCCACGAGGGCTTATGGAAGAGTGTGCAGTGAAGGGACAAAATCATATATCATGGGTCATTTTTATTAGCCAAACAACATGCCGATACTGTATAATTAAGAAATTAGAGTTATTGAAAAGTTGGAATTTGGTGATGTTTCCAACACTTTTAACATTAAATACAAAGAAAGTGGTTCTCGTTAAGCATGGGGGACAATTCGGTGAAGTTTTATCTGACTCTAATAAGATAAAATAATTTTGAATACTACACACTGTTAAAGAAGTCGTTAGAAATATGTTCTTTGTGAAAATATTGGTGTAGAGACCACCAGATGGCTTCACAAGGGCTTAAAGCTATACCTGAATGTACGAGCTCTCTGCTTGTCCCTTCTCTCGATGCTACTGTAGATATGTACAAGTTATAAGTTAAACATTCTTCCAATCATTCCGCCTAACCTTTTAAAATCTTTTAGTCTCAATCCAACTACTCTAAATGTCGGCCACCAAACTGCGCATCTCAACACCTATTTTAGAAACTATGTGAGGTCTTATAGAACCTAATTTCCACCTTAATTCCACACACCACAGGTCTTCTATCATATTTGGGGATCTAAGTGTCCTACATTTCCACAAGATATTTGGAGAGGTCAATTAAAGTAACTGTTGTTGAGTCCCTCTTTTCTTGTGTGATACTTATTAAGTGGTTGTAGCAATAAAAATTATATTTGTAACATTTTTGTCTGTATAAAAGTTTACTGAAACAAATTATTGTTAATGCAGGACTGAATATTATGCATGGGGACTGCACCAGATATCAAAAGCTGTGAGCTTTCTGAATAATGACTGTAAACTTGTAAGGATGTCTCTCTGACTTGTTGTAGTCCTATTTGTTTTAACTCTATATCTACATTTAGCGGGCTGCATGTATGCTATTTCCTTTATGGTTAATGGCTGTCTCTTTTTCAATCAAGCTTTTGCTTGTGATTATTCATTTGCTCAATAAGAGTTGCATAATTTCTAGGTTGTAGAAATACTTTTGAACTCTGGAGAAGAGAAGTTAAACTCTGCAGTTATTTTTATGAAATATTATGTTATAGGAATAGCTTCCGAGTGTGGAAACAAAATAGTGATGGAGTTCATAAATTTCCTGCACCGTGATCTCACATGAAGCTAGAATAGGGAAGCGGGACTCTGCATGTTCTTCTACACTTGCAAAGCATATTCCATTTATTCTCTGTTGCACTTTGCAATTCTTTTCGATCAATTTGTTATATGTTTGTGGTAATTAAATTGACTTCACTTGTATGGTAGTGCATTTGACGATGCATGCTCCATCTAAACATTACACAACAAATGAGACTTGTATACAGCTAGGCTCTTTCTCATTGGATGTTAGCTTGGCACTAGTTTATCGTATAGCTATTCCATTTAGCATTAAACATGGGCTAGTTCCCTTGAAAATGACGTATATGATGCCAATGAAGTATAATTTTGCATGCTTGGATGGCAAAGTGGTGTCCTGACACCTTAGGGTGTGCTTGACTATTGCTGTGAATGCTTAAAGTTTCGCAATGATCTGGCTAGGAAGTATGGAGTTCTTAAAAACTTTCTCCATTTACAGGTGCATGGTAATGTCTGTTTGGCCAGTGTTGTTGTGACTCAAACTTTGGACTGGAAGTTGCATGCTTTTGATGTACTATCTGAGTTTGATGCAAATAATGAAACTTCAAGCAGTCCGATGCTGGTATGTGGTATTTCATAGTTCATTCTTTCTTGGTTGTCGCTTTCTTATTTTCAAAATAGTTTGCTTTTCGTAGTTAGTAAAGTTGCTTGTTTCTGATTTATTTGTAATTGTTATGTGTATTTATATGACCAGGCTGATCTCATAGCTAAAAGCTTTACGGTTTCAATTATACCATGATAAGTCATCTGTTTTCATTTGTTGGGGGTGGGTAGGGGGTGGCAGGGGGTGTATAAAAATGTGCGGTACAACATTGAGGGTCATCAGGGTAAGGCCACATGAAATGATGGTCATGTAGTCCAGCTGATTTCATACCAATAGAACTCTTCATGGATGGTCTATCATTCTCTGGGAACTTCTCTTATGTATGCTGTATCTAACTTTTCTGAATATCATCATATACTCAATTCTCTCCAAGAGTGTTCTTTTTATTATCAATACAACTCTTGATGGATGATCTATTGTTCTCTGGTAGCTTCTGTTATGTACTCTGTATCTAGCACTTCTGAATATCATATAATCAATTTCCTCCAAAGTGTTCTTTGTACCATCATTTATTCCATCACTGGTTGGAACTAACAAATGCTTCAAAACACATTCAATAAATGCACATTCTTGCTCTGTGTGGCCACAGAATGTCAGGTCATTGTGCTATGAGAGCTTTTAAGTAATCATGGGAAGATAGTATTATGGTCAATTAGAAGTTATTTTAATGAAGTACTAAGATTTACTCAGGTGGCATGAGATCTAGTTTGCTCTTTGCTTATATGGAATGTTCTTCTTCCAGAAGTGAATATCATTATGATATCTGGACTCCAGTTTTGCAATACCTTATAGTGCACCCTCTTGATAGAGCATATGAGTTATGCACTGCCTAGCACCTGGGCAAAGTACAAAGTTTATGTAATGGCCTAGACATAAGGTCAGATCCTTCGTTTTATATTCATCTTGGTGTTTTCCACCTGGGATAGTTGTAGATGGTTTGTTATAATACATTACTAAGGGGACGCATGGGAGTGCTTAAAATAAGGAGCTTTTTTGAAAAGGAGCTTATTTTGGAGCTTGTCAAATAAAAACGAACTTGAACTTTTTTACCTCAAAAAAATAATAAAATAATATATGTATATAGATTTTGTGATATGTAATTTATCTATACGATCTAATTTTTTTTAAAATTAAAATATAAAAAACATTTTAATGAGGACAGGTATAAATCTTCGATAACCCCATATGCATGGGTCCTTCTCATTTAAATAATATATTCATCTATTATTTTTTCAGCTAGTTTAGTCATAGATGGTTAGTTATAATACACGACAAACGTTCCTTTAGCCTCTCATTTGCCGGTTGATAGGAGGGTCTTTCTCCATTAAGAAGGGAATCTGATTAGTTTTACACAATATGATTCTTAATGGATTCTTGGAAACTACAATGACATCAGAGTTGTCCCTGTAGTGTTACATTGTAAACCTCCTATGCTCATTTAGCAAGATACTTTAACTATGATTGTTGTATGTTGCAGCAACATGAGTGGCTGATTGGATCGCAATACAAACCCGTGGAGTTGGTAAAATCAGACTGGGCAGCTATTAGAAAATCGCCACCATGGGCGATTGACTCATGGGGTTTGGGTATGTTTTCATGTAACAATTTCGGCTTAGCTTTTAGATGGTTCTTTGGCATTTCTTCTTCTTTTTTTTTTTTTTCCTTTTTTGGCAGAGGTGTCGTTTCCATCTTTCCTTGTTTAATATGTGAAGGCTTGACTGATGTCTCAGGAACATAGTCTAGAAGCCTAGTTTGTCTCTTTTTTTTAGAACAATCATTAAATTATGTTCTTCTTGGCTGTGTGGCATGCTTTAATGTTTTATATCTTTTCAGAATATGTCTATTAGTTCCATGTACCAGCTGTTACATAGTGCCCAGATGTAGATATTAGTCTAGATACCAAAAGGCTTTTTAGGATTTAGGTTATGTACAAAAGCCCATTAATTTTAAGACCTTCTCTATCCATTTATTGCTTTATTTTTGCAAGCTATGGAACTATCAATGGGTTTCTTGATGATTCGAGAAAATTGATGATTTTCTTATATGATTTAAGAGTTGCTCTTTTGTTTCATCTTAGATTTCGTCTTAAGCGTAAGGAACAAATTCAACTAGTCTAGGAAAAAAACGTATAATCTAATACATTTAGTAAGTTCAATTGGTTAGAATTTCTGTTTATCGACTTGAAGTTCTTTATATACTTCACAACAATTTTTCAGGTTGTCTCATATACGAACTCTTTTCTGGTAGAAACTTAGCAAAAACAGAGGAGTTGCGAAATACTGCTTGCATTCCCAAGGTTAGTTCCCAACTTAGCTGGTGGATTTCTAGTTGTCATGCTGTCTTTGCTTTTTTAATTATGTAGAGAATGTCTCTTCTGACGATACATTCTGTTTGTTGTTTTAAAAGTTGCCTTATATGAAATTGACGAAACAATCTCCACTTTTATTTATTTATTATTATTTATTATTTATTTATTTATTTTTGTAAGTTATGTTGTATGGTTGCATTTAATCATTTTGCTTGATTCCCAGACTTTACTTCCGGACTACCAAAGGCTTCTGAGCTCCATGCCGTCACGCAGATTAAATGCTTCCAAGCTACTAGAGAATAGTGGTAAGTTCAGGTTTTGATTCTGGAAATGTTTAGCGATCTCTTTCAAAATGGCCAATGTATCTACATTTCTCTTGACATGATTTTGTAAGTTTGCATCAAGATTAATGTCTGATTCTTATGTAGTAATTGGCTATATTCTTTTGGCTGCTTAGCTGCATGTTCATAGAAAAGATAGGAGTAAAGACTGACTCACAGGCGGCACCATAATTTAGTTGTTGATGATTTAGACCCAACTTTCCTAATTTTGAGATGCAACTACAAGAAGGAAACACACAACTGTACTGTCATCTTAGAAACAAAAGAATACTTGCTGTCATAAAAGTGTTTCCACTAGGTACAGTTAACTTTGGAATATAGTTATGTAGCCATCATCAAGTTTAGACCTCCGTTCACTTTCATTCTTAGGTTTACATACTTGTGTTGCAAAAATAAAAGAAATGTCCACACACATACCAAAGTCATAAAGGAAACCGAAAAGGAAGAACACAAGGTAAAGAAGCGTTCAAAATGTTTAGATGTCACTGGATTTAGCTCTATGTTAAGATAAAAAGGTCGTACAATAATCTCCAAAGAAACAAATTTGATAATGAAGTTGCATGGGAGAAAATAACATGCAATTTGTATTACTTCTGTGTAAGTACATCCCTTTGCATTTGTGGATCCTGGAGTTGAAAGCACTGAACCCAAGACATGTCAATTCATATGTATAAATGAGTTACTATAGTGAGAGTATGTTGAACAGATTGCTTGCTATGTTGTCCATGGGGAGGGATCTTTTTGAGTCTTGTTAAAATATTTCGTTTTACTCTTGCAGAGTATTTCCAGAACAAATTGGTAGAAACTATCCAGTTTATGGAAATTTTGAACTTAAAAGACAGTGTTGAGAAGGACACTTTTTTCCGTAAGCTTCCGAACTTGGCTGAACAGCTTCCTCGCCAAATTGTGTTAAAAAAGGTACTCTCCATGGAACAGTATAACATTGAAGGTTATGAAAGATGTTTTGTTTTCACAAGTTCCTTGAATCATGTGGGCTGATCTTCACAGTTGCTCCCACTGCTGGCTTCTGGATTGGAATTCGGTTCAGCTGCAGCTCCTGCCTTGACTGCCCTCTTGAAAATGGGGTCTTGGCTTTCAGCTGATGAATTCAATGTCAAGGTTGTTACTCTTGGTATCCATGGACCAGTATCTTCTTTCCCTTGAACAAAAAAAGGATCAATCTGCTGAATATTATCTATTGGTCCTGACAATTTACTGTATAGTAGGTTTTGCCAACGATTGTAAAACTTTTTTCCTCCAATGACCGAGCAATTCGAGTTGGTCTTTTGCAACACATAGATCAGTTTGGGGAATCACTGACAGCTAAAATTGTCGATGAACAAGTGGGTAATTAAATTCTGATGTTAGTTAGTTTTAGTATTCCATGTCTGTGATGTTTGCTCTATAGAAAAGCTGAAAGCTATTCTTAATGCAGGTTTTTCCTCATGTTGCCACCGGATTTTCTGATACATCTGCCTTCCTGCGGGAATTGACACTTAAATCAATGCTTGTTCTAGCCCCAAAGGTACCTTTTTTACTTCCATGACTAAGGAAATCTGAGGTTTACCTTATTTGAAGGCAGAGCTAATTCTCAGTTGAATTTTTACTTTGTTCAACCAGTGTTGCCCTACAGTGACCTAATTGCATTGAAATGATTTCTTTTATGTTATTGAGCTTGTAATTAATTGAGTAACTATAGATGGTTTTCTGATTTTTTCTTCTTGCTGGATTATGTTGCAAACCATGGTGAACATCTTTATAGGTGAACTTGCATGAAACGGAAGCATAGAATTGAACTTTGCTTACTTGGCTATTACTAAAAGTTTTCTTGGAACATTTTCCTACATGGCTTTTATTTAACAAACTGAGCTGATGTTTTGTTGCAGCTATCTCAACGTACAATTTCAGGTTCATTGTTGAAGTATCTATCAAAGTTACAGGTAAAGATGGTGTTTCTAATGTCAAATGTTATACAAGTCAATGCATCCCATATTTTGTAGCTCTTTATTTTGCTATATTTTATACAGGTGGATGAAGAACCAGCAATAAGAACTAATACTACAATTCTGCTTGGCAATATAGCCAGCTACTTGAACGAGGGGGTTTGTCTTCTCTTTTCTTTTTTCTTTTTTCTTTTTTTTTGTTGTTTTTGTGTGTGTATTGGTGTTGTTTTTTGTGCTCCCAAAAGTTTGATGCTCATTCCATAATGCAAATATCAACTAGTCAGTGATGAAATATGCAGACAAGGAAGAGAGTATTAATTAATGCATTTACTGTTCGAGCCTTGCGTGACAATTTCTCTCCTGCCCGTGCAGCAGGTATGTGGATTTTCAGACCAACTTAACCTTTTTCTTTCTGCTGTTGTGAACTGGTTTTGTACAGTGTATTCTTCAGATGGCTTATCAGTCTGAGATTATTGCAAGTTGACCCGCTGTGTACATATTTTTGCAGGGATCATGGCTTTGTGTGCAACTAGTTCATATTATGACATGACTGAAATTGCAACTCGTATTCTGCCAAACATTGTTGTGCTTACCATTGATCTAGATAGGTGAGCTTCTTAAAAAATGGTAGCCATTGTTCTTCTCTTGTATTTGCGTAAATATATCTTATACATAGGGTAGAAGGTCTTAAATACTCCGGCTGTAGCATCTGATAGAGAAAACCTGATGGGTGGTGCTTTGAACAAACAGTGGTTGAAATCTTTTGTTGGTATAGTTAGTTTGAACAATTACAAGACAAGGAACATTGATGAATGGTTTAATGGTGCATGGTCACTCATATTGAAGGGAGTTGTATTAGACATTTATATTGCTAAAGACAAGTCCGTGTTATGATGTCGGAAACATGGTTTTAAATACCTCTGACTGAACTGGTCAATTTGGTCTACTCCAAATCAGTTTGGTGAACTGACCACCAACCTCAAAATCAGGAGGTTCACGGCAAGTCAGTGCCGTGAACCGTATTTTTAAACCTCCCTAACCGCCGATTAGAACGGCTTACCACTTCAAATTAAATTCACGGGATTTATATCCCATGAATCTACCTTTTTTCTTTCTCTTTTTTTCTTATCTTCTCTTCCATTTTTCTATTCTTGGATCTTTTTTTCTTCACATTTTCCCCCCTTTCCTTTTATTACTCTCACTTTTCCTTCCTTTCTATGCTTATCTGCAATTGTTGCTATTGAACTAATAGTTAGATCTAATAGCTTTCTTAGATCTCGAAGTTTTTCTATTCATTCATTTTAACTGATTTTTGTTGCTAAATTTCTATATTTTGCTTCTCATTTTCTTTTCTCTCTCTATTTTATTCCCTATTTCTTTTCATTTTTGTTTCTTTTTCCTATGTTTAATATCTATCTTATTTTTGATAATGTCGGGCGTGAACAGTTTTGTGTGCTCGGTACATTGCCTCCTAATTGTACTTGTAAATCACTGGCTTTTGGCTCCTAATCTTGGTTGGAAGTGAGACCGAACCATTTTGGCCCGTAAAGTAGCAGTCTATTCTACTCTGTTATTCTAAGATTTTCTGCTTTTCTTAAACCATGGAAAAACACCCCTGTAAACTTATGTAATGGGACTTTTAACTACCATTCAGTGTCTGTACCAATTGTTGAATATCCTTTGTTCTCCTTTGTGAATTGGTATGATTACTTGCAGTGATGTACGAACAAAGGCGTTTCAGGCGATTGATCAATTTTTGCAAATAGCAAAACAGTATCATGAAAAGGTATACAATCTTTTGCCAATGACTTATTTGTTAGTGATTTCTTAAGATATATTTATATGGACCTATCCTGCATCTGACTAAAACGATGTTCAAAGAATCAGGATGTTGCCTTTCTTTGTAATTTAGGAAATAACGAGATATTTAACTTATCTTTTATCTTATAGTTGTTTTGAAATAATGAGGCTTACGCTAAGTGGATTTATACTATAGACCACATGAAATTGTGATTATGGTGAGAAAATGAATCAATAGCATATTGTGGTAAGAATAGAAGAAAGGAAGTTACAAAAATGTTGAACACTAAACATGTATAAATAACTTGTATTTGTAGCTGAATTTGACTAGGGAATTACCAGTTGTAGGATTTGTTTTGGATGACTAAAGTGCAGAAAGAATGCAGATTCTAGGTTCTACTGTGTGAAACTCTATTGTTAAAGTACTTTGTTTACTAATCATTTGAAGATCTCATCTTTCAAAAGTATCGTATTAGAGATTTGGATACTCTCCTAGCATCATGAGTTGAGTTTAACTAATTCCTTCTTGGTTATTCTAGCTAAGTGCAGGGGATAACAGTGGTCGTGCTGGCTCTGCAATGCCATTAATATCTGGAAATTCTGGGTTACTTGGGTGAGCTTTATTTGATGCATGCCGTGGAATATAAACCAGCTGCATGTCCATATCATAATAGACCTGCTTTTATTTTTTCTCTCATCTGAGATTAACACACTGTAATAATGAAAAATATACAGATGGGCCATGAGTTCTCTTACTCTAAAAGGAAAGCCCTCTGATCATGTCGATGTTGCTTGTGGAATTTCTAATAATGTTGGACTTGAAGCTCCATCAAACCTGAGTTCAGGTATGACATATTGGCTCAAACCTATAGAGATGATGATACTGTAAATTACTCATATTTCCGTGGTTCCTTCTTTTGAAATAGGATCAGTTAGCATGTTTGAAAAATGTGAATAGAGATTATGTTAATGCCTTCAATAGGGAATAAAAAGGGTGGTAGCCCTTGAAGTATGGATAGAGACACTGGACATGACACAACACAATACGGATACACTGACACAACAATGTCCAAAATCCTTAGCACACGGCATTGTAATTATGTATGTACGTGCACAAAAGCATGTGCAAGCAAATATGGGTATAGAAATATAAGATAGATAAAAGATATAATGTGCATTTGGAGATTGCAATGGGTTTTAGAACTTCGTACGCGTTGACCAAAAGAAAAAGTTAATTAGCATAACATACTTATCTGATGATTATATACAATAATTCCTATATTTCAAGTAACCAGGTTGGTACTCGATTCAGTAATTACTTATCTTTAGGTGCTTTTGATAATTTGCCGCGTGATTCTAAAGTGTCATTGTATAAATGTCCACAACGGATATGGCTAGGAGGTCTTCAATACTTGTCGGAGTGTCCAATCATGTGTCGTGTCTATGTGTCCAATAGTGGTGGCAATCGGATCAGCTTGGTGGGGTTTGAGTTCAACCTGGTATTACCAGCAGATTTGGGCTATCACCCAGTGTGACCAAATTCTAGTTGGTTCATGGATTGACCCAATCCAGTTAGGTTACTTGGGTTTGGGTTTCATCCCCTCCACCAAATTATTTACCTGGAATCATGCTTCCATTTCTTCTCTGTAATCTTTGCTTCCAAGAACAAACCAGCTTCTCTTGCAGTGCCACTTGTGCAGCCTAAAAAATATTCGCCAAATTAATCTTAAATTCATATAATTCACTAGTTCGACTTCTATCTCTCAACTATATTGATGAATCAATCTTGTGATTCATTCTTTTCACCAACAACTCTTCAAATCACCAAATGTTCTTCTCAAAGAAAAAAAAAAAAGAAAAAAGGAAAAGAAAAAGGGGACAGAAATAAATAAATCAAAAAAATTATCGTAAAAAAAAGAAGATCAACAGGAAGATGTAGTAGTGCTAGTTTTGAACTTCTGCAGCCTTTGTTGGTGGAGTTGAACAACAACATGAAGTCTTACTTTTGGAAGATATAGATGATCAGAGAGAAGACAGTGGAGAAGAAACGATTTGAAGAGAAAGAGACCGTGGATAACTGGAGAGGAATCGGGTAATGGGTTAGCCAATCACTACCCAAAATTTAGCTATGGCCTCATTGAATCAACCAAATCCCAACTCTAACCCATTAAGGCCTAGTTGAACTGACGCAAGTGGGTCGGGTGAATTTCTACCACCTTATGGTACCTTACTAGAAGTACTGTGCTTCATAGGTGTAGGCTGCCTTAAATCTGCTAAATGGTCATCGTTAGCTTATAACCAAGTTGGTGGTTAGTACGGTTATTGACCTTGCGTTTTTTTTTTTGGGGCAAATTTTCTCTTGGCAGTAGCCGATGCTCATGATTCCATGACAGTGCGTGCAAGTCCTAGTGCTCATGCTCTTGATCAACCGACTTCCTCTCCGGCTTCCACAGAAGGGTGGGGTGAATTTAACAATGGAGGTCTCCATGAAGATCAGGATAGTGATAAAGAAGGATGGGATGATATAGATCCATTTGAAGAGCATAAGCTGCCTCCACCTCTTGCGAACATTCAAGCTGCACAGAAGGGACCAGTACTCCCTCCAAAACAGCAGCGTAAGTGCAATCTCTTTCAAACCATCATGATTAACTGATTAGTTATTTTGTTATGTTCAGCAATCTTGTGGTGTCTTGAAATTTTGAGCATGCTTGGTTGTGTAATGATATAGTCCATCATAGGAGTCTTACTGGCTCATTACTTATGTTTTGACACACAGCTTTGTACACCTTGTTTAGTTGCAATGAATGTACTTTACTGTTTGCTAATGACTTGGCTTCTTTCTTGCATTCAGCTACAAGCTCTCTGCAACAGAAAACCTCTAGCAAGACATCCAAATCAAAAGATGATTTGTGGGGTTCTGTTGCTGTGCCACCACCTAAAATAGCATCTACGTCACTTAACGTGAAGTCTTCAAATATGCAGAATGATGATGATCTATGGGGTTCAATTGCTGCACCACCAACTAAAACTTCCTCTAAGCCACTTAATGTCAAGGCTTCATCTGCACATAATAACGATGACCTGTGGGGTTCTATTGCAACACCACCCAAAGTGACATCTAAGGCATTAAGCACTAAATCTGGAGCTGTGAGTGATGACAGTGATCCATGGGCAGCAATTGCTGCCCCTCCCCCATCTACAAAAGCGAAGCCCTTGTCTATGGGCAGAGGACGAGGAGTGAAACCTGCTGCCCCAAAGTTGGGTGCACAACGAATTGATCGGACCTCTTCATCAGGATTGTAAAGGGAAACCTGCTGCTCTAATCAGTATACGTGTCTAAAAGGAAAGTTTGATGGGTTTTTGCTTTTGTTTTTTTTTTTTTTTCTTATATATATATATATATATATTTTTTTAATATAAAAGTCTTCTTCTAATATTTGTATGATTTGATTTGTATTTCTATCCCATTCTACTTAAGTCTCCAAATCATTATAGTCGTTCCTTCAATCTGATTTTTGTATTAAAAATAAAATTAAAAATATAAATTTTTGATAAAAAATTATTTTAAATTATTTATTTATTTTGTATTAAAAGTAAATTTGAAAAAAAAGTTTTGGTGAAATTGGTAAACAAGCCCTAAGTTCCTTGTACCATTGAAACGACAGCATTAATTGGATTGCCACGGTAGTTAGTTTATTCAAATAAGAGAGCGATACAAATTCCAATCAACCTCATTATGCATATGAAGGAAACAACAAACTTAAACAACCTGAAGGTCTTTGCTTTTGTGCGAGGTAGACACCAACCAGGTGTCTCCTGCACACCTTATTATCTATCAACATATTTGTTGCAGTCAGTGCGTGATTCGTCATAAAAACAAACTTAAACAACCTGAAGGACATGAACAGCTAACTAAAAATTCATGCCTCTCCTTATTTTTTGATGATGCTGATGATGGAGGTAAAGCAAGAATTAACAATCATATAACAAAGGATGGAAGCATTCCATCCAACGCTGACAGATATACATGTGCAGAGGGGCGGTGTTACTTCTCCAATTTTGGTCATCATCAGTTTGCTGGTAGGCATATCCTTGATCTTCACTGAACTGACGCCCTTTAGGTCGCTGCAACTGTCAGCTTCACTGAAAGCTCCTGGGCCCGTATATACTTCTGCCATTCCTCCTCCGCCGACACGAACCACAACTGCTAGTCCGGCTTGTCTGTTTGGAGCTTTACACTATCGATATTTCCTTCAGCTTTCAGCATGGCCGTAGCTACGGTGGTGTCAACGGTAGGTGACCCCACCTTGAATATTGCTATTTGCCTGTGTAGTGCAAGTATGTAGAAACCTCATACCCACCTACTAGTGACTTTACCAGACTCAAAATCCAATATGGTCATTCATATTGCTGACATATTCAAGCAGGTTTCTCGTGTTCAAAAACTTTTGGCCGAGTCCGCCGAGCCACTTCTTTGGTCTGTTCTTTTACACCCGATAGTGATTTTTTTGAGCCAAAAAGTTAGTTCCGTCTAAATTTTTATATTCTTTATAATAATTTACTTTCAATAATTTATTTATTTTAAAGATTATTTTCTAAATGATTATTTTTTGTGAAAAGAAGACACCGTTGAGTGGGCTTTCTATAAACTATATTCATCTAGCAATAAGCCAGATATGGTGGTACTGATTTATCAAACTCAAACTCAATTATGGTCCAAATACAACCATCAACTTAAACTATAGCATACGGAGAGAGACAAACCAAAGCATCAAGATCTCCGCAGTTACTATTTTATAATGATCATGGATTCAAAGGTACTTGTAGGTAATGGTCCAAGCTTTGACCAGATATCCAAAGTCTGAGACCTAGAACACAAGCAAAAACTAAGGTCAGGTCGTTAGCAGTAAGGAGGAAAATTGAATAGAGGTTTCTATGCCTGAATCTACCTCCCATCTGCTTTGATTATTTGACCTATTTTTTTAAAAATTACGTTAACAGAGCTCTGTGCAGGTAACAGCAGTAAAATAACAATAATATAGTCTGCTATTTTTTTTCGACAGAAGAAATGTTCCTCGGTTGTTAAATTTGATACGATTAAATTCACTTTTGAGTTGTCTTGCACAAAAATTTCGTACAGATTTTATAGTCAAGTCCTGAGAAGTTCAAATGGTAAAGCGCTTACTGTACGACCAACATTCTTTCCATTTTATAATAATTCAAAGTTAAGCATCCAGCCAACATATACATAAACATTTCAAAAAATTAATTAAATTTTATACACAACATTCAAAAAATTAATTCTTTTAGAATAAAAAATCTCCAAGGATCGGTGCAATGGTAGGATATAATAGTGCCTCATCTAGCAAAGCCCTTACACCTCCAAATTATCTATAGCAGCAGAAAATGAACAAAAATACAAACTTTCATGCACCTGACTTCATCGATAACATAAATACATAAAATCGATATACATTTTTAAATTTTATATTCAATAATTCTTCCTAATTACTAATATTTATAAATCAACAGAATAAACATATATTTACTAAATCACAATATATTTATAATCAAAATAAATCTACAAGACCAACATTTCCTGTTGATTTTGCGGCTTCTGAAATGTTCCTGAAAGGAGTTATCTAACAATGACTAACATAGTTATATCGAGAAACTTATACCTTCGCATTATTACCTAAAGAATTTACAAGACATGGGAAGGGTATCTTTATCTATCATACAAACTCATTTTTTTAAGAAAAACTTTCACTTTTAAAACAAAATAAATACAAAATTTTAAAATCACTTTCTTGGTCAAAAATTTACTTTTAAAATTGAAAAATTTAAAACTAAAAATTATATTTCTAAATCACTTTTTAAAAAATAAATATTAAATTTATTTTATAAAATTTATTTTCAAACTTTAAATATACATTTTTATAAGTTTATTTTTAAATACTAAATTTAACGCTAGATAAACACGTATGAACTCTCATATAGTTGGCCACAATGAGTCTCGGTAACATCTAAGGGTACGTTTAGAAAAGCGTTTCTTAAAAATTTTATTTTATTTTTTTATTTTATATTCTTTAAATATATTTTTTATAAATATTTATAAAATTTATTTAAAATTTTAAAAAATATTAAAAATTTTTAGGTAATAAGGTTTTTTTGCTTATTATTATTATTATTTTTTAAAATAAAAAATTAGAACTTATTTTTAAAAAAAATAAAAATATCTTCTATTTTAAAAAATTCAATTTTAAAAATATCGTTTTTAACTGTCTAAATAAAAGATGCAAGCGAGTTAATCAACTTATTTATTCATTGTCATTCTATTGTCTTGTTATTTTATAAGAAGTCATGCCTAAAAGAAGTGATAGGCATAAAGTGGTGAGAAAAGAATGCGAGAGACGAGCATTCTTCGTAAAAAATAGGATATTGCATGTACCTGTCGCTTGAAGAAACAAATCGGAAATTATAGAACGGCAAAATCACATCGCTAGGGCTATGCTTTTTTCTACTTTTGCATAACAACAACTTATAGTGCCGCTTTTTGAAACCACCTTTTCCCACTCCATATCGCGATTTAATTTGATTAGAACACTTCACCAACCAACTAGTAATAACTTTTAGCATTCATTCATAGCACAACTGTGAATAACAATCAAAACAATCGAGCAAATTGCTCTGAATCACTAAGACGAGCCTAAGTTAAAAAGGTTATGAATACAGTTCGAGTAATGCCTGAATTTAGAAGGAAAAGACGATAATTAAAGATCATAGAGAAGAGAACTAAATTATAACATTAAATAATAAGAGTTTTAAATAAAAAAAAGACATCCTTAAGCTGGGATATATGAAAAATGGATGAATTTTGGATGTTGAGAGTAATGCTAGCCGGTATGCTACTGGTCCAACAGCTTCGAGCACGGAGTACGACCCATGGTAGCAATACCTTAGCTTATGGTTCTTTCGTTCAGCTATTGAGGATTGACGATAAGGCTGTAATCTTAGC
Organism: Acanthochlamys bracteata; assembly: GCA_019914995.1. NCBI lineage: Eukaryota > Viridiplantae > Streptophyta > Magnoliopsida > Pandanales > Velloziaceae > Acanthochlamys > Acanthochlamys bracteata. The sequence goes on along the minus strand of CM034140.1, from coordinate 3,430,925 downwards.
AGTACTCGGTCCCCTGGTTGAAAATGTTTCTCCTTTTTGTGACTATTCGCTAGCTGTTTCATCCTATTTTGAGCTCGCACAAGATGGAAGTGCAACTCCTTAAGGATGTCATCCCGTTTGCGCAATTGCTCGCCCAATTCATCCAATGGCTGAGATCCTACAGGCCAAGCAACTAATGCAGGCGGTGGTCTACCGTAAACTGCTTCGAAGGGCATTGTTCTACTGGCCGAGTGAGTGTTTGTGTTATACGAATACTCCGTCCAGTGCAGCTAGTTGATCAACTTGCGAGGATGGTCACCTACGAAGCAGCGTAAATATGATTCCAACCCTCTATTCACTACTTCGTTTTGTTCGTCCGTCTGAGGATGATAAGCCATGCTCAGATGGAGTGAGGTGCCTTGAAGGCGATGCAATTCCTTCCAAAAGGTGCTGAGAAACACGGGATCTCTGTCGGACACAATAGAGGTGGGACAACCATGCAGGCGAACCACTTTCTTAGCAAAAATATCAGCTATGTCTACTGCAGTGTAAAGATGTTTAAGGACAATAAAATGAGCGTACTTGGATAGGCGGTCCACCACTACGAAGATGACATTCTTCCCTCCCGATGATGGTAAACCCTCTATGAAATCCATTGAAATATCCGACCATATCTGATCGGGTATTGGTAAAGATTGCAATAGCCCTGCTGGTCGAAAGGGATTCGGTCTTGGCCCGAGCACAGGCAACACAAGTTGTAATATAGTGTTGAACGTCTTTAGACATACCAGGCCAGTAAAAGCTTTGTGCTAACCTTTTAAAGGTGTGAAACTATCTCCTATGTCACCCTTGAGCAGAATTATGTGCCTCAAACAATAGTTGTGCGCGCAAAGAACTGCTATTAGGTACCCATAGCTTCTCGTTACGCATGAGCAGCCCATCCACCACCTTTAATTCTGGATGTGAGCCAACGTCTGCTACCTTACAGAGCTCTGTTAGAGAATGATCTTCTTGCTGAGCCTTGTGAAAATCATCCCAGAATGAGTACTGGAGTGTTGAAGCAGCTGCCAAGGAAGCCTCGGTCTGCGTGAAAGTGCATCCATCACTACGTTTTGAGCTCCTGAGCGGTAAACAATTTGATAATCAAACCCAACGAGTTTAACCAACCATCTGTGCTGGTCTGGGGTTGATAATCGTTATTCCAAGAGGTACTTCAAACTCAAATGATCTATCTTGATAATGAACCGTTGGCTAAGCAAGTATGGTTTCCATTTTTGAACTGTTAGAACGAGAGCCATGAGTTCCTTCTCATAAGTCAATTTAGCGAGGGAGGTGGAAGATAATGCCTTACTGAAAAATGCTATAAGCTTATTCTGTTGTGTGAGGACAATACCTAGTTTCTTGTTTGAAGCATCTCACTACTAAAAATAAGTCATTACCGACTGAATATTACCGATTGAAATTATTTAGTCAGTAATTTCGCCAAATATCGACTAAATATAATATAGTCAGTATTATTAATATAATTGCCGACTGATTTTATTGTTAGTCGGTATATTACGAATTTACCGACGGACTTGGGATTGGTCGGCAAATAATTTTACTTACCGAATATGTGTCCGTAGTCAGCAAAGTTTACCGTCTGAATGTTTTAGTCAGTCGGTATTTTATCAGTTTTAGTAAGGTCCATGTGACCAGTTCGATCAGTACTACTCTTATTTCTTTCTCACCTGCTCCTGCTCGCCGAAAATCTAGCTTTCTTCTCCAGCGCGTGACTGCAGGTTTCATCTACGACCGCCGAAGAAAGTAAGCAATTCTTGCTGTAGCCAACATCCTCCTCACCTGCATTGCTTTAATTTTTATCGTCGGTAAGCTTAAGCTCGCTCCGCGCGAATGGTGTTGCGGCAGGAATTGAAACTGCCGTTGACAGAATCCTTAACTGCTCCACGCAAGTAGAACATCTTCTCCACTGCTAAGTTACAGTCGCTGCCGCCGTGAGGTGTCCCTCCAATCTCCGGCAAATTGAAGCATACAGCACGTTGGAATCTTCTCATCTCCGAGCCGCCATCATCTTCTTCCTCCGTAGTTGCTTTAATTGCTACTAAATTAGTTAGCTGAATTATTGGATTTGCCGACTACAAGCAGCATCACATTGTCGGAGGAGTTTGTTAATTAGTTTGAGGTATGTTAATTAATCTCATAGGGTAGAATAAAACAACATACTATAGTTGTTAATTAGTAATGAACATGCTTGTTACCTGAGTTACAGGTTTTGAAAATTAGTAATGAACATTTTCAAAAATGTGATGGATGTCCTAAAATAGTATAGCAGTTTAGCTTGATTGTTATTGAAATACATTGTTATTGGAAGGATTGCATTGTTTATAGTTTTCCAGCAAGAAATGCTTTGTTATGGGTTTCTGAATGAATTAACATATAGCAAGGATTGCATTGTTTATAGTTTTCTGAATGAATTATTTATAGTTTTCAAGCAAGGATTGCATTGTTATTGCATCTCTTATATATGATACATATCTCTTATAGCTGATGAATGAATTAACATATAAGGGAACAACATTGCTTCCTTGGATTAACTTGCTTAGTATATATATGCATTGGATTAACTTTAAAGCCTGCTTCCTTGGGATCTTTGCTCTTTGCTTCTTAACTTAACTTATATTAATCCCTTATGCATTAATTCAATTCATTACTTTCTTTAGCTTGTCCATTGCATGTTTCTTTTCTTTCCCATTTTTTTTTTGTATTTTGAAAATATTTCTTTAATTAACTTGCTTAGTATATATATTCATTGGATTAACTTTAAAGCTTGCTTCCTTGGGATTTTTGCTCTTTGCTTCTTAACTTAACTTATATTAATCCCTTATGCATTAATTCAATTCATTACTCTTTTTAACTTGTCCATTGCATGTTTCTTTTCTTTCCCATTTTTTTTTTTTGTATTTTGGAAATATTTCTTTAATTAACTTGCTTAGTACATATATGCATTGGATTAACTTTAAAACTTGCTTCCTTGGGATCTTTGCTATTTACTTCTTAACTTAACTTATATTAATCCCTTATGCATTAATTCAATTCATTACTCTTTTTAGCTTGTCCATTGCATGTTTCTTTTCTTTCCCATTTTTTTTTTTGTATTTTGGAAATATTTCTTTAATTAACTTGCTTAGTATATATATGCATTGGAGGCTTTAGTTAGTATGGAATTAAGAGAGTAATGAATCTTATCTTATGTATAAGAATTAGCACTGTTATGGGGTTTCCTTTTTGATCTTTGAGTGATGACAATATATGATATTCTATAACAAGTTTTTATGCAAAAGAATATATGCACACTTGAATCAAGACAAGAGAAAGAGATATTGAAAACGTTGTGACTGAGATTATCCTATATATGCATGAATATTATATATGTTCTCACTAGCAAGTTTAGAAGCATATGGGCATATTGTTCAAGTTTAGAACCAAAGACAAACTGTGAACAAAATTTGTTGTTTCATCAAAAGAAGAATGTGTTTGTCTATGGACATATATTCGAGAGCTGCATGCATATGCATTAATTTATAATATGACACAATTCATGTCTGGTTGAAACAATTAACAATGAGTTAGTGTTGGAAAAGCAATGAGGTAGCTTGATAGATTGTTCATAAAATTTTCACTGTTGTGCATTAATTCTATTATAGTTTACTACATACATATGTTACTCCACTATGCAGCAGTTGTGTAGTACTTCAACATAACAATTCATTTGCTTAATAGCATCCATTTGTACATATATTATTTGCAGCAGTAGTGTAATGAAGCTGATAATGATTTTCAGCTACTGTTATTTGCAAGAAGGTATATGCAGTTTCTATTGTTGGGTCTTTTCCTGCTGCTGTGATAATTTTATTTGATTTGGCAAGCCTGTAAGAGCTCTACTTCCTATTTCTATTACTAAATCTACCTTAAATGGAGATAATGAGAATAATTCTAGTTCATTGCTTATTGTTATGAGTTTGGTGAACTTACACTATTCTTTCAATCCTAGTAAAAGTTAATGATAGGATTAAATTTTAATTGATGATTGTTGAAAATATTTACTGTACATGTTTTGATATGGAGATTTAATAAGAATAAGAAAATATTTCCTACAAGTGGACACCTATTGTCATATCATATTATGAATTACATTATATGTTTAGGAAGATTAAATTTTAATGCAAGATTAAATTCTTGTTATTTCTAGAAAAGTTTATACATCTTACGTATAAAATAATTAATTTGTTAGTGTGTAGTTTTAAATAGTAGGACTAACTTTTAAAAATCTCTACGAAGAATGGATAAGAGTTGGATGTATAATCCCGACAAACTGTCGGAGGAGTATACAGATGGAGTCCGCTCTTTCATGCAATTTGCTAAAGATAATTTACCGAATGTTGCAGAGATACATTATCCATGCCGACGCTGTTTGAATAGATATTCAAATACGGTCGAATCAGTGTACATGCATTTGTTGGTGAATAGTTTTATGGCGTCTTATACGATATGGAACCTTCACGGAGAAGTCACTCAACGAGGTAATGGTGCTTCTTTAGGTGAAAACACAATGAGACTTAGTGAAAATGAAGAATATGACGAAATGTTTGAAAATGTGGAGGATATACGCAGGGGTGGTGTTGTGGATTTACAGATCCATCAAGAACATGTGGAGGGTGAGACTCCTCATCCACTACATGGTGAAAGGTCGGAGTCAGTTGCGGCATGTGATGTTGATAGATATGATAAGTTGCTCGAGGATGTCGAGGAGCCATTATACGAGGGATGCATAATCTCAAGATTATCTTTCCTCGTAAAGTTGCTTCATATTAAGGTGCTTAATCGTTGGAGCAACAAGGGCTTCAATATGTTGCTTAACCTTTTGAATGATGCTTTTCCAAAAGGGCATTTACTTCCTTCGTCATACTATCAGCGTCGAAAAGTTTTGAAGGATTTAGGCTTGGGATGAGAATCGATTGCTGCATGCGAGAATGATTGTGTTCTTTTTGAAAAGGAGTTGATAAACGAAAAGAAGTGATCCGAATGTAATACATCCAGGTGGAAGGATAGTGATGGCACCAGTAAGAAAGTTCCTAAAAAAGTTGTCCGTAATTTTCATTAGTACTTAGATTGCGACGATTTTATATGTCATGAAAGACGGCTCTAGATATGAGATGGCATAAAGAGAAACGTGCTGATAATCCTGATATTCTGAGGCATCCTGCAGATGTTGAGGCTTAGAAAGATTTTGATGTGAAGTATCCTTGGTTTGCTAATGATGTTCGAAACTTGCGTCTTGGCTTGGCAACTGATGGTTTCAATCCTTTTGGAGACATGAGCAATGCTTATAGTTGTTGATCAGTTATCTTATTGTCATATAATATGCCTCCATGGATGTGTATGAAGAAGCCATATTTGATAATGTCATTTTTAATTCCTGGAAAAAAGGCACCGAGTAGAGACATTGATGTATATCTTCAACCATTGATCGAAGAGTTGAAGATATTATGTGAGAATGGAGTTCTAACATATGACGCTTTATTTAGCACTATATTTCAATTGCATGCAGCTGTTTTATGGACTATAAATAATTTTCCAGCATATGGAGTTTTATCCGGATGGAGCACAAAAGACTATTTGGCATACCCTATTTGCAACAAATACACATGTTCGGTTAAATTTTGAGACAAAATTGGCTATCTCAATCATCGTCGCTATTTACCGAGCAATCATCCATATAAAAGGAGTAAGAAATTCAATGGAAAGCAAGAAGCAGCAACACCACTTCCAATGTTGTCAACTGATGAATTGTTAGAGCAGATGAAGATTGTTAAAAATGTGAAATTTGAAAAATCTCTATACACAAAGAAGAGGAAACGCATTACTGAAGAGTTTAATTGGACGAAAAAAAATACTTTTTTGAACTACCGTATTGGGAGGATCTCATAATTCGACACAATTTTGATGTCATGCATATCGAGAAAAATATTTGTGATAACGTTTTGGGAACAGTGATGAATGTAGATAAAAAGACGAAGGATACACTGAAGGCTCGTTAGGACTTAGAAGATCTGGGCATACAATGAGAGTTGCATACAAAAAAATTAGATAGAAATAAGTGGGAGAAACCAATTGCGGCATACACTTTATCACATCAAGAAAGAAAGAAATTTTGTGAGTTTCTTAAATCTGTAAAATTTTCTGATGGGTATGCTGCAAATATTTTAAAGTGTGTAAATACGGTGGATGGAAAAATCTCGGGGTTGAAGAGTCATGATAATCATGTTCTGTTGCAGCGCTTACTGCCTATTGGTTACGTGGGTATCTCAAGAAAGAAGTGAATGTAATCAGTGAATTGGAAAAAAATTTTAGAGAACTATGTGCAAAGACTTTAAGGCTGGATGTATTGAAAGAGTTGCAACAGAACATAGTGATTATTCTTTGCAAGTTCGAGATGATATTTTCTCTGGCATTTTTTGATATCATGGTATATTTAGCTGTGCACTTGCCGGAAAAAGTAATCAAGGAAGGTCCTGTTCATTATAGATGGATGTATCTTATAGAGGTAAAATTTTAATATAGGAATCATTTCAGTTCTCGTTTAATTTCTCTATTTGAATCTTCTAAAGATTTTCTTTATTTCATCTATACATGTAGGGCTTTTGGTACGTTTAAAGCGTATATTCGTAATAGAGCACATCAAAAAGGTTCTATAGCAGAATCTTATACAGTGAATGAATGTCTAATATTTTGCTCTAGATACTTGCGAGGGTTGGAAACTAGATTCAATCGACAAGAAGGACATAACGATGGAGAGCAATATGTTGATACAACATTATCTGTATTTTCTCAGAAGGTTCGACCGTTGGGCAAGCTAACCAAATTATCTTAACATAGGAGGAGTATAGTTTAGCACATTAGTTTGTTTTAAATAATTGCGACGAAGTTGTTCCATATCTCAGGTAAATATTTAGAATTTTAAAGAATTGTATTCTTTGGCGCATACTAAGCATAACCTATGATTACAGTGAATATGGGGAGCTTCTTAAAGTGGAGAGTCCATTTAATTTGGAGTCAAGATAAAGAGAAACGTTTCCTACGTGGTTCAAAAATCGAGTATGAAATAGTATATAATAATTAGTTTATCGGAAGATTTCGTTTATAACCGTTACATTTTAATGAGTACTTATTTATTATGTATTTTTATTATGAATAAGACATCTCTATGTGACTACGCAAGATATTACAGATAATATATATTCGCTAACCTTTGGTTTAGATAAACGTACAATTAGGTATTCTGAATGCATTGTCAATGGAGTGAAATTTTTAACAAACAAACGCGAGCGTCGTCTGTTGACTAAAAATAGTGGAATTTGTGTGCAAGGTGATCATAAAGATTAAGTTTTAAATTTTTATGGTATTTTGAATGAAGTCTTTAGTTTGGCATATCCCAAGGGGGACGTCAAGTTTTTCTATTCAAATGTAAATGGTTTGATTCAGAGCACAAAAAATCCATCAGGATTGATGATGACTTTACTAGCATCAACATTACCAAAAGATGGTATCAAGATGATTTGTTCGTGTTTCCTATAAATGTGACTCAAGTGTTTTATGTTCAAGATACGAAGCAAGGTAATGATTGGGTTGTAGCACAACAATCATAACATCGATATTTATATCATCTCTTGTTGTTTGGAGGGGGTAAAGATGAAGAAAACACATATGTTGATGAAGTAATCAGCGTAGACAATGATGCCTATCAAAAAGTGGAATATTCGAGCATATGAAATGGAGATTATAGTATAAAAATAGATAATTTAAATAAGATAGTTGAACTTGATAATGAAGTGATTGATGTATTGGACGACCAAGAAGGCATTCGTCTCAAGGTTGATGAAAATGAAAACAAAAGCGAGCACGAGTGCAACTATAGTGATGATGAACTCAATTGAAGTATAAGTCACATGTGAGATTAAACTCAACCTTATACACTAATTTGCTTCTATTTAATTTTAAATCTCATTTTATATTTGTTATATAAAATTTTGTATACATGTGCTGTTTTTTTTATATTATCTTTATGGCGCCGGTAATATCTAGTAGAAGACGACTGTCGCTACAATCAATCCAGAATATTGCTGATTTGGAGACGCAAGATCCTAATGGCTCTAGTAGCGGTAAGTTTTTTTTTATAAAAAAACTTCGTCATTTACTAATTATTGCATCTCATAGTTGTCCTCTAAATAGGATCTGTTGACACACAAACGCAACGTCCGCGAGCGGGCAATAGATGCATTGATTTGGAAATGTATATATTGAGAAATAAGAAAAAAGTCAAGGTTAATATTCCAAATGGCATATGGAGGCCAGTCGGTGAACACGCAAGTTGGTTCGCAAGGGAGATGGCATATCTGATTCGTACTTATGCTCCTGTAATAAATACTAAAAGTTGGAGTAAGATTGATCAATCTATTAAGAACGAGATTTATTCCATGATGGCAGTAAGTATTTTAAAGTTGGCATAATCTACTTTATGAAGGTTCGACAGTTGCTAACTTTTTTGTTTTATTATCGCAAGACAAGTTTAAGTTAGATTTATCGGATCATGGAATCATAACATGTTTACATAATATTGGTTCTGAGCGATATAAAGATTGGCGTTATGAGTGCCATGACTACTTTAGGAGTGTCGGTGGTGGAGACAGTGCCCGAGCAATCCTTATAAGGACTTCACCCATTCAGTAGCCCGACGTGAAGAATGGATTTAGCTATGCGATCAATTTGATTCCACCACAATGGATCGTAAGATTCGTTTATCTACATTTTTATTGTATTTTTTTATATCATTGGTAGATAATATCCTTATCATTAATTATATGCAGAGAAAATCAGAAAAAGCAAAAGTTGCTCGTGCAAAGAATAACAGTAAGCACCCAGCAGGCTCACGTACTTTTGCATCAATACAACGAGAGAAGATATTTTTCTTATAATTTTTTAATTAATTGCATTAATGTAACAAAGACAATATGACTCTAACTAACTAACTTATATTGGTTCTTTTAACAATTTGTACAATGCAAACTGTATTGATTTGTATAAGAAGACGCACATTTCAAATGCAAAAGAAAAAAAGGGCAGTTGGATATCGGAAGAGTCGCAATCGAAGTATGTAAGTTATGTCTTTTCTGTACAATTTTTTTGGATTAACCTTAAGAGTTAAGGTTTATAATATGCTATGATGTTTTGTTTTAAATGAAATACAGTATCAAATGGTAGAGATGCAGACCAAGTCTAAAGAAGAGGGATATGCCGTCGATGAAGAGATATGCTTATCGGTGCTCGAGAAAGCACACGGATATATTCATGGACGTGGGCGTAGACCTAAACTGCCTACCATCCGCTTTGCTGGTTTCTCTATCCAAACATACGAGAATTCTGTTTTAAAAAACCATATTGTAACTCTAGAGGAAAAAAATGAAAGACAACAGGCTGAACTTGAGAAGCAACAGCATGAACTACTTGAGACTAGACAACGCCTCCGTGAAAATGAAGAAAAAGTATCATTTGTTATGGAGATGTTCGGAAAACTTAAAAATGCTACTGGACCACCTATATAGTAAGTTTATTGTGTGTTTCTTATTATTTATTAGTATTTTTTATTTCAGCTAGAGAAATTCTATAGTCAAGAACAAAGTTGAATATTAAACATTGGTTGTAGTATGCAGAATATTTAGTTATACATCTATATGTCTATGTGTGTCTTTGATGGTAGTGACTGGATATCTACAGCCTTGCTGATATTTTATATGAATTGTCCATAGGATCCCTTATGCATTAATTGTCATATATGCATGTCTTCTTAATGATTGGAGTTTCCATATATATAATACCATAATTAGTTAGGAATATGCATGTAGTGTTATTAATGTGCTATCTGTATGATGCTACTAGCATATATTATGTATCCAGTCCATCTAATGCATCTTTAAGTTCAGGTTTGATGATTTCAAAACATATATATTTTTTGCTCTATGTTTCATAATAAAGCTATTTGCTTTCTACGTTGCAGGGATGGTGTTTCAAATAGCTAGCTAGTGTGCTTCTTATTTAACAGTAAGAGAGACCAAACTTTCTTATTTATATTTAACTAGAGTGCTTCTTATTTGTAACTATATACTGAAACACATCACTTAATTTTTTCCCCTAATCAAGGCATTAATCTTAGGGATAATTTGCCTCTTAACTCACCTAGCTATTTGTCTGTGGAATTCTTAAGCAATTGACACCTTTTTTATATGTCAGCCACTCCCTAACGCTTCAACTGGACTAAACAATGGAGCTACGTAAGTCTTGGTACATGGGATTGCCTGGCATGATGGGTTTGATCTTATTCTGGTGGTCATTTGTGGATTAGAGATATGGATGTAATCATTTTTAGAGTCGGACAGAGTTGCCTCTTTTCATATATTATATACTCTGATTTTATTTTTTGTATGTTGAGCTGTTAGGGATTGCTACAACTTGAAACCTTCTTATTACTATGATCAAGAGTGATTTGTTTAGTGTGCATGAGATGATGATGCATGTATACTAAACATTGGTGATCATTTGAGGAATATTGTATGTTTTTGGCACCAATTTTTTTCACCTTTTATGATTTCTTAGAATTTGTCAGATCATACCTCATCTACAGATAATTCCTTCAAGTTTTAAGGTAACATCTGTTTTCACAAGGTTCATGGATGGCGTGTTCAGTCCAAGGAGTAACATACTGCTTTCCTCAAGTAATATGACTTCTTGATGACCGTTAACTTTTAGGTGGAATATGTGGAAGGAGCGGAAGCTGGTGAAAAACTTCTGCGAAAAACATTGATTGACTATAGGTGACTAATCTTTTAATTTAGTTTTGCTTCGGACTTCATATTTTTAAGCAACCTTTTTACAAGTGAAGATTGTTCAGAAATGTGTTACTTGCTCTACTTGCGCAATCCATTTTATCACTTTCATGCTTCTTTACGCCACTAAAGAGATGTCCTAAATTGTTTCAATCTATATTACTACATATTCTACTTTCTATATAATTAAGGAACTTCATACAGACGTAGACATCCTGGACCTGCTGTCGCTGTTGTAGAATGCCCCAACATTCAGACATTGAAATCAGGCGTATGCATCTTGGATGATTTTCCATGCATCAACATACATTGCAATGCTCGAGACAGCAAGTACCAGGTTTTATTGGCAATTTTTTCTGTCCAACTTTTTCAATGTATGGAAAGTTTACTTAATTATGGGATGAGTTATTTATTTATTTTATTCTTTTGATGTTACTTGCTAATAACTTAGGCTCTTGGATGGCAAGTAACTGCTGGCAAGTAACAGAAGAGGTGATACACTGATGGAACAAGTGGATTATTCTACTGTCAATGTTCTTCATGAGCTAATCTTGTTGACGCATGAAACTATTAATACATCTGGGCAAAATCAAGCTTCAGTACCTGGTTCTTTGGAGGTTCCAAGTAATAATAGCTCTAATAACAAGTCAGATGATGATTCTTTTTGTTTGGAAAATGATCCTTTTGCTAGGCGATACACTGATGGAACTAGTGTTGTTGAATTGTTTTTTTAGCTTAATTTCGTCAAGCATGTTCTCAGGCATTAGTTTATATTTTATGCTCAGGAGATGCTTTTCTGGGTTTCCCCAAGTTCTGATATATACAGCATTGATTTGAAGAGTCATTATGATGCATTTTGTTCCTATAATTATGATCAATCTCCTGGTTAAGAAAACCAGTGCTCTTATGCTGAAAATGTCAGGGAAGATCAGTTTGCTAAGCTAGGATACATCAATATTGCATTGACTTGCATCAATTCCTAGGCGGAGAGAGCGAAAGAGAAGATGCTTTTGAAAACTAATTTTCTGGAGTGTAATCATTATAGGAACAATTGTTGTTATTTTCGTTTTTACTTAATGAAACTGATTACATGTTCTCTTCAACTGAAGAGCAAGTGCGGAGGCAACAGGGGTACAGTATTATATTTGGTTCTATCAACAGCTGATTAGTGGTTTTGCTTAGATTTTGTTACCATTATTCTTCTCTTCCTAATTTTCTGGTTATAAGATTTAGAGTTTGTTTTTTTTTTGGCTATTAAATGAGCAATTATCTTTGTTCTTTTTTTGGAAGAATCCTCACATATATGTGTCTGCAAGGTTCCTTAGTTTTCTTCAACTTTCATTGGTTTCACTACTAGCAAATTTCAGTTTAATGGTGTTTCCAGCTAGCTCTTTTGTTTCACCTCTAATTTTCTCCTTCTTGTAAAGCTTGCAGACAATCTGTTGATTGTCCATCTATTTTTTTTTTCCTTACCTGTTCTGTGGATGTGTTCTTATTCGCAGCATTACTTTCCAAAAACCTTGGAGGCTTTATTCAGCATGTTCTTACACCCATTTCGGCAGAAGTTCTTACACAGAAGTTTGATGAGATGGATGAGCAAACCTCAAAAGAACAACAGTACAGTGATTTCTAGTATTTATATCTTTTCTCTTGAATATCTGAAGGAAGCTCTCTAATTATTAATATTACTTTCAGGAGCATGCTTTACCATCTATTCTACAGTGTATTCAGTGATCAGTATTCTGCAATGGATACCATTTTGAACAGAAAGGAAATGTTTGCATTTGGGGTAAACTTCTCTCATCTTATTTTGTTTTATATGCAAAGGTTTTTGTTTTTACTAATAATGTTAATAGGTAAAGGGTTTTGCTAGATTCCATGCACCTTCTTGCGTAAGAACCTTATTGGCAGTATTGTTGTTTAATATTAAAAAGAAATGGTTGTAGAATCCATCTTCCTATTTTTCCGTTGGCCACCAAATTTATGTTTAACTAGGCTTTGGAGTTTTAAATTTTAGAATCTTCTAATATTCTGACATTGTTTGAAATATTAGAAGTTTATCGGAAATTAAATAATCGAATTGTCTAATTTTCAGTTTAGAATCCCTATGTTCCTCATTCTCCAAATCTTCTATTATGGTAAAAAAGATTAAAAGAGTAAGGATTTCGTCCTTACTTGAGACTTGGTCCCCTTCGTAAGAGACCTCAAGACTTCTAGCTGGTGCCCTGTTGGTTCAGTCATTTCTAGTAAGAGAAATCATGGTAGTCTTGTGGAAAAAAAGAACTCATCTATCCAATCTGTTTTTTATAGTGAAAATAGCTTCATATAAATGGTCTGAAATATTTTTGTTACACTAAAATCAACAAGTTTGCCATAACATTTTGCTTTTGCTGCCAAACTAACTTCTCCTGTCTATTTACCATCAAAGTACATAAGGTCAACTAAAATTGATAAAAATAACTTTGTATAGATCTTTCTCAATATTTATTCTATTATTTTGCAAGTTTAAGAGTGAAATGGGACCTCATGGAGTTTAGTGAAGTAGGGGGACCACCAAGATATAGGTCACTGGTGAAGGTGGTGAAGCTAATCAAAACTACCTCATGGTGGCATGCCTCTTCTACTTCCCTTTTTCATGGCATTGGAAATACTTGAAATACTTTAGGTACGCCAAACAGAGGCTAATTTCTTGTATGAGATGGACAGAGCACTTACTATGAGCTGCTGGTCTTTGTATTCCTGGTTCTTTAGCTATATAAAATTGAGTAACCTTTTGTTACTTCCATAGGAGGTTATTATTGCCATCATAGGAAATTCGTCTTGTTTAGATATTGCAACCTGGTTTAGAAAGAACTCTTATGAGTACATAATATTTGCTTGCATTAATTTGGAATCATAAAATTTTTCTTTGCAATTAGGTGCCGGGAACAAACAGAGGCAACATCTTGCAATTGATTGAGTGCAGGAAAGTCTAAGCAAGGATGGGACAAGCATCTAGTAGACTATAGGGTGAGAGTTTATACGCTGTTAGCATATAGAACAACATCATATATAGTTGCTACGGCATTATTATCTTTCATCTTTCCTTTTCTGCTGCTTCTCTGATTATGCTATCTACCAACATTATGAATAGGACAATCGTAACTGCAGTTTTACATGTATACATTAACTTCCTTAAATGCAGATCAACGGTGACTTAAGTGAGAAGCTTCACAAGATTATGCGTGATATACTTACTCATTTCAACGGATGGAAGAGGTTGAATGCAGATGGCAATGCATACACTGAACATGCAGGTGATCCTCGTGTGAATAAAGGAGACGGTGTGCTAGAGTTTATAAAACCAAATGAAGAGCAACTATTCGAGTTGTATTTATTTAAAAAACTATAAATGTATACTAAGCATTTGTGATAATTTGAGAAATATTTATTTAATTTAAAATTTTTTTTTCATCAGTTAAGTTTGTGCTTTGAGTGTGTTGTGGTGAAATGAATATATATATATAGTAGGTTTGATATGAAGTTTGGTGAATAGATAGAATTAATTAGAAATAGCAGTGAGCAGATCAGTAATTACCGATCAAAAATAATAGTCAGTAATTATCAATTTCAAAAGTGGTCGAAAAATATGTAGTAGAAATTACCGACCGAAAAAAGAGTCGATAGTTTCTGAGTAACATTAGCACTATAATACCGACTACAGAATTAGTCGGTATTTATCGACTAACACGTCAGTCGGTAAGTACCTATTAACAATCCAGTCGGCTAAAACCGACTAACTCGCACGTCGGTAAATACCGACTAAACCTTTAGTCGGCAGTTACCGACTGCTTGATCAGTCGGTAAATAGCGACTGGCAACACAGTCGGTAAATACTGACTGCCTCTTTAGTCAATAAATATCGACGAAAAATGCGAGTCGGTAAGTACCGACTAAAGGCTTAGTCGTTAAACATCTCAACTGTTAAAGCAGTCGGTAATTTACTGTGCACTACCGACTACCTGTAAGAGTTAGTCGGCAAGTAGTTTACCGATCTAGATTTGCCGACGGCTTACCGACTGCATATTTTTCAGTCGGTATTTACTTTTGCTGACTGAGATTGATGGTTTGCCGATTGTTTTTGTCAGTCGGTGAAGATATTCAATGTAGTAGTGTCTGTTTCTACGATAAACATTGAATTGAAATCAAGAGAAGCTAAAATAGGTGATGTGGTCATTGCCTTCTTCACAGTTTCAAAGGCCTCTACTGAATCTGGATTTCATTGAAATGATTCCTTTTTCAGTAATGCAGTCAAAGGAGTGGCTATCGTTCCATAATTCTTGACGAACCTCCAACAATAATCGGTGAGGCCCAAGAATCTCCTAAGTTCAGTGGCCGATTTGGGCACTGGCCAGTCTGTCATGGCCTTAATCTTCACAGGATCTGCTGCAATGCCATCCTTGAAAACAATATGACCAAGGTACTCTAGTTGCTTGCACCCAAAATGGCACTTTGCCAAATTAGCATATAGCTGCTCCTTCTTCAAAACTGAAAATACCGAGGCTAGGTGACCCAAATGATTTTGCCAAGTCCTGCTGTAGATAAGAATATCGTTAAAGAAAAATAACACAAATTTATGAAGATAGGGTCGAAAAACCTCATTCATGAGGAATTAAAAGGTTGCCGGGGCATTGGTTAAGCCGAAGAGCATGACCAAAATTCGTAGTGCCCGTCATGCGTTCTAAAAGCCGTCTTGTGAACATCAACCGTCTTCACGCGAATTTGATGATAACCGGATTTGAGGTCCAGTTTAGAAAAGAAACAAGTACCATGTAACTCATCTAATAGTTCATCAATTATGGGTATAGGAAAGTTATCCTTGACGGTGATCTCGTTGAGTGATCTATAATCAACATAAAAACGCCAAGATCTATCCTTCTTTTTAACCAGCAAAACTGAGAGGAAAATGCTGAGCTGTTTGGTTGGCTGATCCCTTGTGATAACATATCCGATACGGCCTTCTCTATCTCAGCTTTCTGGATGTGGGGATAACGGTAGGGTCTTATATTGGCTGGTGCAGCTCCGGACAACAATGGAATGACATGATCGTGGAAACGTTGAGGAGGCATCCCCAAAACTGGTTTGAAGATTGATGTATTCTATAAGATTTTGTAACTCTACAGGCAGCGCACCCTCTTCCTTTTGGGCAATCTCGTCAGGTGCCTCAGACGCCATAAGTCTTATAGGACAGAGGAAAGATTTAGAGCTAAGAACATGTAACCTGGACACTCCTGCTTCCCGGACACCTTGTAGGGTGCACTCTTGGCCATTCAATGTGAACCTCATTTGCGACTGGCGCCAATTGCTCACCACTTCTCCTAAGCCCTCAAGCTATTCTATTTCTAGGACTAAGTCCATCCCTCTTAGAGGAAAGGGTAGACATCCACCATTAATTCCACTCTTCTAATATTTAATGGAACTTGCTTGCATATGACATCAATAGAGTGAGGCCTTCCATCTGCAAGCTCTACCTGAAGGGCCCTTACGGGTGAAGAGCTCAACCTTAAGTGCTTCACAAGGCTATCTGATATAAAATTATGTGTGCTTCCTGAATCGATTAAGATAAAGACTTCTTATTTTTTTATTTTTCCAGCAACACGTAATGTTTGTGGTCCAGTCAAGCCACGCATCGCACTGAGAGATAACGTGGCACCCTCCACGTCTGCATCTTGTTCTTCCTCGCTATCTCCTCCTTCCAATTCGTTAGCTTCGCTCACTGCAATTACATATAGACGAGTCATGCATTTGTGGCCAGGTACATACCTTTCATCACAATAAAAACATAGGCCCTTTGATCTCCTTGAGTTAATCTCAGTCACTGACAAATTTGAAGGTTTGGATCGAGTATTTAGTGCTGGACTAGTTGTTACTACTGTGTTGGATGCAGGTTGCCCAAAGGTCTGTGTGTAACTTGAAGACGGCTGGAATTGCCGAGTTAGTGTGTGTCTTCTTGCACGTAGACTGGATGACTCTGCTGAATTCTTGTGTTCAAACATCTTGGCCAACATATATGCCATCTGTAACTCTTTAGGTCTTGCTGCCATCACTTCCATCGCGAGCTTCTTTGAAAGTCCTCCACAAAATCTTCCAACCAAGTCTTGCTCTGAAGTAGAGGGTAGTTGCATCCGAAGGTCTTCGAAAGTAGCCAAATACGCTCCTAGTGATCTAGCTTGGCGCAACTGTTGTAAGGAGAAGTTAGGATTTCCGAAAGTAGTAGGGCCGAACCTCATCAGTAAGGATTCATGAAATTTTTTCCAAGAGTGTTGGGGTTTGTCCCGCTCGAAGCTATGATACCATCTATTAGCTTCGTTCTGAAAGTACATTGCAGCAATTCTCACTCTATCCCAAAGTGGTGTGTTGTAAATTTTGAAAAAATTTCCGCCGAGTACGACCACTCGTTTGGCCCATTACCATCAAAATAAGAAAACTTGTGTCTCTCCTTAAAAGGTTGAGTATAGGTGTCATGGGATTATAGTGCTGGATGTGTTGGGTTTTGAGGTACTTGAATTCTCTGGAATGTGTTCGAGTGGTGATATTTTTCTGTTCCTGACAAGGGTTGGTTTGTATGGCTTAATAGAGTTTGCTGCCAATAGGATTCGCATTGGTCATTTATGCTAAATGCAGTATTGGTCTGGATGACGAAGGTGCAGATGGTATTTGTTGCTGTTTTGTTTGGAGCCATTGCTAGTCAGTATTGTTTTGGGTAGGTGGTACTTGGCGTGAAATTATGGGTATATTGGTGGACTGTAGCGTAGAAATAGTGGGGTGATTTGTTTGAATGTCTAAGGAAGTCCTCTTTTGAAGCATGTTCTGCTCAATGGGATTCACTTGGGTTATTGGTTTCCCATGTGGTACTTGTTCCTTACTGGTTTGGTTAGCAAGAACAGCCAAAGTGAGCTTCTCTATGTTGGATGACATGCGTCTTATTCTTCCGACACAAGGTTCTCTCTTAGTGTTATTGCTGTTTGATTGGATGGTGCACTGGAATGTGCTTGCAAGGCATCTCCAATGGTGATGGTAGGCTCAGGAGTCTTAGGTGAGTCGGGAGTGTTGGAACGGCGCTTCCCCATGGACCTTGCTCTGGTATCAAGTTGATACACCTTCTCAACAAATAGTAGGATGTAACAAAATAACTAGTAAACTGTACTTCAAAGATTGCTAATGCATAAATCTTCTCTGCCTCCATTGAGGCTTACAATGCTTATTTATAGCTAAACAAAGAGTTTTTCTACAAAAGAATTTCTACGCCTAATAAAGTTCCACTTGCAAGGAACTTCTAAACATAAAGGACTCTTAGCTTTAACTGTGCTATCCACAGTTAGACTCCTTCAGACTCTAATTCAACAAGACTTCTAAACATCTAATACTAGTTGCTAAGTGAGTCTTAGTAACACTAATGCACCTGAGTCTGTAATCAATGTCTGATGCTTCTCCAGCTGTTAGGACTGGCAACCGAGACAAGTCCTACAACTGAAATTTCGTTGTCTCTTTCTAAAGAAACTCCCTTCTTTGTTATGTCCCACAATTTCTTGGCCCAGTGCATCAATATGTTGCGTAACTACCAACTAATTTATTTTTGGTCGATCTTATGTAGTCCGTAATAATCGTTTTTGTTGTAATGATAGTTTAGATTGGCAAAGACGCTTTTCTCTTTTCTTAAGTACTGTATGTAGTTTCTACTTCATGAACTTGAGAGGGATTTAGCTTTGCTAGAATAGCTATAACATACATCTTCTTTTAGTACTATTAGTGCTTTTGAAAAAAGAAATTTTTTGATAGAGCTTTACTTTTTTTATCTTAAACAAATAATAAAAATAACTAAAAATAAAATTTTATGATGTAAAACTTTTTATATTTTTAAAATATTTTAAGAAAAATTTATAAAATATTTATTAAAATATATAAAATTAAAAATTAAAAGAAAAAATAGATAAAAAGAAATTTCAAACATCAGCGTACATCAGGTTGGACATATAGAAGCTCACTATCAGACGTACTGTATATGGTGGTTGTTTCACTTGTATAATGCCGGTTTCCGTCGACCTTCTGTCTCCGGCAAGGTTTCACGTATGCAATATGAACGTACTACGTTTTGTCATTAATATTTGATAAATCAATCAATCAAAAACCCATGTACTCTAACTACATCCAATCATTATCATTAGCAGTCAAGATTCCCGCGTATCGTAACTTTCCTGGACAGAGGACAGGTCACTTAATAAAAGAACAGACCTTTCTCATTGTTTGATGTATTTTGGAAACTTTATATTCGTCACACGTAAGTGTAGTACAAATTTTTGGTTTTATATTCAAAGAAGCAGAAATCCCAATAGAAAGACCTTCAATATTAAAAAAAATGAAGTCTTCAACTGCCCAAGTTTTCTGAACTAGTATATATATGTTTAACGCCACTCGCTAACTTCACTTTGTTGTGACCAGCAGTTCCTTCTATACACTAACTAGATAGTATAGCTGGCTACTCGATTAGAGGGAAGATAGAAATAACAATGGAAAACAGTGTTCAAGATTTTGATTTAGCGCTTGAGAATTTGGCGCGAGGTCAGGAGCTCATAGAGCAGTTGCGAGTGGTGCTGATGCCGATGCTTAACCAGCCGGATATTGCCAGCAGTATCTTTGATAAGGCAATTCAGTCGCTCACAGCTGCAATTACTTCGCTTCCGTCTTCGTCTCTGAGAGCCGATCATCAAGAACGAGTGCTATTGGTGTCGCCAGAAAAGAAACGGAGAAGATCGGAGTCTGATGATAAAGACAACAGTAGTGCTGGACATTCTACTCGCTATGTTAGAAGGTACGTAAATGAGAGTTTGAATCTTTAATTTTCAAAGATTGATCAATGATGATCTCAAGGTTTTAAGTTTCACCCAAATGCAGAAGGCTACCTGCTGATTCATGGAGTACGGTGACATCTACGCCACATCTTGATGGGTATCAGTGGAGGAAGTACGGACAGAAATGGATAAAAGGCTCCAACTTTCAAAGGTAACTTTCCAATTTCCTTGACAAGATTAATTACTTTGTATCTGCTCATTGATCATTTGCTACAGATGTTACTACAGATAAATTTCATCGCGAAATTATAATTTTCATTTTCAGGAGTTACTACAGATGCACAAGTAAAGAAGATCAAGGTTGCAAAGCAATGAAAACAGTGCAGCAAATTGACGATGATCATGAAAAACCTGCAAACTTTATTGTAACCTATAGCATGAAACACACCTGCAACGCTATGGATATGAGCAGCAGCTCTCCTGTTGTTATAGATTCATCTCCAAGGGAATCTTCAGTGACTTCGACGATCCACGTTAACGATCAGAACCAAATAGCCGAATTTCCTAGCTATTCTTCACCATTTTCTGCCCATGATCAGCAAGACATTATCGACGTTACGATTCTTTCAGAAGAAGCAGCGCACGATCCTTTCCTCAACGACGATACGCTCTGGATGAGACTAGCTTTGGCAGAAGAAAACATTTCTGATACAGACATTGATGGGACGAGCTATACATATGAACTGGATGCATTTGATCTTTTTTCATATTGAAGTACTTCACGTACGTGATTCGGTGTCTTCACGAACGCGATATATATGCAGATATATGATATCATAAATACATGTGACTTGCGTACCTCGAGCAGCTCTCGCTTGAAATTGTATGTAGTACGTAGCAGAAGTACGATGAGTGAGAACTAGCTCGAGTTGAACTAGAAGTTTAGTATTAACTTGATAGTTATTTCAATATATGAATAATTATTTGGTACTTACTATATTAAAGAGGTGATTTTTTTATGAGAGAAATTACTTTACTTTTTATAAATTAGTAGCTATTTGGATTTTCAACGGATGCAATTTAAAAAAGTATCTCTAATATAATTATAGCGAGTTATTATTATTATTTTGGAAAAACTCCTTACGTTAAAAGAACTCGTAAAAGAAAAATATAGCTATAGATAAACGTTAGTAATTTTTTTCTTATGCTATTCTGTTTTATACGTGGAAACATATATTTTGTGATTTTAGTTTACACAAAATATCTACGACTTTATGGAAAGCAAGAAGCTGTTGTCAAGACGTTGAGTACGTATGTTAGCTACATGCTTGAGAGAGTATACATATAAGTACAAAGCAATTGTGAGATCTACAGTCATGAAGTTTCAAAATCAAACTTTGACTTGAAACTCCAAAGTGCTACTTAAGGAGGCAGTCAAAATTAAAATCTCATTCTTTTTGTTCATTAACTATATGTTTAGCTGTGCTTTTTAAAAATATATATAATTTTTCAACTTCATATTTTATAATAAATTTTTATAATATTTAATAAAATTTTATTTGTACTTATTTTAATTAATTTTTTTAAATAAAAATATATTTTTATAAATAATTCTAAACACTTCCTAAAAATTATGACTGCGTTTCCCTGTTCATTAACGAGGACCAGTGATGACTAACCCAATAAAATAAACTGTCAGCAATAATAATATCCTTCCTCTGAAGTCGAGCATCCCGCGTTGATGAGGAAGCACGTAAAGGATATTGAAAAAACAGCGCTTCGTAGGTAAATAATTTCCTCTAATTAAACAAGCCCGTGGCGTTCAAACTCCAATATTATGTGAAATGAACTAACCGAAATTTAGGTGCTTAAACAATATAATAATAATGATCGTAACCAATATATTGTTATTTTAAAGAATAAACACTTCGTATTTGGCTGATGATATAAAAAACAAAGGTCTTGACTTGAGTTACAATTTTTTCGGCAGACCATGCATCAAACACTTTCGTTGAACAGACAATTTGTGTCCGTCTTTAGGCGTTGCAAATAATATTGACTAGAGAATATTAGACTTTAGATTCTTCTAAAACTGAACCTTTGCCAACGACTACGAGATTTATAACATAACTTGGACAAAGAACGAGGTTGTTGTCAATTCTAAAGCGTCATTACTTACTTCTTGGTATTCAAAGTTGGCCGCTTAGAGTTATTTATTCTCCTCGTGATTTCTATTAAAATTTGAAGTAAGACCAGATAATCCCATACTGAGTAATTGCAGGAAACTAACGAATTCTGTTAATTAATAAGTGCCTGAAAGACTACGCGTTAAGCAGTAATTGGAACAGTAGCATTTAACAATCATGCGATAATATATGCTTTGGCTTTCCAAGATAAGGTATCTTGTTCCATGTTTTGTTTAGCTAAAAATGCAAACAACTGCCGTTTATCGTAAACATTATTTTTAGTTTTATTTCACTTTGAGTAAAAGTGTTTTAACTAAATCTATGAAAATACTTTTAAAATATATACTTTTTATGTTTTTATTTCATATCATTTAAAGCACCTACTTTATTGTACCACATAATTAGAGGGAGCCTAAGTTTTCTGCCGGATTTGAAATATATTAATTAACAAGTTCTTATCAAATAATTCATTTCGAATACAGATGCTCTATCTCATATCTGTATCTATCAATTAAAATCTGGACTCAATTTAATATCTTCCCCCAAATTGTTCAATGGTTTTCTTTATTATTTTATGTCAAACCAATAATATATTAGGCTATTAGCAGTCAATATAGCAGGCATTGGAACTTTAGAAGTAGACCTCAGTCTTATACAAGAGAGGAACGAGAAGACAAATTATTTATTAAATAAAAATATTTCATATCTCACATATATTATTAAACGTCTCATCAATCAATTTTATGATCTGCTCATATGAAACTATATTATTTGTTGATAAACGAGACGTGTGGATGGGATACAGGGTGGAATTCATAATATTACCCTTTTTTAAAAATTAATCCCAAACATTATACGGTGAATGAGGAGATGTTTGAAATTGATTATTGGAAAAGAATTTTTTGAAAATACAAAAATATTTTAGAAATTTTTAAAAAATAAGTTTTATTTTTTTAATTTAAAAAAATAATAAAAATAATTAATAAAAGGATTTTATGATCTAAAATTTTTTGTATTATTAATTTTTAAAAAAATTTTACAAAATATTTTAAAATTTATTAAAAAACGTAAATAAAAAGTTTGTTAAAAAAAACTTTTTCAAACATGACTCGAGTTATTTTGAGATCATTTAAAATAAACTTTTTTATTTGGTTGAATTTCTAACTATGAGTTGTTCTTTTTCTTGCTTAAAACTATAATACAAATTATATATAAAAAAATTTTAGATATAAATTTATTTATATTTTTATCAAATTTAAAATTTTTTTTAACTAGCATACAACGTTTTTGAACAAACAAATTTTGAATGGCGATAAAATAAGCATATAAAAATACAGTCAAACATGCCCTAAAATTTAAATAAACCAAGCCGGAGTTGCTCAATAAAAATTTATTGAAAGAAACTAACAGAAATTTATAAGCCTGAAAGCATGAATGGGCCAAAGGTGCTGGACGCAAGCCACATAAGCGTAACTAGTTTCTATGACGACTAAACTGGGCCTGGGCTAGAATTAAATGGCTCCGTGTTAGTTGCTATTCTATTCGGCGTAACATCCGTTCTTATTTCTTATTTTTTGGATAGAAATTAAAAGAACACTGATATCAGAGCTTGCCAACTTGGGAGAAATGTACTTTAATGAATTTTGGTTTTAAAAGTTGTTTGAGCTTTAGTAACTCACTGATTATTGCTTTTTCGAAGTTGAACAAATTCGTATCTTATAATAATAATATTAATAATAATATTGATAATAAAGCAAGGAGTTGTATTCATGATATAATTCATTAATCTGATATTGATTATTGAATACTTTCTTTAGAAAGAACCATTATTGGCTAGCTAATTCGATCAGTTCGTGACCCAACACATTCTTACTGTATCTCGTTGTGTTAGTGGACAACTTATATCAAACCCAAATGAAAGTCAAATTTCAATATACAAATTAATTAATGAAATTGATTTGTCAATGTACATGCACCAAGGTTTTGATATTGCTGCGCTGACTTAATTACTTTAATTAATGCTCATATTTTTCTATATTTTGCTAAGCTAGAACTTGTAATCATTTCATTCCTTAAGTACCAGCTGTGTCAACTGTCAAGTGGATTCTGTGTACCTTTGAGGTTGTTTTATAAAAATCAATTGTTTAAACTTTACATTATTAGATGCAAACTTGTTTAATCGAATTCGTAATGTCTATACTAATACTTGTTGATGGGCTTCCAACAAATACAGCCCATGTATTGATACTACACTAGTTGACTAAACCAAGAAAGTCCTTTTAAATATTTCATGAATATTTGTTCTTGAACTTGTATAGGCTCTAGTTCTTTTTTTTAAAAAAATTCCCATTATTGGAGAAGTAATATTTGATTGTGTTTATTCCATGGCATTGGCAGCATGAAACCAACTTGATATATTTAGTTTATTTTTGTTGGATCAAATTTCTAACTATTATAACCAAATTGATTTCTTGTTGGAATGTTGTTGAGAACACTTAGCAACTGCACAATTTGTCAAAAAATAAAGAGGCAACTATATACATTAATTTATATCTACCTAAAAACGCGTTTGGTTATATCATACAATCATAGGCATGTAGTAATTGATAACAAAATGTTTAACTTTGATTTTAACTGACATCAGTAGCTAGTACTTCTAGAACTTATGGTTCAGGAGCAAGCTCCAGTATTTGTGTCTGCCGTACTTTTTGTATGTACGGTATATTATATGTATCTTTATTTTTTATTTTTTTAGATGATTAGTGAATATTTGGAGGAATTTTTTTTACTTTTTATTTTATATTTTTAATAAAATTTTTAAAATACGAAAAATTTCTACGTCGTAAAATTTTATTATTAATTATTATTTTTTTTAGTTAAAAATAAAATTCATTTTAAAATTTTTAAAATATATTTTATTAAAATTTTTTTCAATAAATATTTATAAATATTCACAAATCCTCGGCCAAACAAGCTCTGGACTTCTGGACGCCTCCCGGAATAATAAATTTTCTACAAAAGAAAACAAAACGGTTTCAAAGAGAAACTGCTGCGGCTGCTGCAGAATTTGAACGATCTCGCAAGGGTCCATCCCTAAAATTTGACAGAATTGGCCAAAAAGCATTCTATATATAATGAACAATTATCTAAATCTAATCACCAACTGTTGTTTTTTTCACCCAAAGTTAGGAAATAGAACCTTAAATAAAGAATTCTTTTAATTTATAAAATCTTTTTTGAAAACAAACTTGGGACTTTGTGACAGATCTTTCTTCACTGCACCTCTGTTCCCTTTATTTCTTGCGTTCACACACATTCACTCAATTCTTTATTAGTTTATTTCAAAGCCAGAAACTTCCATACATGTTTCTTGCATCAGCATCATAGCGTCATTACCTTCCAATTAATTACTTGTTTATTGCTTCTGAATTTCTTCAACAGATCAGATCTACAGTTCCTACCACCAATTCTAGCGTCCCTCAATTTTATTTAGCATTTGTAGTATTTTCAAAATTAAGCAAAGTTATTGTTTCTGTTTATAATAATCCTATAAAATATTAAATTGTTAGTACTACTTGTACGAATTCCAAGTTGATGTTAGCATTAGCTGTACGCGTTTAATATGAATAAATGAAGAAATTAATAAGACGTGATGTATGCAAATTGAAATACATATGAGGTTGATTAATAAAATAATCCATTTGTTAAAATTTAAATAAAAAAGGTTTAACTTCCGAGTTTCTATAAGTTGTGATTACAATATTAATATATATTTTTTAAATTTAATACAGATCGAGGATGAGTTAATTTGAAAACTATTCGATTGACCCAAATTAATATAGTCAGCTAATTTGCAAAGCAAAAAAAGTTTGATTTCAAATCAACGATTTTAAGATCAATACATAATACGTACGGTTATAGTTATATTTTTTAAAACTTAAAGATTACAATTTGGTGAATCATAACTCAATTTGTTTCAAAAACTATCTGAAAATAGTAATAGTTTATAATAACAAGTGGATAGACATCGAATTGTTATGAATGAATAAATAAACTTTTTGATCACCACAATCCATGTGATTATATTCTTAATGAAATTGTTAAGTTTGACTTTGCACGCGGAAGCATATCTAATTTCAAATACCAAATTGGATATAAATTTAAATTCTCAACAACTTCGAAAATTGAATAATAGAAAAATTATAGTATCGAACCCGTTACTTGAGACAACCCAAAGGACAGAATAACCAGTACGAACACTCGCAATAATTCAGCAGGACATAAAAAATTCTTCTGTACCTTAAATACCGAGTTCACCCGCTTATAATTCAGTAAAAGTTTGAACTTTTTCTAAAAAATAGTTTTTTAATTTTTATTTTATATTTTGTAATATATTTTTTATAATTATTTTAAAAAATTTATTAAAAAGTTTAAAAATAAAAATAATTTGTATAGTAAATTTTTATTATTTATTTTTATAATTTTTTTTAAAATAAAAAAATTTATGTCTAAAAAAATAAAAATATATTCTATTTTAAAAAAAATTTATTTTAAAAATATTTTCAAACCGCTTCCTCATCCAACTTTAAAAGAATAAGTCACACTTTATTTCACCTATAAAATTTTTAACTAAAACATAGAAATTTTTAAAATTCTATATTTTTAAAATATATTAATTTTTGAATCACTTTCTAATAATTAAACAAGTTTTGGATGAGAAATTGTTTATTCTTTAGAGTGACAATGTATTGTCAAAAACTGAATAAGTGAATGCTTAATACTAAAAATAAAAATATTTTTAGAGAGAAATTCAGAAAATTTATTTATTACTTATGGTGCTTCTTTTTTGCTTACTCTAAATATTAGTAATTTACGTTTGAGGAACAAATTTGATATTTAATTCAAACTTATGTGGCCGCTATTAGTAAATTTGTAATTTTATAAATCTAAGGTTATTAAAGATATTTAACAAAAAAGTATTTCTTAAATAAATTTATAATTTGTTGAAATGTAAAAGCAAAAGTAATAAATACAGTACTATATTTTTGATAAATTTGAAGTACAATCTCTACTTTGCATAGAAAAATTTCCTTAAATTTACTAAATTTGAATCCGAACTGAGCTCAACTGTCGACCCAGCCAACACGCTACGAGGATGTTTCAGTCAAAATATTCGCATTCGCGATAAGAATCCAACTAACATACGCAATAAACTATGGGTTAAATCCGTAATTTTCAAAATAATGTTTGGGAGCGAAGTAATCAAGTTGCGTGAAAGCGAGATCGCCACGACAGGGAGCATTGACGTAATAAAGTTACGCCATCTGGATGACGTCATCCGATTTGTCTCCACTATGTAACTCCGACGTTGCTTCCCTTCCTAATTATTTTTATCATCCCCTTAATTTCCTCGCTCTTTCCCTTCATATAAACCCCTCCTTCCTCAACTTCCCTCACTTCCATAATAACTACTCTTAGCTAATTCACAAACAACAGTTAATAAAGATATATAAAACAGAATTTAGTTAACTGACAAAATCGATCGAAGAGATCGAGAGAGAGAGTGGGTGCGAGATGGGGAGTTGCAATGGAGAAGAAACTGTACATGGAGAAGTAAGACTACTTCGTGGAGCTGCTGCTATCGTTGACGGACTGAATAACGGCCGAGACTGCGCTGTCCAGCTGAAGATTCTGATAGAGAATTCGGTTGGAATCGATCCGGTAGCCCGGGAGTTGGTTGAGGAAGTGATGAGCTCATTCACTGCTGCTATTTCAGATCTAAGCTCTGGGGATGTAGCAGAGACGAAGCAAGAGTACTGTAATTTGACTGCTGCTGCTGTCGGGTCTCCGGCGGGTTCTGATAATTTGGGTGGTGAGTATAATAGTGATTCTTTGATGAGAAAGCGGAAGGTATTATCTGCTTCGACGGTGGTGAAAGACCGGAGAGGCGGTAGCCGCCGGAGAAGGTGAGACACTATTTTTTGAAAATTTAGTACTTTTGTAGGGGTAATTTAGTCCAAGCGTAAGGAACGAGACTTATTTTTTGCGACATTTCGCTCAGCTAGCTTAGTTTGATTTGCAGATCGAATGCATACGAATGCAAAAAAGTCTTCGCTAAGACGACCGATGACGGATTTACTTGGCGCAAGTATGGCCAGAAGGAGATCTTCAGTTCTAAACATCCAAGGTATTCACATCTTTCTTCTAAACTTCAATTTTCTGAGTTGTTTATGGTTTCTTTAATTTCCTACTAAACTTATTACTGTGTGAAGTATGTATGAATGAACTGAATTGCTTCACACTGAATATCAGAATAGAATATTAACTCAAAAAGCTACTTTGGAGAAAGTTGTTTTTAGTGCTTTTATTTCCTCCGAAAATTAAGAAGAAAAAGTAGCTTTTGGAACTTTTTCCACTGTCACATAAATTGCTAGCACCACGTATTAATTTTTATGGTTAACGATAAGGTCTCTCCCACATGTTTATTTAATTATAATGCCTTATCCTCCAAAAAACATCAACTTTACATAAAATCGAGCATTACTCAATGAAATGTTCGATATCGGAGAATTTAAGGCCTAATTTGATGTGATTTTTATTGCAGGAGTTACTTCCGGTGTACTCACAAGTACGATCGCGGGTGTCAGGCTACTAAACAGGTTCAGAAATCCGAAGACGACTCAAGCTTGTTTGTCATCACCTACATGGGAGAACATACTTGCAAAAACAACACAAACAACAAGCTCAATTCTCCCTTCTCTAACCCTAGAGGACCTTGTGTCATTAGCTTCGGCTCTGCTGAAGGCATGCCAGATAGCACCATTATCAACTCATCGTCACCGTTCTCTGACGCCGAAAAGCAAGAAACTATAGATTATCAAGAGGCAGTGAGCAGCAGTGCTCGCAGTACGACGGTGTCCTCGGAGTTGTTCATTCCGGTGATCGACCAATTTGTGGGATTGCCTGAAGAGGTTAGCTCGTTGCCGGCTTCTATGGACAGTCTAGACATGGGGTTTATGGATGACCTAAATTTTGATGATTATTTGCTCCACTACCATGATGGACTACAGTAATCAATATTTTGTTAGTTACAGTTACTAGACTTTAAATTTTTAGCTTTCTTTCTTTTTTTTCCCCCTTTCGTTCCATGTATTTTCCTTACATTAATTTAATTTGCTTGTTTAATTTTCCTTACTGTGTAAGGTTGAAAGAGAATGGATTATATTAATTTCTCCTTACCATCAACTGTTTGTCATGAATAGTGAGAAGTGGGTGATGTTTAACTTTGGAATTTTGATTAAAGGCTTCACTTGGAGAATTGAGTAAAGATCTTATTTAACCCAAACAAAAAATGTCAATTTTGGTGGGTGTTTTATGAGATAATCTTCCTGCCTTTCCATTTTGCTTTTCTAACCCAATTTTCAAAATAAATTTCTCTAACATATTTTTAACCAAATATTCTCAACTCAATTAAAAAATTAGATTAAGATTTCAGATTTTATAATATACAGTTTTAATCTAATTTGTGAATTTTTAAAAGGAAATATCAAATATGTTGAAGTTTAGCTGTTAGAATAATGATTCTCATCTAAAAGACCAAACTCCAAATCCTGATAATAACAAATTATTTCAAAATTTTTAATAATTTATTTTGAGTGATAATTCTTTACAGCCCTATTTGATCCTGTGATGATGTACAACCTAGTGCGACTTAGCGACCCGTGTGGGATCATATTTATGAATCCTTACTGATGTGTATACTAAACTGTTAATGTATATTAAAAGCTAGAAAGATAAAATGGCAGAGTACGATGATTATTTAATTAAGAATGTTAAAAAAAGTTTAATCTCATGTTACTTATCAATGATCCTGAAATAATATTTATAAATATTTGGACTTATTCTTTTTATCGCCAGTTGGTTTTGAGAACGGTTTAAGATGTGAGTTAAATTTAACTTTATTATGAATATTTATTTAGAACATTCATGGTCTGTTTTATTATTGGAAAAAATAGTCTGCTTTATCTCAAAATAAATAATTCGTTTCATTCAATAACAATTATCCGTTATATTTTAGAAAAAATAGCTTATTTTATTTTAGAACAAGTTTTCTCATTTCATCCTTCATCTAAATTTATTACAGGATAAATAGTCTGCATCACTTCAATTCACAAAAATAGAAAAAAAAAACGTTCTGCTGGATAGAAAATCTTTAAAAAAATTTAGTCCCATATTACTTATCATTGGTTAAAAAATAATATTTATAAAGATTTGGGTTCGATCTTTTCATTGCCGATTGATCTTGAGAAAAATTCTAAATTTGTCACAAAAAAATATATTTTTAGTTATACTTTTGTCATCTAGAGATTTATTTTTCAACAAAATCATTGATAGATAATTATCTGCTGTCATGACCAACAAATTAAATTCTTCTTTTCCTTGCAAAAATACTCGTGTGACAGAAAACATGGTTTTGGGATTGCTTAGGGATGAATTCTTTTCCTTATGGAGTTTCTTTTTGTTATGTTTTTCATTTTGTGGTGCAAAATTGAGTGACAAGGATGTAAAATTTATTGCAAATTCTTTTTAAAGTATGAAAAATGTATTTTTGTCAAAACTCTAAAGCATAATGTTGTAGTGATGCCATATTCAAAGTTGGAGGCTAGCTATATCTATGACTTTATCAAATGTTGTAACAATGCTATTCTAAAAAAGTTACATGAAATTCATCAATCAATTAATCATGAGCATTTAGTGGGACGACTAATTCATCAAGTTACTTTTCATCAAGTAATAACACAATTCTAAAAAAGTTTCACAAAATTGATGTTATCAAAATAAATGAAAATTCCAACGGCTTTAAACCTGAGTAGTACAATTATAGAAAATTTGAATTGGGGAGCTCGAAATGTAAAAAAACTAACCAAATTATTAGTGTGTCTGGACTTGATTTAATTTTAATTTAGCGCTACTAGCTTTGCGTTGGTAATTGATGTACATATAACCGATTTGTTAGTCGTTAATTGAGCAAAATTTGTCGGCTATTTAAGTAATCAGTTGGCAATCTATAAAAATTTGTTGACTACATTTTGTAAATCGGTATGTACCTTACATATTTATCAATCATATTTCGTTAGTCAGTAATTTTCAGTCAGTGAAGACCATATTTCTAATAGTGGTTATTAAGGTATCTAATAATTCAAGCACTTTCTATAATTGCTAATACAATGTGTTGACAAATTGCATATGCATAGTTATCTACTTAACATAATTAAAGTTAGCTAGCTTGGGAATCTCAAAGATTAGTTTGTTTCCTAGCAAACTATCTCATAGTTATCTACCTAGCAAATATGATCTATGAGAATAAAAATACGGGTGTCCTCTTGAAATAGGTATATATCTATGGTTGTAACTCTTGAACAAAGCTAACCAACATGAGTGATGCAAAGCTTTGTGAAATAGTTTAGTGCAGAACTTTTTAGATAATTAATTAAGTCATCAAATGATAATCTACTGCATCAACCATTTATGATAGATAACTTTCTATGTATTAATGCATTGTGTAATTATAGCTGTTAATTGTTAGCTCTTTGGTTTCTTAACCTAATTTTTGTTGCCGCAAATTAGAGCAACTTAAAATCTTCCTGATGTCATCATTAAGATATTACCCAATTCAATAATTTAATACGTACATATATAGAAGCTAAAAGCCTAAAACCAAAAGTAAACAAACTGCCAAACCAGTAGACATGAAAGCTACGACCGGCAGAATTTCTTTAATTTATATATACAAACAATGAAGATAAGCTTTGAATTGCAACTGCATTGAATTGTAGTTTTATGGTAAACTATTCCGTCTGACATTAAGGACATGAGCAACTGACAATTAAGTTGCTATACATGACAGTTACCATTTTAACAATCAAGAAATTAAACTAGTAAAAATAACATTATCAACATAGGCAAACAATTTTGTGTACTAATTATCGGTGCCTTCCATCGTCCCTGTCACAGTTTATGCAGATTATGTATTAGATTACAGATTATTATTGAATCTTTTAAGAAAAAATGAGGGAAATGATTGAGAAATCGACGGTCGCTCATTTTTGTTGTACGCAATCTTTACTTCATGCACTCAGCAGGTAAAAAATCATGCAAATATGAGAATTCCTGATGCCCTTTAACGGCACTTGGAAGGCTTTTCATCAGAGTAACATATAACTCGCTAGGCAATGACGACGATGAATCACCAGAATAGATCAAGACCTCAACTTTATCCTTCAGTCCAATCCAACTGCAACCTGGAGTCTTCTTCAATCCATTCTCTTTCAGTTGCAGCTTTTGTATAGGCTGCTTTTATAAAATTAAGAGTGAGTAAATTTATCTCACATTAAATAAAAATAAAATAAAAATAAGATTAATATATTAGAAGTTCTATAATCTATTAACTTAAGTTTTTGGATTAGATTGAGAATTTTAGTGTATGAACCGGACCTTTCGGGTGTCTTATTTTGATTAATTTTTTCAATATTATATATCTCCCCAACCACTTAGTGGTATTAGAGCCGATGGTTTGGTTGGAAGCGCGATACACGTAGCATCTCTCGCTAACAATAGGTGAGTAGGTTAAAAATAGTGGGTGAATAGATTAAAAGCAGTGTGATTCATATAGGACTTTTGCAAGATATAAGCAAGAATTCGGAACAATCTGAACTTTGATGGCTGACTCTTGGTTATGTAGACGGTGCGCAGACGAGATAATCGGCGCATGTATAGCTGCTGGTAGTGCGATGAACGGATTAAAAGTAGTGTGACTCATATAGACTTCTGCAAGATATGAGTAAGAATTCAAATTAAGCTGAGCTCTAATAGCTAGCTCTTAGTATGCAGTAATGATGCTCGAAGCAAAATGGCTGAAATTCTGAGGATCAACATATTTGATGCGCGATAGGATATTCGAATGAAAAAAATATAGGTGACTCACTCTTAACAGAGAGATTGTTAGATTAAGAATGAGTAAATTAGTTTCTCATTAAATAAAAATAAGATAAAAATAGAATTAATATATTAGAAAGTTTCATAATTTATTGGCTTAATTTTTGGGTTGAATTAGACTTTCTAATATATGAACCGGATTCTTCGGATGTCTTATTTTGATTAACTCTTGCGATGTTGTATATCTCTCCGACAGCTTTCTCTAGCTAGCATTCCCATCTCACCGTAAAAATTTAGTAGCTGAGCGTAACTTCTGCTTGATTGAGGCTTTAGCTGTGGAATATGATCGGCAATGAACTCCTCAAGTATCCTTGTGCTTGTAATTCCGCAAGCACTCAGTGTACTCAACCAAACACACTTCCGCAGTTTGATTGGCGTACTTAGTATGTAACTATAAGCTTCTTCCAACAGACTTGATCGACCAAACAAGTGTACCACGTCTTTGTAGTGTTCCATTCTGGGCTCAATGCAATAGTCTCTAATCATAGATTAAAGGAGCCTCAATGCTTCTTCAACTAAACCTCAATGGCTGCAGGATCGAATCAAAAGTCAGGAAGGTTGAATCACCTAGTATTACCTCTTCAAAGAGCATGATTGCTCTATGCAATACCCATAAGATCCAAAGCCTGAAATCATTGTGTTCCAGGCAACTACAGTTCCAGGTGGCATCTCTTTGAAGATAGCGTCAGCATAATTTAAGCAGCCCCACTTCATCTATAATTAAGAAGTGCATGTTGGACTTGAATGACACTGTTGATTGACCTTATCAACTCATATCCTTATGTAGAGATTCTGTAGAAATAAACTCAAGGGGGAATGAATTGAGTTTATTAAGATTTAAAACTGCAAATAAATTCTGTTCAGAAAACAGCTTGAGAAAACAGTCGGTTGCTTAGATCCAGCAACCTGACTGTAGATGTTAGTGAATTACATTTAACCAACTTAAACCAAATCAAAGAGATAGTAGATAAGTCAGAGAAGACTTGGAATATTTTATGTCAAATTAACCCAATTTTTAGCACACAACTGTGAACTACTTCATCCAATACATCCCCCACATACTGTCAAGTGTCAGACGTAATCTTGACATTCTTACCCCTTTATGCTTAAGAAAAGTTCCATGCATGGTTTTCTCCCAGAAACCACTCAGCGACAAACCTTCAATCATTGCATTCCGTGTGTGCGCATTCTTAGCACTTGACATATTAAATACCTTTATGCTTCCCTCACCTCGATAGACTTCATATACATGTTGATACACGCAGCTCTCAAAAATGCTTCAGTAGATTCCTAACAGCATAAGCATGACCCTGCCTTCCATGCACAATGTCCAAACACCCTCGAGCGTATGCACCAAGAAGAGTGCTGACCGCATGACTATCGGGTTGGAAACCAGCCAGTTGATCTCAAACAACAATGCACGACCATCCTCATGACAATTACAGGTTACAGCAAAAGTAGGCAGCAAGAATAGTGTTCCATAGAGTGGCCTCTCTCTCAGGCAATTTATCAAACGTTTTGCAGGCATCAAACAGAGAACCACACTTAGCCTACATATTGATAAGAGAACTAGATATGAAACAATCTCATTGAAGACCCATCGCAGGATTGAACAATGTATCTTATTTCCATGGCTCAGGTCAAGCCTTGTTGCGTAATCTCTGAGAAGTGTAGGGAATCTATACTTCCAAGATTTTTGTATTCCAAGAAGTTGCATGGTTCTTCTGTTCTGAGTGGAGCATTATATATACAACACTATCCTTGTTAAAATGGTTTTCGTTTTAGAATTCCATTTTCCATGTCGTAATACCATAACAAGCATCACTACTGTAATACTAAATACTAATCTTAGTAATACCAGTCTTTCATACACTAGTGTGTTTAAGTGGGCCAGATGGACGGCGTTCAGCCCAATTAAAACCATTCTATGCTAGCTTAGAGCAGTTAGAGCAAAAAAAAAAAAAAAAACAACGTACTAAAGAAATCAAAAGTTGATAAAACGTGGACATATATAGATAAATTTCATCCTTGTTACAATGGCACCAGTAGCTAAGGTGCTTTAGCAATTTTTGCATGAGCGGAAGAAGACAGCTGCGCGCGTTTGTGCGCTGCATAAAAACAGTCACATTGCATTAATTACATATGTTTACAGAGGTTGATCATTATCATGCATGCAGCAGCCCGACATTGCTGTATGGGTCACGTCTATGCTTGTGGAGTCCAGATAAAATTGTCCATGGGTAAGAAACTGCAGAACAGCGTAGTCCCTGTTTCAATCTTGAGTACCTCGAATACCGGATTCTGTCGGTCCCTAAACCTGTCGTGTCAGTGCGTCAGACCACCACTGCATCTCCACTGCCGCCGCTCCGTTCATTGACTCTGCCAATCTCACCTTGCAGCTCTAGTGTTTCCAGTCAATCTAGTGGCAGAAGAACGACGCCAGGAAAAGTGAGAAATACTGCACTGAAGTTTTAGATGCATGGTAGCATAAGCGCACTGGCCTATAGGACTTCCCTTCACAGAGACATGCACTAAGAAAAAAGCTGTACGCCAACATGGTGCTAAATGTTACTCAACCAAACTAGTGTTATGCATAAAGTGTGTATGTCAAGTAGTTTAGCACTAGGATCGGAATAAGAATTCCTGTTTCATTATTAAAGAAAACGACCATTGACTTTTCCATTTCTTGTGAACATGAACACTTCTTTAATAGAATGCTACTATATAGCTAGCTAGTATGCAGGCTGATTAGCTTCCGCTTCTCCATAAACAATCTTCTCCATAGTTCAGGAATTATTGCATCTTATTCTCCATGAAGGAAGATGTACGCAATAGTATCAAGCTTACTGAAATTATCATACAAAACAAATCAACATTATTCGTTCATACATTAGCATTGAACTATAATAATTGAGTATTGATATCGCTAGAAAGTACTCAGTTTGCAACAGGAATCTCAATCAAATGTTTGATAAACCATAAATAAGAAAAATAAATGAACTGGAAATAGCAGAAGTGAATGCTTTGGACCAATACTGAGACACCGGAATACACTGACATTGATCAAGAAGAGTAGTAGCTAAATCCAGTTTAACTTCTTGAAAACAAGAATCTGAACTAACATTTGTATGCAACAGATAGTCACGAAGAGCATACAATTGTGTATAGACAAATTGTGCATCTCCTATTCTTATAAGCCATTATATTTCCAAGTGATGAGCCTTTTTAAGTTCATAAAACAGGGTTTCTCTCAGAATATAACACTCTTTCGTGTGCGTCATATTCGTCAAAAATATGACCAAGTTCAGCACTTTTGTGCGTGTACTAGTAGTTATTCTGAATGAAGTTCTGATTGTTCGTCTGTCTTCAATCTTCCAGCTTCAAGTAGTACACCTCTGAGTTTTGGTCCTTTTGGATCTTGACATGCTTCGACCTTTGTTACACTTCTTCAACCTGCAGTATGTGTGACATCAGCATGAAGAAAAAGATAGCTGGTGAATATTTATGTGCAATTGGAAAATCATAGACATCTCATAGATCACGTAGGAAGCATTTGCACTAAAATTCAAATATAAAGCCCTATTCAACAAACACTGGTGATAAACTTAAGTGTAAATTAGGCAGAGAACCGAGTTTCTCAGCACAAAAGCAGGGACTTCAGCAGTAGCCTAGCAGTTTTGCAATTACCAACCTTAACATTTGATTTGATTTCCATGCATGTAGTCAAGGTTAGACTGATTAGCAAGAGCGCATGCTACAAAAATTACTGCTAATCCTTATGCAGCAGCTCTATCAGATTAAAGGTGTACAGATGAAAAAGTTCTATCAAGATCAGAAATCATCTGGATCTGGCTAAGGAGGAGGATGAAAAATGGAGGACATGTTTCCTAGGCATTTAGCAAAGAGCTCTACTTTGTCGGAGTCTGCATGGTCTATTTCAGGTAGTACTTCAATTTCTCTCAAATGCGACTGGAAAGACTTGGATGGTTTTGAAACAGAGAAGGAAAGAAAAAACAGAATGAGCTTTTATTTTATCAAATGAACAGAAGTAACTTGATGCTTATATACAGTAGTATCCAAAGCTTTTACCAATGAAACATCTCTAGTTACTTTCTTCTAAATCAAGAGTGAAATAAATGACCTGAGGAAGGCTCATCAACTCTCGCACAGCTTTTGACGGGGTTAATTCATTGTCAATGATTCGTGCAACAGCTGTTAGAACTGGCATCTTGACATGATATTTTTCAGCCAATGCAATAACAGCACCAGCTGTTGATACACCTTCAGCTACCTAGACGAATGTTAGACAATCCTATATCATTAGTTTCAAGAAAAGAGGTTCAAAAGAAAAAGGAATCTCACAACTCTCAAGAACCTGATTCATTGAGCTCAATATATCATCAAGCTTCTCTCCAGACCCAAGGCGCAAGCCAACTGTTCTATTTCGTGAAAGATTCACAAAGCATGTAAGCATAATATCACCAGAGCCCGATAATCCCATTAAAGTTGTTGTTTTTGCTCCCATCTTCAACAAAGAAGGGAAAACTTATTACATAGAAGATATATCTGACCAAAAAGAAAAAAAACTAAACAGATAATGAGGCTAGAAAAATTTCCAGTTTGCGTATGATATGGTAAAGAAGGCATCCTAGAGTATCCAACAAAACAACAATTGATCAGATTTCATATGTAGGACATATAAGGATTTTGCATATAAAGAGCAACTGCGTACATTTGATGTGAGACGTTACCAGGATTATATGCGTGAAAGTGAAACAGACTATAGGGAGTTGTTTCATCAATCTGATACACCCTAATACATCACTAACTTTTATTGGTAATTCAAGACAACCAGCAACCGGCTCACTCACCTTTGTAGCCAACCAACGTATCTCTGAACAACCCTGTGCCACGAGAGCTGCCATACAATTATTACCAAGATTCATTCCTTCCACAATTCCTGCTGCTATAGCAAGGACATTTTTTAGTGCTCCTGCTATTTCTACTCCTGTTACATCACTGGAGCATCATCACATCGTCAAAATTACAAAGTATTCCCAAGAATGTTGGCATAAATACACTACTACAATGGATGGAATATTATTCTTCCAACAAATTCAAAGAAGTGAGGAGCAAGTTCTAACAACATTTCTATGGAAAACTCCAATTATACAAAAAAGTCTCACCTAGATGAGCTTATCCTTAGGGCTGGAGAAGATAACAGTTGTTGGGCAGCAGTAGCCAACTTTTTATCCTTTGATGCTACCACCATAGCTGCAGGTTATCAAAGTCAGTACCATAGTTAGGTAGCATAAAGAAATCTGAAAATTGTCTAACTATTGTAGAAAAGAGAGTTTCAGATGGAAGGAGAGAAGCTGCATTTTCATACTATATATAATCACAAATGTACTTCAAACAAGAGCATATAGCATTTTAGTTCCTGATTCGTAAATATCAAAGTCTGATAATTATAATTATTCACATACTATATGCATGCATTCTACACATAAAAGTACTGAGTTTGTAAGTAATTGTCACACCTGTAGGCAACTTGCTCATGATCTCCACTGCAAAGGATGGTCCAGACAGAACAACAAATGGCTGGCGTGAGTTCCCCAATGCTTGTGGAATTATTTGAGACATCATCCTCAATGTATGTAGCTCCAAGCCTTTGCTAAGTGATATAAATGGCAGCTTAGGGTCAACTTGCTGTGAGATCCCTTCAAGAAAGGATGAACTGAACTGCCATAAAAGAGACAAGTTTAGAGTACCCTTTGAGGGTTTAAAGAAGCAAGCAAACCAGGGGCCTTCATCAAATGAATAGTCAACAAACTGCTACATTGATGTTAGGATAGCTGTTATATCCTTTCAGGTTTACATTTTAATTTGTCTTCTAAATTCTTAAAACTATATAACACATGGATAAGATAGTTTGCAGCATTACCTGTACTGGTACAGCATGCAGGCAAAAATCAGCACCCAGCAAAGCATCTTTAGGATTAGTGGTGGCGACTACATTATCAGGCAACTTATGTTCTGGGAAATATTTGCTACAGTAAAAAATAGATCTCAGCATGAGGAACAAATGAAAGAACTACATTTCTGATAGAGAACAAATGAAAATACTATACTCGAAGTTACTCAAGCACCACAATTTTGTAAAATTTAAAAATTAGTGGCAGAAAGAAATAGTCTCACAATTATAAACAAAATAACATCAACCATTTGAAAATTCTTCCCTACAAACAAAAGTGGGTTCCCAGCGGCAATCATCCATTACCAATTAAAGTGTGTATCATTGATAGACTGGCATTGCTGATTGTCCCTAACAAGCATTGCAACCTCCATTCCAGCCTTCTTGCTGGCAACATGAGCTGCCATTGCCGTCCCGAATGATCCTCCACCAAGCACAACTACCTACATCACACAAGAAGAAACTAACAAATTTGAGTTCTAAATTTCAAGCACGGATTGAGATAACATGAAAAAGATCGCAGTTTTACCTTATTAGTCCGATCGAGTACGTCGGTATTCGACCGCGAACGCCAAGATCGAGACCACCGGACGAGTTTCTCCCAAGCCACTCTGACAGCCCTCTTCCTGTCAGGCGGTCTCTCAGCCGCCGCCGGATCAGAAGCATCGGCGGAGCCGGCGGCAGAGCAAGGGCAGTAAACAAGCGAATGCTTCTTCAGCGGAGGAGATCTTAGAAACGTGTAGTGAATGGAAATTTGCTTGTCTATTACAACAAAAGGAACATGAGCGGAGGCGGCCATGGAGTACGGAGTGCTGCGGCGGCGCTATGTTTGTGTGGATAAGTTTGTTTTGTTTATTATCCAGACAACGAGCGCGGGAAAGATTAAGCCCAAAGATTAAAAACTCTTATTCTTTCTTTTCATTTTTTATTATTTAGTTATATTAAATTTATCTAACCTATTTTTAACTTAATAATCAAAATATTTTTAAGGTTTGTTTTATACATACTTACACTCGCGCTTAGATTAAAACATAAAACTACTCAAAAATTTTCCACTCAAAACTCCACTCCTCAAATTAAATTCACTAGCTAGAATGCTAGATTAGAACAAATTTTTAAAAGACTTCACAAATGTTTATATAAATTAAATTTATATTATAAAATTTGAGAATTAAATTAGATCTTTTAATTGAATTGAAGATATTTTGATAAATATCAAGTAAGAAAAAATTATTTGAAAAAAAGAAGTAGAAAATAGAAACATTATTTAATAAAAAGGTTTACAATTAATTATTTAAAATGTATTTAAATAAAATGAGGGACTATGATAAATCAATAAGATTCATCTCTTTGTGATAAGTTGATTTCACTTTTCACTAATGTAATTTTTTTCTGAAAGTCGTCACAACTATTTATTTGATTTAAATCTAAAGTATTAATTACAGGCCTCTAAGATGGGTTTGAAGTTTGAACCGTAGAGGATACGGATCGGAAGAATGTGTTTATATTGAAATAATTTATTGTTTTAAGATTAGTATAAAAATTAAATTTAAATTATTTAATAAAAAATAAATTTTATATTAATTTTATATTGAAATTAATTTTTAAAATTAAAATTTTAAAAATATTAATAACATATTTTTTAATTAAATTTAGTGAAATGCTTTTATCAAAGCTGCTGCTTTGAAGAGCATCCTAACCGTTTTGTTATCACTTCTTACGTATAGAACAAAACAACTAGTGAAAACAAAATGTTAGGTGATATAAATCCAAATTTATATTGGAACCATTTTGGAAACCTTTTGTATGATAGAACTCATTCCAGTTGTGGGCGCAAAATCTTCTCATTTAGTTTTCATTAATTAAAAAAAAAACTTCAAATTACAGAATAATGGGGCATAATAAAAACCAGATAAAAGTAAGCGATTACAAACAAGGGATGCAGCCATTTAGGATGTGATATTTCTATTTCGGTATAAATTATTAAAAAATAAACTAGTATTATTAAAAATAAATTTAATTTTTTTATTTTGAATAAAAATAATTTAAAAAAGATTTTGTATTATTTTTATAATAAAAAATGAATATTTAATTTTAATAAAAAATAAGTTACGAAGATTAGTTAATATTTTATAAACCAGCGTCTGCATTTCTGATAGATGATATCTTAATCAGTTTTTAGAGAATATTTGAGAGTGTTTATTGAGAATAAATTTTTAAAATAAAAAATATTTTAAAAATTTTTAAAATAAATTTTATTTTTTTATTTTAAAAATAATAAAAATAATCAATATAAATTTTAAAATATAGAATTTTTTATATTATTAAAATTTTATAAAATATTTAAAAAATTTTATTGAAAAAAAAAGTGAAATAAAAAGTTGGAAAAAAAACTTCCCAGACTATAACATGGCCTTATTCAAAATAATTTAGAGTATTTGAAATTGTTACTTTTTAATTTTTTTTTAATTTTATATTTTTTAATATATATTTTATAAATATATAAAAAATTTATTTAAAAATATAAAAAAATTTTACGAAATAAGATCTTTTTATTATATATTTTTATTATTTTTTAAAAGTTAAAAAAATAAAACTTATTTATCAAAAAAAATAAAAATATTTTTTATTTTAAAAAAAATTTATTTAATAAGAACTCTCAGACGCCCGTTAATGAGACATAACTAAAGCAAATGGCCTGCGTGCAGCACGTTGTTTAAGTTTTAACAACACTAACACACGTTTAATCAACACCTACGATACACTTACAATTAACTTTTTATTATGACCGTTGATTTAGATCGGACGATTGAAATATTCTTTGTCACGTCGACTGCAGCGTCAACTAAGATGCTTAATTAAACTGAGTTAGATAGTAAAAAATGATTTAATAATAATCATCACATTAAAATACGGTCTCTTTCGTTTTTCTTTCTTCAGGACTCGAGAATTCCAAAGAACCAACACGTTGCGTATTATTCTGAGCTCCCTCTCTCTCTCTCTTCTTCGCAACGAAGTAAAGATCTTCATCTTGAGAGATTCTCGATCCAGCTTTCATGTGCTCGAGTTTATCTTTGATCGAGTTTAGGCTTTAATTGAGTATTTGGTACGTAATACATCTGTGCTGGTGATTAGAGTTTGTACTATCAGGGATTAATTTGAAGGAAAGATCTTGTTTTTTAAATTTGGTTTAGCTTAAAATTTGTTTTAATGAGCTCAATATTAGATTTTTGTTCGATCTGGGTATTGGTAGTTTGTTGATTTTAGATAGAGGGTGATCGAAAGTTTTGATTTTGAGCTGTGATTTTGGGAGGTTTAGGGTTGGAAATATGAGGTTGGGAGTTTGTTTTGCTATTTGGGCTTTGTTTTTATGGGGATCGTGTTGGGGAAGGTTTGTGGTAGAGAAGAACAGCTTGAGGGTGACTTCACCCAAATCAGTGAGAGGTGTTTATGAGTCTGCGATTGGTAATTTTGGAGTACCACAGTATGGTGGAACTATGCTCGGAATAGTGGTTTACCCGAAATCCAATCGGAAGGCTTGCAAGAACTTTGATGATTTTGATCTCTCGTTCAAGTCGAAGCCTGGAGGTCTACCAACTTTTCTCCTTGTTGATAGAGGAGGTGAGGATTCAGAATTTCGTTTCCTTTCATAAGCATTTGATTTGTAGTGGATGGCTTGTACGTTTTGTTTGAAATGAGTAACTCATGCATATCATTGTTTTGAATCTTCATGTGACTATGTCGAAGTCCAAAGTGATTTTAAACTTATGGAGTTATACGTTCTATAGTGGAGCATTCTCATAAATTGGATGTTTTCTTATAAGTCAAAGAATGTATGATATTCTCTTGGAGAAATGTGATAGAATAATTATAGGCCCTGCTGCACCTTCGACTCGTAGGACAAATTCTATTCCTCAATAGAATAAAGGATCTAGCAAGCCCTTCACTCGCTAGATAGAGTTACCTCCTCATTCTTAACGAAGACTACTTCAATTGTCAATGTTGGAAATAAGAATCATAACTCTCTAATTGAATATATCCTATAAATCTTCTAAAGAATCCTACTAAAAATAAACTTGCATAGATAAATTAACTTTTAAGGAGTCCTAATACGTTCCAATTTCAAAAACTACTATAATCAATATAATTTATCTCTAATTTAACATCAATTACACCTATAACATTACTGGTGTACCACTTAATTTCGATCTCTATCGGGATGTATATCATCCTAATCTACATGGTGCAACTTGTTTGTGACACTAGCATATGTGGTTTCAGTTACAATTATCTTCTTAAGCCTATTAAAGATATGCTTATATGATATTATATAATTTGAAGCATGATATCGACTCTAGACTATCCAATGTGTATATACCTAAAAAATCATATGTTATCAATTTTTCTCTACATACTGAGGTTGGATTGTGCACGTGCATACTCATAGATGCTACTCTTAGGAATACAAATGGAGATGCTACTTCTTTATCTGAAT
Source organism: Acanthochlamys bracteata (assembly GCA_019914995.1). Classification (NCBI taxonomy): domain Eukaryota; kingdom Viridiplantae; phylum Streptophyta; class Magnoliopsida; order Pandanales; family Velloziaceae; genus Acanthochlamys; species Acanthochlamys bracteata. The sequence continues at coordinate 3,387,531 of CM034140.1, read as the reverse complement.
TTCATCAGAAATTCTGCTTAGTTGCAGTCTTCTTGATTTTTATATAATTTCATCATGGCAAGATAAGAGTCCTGCATCTACATTCAATATGCAGTAATTATTGATGACTGACATCAATGCAGATTGCTACTTCACTACAAAGGCATGGAATGCACAGAAAGCAGGAGCTGCAGCAATCCTTGTTGCTGACAACAAGGTGGAACCTTTAATAACAATGGACACACCTGAAGAAGAGGGTGCAGCTGATTATGTGCAGAACATTACCATTCCATCAGCACTTATTAGCAAGAGTCTTGGAGATGAACTGAGGAAAGCCCTTGAAGATGGTGAGATGGTTAATGTCAATTTGGACTGGAGGGAATCTCTTCCACATCCTGATGAGCGTGTGGAATACGAGTTTTGGACAAACAGCAATGATGAATGTGGTCCAAAATGTGATAGCCAAATAGAATTTGTGAAGAGCTTCAAGGGTGCAGCGCAGATTCTTGAGAAGGGAGGTTATACACAGTTCACTCCCCACTACATTACTTGGTACTGCCCTGAATCCTTTATTTTGAGCAAGCAGTGCAAATCACAATGCATCAACCATGGGAGATATTGTGCCCCAGACCCTGAACAAGACTTCAGTAAGGGCTATAATGGAAAAGATGTTGTTGTGCAGAATTTACGACAAGTTTGCTTGTTTAGGGTTGCTAATGAAAGTGGGAAGCCTTGGCTCTGGTGGGATTATGTGACCGACTTTGCAATTAGATGCCCGATGAAGGAAAAAAAGTACACCAAGGAATGTGCTGAGGATGTGATCCGTTCCCTTGGTAAAAAGTTCTATTAAAGTTTCGTTGATGAATCTGTTGTCAAAGACAATTTCGTAGTGGAGAATTTGACATCATTTCTTCATATATACAGGCCTAGACCTTAAGCAGATAAATAAGTGTATTGGAGATCCTGAAGCAGATGAAGAAAACCCAGTGCTTAAGGCTGAACAAGATGCTCAAGTTAGGAGCCATTTCATTCAAAAAACCATACTCTAGCCTTGAACATGTTTTCTTACATCTCTCTAACTATCATCTTTTGTATTCAGATTGGTAAGAACTCTCGTGGCGATGTAACGATCTTGCCAACCCTTGTTATTAACAACAGACAGTATAGAGGTGTGTGGCTGGACTAACAATTATGATGTGGCTTTTTGTGAGAGCATGGATAGAATTTTCACTTTCTCCTCCAATATCAGGGAAGCTGGATAAAGGCGCAGTTCTCAAAGGCATATGTGCAGGATTTGAGGAGACAACTGAACCAGCTGTTTGTTTGAGTGAAGGTTCTGCAATAATCTCATTGTCCAACATTCTCATAGGTATATGGACCTAACGTGTTCTGGAGGTTGACCAACAATTTGTCACTTTTCTTTGGCTGTTCAGAGATAGAGACTAATGAATGTTTGGACAATAATGGTGGATGCTGGCAAGACAAGGCTGCGAATGTTACTGCCTGCAAGGTATGTTTGTAAGGGTATTCGTAGCACTTGGTTTTCCTGCTGCCTTGATAGGAGCTGTTACTTTCTGAACCTTCATCATTTAAGCTTGGTTATTTGTTTATTTATTATTTATTTATTTATTATTATTATTATTTTTATTTTTACCCTCTATGTAGGATACGTTCAGAGGAAGAGTGTGTGAGTGCCCTGTTGTCAATGGTGTCAAGTTTGTCGGGGATGGGTACAAACATTGTGAAGGTACATGATTATCTCATTCCCACTTGTTTGATTTCACTTCTTAAGGTTAGACATGAGAGTTTAGCATTGTAAGCATGTCTCTAAAATCACAGTAATTTTTTGTCAAACATTACCCATATGCCAAGAAAACATCATAGCTTTGGTCTTTTTATTTGATATGGCTTCTTTTTAAACTTAAATATAATATCTCATTAGGGAAGGTTGTTATTACAGATTTCCAAATGTTGTTGTTCCTTTTACATTTGGCTTCTCATATGCATGCAGAATAATGGTTCTATGTTGCTAATATCCTTGGATATTATCAGTTAGAATTATAGTGTGCATGAATAATGAGTTTGTGAACATCCTTTCACAGCTTCTGGCACTGGAAGGTGTGAAATTAACAATGGAGGCTGTTGGAAGAAAACTCATGAAGGAATTACGTACTCAGCCTGTGTAGTAAGTAGAACTCTAAAATGGAAAATCTGCAGATAGAAAAATCTCAAGGGAAGATTTAACAAATTCGTAATATTATTTTTTCAGGAAGATGAATCTAAGGGATGCAGATGCCCACCAGGCTTCAAAGGGGACGGGGTAAATACATGTGAAGGTAGGCCCTTCCAGAGCTCTTCTAGCTTGTACGCATGTTCTATCACAAAGTTTCTTTAAGTGCCTTTGGCAGGCAATACTTCTATTTTTAAGAGGATTGAATTAGGTTTGAGCTTCGAATTATCTGGTGTGTATGCCATGTTGAATATTATTTGACTTGATCGATTTTGACATACTGGTTAGTCACTTTGGAAGATCAAAAGTTTCTTACCTGTAGTAGCTTTACTGTTTTTATTTCTTGCCTCAGATATTGATGAATGCAAAGAAAGAACCGCCTGCCAGTGCCCTGAATGCAAATGCAAGAATACATTTGGAAGCTATGAATGCAGCTGTCGTGGCGATCTATTATATATGAGTGAACACGACACATGTATAAGTGAGTATATGACAGCCAAGAAGTATTACTGATGTGTATTGTTCCTTAGTTGATAGTTTTTAATAGAATTTCGACTTTTAAGTGCGTACTTTTGCAGGTGCTTATTACCTATGTATGCTTTAAATACTCTAGCGTAAATAAGTTTATGTTGTAGATGTTCTTAAAGAGTAGAAAAGAAGAGTAAGGCTAGGCACTGATAGACTCAGATCGTATATTTATGAATGTGAAAATCATTGATTCGTTGGAGTTACATCCAGGTAAAAAGCCTACGACTGGGTTCAGTTGGAGCTTCTTGTGGGTTATCTTCATTGGCCTTGCTATAGCTGGTGTGGGGGCTTATGCAGTGTACAAGTACCGCATCAGGGTAAGCCTCATTTTTACTGTGCAGCCTCCATCATTGCCTTTCTCTAAGTAGTAATTTCTTTAACTAGTAAGACATTAAAGTAATCTATAACGTCAATCATTTGTTCTATAATTATATGATTTGAATTAACATGAATTAGTACTAACCAATCATTCCGGTGGTTATTGGATGCAATTGGATTTGTGAAATTTGTACGAGGCATTCCTTCTGAAAGGATTCGCCTGTATTTGGATTAACAGAAATTGATTTTACTAATTTACTTGTATTTTGCAGAGCTACATGGATTCAGAAATCCGAGCCATCATGGCACAGTATATGCCTCTGGACAATCAAGAAAGCCACCCTAACCATGTCCAACATGCTGATATCTAGGGCTGCTATCACCAGAACAGAATGTCTTCTGCAGGAAATGATGTAGCAAAAAATGCATATATTTATTTGATTGGCTCTTTTTTGTTCTGAGTCACATTTTTTGTGGTTCTTGTGTATTATGAAATTGCTTATAGGCAGGTTTTCCTTTATTGACCCTGTAATTCAGAGATGTCGCTATTAGTTTCAACATTTAGTAGCCAACATTAAAGACCATGTATGCACTTGGGCGCCATGGAAATAGTGGATAAGTGTTATAGGCGCCGTGGATGTTCGCTGTTATCATCTACGAGTTTCTAAGTGGTCGTTGATGTTTGTGGTCTACTTACAACTGTTATGGAAGTTATTATGAGAAGTTCGTCTCCGCTCTTTATATTTACTATGGATAAAACCATCATTACAGGCGGAAAACCAGAACATAAATTAGAGAGTAAGAACTCCAGTATCGAAACGTTTGGTTGAACGTATTTTAAACGTTTTTTTTAATTTTTAATTATATATTTTTTAATATATATTTATAAATATATTTATTTAAAAATTTAAAAAATATAAAAATATTTTACGTAATAAAATTTTTTTATTATATATTATTATATTTTTTTAAGTAAAAAAATAAAATTCGTTTCTTAAAAAATATAAAATATTTTTATTTTAAAAAAATTTTATTGTATAAGTAATTTCAAACACTAATCTTAAGACGTTGTGAATGGCATCTTCCAAATCCACTCCTCAAACTAATACATCGATGCTACGCTAATACACTTTAACAAAGTCAAATGACATAATCTTGACCGTCCGATCTGGATTGGATGGTTAAGATTCAATTCGGACGAATGTGTTTATTTAAATAATGTGTAAGAGTGTTCGTAATTTTGCATGGTCTTACATAGTGTCACTTCGGTATAGGTGATGATTTCTTTTTTCAATTTTGTTCCTCTCATTTCTTTTCTCTATTTCTCCGTTTTGTTCCTCTTCTCCCAAGAGAATCTCTCCCGTCTCTCCGAGCCGAAAATTGCCGGTATTCAGTGAAAATAATATCACAATACTGCCAACGGTGGCCAAACTCTTGCATATCAGCCAACGATCCTCAATTCGGTACACAAATTATTTTTTTCTCTTCTCTTCCTTTTTCTCATCAATTTGGTACCAATATTTGTTATTTTTATGTTTTTCTAAATATTTTTTTTTTTTTTTGTATTGTGTGCAGTCCGAAATCGGAGCCAGTGAGCACTTCATTACAGGATTGACATATTGCATTGCATTACAATGGGTCGGATATTCTAATAGCACAAGAAAGCCCTTCACGCTGTAGCAACTAGTGAAACTAAAATGTAAAAAAATAAAATTTTACGGTTACTAAAGACTTATTTACCTGCATTCTAAATTTACTTTTTTCCTAATTTACTTTTAACTTTTAACTCACATTTAATTAAAATAAACACAAATTTTAAATTAAACTTTTTTTTCTGAAAATTTACTTTCAAAATTTTTTTTAAATTATTTTCAAACACTTCTAACATAAATAAAAGAAACACAGAATTCTAATTTTACAAAATTTAATTCAAATCCAAACTTATTTTTAAAAACTCACTTTCAAAAAATAAATTTAATAGCAAAATAAACACGCATTAAAGTTTTCCGAGACGAGAATTTTGAAATAGTACATATATTATAGTAAATAAAACTACTACATAAAATAAAAACGGCAGCAACCGTTTGAAAATATTTAGAAAAAGAAATTTATTAAAAAATATATATCAAATGTTTTGAAAAAATAAACCTAATTTTTATCTAGAAAGCAATACAATTTATGAAATTTTATAAGATACAATTTATCTATATGATCTATTTATAAAAACATTTTAGAGAGAAAGTTGTTTCTCTCTCTACTAAAGAGTGAGTTCTAGAGAAGCACTTCAAAAGCACTCGCATGTGTCAAAAAGACAAGTGCTATACTTCAAGCTTTCTTCACAAAATATCAAGTTTGGATCATCTTTACATGTTGACGAACGTAGAAGGTTAAACACAGGATGAAATGCCTTCAGATTTGCATTAAATTTTAAAGAAAATGAGAAGGCAAAATATGTGCATTGAATTAAACACAAAACGTAAAATGTTAGTGCTAGAAAGAAGCAATGCACACTGCACTCCTCATATGAGCAATAATGACCATCAGCTCTTACAGAAAGTTAATTTTTGTTGCCTCAAAAAATGTTCATCAGCTCATGCAGAATGTTATAAGGACTATAGAAAGTACAAGTGCTCTTTCTAGTTGCCTTCATGACTACTCTTATTTTTAACATACAATATAATTTATCCTCTATTATTAGTGTTAAGCTAAATGGCTCAAATTATTCTTTTTGATTTCAAATTGTTGAAATTTATATTGCTGGAAAGAATAAGATGAAATATTTAATAAGAGAAATAGTACGATCTCAAGTGACTGATCTTATTTATGTCCGATGGAGAACTGATAATACTATAGTCAAAGAGTGATTGGTCAACTCTATAGAACCAGCTGTGATGGAGCTCTTTATCCGACTTTTCAATACTAAAGATGTTTGGACTACTCTGTCCGAAACTTATTATAAGAATTTTGATATATCTCAGATCTATGAATTAACATGCATGGTTTTCAAATTGAAGCAAAATGGAAGGCCCGTTACGGCCTACTATGCAAAATTATAGATATTTTAATAAGAATTAGACTTTTGTAATCTAATCAGGATGTTGTGCTAATAACATATTAGTCCGACAACATAATAAAACGTGTCTATGTATATATGGCTAGGCTCAAGGATAACAATGTTAATGTTATTGGCGAAATACAATACTAAAAGAGATAACCAAAATAAAGCATCTAAATAGGTCTGGCATACACTAGAAAACTCAACCATTTAATCCAATAGGTCTGAAACTCTCGAGATATTAACTCTATTTTTATTTATCTTTATTTATGTGAAAATAATTTACTCACTCTTTAATCCAATAATTTCCTCTTTAAGAGTGAATCATTTATATTTTTTCTAATCCGAGTACTCTATTGCGCATCAAATATATCGATCACTTAGAATTTCAGTCACTTAGCTTCTAATATCGTTACTGCACATCAATACCCAACCATTATAATCCAACTTGCTCCGTGTCTTTGCTTGCCATGCTAAAACTGATGAGTCATGCTACTCTAACTTATTCATCGCACTACCAGTTAGAACTATAACATGTGCCAGTCGACTATCTTACGCATCATTTTTGTGTCATTAATAGCTAGTCATCAAAATCCAACTTGCTTCGAATACTTGCTTACATATTGCGGAAGCTCATGCGAGTCAAATTGTCTTAATTTACTCACGCAATATCAGCGAAATCTACTGCGTATATCAGACTTCTATCCAAACCTCAAATCTAATACTATTATTGAAAAGATACAATACTGAAGAGCTAATAAGAATAAGAAAACTGAAGGGTCTGATCTATATATTAAAAAGCACAATCTAATCCAAAAAACTTAACTCAATAAGTGATGAAACTCTTAGTATATTAATTTTATTCGTATTTTATTTTTATTTAATATAGAATTAATATACTCATTATTTAACCCAACAATGCTGTCTCCTTATCAGCTGAATCCTCAACACAAGTATGTTGTGAAGACGCTGGACTCTATACAGATAGCGTTAAGCTGCAGTATCGTTCGTTAGCAAAAGTTATTAGTGACCTGTCGCGTAGTATGACAACAAATAATGGCGTTACTCTAAACTGGCTGTAAGATGGGCGAGAATACTGCTAATGACATCTTAGTTTGGTCACGATGGCCAATTGCTTGCTAATGGACTCTCTGAACCGCAACATGCATTGCTTATGAGAATATTGTAAAGGTTGTAAAGTAAATAAAGAAAAATTTTAAAATAAATTTTATGTTGTGATTTAAACTTAGGTCTTTTAGATAAAAGATTAATATTTAACTTTTTCACTATTTATAATAATTAGAATGCATATTTTAAATTTTGAGGTTTTGATCAAGTAAAACGAGAGTTCAAAGGATAATTATGATAATTGATAAAAAAAAAGGGATTAGAAAATTTTATTTTGAAAAAAGAAATTGGTAACAAAATGAACGGTTAAAAACCTACTTAGTCAAAAAAACCCTAATTCAAATGTACGACCTGCATAACAAGAGTCTCCACAAAACAAATCAGCACGCAATTAATAATTCAACAAGGCAAATGAGAAGTTGCTATCGAACAGGTAACAAATGTTTTTGGAAACTGAGAAGCAGTGGGTGGTATAAAGGGTGAAAAAATACCGAACCCTGCTCCGTAATAGAATTAATAGAACAGTAACTTCGCAACAGAATTGCAATCCATTCCAACTATCTACAAGTCATCAAATCCACCCTTTCAGATCATTTACTGCATGTGGGTTGGATAACGGACACAAGTATGCTCACATACAGATAACTACATCTAAACTGGAGCTTAAAGAAACAAGAAAAAAAAATCAGATAAACAAAAGAAATGTATATTATGAGCAACTAAAAACCTTCGACCCCAGGCCTTCTTGATGTAGGTGCTGGCAGTTTAGCGATCGAAGCTATCCTTGAGTCCTCCAATGAGAGAGTGGAAGCACAAGTTTTAGGGGGAAGCAGAATGGACAATGTTGAGGGTCTTGGAGGGGAACTTGATAGCTGCATAGTTGATCGCTGTGGGGGTGAAAAGCTCAATGGCGGTGCTGGAGTGTTTATACCATTAAGACTCAGTGACTTCAGCATCTGCTTCCCAGCGACTGCTGATGGTTCTTGAAGGGGAAATCTAGAAGGGTATTTCATATCCTGGACACTCTTCAGAGCTTCAACAATGGCTCTCATGGTCGGCCTCTCAGAAGGGTCCTTCTGCAAACACCTTAGGACGATGTCAGCAATTGTTCGAGCAGCTTTGGGGGGGAAACGTCCTTTGATACGGGGATCCATGATAAGCGACAACCGGCAGTCATCAGTAAGGAATGGCCTGCTCCATTTGACAATGTTCCTCTCTTCCTTAGGGTGGCGGGAGTCAAAGTTTTTCCTACCAGTCAGAAGCTCAAGGAGAACAATGCCAAAACTCCAAACGTTGCTTTTAGGCGTAAGGAGACCTTTCTCCAAAGTCTCCACAGATAAATTGGCGCCAGCCTGCAAAATATCATCATCTTAGTACAACATTAGAGGACCAGCATTACATTCTGGATCATGGTTTTACACAATTAAAAGCAACGAATTGCTCTTCAAGTAGAGTAATGGTATCAATTCCCAGAACACATACATCTATACTTGATTACTGCATGGAGGTAATATCAATTACCAGAGAAGTATGTCAGTATACTTAATTAGTGCATCGGGGCAATATTACCAAAACAAACACCAGTATATTAACTTTCGAACACAATTAGAGTGCGAATATTGCAATCTGAAATTGAATATTTTTCGCAAACTTATATTCATTGCAATTAGTTACTTAAAAAACAAGGATATCCAACAAAATCTTTACAAAGATACTGCTGGCACATGCCACTGCTCGCAAATGCTGACGACTACCATAGAAAGCGCAGTGGCACATGTCAATATGCTGTTTATTTCTCTTCCTTTATGGAAATTTTATAACATACACTTATCTGTGTGTTCTGAAGGTTGTAATTTAAAAGTTAATAACAAAAACCTTACAACAAAATCTGAACAAAACCTTACAGTAAAGATCTGAATGTTAAAGATTGTTTATATATTTCCTTCTTAATCTACTCTAATTATGGAAAGAGGCCTAGTGATAGACATGACAAGAATGTATAGTACGATGTGGTTGTGCTACATAGCTATGCATAGAAAATCATCTCTAAAATTTAAATTACAGCGTTTTTAGTTTAAAAAATGTATCATAGACCACCGGATAAAGTGGAGCAACTTTCAATATTCAATTCACCAAGAAATTCATAAGGAAAGAACATAAGTTTCGTTAAAAGCTAAAGAACTTACTGCAGAAGAACTTGATATATCTGTCTCCAAATTGTAGCTCACACATCCATATCCAGACAACTTGGCTGTAAAATCTTTATCAACTTGTATATTAGCAGTCGAGAACTCATCGTACATGGCCTATAAAAAGAGAATTAACCATTAACATCCTGATAGCTGCCCAAAATGAAATGATGAAACTGCTATACATTAGAACGTTCCATCATTGATCTTCAATTGAATGATCAAACTGCAAATTGTTCTCTCACTTATAATAAGATGAAAGATAAAAGCAGATACAATATTTGTCATGCACATGCAGAAAAAAAAACCCAAACACTGTGGCACATAGTAGATACAAACTAAAGACCACACCCATGATTTTACTTAATGAAGATAAGTTGTATACCTGGAATGGTCCCTCTTCATGCAAAAATGCAAGACCCTTCGCAGCACATAGTGCCACTTTCATTCGAGAACTCCAGTCTATCGAAGGTCCATCAGATTTCGCATGAAGCAATCTATCTAAGCTTCCATGGAAAAGCCTCTCATACACTAGCATCCGCTGATCAGAGCCCTCACGTGCATGGAAACCAAGCAGCTTACAAAGATATGGGTGATGTAAGTTTGCCAATGTGTTCATCTCATTCACAAATTCTTTTGGCGCCTGAAAGACGTGAGAAATTGTTAAACAAGGGCAAAAGAGTTATCGCAAATAGCATTCAGTATGGTAGGATTACTTTTTGCAACTATGGTGGCATTATAGGCCTAACATACAAATGCCAGAAAGCTTTCACAAAGTACCAAAGGAGTACCCGATACAGGATTCGTGAAAATTTACCTGAGATGATGCCAGTAGTCGAGTAACTGTTGCTTCAATCTTCTTTGAATTTGTATTGTCATCACCAAAAGATGCTTTATACACTGTTGATGAGAGACCTTCAGACACACAACGATCAACAGAGAAATTTTGGCAAGCAGATGATATTTCTTCAAATGTGAAATTACGAAGACCAGCCCCTGCTAGGGGTGGCAGAGGAAGTGGCCCAGAAGTTAACACAGGCCCATTGCTAGTGCTTGATTTGAAACTTCCAGCATTCTTCATAAGTGAAGGACCTTGAGGAGAGGGAAGTGGTAAAGGCAATGGATTTGAAAACCGATGTTCTTTTGCAGTTCCTCCCCTAGAGTTGATTTCTTCTTGTTCATCTAACTCTTCACGGTCCAACAGGTGTATACTAGATGGAGCAGATAAAGCTCGAAATCTACTATTAGTAACACGATCAACAGACTGAGCATGTTTTGCTCTGGTTCTGAAACTTGGTGGAGCAGATTGTAAAGAGGGCCCCTGGCTTTCTGGCTCAGGAAGTGCAGTAGATGAAGCCTCTCTTGGTTTCATGGCATTCCTATTAACAATGGGTTCATTTCTTTTCTTTTTGTATTTTAACACAGTGAAGCAACCCATACTGGTTTTGAAGAATCAGAATCTACCTGCAAAGACAAATAATAGCACTGGTCATCAATTATCAACAATAAACTAATGCAAACAAACCCATCAGACATCTACATTTGCTTGGTATCTGAGAGGGGTGACAGCCACAATTTAAGTACTTTTAAAGCATCGTAACCTTAATTCAGAAGGCTCTATTACTCTGCATTACTAAAAGGTTGTTTTATCATCTCATGAGTGACAATTGTTTAAAACCAGCTTAACATTTCGCATATATGTCATAACATTTGATACGGATCCCAAAAGTTTGGATGCAATGTTCAATCATATCCGAGTAGTAGGCACCAACTACAAAACGAGAAGGCCATCCACCCAATCCAAGTATCAACAGAATTAAAACAGCATACGCAAAGCAAACTTATTGGGAGCCTCCAATTGAATTGATTACAAGCGCAAAGTTTACCAATCATAGCTAGTAATCAAGAGAACCATTAGTACAATCATCAAACAGTAAATGCAGCTTTCAATTTTTATCAAATTTATGGCAAAGTTTCAAAATGCTGCAACAGCAGCATGTATTTCCAAATCAATGAAAAGAAGAACATATGAAGCACCAATTCGATATAATAACATCTAATTGCTTGATCGGTATCAACATGCTGATAAACTGGTCAGGTATTGATAACGCCTAATGCGTTTACAGACAATCGAAGAACACTAAGAATACCAAAGAGGCCAACCTATAATCAGAAGGAATCAGGAAATTTACAGTAACCTCAATAAAATAAGCGACTAACTAGTTGAGCTACAATAATAATTTCCAATACAATGAACCCTCCCAAGTCCAGAAATTTCAACCAACCCAAGCCCACAAATCAAATCATGAGCTTATCAGTAATCAAAACAGCTCAAAAGCTCACATAGATCTATCAAACTCTAAATTAAAAGGCGAAAATAATCCAAATTTTTGCACATAAACTCATCAATTGACCATCTATGGTATAACAATATTCCAAGCATCAAAGAGAAACTCCAAGACTAAGATCTCATACTTTTGAAATCAACAAAAACTAGAAGTTTCTTCATAATCTGCAAGCCTCGCAAAATTCACTGGAATTTTCCCAAGCTAATAAATTGAATAAAATCCCAAATTTCAAAGAAACAAACATCAAAACTCCAAAAAGAATAATTCTTTTTCCTTCAAATCTTCAAACTATCATTGAAATTCCAACAACTTACAACAAAAACAATTGCAACCAACCTGAAATGGATCTCTCCAGCTATGGTTCTGTGCGCAAATGAACGAAACAAGAACACAGAAGTCAAAGAAACAGATGAATGGATATTGAAAGAAGAAAAACTACTGAAGCTGAACAAGAAAAATATAACTAAAAAATTAATTAGTTAGCAATAAAAACAGTTCTACTTAAAAAAGAAAAGAAAAAATTAGCAAAGGGAGAGAGGGTGATGGTGTGACCAAGCAAAGCAGCATTGGTCAAACACAGAGATATTGAATATTTTACGGTTATCCCTTATTTCTGTAGTCAATTTTCAACCTACTTTATGTCTTAATGTTTGTGAATAGTGGATATGAAAGAGGTATAATTGGAAAAATGAGCTGAATAATATTCTGTCGAGTTCAGCTGACGGGGACAAGCTAGTCAAAGATAGAAAATTATGTTTTCCTTTTGAAGCAGTTTTAAGGCCAGTCAAAGAAATGATGATTTGACCAGATCTGAAGCGCTGATTCGCTAGCATTTCATGATATTAACGATCTTGATTTCGCCACGTTTGCTAAGGCCCAGATTTGTCGGCTGGGAAGAAGGGTTTTGTGTGTGGCACACGACATTGGAAAGATGATGGCCTCTTGTTTGTTCGAGCTTAGAATAATAAAATGTTGAAATTTTATTAATCTTAGAGTTGCCTATATATGATCCGAATATATTTTAATTTATGTCAAAGTTGTGCCACTTAAATCGAGTCTAAATTTTGATTTAATCGAATTCAGAACAATTTTAATTCAAAATTAATCTATTTAATTTATTTTTTTTATAATACATATTTTTTATAATTAAAAATAAAATTAAATTTTAGTTTAATTTAGTTTATATATCTTTTTTATAATTTATTATATGTTACACTTTTTATTTAATTTAAATTTATCAAATTAAATATTTTTTTATCTTTTAATAATTCACATTTATTACTATTAAAAATTATTTTATGTTTTTCGTTTCAATGATTTTAATTATTAATTAGATCTATCGATGTTTGAGTCGAATATTAAATAAATAAAATTATAATTGATAATTTTGATATATATAATATATACATTCGATTAGAATTAAATGATTTTAATTTTGTTAAGTGATTTTGATTCTGTTATTATATAAATCAATTTTAACTCTATTTGTTAATCTATATTGGCAGTCCTAGCTAATGTCTCAAATTACAAATAATTTTTATTGAATAAATAAATAGATGTAACTCGGAAGAATTGAAGATAAACGAAGAACGTAAGGACCTTTGTTTTTGATGATGTATAAGTTTTGTTAAAAGTAGTAATAGATAAATAATGATATGGACATTTGAAATTTTGAAGGATGAAGTTTGGAATTAAACACAATAATCCACGTTTAGAATAAAAGTCTAAAGTTGGAAGATGAAAGCGGTTGATTAGGTTTGTATTTCGAATCATAGTCAAGGTTAATTGCTGGAAGAAAGAGTTCAAAGTGAAATCCCTTGAATGTTACCACAGCAGAGATTTGATAAATTTAATGATCATTTAACTACAAATTATATATATAGTTAATACTATTATGTTTAATCTGTTGGGTATGTAACTATGAAAGACACTTTATATATAACAGTAACTTCAAATAGACATAACATTGGGTTTACTGCTCACGAGCTTTGGAGTCCAATTTTAGCTGGACTGGACACAGCCCAGCAATCTAGCCCACTAAATGGTCCAGTAAACCAGCTAACTAGGCTCAGCCGAGAAGCAAGCCCAGGTAACGAAGAAGCTCGCCGAGAAAGATGGGAAGCTGCGGGGGACAACACGGTCGTAATCAGCGGTGGTTGTCTGCTATTGGTGCAATTGAAGGGAGGTTGGATCTATTGAAGGTTGAATTGACTAGAGATCGGACGGCCATTAGAATTGTCGCTAACAAGCATGGCGGAGGAATCGCGGACTGTGCGGCATGCAGGAACGGTGGACTTGGGCGGAGCTGGGCACGAGCAGTACTCGTTGGAGATGGCGGCAACGTGAGCACGAGGACGCTGACAGACGCACGGAGTGCGCGACTTGCACGAGAGACATGCGGACAAATTTGGCCCAGCTGTATTAGCTCTTTAATTGAAGCTAGTTAAAAGATAAACTCACATTTTTAGAAATGTTTTAAAAAAATAAAATAAAAAATATTTAAATAAAAAATAAAATTTTATATCTATTTTGTATTACAAAATAAATTTTAAAATTAAAATTTGAAAAATATATAGAAAAAAGTTTGTAGCTTAATTGGTTGAAGATTATTTCTTTGATGCTCTTGTTTCAGGTACATATATGTATGTAAAACCATTGAACAAATTAATCTTTTGTGTGTATATATGTATATATGCATGCAAGTGCTTATCACAGTAAAAATTGTTGAGAAATGAAAAATGGTTGACAACTTCTTCAGAAGTATTGTCTGATTACTGTTAGTTATGCATGTTGTTTTGATAAAAGAATGGGAAATTATATAACATTATAATTTGAATTCATTCTCGCATGCAAGCGATAGACTAGTAGACCCTTTTGAAGGGTAACCTATGTAGGTTCGGACGGTTGCATAATATAGATATATATTGCTTTGTGAAACTGAAAATTATTAATTTCTTAGAGATGTTTCCTGAACAGCTCCTGTGGAGAAATTCTTCAGAGTTGTGGTGATAAAATAAATACAAGGATCACAGTACGGTATTCATTTGGAGATAGACTTAGCCGCTGTCGATAAATACGAAGAGGAAGAAGAAACACTTGTAGAAAGTATCCGAATTCTTTCAGAGCAAGTACTTCAAGAAAGGCGCAACCATCACCTTCCACTTCCAAACATGTAGTGCTTGTGTTGCATTTGCGTGCATAAATTAAAAGGTTAAAATAAATTTTGCAGATAAAATTTTCCATGCATGGAAGGAAAAGATGATGCAAAGATTGAAGTGAAAACGTTGTTGAGATGATTCAGAAATGGTATTTGGGCGGAAGCAGAGCGGTGCTCCGTCCACTGTCAAGAGCTTAGCAGAACATATTGCAGAATTGTAGTCCTCCACTTAGGCAACTATAGATTTAATGTTTCTTATTATTTCAGTTTGTTCACAAAGTGCCTATCAAGAAATCTTCTCATGAGGCGTATGTTGCTTGATTGCAAGTTTCTAGCAAAGATGCTAGACATTTATTTGCTACGAAAGAACTTAATTCCGAACATTTGCTTATTCCTGGGATACAAAACAAGACGATCTACTTATTCCAGAATACAAATTAAAGTTGCAAAACGACTGGCTTAGTGTATGATATAGAGATCATACAGGAGAGTATCATCACCAATGGCAGCATCACTGCTATAGTTCTGGTTGAGTGCATAACCACGAGAAAACCTGAACTTGCCCGTTCCGGCGACAATTGGTATCTCTCTTAGCTTCTCTGTAACAAACGGGTTTCTTCCAAGCAATGTGATTGAGCTACCGTTGTGTTCACCCGCAGTGAATATAAAGTTGGTGGCCAAGAATATAGCAGGCTGGTCTAGTGATGCGTCTGCAAAGAAACCTTGAGACCTTCCAACGATGTTAGAGCTCTTGCTTGGCCCGTCGGTAAGTATATTGTCGAAGACAACCACGTCGCCGAAGTTGAGGAAGCTGGTTGCAACTGGACCTTTGGCAACGCGGACCGCGGTGCGACTAGGACCTGCCACGATCTCGTGGAGGTAGACACGGATGTGGGTTGTAGTTCTAGTATCTTTTGTGTGTTGTTTGAGCTCCTTTGACTCCGAAAAGATCTCGGCAGCCGACAGTGACATTGCCGGCACCGATAAGAGAACAATGAATAAAATCGAGGACAATGATGAACTTGAATATTGCAAAGAAGCCATGGAATGTGTAGAATGAATCTACCTAAAGCTAGCTTTTGTGTTGTGCTTGTAGTGCCGATCCCCTACTCTCTAGCTGTTTATATACATATTTAGCAAACCTTATTGGTCATTGTTTTGTAACTCTTTGAATTGTTATCATTTTCTTGGAAATTGCTTGCAATAGAGCTGGTTGGTGTTCATGTATATAATAGTCTTTTCTTATGCAGAGTCCTAAACAAAAAGAAAGTCTTAAACAACTTGGAAGGGCAAACTTTCAGAGGTCAACATTTTTGCGAGTCATTCTCTATTTGCGATCTGTAACATGACATTAATTTTATGTTTGGACTAAATACTTTAAATTGCAGCTTTTACATGTTGTATATTTAGTATATTATCAAAAGCATATGTAGCAGTTGATAATAAAAAATAAAATAAAAAAATATGAAGTACTGATCTATCAAGAAGCATAGGCGCTGGTTTAATTATTACCAAAAATGATTTATTAAAAAAATTATGAAAACTAATCGATTAAAATTAAATTTAATTTTTATATATTCTTTTAATTGGAAGTGGTTTAAAAATAACTTTTATGTTTAAAAAATGATTGTTGGAAGTGGATATCAGAAATGACTCATAAAAGTAGAGTGTAAGTGCAAAGTAAATATTGAAATTTTACGAATTTTAATTTTTATGTGAAAAAAAAATGATTTCTAATAAAGAAGTTCTAATTAGACCAAATCAATTTAGGAAACGCTTATAAATATTTACATAAAAAGCTTTTTAATAAATTTATTTTAAATATTTAAAAAAGTAAACTCATTTTTTAATTTCAATAAAATTATAAATATATATAATATTTCTATAAGATATAGTTTATCTTAAAAGTTTAAATTTCCTCGACAGTGCGTTGCGGATGAGCATCCAACCGCACTGCATAACAGCTTCCAATTAGGCCCAGTAAAGAACTCAGCTACGCTTTACAACCAGCCAAATCCGGTCCATGTGGCTTTAATTTCTTTTGCTCACATGGCATGCTGAAACTAGAAATTGGATTTTAAGAGCTTTTATTATTATTATTATTATTTTTTCTTTTTTGAAGGTAACTTAAGAGCATTTTGAATGATTATGATTTATAGATCAATTCAAAAATCGTCTGGACGATAAATCGATTCAGTTCTGCGAATAGACCATCCATACAATCTGACTCAGTACGTTACCGCTTTGATCTAAATTCGTCCGTTTGGATCAATCCACTCTGCTATTATAAAAATTTTTAAAGAATTAATAAAAAACTAAATTTATACTTACCCGGCTCAATTGAATATTAAATTTCTAATCAATTTCGTTCTACTTTCCTCTCCGGTGTTGTGACGATCTCACCCGTGTTTTCCGACGAGCTCCTCTGATGGTTAAATTTCTTCTCAGACTAGACACCACTCTCTACTCGAGTACGGCAACCTTGTGTACGAGCAGCAACAGCACGGAGCTTATGGTGATCTGGCTGAAGCTGGCTACGGTGCTCATCACCAGCCTGAGAAGAAAGGTATAGGCGAGAAGCTTGGTGAGAAGCTTCATCGATCCAGTAGCTCTAGCTCTATAAGTTCTTATCTTTCTCTATTCTTTGTGAATTTTGATATCGATAGAAAGGATAAGATTCTGAAGTTAGTGTATAACTATAGTGCAGGAGAGTGATGGAGAAGGAGGTAGGAGGAAGAAGGAAGTGAAGGATAAGATCAAAGAGAAGATGCCAGTCAAGAAGAAGGACCCGGTGACCATCTGCATCCGTGCTGGTTCTGTTCTTTGTCTTGGCTGCCGTTCAATGATGCTGCAGGAACAACAAATGTTTATAATGTCGACGGCAGAGAAGCTTGCAAGATTCCTGAGAAAGACCAAGTTGGTTTCTACCAACAATGGACTACCAATATCAATTTCTTTGTTGGAGACTCTATCGGTCAGTGATTTTTTTCTCTGTATTTTCAACATGTTCGCATAATTTGCATGCATGAAAAACTTGTTCTAATCACTTACGTTTTAAGTTTTCTAAATCAGTGTTTGAATAAAAGAATGATTTAGTGGTGAAAGTTGAGAAAGCAGTTTACTATCACTGCAATGAAAGTGGAAGCGATCCGATGTTCACAGATGGAAGAACTTTGCTATTGTTAGACAGGGTAGGATTCTACTACTTTTTTAGCAGTGATTAAAAGCACTGCAAGAAAGGAATGAGACTGATGATTGAAGTCATGAATTTGCCATTACTTCCGGGTTCAGGTGCTGCTCCTTCACTATTGCTGAATTCAAGTAATATTGTCTTAACCAGTGTTTTCAGTTATTAGTTCAGTCATGGTTATTGGTATCTTTTCTTTGTCATGGCTTTTTCTTCTTACTGCATTCTAACTTGGAATGAGGATTTGTCTCATTTATCATAGAGAATATTGTTATTAGTTTTTTTAGGATATCATAATATTAAAATCTACATAATAGCTGAAAAAAATGAGAGTGGAGAACGTGGTTGTAGACTGCTGGTATCAAATACAATTTCAGTTAAGTATTGACCACATTTGGAGCACGTTTTTGATTATCTGAGATATTATCTTTTAGTTTTAAACTGTTGTATGTGTTATACAAATTATTATATGGACTAATATTTTGAACAATATTACTTAACTGTGACCCGGCGGATTGACCTGCAATCCAATCCAGTGATCGAAACACAAATCCGGATCGATTGCCGGATCAGATTTTATAACTATGCTATGATCAAGAAATTATACTTGAACTACAATAAAAATTAGAATTTTTATGAAAATATCATTTGAAATAATAATTTACCTCTTCTTCTGCTTCAATTGTAAATTTGTTATTTAATTTGGACGTGTTTATTTACCATCTAAATTTTATTTTTAATATAAAATAAATAAATAATTTGAAATAAATTTTTCTATCAATTTTTTTCAAACTTGCAAATTTTTTTTTTCAAAATTGCAAAAATTTTTTATTTTTCTACCTTGTTGTTGACCTATTAAAATTGCAAAATAGAGACTTTAAGGGAGCACACACTATTATTTTCTTCAATCTTTTAAATTACCTTTTTTCTTTAAAAGATTTTTTTTTTGCGCGGAGCACATACTAAACGCATAGTTGTTAGATCCGGACCGACCTGTCCGGGTCGACCCAGGTCGACCCAGAAACCGTCGACATAAACAGTAAACCGGTCCGGGTTTGCAAAAATACCGTTTATGTAATCGACCCATTTTGACCCGTTCTGACCCGCTTCAACCCGGTCGACCAGCTCGTCCGGATCAAATCGGGTTAAAAAAATTTTTAAAAAATTATTTAAAAACTTTTTAATTAATGATATATTTAATGCAAAAATGATTATTAATAGTCCTATGTTGAAGAATTATATGTAATTTAGATTTAGCATTTGGATGTGATAATGCAAAAAATATAATTAATTATTTCTTATGTAAATATCAATTATTAGTGATTTTTAAATTTTTTATATTGTAAAATATTTAAACTCAAGTATGTATACCTAAAAAAGTTAATTATATCTCCTTTATGATTTATCTATTTTATAATTTTATTTTTTTTAATCTCCTAATTTATTTAAAAATTTCTATGTATAAATTTTAGTTGTTATTATTATTGTTAGTGGTAGCAATACTTAAATATTTGCGTGATTATTATTGTTGTTGTTGTTAATAGTAATGATATAATAAAAATATTTTAATTTTTTGTTATAATTATTATAACTATTATTATTGGTAGTGTCATTAGCAGTAAATTTTTTATTATAATTATTATTATTAGTTAAAAATATTTTAATATTATTGATCCGACGATTCAATCGGTTGATCCGACGGTTCAACCCAAGAACCGTGATCCGGACAGTTTTTTGGTTCGATATTCGGACCAGTTCTTATAACTATGACTAAACGTTCTCGCCTTACTGACTCATCAGCGAGTTAGTACGATTTTGTTTTTAATACTAAAAACATACAAATTTGTTTATTATGAAATATGTTTTAATTTTTAAATTTATTTTTATAAATTCAATTTTAAAAAATAAATTTAATATTAAAATAAACACATCCTTTATGCAGGTTTTAAGCCTTCGGCTCGGCCACGACAATTTTTATCTTTTTATACTTTATTTTCTTAAACTTTTTTCAAATTATAAATACCATCTAGTGCTTATGTTTTCGGTATCCTAATGCTAAAAGGCTTGCGAAACAGAAGAGAAGAAAGAAACAAAAGTCATGAGAGGAGAAATAAGAACCATCAAAAGCAGAAAGCTAGCAACAAAACAAAACCATGAATTAAACAACTCCCTCCCTTTTTATTTCCTTTATAATATTTTTTTCAACATGATTCAAGTTGAAACATTGCTGAAGATAAGCAAAACGAAAAAAAGAAAGGTTTCCAATAAAATGCTTCCAAGCAAAGGTTCACACCAAAAGCAGAAGCATCTTTTGTTTAAATTTCTTGATTCGTATTAAACTGTCCTGTTCTATAAACCAGAACACAATCACAAATTCTCCAAAACAGAGTACAAACAAGCATTCGGAATTCACTAAAAAAAAAGGAAAGAGCAAAGAAAGCTTTGCAATATTTGGAATGTATACACAGTGATATTCTGCATATCTCATGAATTTCATCTAAGGAATTAAAACGTTTGTGATGGATTAGTTAATTAATTTCATAAACTCCCTCTCTTCAAAACATATATATAGATCCACCTCACCTTCTATACATCGAAACGTCAGCAGCCGGAGTTTCTCCCCGTTCCAACAACGATTGCCGACACGTCGGACACGAAGAGTGGGAAGCAAGCCACGTGTCGATACATATAACATGAAACCCATGGTCGCACTTCGGTAAAACCCTCACCTTCTCTCCATCAGCAAACTCACCAAGACAGATTGGACACTCCGTTGCTGATATGTTAACACCATCTTGTCCGTACACAGCTACCGGAATCTTCTTCAAAGTCCGTTTCTTCAAACCTGTTCCGGCTAGTCTTACTGCTGCTTGTTCCGGTGATTCAAATTCGATAAGGCGACCGCACCGGAGAGCGCAACGGACGATGGAGTTAAGCCCTACCGCGCAGATTAACGCGCCAAGTAGTGCGGCAAGAATTATTACCATGTTTGTGTCGAAGTTTTGGTCACCGCCTGCGCTGATATTTGATCCTCCACGCTCCTTAGTTCCGTTTGTAGCTACAGCATGCGCCGTCTGCGGTACTGCGTTGAGCAGCAGTCGCATGTCTAAAGTTTTACCTAATCGAATATTGCTATATACCCAAAACCTTCTCTTGTTAACAAAACTTGTTCGTTTCAGCTAGTGATGATCATGCTATAAAACAACAGAAAACTCTTGTTTGAGCAATTAGTTGGAGCTTGGGTGATGGTTGGAAACGGAATCATTTAGAAAGAGATTATTTTAACGAAATGGAGATGATAATGGTTTTGGTGAACTGGTTTTGAGCAGCAGGGAAGTAGAAGGGAAGAAAGGAAACAGTTCAGGTGATGGATGATTGGATTGGTTGGGTTAGAGAGAAGCTGCAATACATGAATAGAGAAAAAGCGGTTCAAAGGTTTAGTTGGTCCTTTTCCTTTTATTTTTTTTTCTTTTTCTTTTCTTTCTTCAAGTTTTGGTTATTTTGATTTGATTTATTATTAATAGTTGAAGTTGAGTGATTTAGGGGGTTAAGAATTGGAAGGGCTTCTTTTTAAGCTTAAAAGTAGTAAAAAAGAACAAAAAGAAAAAGTGGTGTTTGAGAATTTTAGTTAAGGCATTAGATCCTTAGTAACCTAATCATGGTTTGCACCAAATCCACTTTAACTTGGCCAAGAAAATGATTGAGCAAGCTGATTTGGATTCAGAAACTTTGCAAGGATTTGAAAGAAGAATCGGTTTACACGAAGAATTCATTCCTTTTTTTTTTAAGTATTAGACGTTTACTACTGTTTTTCTTCAATAAGTTAAATATATATGGAGGAGGTTCATTTCAGAGTGATTATATGATTAGAGGTCTTTGCAGTGTAGCTAGTCAGCTAGCTTGATAATTAAGCTGAGGATTGCAGATTGTGAAAAATATATACATAGGTCTGATAATATTTTTTGTTGCCTGTAGAGAGCCAGGCAATGTTTATCCCTTTGTGGGATTGAGATCTTACAATTATGTCCACTTTTTTTTTTGGGTCCTTTTTGAAGTGCCATGAATTCCATCCTCTGGTTGTGTTAGTGTTATCACTTGCTGCTGCAGCCAAGCATCCACAACGAAAGAATTGGAACAAACGAGCCTTTTGGTTAAGATTGGGATTAAAAAAAATTCTCTCATACGGCGTGTTTTGAGTTAGACTTCAGTGCAAGTTGTGCAATTTCATTATGCATGGTCCATACATGTAGGCAGAACTAAAAGAAATGAGAAGGGCATGCGAGATTACAGGGATATTGGAACTACCAAAGATTGTTTTTTATGTATTTTGCTTTCTTTTAGGTTTATTGTCGCTAGTTACACCTGACGTCGGTAACCGATCGATATATCTAAAAAAGTGAAGTAAATTTTGGTTTGTTGCTGCAGGTTTTCTTTGCATGGAAGGCTGCTAACCTACAAAGAAGGGGACACTGAAACTGCATTGATTGTATAGAATTTGCTCATTACATTTGGAAAGCGATTTTTTGCCCCAAATAACCTAATATCTTATATGTTTTTACAATACTTATTTTTAATAATTTATTTTAAAAATTTTATTTTCGGTGAAAAGGAAACACATCTATAGCCTTTGGGCTTCCAACAACACCTCTTCTTCATGTTGTAGATCGATACTTAGGTCTAGAGGTAGCAATTTTTGACCTATTCCAAAGATCCGATCCAAAATCGATTTAAAAATTAATATTTCTTAAAATATTTTTTAAAATATTTTTAAAATCCAGAATAATAATATAAAATTTAATTTGTGTATATATTTTTCTTAACTTAACCTAATGTATTTAATTTTTTACTTAATTAATAGATTTTATAAAGATTAATATTTTTTTATATATATGATAATTAATATTATATATATATTATTATTAGAAATTAATTTAAAATTTTTTATTTTAATAATTATAATTATTAAATAGATTGATCCGAATTTGATCCTGTTATTAAATAGGTTCGATTAGATTTGACAATTTTAATCTATATAATTAAATGTATCAAATTAAAGTTGAACAATTTTAATTTAATTATTATATAGATCGATCCAAAATCGATCTATCAATTCGAATTGTCAACCCTATGTTTACTAATACTTTAATTTCACTTTTTCATACAAAAATTTTACTATATACATATTTAAATTAAAATAATATAAAATTAAATTATTTTTTTAAAATTATTTTTAAAGTTCAATTTTTAAAAAACTAAAAATTTTACTTTCAAACTCATATTAGTAACAAATAAATGCAAAAATAACTCAGTTTAAAATCTTATTTTGTTAAATAACTCATTTTTTAGATTTAGTTCTGAAGAAAAACGCCTTTAGCATCACTTTCTCCTTAATTAATTTATATAAATCTGATGTGTGCTCTGCCGTTCAACAAAGGACAGTTGGATTATCTTCACTGAAATTATTTATTTTTATTTTTATTTTTATCATTTGGGTTTGGACAGCATACTAAAAATTTCATTACGGTAGGCCACAGTTAACTTCATAATAATGCTATTGGGCGTATTTTAAATATCAATAACTGAATTTTATAAAAATAAAAAATAGAAAATAAATTTTTGTTAAAAATAAAAGAAAAACAAAATTCAGTATTTATATTTCAATAATTTTTAATAGTGTGTTAAAATTAAAAATAATTATATTATGAAATATGCAAATAATAAAGTTAACATTAGAATTTAGTATATGAAATTTGAGTTCTAAATTCTTTTTGTAATTGAACTTATGAGCTGTTCAAAACTCAAAATCTATAAAAAAAAAATTATAGATATTTAAAACACGCCCTATATATACGTTTTCTATATCTCAATAACTAAATTGAAGTACGTAATTTAATATAAATTTGTTTGGTCTCCTGAAAAAGTTGGTAAAAATAAATTGTTGAAAATTCTAAATATTTGGAAAACTAGGTAAAATGAAATTTTTTTGAAAGAAAAATAACTTCACCTTCTTTTTCTTCTCAGAGATGAATGAAACACATAGAAAAAAGAAAATATGATTGATGTCCCACCTATCTTAGATCTCCTTATGCACCAACATTAGCACTGATGTTCTAACTCTAATCACTTAATCGACATAATTCTTAATAATAAATTAATAATAAAAGTAATTACTTTAGTTGATAATTAGTTACATTTACTAACTACTTTGATATTAATCTAAAGTATAACTTCAATAATTTGGTTATAATTCTAATTTTAGCATCTAATTCTCATAGCTTTGACTACTATAATTAACTAAGATTAATTGGTTAATTTATTATTCATTACTTTATATAATTAATTTATTAAATATTGGCTTATTTATAATTTATTCAGATTTAATTATTTTAACAATTCACATTGTAATTCTAATTGTTACTCCTTCATAATCATAGATTTATATTTTTAAAGTCATTAAATTTATTAAATTTAAATTATACTAATTATTATCATTTTAAAAAAAAACTCCAGCGTAAGACTTGCCAAACACTTATTAAAGTAGTGAACAATTCACTTCCGAAAAATTTCCAGAATATTCTACAAGATTTTCAAACCTTTTCAACAGACCAAACATGCCCTTACAGTAATTTCATTCAATTACTTTCACTTAAACCGACGAGGCTGAAAAGAGTCGACAATCTAATTCAGGCATGCAAAAATGCAAACTGAATAAGATGACACAATAATCGTCCGGTTCATGATGAAAGCAATACCCATCATTCTCATGCCAGCAGAAACACAAATACAAGAACAAAAAATCAACGTACAGACAAATGTCCCTGAGTTAATGTGACAAAGAATTACCTTAAACTCCAGCAACCATAATCCTTTTTTCTTTTTGTTTCTGGTAAAATAACTAGAAGATAGCCAAGCTCTTGTTTGTGTGGTTGTTACGAAGAAAATTAGCTTCTGGAACTCACCAGGCGATCCTCATGCTTCATAGAAAGTCCTTCTGTCGCTACCTGCTTCTGCTTGTGGGAGCGATACTCCATGTATGCCATACCTCATACTTGTCTCGTGAGTCACCGTGGGCTCTTCAGCTGTTTTGCCGTAATGAACACACAACAACTAGTGAAATATAAAGATAACTCATAAATGATCAACTAAAGTGGTGACCATTTACTACTACACAGTAGACAGTAAACACGAACACTACCACAGCAAGCAAGTCATCCAATTTTCAGGAATCCCCAATGTGCTTGCTTATGTCGCTACAACTCAAATTTTCATATACCTTTTAATAAAAAATTGAAATGTTAAAAAATGTGATACTATTAACAGAAGCAGTCATGTCGATAACAATCATGAATTAATCATCCATATGAAGGTTAAAAGAAAATATATATATTCTTACCAAAGAAAAGAAAAGATCAACCAGTACAGTATTTGTTACTAAGAATATTATATTTGATCCTGTGTAGAAGTTTACATGACCAGTAACCAATGCTTCAGCTACAAAAGCAACTAAAGCAAGTGAGCATGAGTGAAGTAAAACTCAATGTAGTCTAAAGGTTAACCTACCTCTTTAAGCTTTGATGCTGTTAACTACTACCACCAGGATCTTAGTCTCCACGAATAGTGTAAAACTCCCACTTCTTTGTTGGGTCATATATCTGAATAAGATGCAGATAATTAGTCATAATTTTAATTAATGGTACTGTGCTAATATGGACATTATCATAGAGCTCATTCATGTATCTACCATAGTACAGAAGTGTTAACAAATAGTCACATATCGGTTTTTACTATCAAGATAAACAGCATGGTTCCTTTAACACGCTTCGGAATGATGACACACAATCACAAAAAACTACCTCCCATCTTAATGCTGGAAATATATGCTTGTTCTTTTCATACCAATGCCTCTCGACCACCTTTCCAGCATGCGACTGCAAGAACGAGACAAATACTTCATTGAATATGAAAGTTTCATACATAAGAGAAAAAACAGTCACATGTAAAAATAAAAATCAACAGCAATATTTAAGTAAGATGAGCAAGAGTTAATATAATATTTGTTATCGCTTTTCAATGCTAAGGCTTTAAAGGCAGTATAAAATTTGTCCTTGGGTTTTAAAAGCTATCATATAAAGTCCTTCGGTTTTAGCTTGCTTTGTGTAAGGGTTTGGACCAAACACCATTAAAATATGCTCAATTCTACCTGTTAGCAAATCATATGCAGCCGACATATATCTATAGCCTATTTAATTTGACAACAATATCCTTAAGGTGGAATCTTTTCCATTCCATCTCTGCTTTGTAACGATGGTGCTAAAACTTCCAACATAATACTACTGCAAAGTCACCTCTGACAACTTCGTGATCCACCGTTGGTGTATGGCAATAGAACAAACTCCGGATGTGTTTTAAAATGTTCACATAATAGAACAACTTCTGTCTCCACAGACATTGAACAGCTGCAGAAGCTGTGGAAAACTAGATTACCATGGACCCCGACTATGACAACTTCAATGCCAAGCTTTTCATCGGCAGTCAGTTATAAGATCCCAATGGCTTAAATATTTGGTCATTCAAACATTCAAGGCCGTCAATGGCTTTAGTGATTATGAGATGGCCACTGCTTGAAGATTAAGGAATGCCAAAGCATATATCGGGCGAGATCAAGAATTCTATAATTACATAGTCCAGCATACTTCAATGATTTCCAGAGCCATGTAATGGTGCCAGGATGGTCACCAGATCAAAGATCCTTGGCAAAACTAATGAACCAATAGTAGCATTATCGCTTATAAAAAAGCACTTCTATGAAGTGGTTAGAGAGAATTTGTATTTTGCTTTATCGATCTTCTTGTAGCAGGGTAGTGAAACAACGGTGAGACAGTTGCGGAAGAACAGGAGACAAATGAGATAAGATAGATGGATTATTTATAGGATATTTTGGACAGTTTAATTTAGGTAATAGATGTCTACGAGCGGGCAATGATATGCTGGTATTTAGATTTGACAGAAACTTTGACCGAAAGGCCTCCTACAAAACAAAGTGAAATCTAAGGACCTATTTGATAATTTTTTAAAGCCTAAGGTCCAATATGATACAACGTCCATAAGAGTGATTTGATTTCCTTAGAACACTTTAGTTGAAGGGGTACACTAAAATTAACTTGGCCTAGGATGGTGGCGAAAAATTTAGAGGAACCAGATCTTTCGCTAAATCTGGTGTATAATCGAATGAAAAAAATAGATTCATATAGCCGGCCTCCACTCAAGTAAGATAAAAGAGTTTGTTATTGTTGTTGTTGTCCAATTTGACAAAAATTAGAACTTAAAGGACCAATTAGATAGTACGCACATGCCACCAATTAAATAGTAAACTTTTAAGTGCTTGATAAGTCACCTTGGGTCCAACACTCAAGAAGGCAATTCGATTGCTTATCCCAAACCGCTTTCCCCATAAATCCAACGAACACCAAATAGAGAGAGTAGAAATTGGGTTCAGTCTACAAGTCATGAAAAGCCCAAGCTCTAAGCTTCACTTGGGTGATTACAGCACCCTCACAAAAATTATTCGACCGTTAAGCACCAGCAAAATGAACTAGGAACTATTAAGAAAAGAAGTGAAAACTGTGCATGAGAATAAGCAATTTTTTCTCGTGACAGCAGTAAACAGCATGCCAATTTTTAAGACTTTTAAGCACTACCGGCATTAATAAGAGTTGCAGAAAAGTCCACCAGTTTAGAAATCGCCATTTCCGAGATCACAGCATATTCAATAATTGCTCACGGACAGATCCAACCTTTCGTGAAAAAATCACTCCCAAAAAAAATTTTAAAAATTTAAAAAAACGAAAGTAAGATCAAGTGCCACATTCCAAACATCAACTAAAGAATAAAAGACGACCTTTAGGGGCCACAAGTACAAACAGTAGCTTGGTAACGGTGGATTGATTCAGGAAACTTCAAATTTCTCAATTTAAACATAAATATAAGAACCAAAACTTTCAACCTTAAAGGTTCTGTAGAGTACAAATTTTCAATCGAAAACCAAACTTTCCAAACTAAGCCAACCAGAGAAACAATAAGAATTGACGAATTTCAAGTAGAATCATCGAAAATGAAGGACCTCAGAAGTTCCAGAACCAAACTGGAGAAGACCGGGCTGTCCTTTAGAAGAAGCAGACTTGTTCTTTAGCTCCTGGATCTTTCTCCTCTCTTCCTATCGCTGCTTCTCCAACCGCCGTGTTCTCACAGCGTCCTGCGATGTACCTACGTAGCCAACTCCCATACCCGCAGCCGGCCGGAGAAAGGTTCAATCAGTTTGTTTGGGAAATTTTGGAAGAAACTTGGAATTCGATTGAGATTGATTGGCGGTACCGGTGATTCACGGACGCGTCTGATTGGGTTGCGATCGGGTTTGAGCTTGAGTTAGACCATATTCACGTATCGAATGGCATATTGCTATTATTTCCTTAAATTCATGATCCAGTAGTTCTAAGTAAGTTTTGCAAATCAAAGACTAGAGAGATTATTATAACAGGAACTTTCAATAAACATGATTACAAATATAAACAGCAAACTTAGACAAAAAAGATTTCAGCATTTTTAGTTAGCGTATCTATGCATGTATATAAAATTTTTGGAATACCATCAACTTACATATTAAAAAAAGGTATATGTTACGTGGCCTTCAAACCAATTAATGCAGTGATTTCGGCAAATACCGTTTTATTTTATTTTGGTTTTAAAGATATTCGAAAGTATTTTTTAAATATTTTTTTGAACAAAAAATATTTGTTAAATATTTTAAAAATAAATTAATTTTATTGAAATAATAATAATAATAATAATAATAATAATAATAATAATAAATAAAATTATTGTGCATTTTTTTATATTTTAAAATTTTATAAAATATTATAAAAATTAATTAAAATATAAAGTTAAAATTATAATAAAAATGAATAAAGTTTAGCCAAATAATATTTTAGCCTAGTGACTTCGTAGGACATACAAAACAAACAACACGCAGCAAGCTAGCTAATGATCGATCATACTGAGAGTACATGGTAAGTAGATGATACCATTACAAGGAATTAATTTTAACTAAGAGGCACACATCAGTCTCCATCTTATATAAACTACTTCTTCACGCAGATCCATCGACATCGGCTTCTCGTAAAAGAGATATAATCGCTCTTGATCAATTGTCAAACCCCGGCCATGAACTGTCAGACTTTCATCAATTGATTCTGAAACAAAACAAGGGATTAAGCCAAGCCATAATACATAGTTATTTATAACACAAGACGCTTGATTAATGAGAAACTTTTAAAACAGATTGATTACTTACTGAGAGCAGTCAATGCTGGGGCTGATCTTATAAGGAAAGGAAACAGAGCACATTCCCGGCAAAGCAGCAGCGCGCGAAACGTAAGGCTCGGTTGCCCTGGAAGCAACGTTCTTAATGCATGAGCACACCGTACGGAGGTCTTCCGTCGTACTAGCAGCCGTTAGCACGTTGCGTATTCCGCTGCAGCACGACGCAGAGGCCTTTCCTCCAAAGATAATGTAGACGACGCACGGCGAGAGATCATTGAACAAGTCGTTGCACGAGGATATTGCAGCTACTAGTGTTCCTGTCGGCAACGAGGAAGATAGTAACAGAACCACAAGTAGTACAACTGTTACAGTAGTAATGTTAGAACTCCGACGAGCCATTGCTATCACTAACTATTGATTGATTGAATTTGATTTGTAGGGATGAATAAGGTTTGTAAGTTGATGCGTGGTATTTATAGAGATAGTTTGATAGTGGGGTTATGATTAAAGTGAAGAATGAAGACGAAATGATACTGGCTACCAATATCTTTTGAATTTGTTAGTGTTTTCTTTTTCGCTTGATGTTAAAACTTTTGATCATAACACTAGGATAAGATATATTTTTCTCCAAGTTGCATGGACGAGATTATGGCGGTGTTTTGAAATTAATAGATTTACAAAATCAACCAGGATGCAAAACAGCTAATTGAATATTTGTTTTTTTCTTTTCATCGCTTTTGCTGTTAGTTCAAGAGGTGATCGCATTAATTTGTTGGAATAAAAACACTTTGTAAAGTGTTCGGATCACATGCAAGCTTGAGCCGTATTTGCCTATATTTTTAGATCACTCTAATTATCTTTAAGTTAATTAGGGTGTTGGTATTTTTCAAGTGGTGGCGGCCGCAAAAAGGTGTGGGCAACCGTCATTGTGGGTAGTTAGCTGTAGCCGAACATAGTGTGTCACGATCTAGGGTTTTACTTTGGCTCGTACGGTATTTAGTCACGATCTTTTATGGCTAAATCAGCGTTTACCCAAAAGAGCTATCAAAGATAGCTAAAGATTTTGTAGCAAGAAGGGATTTAAGAGAAGAGATAAAAGCTTGTAAAAGAGAACTTTGAAAAGAAAACTTTATATAGCTATAATTGTATTACAACTCTTATTTGATTGCCCCAAATGAGAGCTCACCTCTCTATCTATAACTTCTCCACCTCCTCAACGGACGGTGGAGATTGTTTTGATCGGACGGTAGAAAATACATGATTTAGAAAGTTTTTATAAAATATCCCTTATAAAAGTCTCCATTTTTTAGAGTATTTTCTAACTTACTATAGATTTAAGCCAACTATCTTATATCTAAAGTATTCTATCATACTCTAAACTTTGCTTATGCATAAGATAAATTTATCTAGGTAAAAAATATTTTACCAAGGTAATTTCGATAGAGAGAATAGCCAAAATAGCTATATCGTGACATTTTCCCCCACCTATTTCGCGATGTCTTTATCGCAGTTGTGTGGAGCTGTAGCGGAACTCTTGGATCTTATGGTGGAATGGCCATAAGTTATCTTCATGCTCCCAAGTTGACTCATCGTCTAGCCGACCCTTCCACTTGACCAAATATTCAGAATAATATGGACGATTACCACGTCTTGGGATGAATCGATGCCCCAAAATTTCTTCCACGTTTCGTTCGGGTGTCATCATAATAGACGCTGATGCTCTTATGGATGCTGCGATACTTTGATCATCCCTTGGCTCCATGTTGAGATGATTTGGTTCTTTTGGGATGGCCTGAATTGTTGGTTGTGCCTCCTTCTTCTCTCTTGAGGATTGTAAGGTCAAAGTAGTCTTGGATTGGAAATTTACTTCTCGCGACAAAGGTACCATGCACGTTTTCCCTTCATTCATGATCCACATGAAGTTGGCAAAAGGGATAGGTACGGCCTTTACGCGATCCATAAACTCCATACCAAAAACTATAGAAAAATCATCCATGAGCACAACGGAAAAGTCCAAAAGGCCAGTCCACTCACCTATGCATGTTTGGACTCCACGGGCAACACCAACAATAGATTTGGGTTCAGAATTAACCGCCTTAATTCATCCTTGTCCCTTTTCGTACTTGATGCCGAGCCTCGTGGCTTCCTTCTCCTCGAGGAAATTATGGGTCACCCCTGTGTCTACCAAAGCTTGGACCTCCCGTCCTTCAACTTTGGTCGTCACGTACATCCGACCCTTCACCTCACGTTTTGATAATTCGGCTTTGGCTTGGATGGCATTAAGTAGTTGTAGCGAGCCCATCTTTACCTCTTCAGGTTGCCGTTGTGGCTCGTCCATTATCTCTATTTATGCGAAAAGTTTGTTCCGTTTTGAGCATTCCCTGCCATATAAGGTCCATCACAAAGGAAGCATTTTTAAAGGATTCTTACCATTCCCTTGGTCCTTAGTGAGTCAACCGTTGCTTCCTTGACTTGATGGCTATGTTCACCGCCGTTGTCCTTGGAGTCATCTCGAAGCTTATGCTTCTCGGGCCGTTGAAACTCTATGAGGGACTCGGCTATGGCAATAGCAGAGTTGAGGTCTTGAGATCCTCTACGTTGGATTTCCAGCCTTGCCCATGTTTGCAATCCGTCCATGAAAATAAAAAGGGCCTCCCTTTCAGAAAAATTATGGATCTCCAAGATCAACTCTGAAAATTCCTTGATATAGTCTCTTATACTGCCCCGATGAGTCAAGCGCCGAAACTTTGTCCTTGCCTCATCCTCGGCATTTACCGGATAGAATTGCCATTTGAGTTCCTTGTTGAACTCTTCCCAAGTGGCAATGGTGTAGGTCCCCCTCTCGATCTCAGCATGCCTCCTCCTCCACCATACCATTGCGGTATCTTCAAAATAAATAGTGGCATGATCAATCTTACCTGTATCTCCCCGTGATGCCGGTACTCCTAAAGAGTTGCTCTAAGCTCCAAAGAAAGTTATCAATCTCCTTCGCGTTCCGCGCACCGTTATACGTTTGGGTCTTGGAACATCCATCTTCGAAGGAGTCGAAGTTGAAGATACGGCGGAAACTCCCCCTTGTGTAACCGCCATCTTGCAAAGTGTCCAGTTCCCTCGGACATCCCTCAATTCAGTAGTCAACCTTGCGATCTCTTCCCTAAGGGTCGCTACTTCCCTCTTAAGAGCATCCACATCACCCAAGAGAGAGTCTTTAAGGGCCTTACCTTGGCGAGACGATGATTCGGCCACTATATTCAAGGCACCTTACATCTCCCTACGAAGCTCTTCTTATCCCTTCTCGAGCTTCTCGATGCTTTGGCCCAACTCCTCGAACAGGTCCACCTTATCCGCCATAACAAGCTCCACCCTAGCGAGCCTTGCATTCACGTTTGCCATAACGTCCCTAGACTTCTCCTTCCGTTGGCGACTGCTCTCGGGAGCTCTCTTATCAATCTCCCTTCCCTCATGGATGGTAACGTCGCTTCCGCTTGCCATTTCTGATTAGCAGAACCTGACTCTGATACCACTTGTCACGGGCCTAGAGTTTTATCTTGGTTCGTGCGGCACTTAGTCACGATCCTTTGTGGCTAAGTCAACCTTTACCCAAAAGAGCTATCAAAGATAGCTAAAGACTTTGTGGCAAGAAGGGACTTAAGAGAAGAGATG
Source organism: Acanthochlamys bracteata (assembly GCA_019914995.1). Taxonomy (NCBI): domain Eukaryota; kingdom Viridiplantae; phylum Streptophyta; class Magnoliopsida; order Pandanales; family Velloziaceae; genus Acanthochlamys; species Acanthochlamys bracteata. The sequence goes on along the minus strand of CM034140.1, from coordinate 3,354,433 downwards.
AAAGCTTGCAAGAGAGAACTTTGAAACGAAAGCTTTATATAGCTATACTTATATTACAAATCTTGCTTAATGGCCCCAAATAAGAGCTCACCCTCCTATTTATAGCTTCTCCACCTCCTCAACGGACGGTGGAGATTGTTTTGATCGGACGGTGAAGAATACATGATCCAGAAAGTTCTTACAACATATCCTTTACAAAAGTCTCCACCTTGCTAAAGTATTCCCTAACCTACTCTAGATTTAAGCCAACTATTTTATATCTAGAGTATTCTATCATACTTTAGACTTTACTTATGCACAAGATAAATTTACCTAGACAAAAATACTTTACCAAAGTAATTTCGATGGGAAGAATAGCCAAAATAGTCATACCATGACATAGATTGGGTTAGTATTGATAATTTGAATTCGTATAAATAGGTCGATCAGAATTCGTACTTTAAAGATATAGAATTAAAAATTAAAAATTTTAATTATTAAATAGATCGATCAAAATTTGACCCGATTATTAATAAATTGAGTTAGTATTGACAATTTTGATTCGTATAAATCTATAAATTAGATTAGTATAGAATGAATTTGATTCGATTATTAAATGAGTCGATCTGAAACTGACCCATTAATTTAAATTATCAATCCTACGTACGTGAAATATTATATATATATATATTTTTATGTAAATATTATTATACTATTATAATTAAATATATTTTGCTTTCGATAAAAAAGTATTAAATTTTTTTCAAAAAAAAATATAATTCGAGAATAAAATATTATTATATATGGGATATTGGAACCTGTGAAAAGAGAATATTACCGATTGAAGATTTGAGAAATCTGAAGCGTGTATTGTAGTTTGAAATTATTAGATAGAATTGGCGAAAGGATATTATGAATCGTAAGTTTGTAACTTTTCAAAATAAGCTAGCTGTTGCTCATCTTCGTAACATTTTTGCTTCATGAGAATTTATCATTAATTATTAATATATTAGATAATATTATCACTTATTAGTAACTTATAGATAATTAGTTCTTTATTCAGAGATAAAGTTTCTTTTATCTTAGAAATAAATAATAATTCTTTTATTTTAGTAATAAATTGTTTTATTTCAGTAACATCCACTACTACAAAAGTAGTCTTTACCGACCGAAAAAAAAATCGGTACTAGTTAAAAAACAGTCGGTAATGTACTTTTACCGACTGAAAAAGATGTAGTCGGTAAACCGTCGGCAAAATATTTACCGACTGAAAAAGTAAAGCAGTTGGCAAATTACTGTTCAATGCCGACTACAATTATATAGTCGGTAATTTATAAAATTACCGACGGAAATTCTTAGTCGGTATATTTTTGACATTACCGACTGAATATTCAGTCGGCAATTGCACAAGTTTACCAACTAAAGTTTTTTAGTCGGTAAAGCTTTCAATCACTGTAATGACAGTTGAGAATTCATAACAACTCTCTGACCACAATAACAATAAAAATTATTTAAAAACCAATTTTATTAAAATACTTGAAGTTTTGGAACTGCTGTTATACCTCACGCCAGTTTTTTTTACACAAACTACAAATCTTTTGAACAAAATAAAATACATGAATAAACATAAACAAAAAGAGCATATCCAATAAGAAACAAACGGGGGAACACAAATGTGATAGTTGTAACTTGCTTGCACAGAAAACGATCAAACAACCCGCATGAACTTCCTAGAAAGAACGTGACAAGAAAGAGACGGACGAGCCTGTTGGCATCTGCATCTGCTGTGTGCATGTAATACTTGAACATTCGCGGAATGCAAAGAAGGTAAAGAGTTGCATAGTGCAGCTTGAATAACATTTGTAATCGGACCAGAACGTGAACAATGGCAAATACGGCGCTGTAGAGGAACAAGAAGGAAGACATTGTGCTACCGTAGTGCCAATCAGGCGAGTACAGCACGTACAGATAGAGCAGCATTTCCCAAACCGTTGGTGTCTCATCACTCTGCTGCATTCTGAAACACCAATCAGAAGATATCAGAAGAACTCGTAAACGAATTCTATATATGTACAAAAAGAAAAAAAAACAAACTATGGTCAGACAAGTGGTAACACTGAGACAAGGTGAAAGTAGAGCAAGTCAATCGTGGCATGTTATTGCAGATCAACTTTATTAATCGGGAAAAAAACGTTATATGCAGGTATGGTTAAACACAAAATCAAGCTGAAGGAAAAGAGAAACACGCGCTGCAGTGTTGCATGATATATCATGCTTCCAACTGCTAATATAATGTTCGATATATGGAGAACACTAAACCTCTTCTCAAAATGTTGACGAACAGCAGTAAGCAGACTAACAAACGCCAGAAGAATTCCAGGAACATTGGACATAGTATTATAGAACTCCATAATAAATGAGAAATATTTGTAATTTTTCTCACACCAGTCTGTAGCTGTAACTGGTCCCCAGAAGCATGACATCACCGTCTCTTCCATCTCTGCAATCAGGAACTTCAGATTACAAGAGAAATCAAGACCAAATGTTCCAGTCTCTTAATGTGTTTCCAAAGTACAGAAACACTACATAGTAATGATAGTATTGCCATAAGCAGCAAATTATACAAGTAGTACCTGTAATGAAAATGAATTTTCAGCAAAACATGGACACATAAAGAACATTTTCAATCAAAACAAACATACTATATATCTTTAAGATAATACCTTTCAGATTTCTTCTCTTAATTTGTTTTCCTCTTGTTTTGGCTCCTCAATCAAGTCTTGTTCTGCAGCAGCTGTTCGGAAAAGCACTTATAGAAAGCCATACTCACCCTCACTACAGGGATCAGTGTGAAACTGGTTACACCGCTTGGACATCAAAGAAAGAGATCATGATGTTTGAAGCATATTAGTAAGAGAGTTAGTGACACTTGCCATTTCTTGAGAGGAATTCTTCTAGCCTTTACCTTTTTCCTTTTGATATTGTTCTTCCAGAAATGAAAGCACTTAAAAAGCATCACAATCTCTCTTCTTTTTGACATAAGGCCCTACTAATATGTTAATCATAACTATTCGTCGTTAATTAAGTTAATTATTTTTGAACTGTAGTCACTATAATTGATCGATTGGAGAGAGAGAACGACAGCACAACTAATTGATCGAATTCGGACTACAGAATAAGAAAAGGGGATGTTGGCTGCAGCGAGAATTGCTTACTTTCTTCGCCAGTCAGAGATTATACCTGCAAGGAAGGGTTGCCGGCGCCGGAGAAGGAAGCTAGGTTTTAGGAAACAGCCTGCGAAATCTCAAAATCAGTGGACCGGAGCTAGCAAAACGCGAAGCAACAACAGAACACCTAAAAAATTGAGAAAGATTTGGTAAACAACAGTCCGGAAGCTCGAATGAGGCGGAGCAATAGCAGAAGTGGGAGCTAGAATGAGGGGGAGGAAACGGCTGGGATTGGTTCACTCAGTTGATTAAGATTGATTACCGATTGAACCAAATTTTAGTCGGTAAATTTAATAAATAGTACCGACTAAATATCAAGTAAGTCGGTGATATGTTCAATTTACCGACTGATATATGTATCAATCGGTAAACTAATCAGCTATACCGACTGATAATTTTTCAGTCGATATATTATATTATTATTGATTGAAATTTATTAGTCGGTAATTTTCAGTTGATAATAATTATTTTTATAGTAGTGATCCTAGAATTGATGAATGTTATATCCACTAAAATAATTTGATTTCACACACTTGCTTATTCAAATTGAAAAATGTAAACAATTATTACATATGAAATATTGAAAATATGTATACTCAAGTTTCATATATTAATTACATACTTTAATCTTGTGTTAGCTTAAATTTTAATTCTACAAATTCCTTCATATGGTATTAGTGTTCTTCTCAAAATCGCAACTATACGATTAACGATTAATGGTGAAATAAAACACTAGTAATATGGTTAAATTATGCCATATTACATGTTTTTGAATGAGGGAAGAGTGATTTTACAATAAATTGTAGGGGTGACAATTCGGATTTCTGGGTCGGTTCCGGGTCGATCTATATAATAATCGGGTCAAAATTGTTCAACCATAATTCGATCCATTTATTTATATGGGTCAAAATTATCAACCTTAACACAACCTATTTATAATCGAATCAAACTTGGATCGACCTATTTAATAATTAAAATTATTAAAATAAAAATAATAAATATTAATTTTTAATAATAATATATAAAAATTATTAATTATGATATATTTTTAAAAAAATATTAATTTTGATAAATTTTATAAATTAAATAAAAATTAGTTAAGTTAAAATAAATTAATATATATATATATACACAAATTAAATTCAAATTTTTTGCTATTATTTTCTAATTATTAAATAATATATATTATATAAATAGTTAAATGAATTAAACGGGTCAATTTCGGGTCAATCCGAACCCATTTAAAATTTCGGGTCATTTTCGAGTCGACCCGAAATCGATCCGGCTAAGTGTTGACCCGAATCCGACTTTTTCGGGATCGGTTTCGGATCGAACTTTCGGATCGGGTCGAAATTTGCCACCCCTAATAATTTGTTAAATAAAATTTAGTACAAAGTCTTTATTAAACAATAAGATATATTATTAGGTACTAGATCATATATTCAATTAAGACAATCAAGACGAATAAATTTACTAAATATAAAATTATTAAAATATATTTATTTTAAAAAAATCTATTTCCTAACAACTCCAAACATCCCACAAGGCCGCCTTAAGTTTGTCATAAATTACATGTCGAACATTTATTGTGGATCACGTAATTTGTTCACAGATTATCCATCCTACGCATATATTGAACTCTCAAATTAAAAAAGAAGATGAATTTACGTTGATCCTAAATTTATTAAAATTAATAATAGCAATATATTATTAATGTAATTATTAAAAATTGTAATTAACAATTTTATAATATAAGTATAATATTATATTATTATTCCAATTTTATGCTTAATTATATGCTATTTTAGCAATTAACAACTGAGATTAACTTAAAAAAAAAAAACACTGATTCATGCACCAATAAAAACTATTTGATTAATTATATTATGGTTATTGATGGACAGCACATCCATATTTTTGCCGACAAGATAAATATGGCCAGTGACGTCGATGACACTATTGTATTTGTTCCCACGTATAATCAAGTACAAAATTAAGACCCAAAAAAAACATTAATATGAGAACCAAAACATTTTTGAACATTAGTAACTAATAACAACAGATGAAAATCATATCACAGTACTGCACTGCGACAGACAATTACATTACTTTTTATTAGCTATCACAAAAGCGGTAACTCCAGATTAATTGATACTGCAGCTAGATAATGAATTAGCAACTCATTACAAACCAAAATTAATGATTATAATAATAAAATCTTCTTTTGAATCCTGCAGATCCACCCTCATTGCTCCCATTTAATTGATCCTGAAACTCAACAGATCAACAAAATCATCAGTTCATAAAAGTTGAAATTTTTTTAGAAATAAGTTTAATTTTGCTGCAGCAAAAAGAACATAGACTGACTCACTTGGAGCAATCCACTTTGGGTGCAATCTTGAACGGCAGGTTAACTTTGCACTTGGCAGGGAGAGTAATGGCGCGCGGAACGTACGCCGGTGGAGCCGATCCCGCCAAGTTCTCAATGCAGTTGCACGCCATTCGGCGATCAGATGTAGCACCGGCGGATGCAAGAAGGCCACGAACACCACCGCAGCACTGCGGGGAAGGGTCACCGGATCCGGTCACGTAAGATAGGCATGGCAGCAGAGCGTTGTACACTGTGTTGCATGATGTGATGGACGCGTTGGTGTAATACGGAGAGCCAACTAGGAGCAGAGCTGCTGCTGTTAATGCCAGAAGCGATGATGTTGTAGTGAAGAAATTGGAACGAGCCATCGGTGATGTTACTTTTTAGTTTGGTTCTTATGAATTGCGCCTTCTTAATTAGCCGGTCGTATTTATAAGGAGAAATGGAGTACTCTAGAGTGAAAAAAATTTATTTTTTACTTCGAAATTTTATGTAATAGTGTGATAATTGATGGCCTTCTATTTAAATGCAGTGGGTATCCGACAAAAATATTTGGTGAATGAAATAACTTCAGCCCTTTGTACTCTGACTCCTTAGTAATGATGTATATTAACCACTTGCTTGGCCAAGCATAGGCAGTGCTATAGATTTGGCATATTCATTTATTGGTTACTAAAAATAAAATGAAAAAATATTCTAAGATTGATTGGTTGGTTGGCAGGTGAGCCAAGATCACATTAATTAATGAATTCATTGAAATCTTTTTCTATTGGTTGGTGAGAGGAGAATTCAATTGTTAATTTGTGTTGAGCCTAATTTGTTTAGAAAATCGCTTACGATTGTTTAAAAATCACATAATTTTGTCTTTCTCATTTTCTCCTTGGCGTCTTCTAGCGTCTTCTCTTCTCCCCCACAGTTAACCTCCCATGCTTGCGATTCTCCCGTTTCAAGTATAGCAATGGGAATCTCTCAATTACATGCATCGTTAATTTTATGAACTGCAGGCGTTTCCAAGTACGTACAACAGAGAAAGGGCTCCCTTATCAAAGAATTATTAGTTGAATTTATATGAACATGCTAGCTACATACGTAGGGTGATTTTTATCTATAGACAGGGTTGATTTTTTACTTGAAGTTAATTAGGTACTGTTTTGACAGTTACCTCATTAGATTGGATACATTATCAATAGCTTTTATGTTATTTATTATAAACCATTATCCTCACTCAATCGGACACCATCATTCCACGTGAAGATATTAAACAAAAAAAAAAAGTTAATGTGAAAAACAAGTAGTTCTTATTAGTCATCATAATGATATGCAAGAATATTGATGATATTGATACAACAAATATATAATTAGTGAGTACAAGCCTGGACAAGTAGTAACACTAATACATAGAAGCTTGATCTGAATACTAACTTTAGGTAGTTGGGCAACAGTTTCAGAGTCCCACATAGCTACGAACTAACTATGGGCCATTCAATTGATCCTGCAGTTCAACAAAATATCATAAAAGATATCAGTTCAAAACTCACCAAAAAGCTTTAGAAGGAATTAATATAAAAATAAAACCATGGTAGAAGTTTTGGAAACATTTTCAATTTTAGATTTCCGTCAGTTTTTGGTTTTCATGATTTTGCATCAAAAGATACAGTATACTTTATACAATTAAGTTTCTGAAAACAAAAATAAAAAAACCTGAAACAGATCAAGTACTATTTCTAAACGGGCACCCTATGAACTTACTTAGAGCAATCGATGTCGGGAGAGATCTTGAACGGCAGGTTGACATTGCACTTGTCAGGTAGTGCAACGGCGCGTGACATATATCCCGGTGGCGCGGAACCTGCTACGTCTTCAATGCAGTTACAAGCCATCTGGCGGTCTGCTGTCGTGCTAGCAGCAGCAAGAAGGTTTTTAATTCCGCCGCAGCAGTTTGAGGAAGGGTTGCCTGATCCAGTGACGTAAGGTACGCAAGGCAAAAGAAAGTTATACACGCTGTTGCACGTCGAGATCGAAGCTTCGGCGCGATACGGAGAGCTAACAAGTAGCAGTAGTGCTGCAGCCAATGCCAAAAGCAGTGGTGCTGCTGTGTAATGGTGAGCCATAGTGCGTACTTGCTCGCAATCAATTGTAGCTAGCTAGGGCTCTTCGTTTTGTAGTTACTTAATTTGTGAATAATCCTGTATGATAGGTGGTATTAATATAGAGAAGTTTGCAGTTTTTTTTTGGGAAAACTAGTTAAGTTTCTTTTTGTTTTCAATTTTAAGTTCTCTATTATTCCAAGAGAATGGTGGCGTTACACCACAGTGATCCTTCGTAGTAGATGAAGCTTGCAAGCTATTTCAGACAGAGTGCTTCATGCAAAGTTTGTGTTCTTAAAATTGAATTGAATTTTATTTTGAGTAACAAAGAAACATGTACATATATGAAATACCAAAGTCCTCACAACACTCCCAAGCCCAAGGAATTGTTTTGACTATATGAAATAGTTTAAGCAATTCACTATTTGTTTTGATCTGTATTAAGATTACAAGCTTCGACCTCTTCAAGGAATCCTGTAGCATAAGAAAAAACACAATATTAGTAAGCAAAAGAACGCATAATCATAAGTTCCAAAAAACCAAATAGTTACAGTAAGATCAAACTTTGAACAATCAGTGGACATTGAAATTGGGTACCCAACAATAACACTACACTTGCCAGGAATTTCAGAGACAAACCCCATGTTGATACCTGGAACCCTCCCCATAATTGTTTTCAGGCATTTGCAGGCATCTTGACGGTCTGTGGTACTGTTATCATTTTGTTCATGCTGCTGCACACCGTTTCAGTACTCAGACGAAGGCGCTGAGCCACCGTTTCTGGCAATACTCGAGGCAGCCGCTAATACCGTTGAGCACCCGAAAACAACTGATTGCATGCAGATGCCATATGCATCATGCAGGTAAGCATGAGCATTGCCATGAAAATCGACCGCAAAGGGGATCGACTTGCCACGTCCAGTAAATATTTGACTGTTCAATTTTTTCTTGTTGTTGCAGTGAATTGAAATGAACTGTTCAATTGGCTTGCTGACATGGTGATAAAATATTGTTATATGAGTAAAGATTGGCCTAACTGGAACTTGATTGGGCCAGTTAGGTACTTGCATTGTTAGTTTCTTTCATGGAAGTAGTAGTACTGTGCTTTTTGAAGAATATATATCTTTCGCTTTTAAATCTGATCATAGTTAACATTGCTATTTCTTTTTTGGAACAGTGGGTCATGGTTTGTTTCTTAACCTAACAAATGGAAATGCAGTGTAAGTTATTCGTAATAGTTAATTTGCAGGTTAGTAGAATAGAGCTGCATACGTTCTTTTAATTTGGATACTCCCATGAAACACCACTTAGTTATGTATACTTCAGGGTTTTATTTATTTGTCAGAAACTGTTTTATAAATAAGTTTCTGAAATATAAGTTCTTAAAAAATAAATTCCTAAAAATAAAATTTTAAAATTAGTTTGTGAAAATAAACATATAAAAATATCTGAAAAACAATATTTTGGCAGGAGAAAGTGATTTTCAGTCATTTAATTGTTTAGAAGTAATAAACAAGTCATTGAGGGCGTGTCCACATACACTATAAACTCACTTTTTTTAATAAAATACTTCACATCTTACTCATTTTCAAAACAAAATAATTAAACACAAAAAACTAAACTCAATTCTTTTTCCAAAAATTCACTTTCAAAATAAAACATTTTAAAGCTAAAATTATTACTTCCAAAATTATTTTAAATACAAAATAAATAAAAGAATTTACTTGTACTAAACTCACTTTCAAATTTCAAATTTATTTTTAATATAAAATAAATATGAAAACTCACTTTTACTGCAAACTCCAAAATCATTTTCAAAAAATAAATTTAACGTAAACACGTCTTTAGTATACGTACTGTCAATTTCTGAACTTCTGAACGGAGGATTAAAAGATCCAAACGTATCACTTAATTAGCTTTTTATGTATGAATTTGACAATGTGCACATGTTCCCAAGCGGTAGTAGTTTCTCAAATTAATAATAAAAATAATGTAAAATTTTTAAACAACAAAAAGATTTATTCATTTAAAAGAAAAAGAAATATATATAATTTCAAATTTTATTTAAATTATATATAATCATATTATTGACAAGAAGTCAACATTTATTTCGCAATAACCCAGACACAATACATTACACAATATTCTTGTGATAATGAAGTTATACGCAATTATAATAATATATTAATGGGATTACTTTCATGGATATTAAAGAATGATTTATTGATGTTCTTCTCCTTCCATGCACGAGTTGAAGTCTTCGCTATAGAGTAGACTTCATCAGTTACCAACTCAATTGATCCTGTCCAAAAAATAATGAGAAATATTAAACTTAAAATATGTAAATCAAGTTCTTATTGTTTAGTTTAAATTTTTAGATTAAGTGGTCGCTTATAAAACTTACTTGGAACAGTCAGTATTCATGGAGATGGGAAACGGAACATGAACGCCGCACTTGCTAGGAAGACCAGAGGCAAGTCCAAAATTGATTCCAGGCATGGTATTGGCAACAGACTTGAGGCATGCACAAGCTTGCCGGCGGTCCGCAGCAGTGACCAGAGCTCCCTTCAACTGCCGAACGCCGCTGCAGCATGCCGGAGGAACTGGACCACCGTTTCTAACGTAGCTGATGCAACTGTTAATGTCTCTGATCACTTCTCCGCAGGTAGTGGCCGATGTTGCTTCAATTGCTGATACGATGATGGAGACCGCAAGCATTACGATGAAAATTGATCGAGCGTTGATTGAGATAGCCATGGTTGTTATCGTATTTGTTTGTATTGTATGGTGGCATTGTTTGAAGGTGATTATATATAGAGTGAAGTGGGGCTATGGCGGAGTTGGATTTGGTTAAGTAGGTATTTTGCTTTCAGAAACAGTTTGGCAAAAGTTTCAAATTTAGCATATGCAAGCTGTTGCGAAGAGTTTGCTACTACAGATTAATAACGTGATCGATTCAATCAACTTTTTTGTTTATATATAGTTTTAAAATTAAGAAACAAAATCATTAAATGTAGATACATAAAAAAGTGTTTAATATATGAAATTTCATATGTTTTTATTTGTTTTAATAATATCAAATTATCAATAAATATTTCAGATACTGATCACACAATCAAACATTCACATGCTGCAAGCTGCAGCATGCCGGAGGCACCGGTACCACCGTTTTTAATTTAACCTAGCTGAAGCAAACTACTAATGTCACTAAACACTTGCCCTCGAGAGAAAGAGAAGCTGTATCTACCGTTGATGAGACGATAACGTTAAAGGGCAGCATTGCGATGAGAACTGATCGAGGGATAGCCATGGGTAGCTTATTTATTTAATTCAAGGATGTTCTGGTTTGTTGTGCACTTGTGCTGTATTAATTGAACGGTACGTTAATGTTTGGAGGTGATAATTTATAGACTCATCTCACTTTTTAACGAGAAGGCGCCTGTAGCTCAGTGGATAGAGCGTCTGTTTCCTAAGCAGAAGGTCGTAGGTTCGACCCCTACCTGGCGCGCGTTATTTTCTTCTGTGTTACTTTCAGTTGTTTCCATTTCCTAGAAATTTATATTCGCGCAATCAGCTACTCATGAATTTTAATACTGATTCGCTTGCTATTACTAGTGGTGATTTTTATATCAATGAGGATTAATTGATCGTGATCGTTTTTCTTGTGATCTTTTGTTTTTAAAACTTTTTTTTAATTTCAAATAAGGTTTAATTCATTGTGATCGTTTTTCTTAAGATCTCCTTTTTCTTCATTATCTTGTAATCAAATAAAATGGTTTATGTTTCTTCATTTAAAAAGTAAAACAGGCAAAATCATATTTTTTTTGTTCTCTTCAAATTTGTTAACGTTTTGAACAGCAAGGGATCCTCGCGCGAATGCTGTCCTCGTATTGAACAGTTAAAATAGTATGCAATGTGTAACCAAAATTGTATGCTTACGCTTGATAGAACTTCAACTCTCCTACAAGAAGGTTTCAACTCAATACATTCCAATCATTGTTCAAGTTTAGAGCACTGCAATGAAGCAGCCCAACAACAATGGAAGTCCAATTTCAAGTACCAGACGAATCTATAATTGTGGGCCGCAAGGATCACTATATGTAAGCACAATAGAGTATCTGAATATTTCCCAACCTGATGTGGTATTTAAGAGTGCTTATAAAATAAAATTTTTTTAAAATAGATAATATTTTTATTTTTTATAAAAAACGAATTTTATGTTTTTATTTTTAAAAAAATAATAAAAATAAAAAATAAAAAATTTCCTAGATATTCTATATTTTTTAAATTTTTACATAAATTTTTTAAGTACCTATAAAATATATATTGAAAAATATAAAATTAAAAATTAAAAAGTACCGTTGGCGAAACGCTCAGCCTATATATCTAGATATTTCACAATCCGAGAACATTTAGTATTGCTTTTCAAATAAATATTTTATATTTTTTAATAATTCTTTTATTATTTTATAAAATTTATTTTGAAAAGTATAAGAAATTATATATCGTAAAAATTTTATTAATAATTTTATTATATTTTAAAGTAAAAATAAAACTTATTTTTCAAAAAAAATCTAAAATACTAGAAAAACCCTTATATATCAATGTATGCTACATGTGTTATGAACAATAAAATTGCTTCTAACAAATGCAACCCAACAAGACCACTTAAATGATTTGCCATTCGGAAGACGGCAGAAATTTTTTGACCTGTTAGTCATGGCAAAGAGATACATCGGTGCCTAATATTCCAGGCATGCAATCCATTGCATTGAAGGAGTTTGTTTGTCAGCAATCAGACCATTCCTGCCCTTTCTCTGTGCATATCTTATACGCGTCCATATGTTATTGGTCAAAAGAAGTACCCGGAACTCGTTTCATAAGAAAAGAAGTCGAGCACAAGCAAACAAATTAATGTACGTGTTGCACTCTGTAGTATGATAACATTGTTTATATTAATATTGATTCATTGAAACTTGAAGTTAAACTCCTGTTGTGATTTTTCAAGTAGTTGATAAGAATAAGATATGGGCAAAATTAAAAGGAATTAACTACGTACTGTTCTTAAACTCTTCGTGGAACAAGTAAAGCACCTAGCTAGCCAGTGATCATTACATGAAATCTTCACAATAGGCCAAAAAATTCAAATTAAATGAGTACGTACGTTTTAGGCCTTCACTGAATCAGCTTGCCTTTGGCCAGCAGCAGCCTAGCACCAGTAATGAGATGGCCATACCTGGTGCAGCAGGAGTACATGAAAACAAAATATTCCAAACGCATTCAATTGTAAATTTATTAATGAGTCACTGGTATTTATAATTAATGATTTTGATTTTGTGCCCATCATCCATTAATGGTGAGATTGCATGCGAATGACATACAAAGAATATCGTCGGTAGCATTGCCGGTGCATGCCTGCTGGTGTGATGTTACTACCCATATAGAACAACAAGAACATGCATATTGCTCTTTTCTTCTTAAACTAGCTACTGCATATGATTTACATCCTTTTCTTTGGCTACAAGGCTTCAAAGCGTTTGAATATAAGAAAATTTCTCATATATAAATTTCGGTAAGTTATATTAATTGCATTACCGGTGCAGTTCTATTTCGGAAATTTTAACTACCGTCGATCAACCATGTGATGATCTGAAAATGAATGGTTTTGAAATGGATTTGTTCATGGATGGATCTAACATAATCTAGTGATAACAATATTCAACCACAACGCATATCGAAGCATTTACTGACATGAAACAATGTAAACGATAAGTACTCCCAACTCCCAACCACCAATCTCTTTCTTTTCTACTACCTTATAAAACCCCCCTTATAACAACACAACACTCCAACACCAGTTCCATTACTGCAATCATAACAAAAGCTTATAGTACACTACAGCCATGGCACGTTCAGTCATCGCCGTTGCAGCCGTTGTTATTCTGGCACTTCTCATTGCTGTACCAAAGCAGGCATCGGCAATCACTTGCGGGCAAGTTCTAGGGCAGATCTCACCGTGCATTGCGTACGCTCAAGGCAAAGTACGAAGTCCGCCTCCTAGCTGCTGCAGCGGTGTGAGAATCCTTAACGCTGCTGCTAGAACCACTGCTGATCGTCAGGTGACATGCAACTGCCTCAAGAATTCTGCTCGCTCCATTCGTGGTCTGAATCAACCCAATGTCTCTGGCCTTCCTTCTCGATGCGGTGTTAGGATTCCTTATTCTATCAGCCCAAACACTGACTGCTCCAGGTAATGGACTTCAAATTCACCTAAATATCTATGTTTATGCTCCAACTAATTAACGATTGATATATTTATTTATGATTTAATTTGTTATTGTTAACTGTTTGTTGTAGGGTGAGGTGAAGAGATTACTGAAGAGTAATTGTAGCAGCAAATTTAAGTACTCAGATTGCTGCTGCAACTAAATAATGTAGGAGACTAGTAGTGATGCATGAATATAAATTCCGGGCGTACTCTGGCTGGAGCTTTCTGTGAGCACTACTGCTGGAAATGTTGGTTTGTGCTCCGGCGCTCTAGCCGTTGCTGTTCTGTTGTCACTGGTGTTGCTTGGTATATATAGCAAGTTGTGTGTGTTTGGGTCTAATATATTATATAATGTCTTCAAGCACTGTTATTGTTCGTATCTATCTATGAATAAAATCATCATATATATGTGAGTCATCTATCAATTGATCGCCCCTCTCACGGTGAAATTTTATTCTGAAAGTTTGCTAGTTTCTGTTGGATAGTGATGATTTTTTCATAGAAATTTGCTTCAAAAAAGATGAAAAAGGTAAACTTTTCGGGCTTGTTTACTTTTTTGTTGGAAGTGAGTTCTTAAAAAATAATTACTTAAATTAAGTTCAATGTTTATGTTTATTTATTAGTGAATATGAGTTCAAAATTGGAGTTTGTAGTTTAAAATATGATTGCTAAAAGTGAAATTTGAAAGTGATCACAAAAATGAAAGTTTTAATAAAAAATAAACATATGGAGTGTTAGGAACTCAGCTTTTGGCCGGAAAAATTGAGTTACCAATAAAAGAAACACTCCATGAAAGTGGAACTACACAAAAGAACTTTCATAGTTTATTACTGTAATTTGATGTTTTACTGATTTCTCTGGGGGAAACCCACCTATGTTGAAGGACTATGAAAGGATATAATGCAAACTAAAAATAACAAACATCCTACTCGGTTTTTCACTTAAAATCAAACGTTATTTCTTTTGTATCCGAAAATAAGTTTTATTTTAGCCAACAATTACTTTTGAATAATTTTTCAACTTTTTACCAATAATTTATTGTCTATAACTTATATTAAAAAACTCATTTAGTAAAAGTATTTTCTGTGAAAAAAATATATCTATGTAAGACCAAGAGCAGATTAATTTTATGGTGAAATATCTTAATTATTCTTAATGAATCTTTGAGTATAATATCCAAAAGTTACTCAATCTAACAACCTTCTTAAGATCAAGACCATAGAAACTAAATTAAGGATCAGTTTTGTTCATGGACATTAACAACTGATTTGTAACTTGGAGCTCAAAAAAAAACCTGTACTTGAAAGCATGCAAATGGTCCCTGGATTTTAGTCTAAGCCCATATGTGTCTGTATCTAGTGTTTCTTTTTTATTTTTTGTATGTACATGTCTGGTAAAGAAAACGCTCGAGGTATGTGAAATATAGACATTAAAGCCGTGCGTGGAGTACGCATCCGGTACCGGCTTCCTTCTGCCTGCGGCATGTTGCGACGGCACTAGAGCAGTTACCATGCTGAGGATAACTGTTAACCCTCAGACGGGCATGCAACTGCCTGAAGAATGTTGCTGCTGGTGTTTCTGGTATCAACCCTGCTCTTGTTGCTGCTCTTCGGAGGCAGCGTGGCGCTTACATTCTGTATCCCATCAGAGCATGTCGCCACTGATTGCTCCAGGTAATGGTTTATATACTCAGTAAAGGATGTGAAGTTATTTATATAAAACTTTTGCAGAATGTTGATGATGATTGATGTTTGCATAGTAATGAATATAGAGTTAAGGATGCTGGTGTGAAGAATAAATTGGGGCCTCTGTTGTTTAGTCGGTAAGAGGACCAGTAGTTTTAGGGCATATTTTAATGGTAAGAAACTTCACTTCTTTACAAATTGAGTTTTTTCATTTCATATATTTTATTTTATGTGTTTCAATTACCATTTCAAATTCTAATTTTATTTTCACACTAAATTATATTTCTATTAAAATTTAATTCCAAGCATAATTTCACATATTTTAATTAGCACTCTAGACTCTATTTCTATTAAAATTTATTCTTTTACCGAATTTTACTTCATAAAACTTACTTTTAAGTCCATGCCTCCAGTCCAGTAGATCCTCCTGCAGCCTGGCTGAAATCGGCCCATGATCTTTGCTATGGCCAACGTCAGGAATTAAAAGAAACGCATTAAAAGCCCAGCTTAGCACATCCAAATAATTTTGGATTGGAGCCAACTCAATCCAATAAAACTTTTATCTTCATAGGATCCAATCCAAATGGTGGATTGTGTTGAATTGGTCATCTGTTTTTATTTGTCTAGTTTATAGTTATTGGAGTAAAGAAGATAGTTTATTAATTCAAATGCATAATAATTGGTCACCCAAATCCATCAAATTGTTAGATCAATTGAGTTCAACCGAACTCAACCCATAATTCATTCCGCCCAGAACTTTTGACCAATTAATTTGCATTGAAAAAACATTTTTGGTAGAAAGTCCAAAGAAAACATAGACATTACATTTTTAGTGAAATGAAAATAAGGTCTTGTTATGGTAAAAATAATGACGCGAAAACGCTAACTCGATTCTTTGGATGGAAACAAAAACTAACATGTACATGGAGAAAGAAAAAAGGCAAAAAGCAAACATAATAATGTCAAGGATAAAATTCCAAGAAAGATTTCCAAATTTGCTCACCAGCAACTATTAGAATCACAGAACATGGTCGTGTCGGAATGGACCTATCACGAAATCTTTATACATCCTTTTCATTAACTGAAAGCACTAATCAAGGAAAACCTTTCCAAACTTCTAATTGCCTAACTATTCTATCACGAAACTAGCTTTCTTTTCAAGCAATGATTCTTAACTAATTCACCAAGCTGGCACCGCCGGAATTCAAAATCGGATTGGAGAAAACCACAAACTTAGTTTTCATCTGGGCAGTTAGTTATAAAATTATTTTCAAAATTTTGCTATATAACCATTGGATTGGAGAAAACCAAAGACGCCAAACAAGTTGAGAATTGAGAAGATCCTAACCATGGACAATTTTTCAATGCTTTTATTAGCCGTTGTGTACACTTCACCACCTACAACAGTCGCAGTTTATTATGTCAGGGCCTCGAGACAAATTAGTTTTCATGAGCAATGTTCCATAAACTGTGCTCGGCAGCAAACCATCAGAAGTTTAAATTGGGCCAAGTCTCTAAATTTGGCCCACAACAAATCTCGGCGCTGATAGATTCTGCAGAACTGCAGAAGGCAAAGGCACGTGACCAGCTTTCCTTGCCTTTCCCTGCCATAGGAGTCGCTACTACTGCTGCACCATGAACCATATGATATATAATCTTTGTTTTACTTGTCTTTTTCTTTTTTTCTAGAACGACGATAAATTATCGATCGATCATTTTAAAATCAATTTATTTAATAATTAAACTAAATTTATTAAATTGTAATTTAATTTATTTATCAAAATAACTTATTTAATAATTAAAATTATAAATTTTTATTTTATATTTTTAAATTGTTATAAAATTAATTAAAATAAATATGTATGATAAATTTAATGAATTTTTATGATGTAGAATGTCTTTATATTTTTTAAAATTTTAAAAACTTTATTAAAAATATTATATTAAAATATTTTTAAAAAAATAAAGAGGAAATAAGTAACGCAAATATTCCCTTAGTGATATCTGTATTGATGCGAAACTGTAACAACCGAATCAGCGATAATTTTAGCCACATGCAAACCTTCAAAAAAAATTCTTAAAACTCTTCTGCTCATGGTGTTTAACAAAATCCAGTTCTGCATATGTTGATATTCTTCAATGAATTGCTTGAGAATAATCAACAAGTGTGGGTTTGAGATCGCTTATAAAATAAAATTTTTTAAATAGAAAATATTTTTATTTTTTTTTAAATAAGTTTTTTTATTTTATTTTTAAAAAAATAATAAAAATATATAATAAAAAAAAATTTTTATATATAAAATTTTTATATTTTTTAATTTTTTAAATAAATTTTTTAAATATTTATAAAATATATATTAAAAAATATATAATTAAAAATTAAAAAATTTCGTTCAAAAAAACAAAAACAAACGCAACCTTAGTTCTTTTGAAGAATTTGACCAAACAATGAATTATGTATCTTCTTCAAACAGTAATATAGACTAATTATATTTTTATGTAAGCGATTAGGAAATGTCAATGATATCAATAGCTAGTTGATACTGTTGCATGATTTGCTATATTAATGCTGGATTTCAAACACGTAAATTATAATTTCCGCCGACTCGTTGTTAGTCTTATATTTAATTATTATTTATAATGAACTATCGACAAATAATTTCTATGTTAGTTTTAATTGAGCACCAAACTTTCATGAAATTGTTTTAAAATTTTCAAGCATGAATAATTTCCTACGCACGTCTTCACTCACTAAAACCTTACTTGCCATTGCCTCTTTAGTAAGTCATGCATGCATGAACTTTTATCAGATTCGCTAATTTGTTTTATATGAATAATCAATTATGTTACATTGAACTTGGGAAATCAATTATATTTTTCAAGCGTGATATGTTTTATACCTAGCATTTACTTGCCATGCCATTATGCATATAATTAAAGAAGAATACTGTGATTTAACTCTAATGCAGTTTGTTTTCCAAAACTTCTGTTTTAGTGTATAATCTAATATTTGCATATTGTTAAAATAATTCTTTTGATCAATTTTATTATTTTTCGTATTTATTGTTGTAATTTATTTTTAACGAGGAAGGAAAGGAAGAACATCTTATCACTAATATATAAATATATGTTTTTTTGTCTCCAACCAATGTCAAAATATGATATGTCAAATTTTTTAAAAGAAAATTTTATAATAATTTAAATTTGTTTAAAGAAATTTATTAATTTTTAAATACATGGAATGCATTTCATATTTTCATGCATTGCATGAATGAGTGGACGGTTGATGTCGTTTTTGTTGTTATCAACACCGCAGGAACCGGACTCCCATGTGACCCCCACCTAACATGTGTTTGGGACCGGCGGTCACAAGACTATCCATAACATTGACGCTTTTAGCCTTTTTTGAAAAAAAATTTTAGAAATTAATTTTATATATTAATATTATCTTTTTTTTGGTCGAAAGTTAATATACCAAAAACCGAGATCGCTGCACTGAAAAATCAAATTCATCACCTCTACTAAGCATTGAACTATTTACGAATGAGTTTTATTTATACTATTTTAACAATTAACCATTAAGTATTATAGCATGTTATATTAGAGAGAGCCTTTTTCTTTGAATTTTTTATTTTATATTTTTTAATAAAAATTTTAGAATATTTTATAGAATTTTTTAAAAAATTTTATGTCGTAAAATTTTCTTACTAATTATTTTTATTATTATTTTTTAAAAATAAAATTTATTTGTTTAAAATTTTTAAAATATTTTTTTTTAAAAACTCATTTTCAATCCGTACTCTCGAACATCTCTTAGATGTGAAATTTTGAATTGTCAAAACTATACCTTGGTTATTTTTGTTTATTACTATTTTGCTGGATTTTTAATAAAACCATATATTGCTTTTTCAAATATTACTTACGTTTTATAATCAAATAAAGTCATTTCTTTTCCTAATCATGAAATTTAACTCGAGTATCCACTTTCATTCGTCAATTATAGAATCTTATATGCGGTACAATTTTTTATGTATATATTATTATCATTTGAAAATTTTTTTAAATATCTATTACTTCAAAAGATTGTGATATTTTTTAAAACATACTTATAACTTGAAAATGAAAACATAGAAGTGCATTTGGCAATACTTTGTACAAAATATTTTTTAATTTTTAATTTTATAATTTTAATAAACTTTTTATGATATTTATAAAACTTAAAAATTTAAAAAATATCAAAAAAATTATATAATAAAATCGTATTATTTATCGTTTTATAAATAAAAAAATTTATTTTAAAAAAATATTTCTATAAGCAATCTCAAATACTGTATTTGATATGCCTATTATTTTCAAATTTGGTAATATTGTTTGAATTACGGTAAAAATTCTTTATCTAAAAGAACTGAATACCAATTTAAACAAACAAAATTAATAAAATGTATAAACCAAAATAATATATAGCCACGTCTCCACAGATTGAGTATTTCCATATCCATTGTTTTTATAAGAAACTTAAAATGTGAAATTTAAATCATAAAAATATTTGTTGAGATGTATTCATTGTTTATAAGTACTCCGTTAAAACTCAATTAATCATTAACAAAATCAAACCTATAATATAAAACGAATTAATCATTAAAAAACTCAAATCTTATTTGGATAATGCAGAATTATCTCTCTCATCTTTAGAACTTCTAGAATATTCACCGACCAAATTTGTTTAAGCATATTTATGTTCTTTATTTTTCTACTTCAATCACATATACAATATTCTCATTCTAGCTATTTTAAATTTAATAAATAAAGGAGTTGCTAGTTACGAATGATCAGATTCTTAATTTGCACGATCGAGTGAAGCTTAATTAGTTAGGCATTTTGTCTTTATAGCCCGTTTGGCTGCGCGTTTCGTCAAAAATATTTTTTAATTTATTATTTTATATTTTTTAAAAATTTATTTAAAAATTTAAAAAATATAAAAAATTTAACGTAATAAAATATTTTTATTACATATTTTTATTATTTTTTTAGAAATAAAAAAATATAATCTATTTTTTTAAAAATAAAATATTTTTTATTATAAAAAAATTTTATTTCATAAATTTTTTCGAACTTTTTCTTAGTCTGAACTCTTAAAACTCTTTCTGTTTAAATATTAAAGATTCTTCTCATTAAATCGACAACGATATGAATCATATGTTAGGTTAGGTGAATTATAACTAAAATTAATAATAATTTGATAATTATTGATAAGTAAATTTTTTGAAATGGAAAGCCAAACGGCTCACTATTCATGAGTAAGATTTTTCTCATTAACCAAAAGAATAAAAAAACTCAGTAAACATGAACTATCAATTAAAAGCTGGGTTTCTAGTTCTCCATAAGTCAAAAAAAATGATAGCAAAATTAAATATACATGTGAATAAAGAGTTTGCTGCCTGAACTATTGAAGTGCGAGATTATTGCAGAATAATAAAACTACATCTGGAACTACAAAATGAATCAACTAATTAAATAAATAATATCTATCAACATTGCATTAACATCAATCTTCCTATATTAATAAGTACATTTATTGACTAAAACTACTGGCTAGGTTTTCTTATCTCGTTCCAATTAATCCAGGTTCATGCGGTTGAAACTTGAAACCGTTGAATAATTAGTTCACTACTCGAACCAACGAGATTGAAGTGAACAAACCAAACAACAGAAAATCAGATACGCGTGATTTGCGGCCCACGTCAGACGCTTGACATTTTTAGCAGCAGTAGATTTTGATAATAATAATAATTCAACTGAAAGTGATCAACTAAAAACAAAACCAAAATCCCTCCTCAATCTCTCGACTTTGTACTCTGCAACTAAAACAGATTGATTTCTTCGTATTAGAAAAAGTATCTAAAACTAGTTCGGAAATCGTGATTTCTTCACTATCATTGTTTGTTGTTATATGGCATTGGGTTCTGATAACAACCAGATTAAAAAACGAAAACATTTTGATCTTAAAATGAGAAACGTGTTTGCTTCTGTTTCGCAGGGCGGCAGTTAAGCAGCAGTGAAATTAAACTACGATTTTCAGAAAACAAATAACAGAATGGAACGAAACAGAGTTATTAATTTGATCACACATTAACGAACCTGATTTTACTGCAGAAATTCTTCATGGGCACACTATTTTTCGGGATAAATAGTTTTGTATATCTCAGAATAAATACACAAAAAATTCGTAAGTAATCATTTTCATGTCATAAATATGCATTACTTGCATATTATACAGAATCGTTTGACTTTTCATTCTAAAACTTTTTTATTAATTTTTATTTTTATTAACTTTTTAAAATAATTTATAAAATTTATTTGAAAATTAAAATAAAAAAAATATTTAATAATTTTTTTATTATAATCAAAATATTAAAAATTATTTATCAAAATAAAATAAAATATTTCTAACTAAAATTTTTATTTTGATAATCACTTTCAAATAGTTATATAATTCAATGCAGTGAATGAGGATTGCCTCAACCCAAGCAGACCGTAACTAAAACACATATCATCTACAAGTCTAATATTTGAATGCATCTCATGTTATATATCATCACCATAATACCCGTTCCTTTTATTTCCATCCTAAAAATTTACATCAACGCAAAAAAACACAACAAAAAAGATTTAAAAACAAATTTTCTTCTTTAAAAATTTCGGTGGAACATTGCTGGTTGAGACTTGAGAGACGATAGAGAGGTTTGCACATGGGGCAAGTGCAACTGGGGCCCGCAAATGGGCCGGACGAAGCGGTTGATTATTTAATTGGGCCTCGAATCAAACATCTGACATGTGCACCCCGTTCTGTTCTTTCTCTTATCTTCTCTCTCTCTCATGATTAATTATTTGTTTTGTAAAAATGAAACTTGATTTTCAGCAAACTTTAACTAAAAACTCAAAAACTCTATAAATACCCGCTCCTCTTCCCTGCTTCTCTCAACCTCTCCCAACTCCCAATTATATAACTCAAAAACAAGCTCTCCTTGATTGATTTCATTCCAAGCACACTCCAATCTCAATCAATCAAATCAATCAATGGCATTCTTTCCAACGCACTACTCCAATGTCAATGCTCTTGTTACTGCTCTGTTTCTCTTTGTACTTCGTATCTTTGCAAAGGAAACCTTAGCTAGTGACGGCTGGCAAAACGCCCATGCTACTTTCTACGGCGGCGGCGATGCTTCCGGCACAATGGGTAAGTTTCGTTTCACCATTGCGGCACTATTACATGTCAAGTTTCTCAAGATAATCAAAGAATTTTATCTAAATGATCAATCATCAATATGTGTGTTTGTGTAGGTGGCGCGTGCGGGTACGGAAACTTGTACAGCCAAGGATATGGCACCAACACAGCCGCGCTCAGCACGGTGCTGTTTAACAACGGGCTTAGCTGCGGTGCTTGCTATGAAATGCGGTGCAACAGCGATCCTCAATGGTGCCTGCCGGGCACAATTATCGTCACTGCTACAAACTTCTGCCCGCCGAATTACGCTCTCGCCAACGACAACGGCGGCTGGTGCAACCCTCCTCTCCAGCACTTTGATCTTGCTGAACCTGCCTTCCTTCAGATTGCTCAGTACCGTGCCGGCATTGTACCCGTTTCCTTTCGCAGGTGAGAATTCCGATCAACTAGAACATTTCATCAAACATAGTGCTCAAGCTTATGAATGGTGTCAGAGATAAAGGATTTTGCATTCATGTTCTCTGCAGGGTACCGTGCATGAAGAAGGGAGGAATCAGGTTCACCATTAACGGGCACTCATACTTCAACCTTGTACTCATCACCAATGTCGGTGGTGCCGGTGACGTTCATGCAGTGTCCATTAAGGGTTCCCGGACCGGTTGGCAACCAATGTCGCGCAACTGGGGTCAGAACTGGCAGAGCAATGCCTATCTCAATGGACAGAGCCTCTCCTTCCAGGTCACCTCCAGCGACGGACGCACCGTCACTAGCTACAATGTTGTCCCTGCAGGATGGCAGTTTGGCCAAACCTTCGAAGGAGGCCAGTTCTAGGCGAAGCCTAGCTCCCCGATCATTGTGAGGATTCCATGGGGGTTTAGGATTCAGAAAACAATCGGATTCCATGCAATCGGAGTGGCTATGCAGAGGTAGCTAAAAAGTATAGCACCCGCTCATGCCTACTATATTTATATATTTGTAACTATTTATAGAATTAGATTGAGGAATTAGATTATTAAAGCCTTGAGAAAACAGTAATAGTTTTCTAAGGCAGATGGTTGTAAAGTTACAAGAGAGACTTAGGAGGTGAGAGTGTTTTCTTTGGTTTGTTTTTGTTGGTTGTCAATTTGTAGGGTGTCTTATTTGGTCCCCGAACCTTCACATGGATTGTGACTTGTGAGAGGTAGCGAGGGATGGTTGTTTGCGTGTGTGCCCAACTCACTAGTTTTCTTTGAAATTTGTTTTATGAAAACTACTGAGATTGTACTAGTTATTTAAATGAACTGTTTTGCATGGTTTGAGATTCAGCATTTGAATTTAGCTTCACTGTCCAAAGCTTTACGTCCTAACTTCTAAAACTCTCTAATTGGGCCGGTTACAATATTCTTTCACATCATTGCATTCTGTTCAGGACTATATATATTTCATGTTGCCTTTTACTATTCTTTTAACTCAATTTAATTATAAAATAAGGACCCTGTGCCTTTCATTACCAAATTAAAAAGTGGAAGAAAATTGCATCCTTGGAACTTCTTGGTTTTGTATTATTCATAGCAGTTTCTAGTTTGTAAAACAACTTGCCAACCAGCTTAATAATCCAATAACTAAGAGAAACTGCTCAATTTTCGGCATATAAAACCTTTCCCAATCAGCTAACAGCTGAGTAGTTAGCAAGTTAAAACCCTAACATCCCCATGTTTGTGCTTGAACTCAGAACCCTTCATATAAAACTATATAACATCCCCGAGTTCTCTGCACAAGAAAATTTTGCATTCCCACGAAAACAACCACGGAGAATATCTACTCTGAATTCCAAATGAATATGTACAACGCTCTCAGAAATATCGAGAGAGAAATCGCACTTCTAGCCTAGATTGTTCTATTGCTGAAGAATTTACAACATACAGAATACACGAAATGTGAACCGATCATTTGATTACTTTTAAGAGATGAAATATCCAATACTCCGGAACAACTTCCAAAAATTCTGAACAGAACTCAAAAATCTCATCCCTAACCTGCTATCCAATCGCATAATATACATTTATAATACACAATAGCTTGATGCTTCTAGTAATTTAGCAGAGAGTATTTCACTCTCAACACAATCTTCCCTTTCTCAACCCCTAGTTTCCCACCCGTCACCAACCAATGCCCAGGAATGTCTTCGGGACCTTTGCACATCTCGGACATATCTACAAGCTTTGCAAGTTTCCCTGAAGCATCACCAGAACTCGATGAGCTTGACTGGCCAACATTTGCTGTATCATTTAGAGATGGTTTTTTGGAAGCGTCACCCAAATTAGAAGGATTGTGGTCCCACAGTGACCTTCTTATCGTGCAGCCAGGTACCTTGGAGTAAAGAAGCTTCATATACAAAACGTTCTTTGACCCAAAGTCCCAAACCCCAAGCTGGGCCCCAGTAACAACATGGATGCCCAAGCTGTCACCGATGAAGGACTCATTCTTCTCAATTGGCGCCGTGCTAATATGGGAAAAGTTCTTCCACTTGACGGGCTCAAACCAACGACTATCCTGTTCTTCAGGTCCTTGCCATTTGGGTGCACCTATGGGAATGTGAGCATCCCAATGCGGTTGTAAGATCTTCGGAAGCGATGCTAAGTGCTGTACCTGAATACATAGTCGATTCTGCTTGGCACCTTCCATACACAATCTAAGACCTGTCACGGGTTTACGGCCAACGGAAACCTGTATACACATCAACTTGGTCATGAATAATTTTTTATTTAATGTAGTAATGTAAAGAAAAGTTCCGCAAAGAAAAAAGAAAGTTCTGTTGAAAATTGAATAAATGTAACAACCGGAGATGGGAGATCGGAGCTGGAGGAAGAACTTAGTATCAAATAGCGTCATTCCTAAATACTTTATGACGATCTAAGTTATATCATCGGCAATACTTCTACATTGATATGAGTTCTGTAACAAAAATCTGTTATCCTATTTATAAAATGGATTGCAAGGTAGAGATAATGCAAAATGTGGAATTCATAGGTTTAAGACCGTATCATTGTTAACAGTCTCAAAGATGCAAGAACCTTTAAACAGCAAAAGTATAAAGAAGTACCTGCTCTTGGCTCACATAGAGCTTTTGCCCCATTAAGCTAAATTGCAGATATGGGCAGACTGGTTCCTTCCTTTGATGCCCGGGAAGATTTTCTTGCACTGGGGCCCAAACACGAGGAAATTGATACTCAAGGAAATACCGTAGCTCCTCTATTGGAGGCTTATCTGCAACATACTAATACATTGTCTGTAAGATAACTGACCATGGAAAGAGGATTTCCCAATTAATGATTATTATGAACTAAATTCATACATTCCAGATAAAGGCTAATAGCACGTATGAGATGATCCTTCCCAGGAACACTTTCAAGGAGAGAGGTGATAGGTAAGAAAGTCATCTCAATAACATCTGGAGCAGAACGAACAGTTCGTGCCCATTGATTGTGGTTCTGAACTAGATCATTTCCTCCACGTCGTCTGAAAATAACTGTAACATCCTGTGCATAGAGCACAAGTTTAAAATTTTGAGGCAAATGTGCACAGGTATACAGTCAAAAGTAATAATTCAAAATCCAGGAAAGATATCTCAAATCATAGAAATAAAAACCATTAACCTCGAACAACCATTGGCATTCTCTCTTACCATACATCAATACCGCTGAAGCTATTCATAGCACGTATCTTCATGTTTTCTTGGTTTTACTATTTTTGTCGGGGGGGGGGGGGGGGGGGGGGGGAGGGAGGTCAGTGCCAGTATGACATAATAGCTACCACGAAAGCAAAAAATATGACAAAACCACCAGTCGCAATGCAAGAAGACGAATAATAAATGACACATGAACTCTCCTACTTAACTTAAATGAGAAGCATGACAATAAGACAAATACGAAGCCCATCACATCAGATAAAACAACATAAAGAAAACAAGGGCTTCCACATTCTTTACGAGGTCATTAGGATCCTCTTGGATGGACTCGGCTATCTAAGCACCATTCCTGACGTGAAATCATTCTTGTGCATGTATAACATTACAAACATCCATTAGACAAAGCATAACGTTTCTGCAGTCAATAAACCCTTCGAAAGCATTCCACCCAGATGCATGTCAGCAAATTCATCACGATTGTATTTCTCAATTGCAAGACCTGCTCACAGGAATTTTGCACCTCCGTAGCTCCAGGACTACACCAAGGATATAAGAGTAATTCCAGCCAAATGCTATACTAGAGCTCGTCAGAGAAGCCGTATTAAATGGCCAGGTGATCCACATGACTCATCGATTAGAGCATAGCTAAAGAGCACAGGCTACTCATGCTTCCTTGATAACTGGAGTTAATATATGACAAAATTATAGGATTAGTAGCAAACTGTGGGAAAACCTTCAAGGAAATATCATCAACAACCTCCTGAATATCCTTGGAGACCAATCCAATGATTTGTTCAAGCTTCATTGATGAAATTCTTTGCTGATGATGACAATCTCTTTTTTGACTAAAGATAAAGAGGGTGGGTATCATACACTGCAGAATCTTAAATACAGCTACCACAAGTGCTCGTCATCCATGTATCTTTATTATGCAGAATTACTTTTCTCTAATGGATAAATGGCATATCCTTACCCAAACTATACCTTCCGATGTTGGAAGAAGTTAAAAGTAAATTGTACTTGATGGCAATAATTTAAGGTTTTAACATATTCTCAACACTAAAATAAAAGTGGGCTGTGCATGTGTTGACTGTTCCAACAACATTGTTTACAAATGTGTCTCCCATGACAAACAACGACAGATTATTATACAACAACAGTATAACCATTATTAGATAATAGATAATTACATTCACAATAGAGTGAAAGTGAAAAAAGGCATGTCTTGACACTAGGCTTAACTCCTTCTATCAGCAGAGTAAGAAAATGATGATTCATGTAGAAACAGATAAGGAAGAAAATATTAGCTCAAGAAGAAATTTATTAAAGGAGTTCTTAGAGTAAATATAGACAACTACGAAGAAATATAAAAGTTCATCTTTTACCTCTTTGGCATTGAGATATGGGTTGTCAGGTGGTTGAGGATATACACCTTGACTGTTGAATATGAAAGGGTCTACAGCCTGCCAATCATTAATAAATATGTTAGGATGGAGTATATTCACATTAATCTTAAAGCTGGCAATGCTACAAGCAATCTTCTTGAGAGGGGCAAAAACAAAACAAAAGCAATTACTATAACACTAGCCTTATCCTTCGATTTCATTGGACCTGAACTTGTATGACGTTCAGAATCCATGAATCTCTGGTCTCCAATATCTTGCACATAGGTCTTGATCTCCACAGTAGACAAGGAAGATGAACTATGCTGCTTTACATAGACTACATCCTTACCACCCACTGTTACAGATGTAATCACATGTGTTCCATAATTTTCAATGAACCTACAAAAGAGAACCACAGTTAAGGTTGTTCTCAATACCGGATTATGGGGTCAAATGACAGCAGAAGCTTGTGCATTACCTAGCCAAAGAAATAGGATCCCATGAACGTGGCACAGCATGAGCAACATCCTCACATAATGATAGAAATTGTCTTGCCAACTGAGCCTTACACAACGGTATGAAAATTCCATCCATTGCAAGACTTTTCGTAGCTGCAAGATCAATTTTCTTTGAACCAGTAAAGCTGAATGCTGCATTGAAGCATCCAAGAGGCACG
Organism: Acanthochlamys bracteata; assembly: GCA_019914995.1. Classification (NCBI taxonomy): domain Eukaryota; kingdom Viridiplantae; phylum Streptophyta; class Magnoliopsida; order Pandanales; family Velloziaceae; genus Acanthochlamys; species Acanthochlamys bracteata. The sequence goes on along the minus strand of CM034140.1, from coordinate 3,325,863 downwards.
CTTCCTGGGAGAAGTGCCTTTCTATTAAAATATTCTGCCATCTAAAGCCAGCAACATAGTAGTATTAGTAATACTCTACAATAGAATTGACTATCAAAACATAGTTTCTTGTGTAATATTCACCATTATGTTTGATGTTGAGAATCTATTACATTCCCTTCTATCTTGGAAATGTTTGGAGATTGATTCATTTGCAATTACTAAAAGAAACCATTCTTTCATCTTAAAGAGGTTAGATAAGTTAACCACTATACATAGGGACTACCTCTTAACCACTTTATGTTAAAATTAATAAAAAACAGAAAGAAATATCGTACGACAAAAATGATCTTTTAGTAGATAAAATGTCACAATGGTTGCATTGCATTACTACAAATAAAATTGCAGCAACAACCAAGTCATAAACAGGTGAAAGGACACATAAAACCAAAAGTAAGCATGAATAAACTTCCCAAGACTTGCAATACAGTAACCAAATCTTTGGGCACAACCCTGATATATATTTCTCATAGATCAACTCTAACTCCATAATGATAAACCATCAATACTTAAATAGCATACGGTGGCTAATGAAGTTATCAGATTACAATTTACTTCATTGGCACGGCAAGAAAACTAAATAGGTAATCCAGAATATCTCGACTAGCCATACTAACAATGGGAAACAAAATGCCTATACAAAATAGGCAAAATTACCAAATTGCAGAAAGATAACAGGAAAAGAAAATGTTTACAGCACTATTTTGTGAGAGTTTCTCTATCTGAAGCAGAGACAGGACAATGATACCAAACCTCAATATAACTTAGGGCTCCCGGGCGCTCCCGGCCACCATTCTCTGGCAAGCAACGGATATCCCTAGACACATTAGGCACAACCAGGTCATCAAAAGCAGTGACATCTTTGGTGTGCTCCTCGTCTACCTCGACAACCTTCGACCCTGTAACACCTTTGCAGTATAGGAGCCGGGTGTCGCAGTTCACATCGAAGCCCTTCCCCAGCGCCTGAATTGCGCTTTCCACAGTGCGGAGCGCCGCACTAGACTCTTCCATGATCACTGCCTTCTAACAGAGATTACCATAATCCAGCATCAATATCCAAAACCAAATCCTCATTTGGTTTCTCCCAAAACAACCATAATTGCAGAAAAGCTTGAACTTTAGCTTAAACCAAGCTCAAATTAGCAAATTAACAGAGATCATTACCACTCAGATAGCTTACATCCATCAAAACCCCGCTTTTACTATTTCGAAGAGAAATCTTAATCTGTATGCCCCCGCAAATTGGAAACTAATCGCCAGAAAGCAGAAATTTCACCTTCTCTACGAACTTTTTTCGAGGAACAACAGTACCTGCTATATAAGGGTAACGCCCAAGAACCCCAGCTTCAATCTACTTTTCATCAAAATCTGAAAAAGTCTAGAGAAGCTGAACTCTGAAAATCTAAAATTCTTCTAAAGAGAATGAGTGAAAGATTGACTCATTCTTGGTAGAATGATCAAAGAATTTGGCGAGGGAACTAGGGTCTCTCTCTCCATTGACTCTTATAAGGTGGTGGTCTTTTCTGGAAGATATTAGGGAAACTGTAGTTGGGATTACAAAGATCTTTCTTTGGTCAATTGAGGTAACTGACCTTCAGGCAAGCAGCTGCTATTCTGCTACATATAATAAGAGCTAATTTTAATTATGTATGTCTATTCTAAAATCTAATTGCAATTAATTTTTCACTATTTGATTACAAAGAATTTTAACAAAGTTTTTCAAAAAAATTATTTTTTAATTTTTAAATGTATATTTTTATAAATTTTAAAAATTTATTTAAAATTTTAAAAAATATAAGAAATTTTTACATATTTATTATATATTATTATTTTTTTAATCAAAATAATAAATTTATTTTAAAACAATAAAAAATATTTTTAAAAAAATTATTTTAAAAACACTCTAAACGCACTCTTGTCCATATAAAATACCACATGCGGTCAAATAAGAAAATTAAAACTTTGATCCACACTTATTTATGAAAAGATAATTTATGTAAAGTTTGGAGTAGGTTAACAAAAGCTATATTGCATATTAAAATAGAAGTAAAAAAAAGGACATGATGATGCTGTTATCGATTTTCAAAGCTCCAAATGGATTTGATCAATTGATCATGTCTTCTATTTTGCTTCACTTATCATATTCATTTTTTAATCGTTATTTTTTTAGTCGTATATACTATCTGTAGTTTAAGTAATTGATATTTAGATAGTGTTTAGAGTACTTTTTAATTATTTTATTCTAATTTTTTATTTTATATTTTTTATAATACTTTATATATTTTTAAAATTTTAAAAATATAAAAAATTCTATATCATAAAATCTTTTATTACTTATATTATTTTAAATAAAAAATAAAAATTTTCTTTTAAATAAATTTTAAATATTTATTTCAAAAAAACTTGTTTTTATAAGTATATCTAAACATTTCCTAACTTTTGCCATATTAAAAAATGAAGACAATTATTGCATATTATCCTAAGTTTCCAATAAAAAGGTTGACAGAATGAAACAATGTGGTTTCTATAGTAATATTTAATTTCTTTTCAGTTTAATTTTTTATTTCATATTTTAATAAAAAAAAATATAATATTTTATAAAATTTTTAAAATTTTTGAAAATATAAAAAATTTTCTATTATAATATTTTATTTAAACTTATTACTTTTTAACTAGAAAATAAAACATATTTTTAAATAGAAACGCATAAACTGATGCAATACTTCTAAGCACATTATAAACAATTCAATCTCCTCTTTACTAGCGAAGTAGTGTTCAAACAAATGGTGACAAATTTAGTATTAAGTTACATATGGTAGGCACATAGAAACACATGTTATCAAAGAAACACAAGAAATTCATGCAAAGCAGAATAACTTTTAAATTTCCAGCAAGAATATCTTAAATTTGCAATCTCAAGAGTTTGACTCTAAACTAAAAAATGAATCAAAACCAGTGAATTCAGGTAAATATGATCATGCTTTTATTCTAAGGCACAATTAAAATGTGAAATTCATTTTGATTGTGGCAAATAAATAAAGGTTCATCTTAATCACATCATTCATTTTTATCGTTAAAAAATATCATTTCAACATTTGAAATTTTTATTTCCAAAAGAGGTCTTTGTTATTTCCATCTATTTTGATTTATTTGTTGAAAATGTCTTTCATTTTATTATCATCCCTATTATCAAATATCAATAATTAATATTTAATTCATTCGTCTAAAATCACAAATTAAAAAAAGAACATATTTAGATTGAAAAATCTCTGAAGTATTTGATAGAAAAGAGAGACATATTAAAGAAATCCTCGACCTTTGATTAGGTCAAGGCCAAAAATGATTTTGACATAATAGCATTTCTCATTAAAATATGAGAACTGCTTCATCAAGGATATTTTGGCCTCGGACAAAAAAGAAAGCCATACCATAAAAAATAGTTCGTTTGAATTACTAAGATATACTTTTAAAGAAAAGTTTTTGTTAGAACTTTTCAAAAAATAAATTTATTTATTTAGCTTAAAAAAATAATATGTATATATAAAAAAATAATAAATATTTTAATTTTTATGTATATTTTAATGCATTTTAATAATCGTTTGTGGCCGTAAAAATATTTAAACCTAATTCATATTATTTAATATAAAAAAAATGAACAATAATATACTAATAAAATTTTATTTCAACTGAATTAAAAATTAATTTTTATCCGATCACTTGATCAAGATGATTTTAAAATATATACAATTGAGTCAACTTTTGCTATTTCTAGACATCCACAAAATATCATTCTAAAATTTAAAATTTTCTCTTTGAAAATATCATTTATGCTTTCTGCTTTGTTGATGACCTATGTCATATTTATCCATCTCAAATCACATATCATAGAATGTAAGCACATCTAGATTGAAAAAGCACTTCAAAATTCTTAAAATATATTCCTCCGTTGAAGATTCTCTATCCATACATTGGACTTTATAAACAAAACAGTTGAAATAATCATAGGAGGAAGATAACAAAAGAAAATTTTACATATTACCTGGATAGCTCTACAAAACAACAAATATGTTTCTTTGACTTCAAACAACCGAAGAGATGGAGTGTGAGAACAGATGCTGAACTTTACCTACAAGCATTTTGCTGCAAGGATCAGAACAAGCATTAGACGACGATGTGCATGTTTGGCATTACGGTTGGAGTGCTTGTCCAACAACACTTCAACTTCTCATTTTTCAAATAACCTTCTAAAATATTTTTTAAAAAATAAACTATATGTCATGAAATCTTATATATATAAATTTTATTCTTAGGTTAAAAAATAATCTCGTTTTCTAAAAAAATTTTATTTAAAAAAAAATTTAAGCAACTCTAACAACCCCATTTTATACCATTCATTTACTTAGGAAAGCAACATCTCCATGCATGGACCAACCTAGAAAGTACTAACTTGGTCCCTTTCTTTCTTTCTCCACAGCCATTCTACTTTCAACTACAATTCATTTGCTCTTCTCAGGAGTGTCGTGTAATGCAGGTATATCTCCTATCTCCCCGGCATATACCTGATAATTATTTTCAAGACTTAAAAAAAAATATGACATATGCCAATAAGACTAGAACTTTGAACTTGTGACACCAGTCCTTTTTTCTTGAACTGATGAAGTCGCCAGATCACACAGCCGACAGATAATACATGGCAAAGCAAGCTTGAAGCAACTGATGTATGCAGTGTGTCTTTTATTCTGCTTTACTGGTTTTTCACCGGTTAGCCCATGTCAGATACTTCAGAATCTATACCAAAAATCACTTTTCAAAAGCAGACCATGTTTGAGGTCCAACGCTATTCATAATCACGGACATCACTTCCCAAAGGACTTATTACATGATTTCTCTGCAAAGTCCGGTGTACCCACGACCTCCTGTAAGCACCCAAGGATCTATATCATAAAACCGTGAAGTGAATTTCCCTTGATTTGCTGCTGTCCTTCGGTTCTCAGGGCAGCAACAAGAAACTGAACGTCAGTTGTATCAACTGAAACCAACTCTAGCACAAAGAGAACGGGCACCAACTCAAACCACCAGCAGAAGCCAGACAACGAATTCTCCACAGCAACAAATATAGAACCAAGACAGTTGGATGTATAACGCTCTGAAAAGTTTCTTTGCAAAAAGTAAATGAGCAAACGTCACATACAATGTACATTTAGCTTACACTGACAGTGCCCAAGCTGGCTAAAACCCAATGGTTTTGAGATGCTGTGACATCTTACTTCCAATTCTCAGCTGCTCATATTCTTTCCATCTTTCAGCCTCCGTGTATATGTTTGATATTGAAACAAGCTCTCTGAACTATTTCTCGCCAAATTTACACCCAGTGAACCTTACAAGCACTTAGGGCTTGTTCGGGGGTTGCATTCTCAGAATGCACACCTCCTTTTAAAGCGCACAAATTTTTTCTACAGTGCTCTAGAACTTTTTGTAATAAAAATTTTGGAAGGTATGGTGAACCGTACGTCATAAAAATTATTATATATATAAACTTTTTCAAATACGAAAAATAGCAAGTTCGTTTCTCAAAAGAAGCTCTTTTTTCTTCAAAAGCTCTAATTTTTCAACAACCCCTTAATAATGATTAACCAAGTTCGCCTTCCTTGGGATCTCCTTAATCAGATTATAAGCTTCCCAAAGGAGTCCACATCCACTTAGCAAATCAACAATGCAATTGTAATGTTTTATTTCTAGCTTGCTCCATAATATTTCACCGTTCTCACGAAGAATGCTTTCCCTTCCTTCAAAAACCATCCGTGGCTACAAGCAGTCAAGACATCGTAAAAGTGACGCAATCAGGCTCAGTTTTGGACTCTTTCTCCATCTGTGTGAAAAGATCAAGAGATCACTTGCAGTGGCCATGAACCGCCAATCTTTTCAGCAGTTACATAGTTCAAGGCCAACCCATCAAACACGTTGCCATCTTCAAGCAACAGCGTTTGGCATATATGTCAACCAGAGCATTCCCCAAATAACCATCCATCCTGATCTTCTTACTCTTCAAATATGTATGAATACTTCTCTTCATTCTTTCAGATCCAATGACCCAATCTCCGAACATGCTACAAGCGCAGAAACAATAGTTAGCTTAGTTGGCTCGACCTTCTAATCCCACATCATCCAAAACCTCTTCACTGCCCTCTTATAGTCCTTATCACGCACCTACGCAGAGATCATCACATTCCCAGAAACGCATTCTGCTCATGCATTTCATCAAACAATCTCCTCGCGGCATCATTATCGCCCTTCTTAACAAGCCTAGAAATGGCACAATTCCATGATTCAACATTCCGCTTAGTCACAAACCTAAACACACAGCAGAATTAAAGTCTTTACACCGTTCATAACCCACCATGAGAGTATTCCATGACACGGTAGTTCTATGAAGCATTTCATCAAATAATTTACCGGCATGCTCCATACTTCCTGATTTCAAATAAACATGCAACAGTGTGTTCTGTGTAGATAAATTGAGTAAAAAGAAAACCGAACCTTGGAGGACTCATGAATGTATCTGGCACCCTTATGGAATGCGGTAATCATGTTTCAAGACGTGCCCTAGATTATAGAGCAAAAGGGTGAGTGAAGCAATCAGAAGGAAGAGAAAGCTGAGCCGTGCGGTTGTAGAAGGAGAGAGTGAACCGGAAGAGGCTGGAGGAGGAGGATCGACTTATGGCATTGAACAGAAAAGCTGAACATGAAAACCAGGAGACAAAGAGAGAGCAAGCAATATGAAAGGCAACCGTGGACGGAGGTCACCTAGAAGGTGACAAGTTTTGAGAGGATTGAAGGATCAAGAGAGACGTTAGAAATGAAGGCGAGTACATGGATTTCGGCAAGTTCTCTCAAGCTTGTGAAAGCACCAGGCAGGAGACCCGCTTTTGCCAGTGGGGTGTTCATCACTCATAAGAGATTGTGAGCTATCATCAGCTTGGCAACGGCAGACAGAGGGCCGTTTTCTGCCGTTGCTTTTAGATACATTTGCTTTTGCAGAATCAAGCCTACAGTTTTGTTTCAGCAAAAGCGGCCTCGATATAATATGAGAAATTCCCAGTTGTTGATAAACAAAGCGGTCCTCAAGGAAGTGTTCAATAAGGCAGCATCACATAGGTATTATACTTCAGACAATGCGATGCAGGTTGCTCTAAGAGTAAATGAATCTATATAAACATATCGTGTTAGCAGTTGATTTTACATGTTGTAGCTTACAACCCTTGTTTCAGGGTTACACAAACATGAGCAATTCCTACAACATATATCAGCTAAGTTTGCTAACTACAGCTACTTTGATCACTTTCTAAAGGTCCCTAGATTTTGATACATATTTTACCTGTTAGTAGGACAAAATCCCAACTGGTCATTATCTGCCGTTGCTCACTTTCTTTGCTGCAAAAAGCTGACGGAGAAAAGAAAGCTTGCGCCCTGACCGAGTTGAAGGCATGGTTGTAATAGTTCTTTCGCTTCCCACAGAAGGAATGACAATGTCGGGCTCCTTATCAGGCTGTGATTGTGAAGGGAGGGAGTAGAGAAAAGTGTTCAGCATTCTTATAACCTGACTGAAGCTTGGTCTCAAGTTTGGGTCCTCGACCCAGCAAGACTGTACAATGAAGACCAGATCCGGTGGTGTATCCTCTGGAAACGGAGGCCTCACATGCTTCATTGTATTCCAGGAACCGTGGAAAAGTGGAATCAGCATTACTTTTTTTAACAGCAACTGAATATTGCATTTAATGTTTGCAGGAATTGAAGTAGGATCAGCCAGCATATTATGCAAAGTAAACTATCCATCCCTATAAGCATCTCTTCAGAAATTTAACATTTTGTATAGCAACTGCTAATGCTCTGCTTCATATATTAAAACAGAGATTCTTTCAGTGCAATATCCTGTCAAAAAAGTTCATGTCTCTACTCTTCCCAATTGTAGAAACTTCAACTTGCGCTCTTTATACGAAGACTTATGAAATGTACACCGAGAATCACATTAGCTTATAAGGAGAAAAACATATATCCCACACTACATCTACTAATCCAAGAAAATTCAGCTATAGCATGATGTGCCAAGTCATGCTATAACAGAAAATCTATCATATCAGATCCCTCCTTAATGACCATATACATAAGATAGTTCAGAACAGAAGCAATATATGTCAAAATACTCAAAATGAAGGGCTTCTTAATGACCAAATATACAAGATAGTTAGAACAGAAGCAATTTAGGTCAAAATAGTTAAAATGAAGGGCTTATTGGTGCCTTTTATTAGTAACATTCACTGCAAGTCTGGCATGAAAACCCAAAATCTAATTTTATATGAGAATAGCAGTTCCGGTGTGAGAAATCACGTTTGATTTACCTTAAAAGCAGCTGCATATGCAGCCTGCAGGTTAGTCATCCCTTCAAAGGGCATGCGATTGGTCAGTAATTCCCATAAAACAATGCCAAAACTGTAGACATCAACCTTGTTGGTATAGTGCTTTTTCTCGCCACGCCGTAGTGTTACCGTGCTATATAACTGTAATATTGAATTGCAGTGTTACACCAATACAATATATCCAACTCACTGTATCCACATATAAAATTAAGAACCATGGAAAAGCAATACTCTCTTCACCAAATGCTCTCTTTTTTCTCAATATCATCTACCTTTAGGAGAAATGGCTGTAAAATGGATATTTTTATACATTGATAATTTGATATTTGTTTCACTTGCTCCAGATGTTTTAGGCAACGCATGTCCCTATAGACCACAATCACAAATGGGAAAGATCTGATTCGTATTTTTTTGTTTTAAAATTTTTACATTCCTCAATGTTCTATGAGCAGAACATCAGTAAGAAGAAAAGATGTTATATTCTACATAAACCTGTCTCCTATTACTTAAAAAGATGCAATATCATGTTTTCTTCTAAGAGTGTTGCCAATTTATGCTCTTAAACCTGGTTACCTAAATGAAAACATTAAGCAGAAGAAGGATTCATACATTTCTTTTAAGAGCTGCCGTTATATGTTAGTGTTTTTATGGCTGTCCTTACATGCAGCATAACCAATAGAGCAATAATCAGTTATTCCAAAGCATGCAAGTAATTTTAACCTCAGGAGCCATCCATCTGTAAGTTCCAGTTTCAGCAGTCATCATTTCAGTCAAGGTTTCCTCTCTTGCAAGCCCAAAATCTGTAAGCTTCACATTCTTTTTATTTTCCGTAAGCAACAAATTATCTGCAGATTCATGATTAGACACAAGCACATGCATCAGATTGAGTAAATATTGCCCGATGCACTCATGCAGTTAAAGAAAAATCAAATGCAAACCTAGATAAGAGATCAAATTATAGAATTGTTGCTTCGGGTAGTAAGGACTAAGGAGTTAAACTGATTCTGTCAATTTTAGCTTGATAAGAAAGATCCATCTTATTTTTAGGAACACGGTATTATGACAAACGAAACAAAAATGTAGCATTCAGCCTTAATGTGTTTGATATTTCTTAAAAAGGGTATGTGTTTAAGGGTATTTCACTTAATTGGGCCCCAGCAGTTAGTTTTACATTCCTCAACACCCTCACTACTGAATTGATGCAGTTGGGTAGAATCTATCAAGCCTTCTAATTTTCCCCCTTTGCCATGCACTTCATGTAATTGAGAACAAAACATAGAAACAGCATACACCTTTATCCTATGAGAAAGAATTTCAGTACTAAAAAGTCACTTAAAAAATGTTTACTTTAACAAATAACCCATATGGTTAAATTATCATTTAAGTACTGAAAGCAAAATATGCAAGAATACCAGGTTTCAGGTCTCTGTGTATAATTCCATTAGCATGTAAACATTCCATAGCTTGAGCAATGTCAAGTGCAAAATTAATCGTTGTATGAAGATCTAACGGATTGGGGCGAATGCTATTCAAGAATCTCCTCAGAGACATTCCAGGAAGTAGCTCCGTGGCAATCACCATAAAAGGGTCCTTGCAAGCTCCAATAAACTACATGAAGAAAGCAAGGTATTCAACTTGATTGCAAATCAAAACTACTGTGTTTTAGGTTAAATAATGGCCATTATGAACATACCTTTACAAGGTTTTCATGTCTCACTCGAGACATCATATTTACTTCTCGAATAAAACGACTTTGAAGACTTGTTCTTTCAGAATCTGAATGTCCACCATTTAGTACTTTGATTGCTACAATTTGCTCACAGTACCTGACCAACACATTTTCCAACTATTAAGTTGAAATATATATAAGTATTACCTGCAACATGCATTTGATTAAAGTTAAGCTAAAATTTACCAAGGGGCATGAAAGATAACACAGCATTAGTCCACACAAGTACAAGTGCTATACATAAATATCCACTGACCCAGAAAAGATTCTAGATATGAGAAGTAAATATCATGTGCCTAAATAGACACCATATGAATAAACTAATTGAGCAGACTGGATGGAACACATGCTACCAAATTCGATTGGAGAATAAAAACGGGAGCTAGACTTTGATAGTCAGAAATAGATTATAGATGCCATTTAGCATGAACTAAGCACAAAAGGCAGCACATCAAGTTTAGAAGGTAAACTCCAAATCCGACCACAAAGAAGCTACTTGCAACTTTAGGACCCTCTGTATCTTCTAAATACAATTCTGGAAACTGAGAAAGCTGCAGCTTATTTAAGTTGCTAGAGTCCCTGTTAGCATTCCATGATGGTTAAGGGATTTGTTTATGTCACATATACTATAATTTGGTTGGTAACGATCAAATTGCATTGGGTCATGCAACCAAAAATATCCCCAAACCACAATTCTTCATGACAAGGAATGATTCAGACAACTTCTAACATTAAAAAGCTAGCCTGCAACTCCCTCCACTGCCATGATTATAGTTTAAAAAATGAAAAATCCTTTAATGGATGCAAATAACGAGATGTAAAAGGAGCTTTCACGCCAAAGGGCAAGGTGTAAAAATTTCCAGAAATGATCTCAACTATGATAACACGAATTGCACGAACATTTTTGCAAAGTACACAAAAAATTTCTAGATAAAGATGGCAAAGCAAGTCTCACGAACTCATTGATAAGAAAAGAATCTGTCTATGAGACAAATTCATCAACAAATCAGCACTTACTTCCCCTCATAGACCTGTCCATGAGCTCCTTCTCCAATCAATTTCCCAATATAAAGTAGCTTCGGATCGATCAAAAGTCGCTCATCTATATCCAGTATCGGGACAGGCACAACATCACTCCTCCCCACAGAAAGCCTCCCAAGCTGCTCAGTTGTATCATCTACCTCAACTTGTCTCCTCTTCCCATCGCTCATTTTCTCAAAATACCACAAACAAAAAAAAAAACAGCTTTATCTTCTAACACTCTCTTTCTCCAAAATTCATACAAGAATCAACGACTGAAGACCAAATTCTTCACATAAAAATTCCAGTAAAAGCAGAAGGAACCAATTCCCTCTGCCCTGCACCAGATTCTTGAACTCATTTCAACAAAAGCGAGACAAAAAACGAAAGTTTTGTCTTCCTTTCTTATTGTGCTGCCGTAAAACATCACGCTACCATGAAAAACGAATGCGAAAAAGAAAAGAAGAGAAAATATTACTAGTTCCCGGAAGCTTCAGATGAGTGGTAGGTATTAGATTGCTTTCAAAAATCAAAAGTCTTCTACATGGCATCCACTACTATTTTTTATTTTTTGCAATCTCCATTAACGAATAACTCATCCGGATAACTCCAAGAAATTTTGTTAACTTCGACCCACTTATCAAAACCCAAATTTAAAATAAAAAAAAACCCACGATTCAAATAACAAGATTTCAATTGGATGATTGTCGTTGTGATTCTCCTCATAAAGCTAAAGAAATAAATAAATAAATAAATAAATAAAGATAACCCTAATCAATCAACAACTCATTCGTTCTTTCTAGTTCTACAGTGGTCTTTTTCTTTTATTAGTCCACTGATAATAAGTTAACTAATTAATTTAAAGAAACTTAAAAATCAATTAATTAATAGCACGAAGAAAGCAAAAGAATAAATAAAATAGAAGATGGAAGGCTTCTGAACAAAGATATTCTTAATCCGGGAATCTCGTCCCGGTCAAAAATATCAACTCGGTCGCAGTAAAGTAAAAAATAAAGAATGGACCTGTCCCTGATTGGCTGGATTGGATCTGCAAGGGCCAGCCCAGATTGACCTGAAGAGCCTGGTTTAATAATTACCCGGGCCCAGTATCAAGAAACTAATTAATTTATTTACTGTTAATTAAATCTTTGATTCCTTCAAGATAGTTTAGATATATACACTAGATAAGATAAGATTCATTTTAAGTGAAATCATTGAAATGATTATGATTTATGTTTTGTTTCTTAAAATTGAATAACAGTGCGATTTTTTAGCAAAAACAAGTTATTAAAAAGTAATTATTTTGTAGAAAAAATAAATTATAAGTGATTTATGTAGCTATAAGCGAATTGGAGGTAAACGTTTATGTAAAAAAAGAGTTACAAGTGTGAGACGAGCATAAGAGGGATCATTTATTTTTCTATAAGTGATTTCGAAAGTCATTCTTTAGACTAAAAATTATTTTTAAATAATTTTTTTATATTCATTTTTATAATTTATTTTCATAAATTAAATGTTTATAAATTAAGTTTTAAATTATTTATAGATTAATAAAACACGCTAAGAAGTATGTATCTTTTTTATGCATAAGGACAATATAGTATTTTGGTAATGATTTTATATTTTATAAGCTCTTAGATTTATTTTAGTGCTAATTAGAAACATTTAGCGAGCATTCTAAAAGCCATTTATCATAACTTACGTTACACTTCGCCAATTATCAATGAGTTAAGCAAGCTCACATGGTAATGTTCCTACTAAATAATTAATTGCTTATTATCCTTAACAAAATAATGAAATATTTCTCTTACATTATGTTTTCTCAACATTGGATTTGTGAAATTTACCGAAAACTATTTTAGAGAATGGTTGGGAAAAAATTTTTTAAATATTTTTCTGAAATAAAAAACATTTTTTATTCAATTTTAAAAAATAAGTTCTATTTTTTTTATCTAAAAAATTAAAAATAAAAATAATCAATAATAAGATTTTATTACATTAAATTTTTTTATACTTTTTAATTTGTTAAATAAATTCTGTAAAAATTATAATAAATTTATTAAACATATATGAATCGAAAAATTTTAAAATTACTTTTTGAGAACATTATACAAAGATATTTTGCTTTCATAATCAAATTAAGCAATTCTAGTCGCAAATGTTTTTTTTTAAATCTTTTTTATTAAAACAATACAACAACAATAGTAATAAGATTAATTGTTGTTGTATTTCAAATGGTAATCCTATAAGGTCATAAAGACAATCTCTTGTATGAATATGTCAAAGTTATTAAAAACTGAATAACACTGGCAGAAAAAAAACAAAAAAAAAAAAAACAAATTAACCAATAGAATGAAAGATTCTTGCATGATTACCACATCTTCCCAGTCCCCATATACAAACATTAATCAGTAGATTTTGGGTTTGAAACTATTTTGTGTAACTTGTGCATACAATAAATTCCAAAATTTAGCAGCATTTGAATATCTTATTCATATGGTTTTTTTTTTTCCAGCAAGTCCAGCGTAGAGTGTGAAGGTTTGAGAAAGAAGTAAGGGTGCCTTTGGAAAAGCATTTCCCAAAAGCTAATTTTTAATTTTTTATATATTTTTTAATATATATTTTAAGTATTTAGAAGTATATTTAAAATTTTAGAAAGTGTATAAAAATTTTATATAATTAAATTTTTTTATTTTTTTAATAAAAAATAGAATTTAATTTTAAAAAAAATATTTTTTATTTTAGAAAATTTTCATGCACTCTAAGAGGATTTCAAAAATTCAATTTTGATTTTCTCTATTTCTTCCTTCTCACTGGTTGATTTGATTGCCTTCAACATTTTAAACAACAAACTTCCATTAGTAAGAATTTTAGATCCTCACTTGCCTGGAATTTTGGTACCAGAAGCATATTCTCTTATTTTCATCATTTGATTAGACTAAAGGCCCATTCCGGATGGCTGAAAGAATAACTTTTTTAAAAGGAAAATTGTTCAAAAAAATTCTATAAAAATAATTTATACGTATAAATATTTTTAACTTTTTTATGTTCAAAAGTTCAAAAAAGACCTCTACTAAGGCCCGTTTGGCTGTGGGTTCTAGAAAAACACTTATTAACTTTTAACTTTATTCATAAATTTAATAAATTTTTTACAATATTCATAAATTTTAATTAAAAATTTAAAAAATACAAAAAATTCTACATTGTAAGATTTTTGTTATTGTTTATTTTTATTGTTATATTTTAGTCAAAAAAAATAGAGCTCGTTTTATAAAATAGAATGAAAATATATCTTATTATAAAAAAGTATTTTTTATAAGCACTTCAAATCATACGAAATATGGCCTAAGTTGCTTATAGCTAAACTAATAGTGGTAGAGTTGTTGCCTTGTTGGTTCTTACTCTTACAAGAAACTAAACAGATGATTATGTGTGTGCTTGGAATACACATAAATGAGTTTCAAAGAAAAAATAAAATAAAAAATAGAGTTCTTAAAAATAGGTCAAAAATTAATTTTTGTCTTCAGTTATTTTTTGAAATAGATTGAAAGTGAAATTTAGATTCTGTGTTTAATTATTTTTGCAAGTGAATTGAAAATAGAGTTCAATTTTTTTATTTACTGAAATAGATTGAAAGTAAAATTCAATTATTTTTAGTAATAGAGATCTACATAAAATTAAAGTTTTGAGTTCCTTATAGCATTCAAATACATAATCTATTCAAAATTCTAATTCTGGTAGGAAAAATTAAAATTTCGGATATTTAAACTACATCTTTAATTACTGAAATATTCACGAAGAGTTTAGACAATATTTCGTATTTCCAAAAGGAGCCTAAACTACTCCAATATATGTATATATGTATGCATGCATCTATCCTTACGGGAACACTATGTAAGAATAAGAAAGCCTTGACAAAATATAAGTTTTATTTGCAAATTTTGTTTATATGTTCTCTATCTTATATATCACAATTCACATATAAAGGAAATATCTAGTCCTTCTTTCCCTTTCACTAGACCAAACAAACTTGTGTCCTTCGAAACAATTACATGAAATGAAGCTAAGTTTAGCTAATGGATATTTGGCTCTTTTGAAGTTTTCTTATCGGTCATTTAGGATAGCTTACCAAAAGATATTTTTAGTAAAATAATGTTTTGGTATAATTTTTGAAAGTGAATTATTTTATCTTAAAGGAATTTAAAAATTTATGATTATACTATGTATTTCTCATGTCTTTCAAAAAAAAAAAATTTTAATTTAATAAGAAATGCTATAAAAAATATTTGAAAAAATGAAAACACAAAAAAAAGTAATAAAAAAATATAGGGCATTTTTGCGGGAGCTTTTCTCCCCCAACTTTTTATTTCACGTTTTCAATAAAGCTTTTAGAATGTTTTACAAAAAAATTTTTAAAATTTTTAAAGTGTAGAAAAATTTTACGTCGTAAAATATTTTTATTCATTATTTTTATTAGTTTTTTTGAGGTAAAAAAAAAAGACTCGTTTTTTAAGAATTTTCAAAATACTTCTCCTTTTCGAAAAGCTCTTTTTCAATAAGCACTACCAAACATCTCTATAAGCAAAAACTTAATTATTAGGAGCTTTTTTCTATTTTGGTTATCCTTATGACGCCCTAGAATAGAATATAGATTATGCGAAAAAATAAACTGTGTATTCTTTGAATTGTTTGAAAGAAAAAAAAACCTCAAACTTTTGGTAGACCATATAATTATGTTAACCATGTACAACAAAATTCTCTACAACTTTTAGAAAGTTATTTGGCTCTTCATCTAAGTATTTATATATTTATTTTATTCCTAATTTTGTTATAAATGTTAAAAATTTCTTTTAATTTAAAAAAATAATAAATCATAAGTTCTAAAATTTTATATATATTAATTTTTTATTTATATTTAAAATAAATTTTATTTTAGAAAATAAGAAAATTAATTTTAAAAATCTTCTATTATAAAGTAATTCTGAACATTCTCTAGAACTTAAGGGGCTTGCCTAGCAATAGATTATTAGATTGTACCGAATATAAATAACTTTTATCCTTGAAACTTCAAACTTAAATGATTGAAAATGACCAAACATCTATGATTTATTTTCTAAACTTTGATAAGTTAAGTTTGTTAATTTGCTATCGCTCCAAGTTTGCACCTTCTTCTTCTTTTGGGATAATAAAATCTCTAATCGCAATAAAACAAAAATAACAATCAATTTTTTCTTTGAATTCAGACTTTTGGTTAGCAATTCAAATTATATATTTTGTAATTGTTTCATTTAGCCTTTGGGGCTGTTTGTTAGTAACTTTCGCACTATTTTTCATTCTATTTAATTTTAAAATATTTTAAAATAAATTTTTATTGTATTTTAAGTTTAAAATTTTTTAAATACGAATGAACTGTATATCGTAGAATTTATATATATATATATATATATATTTTTTTTAGAAAAAATATCAAGTTAGTTTTTTTAAGAGTCTCACAATAATTTTTTTTTAAAAAAACTTCTTGTTTTAAGTACTCCTAAACAACCTCTTAAAGCCTTGTAGATCGAATTTTAATATCATAAGACATAGAGCAGGTTTGAGTCCAGTAGAGTTTAGTTGAACTCATTTATCTTATCAAATATTTATACTTTAACTCACTTTAAATATAATTAAATATAATTAATTTTTAGATTCACTTTTCGATTATATTCAATATAAAAATCTCATTCACTTATCACTCTAATGGTTTAAAGAACTCATATATTTAAGAATTTAATTTCTAAAAACTCACTTCGCTATAACTACACACGCTTATGAAAGAGAATGAACTGTACCTTCTGCCGGAAATGGAGAGAAGATCTTATTAACATTACTTTTGAATAAAATTTTATGAAAGTTAATTTACATATGAAGTCGCTTTTTATGTAAATTCAATTATCCGTCACGAATTGAATTTACATGAAGTTAATTTAACTTCGGTTTTGAATTATTTTGTAGTATTAAAATATATGACTCACCAAACTTTCAAATTTGACGGGAGAAATAGAAATTTCAGTGAATTGAAACACGTCCTTAGTATTTCAAATAGTGCTCCCTTTACTTTGGAATGCCTTAGAGCATTTTGTTGGATTTTTTATAATCAATTAGTATTTCTACGTGCATACAATATTATTTTTAATAGAATAATTATTGAAGGAGATGTTTGAAATTGATTTGAAATAAAACTTTTTTATAATTTAGAAAATTTTTAAGAAACAAGCTTTTATTTGTTTAATAAAAAATAAAAAATAAAAATATTTTATAATGTAGAATGTTTTTATATTTTTTAGATTAAAAAAATATAAAATATTATAAAATATTCATTAGTAAATATAAAATTAAAAATTAAAATAAAATGTTATTGAAACGTAATGTCAAACAGTGCCGAAATAATCTCATGTATGTTTGGTTTTTTACCTTACAATATTATCATAGTAATTACATTATGAAAAAATTTGATTCTTATAAATTTATCGAGTTTATGATTTTTAAAAACTTATATTACTAATTTCTAAAAACTTGTTATTACCAAAATCTAGGAGTTTCAGCAATGTCTTTTTTCACAATATTAAATTCTTACAGTTAAATCTACAAATATATAAGCATAACCACAAATGACAATCCATAAGAACATTCATAAATCACACCTAAACACAATGCAGTAATTTTTATTACGTACTATAAACGCTTATTGATTTTTGCAACATCAATAAAGCTTAATTGTTTTTTGCATCATCAGAATGAGAAGAATATTTAATTTTTTAACTATTAGCAGCAATAACTTTCCTAACTTTTATCTTCTCCATCCAACGTAAGCTATTAATTTTCAAAACAACATCAAACACTATCGGTTTTTGAATTTGCATCATCGGTTAGATTTAAAAAATAACTAGCCAATTTGAAATTTTCAGCATTTGTCATTCCTTCACATAGACTAGCTAACTATTTTATAGTATCATCGAAAACTTAATATACAACATTCTCACACTTCTTCCTTCTTAAGGGCATTTGGGAGTAATTATAAAAATTACTTTTCTAAAATAAAAAATATTTTTATTTTATTTCAAAAAATAAGCTCTAGTTTTTATATAAAAAATAATAAAAATAAGTAATAATAATATATTTATGACGTAAAATTTTTCTATATTTTTAAATATTTATTGAAAAACGTAAGATTGAAAGGTTGACAAATACTTTTCTAAAACGCATAGCCAAACATGTCCTTTTGTTTTTAGCTTTGCCTTGATCATCGACTTTGCATACTACTATTTAAAGACGTATTTCTTTGGATAATATGACTATTAGTGGCAACTCTCTTTGAGTTAACATTTGAGTTCGTATCTTCATCTCTCTAAAACTAAAATGATATAGCAAAACAATGTGAAGCAGTAAAAATTAAGTGTGAATATTGAATATTCGTGACTATGTTAGACTTTTCAGTGAAGAATAACGCGCTCTGATATTTACTATAGATTAAACAGTAAAATTAACCAAGTTATGTACAATATTTGTAACTTCACTTAATCAAACTATGCCAAAAATATTTCTTTTTTAGTTAGTTATAAGGAACGAAAACTTTTGGAATTCAAAAGAGTTTCTAATTTTTGAATGTTTGTGCAAGCAGTTTGATTGCATAATCTATCATTTTCACTCCGTCATTCAATTTTTTCGTGTGGGGATGAGATTTAAAATCTACTTGTTAAAACAATCTAAACCTAAAAAAGAAAGAGAAAAAATAGTAATCTAAAAAGATGATTGTCCTTAAAATAAAACAAATGCTCAACAAAATGTTTCTTTGAGAAAATTAAATTAAACAAAAGATACAACTGATCATTTCACAAAACTAGATCAATCAATTTGAAGCAAAACATTTCTTCTTCACAAATTACATATTTATAAATGATAATATAAGGAAAAAAATTGAAAGCTTACCCAAATAGAAATGGACAATGAAGCTTGCATCAAAACAGAAATAGTGAAAAAGGATGTTAGAAGAAGAAATAAAATTAATACTGTGTTTAAATTACATGTACATAAAAGAAAGGGAGGAGAAGGGATAATCCCTTTCCAATGTGTGTTTGTATTATAGTTTACTGTTTATGAGGGAAGAAAAGTGGAGAAAAGAAAGAAAAATAGTTTAAATATATATTAATTTTTTATTCATAATTTTTCTTTTATTATTTTTTAATTCAAACATAATTTATACTTGCACTTTATTTACTTTACAACACCATCAAAAAATTTTCTTCCCTTCATTCTTATTTCTTTTCTATCTCCTTTTTTTTCGACTTTCTTCTTTTTATAAACCCTTCATCGGACGCACCATAACAGCTCCAATGAAGTCGCGCATTGGAGAAGATAACGAGAATCATGACAGCAAGAAAAGAAAAAAAAGTGAAAAAAAAAGAAAAAAAAGATATTTTTAATATTAGAAAAATAATCTGCAAATAAAATTATTCAAATATGATTATCACTTCTCTTTACGTAACTAATTTTTTTTTTTTTGAAAATTTGACATCTGTGGTAATGTTAATATGATAAACCAAATGTAGGAATCTCATTTCTTTATGTAAAACTTTCAAAAATTGTATTAAGATAATCCAAACGCACTTTTATTTGAAAATCAAAGAACTCCTTCGATCAAGTTTAAAAATCGAGGGCTCATTCAAGTACTATTTTAAGGATCGATCATATTGAAATTTAACCATTTTTTTATCGGCAAATAATGCTTGAATATTATCAAGAACATAAACAAGTATCATTTTTATATATGCATATTCCAAAATCTCCAATACTTCCATTCCAAATTTCAACAGGCATAAATTAACGACATAGTAAAATTATTTCTTTATAATTTTTTTCCATGAGTTTTAGTTTTCCTGCCGTATTTGTAGTCATTGATTGAAGGAAGAGAGAGAAGAGAGAAGAGAGAAGAGAGAGAGAGAGTAGAGAGGAGAAGAAACGGACGATCAATCTAAGCACTTCAAGAGCTACAGCACCCCTCTCAAGCCAAACCCGAAAACTCATTCCCCTTTCTTCTTCCCCAGCTCCTTCTTTGTCAAGAACCAAAAATTTTCTAGACTTTTTTTAAGGTAATCGAACTGTAGGGTAGTAGATTAGAGAGGTTTGTTTGTGGGGATGTTATTTTTCGATCGAACTGAAACAAGGAAGACATTGGAAACCTCTACAAAATCCCCTATTTTGATTCCTTTCACAAAAGATCCCTCTCCCATTTTCGGCAATCTTTCTGTTTATCTTTGATGCTTTATCTTTTGCTTTTGATGATGATGATTCAATCCCAATCCTAATCCTATATGTTAAATCTTCTTTGAAGTTTCAATCTTTGGGTAGATTCTTGTTTAACCAGGATGATTTCAGCTGTTACACTACAGATTTAGGCTTTGATTGGTTTGCAGTTTTTGTTTTAATGGGGGATTTCGACTCTTGGCTTGAGGAGTGTAGACCATCTTCACCTCCCAAGGCAAACCCTGACCCGGTTTCAGTTGCTTCAGACACATGGCTATCTGCCGAAGAGGCTACTCGTCAGATCATTTTACAAATCCAGCCCACCGCTGTTTCTGAAGAGCGGCGCCGTGCCGTCGTGGAGTATGTGCAGAGGCTCGCCAGAAACTATCTTGGAACTGAGGTCAACTTCTGCTGAGTATTTTCTGGTTGTAGTTAGTCTAATTGCCTTTTATTGGATCAAATACGCGATACCGGTGTATGTTGGAATTTGATTTGTGTTTATAAGGTAAGATCTTGGTTGATGCTTGTTGATGAGCTTTTTTACTGAAGTCTTAACCAACTGTGCTGAAGTTTCTGTTATGACTACTATTGTCTTGTTAAGGTACTTGCAAGCTTTTTAAGGTAGTGATTGGTTTGTTAGCTGATAGACACTGAAGATTTTGTGAACATCGCGTGCGAGAGGCTAGTGACCTTTTTCTTATTCTTGAACCGTCATGGTAGCGCTTCGTCAACTGGATGGCACTCAATGAATTGACAATAAACTCAAGTGGAAGGGTCACCTGGATATGCATAATGTAGAGAAAGTTTCTTTTTCTAGCTGATTTGTGGTATGCGATCAGTGTACCTGTGCATTAACTTTGATGGCCAAAGCATTTGCAATAGTCAGCCGCTTTCTGTACATGCAGCCTAGTTGGAGTGATTTTAATCAGTCATCTTTGTAGAAAGCTTTAATATACCTGCCATAATTGGCAGGTGCATGATCTACATAATGTAAAAGACAAAAATCACCTGCGGAAGATTTTTGGTTTGCTGGAGAGTGTGAGCAGTGCTTGCCAAAGGCTTCGCCAACTGACATTCGAGAATATGCTTTAATCTCCAAATAACTTCTATCCATATTTGAAAATGTGTTTTTTATGTATCATCTCCATGGGATCTTGTGTCAGGGATATAGAGGAATGTGGGGTGTTGTCACATGGGAATCATTTCCCTTGATGAATTTCTTTTAGGGGATATTGTACTTTCCCATAGTTTCATTTACAAGTCGTAGTTGTTGGACTTGCATCATCTCTCAGAAAGTTTAATGCATTTTAGATAGAGGTCTCAGGATTAAAGAACCAAAACATGCTTTTAATTCTTGGAAACTTGTAGGGATGACTACCTGGCTAGAAGATGGACTCTGAAACATCTTCGTGCGCATGTTTAGTGATTTTAGAAGATGGACTTTACTGATTTGTAGTTCTTGAAGTCTAATGTTGTATTTTAGTGAAGCTTGTATTTACTTTGAACTAAAACAAAACATTTAACCATGCTTGCGCCAATGCAGGCGAGAGTCTCAGAATAATACTTTCGTATACAGATAAACGTAGAGAGTGTGGATAAAACAGATTCTAAGGGGCAGATCTATATGCACTAAATATCAGTGGATAGGAATTGTACTTTAATCAGCTTTAGTGCTATGCATATGATTGTTTTGTTTTTTTGGTAGTTGATAAGCTTTTCTGCATTCAGAGTGACCAAGACTTCCTGTTGATCTTTATCTTTTGCTTTATTGATCAAGGGTTTACTGGAAATAGTCATATCTATATATCTTGTTGGTTTTTTTTTTTCAATGACTGGTATAGTTCCTGCAGAAGAAAACTAAACGAAACAAGAGGTTAGTGCTGCGACTGAATTATAGAGAGGAGCTTTAGGAGAGTCAAAGAAAAATGTACTTTAAGTCTAGTAGGTTTAAAGTGGAAAGTGTAATTGTAGTAGAATAAAAGACTAATAGCAAAAGAGTGGTAGGAAAAGAAGGTAAAGCTGATATATGATGTAAAATGCAAAATTTAGAAGGATAGGCTAGGATATAACTCATAGAATTCCTGTAGCTTGTCTAAAGTTGAAGTGTTTTGGGCACTTATTTCACCGAAAGTGTTGTTGAGACTCATGTTCGATAGTCAAGTATCATCTAAATAAAAGTTGAGGTCAAGGGAAATGAAAAGATAAAATTATAATGGACACATTCTTTGAATTTTGCATCATGCTAACTAACTATAAGACGAAGCATAAAAGGACATCGATGGAAAATTTCTCATTAATAATCTTAATGACTACATGATAATAATAGAGGACAATGCTTATAAAGTCAAATCAGACTTGGGTTGGCTATTGTTGGTATGCATCTAGGGTAATACATACCATGGTAGGTCCTTTCTTAGTATTCAACCCAGTTACTAAACGCCTTGTGCACTAGTTGTCTTGATGTTTTATTAACAACATTAATAATGTTGACAATAGTTGTACATATGACTTTAAAGTCTAGATAACCCTTTTCTTTTTTCCAAAATGCATTTGAAAGGCTTAAGAAGGTATCCAAAAGGTAACTCGGAGAAATTCTTGGTTGTTGGGATATGGCTTGTACTTAAGGACCTTTGCCAAAACCCATAAGATAAATTGTAATGAGTAATGCCCAACCATAACTGTCGATGAATCTATGGTATGATGTAAGCGCCTTGATATTGTCATACATATAGAACGTAATGCCCCTCTTAAATGTTTGTCTAATGAAACGTTTATCTGGTGGCTGCGCGAGTCCCTATCCTAAGGGCATACATGGTTTGTCTACTCTATTCTTGTTAGCCTCAAGGGCTATTGTGTTACCAGTGGTTTTTTTTTTTGGCAGTTTGCATGCATGCTAGTATGACATACTGCAAACTAAAAGAAACAGTATTTCCTTTAGTTCATGCAAACGTCTAAGGCGAATGGTCATTTAGAAAGCTAGCAGAACCAGAACCTTAAGCATTTCTTCCTCTCTCTCTCTCTCTCTCTCTCTCTCTCTCTCTCTCTCTTTCTAAACATAACTGTAATCTTTTTGGTGTTTCAAACTCGCCTGTATTTCTTGATTGATCTAGGCTTGTTAATTTGAGTGAGCTGTTTTCATGATAATTTTAACACGATGGAATAACAGTCATGGATGATTACATGAGTTAAATGTAAGGGTTACATGAATGTGCATGAAGATGGGTTGTTCTCATGATTCATCCATAGTAGCAATTACAATAATAGGTCTGCTGTTAGTCTTTACTGTGTGGCTTGAAAAGGAGACTTCTGTCGTATCAGGTGTTTTGGGGGGGGGTGTGGGTGGGTGTTGTCGGTGAGTGACATTTACATACGAACCTTTGTCAATTGAAACTCATAAGTTTGTATAAGTAATACCTACGTTGCAAATGAGCAGTTGAGAATACCCTCTAGCTTCTACATAATAGTATATCCATGTTTGATATAGAAGTAAATCACCTCGTAAATCTTTGCTATTGTATATCAATATGGCATTCATAATATAGTGCGTACCCTCGCTGATAGTATTTTGAGGTATGATGGGTTCTGGGATTTATTATATGCGGGTACGTTGCAGATTATTTAGCTCAATCAAGTACTTGCTTTTTGGGTTATTTAAGTATGGTAGTAGATTTTTCTTTGAAGTTCCCTAAGCAGTTGTCTTGAGCCATTGTCTATTTTTCTAAATTATATTAGAAAATTAGATTTCTTTCCTTTTACTTAGTGGGAAAGAAAGGATTATTGCATGAGATGACCCCTTCATTATGAAATACTATTTTAGTTAAGTGGTATATTCTTTAGGAATTAAAAAAATTGGTATAAAGGAGCCTCCGTAGGGAAGACTACAAGAGCGTGTACCAGATTCTATTGCACAAGCAGAGCAAAAATGTTTGGGTTCCTGAAGAAGTGGGAATTTCAATACTCTTGATTATGATTAAAATTGTGAGTTTCTTGCTATATTAATATATGTAACCATGCTTCCTAAGTATTACATCCTGCAGTTATTTGTCTTGATTGTCATGGTTGTTTTCTCTTCTGATGACTTTTAGTAACAGGCTTGCTACTTTAATATGTTTTCTTTTGTCATGAGCTAGTAATAGTATTGGATTCTTTTTAGGGAGCTTTCAAAATTATGGCTTTTTTGATGCATTAGGTTTCTCATATGAATGTCAACCTATGCATATATGCAGTTGGAGATCAATTTGGATGTTGCAATACTCATTGAAAATGCACATGAGACATCTTGGACTTACTTTGTTTGGCTATAAGCAAGGTTTTTGTCTTATTTAGTTAAAAGAAATATATGCTCGGAGTGTTGTCTACTTATGAT
This sequence comes from Acanthochlamys bracteata, assembly GCA_019914995.1. Classification (NCBI taxonomy): domain Eukaryota; kingdom Viridiplantae; phylum Streptophyta; class Magnoliopsida; order Pandanales; family Velloziaceae; genus Acanthochlamys; species Acanthochlamys bracteata. The sequence continues at coordinate 3,301,013 of CM034140.1, read as the reverse complement.
TGCTTTAGGGCTATCACTCGTGCTCATAATGCAACTCTATGGCAGATATTTCCTTTTGGATCGGTTCCATTGAAGACTTATCTCCCGGATGGCGACATAGATCTAACTGCAGTTGGTGGCCCAAGCTCAGAAGATGCTTTGGCCAATGAAATTCGTGCTGTGCTGGAGGTAGAAGAGCAAAATGTGGATGCTGAGTTCGAAGTAAAAGATGTCCAGTACATACATGCCGAGGTTGTACAAATTTTCTACGTCTCCATTTATTAAGTTTTCAAAATGGATCTTTCAACTTCATGGTAGAGTTTGTCTCCACACAGTTCAGTGCCTATGCATGTCATAAAAGAATTTTAGATCTGGATAGTTGGTTAGACTTCACCATAGAGATTAATCGTTATAATACCTGACTTGACATATCATGCTATGTGTCAATGCAAATTCCAAACTTCTTTCTTGGCTATTTGCAATGTGCCAATACTTCATTGAACACTTAGCAAATACATTGGCAACTTCATTAAGCACTTTGACACATGGGACACATATTATACTTGATTATTGGCTTATTTCTGACAACAAATTATTGAAGCTATTAGTTGTCTTTCGTCATCTCATGCATATTTTTAGTAGTTTAATTTCCTTCAGAGATGCTTGTATTGATTTTACAAGTTTATTTTGTGTGCAACGTTACAATTCATTGGAATATCTAAAAGGTGCACTTTATCTTATAATCTTGTAGATGTCTACATATGCATATTGCTTGTATATATGTCAGTATACATGTGTAGCTACATACTTATATTTCCTTGTCCTAACAACAGTATACTCTATTTTCATAAAGTGTGTAGTAGTGGATGTCCATAATCGCGCCAAGATTTTTTTTCCCTTTTTTTTTTGGACATTCCAACTATGAGGTACAACATTATTGTAATCAAAATTAAAAGCATAGCTGTTATTTTCTGGTGCGGGTATTGCTAAGGAGAGTTGGTGTTGGCTAGCATGCATGTGATCACTAAGCTGATGAAGGCAATAATGGCTATGAGCTTTGTAAATGCAGTGTCACCTAGTTGGATGATATAAAAGATGGTGCCATTTGTCGTGGCTAATGCGATGATGTTGACTGGTGGCAGAACAAAGATGGTGTTGGGGCATTCTTGAATGCAGCACAGTGTGGAACTTATGCAATCTTTATGGGAGTTCGGGTGGCAGTTCATGCAATTGGCAGCAGTAGCAGCAAATATAGCACGTAAGAGGAAATTCTAGAAACATGCAAGTTACTACCTGGATAGGGATAGGCGAAAATGATCAATATATAGCTGGAGGCAATGGTGTGATGCTAGCACCTGCAATGCATTTAGACTTGCATTGAATGCATGAAGGTTACCTTTAGTAAGAAGAATGAGCAATAATGAGGTGATAGGATATAGTTTTAGAGGATGAATGACAGCACACAGCACACTTCCCTGCAATAGGGGTTTTGAAATTTTACATCATTTGCAATGGAGATGGCAACAACCTGAGGCTGCTGCATTATTGGTGGCTGAGCAGCACTAGGCTTTATGGCAGCTGACAGTGACAGTGAGAGAAAGGTGGATGGATGACAGTACAGACAAAAGGAAGATGAATGCTAAAGATGGTGTGAGTTTATATGCTTTCCCAGTTAGGATCCTAAACCTTGGGCTGCACTATATCATGGTGTTACCACTCGTGGATATTGCCAAACAAGGATTTAGTTTTATTGTATCTTGGTATTGGAAAAGATACATCATAGTGGAAAGAATACTGTGTACAAGTAAATTCTGTACATAATGTGCCGTGAATAATTCCTAAATTGCTCTTAGTGCATGCAGATGCAACTTGCAATTGGAAGTCCTTGAGCTGTCAGTTTAACTAAAAATCATGTTGGCCTAACTTGTTTTTAACAACTTGTCTTGGGTATTGATTGTACCGTCTAATTCATCATGTGCATCCTGGCTCATCTAACATCAAAGTCACATTCAACTTTCAACTGAAAGAGTCTCACCCATTTTCATTATAAAATGCAGTTGCCTGCTTCTCTTTCTTCTAGCAACAAGAGCTATTTATATGCAGAAGTACCCATCTATGTTCTGCCAACCAACTTGTGTTATTTGCTTCACATTCGTATCTGTTCATTTGTACAATGGTAATCATTGAAGCTATCTTATATGGATACTGTTGATTTTGCTTATTTGCTATCCTGTTACTTTTGGAAGACTGTTTTAATAGACTAATTGGATTATCATTTCCAAGTTTTGTGTTATTTCTCTCTTGTACTTCAGTATATCCTGTGATATGAATTAGTCAAATGATCTGAGGTTGTGTATGACAAGGGTACTTCAGTACACTTGGTCTGCTTAAATGCCTTTCTATGAGAAAAGTTTAATGCTATTTAATCAGATGCTAATCTCTGACTGCAGGTAAAGCTGGTTAAATGTCTAATACAGAATATTGTAGTGGACGTATCATTTAATCAGATCGGCGGACTCTGTACACTTTGCTTCCTTGAGCAGGTAAAGTTCATAATCTTACAAATCAAACACATCAAGAGCATCTTGTAGAAGTTCTGTTCGAATTAAACAGCCTTTACATTTAAGCATTTTTGCTCGTGCTTTTTTTGTGTGGGGTAATTATTGATTTTGCCGTAAGGCTAATTTATTCATAAATAGGTTGATAGGCTTATTGGAAAGGACAATCTATTCAAGTGGAGTATTATATTAATCAAAGCATGGTGCTACTATGAGAGCCGCATCCTTGGTGCACATCATGGTTTAATTTCAACTTATGCGCTGGAAACGTTGGTCTTATATATATTCCATATCTTCCATTCGTCATTGAATGGCCCAATGGCTGTGAGTTTCTTTAACAAATGACCTCACTTATCAGAATGCCCATGTATTGAGGTCCTCTTTGATAGTATACAAGCTTTCTGGTATTGTTGAGATTTTGAAGTGTATATGCTGCTTTGTAGGTTCTCTACAGGTTCTTGGACTACTACAGCAAATTTGATTGGGACAAGTATTGCATCAGCTTACAAGGTCCAGTGGCTCTATCTTCTTTGCCGGAGTTGGTTGGTTGGTGGCCTTAGACTTTTTTCTTGATCTTTTTAAAATGTGCTAGTTAGAGGACCTTTGGCAAATGTTCATGACTCTGTTTATTCATTCTTAGCTGAGGCGCCTGCAAATGAGGGAAAATTACTACTCAGCTCGGAGTTTCTTAAAGGTTGTGCTGAAATGTTCTCAGCGCCTTCGAGGGCGTTGGAGAGCAATTCACGTGTTTTTCTCCAGAAGCATCTAAATATAGTTGATCCATTAAGAGAAAACAATAATCTTGGACGCAGTGTTAGCAAAGGTAGAGTGCCGCTCACTTGCAGTTGTTCTTTTTTAGATATGACAACCTATTTACATAGTATCTATGAATTTGTTCTTTCTATTTTGTATACAGGTAACTTTTACCGGATTCGTAGTGCCTTTGGTTATGGTGCTCGAAAACTTGGTCGGATCCTTTCATCACCCAAAGAGATTATGGTGGAAGAAATTAATAAATTTTTTACGAACACATTAGATAGACATGGGAGTGGAGAAAGGCCAGATGTGCTAGGTTTTGTTTCAAGATTTTCTAATAATTTGGAAGATAACCACAATATTCTGTTGAAAGCTGGAAAAGACAAGGAGGATAATAAGTCTCTTGGAGGACGACCAACTTTAGACTGTGAGGTTGTGACTTATAAAGAGATGGATAAAACAAAGATCTGGGGAAAGGAAAAGGACCTTGATTTGAGAGTGCAGTCAAGGATCCATGATTCTAATAACTGTACTGTAAAAAATCAGCAGAACTACAAAGTGGGTTCTGATTGTCACACTGAAGTCGATAGTGTTTCTGGTAAACGTCTGGTAGGTGATGCAGAGGATCTTGCCAGCAATCAAATGACAAGGCTAAAACATATGACCAGAACCAGTAACGCTTCATCAGTAAGTAGTGAAACAGCTGAACCGCCATCTGGAAAAGACCATCATGCACCACATCTCTCTTATGACTCAGAAACTGTTGGAAAGTCTGAGAATTTGCGGTACTCAACTGTTATTTCAATTTCTGATAATAGGAAGAAAGAACAATCAGATACTCTTGAGACGGTGTCATCTAGTGGTTCATCTTCTAGTAATAATCTGGCCCCTGGTACTAGTGGCTTAAGGTTCAGGTACTTGACATCAGACTGGAGTGGACATTCTTCAAAGACTTCTCAGGAAGCTGATAGCTCTGCTAGAACTGAAGAAAACATTTCTCTCGAAAGTTCTAGGTCTCCCAGTTTATCAGTTTTAACAGGCGATTATGAGACCAACTTCAAAAATCTTCTATATGCTTATTGGTGCCAGGACTGTTTGCAGAGCAGGGTTTTTATTCCGAATCATCAACTGCCCCAATCCCAATATATCAGCAAACACCCATGGGAACCCTTTCCTGGCCAGGCAATGTTTGTGCCTATGAATGGAGTAATCCCTAATGGAGGATGCCCAAGTGGAGTACTTCCTGGACCATCATATCCTTCCCAAGGTGTTTATCCTATGCATCCACCTATGATTGCTGGTGCGTATGCTGCAGAGGATATCTCAAAGTCATGTGGAACTGGAACGTATCATCCCAATGTGGTATCATAAAACCCTTACTTATTTGTTGAGTCAGTATGGCTTATAGATCCAATTTTGGTCTAAAATTTTTGCTGAAAGCTTCGTTTAAAGCAATTATTGAATCTTAGTATGTCCTGTCTTAGCCTGACATTTTCCTTTGTCATTCAGTCTTTTGTCTATTAATGTGTGTCTACTAAACCACTATCTTCACTTTCTTTGGATTTTAGTTATATCGTATGGCTTTTCTAATTCCTTTGTTGTTCAGTCCTTTGTCTATAATGTGTTCTAGATTAGCACCATCTTCATTTTCTTTGTTTTTTAGTTCTTCAAGCTCTACTTCGTGGCTTTCTGTAGTAGTTTTATCCAGCATTCTGTATTGAGCACAATTGTACTTTGTATACTTTCGCTCACTCTGTTCGATATGCATTTCCTTCTTTTTGTTTCAGAATATAGCGATATGACGATCAACTTTTTTTAGTTGATTTATTACTTCTATTAGCAGATCATGTGTTGCAGCCTTTTTGTGATCTGATTTCTCCATTTTGGATTTTCTAGAGCCCGAAGACAAGGGATAAGCTTGCAGCTGGAAGGGGAAGGTTTTACGTTCATGCAAATCATATGCAGAGACCCCGTAATAGTCCGCCCATGACACCTCCCAAAGTTACTGAAAAAGGCAGGAACGAGCCGCCTTCACACCTTTATACATATTCTAATAACGGAAATGGTCATGGAAGGCCTGCTCAACCAGAAATGCCCCTCTCTCCTCGTCCTGCAGGGAAGGGAATTTCCCATGCCAATGGATTGGTACATGCGGGCGACAGTAACCTAGAAATTGGACCTACTGGTCCTAAATCATCAGGGGCTTTCTCTACAGAAACATTTAGGAGAGCTTTTCCAGGCCAAAATTCTTCCAACCCTGCTACAATGTACAGACAGGAAACAACTTCAAATGGTGATCGGTAATCCTATTCCCTGTTTTATCTTATCATATATGGAAATAAAGATATGTTTCTGTTATTCGTGCTTGATTTGCTACATGTTTTTGGTTATTTAATAGCTTCGAAAAAAAGTTGCATAATCAAATCTTGAGCTTGATGTCATCCTACTTTTGAAGTTGCAACTTGCATGTCTACCATAGTTTTTATACATTTCACTTTGATTCGTGACATGACATGTCTTCCTTGCATGCTATACAATTTTTTCCTAAGATCAGGTTCATGGATGTCTACTATTATTACAGAGAGTTTTGCATAAAGAAAATATAGATGCATGCGTCCAGATGTGAGAATGTTACATGCATTACCAGAACTGACTCTTTGATATAATATAAGCAAGAGCAGGATCGGTAGTAAGATACACATGCAGATACATATATGCCATGCACATATGCAGCTATTTCTATTCGTGATCTGTTGATGTTCCCCACAATTTCTTCATTGGATAACTCAGTCCAATGTTTTAAGTAAAAGATACATTTATTGGATATTTATTGAGACATATGGATAAGGAGACTACAACCAATAAGCTATCAAGTAGTTTGTCCTCTCTCATATTGTTAAATGGACACTGTATTAACCTACCAATAGCAAAATCTGTACTTTACACACTGGAACGATCAGAGATTCATAACATTGATTCTGATACAAATACGGATGGGTGTATGAATCGAGAAGTTCAAACTTCACTTTGGGTCAAGTGCTTTTTTCTTTGATTTGGTGGGGATTATCGAAGTCGTGAAATATCGTTGGTTGACTTGTTCATAAATGTAAATCTTGTTATATTGAACTCAAGAATATGGAGTTTTAGCTTTCATTGAACATTATACAGGTCTTAGCGTGATCTTGAAAAGTGTCTAGCCATCTTATGGAGGAGAAAATAATTATCAATTAGATTTTTAGGATCAAGTGTACCGCGGCTTTTAAAAGCACAGTTGCATGTATCTTTACTTTTGGCATTGTTGAAATTGGAACTTCAAGAGCAAAACTTCCATTTTTATAGATAATTTGTAGCGATGCTGGCATAGATGTGTAATTTTGACTCTTGCCGTCGTCTTTATGCGTGTATTTACTTGCATTTGTCATAATTTTACTTCTTCTGACTTGATAGGCTCCGTATTCTGTAAACTTTGTCAAGTTATATTTAATGGTGAATTAACTTCTGATTTGTAATTAAAACCAATCTTCTCTCTGAAAGCTTGTCATTCAATGTTGCAGTTCTAGGAAAATGTATCGGTTGAAAAATGAAGAGGACTTTCCCCCTCTAACCAACTGAGATGATCAAGAGATAGACTGAGTTGACAGACTAAAAGATGAAGGAGAAACGCCAGTTGAGACCAACCATTTTGCTTCAAAGATCTGTTTTCTTGAAGGCGTTAAAAGAGTCTTCTATGACTTTTGTGGCGCTGTAGTTGTTTGTGTACCTCTTCATTACCACCTCTTGCCATCAAAACAGGTGTGCTGCTTTCAGGATACAAGGTTAAAACTTGAGCTGGCCTCAAAAGACTACTGCCAAAAGCGCAATTATATTCTAAGCTGTAGGTAAAGTATTTATAGAGGTCCAAGATGACTCCTGGGGTTGTGGATCCCATAAAAGATTCCAGGATTATAGTTTCAAGCATGACTAGACATGGGTTTTTATGGTTTGCTACCATAATCATCATAAGTTATGCAATGAACTTGTCTGGCTTGCAAGTGGGTTTTCCAATCCCAAATTATTTTGTATCAAATTGGTTGTGTGGATCAAATGCTGGGGGCTCTGTTTATATGCAATGAAATATCTGGAGAAGGTAATATTGCATTTTTGTTTGGAATGTGAATATATAGACTGGCAAGCTTCAAATGCTGTGAATAGACTAACATGCTGAGGGAATTTTTAGATACTACCAGTGAGACTCTTATGAATGTTGTAGTATTCCGTTGAAGCAGTTTCTTTTACCTGATTCCCTCTGATCTCTGGAGATAATAGTGTTGCATGGAATACATTTCACTGCTACTGTTGTAAAGGTATATTTTATTGTATTGACTCTCTTGTTGTACTTCCTGTGAAACCTACATGTACCTGTAGAAAATATCTGCATGGTAAAGTATTACCTGAGATTCAAAACGCAAATTTCTGGAAGCGCATTATTACATACAGAACTTGGACCTAGTTGTCTGCCAATTTGGCCAACAACTCGAGGAACTTGGTTCCACAAGATCACTTACCCTATGCAGATGCACCACATAATATTTGATTACACCTGGACCCTCAATACAACTGACATAGATGCATACTATATAACACCCTGTACGAGTTGCAGAATGGTCTAAATTGCAGAAAGACTGCTTGCAGGAGTGAGGAGAAACATTTTGCAATCATGACTATCAACGTCAGCTTCAAGGGTGGTGGCTACACTTTGCTCTAGATCTTCATGCTGGAAATTTTGGAAATTTAAACATTTTTAAATGAGATTTCAGAACATTGTACTGCGAGCCATGGATTTGCGATTGCCACAAAGCAAAGCAAACTTACCTTCCACAGATCTCTTACTGAGAAGTTGGTTGTCCTGTCAAGACCAAGCATTTCCCATTTTGCTGTAATAGTCACAGGTTCTGAGCACCGGTTCCATAATGCAACTGCATACCTCTTTCCAGATAGGGGACCTGCCCAAACCTGTAAAATGGAAGTTTGTTAAGAAGATGATTCTTGCTTGCGCAGTTTACCCAACTTCTTGGAACCTCCACCACCACTAGCTTACAATTGTCTCAGAAAGCACTTAAATTTTGAGGCTTTATGTACAAAGACATGTATGTGAGACTTTGGTGTAATGCTTGATTGTGTTTCATAAGCAAGACAGCAGTAGTATGATTGCCACTCCTAAGAAATTTAGCCAGCTTCCTTAATACATTCAGTATTTGAATCTTGTTCCATGCCAAACTTAGACACTCAAAAAGTGAACAAACATATCTTTTATAAAATTCCCAACCATATATTTGGCTCTAAGATCTTCCACACATGCTACCTTACATCTCATGTGGCCAAAAAAGAAAATGAAGAAGAAATTTCAGGTGCAAGGTGTTAGAATATGGGATCATTTATACCTTATATTTCCATCGTAATGGTTGTTTGCCCTAAAGGTAAACAATAGTTATCTTTCTATTAGCAGAATTTCTCTAATAATGAGTTTACTAGCTCCAACTAGCAGGCTATTCATGACAACTTGAAATGAGCATGACATGCCAACAAATAGGGCCAATTGGATACTTCTCAAGCGCGACTACAAGTATGCCGGTAAGAATATATATATGTATGTATGTATGTATATATATATATTTGTGGGGATAGGAGCACCACCTTTAGGGGCACCTTAGGGCACCCCCTTCTAAAAATATGTGTAAAAAATTTTAAATATAATTTCCACCGTTGGATATGAAAATTTATGAGTTACAAAGACGGCGACAAAATTTTAACTCAATCGGATCATAAATTGATCTCCATCAAATCTCTTGATCAAAATGACATAAAAAAGAATAAAAGAACATCTTTATCAAATTTTATTATTTATATCATTTGATCAAACGCCGGATGAAAATTGATTTGTATTCCAATTGAGTTGAAATTTTGTCAATATATTTTTACTAATAATTCTTCATATTTAACAGTGGAGATTAAATTTGAAACTTTAAATTGAAAAGAATGCCCTTAAAGTGCCCTAAAGATAGGGTGCCCCTATCCCCATCCTATATGTATACATATATATGTATATACATGTATATATGTACATATATATATAGTGGAGATAGAGGCACCCACCACTTAGGGGCACCCTCTTCCAAAAAGGTACATTAAAAATTTTAAATATAATATCCATCGTCGGATATTAAAAATTATAAGTTATAAACACAGTGACAAAATTTTAATTCAATCGGGCCAGGAATCGATTTTCATCAAATCTCTTGATCAAAATGACATAAAAAAGAAAAAAATTTATCAAACTTTATATTTATATCATTTGATCAAGTGCCGGATGGAGGTTGATTCGTCTTTCGATTAAGTTAAAATTTTATCAATATATTTTTTACTAATAGGTCTTTATATCTAATAGTGGATATTGAATTGAAACTCTAGATGGAGAATAGTACCCCTGAGGTGCCCCTAAGAATGGGATACCTTTATCTCCATACATATATATGTATGTATGTACATATATATATGAGGTACTTCCTCCGCTTATCCACACTTTTGCATTTCCCTAATCCAGTTATCCATTGCTTCATTGGACGGTCATAATCCACTTCATACTTTTTAGAAAGAAAAAGTAACGTTTTTGCTATCCGCATCCTCGATTGTTAATTGAAACATGTCGTCCAATCACTTGATCGGACCACGGGATTAGGAAATTGGGTGAGAGTGGCCACATGAAGAGAGGTGACTATATATCCTACCCCCCAACCATAATGCATATATGTGTCAACATAAAATCAGTATAAGGAAATATGCACAGCATATCAAATCCTACCTAAAGGATCAAGTGTTTGATAGTTAGAATTCAGAGAGAAAGAAGGAAACCGATGCGCTTGCTCTCGAATCATGTAAGTTTTTATTAAATTCTTTATCGTCAAATCACTTGATTGAATAGCTAAGATTTGATATGCCATAAATATGTCTTAACGGATGTGACTTACTTCTCACCCTACACACACACACACACGAGCGCACTGGCACACACACCAATGGACAGCCCAGCCCGCACACTTCTCTAAACTAGTCATCTGATTAAGTGCATAGTTCAATAAGCGATTGTGGATGCGTAAGGCAAATGAGTCATTTCTCTTCTTAAAAATACAACACATCGAGGGCTAAATTAGGAGAATGTGAGAGTAAGTATGGGTGAGCAGGTGGGTTATGGGGGGACCTCCCCTTATCAATTCCGCTGCCCCCAATATATATAATAAGTAGATAGACTACATTTTGCTTTTAATACACTAAATTTGCAAATTATGTGTTTAGGGCAACAATCAAGGACATTAGCGAGTTAAATACAATCTTTAAAAAATAAAGAAAGCACCTGGCTGCAGCCATCTTTTCCAGATACCGATATCTTCCTCCCTTGAACACCGAGAGGATCTGCATAATAGTAAATCACATGTAAAACTGATTGAAGATGTTGGTTTAAGGAGGAAAAAAAGAAAAAAAAAAAGGAGGAGATAAAACATCTGCAGATTAATGGTAATGATATTGTTTCAACCATATAATTATATCTTTAGGAATTACTAATTTTAGAATGGTTTATCTTTAATGATATAGGAATTTCATCACTTCCAAGTAAATAAGAGGGAGAAGAGAAGAACACAAGATCAATAGGTCCCCTCAAGCAGACAAGAAAACTCCCAAAGTTGAGACATAAGCTACTTTTGAAAGCCTTGACATTAACTATATAAGAAAACCTTTTGACTTTAATTGAAAATTAGGGTATCAAAGGATCACTAAGGCCATGACATCGATGCACACAACAAGACTAAAGGAGCATAGCACCAAGGACATCTGCAAGAGATGTAATACCTTGATCAACTGCAATAACCTCCTTATTGCTTATAATTTCAAATGTTTCAGCAGTCATGTTCCTTACATCACAGCCAATCAGCAGAGGAGCCTGCATAATAATTACATAAGATGCTAAATAAGGTGCAACAGAAATAAACCGTTTGGATGTAACTGTTTAATCAAACTAATAGAATTATAGACTGCAACATCTTAAGTGGACACATGTATGATTACCGAATATCAAAAGCAACCTAATCTCATGCTAAGAAACAAGAACCAAGCATTTTCCAGAAGATATTTTTACAGTAAAATTAATAAATGTACTATTGTTGTCTAAGCTGAGTACATTTTAGTTATTTTTCAATTCCACCAAAAGCCCTCGCTTTGTTTCAGCAGGAGAAACTTGACAAATTATGTCTGTAGTTTTATTTTAAAGGAATAACCCTCATCCATCATTCAGTAACTGTTATGGTGTGGTACTTCTTTTCCTACATAATCTTTTACCAGCACAGAAAGAGCCTACCATGCTTGGACAAAAACTTAACAATTCCTTTTGCTTCCTCAATATATTTCTACTAGTTGACATCATACTTAGTAAGTGAACAAGTTTGCAGATATCTAAAGTCAATACCGTAATATAGGCTTAGGTATATGACATACTTTGGTGCAAACATATAAATGCTGAAATTCAATATCATACATAAAGCACTTGCAGATAGATAACGGCACAGATGTATTAGAACAAAATATTTTGTCTCCTTGTATTTAAGAAAAATTATGAAGCAGAAACAATGAAGGCATAGCTAAAGGCAAATAGTGTGAAAGAACTAAACTCTATGCTATAGCGTTTATGACAATAGGCTACATATAGTTGAGCAGTAATGATACTTTCATACTGAAAACATCTAACTAAGCTGGCACCAGAACTGCAAATCAGGCATAAAAACAATGAGATTATTAGTGAAGAACCTTCATTAAAGCCCAGATACTAAAGTGTGCACGATATTCCACATAAGTCATGCCTCCATTACCAACCTCTAACATATCAGGATCTGTAAAATCCTCCACAGATTAGCATTCTAATAGCAGAAAGTTTGGTACGTTATCTCGCACCATGAACAAAATTACACTTAAAAGCGTTGGAAGATTACCGTTCCATCCCCCAGGCCCTGCATAGGATGCCCATTTGTCATTGAGGTCAGCAATTGTTGTCATGCTTCACAGACATGAGAAAAAATTTTAATAGAAACTTGAACACACACCAATAAATAAGACTTACGGAATGCATTAAACAAGTCAGCGTGTGCCTCACCTTGCCCAAGAGTCATTGATGTCATCTGTTGTTCGCCAGCTGTTTCCAAGCTTTCCGGCCCATAAAGCAGGATCATCAACACCCCTATTGGAAAAAGAGTCAATTACTATTTACATGGTTTACCTGATGCTTGAAAAGTAAGTATACATAAACACTTCCCAGACCGAACAAAAACTACACCGTCAGGTTATCCTAAAATAATCTTCCATATCAGCCAATGAACTTAGTGTTAACCCGTTAAGGTTGTATAACATGGGTTGCAGACTAGATCCATTTTAGTTACTTCAAAAGTGAATCAAGACCATTATATTCATTTCCCAACAACGATTATTCCTACGGATAGCAAGGTTGAAGTGATACAAATAAAGATGTGAAGGAAATGAGTACAACTTGTATGGTAAAGTTGGAAGGACAGCGTCACCAGATAACTACCCACTGGTCAAGGGGCATTGCATGCTTGGTCAAAGCTAATGCATCATAGTTATCAACGATAAGTTTCTCAACAAAGAAGTGTGGCAACAATGCAGAGAAAACAATACAAGAGTAATAGCTGAAACTTAAATTACCATTCACATAGTGAGAAGAAAATATTCCACCCAGACGCATTCAGAGCTTCTCGCATTGGTGGATACCTAAGAATATATATATATATATATATATAGATAGATAGATAGATAGATAGATAGATAAGATAATTGTCCGCCAAGTGGTGCGTAAAATTAATCGTAATAACAGTTGAATTCAAGAAGATGAAAAGGAATACCGAATCTCTGGTTTGATTCCCAAATTGTAGCAGTTGTCATACTTTAAATAGTCAATACCCTGAAACAATTAAATAGGATTTAACTGAGAGAAGTACTATCTCAAATATCCACAATGCTGCACATATATTTTAAATTTATTGGAAACTGATTAGATCTAAATGGATTTACATCAAGTGCTGTATGAGAAAAAGAAAAAGAAAAAGGAAATCCATGAATTATTACCCATGATGCAAAAAGGGCAGCATCATCGTTCTCATGGTAAAGGGAACCAGGCCGAACTTGACATGTGAAAACCCTAAAGAACCATAAGCACAAGTATTAGCGCCAATTATGAGTGTGAAATTTGTCACAACTAGTTTTTTTCTCATGATAAAGTGTATATGCAGGCTAAGGAAACTTCAGGGTATGCCATTGATATCCTACCCAGCATCAGAATAGATCCCAATTTTGAGTCCCTTTCCATGTATATATTCAGCAAGTGCTTTGATGCCAGAAGGAAATGTATTAGGATTAGGAACCAAGTCACCCTGAAAAAATAAAATAGCAAGTTCGATGTTGCATAAGAAGAATCAATAATGATTACCGAAAAATTCCAAAATAATAATAACATATAATATAAAATGATAACATACTTTAATGTTATAGAGCTACACATTCTAAAACTACTCATTAAAATATAGTATTAAGGGAGTATGTTCTACGTTTAGGGTTCAGGCTTGTCTAAATGTGCCAGAAATTCTTTGTGATTCAATTTCCAAACCACCAGCAGATCATCACTGCAATAAAAAGTAGGAAAACAACCTTAACTTCTTCAAAGGCAATTGTTATGCTTATCAGCATTAGTTTTTGTTAGGGCTTTCATCCACACCATCATGGACATGGAGCTCAAACAAGCCTTGACAAACTTGTATTCTGCCCAAATGGCGTTTGACCCTCATCAGCTCTATTTACAATCTAAAGAAACTTGAAATTTTCATGGTTAGTTGACACCACAATATCAACAAAAAATGATTAAGGGCGATCACAAACAACTGATAAACCAACAAGAAGGAAAAATAGCATCAAGAACTAAGCTTTAGGCACCCAATACTTCTGTAGTTTACATCAAATGAGCAGTATAGTAGAGGTAAAAGTTTGCCATAAGGGATGAACTAAAAGGAGCTTCTGCAAATGAAATTCAAGTGGAATAAAGGATATTGCTATAGATGCAATACAAATGTTGATGAAATTCACAAAAAAGTTGACCATAAAAGATTCAAATGTAATCATGTTGAATAGAGGTTTTGCCATGTCATTTATTATATTGATATATAAGGATATTGATATTAAGGAATATTAGCAAATATATCAAGTGACTAAGTTCCTGAGGCAACCTTTGAATCTCGTAGTAGAGAAGACCAACAATCATCTGCAAAAATGTTTCCAAGAGAAGGAACAATAAGTGATTATAGGAACTTGTCACCAAGTTTCAAGGATGTAAGGAAGCAGATAAAATTATTCTTTGGCCTTTACCAATGTTGACATAGATATAACCCAAATCAGCAAGCCCAGTTGATACAAGTGCATCAGCTGTCGGAACAACGAACAAAAGGTTAGGAGCAGTGACATGCTAAGAATGAGAAACCATACAAGATGAAAGTCTAGATGGGACATCCTCATGATAATACCAATAACAGAACTCCGGAGATATATTTTAAGTAACCATAGGAGATGTTTATAAGGACTTTTGCATGAATCCTCATCAATCAATTTGGCAGATCAGTGGCTACAATCCATGAAATGAACATGATGGTCATGTGTGGAATTGTTTAAATCACGCTTGTCAGTGTGCACCTTGGGGCGTCAATGACTATTAATTAGATTAGGAGCAATCTTTCCAGTAAAACAGTACAGAAATGTACTAACTGATAAATCGACACCTAACTTAATGTTGCCCGTACAAGAAACCTAACTATTTAAAAATATCATACAACAGACGTGGTTTAGCTTAAACTAGATAACCTCATTAACTTAAAAGATTACACATCTCTCATGAGCAACAAAAATAAAAGCATCGCAGAAGGAATTCACTCAACAGAAATGCTTCAAATTCTAGACAGGAAGAAAGTTGCACCTGTTTCCTTAATTACTGTTTCGTTGATATTACAAGCAAAGAAATTCCAGCTGTTCCATCTGCGCCGGACAAAACATGAACTCAATATTCTCACTCTTTTGGCAAGTAACTCCTATAACCAAAAATTCATAAACAAGCAAGAAAATAAACCAAAACGCAGAAAACCAAAATCCTTAAAAGTCAAAAGAGAAACAAAATCTAAATTTGAGAAACCCAGTATCGCAAGACACTAACTATATATATATATATATATATATCTCAAGAAAACAACAGAAACGAGTTTTATTGACGGACCCCATCTGAGGAGTGAGAGCAAGCCCGTTGTTGACCTGTAGCTTGCCATAATTAGAAGTATCAAAGGGATCAGCAACCTTAGTACTAGGCACTCCTTCATCTTCTATCACCGGCATCAATCTTACAGCGGTCGCCGGAGCTGTTCCAGAGAAAGCAAACAACAACAAGAACAAAAGGAGAAGAAATTTGAATCGGGAAGGAGAAGAAGAAACCATGGTTAACTGTTGTGTTGTTTGTAATAGTAAAAATTGAATTGTTGTTGGTAGTAGCAAACAACAGCAAACGAGAACAAGGTTTGGTGTAGTGGGAGTTGAGTGTTCTGTTGGTTTCCCTCCAGATTTTGGTTTATAGGGGAGAAATGAATAGATAGATGCGGAGCTCCGAACCCTCCGCTATGTAATGATAACAGCTTAAAATAGTTAATTGACGAGTAGCAGTTATTACTGTTCCGAAAGTTTCATGCCGAATTTGTGTCCGAGGTATGATCCTCTTTTTAATTTACGAAAGCAGGCTACAATTAATAAATTTAACTATTACAGTAGTTTCTGATAGCAAATCCTTCTATTATCAGAAATTATGCTGATAAACTAATTGATAAAAATATCATTGACAAAGAAAAAACTATTTGAATATTAAAGAATCACTTACTTAGAGAGAAAAGTAAAATGTGTTCCAATGTTACGTTTGTTCTATTTATAGATAAAAATTAAATTCATCATCATTCGAATTTAAAATATATATATTTATATATTTCACTTGTAAAAGAACAAATAAAACAATAAAGAATATTTTCTTAGAGAATATAATTTGGACTTTATTGACCATCCCACACCGACAATTCTCTACTTCAAACTATTTTCCATTTGGTTAGAACTTGAAAGAAGAAATGTGGGTTGATTGATTAGTTATATACATACAAAAAACCGACGGGGGTTTTAGAGTTATTGATAATTCCAAAATAGAAGGTTCAATTCGTAAAACGAAGTAGTATATAATTGGAACACGTGAGACACGTGACTCAGGGTTGGTGGCTGGTTTTATGATGATGGGCTTTTTTTAACAGGCCCTCAAAAGACTATTCTGTGAAATGAAGCTTATTTGAATGAAATTTGTCTAAAAATTTTTCGATTATGGAGAATATCTCCGCTGTGCAGTATGCACTCAGCCGGAGGCTGCAGCTGAGCAGCTTGGCCCAGGCATCCTGATAAGAGAAATTTGTTCTTGTGATTACAATAAGTTTGTTTCTGACTAATTGCTGTTCGCCATTTGGCAAAGAAGACTGCCATATGTTTATGCGTACACTTTGTTCCTGCATATTTGGTTCTCGTGATAAATAAAGCTTCTATTTCAAAGACTCGTAATACGAAATTTTAGTTTCAATTTTTTTATTTATATATTTTTTAATATAATTATATATTTTAATTTTTAATATATTTTTAAATTTATTTGAAACACAAATATTAAATTCTATTTCTATTTTATTTTTTAAAAAATTTTATTTTTTATTTTTTACTTTTACGAAATTCAGTTACGGATATTTAAAATACGCCTTTAATTTGGCTAGGAACATAATTGAAATAGGAACAAGAGATCTCTTAAGAGCAGCCTGTATACAATTATTATGAGCTAAAATTAGAAACACTATCGAAATATTTTTTTTCTCTTTAGCTTTTGAAGAATATATATTAAGCTTAAAGAAAACCACTAAAAAACTATGTTTTGTATATCTTTCAGAATCTGACATATTTTATAATAAAAGCAAATGAGATACCGGTATTGTAAATTAAATAATTCATTATTATTTGGTCTCGCATCATCAGTGAGCTCGTATTCACCTGACCATTTCTTAAAATCTAATTATTGAATCCGTGGATGTCACTATAAATTATTAAAAATACTATAAAATTTCTATATGATATCGACAATGATGTAAAATAAAATTTCAAGGAGTCGCCGCATGATACTAAGATTTAATATTATTTATATTTCTTTATATAAATAAAAGTAACAAATAAAATTGCTGTAGTATTCTTATAATCTTTATTGGTGTTGCAAGTTGTTCCTGAATTGTTATTGCTTGCCTGATTGTATGGCCACCATTTTCCTTTGTCAATAATGAAATTATAGTATTCGCATTATTGCATATATTTTAAAACCAATATATTATTGATCATTGATGTGGTTTTTGTTCTTTAAGCAACTGATAATTTGACAGTTCAATTTTTCAAGCGACAGCTACGCTCGGGGTTTAGTAAGTGTCTTAAATATTTAAATATTTTATTTTTTTCATCAAATTTTAAATTTTGAAAATTTTATATATTTTAATTATTTATTAAATCAAAACTTCACTTTCATCTTATTATAAATAAACTTATTATTTTCACTTTCAAAACTCTATTTTTTATTTTCAACTCACTTTTTATTCAAATAAAATTAAAACATAAAAAGTAAACACACTTTTAAGTCATCTTTTAAATAACTAAAATTTTCACTTTTTATTATTATAAAACTCAATTCTGTGTAGAGTAGTAATATATGATTCTATTTGTGTAAACTAACTCACTAAGTTGTTCGGATTTTATGTTAGCCGAATTCAAGTCATTTCAGATTGATCCGAATTTGATTCGAAAATTTAAACGAATTAAGATCGAATTCGGATTGATTCGAATCTTACTCGTTTATTATATAACATATATTATTTAATATTAAAAAATATTTAAAATAATAATATTAAATTTTAATTTAATTTATATATTTTTAGTTTATTCTATTTTAATATAATTTTGTACTTATTTTAGTATTTTTGTCAAAATTAATATTTTTTTAAATATTTGATAATTAATAATTTTTATAAATTATTATGAGAAAATTAATTTTATAATTTTTATTTTAATAATTTTTATTATTAAATAAATTAAATTAATTTATTTATTAAATATATTAGAGTAAAATTGATAAATATGACTTATATAAATATATAGATTGAATTTGAATTAAAATATGTTTAGTTCGATTATCTATTTTTCCATTCCTACTTTTGTTTTGTATTTAATTCCGTCCTTAATTGATGTAATGGCCGTTAAAGGTCTGTTTAGTCGTTGGTGAAAGCCGTCGATGGTCGGTTAATTTATCTGAAACTATAATATTACAGAAACTTATAATTCCGTGTGACATTTTGCATTCGTTATTTCTATATTTTGCATTTTAGGTGCTGTTTAGGAAAATATATTAGTCTGAGTAACTAAAATTAATAAAATAATCTATACATCTTTTATTGCAGGATTTAGAAAAGCAACAAACAATTGGATTGGATTGAAAAAATTAGAGCAAGTTGTGATTTTTTAAGAAGGAACAAAAAAATTATTTATAAAGAAAAACATGAATCGTCATCAACCATGCCTAATTTGGCTATAATGTCAATGATGCATTGCATTTTAGACAATTAACTTATAGATAGCTTAAAAAATATTGCGCTTTTGGTAATAAGAAGTTTTAATATGATTTTTTATAAAATAAATTTATTTTTGATTTAAAAAATATTATAAGTTATATATAATAATTTTATTATGTATAATTTATTCATATATTACAAGATTTTAAAAAGTTTTATAATATTATAAATACATTTTTTAAAAATAAAAATTGAAAAGGAGATGAAATAAAAAAGCCAAACAATCTCTAAATTTATCTTTTTTTCTAAAACATTTGGAAGTGCTTTTGAAGTAATTATTTTTTTAAAACAAAGATTATTTTAATTTTTAAAAAAAAGTAAACTTATATTTTTTATCTAAAATTTAATAAAATAAATAATAAAAAAATTTTATTATGTAAAATTTTTATATTTTTTAAAATTTTTAAATAAATTTTCTAATAATAATTAAAATATACGACTAGAATTTAGAATAAATTTTTTATGAAAGTAAAATTAGATATGAAAGTAAAAATAAAATTTAAAGTGATAAATAGAATATGTTAAGTGACTAAATTTTTTAAGTCAGAATTAAAAATAGAATTTGATGTAATCAAAAAATGTTATACAAATAAGCTATTTTAAAGAAATTTGTTATATATTTTTTAATTTTTAATTTTCATCACATAATTTTATATTTAAAATACTAACTAAAACTATTAAAAAAAACAGAAAAAGAAAAAAGGAAAATAATGAGTCAGTACGTATTAAATAGGCCATAGAACAGACCCTCAGGTTCTGTTCCACATGGCTCACCACATCACCGAAAGCCATTTAATTCTTCCTGCTTTTATTCATAAACATAAAAATAAAACAATAAATTACATAAAAAGTCTTCTTATGCATTGTTCCATTATTTTAACGGCGTTTAGTTCAATAAAAATGGTCGTAATTTGAAAGTGAAATTAAAAAATAAAATTGAAAATAAAATTTACTTTATATTTTAATAATTTTTAAATAAGTTAAAATTAAAAAATATAATTATATTAGTACATGTATAAATACAAATTTAAAACTAAATTTTATATATAAAAATAAAATTTTAAATTTTGTAAATAAATAAATATTTAAATTATTTAAAATTTTAACTTTGATTTGAAAAAATAAATTAAATTTATGAGCGTACTTTTAAACTTACCGTCAGCGTTGAATGCCTCGTTCCTTATTAAATGAGCATTTTCCGTCTCGATTTTTACTTCATCTTTCTTTCCATTTCTCTTCAACTACAAGCAAACTCCAACGACAACAACCACCACCACCAAGATTGTTCATTGTCGATCTTCGTTCCCTCTGCTCTCTGCTTTTGACGCAAATGTTTCCATTGCAGCGTGGGCACAGGTTCTTCAAGTTCAGAACTGTCTCTTTGTGTTCCCTAAACACCCCTTACAATTAGTTTTCCGGAGCAACAGACGTACCCATAATACACCTGTGAAACAAACAAAAATCCTTCTTTTTTGTTCACCACCAGAAGCATTATCAGCCAGTGGAGAATTCCAGTAAGCAAGAAGCGAGAAAGCGATCAAAATTTGCTTCTGTCTTTTCCAACTGAAGCAACAAAAGAAAAGAAAACGACTGTCCTTTTTCTTTTGTTCTCTACAAACAAAAAAAGTTGTCATCTTTCTTTCTTTGGATCTTTTCAATCGATCGATAGATAAATTTCTCAATGCGCGGTGAATGCTACGAATTCTCACGTGCGCACGGGGCATTGAAGATGACATGGATCATGCTCAGGATCGATTACTCACGCTTGTTCTGGTTGCTCTTCGGCGTCTTCTCCTATGAAAACCACGAAGGAAAACCAAGGATCTAGCAGCAACAACTAGCGTAGCTAGCTCAAAACAAATCTTCTTCTGAAAAAGCTCTTGATTTCTCTTTCTCTATCTCTCTCTTTCAAAGATTTTTCAATCAACGATGCCTGATTCCCGGCGACCAGAGATTAGAGCCGTCGACGGCAACGGCTATGTGGAGACAGATCCCAGTGGTCGGTATGGACGGGTATGTTCTTGCTTCTTCAAATCAGACAAACTTAATCTACTGATTTTAATTCCATTTGACAGAGAAACAACAAAAAGGCGTGGTTTTTAACTATTTGTGGAGGATTAAAAGTTTGCTTTCTTTTTTTTTTTTCTTTTCTTTTTGAAGGATTCAAGGCTTTATTGTGAAATGTTTTTCAAGCTTTTCTAACATAGAGAAGAGGAAGAAGTGTTATTGTCATCGTGCCTTGTGTTTCTAGTAAGCATTGATGTGATATCAGTTCTAGTTGTTCGCTTGTACAACATGTTCTTTGCTCGACTTTGATTGTATTTGGACATTATCTGCGTAGTGGGTTGTTGTTCAAGGGTAATCAATCATGCATGCTTAAATCAAGCTACTGTTGCGATTACCGATTGAAACTATGTTAACCTTCTGCAGTTCTACCAACTTTATTGCATTTTTGTGCTATTGCTGTTGGGATTTCTGCTGTTTGATCTACCAAAGGTTTAATTTTTCACCCTTTTCGATTTTTTTGCCTTCTAAAGGAAGCATTTGTCCAACGTTTTGAATTTTCATAATTGAAATGTGTAGTGGTTAGCTTTATGGTTACAATTTGAAGTTTTTCTGTCTAGATTGTTTACGGAATATAGTTGTTCATTAAAAACTCTGTTTATTCATTCCAAAAGAGTCGGTTGCATTCAAGCTTCCGGTTTTTTTATTTATTTTTATTTTTTGAATATTTTAGTCGCGTTTAAGCCGAACTTGGCTTGGCAACGTTGACAATCTCCAATAATTGTCATAAAGTATTGTGGCAAAGGAAAGATTCTTTCTCCCTTTGATTTTCAAGTCCTGCAAATAATATTTAAAACTGCTTGCAAAAGAGAAAGAGCAGATCTATCACTTATCTAAAACTTATTAGAAAAAAGTTGGTGTTTTTGGTTGAAAGCTATTTTTTAATGTTTCTTTCTGTTTCCTGATAGGCATACTGCTTTGATAAAATATAGTTTTTGCTAGGCTATGCATCCACTGATATGCTGCTTGTAATTAGTTTAATCCTGCAAGGGTTGTAGCTAGGCCTTAGAGACTGTAGTCAATTTTCTGAAAATTTGAAGTGGCTTTGAGGATCTAGCATCTGAGAAAGATTAAGTTGAAAAATAACACTATTAGAGCTCTTTGCTCGCTGATTGTATTTAGTTGCTGTCTTAATCTTGCTTATGTTGACACTAGGAATTGATAAAGAAGTTAATCCTTCTATTAGATAACATGTCTACACGGTAAACAAGCTTCCTCTTCCTTAAGAAAATGTCAGAGAAAAATAGAAGATTCCGTAAAATAAAAGGACTAGTAGCGGCTGGCAGGAAAAGATAGCAAAAGGAGCTGTCAGCTATTTTCAGAGGAACCTGACACCCTCCAATTGTCCAATTGGTATATTTGTGCTATCACATTTTTAAAGCTCATTCTAATAATCCTTTCAATTATCTTCACAAAATATTTTCAAGGGTTGTAAGGAGATCTGCACCACATACCTCTGTTTATGCTAGTGACTGTCATTGCGTTGATAATCTTGTTGCTTTCAACAGTCTTTACCAAGTGACTCAAGTAATGAAGGAGAAAGGAACATGATGGACAACAAGGGCCTTTTGATCATTTGTTCTGTATTTGAAAGAACTGCTTCCAATTTGTTTCGTGATATCCACATTTTTTACGAACTTTATCTTTTTTGACATGAAGTTTCTTAAATGAACAAATAATCATTATACTTTGCAAACGACTGAAAGGCAATTGCATCTTGTTATATTGACTTTCAGTTTGATGACGTCTTGGGAAAAGGAGCAATGAAGACAGTGTATCCTTCGCAGAACTTTAAGTTATGCATCTATATGTCAATCAGAATTTCGTGCAAATTAAATTTCAATTCAAATAACCTTTTACCTTGTGAGAAGAACATTTCCCTTAACATGTATCAATAGTTACAGGGCATTTGATGAGCAACTTGGTGTGGAAGTTGCTTGGAACCAGGCGAAGTTGTGCGATGTTATGCGGTCACCTGAAGCTCTGCAGCGCTTGTGCTCGGAAGTAAACCTTCTAAGTGATTTCACGCATGAATCTATAATCCGTTTCCATACGTCTTGGATTGATCCTGGGAAGAGAACTTTCAATTTCATTACTGAGATGTTCACCTCTGGGACCCTTCGGGAGTAAGTATAGATAAATTAGCATAGTCACAGGATCAAAGTAGCTCTAGCAGAGTTTCCCTAGTATGAAGGTGCCATAGAATCTGATTAGATAAAACATTTTTGCCTGCCTTGTTAAATAAAATCAGAGATGTTGGCTATGATTATTTATTTTTGTTTGCAACATGAACTCTTAATCCTTGAGTTTTTGACATCTCAGAAGAGATATGCTTTAACCTAAACTTAGACATATTTAGCTGTCAGATTCTTTATTTTTTATCACTTACAGTGGTTTCATATTTTCCTCTCAATCTTAATGCTAGGATTTGAAATTGTTCGGTGTACAAAGGTTGCAAGTAGTTATAAAGAAAATTGAAATGATGATGGGCTAGTAAGAATTAGTTGCTAACCATGTTTCCTTTGATTGGCATTGATAAGTGGATTACGAGCATAATGAGGTTGAAGTTCTTCTATACCTGCGTTTCAGAATGTGCATAGACATTTTGGGTATTGCTTATTTTAATTTTGGTGTAACAAAAAGATAATAATATTGAGGCCATGATGGGGTAGTATAACTAGCTGCGAACTTTGCTTACTTTGATTGGAATCTAGCGGTGAAACATGAACCTTAAGAGATTGAAATTCAGGTACAGGCAGAGGTACAGGCAGGTAGACATCCAGGCTGTGAAGAATTGGGCTCGGCAGATCTTGCATGGGCTTGTCTATCTGCATGGCCACAACCCACCTGTGATACACAGGGACCTGAAGTGCGATAACATCTTTGTCAATGGCCATCTCGGGCAAGTCAAGATCGGTGATTTGGGCTTGGCTGCAGTTCTCCAGGGGGCTCAGTGTGCTCACAGTGTTATAGGTATGTTTCTTGCAATTCGATACTTCTTCTTTCGTCACCCTTTAGACCTAGGACTTGTGGATCTGTTGGGCTATATCTTACTGCTTCTCTTTCAGTACATATCTTTCCCTTGCTGCTTCTGGTACTTGTAGTGGTTTTCAGCTAATTGTTCCATAAAAACTTCTGCTATATCTTACGTTTCACATCTTTTTTCAAATGCTATCCTTTTACATGATAGCAGTTATGATCTTCTTCCACTTGATTATTGTTATGGAATACACTGATGAATCTGAATATTCTCACTGATATGTTATCTGATCATATGAGGAATAAGTCTTTAACTTTGGACAGGAATTATTACTTGCAAAAAGTGCAATCTTTCATACCAAGTTACTAACTCAATCTTTCAGGTACACCGGAGTTCATGGCTCCAGAGCTGTATGAGGAAGACTACAACGAGCTTGTAGATATTTACTCCTTTGGATTGTGTGTTCTGGAGATGCTTACCGTTGAGTACCCTTACAGCGAGTGTTCCAACCCTGCCCAAATCTACAAGAAAGTCACGTCTGTTAGTACCGCACCCATGACCTCTTTATGTTATCTTTCGATTTAGTTAAATAATGTCTTTAAATTTGTTGTCTGATATTTAGGGAAAGCTTCCTGAAGCATTCTACAGAGTCCAAGATCCTGAGGCCAGGAGATTTATAGGCCGTTGTTTAGAGAAGGCACATAAACGGTCCTCTGCCAAGGACCTTTTATTAGACCCCTTCCTCGATGAGCCCCAGCATCCTCTTGAAATACCTGCAGTTCAGAATGTCAAAGTTAAAGGCAATACAGTAGTACCAAAATCTGAAGTCCGCTCATATAAGCCAGAGGATAGCAACCATAGACATCCAAAGCCTGCTGACATGACAATCACTGGAAAGATGAATGAGGAGGATGACACCATTTTCCTCAAAGTTCAGATTGCAGATAGAGAAGGTATGAACTTTTAGCAAAAATCTTTTTGTAGTGTTACTCAAGCCAGACTTGGAAAAATGTCAACAACTCATTGGTTTTTATAGTATTCTGGACATAACGGCTCCCTACATGTTACAGTGGGTTGTGAAGGATGTCTATTAACTTTTTCTGTTTGAATTAATCTGCAGGAAACACCAAGAACATATACTTCCCCTTCGACACCGTGACTGACACCCCAATTGATGTGGCCAATGAGATGGTAAGGGAGCTGGATATAACGGACAGGGAGCCCTCAGAAATAGCGGAGATGATTGAAGAGGAGATAGCAAACTTGGTACCAGACTGGAAGGAGTATGAGCGGCGCCATGCGTACAACTATGGTGATGAATGTGACCATCCATTCTGTTCTGTCTCCTCCCCAACTTCATCTCAGAGTTCAGCATTTGGTCTTAGCCCTTGGCGACGGCAAGGTGAAGTCTGCAATGCTGATTGGCTTCCAGGTAGACGTACATGTGAAGTAATTGATATTCGTCAACTACTAGTTCAACATGATAGAACCTAACTTGGTCATTGACTTGAAGTTGTGGTTTTGATGTATGTAGGTGTGAATGGACCATATGGCAATGATGATGATGATGAAACAAGCTCAATGCACTCAGGCAAGTATTCAAACTGGAACTACATTTCCGGCAATGAGTATGAAAATGACCACCCATTTCTGTCTAAAATAGAAGCTCAGCCGACATTAGCTAAGAACCGTAAGTCAATACTTGCAGCACAATCTCTTGCCACCAGGGGCCGCGTGCAATACATCATGCCATCGAATGCTTCAAGGGAAGGAAAGAAAGCTGTTGATGGGAGACGGTTGATGAGAAACAGGTCGATGGTGGATTTGCGGAGCCAGCTGCTGCACAGGAGGCTAGTTGAAGAGCTGAATAAGAGGCTGTTCAAGACAGTCGGTGCAGTCGAGAATATTGGGTTTGGGATACCGGTCGGAGGATGCTCTCGTCACCAGGGTTCTTCGGCCAAAGGGGGCAGCTGAGGTGAAAAGAGTCGAGGTGATTGTGAGTATCTCAGAAAAAGCATGAAAAATCCCATGCAAAATTGGAATGAACGTATCTTATGTGAATGTTAGATGGATGTTAAGTGGTCTTTTGAAATTGCTTACAATAAGATATTTTTCAAAAACAATTCACGGTGAGATGTTTTATATATAATCTATTTTTTAGCTTAAAAAATATACATATAATATATAATTTTATCGATATATTTTTCTAATTTTAAAATTTAAAATAAAATTTTTTAACTGAAGTACTTGGCAAGAAAATAGGTGAATGCCATAGCTGGCTGTGCATGTTAGGGGTGGCAATATAGTTTCGGATCGACTCATTTAATAATCGGGTCAAATTTGTTTAATTTTAACTTAATTTATAAATTTATACGGGTTAAAATTGTCAATTCTAACTCAATCTATTAATAATTAGATTAAATTCGGATCGATCTATTTAATAATTAAAATTATTATTTATTAATTATATATTTTTAAATTTTAGCGAAATTATAAGATCAGTTTGAATAAAAGTGTAAAATATTTTTACTGACGAGATATAATTATGTCCCACAAAATATGTATTCCTTTAATATCTTCATCGATATTTAAAATATTTTAAAAAAATTATTATTTTTATATTTTGAAAAATATGATAACAGCTAAAATTTATGATTATAAATATATATTAATAAATTTGATAAAAATTTTGATAAATATATCTATCTAACAAAATTTTATAAAAATTTTTATACTGAAATCTAAATTAAATCATTAAAAATATCTATATAGTAATATTTTCGATAATATTGTAATTTTTATTTTACACTATTTATTAAAATAGAAAAATAAAGAATTAATTATAAATATAATATAATTTAATAGTTTATGAATAACTATTATCGATTATTTTTATTGTCAATATTTTATTATACGGTAAGAAAAAATTAAGAATTGTTTCTTCAAAAAGTGATATTTCGAATTAGTAGATCAATTTCGGGTTAACTCAAATAGATTAATTTAATAATCGGGTTAAATTCATTCAATCCTAATTTATATATTTATATGGTCAAATTTTTTAACCTTATTCCTAATTAAACAGGTCGATTTTGGATTGAATTTTTAGATCGGATCATATATTGCTACTCCTGGTGCATGTCTTTCGGAAAGCATCATGAAACAAAGTGTTTCTCATCTTTTCTGAAATTTCTTCTTAGCTTAATGCGTACACATAAGTTGAACATGCTCCAATGGTACTTTTTCCGAGCGATGATTAGAGTTTCAAAAAATTTATATATTTTGTTTGCATAAAAAACTAAAAATTTAAATTTTACACACAAAATTTCAGTTATTATTTTTATATTTTTCACATATTTCATTTTCTAAATTCCGACTCATATAAAAAAGTAATTAAAATATAAAAATTAAATTTTACTTCAATCTATCTTTCAAAACATTTTATTTTTATTTTTTATTTATATAAAATTTAGTTACAGATATTTAAAATAAATTTTTAGAAATACTTCAAAATAAAAAGATCTATTAAAAAAAAATTTTAAAATAATATTTTAAAACTTAAAAAATAATATTTTAAAACTTTTTTTAAATACAAGTTTAAGTTTGTTATTTTAAAAATAATAAAAGTTATAGATATAAAAATTTACTATCATATAATTTATTTATATTTTTTAAATTATTAAAACAATTTTCTAAAATATTTATTAATAAAATAAGAGTTAAAGAAAATTTTAAAAAAGTAATGATAAGTGCGAACATACACGGTACCTAATTTGAACTCGTTGAATTACACATACCAAATCAATCATCTTACCCTTGAAATAATTCATTATCTTTTTTTGACAAATAGATGCAGATCTCAGCAGCTTTAATTTTACACAAATCATTTAACTATAATATTTACTCAATCCATTAGATTTTTCGATTGTCAAACCATACAGGCTGGCAGATATTGCAATTAATATGGACTAAACTCATTGGCTTACAGAAGTATACATTTTAAGGGTGTGTTTTAGAAACTATTTGGTTCAGCTTACCAAAAAGTAAATTTTTAATTTTTAATTATATATTTTTAATATAAATTTTATAAGTACTTAAAAATTTAAAAAATATAAAAATTTTATATAATAAAATTTTTTATTATCTATTTTTATTATTTTTTGAAAGAAAAAAATAAAATTTATTTTTAAAAAAAATAAAAATATTTTTTATTTTAAAAATTTTTATTTCAAAAGCATTCTCAACCGCTATCTTAATTGATCAAAATTTTAGTTTTTGTTATTATATTTAAAATTCGGATGAGTATATATTTTAATATTATAAAAAAATTCAGAATTATAGTTTTGCTTAGATCTCAATTTTACATAATTGATTTCTCTATTTTCAACACATTTTAAAAAATAATTAAAATATAAAATATAAACTCTATTTTTTATTTATTTTAAAAAATAATTATAATTTCACTTAACTCTACTCTTATTAAAATTTATTTTTACTAAATTTTATCAGGCAATTAAACACTCCTTGAGCTCAAATTTGTGTCACTTTTATTTTCAGATTTATTTTTATAATAAATATAAGAATTACAATCTTACTTTTAAATACAATAATAAAAAAGTCAATAATCCTTTAAAAGCTCAACTTTTAAAAAAAATTTAAAAAAAAAGTTAATACTGTAGAAAAAACTACTCAACCATTGATAATTTGGTCTATATAATTCAATATTAAAGTGTTTGACAAAGTTTAAAATATTTTTGCTAGGTTAATTATGTGAGTGATCATTAAATAAAGAAATCGCAATTCAAAAACAGTTGCCGAGAAGAACTAGTCACAGCTTCCCGCGCTCGCGCGATGGCAACCGATACCGCCGTAGCGGCAGCGCGAGTTCGCCGGAGACCAAGCTCTGTTGTCCGAGCTCCGCCGCCGACTCCAGTTGCTACGTGAAGGTCTTCGTACCGCTGCCGCGGACGAAAGCTTACTATCAAACTACCTCGAGAAATCACTCCGCGTTCCAAGTCTATCTCTTCCCAATACCAAATCTTTCCACCTGGATTCCTTGAGGCAGATTCCGAAGGAGATCGGTCGCAAGAGATCGTTGATGGCGATCAGTTAGCGAAGAAGAAATTGATTGCGTACGCCGAGGGTGTTGGTTTGGTCATGATTAGGGCAGAGGAAGAACTGAGAGAGGTGGCGGAGGAACTTGTTTTCCGTCAACGGCAGACGGCTGTGGACGGTGACGATGAGCTGGACACAAGGCCGGAATTGAGGTAGGTGGTTAAAGTCCCTCTTCTCTTAATTAATTAATTTTGTTTGATTAAATTAATATAGCTTAGATAGCTTTGTTTTCACGCTGAAATGTATGATTAAAGTTGAAGCAATCTAAAGTCGGATTGAGATTGAGAAGACTTTTAATCAATTTAAACATTAGATATGTAAAGGAGCTACGTTCTTTTTCATGGTTTTGAATTGGTAAGGAAAAACAAATTCACATTCTTTTTGGTCGGTTATTCGATACTGTATTGACTCTTCTTTTCTTGTGCATTCACTTTACTAATTAACTCAAATTTGAGATACTAAGAATTCTCTATGTACAGCTGCAATAAGAGTATAATTGCCTGAACTACGTGATAATTCCTTGTTGTCTTCATACCTTAATAATATGCAGTACAGATCAAAAGCTTCATTCTAGGTAAAAGGTTAATTTGTTTATGCATTGCTAATATGATCTAGCTTCTCATCTCAGACAAAAATTGGATACTATTGCATATAAGCTGAAGATGATTTCTGAGGCTGTGGCTGAGGTCTTATCAGCAGATGTAACAAAGCGAAAGCATGGAAAGTCTATAGAAATTAAGGAGTCTGTACTTCATTTGAGGAAATATCATCACTCCTCTGAACTTTCTGATCAAGATAGCGGCAGTAACAACACTATCACCGGAGGAGACAATGTAGACAATCATTCTCATGCAATGACTCTGTACCTCTCGGGAGATGAGCTTGAGTTCTTCATTCTTTCAGATGAGGGATCTGTTTGCTTCACCTTGCCTGCTGGTGCTGTACTTATTGCATTCAGGAAACCACTGCAGGTAAATTAATTATCTGCATATGTTGTTATTGGGTTGAACCCTGACATGCATCCTGACCAAGCTAAATAGTCTCACCTAGAGCTCGTGTAATATGCAAAAAGTTTATTACTCTAATTGTCCACATAAAGATTAATTTGCTTAAAATGTAGTTATTGCTGTATTCAGAATGCCAACAGTGGATGAATATTTTGTTATGATCCAGGAATGGAGCAGTGGTAAGTACAAGTGCACATTTTTGAAGCCATTATATGAAGAGATCCATGCCGAAACTGTTTCTTCGTTCTACTTGGAAATCAACTGCTCTCCGTTATCTCTAACTCTTGAACACCCGGATACAAGAAAGATCATCTCACTAATGGACCAGCTGCTGGTATTTCTTGCTCTTGTTCTGCTACACCACATTTTACAACTAGCAGGATTCTTATGAGAATGCTTTTCCTAATGATTGCTTGGCTTGACAAAGTTTTTGATGAAGTTTCAAGGAGCAATGCAATATGGTGAGTGACAGCTGTGAGCCTGTGATTGATTTAAGCATGAAAACTAGTTAAGCTTCAGGTTGAAATTTTCAACCATTTCAAATCTTGAAACTATACCAGTTAATTTGTGAATGCTTGCCACAGCAACAGCTGATCCACAGGTTTTCTTTTCTGGAACAGTTTGCACTACACCAGTTAATTTGTGAATGCGGAGCATGATGGAAGTTGTGAAGAATTTGGTTTTGTTTACAACAGGTTTGTCATTTTTTTTTGAAGGTGGTGTGCTATCGGAAGCATACTGGTTAGACAGATTGGTTTGATGTATCTTAATTTGTCAAATCTTTTCCGTAAATACTCTGTGTGTGTGAGTGTGATCTGAACTGCCAAAGCAAATTTGCATCTATAGAAATAGATTAATATGATTTGCTATTCTCCATACAAGCAAATAATGCATGTCTACATCTGGGCTTGACTTGAGGGCCTAGTTTATATATGAGCTTATTTTCTACAGTGTTTCTACAAGCTGAACTTGGCCTGGATTGTCATTGAAGCCCTAGGCATGCCCTTAATGGCTACGACTGAAAAGCGTAAGTAATTCCTAATTTTACCTGGCATCCCTAGCATTTTCCTTTAAATATTTAGATCACCTTCTATACTTATAGAATATCTACATGTTTAAATCATTATATTATTAGGATAATAGACTGTACTCGATACACATAGCATTGTATCTCTACACTATATAAGATAAACTGTCATGCTCATGGGGTCTCTACATCTGATAGTTAGATGATCTTGGTCCCCAAGGCCGTTACATGTCAATGACTAAGCTTTGATTTAGACAACTTCATAGGATTCTACAATCAAATGTTGATAGTTCTAATCAATTTAAGAGATGCAAATCAACAATGCAAGACTTTGGATGGTAAGATATCACTATACTTAAGAATTACAACAAACTCTAGCTATTTTTGTTATTTTCATGAAAGCAACATGAAGAGAAGAGAAGTGCAGGTGTTAGGGACCCCCTTAAATGATATTTCTTTCATACATATGCTTCATATATACCAAGTTGTATGTAGTTCTCCATTCACAGATGCTAATAATTTTTTGATCGTCCTTTCTTGTTATTCTCATGGAACCCACCAACAAGATATCGTCAATCTTAACATTGTCATGCAGTACTGTGATTCAATAGAGTAGACACACATTAACACATACATGGATATGTAGTTCTGAAGGCAATTTTCTTTTCCTTGTGTTTGAAAAGAGATTGAAAGGTTTTTGCCTTTCGTTTCCCTCTCCTTATATTGCTTTGGATTTGAATCGGTACTAGGGGCGTTAAGGAGTGCTTATGAAATGAAGCTTTTCTGAAATGGAGAGTATTTTTATCTTTTTTTTAAAATGAACTCTATTTTTTTTACTTTCAAAAAAATAATAAAAATATGCAATAAAAAGATCTCATTCCGTAGAATTTTTTTACACTTTTTAAATTTTTAAATAAATTTTTTATATATTTATAAAATATGCATTAAAAAATATGAAATAGAAAAAAATTGATAAGCAGCGTTTGAAAATCTATTTGAAACGCTGCGTCAAACGCTCCCTAAAACTATTACCAATCGTTTAGATCCTAAGGTAGAGTTGTCATAGTCATTACTATTGAGAATCAAATAGATTTCTAGAAGTATATAAGTACCACATTTCTTCTCCAAACAAAAAAGAAAAAGTTTCCATAAAAATTTAGGCATTATTTTTTAGAAATTTATTTTTTGAGAACTCGAGTCTTTTTTGTGTAACAAACTCTTGCAATGAAAACAAGTGGCCCTCCTCCAATTGGGTTAGGCTCTCCGTTGCCCTCTTGAACGGTACAAAACGCCAAACCATACGAAAACTTTTCCTTCATTCATATAAAAAGACCGAATTCAGAACATCTTGTGAACCTAAAATGGTCCATAGTTCTCATTCAGAAACAAATAAATAAAGAAGATATGCATACACAAAACTTCAAGCTATATGTAGTGGTTATGAAATGTAGCTATACGTCGTGGTCCTTTCTATCTTCTTACATTCAATCCCTTGCCCTGTTCCCAACTTGTGCCAGCTTATTCCTCGTCTTCGTAATATTATAGTAAATTGATCAAGTTAGTAAACATAGAGATTGTTTTACCTTTTAAGTATATATTTTTATCAACGTTTGTCTCTAAGCAACCAACAAGAAATTAAGGGTTGTCTGCAGGATAACGTAGAAGACGATCTAAAAAATGTTGAAAACAATATAAGTTTTGTCTTTGCTCATTAAGGTCAAAGAATCTGCTGCTACGTATACGTTACTATATTGAAATATATAGCAAGTAAGAACAAGTTGAAGTAGAAGACGACGAAAGAAATTAAATCAGGTCATGTACATGAAAAATTGGGCCTGGAGTTATGTATTTATATTTTGACTTCTATATCGCAATGCGACAATGATTTAAAAAAATATAATAAGTAAATAGTAAAGTAAGAATGAACGTGTGCAGCGAATATTAGATTTTTAATTCATTTTTCTTATCATCTAGGTAGATAATTTCGTGGTTAGTTCTCTGCTAAGAGGGAAAAAATTGTGTGTTGGTAGTTTAGCATTTGTTAAGAGAAATAGTAATGCTTTGGGTATGTCTATTTATTTGTGAGTTTTGAGAAATAAAATTTTAAAATTGAATTTAAATAATTATTAGTAAATAAATTATCATAAAAATTGATAAGTAAACATAAAAAGTTATATAAAATTAAATTTATGACAGAAAATACTTTCAAAGTTCACTAAAATAAAATTTAAGTTTTTATGCTTTTGTGTATTTTTCGATGTATTTTGTGTCGTCTTTACTGTATATTTTACCAATAATTTAAACATTTTTTAAAAAAATTACTTTTAATTTATTTTTAGTTCAGAATAAACACAAAAATTAGTTCTTTTTTTACAAAAAATTCGACTTTTAAAATTTAAAAATTTAAATCTTAAAATTAAACTTTTAACTCTCAAACTCAATTTAATGACAAATAATATAAAAACTAAACACATTTTTTAATTTTACTTTTAGAATATTTATTTTTAAAATTTTAATTTAGATTAAAACAAAACGCCCATAAGATAAGATATATTTGAATAGTTTATCAATGTCAGAATTCTTTATCTGAGACAACGTAAATAACAAAGCATGAAGAGATCATTCAGGGTAGAGAATCTCCCTTATTTCTTCTTGACAAAAAAACAGAAGAATGTAATAGTTTTTTTTGAAAGTTTTGGACTCTGCCTAAGTGACAAAAGTTTGGCCAAACACATTGAAGTTGTCGTACGCTGCATTGTTAATTACAGTATCACTACAGTCTTTTTCTTCTTTTGTTTTTCTGCATTTTCATTCGTTAATGTGCTCTTTCGCACGATTGCTCTCTACTTTGTTTTTTTTCTTCTTCTCTGTTCCAGTTACCCACTAAAGATTAATTATTAATTCTTACAGTTTTGACAACGAATGATTATTGTAATCATCACATTCATCGTCTTGTCTGGTAGATAAACAACAGCATCTTTTCCTTTATGTTTTTCAATCAAAGTGTTTTGATGCTAGAAATTAAAGATAGTTTAGCTCGCACTAGATATAATGGCATATGAACAAACTTGTTTATCAGCTTATATTCATGTTTGATGGTACTTATCATTGCTTATCAAAATTATATTTTAATTTTAATTTTTTAAAATATTTTATAAATTCATTTTATAAATTAAATAATTATATATATATATATATGAGCATTTTAAAGGCATCTTTTTTAAAATAGTGCGTAAAAGATCTTAAATATAATTTCCATAATTGGTTATAAAAAATTATGAATTATAAATACAGTGATAAAATTTTAACTCAATCAGACGACGAATTGATCTCCATCAAATTTCTTGATCAAAATAAAATATAAAAAAAATACAAAAGTAATTTTATCAAATTTTATTATTTATATTATTTGATCAAGAGCCGGATAAAAGTTGATTTCTAATTCCGATTGAGTTAAGATTTTATCAATATATTTTGACTAACAATTCTTCATATTTAAAGATGGAGATTGAATTCGGAAACTCTTCATAAAAAAAGGTGCCCCTAAGTAGATATATATATATATATATAATTTATTTTTTAAAAATTCAAAATAATATTTTTTCAAAGATTTTTTTAGATACTCTTAAGAGTTTCAGAAGGAAAAAGTTGAAGAAATATGAAAAGTTTCATTGTTGTCTTGGCACATTGGGGGAATACAGTAATACCAACTTAACTAGACTAGACAATACAACATATAAGTGAAAAGAAATGTCTC
The DNA here is from genome assembly GCA_019914995.1 of Acanthochlamys bracteata. NCBI lineage: Eukaryota > Viridiplantae > Streptophyta > Magnoliopsida > Pandanales > Velloziaceae > Acanthochlamys > Acanthochlamys bracteata. The sequence continues at coordinate 3,265,976 of CM034140.1, read as the reverse complement.
TAAAATAGAAACAAGAGCAATCCTATAAAGCAACTGGATTACCATTTAACCTTCTAAATGCATAGTAAAAAAAATTTAACTCTCTCCTATTAAAACAATCGACTGCCTGCTAGCTAGAAGCTGCTGCTATTGACGCCTCAATTTGAATGAATTCCATTTCTAATACCATAAAATTCAAAGCTGTTTTCTTCTATTTCTTCTGTTGCAGCTGCAGTGAACAAGATTTCTACACAGACTCCAAATTGTGATCATCTCACTGTTGTTGATTTGAAGTCTCATCAGTTCTTTCATTTACTTCTTCTTCTTCTAAAACCATAAATGGCAATGACCTTGTGTTTCTCTTTCACCAATTTGTATGTGCTATTAATCATACCTCTTTGATTGAATACAAAACTTCTCCCTCATTAAATTGTCTCGAGCTTTTAATTTCTTTTGTATTTGCTGATTTGTCCATTCTATTGATGAACCAGAGTTATTCACTTGCCTTGTTCGCAAGTTACCAGTTGTTAAAAGATTAATTTCATGCAACTCAGAAAATGTTATTATGTCTCTCAGGAGGTGAGTGAGTAGACAACTGATCAGAAACCATTTAGTTCTTTCATAAGCACTCAGTTTTAGAAATGCTAAAAAGTGTTCATATTCGGACTAACAAGAAGCTGATGTGTTTGAAGTAAAGCTAGCTACTTTAGTAAGATTTCTTCTTTTCTGGTGTTAGGTAGTAAGGAAATTAAACAAAAAATAATAACAATAACAAACATAGTCTTTATCCTACTACTTGAGTGGGGATCAATTATCTTTAATTTTTCTAAATCTTTGGTCAATTTTCAATGAGAGATTCCAGAAATTTTCTGCAGCTTAATCTGTTAAAAGGACTGAAAGAATGGTCAGATATTTCGGCCAGAAGCCACTCGTGTGGGCTCACTGAAAGCGATCACATATTCTTCATATAATACCAAATTCTAATATTTTCAATGCACTCTATAAATTGTTATCTGACTCAAAGAACAATAAAATCTTAAGCAAGGTTTCCTTGTTTATTTATTTTTTTTGGTATGTAGTAAAAATTTAAAAAGGTAAAAAAGACAATGCTTTCAATCCAAGATAACTTCGGCAGATAGACACTAGATAGAGAACATATACTTTTACAACCTGTTCAAGTTACATACAATGAGTAAAACATGCATTCGTGGGACTGTTTTATTACAATCTAATGTCAGTAAGATCAAACCAAACTTGCTCGAACACTTTGACAATCACATCATGATACTCATTTGAATTCAGTGACAGATAGCAAGCAAGAAGTTCTTCTAAATCTTTGGAAGCTTTAATGTTGTTCTCAATTATCATCTCCATCATTGAGTCCCTGAAATCTTTCTGTGGATCTGATGAAGATTTCACTACTGCGAAACTCCGCGACAGCCCTCGCCGCAGCTGCAGCTGCTTCACTGTACTCTTCTGATCAGTAGCACAGCTTTTCCTGCCTTGAGAAATTTGAGTCTTTCTCTTTGAAGCCACTACTCTTGGAGAACTGGTTTTCAGCTTGAGTCTGTGGAGTGATACAGGAGGAGTTTTCTTTGAAGTATGGCTCTTGTTTTGTTCCTCGATCACTAGCTTGTCCTCTAGTTTGAGACTACTGATCTGTTGTTGTTGTTGTTGCTGTTCTTGCTGCTCTCTTTTCATGGCTGGTTTTGTGAGAATTGGCTTGAGCTCAAGCTCCGGTGTGACATCGAATTTGTCGAGTAAATCCAACTTAGCACTGCATGAGAAATTTTTATTATCTTCTCCGGTCATGTCGATGATGATATCAGTTGGAGAAGTAGTCAATCTACAATTGCAAGACTCCGGCCAAGAATCTATATCACTAAATTCATAACAATCAGAAACTTCCAGCTTCTGTAGATCTTCAGCAAGTGGAGAATCGTGAAGAAAAGACTCTGTTCTCCATTCCCGGCAGTTACAACCGGCGACGACCGATGAAGAAACGAGCTTCGTAGAAGGCTTAAGAGGTCTTCTTCGGACTCTGCGCTTGGATTTCCTCGGTGGCTCTCGAGGAAAGTGTGTGTCAGACCCTTTGAAATGCACTGGAGAGCAAGGGAGTTTTTCAGTAGTGATCTCCCTTCCTCTGCTTGAGTAGTAGTAGGAAGGCCTGTTTGGAACATTGATGTTTCCACTATTCTTCTTCTTTTGCTGTTCTTGTTGTTGTTGAGGAGAGAGTTGTATGGGGGAATGCTGGCCTCTGGTCTTGATGGGTTTTGAAAATTTTTGGCCTCTGCTCGTTTTCCCCATGTCTCTGAGCTTGTAGAACCAGGCATTTGGTATCATATCAGATAATCTGAACTTGTAATTCCCCATGAATAATGATAGATTGCTGCTAACAATGCAAGCACAGACTCAACTCAATTGTTTCAATGCACTACCACAAGTCCACAACTACTACTATGAACTATTTGTTGATCACACTGCCTCTGTAATGGAGGAGAAGAAGTGGGGAGGGAAGGAAAGGAAAGAGCTATACGGTAGATAAACAGGTTGGAAGTTGGAAGGGAAAGAGGGATTTGACTGATGGTGGGGTTCCAGCGAATAAGAATTGATCTCTTGAGATAGAATTTGTTTTGAGAGAAAAAGAGAAAGAAAAACATTGCAGTGAGTAGTAGGGTACAGAAGTAGAAAAGAATAATGCATGTTTTGTCTCTAGAATGAAAACCATTATTCTTTAATAATTTTCACAAGGTAAGTATAATAGTTTCATGATATGTTTTAAAATACCTATTGTTTAAGTTAAAAAGAAGGAGATATCACCAAAGCTTTTTCCGAAATCAACAACCTTTCCAACTCAATGTCTGCCTAAGCAATATTAGCTCAAAAGAAAAGCACATCGTTAATCAATTAGAATCAAGTGCGACGCAAGGAGGGCACTATGATTTAAAATGTACTGAGGTAAATTAAGTATTTTGTCTGAAAAATGGGATAAGTTTTGCACGCATGTTCTCTAAAAACATTAGATGTCAAGGCATGTTGGTTGAACTAGAAAGCCATCTGCTAAGTTCCTATTCTTTGTAGTAACGTTCAGATGATTGGAGATGCAGCTCTGTTGATGTCGTTGATATACGTGCACACATATATCAGTCATCTCTTATGTAACCCTTTCACAATGGTTGAATAAATCTAAAGCTTTCATCATTGTGCGAAATGAACTCCTAATTATAACGTTCAGTCTTTTCTGTCAAGCCTAAATTAGAAACTTTTGTAGTTTAGTAGACGCTTATATGACTGTACCATGGCTGACATATCAAAATCAATATTGAAGAAAACCACTTAACATATACAGTCACTGTTAAGTTCTTCAATATTAAAAAAAAGAAATATATTACCCTAGTTGTTTTGTTGGTTTACAAAACAGTTTTGGAGTTCAGTGTGATAAAGAGTACATGGAATCTCCATGTTTTTACCAAACTAGAGAAATGTCTTACAAGAACCATACCATTGCCATCAAGTCATCATGATCCAAACTTCACAGAAACTCATTGCAAATTAATGAATCAATGTAATGATTTGTATAATAAAGCTTTTTTTCTCTCTCTCTTTTTCTTGTTTTACATAGAGACAGAGTAGAACAAAATCTTCTTCTATTGTTGGATGCAATAACATGGTTGTGGAAAGAAAGCAAGTTTGTCCTTGAAGTGAGAAAACCAAAAAGTTTTTGTGGAATCCGTCATGACTTGTAATCCCTTTGTTTCCGCACATAAGAAAATTAAAAGCTTGGTTTGGTTCTAAAATAGGATGAATGCCAAACTTTACAGCAAAAAAGGTTGCAGGTCTTTTTTAACATGTTCATTCATTCACCATCATGACTCAGAAAAGTTGGCAGATCTTTTTTGTAGTGGCTTTAGATTACTCTCATGATCAGGTTTTATAAACCATTGATGGCTTTATAAAAGCCGGGTAATAATTCTCTTCAGGTTTTGCTCAAGACATTGAAGGGGGATAATAAAGTAATCATTTTAATTTGTCGAGTTTTGGCACACTACTGCTATGTTTTTGGTAGTTGCATGGAGATTCATAAAAACAAGCAGGTAAAAACCATGTTGACAACGAGCTTCGGATTACAGTCGATTCTAGTAAATAATATTTTACCTCAATCGTATGTTAGCAATAATAATTGATGCCGTAACGAATAGTACTACTTCAGAAACACAGAGAAGATAGATGAAGAAGACATGATTGTCATTTGTCAATGCTTTGTATATATTATATGCTTGCACTAGCAAGACTTGATAATTGATATGCCAAGTTATGATTGACACTGAAATCAAATACGAGAATCAAATCAAATACAATAGTCCTGGTAGTAGAATTGGTAAGGGGTTAATAAACAACTAACAAAATATGAAGATTTCAGCACATTTAGCCTTGAGTTTTGTCAAGACTTGGTGAACTAAGAATGAGATTGAAGCAAAATTTGCCAAGTTCAATATATAAGAATTTAAATAGAGTATGTTAGTCATGACATTTGATTTCGTTCCTACAAACAAAGGCAGAAATATCCGTACATATTTATTCTGAAAGCTAAAAACTTTTGACGATGGGAGGAGTTAACTTTTAGAGCCCGTTTGATATTGCGTTTGAAAAAAATAATTTTTTAATTTTTAATTATATATTTTTTAGTATATATTTTATAAATATATAAAAAATTTATTTAGAAATTTAAAAAATTAAAAAAAATTCTGCGTAATTAAATCTTTTTATTGCATATTTTTATTAATTTTTTATAAGTAAAAAAATAGTGCTTATTTTAAAAAAAATAAAATATTTTTTATTTTAAATAAGCACTCTTAAACTGTCTGGTTCTTGCTATCTATTGAAATCAAAAGTACTTTTTAACACATCAGTAAAAAATACTGTAGAATATAGGTGCTGCTTGGGAGCGCTCATATAGTTTTTTTCATTTCAAAAAAATACTCCATATTTTTCCATGAATTTTTAAAAATATTTTCAAAATATTTTAAACATATAAAAAAAGTAAACATTGTATAATATATATATATATATATATATATATATATATAAATATAAAATATATCTAATAATTATTATTTAGTAAATAAAAAAATAAATATACTACTTAAAATGAAATATATTTTAAAATAATTTATTATAAGCATTCTTAAATATCTCATATTTGCCAATAACTAAAATATGGCTTATACTGTTAGCCCACTCTCTTGGGTAGATTACAGCAGGCCTCAAACTGGGCTTACTGTTCTGGAATCAACCCAAACACGTTGGACAACAAGGGTTCCTAAAATTCTGCCCGAGTCCATTTCTCACGCAAGCTTTGACCAAAGCCTTTATCTTCCACTAGCGTGTGGGTCCAAGTTTGTTTTACTTTACAGACGCTCTTCCCATGCCATCGTTGACGATAGACAAACAACAAAATCTTCATGCATGCAAATAAAATCAATCAACAACAATGTTTTATTCTCTCGAAAAAAAGTATAAATATTATAGTAAATTAAACAACCCCTTTCATATAACTAAAATGTATGCATTACATAACTTAGATGAATATAGTAATATTCTTTCAATCTATAAGTGAAACGAAAGCAAAAAACCTAATACAAAACCCTCTTTTATACATCTATGTTTCAACCAAAAAAAAAGAACAATGTAATAACATATAAACGTATTAAAAAATAGTAATTCATACGGAATTAGTCAATCATTCTTTTCATTGGTTCCTCTACTTGGTCCAGAAGGTGGAATTTTTCCTCTTGGTAGCATACCCAACAACAGGGCTTGATACTTCTCCATGATCATCACCTTCTGCTTCGTCGGTGACCTTCCCGTTTCTGCCGTCCTCAAACCTTCATTATTGCATCCAATAATCTTCTTCTCCGTCGGCGAAGTAACTGCGAGTCTTTCTTCAACAAGCGCAACGTCTAAAAAGACCTTCATGCCGGGTACCGGCCTAGCAGCTGATACTAGTGGTGTTGATGTTATAAGAAGAAATGAAATGAGGGCAAGAACAACAAGTGATCTGCTTGCGCACGCCATTGATGAGAAACTTGAGCTTGTTTTCTTTGTTTTTTAGAGAGAGTGAGAGAGAGGAAAAAGAGTTACGTTTGTAGCGTTGAAGAAGTTTAGAGGATTTGGTGGTGATATGTAATGGTTATTATACTTATATAGATGGATAGAAACCCAAAGAAAAAGGTTTGGTGTGGTTGAATAGTTCGTCAAGAGTATGCAATGGTGATAGCAATAGCAGAAGAAAATTCAAATTTAAGTGTAGTGTGTATGACTAACTACTTGGGCTTCACATTAACAGGTAGATGTAACCACGTTGACGAGTTTGCGTGTGAGGAAACACACAACTTCGGATCACCGACTGAGTCAGACTATTAAATATTAGTTTCCTTATTGTATAGACAGACGAGTTCATGTTTATTCTACAGAAAATTTCATTGCAAACAGGGTGTGGAATTTAAATTTTTGGTATTATTTTTAATTAAAATTTTAGGTTCAATGTCCATTGACTTGGAAGAAAAGGATGTTTACTGTTGTTTTGAACTTTGATAAAAATGTTTGTGTTTGGTTTCTGTCTTCTTATTTCAAAGTCTTCGCATGCACTCGGTTTCCTCTACTTAAAACTAAAATTGAAAGCTACTACAGATATAGATGATCAAAAGAAATCGATCAATAAAAATTTTCCAACGACTTCTTAGTTAACCCATATATCTCTGTTCGTCGTCTTTGAACAGGCAAAGAAATTTCAAGCAGAAACAAAAAAAATTATTATCGTATTATTCGTTCATGTAGTATCAGTCGTTAACATTCAACTTGCTCGTAAGAAGCTGACTTCTAAAAAGACCAGGAGTTATTATTTATGTTTTAGTTTAATAATTTTAAGTCAGCAACGCGCTTTCGTCACGCAATTGTAGTAATAGCATGACTTGCACACTTGTCCGGCACGCTGAAAAATTAATTAGATAGTACTGGTTTAGGTAAGTATTACATTGATTTTGCTTTGCATGAACATTAATTAATTGAAGACAATACTACCTCATGCATGCTTTGGTCTTAGAAAAAGCGCTTATGTAAAGCTGATGATTAGAATGTTTTAGAGTGTTTTTAAAAATAACAATTTTTTAAAATTTTAAAATAGCTCTTATTTTACTTATAAATAATAAAATAATTCATAATAAAAATTAATGAAATAAATTTTTTTCTATTTTTAAAATTTTTTTATAAATATTATTAAAATTTTATTTTATTAGACTTTATTTTTACGATATTATTGTTGCGAAATTTACTTTAATATAATATTAATGAGAGTACTGTTTGCTCTCAGAAAACTTTTGATGGGTTATTATAGCATCTGGAGAACAGGCTGAAGAGCTTGGGCTGGCAACTAGCTGTGTTGTGTAGCGGTGCCGGCGCGTGACGTGATGCATAAGCAGTTGGACAAAATTCTCAGCAAGATTTAGAACATGACCAGAAGTTTCAACCCTAGCAGCTTCAAGCAATGATCAACATCCTCTTTTTTATACTTTTACCTTGAATAATCACTAGGTTAGCTTATTAATTTACTCCACCCCGTCCGAAAGTGATTTTTTATTCTTATTTTTATAAATTTATCACAAATTTACTTTCATAAATTCACTCTTTAAAAACGGATTTTACAAAAATTCCTCTTCGCACCATGCTTACAAGTTGTAAAAAAGAAACTTTGTGAAACACCGCCGGAGTAGGCTTGTATTTTTTAAAGAATTCAATTTTTTTACCGCATTGAATTTTCATATTTATTTTGCACTAAAAAATTACTTCCGTAAGTCACTTTTTAACTGGAGTCACTTTCTGGGATTCAAAAGTGAATAAATTATTATTATATTAAATAAAAATAAAATAAAAAGCATGCTAATATACTAGAAAGTTCATAAGTTAAATTTTGAATTATATTGAACTTTATAATTTATGAACATGGCCATTCACAATGCCCTATATTTGGTTAATTCATCAGGTCTTATATTTTCGAAACAATAGTATCAAGGTCGAAGATTTGGTTCAGCATTCAGTGCACATAGTAGGCTCTCACTGATAATGAGTGATTAGATTAAAAGTAGCGTAATTTATATAGACTTTTGTATAGTGAGCGAAAATCTAGAGCAAATTGAATTCTGATAGTTGGCTCTTGAATGTATAGAAAAATGCGTAGACAAAGCATGTGACGTATATTATAATTCTAACTAGTAGTTCGATGAATATATTAAAACAGTCTAACACGCGAGTTTTAGTATCGCGAGCGATGATTTAGAATAAGCTAGACTTAAAGAATTAGATTTTGGTGTGCAGTAATAGTTCTAGAAGCCAAGTGACTGGATTCTATATAATCGACGTACTTGATATATAATTAGGTGCTCAAATAAATAAAAATATGAATGACTTATTTTTTAGAAAGAGATTATTGAATTTAAAAATAAGTATATTAGTACTACATTGAATTAAAATAAAATAAAATTAGAATAAACATATTAGAAAGTTTCATAAGTTCAATTTTTGGATCAGAATATGCTTTCTAATATATGAATTAATCCTTTCGGGTATTTTATTTTAGTTATTATGCATATCTCTTCAACTCTTCCAACAATCACTTTGTCAGTTACTTATTTCTCTTAATTTAGAAAGAATAAACGAATACTAAATAAATTGGCAATATAACTCCTTCGACACTCCTAACTGTTCTTAAGCATAATGCTTTGCATATTCATATTTAAAATCAGAGTACATTTTCCTTCAAAATTAAGGTTTCAAGATTCAAATCTACTAAAAGCGATCCCTTAACAGGGCCAAATACAAGAGCGTACAAAACCCGTTTTATGAACAGCCCAGTTAGGGCCTGCGCTCATCTTCATGCCTTGGGCTTAGGCTCTTCTTCTTTAGAAAGTCGCCGTGAATTGGTCTCCAGCGCTGATAACTAATTTGTAAAGATAGGTTTGCATAATGCGCGCTCGCCTAATTTCAGGCAAGTGCTGGTTTTGTTTTGTTTAATTTTGTTCTGCTTCTGGTTATGAAGCACAAATTATATAGCCTCTAATATAATAAATAGATATTTCCTGAGTGAAGAAACTGCTTTACTAAGTGTGTGTTTCAAATACCCGTAATGAAGTTTCGTAAAAGTGAAAAATAAAAAATAGAATTTTTTGAAAAATAAAATAAAAGTAAAATTTAGCGTTTGTGTTTTAATAATTTTTAAAAGTGTGTTGAAAATTGAAATATATAATTATATTAGAAAATATGCAAATAAAAAAATTGAAACTGAAATTTCGTATGTAAAAGTAAAGTTCTGAATTTCTTATATAATTGAAATATATGAATTATTTAGAATTCAAAATCTGACGGGAGAAAGTGAAATTACGAGCGTTTGAGATACGCTCTAATCTCGTCAAAACTTAAGACATTCTTTTTTCTTGGGAACTAATCAAAGGAATTTTTTTTTCCAAGTACTCCGTAGAGTTTAAAAAAAAATAATCCTCTTTCTAAAGTTAAAAAGAAAGTTTAAAATTGTAATTTTTAGTATATCGAATTAGTTTTGATTAAGAGTGCAGCTTTACCATTTCAAGGTTAACTTTTTTAATTAATAGTTTTTATAAATTTGGATAAATAAATTAATTACTAAACTATAAAACCTTTAGATTCGTATAAAATTGAAAGTGTTTAAGTTTTGTTGATATGTTCTTTAAGGGGGTTTTAGTAGAATCGACTCTTGAAAGATGGGCCAATTTTAGCCCATCCACTTAAGACTTAGGGCGAGTTTATGTAGAGTTAAATTTAATTTTTTTAAATGAGTTCGTAAAAAATAAAGTTACAATTTAAACATAAATTTTATAAAGTATAAATTTTTATGTTTAATTTGTATTAAAGTTGAATTTAAAAATAAAATTTTAGTTTTAAAATTTAAATTTGAAAGTAACTTTTGTGCTGAAAAATTAAATTAAATTTTTTGTATTTATTTTGTTTGGAAAGTAAGTTTGAATTGAAGTGTTTTTCAGAAAAGTAAGTTTATATGTTACGTAGACATGGCCTTCGATTTTGTAGAATGAAAGGGCTTTTCGGAAGGAGTTCTTTTGAAAGAATGTACGTGTATATATGAGTAAGAGAGTAAGATTTTGTAAAATAAAAAATATTTTAAATTTTTTTCAAAACAAGTATTATATTTTTATTTTAAAAATTTAAAAATATGTGCTAATAAGTTTTACGTAGTAAAATTTATTATATTTTTTAAATTAAAAAACTTTTTTATATAGTGTTATAAAATTTATTATAAAAAATAAAATAATAAATTAAAATAATAAAGAAAAATTAATCACCGTCAAACAACGTTTAACTATTTGTTAGAACTCGGAGCATGTTTGAAATAGTTATAAACAATCTTTTTTTGAAAAAATATAAATAATATTATAGCTTTTGGAAATTATATTTAATGATTGTTTTGAATAGTATATTCTTACGACTCATGCCAAATAAGCTTGTTAGGTAGAACGCCAATTTGAAACTTTATTACTAGTTCGGTACACTTTAATTTTTTTTTCAAAATTTTAAATTTGAACTGTTTATAAATTTTAATTATAAAAAAAATTAAAATTTTATTTTTGTATATAAAATTTTAATTTTAATTTTATTATTTGCACATTTTTTAATATAATTATATTTTTTAATTTTTAACAAATTTTTAAAAAATAAATATAAAACTTTATTTTTAATTTATTTTAAAAAAAATTATTTTCTATATTTTATTTTTATAAATTTAATTACGAATATTTGAAATATGCAATTGACTGCGTCAAGTGAAGTCCCCTTATCATCCATATAAAACCATTAGTTTGTTTTGATTGGAGCGTGCAATATTTTTAACTCATTTTTTTTCTTATTAAAATATACTTTTCAGTTCAATTTTAAATCAAAATATAAATTCTTTTGTACCAAAAGTTTGATTATAAAATTCAAATTTTAAACTAAATTTTTTAATTTTATTTTACTATAAAATAATATAAATATTAAATTTTAATTTCAATTTATTTTATATTTTATATAAAATTTTAGAGCCATGGTGGTCTTCACTTACTACCTCCACTGGAGAAGTACTGGCTGCTACTCTACCATGACCACCGTCCCCAGAAACCGCCCACGTGTTGTTCATTCTTGTTTTTTTCTGCCGCCTTCCTTCAATTCATTTCAATAAAGGAGAACTATATCATATGAAAGATAGCTGAATGTAACTGTGCTGCGTGCCGTCTGGGCATCGTTGTAAGGATAGCTTCATTATCCTCGAACGTTTTTTTTTTTGCCTTATCAAAATTTATGCAACAGTATCGATGGTATCAATCGTATAAGTAAAACTGCTGCTTTTTGGTTCATTTTCTTTTTCTTGGGAAATGAAATTATTATTTGGGGATGTATGTTTGAGTTCCTTTTTGTTGAACTGCTGATGTAGTGTGATTGTGATGAAAATGAAATGGAAAAAATGTGGTAGAATGTCATGGGTTCGGTTGCCTGTCTACCTTCTCCTTCTGTTGTCAGTGACTGTTAAGATAAGGTATGATTGATGTTACTGTGTGGTCCTAATAAATCATTTGATTGCTGCCTGCCGCTTTGTTTGGAATCACTCTTTCTGTGCAACACACATTACCTGCTTTTCTGGTCATGTTGTTTTATCATTTGCTTCAACAGGTTGTTGTGATAATCAGAGAAGATAGAGCAAGGAGTTGAATATCTGCTTACGATTCTGCAATGGATCCTGAAATTGCTATTTCCAGGGACTCAACCAAGGTGCTTGTTTCTATGCTTCAAAGAAAGATCCTTTCCTTTTGTCTTTTTGTTTTTTTGTTTTGTATATTTTTTTTATTTGTCTTTCTTCTGGAGAAAAATTTTCGCTTTAGAGTTTCTAAGAAAGGAAAATGATATAATTATTGTGATCAAAATTTTCGTTTTCCCGATAGCGGTTTAATTGCGATGGTTATGAGATGGAGGTGTTTGTGTTTCGGTCAGTTGAGTCCCCTTTTCTGTTCCAAGAAAGCAAAATAAGAGTGTTTAAGCTTTTGAAACTTTATGTATTTTTGTTTCCTTAGAATGATTAGGTTAAATGGTGACATTGAGAAGAGAATTCCAGAATCTGTTCATGTTTTTCCGCCTGGGTTCATACTTTTGCCAAGAAGATACCTTTCCTTTCTCAGTAGATAAGTATTCTGAAGCTTTTGAGCGTGCAATTGTTTCTAGAGAAATTCTTGGAGGTCCATATTGCTTTTAGCATATCAAAGCCTTGGTGTGGTGTATGGGGACCTTAGCATTTCTCCACTCTATGTCTACAAGAGCACATTTGCAGAAGACATTAAACATTCTGAAACAAATGAAGAGATTTTTGGAGTGCTGTCATTTGTATTCTGGACTCTCACACTTATCCCTCTCTTCAAGTATGTGTTCATTGTACTTCGAGCTGATGATAATGGCCAAGGTAGGTACAAGAGTAAGCTTTAAACTTGTTCATGAGTAACCCAGCCTTAATTCTAGTGCCTTTATTTGTGATTTTGAAGGCGGGACTTTTGCTCTATACTCGCTAATATGTAGGCATGCCAACGTAAGCCTTCTACCTAATAGGCAGGTTGCTGATGAGGAGCTGTCCACATACAAAGTAGAATGCTCTAAAGAAGCAAACACTGAATCTCGAATAAAAATTTTGCTTGAAAGGCATAAGAACTTGAAAATGATTCTGCTTGTAGTTGTTATGCTTGGAACATGTATGGTTATTGGAGATGGCATCCTCACTCCAGCTATATCAGGCACGTATTCTGCACCAAAATCCTATAATTGCTAGTATGGACTAGATTGCTAACCTAGAACTGCTTGCTTTTGTCAGTTTTCTCTGCAGTTTCTGGCCTTGAGTTATCAATGTCAGAGATCCATCAGGTTCCTCATGAATGTAAGTCAAAATATCAATATTTCATCTTTGGGCTTTCGGTTTGTTTTAGCTGTACACATAACAGCTTGTGGCCTTCTTGGCATGGAAACATTTCGTTATCACTATATTATCTAATAACATGATTTCTTTTATGTAGATGCTGTGCTCCCAATTACATGCTTTCTGATCATATGTCTATTCGCCCTACAACACTATGGTACACACCGTGTAGGATTTTTATTTGCTCCAGTTATCCTAGCATGGTTGCTATGCATCAGTGCGCTTGGGGTATATAATATTTTCCACTGGAACCTTGACGTTTATAAAGCACTTTCACCATACTTCATGTTTAAGTTCCTGAGGAAAACAAAGGTTGGAGGATGGAAGTCTCTGGGTGGAATCTTGCTATGCATTACAGGTAATTGATGAATTTGTAGAGGAACTACTGTTTCATAAATCTGTTAAGTGTCTAAAGTTAAAACATACCTCTCTCTGCAATGGCTTATGATCTCTCCAATGCAGCAGATCACACCATGTCTGTTAGTTGACCATGAGGATTGTGCTTGACTTCTGCACAGTCACCATGCATTTTTGTCCTGAGTGCGAGTTCTTTAATCTAATGCCTTACTGTGTCAATTGTCATTGCAGGTTCGGAAGTAATGTTTGCTGACTTAGGACACTTCTCCTACACAGCAATTCAGGTTGTTTTGGCTTCTATTTTCCTTAGTAGTTGTCTTTAGATCTTCTTGGCATCACAGTGGATATCTTTTACAGCTTGCGTTCAGTTTCGTTGTCTATCCAGCACTGATTTTGGCATATATGGGTCAAGCTGCATACTTGTCAGAACATCATATTGTTGATACAAGTTATCAAATTGGCTTTTATGTTTCAGTGCCAGGTACACTATCCACCAGAAAATTAAAAAAATTTAGTTATTATTATTTTAACAAATAGCAAATTAGCATTATCCTTCACATTAAAAACATCCTTTGAATTTGAGATTCTTATGATGTCGAAATTGATATCTTGGACTAAATATGTACAACTTTTTGATTATACATTATGTTCAACCTAATTTTTCTTACTCAATGCTTTTGGTTAGACAAAGTTAAGTGGCCCGTGCTTATGATTGCAATTCTAGCCTCCATTGTTGGGAGTCAGGCTATCATTAGTGGTACATTCTCCATCATTAACCAGAGCCAAGCACTCGGTTGCTTCCCAAGGGTCAAAGTTGTTCATACATCAAAAAATATTCATGGCCAGATATATATCCCAGAAATCAATTGGATTCTTATGATTCTATGTGTTGCAGTTGCTGTTGGATTTAGAAACACAAAGCATATGGGAAATGCATCAGGTAGCTATATACTACATTATCTAGCATCCGTTTTTATGGTAACACTATTTGATAAGCAAATAGTAACATAACTAACTTGCAGCATATGATGCAGGCCTAGCAGTTATAAGTGTGATGCTGGTCACCACTTGCCTTACATCTTTGGTTATGATTTTATGCTGGCGTAAACCTGCTATCCTTGCTTTCAGCTTCCTGCTGTTCTTTGGTTCGATTGAGCTTCTTTTTTTCTCTGCTTCTCTTGTCAAATTCCTTGAGGGTGCTTGGCTACCGATTCTTATTGCCCTTATCCTAATGTCAGTCATGTTCATCTGGCACTATACGACAGCCAAGAAGTATGAAGTTGATGTCCAGAACAAGGTGTCACTTGACTGGCTTCTTGCTCTTGGAGAAAGCCTAGGGATTGCCCGTGTCCCTGGAATTGGCCTTGTCTACACTGATCTCATCTCTGGCATTCCGTCCAACTTCTCCCATTTTGTCACCAATCTCCCTGCATTCCACCATATACTAGTTTTTGTCTGCATCAAGTACATCCCTGTTCCATTCGTGCCACCTGCTGAGAGGTATCTCCTGGGACGTGTTGGACCTCCCAATCACCGTTCTTACAGATGCATAGTTCGATATGGTTATAGAGACGTGCACCAGGATGTTATCTCCTTTGAATCTGAGCTTGTTGAGCGTCTGGCTGACTTCATAAAGGTTAATGCCGCACATGCTGAGCAAGGCAGTGACCCAGTGACTGACTATGATGATACACTAACAGTAATTGGAAGCACTTCATCAAATGGCCACGACATTATTGAACCTATTAGCATCTTGAGTGTAGACAAAACTATACAGACAGCTGTGCCTACAAAGAAGGTGAGATTTCTGATAGAAGAAAAGAATGACAGAAAGCTCGATAGAGAAATCATTAAAGAACTTGATGACCTCCGTGAAGCACAAGAGTCTGGAACAGCGTTCATTCTGGGTCACTCGCATGTAACAGCAAAACCTGGATCAGCAATCATGAAGAAATTTACGATCAATTACGGTTACAACTTCCTCAAGAGAAACTGCAGAGGTCCTGAAGTCGCACTACGCATACCTCCATCGTCACTTCTTGAGGTGGGAATCGTTTATGTGTTGTAATACAAACAACAAAAAACATCTGCTAGCACTGCTCTTCAGTCTGTATACATCTGATGAATTCATGCAGATACACGTATATGGGAATAGAAAAATATGGTTCCAAAACTTTACTGGCTCTACTTCAGATACAAAATTTGCTTTGCAAAATCTTAAAGAGTAATATCTAATATGACGTCTTTTTAAGCATAATGATTAAAACTGGTTTGATGAATGAACCAGTCTTAAAAGGCTATCATAAGCTACTGTACTATACTTATTTGGATCATGAAGGGCAGGTTTGGGAGTGTTTAAATCAGAATTTGAACAGGCTGTAGTTAAGGCCACGTCACAACAACTACAACTTTCTTGTGGGCAACATGACATGTTTCCAAATAACAAAAAACAACCGTCAGCAATCTAAGCTCCATAATTCACTTATAAAGTTTCGGATCTTTGAAAAATTATTCAGAGTTGGTTGTGAGCAAAACATGGGATCGAAGGCCTTACCGCTTTCTTCCTCTCAGAATTGCTGCTCCGCATCCATGATAGTGCCTTGCAATGTCTTTCCTTTGAAGTTCAACCCAACCTTTACAAGATTTGGAAGAGTTCAGGCAATGGCAGGAAACAAGGAGAATGAGAAAGAGAAGGGCAAGAAGAGAAAACAGTCATTGTTTGGGAGTATCACAGAAGCTCTTGACTTCTCACAAGTTAGATCCTCTGAAGATGCTCAGCTACTAGAGGATGCGAGGGACGCCACAAGATCGGGAGCAAGGATGTCAAGGGAACAGGTTTAGATATATAAAACATGAAGGTCTTGTGCAATGAGTTCTTACTGTCTAGTTATTTCATTGATTACTTGAAGCATTTCCCCGCAGGAAGATTAGTGGAACATACAAGGATTTTTGCAAGTCTTATATCGAAGGTGAAATTTCTTTCCGAGTGTTCTCCATTTTCGTACGCACTAGAGAGGATGAAGTATTGATGCAAGTGAAAAGCAAAGCAACCTCCAGCAAGTAAGAGCACCTATCCATTAAAAGGAATTCAATTCAATTCTTCCTTAGACAAGCAAGTCGATGAAGATTGCTTTACTTCAAATCAGTCGCCAGTAGCAGCGGAATGAAAAAACTGATTTAGATAAAACCAACTATGAAAAACTCAGTGATTCTATCTGAGTCTATCCCGCAAGTGTACGGTTGTCGTCTACCGTATAGCGGATAATCGAGTTTGTTCTACAGAGATTGTTGTTAATTTTAATTCAAGTTTTTAACTAACAAAAGTTTGTTTGTGAAAGCTAATCAAAAGTGTACGAGAGCTAAGAACAAAAAATAACGCACGGATCGAAAAAATAGGTATACAAATAACTGAAGTTTTAGAATCCACCACTAATACCTTTAATTTAATCTTTAAATAAATATGATAATACATTATGATAATTGTGAAGACTTTGTATCTAGCACTTTGGTCCAGTTCTTAGATACGATTTCTAATTATGACTTTAACTTTGGTCCAGTATAAAATCACCTATCGCTAGTGATATTCTAACTCCTTGTTTAGAAATTATTAACAATGCATTAGATTCTGCAAAATCATAAATCATGTAGTTACATTCATTTTGGTCCAGTAAATATTAACTACAGTTATTAATCTTATAATTCGTAAATTATGCTCCGATTGGTCCTCGCAAACACAATTAATATAATAATTTAAATATCAAACTCAATGCTAATCATGCATGCAAATTTAACATCTAAACATCCTTTCAATAAGAATTAACAACTCACATAAAATCAACAATCCATACATTACATTATATTTAAGAAATAAATTAAATTTATAAAGGTTTCATCCTAACTCTAGTTTAGAGAATTTAGCCACTCATATTAATATTACACACAATAATATTGTATGAAAAATAAAACATGAGAAAAAGAGAAGAAAACAAATCTGAAAAAATTTTCGTCTCTAATTTGATCTTCTTTTTGTCTCCCGTTCGGCTCTCTCTAGGTTTTCCGTCGACTCTTCTTGGCTCTCCATTCATCTCTTTTTATACTAGAACTTCTTCCCACAAAATTAGGCAAAAAATATCTTCATGATATTCGAATTAGATTTGATATAAATTTGTTGCTATATTTGAGCTAGATTTGATGCTAAATCTTTGATTTAGATTTGATTGGTCAAATGCATCAATAAAGACCGCCGTTTGATATTTCCTCCCATGATTAGTTTTTTTATTTTATTTCTTCAATAATTTGCTTCTTTATTCACATATACTTCACAAAATAAAATAAAATAAAATAATTCATATTATGAATAAAATTTTAATAAAAATCTAATATTTATTATAACAATAAGATATAATAAATATGTATCATTACACATTATCAAAAACCAAAAGTTGTCTCCATCAGAAAACCTTCTAATTTCTGTAAGAAATAGAGACAAGAATCAATATTGTCTGAGACTGGACACATTCTCAGTAGGCTACTACTTGTGAATTAGCTATAAGGGGATTTTGCTTTGAATGAAATTTCTCATACTGATATTGGTTTTTCTCTAATGATAGTTGATGGGCAATATGTGGAGGAAGGATGGGCGGACAAGACCTGCAAGGTATGCAAGAAAGACACCAAAGGGGAGCCACGACAAGTTGATAACCTAGGGAGATATGTTCATGTTGCTTGCTTAGAGAAATCAAAATCAGCCAACTTCTTTGCAAGGTTATTCTCTAGCTAAATATCTCAGACATGTCTTGTACCTGATTTTCGTATTGCGATTATGTTGAATAAGTGCATGTGTATCAAAGCGCCGAAGAACACCCCTAACATGTTTCTACATACCGAGCACTCTGTTTACAGTTTATGTTCCGCAGCTTACATTAGTAAATACTGAAACACTGTAGGTTGTTAACTGCAGACTCCAGAGTGCAAAATATTCATACATGATCCAATGGCAAGCAAAGACCAATGACTTCATCTATCCACAGATTCAAACACACGACAAAGATTGGCACAAATGTCTCAAGACAATACAATATATTTGTATTATAATTTTATGCGTACTGTTATACAGAACAGAATTATATTTGAAGTCATCAAGTTAGAAGAAACCCAGGATATAGAGGGTTCTACTACCTGAAATTTAAAACTCTAAGCTATAATCAGTATTCCTCATTAGAAAGAACTTACAAGTAGAATGGAGAAGCTTTCGAGCTACCGTGCACGATCAAATGCTTTAACATTGCACAAATAAACTTTGCAAGGAACAACATTGTTTCCAATCTTGAACCCTGGCATTACTGTCAAACCAACTTCAAAACTATCCTCTCTGTTGTTCATCATTGAATTCACAACACTATCCATGAACTCTTCTGAAAACTTGCTTCCTCTCTTCGCACTAAACATTTGAATATTCGGAAATGTATCGGCAATCACCTGCATTGCCCATAAACATCTTACCATTCTTACGAATGCTCGATAGAACGGTGTTCTCGGGTGTCCGCCATTCAACACAAATGCCCTCTGATCCAAATTGCTGAAGAATGAAAACTCCATCTTCGATGGCACAGCTGTTAGATACTTCAGCCGGCAAAATCTGCCGAAACTAGAATTCGGGTCTTCGAGTAGAGAATCAAAGGGGTCATTGTAATGCATAACGTGATCGAATTCATTCAATTCAAAGTAATCTTCCCTGCTGCCAGATAGCATTATTCTCGAAAGATAAGCTTCAAATGCAAACTTCTTGTGGGATTTCTCAGCATAAGAGACTCTGCCTGCTATCGAATTTGCGGCCTGGTGAAGATCCCAACCAGAAGCCTTCATCAATCCGATCAATGGCTTTGCAAAGTCATGGATAGATTTGTAAGCCAATTTGAACACTTCAGAGAAAAAAATTGGTGTCCACTTCCTGTTCAAAGGAAAAACTCCTTCACTTGGAGAAGTTTTTCTATTAATCTCATCTTCCAACTCAGCATTCTTCAATTCCAACTCTTCAAGTTCCCATATCAACCGAAGGATTTTAGTGTCTTTACCTTGAAGCTTGGATTGAAGATTCTCCAACAAGCCCTGTTGTTCTTGAATCTCTTGAAGCAGGGAATGTTTTGGCTTGAGCTTGATTTTTTGCTTGTTCAAGTACAACCGTTGAAGCTGAGAGAGGCAATCAAGCTCAGAGGAAACAAGTTGATCAGCTCTCATGAATTTTTTGAAATCATAAGGAATGTGGGCTTGCTGAAGCTGAATGTAGGCCAACTTAAGAGAAGAGATTGCAGAAAAAAGCTTAGAAAGCAAAGCTTCTTCCAAACTCTGAAGTTCTTTAACAAGAACATCTTCAAAGAACTCAACCTTTTGATCTGTGTTAGGAAAAGAAGAGTCTTGGGTAGGCTTTAGAACCTCTTTCGATGCATAGACACCTACAGATTTCTCCCTACATACATTGGAGAAATGCAGGAATGTTTTGTGGGTGGAATATTGCTTGCAGGATGGTTTTGTGGTTGGTGGGTTTGGAACAGAGTCCATTTCTCTCTCTCTCTCTCTGTAAAGAAGAACAACAACAATAACCAGAACAGTGCTAGAGTTGTCACTTGTCAATCTTGATCTTCTTCAAAAGGACTTGGAATAGACTGGGCATTAACCATATGATTGATGCTTGATAAGGAGACAAAAAATTTCAACGGTGTCATCAATCAAAAACTTATATCTCACTCATTCTAAAAAATAAAAATTAAAAAAAAAGAAAAAACTAAAAACAAAATGGAAAAAAAGAATTTACAAGAAATTTTAAAACAAATTATCAGAAAATAAGAGTAGCTATTTTTGGAGTGAAATACTAATCTAAGACAGAGTCAAAAAATAGCAAAAACTTTATTTCATTCATCTTCACACAGTGAGCACTTCAAACAGAACAGGATTATTTTTAACAAGATCACAGAAAGAAAGAAAAGGCAATTAACTCACTTAAGTAGTAGAAGAATGCAAGCAGAGAGTTCGAGCAAAACCAAGAACAGAGAACACTGTTTTAGGGTTTATAAATAAGGAAACCGGCGGAAGAATGAGCAGCTAGATCCCAACAACTCAGAAGAGATTGAAACTTAAACACTTTATTGTTGTTCCCAATAATGTGTTAGAAGGACGAATATAAATTAAAGAAAACTAGAGCGAGTCAAGGAGTTGGCATACAAGGAAGGGAATAGAAACCCTAGTGATCAGTTTGTCAGTCAGTACTCCCTAGTTGATGATGATGATTATGGAATCTTTGATTATATTAAGTTATTTAACTAAGTGTGGGAGGGAATCACTACGGAAACTTTTTGAAAACAAACAAGTTTAAACACTCGTTGAAATCAAAACTTCTTGGAAAGCGTTAGGGCTTTGGGATACAACACGGAAGCAGAACCAGAGCTTTTAAAACTCATGGAGACCATTCATTGACTGAAAAATGCATTAACTATAGACGAGGCTAGAGGGAACGAAGAAGATGAACATCAACCACCGATGAACATGGAACAGTAGTAGTAGGATATACGTGCAATTATATTATTATTTTTTAAGTTTGGTACAGGTTAGTAACTCCATACCAGGCATTAATTTGGGTTGATTAATAAATTAATGACCTTGTTGGGAAATTGTTCAAAAGAATTCAAATTTCAAAAATGGGTGGCAGGTGATTTATAGTTCAACTAAACTACTACTTTATCATCAAATTAAAAAAAGATTGAACAACTACCAGTAATTGCAATTGCAGTAGGAAAGCATTTTGTTTGATTTGATATTGTTTACAGGTTCTTGATTAAAGTTGTAAACCGCAGTAAGCTTCAAATTATAACCAAGTGTCCTATGATTCACGTTCAATCCCAAACGTTCTCCAGCGTCTACGGTGCCGTACCAAACTCAACGTTAGCTTCCGCTTTTTTTTTTAGGTCTTTCAAAACGATAAGTAACTCTATTTTTTGAGCAAAATTTTGAGTTCCGAACGATTCATATATTTTAATTATATAAAAAATTTAGAATTCGTGCGAAATTTTAGTTTTAATTTTTTTATTTGCACACTTTTCAATATAATTATATCTTTTAATTTTCAATACACTTCAAAAAATTATTAAAATACAAACACTTAACTATATTTTTATTTTATTTTTTAAAAAACTCTACTTTTTATTTTTTATTTTCATAAAATTTAGTTACGGATATTTGAAACACGCTCTTATTCTATTTTGGAATTAGCTGAGTTAAACAAAGATTTTGTTTCAATCAAATAAAAATTAGTTCCGTAAAAATAAGTTTTATAAAAATAAATTTGATGAAAATAGAATTCAACAAAAATAGAGTTCGAATGTTAACTAGAATACGTAAAACTAGAGTTTTAAGTGAAAATTTAGCGAAATAAAATTTGATATAAAAGTAAAAATAAAATTCAGTATAAAATTAAAATAATTAAAATAATAACTAAAATATATAAAATGTTGAATTTAAAATTTAGAAATTTTTTTTACAGTTTGATCATAATTGAAACACGCCCAAAGTGTAATTAGTTAAGTTTAAAAGGAGTTTTCCTTTATGCAAAAGAAATTGGATTTCCAAATGAATAAAAAGATACAAATAATTATAATAAATTTAAAAATAACTTCAGCATAACTATTTTAACGAGCAACAAATTAAGGCATCATTTGGCAGTGCATTTATGGATAATTTTATTCTGTTTTTGTATTCATATTTTCTAATAAATTTTCTATAACTTTCTATAGAATTTATTTAAATTTAAAAAAATATAAAAAAATGTATATTGTAAGATCTTATTATTATTTATTTATATTATATTTAGATAAAAAATAAATTTTATTTTGTAAAATATCTTCAAAATATCTTTTATTTAAAAATTTTATTTTATAAGTAGGTGCCTTTATCCTACTTGAACGAGATTGCTATATGAATTTATTCCTTCAATTCCGTTTGATGATAAATTAAATTCAGCAAAATATTCAATTTTTCTAAATCTTTTGCTACCATTCTAAACTAAAATAGTTTTGATTTATTTTTTTATTCTAAAGTGTTCGAATTAAATTTGCATTACTTTTATGTTTTGCAATATTTTTAGATCTATGTATGATATATTGAACTATCTAATTCTTAATTTTTTTCTTAACTTATCCTCTAACGGCTGCTTGTTTAGCATAACTAATTTAACTCAAATAAATTTCATTTCTTTCTAGAATTAAGTATGTTAACTCTACTAATCTGATATCTTAGCTCTCTTAAAGAGTTCAACTCCAAACTTTAATCAGTGAGGTTCAAGGCCCGTTTAGAACAAACGGTCCTACCCGGGCCCAGGCTTCAGCTTGGTGTCACGGCCGTTAACCAAAACTTTTTGGATCAAATACAAGTTGATTCAAATCCAAGGTCAGTTCCTTAAAACGAGTTAAACAATGGTTAAGACATTAATACCGTTATATATAAAATAATCAAGCTTTAATCTTTTTTTAACTCAACAATTAATCCCCATATGTATTATACCAACCTGCACTCCAAGAGATGAAACTTTTCATGATGCAATCAGTATTACAATTAATCCCCATATGTCTTACACCCCATAAGACACTATTTTTTGCCACCAAAATCAGCTTAATACATTTCACGTAAGAAACTTGAGCGACAAAGTATCTCTTCTTGCTCTTACTGTTCTCCAATCAGCTGTTAAGCAGCGGTGATCTTCGTGATACAGAAGCTGTTTTGGCATTCTATTTCAAAAAAATAATTTTTTAATTTATATTTTAAATAATTTTTTAGAATTTATTTAAATATAAAAGTTTATATTTTATTCTTATTTAGTATTATTATTTTTTAAAATAATTTTTTTTAAATAGAATAAAAATATTTTTTTCACTTTTTAAAAGTAATGTCCTCAATCTTTAAATCAATCGGAAATTCACTACTTGGCATTTTTGTCACCACTTGTCATGTGGTGCACTTCACATTATTTTGTAGCAGTTTGTTGTAAATTATGCATCCATCCAGAAGTCTGCAAGTAGAGTACTTTCACCTGCTCTGATCATTCTTTTGCCTCCATTGTAAACTAAGCCTACATGCTGAAGACTTCTTGTATTTCCCAATGCAGAAGCTGCAGTTATAGGATTGAGCCACAACCGCAACAAGCGATGGGACAATCTACCCTCAGCCAAAGAAGTGGACTCCATGATGCATGAGCCGGAAGACCCCGACTAGCTCACAGCCGTTGGGAACTCCAGTATTGATGTAATTATTGAGATCCACAACGAAGAGCTCTTGCAACTAGGTATAAGCTATGAAAACGGTTCAAAATGGGTCCAAACCAATATACTTCACCCCTCAGTCCATTTCATGTATATTGTTGCTGGAAGTGATGCCATTACACACTAAACTGGCCCAATCACCTTGTTTGATGGTGAATCTGCAAAAAGCTCTTGACTTTGTAGGCCTCAATCGCACAATCAAGATCTCCACAATAGTAAATGCAACAACAGTAAATGGCAACACTGTTCTGAAGCATACTGCAATGGCGGCCATCAGGTGTGAGTATTCAATGCCACCAGAATGGACTACATGAGAGTATACCTCGGTTTGTTTCGGCCTATGTGTATGCATACAGCAGCAATGCTGAAGCCTCCACGAACATGCCCTTAGACTTCGCAATGCTCAAGCCAAGGGCTTGTAAAGAAATACAAGACAGAAATCTGACATACACTAACCTCTTTGAAGCAACCATGGACTTTGTGTGCTGCCATGGGCAAAATTGGTTCATCACCGGTGGAGGTGGTGGTTGCGGAGACGGATGGCTGTTAGAAGGACAACGGAGCAGCAACAATTACTAATGTGGAAAATTACCAGAAACCTTATTAACGGTTGAAAGCTGGACTTGGAACACCAATGAGGCCAAAGGTGGACATGGAGGTGCATTTGTTTGCCATATATGCTGATGATATGAAGGTATCGGAGAAAAGTTCGGTCTCTTATATCCAAACAACAAGCCAATCTTCCAGTTCTCCAATGCTTAGGGGCTGGAAATACACATTCGTTGCTCGTCTTGATTACCCTCCAAATACTATGTTGTATTTGACAGAAATATTAGATATTACTAGCACATCAAGAGAAAAGAAAATGATTCACTAATTTAATACAAAAATCAAAGCATATGAAGGAAAAGCATGCTTCTCTATAGTACAAAGAGCGATACTTTGTGAAAAGCAACATACTTTTCAGAATTCCAGGCTTCTATATCTAATAGCAGAGGATTTCTTTTGGCATTTAAGAGGATCATACTATCCGTCATGACTTCTCTCTGCAACATAGAATATATGAAATGTGCGACTCTAAAGAGGATACGGACTTATTTTAGAAGATCAGCAAAAACTATATGAAACCCTCTGCTCTGTCCTACAGGTAAAACTGATTTATACATAACATGCAGCTAATAATCCAATGAAGGTGGATAACTTATTGCATGTCAACATCTGCATGGCAGGAAGGCTTCGCAGAGTTGGTTTGCACCAGTCTTGAAATGTTGTTAGTAATTTACAAGAAATGACGTTTTCTTAGTGAAGCCTTAGAAGATGACTTGTTCCATTTTTCACTAGACCAAAAAATATTAAGCATTTAGATGGCACGTAAAGAATGCAAATAGACAGAATGTTACCACAATAACGAAATTTTGCAGACACAGTTCCCTTGCGGTCAAAGGAAAGTTCTAGCATGAGATAAGTTGTACCTTTCATTTTTTTTCTTCCTCTAATATGAACAATGTCAGCTGAATAGCTCTACAAGTAGAAATTAGAAGTAATGCTATATATATCCTTACTTTGCAAACTTATTACAAAAGACAGTAGACTACCATTTGCTTAGAACTCAAGAAATTCAAAACCCAGAAAGAACCTCGGCCAAAGGCTAAAAAGTTTATTTGTTTAAAATGTTATAAAGCTTCCTTGGAGAACTAATCGCTTCATGTCTTCTGCAAAACTTCGAACTTCACTTTGCAAGTAAAAGACAAATCGGAAGTACGTTTTCTCTATCTAAAGTCAATAACTGCTGCTGAATCTTCTTCCATATTCCTAAAGCTGTCGTAGTTGGCTGTCATTGGTTGTTTATAAAGATTGACTCAGTTGCTTGCACACCCTTACTTTTGGTTAGAAGTCTGAAGTACTCAATAAGGAAATTTTAGTCAACAATGTTAATTTTATGTCCTAAGATTAATTGTGCAAGTTACTTTCAGACGTTCACACTGATAATACACCCGCATATGCAGGAACTGAAATTGGTTAGCAAATTCATCCATGTGCTTATCACACTCTTTGCATGATCCATGAGAACTGAGGTTTTAACTAAGGCCATCACTGTCATATTATAACATATATATAGATGTAGGAACACTGTCATTCTTTGTGAATTGCCAACATTGTTTGCAGAACCTTCCGGTACTTACTATTACTTGGATGATTTGGTCCTAAGGTAACGAAAATCCAACAACCACAAATACATAGTGGAAGTTCATCAGCATTTTATTCAAAATTTGTGGTTTTACTAATTCGCTACTCTTTTGCAGATGAAGACTATTTTGCTGCTTCCGTTATGCCTATGTGTAATGCTGTTGATCTTGGGTGCACCACTGGCAGGTAATGTTCCGTTAGCCATTACAGCAGTTGCTCTCATATACAAAATATTGCCTTTACACCAAATCAAATGTCAATACTTTGGTTGAAAGTCAGACTTAGCAACTTTAAGTCTGTTGGAATGTGTCTACAAATTGTTAGGATATGAATTAGGTATTGTTGGAAGGTTAAAATGAGCAAAGAAAAGGTCCACCATTTTATCAGTTTGACCTACAATATTTGGCTTTAAAATGTTGAACTTTCAGGCAAAGTAAATGTGGACCTAATAACAACGTTACGCATGCTAAAAAGAGAGAACATAACGAGATCAATGGCTGCGTTCAACTTTTAGACCTTCTCGTAGTTTAACTTCTTAAACATGTATACTTTGAACATAACTAAATAATTTGGACATAAAACATGTTTCCATAATTGTCCTAAGCTTAGCAAAAGAAGTACCATGACAGCTACAAGAAAAGGACCTAATAACAATGTTACGAATGCTAAAAAGAGAGATCATAATGAGATCAATGGCAACTTTGACCTTCTCGTAGTTGAACTTCTTAAACATGTACATTTTAAGCATAACCAAAATGACTTCAACATGAAAACTGTTCTCAACACCACTGTCCTAAGCCTAACAAAATAAGTACCATGACAGCTAGAATAACTAGGGGGGATTCATTCCAAGCAATCTACCACTTTGGTATAAAATGCAATCGGTCTTACATTCACGTAGGTAATTGCATAGAAAGTAAAAAAATAAAAAAAAAAAAACCATCACAGACAGTTTGGAAGATGCACTTTATTGTTTAAGAACTCCAAAAGATTCAAACTAATTTGAACACACCACATAGTAAATAGAAAAGAAATCCCTGGACACCAGAGAAGTTGCTATTTAATTGGCATAAAAGAGAATTAGAACACAATTTATTCTCTGCATTGGAGTCCATGTATCATCAACGAGACAACCTAGAGTTGGTTGGAAAGCAGATTATACTATTGGCAACTGGAAATCATAATAACCAAGACAACTAATATTCCATTTCCATAATCAAGCTGCAGGCATAAGATAAATTAAACAAAGCAACTACCACTAACTGCTAGGAAGAATCATCCATCCTCTATGAACATATCATAAAGTATGATCCTTTACACTGCATTTTTATGTAGAAGAATCATTAAAAATTATGCTGGAAGCTTATTTTTGTTGAATTTGTTAGCATTTTCATATATTGATGGCATGACAAGAGTTTTGAGTTAAATTAACAAGTTGTGATGAAGGAAAAAAAAAGTTATCAATTAATCTAACTTACTCTTTCTACTCCAAAAAGGTCATTACATCAACTAAGAATTTTATTAAATCTCCTAATGGTGAAGTAACAGAGCTACAAATAAACTTGTTCATGCAAGAACAAAACAAATTGAAGCCAGGACCAAAGACTTCTTACCAGAATGGTGAAAATCAACTTCTGCAAAATCACCTTTTTTAAAAGAAGAATCTTGGTTTTTTCAGGCGCTGCCAACATCGGTGTTGTGTACAGTAGCCACAGCAGCAACCTTCCGGCGCCAGAGCAATCCGTAAAGCTCTTCCAGATCTACAAGCTTGGACGAATGTTCATGGCCGACGGTCCAGATCAACCAGTTCTTCACGCTCTGCACAACACAACTATACAACTCGCTCTATCCATCAACAACGATCGCATCCACCACCTCGCCACCGGCGTTTCCGCCGCTGATAACTGGATCCGCCACCATCTCCAACCCCATCTTGGCCGTGTTTATTTCCGCTACATCGTTCTTGGCCGTGACGCCGTTGAGAACAGAAATCTCCCCGCCGCCATGGCTAATTTTCATGAAGCAATCTCAAAAATCCCTTGGGTTTTCGAGAACACCAAGATAACAACTGTTGTAACTCAATCTGTTCTGGGAATCCGTTCCCCTCCATCACAGGGACAATTTTATAGCGATTCCATGAGCCCGGTGATAAAATTCCTATTAGAACACGACGCTCCGTTGATGGTTACCGTGCAGCCTTACTTCGAGTACATAAACCAGAACAGAAGAATTCCATTAGGTTATACATTGTTCAGCGGAGGAGCAACTGATTGGAATGGTTACGATTACAAGTTTCTAGATGGTGAATTTGAGTACGAGAACCTGTTCGACGAAATGATTGACGCGTTTTACTCGGCGCTGGAGAAAGCAGGAGCGCCGAATGTGCGCGTTGCGGTGGCGGAGACCGGGTGGCCGACGGCGGAAGGAGAGGAGGCTAGTTGGGACAATGCGAGAACTTACAACTGGAAACTGATTGATCATGTGTTGTCAGGTGGAGGTACTCCTCGGCGGCCAGGGATAGATATTGAAACGTATATTTATTCTTTGTTCAACGAAGATGAGATCGAAGGCGACGAAACTCTGAAGAATTTCGGAATTTTTGATGCTGAGAGTATGAAGCCATTCTATGCATTGCCAAATCTGTAAACGTAATTCAATACATAACAACGACTAGAAGTAATACTACTATGTCTATTAATGAGAATAAGGAAGAATTTGGAGAATGAATTAAAGGAATGTATGTTCTTTTTAACTCGACAAACTATACACAATTGAGGCAGGAAAAAATCTGCACTGAATTGGTATGTACAGTAGAAAGAAGGGGAACAAAAGAATTCAATTTTGTTCTAATGTAGTTGAAGGAACAGTAATGGTGATGGAGGACAAGTTGTTAGCTGTCCTGTCAACTTCCTTGGCGGCAAGCCATCGCCGGCAAATGCGTCCAAGCGCGGCGGCTTTTCGTCGCCCCCGGTCAGTCCCGGAGCCCATCAATTCCCATATTGCCCATTCAATTCCCGGAGACGACACAACTTTGGTCACTGCATCGCTGCCGGATCGCCGGCAGAGAAGCACAAGCGCTGCTGCAGCGCTTTCCCGAGCCCAATCGGAACCACGGCGAAGTACTCTGACCAGCTTGGAAATAGCGCCGTCGGCTGAACAGATGGCGTCTCCGCCGCCACGCTTTGCGACGGCAGCTAGAATGGCGACAGCTTCCTCTGTCGTCTCTGTAGAACCAGTAGCTTCTAATGAAGCTGACACAACGCCACTTTCAACCAGTCTAGGCACATTCTCCCTGTCTCCGGCCAAGCTGAGCATAGCGGCTAGCGCATCTTTCTTTGCAGCAGAAGGGCCTGCATTAACAAGCTCAATCAATGCAATGACCACGCTCTGGTTTCTTCCTATCCGCCGTCTGTACGAGTGGTTCGATGATAAGCTCAGCAGCGTTGCAGCGGCATTGGCCTTCCCCTGCCATGAGACTCCATGCTTTAGCACGTGAAGAATTCCATCAATACCGCCGTCGGCGTGCATTATCCTCTTTCTGTTGATATCAAGGATCGAAAGATTGAGCAATGCCGTCACGGCATTCACCTGTAGCCCTGCCGGTTCTGAAACCTTCAGTAACGGAATAAGCATAGGTATTGCTCCGGCCTCTGCCAAGAAAGCACGGTTGTCGGAACTCGTCCTCGCCAACTGCCGGATCTCATGAACAACACGGTTGATTCCTTCATTATCTCCGGCAAAAGAAAGCCGACCGACAAGGAATGCTGCAGTCATTCTAGCAGCTTCTGTCGCCGCCTTGTTTGATACGGTTGTAGTATCAACACCTGCGTCAGTGCCGCTGTCGTAGGGAATCTTTTGCTCCCGGCACCACTTTGCTATCAAATTCTTGAGCGCAAGGTTGGGTACCATGCCGGTGTTCGCCAGCGTTTGCCCAGTCTTCGGGCACGTCGCGTGGCCGGAAGCGATCCATTTGGTGATGGAGTCACGGTCGTATGTCTGTCCACTAGCCACCACTACAGGATCCTTCATCAATTCCAATGTTATCGGGCACCGGAAATCAGTCGGCACAATGATTTCGCTCGCCGGAGAAAAACCAAACTTCCCCGCCATGGTAGAAGAATCTGATCTTGGGGTGGACGCACCGAAGAGCACGCACTTGGCGTAACGGAGAACTCCAACCAAAGCAACCATGGAAGAATTCAAGTTCTCCGCAACCTTATCGCCGATTTCCTTCTCCAAACATTCGATCTCATCCCGGCAACTGCTAGAATCATCAAGACTCAAACTCACCAACATCTTCTCAAGCTTCTCACCTTCCGGAACGATCTCGCTCTCCACATCTTTAATCGTATTCAACACCTCTCGCCGGAGAATATCCTCTGCCGGATCTACCGTCGGCGATGAACGCCGACACTGACGGCGAACGAGTTCAACCATATCTTTCACATCATCACTGATTTCAATCTCATTCAATGGAAGTATATCAAGAAGAGTCGATAGATCAACAGTTAACTCATGGAACTCGTTACAAACAGTTTGCGCCTGCAACAACAACCGCATACGACTCCGAGCAGAGCAGTCTGTAGCCAATGCTTTGAACTTCTGAAGAACAACAAGAATCTCTCGAAGGCATAAAACAGCAGATCGCGGGAATCCGCCAAGCGATTGGTGGTTGTGTAACAGTTCTTCGAAGAATAAAGAAAGAAGCTTCGATCGCCGGGAAAGTGAAGAGAAGTTACGGCGCTGGAGAAGCTTGTGTGGTTCAACTATTGAGAGTTCACGAGCTAGACGGAGAAGGGAAAGAACAAGATTTTGATCAGAAGTAAAAGAAGAACATGGTGAAGAAGCCATTGAAGGCAAGAAGGATGAAGAAGAAGGTTTGTCTTCTATTTCTTCGATGATTTATGAAGAAGGTAGTGTTTTATAAATGGGAAGAAATAACAGAAGAGGATGATAAAGCGTGGGTGAGCTGGGAACGAGTTGGGATTGGAATCTGTCTTCGGCTTTTATATTAAAATGGATCCTATTTGATGGACCTGGGTCTAAAGGTTTGATTGGGTTTAAAATGTTGATTCTTGATTTTGTTATAGGACGGCAAAAAAAGTGAAGAGAACAATTTCCGCCGAATTCGTAAGAGCTGGAAATCACTGTGGACTATAAAAAAAAAAAAAAGAAAACCGCAATTATCAGGACAAGCAGTAGACATAGAGTAGTGGTTAGCAGCTAACCATTGCAAAACTCTCTGCAAAGCGCAAAGGTGTTTTCTTCTTTCTAAATTTGGTAGATTTAAATTTAATTGGGTTTCTTTTTCTAGGAGAATTTGATTTGAGAAAAAAATGGGATTGAATGATGCATTGAGTTGTGTGGCACTATGGTTATTGGATTATTTCTATAACCGAACTCTGCACATGGAGAGCAACAGTAAGTCAAAACGAGTTCTTTTTTTCTTCCAACCAGGATCCAGGAGTGATCTTCTATCTATAAAATATTTTCTTATTGCAAATTTATTTCATGTGTATATTATTGTCCATTTGTGAATATATTTACCATGTATGAACTATGAAGGGAAAGAAAAGGGTTTAAACTGTTAAATGAATGGAAGTTAACCTCAGATAAGATTATATAAACTTCTGATGTCTAGATCAAGTTAATTAATTTGGCAAAATTTGCTACCAAATAAGAGGTAGTAAAATTGAATTGCTACTCAATCAAAATGAAATTGTCAACCTCTTATTTTATGACTTGGTAGGTTCCAGAGGCAAATTCTATATTGAGTTGGAAACATGTAGCAACCTTGAGCAGCCCATGCGAAAGCAGCAACGAAATAGCACACAAGTTCTTATCATAATTTAGGAAGAAGTTTCTTCAAGATGATAATGCACATGACCACAGTTGGATTAAATTCGATGTATTCCAAAATTGGAGTTTGATTCACAAAGACCACCACCAAATCAATAGGTACATTGTAAAGCAGTTTATACCATATAGCATTCAGAGAAATTGGTCTTACTTATTCTCAGTCAAAAAATAACTTTTTTATTCAAAAATTATTTCACTAATTTTTTGTATTTATTTAATGAATTTATTTTAAAAACTTATTTAATATTAATTTTAAAATTTTATTTTTTAAAAGTTCAGCTTTAGATTATTTACGGACGAATTAAATACAATTTCAATAAAATTTTATTAAATTAAAAATAAATTACTAAAAAATAAATTATTATAAATATAATTATTGGAAGCGAATTTAGTTTATACATTATCTAAGGAGAAGTAATTTTTTGCAATTTGAATTAAATTAGAAGTAATTTTAACACTGACGTGATTTTGAGTCGCTCTCTTTAGAATTGATTGTAATGATCGGTGGTCTATAGACATGAACCAAAGTGTAGGCCCCGTGATTTTTTGTTGAAATTAAACGGACCCATAGTATATTGCATCAATTGCTCTGTTCAACAAATGTAGCAAAACGTTTGTGTTTTCGTTCTAGCACAAGAGAGATATAGTTGCATTAACGTGCATATTACTTGCTCATTTCTTCGATCAATTGGTGATATAGTTGGTAGATTCGGATCGTCTAAAAATCGATTGAACAATTATCAATTCGAAGCTTAAACTAATATAGATTCAAATTGATTCGAATCAGATGGTTTCCGAATTGATCCATCCACGGTCGTTTCGGAATGATTTAGAAAACAAAATGAATGCAAGTTTTTCATTTTACTCCTCATCATGCCTGTTAGTTCATCCTTTGAGCTCGCTGCTCGAGTTTGATCATCTCCGCACTCAAAATCTTAGATCTACCGTTGCTTTGCCGGCTCCCTTACTCTGCAGGATTTGTCCATAAAGACCGAGAAACAGTATTTTAAAGGTGACAAGAGCGTTCGATCTAGCCGTGGAGCTTCCAGATTTGATTCCTCCTATGTCGCTTAACTAAAGCTAACCAGAAATAGGATCTCTTTGGAGCAACGTCTTTCGTCATAATATACCCATATCGATACTGAGTCCGAAGGCTAAAGAGTTTTATGATCGGACTTTTTCTGATAAATATGATGTCAAGTTTAAAAGAAGTAGTTACTCTAACGATATGCATGCCAAGAAGGTATTATATGCATTTCTTCAAGTAGTCACTCTAATTGATTTGTGTGAAATTTTGAATTTGCATTTCTTCTCGTCATCAGTTTAGTCTGAAAGATGCTTGCTAGTGTGGAAAATTGATTGATCAAGAATTTTTTGGTTTAGTTTTAGGATTGCAGAAATAATGGTGTGATTATTGACAAAAGGTTAACTAATACTCTAGTTGATGATGACTACTTGTGGAAAAAATACAGAAAGAAGGGGACCAAAAAAATATTAGCAAGTTGTTTTATTTTTTTCTAACATTAGTTCAATATCAGCATGAGTTAGTACAGTTCACGTTGATGGATGTTGTTGATCGATGTTGTTGTTGATTGTTGGTGGCAGTTTTGGGTGTTACATTCGATACTTAGTTGTTGGCAGTGCTGCCTAGCACTCTGACTGTCGTGCAGACCAGCATCGGGTTTAACCAGACAGGTCAACACATCTCAACATGTCCCGTGGACTCCGGATCGGTTTTTGAATCGACATTCGGTTTAAATCTGCCAACTATTAGTGATGGTGTATGTTCTTTCATGTACTTCATTTTGCAATTTGGTCTATGGAGTATACTTAGAAAGGTTGACAACAATACTGGTTGTAACAGCGGACAACAATAATAACAACATGAAGCGATGGAAGAAATGATATAATTAAGAATAACACTGCTTTGCGCAATCCTTCTTTTATGTCGAATTGAATTGATTTCGATATTTATGTAAAGACCGACACCTTAAGAAGGATGGACTCCTTATACCGCTGCATAGATTTTTGTTCCACGCATGGATCGACCCAATATGATAGAAAATTTTAAGCGCAACATTCGACTTGCTACAAGAAAAAAATCTTTTGCGATTAGAAAACTTGCGACTAGACAAAAATAATCGTTAGTTCTGAATAACAGCAACCAAAATAAAGATGATCACTGTAGATGAGGTAAACGCGACCAGTAACCAATGAGGTTGCCATTACAAACCGTAGCGAATATAGTTGTCGAGCCGGTAGCTATTTCCATAAGAAAGAGCGACCGAGGCTTCCTGATTGGAATAGTAATAGCGACTATTTTGCTCTTATAGCGACCTGCTTTCCTATCGCTGATGAGCTGTTCTATTGTGGTGACTAACTTTTGGACGTCGAAATTTCAGAAATTTTGTTAAACAAATCATTGCATGTCTCTCAGGAAAACTTAGTTTTGGGTTGAACAGCTATACATGGTCGAGATCATCAGGTTTTCCGTGCAAAATATAACCCCATGCAAGCTAGCCACAACATTTTACCATGCTTGCATTCATGCCTATATGCGTAAACTCGAGCTATAATTTAGAAGAAATATCACCAAAGGCCAGGTTTAATTGCAGAGATCTCACAGGCATATATAGTTATTACTACTACAAGGAGACCCCATCATCTGCAGAAGGCTCTCACCCACTGATCTTGTTCTCTTCTGCTATCCCTGCAAATGCTTCTGCTCTCAGCTTCAGCTCTATCGCTGACACTAGCTCAATAATGGCGATCTGAATCCCGGTTAACAATCCAACAAACAGTAGACTACTGTGTATCTGTTTGCAGTTGCATACAGGTACCAGATCTTCATCTCCGTCTCTTGCCCTTCATGCTGCACGAACGGTGCAGATTTCTGTCTTCTGGTGATCATCATTGATGAATCGGTACCACATCTGCAAGCTGTAAGCTAAGGCATGTAAATTTTGCCCCCGCACTTGCAGCGCCATTCTTCAGGGTAGTACTCCGTCGTCACGGGTGTGTTTCCTGGCGGCACCGACAAATGAACAGGTCTGCACGGCGTACACACTCCACATTTTCCCTCACAAAGCGGTGGCGCTAATCTATTGCTTCTCCAGCTCTCTGAAGCATTTGTTATTTTATATCCCAGTTATGCTCAACAAACCATAATCAATTAGTTAATTACTTCATGCTAATGAATGCTGCATCGATCAAGAAGAAGAAAAGTTAACAAGAAGAACATTACAGTACCTGTGTTTGTAGTGTTGCTTTTGGGCTTCTGAAATCTGCAATAGTGGAGAAGTAATTAAGGAGCAAAAACATAGCTATACTAGAACTTCAATTAGATCAAAACATAGTCCTGTTTAAATATTGTGTTCGACTTTTTGCTGCTGCGTACCTGAATATTTTTTAGGAACTTTTGAGAATGCTTACGGAATAAAATTTTTTTAAAATAAAATATTTTTATTTATTTTTTGATAAAAAATTTTACTATTTTAATCTCAAACAAAATAATAAAATTAAATAATAAAAAAAGTTTACTATGTAGAATTTTTTATATTTTTTAAATTTTTAAATAAATTTTAGAAAATATTATAAAAATTTTATTTAAACGTAAAATAAAAAGTTAGTAATAAGCTGATAAACGTTGCCAACCAGTGCTTACTCCTTTTAGGGAACCTGGTGAGGCCAATCCCATAGCTGCAGGCTTGGTGAAGACGCATACGCAAACATAGAAAAGAAGAGCAACATGTGGCTAGTTGCGTTCTTCTTCTCCAACCACATGTACATGATGTTGATTTCTTTATCAGCTCCATCATTTCCTCTCTAAACTTGAGCTCATACAAATAAAAAAGATTTCTCTCTTTCTCTCTAAAGAAGAAGCTGAAGAAGACGACGATGATGATGATGATGGACTACTTAAATAAAACTAACAACTTTTAATTTTGGTGAATGAAAGAAGCAATAAAAGAAGAGAATCTCTGCTGTGACGAGCTTCTCCTCTCTTGTGTAACTATGTGCGTTTTGGAGATAGCCCTTTATACTTGAAATGAATCATTGGCCCTACTCTTTTTCCAGAAAGGGACTTGTAAAATGGTTGTCATGAATTTTTTGGAGCTCGACTGCTTTGCACTTATATACCATGAATGTTAGTTGAGAACAGAAACCAGTCGCAAAATTTGAGTAAAGAACCAATAAGGTCTCAGCTAATGATCAACAAGCTGATCACCTGAAGAAGAATCCTGTTGATGTAATGTTAGATGGGATGAAGAAATTTGAGGCCCCTGCAGTTTGCGTTAAGATTGGGCAAATCTAAGCAAAAGCAAAGGACTTGTGGCCGGGTATCCATGATGAACACTGATGATCTGAACTTTTCGTGCTTTTAACTTCAAAAACATATTTGAGACTACCTGTCGGTATTTTTCAAAAATTTATTTTAATTTTTATTTTTTAATAAACTTTTTACAATATTTTAAATTTTTTTAAATTTAGAAAATGTAAATAAGTTGTAAGTCATAAAATTTTATATATATAAATTTTATTATTATTTAGATAAAAATAATAAAACTTATTTTTTAAAAAATTCAAAATAATTATTTTTCAGAAAATTCTTTTATTTTAAGCAGTTTCATTATCCTTATGAAACATGTACCGTGCATGGGCCTCCTTTTCCAGCTGCATTCTTGCTTCTTCCCGTTCTAATTACTATGTGATGATCATTGCAATTGGCAAGTTTTAACTAATTAAAACTTTCAAACCAGTAAGCTATATATCTCAAGCTAATTATATCTTTCATTGCATTGAGAATTGCTTATGGTGTTAAAATATGAGTTATAGTTAATTGATGATTAAATTGGCTTTATTTTTCCAAGGCTTCCGAATATACAATTTCATCAGTAATCAGTAATGAGTTATATAATTTAAAATTGAGTGCATTAATTGTAATCTATATAATAAATAAGTGAACAAGCTACTGCGAAAAACTAGGATCATATGATAATATAATTACTAATTAAAAGTTTAGAAAAATTTTGATTTTATTAAAACTTAGTAACCAAATATTAGCTACCTATAAACAATAATGGGCCCCAAATTGGGCTTTCGTTTGGTTTAACTATTGGATGTCTAATATTACTTTATCCATGAGAAAGACAAACCCAAAAAGAAAAAAAAACAAGTTATAATAGAAGTCTAGAAGTTGGAGGGACCGTTTCCAAATTTGGTTTGCATAGTAGATCAGTTAAACATTGTAATTAGTGAGTGGTTACTGTTAGAAAATTAAGACTGCTTTCGGAAGTGCTTATTATTTTTAAAATTCTTTTTATTAAAAATTATGTATAATTTTTAATTTTTTTAAATTTGAAAAAATAATAATAAATTATAGATTATAAAATAATTATAGCGTATAGTTTTTATGTTTAAAATATTTATAAAATAATATACATAAAAACTTTTTTTTATGAAAAGTTTTTTATATAAGTATTAATCCAAACGTCCTATAAAAAGACATGAAATGGTTCTGTGGCATGAATCAACAACAAGCTCAAGCTGCAAGCCTAGCTTGAACGCTACTACAGTACTACTGATCTCCACTGCCTGCAAGTGTTCCGTTGTTTTCCTGCAAACATTTGCTTAGGAATGTGACAACCTTGACAATCTTCTGAAATACTTGGTCACATATATACTATCCACAACTTTGTTATTCGACGTGTATCCAAAATCTTCCATGTGATGCAAGATTAGCCACACACTTCCAATACAAGGCATTATTTTCAACACTATGCAAGGCCATTTTTTAATGCCAACAAATTCTACTTTAATTATTATTTTAAATATTTTATTTTTACGAAGCTTATTTTTACAAATTTTAAACTAAAGACGTGTTTACCGACATCTATAAATTCCATTTTTTTTAAACTTAAATTTCACATAAATACATACAAAAATTAAAATAAAATTTTTTTATCAATAAATTTTTTTTTAAATTCAAATTTAACACTTACTATAAATATATAATTAATATAAAATTTTATTTTTTATTAAATATTTTTAATTTTTAAATTTATTTCCTAAAAATTCTACTTCATCCAAAACTTTACTTCCCACCTTGGTAAACACGCCCTAATTAAACTATCGTACATGCAATACAAGTGGTTGTTAATAGAGTCGCAGAGGTGTAGTTGTTCTGGATTTAACTGAGTCAACATCATCTGGTTGATTACCGATTATTGGTGGGACAAAAATAGGAAGAAATTATTTACGTGCAAATTCTATTTACTCAATCTAGGAAGAAATTGTTTACTTGATATAGACATTAGCGGGAGAAGAAAATAATAACTGAAGAGGAAGACAACGTAGATGCATTATGAGATAAGCAAGCTTATCTATTAAAATAAATAAATAAAAAGAACCAAAAACTCCTTCGATTTTATTATGTAGCCATTTCTGGCTGAATTTTGGGGTGGTTTAGAAATGTTTTCGTTTGTACCTTCTTTTATTAATTTTTGTTTAAATTTCAAAATTGAAATTATAAAATTTAATAAAAGAATACTCTTTATTTATTTTCGTTTGTACCTTCGTTTATTATAAATTTTCTTTAAACATAATTTTTTATTTTTTTAAGCTAAAATTTTCTAAAACTTTTCTATTTTAAAAATATTTTATTTTAACAATACTCTTTATTTATTTTTGTGGTGTGGGGATTTTTATTAGTTTATTTGCTAGTTGAAGTATTTTATTTAGTAGCTAGTAAGTTGGAGACCTTTTTTTTTTTTTTTAATAAGGAGCGAAGCGAGAGTTTGGCGGCTCTTTTTTAAAAATATAATTATAAATTTTATTATTTATTATTTTTATTATTTATAATTAAAAAAATAAAATTATTTTTTAAAGTATCTATAATATTTTTTTATAGAAAAGCTTTATTGTAGAAACACTTATAAACGTTCTTTCGTCTGACCTGATCAATGCGCCCCACTTCAGAGTTATTACGGTCGTTGAATTTCATTGCCTACATAGTTAAAAGATAATATAGATTATGAGTTTTTGTCCATCCCAATTGATAGTTAACAAGATATGATTCGACTAAAATCTTAATTAACTAATCGGGCTAAAGGCCAACTATGAAATATCATATTAAAAAAGTCATCATTTACCGAAAATTTTAATTATCGTTTGTTTGAGTTAAGATATAATAACCCACCACTTGTGAATGTAGTGATGTAACAAAATTTTAAATTTCAAATATGGTATAGCATTAATTAAGTATCACTGATGACATTTTTTCATACTTATCTTTGAGATTCAAGTTTTCGGAGAAAAACCAACACGGTGAAAAAATTTTTTTTCTTCCAAAATAACCACGTCCAATTTTCATAACTGATAAAGTTATCTCAAAAGATTCATAATCCTTAATGTAATCAACTAATATTTAAAATTACTTAATTAAAAATTTCTTAAAATGAGAAAAAAATGGCCTAATTTTTCTTTGTAATCTGAAACGTGCACCTGGCTTCTTCATTGAATTAGTTTCTGAAATGAAAGCAATGTTCTAAGCATGCTTGTAAACGAAGTAGTCAAACTTCGACACGCGTCAGTTAGTTTAAACCATCGCTGGCAGCTTGCGTTAAATACATGTAAATCACAAAAAAATCGTATTATCATCAAATCAATGACTAACTATTTTCTGGCATTTTATGTTAAAGCGCAAAAAACATTATTCTCATTGCCACCAAATTTTTTTATTTTTTAATATATTTCTGGAAAAGAAATAAATAATTAATTAATTACAATAATTATATATACTGACAACTAAACCTAAATTCTGGCAACCGGAAAAAAAGAAAAGCAAGACACCGGCCGATTTTTTTCGAATTTCCAAATAAATAAAAGAAAGTAAGGGGTAGTTTAGTCATTACATGTGACAGCGAGGAACTTTAACGGATGCTGATATAAGCACGAACAGCTTGATTAATTTGTTCTACCTTCTTGTCAAATAAGAGAACTAGAACAAACAGGAACAGAAGGCAGAGCTACCGCCGCAGAGAAGAAGAAGATTAAAAGATCTCTCCTTTGTTTGGGGTTTTTTTCTTCGATATTTTGGTTTGCATCGGTTGGATTCCTAACGGATCCCTTTGAATCTCAGCAGGTACGCGGTTAGATTTTTTTTCAGTTTGCTTAAATACAGTTTCTTTTCGGAAATTTCTTGGAAGCTGGATTTTACTTGAAAATTTAGTAGTAGTCAGGTTGTTACTTCTTTTTCTGTTAGACTTCAATTTTGCTTTTTAAAAATTTTTTTATGTAGTTGAGGGAAAAAAAGTTGAATCTTTTGTTGATGTGTGACTCATTGGTACAAGTTCCTGAGTTTATTGTTTAACTGATTGGTTTACTTCATTCGCCTCTGCTTGTTGTAATATGTATCTGATTGTTCTTTTTTCCCTTATTATTGCAACCTGTTGATATGTTTTAGTGGAAATCTTTGATCTGCTAATAAGGATAATAGCTTCATAAAAGCTATTGTTACTGAACCGGGATTTGGAATTTTTTTGCATCTAAATGAATAAAAGGTGTGGCTCGTGTTTGGAATGAGTTCTTCTATGTGGACAGTATGTCGCTCTTCTATACTCTGATGTTTTATATTGAGTGTCAGTGTGGAATTTCTGAAGTGCTATGCTTTCCCCGTGACAAGATTCAAGATTCTTTGTATTGGTATCAGAACTATTACTAGAACTATACTAGTTGTATGTGCTATTTAATAATAATGGCATAGCCTGTTCAAGGAAGAATACAAGAAAATAAGTTTTTCAACTTCATGTCAATAGTCATTCCATATGGTTTCTCATATTAAGTATCATGATTGCTTGTCTGAGTGGTCCATGCAACTTGTCTAGGTGGATTTATCTTCTTAAAAGAATTTGAGGTCTGTTTTTTGGCTGTTTATCTGCTCAATGTTATTTTATTGTTTGTTTTGGGAGTTACATTTATGTTGCTTTTCAGTAAGTCATAAATGGGTTTTTAGATCAGAAGTAGAATTTTCCAATGCAGACTCTGAATGTATTACACATCTTTCAGGTAATATACCTCCTGATATTGCTGGGAATGCTGAAAGATGTGCTTGCACACAACATTCTTGCCTAAGCTTAATGAGATTATTGTTCTCACTCAAGCATCTTTCATCATTGATGTGATTGGAATACGCACTTCCTATAGTTCTATGTTAAAAGATGATGGAGCACTATTAGCAAATGATGCAGCTGTTTTAAATTGTGACCTAGGTGACGACGGTTGAATCATTGTTGGTGAAAACTGGCCTTGTAAGTAGTTTGATATAATAGAAGTGGATAAATAATTGGTACTTTTAGTTTGAAAGATATCATAATGAGAATGGACGATAGAGGAAACTTGCTGATGAACAAGTATGAGCTAGGAAGATTGTTAGGGCAAGGAACATTTGCAAAAGTATACTTTGCTAGATGTATCAAGAGTAAGGATAGTGTTGCTATAAAGGTGATTGACAAGGAGAAAGTATTGAAGGTTGGGCTAATGGAACAGATCAAGCGTGAGATAACAGTGATGAGATTGGTGAGACATCCACACATTGTACAGCTTTATGAGGTCATGGCTAGCAAGGCAAAGATTTACTTTGTTATGGAATACGTTAAAGGTGGTGAGCTCTTTAATAAGGTAGCTAAAGGCAGGCTTAAAGAGGATTCTGCACGCAAATATTTTCAACAACTAATCAGTGCAGTGGAGTTTTGTCACAGCAGAGGCGTTTACCATCGTGACTTGAAGCCTGAAAACTTACTGTTGGATGAGAATGGAAACTTGAAGGTTTCAGATTTTGGTTTAAGTGCTCTTGCTGAATCTAAGAGACAAGATGGCTTGCTGCACACCACATGTGGGACTCCAGCTTATGTTGCACCTGAGGTTATCAGCAGAAAAGGATATGATGGTGCCAAAGCTGATATCTGGTCTTGTGGGGTGATCTTGTTTGTATTATTAGCTGGTTATTTGCCTTTTCATGAGCAGAATCTGATGGAAATGTACAGAAAAATTGGGAAGGGTGAATTCAAATTCCCAAGTTGGTTTCCGTATGATGTCCGGAAACTATTATCAAAAATCTTAGACCCCAATCCAAACACCAGGATATCAATTGCAAAAATTATGCAACATTCCTGGTTTAAAAAGGGCTCGGATGGTAGTTCCAATAAGACTCAAGGAGAGATGGAAAAAGCTAAAGGGAAAAGAGAAGCAGTTCCAGCTGAAGTCGATGCATGTTTTACTAAATGTGAGAGTAGTAGTTGTGGCGGAAAGCAGGATTCAAGCAAATTAACAGATCTGAATGCTTTTGATATTATATCTCTTTCAGCAGGATTCGATCTCTCAGGTCTATTTGAAGATAAGGAAAGCAAGAAGGAGGCGAGGTTCACTTCAAGACAGCCAGCAACAGCAATAATTTCAAAGCTGGAGAACCTTGCTAAGAAGCTGAGCTTAAAGATAGCGAAGAAGGATCATGGTTTGCTCAAAATGGAAAGCCAAAAGAAAGGGAGGAAAGGATTTCTGGTAATTGATGCTGAAATATTTGAAGTCACTCCCTCTTTTCATTTAATCGAGATGAAGAAGTCGAGTGGTGATACTATAGAGTACCAACAGCTTTTTAAAAAAGAGATAAGACCTGGTCTTAAGGACATTGTTTGGGCATGGCAAGGTGAACCTAAAGTGCAAGAACATCAGCAGCAGCAGCAAGAGCAACATGAAGAACAATATCAACAGCAGCAGCAGCAAGAGCAGCTGCAGCAAGAACTGCATCAGCACCAGGCCTGAAAATCTCAAAAAGCACCAACAGTATCTTATCTGCAGATTCCTATATTGTTCCTGGATCAGTCATCTCTAGATCAGTGTTTACCCTTTGATATTATTAATCTTTTGGTAATGGATTCTAAAGATATATTGCAGAAAATATTATTGGTAAGTCTACAAAGTTATTTGTTCGTTCATCTTGGTTGCTTTGGCTCTGTCTTCAAAAGTGTAGTTTAAGCAAATCATCCAAAGGAAACACGGCCTGTAAAAGAAACCCGATATTTTCCTTCTGTAGATGTTTTTTTCTCTAACTGTTACCTATTGATGCCATTTGTATAGAATTCGTGATCGCTGTAAAGTATTTGGAAGCTCTTAGAATAAAGTTTGTCCAACATCACCTGTTTCTACAGACTCCACCATTGATGATAGATGCTTGGTTAGGATTCCTAGATAAACAAATTACTAAAGACGAGAATTCGTAAGTACCATCATGTTCCACAGAAATGTTTAAACCAAATACATGTCATCAACCGAACTCAATGCACCAATCGCGAAAGAATATTATAAGCAACAAGAAGATGAACTGTTATATGCATTGACATCAGAGAAGAAAATCGAACCTAGGTGGCAAAAGTTTCAGATGACTTGAACTAGGTCGATGTTTGGCGCTACATTTCAAATACTTTTTTATTTTAAACAAATTTATAATGTTATATTTTTATTTTAAAAATATTAAAATAATTATATATCTTTTATTTTTAATTAAAATTTTATTTTTAAAAAATATTTTCCAGAAAAAAACTTTAATCTAAGCGATCTCAAACTGACTTCAAATGCATGGCACTATGCCGACTCAATACATTGAAGAGTATTGCTCTTCGCGGGTTCCAAAGTTGAACACAATGCGGAATGGCCATACGTGAAACTTTGTAGCACAGACTCTTGACAACATTATTAACAGATGGCGATTGAATCTAACAGACACAATTAAGTTAAAATACCAAGCATATGAAAACACATGGCCAACACTTTCTATAATGAAAGAGGATAACCAGTAAAAGAATTGTTCATCCATCAACATAACAGATGGATGGATGCCTGCTTATTCTTGCTGCATAAAAGCTTAATAGTACATTTACAGATATCAAAGAATAAGAGATGCATTTGTAATTATTTGCTACAGTTAGATTAATGGGGACCCTGTAAGATCGATAATTTCTGGGAAGACGTTGAGCCTCTTAGCATGGGGCTGCATTTGATTTCTGCAGCTAGGCGGTGTTGATAAATCTATTATACAGTCATCTGCAGGCAAGAGAT
Source organism: Acanthochlamys bracteata (assembly GCA_019914995.1). Lineage (NCBI taxonomy): Eukaryota > Viridiplantae > Streptophyta > Magnoliopsida > Pandanales > Velloziaceae > Acanthochlamys > Acanthochlamys bracteata. The sequence continues at coordinate 3,222,149 of CM034140.1, read as the reverse complement.
GGCCGTCGTATGGTATCCCATAATTGCAGTTCCTTAGAGTTGACTGTAATGCTTTATGATTTGATTCCTCGTCCTCAATCCAAATAAGAGAATCTTCAGTTGATGATCCGTTATGGGTTTCTGTATAACCAATAGGAGAGACAGGCGTTTCAAACTCCTCACTTGACCCGGTCGTACAGTCTTCATCAACTAAAAGGTGCCTTTTGTACAAAGAATCATTCCTAAAACAATTCAGACTTGAACCCGGACCTCCATGACATGAAATAATGTCCTCAAGCCAAGTAGTAGATTCTTCATCAGGACTAAAATCCTTTAGTGAGGAGGTCCTCAATGACCGTTCAAAGGTTTTTGGAGATTTGGGAAGAGATACAGATTTCTCTATCCCCTGCCCGGTTCCCGGTACATCTAAGTCCCTCCAGTTTTGAAGACCACCTATGTGATAGGAGGATGACATTTCTCTGGAATTATTTGTAAAGTGTAAAAAGCTTTCTAGATGTCCGTTGCTTGACTCTGGGTCCTGCATATATTGACGATGAGATGCATAATCTGGCTGATTTGAATCCACTATGTTGTTGTCCACTGATCCAAGTGAGTTTGAAATCTCATCAGTATCTGAACTTCTCTTATCTTCCCAGCTATCATCGTCCTCCTCAATACAATTATTCTGGCCTTCTGCATAATATGGTACTTCTTCCGAGTTGCAGTTATCTTCATCCTCATCAATATGATAACTCTGCCCTTCCATATGGCATGGTAGGTCATTTATAGCACACACATTGACCTTCATTTGCTTTGGAAGTCTTCGACAGGCAGCAGTATGGATCATGTGCTTCGTTGAGAAAAAATTAACTGTAAGTTTCAAGCTGATCAAAGAAAACCTTCAATAAGAACCCTATATCATCATGTTGAAACCTAAATAAATCAGGTTGCAGAAAGAAAGAACGCCTACTTTTCCCAGGAAGGGAGCGAAAGCATTGTGTAAGCAAGCTTGATTTTATTGTGAACACCATTGAGAGTCTTGAACTCTGAAGCAGCTTGTTTGACTGCTAAAGATTCTGTAGGGTGCTGCCAGGCCCATTCAAACTGCAAATATCAATTGCATGAGATGCCGAAATCATTATATCAGACATGTTATACAGGTCAAGATCAAGGAGATTCAAATTACTTACCATGGTTCACAAAATGGCACAAAATGCTAGTGACATGCTGACCGACTTTCTGACTAAACTGGTACTTCAGGGAAATTTTGTGTTCCCTTTTGGGGATATCTTACTAGACAATCTATGTAGCAATAGTTGCAAATTTAATTTGGTTCTCTTGACAAAGTCCTAGACCAGGTTAAAAGCCAAACTTGTGAAGGAACCAACATGGTATGCTTACGGAGAAGGGACTGAATGAGAGAAAGCTTCAAATATATTAATTACAACCTAGTGAGATTTCAAACAAACCTAAGAGATAACCTAATGCCTTCAGGTTCAACATATCTCTCTTCCTATCGGTCACTAGTGACCGTACTGGCTTAATGCTCTATCGCAAAATGAAGGTATCCATGGGTTAGGAAATATTTAATAAATTCTATTACAAATTATAGTCTATATATGGGAGAGAATAGCGGCACATCATATATTATACACGCATCCGTGCACATCAATCCGATTCCACCCGAACAAATTAAGTCTACACTGTTGTATAAGAAGCACTATGAGTTGAAAATATACCGACAAAATTTCAGCTCAATCAAATAGTGAATCAATCTTCATCCGACTTATTAATCATGATGACATAAAAAAAAAAGTTCAAAACATATATATTACTTATTTTTTTCATATTGATTAAGAAGTCTAATGAAGGTTAATTCGCGATTCGATTAAGCTGAGATTTTGTAAACATATTTTCAACTCATAGTTTTTCATTTTCAATGGTGAATATCAAATTTAAAATTTTGTGCTGGTGAGACCACACTAATGTGTGCTAAAGGAGAATGTGCTCCTATGTGTGTGTGTGCGTATATATATAGGACTGAATGAAGATCGATTCGTTGTCCGATGAGCTAAAATTTTGTCAGCATATTTTACACTCGTTGTTCTTCATATTTAACGGTGAAAAATTAATTTTGAAAGCTAAAAATGGGGAGGAATACATGCACTCCGTGCACTATGACACTCTTTAAGCACTCCATGCACTGTATATATATCAGCCCCAAATTAAAATGAAGACATTAGATTCTTTAAAATAAGTTGTAGTAGAGTTCACTAATCAAAACCTTAGAGGTAGATCTCTTATGCTTCCTCATGCATCTCATTGCCTATTAAAGCATGGGTTAACCGGAACTTTACTAATCAGAAGGTTGTTTTTGTCTAATTTTCTTGCAAAACTATGTTAGAATGCATTGTCCTTACTCTACAACAATCTCACAAGCATAAGATCTCAATCTAGCTAAGATGGTTGTAGGAGCCAGATTGTATGTCCAAGAAAAGCATACATCTCCTAGAAAATGCACAAATTAATGACGACTATGTCTACTTATACTCAATCTGCCAACCTGGAGTGCAGAGACGTTGGAGGGGAAGCCATAGATGCACATTATCATCTCCCAAGGGCGTCCATGTCTTGTCTTTGATGCACCAGACACCAATTCACCATTATGTTGTTTTATTCTGCGTTGAGGATTTACTGTAAACCTGCAAGCACACAGAACCACTCATGTAACTGTGCACCACATATGACACCTTCCTTCGAAGTTAACAATAACATTCCACGAGTAGACCTTTAATCATGTGCAACTTATAGTATGAAAAAAAAGAAAACCGACTATTTTAAGCCTATAATCACTGTGTACTTATGTAAGACAACAGAAATATTAGCATGTACGTTCCTCATAATAGGCACTCAAATTGGACTGAGTAATTTACAGTAAGTTGTACAAGATATAAATATGTATATGTACCAATCTATTATACCCGCATAAAACTAATAATCGACTAGTGCACCAAGAATGTGAAATAATCCAAAGTAAAGACTTTTTAACAAAGATTTGACATTTTTATGAAATGCATACATACCCAATGTAAGTGTAGCCCTTTGATTGAGAACGAAGGAGATAACAGGCATAAAATCCCTTCGCGCTCTGTGACTCCTTATCACGCTCCTTATCAGCCATCCCGACTCCTGCTTCATGACTCGACTTCTGCTTCGTTCCCTTAGATCTCCAGAAATTCGATTTCACTCCTGATTTCGATGTTCGTTGCTTCGATTTCCCTCTCTTCGACGCCATTTCTGCTCTCAGATGAACACGAATGAAATAGGGCTCGAGACTAACTGACCGTTGAAGTCGCTGTTTGCCCTTTTTTGAACCTTTTCCGTTTCCTTCCCGAAACGAATGTGGCGCAAGCCCACACATAACAGGCTAGCTTCTCAAATATCTTAAATTTAGTCCACTAAGGCCCAGTTAGGTGATGTTTGAAATTGCTTTTTTTTAACAATTTTATTTTCTTTTTAATTTTTTGATAAACATTTTATAATATTTTAATTTGAAAGATTTAGATTACGTTATAAATTGTTTTAGATACAGTTTTCTTAAGTCTAAGAATTTAGCAAGCTCGTTCCTAAAAAACTCTATGAAAAGTTTTTTTCCTTCAAAAATTCTATTTTTGGAGCAATCCAAAACAACCCTTTAATTATATTTATGATTGTAACTATGTAATAAAATAATTAATGGGTAATTATATCATACGTTTTTTTTTTGTAAAGCTACATTCTTGTCAAATTAAATATGAAAATCTTATGATTATAAATATGCGTACATGTTGAGTTCGAACAAAGTAGACAGTAGCTTCAGATTTTAACAAGATTTTCGGTCAGGAAGTAGACTTTCATCAATTCATAAGCATTACTGTTTAAAATCTTTGAGCAGTTTGGGAGAGATCCAGAGAGACTACTGTATACGGTTGATTGCTTAGTTTGTACTCCTATGTATGTTTTGCACAAAATGAACTAGTTCTTGGTAGCGACATTTTAACAACACGAGTCAGTTCGGGTGTGTTCCACTTTGCTGAAAGACATTTTATTTTTTGGTCAAAAACAATCCACTTCGGACGTGTTTTACTTTAACTGTAATCTTTTCATATAAAATTTATATTTATTTTATGAATTACTTTATAAACTTATTTGTTAATGATCTATTTTTTAAAAATGGCTAGTAAAAACTATAGTTGTAAAAATCGGACCGGACATCGAACCGAAAAACTGTCTGAGTTACAGTTCTCGGGTTAAACCGTCGAGTCAACTGGTCGAATCGTCGGGTCAATAATATTAAAATATTTTTAACTAATAATGATAATAATTATAGTAAAAAATCTACTATCAATGACACTACCAATAATAATAGCTATAGCAATCATAATAAAAAATTAAAGTATTTTTATTATGCCATTATTATAAACAACAGCAGTAATAATAATCATAACGAAAATTAAAATATTGCTACCATAATTGCCACCACCAACAATAATAATAACAACTAAAATTTATAATGAAAAATATTTAAATAAATTAGGAGATTAGAAAAAAATAAAACTATAAAATAGATAAATTATAAAAGAGATATAACTAATTTTTTAGGTATATATATTTGAGTCTAAATATTTTACAATATATAAATTTAAAAATTACTAATAATTGATATTTACAAATAAGACATAATTAATTATATTTTTGCATTATCACATCCAAATGCAAAATTTAAACTACATATTCTTTTTCAATATAGAACTATTAATAATTATTTTTGTATTAAATATATCATCAATTTAAAAATTTTTAATTAATTTTTAAAAACTTTTTTAACCTGATTTGATCCGGACGGACGGATCGATCGAATTGAAGTGGATTAACGGGTCAAATCGGATCAAAACGGATCAATCGGGTCTAACAACTATGGTAAAAACTCACTTATGAAGCACTTTCTAATACCTAAACAAACTCATCCTTTCCAAAAATTTACTTTTGATTACTCTTTAAGAAATAAATAAAATAAGTTCTTGGTGTTAGTTGTCATGCTTAAAATCAGGAAATTTCTATTGGGGTTTAGCTATATATGTATACATTGGGCATGTTTGGGAACTTTTTTTCTCTAATTTTTTTTTTTAATGTTTTCTAATAAGATTTTTAAAATATTATACAAAATTTTTAAAATGTAGAAAAATTTTACTTCATAAAATTTTTTTATTAGTTATTTTTATTTTTTTAAATAAAAAATAAAATTTATTTTTTTTAAAGTTTAAAATACTTTTCTTTTTCGAAAAAACTCGTGCACTCCCAAATATTTCTATTATCATTCACAAAACTACGCCAAAGCTATAGCACTGGGGTGATGAGCACGTATTCATGCTGTTCTCCATAATAATGTAATTAATGCTCATGTCGCTTACTTCAAAATCTGATAAAATAATGCATTATATGCTTACCGAAAGTTGTTAAGATAAATAAAAGAACTTGTTCTTGTCAATATTAGCTTTCAGATAAGATGTTATTCCACTGGAAATTGCATTGAAGGAAGCATTGAGCTTCAACTCTTAAATTGCAAGCACATATAAATTCTCTAATCAAAATTTCTATGCTACAGCAATTAATTTCATTACATAATCTCCTAACCCATGTTAAATTTCAAAACAAAAACCAAACACACAAACAACAGTTTCCATAAATTATTGGCGAATACAACAACAGACATCAACTCATCATCATCGATTCAGAAAAACATACACAGATTCATTTTGATTCTACTCCACCGAGTAGTCGTAATTAGTAAAATTTCAGTGAAAAAAAAACAAGGAATAGAAAAAGTACGATTACAGAAAATTAGATTTCCCCATAAATTCCACAGGCGCCATTGAAGATTTCATCAATGTCTCACTGTTGCTTGTTGTTCTTCTTCTCTGAATTCATTGTTGTTGAAGATACAAGGTGGCTCCACAGGTACTTCCCGCTGGCCATGTCAACACAAGTCCAGAATCCCAACTTCACCTGTAAAATAAAAATTGATGCTTTTTAGAATCAGCTCAAAATCATGACAACAAAGACTCAATTTGATTTGATAAATTGGAAGATTCTTTGTTAGTTTTACCTTGGAGAAGATTGTGGTCTTAGAGGAATCGGAGCAGGACTGAGCGGTCGGAACGTTGTCGTCGGAGAGAAGGAGGTCGTCGGAGTTGGATTGTTTGAGTCCCCGAAGAACGAAAAATCCAGCGAGCGTAGCTGATAAGAAGATGAGAACTATTCTCAAGGGGCACATGATCTCACCAAGTCTTAATTTCCCAGCTGATTGATTGCTTTAGAATTGAATTGCAGAGAAGAAGAATGCAGATTGGGGATTTTTGGGTGGAGCAGGGAAGAAGACAAAGGGGTTGTATTTGGTGGTGTTCCGTTTTGACTTTAGAGAAAAATAGGAATAATCAAAAAAATCAACCCAGCAAAACGTGTTGTCATGGTTTTTCTTTATAATAATTATTCTTTTAACGTACCTAAAGATAATATATCTGTACGTGTTGGTTAGTGTGCGTTGATTTTTGTCCAAAAATAACATAATTTTGGTGAAGAAACCATGTTATACTTATTAGTTGGAAACATTTATAAAACAAATAACAGGTTATAGGACTTTTATTACCTTTGTTATTTCATGGCAATCCTCTAATGTAGTAGAACAATTTTGTTTTCTTGAGTTACTGTATGAGTAGATTCTTTTTACAGTAAATGACTTACAAAATATAATCTAATACGAAATAATTATGTATATTGTACTGTTAAAATAAGTTTAAACTTTTATGTATTTTTAAAGTGAACAGAAAATAATTATACATTTTTTTATATAGTTGAAAGTAAAATGTTTTTTTAAATAAAAAAAGTTAAAACAAATTTGAAAATCAACGAAGGCCATTGGTATTTGCTAGACGTTAGGACCCACCATCATGTCTGCGGAGCACGTTCGGTAGGTGATGACCCAGTCGCCGTCGTCGATCACCGCGTAGGTTTCTTTGAACTCTCATCAGGCAGTAATAAGATTTTCGTCACAATTTCTTCTTCATTATCTTAACCGTCCGAAATAATCTTCGATAAATGAGTTATTAATCAATTAATAGGAGAGTTGAAGAATTTGTTTTTTTCCTTCCAACTTTTATCCAACTAATCTCTTCTACTATAATATACTTAGTCTCTATTATCAGAACAGATTATTATTCTGAATTCTGACTTCTCTGTATTATTATTTTACACGCAACTCAATTCAATAATAGAATTACCAGCAGATTTATATCGAGAAGAAACTAAGATAATGAAACAAAGATAATGACCAACTACTAACATTGCTTTCTTTGACTCTGAACTCAGCCACCACCGGAGAAGAACCTTTTAACTTCAAGGTAGCGGGAGTAGTTGAAGATGATGATACGGGTTTCGAGTTTAGCTGAATTCGCATTTAGTACGTCTTTATTTTGGTCAGAATTGAATTTCGAAACTGAATTTTTAAAAATAAATTAATTAAACAATAAAATACAAAAATAAAATTTATAAATAATTTTCTGACAAAAAATATTGAATTTATATTTTATATTTATTTTGATTTGAAAATGAATTGAAAATAAAATTTTCGGAAAAGAAAATATGATAAAATGTTGGTGAACACCCGTAAAACAAGATAATTATAGCCAATCAATCAGGCAAGTATATGCATCTATTCAGGATATACCAAAAGAGGGCACAAGAAAAACTTGCATCAGCTTCTGCAGAGCAAAGTTGAAGCTGATTTCTGTTTTACAGTCCATGTCATCAATGTACGATTTTTTAGGATGCACACATAAATCAGACCAATTAGTGTAATACACTAGCTCGATTTGATATGTATATAAAACATAATCCACTAATGTATTCAGTGAAAGAAGAGCATATAAGCTTTTGAAAACAACTTTAAGCAATCATACGAGAATTCTTTTAAATTCCAAAAAGTCATCATAATTTGAGGCTTCATTAATGCATGGCGATGCAGCTGCTTCTGGAGAGTTCATTTTACCATTTCACTGCAGCATAGAGTACACAGGTAAAGGAAACAACATGCATGCTGATCCTCATGATGAATCTTATCCTCTACAGCTCACCAAATGAGGTCTAAAGGTCATCTCTCATGAAATGCTTCATATGTATAATGGAGGTTCATCTCATAGGAAGGCTTCATTCCACAGCGAAATTTGGATGGAACTTTTGTTAATTTATCCTGCCAAGACGGGAGATTCTTATAGGATACTGGTTTCTGTCACAAACTATACGAGCTGGGAACAGATCATTTCTGCACTACGGCTTGGCAAAACTAACAATCTTGGAAAGCATACTCCTACAGATTTGCATACCAGCACCAGACCTAGAGCTCACCATCAATACATTCACAAGTTAATCAGGATATCATAAAAAGTGCTATGCGCTCCAAGCAAGTCTTCCACGCTTTCAAATTAATGCAACAACCACTTCAGTTTGATGATCAATGCGCACAACAATATGATATATGTTGCATGTGGTCTACTTTCTAGGGCGGTCTGTACAAAAAGAGAGATTACCATGGGTTTGAGGATTGATTTATTTGCCATGATGTGGTTTTCCCAATTGATATTGCATGTCATGCTATGCAAGTACAAGAGGTTCGCATCTTAACTAATTTCTGGAGATTAATGCAAGAACTAACATATAAAGCAATTTTCATACAATCTTAGAGAGGTGTGAAGTTCTTATTTTGAGTGGAAATACAGGTAACAGGTACTTGAAAAATATCACGCATACCAGTTGTGCTAGCTCAAATAGCAGACTCTAAGAACAGGAACTTCAGTTTGCTATTGAATTACTTGATTCCAGAACCTGCATACTGATTCAGTCTGTAAACTTTAGATGACCATATTATTATTCCTAGGAAAAAGACCAATAAGAAGTCAAAAGTAATTTATTGTACAGATTTGTAGATACTATGAAGAAAGCAGGCGAAGTAAGTGCTACAGCTTTTGTCAGGCCACCACCCCTAGAACTTGGAGTAAAGGACAGTTACCAGTACCAAAGAATTCTAAGAATAAAGACGAATGCATGCTACAAAGACGTGTTCAAGAACCAATTTCAAGGTCAAGACAGGTCCATTCTAGAATTCTAATTACTTCATTGTTGCCCAACAATTTCCAACTCTCAGTAAAAACTCTAATATGCCCAGCTTATGCAAATGAATTTTCTGGAACCAGCTAAATAAATCAGGTTTATTTTCAAAAAATCATAACCAAACAATCTAGTAAAACTTCTGAGTTAGTAGCTGCATTTGATTTGCTTAATCCTATACATGATAACAAAGCAGATTGACACATGCTCAACTTGTAAACCAAATTTCCTAGTAACTTATAAGTGAAAACTCCAAAATGCATTCAAGTGTATAATTTGAATGCTGGCTTTATTGTATAATTCCTATATGCTGAGAAACACAAGTTACAAGCTAAACTTTTTTAGTTCATTTTCCATCTTTACAATATTGATTCCTTCATATCCAGAAACACAGAATATGTGAAAGAATAATAACAGCAAGAGTTGAGTATCAGCAGCTCAAACAAATGTGTGGATATGATGATGAAAATTACAAGAGTTTTTCCTTCAAGGAAGTTGTGTAACCTTACACTTTCTTCTAGTCGTTCTCTCTCAGATTGTAGAGAAAGAGGTATTATCCAGGGAAGCAGATAGCTCGATGTTATAATCAGCATTCAGCAATTCAATCAAACGCCTACGAACCCATAGCTGTGGAATATATTTGAGAGCGTTAGTGGTCATCCATTAGGAAAAATAAGTGAGGCTGGAAACTCATGGTGAGTTGCAGTAAATTATCTTCAACAAACGCTAGGATTGATGGACTGGGTTGTATCGGGCAAGACTGAGCATTCTTTGGCTTCAACATCTTTCTCCTCAGCCTTTTCTGTATTAATACAAAAAAAGAAGTTACGGAATTTAGAAGGCCAACTGAAAGTAAGTATGCGATAATAAACAAGTAAATAACCACACTTGACAAAGGTCTGAATTTTCCCCGTCAACAAATTGAACATTCTTGCTCAAACATTTTCCTCGTTATCTCTGTTTCTTGTTGCAATAGAATAAAAAATGGTATTGCTTAAAAACATTTCAACCTGTTCTTGTTGCCACTGCTGCTAGGCTTCTTAGCAAATGATTTAATCGCTGAGTTCTCCCGATTGGCTTCGGTCGTCTAGCAGCGGCTTCGATTCTGGATTTACCACTCCCCTTATTAAATTGCAGCCGGCATTATTTGAAGTTGAATCAAATGAACGATTGAAGTAACGACGAGCAGGCGGTAGTGGGAGAGGTAATTACCAAGGAAAACGTTTTCTCTCTCGCTTGGCTTAAAGACTGAAATCTTTAAACCCTAACTTTGGAAATTTTGCGTAAAACGATTCTAACATTAAATTTCCTGATCACTTGCATTTAGGACGTGTTTACACTAAAATAAATTCAATTTTTAAAAAAATAAATTAAAATATTGTAAAAAATAATTTTTAATATTTATATATATTAAAAAATTAAAATTTGAAAAAAGTTTTCATAAAAAATTTATTATATATTTTCATTTATTTTACATTAAAAATAAAATTTAAAAAAAATTAAATTTAGTGGGTTAGTAAACACGCTCTTGTGAGCGTGATTCTTAAAAAACGATGGTAATTCAGGTTACCATCATCAGCTACAATTCTTTTGAATTTAGGTTATTCATAAATCGTTTCAGAAAGAAATCCAATTGATCCATCCGTTAAACTATATGGCGCTTTTATTGAGACATCTTCAGTAGAACACAGCATTACTTGGCATCTCACTCAGCTCTCAGGAAAAGAAAAAACTTGGGAAGTTATAAGAGAGAGATATACTGTATGAAACAAGCACTTTTAGCCCTCTGAGTTGGCTGCTTCGATCGATTTGTACGATAGAAAACTGAGAACACAAGTACAATTGTACGGCAGAAGATGAAGAATATACTAAACCAAATCCATAAAATTTTGAAAACATTCTGCAAAATTCAACATTCAACAATTCTTCAGTATGCCATAATTGAAAATTTTGCTGAGTTCTAAGCAATATCCGTAATTTTCAGTATACTATAGTTGAACTTGGACTCAGTCACCGTTGACTTTCAATCAGATTTATGCCAGGAGGCACTAACTCCAACAATGAATGCTTCCTGGTACAATAGATCACAGAAGATGCAAGACAAGGGACCAAATTCAGCAAGCTACACAAGCCTACACTCTTAACACCCGAGTCATAAATCCTAGATATCACGTAAGCCAATTGGAGTTTTGTTACTTCTATTCTGCCCGGCAATCTAAGATCTAATCAGCAAAAGCTGCATCAATGTGAAACACTGTAATGCCCTAACACTAATCATCATTACAACCTCAAAACCTGGCAAACCCATGTAGGAGTCGCCTTGCAAAACAGGTCCTAGCAAGAAATCTTTCCTAAATTCTGATCTGCATCCAAAACAAAGCTGAACCATGCTTCAATAATAACTAGGATTAGGATGACCTGTCCATGAAAAGATTAGCATAACTGTAAACCTGATGCATGAATGCATGCATGCCATCTATTCTGCCAATGAGTTGCCATGTCAGTCTCCTTAGAGGATACATTGCATAACTCAGTTCCTTGGAGTTAAAATTTTGCTTTTCAAAATAAAGCAATTGCATGTTTTTCTTGGTAAGGTAACTAAATTCTCTCCTTCTGATTGAATGCCCAAACTGACTGTACACTTGGGCCAGTTGAGAATAATCCACCAACATGGACACATGAAGAGCTAGAGCTGTTAGCCTCATGTTGCAGATCTTGCTGATCACATTCTGTCCTGCAAAAAGAAAATGTCAAAACAGTAAGACTCAAGTCTAAGCCAATCGAATAACAAAAGTGCAAAAAGAAACAGTTTCAATGAGAAGTCCACTTTCGCCGACGGCTTAGAACAAAACAAAGAAGCATTAAATGTTTGACAATAACCTACTACTGGCTTAGAACAAAACAAAGAAGCATGTCGAGATAAGTGCACAAAATGTAGATCCCATGGCACAAATTATGACAAAATAGCTAAGAACTTCTAATTACATGATCCCATGTAATATGTTAGAAGCAAGGAGGCATAAGGCAAGAATAAGATATTGTTTTTCACTTTTTCATTTATGTTTCTCGAGTGGCATCCATGCACTGACTTATCAGCAACCAAATATGTTTAAAATCAAGCTCAGTTTTGATTGCTCTGTAGACATAACATAACTAGCACATATTTCATTATCATAGGTATCTTCAACGTATTGAACTTGCAAGGGGCTCATTCAAAACCTATGCTGCACTCACATATAGTCGCTGACAGTTGCATATTATTTACATCAAACGGCAATACAAAGTTGGTACTTGCTAAAACAAAATTGAGCCAAGATGAGTGGCAACGGGTTCCAATTGTTTAAACAACTCCTCAAATACCTTTCTTATAAAAGATCCATGAACCCAACTGATATAGAGAAGTTTAATGCTGGTATAACTCTCAATAAACAGGTACAGAATCAACAATAAACTATCACTATAAAAGCAGATACCATTCTATAATTCATGAATAGCGATTCAAAAGGTACAACTAAAGTGACCTCCTCCAAAGCCCAAAGAGAACTTTCAACAAGTTACCAGGTATCTTCTTGCCTGATTTCAACTAAGCTGTGCAGGTTATCAACTTGATTAAAATAAATCCTGAACTTTAGCTAGACCTCTCCATTTAATCCAAGCAAAAGAGTAGCAAGCTTCAACCTAGATTTTATCTGCAAAATAAGCTAAGGAGCGACACCCTTTTCTATAGAAAGCATGACTAGGTTGTCCATACATATAGCAAGGTTTCTCAATGAAATAGGAACACCAATGACAACTAGAAAGTACCATAGTTTTACTCATTCCAAGGAAATTTTGTATGCACACCTTCTGGGATGTTTCAGAGATGTTCTCTAGGTGATCTTGCATTTTAAGCTTTCTGACCAAAACCATATAAACTAATGGATGCAACTATGTATTATATTACATTGATTCAATAAGTGCTTGATATCTTTTGAAACACTTAGACATGATTCTCTAATATTTTATTTTATTAGAAGAAGCCTCCCCAGCATTCCCCATGAAGATGATTGAAGGAACTGACAAATCTGCCTGTTCGTTAATGAAGATTATACTAAGGCTGCATTGACAGTTTGAGATACCAAAAAAAGCTCAAAGCCACAATTTGCAACTTTAAGAAAGTTGAACTTAAGCTTCACGTTAAGTTGAAAACAAATGCAAATCCAGCCAATCTTCCATGCCTAAGATGTGGGTGTGAAATCTAAAACCAAAAATCAAGCAAATCTTCACATGGCTCCAGCGATTGAGTTCTATGCCTTCAGAAGTCAAAGCTAGGCACCCAAGTAGCTACTAATTTGCAGGAACTGTTCATTCTGAGTTTGAATCACCTACCTTGCATTTCTTTAAGGTTTTAATAAACAGTTTACCTGAAACTGAATTAGGCTAAGTTCGAACCCTAAAGACTTGGTGTGAAGACGATACTACATACAATTCTATGTAGGTCAGCACTTTCTATGCAGCTACATCACATTTCCTTGCAAATGTCCTATTAGGGGAAAGACCATATAGCTCCACTACCATATCACATCCCATCTTCCTGTAGCAACGGACAGTGTTTAATTTAAAAAATTGAACATTAGGCTTATTGGATAACAACACTGATAAGATGGCTATAGTCATCCACACTTGAAAGTGAACTCTCCTTCATTCCACCATCAAGCAATACTTTGTCCACTCCGTTGTATCTTAACACCTAGTATGCTTAAAAACCTAAGTTATTCATGCAAGGTGATGGAATTTCATACAAATTCAGATCAAAGTTACATCATTCCAAGAAAGTCGGGACAAAAGAGAGGAAGGGCCAATCTATGCCACCTCTACTTGGCAATCTTAAGGATTTGTGGGTTGAAAATTTTCCAATTTGGTAGACAATGGACAAATCAAAAGATCAATTTACATAAGCAAGAAAGCAAGTCAACAATGACTACAACAAAGGCTGATTTCCCCATATGGGTCCATATCTTCACTCTGTCTCAGCTAGGAATAGAACAATTATATTAGCAGAAGGAGCATGGCATAGCTAAACTATTACTGCCTCCATAATTGAGCTTCCTGTGGACAAACCTTTCTTTCCAGATTGCACAAAGCATAGAGGCATCTATCAAATTGAGTGATCATCTACCACTAACAGGCACTAGTTCTCAAAATGTCCGGTACCTTTTTGTTTTCTTGAAGCAAGTTTTCAAATACCCATAAGATCTTACAAAGCTATCAAACACTTCCTAGCTAATTCAATAACTATAGCAAGAGTCATCCGCAGCTGAAATACTACTGACCTTTCCTAGTGTCAAGCATCTTATCTGCCTCAAAAATGTGAAACAGAAATATAAGAAGCTTAACTGAAGAATATCAAGTTTGGAGAAAACACTCGGCTTAGTGGGTTTCATCATTAGTGCAAGGATAAGATACACAAGCATGCACTAACTATAGTAAAAAAGTATTATTATGTCCAGGTTAAGAGACAAAAATGCCTGACATAAAAATTAAATTAATAAAAATAATATTTAAAAAAAACAGTTCACTTTTTAACAGAGAATGACAGTGCATATTCAATATACAGAACTTCACTGCATTGCTTAACAGGCTTTTACAAAGACAGACAAATTTAGCCTTATTTTACAAGGATATAATGGTGGAAGAATTTACTAATTGCGTCAAACTTGTTAATTTCCTGATCTCACTTCAATTGAACTTCAATATAATCATTTCTGCTACATAAATCAATGTGCTTCTAAATTAAACCTCGTCAGACTCGCATACAAGTTTATGAAAGGCTACCCTATTAACTTTTGCTGCACAACCATGCATTAACGTACGAGCATCCTACAATATATAATTTATAGGAGCATCGTCACAATCGAAACAGTTTGGAATTCAGATTAGCAGTACTTACTTGGACCAGTGGCCAACAGGAGACAGTTGAAATGGATTGGCTGCAGCAGATCTTTTTGGGCTGTCATATATCAAGTCACTTCTAGTATTCAAGCTACTAAGTAGAGGGGAATTTTCTACTGCCAATGGTGGAAATAAATCTTTCTGTCTCCATGGTTCAAGACCATTCACAGCAGGATGAAGAGGTGCAAATGTCCCACCATTTTGAAGTCCATTAGGAGAACCATTGTGGTGAGTTGCATGGTTCTCTGCCAGAATATGGGGAAGCATTGGTTTCTGGAAGATATGGTGCAAGGCATCATCTTTGCTGGATTTAATCTGGTCCATAGGTGAAACCCAGCCTGGACTCCTGCCTACCAGACCAAGACTGTCTTGAGCTAGTGGACTTCCCCACATTTGCCATGTACACTGGTCTTGTGTGTTACTTGCATTTGAAGCATTTAAATGGCTAGAATTTGGTGTTGATGGAAGTAGATCAGTTGAAGAACGCCTTTTCTCAGGAATAAGTAACCTTGAGAGATGCGATGCTATTGGAGATGGCTTGCAAGCATCTGATGGATTAGATATCTTCTTTGTGGAGATGTTTTCTTCTAGACTACTATTTACAATAAACCCAGCACCTAAATCCACTGGCAAACTGTCAAGAGATTCAGAAGTTGGACCAATTAATACAGGGTCTGGATTATAGCAAGGGTCCTCAAAAAGTTCCTGCTCTTCTGAGATGCAATTGCTCCCTTGAAATGTGTTACTAGTTGGTATATGGTAGGTGTTGAAAGGTAAAGAGCATCCCATGTTAATCTGATTGTCACTAAAGTAGCTAGACCGCACTTGCTGATTGGTTGCTGGTGGACTTTGAGCCACCAACTGGTCACTCTGGTTGAGAGGGGAAGTTGAATTCGAATTATTAGCTGGGAAAGCATCAGCAGAACGAGTGAACAACTGAAGCCATCCTTTTTTCTGAACAGGATGGTTTAAATCTGTTCCAACCTGGTTTAACAAAGGAATCACAGTCCATGGGAAAGATAAGCAACAAAGTAATTACTATGACGAGCATGCAACAAAACGAACAAAGAAGAAAATGCAACAATGTAACTCACAGCTCGATTGAAACTAGTCTGTACAACAGGTTGTACATCCCTTCGACTATCTGGAACTCCAACCACAGGCTTGGCAACTTTGCTAGATGGCACTACTGGAGCAACCTTAGCTCCTTGTCCCCAAAAGGAACCACCATTGAAACCTCTGGAAGAAGATAAAAAAGATCCCTTGACACGGTCAAAGTACCTAGTCCTATTATTCACCGGCTTCAGTCCATGCCCGGAGTCTGAACCATGTACCTTATAGACTTCGGCTGCATACTTGTGGTTATCCCGTCTATCATTATCACTCTTCCGATCAAGTTCAAACTTCTTCTCGCTCTCCTTGCTTGCAGTCCCCTTTTCAAACTCCTCCACATCAGAATTACTCTTAGTTGACCCCTTATCCCTCTCCCTCCTGCTTTCCTGCTTCCTCTTCCCAGCCTCCTTCCTGTTATTAATCCTATCTTCACGGGCAGAGCCCCTAATGGACCGTCTCTCAGCCTCCAGTTTTGCATCCCTTACCTTCCTCCGCTCCTCAACCAACCTAGCCACTTCTTCCCTCTGTTTCCTCTCCTCCTCTTCTAGCATCTCTTTCTCCAGCCTAGCTTGCCTCTTTTCTTCAGCCTTCCTCCTAGCCTTCTCCTTTTGGCTCTCAGCACAACTCCCCCCATTCTCTCCACTCTTCACAGACCCTTTCTGATCTCCATTTCCTGAACAATCCTCCCCAGCTGGCCCTAACCTAGAAGCCTTCCTCCACAACCATTTAATACTCCAGAAAAAGTACGAAACCAGCCGGTATGAGAATAACAGGGCACCCGAATACGACTTCTCAGTCAAACACTTTTCATCCCAGTATGAAGTCTCAGGCCAATCCTGCATAGGGCAAATCTTAGGTAAGAGTTCAGAGAGCAGACCTGAGTCAGCAGAAGCTGGTAATGGTAAATCAAGCACGGGTCGTTTGCTAATATGACCACAATAGGAACACATAAATTTCCCCCCGCCAGGATTCTGGTCTCGGTACGGCGTGTGGCAATTACGGCACCGACGCGTAGCTGTTCTGCGAAGTTTCTGCAGCTCGATTGCATGCGCTCGCCGGCGTTCCCTGATTCTAGCGGAGCGGCGAGCTCGCCAAAGCGACAGCCTGGGCATCAAGATCTCGTACCAGAAGAGAGTAATCAGGAGAACAAGAACGCAACCGAGTCGAGGAGAAGTAATCTCGAATCGTAAAGCGGGGGAAAGGAATTGAGACACCGCCCAAAGAAAGACCAACGGAACAACAAGCCATGGCAGCATCGTCGCTACTCGTCGCGACCACCGCTGCACAACGCACAGTATGCACATTACTTCCGCCACCTCCCTCCTTGAAAATTATCCCTCCGAAAAACAAAACCAATTTTTGAGAAGAAATGTTATCCAATCTAACGTGAATAAAGAGTGAAATGGCCGAAGAACCGCCGGAGTAAAAATTCCGGTGAGGCTACGGGGGAAAAGAGAAGAGAAATCCGATTGAAATTTTAGAGAAATCGAGAATCATCGAACGGCGTGAATTGAGCAGCGAGGGTAGCGCGGGGATTGTAAGGAAGAATAGAAAGAAGACCGCGGGGATGAGGAAGAGAGGAGGATAAAAATAATAATAATTAAATTATCATTCTTAATTATTTTTATTTTTTTTTATTCTATTTTTATTTTGTGACAAACTATTCTATTTCTTTCTTTATATTGTCTCTTTTTTGCTTGTCGATCAGACGGAGGTTTTTGGAGAACGCGAGGCTGGTGACGTTGGAGCTTGTTTATTTTGAAATAAATTTATTGTTTTACATAATTTAAATAACAAAAAACAAAATTAAAATATTTAATACAATTTTTTATTATTTTTATATTAAAAATAATTTTTTTAAAATAAAAATAATTTATTTTAATTATTTATTTATTTATATAAAAATGAGTTTTTAAAAAAAATCGATGGAAAGCCTTTGAGGGTGGTCTGGTCTGGTCAAGGTAAACGTAAGGTCCTTGATCAATAAATTCAGGTCATAGTGGTCCTTTATTAAACAAAATAAACATATTTTTAACAGGTACACTAGATTAGACAGTTGGTAAGAAATCTTTACCTTATCCTTTTAGGTCGTTTATCTAAAGATAAATTCAGTAAATTTAAATTTTTAAAAATTAATTTAAATTAAATTAAATTAAATTTTAAAAATATTTAATAAAAATAAATTTTATATTAAATTTATATTAATATTAATTAAATTTTAACAAATTAATAGAAAAGTTATTTTAAAATTTTTATTTATTTATACAAATAAGTTTTAAAAAGAATTTTGAATTAATAGTAAACACGTCTTTTATCATAATAAGTTGGTTACGTGAATTTAAAGTTCTAACTGAAAATCAACAGAGTCCAAATAGATGTACATTATTTTATGAAACAAATATTTTCAAAATTTTATGTTTCTTTGATCCTTCAATCCATTGAAAAATGTCAAGAGCAATTATCTTGAACATTAAACTTACAACGGATTGCTAAAATATAATAAAAAGAAGTAAAAGTTTAATTTGTAATCATTTGGGACAGCGACAATCACTCTGAACGATTCTCATTTAAATTTGAAGCATAAATTATCAAAGCAGTTATGTAAAATAAACATATCAGAGTCCATGATTTCTATAATAAAATAATAAATGGTCCGATATAACAAACAAAATCGTTTTAAGAGTTCTGTTACTTTTCAACTTCAGCTCTTCTTCGACAAAACATCACAGAATGAATTTGTTCTTCTTAGAACTTTGAATCAAACAGAGATTTTGATTTTGATTTCGATTGCATTTCGATTTCTGGTTGGATTTTTTGAGATAAAAAATGGAGACTACGACGGCGACAACACAAGCAGCGAGGTCAGGGAGGGAGTTGTTGGAAGTAGCGTTCCAGACTTCGAATTCTAGAAACTGGACTCAATCGGCAAACGCTTTCTCTCATCATCGCTCTGCTAGATCTCGGTGTTAACCTGGACGCACTCGCCTACCTTGTTCGTGAACTCTCTCCGCACCGCCGTCATCGCCTCCTTCGTCTCCGTGAATGATTTCACCTTACTGCAGTTTTACTGTGGATCTTAATTGTTTGAATTTTAACTGTGTTTTAGTGGTTGGTTGAAAATTGAACTCTAGATTTCTGTTATATTAAAATTCTGTAATGCTGGATGCATAAAGAGTTGTCTTGATTAGTGTTTTGATGCTTATGGTGATGTGAAGAGTGATACTTCTGGGGAAACTTAAAGGTGGGGCAAATCAATTTTGGTAATTTATTGTAGAAGGGGTTTAAGGACTTGATTGCTTAAGGGAATGGTAGATTGTAGTTGTTGTCCAAAAGCATCAAGAAAATGATTTGGCATAATAAGTTTTACTTGTGATCAAAATGCTTTTTTCAAATTAGAAGAGGAAGTGAGATTGATCATTGGAAACAAAAGGTATCTCCTTTGCCTCTTTGGGTGGTAGCTTTGGTATCATGCACTTTTCTGCTTTACTAAGTAACGGCATCTGGACAAAGGTGGTAAATGATCAAAACTATAACCAAAGTTATTAACATACATTGTAATAGAAAGTTCTGTAAGGTGTAGGTCTTACAAGGTGCTGTGAAACAAGATATGGAAGGGCTGGAAGATAAGAAACAATCAAGGGGAATGGACAAACAAGAGAAGTAGTCTGATTGATAATACCTACAAATATGGGCTTCAGGCAATAACAACATACTAATAAAAAGGTCTTTCTACTGAAGATCCCTTACTAGATAGTATGTACTATTAAGCAACAACTCTTGCTCCATAGACACTTGACTAACTCAATGAACTGGAGTGCTATCTAGTAGAACCCCTAAATAAAGTTTAATAGTTTCAAATTGCATGAATTGTTGCAAGAAATATGAACTATCTTGTAGTAGCGTTTCCCTCTTTTTTAGTCTATCTAAAGTTTTACATACTTGCATTGAATCAATATATGTATTTTAAATTTTTCATAAACTAAAGGGTGGGGAAAATGGTAATGAATTATAGATATTTTTTTGTAACTGGTAATTTTGCCATCCATTTCCAGATGTCTATTATCTGTTATTGGTCTTTTCTTGGCAAAGTATGATTATTAATGGACGAGGACCACATGTTTCTGCAAGCCCAACATGTTCTAGACTTTAAAGTTAGTATGATGGTCTGGTGATAAGCATAACCTGCAATATTTCACTTCTAGGACACAATTAAATTGCTGAAGGACTTCAAAATTGTCAGGTTTAGGAACATTGTACGAAGTGAAGCTTTTATCATGAGAACCCTAGCATTTCTTCAGCATACGAACTTCATCAAACACTCATACCATTAGTTAATTGAGTAATTTAATAGGTTTTTACACTACTGCTTCCTTAACTGATGTTACACGTGTTATCACAAAGGGAGCAGGAATATTCTATGTTCTATACATGGTATGAGGCCTGTTGCTCAATTGCTTTAATGATAGATAACAAATCTAAGTGTTCTGACCTTCTGTAGAATTTTATTGTTTTATTCTAGAAGCTACATTTCCAACTTTGTTGGTGGACAGATTGCAGGTTCATCTAAGAGTTGCCTTTTCATTTGGTGAAAAACATGAGTTTCGCTTGGCCAGTTAGAATGTGGCAGAATTAACTCCAACTCCTTTATGTCCATGGAGTTTCTTGCACCTTTCTTTAAATAACTTTTAGGCAAGGATCATGGTTTACCCTTACGTGGAGAACTGAATTCTAGCCAATGTTATAAAGAAGTAATGAGCTCTTGCTTATAATTCATGACATGACAGCTTTTAAGTAATGACAGCATTACTGTTGTTTTAGGAGGTGGATAGCTGTTGTTTAAGGAGTTTTTTGTGCTTGTGCATAGCTGTTGTTTTAGGAGGTGGAAATGTTCCCAATTGTAGACAGCTAATGAAATTCTATTCGGACAATTTAGTGAGATGACCATAATATGTTTGCGTTTGTTGTTAGATTTGTAGAAAGTGATTGGAAACTGAGAAGCATAACTACTATAACATGAGTTGCTGCGTATTGCTCTATATTTGTTTGATGTCTCATTGATCATTGATTTTCTTCTTTGTTCTTATTTTTGTAACAGAATGGAAATTGGAGGGAGAAGAATGGATGCAGGATACACAAAGAAAGCCATTTTCTTTACCCCAAATATCCGGCAGGCATCTGCAGTATTTTAATCGCACAGTATGAGAATGAGAACCACTTTGTGAAGAAATGTAAGTAGATATTCTCTGATAAGCCCTTGTATTAGAGTTTGGAAGTCATCTAAAGCGAAGTGCAATCTCTCACTCATGAAATTTCTATATATGCCTTGTTACATTTAATTAACGTACACTATGATAAACAAATGCAAGAGATTTAGACAACGAGCCTACGGAATTTTTTTTTTAAAACTCTGGATAACATTTAACAAAAGCAAACTGGTAAACAAACAAAAACTCATCATCATCCCGAAGGAGAGGGGAGAAGAGGATAAGCCTGTCTCGCCTTATTCCATCCATGGTATGAAACAATTCAAATCTCCATGAGTAAATCAATCAAACAAGCTATACACACAAATCTTTTACTTGCACTGTAAACATCGAAGTTTTATATACATGCCTTCACTTGTAACCCACCACCAACTTCTGCAAGTATAGCTGAAGTTGAACTTTCTTCCTCAGAATCCAGCTCAACGACCCGGTCCGACAAGCTGTAGCTTGAGTCCGATCGAATTGCCTCAAGGTCTGATTTTTCAGACAATGCTCGCCCTAGCCGGTCGGTCCAGAACCCTCGGCCAAGCTTAGCTTCTTCTGCACGCACCACTTCCACGGCTACGACTCCCGGTCCTAGCCTGTGCAATTCCACCCAAGCTGCCAGCGTGCCTCCAGGACCTTCCACCACTGCTGCTGCCTTCTTGTCCTTTACTATCCTCAAAGCCATCCCTTCCGTTCGTGCCACATCCTCTATAGCTGCCATCACACCTGCTGCTGTCTCATTTACCACGAACCATTCTCTTCCTCCAACGGAGCCAAACAAGCCAGAAAGGTCAAACCCCGGTGAGAATGAGATAATGTCAAAGGCGTTGAGCTCCCTATCTTCTTCTTCACCGTTGCCATCAGGCTTCAGGTACTTGTACTCAAGGTCATCATGCAGACGCGTGATCGCAGCCATCTCTTCATCGGAAGCACCGGTCCTGAACCATGGATCATGCAGAATCCCGTCCACGCTGATCCGTGTATGCGGGTTCGTATCGAGCAATCGAGCCAGCAACTTCTTGAGCTCCGGCGAAGCCCATCTTGGAACCCGGTAATCTCCTTTATAAATCTTCCTATACATGGCCATTAAGTTAGGGTCATTGAATGGAAGGTAACCGGCGACGAGCACAAATAGAATCACACCACAAGACCAAATATCTGCTTTCGTGCCATCATAGCCACGCTTGGATAAAATCTCTGGCGCGACATAAGCAGGCGTACCGCAGAGCGTATGAAGCAGTCCATCAGCACGGAGCTGATCAGGCGCAAGCGCAGAGAGACCGAAATCGGAAACTTTCAGCTTGCCAGACTCATCAAGAAGTAAATTTTCCGGCTTTAGATCACGATGGAAAACGCCGCGAGCGTGGCAGAACGCGACTGCGGAAACCAGTTGGCGGAAGAGAGACCTCGCAAGGTCCTCCGTAAACCTACCGGATTTCGAGAGGCGCGAAAAAAGCTCGCCGCCTTTGAGAAACTCCATGACGAAATAGATCCGAGTTCGCGAAGCAAGGACCTCAAGCAGACGAACAACGTGAGGGTGCCTCAGCCGGTGCATGACGGAAATCTCACGCTTCACATTCGGAGCGAGGCCGCTGCGAAGAACGCGAGGAGTGCTGATTACTTTCAGAGCAACGCTCTGGCCTGAACGTGTATGGCGAGCATAATAGACCTTGGCGAAAGCGCCGCAGCCTAACAAACGCCCTACTTCATACTTGCCGAATAATATTTTGGCCGAACGTTGATCGTTAACGCCGGTAACTGCGCCGCCGCGCTCCACAAGAGCGCGGCCTCCGTTGTCCGGCATGGATGGTGGAATGCAGAAGCGATAAGTTAGAGATTCAGATGGCCTCTTCTATCTGTGTTTGTTTGTTAGTTGGCGTCGATGATGAAAGATGAATTGTTTGGTGCTGGAAATTTCTTTTTCGGTCGGAGCACAAGAGAATAGTTGTTCGGTTTTGCTGGTTTTGCGCCAATGAACATGTTAAATTTAGGAGGATTTTGTTTTTCTTTCTTTAAAGATTAGTTTTTTTATAATAGAAAGTATATGAAGATTTTGTTTGTTTTGAAAAGAAACACTTTGCGTGTTTATTATATGTCAATGCTTAGGTTGGACAAGAGTATGCATTACATAAAATAATAATAGCAACAAGCTAAAAAAGTGTTCATTTGTTGCTGCAATTAGTTTCTACCTACTGCACATTCCACATAGATAGCCACTACGCAATCTTTAAGGGGCGTTTGGGATTGCTTATGAAATGGAGTTTTTGTGAAATGAAGGGTATTTTTATCCTTTTTGAAAAATGAGCTCTATTTTTTTTACTTCTAAAAAAATAATAAAAATATGCAATAAAAAGATCTCACTCCGTAGAATTTTTTTACACTTTCTAAATTTTTAAATAAATTTTTTATATATTTATAAAATATGTATTGAAAAACGTAAAATGGAGAATTGAAAAGTTGGGTTGGAGAAAAGCAAAGCCAAACACCCCCTTAAATAGATTATTGGTTAAGGTTAAAAATGACTTTAATAGATTATGAATTACTACAATCTATGTTTAAAAAATTAGAAAAAGTTTTGAGTTCAATGAAAACTATAATAAGTAAAATAAATAAATAAATGACTTTAAGCCAAATGGCTTTTCAAACTTTTCAGTAACAATAAGTAAAATAAATATACTTTGAGCTCTTTGTTAGATGGTCTTTAACATAAAGAACTTTGAAAATAAAGTCACATTTATTAAGGATTATCGATGAACTTATTTCAAATAGTTAGTAACCGTTTGTAATTATATATAAAATAAAATTTTTAAAATAAAATATTTTTAAAAATTTTTTTATTAAATTTTATTTTTAAAAAAATACAAATAACATGTATAGTTTTTTAAATATAACTATTTATATTTCTAAATAGTTTCAAATAAATTTATAAAATTACTACAAAAAGTTATTTAAAATATAAATATTATTTGAAATATTTATCTAAACTGCATCAAATACAAAGCATTAGTTTTAACTATTTTTAACTAATCTAAACAAAACGAAAATTCTCTTTGCCTGAGAAAAATAATTAGGCTGTTCCGTGACAATTCTAAAATCTATGAATAATAGTTCAAGTATATTAACACGTTCTGGAATATTCACGGAAGTGCAAAACCTTCTGTAGTTTCACAATTACAAGCAAAGAAAAGTCAATTTGGTTACATGTCGCGATTACAATCACAACGTTTACCTTGTACTTATGAGCAAGTTAAGTACACACGTACAGCTTTGCAATAGAAGTTTGCTTATTTATAAGCAAAGCTTTGCAATAATTATATGTATGTTTACGCTTAGCTTTTGCAAATAAGAGTTCATTTGATTGTATAGAATTTACTTTTTATCAAAATTTAAATTTATATTTATTGAATTTAATTTTATCGAATTTAATTTTATAAAATTTACTTTTTTTAATTAAAGCATGCTCTAAAATAAAGAAATGCAAAAAGTCTTTAGCAAATAATATTAGGAATTAAACTCTTTATGAAGAAGTGTGTTTCTCTTTACTTATAATTTTTTTCTACTAAAAAGAAATTTCAAATAAATAATATTGTTATTGGTACAAATTTATTTATTATTGTTCAATCTTAAAATTTTCATTTTTAAAAAACATTTTTGAATAATTTAGTGACAAATTAACAAGTCCTAATTGAAAACATAGATGTGTACTAAGACTCGCACTTCTATAATGAATCATCAATCTCCATGATCCTCTATCATCATCAACGTTCACTGCGCAAGGCATCCGTGATTAGAGGATGTTTGGGAGTAGTTATTGAAATAAAGTTTTTTTTTTAAATATTTTAAAAATTATTAATAAAAAAATTTTACGATATAAAATTTTTTATACTATTAAAGTTTTTATAAAATATTTTTAAAAATTTATTAAAATATAAAAAATTGGGGAAGAAAAACTTCCCCAAAACATGGCCTAGATCTCTTTGGTTACAATCAGTATGTTAAAATGGGACAGCATGATAAACAGATTGAAGTGCATTTGATTCTGATCTTTTTTTAATAAATTTTTATAATATTTTATAAAATTATTTTAAATTTTAAAAATATATAAAATTTATAACTTATAAAATTTTTATTATTATATATTTTGTTATAAACTAATATAAAAGTTATTGAAATTAACTTTTGGTTAAAAAATACGTTAATTATATGAGAAGAACACATCTTATGTAAGTCTCAACTTAGGTTTCCGAATCCATGGACTGGCAGCAGAGTTTCAAACAAGGTTAGGAAACATGATAATCAGTTACATAAATTCGGTTGTGTTATTATATTTTACAATTTTGTGAGCTCAAACGTGGGTATACTAATAAAATTTAATTTCCAGAACACAAAGTTTAAAAAACTGGACTTTTTCCAGTAGGTTTCGTATACATAGTAAACACATAATGAAATACTAGCTTAATAATAATAAGATGCTCTTAAAAAATTTTGTCGGCAAACAAATTAGTTACATTTATTAGTTGTTACATATGGAATTTATTTTAAATACATTTTGCTTCTATATATAACAAGCACTCTTAATCGGTGGAATACAACTTTGAACGTGCAAACTTGAGTTATATTCGCAACCAAGAAAAAAAAGTTATGAATATGTTTTTTTTTTAAAAGCACATTGGATCTTCGTGTATTGTACGATTGTCACACTCAATGAAAAAAGAGAAGAGAATTTATAGAAGACACTGTGAACACGCGTATATATAAGTAGAATATAGAAATAATAAAAAATTGAAGAATCTACCTTACCTGCCAGACCGTGCTGTGTGTTGAATATGTACTTAACAAATAATGCTAATATATTTCTACCATATATATAAAATAAATAGACATTCTTTTTATAAGATATATATATTTTTGGCAGTTGTTTATCGCTCGATCAAAAGATTGAATGGACAGAATAAATGTCAATTTTTTTCGAAAATATAGAGCAAATTTTGATGGTTCAGTTAAATGCTCAGACCATTATAAATAAATAGCAAAAGTATGTATAAAAAATATATATATGCCTCCCTCTCTTTCTCTCTATAGATAGCATGTTGTTAAAGCAGATTACATTTTGTGCCACATTGAACCATAGTTTCTCCAAAATAATATAAAGTAATTTTAAAATCAGAATGCATTATTATTAGATTCATTAAATTATGATGATTTCAGCTCGAAATCAATTGGTTTCATGACAAAAGAAAAAAATTTTTCTAAAATTTAATTTTATTTTATTTTAATAAACCAAAATTTATTATTATTTATTTAAAAAAATAAAAATAATTAATTAAAAAAGTTTTATTAAGTAGAATTTTTATATTTTCTAAAATATAAAATTATTATAATAAATTTATTTTAAAATAGAAAATTAATAAAATATTTTCCGGAATGGAAAGTTAAATAGTTTCTTAGAAACAACAAAAAAAGCCTTATACAGTTTGTTAAAATGGGCCTAGGATACTCGTTATCCAAGACGCACAGATTGGTCCATTAAAAATTTTCCAAACCCAGAAGCAACTTCCCTGTTACTCCTACCCAAATCAAATGAGGAGTTTCGAGTACTTCCTTCTTCATAATCGAGTACACAGTTACCCATATATGGCCACATGACTATAGCCAGCCAACCAAATAACAGTTAACGTTTAAGATCCCAAGCAATTAATTTACTAAATTTTTCCTTCTTCGTCTCCGTCTTCCTCTTCTTCTTCTTCAAATAAGTCAAACAATTTTAGAACCCATTCCAAACACAGAAGAAGAACATAAACAGAGAAGTTCATCATCTTCTTCTTCTTCAACTCAATCCCTCTCTTCCTTTTCTTTTACTTTGATCTAACCCTAGTTTTGCAAGACACAATTTCTCGGAGAAAAAAGAGATAACCTGGCTAGTAACAAACAGAATCAAATTAAAGAGAGAAAAGATGCATCGATGCTGATCTGTTACCTCTCACCATCGTTCCAAGTATTGTTTCTTGTTTGTTTTGGTTTTTGTAGTGTATAAGCTTAATTCAGGCCCACTTTCCGTTATTAACTTAGCGCTCTTTTCCTTTCTTCTATATTCCATCTTTCTTCTTTTAGATCTCTTCTCTCTTCATTTCGATCTTCTTAATCATATTCTGTTAATATACCTTCTTCAGAAGAGCATGCGTGGATGTCCACACCAAGGTATGATTTATGAGATCATTTATTCCATCATTATCGTATACAGACCGTGTTTCTGATTAATTCTCTATACTATTTTATGTGCTTTTGTTTGATTTTTGATTAGGGAGAGGTGTGATGAGGTGGGGAAGAAGGTCACGGGAGAATCCGATGTCATCGATCGGATGGGAACAAGAAGGCAACTTGTTTCTACCGCCGGCACCGTAGTAGGTGTAGGAACTGGTCTTAATACAATAACACCTTGTGCAGCTTGCAAGCTTTTACGGCGACGTTGTGCTCAGGAATGCCCTTTCTCTCCTTACTTCTCTCCTCATGAACCCCAACGGTTTGCGTCTGTCCACAAGGTCTTCGGCGCAAGCAACGTTTCCAAGATGTTAATGGTATACATATAGATAAATTAATCAACCAATAATCAATCGATGATATAGATTTGAATTGCCTGGTTTTTACAGATCTAAATTAAACCAATTGAAATTGGTACATATTTTGCAGGAAGTCCCTGAAGCGCAAAGAGCAGATGCAGCAAACAGTTTAGTTTATGAAGCAAACGTTCGACTAAGAGATCCTGTTTACGGTTGCATGGGAGCGATCATAGGGTTACAGCAACAAGTACAAGCATTGGAAGCTGAACTGAATGCAGTAAGAGCTGAGATCTTGAAGCACAAGTTCAGGCAACAAGCTAATAACAGTAACAATAATCCCACAACATCTTATACAACAACAGCAGCAGTAGTAGTGTTCAACCAATCACCCCAACTAGTCTCCCTTGCTGCGTTGCCGTCTATTGCATCTTCTCCTCAGGCGGCACTAGTACAACCGTTGCCGGCTGCGCCTTCGCCTTCTACTGCCTCGTCTATGTACACCGCTGCTCCATCAACTAGCTCCAACGACTACAGCACAATCACAAATGAGAACATTCCGTACTTGGGCTGAAATATGGTGTGATTGCAGAAGTTTTTCTTGTAATTGCGTTTTCTGTTTGGTTGAATTTTTATTTAACTTTCTGGAATCTATTTTCAATATTTTTGGTTAAAATTACTCTTTTTGAACTTACCTATTATTATTTACCGATTGTCACCTTTTCAGTTGGTAAGTTTATTTACTGAATATTTTGTAGCTTATGCCGACATTATGATCAGTCGGTAATGGTTTGATTTATGTAGTGCTAGCTAGCTAGAGATTGTGTTACCGTGTGCACGTGTGCTTGATTTGGTGAACAAGGTGTGTTAACTGAGAGAGAGAGAAGGTGCGAGGTGAGCCAATTACATGATTTGTAGGGTTTCTTTTTCGTTCATATGATATTTGTGTTCCAGAAAGATACAAAAAGTTTGCAGAATTTGAAGGTAGCAGGAGAGGGGGACAGAAAGCATGATTCATTTTTTTAAATTTCAGGTACTCGCAACGCTTGTAGTAAAAGAACAAACAACTAACTTAATTTTCTTTTACTATTAAAATTTTATTTTAGGGAAAAATATTGTGAGGCAAAATAATAAATAGATTGTCCTTTTGTTAGCATCAGTATTATGTATATGTTTCTCAAATGCTAGAAAAGATTAGGAAGTGGAACTGCATTCTACTGAAATATAATTGGTAGAGATCTGATCAATTAGTACACAAAAACGTTAAACAAAAACAACTCATATTTGAAAATCAAAACATGGCTTAAGTAGTACTGTTAGGATTCTCATCAATTTTCATATATTTGACAAAATAATAAATAAATAAATTCGTTTTAAATAGTCAAGAATTTATTTATATTTAGGGTATGCTGGTTCAGTAGTAAAGGAATTAAACAATGAAATTTTATGAAATGTTTATATAGTCAATGTTCTTAATAGCCGAAATATATCTAATACAATTAGTGATGATATTGATGAATAAGAAAATAGATGTTATAGTAATTTGTTGCCTTGCCTTGTAGAGAGCTCAACTTAGGGAAATGTGAAGAGAAATAATAAATAATATCGCACGTCAACACACTGAATTTAATACGTCTAGAGAACATACATTTGCCCTCCTACTTTTGAGTCCATTTTGAAAACGCACTCCGATTA
Organism: Acanthochlamys bracteata; assembly: GCA_019914995.1. Classification (NCBI taxonomy): domain Eukaryota; kingdom Viridiplantae; phylum Streptophyta; class Magnoliopsida; order Pandanales; family Velloziaceae; genus Acanthochlamys; species Acanthochlamys bracteata. The sequence continues at coordinate 3,192,430 of CM034140.1, read as the reverse complement.
TATTTTTAAAATGTAATTTGTATAAATAATTTTATATAATAAAATATAATTTTTAGAAAATGATATAAAATTTACTTAAAAATTATTTAAATATTTTTAACATGCCTACAGGGGTGTTTATTAAGGCAAGTGAAATTTTAAAAATAAAATTTTAAAAAGTAAGTTTAAAAATAATTTAAACTTTTTATTTAATATTATTACAAATGAGTTTAGAAATAAAAATTTTAATTTTAAATATAATTTCTAAAATAAAATTTGAATGAAAAACTTAAAAGTAATAAAAAAATAGAATTTAAACTCTAAATAAACACGCCATACGTCTCAGATGCTCCTTTTGCTTTCAAACTTTTCTTTTTTCTTCTTCAAATGTTCTTCTTTTATAAGGGCTTGCACGATTGCAATTAGAATCTGGTCAACCATCGAGAGAGAGTTGCTTGAAACGTTCGCAATCTTGGCTTCTCTTAACCCAACTCCTATGTATCTATTCCCAACAAGAAAAATATATGTTTGTTATAGTAATTCAGGAAATTTTCATGGAAATTTTTAGTTTTTTATATATTTCCCAAAAAAGAAAATACATGTTTCGTTACTGTAATTCAGAAATTTTTCAAGAAAGTTTTTTTTAATGCTTCAAAAGATTAATTATGACAGTCTTCTTCAGGTATCAAATTTAGTGAAGTTTTGACAAATATTGGTGGCTCTATGTGGTTTTGGAGGAAATTTGATTGACTCTTTTAGAACTTAACCTTGTTTTTCAACGAGATTTATTGAGCGTAATTGACTTTCTCGTAAAGCTAATGAAATAAAATTTCCTGGTGGTCAAAAGTGTTGGTGGTTTATCCAAACTTGCTCATCTTCTTAACCACCGCGGTTAACAAACTAGCACTAAAAGTTTGTGATTAAAGCGTACTTCATTCAAAAATAATTTTTATTAAATAATTTATAATGAAAGATTAATTTTAGAAAATATATTTTTAAATTTTAATTTGAACAACTAAGAATTTATTATTTTTATCAAATTTATTTTTTTGTCAAATATTTATTTAAAATTGTTTTATTTATTTCAAGTTAAGAGCATGTTTTAAATTCTGTAATTGAGTTTCGTAAAAATAAAAAATAAAAAATAAAATTTTTAAAAAATAAAATAGAAATGAAGTTCAGCACTTATATTTTAATAATTTTTGAAAATATTAAAAATTAAAAAATATAATCGTATTGGAAATAAAAAAATTAAAACATATAAATTATTCAAAATTTTGCATATAAATATGAAAATTTAAATTTTTTATATAATTAAAATATATAAATTATTCAAAAGTAAAATTTAAAAAAAAATAAAATTATGTACGTTTAAAACACCTACTAACTCAAAGTTATATTAACCCAGCTCAATTCTGTAAAACTCATACTGCAAACTAAAACATGCTGAGTATGCCCATACAAGATTGACGGTGTTGTGTGAGCAGCTTTCGACGTAGTGACGTGTTAGAGAAAACAATTTAATTTCTGAATATATTCGAGCGAAGGCCACAAAAATAACTTTTGAAATTTGAAGTTATATTAGATAATAAATTTTTTATAATATTTTATAAAATTGATTAAAATTTTAGAGAATATAAAAATATTTAATGTAGTAAAATCTTTTATTACTTATTTTTATTTTTTAAATTAAAATATAAAATATTTTTAAATAAAATAAAATATTTTTATTTTAAAACAATATTTTTTAAACTAAAATAACACTCGAAGTCATAAATCACTTGATATGAGTTTAGCTGGGCCTGATTATTTTTCTTCTTGGATCATTCACTAGTGAAGCTAGAATTTTTGGCCCAGTAAAGTTCCAATATGGCCTTCCTATTTTGATCGATGAAATTGGGTTAAAAAAAGAAAAGACTATTGAAGCTATGTCAGCTACATGGCTACGTCTTATGAATGTATACAAATTGAAGGAACATTTCTAATTACTCACCTAAATTAAGGAACGAGCATTACTAATTTCGAACAAAGCTAAAATGGATTTGACAAAAAATTTCAAAAAAATTTGCATAAGTTGTCTAAAATTTTGATTTTGCCTCAATGTTGTCTAAAAAAATTCTCCTAATTTAAATTTAGGGTATTTTGTTTAACTTAGAACATAAAACAAAACGTGTTGCCTAGGTAAACATTTTATTCTATACTTTAAGTTGAACAAAGATTTTTTAAACTTGAAACAATGTACGATTGAACCAGTTATCTAATGGATGCATTAACAGTCATAAGAACTTCACTAAACACACAGTAAATATGTTTATATACTACGGCAAACATTTTATTTGAAAATCATGTCAGTTGCACAATTAAATCCATCTCTGTCCGTCAGGACTAGAAATGTCCTTTAATCGTACAACACACACACAGTGGACTCCAAACAACTCTGGACTCAGTTAAATCGAATAATCTACGAAACTGAAGTTCATCAAAACATAATATTATTACAAACATGTATGGTATGGTGATTCATTATAGTCAAGAACAGCTGCTTCCTATCAATTCAGTTTCCTGCACATCTTTCTGATTTCTCCTTGAGACCCAGTGAGAGGAGTGATGTCTCCCATCTTCGACATAGACGTAACAAAATCAGCGAAGAACTTCTGCTTATTACTCGCATATATTCTGACGAACGAATCCGTAGCACCGCCGCTGAAAAGCTCTTGATCAGAATGCAGTAGGCCTTTCTTGTTGATGAGGTTCTTAAAGTAGTCGTTGTCGAAGACGTTCTCCGTCGAATCAAGTCCGTGTAAGTTGTTGTCTCCGTTCCCTGATTGTCTTGGACAACTCGGTTGCAGTGATTTTGCAAAACTGGGGTCTATGTCCGTGTCATTGTATATGTGTGACCTATAATTTGTACATCTTGATTTGCCGATAGTGTGCGCACCTTCAAAATAATCCAATAGCATAATTAGTTCCTCTCTTATATATACTCTTTTCCAAAAATTTGCCTTCTACAAAAACAGCAGCACGTGTATAAACTATGCAGATTACTAGCATATTGTTAGGCCGGCTTGTGCCTCGGCCACACATATAAGTGTTGGGCAATTTCACCTATAGCCTCGAGTTTCGGGTTGAAGAACCAACCTTCTAACATGATATCAAAGCTCATTAAGTCCGGCCTATAAATTCATTAAAAACACACATGATGAAGAGCCAACCTTCTAACATACATAATCAAGAGACGCTTTGCATTTTACCTGTGAGAACAACCAAGTCTTTGATAGATAAACCCTTAACTGCATAAGCAGCAGTAAGATTGGCAAGACTAGACGAAGGCGGCGGGATCATATTGTCCGCTGCGGTTTTATTTGCAGTTCTCGAGTCTCTCCTTCCCAGCTTCACAGTCCAACTTGGTCCCCCTAGCTGCACCCAATCGTTATTTAAAAATTTATCAGTTATTCTCTAGTTTAAACTTTAAGATCGATCGAGTGGCTTCATGTGTTTTACATAGTACTCACCAAGACAACAGAGTCTCTAGCAGCAATGGCAAGTATATCAGCGCAAGATACAACACCAGGACAAACCTTCTCCACCTGAGCCTTGATTCTGTCTACAATGCCAAGACCCCTAATCGAACCGTTGTTAGGGACTGCTGTCTTCTCGCCGGTGAACGTTTTCGTGTCGTCCAACAATAGCGAAGCATCACATCCCTACAGGAACAATGGTCGTTGTTAAGTAACTAGCTAGTTGATCTAAAAGCATAATTAAGCTGATGACTAACATGCATGTAAATGCAGTAGCTATCTGCTTACCCCGACAAAGCAGTCATGGAAGAAGAGGCGAAGCAAGGAAGCGCCCATGCGCTTCTGCTTTATGATAGCTGACTGAACAATGGGTTTTACAACGTTGAACACTTGTGGGCACGACGACGCGTAGAAGTTAGTTGATAGCTGCGCAGATGCTTCACCCACGAAGAGAAACATCACAACTACTGCAAACGAAACCTGGCAACTCTTGGTGTTGTAGCAAGATGCCATTTTTAAGAAGAAGATGAAGAAGGTGAAGAAGAAGAGTTGTTTTGTTTTGCCTTCAATGGAAGTAATGCAAATGAGGAATTAATGCATGTTTATTTATAGGTGCAAAATTCACGAAGATGAACAAGTCAAAATAACATAATAAAAAATTGTTGGATTAGTTTGGCTTTGTAATTGATCCATCTGCTTACCTAACTAACAATGTTCCTTGAAACTAAACTTTCATAGGCAAAATGTCTGCTTCGTTGTTTTTTTAAGCTAAACAATAACTTCTAATTTTCACGGTTGAAAAAAATAACTTTCACCAAGCAAGCAGAGTACTCACAAGATCATTAATTAATCTGACAACGCGTGTTAACGATATTTAATCAGTAATTATTAATAACTACTCAAAGCTATAGCTGTAGCTGCTAGCAAGAGATAAGTGATTGGACAAACGCTTTTGTTTGATATATTTAGAAATTCAATAAAGTTTTGGTTAAGGGTCATGTCCAGGTAGTAGAAAACAAGTTGTCGCACTGCAGTGTTCCTTAATAGTTTCAGAAAATGTATACACATTTAATTGGTACCTTCGACTCTAATATATACCTTATGTCGCAAATACCTATATATATTAGATATATATATGATTTAAAAGGATATGGAAACACTTGTTAGGAACCGGATAATTTAAGATTGATCCCAAGACAGAGCCATCACTTACAAGTGAGCACCGGTTGTTCTCTCGATAAGAATGAAGAATATAAACTCAATTATTGATAGTAGATTCCATTTTATACGGCCTCTAGTTTTTCTCTTCAAATTGGTAAAAATATTTTCACGTAAATACCATATTTTATTATATTTATTAATTGTTATATTTTTATCGTAAAATTTTTTTTATTTATGATGCAATTGATAGGAGCGGTTCTATTTTAGTATTAGTTTTGAGTTATTCCGTTCTTAATAAGTGGTATCAGAATCAATATTTTATATAGTAATGAGATATAATATTGAGAAGTTAGAATAATTTTTCATTGTACAAAATAAAAATGATGGTAATTCTCGATAAAAAGTAGACGGATGCGGCTATTAAGGGACCGGGTAGACGACATCACTAATGAAAGGCAGAGTAAGATAGAGCGCATATAATTGAGAGCATCCATCTAGACTTGTTGATTAAGTATTGTCGAATATTTTTGAGAGGATGACTGTTAAAGAAAATTAGGACACGTTGTGTAAGCTGTATGGGGTCAAATCGCTGCATAATAAAATAGTTTTGAAGAAAAGATTGTACACTATTCAGATGATGGGATCATAATCAGTCATCAAGCACAAAAACACTCTAAATATTATATTTTCACAGCTTACATCATTGGAACAAATGCCAGAGTCAGTAGAGTGAGTAAAGATACAATTTCAAAGTTTTTCTGATTTATTTGATCAACTCGTCGTCAACTTAACTAATAATATTGCTATAAATCTATATTTGATGAGATGGCAACTATGATACTTAAATTGAAAAACAAGCGTAAAAATAAGAAATATTAGAAATCAAGCACGCATTAATCAGTTGAATTTGCTGGAATAATGAGGAAGATGAACGGAACGAGGTTCAAGTAGGAGCATGTCGAAAAGTAAAAAAAATGAGAGGTGTTTTCTTTGTGGTAAGTTTGGACAATATATGATTAAGTGTCTAGAGAATAAGAGTTGGGATGCTAGTTCATTGAAGGAGATCGATATATGTGGTAGACTACGCTTTTTAGGTTGATTTCCTCTTAGCAGCTCTGGTAAGAAGCAAGTTCCATGTTGCAGCTTACTAGGAGCTCAAATTCGAAGCAGTAGTAGTTCGAATCAATTTGGTATAACTGCATGTGATATCAGCAGCGATTAGTAAGAGTTTAGTATGTCAGCAACATGGTGATTACTGTGGTAGTGGCGAGTCAGCTAAGCGGAGATAGGAGATAGGATAAATAGAATGATGGTGAAAGTTAGGAGATAATGACTATGCATCAACATGCTCTACGCGTTGGTCAGTCATCATGAGGGTTGGTACATGTACTATTAGTATATAAGGGTACTATTTAAGGTTCATTGTCCGGACGATAGTTATCAGTAGAGGTGATTGTGAATGTCACATATAGTAGACCTTATATAAAGTTTTGATTCTCTAAGCGGAAGGATAAGTAGGGAGGGAGAATTTAGTAGGACAAATTTTGAAGAGAAATTTTGAAGTATACTAAAATCGAGATTGAAAATTTATATCTATGTCGAATCTTGGTTTAGAAGGTGTGAGGTAGAGAGATTTGAGACCAAAATTTTCAAATTAGATGGACCGAGACGAAAGAAAAGGAGTTGACGAAGGGTTTCTTCAGAACTTTGTAGAAGAGTGTTAAGTTGATTCTAATCTCGTTTCTTGTTGGTTCATTCTCTATTTAGCCAATGAAGTAGGAAGAATAACGTGTTTTGGATAGATACATCAATAAAGGGAGTTTGTTGTGCTATTAAGATAGAATCATATATATCCAAATTTATAGAGCAGTGAAAGAACTCGTTGCAGTGGGAACGAATAGTCGGATCATAATTATAATTAGTAGAATATATTATTTTGACGTTAGTTATACAAAAGAAGAAGAAAAAGAAAATAATAAAGTATTTTTAGTGCGAGTTTGTTGGATATGTAAAGCAACTTTATATGTGACAACAACATAAAATATATCTAAATTCAGCTCAAGCGAATCTTAGATCCGAACGGAGCCGAGCAGATCCTAACCCCTTCTTTAAGCACGTCTAACCCAAACCGGGACGAAATAGCTAGAGCTGCCAGAGAAGAAGCGGTCTAAGTCGAGGAAGAAACTGGCATCCAAGCAAAGGTGATAAAATATCGAACAATAATGGCGACGCTAATCGTCTATTAGTTCCACAAATAGGTGCACTGTGAGCGAGCTTCACGGTGCTGGTTGAGGCTAGATGGTCAGAGCTGAACAGATTAGATGACGGTGAGCATAGACACGTCTTACGTGTGCAAAATCGCGCAATAGTAGCTGTGTCGAACACTGACGGAGGCGCGGGCAACGAATGCAAGCACATACCCCTTGCGAGAACATGTAATAGTAGCTCGAGCATGGGCACGCGCTTCGCGTGCACGAACATGACTACGTGGCCACACGCTAATGGGTCAGTTTTGGACAAGTTGTGATTAACTCTTCCAATGCAGCTATATTAGGACTAGTTAAGATTTTATAAGTGCAACCGTCGTGCGCAATCAGTAAAATTATGAATAGCCGGCAAATATGTATCAGTGGTGAATAATGTGCAAAAATTATAGTATGCATATGTAATAGAGAACTACTAATATTATAGTACTGCAGGTAGCAGCAATGCAAATATGAAATATTATATGGTATGTGTTATTGTGATATTTTTAATATTATTGTAATTATGTATGTTTTATTTTCGACAATAGAGTATATATTGATTCTTCTACAAAGAAAATTAAAAGATGTAAATCAAATTGATAGTAAAGGTTTTTTCTATTCGGCTAGTAAGTTTTGTATCAAATTGGTATGAATTTTTCATATAATTACCATATTTTATTATATTCTACAACTTTCATATTTTTATCGTGAAATAATCAATGTTTATGCTATATTTGACAGAAACGGCTCCGTATTGAGATTAGTACTGAACTATTTCGTTCCTCACAAAAACTAAGGTGATTTGATTCTGTGTTGATTAATCGTCGATTTCTTTCGCTCTCTTTTACGTCTCATCAAACATTCAAAATCAAGAAAAAGGTTAACAACAAGATAAATTAAGGACAGCTTGGTGTGTCTATTGTTTTTCTATGATTCTCTTTTAAGAAATCGAACCTACCACTTAAACTACTGCTATAGAAAAAGATACTTATGACCTAGCTTATTAATATTTTTTTCTTTTAATTGAGAGACATGAGGAGGTGAAAAAGATGCAGTTAATTAAATATAGAATAAAGAATAAAAAAATACAGACTATAATTTAAAACTGAGTAGGTATAGAAAAAGAAAGTACTAGGTTGCTTGTTTATGTCAAAACTCTCATATGTCATTTATATATAATATTCTAAGTCCCATATTCTATAAGTTTGTCTTAGGTGCCGGAGAACGATCTCAAACACTATTGCGCAGCTGGTGGCAATGTTGAACGCTGCTGCGGAGAGTAACTTGGCCATGGTGATCGATGGTGGCAGTGGAGCGCATTACAGGGTGCAAGGCCACCCCATCCAAAGAGGTACGTGTAGTCAGACAGCTAGGGTCGACCTTGATGAACATGTCTGCCTCTGCTCGGCAGCCATTAACGGGGCCAGGTTGCTCCTGCTGCAACAACTTTGATATTGCGCTACTAACAAGAGCAACACCGTAAACCCACAATCAGGAAACTGCATGCATTTACGTAGCTTAAAATTTCAATAACTCATCCTACAGTCAAATATATTTGTAATTATTAGGTATAACAGTTTCACAATTTTAACTTGAAGAACAACAACTTCACGAATATTATTAATAAACTCTACACACTAAAAGATTCTAAACTATTCCAAAAAGTTAGGAAGAGTTTCCTCTTTAGCTTTCTTAACGAAATGTTTCAACTATCTCTTCTTAAAATATAAATATAATACAAGACTGAATCGAACAATATCTTCCATTACATTGAGAGATTTTTAAGTCAACGACAAGATTAACTACTACTACTTCGTAATCAAACTTAATTATTTAGTTTAGAATTCATGCAAGTACTATACATATCTCTTAAATAAAAATATTATCAATGAAGCGAACTACTCTTGCTAGCTACAAACTCTTGACTTATATGCAAATATATACATGCATAATTCATGGTGCATTATTATCATGAAAGTTTTAACAAATTTTCCTGCAGGAAGAGTCAACACAGTGCATGTGATGCGAACACTAATTAAGTAACACCAATTTAGGAATTCTCCTGAAATAAATTATATGCTTCTTATACGAAACAGTGGACTTTGTTCAAATGAACTCTTAATAAGTAAGAAGAGGGAGATTTGTTGCTCAATCAAAAAAGCAATAAAAGCGAATTGAAGGCACATCTACTTCACTGTCGTGGGAAGTTCTAGAACCTTAATTAATCGTAACAACAACAACTAGTAAGTTTTGATTTTGACATGTTTGTTTGTCTCCTTATCTTTCTTTTCAAGTGTATTGTAAGTTTTTTTGACTGGTTCTAAGTAAGCATTTAAATTTTATTTAATTCATGACTACTAATCAGTGTAGTCACTAGCTAGCTTCTGAAAGTTGCAGCAACTACTGTTTTAGGGACATAGATGCAAGGCAGTGGTTAGATGAAGGAACGTGAACATGGTCCTTAATTGAACTGCTATAAACTCTACAGTCAAATTCCATAGTATGCTGAAATTATCGCTTCTAGACATATGTTGACTTTTAGGTGACGTTTGAAAATACATTCCCTCTTTCTTTTATTATACTTTTTATTATTGTTTAATAATTTTTTTAAATTTTATTATATTATAAAAAATATCATAAAATATTATTATATTTATTAGTATTATTATTTTATATAAAAAATTAAAATTTATTTTAAATAATTTTAAAATATTTTTTATTCGATCAAAACTCTTTTTATAAAAATTTATGTAGAATCGGATCTCCATACTAAAAAAATTGGTCAATCTTTTAGAATTAGCATCCCCCACTTATAAGCACCTACTCATTCAAGCACCCAGCCAATGTGAGACTATTAATAGGCGTGAGCTATTAAGCCCACCAAACCAGGATCCACTTGGCCTAATCTAAGACGAGTTCTTGCCCATCTTCAAGTTAGCTAGCCCATCTTTCACTCCAGCCTATCAAGCCCACACGCTACTAACCCGGTCCTAGCCCACCAAATAGTTCGTTTTTCATTCGGGCCCACCAAGTCCTATACGCTACTAATCCGAGCCTAGTATAATTTGGAAGTCCAATAATCTCCCCCAGCAATACGCCGGATGGCCACCCTATCGGGCTCTGATACTAATAGAATAGGATTCCCACACTAAAAAAATTGACCAACCTCTTAGAAGTTAGCATCCCTTACTTATAAGCACATACCTATCCAAGTACCCAACCAATGTAGGACTATTAAGGGATGTAGGCTGTTAAGTCCACCAAACAAGGGTCATTTGGCCCAATCCAAGCCGAGTTGCTGACCCACCTCCAAGTTAACTAGTTCGTCTTTCACTCCGGTCCATCAAGCGCACACGCTACTAATTCGGCCCTAGCCCATCAAACTAGTCCGTCTTTCACTCGGACCCATCAAGCCCTACATGCTACTAATCCGAGCCTAGCCTAATTTGAAGGCCCAACCGTTTCTAAATATTTTCACAAAAATAAGAATTAAACAATTAAGAGAAGTCCTTAATTTTACTCTTTAAATATCTCAGTGCTTCCTTGATTAGACATTTTTTTATATATAAAACGGAACTGAAGCAGATGATTTTCAATTGTTTGTTTGGGGAAAATAATTTCATTTTGTGATTTTTACAATTTGCATACCTTCAATTCTCATGTCTAAAAGTAAGTATTTGTCTATAGTTTTTAGCATTTCAGTTGAATTCCTATTTCTATATATTTGATTCCGTTAGAGATAACATAGCACTCGATTCTATTATAGGACAATTATTTCGAAAGAATGATTATAAAGGGCTTAGTACGCAAAAGTCATAAGAGAAAGTTTCTTAATGGGCCAGACATCTATTTAGCTCAACATATTCGGATTAGACTTATATTAAGAGGCCTGAAGCCGTTCAGCGGATTAATAAAAAAAAAAAAGCCAGAAAAAAACATTGGCGGATTAGGATTTGTTTTACATATTCTGATATTCCCTTCAAATTCATTTTATTAAACTCATTTTAATATAAAATAAATTAAAAACATAAAATAAATTATTTTTATTAAAAATTTATTTTTTAATATTTAATTTAAATTTATTTCTAATATAATATAATTATAAAATTTTTATTTTTAATAAATATTTTTAATTTTTAATTTTTTCAAAATTTATGTTCGAAAAAAATGAGTTTATCTTACAGTAAACACGTCCTTAATTTCAATCATATTTTCGTTTGGTAATTTCAGTTCATTTAAATTCACTGATTTTATACTTGCCCTGTCAAATCATAATCAATCTCGCTTCTTTCTCAGATGAGCGAAGCTGGTAGATCGCAGGAGGGCGACGACCTTGAAGCTTCGATGCTCCAGATTGTTCAAGATCACCATCTCCACACTCTCCGCATTCGAGAACAGACCGGTACCTAAAAATTTTGTTTTGCTATTTTTCTTTACTGATTTCTGAAATCAGTTCTATAATTGCTTTTGATATTAACGATTGATTTCCGATCAATCAGAGTATTCTGGTGTTGAATAACTGGGATTGAGCTGAAGTATTTTATTACCAGTGACCCATAATTCAGCTTTATTACTAATTTTACTGCTAATTAAGTCTGCCATCGTATTTGGATGATTTTACTATGTTTTATGAATCTGCAATACAATGCACTAATTGCAAGATATATTCAATCAACTTTATCTCTTATCAATCAGCCTATCTTATACGCATAATAAGTCTTTCAAGTTCTTATGTGGTGAGTATTGGACCAAAGCTTATCACTGGAATTGTTAATTAATTGATGAAAATAAATAAATAAATAAATAAAAGGAAACATTCCACTTTGTGTATATAATAGATCCCTACCTTTTTGCATTTCAGAAATCTGAACTTCATATAGGAGTTCTGTATTTATAGTTGTGACAGAAGATTCATAAACAGCCAAGTTGTCAAATGGGCACTAACTCTTTAAACAAGTTCTTGTATGAATTGTGTTATCTTTGGCTTTTGTACTGAAACTCTGTAAACTGCATAAATAAATGGCATAGTGTGTTCCAGTAAATAAACATTACATTCTGTTTCAGCAAGATTGTCAAATAGTTTCTGTTATTGTTGTCTAGACTGAAACAAATTGTTTGATTTTAATAATAACACTAAGTTGCATTATGATGTTTCTGAGCAGATAAAGCGAAAAGGAATGCTATGAGGACTGCTGATCGTGTCTCTGAACTTCTTGTTGATGCTATCAATGGAGGGGTTGAAGAATCCTTCATAAACGAGAAGCGCATTGAACTTGAAATACGCGCCCTAGTTAGTACCATTACACGCTACCAAAAGCAGACAAATCAGTGGCTTTCTGCTTCTCAGGCAATGAATTCTGCTTTGAAGGTAGTCTCAATATATCGTCTCCTGTCATGAAAATTTGTATCTGATCCTGGATATGCCTTTTAATCCTATTTATAAGAAGGCTTGTGAACTTCTTTCACTTTCATTTCGAATGCTTCGACCAAGTCAGTATGCTTAATAGCAACCATTACAAAGCTAATGAAGCTAAGTCCTCAAGTAACTCTATTGTTTGACATCTTTTTGCCTTTTGCTGAAGGCTATATAGATTAGTTCTGAACATGCACTTGGTTTCAGATTGTTTGACAGTATACTAAGCCTTAGCTAAAGACATTGTTATAGTACCCAGTACATACTAACTTTGATCTGGGAAGATTATTTCCATTGTGTTCTTTCTTACTTCTTAGTACACTCTGTTGTTCAAATACAATGATTATTTTGTACAGCAAAGTATATGGTGAAGCTTAACTTTTGTGAGGACAGCATCTTAGCTTGACGGTTAACTATTGCGATGGCTGCAATTTGATTGAAGATAATACTGGCTAGTAACCTTAGTTCCTTATTTTTTCTTTATTGTTTTTCTTTCTGAAACAGGAGATTGGAGACTTTGAGAATTGGATAAAGATCATGGAGTATGACTGCAAAAGCATAAATTCTGCAATACGAAATATACACCAGGTGTAATTTATTTATGAGGATGACAATTGTTGTGCACGATCTGCGTCAAGAGATTATAGTAAAGCAAGTTGGTCAGCTAGGAACTAATAATCCTTGCCTTTGTACTGGATTTTTTTTCTCTGTCCAACTTCTGAAACTTCAGGCCACCTGATATTTCGTGACATTTGTTAACTTCATTCCCTCAATGAGATTGATCTGTTTTCCTGCTCTTTGTAATAGTTATATTTTATGGGATAAGAAAGGCATATGTTTGTTCGTCATAAAAATCTTACCTTGAATCCAAAATTTTAATTGACGACTTACCTAATGAGAAGAACATTCTCTACGAAACTTCTCTATTCATCACCGGTTAAGGAATTAAAGCCTGCTTTGGGTTGTTTATCAATTCAAAAAATTTATTAATCTTTTTAAATTCTTTTTCAAAATATAGAGCTTTAAAATAAATTGTACATTATGAAATAATATACATATAATTTTTCAAAAACTTCATGTAAAAATTTTTTTAAATATTTGAAAGCTTTTTCTTCTAACAAATTGTATTTTTTAAACAATCCTAAGTGCGCCACATAGCAGAAGAGGTGTTATGGCAGTCATCATTGGTGATGCTGCCGTCAAAATTTGGTTCTTACTCCAACTCAGCGGGAATAAATATTTTTGATTAATTCTTCTCTTGAAAAAATAAAATCTTCTAGGACAACAAAAGCAGGTTAGAATAAAGTGAATAAACGTCTCCCCAACTTAAAGTGAATCCGTGGTTTAGGTTATCGCGTCTTTTTCGCTATTGGTACGTTTGAAATTGTAAGTAATTTTATTTTTGTTCGCCAGATTTTGAGTTTCAAATAATTTATATATTAATTCAAAATTTCACTTTTATATGCGAAATTTTAGCTCTAATTTTTTTATTTATATACTTGTCAATACAACTATATATTTTAATTTTCAACATATTTTTAAAATTTATTGAAACACAAATACTGAACTTTACTTTCACTTTATTTTTCAAGAAATTTTACTTTCTATTTTTCACTTTAATGAAACTCAGTTACGGACATTTGAAACACGCCTTAATAAGAAATGATCTATTTCTCTTATTTTCAAAGCAACATGTTAACCCACACTAGCATATTATGCGATTGAAGTTTGACGGCATAGCAAAGTAAACAGCAAAAGAAAGGTAAATTTGAGCAACCAAAAGTATCACATTTATCATTTTCTGGAGCCTCTAATCTTGCTTCCTGGATGTAAATACTGATTAAAATTTATAGATATTTGACTTAATAAAACGGCATGCATATATGCGAACTGCGGTAATTTAATACAGTGGATTAAGAACTTCTGTAAATCCTGGGTATGTATGTATTTGTGCTAGGTGAATAGTTGAAGTTGATTATATATATGGCTGTATTACATTGCTCATATACTGAATATATACATTGAGACCATTTTGTTGCTGCAATTCATTTTTTCCTACCATGTCTACTCTCTCAAAGACGGTTTAAACCTCAGTCTCTATAGGCTTGTTTATCTAATCGTAAGAAATCTGAGAGTAATTTTTTTTTGCTAAAACATCACTTCTGAATAACTTTTTATGTATATTTTTATAAGTATGCTCTCATAGATTAACTACCTAACAATTCACTTAAAAGCTTATCAGAAACTCAGTTTAAGCAAGTAAAACACATTTTATATGCTTAGTTTTACCACATTGCTACTGTTCAAGACCATGCTTTCATTCTCTTTTTTATATTCAAGTCATATTGTGTTATCGAGATGCTTATGATTTAATTCCATCAATAGCTTGCCCTACATCATCAGTGATTCAATCGTACTGCAAGAATCGTTGTCATTGACAAGGTCACCAGCTTTTCCTTTGACTCTGTAGCATGATAAAAATTCATAAGAGACTACGTAAAACCCTTATGTTTGAGCGTTGGCTGCCATGAACCCTCTATCTATATATATAAGGACCTTCCCTGGAACATCTTACACTCCCAACTCGAATAAGACTTTACCTTCGGTTCTTTAATCATCCTTGCTATCCAGCTCAAGGAAGATTTCAAGCTTCATTTATCTCATCATTGTTTTTTGTACTTTATCCAAGGCCATGGCAGCCACTGATCATGTTCATGGTCTTACTGGAGCATTTTGGGCCACAATGGTCGGCACTTCGCTCGCTTGTTCACGCAATCGGTCTTAGCCTTTGAGGCCAAGCCTCAGGCTCATACATGTCAGGTTCAGAAATTCTAAAAGCTATCTGAGATCAGTTTCATTTACTTAGACAATGATATATTGGTAACATACTCACATGTAACTGGTTTGTTGTGCTGACTTCATGCACAAGCTCTGGCACGAGCTGATGCGCTACTTCGATACGGAACGTGTTGCCGTTGATGATTCTAGAAAAGTTTCTCTTACAACCTTTGGCTAAATTAGCCATTTATTGTTACTTAAGTGGGGAATTAAGAAGAATAATTGTGGAAGATGATGGTGATAGTTAGCTACTGCGGAATATGCCCCTTGCATTATTATTATTTTATGCCTATGATTCCTAGCTAATCATAATCTCTTACAGTGATTTTGGTGTCTCCCATTAATTTCACAGCAATCATGTACTCTCATTTCTAAAAACAATTACACGACGTAAAGAACTAGCAGTTCAAAGGATCAAAAAATTCAGCGAATCTGCGTTGAACCACTTTGGTTTACTGACAACACCATTATACTGTGGTACAACGCTCGTAACTTAATACAGACTTGAAGTCGATCGACCAATGAACAACAAAATCCGTTAAAATTTTACCACCAACAGATGGCTGCGCACCGTTATCCTAACTCATTTTTTATCAAAGAATAATAATTAAAATCGTAGATGTTGCGAATCAAATTTACCATCTCTTAAGGAGAACAAACGTATCACAGCACTAGTTACTAATCCTAGCTCACCTTAATAAACTCCACCACCTTAACGAAAAAGGCAAATCGTAGCAACCATTAAAATGAAAGGACTAGTAGGTAAGAATCTCGAAGGAAGAGGGTTGCAATACCAAAACATGAGTCCCACTGCTTTATTTCATGGGAATATTGATAATCAATAATTGGTTGTTGTACTGGTGCATTACATATGTGTTGCAGGCACCAACAAGTATATTCATGATTAATTTCATCTCTCTGTTACGCATTCTCTATCATGCTTCCAACTAGTCATTCCATTACTAAAGATTACAACTTTGTTTTTCGTCTATAACATTAAAGCTGCTCAGGTGAGTGATATGATTTTCATAAAATTTATCATATGAGATCTTGATAATTCTGCTAGCATTCTGAAATTGGCTTGTCAAAATTTTCAGGCAGCAAGATTGGAATCTTCAGAAACATGTTAAGTACAGAAGCAAGTATCAAGCATCTGAGATAATTTCACTCCAGGAGCTAAGTCACGAACAACTGAGATGCCTATCAGAATTCCTTACTGCGGATATTTAAACGAAGAGCAAGCGAAAAACATGCTCCATCTTTACTACTTGTTGCGGACAACAATATTTCCTTTCTTAACAAGTTCTCTGAGGAATGGTTGCTGAAGTCCTTAGACTAATCAACGCTCTAGAAATTCGATTGTTAAGAATTTAAGAGCATGGTTTTCTCTGAGAAGTACGAAGTGTTTGTGTTGAGGAATGCGCATTTGAGTGTGGACATCTCTAGAGCTTTATTAACGGAAATCAAGGCCAAAAATTGTAAAACTTCTCCTTATGTCAAGCAGAGTTGACTTTTTAAAAAGAAAGTTTCTATAGTATGATTTTCTTTTTTATTTTCCATTTTATGCAGATTGAAAGATTTTCATTATGAATTTTGAAAGTAGAACAGCTGGAGTAATGTTTTTGTTATTGCTATATATCTGATATGGCAACAACCATCGGCATAACATATTCATTTGAAACCTGATTCAGTTATTTCACCAGTAGATTTCTTTTTTTTTTCCTTCTCCAAAGTTTAAGATTGATGATAAAGTAAGGTCTTACAACATACACAACGGGAGTAATTCTTTAACTGTAGTAATTCTTCGTGTCGCCCATGTAACAGAAGCTCTTTATTAACAGAAGAGTAACAGCAAGAAATTGACACAACTGACGTGCACGTTTCATGCCTACTTATGTAGCTGAATGGCTTATAAAAATCTGCACATACCTATCATAGTTTCCAAATTTCTGATATATTAGAATCAGAGTCTTGAAAGCAAGAGAAATTTAGTCTGGCTTTCTGAAACAGGATGAACTAATTTCGTCCTACAAGTATTCCGCCGACTTGAACATGACAAGATGGTTTTCTCCAGGTAAGTTTCTCGAGGAGGACTTCCATGCAAAGGTAATTAATCTAGACAATATTTCGATCAATCGTTAAAATACGACGTTTGGCTGACAGTAAAACGATGTCAACATCTTCAAACATGTTTCGTATGCAGATTGAAATTTGTTTGAACAATGTTTTTGGAAGTACTATGTAGCTGGACTTTTTTTAGACAATTTTGAAAAGACCAAATTCGTAAGTGTTTATGATTGTGATGAATTTAGAATTTTTTTTAAAACCAATTGACAATAGATATAGTGAGCTTAAATCTTTATGAATATCATTTTAGAACTATTGATAAGCAATATAGAACTAAACTTTTTTTAACACCTATCATTTAGTAGAGCGTTTCTTTTTTTATTTTTGTGAATTAAACTAATGCGAGCTACTTGTTATGTAATAAATTTGAATGAAGCGAGCTACATGTCTTGAAATAAAATAGGCTACTTTTACTAAAATGTAGCGGACAACTGTCCTTTAAATGAAATATGCTATATGTCCTGAAATAAAGTAGGCTATTTTATTTTAAAATAAAACAGGCTATTTTGTTCTAAAATAAAGTGAACTACGAAAACTATAAATAAATATGAATAATAAAATTAAATTTAGCCCACCAGTCGATCTGGCTCAATTTGCTCTAATATTATACGATGAAATTGTGATTCTTTTTAAAACCAATTAGTAATGAGAAAAGTAAGATCAAAACTTTATAAATATTATCTCATGATTATTGATAAAAAATGTGTGACTGAATCTATTTTAACACTGATCTAGGTTTGCTCATGTTAACTTCATGAATTCATGAACAATCATCAATTATGTTGGATGGTTGTTATTAATTCTTATATTTGAAGCTGGATGATCACTGAAGTATGCAATTGTTACCACTCATGTTTCTTCCTAATGTTATACATTCTCAAACGCGTTGACGGTAGAAATAGTAATAGTCCACATGACTACTGCAATCAGTTAGGATGATGATTGAGGTCGGATCCTGAAGAAACAAGTAATATAGTTGCAATTACAACTCTTTTGTTTCTACAAGAACTACATACAAGATGGTTTGAAACCTCAAGAAATGGCTGTTAAATGGAAATTCCTGCATTCAAGTTGGTCTCTTTAACGTCTCTCGTTGCTTTAAAGCAATCTGATCCCAACCATATCATGCTGCAGAATACGTGGATAGCATTGATCAATGCCGAGTTGTTCCTAGTTCGTGTTCATACCTAATTTCAGGCAACACGAAGTGAAACTTAGTACAAGAAGGCATTTTGTAGTCTGATTGTTATTATAAATGGTAATTACAGAGCTTGAAGGGCTCTCTCAGATGTTTGTTTGTTCTCCATTGCAAACCCAAAAATTCAAAGAAACAACTGATTCGACATGAACAATGATCAGTTGTAAGTTGTAACTTATAATTTTTAATTTTAAATGAAATAGGATGCGTCATGTTTTCATGGAAGATAAACTTCAGTCCGCGCAAAACTCTTTGATTTATGAATCAAGAACACATTCATATTGCTGAAATTGTTATTGCCACGAAGTGATTAGCGACTGAAATTCAAAGACATAAATCTCAAGCTAGCAAGTTTCTGATAATGATTGAAACTCAGATATTCTCCCTCTTATACTGGCGAAAAATAGACCACATAGTTCAAAGATTTACTAGAACAAAAACGAATCGCAAGTAAGTGGTGTAGAATCTAGAAAGATCTGCAGCCATTAAATTAAATTCACTTATTTACTTAGGACCAATTTGCATCTCATTCAGTTATTTATTGTTTCGATAAAGTTGCTTTCTGTTCATTAATAACAGCAAGATGAGTTTCACAAGAAAACTTTGGATCATTTAGGCACTTGGATAACAATGCACCCTTTAGAATTTAGATATCACTTCTTTGTTAGCATCGGTGTCGTTTCATCTTTAGAGTACAGAATGTATAGACACGCGTAAAAAGGAAAAAAAAGAACGGTATAGTTCAAGTATCAACCAGAGAGTAATGTATCCTGCCTACACATCCTGTATGTAAAGACCATGTAAAGAAACGTAAGGAAAAACGTTTTATCCTAAATGTTGAATTTCTTATATCGACAATCTGTATTCTTCATGAAGAAGAACAAAAGGTACATAAAAAAAAACTCTCAAAGATCTGTATTACTCGCAAGGCTTGCAACATCTCTATCTTGAAAAGAAAAAAAAAGTTGCGCATCTTTGGAGTTGGTATATATACTGTATATCTATAGCATAAGTTAGTGTCAAACATGAAAATCTAAACTGCAAGAATTATCATGGCTGTTGTCAGTATCTAAGCGTACCCTACGCGTCCGTATGTATAGCAGTGTACAGAGTAGAGTTCCTAAGGAGCAAATGCAGCCCCAGATAAGGAAACTCTGGTTATAACATCTGCTTCCAGTGCAGATTTGGCTTCCCCGAACTTCTTCTCTCTGGTAGAAGACTGCAGCAAAGTAGCCAAACAGAAAGGAACCAAGGGGTATATTTGCTACTACAATGTTGTGATTCACACCAAAGTTCGTTGTACCAAAGAGCTCTGAAGTTGTGGCAACGGCAATGGACGTGATTGCTCCTGTACATGTTCCAATCACTCCAGTGCTAATGTATAGAAACAGCCAGTTAGAATTCATTAGCAGAAAGAAGGATCCTGCCATTGGTGCCATGAGCGCTGCCATGGATGCAGGCCTTGAAATAGAGTGCTTGCTTCTGTTTCACAACAAGAATTTAAAGAAAGCAACTATCAGATTCTGACAGAAACATTCGACTTGTATAGTATATTTATAAACAAAAACTAAAAAATCTCTGATGTTAATAGATCAGGAAAATTGCAGGAACTATAGATAAGTAGTATCTATCTGTAGGTTGAAAATTTCTATTAGAGCCTTCACGGCGTGGGCCTAGTTATTCCAGCATCCTAGTACTGACTCTGTACATATGAACAAGAAGTAATCAGGTCAAGGGGAAATGATGCTTACTTTGACAGAAAGTACTCCGCGAGTGATGGCATAAGACGACCAAAGAATCCGAAAGACGATGATAAGGAGACTAGAGAGGAAGTCCTGGAGAGACCACGAGACTCGGCTATCTGTCCCAAGTTGTTCAAGAACGCCAGCCCTAGTGTTGCACCAAACATGTAGCTGAAGAAATACAACCAAAAATCTAGTTTTCTCAGAAGCTCCTTGAAACAAACTTCATGACTCCCATTTTCTTCTCCTCTTTCAGTCCTCTCATCTTTTGCATCATCAGAATCTGAAACTCTCTGCTCAGTATCACCTTCGTCAAGTATCACATCATGAACTCTATTCTCTTTTGTGTTCTTCAATATATCATGCATTGTTTCTTTGTACTTCATTACCGCTGGGACAAGCAGAGGCGCGACCACAAGCAATCCCAGTGTCAACATGTGACCTCTTGGTGAGAACTCTTTTGAAGCAGAACTAATGCTACCCAAAACAGCATAAATACCAGTTGTGAAAGTTATAATGAATATCAGTGTAAATCCACCTTTGGGCTGCTCTTTCTTGTTGCTCTCTGATATCCTGAGGAATGGAACGGTTATCACAGTGATTATCATCGGAGCAACTGAATTGAGAAGCAGATAGGACTTGGCCTTTTGATCAGGTAGTAGATTGAAAATGGCGTCAATGATGACTGTGTACACCTTAGCTGTTAATCCTACATAACTTGTCGATATGCCAACAGCAATACCACAAGTAGAAGGGAAATTCCGTATGCAAATAAGATAGCAGACGGTGTTAATCCAACATATGCTGTTACCAGCCAAGGCGGTGAGCATGAAAACTTGCCAGTAGGATAAGTAGCTTATCTTGTTGATTAGAAAGAGAAACTGAACACCGTAGCCTACAAAACCAAGAGCTGCCCCGATCACTAGGACCAGCCAAAGGGGAAGATAAATTGCAGCAATACCAGATAACCAGCCTAACAGTTTTCCAGCATCCGAGGCAAAGGCAAGATTGTTGAGCTGAATCTGAGATATTGAAAGGAGTTGCTTGAGTTGTGAGGAATAAATGGGGAAGTCCGAGTTTGCTCCATTAACTGTCTGGAGCCAAATGTTACCAACAAGGCTAAGCCATTGTTGGGAAGAAGGAGGAGTCATGATATGAGAATGCTCTTAATTCAAGATGATTAATACGGTTGTGTATTTAAATAAACAAGAAGGCCGTTGCACTAGGGAAGCATTAAAGAGAGCGGAAAGTTGGTTGTGGCTATAAATCTGAAATGTGGTTTTCCCTTAGCCAGTACGAGCAAAATGCAGTTAAAATCCTGCAACATGAATTCCAGGGTTGTGTTTGATCAAATACAAAACCACAATGTGCAGATTTTCCTGTTCAGTTGCTCTACAGCCATGAACTTAAGTGTGCAAGAATGACTACATTATATATATAGAGAAATCTGAAGAAGACATAGTGCAGAAGTGACATGATCTGCTTTTGCCGCCTATTGGAAAATGAAGACATAATAATCATTCCTATTTCTCCTAAAAATTAAGGGACAGAAAAGAGAAATCACTAAAGATTATTGCAGTCATGCTGATGAAATGCTGAGCTAAGTACGCAAGGGACTATGTTGGGGTACATCAAAGTTATGTGCAGTTCTTGAGAAGCCAATCAAATCTAAGACATGTGTGCAATGAATGTGTTATTGTTGCTGTCAGCTTATTGGCTGTTATCCCTTTATTATGGCACCCTTCCTTCTGTCCTAGCGCTAGTTCTGGACACCAGTCAACATTCAGTAATTGCATCTGATTGCTTCTCTTAGCAAACTGCCATATCGGCAACACTTTCTGAAAGGTGATTTGATATCAATGACAATTATGAGTCCTAGCAGTTTAATTCCTATTCCAGTTGCTACAAAACAAGGAGGGAAATATTTATAAGCTTTTATTCACAATAGGTTCACACCCTAAATCAGTTTATGCAAGCTTGTGAACAGGAATATAGTAACCTCCACAGAAAAATTCTCTTACGTCTAGCACTGTTAGTTCTGTTTGGGAAAAAATTCAGCAAAAATGAGGAATATATTTATCGAATGAATGGATTTGTGGATATACATGTATGTCAATCAATAGTCAATAGGATATTCCTCACCCATCTGCATGGCACTTGCAAAAATGGATTTCTGGATACACTTGCCAGCCACGGTTTAGATATCTTCCTCACCCGCCTGCATGGCACTTGCGCATGGCACTTGCTAGAAGCCTAGATTTGTCTTGTGCTTCCAGAAATATAAATTAAACCTAAGCTTTACAGGTAGCCTTCATTCTGTAAGGTATTTAACATAGAAGACCTACACATTGTTCGGGGAAGTATCTTAGCTGTATGCCCCTCTGAACTGACGTTCCTGATGTTGCATACTGCAAATATGCTTGCTGGCAAATCTCTGTAATTGGTTATCCTGCTAAAACTCCGGCAGCAGCAATACCAGAATGCATATTAGCAGCAGCTCCTCTTGAAAGACCCATGAATCCTTCATGCCGAACTCTGTTGGAAGGTATGAACTGCATTGTGGTACTTGGAAGGTGGTCCAGAAGTAATCATCATTCTTCTCCTTAGTGTGTCAAAAGGGTAGGCACAGACCCCAGATAAAGTCTTCACGCTCCATCACCCCAGGAAAAAGCTAGCTATAAAGTTCCCCTACAATGAGATAATAACTTTGCTTAAACACTAACTATTGGTTATACATATGTGTAGCATATCTAGGTTTGCAAAGGTTCAACAGGATGGTGGGTCGGTACCTGCAGAGGTCCAACAAGAATGATGGGCTTCATAGTGTCATATATTCCAAAATATAGGCCACGATATAAAGTAAATCCCATAATTGAAACACTAAAACATTGGTATAGACCTCCAACACCATCCGTCTTCCTTTATTAGTCATCCACTAAGCCTTTAAGCTGGTGTCTGCTATGATCTTGTTATTCAATTGCATCTGTGCCCTGTTTGGTACGTGCATAATCCAAATGATACAACAGCAACGACCTTGTGGCACCAGCAGCACTACCGGAAGTCACATTTCCTGCTAACCACTTCATGTGTCCATCTTTCTCCTTTGAACAGCCAAAGAGGTGCGGAAAGTAGCACTTGAATGCAAAATTGAATGCCGAGTTTACTCCTGAAATTGCAAAGAAACAATGCTTACAGAAAGCCTGTCATTAAAATATAGCATGCTTGGAGGAAATTTCCAGTCTTCCACGCGCATGAAAAAGGATGCATGTCCATCTCTGATGTGATATAGAGCATGTATAGCATGTAAAACTATGCTGCATGTGTGTCACATAGCTAAAGTACCCACCCAGCCCACCCTAAAAGCAGAGGTATGTAATCAACCTGAACAAGAAAGAATCCAAAAACTATGCTGGTAAATGGACAGTCCTGTCTTGCATAAAAGTAGGTATGCTGAATTCATAATGAGTGAACCTACTACCTTAAGTTCATAAAAGATAGCACTTAGACAGCTGTAGAAGAACCTTCAGCCACAACCAGTCATAAATGTCAAATAAAACAAAGCAATTCTTCTATCTTCTTGGGGAAGCAATCTGATGAGTTGCATGAGATGACAAATAAATTCCAAGTTTCCCGCAATCTCTTTCTCCTTGATGCCAGTTCATGTCCTAGGATTTATTGGACAATAAAAGCTAAGGTCACTCATCCTTAAGGGAGAATGAGCTTCTACATCCCATATATATGACCATGGACAATAATATCTCTAAGGGCTAGCCTGCAGTTTGTTAGGAATTTCTAACGCAGTCAGGAAATAAAGCTAAAAGGTCCCTTCGGAAATCTTGACTGGAG
The DNA here is from genome assembly GCA_019914995.1 of Acanthochlamys bracteata. Taxonomy (NCBI): domain Eukaryota; kingdom Viridiplantae; phylum Streptophyta; class Magnoliopsida; order Pandanales; family Velloziaceae; genus Acanthochlamys; species Acanthochlamys bracteata. The sequence continues at coordinate 3,168,362 of CM034140.1, read as the reverse complement.
CACTTTAGCCTCTGAGTGTCAAAAATAATTGAATGCTAGAATTTGGTGACAACCAAAATGATCCAATGCTACACTAGTAAGTCACATGGATACCATCCTGTGAGAAACTAAACCCATAGTATTTCAAGAAAAAAGCTACTATTATGATAAAGAATGTTCCCATATGTTCTTTTTCACCAAATAACATCTATATCATCTTCCAAACTTCAACTAAGCTAATTAAAATAAGCAACACATTATGAACTTCAGTAAGAAAATCAAGGAATGACGTACAGGACCAGACAGCTGCAAAGCACCATCTAACAAAACCGTTTTACGGTAGCACTAGTTGCAATCTAAATCTTGGCATTTGTGGCATAGAAAAGAAAGGTTTGCAAAAATAATGGCAGGCAATGCAGAACGAAAAGTTAACTGAACCTCTACCAAAATAATAAACTTAGATTTACTGACAATGGTGGTTGTCTCAATTCATATCCTATTAATCTAGTGGATGAATCCTAGTAAGATCAAGCATTGGACTACGCAAGGACTTTGCAGAGCCAGAAGGGCAATATTATAAAATGAGTAAGAGTAATGGCTACAAAAGCTAAACAAGCAGCACAGGTGTGAACTAGTAAAGAACCACCTTGCAACCATGTACATAAACTATTAATTCGAGTAACTTACACAGCGCCTGTCAAAATTTTCAAGAACTCCCAGATAACTCACAAATCCGTTGCGTCAAAATCATATCAACATCATTGCAAGATAGAAATTTGCCAAAGAAATCAAAAGCAACTAGTTATACTAACTTTTCGAAGTCCAATTTTCCTCCAACAATCAAACAAGAGGATGTAACTTGATCAACCAAACGAAATCAAGGAACCAACCTGTGTGCGAAAATACCGGATTAGATTAGCCTGGTTTCTACTCTACATAGCGAGCACTCCTTCTCTAGCAACTCTAAAGAAGCAATCTTTGATCCCATTATACGACTGGCTGTAAACCCACGGTTGATCAACTCAGCCTGGTTATGCAAGAGAAGCTTCACGCGCTCCACCGGTGCGGCGCCGCTCTTAGCCTCGACAGCTGCCATATTTTCCGGCTGTGATCGCCGGAAATAAACTGTGTTCGACGGCGATGGTGATGACGTCAGCGGTAAGTGCGAACTGGCGACACATTAGAATTGCCAACTTGCAATGGCTTCTCTTATTTTATTTTTCTTTTGTCGGAAAATACGAACTCTGTCACGAAGTAACTCTTTCCTTCTCTTCTTCCATAGACTTCTCTTTCTATGCAGATTGTGAAATCTGCCATCTCTCTTTCTCTCGATCTTTTTCTTTTGTTAAGCGCCTTTTGAATTCAATTAGTCACATATCGTGTATATGTGGTTTTGGATTTGATCCTTACAAAATTCTGAGGCAATTTTCTTATTATCACAAATATGTTTTGAGATTGAAGCTCATTTTCTTCTTCTTCTTCGTAGAAAATTAAAGATTTGATCTCTATCATTCCTCAAATCTTTCGCTCTTTTATTTTAAAATATTTAACTCTTTTTTTAACTGTTGAAATTGTATCGAAATTTATTCTATGCATATGTTTATTCGTTTTAAAAATATTTTAATCAATCATTTACGATTATACTTTCATAGAAATGACTTTAATCAATCTTCATAGAAATGACGCTAGCCATTAATTTATTTGGTTAGTTTATTTCTTTTTAATGGAACACGAGTGGTCTGTTCCATTGTTAGATCTTCATGTAGAGACATGAAGCTGGAAGAAGAGAGCTACAGTGAAATGAGACGAGAGAGAGAGAGAGAGAGAGAAAAGAGAGCTTTCGGTAATTGATATAAAATAAGTTTAGTAAAATTAAGTTCGGTAGAATAAGTAATAAATTAAAGAAAATCGATGAGTTGAGAATAAAATGGAATATATAAAGAGCGTGTTTACCAATACTTTAAAACTCTACTTTTTTAAATTCATTTTTTACATAAAATACATACAAAATTAAAAATAATTTTTTTATCAATAATTTTTTTTTAAAATTTAAATTTAAAACTTACTATAAATATATAATTACTATAAAATATTATTTTTTATTAAATATTTTTAATTTTTAATTTTATTTTTTAAATTTATTTTCTAAAAATTTCACTTTACCCAAAAACTCCACTTTTATCCCTAAGTAAACACGCCCAAAATGAGTTCAAATTTAATTTGACGAGATAGAAACACATCTTTATGTTTTTAGCAAATTATAATAAAATTTTTTAATTCGTTTCAGGAGTGATCATGTGAAGTTTTATTTCGCCGCTCCCAAAAATTTATGGGCCTAGAAAGTGGAACTGAGTTAACATGGGCTGAAGCCTTATTTTGAAGTGAATTTATAGAATTAGCAATAAATAGAATGATTACATTCTGAAATTTTAATTTGAAATAATGAAATCAAATTGACTAACTTTGATTAGTAATAATATTTCTACTAAGTAAACTTAAAGCTTGTATCAATTATCTGACGGTAAAGGCGTACGGTAATATCAAAATATATGTTACCATAATCACTATTTAATCATATATTAATTTAATTGTATAGTATTAGCAAACATGGTTTTGATTTTTAACTGCTTTTTTATTTTAACTTTTAATTTTGTATTTTTTTAGTAAATTTTTACTATATTTATAGAATTTATTTAAAATTTGAGAAGTATAAAAATTATATATTATAAAATTTTATTATTGCTTAGATAAAAAGTTAAAATTTATTTTATGAAATATCTTTAAAATTTTTGTAGAAAATTCAATTTTAGAAGTAATTCCAAAACGTTTTCTATTTTCAGTTTGCTTTGGCTTCTTGTAATCATGTATTTTAAATTTAATAAAATAATAGAGATTATATTATACATTAGGAAAACCAACTGCATACAATTTTTTCTGCTATAATATTTAGAAGCATTTAGGAGTGCTTATAGAATAGAGATTTTTTAAAATAGAAAGTATTTTTATTTTTTTTAAAAAGGAGCTCTAATTTTTTATTTCTAAAAAATAATTAAAATATGCAATAAAAAAATCTTACTACGTAAAATTTTTTGACACTTTCTAAAATTTTAAATAAATTTTTTATATACTTATAAAATATATATTAAAAAATATAAAATATTAAATTAAAAAATTATTTTTTTGAAACGCAACGTCAAAGAAAACTCGCTTTCATAATTCTATATTCGCTAAAGGCAAAAGATCTTAAACTTTAGTCTTTAAATAATTTATCTACTTGATTTCATTAATCATTGATTAGTGTTGATTTAAATAAATAATATCCAAACAAATCATAATTAATGAACCACTTTTTACATGAGATTTGCACATACATCAAGTTGATCTAAATCCTAAGCATTATAAACTAATATCATGTTAACAACTTAGAAGAAAACATAAGATGCTGCTATCAAATGTCAAAAAGAATTTGTTTTTATTTTTATTTTCTATATGATAATTCATCATATGTCAATATTATTATAAAATCAACATGTTTAAAGGCATTGTTAGGTAAAGAAAACTTCCTTCAAACCCAAACTTATCGCATTCATACATGGCAATCTTATGAAGACGTTGCCAAACTGAACCGCTAGTAACTAGGTTTTCATTAGTTGTTTGTTTGCACTTATCTCTAGTGTTTTAAAACCCAACCCGATCCATCCGGATCGATCTAAAATTCGGCAATTCGGCATTAATTTCGATTTGGTCAGTAATATAACACGGTATGTAATAAATTCGGTAAAATTCGGATCGATCTAACCGGTTTTTGAGTAATCTGATAATTCGGTGAAACGGATTGACCCGCTATTATTATTAAAAAAATAAAAAAAGAAAATAAGATATTAAATCATGTTCGCTTTTTGAGTCTTTTCGCTGTTTCGATCATTTCTATTAAGTCTATAACTCTCCATCGTCCTAACCAACTAATTTTTTTTACTGCTATTTGTGGTGCCGATTATTGCTGCTACTATCACGCTCTATTGATCATCGCCGGACCATCTTGGCTCTGTTGATCCTTACTATGTGTATAAGGCGACAATCAATTATTCATAATTATATATAAAATAGCTAATTTATAATATTTAAAATATTAAGGTTTTTTATATTTTGAACTTTTTGGTTATTGCCTTGATTCTTAAAAACTATTGTTTCAAAAAAATATATATAACTTCAAAAAATATATTTAATATTTATTATATAGAATCATATTTTTTAAAAAGTTTAAATAGTTGCTACGATAGATATTATATAATGTATTATACTTATAATATTAATATTTATTTAATAAATCTAATTTGATCTAGTGGGTCAGGCCGATGACTAAGTAAGTTAACTGGTGATCTGATAATATTTTCGAATCAAACATCAGGTTGATTTTTAAAACACTATTTATCTCTTCCAAAATTTTAGTAATGTCATGCTCAGAGCATATTTCAATTGCAAAACCTCTAATCCTTTTTTCAGATTTTGAATTTTTTTATTTTATATATTTCAATTATTATTCCGAATACCATTTTTTATTTCACAATAAATTTTACTTATTTCAAAAATCAACTCAATCAAAACTCCTTCCAAGTATTTCAACTATCACTTAAAAATCTATTTTTACTAATATTTATTTTTTATGGACGTAATTTTCACAAAATTTACCTTTATGTAATTAAAACACATTAAAATTAGCTATATAATTAGCTATGTCTCTTCATCATAAATTATATTAAAATTGAATAATAAAATCTTATTTAAATTTTATTTTAAATAAAAGAACTTCATCATATCTTTACTAATTAGGGCATGTTTGGCTTTGCTTATTTAGTGCTTTTGTTTAAAAAAAAGCACTTAACAGTGAATTGAGTGTTTGGCAACTGGTGCTTCTCGTTAAAATAAGCTGCTTCTTTTGCTTGAAAAAAAAAGCATCAAAATGATGCTTTTCATAGAAGCAGCGCGGAGCTTTTCCTTCCAGCATTGATGAAAATACGTTTTTGCCCATATTAAGTTTAAATAATTCAGAGTTTATAAACACTCCTATCCTCTTTATTCATTCAATTCTTTCTCATTTCTCACTAGTCTCTCTCTCTCTCGCTCTCGGCTCCTCTTCGCTGCCCCTCCTCTCCTGCGATGCAAAATTTTTCGCGGCTGTTCTCACCCTCCGTCCGATTATTGAAGTTCTCCAAGTATTGCGTCCCTCTTTCTCTAGTTTCTCTTTTATTCATGTTGTAGAGATCGTCGGAGCCTTAGCTTCTATTCAATCACCGCCATTGATTTCGAGGAGGTGTTGGTATGTGAAATCGAACCCTTTGTTTAAACAGATCTGGAGCAGGGCCAAGAGAAATGGTGCTTGCTAAGCAATACCTTTACACATAGATATCGCTCCACATCTACCGTTGCCATCTCTCTCGGTATGCTGCGGCGATTCAGATCAGAAGATTCGGCTCTCCGGACAATATCAGTAGATTACCGCGGATTGTTGAGATTGCTGCGGATTTGTTTAGAGATGGTTAACTTCCTTATGAGCATATCTTGTTTAAGTTTTGTTTATCAGGTATAACATGCTTCTTTATGTTTGTTTTCCCTTCAAGTATAACATGCTTCTTAAGGTTTGAAGGTGCTTGCTTGTGTTGGTAAGACTCTCAAACAGAGAGCAGCAGGAACTACTATGGATGCTGTTGCTGCACAAACCGAGGCTATTAAGGTAGGAATTATAAGCTTATATTGTTGTTTATGGTTTATAAACATATAAAGCTATGTTATGGATTACAAATGAAGTTAGTGTCCTATTCAAAGTTATGTTCTCTGTGCAGGAAATATTAATGACTGAACAATGTTGTGGTGGCTAATGAGCCTGTTTGAAAATTGGAACTGGTAAAGTGGCAACCCCAGCTCAAGCACAGGAAGTATGTTTATGGCAATGTTTGGACTTTCTTTTATTTTTTTAGTTGGGATGCATTGCTGTTTTGTGGTGCAATCTTCTGTAGGATCAACAAGGTTTGTGATGCAGCTTTATGCTTGTTAGTTTTGAAAAAAGGCTGCTTATTATGCTTGTTATTAGTGGCTGGAGCAGTAAAGGTTGATTGAAGAAAAGAAGCTATTACTGGCTGGAACAGTCTGGCTTATTGCTGACTAGTTACTGCTAGCTGGTTACAGAAAATTTTTAAGCTATTTCTAGCTGGTTGCAAAAAATTTTAAAGCTATTGCTAACTGGTTGTAAAAAGTTACTATTAAGATGTTATTTCTATTGATTGTAATGTGTTACTTGATGTTGAGATGTTATTACTTTTATTTCTAACTTGATATGAATGGTGATGTTGTTGCTTACTGCTGGCCGGATGATATTACTTATTACGTGATATTTTTAACTTGTTATTTGATGTTAAGATGTAGTTGCTTATGGTAAGAAATCTAAGATTGCTTTTGGAAATTGCATACAGAAATGCTTAAAGTGGGAAGCTATATGTTGCAAAATAATATATTCAAGACATAGAAAAATATTGTATAAATTAATTAATTAATTAATTATATATAAATAATATTATATTTATATATTTAAAAGTAATGGGAAAATATTATTATAAAATTAATAAGAATATATTTATTAATAGGTTTATAAATATACTATACAAAATATTAAATAAAAATTATGATATTAAATAATAGTATATTATATATACACAGTAATTTTAAGATATTATTACAAATAATAATAATAATGTATCTATTAATAGGTTTATAAATACTACTATAAAAAATATCTTAAAAATATGTTATAAAAGTAATTTTTAATAAACAAGATAATACATGAAAATAGATTTTTAAATTTAAGAATATCTCATTTATTATATACCTAAGGATATTTTAGTCATTCTATATCTTATTTATTTATAAGCACAAGTTTAGCCAAATATTTTTTAATTTTTTTTAAAAAAAAACTTTAAACAGTAAAATTTATCCAAATAGAATTTAAAAAAAATAGCTTTCGAATCAAAAGCTCAACGGTCGCTTTTTTCGGCAAAAGTATATAAATAGCAGCTTTCGTTCGAAAAATCTAAATTTAAAACTTAGTCAAAACGTGTCCTAAATCTTTGAAGTAAGAAGTTCGGTAAGTTCAATAGAAAAGCTAATTTATAATCAATTTACATAAGTTTAAGAATTGCCAAAAGCTACTTTCTTCATTTTCCCTTCTAATTTTTGTGACACTAAACTTTTTACTTTGATAAACATTACTCCTCTCGTCACTCATAAACCCCTCCGAAATGTTTCATTTCTAATTTTATTCATAATATGAAAGGATGTTTTGAAGTGCTTTAAAAAAAGTTTTTTTAAACGAAAAATATTTTCAAGATTTTTATAAAACGAATTTTATTTTTTTGATATAAAAATAAAAATAATTAATAATAAGATCATAGAATTTGTTTATATTTTTAATTTTTAAAAATATTTATAAAATTTGTGAAAGATTTATTAAAAAATTTGAAATAAAAATTAAAATAATAAACAGTTAAAAAATCACTCTCTAACACCACCTTAACGATTAAAATAAACTGATAAATGATACAATATATTTATATATTAGAAAATATTTCAATTATACGAAATTTATTGTTTTTATTAAATTTTAAATTTGAATTTATTTTTATTTTTCAATTTATACCGAACACACACCGAACTCATTTTTAATTCAATTTTTATTAAATTCAGCTCTCTTGAACTCAGTTTTATAAAATTTGCTTTATACAAATCAAAACACGCACTTATAATATACATATTTAGAAAACGTTTGGGACTATTATAAAATAAAGTTTTTTAAAATAAAATTTGTTTTAATTTTTTTTTTAAAAATAAGCTTGATTTTTTATCTAAAAAATAATAAGATTATACATATCTAATTTTTTAGTACTTATTAAAATTTGAACACTTGGTAAAAATTATAGAAAGTTAATTAAGAAATACGTAGTACTTATTGCTACTTTGTGATATGCGTAAATTTTATTGAAAGCATGTCGGTAGTGGCGTGTTTACGATGATAGAAAAGTGAATGAAGTGAGTTTTTTTAAATTTACTTAAAAAAATTAAATTAAAAATTAAAAATATTTATAAATAATAAAATTATATATTAATATAATATTTATAGTAAGTTTTAAAAATAAAATTTTAAAAAAATTTATTGTAAAAAATTTTATTTTAAATTTTATATGTATTTTATATTGAAAGTGAGTTTAAAAAAAGTAAATTTAGAGTGTTGGTAAACACGCACTAGCATTGAAAGTATACAAGTTGAAGAATGGTAAAATCGAAAAGACATAGTTAAGGAGTTACAATAAAAAGAGAGGAGAAAGATGGACTAGTGTTTAAAAAATTTGGGGAGTAAAAATCATAAATGATGAATAGGGTAAAATAGTCATTTGGTAATCATCTTCCTCAAACCAGTATAAATAAATGGTCTGGCAAAAAGAACGGTTTCGTGGTTCCAAACCAGAATCGAACAAAGCTAAGTGAAGCTCTCTCAGGCCCTTTTTGGGAACCTAGAAAAAGAAAAGAGAACCAAAAACATTCATCCTACACAAGAACAACATTTTCACATTCCAATCCCAAAACGGGCCTGAACAATTCTCCAGAATGTTGCAGAGAGTCTTTTCAAGAGGTTTCTCATCAATGGGACGCCGGTTCTCTCGGCTGGCTGGTGCTGCGCAGGTGGAGAGTGAAGCGATGGTTGTTCCCAAAATGCCCCCGTTCGACTATACTCCTCCGCCGTATGATGGCCCCCGGGCTGCAGAGATTCTCAAGAAACGGTCTGAGTTCCTCAGCCCCTCCATGTTCTACTTTTATAAGAACCCAGTGAGTTATTTTTACTTGTAATTGATAAAATGATGAAAATTTTCCTGTTCTATTGCTGAAAAGTTTGTTTATTTATGTCTTTTTGCCCCTTTTTGTTCAGAAGAAGGTCGATTTTATGCAAAATTAGAAAAGGAACAATTTTTTTAGATCTAGTATGTAGATTTCCGTTTCATATGGTAAAAATTTCATCTTTTGCACTTGTCCTGGATTATTACATAGAAATTTTGGTCAAGAAAGAAGTTTTGGTTCATAGGGAAGCATGATTCCTTGGACTGCGTTGTTATTCATTGTCACGTGATTGTAACATTGTAGCAGCTGTAAAATCTGAGAGTGAGCCAATTTTTCTCTCTTTGGTTTCGTAAAATCTGCTAGTGAACCTGTTTTTCTCTCTTTGGTTTGGTTGAGATCCAACAACTGGCGTCATCCCACTAAATGGGTTGGCTCTATGGGCCCTAAGATTTGGTTTGTTTGAGATAACTCAAAAGTTTTCTCTCTTTTGTTTGGTTTGATTTTGTTTTTGTAGTTTTCATGAATCATCAATTTTAATTCAGACAGTGTTTAAAGATTTTGGTGACAGATTGATACGTAGTTAAAAAAGCTATCCAGCTAAAGTAATAGATAGCTTACTTTAATCTGTGAACTCATCTAAAGTTATGGTTCATTTCATTAAATTTGGTGATTCTGGGAAACTGGGTGAGATGCTGCTATCAGCAGTGTTTTGGTGGGAGTCTCATGTGATTTGGATCCTTTTCGGTAGTTGTTGGTGTTGTTTAGATACAAACAAGAAAGTCTTACTCAGTGACAACGAGGTTTTGCTCTCTTCAGAGAGAAGATTTAGGCCCTACCACAATTCAATATGCAGGACATGCTGGTCCATTTTCTGTTTATATAAGATATCTCATTTCTCTATTGTCCCCTCTTTTTATTTTTTATTTAAAGTCTTGACAATTAGTTTAAGTTTGGCTCTTGTGCTGGATTACACTAACCTTGTGCAAAGATTAAAAAAATCGTACAGACATCAATCGATTGAACAGTTGGGTTTAGTTTTGGTTCCTCAGTTCATACAACTTCTATCAATTTGATGCATGCTTTCCATAGTAAGAATAAGTCCTTAGACTGATTAGACTTTATCCGTGGCTTCCATAATGCTGATGCTTTTATTACGATGTCAAACTGATATCATCAACCAAGAACCCAGTATGACTTAGAAACCAATAGCCAATACCTATAGCTTGTAGTTCTAAAGACATACAGATGGGACTAGAATTCGATGAATAAACAGCTGGTTCCTTGAGAGCTTGATTGGTCCACAATTTTTTGTATCATGATAAACTGAAACAAATTTGGTGGGCCGATCACACTTTAACATAGTATAACAGCATAACTCTGCTTTTCTGTGGTGAAGAAGGAACACTCAATAGATATCCGGCATATCCTTTACCCCTCACATGCATAGTGCAGTACATAAACTAGTACACAACTACAAAAGATACAAAAGTGTCTTCCCAAATTCAGGCTAACTAGAAGTCCAATTGTTATCTATTACCTTTGGGTGGTTCCATTTTTAATACTGCTACTATAATTTTTTTCTACATGTTTAACTGTGCTTGTTGGACACCGATTGATGCTACATTAAAGTTAATGCTTGTTCTTGCTAGCAAGTTGAGCGAGCAAGGAAGTGATTTAGGGAAGTTGTTAGAATCGACTCCCGAGTTTGTAAATCACATATATTATTTATAATGAGTCTAAGGTATAAAGTAGGTAGAGTGCACACTTTGTTTGTGTTGAAGTCCGATTTGTTTTAGAAGACTTGTATTTTGATTGGAATGGGCTCACTTCCTCTCTTAATTTATTTTGTGAAGATACTTCCTGGTGATAAGTATTTAAGCAAGACAAAGTTAGACAAATGATACACTTGAAAAGTGCCAGGGTCATGATTGATTTTGACAGCAAGTGAGTATTCACTGGGAAAAGTATACTTAGTTATCAATACTTTTAGTCAACTTATTAAATGAGAATGAATCTTCTGTGAGGCTCACATGCTTCCTTCCAAATAATCTAAGATGCTATTTCAAGATTCGAATTAACTTAGATACTCAATCTAGATTGGAGTTGGTCCCATCATAAAAGTACAAATTTTAATTGTATAATTGTTAAGCAATTCATGAAACACATTTTATTCCGACGAACTTATAAATGTCAACTTTCATATATTTACAGCTGAACATTGTTGCTGGGAAGATGCAATATTTGTTCGATGAGGATGGGCGTCGCTATCTTGATGCTTTTGGTGGAATTGCAACAGTTTGCTGTGGGCATTGTCATCCCGAAGTCATAGAAGCAATCATTGATCAGACTAAACGTCTACAACATTCTTCTGTTGTTTATCTAAATCATTGTATTGCGGATTTTGCTGAGGCATTAGCTTCTAAGATGCCTGGTGATCTCAAGGTATGAATGATCTTATTATGCAGATTCAGATGAGTATGCCGTGCTGGGCTACAGTTAAATCCTTACGATTTTTATATTTCCTACAGGTTGTTTTCTTCACAAATTCTGGAACGGAAGCAAATGAGCTGGCAATGATGATTGCTCGGCTTTATACTGGTTGCCAAGACATCATATCACTTAGAAATGCATACCATGGCAATGCAGCTGGTACAATGGGTGCAACTGCACAGCGGAATTGGAAATTTAATGTTATACAGGTGCCTATCTGTTTGAGGAAAGTCTTTAGTGTGTAGTTGAAATATTATTTGTTTCATATTATGCTTAAGGAGAAGATCAAGCTACTACCCCTTTTACTGCTTTCATTAGCATACTAATAAGTGAATATCCTCTAGTACTATAGTACCTATATAATATTCACTACTATTGCTGCTGCAAACGTCTTATCCCAACAAGCATCTTTTGCTTATTATAGAGTGGAGTGCACCATGCTCTAAACCCTGACCAATATCGAGGTATGTTCGGGTCAGATGGAGAAAAGTATGCCAACGATGTCCAAGAGATAATTGATTTTGGAACTTGTGGCCTAGTTGCAGGCTTCATATCTGAAGCCATACAAGTAAGGCTCCTTCATCTGATGCATAATAACATCAAATCTAAAATCCCTCATTTGAGAAGTAGTTCTCAGATGTTTCTCAATATATTGTTCCATGAACTGTATTGTAACTGCATATGGCCTGTCATAGGGAGTTGGTGGTATTCTGGAATTGGCACCAGGTTATTTACCTTCTGTCTTTAGAACGATAAAGAAAGCTGGAGGCCTCTGCATAGCAGATGAAGTTCAGTCGGGGTTTGCGCGAACCGGTAGTCATTTCTGGGGTTTTGAGGCCCATGGTGTGATCCCAGATATAGTGACCATGGCAAAGGTGGGACTCACTGTTTTCTTCATCTGTTTATTTTTTCAAAATTATCTCTTAACTTGAGAAGAGGATCTTTATTTCAAACTATGTATCCTTTCGTGGATAGCTATTCGTTTTTCAGTTCTGTTTCTTCTACCAGGGCATTGGTAATGGAATTCCAATTGGTGCTGTTGTTACAACTCCAGAGATTGCTCAAGTGCTAACTCGTCGAAGCTACTTCAACACATTTGGTGGCAATCCTGTCTGTACAGCTGGAGCCCATGCTGTTTTGAAAGTTCTTGAGAAAGAAAAGCTTCAAGAGAATGCATTGATGGTCGGATCTTACCTAAAAGACCGCCTTAAGGCACTTCAAGAAAAGCATGAAAGTAAATTTCATTTCTTCTATGGAGAGTTATGCTTAAACTTGATCCCACATTAAGATTACTGAAATATATGCTGAGAAATTACTAATAGTTAGAAACACTCTTGGTTCCAAGTCACGTGTCTGCATTATATCAAATAAATTGTCGGATGATCTTAAGTTGCCAATCCCAAAAGACACCTCAAGAGTGACCACTGCTTAACAAATTCATATTCCTTTCAATAATGGCAAACTGTGTAGTTCAACCAATAAGTGCAAACTGTTCCTTAATTAAAAGAGTATTACATTTTTAGCTGTTAGATACACACTAGCCAAAATAACAGCATAAACATATAAAGTTATATAAGCTATCAAACGAGGTGCTACATCTATAACAGCATTGACTTATTGTTTAGTTGGATTTTGCAGTTATTGGTGATGTGAGGGGTAGAGGCTTGATGCTTGGAGTTGAGTTAGTCACTGACCGCCATTTGAAAACGGCAGCTACGACTGAAATTCTGCATGTAATGGAGCAGATGAAAGGTTAACTATCTTCAATTTCATGATATAACTCCATTTCTTAATATGATTCAATTGATTCCTTTACACTATATTGTAACAGTATCTCTTATTTCTGAAGTCTTTTGCATAGATCTTTTTGATAGCCTATCCTAGATACCATGCAGTTTTCATCTAATGTCAACGCCAACTTCTTTCATTTTGTGAATTGACTATATACTTCCTTAAAAAAGTACTTTTGATCCTGTCTGATAAACCAAATATCTTCCAGATATGGGTGTCTTAGTTGGAAAAGGTGGTTTCTACGGAAATGTTTTCAGAATAACACCGCCTCTTTGCTTCAGCAAGGAAGATGCAGGTGACTTGCTTTTCTTACCTGCACATCTTTCTTAATAGCTTACAATCAAATTTGGTTTTTCACATTGCCATTGCTATTCCAGACTTCTTTGTCGATGTCATGGACATAGCTTTGACGAAGCTCTGAAGAACTGTTCTCAGTGCCCGGACCAGTCAGATCTACTCATCTCTGTTTCTTCGTTAATCTTTACTAGATCTTTGCGTGTTGTTCTTCGTAAAATGTGTATATGGGGGCTCTATCATTAAATAAATTTAAAAAATTGCTCATCTGAGAGAATGATCAGACATCGCCTTGTTGTCTTTCACTCTCTTGATATCCCTCTATAATGGACCTACTGTAATCTATAAGACTCTTGGTGATAGTATCAAAGGTTGTTGCATGTCGTTAGCAATCTATATATAGCACTAGAGCTTATTTTGCATATCAACAGTCGACCTAGTGAATGACAGGTGAAAGAAAGTGCGACTTATTTAGATAGAATGATGCGACTGCAGAGAAACGGACTTGTTTATTTATGCTGTGTTTATTTTGATATTATATTTATGTTTTAGAAGTGAGTTTATAAAAATAAGTTTGTATATTTATTTTGTATTAAAAATAATTTTTAAAATAAATTCTATTTTTAAAATTTGAAATAAATTTTTGACGGCAAAATTTAGTTTAAATTTGTATTTAGTTTAATTTAAAAATAACTTGAAAGTTGAAAATAAAATTTAAAAAAAATGCGTTTGGAGTATAAATAAACAAGCCCTTAATAAAAAGCGATCGGGAAAATGAGTTTTTAAAGAAAAGTTTGTGTGATTAATTTGTAAAGTAAATATAAAAAGCATTTGAAAGTGAATTTTTTGGTTGGAGGAACTTACTTGCAAGATCATTTCTTGATTAGTAAATAAGCCTTGTAGAAAACTATGATTAGTTCTTTCGTGTCGTTTGAAGCCTTGCATAACTGAATCAGTCAATGTTAGGCTAAAAAACTTTGTCATATTTCATCTGTTCATCAAAAGTTTCCATTGGCAGGCATTTAAAAAATTGCTTTAGCTACTTTTTTCGTTCTTGACATCAAATCTTTGTTCAGACGTACATTCAACTACCAACGGTTTTATAACCGATATCATACTCATGCAACATATAGCTGCCCTGTTTTTACTAAATATTGAACTGAATAATTTATTTAATAGAAGTTGTCTACCTAAAACTGTTATAATTTTAAATCCTGGTAAGATGATTTTCTTTCTTTTGATCACCTGGAAGACTGCTCCGGTGATACTGACAGGAACATAGGACTTCAGTTTATGTCTTCTTAAGCCAAGACTCAAAGAACTTTTAACGAAACTTTGGCCTGCAAGTAACAAAATAAGTTCCGTTGTTTCTCTTCACGGACATAAAATGTATAAAAGTTTCTTTGTACTGACCTCAAAGATTTCTTGTTCAGATCATGTTCTTCTGTGAGAGATCCAATGTCAATCAATCATGTTGAACTACCCGAAACGAAGTAAGATAGGCATTCATAGCTTAGATTCCCATTTAGAGTCTTTACCTTTTCGTTTTCCCAAAAAATTGTGTAGAAGATAACGTATTTCTTTAAATACAAAAACCAAAACTATAAAACTGAAGTGTTCCGCATTCTGCAAGAAGAATGAGAAGGGAAAAAATTGAGAATATTTTCAAACTAAAACTGAAAACAAATGGTCTTTGGATCTTTACAGAAGAGAATGTTTCAAATATTTTGCTGTACAAACATTTACATCAAAGCAAAAGATAGAAAAAAAAATCTATTCATCGACTTCTTGGCATCTAGGAAAACTACCAAGCGTATACGGCATGGATATAAATCGGAGATCTCCTCAAGAAAAGATGATTTGGTTCTCCTCGGGCTACCCGTGCTAATTCTATAGCTACAGCAACTTCTGAAACAATCTTCATTGCCAAGCACTTCACCTCCTTGATCCTCAACATGTTCTTCCTCATTATCACAGCCAATGCAATGGACATCGCAGATTTCCAACATGCCATCTTCTTGGTTTTCTTGAAGAAGTTTCAGCTGGTTACAAGGGAAGAGGGGAGATGTCGGTTTTATAGGTAGGTAAGAAGAGTTGACGTATTTCCTACAAATGCATCTAGCCATATTAGCTAAACTTCTAAAAATATGTTTTATGATTGGCTATAAGTTTGGAGTTCTTCAATCGGTATCATAAGTTGTTATGAAAATACTTATTTGGTTGAATTTAGTTAACATTAAAATAATTCTTCTGTTTTTGTTAAATTTAAAGTATCAATTTGGTGAAATTAACAAGAATGTGTCATCAGAAGTCTCTTGGCAAGAAAACGTACGAAGAACTCATCAACTCTGTTAGCTTGATTTACAAGTTTTTTCAGCAACTTCTGAACATGGTTTTGCTTCGAAGTCTGAACTTTTCGAACTCTGTTAGCTTGATTTACAAGTTCATTGAAACTTAAGTTGTAATTTTCCTGGCAAGATCCAATGCAAGATAGCACAATTCTTAGAAGTCAACTATTTCTTATAAATTTCGACGAATGTCAACTGTCTTTGCCCATCTTGATATATAACCATTGTTGTTCAGTTATTTTTCTAATTTTTAAGTACTGTAGCTTGTCGGAATCCTTATCCTTAACTATTTCTGCCTGTGGTTGCATTATTTCTATATAATATATTCCTATCTGAGATCGACATTATTGTTCATTCAAGGAGCAGGTCTTATTATTTGAAAACAACATCTTTGAGAATATTTCTTTGATATTAGTTTCTTATGAATTCAATCAAAGAATTAGTTGTAGATTTTCCCTTCCACCCGAACAACATTTGCAGAAATTGCTTTTTATAGAATAATACAAGTTGCTCAATGAAAGAAGAGTTTTGATAATAATCATTAGCAGTTGTGGCACTAAAACCTACGCATTACTTTGATCAAGAGCAAAATATGCAGTCTTTCACAAAACCATCAATGGCAATGGTAGTGGACAAATGTTGGAAACTTTTACCAACTTTACTTCATTGCTCCAGGTGAAGTGCTTCTGATGATAATGATGAAAATGCTTCACCCAGTCCGGATGTTTGTATGTTTTTTCCTTTTCCAGGTATGTAAAACATACCCAAAAACAGTGTGTCATTCTTTTCCGATCGGAAACATAACCAGATCAGATGAAAATATGTGCGATTTCCTTTTTCTTGTTTCAGGAACTGGATTTGTACATCGGTTGAAGTTTTCTTTTTTGTTTTTTTTTTTATGTTGGAACGTTTTTTTAGAATAGCAAAAAGGGAAACCTGCCCGCCAACAAAAGTGTGTTCAAGAATGCGAAAGCTCAAGCACGCTTCTACCTTTTGAACAGTTGTCATTTCTACAAATTTCTTCAGAGGAATTGGAAAGCATTCAGATAATGCAACAACAGAACTAGCGAAGCATAAACAATCCATCCAATCTTCAAAACAAAGAAACATAACAAGGGCTTCTTTAATAATTCTTTTCTGCAACCTGCTTAAGTAAAATATTGGACCAAGTGTTAGGATAGAGGTAATTTACATCGTGTCAGAAACAGAAATTATCAAACTGATTCCATTCATAACCTTACCAGGTTGGTCGCAGCTTACCGTAGTATCTAAATTATTGCAATTAGTAGTTCCACTAAATCATGATAATAGATGAGAAAATTCTCTTTGTTCAATTTGCAAAAGGTATATTGTTCATAGTATTATTAATTATAAATTAAGTTAGCAGGCTATTTGGCAAGCTGCAGTTGCATTGAGATTTACCTATTGAACTCTCATCTTGTTTGCCAATGTTATTATAACCTGGATGAATAATTCAATATGGTCTCAAGTAGCAGACTGAAGTTTCAGTAAAGCATCCAGAAGAAGAGAGGCTACATGGATGCTTGCTAGCGTTGAGTGAGGTTTGTGATAGGCAGTTTTTATATGAATATGGTGATATAAGACTTGCATGAATTGAAGTATGCTGCAAAGACTTCTGATTGGCCAAGTTTCACACCATTTTTTTGACATTTCCTTACTGTCCCTTGTTTGAAGTGCAGTTTTACATATTTTCAATCTGTTTTGACAGTTATTATCTTATCTGCAATAATTTAACGTTTCCTTACAAACTGCTAGATATTTTTTCTGTTGATTAATTTTGTAGAAGCATTCCTTACAAACTGATCTATCCGCTTGTGTTTGCCCTGTTCGAATCGTGTCAAAACTGAAATCCGTTCTTTGAATTTGACCTGGTTCTTGTTTTCTCCAAACTCGAGGAACGTGAAATTGTTTTCTCCAAACTCAAGCTTGAAGTGCCATACAGTTGCTTGGTCATTGTTGACACGCTGTGATAAAAAGACAAAGTTGAAATCAAAATCTACATTTCATTTCACAGAGTAACAAGAACTCATAAACAAATTTGACCAACTATCATAATCAATCTCCATAACAAAATATACATATTCACGGCGGAGAATAACGAAAGGTATAATAAAACTTAAATAACCGTATTGAAACTTTTACATTTGCAAACACAAGAGGAGCCGATTGCCCACCAATGACACAAGAAGCCTCCGTAGAGGTTTCTCACAAGAATAGAAACAGTGTTCTCGGTGACCCGAAATACAGGTAAACCCACCAGTAAGAAGATAATTGCTCATACGTACTACCATCCTTTAAGAAGAGATGAAAGAACATGAGAGTCAAAATTGCGTCATTTGATTTACAACCTGAGAGCTTAGTATTATCTTATCTCAATAGAGAAAAGTAAGACTACCACTTTGTCTCACTTGTTGAATCTAAAAGATAATCCACATCAGGTGTTAATATTGCACGCCTATTGAGTTCGCCAAGAATGCAGAATTGCTTCTCCTTGGTGTTAATTGCCGCTACATCTTGAGCATATATGGAATTTGCACCTGTGGAAACCTGCAGAAGATACTTCATTAATAGAGTAAAACAAGAAACGATACGTATTGAGTGGCAACAAGCCCTCACATCATAAAGGCTGTCTCCTATCTTCATCTTGACAGCACCGCTTTTATAGACGAGGATTTTCCCCATGAGTCCAGAAGGAAGCTCCGCCAAGTTGCATCCTTTCTTGGAGTTGTTCCCTTCCTTGTTCTTGACATCAGCCTCATTTTTCTTCGCTAAAGGAAGAGATGCAGGTAACTGAAAATATATCATTTGAGCTTCAACACTTTTTTCCTGTCGTAAACATTAGGATATGGTTAGAAGAGCAGTTCACATATGAACACCTAGCTTTTCTATCAGGCAGTTAAGCATTAGTAACCATCAGGCCAAGTTCTTTCGCCAGCTTTATACTGTTTCCATCAGACTCCAACGACCTGCTTGCTGCAACTTCCCTGAACTCCACCTCATCAAGTATTACTAGCATAAAAAATATACATTAGAAATATCTCTTGCATCATCATGATCATTCCAGCAACATTTCAAAATTTTACCTGGATCTCCAGAGTAAGGCATCCTCAAAGGAAGAGCTACAGGGTAATACGAATGAGCATAATCCTGTCAACAACAAGGTAATACCTTTTTTATTAAAATATATGGAAATACATTTATAAAAGGAAAATGGGCTAAATGTTAACCTCTCCAGAGAACACTTACCCAAGGTTCAACATACTCCTTTTCTACTTTTACGTCACACACATCTTGCCCCTCTGGACAAAAGAAAGATTTGGAACATTGTGAGTGCACAGTACTTAAACACCACGGAGAGCGATAGACAAGATGAGTTTAAACCTTCAAGCTTTCTTATAAAAGTATCCTTGTTGGGAAATCCAAATGTCATTGGCATGCCTACAGAACCTCCATGTCCAAATGCAACTTGTGAAGGAGCAACTGCAACCATAAGATCAATTGAGAAGTCTATTAAACATTGAAGTAAGAAGTTTTACCAAATTTTGTGATACTATTTTAAGAAAAGTTGTAATACAATTCATTGAATACTTTCATACATTATTCTCATCAAAGTGCTAAGTTATTATCAAGGGAGAAGACAAAAGATTTAAAAAGGTAAACTGCAGTACTCTCTCTTCTTAAATCAGATTTCTCCTATCATTGAGTAAAGAAGCAAAAGTAACACTGGAAATGATTTGAAGTTCTTTATGAAATTACTTGAAGTTCATTGAGTAAAGAAGCAAAACCAAATGGATCCATTTAAGCACTTTACATGTAACTTTTATCAAAATATTTCCTATCCAGCTAATAACTAAGCCAACAAGAATCATTCCTTCCAACTAGCACCACTTCCATGCATAGTTTATGAGAAAGAATCAGTAATTTTGTACTAAATCTAATATGACTAAACAAAATTACAAACAGTTTCAGGTCATAGCTCAAACAAATCAATGTAGTATATGGCCCATTTGAACTTACGTCTTTTCTCCAGCCTTACAGGTCTCTTAAATTTAGCAACTTGAGATCCCTTCCACACATCAAGAAAAACCAAATCACAAATCAATAAGCCTCAAAACCACATCAAAATATCAAAATCTGTCTACTTAACTAAAATTTTACCTTATTAACCATTTCTAACAACGTCTGGTCCAGAACATCCACATTGTTCTCAACTGGCTCCCTACGTAAAATTCCACATCCACACATTTAAAAAGAGCGAAAAAGCAAAACACTCTCTTAGAAAAACTAACCAAAATTCACCAAAAATAACAAAGGTTAAAAAAAAAAGTTACGATTACTCTTTAGAAAAACTAAACAAAATCCACCAATAACAACGAAGGTGAAAAAATAGTTACGATTTCGGGATGATCGTCTTTGATGTCTTTCTTGGAGGAATCTTTGGCATGAATTTTGTCTGCAGGCAACACCCAAAGAAACAAATTTTATCACTTCAAATTGAATAATTAATAGCATGAAAAAGAGAAATCATCAAAAGGTTAAATCAAACAACCTTTGATCGAATAGATGGTAAAGCATCCGGTTCTTTCTTCATCTTTTATCTAATTTTTAAATCACTTTTCTCAGTCTCAATAGGATCAAAGGTTGCGATGATCGGAAACAACAACAACTATATGAGAATAGAGTAAACAGCGGCGAATGCAACTATGAGCAAAATCTCTTCTGCAGAACTATACGAGCAATAGAGTAAACAGCGGCTGCTGCACTCGGCTACAAAACCTAATTAGTTCAATTACATAACTGTGATTATTAGAGAGCCATCTCGTAGCTTTTAGCCCAACACCAAGCGTTGGCCCAAGAAACACTCCGGCCCCCCTTTCTCTTGTTTCTTTTCTTCTACTCTGTATCCGTCTGGATTTCTCATTCTCTCTGCGACTCGTGGCGATCCTGGCCGTCGCCTCGCATATGAAATCATCTCGGCAACCGCTTGAATTCGTCACTCCTGGGAGACGCTGTCGACTCTGTGATCTGCTCCGCAATTTTCGTCCCCGTTCGCCGTGCCTGGCACAATCTTCTCCGCGACTGCCGGACCTACTCTCCACGCCCATGCGACTCGGTCGCGTCCGCAAATGCTGCATTAGGTAGCCATCCTAGCCCGTGGCGTCCGCGATCTTCTCCGCAACTCCTCCGTCGCTGCAATCTCCTCTGGCGTCCGATCTCCAATCTATCTCCGATCTCGTCCAATCTCTAATTGCTCCGATCGCTCACAGTCGCATGATCGCAATCCCCGCCAGAGTTTTGATTTGAGTTTTCTTTGAAGTGATGGCTACATAGTGCAGGGATTGTAGGTGCTTAAGCCTTCTCTCTGTTCATACGCCTGAATTAGGGGGTTGGGAGTTTTGAGAGGCAAAGGTTTGTGTATTTGTGGATTCCAATCCAGATGTAGTAACGGAGCAGGAATCTACTTGGCCTCTTCGCGAAGAGATCGCGATGGATAGTTCACATAAAAATTGCATGGTAAACGAAAACTACTCAGAGCAGCATAGCGTTACGGTGGCTACTACAACATGCCCAGCCATTTGTTCAAAATGCAGTTACCTCGCATATTAGATAACAATGACAATATCAGATAGAACGAAAAAACTATCTCATGAATGTTCTTCTTGCAGTCCTTCACGAATACAGAGTACGCAGCCTGAAGCTCGTCCGAAGAGCCTCTTGATAAATCTTATTGCTGTGAAATTGGCAGTTGCTGGCATGCTTAAAGCTATCATCGAGACATATATCACAGTTTGGGTTAGCGCCGATTATGCCAGTAAATTATTTGGACCGACCGCTTGTACGAGAGATGCTGTCATTCGTGTTTTTCCTTAATCAAGCACAGGATGGGTCGATCGCTTTCAAAGGAGAAGATTGTCGCTGCCATTAATTAGGAGGATTTGGGAGACGATCCTCAGTAAAGTCATCTTATGACGTTAGTTGAACAACGCACTTGGACGGGACGCGACCTCTTCGATGAGCTACGCACTTAAATTGGAAATGAAATAGAGTTCCTGAATTAGAAGCACTTCAATAATTAAGCAATATTTGAAAGTAATTTTAAATTTTTTTTAAATAAACAATATTTTACAAATTTCTAAAATTAAATTTTAATGTTTTAGTTTTAAGAAAATAATATTTTCTAACATAGAATTTTTAAATTTAAAATTTATTTAAAAATATAAAATAAAATTTTCAAATTCAAATAAAATTTATAAGTAATATCAAGCGTCACCTAATGCTTCATTTATGACTTGCAATGTTGCAGACAGTTCTGCAGAAAACTTTTTCTCTTATTGTGCTGAACTTTAGTTTGTCGAAATAAAATGCACGTTCAAATTAGAGTTCATTTTTGCCGCCCCCAGTGGTCAGGCAGTCCACAGTGTGGCCCGAAGACGTACGCAACTAGCGAAATGAGCTCGTGGGAATAGGATGGTCCTAAAAATAAGAGATTGTCCTAAATTCCACTATTAATCGAACAATAAGAGTTAATTTTTGAACATTGGCATGATCACCTTATTGATGGTTCAACTTTACTCATAAAAGTTTTAGCATACTTTTTTTTTTTCATTTTACGAGTACGTGAATTGGTTTGAATCTAAGCTTTCGAAATCAATGAGGAATCTCTCGCCGACACCTTCCTAGATGGTTAGGCAGCGAATAAGTTTGCATGCTCTAGTTAAAACTAAAGGGCAATACTTACTATTGAAATTGACAAATTTTTGTTGCCAACAAGACATGCTTTTCTCAATAGACAATTTGGAGTCGTTTAGCTAATCTCCAAATTCAATTTTTTTTTCAAATTTAGTTTTAATTTTAACTCATTTTTAAATTAAAATAAATACTAAAATATTAAATTGTTTAGGCCAAAAATTTACTTTAAAATCAAATTAAAATAAAAATTTTCACTTTCACACTCACAATATAAAAATAAATACAAACTTTTATCAAACTTATTTTTACTCTAAATTTATTTTTTATAAATTTATTTTTTAAAAATAAATTTAATATCAAAATAAACACGCCATTTAATAGTATTGCAGTTTGCCCAAGGAAAGAATACTATACACAGGATTACATTTACTTCTAAAAACAAATTATAACCATCAGAAACGCTTATATTGCCGGTTAGTTCAATGATGATTTTGATTATGTCCAACGCTATTGTAGGCAACTTTAACTTCAAATAAAAAAATTAAAAATAAAATTAAAAAATCTTAGAAGCAGCTCACATTTGCCAAAAGTTTTGAATCTGTGATGATGGAAGTTCCTCTTCCCGGAAGTAGTGGTTTTATGGAACTGTTAGAACTCCTCAGAGCAAATTTTCAATGTAAAATTTCCTTCAGAAATGAGGCAGAAATTGCATCTTGGAGTCATGAAAAATCGTTGAAATATCTTTCTGAAAAAGAATCTTCCTTCCTCTGCATACCATTATCTTGTCAGTTGTCCTAGTTGAAGAAACAGCACACGTCCTTCCTCCTGCCAAACAAAAGTAATTAGTTTGTTTAATTATACACTTCGTGGTATACATGTTTTTCTGGGGACGACTACATGAAATATGAGTAAAAATAATACTGTCATGCAGTTTTTACAGGTGGAGAACTATACATTAGAAAAAGTGTAACAGATAGAGTAGATGACTGAATGTAGTGCTCAGAAATAAAAATAAGCAAACTGAAGAAAACAAACTAATGTACAAAAGCTAGAAGCTTTTTGATAGGATACATTAGTGATAGGGATCTCTGTTAAATAATAATGATTGTTATCTCACGAAAGAATGAAGGCATTGGTGGAAGCTAGCTGGACTGGGGCAACGATCTCCTGACAGAGAACATGGTAGTTGGTAATGCCAGAGATGAAACATAAAGACATTAATGCCAGGCTTGGAAGACATCGAGCTAGACAGACAGTGGAAGGCATGTTTATTAGCAACAACGTACAATTTACATTTCATGCACAAGGGCCCATTGATTACAGAAATGAAATGCATAGATGAAAACTTGCTAGCCTGGATCGATCCACGTACCTATCAGCATTGTTGATAGAATCCTCCAGCTCTTCTTGCACGAGCACTTTTCACATGTTTGCAGCAGGTTACTTGCAGACACTAGAGCAGACAACCTCAAGGGGGCATTCATGGGATGGCCCAAATTCAATAATCTAGCCGGGAATTCAAGTAGAAAGGCATTGCTCATGTTTATGTCTACAAACACAAGGCTAGGTTGTGTTATTGCAATGCAATGGAGGGCTTCCATTAATCACCATTGAATGCAAGTATTTCATCTGATAAGATACTTCAATGTGGTCTGTCTCTGTCTCTCTCTGTGGCGATGTCCATTGAAATCTGTCTGTACCTATCCTCTCTTGATTGTTCCCTACTGAGACACAAACTACATCAAAAGACCATAATGCAATATACCGAAAAATGTAGGAAACCATGAGTAGAATAGTTTGCAGGTATATAATAAAGTAAATGAATAAGATTGAAATATATGTATTACTGATCAATACGCAAAAACATAAGCACCACAAAAAGCAATGTTTCATATCTAAAAGAAAGAAACTCCAAAGCATACTATACATGTGATGGCAATCTTTCTCTGTAAAAGTTTTCAAGAATCTCTAGCAAATGCTGCTTAAGTGCTTAGTATATGAGATTTCCTCTAGAGATTATATACTTCAAGCCAATAAACATATAAGATATATCTTTGTTACGAGAAACTTCAGCTAATTATCAGCTTTTAGAAATGAGGAAGCTACAGGTGATGTACTACCTCCCTTTATATTTCTCTTGGGAAAATGATCTATCTTTATATAATTACTCAAAATAAAATCATGATAAAATAATCTTCCTCTCCTCACCTATTGAACCAATATGGAAAAAAAAGTTCCATTCTTCTTCTTAGTGAAGAAGAAAGTTTTAATCTCTCACAACTTTGCCCAAGGAGCACTTCTTTGAATCTTGAATAGAACAACCAAACACAAATATATTATATGCATCGGATGAAGAGAAAAACTCAATTCTAATATTGCCTGGAAGATGAAAAGCAATAAAATTTTTAATATTGAGAACCAAGAAGGAGATGGGTTTCCTTCTACTAAAGCTGTCTGCCTCATATACATATTCCATGGCTAAAGAAATTCAAGAAACAATAAGGTTTGTACACATACCTGCAAAATTATTATCCTGAAAAACTATGCAACTATCAGACCAGCAATATTAGTAACGAATCTGATACCTCTATGGTAAGCCTCTCACCATCACATAGGAGGAAAGGGCATGATGGAGAAGATGGGCACATGAAGAACTAGCTAACTTGCACGCCCTAGAGGAGAGCTTCATATAGATAGTAATGCACGTGCCCTGCTTCTCCATCCTGCACAATCCACCTCTCTTTCTGTTGCTCCTCAGAGCTGCAGATATCTTTGTATTTATAACTAGCGACAGCAACAGCTGGCCCAAGTCTAGGGGATGTTTGGAAGTGATTTTGGAACGAAGCTTTTTTAGAAAAAAAGATTTTTTTTTTTTATAAATGAGTTTTATTTTTATAATTTAAAAGATATAATAAAAATATATAATAAAAAAATTTTATTATGTAAAACTTTTTTATATTTTTAAAATTTTTAAATAAAATTTTAAATATTTATAAAAAATATATAATTAAAAATTAAAAAAATTATTTTTTTGAAAAGTAATGCAAAACGCACCCTTAGTCCTTATATGAGATCTCATAAAGTAATACGCTATCAATTGTACACATAAACCCCTTCATAATTAGTCCTCACTCTAGTTTGTGGTAGGCTGTTTCCTTGTATTTATACTTATGTGGTTAGGGCTTGTACACAGCTGCACAGTTGATGGAGACAATGACTTAGAAGACAACGCCTCACCTATATAGAACGTTTCAGAGCTCTAATGGGATCTGATGCAACGATAACAGATATTGCATACATAATTATCCATTCTATCTTAGTTCTTAATTACATTTTTTTGAACGTAATATATATGCGCAGCAGCAACTTGTACAGCTAGCTTACTGCATATAAGGTGGATATTGCGATGTGAAAAAGACCATCATCATTCATAAACAATTTTTGTGACCAAGAGCTGAGTAAGGATCGATATAGGTTACATGATTTCGTTTTTGAAGATAAATATCGAAGAGATCACCTGAGATTTGATGTAAACAAGTTGGCCGTACGGAGTTTGACAAGTGTGATGAAATTCATGGTGGCTTTTCCAAGCAATGGTCACACGACACAAACAGGTTCTATTTGCCACCTCTCTCCCCGCAATTAACATACATCATAGTACGGATGACAATTTAAATACGTAAATTAATTTCACTCGGATCAAATTCGTTCAACTTTAATTCAATTTATAAATTTATATTGATCAAATTATTTAATTTTAACTCAATCTATTAATAATCAGATTAAATTTGGATCGATTATTTAATAATTAAATTTTTAATTTAGTAAAATTATAAAATTAGTTGTAATAAAAATGTACGATATTTTTAGTGACTAGATATAGTGAATGCCCGTCAAAATATGTATTTTTAGTATTTTTATCGGTTCTTAAAATATCCAAACAAAATTTTATTTTTATTTTTATTTTTTAAAAATATGCGGTGATAACTGAAATTTTATAATTATAAATATATACTAATAATTTTATTAAAAATTTTAATAAACATAGCTGTCTAACAAAATTTTGTTAAAAATTTTTATGCGAAATCCAAATTCGTCATTTAGAAAACACCTACATAGTAATACTTTCGATAATATTATAATTCTTATCTTAACTACTTTACTAAGATATAAAAATAACAATTAATTATAAATATTATATAATTTAATAATTTATAAATTATTATTATCGATTATTTTTATTGCTAATATTTTAATATACGGAAAAAAAAAATTAAATATTATTCCTTCAAAATATGATAATTCGAGTTAGTAGGTCAATTTCGAATTAACACGGATTGATCCATTTAATAATCATATCAAATTCCTTCAATTCTAATCCAATCCATATATTTATACAAGTCAATTTTTCTAACCCTAATTCTGATTAAATAGGTCAATTTCGGATCATATTTTTGGATCGGATCATATATTATCACCTCTATATTATAGAGAATGGTAAGATATTCATACACTGATGCTAACCTCAGCACCAAATTACAGCAACGTCGGCGAAGAGGTGCACGAGAATAATATGGAAAAAGACATACTCCTATCAGGATATAGAATTGTGCATGTGGTAGATAGCTCCATTAACAGGCAAGTTTCTGTCAGAGGAGATAAATCTCGACCTAACCATACACCAACCATTTCCATCCAACTTCTCCAGGGCGATGAGAGAGACATTATAGTCAGATTTCTATAGAGATTCTGTGAAGAAGCCGAAAGATTTTACTGAGCTTTATAATTTTTATTTGTCGCGGAAAACAAACAGATTTTTCTAGAACTGAAAAGTAGCTTGAACTAGTTATTTATTTTTGTGCTACTATTTAATTTTATGATATACAGAAATTAAAGTTGTGCTTCAAAGAAGCAAGCAGCTATAAGATATTTTTCTCAACGCCTCCTTTATAATATTGTCCTGACAGCATAAGGTCCATTCAGTTAATAAACTAGCTAGAAATTGCAGTTCTAATAGTTTTCCTTCTTTGCAAGAATACGTGAGATTGCAGATTGCAAACAACTCTACAGTAGGAGAATATATCTATTCAGAAATAGAAAGCTTCTGTTTGGCGAGCATAGAAATCCAGTCTTGCATTCATGCTACGGAAACTAGAGTTGTTCGTGAAACAAAAGACTACTTTGTTGATGCTGAATTTTTCTGGCATCTTCTCAATATTACTAGTGAAACTTCCAAGTGCTCTGAGTTACGCATTCTTGTTTATGTTTAAGTCATCGTAAAAGAACTCCAAACTATAATTCTTAGGGGCGTTCCAACTTCGAACAAAACTTTTACCTTTTTGTTGTAAGTTTTTTATAATATTATACAAACTATTAATTAAAATTAAAAATATGAAAAAGCGTATATCATAAAATTTATATATATATTATTTTTTAAAGTCAATGAAATTAAATTTATTTTTTTAAAAAAATTTTGAAGTATATTTTGTTTCAATTCTATTTATAATTTATAAATACTTCTAAACGTACACTTAATTTTTATGCATCTCAGTGTTTTGTGTTATTTTACAGAGCCTTGCTTCACAAGAGTTTTTTTCTAACTTTCGTTCTGGAGGCTAATGGAATCTCCAGTAACTTACAGTTACCAAATTTAAGGTGTGAAGAATATTGTCAATCTGTAGTTAAGAAAATTGACAGCAATGACAAGACCCCAAAGACAATACAGAGTGTGGCATAAGACAACTCCTGCAGATTAAATATCTAAATGGCAGTAGAAGCTCCACTAGAGATTCCCATCAGAGTCACTAAACAGCTGGCAACATTCATGATTGAAAAAAATAATAATTCTATCGAGTATAGGACCACTTCAATCATCCAACAGTTCGAACTCCTATTCGCTTATATAGAAATTTTAAAAGTTAGCCATCTAATTCCAAATGCACAGCCATCTAATTCCAAATGCATAGGAAAAAACTTGTAATATGTATAGAGGAAACTCTATTGGAAATTTCTTGTACGCGTAAGCAGGCAGAATTTCTACAGGATTGATCTCCTTGGAATGACAGAGAGTGCAAGCTGACATGGTAGTTGTCTTAAAAGAAAGGGGTGATTTGTGTTGAATTTGTTCCACATTATTTGTTTGCCGTATCTAGTTATTTATATGAATTTTGAGAGTTCTTACATTTTGAGCTAGCTTTTGGATTTGATTCTATCCAAAGCTGATCACACATACTATCAGAGCGAGCCGTGTGTAAAAATTGGGCATTTAAGGAGATTATGTCCCACGAAGAGAAGTGTGAAATTATTTCACATTATTTATTTGTCAAGTTGGTTGGTTGTTTTATGAATTTGAGCACCCTCAACTCTTAAACTAGCTTTTAAAGTTGAGTTCTAACTTAGATCCATCTAACACTTTGGTTGTATAAACAAGTCCGTTGGTCCCTGAAAAATTAACTGCATCACCGCCATGGACATTGATGCTGCAACTGAACTCCTGTAGTGGACTCCATTATAAAGGTGACTGGTTGAAGCAACGACAACTCTTGCCCAGAAGTTGAAATTGAAGTGATCCAAAACCTACAGAAGATGCGAAAATCACAACATGAGGTTGAGATGATTGATATCACAACTAATGAGTGTGTTCACAAGGAATAAGGAAAGATGATTCAGAACTCAGAAAGCTTTTATAATAAGCTTTTTGTAAGGGGAATTTAGAAAATGCTCGAAGCCATAGTACGTACATCTGAAGATTGCTGAGTGTGATGCCACTAGGGAAATTTCTACTCTCTAACTTGAGTTCTCTTAGGCAAAAGAAAGTGGTCTATGTATTGTAACTACTGAAATTTCACTATAAGAGAAACTTTAAGTTTTAGATAAGCACTAGAATTTGTGCAATGCTTATACAGCTATCCATATAGACCAACCTGATTTGGCAAACATTAGTGAAGCTAGTAGTGGTATCAAGTGAGCCATCAGTGCTAGCACAATTTGGCATGTTCTGTAACTTAGATCTAATGATCTGATATGGAGCATCAGTGTTTCTTTTCACTTCATTACTCATTTCTTTTCATTTAAAAGTCACTTACAACTATACAAAAGAATAAAAAAAGCTTTATTTTCAGCTATAATAAAAATGTATAAATTAAACTCATTTCAAAATCACTATTTATGATAACTCACTTTACAGTAAGTCACTTTCGACTAAGTGGCCTTCCTAGTTTAGTGTCTAAAAAGTAATATGATGTGATTGCATTATAAAATTATTCTACTGGTTAACACTCTTCGAGTCCTTATAATATGACCAGTTGATGATGTTAACAGGAAAGCACTCGTGAAATTTATGAAGCAGCAACGGCCAAAAGCCACAGTTCAAATTGTTTGGAGACACTATAGGACATTGACAACATACTAAGCAAAGCCCAGAACAGAAAATTGAGCAAAATAGATAAGGCAACACTGCTCTAACCATAAAAGGACATGGGAGATAAAGCATTAATAAAGGAAAATTGAAACAGTTCAGGCCTAGATTACCTCCCTCTATACTATCTCAGTCATCCAACAGTGTATATCAATTCACTGATGTTTAGTAATGGAAATATTATAGAAGTGATAATGAATCTTCGAACATCTAATTAAGCCAAAGAGTTGACCGCCACTGAGGTGGAGTCTTTGTGGCAGGTAGAATTGTCCATACATAAGCTAAGCAGTAGAATAACAACAACCTATGTCCTTGGAGTCTTCTTAAAGAAAATTGCTATAAAGAATATTATTCCTTGGAAATTAATTTGAATGTTCAAAAATAAATAAAGAAGAAGTCGGTAGACTACGATAAGAAATCCCGGTAACAATATGGCAGTCCCATTTTATCAAAAGAAGAAAAACTCCCAATAACTTGTTAAATATTGCAGTTTGGCAACAATTCTGTAGGTAATTATCTCACTGATAGTGTGTCACTATAGTTGGAGACTATTATGTCCACTATACCAAGAAAGCATTAATACAGATGAAGATGCTAGACCATATCATGGATTATAAACTATTTCCTAAGTAAGTTTGCTGCTGAAAGAATTTAAGAACTACAGTTCTCTGAAAAAAATATAATATCAAAATTGGTATGAGCATAGAAACAAATTTCACTCTAAGTAATTAGTTTCAGATATCATGATACAAAATATGAATAAGTAAGGTGGAGAAGCAGTAAGAAATCAACTACAAACTCACAGTATATTCGTTCTACAGGCTTGCAGGTTCCAAACAATGTTACGGCTTGGACTTTACAGTGAAAGTTGTCTGCAAAATCCATATACATCAGCCTATTGCTTCACAAATTCATGGCTGAATAAGTAGTGGGAGCTTATGCTTTCTAAAGCTCATCTGCCTTGTATAAAACTATCCACTCTAGGGTCCTTTCGGAGTGTTTTCCAAGATGGCATGCTGAGACTATATCTTAACCCCCAATATATACTTGTCATCTTAGCTTCTGCTCTTACCATTGACGCAACTGATAATATTGGATGAAATTGCAATGCAGCTTGTGACAACTGCTGCAACAATCATGGCTGCTGCTAAGATTTTGTCCCTTAGTTTAGATATGCCATGAATGTCCCTGCTCCAAATGAAAATAGCTTTTTTGCTTGATAGTTACATGTCATCAATGCTAAATTACAACACAGTAAACATATCTCAATGCCTGATATTTCCATAATTTCTACCAATAAGCTCTACAACAGTTGACGTCAAGGGGCCAAACATCTCTAGAAGCAAATTGGAAATTAAGTCCAGATAAGTAGGAAAAGATTACAAAGCAAAGAAGTGAAGTCATAGGTTCAGTATTTTAATATCAACATGGAGGATTCGAATCGGTTCCTTGTTATCAATACAAACATCACATTAGAGCATCTACAGATGCTTTCTCTGCTGTCTCATGTCAAGTTCCTCCAATAAAGTTAATATTAGCTACAATTTCGAGCCTAGCTTAGCAGGCAAAGTTCCTTTTAGTATAGGCTATTTTTGCGAAGTCATAAAATCAGAAGAGTCAAATCAAGTTGAAGAATGCAGTTATTTTATAAGAAAAATTCAGCCACTCCCTTGTGCCCATATAACATGAATAGCTTTCTTCATCAGTACAAAAAGAATTTAAGCTGAAAATCCATTTCAATTTTAACTAATCCCAGGCCCAAACCAACTTGATCATGTAAATTACAGGTTTTAACCAACTAGAAGTCTAGAACATGCTGTCAATCAATTATAAACAGCATTTGATAATTGGAAAATCAACTTTAAAACCTAAACTATTAGAAATTTGTTGAGATTCAAAGTTAAGTGTAGAAACAACATACCTAAGAACAATGGCACCTGGAAAGATCAAAGACAGGCAGACAGCAGATGTAGAGCCAACAAACTGGAAAACTGTCCATATGTTTGGTATGGCAATTGCTGCCAAATAAATGATTATCATAAGCAATACTGTGAGTGATAAAAATCTGATGCCATTTCCTGCAAAGCGCTGTGACTTCGTGAGGAACTGATCTATATTGAGCCTGAGCGAGTAGAAAAGCAGTGGGTACACCAGGACAAGGTGCAATGCATAGCTCAAGCGGACAACATCATTGATCAAAGGGCTGACATGAAAGCCAGAAGTTCTGTCAAAATTGGACAGTACATCATCCATTGTTGCCTCACCATAGAGGAGGTAGCAAAAGAATCCAACAGTAGCATAAATAATGGAGCAAATAAGGAGGGACGTCCGAACTGCTATCGTCATATCTGAGGTGCTATTGAGCTCCGCTCGAATAGGATGAACTGTGAGCATTCATATAAATGTAACTCCAAGTAACAGGAGCTTGCCATTGTTTATGGATTTTTCATATACTAATACAACAGAACTTCAATATGCTATTTAAATTCTGAAATAACCTTGAAAGATATACACTGATTATTTCAATTTATATTTTCAATCCGTCGCCCATAATTCCATTTACATTTTCAAGCCTTTCTAAAGACAAAGATAGTTGGTGTAGAAGAGTGGAATGAGGATAGTATCCATTTTCAGTTTCATAAAAGTTCTCTTTACCTAGAATGCTTCACAAAACGATTGGCACAAGGGAAATGAACATATTTCTGAAAAAAGAGGCAGTAGTTCATTCAAGCCAGCTTAGCTTTGTCGATGGTTGGCAACTAAGGCAGATCCTGTTCGGATCTAAACACAGACACACCATATATATGTAACTTCTTATGTTAATTTAGAATTATCATGTTTGAATATATATTGAGCATATGGTCAACTATTTTGTAAGGGCATCACATAGGTGACCATGTTATAGCTCCTTTAAGTGCCTAGATGGAAACCGTACAAAACTTCAAGAATGTGCAATTGAGAAAGTAAATATAGTCATGTTGCAGAATTATCACATTTAATACTTTTTGAGGTTCAACTAAAAGGATCAGGTCACTTACCGTTGAAGTGAAAGGTGAAAGCTACCACAATAACAGGAACAGCTGTGAAGAGCTCAAATACCGACTGATGAGCAAAGTCGGGAAGAATTTTAGGAGTTTGTATTGTACCATGGAAGATGGAATAGATAGCCAAACCAGAACTTATGATCATGAATACCCCCGCCAGGAGCACTGAAATTGCGGAAGTGAACCTAAGCGAGTCTATACCATCCAAACAAATGTATTAGTACAAACAATGAAACCATTTGCATGCAGTGAAACAAATTATCATAACGTCAAAATTCAGGATAGAGATTTCTATGGATGTTTAGCATGCAACAATCTTTTAATTATGCAGTTATACGCTGATATCTTGTTCAGTAGATATGATTAACAGCTGTTAAGAGCTAAAATTCAGAAGAAGAACAACAAAGAACACCTCAAGCATAAGATTTATAGTTAATTCTTAAGTTCCCTACTGGATATTGTATGATTTTGTTACTTGTTTAAATGGTTTTAGAAATTAAAAAGAGAATTTTGGATGATTTTGTTACTATATTAAAAGTCTAAGAAGTTTCAATAACTTAATTAAGTCTAGATGCAGTGTTTGCACGATTTAATGACAAAAATACAAGATTATCCTAGCAATACAGCTCAGCTCCAAAGACCACAACCGCATCATTAAAAATTAGTGTTGTTGAATCCGTGTTGGACTTTTATTAAACACCTCAGGCATCCCAATCTCCTAACAAACACTCATGATGTTGATTTCGTCACTCATATAATGAGTATTTAAAAATGCAGGATACGGATGTAAGATGGAACAATGATTGAACAGGAGGGTTTAAATTGAACATTACAACTTCACCAAGAAGCTGGTAGCTAACAAATTTCACTGTTACCTCAGCTTCATTACTGCAGACAATAATTCACATATTACATAACAAGAGGAACAAATTAGAATAATCCAAGCATAAAATTCAGTATGTTTCTGTTAATTAGTAAAAGTTTTACCAATAACAGTGGTAAGTTGTTGCAAGGGAACCACAAAACAGTTCATGCCCTAGAGTCACCATGACTGGCGTCAAAACTGAGAGGACCACACATGACACCATCATCTTAAAATATAAACAATAACCCAACCCAGGAAATCGTGCTTTTTTTTTTTTTGGGGAAATACCGAGAACGTTCCACACACATCTGTCAGCATTTCAAGAAAAGCACACTACAGGACTACAACAGTCAATCTCCGGACACTCAATTCAATAATTAATTCAATCAAGCAATCACTTGACAAAGTGTTACGAGTATCAGAGTTTGATGCTATGCTTGCATTGTTTCTTACCAACGCTTCGGAGAAGGCCGAGCGGAAGCAAGACCAAGAGGAAGACAAGCAGAAGCGCCACAGCACGAGCGTTCCACCAGTGTGTACCGAACCATTCCTGCAATATTCCCGAGTGAGCTACCGCCCCCGTTGTCTTCCCCGACAACACATCCCCTATAGACATTTTCAATCAAATTAATCAATCTACCATATCAAAACGTTAAAAATTAATTTAAACTCCCATGATAAAAATCGATAGCCATGTAATTTATCAATCATTGAATAAAAAAATAAAACATATATAAGCGAGATGTCCCAATTTTGAGAAATTAAAGTTTATCAAACGTGAAAGTTTAAAAGAAATCTAAGATATTACTTGCCTATGATAATGATATACATAACAAGACAGCCAGTATTAGTTACAGCAACACAGAGCTGTAGCGCAAGCGCTCCACCACGGCCAAATGTCTCCTTCATCAAACCAGAATACGACATTCCCGACGAACCCGCCACCGCATAGCGCATAAGAAATTCAACGGAAGAGTCTGCGAGGATAGCAGCAACAACTATGATTATCAACGCCGGAAAAGTTCCGAGAACACGAAGCGTCGCAGGAATCGACATGATTCCTGCGCCGATGATGCTTGTGGAGAGATTGAACACCGCGCCGGAGACCGAAGCGTCTCCGCCGATGGATTCTGGTGCCGGTGATCGGTTCTCCGGTAAGAGCGAAGCGGCTAGTTGTTGTTCGTTGTCTTGTTGGCGGGAGTTGGAGATCGTCTTCATTCTGGAGGAATTATTGTGTCAGAGGAGTGTGGAGAACTGTTTGTAAATGTGTATATATATAAATAAAACCAACAAAAAAAAGAACAAGGAATATCTTCAAATTTGTTAAAACAAATGAGATGGGCTGGGCATGGATAGTAATTAACAATGTTAACATGTTAAACAAGTTTAACATACAAATTTGGTAACTAACTAGTGTTGTGAGACAGTGACATAAAAGGCCCAAAGAAACGAATGTGGACGTGAAATGATGATAGATGAAGTAGAAGATTGATTTTGCTCTGTATACACTTACAGATGGTGTTTTTTTATATATATATTTTCTTTTCTTTTCTAATCACCAATGGTATATGATAGTGTTGTTTCATAAAAGTTCATTTTTTAAAAATATTCTCACCGTAGAAATTTTACCTCCGATTCAGACAACCATTTTCACTGTTTTAAAATATAACTTTTGTAATATTTTAAAATTTTTAAATTGAAAGAATATTAACAAATTATATCTTATAAATATAATTTATATATATATAAATTAAATTCACTTTAAAAAGTCTTATTATAAATATTAAAAATTTTTTTTTTGTTTTTAGCAATCCTAAACGACCTTCATTTTTTTATATTTTGAGTAAGCTAGTACAGAGATCAAACGAAATAAAAAACCGTAGTACATTTAATGCATATTTTAGTTGGACAAATTTTTATTTTTATTTTTATATTGAAATTTATTTTGTCAAGTCTATTAATTTAATTTACATATTTTAATAATTAATTCAAATTTTATTTATATTTACTTTATTTTTACCGAAATATCACTTCAATAAAATTTATTTAGCAAACTCATGTTTATGTGATTAAAAAAGGCATTTCAATTATAGAAATGGTGTTCGTGTTCACTTTTATACAATTTTTTTGTTAAATCTTCTTGCAAAGTTCATTTCCAGCATCCAAGCAACTTAAAAATCTTTTTCAAAAGAAATAGTTTTTTCCCCCAAGAAAAGAATGTTACTTGAAAAACTAAATTAAATAATACTTTAAAAAATACCTCTGATATTTATAAATACATATAAAATTGTTCTTTTTATATAAATATAATCTAATATGTTTAGATTTTTTATTGAACATACTTAGTAGAATTTATTAAGTGAAACTTTATTCAAAATATACAAATAAAGAGTATTGACGAATTTGTATGAGACGATTTTATTTTCAGATTGTACAACAATTGAAAACATTAAGATATTAAACAATATACAGGGATTGTTCTCAGAGACACATTTTAGAAGAAAAAATTAGTCTAATCATTTATTATTTTTAAAAATGTTTTAGTTGATGGATCATTGGATCTCAATTATCAAGTTCAGAACCAGACGACCCTTTAATGTTAAGTTCGTGTTTTATATTATCTATTATTTAATTTTTACAAAAAATAAGTTTTAAATAATTTTTATATTTATTTTCATATTACTTCTAGATTATTTTGTAATAAATAAAATACATTTGAAATTTGTATTCGGCGGTGAATTTTTTGTTAGAAGATACATGTCCTTGTTAATTGATTCGGATCATTTAGAAGTAATTTTGAAATAATTTATTTTAAATAATTTTTTTATTTTAAAAGAATAAATTTTATTTTTTTATTTTAAAA
Organism: Acanthochlamys bracteata; assembly: GCA_019914995.1. Classification (NCBI taxonomy): domain Eukaryota; kingdom Viridiplantae; phylum Streptophyta; class Magnoliopsida; order Pandanales; family Velloziaceae; genus Acanthochlamys; species Acanthochlamys bracteata. Next base: position 3,131,680 of record CM034140.1, on the reverse strand, counting down.
ATAAATAATAATAAAAATATTATAATATTATTTTTTAAAATATTATAAATTTTTTTAAAATCATATAATAAAATAAAATTATTGAAATAGAATGAACGCACTACTAATATCCCTGAAGGCTACTCATTTGCATTTTTTACAAACAATGAAGCTTAGAAAGTTGAATACACATAAAGAGCCACTTAACGCTCCATTTTATTTTATTTTATTTTATTATTTTATATATTATAAAAGTTGTATATATACAAAATTTATTTTAAATAAATTTAAAATAATTTTTACAAAATCTTTTTTATTTTAAATACTCCATTGTTCTAATAATTTGAAACTTGCATTTTTATGTGTTCGATATTTTAATACTATAGTTGTCAGAGTCGGATCGAATATCGAACCAAAAAACTGTCAGGGTTATGGTTCTCGGATTGACTCGCCGGATCAACTAGTTAAACCGTCGGATCAATAATATTAAAGCATTTCTAATTAATAATAACAATAATTACAGTGAAAAACTTACTATCATTTTGGCACTACTAACAATAATAACAGCATCAAATACAGTAAAAAATTAAAGTATTTTTACTATTAGTATTACTATCAACAATAATAGTAATAACAATCACAGTAAAAATTAAAATATTACCACTAAAGCATTACCACCGCCACCATCAACAATAATAACAATAAAAATTTATAATAAAAACTATTTGAATAAATTAAGAAATTAGAAGAAGATAAAATTATAAAATAAATAAAATCATAAAAAAGATATAACTAACTTTTTAATATATATATTTGAGTCTAAATATTTTACAATATAAAATTTTTAAAACCACTAAAAATTGATATTTATAAATAAGACATAATTAATTATATTTTTATATTATCACATCCAAATATAAAATCTAAATTACCTATTATTTTTTAATATAAAACTATTAATAATTATTTTTATATTAAATATATCATCAATTTAAATTTTTTAAATTAATTTTTTTAAAATTTTTATTTAATCCAATTTGATCCGGATGGACGGATCGATCGGATTGAATCGAATTAAAATGAGTTGAAGCGGGTCAAAATGAGTTAATTATACATGTGATTTTTTTTAAAGCCCAAACTAATTTATCGTCCGAATCGACGATATCCGAATCGATCCGGACGGTTCGATCCCGACTAACAACAATGATTAATACTGTTGTGTAATAATTAATTCATATTATTTTGTGAGAATGAATTCTTTTTTTTAATAAATAATTTTCAGAAATATATGTAATTTTTTTATTATACTATTTCGAACGGTTGGGAGTTGGCCAATTGGCTCCATTCGCACGTGGGAAAGTCGTGCCACACTTGGGAAACGGCAGCCTTCAGCAAACCAGCTCTGCTCTTCTCGCTGACCAATAGAGAAGCTTGAAATTGGATTCTTCTCAAATTTTTTTCTTTCCAAAAGAAAAAAATAAAGAAAGAGAAAGAAAATGGAACGCATCAAATCAAAATTAAAACCGCGTAATGGTCCGGTTTATTCCCTCCCACCTTCCATCTAATCTACATAAAAAGCTCCGAAGCTTCTCTAGAAATTTTCATTTTCTCAACTTTTAATCTTTGTTTTCTTGCTTTCAATTTGTTTCTTGGAGTTGGAATCGCATAGTGGAGAAGAAGAACATTAGAATCTTTTCTCTTATTTTCTTTTTTTAATAATTCAAAAGCAAGTGTTCTGAAATTTAGTTTGGTTTGCTTCTTCTATACTTCTCGTTGCAGATTTTTGCTCTCAGATGCTGAGATGTTGTTTATATGTAAGTGTTTCTGGTCTTCAATTTCTTTTATGAAGTGCTGTAAAGTGTGTGTAAGATTTATTGAGAGACTGTAGAGTCAATAGTGTTCGGGTATTGATTTCTGAGATGCAAATAGGAATTTTAGAGTTCGTCTGGTTTGGATTCCGTAGAAATTAATTTTCAGTTTAATGGTGTTATGTAGTGATGATATAATATTGCCTGTTTGATAGAGGTTTTATGCTTATCACATACAAAGTCGAAGACTTTTCCCCTTTTTTTAGTGTGTAGAAATACTTTTTTTTTTGGTGAGAATTCATGTCATTGTTGATTTCTTCTTCGGGTATGTCAGCTAGATAGAGATACTTGGGCATGGAATAAGACTGAACATATAATATAATTCAACAGGAAAATAATTGGAACTTTCTTATTGCCTAACTGCTTTACAACGTATTATTAATTATTATGATCTCTCTCATAGCAGTTTGAAGTTTTTGGTTGAGAATTGATGTTTGTTTCCACTTGGCTTGTTAGGGTCATCAGTTGACATAGAGAAGGCTAATGTAAAGATGAGGGTTAATCTGATGGGAGAGCTGAACGTAGCTCGTCAACCTAGAATGGTCTTCCTTGAAAGATCCTAGAAAAGCCAACCAGACATGGCCTCTGAAATTTCATCGGCAGCACATTCAGGGGCTTTGATGTGCATGTCAGCTAATAAAGAATCCTAGCATTCGTTTAGGTAGCAATATCCTTTTCCGCTTGAAACTTGGAGGTGAGATTTGGAAACTTCATCTGTGCAATTAGGAATTTGGAAAATGTGAAGTTTGTGATTCCAAAGCTTTTCCCAAGAGAAAATTTACTTGTTTTCCCTTAGTTATTTAGTTTCAGGAGTAATTGCACTTAAACTTTTGTACCTAACATTGGGAAAAAGTTGGTGATAGCAAAGGCAAACAAACAAAAATCATGACAGAAAAGAACTATGATTCATTTAAAAGATAAAATTGCTGAATAATATTTATCAATATCAATCTTGAAAATGATAATGAAAGAAAGGCTGGAAGCACCCATGTCTGCTATTTCAATCACCTTTATTCTTGTATAGTATTTCTTGTGTTGTTTCTAGACTCTTGATTATTCCCCAAGTTTGTCGATGCAAATTGCGGATTACGCAAGCATAAAGTCAGTAATAGACCCTTGATAATATGCAAGTTTAAAGTTCATTAAAAAATGCCACATTGAAATGATGCTGCCATATACGCATGTCAGTCTTAATTCTACCTGCCTGCCTCAAGGTTCCCAAGCTTTTTGAAGTACGAAGCAGGAAAACTTTCTAAGATTAAATGACAGTTTTTTCTAATAGTTACTATTTTTTTTGTTTTGCACCTTTACACTAAATTGTTATAGGTTCTCCCTTTGTTTAACATTGAGTTTTACTTCAATAAATTCCAGTTTTCCTTTTTGTACTTTATCTAACATTCATAAAGAGGGTTTACTGTTAATTTATGGAAGAAGGCGGTACTCTACAATAATTTGGCTGTTCCTCTATCCATGTAGAGATGTATGACCTTTTGTTTGGCCTTCATTTTCTTTGATTATCTGCTTGGGAGTCATAGCTGAAATGTTTTATGCAAGAGATTATTCAACTTGTTTTCTATATCTTATCCTGATTGTAGTTTCCTCTCTTATGCCTTTGCGGAAGTGCTCCTCAATTCATTCTATATCTGGTACCAATATTTTGGGAAATATGCAGTTCCCATAGGCATGCATGAATGTACCTTGTAAATTGATATGTTAAGTATTGGTTCAAATTATTAGCAATTTAATCGAATCTGTAGTCATAAGTGCCATTTTTCACATTCATGAGATTTTAGTTATTCTAAGTGTCGAAAATTCTTCTCCTCACAATTTAGTATTTTTATTTTCCTCCTTGACAGCTAGTCAAAGCATAGCCATCTTTTAGGAAGATGGTTTCTGTTGGTAATGGTAAATTGGATGAAATCAAAGAAGAGCAGCGGCCAGATGCAGAGACAAACAATGATTGCAAAGATCAGATGCCTCCATATGCCCAGACATGTCACAGGGGATTGCTGAAACAAATTCAGAATAAGAATAATTTTCTAAATGATTTGAAACCACTTACTATAAAGTCAGGCTTTGTGAAACTTAAGTCTTCAACTTTGCTCCAGTCTCCTTCTACAAAGTTCAAGCAACTAGCAGAGGAAAAGGATGAGATCTCTAGGTCAGTTCCAACAGCTGAGCATTCAATCTCCACAAAAAGTTTCAGTGTTCCTTTTCTAAAGGATATTAAGTGGGGTTCCATAGTGGCGCTTAGCAAAGAGTGGTTGCAGAATCCCATGAATTTGGCCCTTTTTGTATGGATTGTTTGTGTGGCAATCTCTGGTGCAATACTGTTCATGGTCATGACTGGAATGCTGAACCATGTTTTGCCAAGAAAATCCCAGCGAGATAGCTGGTTCGAAGTAAACAACCAAATTCTTAATGCTTTATTTACGCTCATGTGCCTTTACCAACATCCGATACGGTTTTATCATCTAGTGCTGTTGTGTCGATGGCAACCAAAGGACATACTGAGGCTTAGAAAAGAATACTGCAAACATGGTACTTACAAGCCTAATGAATGGATGCACATGATGGTTGTGGTAAGCCTTCTGCACTTGAATTGCTTTGCGCAGTATGCATTATGTGGCCTCAATTTGGGATACCGAAGATCCAAGCGCCCTGCCATAGGAGTGGGTCTATGCATCTCCATTGCATTTGGTGCAGCAGCTTTTGCAAGTGTGTACAATACTTTGAGTCCTCTTGGCAAGGAATATGAGACTGAGGTAGATCAGGAAGCGCAAAATCAGGTTGCTTCAACTGATAGAAAAACACCTCCCAGTCTTAGAATGAAGTCATTTGAAAAGACTTACTCCTTTATAATGAGAAATGATAATCAACCTCCTGCATGCAGACCAATGTGGATAGGGGGGCTTTTTGATGTATGGGATAATATTTCTGTGGCCTATCTATCATTATTTTGCAGCTGCTGTGTCTTCGGTTGGAATATGGAGAGGCTTGGATTTGGTAACATGTATGTCCATATAGCCACTTTTCTCCTATTTTGCCTTGCTCCGTTCTTTATTTTCAACTTGGCTGCGATCAACATTGACAATGTGGCTGTTCGAGAAGCATTGGGCATCACAGGTATTTTGCTTTGTGTATTTGGTTTTCTATATGGAGGTTTCTGGAGAATTCAGATGAGGAAAAGGTACAACCTCCCCGCATATACTTTCTGTTGCAATAATCCTACTGTGACAGATTGTTTTCAGTGGCTTTGCTGCTGTTCATGCTCACTTGCTCAGGAAGTAAGAACAGCAGACTTCTATGATATAATAGAGAACAAGTTCCGCTTAAAGCTGGAATGTGAGAATGGCCAACATGATTTGTATCCTCTGCCTCGAGAAGAAGGAATACCTTTGTTTAGATCAACACCTAGTTCCCCATACAAAGGCAAGCCTGGCTCTCCGTACGAAGGAAATTCATCAATTCCTAGTTCCCCATACAATAGCAAGCGTAATTCTTCACCGATGGTAACTTCATCAACGCCTGTTTCCCCATTCAATGGAAAGCTTGGTTCTCACTACACTGGAAGTTCACAAAAAAGTCCCAGCAGATTTACTGTTGACAGGGATTTACAAATGTTACAAGAAAATTCAACTGGGATAGGGCAACACATTGTAACGAGTCCACCAGTCCAATCGGTCATAGAAAGAAGGGGTGATCAAGAACCATAAGCATGATACGGTTCCAATGATTGTTAAGGGACCTGTTGGCTTCTTATGATCTGCCATTCTTCCCTGCAGAAGACTGTGATTTCCAATGCAATAGGCTGAGCTTCAGTTTCAGGAGGTATTAAGTCTATTGACAATTAGGATCTGTAAGATTGAACATCAACTAGGAAGGTAGCAAATATGATCCTGAGGGAGATAAAATCGAAAAGAAAAGTGATACCAATCATGTACACGTATTGTATTTATACTCTGTACATTCTATAAACATCTTTATAGCCTAACTATATATTAAATAGCAAAAATTCAATATTGCTTATGCATTTGGAGAGATATATGTAATATTTCCCTAAGAAATGTAACATGCATTAGGATTTGGCTTTTGTGGATTTCCATGTGTACGCAATATTTCCCTAGGAAATGCCGTCTGATTATATGCGTGATTGCTCTTATGTTAACATATTTACTGGACTAATGGAAACCAAATGAAGCTGGCATTTTAAGTCTTGCATACAAGTATAGATTTTTATCACTATTCAAATTTCAAAAACATATACAAAATTACTTTCAGTTACAAAAAAATACAAAAATTTAGCTCTCTTCTGATTACAAGTCAAGTCAGTTAAGGTAAAGAGACCACGTTCTTACCGAAGAGTTTTTCTATAAAAAAAATCTTTTTTTATTCTATTTAAAAAAAAATTATTTTTTGAATAAATAATAATAAAATATTATATAAATTTTATGAAAAATAGAAAGTTGAATGTTTGATAAGTGCGTTTTTTATAAGCTCTCTCAAACGCACACTTACAGAAAATATATTTATACGTCTCAAATGACCGTTGCATCATTCTCATAGAGGAGGTGTTGTAAATTTAGTTTTGGTATTTTGTTTTCACTAGCAAGGAGCTGAACAGAATCAGCATTTTTAACGTATGTGAATTAGAAAAAACATTTTCCTGTTGCTGGTAGTGGGTCATCAAGAATTTGAAGAAGAAAACAGATGCTGTCTCTATATGACAAGCTTTTCCAGTTAAATGAGAAAGACTAGCACCTACCCAAAAAAACAACAAATTTTGAAAAAGACTAGCAAAGAAACTTAACCAAGTGCTTGGCAGCACATAAGGCACATATTTTTTATATCAAAATAATTTTTAGTTTTTGTAATAAAATTTTATATTGCATTTTTAAAATTTTAAAATTTTAAAAATTATATTTCAATTATATATCATAAAATTTATATAAATAATTTTTTAATAGATAAAAAATTAAATTTATTTTGTAGAAAATTTTTAAATAATTTTTTTTAAAGAACTTCTTTTATCTAAACATTTCTGAAAGTCTCCTATATCTGCACAGTTTATTATTTCCTGTACTAATCTTCTTGGTTTCACACACACCGTTAGGGCGTGCATCGGTTCTTATAAACTCATTTTTTTGATAAAAATTTATTTTTAAACCTACCAAAAACTTATTTTCTAATTCATTTGTAAATACAATTAATTTTAAATTTAACTCACTTTTTAAATTCTTTCTTTGAAAATTTTATTCTTTAAAACTTTACTACGACTAAACAAGCTGTGCTCTTACTAAAAGTGTGTTTTTTAAATATTTGGAAGTAAGTTTTTTGAAAATTAGTTTTTAAAAATGAGTTATTTAAAAATAGTGTTATTGAAAATAGATTGAATTGTTATATTTTTTTATAATTAAAAATAAGTTAGAAGTGAGTTATTATATGTTTTTATATTATTTATATTTAGAAATAAATTATTAAAAATAAAAGAAAGTTAATTTTTGGGTGAAAAAGACACGCACTAAAGTTTGTATAATGATGGACATTTCTGAAAGATACCTTTTTTTCTTATGTTCCTTTCTAAATTTCAGAATCTAGAAAAGATTTTTCAGCAAGCTCGTTTTTGTCGTTGTTGTCACTAATCTGTTGAATAAGCGAATACTTTGCCTCTCCCCTGCATTTTATCCTATTGTGTTAATAGGTGAAAAAGAAAAGTAGAACTTTTAAATGGGATGCAAAAATAATTACTATTATTTGATTAAATTGCAGACATATATCTAAACAATATGACTGAGAGAAGAATCAGAGTTTAAGAATTTGTCGTAAAAACGAAGTTATTGCAGACAGAGCTATGGATTCAATAACAAACAATGAAATCAATCCAAACAACTCAAAAGAACTAGACAACATTCCAAGATCAAGCGGCGTTACAGAGCTTCACCGTATCATCTCTGCACAAATTCCGATATCTGAAGGAGCAACAATGGGTTACCAGAAACAGCACAAGCGAAGGTTCCTAGACTTCCCCAAAGCTTACCTTTCTAAAGAATGGTTCTTGAAATCTGGCAGACTCTCCCCGTTCGCATTCCTTCGTCGGAAAACAAGCCAGAGAGGTGAAAATGGCGACGACCGGTTGCCCAGCTTTCGCGTTCCGTTCGTAAGGAAAATTAAGTGGCTGGATTTGATGAAGTACTTCAAGAACTGGACTAAGCACCCTGCAAACATGGCCTTGCTAGTTTGGATTTTCTTTGTCGCTGTGGGACTCATCATACTCTTCCTCCTAACTACCGGACTGTTGAACGGAGCAATACCGAAAAGCTCAACGAGAAAAAAAATGGACCGAAATCACCAACCAGATTCTGAACGCTCTCTTCACAATCCTCTGCATATACCAGTACCCAAGACTGTTCCACCATCTCGTTCTTTTGCTCAGGTGGAGAACGAGTGACGCCATCGAGCTTAGGAAGACTTACTGCAAGGGTAAAGCTGCTCGTCCTCGCGAACGGGCTCACCTTTTCTTGGTTGTGTCTCTGTTTCACATTACTTGTTTTTCTCAGTTTGGTCTCTGCGCACTCTACTGGGGATTCTCAAGCAATAACAGGCCTAATTGGGGTGAGATTATCTTCGTCGTTGTTGGTACTTGTGCTCCGGTTATCGCCTTCTTCTACATAATCTACAGCCCTCTAGGAAGAAAACACGACACTGAAATAGACGATGAATCTCATACAGCACAATCTGAAATGATTGAAGAGCAAACGAAACAAGAAAAGCAGCAGCTGCGTCGATCAGTAACTGTGACAACGCCGGAATGGGTAGGTGGACTGTTCAATTGCTACAACGACATGACCGTTGCATTCATGTCCTTATTTTGCATGTTCTGCGTGTTCGGTTGGAACATGGAGAGGCTTGGTCTCGGCAACATGTACGTTCACATATTCACATTCATGCTTCTGTGTATCGCGCCATTCTGGGTTTTCAACGTTGCCGGATTAAAAATCAGTGACGTAACTATCCGGTATATTGTCGGGGTTTCCGGTGTCGTTCTTTGCTTCTTGGGGTTGCTGTATGGCGGATTCTGGAGAACCCAAATAAGAAAAAGATTCAAGCTACCTGCAAATTCTTTCTGTTGTGGGTACCCGGCGATGACTGATTTCATGCAGTGGTTGTTCTGTTGTTCATGTTCTCTTGCACAAGAAGTGAGGACAGTGAATTTCTACGATATGGAAGATGGCAGTTTTTACAAGAGAGAAGCTGCTTCGCCGCCTGAGGCATTGGCAGAGGCTGTAGTTCCTTTGGGTAGTGCTCAAATTAATCGTAGCATGCAAGGGTTTGTTTGACTCATGTTGCTGTTGATCATAGTAATGAAAATAAAAAGGGTTTTGTAGGAGTGGAATGAAAATGAAGGTGAACGGTTCAAGTTCAAGATGATAATTATTTGAAGTAGGAAAATAGATAATGTTTTATGTATGTAATATTGAAGAACTAATATAAGTTTTTTTGGAGAATTTACTTATCTTTTTTAAAATAAAAAATTACTTTAAAATGTTTTTATTTCAGAAGTTCTATAATAACTTCTAAACATCCTAGAAGTAAACTTTCCATGAAGTCTGTTTTTCGTCTTTTAACTATCAGGACCGAATATTTTTGGGCCCAATTGAAATGAGGCCTGATACAGAGTGGAAGTGTTACGAACTTAAGATCTATCTGTAATAGATACATAAACAGGGTGTTCTTCAAAATATTGCTTTGAAGGATTTAACAGAGAAAACAATTTCTTTTCAAAAATCTCGAAAATTTTGCTCGAGCTTGAACTCCGGCGGCGCGAGGCAGCAATGCTCGGCGGAGATATTCCTCCGAATCAAACGATTTACATCAGAAATCTCAACGAGAAAGTTAAGAAAGAAGGTTAACATCCGTTCTAATCCCTCCTATGTTGATTTTGTTAAAAGTTCTTTCTCATTTTCTTCATCGTGTAATGCTAGGGTTTCTTACAAGTTTGTTTAACAGCGATTTATTCTTTGTTTGATCTTTCGAGTGGATCGCTTTGACAAAATTTCTCTTTGTTGCTTGATTGATCTCCTACTGAAGTTGCGACCACTGAACTGGTAGTCGTCAGGTGTGGAGCGGCCAGAATAGAGTTTTTGTTTTGATTGGTTGAAGACGTTTGATGATAATGTTTCAGGAATTCGTGTATAGTAAGAACAATTACAAGTTTGTGCTTGCGATGTATTATTCCTAGTGGTTGAAGTACGGAGGTCTGATTTTATTTAATTTTGATCTGCAATTCGCAGATCTAGATTGATATATTGAGTAGAGAACTCTTCTGGAATTTGAGCAAACTAGTGAACCATGTATTTGAAGTCTGTGCTTTTTCTTGTTGAGACTTTTGGGTGATTGGCTGATAGATATAGAACTCATGATGCTGGAACCTAATTAATTGTTGCTCTTTCTATTGTTTCTTAAACCAAGTTGCTAATAGTAGTTCCTGAGCTCAGCATAAGCTTTTATAAAAGTTTTGTGAAACACATTCGCATGCTGGTGAAGCATCATGAAATCTTTATGCTTCATGAATCTGGATTTTAATTCAGTCCTTGTAATGACCAAATTTATTCTTTGCACATGTCATTTGCATGAGCTTTCTGAGACCAATTTGTTATGTCCTTCCAGCTGCCTTTATTCGTCTAAGTTGAATACACAGTGTTTTATATTGTTCAAAGCCGTCTATGTTGATTATGTGTACCAGATTCAGAGGCACTGGTTCCCTTAATTGATGGTCTTTCTTTCTTTTTTTGCTCGATTTGTTTGTAGAATTGAAGAGATCCCTGTACGCTCTTTTCTCTCAATATGGTAGGATTCTGGATGTGGTTGCCCTTAAGACAAGCAAACTCCGAGGCCAGGCATGGGTGGTATTCAGTGAAGTAACGGCTGCAAGTGCTGCAGTACGTCAAATGCAGAGCTTTCCGTTTTACGACAAGCCAATGGTGTGTCTCTTATCTAAATGGAACTCTTCATTTTGGTTTCAAGAATGAGATTGCTGCTAAACTTTAAACAGAAAAGCATAAATTTTGCTCGTAAAAAGAATTGAAAAGGAAATCTACAAGAACTTTGTGTTAGACTGCAATTCTAGTTGTATATAGTTGATACGTAATATGAAACAACATGGGTTGTCGTTAATACATCAAATTTTTTGGAGCTGTGGAATTAAAGCATAGTTTTAATGAGTGGAAAGTCAGAGAGCGATTTTTCAAGGGCTACATGCTACTCTTGTGTTTCTTGCTCATACACTTTATTTTGTGTGTGCAGAGGATCCAATATGCAAAGACAAAGTCAGATTGCATTGCTAAAGAGGATGGAACATACAAACCTAGAGAAAAAAAGAAGAGACAAGAAGAGAAAGGTAACTACAACTTCAATTATCACTATGGCATAAGTATTATACTTGGAGGGGTATGAAACATTTTATGGTTATAATAGATTTGAAGTTTATGTAAACTACGAGTACTTCAACAGTTGTGTGCTTAAACATATGACTGCAGTTAGGTCACCCTATATGAACTTGATTTGAGATGAATTATTCATGTGACCTGGTCCCATGTGAAGTAAAAAGTCATCAACAATGGAATTCAGTTTTACAAGTTGGCCTGTTGAACAGTATTGATGATTTTGATTGACGAATATCCTTTATTTCAAATAACTTGAAATTTTAGAATGTGTATATTTATTGACATAAACAATATTATCATATTTATTCTACAGCTGCCGAAAAACGTCGCAAAGCTGAGGAGGCACAGCAAACTGCTGCAAATGGTTCAGCCTACCAGACTAATGGAGGCCCTTCTGTAAGTTTTCCCCGCAATTGTTTGTATCCCAATGCTTCTTTTTGACAAAGGATTTTGCACTTTTTTGATAAATTTATTAAGCAAAGAGTTTCCCATTTCCTTTGGAACTAATTCATATGTTGGACCACAAGATATCGCTAGGAAGAGGTATAATTTGACACATGGAATTGAGGTGCTGACAGTAAGAAGTGCAACTTAGGCAATTCCTATGACAATATTAGTTAAGAATTTGGAGGCTCTATTTTTAACCAGATAGTCCCTGTTTCTGATTGAGAATTATCTATGCTGCTTGCTCCTTTTAAACTCATATATAATTCTTCGCAATTTCATAAATTGCTTGTGGTCTGCATTGCTTATTAGTCAGTGAATCTTCTACTTTAGTATGACTTGCACTAAGTTAGCACTATTGATTAAAATATAAAACCAGTGACACTTGGTTGTCTTCTCGCCTAGAGTTCTACCTTCTCTACTGTTTGTTGTATCTAGCACTTCCGTTTTATAGTTAGTTCCTTGTAGAGGCAATCTATAAATCATTGTGAATTTGCAGGCTCCTCAAACTTCTCGCCAAGGAAAGACGGGTGCAGAAGAGGGTGCTGCTCCGAACCACATCCTTTTTATTGAAAACTTACCTCATGAAACAACAAGCATGATGCTTCAAATTCTTTTCCAACAATATCCTGGGTTCAACGAAGTGCGGATGATAGAGGCGAAACCAGGTATTGCCTTCGTAGAGTTTGGAGATGATGTTCATGCAACAATCGCCATGCAAGCTCTTCAAGGTTTCAAAATTACCCCTCAAAATCCAATGGCTATCAGCTATGCCAAGAAGTGATGTTTTCCTATCTTAGAGCCCTTTGTTTTGTCTATGCGAACGTTTTGGAGTTAGAACTGAGTCACTACCTACCTCATGCAGAGGGCGCTGGTGGACTTGTCAAGCATCCTTCTATTATGTAACTTATTTTTTCCCAAATCTCATTTAGTTTCATCTAACTTCGCTATATGTAGTTTCTAATATAGGATCAGAGTTTTCAGGCCTACAGATCCTTCATCTTCACGTGACGGTATGAAGTACAATATGTTTTAATAAATTTTTTATACTATTTGATTTTTTAAAAATTTAAAAATTTAGATAAATTATATATCGTATAATTTCATACATATAATTTTATTTTTAAAATAAAATTAAATATTTAAATATATTATTTTATGCAATTCTAAATATCTAATTAGGTTTCTAACAAATGAAAAAGGAAGACGAAAAAAAATTAGACAAAGCTATCTCCTTACCTTAGTGGTGGTGATTTTTATACGTGAAGCCATCGGAAGCCTTTTCTAAAATGATACTAGTTTTCGTCATCTTTATTAACTTTACGTTTTCATTAAAAGATTTTATGAAAGTTAGTTCAATGGACAAGTCACTTTCTAAAGACGAGATTTGACTGTGATTATTATTTTTTTTTCAATTTCTAATTTTATATTTTAATTAATTTTTTTATAATACTTATAAAAGTTATTTTAAATTTTAAAAAATATATACTTTATAAAATTTTATATTTATTATTATTATTATTTTAGAGAAAAAGTAAAGTCTATTTCTAAAACATAAAATATATTTTATTTTAAAATAAAATTATTCATAAAACTCTAAAATATTTTCTAAAAATCATACCAATAACATGAATAATTTCTTTAGTGTTTTTTGCTAGCTGTAGATGCATGAAAGATGCAGGACGTAGAACAACTTTTTGTACCTGGTTCCAGCTGTAATCACTTTCTGAAGTGTGTGAACTATCTTTTGACTTGAACAAAAGTAGGATGTCTTATGCTTTCTTCATTTTGTAGAAGTTTTCCAGCTCTCAACCACATTAAGGAATCTCTACCAGCAATATAAGTTAGCAGCCTCAACTTAGGATCACATCTTTGTCTTTCAAACAAGCGTAGACGTGCCCTGCAGGAGCTCAATGGCTGTAAGTAAACTCTCATTTTTAGTGTGAAGATGATATTTTGCTGGAGAGACCCTATTGCTAACATTGGGTCACCAATTTTTTGTAAGATTTTATAAAATTTCATAGGAATTGTTGAGTTGTGGGGATTATTTAGATTATGAAACGTTTATTATTGCTTAAACTTTTACCTTTGCAAGTAAGCTTTCAGATAACAGAGTTATCTAAAGTCATACTACGAACTTACGTGGCTCTGTTTTTCATGGGTTACCATCAATGTTGAAAACAAATAGTTCTCGATCCTTCATTTGTTTGCTAATCTTTTCTGTTTTATTTTCTTTTCCTTCCCCAACTTTTTTTTTTCATTCTGTTACATTGGTCACAGGTAGTGGAGCTGCGGGTAGGAGTGCACTGTGAAAGATGCCGCGAGGCAATCAAGAAGGCGATTAAAAAAATTGAAGGTAAAACCTTTAGCCGTATGTACCTAAGATTCTAGTTGTCAACAGATATGATGAGTTTCCCTCAGTGTTGGCTCAACAAGTTATGATCATTTGACGGAAAATTGCAGATATTGAGACATATAGGGTTGACGCAGAGAATAACAAAGTCACAGTCACGGGTAACGTTACAACAGAAGAAGTTGTGAAGGTTTTGCAAAAGATTGGAAAGACGGCAACTCCTTGGACAGACGATGGATGCCCTGAAGCAGGTGCAGCTGACAATTATTGATGCATATCTTTCAGCACCCAGACAGTATTGTTCTACGCTAGTGGAATAGCACGGATGAGTAACAAACATTTTGAGTTCAACCGTATGAAGATTCTGTGTAAATTTCATCTAAAGCTTTACTGTTCTTTGCTAATAATTATCATGTTCATTTCTGAACATTTTGGACATTTTAAGATATTGCTCAATGTCTACAATAATAACAAGATATAAAAACGTCTTAGATGGTTGGTATGGTTGTGTAGTGCGATGTTTAGTCTGACAGGATTACTACCCCAGCATGAAGTATATATTTGATATTTCAGTAATAATATTAAACAATTACATAGTTATGGTTTGGGGGTGCGTTTTACCTCCAACCCGTTTGGCATCTTTGCTACAAAATCATTTGGCAACCAGGGCAGGCATTAGCCATTCAGATGGACAGATTCTGTTCTGTTTTAACCCACGAAGCTAATTTAGAAAGCTCAAGTATCCCCAGAATGAAAAGAAATGCCCTATTGATTAAGGCACACATTTGACAATACGTTTCCGCAATTTTTCATTCTAATTTTTATTTTATATTTTTTAAATAATTTTTTTATTTTTTCTTTAAAATTTTCTACGTAATAAAATTTTAATGTCAAATATCTCTATGATTTACAATAGCCTACTATTAATCGATTTTTTTATGTTTGGAGATATCCTTAAAGCTTTTTGTAAATTATCCACTTAATAAGTAACTGATACTTAGTGGTAATACGGTAAAGTGATATAATTTTTTGAATTAAAGTGATAGAATCAAAGTATTGGTTGTGAAGTTAATAATTTCAATTTCAAGATTATGGTAAGAGCACTATCTGATTTTAGATCTTTAAAAATAATATATAATCTTAGCATTAATATAGCTGAAATATAATAATGATATTAATATAGTATGAAGTATATTATTAGTGTCTCAGGTATTATTTTATATGACAAGAACGCTATTCGATTTAAAAAATTATTAAAGTTCTATATAGTCAATATATAATACTGATATTGATATGATTAATCTAAAATATTAGTATATAAGAAAAATATATGAATTGAGCATAATTAGCGATCAATAGCAAGGGAGCCAAGTCGAAGAGAAATTAAAAAAGTAATTCTGTCGAGCAACTAACTCCTGAATATATATTATGTACATGAAAAAAAACTCGCTAAATGATAATTTAACTTCAATAAGTTTCAAACGATATAAATATTTTAAAAATTAAATTTTCTATTATACAATTAGAATCTCATGCACTAAATATGCCCTATGAAAATCCCTTTAAGAATAAAAAATATAAGATTTTAACAAAAAGATTTAAATCTCCATGAGCGTTTATATTTTACTCCCTCAAGCGTTGACTCGATTGTGTTTGGTGATATTTGAAAATTTTTTTGAATTTTTTTATTAATAATTTTGTTATTTTATCTAAAAAAAAATTTTATAGACATAATTTTTTATATTTTTTTAAAAATTAATAAAATATTATAAAAAATAAATATAAAATTAAAAATTAAAAATTAAAAATACACCAAACACTATCTTAGATAGAACCTTCACCATCTCCTCACTTTTCTGCCAAGTTTCCATCCAACCTTGTGTGCAGGTATTTCAACACAAGTTGGGCAAGTCTACATTACGGAAAAGAAAGAATAACATTGGCCTTATAGCAACTATTCATTTTTCTGTCCATTTCATTTGTTGTTTGTTTGTTTGTTTGTTACTACCCAAGTCGATACGAAGCGTTTGTTAGAAAATTTTCAGGGGAAGGACGTACCTGTGTGGTACACGGAATGCACGCGGAGATACTATTCCATTTCTCTTATTTGCAATTATAGTCCTTCATTATTTACTTAGCAATTTTGAGTATCTACAAACGCTCAGTGATTCAGGTGGAGCTGAAATAATAGATATCAAAAGTTCAAAAAATATCTAACAAAAAAAATATTTCAAATATTCTGTTATTAATTTATAATTTATATATATCAAACACTTATTTTTCAAAAGTTTTTAAAATATTATTTATTTTAGAAAAAACTACAACCACTTTGAAACGTCTCCGAAAGTTGTTAGGACCTGTTTGTTTAATTTCTAGAATATTTTTCTGAAAAAGTTAGTAGATAAATTTAAGAGTTTTTTAATGTTTGGTTCTTCTTATTTTGGAAAATAAAGAAATGGATAAAAAATGAGTCCCACCACTACTTATCGTATTGGAGTATATATCGTTGATTATTAAATTTATTTATATATTTTGAACCCAATATTTTTAATTAGAGCGTGTTTATTATAAAATAAACTTATTTTTTCAAAAATAATATTAAAAATTGAAAATATTTAATAAAAATAATATTTTATAATTATTTTATATTATAAGTAAATTTTAAAATTAAATTTATTTTATATTAAAATAAATTTTAAAAAAAGTAAATTTAAGAGGTATGTAACCAAGTCCTTAATATTTTTTGAAATAAAATGTTTTGGTTGTTATCAGGGTGAGGGGCGTACTCAGTACTCATTTGGTGGTACGGCAATAAACTCAACGTCATCGACCACCACCACCATCCACCACTCGCTGTTTTTTATTCTTTATTGTTTATCTTCTTCATCTTTTGCGGTGCGGTCACCCTTCTTGTTTTCTCCACCGTAGCACCATACTACCTATGAACGATAAAATACCTTTTTTAGTTAGTGATGGTAAGAATAATAACGGTGACTAGAACAACGAGTCAGTGTTCGTACTCGTCCGCATCCCCGGACTGTCCTTCCCCATATGCTCACTCTCCTGAATAAAATTTTCATCTATTTAATTACTTTTATGCCCTTTTCATCATTTTCCGTACATCGGTACTTTTAGTGCGGATATTTCATTTGTACCCCTGTTTATATGTAAAAGTCCAAACTAAAACATGGGCAAGTTAGTCAATTATATCCATCTTTGCAATATCGACCCCGATGGTTAACGAAACTGCAAAAATATTAATGAAGAATTAACCTAAAAATAGCAATACTTCGTCGGCAACAAGCAGGGTTATTGTGGGAAACTTTTGTGAAACTGACCTCCTTCTCCATCTCCCTCGCAAGCAGTTTCTTTCTGTTATTAAAAAACAGTTGTTGCAATTTTCTTCCTTCGATTTCTCTCATTCAATTCAATCACAGCTGAAATGGAATTCCCCGGCTTTTTATTACCGTGCTCCGCCGCCAAGCGCCGCTGTATATCTTCTTCTTCTCCGACGCTGCCGTGTTCTGACCCGTTTGATTCCATCTCCGACGATCTACTTCAATGCATCCTCGATTTCCTTGTAAATCCTTTCGATAAGAAATCGTTCTCTCTCGTTAGCCGCCGCTTCCTTTCCGTTGAGTCCCGTCACCGCCGCAGTCTCACACCGCTACGCCTCCCTCTACTTCCCTCTGCTCTCTCTCGTTACCCGTTTACAACAACCCTCGACTTCACTCTTCTTCCACGTGTCCCTGACACGGCACTCTCCTCCGTCGCCGCTTCACTGGGTGCTACTCTCCGCTCGATCGATCTCTCCCGCTCTAAATCGTTTTCGCATTTCGGAATCGCTGCGATTACTTTAAACTGCCCGGGAATTGTCAAGATCAATCTTTCGAATGCTACAGAGATTAATGATAGGGTTGCTGCTGCTATCGGAAAGGCAAGACATTTGGAGCAGCTTTGGTTGGCACGGTGTAAGGCGGTGACTGATATGGGAATCGGGTGTATTGCTGTTGGTTGCCCCAAGCTTCGGCTGCTTTCCTTGAAGTGGTGTTTGGGAATTACTGATCTTGGAGTAGGGCTTGTTGCGGTCAAGTGCAAGGAGATGAGGAGTTTGGATCTCTCTTATATGCAGGTAAAAAAAGTTTGCTCTTTTTCGGTTATTGAAAGTACGTAAATTTTCAAAATTTGACAAACTTTGTTGTGTTGATGTAGAGTTGGGCCTGCTTTCGTTGGGTTTTATGGCATATTTTGTATTTGTTTATTTATGTTTGTGGTGGTTTTACTAAATTGGCAATTGGGTGTCTGCTGGAGTTTTTCATGGCAATTTTTTCCATTGAATTTTACTTGGAGGTATAACAGATAGTATGAAGGAGATCGATTAAATTGAAGTATCTCTTTGTTTTGTTGATGATACTCTTGATACTAGTGTCTTGTTGAGCACTTTCTCTAGCTCATTTTATGGTCTTTCTAATAGCTAGTGCTTCTTATAATGCAGATAACCAACAAATGCCTTTCAGCATTGCTACAACTGCATAATCTTGAGGATTTTGCTCTAGTAGGATGCCCTGGTATTGATGATGAAGGCCTCACAGGTCTCAGAAAGGGTTGCAAGAACTTGAAGGTACATATAGGTCAAGATAATACTGGAAGGAGAATTTGCTAATTTAGGGTGGAAATATATACTTTATAATTTGTGATAGCTAAATGACGATGTTGTCTTGCTTATCTTGTGTTCCACTGTTTGTACATGTTTTGTAGCTAATGGCTTGCGAGTCATATTTTTTAAGATTGTTGGAAGTTACATTTTCTTTCTGGTTCATGCTTCCGTTATAGATTCAACTAAAATGTGTTCATGCTTCTATATTGATAACTCAATTGAAGCCATTCATCTACAGGCACTTAATCTTTCAAATTCCCAGTATGTTAGCCATGCTGGTTTGTCTTTCATTGAAAGTGGACCTGTAAATCTACAGCAGCTAACCTTGGCCTACTGCTGTCCTGTAAGTCATGCTTTCCTTCATGTAGAGTTAGATACAATAAGAATATGCAACATTCTGAAGGTTGTTGTTCTAACGATTGCTTCTAATGCTTTTGTAATGCAGATTACATATTCTCTGGCTAATAGCTTAAAGGGCTTGTCAAAGTTGCAATCACTAAAATTGGATGGTTGTAAGATAACAGAATCTGGACTCAAAGCTATTGCCTCGTTCAATTTGTTGTTGAGGGAAATCAGCTTGAGCAAGTGTTCAGGAGTGACAGATGAAAGTCTCTCTTTCATTGCGACCAAACAGAAGAGTTTGTTGAAATTAGATGTTACCTGCTGCCGCAAGATAACTGATGTCTCCCTTACCAGCATAACTAGCTCATGCACCTCACTTACTTCTTTAAGGATGGAATCCTGTAGTCTTGTTTCCAAGGAGGCCTTTGTTTTAATTGGAGAACGTTGTCCCCTCTTGGAAGAGTTGGATCTCACAGACACTGAGTTAGATGATGAAGGTAAAGCAAACTAACTAAATATTTAGCCATAGGATTTTGGAGGTTGATTCTCACACTTCGTAAATAAGCAGGTCTGAGGGCGATATCTAGTTGCTCCAAGCTGAGCAGCTTAAAAATCGGTATATGTGTTAATATCAGTGACGAAGGCCTTTGTCATCTAGGGACCAGATGTTCAAATCTCCGAGAACTTGATCTATACAGGTATCTCTGTCTTTCTAAATATTTTGTAGACAAGTTACCTTTAGCTAATATGCAGGACAAGTGAGTCTCTTTTGTTGCAACTGTAAGCATAAATGATGATGTGCTACCTAGTTTCAGAAATACATATATGATTTTACGTCTTTACTCTTACTTTCCCTTAGATGCAGATCCACATACCATATCTACCACTTAAATCTGCACCTCGTACCATGGTTTATGCTTTGCTGGTTACGCTCGTTATAGGTTAAAAGAATCCAACATATAACATTTCATAGGAGTCATAGTATGTTTCTGCATACAGAGTATTAGGCTGGCATTTACATACTTCACATCAAGCTTAAAGTATTTAGTCCTTTTTGTCTCTGGCATATTTTCATTTCTACCTCTTTTTCCAGGTTAGTAAAAATCACGGATGCTGGTGTTGCAGCTGTAGCTCTTGGATGCCCTATGTTGCAGACTGTTAATCTATCATATTGTACTAAGATCACAGATCAGTCATTATTTTCTCTGTCAAAATGCTCAGAGTTGGATACTTTGGAGATTCGAGGATGTTTTCACGTCTTATCTACTGGTCTGTTGGCTGTTGCTGGTGGATGCAAACAGCTCTCTAAACTTGATATCAAGAAATGTTATAATGTTGATGATACTGCAATGCTTCCACTCGCTCGCTTCTCCCAGAACCTGCGCCAGATAAATTTGTCATATTGTTCCGTAACAGATGTGGGACTTCTTGTGCTTGCAAGTGTCAGCTGCCTACAGGACATGACAATTTTACATCTCAAGGGGCTGTCTGCAAATGGTTTGCTTGCTGCCCTATTGGCTTGTGGCAGTTTGATAAAAGTTAAGCTACATTCTTCTTTTAAATCCACAATGTGTCAAGAGTTCATTGACCACATGCAAGCTCGTGGTTGCATATTTCACTGGAGAGATAAACCTTTTCAGGTAATCTTCTTTCCCCATCAAAGGTACTTTTTAATATACATTTGTGTGAGTTTTTATATCTGTTGTGTATGTAAATATGAACAGACTTAAGCAGATCAACCCTGGATTTAGGGCATGTTTTAGTTTCCCCCAAGTCCACTCTCTTTCTCCATATTGTGAGTTCGGACCACGTCACGTGTTTCAGTTGCCGTTCCGAACTCCACTTCTACACTAGACTCCACTTCCACCAAAACTCCACTCTAAAGTCCACTTCACGTGTTTCAGTTACTACTCCGAAGTCTACTTCCACCGAGCTCCACTTCTGCGGAATTTACTTCCGTGAAACTCATTTCTAAGAAACTAAAACACGCCCATACTTGTGCATAGATTTGCTATTTTGCATGTGCATGAAGGGCTATTCATTATCATTTACTTTCTTATGTTTGTTGGTCTTTCAAATATGGCTTGTGAAGTATGCCACTAAGTTGGTACTTAGTGCACTTTTTCATTTTTCTAGTAATATCATTTTCCACTCTGTTGCACCTTCCTACTTCTTTGGAGATGACGTCATTTGCTAATGCAGCTCAATTCTTAAATGTGGACTGGATTGTTTGTGACTTAATTGGTGAGATGCGAAGATATCCTTGTTGCAGAAAGCCTTAGACATGCTCTTCCACATGTTTTGACTTGACTTTTAGCTACATATACTGATAATCCTTGATAGTCCCAGATAGGCATTAGACAGGAAAACTATATGATAAATATTAGAGTTTCTGTCAGTCTACCAGGTGCATGTTTTGTATAATGTTTTCTGTTATGATTCCTTGGCAGGTTGAGCAGGAAGCTAATGAAGTATGGAAACAACAGTCACATGGCATACTTGTAGTATAGTACAACTAGAAAATATTGCTACCCCTATGGAAATGGATTAACATGGACTGATGAATGATCTTCACATAGAGGCAGCTGTTTTTACATTGAGACACCAAAACAGTCATTGCATAGTGTTTTCCAAGATCAATAATGCATTTCATGGTAAAAGTTATCTGGAAATGCTTCTTAAGAATGAAAAGGTCTGACGTCAAGCACTTGTTTCTATTTTGGCTGTGATACCTCATCTGATACCTTACGGCTTTTGTTTTACTCGACTTGAAGAGGCCAATTGATAGTTTGTGCCATTTGCAAGAATCCATTCAATCAATCCTGCTTATTTGACATAGTGGCTTGGTTTTGTTGTTGTACCATGGTAGTTGGAAGGCACTGTATGTTGGTTGAAGTTAGCTGCTTTTCTGCCGTGAGCTTTTCTAGAACGACAGTAGACCTTTTAAATATTTACCGTGTGCCTGATATAGGGTTTTCTGCACAAGTATGGCTAGTTGTTTCACTCAGGAACGGGAAACTATCGGGTTCATTTCAGCATCATGAAAAATGAAATTGCGCCGTGTTCTATTGTCGATTGTATACTTTTTCCGTAAAAATGTATGGAATGAAACCTGTATATATACATGTTACAGGAATTCTGTGCAATCATTGATTTTTACAGGTTTGAAGAGGGTAAATATGCCGGTTATTGTTCCCTTTGGTGTTGAACAAACAAAACTTAGAATCGAACTACGATATCTCTCCTGAGATGAGTTTAGGTCATTATTCTACGATCTGTATTGCAAGCTTATGTAACTTTGTCTTATCTGGAAAGATCTGTAATTGTGTTGGCGGTATTGCGTTTCTACAAGGTAATTTGGTTCAAGTAAAATATCAGTACTGAACTCTAATTGTATTATAAACGATTTGTTTGAACTAGTTCACGTCCTGGGCGGCTACGTAAGGCCGAACATATTTTTTTCAAAATTTCAAACCGCAAGCTCTTACCTTTCCTTCCCGTCCATTCTCCACGGTTCTTCATAATCTTCCTCCTTCCTTCTCTTTTTACAAACTTATTAAGACGAGCTATCGCTGCATACATTCTACTGCTCCAAATAACACGCCACCAAAAAGCATTCACCACTTCGATCTTCTTTTCTTTGGTCATCAAATCCTTTCTTAAATTTCTCTTCAAAGTTCAAACTTCTACTCTCTTAGAGACGAAGATTTCTTTGGTGACCAAAAAGCATTGTATTGCTGATTCAAAATTTTGTTTTCGTTTGTTGTAATTTTCTTTTTTTTTTGTGGGTCATGGATCCTTCGGTAGAGATCTTAGAGACGTCAAAACAAGTTCAAGTGTTATGCCTTCTCTCCCGTTCTTCTTCCTACTTTGCCTTCTCAGATGGTCTTTAGCCCATCAGAGCTTTTCATAAACTCATCTCCTAGGCTACTACCTTCTACGGTAAGTATTCATTATGTTTCATCTGATCGATCGGAATACTTTTAAAATAAATATTTCTATATTAGAAATATTTAAAAATATTTTTTTAAAATAATAATAATAAAATTTTTATATTTTTAAAATAAAAAGATATTATAAAATTTATTAAAATATAAATTAAAATAAGAAAATGAATGAAAAGTAATACCAACAACACCTTTGTCATCAAACACATGTGTAGCATTTGTTTTGCACGATCATGCATAGTTTTATGATTATTTTTTGCAATTTGCAATCCTTTTGAATTTAAGTCATAAAGTAAAAGGTAAAATCTTTTCAATCAGCTGATAGCGTTAGGTTTCTATCTCTCTCATTATCACATTCTATCCTTGAGTTTGCAATTTCTTTCTAATATAACACTATCAGATTCTTTCATATATTTTAAGCAACTACTGTTGTTTTTTAGAAGAGGAAAATTTGAACAGTAATTAAGTAATTATTTGAGTTTAAGATTCTTTTGTTGTTTAAAAATTCTAGCTCATTAAGTTAATTAAATTAAGAAAATTCCCGTTGGTGTCAAACTAGTTATATATCATTTCCGGAATCTGGTATTCCTTTTCATTACAAGGAAATTAATTAATTGTAAAATTTTTGAGGTTTTAGTGATGGAATAAACAACGACGAATGTTCACTCGAGGAAAAAATTGACTGATACACTCATGTTTGAGATACTGAATTAAAATTTTTGTAAAATTTTGATGTCTCTTTAAAAATAAGAGCTTATACATATAATATTACTTATAATTTACTCATAAGTTTTTATGCTTCAAAAAATTTATGGCATTGCGTATGATTTTTTGAACTTAAAAAGTTCAAATGCCATTCTAAAAAAGCAATGTCAAATATAGTTTATGTGCATATTTTAGAATGCTTATAAATAATATTTTTTAACAAAAAATATTAAAATTTTTAAAAAATAAATTCTATTTTTATCTAAAATTTAATAAGATCTTATAAAAATAAATTTTTCATATTTTAAAATTAAAAAAATTATAATAAATTATAAAAATTTTATTAAAAAATTATTTAAAAGTACTTCTAAATATCCACATAATAGACAAATTGAACAAGAAAGAAAGGGCAACATTAGACTCCTGTATAGAAATTAAATAGATTTAGATATAGGTTCTGTGGGCAAGTTTAAATCCAGAAACTAGAGAAGATAGAGCAAGTGCTACAAATGCAAAGAAGGCCATGCTGATTGCTGTTGAACTCGCGTCTGTGAACATGTTATCTGCTCCTTCTCGCATTCGGTTTGTAATCGGTATCGCTGCTGATAATGCTGATATAAGCAAGTATGCCAAGATCTACAGAAGAACGAAATACGTACATATATAAGCCTCTGTATAAATGCATGTAAATTAAAGCTTGGCATGAAATTTTTCCCAAGTTAGAACAGCAAATGAATTCGTCGGAATATACCTGATCTCCGGTAAAGTCTATAACAAATCCTGCTGCTTCTCTAGCAATCGAATCCTTACCGGTATTGATCCGGTGAACCTGCCGTCCCACCTGCCCCATTGTATACAAGAATGCTAGAATTCCTACAGCCAAACAATACCTACAAGCCACGCCAAATTATAGTTAGTTTTTTCTTGTGAATTCATGCAGGGAAATTAAGTGATTTTCTTTTTCATCACCTGTACTCTTGGTACTTGTCGTAGTCCTTCCAGTCACCGTGCTTGTTGGTCGCCATAACAACGAGCGAGAAGAACGAGAAGAAACATGTGGCCGCCCTCAATACCATCATGGTTTTCATGAGCAAATCCTCCCTCTCCCACCTTCTCACCACCGACGTAACTGTGAAGTTCGTCGTCGACGCGGTCACCGGAGGATTCTCCACATCACCATCAGCTGCCGCTTCTTCCCTCGGTGCTGGCTTCATCACCTCATCAGCTGATGTTTGCAATGGCTTCTCACCGACGGAGACAGCGTCCATTCTCTGGCGGTGAGGGACGTCGACGAGTTGTTTGACGTGTACGTACGTGGAGAGACTGTTGCTAAATGAAATCCAACACTGTTGCTATTTTTGTTCCTTTGAAAGAAGTCCGTTGGTTATTTTAGGCAACGCGCTACAACCTGGTATGGCCGTTTTATATGGGCCATGGGCCATGGAAAAGCCCATTCAAATAATTGTAGTATCCTTCTTCTTCTGCGGAGGCGAGTTTCAACTTTGCCCTTCGCCTGACCACGTATTTACCATCATACTCTTCTCGCTGGCGGTGAGCACACCTCCGCTAGTTGACGTAATCAATCCAAGCATGCAATAATTGAATAAATACCGCTCTTCATTTGTTTTCTTGTAGTCATTTGATTCATTACGGTCATCTGAATGGATTAATAAAATTCGTTAAGAAAGGTTCGGGAAGTCGTGTTACAGAAAGAAGAAGGTAGTTTGATTCTTTGGTATAGAGATAGGGAGTTGAAGAGGGTTTCTGGTTCTGCTCAATCTTCAATTCCAGAGCATAAGTTGAAGCTGGTGAATTCTCATGCTAAGCCTTGATTAAAGAGGAACCGTTGAAGCCATGGATTACATAGAAGAATAATTTGAAGAATGTTATGTATCTTCCCTCGTTGGTTGATATAAGCTTTAAGAGGAGGAACGCGTATGTTGATGTTGGTAATCGGAGCTATGGATCGAGCATTGAAGCTGGCTTAAGAAGCAGTTTCCGAAGCAGAAACGGACATTTGAGATATATGCTATTTAGCTGACCAGGCTGCTCCGTCGGAGTATGCATCCAAGAAAGGAGTGACTTTAGTGCCTTTTGCTACATGGGTGGGAAATGAGACGCTTATATTTGAGGTTAATCATGATTTGGAGCTGACCAATGAGGAAAGTGACCAGGGAATGGGGAGGACTAGACTAGTGAGTCCTTTGCAAAATGGGAAGAAGTTATCAGATAGTGTGCAGAAGATTCATGGGTATGATTTTGCTTAGTGATTAAAAAGCACTAATGACAGAACTGTTCAAGTCGAGCAATTTGCTTAATTGATGAGCTGTTGTTGGCGTGCCAATCATAACTGTTGGCAGAGATGCTGCCAGAAGAGCGAACACCAAAAGTATCAACATACTTAGCCTGTGTTTGGAACTTTTCCATTCCCTTAGGAAAAGCAGAGTTCTTATTCATCAATGGTGATGACAGGTATTCTGCTGCATAGGTTGCACTTTACACCCTGTGCAGTGTTAGTTCATTGTTTGATTTATTTTATTTGAAGATTGTATATAGCTATTCTTTCAAGTTGATTTAGTTCACAATGCCATTAAAATTTGTTGCTTGGGAAATTTAAGTATTTTCTGGCTTCATGTATAGGGCTAGTAATAGTAACTTCCAAGTGCAATGTAGGGTGCATGGTGCATATTATCATTAAGTAAAACTTAGAAGTGTCTGGACACATTTGGAGGCATATACAAACACCCATATAAAGAGATACACATGACAGAGATATCTCTCATGCATTTGGTGTGCAATCCAACTGAAGATGGATAAGTATCATATATATACATATTCAAGGTGCAGATATAGAGTACATGTATCTTTGTTTTCATTTTCTACCTTAGTGTAATTCCTTAGGAGAAGAATATAACAGTGAAAGAGGTAACTAGAATATTACTTGTTGCAAGATAATTTAGAGAGTCAGACTCCAAGGAAACAGTTGATAGTAGATTTAGCAAAAGGACTTTGCAGCTGCAAGGGGAAAAGCTGCTCATGACATTATGATATCTAGCTAGTCTGCTTTATCTTGAGGTAGTGTTCCATTATACCATGTGATTGTATAAATGTTTTGATGTTGGTACTAGTTATGGATATAAGAAGCGCGTTTATTTGGTTAACTAGTATGTCTTTGGGCAGGTTGTATTCAATGCGAATTCTAGATGATCTCTAGTCTATATATAGGAGTTTCCATACAACGAAGCTTCACAATGATGTTTTATTCTGGATTTGTACTTGTATTTGGATGTCTAGCCTTTCTCATCTTATATAAATACTTAGTAATATGCAGCTTTAAGCACGGGTTGTAGTCAATACCTATGTGATCTTACCAGCACTTTGTGAGCTCTTCTACTGAATTCGTTGTTGGGTGAGACTCCTGTGTTTGCTCTAAGTCCTGTATTATTGGACTGGATGGTAGAGGTCTCAGGTATAGATCTTCCTTGACTATTTAAGGAACATTTTTCCTTTTCTCTTTTGTTTTCTTACCTAAATGTGTGCAACTTCTTTTGCAGTCCGTAGTATACTGTCATATGACAATTTAAGAATTTCTGGTTGAATGTTTGCATGCATATTAATTAAAATTATTCAATAAATAAAGAACTGGTCCAACAATCTTATCTAAATTGAGACCGTTGTTTTTTGATTAATTTCAGAAATACTGAATTAAACCTGAATTTGAGGATGTTGTGTTTCCACCATTTGAAAACTTCACCGCCAATTAGCCCCATCTTAGAGCAGATTTCATATAGCAGTTCGTGGATGGTGCTCTTATTTTATAGAAAACGGTCTAAATTTGTGAGCTGTTGGTTCGTTTATATTGAAATGCATTTTTGTTACTATCTCATTAGAGGATGAAGCTGATTGAGACTTCTGCAGCATGCCAAGTTGCCAATAGCCTGAAACTGTAATATCTTCTAGTTCTAACCCTTAATGTTAATCAAGTATCGTGGTCAAATGAAATACATTTTTCATCTTTTATACAAACTCTTAGTTCAGCAGAAGTTGCATGTTAAAACGAATATACACAATTATGAAGGGAAATGTTTGATTTATTTTGAAATTCTCCTAACTCTATTGTTGAAGTGTATTTATTAATAATTAAGAGCTCTTTAATATCTCATGAAGGTAAAAGTGCGACATATGTTGGTGAGTTGTTGTTACAGAAAGCGACTTTCTAAGAAGTGATTTTTATAAGAGTGAGTTACAAAGCAAATTATTACAAAAAGTTCTTGAAAAGTGATTTTTATTTGAAAAAAAGTCACTCTTAGGACGTATTTCAAACGCTCGTAATTTTATTTTTTTTTGTCAAATTTTGAGTTCTAAATAGTTTATATGTTTTAATTATAAAAAAAATTCAAAACTCTACTTTCATATATGAAATTTTAATTTTAATATTTTTATTTACACATTTTTAATACAATTATATTTTTTAATTTTTAATATATTTTCAAAACTTATTAAAATACAAATATTAAACTTTATTTTTATTTTATTTTTTAAAATATTCTACTTTCTAATTTTTATTTTTATAAAATTTAATTACGGGTATTTGAAATATAACTTTAGATGAAAGAAAAACACACCCATAGTGCTGTCCCTGGACCTTAACGACTTTGTCCTGGCTCTGTCTGCATCTATCCACTATTATTTTGCTGTTTTATCCGAGTACCAACTACTTCCTGAGTTGAGCATTTATGTCAGACCACACGGTAGATGGCTCTCACCGGCGCAATTAAGACGAATTTAAAAAGTTATTTTTTGAAAAATGGGAAACAGCTAATTGCTCTTCTATTCTATATCAAACCATTTCAGCATATGGTACAGGATTAGTAGTTTGGTTTTGCACCTTCGAGAGATTTTTGTTGATTTTGCTTTGCTGAATCGTAGTCGGGTCGTGTGCCTTTCGTTGTGTGGTACCTAATCGCTGTTTCATTCTGTTCTTGGAAAGTATATGGATTCTGATTAATCGCAAGTATTGAGTTTTGCCGAAAGAGAACACGAGTACTATGACAAAGTTATTTCAGATATCTGTCTTTTAGCAATTCCTTGCATTTGTCTTTATGGCTTTGAACTTGTGCAACGCAAGGGTTAAAAGTATCATTATCAGATCGATTCAGAAATCGTTGATTCAGACGATAAATCGATCCGAATTTGTAAAAAAATTATATATGCAATTGATCTATTTTGACCCACTTTGATCCGTTTTAATTCGATCGACCCGTCCGTCCGGATCAAATCGGTTTGAATAAAATTTAAAAAATTAATTAAAAAATTTAAATTGATGATATATTTAACACAAAATTAATTATTAGTAATCTTATGTTGAAAAATAATATATAATTTAGATTTTATATTTGGATGCGATAAGGTAAAAATATAATTGATTATATTTTATTTATAAATATTAATTATTAGTGATTTTTAAAATTTTATATTGTAAAATATTCAGATTCAAATATGTATACATAAAAAAGTTGATTATATTTTTTTATGATTTATTTAGTTTATAATTTTATTTTTTTCTAATCTCCTAATTTATTTAAATATTTTTTATTATAAATTTTTGTTGTTATTATTGTTGTTGTGGTGGTAATGCCATGATAGCAATACTTTAATTTTTACTGTCATTATTATTGCTGTTGTTATTAATAGTAATGCCATAATAAAATATTTTAATTTTTTATTGTGATTGTTACTGTTATTATTATTGCTAGTACCATAATGACAGTAAGTTTTTTACTGTGGTTGTTATTATTATTGATTAACATTAATTTAATATTATTGATCCGACGGTTCAATCGGTTGATTCGGCAGGTTAATTAAAAAATCGTGACCCAAATAATTTTTTTGATTTGATATTCGGTTCGGTTCTGACAATAATGATTAGAAGAACAACAAGGGTGTGACATTTTAAGCTAAAATTAAGTTATTAAAAAATAAATTATTTTAAATAATAGTGTTAGAAATAAATTTAATTTTTTAATATTTAAAAAAAATCGGAAGTGATTTTTATATACTTTGTATAGCAGAAGTAAACTGAAAATAATGTTTTAGTAAAATTGGTTCCATTATTAATTAATATGACTGATTTAAGAAGACTTTTGACATTCTATTTCAAAAACGAAATTTTTAATAATATATTTTTTATAAATTTTTAGAGAATTTATTTAAAATTTAAAAAAATATAAAAAAATTCACGTAAATCTTTTTATTATTTATTTTATTATATTTTAGATTAAAAAATAAAATTTATTTAAAAAAATATATTTTTTATTTAAAATTATTTTATTTTAAAAGTACTTTCCTCGTAACCTTCTTTGTAATCTGATGCTAATTTTTGTGTTGCCCAGATTCAATACAGTAACACCAACCTCGTGCCTTAAGCCCCAAAGATCCAAAGCAGTTTGATTTAGTGAGGAAGGTGAACTCATTGAAAATATTATCTGTTGCGAAAACGATACTTTGCAAATACATCTTTCATATTATTGTTATTTCTAATGTAAAAATAAAGAGAGAAACTCTATTTTTCAAATTTGTTTATATATAAGCTGTTACGTTTGTAAGTAGCTCAGGTTATTTAATTTCTTTTCCCTTCAACAGAGAAAACCGTTCCATATTTCCGGCCCTTCTTCTTTATATTCACACAAAGCAAATGAAAGACAAAAGGAAAGAAACTTCTTAACAAGCACAAATTTTATTTTGTTTTTTAGTTTCGTTCTTCACGTTGATGCACTGTGCTGGGGCAGAGACGTTGGTGAATTTAATACAATGGTGATGGCGATGAGTTAGTCAATGCTCCCGTTTATTGTCCAACGCTCCCTCTTCATTTATTCATTAAACTCAATTGCTTCTCGTTTATTTTTATTTTTATTTTTGCTTTCTTCCTTTGTTATGGGAGGGTGTTGTAGTAAAGCTGCAAGGGGTCGTCATGGACTCCGGCAAAGAGAAGAAGCTGAGGACGATGAGAAAGGACGTGCATTGTTTGGATTGGAAGAAGATGGCAGCGTGCGCGTTGGTGAGGGTGGAGCACGAGTCAGGCTCCGTGGATCGTGCAGCTTTGCTTCTATGTACACACAGCAAGGGTGGAAGGGTGTCAACCAGGATGCCATGACTCTTTGGGAGGTCAGTTGGTAACTATTGAGATTCCATTAATTTCTTTTCCTAGATGAATGTGGTTCTTTTTCGAAACCGTTTTTAATGATTTTCATGCTTACATTTTGGTATATAATTAGGTTGTGAAGATTTTATGATTGAGATAATAGTCTGTTATATGATTATGAGTAATAGTATGTTTTGCATTTTGGGAATTAAAAGAAGAAAAAACTGGTCTTTGTTTCATGGATGTAACCTGTTTGTAGAAATGTTTACTAATAAAAACTTATTTGTCAATATGCTTCGGGAGTTATAACGTTAGCTTTTTTGGGTTCCAACTCCTTACTGTAACTGAAGGTAAGAAGTTCTTGTTTCGATCATAGGTTTTCCATTAAACATTGTTAAAAGAAGTAGAACCACACCTGTCAAAGAATGTCAGAGGTTTCTTGTCTCAAATTAAAAGATCTTACAAACTGTTGATGTATGTGATGTGATAAGTATATTTTTCCCATTTGTGAAAGAAAGATCCTTCCAGTACTTCATATGTATGTAACAGCGTGCCAGTTCTTCACAAGTTAAGGGAAAACGTTTCTTTTAGTACTGAGTTAAAAGCCGTCTTTTTCAAGGCAGCACTTAGGTAGCAAGTAAAGAATGTGCCTTGCTGCGTGGAATTGTGGTGTATGTTTCTTTAATCCCTCTTTGTTTAAAGTTTTCAAATTCCAGTAATGCATCGAGTTGCCTGCAATTGAACCAGATTCTCTTTTCACATTACAATAGGATTTTGCTGGAGAGAAACAAGACATCTTCTGCGGTGTATTTGATGGCCATGGCCCTCTTGGTCACAAGGTTGCTCGCTATGTCCGAGATGCTCTTCCTTTGAAATTGTCTAATGAATTAAAATCCTTAAGATTGCGTAATAGTGAAAGCAAGAGTAATGGTGATTTCGGAGATTATAATGGCCCCAGTAGTGAGACAGGGATGAACCGTGCTACCAGTGATGGATGCAACCAATGGTTATCTTCTTGCAAGGATGCTTGTGCTAATGTCTTTGAGGAATTGGATAAAGAGCTTGGTAGCTATGCTAACATTGATTGCATCTGCAGTGGAACTACTGCAGTGTCCATTGTCAAGCTGGTATGAAAAGGTCAACTCAAAACTCTCTTGATCTTCAAGTAAGGTTACTACAATATCTGATATTTGTCATTGTTATCCAGAAGGAACATCTGGTCATTTCAAACTTGGGAGATTCTAGAGCAGTTTTATGCACTAGAGACAATGAGCAACGTGTTCCTGTCCAATTAACAGTTGATTTGAAACCAAATCTTCCAAGTGAGTAAGAAATTCTTCTGTTCAACCTTATGACATCTTTTCTCACAGAACTGATGTTTGTATCTCTAAAATAATTAGGCGAAGAAGAGAGGATCAAGAGTTGTAGGGGAAGAGTTTTCGCATTGGATGAAGAACCAGAAGTGCATCGCCTTTGGCTTCCAGATGAGGAATCTCCAGGCTTAGCCATGGCAAGAGCTTTTGGAGATTTTTGCTTGAAGGACTTTGGACTGATATCAACTCCTGAGGTCTCCATCAGGAAGCTGACAGAAAAAGATGAATTTGTAGTGCTCGCCACTGATGGGGTAAGAACTTATTATGAAAGCACGAAAGCTGCATATCCCTTGTTATTTCTAGTGCATTACTTTGCTTAAAGTTACATATTTTTTCTATATATGAGGTATCTCAGTTCGTTGTTATTCTCATTTTGCAGTCAGTTAATAACCTGATTTAAATCTTTCACCAAAGATATCCGCATCAAAGAACAAACTCACATAAATATTTACGGGCATCAGAATGAAATAGTCATAGATTCCTGCCTCCAATTGTCATAAAGAAAGGAATTTTCTGGCAGAAATTTCTTTGTCTTTGAGAGCATCATCTGTATGAAACGACCGTGAGTAGCATTCTAGAATTTCTTGAAGTAACACTGCTGCAAATGTTCCATAAATGCATCTGATATCTACACACATGATAGCTGACAAATAGTCTCTACTACTAAACAGTTAGAAGGTTCCACCAAAAACAAGCCAATTCACTAGAAGAGAGTCTCTCATTCCTTTACTAAATCTTCCAGCAATGCTGTTTTTGAAGGTTTGGGATGTGTTGTCAAACGAGGATGTAATCAAAATAGTTTCTTCTGCCAAGCGATCCAATGCCGCCAATCAATTGGTGGATCGTGCAGTCAGAGCCTGGAGATACAAACATCCTACTTCAAAGGTCGATGACTGTGCTGCCATTTGCCTCTTTTTGACCGAACCTTCTTCGCCAACCAAGCAACACCGAGCACTTGACAATAGTTGCAAGAGCACCATGTCCAGTGACCTACTACCAGTGTCTGATAGCTTCAGGACAGCAACAAGCATAGCATTCTCATCAGAAAGAGATGAAGCCATTGCAAGCTCTAAGGAAGAATGGACAGCCCTTCAAGGTGTGAGCAGGGTGAATTCTATAATAAAGCTGCCTCGTTTCACCAAAGTCTTGAGCTGGCGGAAGAGATCAGTTCAGATAGACGGAGAAGAAGAATTTAAAAATCGCCGTGGAATTATCCAATCTCCTTGAGTTTATTGCAATGCTCGGGAGAAGGTAGACTTAGAACTTTTGGCTATGAATTTAACGAGGGCAAGTTATCGACAGTGTTTACTACCTTAACGATATGAAATTTGTGCTTGCACATTCGAGCAAGCTACACCTTCCACAAGAAAATTGCGTAGGCTGTTCACAGTTACGTCCTAATGTATTCAGTATGTAATAGAAGCAATTTTTCCATTTCTGTCAACGGATCTTGTGGTTCTTTCTAGTCTGCCAGTTCTAGTGGTAGGATAGCGCAACTCTTGTTAGAATTTTCAGTCAGATTTGAACATGCAGTTATGTGGAAGTTAGAAGTATTACAGACAAAGGGAAGAAACCTAATGCTATAATCTCATTTTAGAATAATTAAAAAATTAAAATTTTAAATTGAATTTATTAGTAAGTATTTAGGATGATTTCGGAGTGCTTAAATTAACAAAGTTTTCTGAAAAAAGAATTTATTTTGAGAGTTTAGAAACAGGCTTCTGTTAAGTAAAAAAAATTATAAAAATTATATTTAAAAATTATATTCACATATATTTTTCAAAATTAAAAAAATTATAATGTCAATATTTATTAAAAAAAGAGAAGTTGAAATGAAATGAGAAGCTTTGCCAAATGATCTTGTAATATTTTCTTGTAATTGAAATTACTTGA
Source organism: Acanthochlamys bracteata (assembly GCA_019914995.1). NCBI lineage: Eukaryota > Viridiplantae > Streptophyta > Magnoliopsida > Pandanales > Velloziaceae > Acanthochlamys > Acanthochlamys bracteata. Next base: position 3,097,535 of record CM034140.1, on the reverse strand, counting down.
AAACAGTTTACATTTTAAATTTTGAGCTAACATATGCTTATCCTAAAAGAAATCTCGCAAAAATACTTTAACATATCCTAAAAACATTCAAAAGTACCCGCAATAATTGCCTATATTTGGCCATTTATCAATTTGGCATTCCCCCTGATTGCCTTCAGTTTTCTTTCTAGCCAGTGATCTAAGAGCTACTGAAACCTCTCTCCCTCTCTCCCTCTCTGCCATCCATGCATGTAACCTAATCCAAACTCTCCAATTTGCCCTCTCTTTAATTTGTTGTCTTTTGATCCGTTTCATTTCTTTTTCCTTTCCTCTGTTTCTTTCTGTGATAATTATTGTCCTCAGCAGCCATGGCTGCTATCTCCGGTGGCTTCATCTTCAACCAATCATCGGTGAAGCCGGTTCTTTGGGAGTGTTATCAGAAGAACGACAGCGATTGGGTTGCCTCTAGGGGTCTCTTCCTTGGTGACAACCCTCTCGAGTTCTCCTTGCCTCTCGCCATGATCGAACTTCTCATCCTCGTCGGTGTCTCTCGTGTGATCCACTTCTTCCTCAAGCGTCTAGGCCAGTGTCAGACCGTCTCCAACATCATCGTACGTAAATTAAGTTTGATAATACGTGTCTTGACGAACTATCTAATTTATTTCATGTTCACGATCATGAACTCAATTGCAGGCTGGAATTATCGTTGGTCCTTCGATCCTGGGACAGATAACTGCTTTTAGAGCTTACCTGTTTCCGGCGAAGGGAACGTTTATCCTCGATACGCTTTCCTTGATAAATGTTCTCCTTTTCCTCTTCGTTATCGGCGTCAAAACGGACCTCAACGTGATTAGAAAACCTGGGAAAATGGTGATAGCCATGGCGCTGCTCGGTTCCATCCCGCCGTTGATCATATGCACTTGCATCACCCTCGTAATGCAAAAGTACTTTCCCCAAGAAATGCGGCAGAGCAAAATCCTCATGCTTCTGTCCTTGCGTTTGTGCTTGCCTTCATTCCCCGTGATTGCCGACATTCTCGATGAGCTTCAGATTCTCAATTCAGAGCTCGGCCGACTCGTTGTCTCCACCTCATTGATCAGCGACGTCGTAAGCTGGGGGCTAACCGGTCTCTTCACCGCAGGCTACGTGGCAGCTCAGGCAGAAAGCATACGCCAGGGTGCTCTCGTTATAATCTCTCTTGTGAGTTTCTTCCTTGTGGTGGTGTTAGTTGCCCGGCCGACCGTGCTGTGGATCATCAAGCAAACCCCCATTGGCGAAACGATCGACGAGGGATACTTCGTCGGAATCATCATAATGTGCTTAATTGCTGCATTCATCACAGAGGTGATCGGGTTCCATGCAACATTCGGACCGGTGATTCTCGGGCTTGCTCTGCCAGGAGGGATGCCGCTTGGTGTGACATTGTCAGAAAGGGTGGACACATTTGGCGTGGGCATGTTCGTCCCGCTATACTTGTCCCTCGCCGGACTCCGGACGGACTTAACGAACCTGAGAAGTGCCGCAGCGTCGGGCTATCTTGAGCTCATCGTCGCCATCTGTTATCTTGGAAAACTGATCGGAACAATGTTGGTGCCTTTGCATTGCAAGATGTCCCTCCGTGATGCCTTCTGCGCTGGCCTCATGATGAACTTGAAAGGCGTTGTCGAGATTTCCTTCCTCAACAACTGGGGAGATCTTATGGTGAATACATCGATTCAATTTTTTTTTTTCCACCTTCATTTCTGTGTTGTTTCTTATGACCAATTGATGTTCGAATTTTTGTTGTTTGGTTATCCTTAGTATACGAACTCGCAGCACTACTCGATCATGGTACTCTCGCTGATGATGATCACGGCGACATCGACACCGCTGATCAAGTACCTCTACAAACCGACGATGAGGTACGTAACACACAAGCGGCGGACCGTGCAGCATTCTAAGCCGAATCACGAGCTCCGTGTGCTCGCCTGCGTCCACAACGTGGACAACGTCGCGGCGCTAGTCGACCTACTTGAAGCATCCAACCCAAACCGCACGAGTCCACTGTCAGTCATCGTCCTCCATCTAACGGAAATTGCCGGCCGTGCAGCGCCAATCTTGGCACAATACAAGAAAAACAAAAAATCTACCAACACTACCCCAACCGACCGGATCGTTAACGCGTTCAGATACTTCGAGCAGCAGAACGAGGGCGGCGTCGCCGTGAACCCGTATATCGCGATCTGCCCAGGAAGCACGATGCACAACGACGTTTGCCAGTTAGCATTTGAGAAAAAAACACGGTTGGTGATCCTCCCCTTCCACAAACTCACAGATGGTGCGCTCGCTACGGCGAAAACAACCTTCCAAGCCCTCAACCGTAACGTGCTCGACTATGCGCCATGCTCCGTTGCAATCCTCGTCGACGGAGGCATACAATCTGGCGCAACGTGCACGCACACCAACAAGCTTCTCAACCGCGTGGCCATCTACTTCTTCGGAGGGCCAGACGATCGAGAGGCATTATCCTACGGCATACGTATGGCCGGAAACGCACACATAAGCCTGACAGTGGTACGTTTCCTTCCAAAAGACGAACAAATGATCACGCCGGAGGGCAACCACGAGCGAAAGTTGGATGACCAAATCATTGGCGATCTCCATACCAAGAAACCCGATAACGTACTCTACATGGAGGAACTAGTGAACGACGGCGAAGGTACGGTGGGAGTCATCCGGTCAATGAACGACAAGTTTGATTTGCTGATAGTGGGTAGAAGAAAAGGACAAGAATCTCCATTGACGGCGGGGTTATCGGTGTGGAGCGAGTGCCCTGAGCTGGGACTCGTCGGAGACATACTTGCATCGACGGACTTCGCCGGAAAGGTTTCGATACTTGTTGTGCAGCAGCAGGAAAGACCTTGTGAGGGACAAGATCAGAATAGAGGACAGACAAAGGGGATTATAAAGAACATGTTGCACGCAAGCATAACTAACAGGTCTGCCGGTAACCAGGAAGAAGCCAGAGATGGATTGATCCATAGGAGAAACTGAATTTAGTGGGCATGCAGTTTGTGTTTTTTTTTTTTTTTTTTTTTTTTTTTGTAACTTAGGCAATCTTTTGGCTTGATTTCTGGGCAGTAGTGCTTATTAGTTGGAAATTGAGTGTGGGGTAGACCATAATTCCCCCTTTCATTTTTGTAAATTTTCTGAATTACAGTTTGTGTTTGTATATATATATTTTGGAGTTGTTTGATTTGTTTCTGCAAGAACTACTTCTGTTTATTATTTTTTAAAGATATAACTTAGAGGCTGTTTGGGGCTGCTTTTAAAAAGCTACTTATCAATTTTTTTTAACTTTTCTCTATTTTACGTTTTTTAATATATATTTTTAAAATATATAAAAAATTTATTTAAAAATTTAGAAAGTGTAGAAAAATTCTACGGAGTGAGATCTTTTTATTGCATATTTTTATTATTTTTTTGAAAGTAAAAAAATAGAACTTATTTTTCAAAAAAGATAAAAATATTCTCAATTTCAAAAAAATTTTATTTCATAAGCACTCCCAAACGCCCCCTTACTGTGAAACCGCACCGGTAGCAAACCATTCAAACCAGTGATGGCAGCTGTTGAAGTGCATTTCAATTACACAAAATTTATTTTCTTTAGTCAGATTTGAATTCAAATTTAGTTTCTATATTTTAATTTATTATGTTCTCACTGAATTCATATTTTATTCACTTTTCATTTAATTTAATTTCACTGAACTTTTAACTTTACAAAATTCATTTTCTATAATGGCGTATTTCAAATGCAAAACTAAATTTTATGAAAGTAAAATTTGATGAGAAATAAAGTTTGGTAGAACTAAAGTTCGAAATGATATTTAAAATAAGTGAATTAAAGTTTAAAATTAAATTTTGATAAAGTAGAATTTAATATGAAAATAAAAGTGGAGTTCGAAATGGTAATTAAAATGCGTAAAGTGACGTAATTCAAAATTTAGTGAGAAAAAAATAAAATTCAGTATATTTGAAACAAGTTCTAAATTAAAACACATTCAAAATTATTTGTTAAATAAAATAATATACTATAGTACATTTCAGATAAAAAATATACCAATTAAAATAAGGAGCTTTTACTAAAACAAAGATTGGCTCTCTTTCTACCTAAGAATGGTTCCCGGAGAGCCACATTGCATGACGACATCTGCTCCCTAGCACTGGACAAGAAAGCCTCCTTTGTACTTCTCCCTTTCCACGGCATCAACGCTTGGAACCCAAAAATCTGCGTCAACGTGCTCAGCTACGTGCCTGCTCCGTCGGCATTCTAATCAGCCACGACCCGGAGAGCGATAACCGTTAAGAATAAGTGGGTGTCATCTTTCTCGAAGACCGTGACGCCGCGAATCTCTAGCGTAGGCGATGTGAATCCCCAAGTCCCAAACAGCCTTCGTAACCGTGATCCGGTTTTATAGTGAAGGAGAATGATCGGACGAGAGAAAAAAATAAGATGAAATAATGATAAGGGAGTTTTCAGGCAAAGACGGAGGAGGACGAGCATTTGACATACATTGAGGAGGCGGTAATATTGGACCTGCCCGAAATGGTAGGAACGTATGGGATGCAGCAAGCTAGTTCGATTTGGTGATTGTGGGTACAAGAGAATCAGGGAATGGATCGCAGCTGCCGTTCGCAATTGAAAATGGACTGTGTTGCCCGAGCTCACTGTAATAGGAGACATTGTAGCTACTGAAGATTTTAAGGGAAAAGTCTGATAAACTCTGGTGTTGCAACAACAAGCGAGAGTTGCCACACGTAACAAATTTTCTTTCTTTCTTTTGTTCTTTCTCATTTTTTTTAAAGAATGCGATTACCATGAGATCACACTCGTTGGTCCAAATCGATTAGTTTGTTGAGTAAAAATAATTAGATATGAGAAATCTGAGGACTAACTAGGAGTACTTGCATTGAGAGAAACGTTTGCCGATGAATTCCACAATCTTTACGTGTAAGTATGCAACACGTGTTGGGCGCATGAAATAAAGGAAGCTTCTACTTTAACATGATTGGAACATTAATTTATTGCCACACAATCTTTTAAAAATTAGCGTGCTCTATTTATAAATACATATTTATTTCAGCACCCAATCAATATATAGCTATTAAGAAACATGAGCTGTTAATCCCATCAAGTCAGAATTCATTTGGACCAATCCAAAACAAGTTACTGGCCTACCTTTAAGTTAGCTAACTCATTTTTCACTTGAACACCATCATATGCCTCTATGCTACTAATTCGATTTTAGCTCATCAATCTAGTCCGTCTTTTACTCGGCTCTACACGCTACTAATTCAAAACTAGCGTAACTTGGATGCCCAACAATCTTTCCTCCATCAACACGCCGGATGGCTTCACCCTACCGAATTTTGATATCAATTGCAGGATCGAATTCCCACACTAAAAAAATTGATCAATCTTTTAAGGATTAGTTTCCTCACTTATAAGCACATATTCATTTCAGCATCCAACCAATGTGGAACTATTAAGTGGCGCGAACTGTTAAGCCCACCAAGTCAGAATTTATTTGGTCCAATTCAAGACGAGTTACTGGTTCATTTTTAAATTAGCTAGCTTATTTTTTACTTAGATACCATCCTATATTTCTACGCTACTAATCTGGCTTTAGCCCACCAATCTAGTCCGTCTTTTACTGAAACTTATCAAATCTTATACGTTGTTAATCCAAACCTAGCGTAACTTGGAAGCTCAGCACATATATTTTAACGAGAGTTGTATTGGTGTACCTCAACACTTGTGCTTGGATGCCTAACTGGATGCATTATGTCAGGACCCTGCACCTTTACTTTGATTCGTGCAGCATTTATTCACATATGTTGGAACTGAAGGAGTCTTTTTTTCAAAGTAGTTATCTCATGTAACACTGTATCAAGAGAAACTAGGCCGGGTTAGTTTTAGGATTTGGAATAAATTTAGTTTTATTCTGTTTTATTTAGAGTATTCATAATTCGGAAATATGTGAGAGTACTTTTAAAAAAAATTCTGAAATAAAAGATATTGTAAAATATTTTAAATAAGTTTAAATTTTTATCTAAAGAATAATAATAAATAATAATATTTTATGATTTTTATATTTTCTAAAATTTTAAAAAATTTATAAAATATTATAGAAAATTTATTAGAAATATAAAATTGAAAAATTGAAAAGTATTTCTAGATACCACATTCGTTTTATTTTAAAACTTTTAATAATTAATTTTATTTCAGTATAAATAATTCATTAAATTTTAGAATAAATAACCATCTTCGTTCGAAGTACTGGCATGCTTCATTCGAGATAATGGTTCGTTTTATTTCGGTACAAATAGCATGATTTACTTCAAGAGTAACCTACTTTTAAAAGAAAAATATAAAAAAAAAACAGTCGGTCCGGGCTAGCATTAAAAAAGTTTAGTTTTATAAAAATTTAGGTCTACTCATCCCATCACGAATTGGTATGGATAGAGTTCTAAATTCGTGGCAGAGGCAATTTTGGTGCCGCAGCAGCAGGCAAGAGTTGCCGGTGTATGAACAGGTAGTATTTAAACTAAATTGAACCAATCCGTCGGAGAAATGAAACCTTTTGAAGACGGCTTGTTTTTACTTCTAATTTTAGATTTAGGACTTCAGATGGGCTTAGATGCCCTTCAAACTTCAAAGTCGCCTCAGATTCTATATAGTAGGTTTTCTTTTTTGTTAAAGGAAAAGACAGCGATATTGCATGATTTATGATCAAGAGGTTCTTTACTGAAAATATTTATAATTTATTTTATAAAAAATATTATAATTTATTTTTATCTAAATAAATATTTTATAATTTATTATTATTGTTATTATATTAAATAAAAAAATAAATGAATAAATAAATAATGTTGGGCTAATAAAATTACACTTTTATGAGACCGATTCGGCCCGAGTGTGTCATTGGCATGGGCATGTCGGATCTAATCCGTCTATATTTACACATAATCAGATTGATCTGGATTAAGTTCGACCTATCTATATTTACACCTTCAATTAAGGTTAGTGAGCCAAGAAAGTTTAAAGTTTGTTTACTCATGCACAAAAGTAAATAAAAAATTTTTAAAAAATTGTTAAAAATTAAATTTATAGAGATATATAAGAACTTATTCGCAAGTAAGTTTTTAAAAACAAAGTCACATCATAAACATACGCTTAGATTTTCTTTTCAAATATAGTCATCCAAGCAAAAGTTTTTTTGAGTATTATATCCAAATATTAGGTAAATTTGAGCAGATTTCAATTTACATTACATATGAAAAGAAATCTCATATAAAAGTTCCTATCATTTCTAGGTATTTTGATATTACATTGTTTGTATTCCAAATTAAACCAACACAATGTAATTTAAAGATATATCATTTGAGGTATTTTGATATTACGTTGTTTGTACTCTTTCGCTAATTAAGCTATTAAGGCATGAAATAAGTTCTATAAAGAAATACATCCCAGAGTAATTTAACACTGTTGTCATCATGAGAAATGCAGCTTATTCAAATAAATATTATATTTGAAGTTTATTTTTTCTCCCTGAATTCTCTCCTTCTCCACGATGTCAATCCTATAAACAAATTCAAATTCTTAGCTGTACTCACTATATTTTAACGCAATAATTGTGTACATTGAAGCCTAATCATGCATGATTTGATTTATAAAAACAAAATCATGAAAACTCTCAAAGGAAACATTTGCTCACAACTAGGCACTAGCTAGATCCAAAGATTCAATAGTCAATGTTGTTGAAATAAAAAATTATAAAAATGACTTATTACAGCTGGTGTTAACGAACCAAATTTCAATTTTCAGCTTCTCTACTACTTGAAAAAGATAAAAATGGCGCAAGGATCGATTTTGATTTCCTCTTCAATTCTTCTTCTGCTACTCGCAAGACTAACTTCTTGCACTAAACAAACCTGCAATGTTTGAGATTTTTTTCCTTGATATTTGCCAGGATTAATTACAAATTTCGAAGCATTTGTGGTCCTTGGAAATTTTGATTATGCGACGATTTTGAAGACTAATGATACCGTGAAATGCTAATCGAAGTTTTTTGAAACATTACTTGCCTTGAAGTTGAAGCCATTAAATCATGTCATACGGTACGATATCAAAGAATAAAATCAGTAAAACAATTGCAAAGAACGACTAAGTTTATGTATTACTTCAAATTATCTATTAGTTGATTGGAACACTTCACCGCAAACTGACCACAGCGAAGCAGAGCTGAGAAAAGAATCAAGCAATTGAGAAGTTGGCATTGGGTTCTGAATATACGTAGAAGCAATACCCATTAAAGTACATAGAGTTTATTTTAATATTTTTGACTTTTTTGTATAATCAAAATTTTAACGTAAAACACGTCCCATAAATTATTTAATTGAGAGCTCAACAGGTTGGGAAGCCATTGTGTATGCTACTTTATTCTTTTGCTACTATGCATGCAACATACTGCAGAGATTATGAACTTACTAGGGATTTCAATTTTATCAGAGATCAAACTCTGTTAATCAAATATCTTACTGCAAATCTTCTCCAAAAAGAATTCATCTATGTGAAATTAAAATTCATCTAGTGAAAATTAAGTACGCCAGATACACTTGCTTTAAGCTACATCAAAATTATATATAGAGATTATAATTCTTCTCCAAAACTAAGATTAGAACTCTTCCATCTGTATGAAACAGATTGATGAAACTCTTTCAATTATCATTTATTTCTTCTCATCTTTATTTTGAAAACAAATTAGTTAGGGTTTTTTATTTTGGAGTACTTAATAATAATACTCTTTTAGAATGAAATATATTTTTATTTTATTTTAAGAAATACATTTTATTTTTTGACTTAAAAATAAAAATAATAAATAATAATAATAAAATTTTATTTATATACTTTCTAAATTTTAATAAAATTTATAAAGTTATATAAAATATTTATTAAAAAATATAAACTAAAAAAATTTAAAAGTATTTTTTTAGAACGGATTTCCAAAGACAGCCTTAATATTCTACACAAATTTTTTCATAGATTTGTACACAACGAAATCATAGACTACAAAATGGTGTCTCACTTTCAGAACTCCCCATGTATGTAACATACAAATTTTTAAACAGAGAAGTTGTAGCAGTTAACTTCTCACTCATTCCTTTTCATGAAGTGGGAGCAAAAAAAAGACCAAACCATCAAAAACAAGACGAACAAGAAATGTATTTCCCGGTATATCCACAGACTCAAATATAACCTAAAAAGAGGAAAAAAAGAAGAACAGAAAACGTTGGCCAGCCGGCGTTAAACCGAGAAGTACTTCACGTGTCCTCGGCGATGCTCTGAAGGTGTGGCCGCCAAATAGCAACCCTGGCCCCATTTTTTCGTCGCCGGTGACCAGCTTTCTTTTCTGACAAGATCTCTTTGAGATAGTTACGATCATCTGCAACAGAAGAGATCACCATCGGATCATCCGTCGATGAATTCTTCGAATACTTCTCGGAGATCTTGGCCTTGTTGTTGTTGCTATTCTTCTTCTTCTTCTTTTCATCCGTTGGCAAAGAAGAAGCAGGGATGAGAAAGTAGATATTACCCCGCTTAAGATCAGAATCAGGAGATACGATCAGAATTCGACGACTACGCATAACGCTATCGCCTTGCGAGCAAGAAGGCTTGCTGAGTACATGATTCGGGTTCGCCGCAAGGATCTCTCCTGCGGCCACTGGCCTGCTGTATTCTTCTACGTGTCCGTTGATGTGCACTATACGGATCACATCAAGCGCTCCACAAGGCAACACACACGCCAAGCAACATCTCAAGCTGTTGCCCATCTTCGATCTTCTTGAGATCTAAAGGTTTTGTGTCACAGTGGCGTGCGTGTGCGTGTTCGTGTTAGTTATTTCTCGAGTTGAAGACAATATTGAAAGGGTTATATATAGAAGAAGTGATAGAATAAAGAAAGAGCCAACGAGGAAGAGCCCATGTTGCATTATGAGTAGTATAAGAATAAAGAAACAATTAAATATTGGTTGTATGTAATAAGGTGCAGTTGAGTGTAGTAGTTGTTTAGTTTCACATATAAAAAGGTGAGCTAGGTTGTACGATAGCCTTAACATATAATAATTAGTCATTCATGTGAGTTATGTACATATAGTACTACTACCTTACAATAGGACGAGTTTAATCTGTATAATATGCAATTTTTTGTTGAGATGGGTTATTCAGAATGGGAGGAGCGATCCGTGCCGTGCTGCTGCAGTCTTGTTAGTACTGGAATAAAAATATATAATCCCTTTTAAAATTTTAACTCAAAATTAATTTATTTAATTTAAAGTAGAATATAAAAGTTTTAACTATTATCAATAGAAGAATTGATTAGAGTTAAATTGAATTGAATTTGATTATTAAATAGATCAATTTAGATCAACCCAAAATTAACTAATTAATGCCATCATTTGAAGAATAATTATTTTTATTCTTCCGATATAATAAAATTTTAGCAATAAAAAATTTAATAATAATAATTTGAATATTACTAAATTTACTGATTTATAGTTACTTAATTATTTTTATATTTAGTAAAATAATATAAGATAAAAATTATAATATTATTAAAAATATTACTATATAAATATTTATTTAATGACGAATTTGAATCTCGTAAAATATTTTTATCAAAATTTTGTCAACTAGCTATGTTTATTAAAAAAATTTAATAAAAATATTAGTATATATTTATAATTATAAAATTTTAGCTATACATATATTTAAAAACATAAAACAAAATTTAGAATATTTTAAGAGACCATAAAAATATTTTAAAATGCATATTTGATGGACGCTTACCATATCTTTTCACCAAAAATATCGTGCATATTTATTTAACTAATTTTATAACTTCACTTAGGATTAAAGTATAAAATAAAAAATTTTAATTTTAATAATTAAATAGATTGATATGAATTTGATTTGATTATTAAATTAGTTAAATTAAAATTGATAATATTGATCCATATAAATTTATAAATTAAATTAAAATTGAATAAATTTAATACGATTATTAAATAAATTGATTCAAAATTAATCTATTAATTCAAATTGTCACCTTAAAAATTTTAGAGTTAAAATACATAAACTAAATTTATATAAAATTTTTATAAAATAAGTTTGAAATATAAAATCAAAATATTATTTGAAATAATTAACTAACATATTTATAATATAAATTTAAAATCTGAAAAAATCAAAATCTAGTGTTTTTAACGTATATCCTAAGTTAACTGATAACTCTGAAGGGATGGCCGGTGTGCTGTACGGTCATGGGGCACACGTGCGTACATGAACGTGGTTTTGCCTCGCTACGATGCTTCTTTGTTCGTGCATTATCTTGGCATGGACAAACGAACTCGTGATTTTCTTTTTTTTCTTACACAACGACACCTAGGCTTCATTCGACTCCTAAAACTTTCATCGTTTACTCTTATAATTTTAGGGTGTTTATTTTTATATTATTTTGTATTCAAAAATGATTTTAAAATTAAAATTTTAATAAATAAATTTAACAAAAACTTTAAAAAATTTTAATTTATTTTATATTAAAAATATTTTAAAAATGAATTTAGTGTGTTATTAAATAAGTCTAAAGAAAATTAAGTCTTCATAGAGATATGTTACAGTACATCGCCGTGATGGCTTTTTGTCGTTTAGTGCAGGGAGTAGGGAGGATTGATTGGGCTTGCCAGCTAAGCACACCTCTAAATAGAACAAACGTGAGAAGGCACGATAGCTGAGTATAGGCTTTTGTCTGGAAAGAATCTTGTCTGAGAATCTTTCTCCCCGTGGGCCAGATCAACAGGCCCACGCTAATTCACCTAATTTAGATTTTAGATTTTACAGATATTAATTTAAACACTTGAGAGGGGTACCTTTAATCATAAATTTGATATGGCTGCGTGCAAGTACATACCAAAAATAATTTTTGAATTTTTTTTATTTTACATTTTTAATATATATTTTATAAATATTTAAAAATTTATTTAAAAATTTAGATAATGTAAAAATTTTACATAATAAAATATTTTTATTTTATAATTTTATTATTCTTTTAAAATAAAAATAAATAAAAATATTTTTTATTTTAAAAAATTTTTATTTCATAATTAATACCGAAAGCACACGCGGATAATACCACGCCACCTAATAACGCATTCTTTTGAGATAATGTTCTCCCGGCTTTCTTCTTCTCTCTCCGACTTCCACCAGGTGGCTTCGCGCTCTTTTCTCCGATCTGCAGGACACTGTCGGCTTCATTATTCATGACGATCGACGGCAATCTTGTCCTCTTCTTTCTTTCTAAAAATAATAAAATATTAGATTTATTTTGTGAGCAAATTAATTCTATATCAAATAAAATAAAAAACGAGATTTAATTTCATAGAGAATTTTACAATCTACTGATTTTTTTGATTAACTTTTCTAATATTATATTTTCTAATAGTCGTATTATAGATTCAATCATTTCGATACACGTAATAAATTTCATTAACAGTAAATAAATAGATTAAGAACGAATAGTGTGATTTAAATGAGCTTTAGTAAAATGTTCATAAAAGACGAACAAATTATAGTATAAATTTTTCGTGGCTGCTCTACTCTCGTTCATCAGAACAGCTTGCGTGTTGTTCTGAACGATACAATCAGAAAACGGTTATTTAACTTCCAATGCCTCATTAGAAGTAAGAAGGAGCGAAATTATATAAATTTGATTACGACATGATCACCCTGCCCTCTTTCTCTTCTTCTCAGCTCCGGCGAAATACAACATCTCTCTAAGCTCACTGCACATAAAAATACCATGGACGAAAATGGGACGAAACAAACTTGCCCGAGCTTACGCCATGATCGTTTCAAGACAACTTGAGAAACTGTTTAATATATAGCAAGCGTGCCATTGAAGAACAGATCTAATCATCTAAAAAAGTTTGGTGCTTAGAATTTTATGTTTAGTTTGCAGAGAGCAAGACGGAAGTGAAAAAGAATCTCTCGAGGAAGAGTAGTGGATGATCGTTGCTTTATTTTAGCCATTTATTGGTTAAGAGCTGCTGTTTCACCATTTTAAAATGGTTAATTTAAACTATAAATTTATCCGCTACATTCAAAGGATCCTTATCCATAAATCTCTCATCTCGTTTGACAAGCTGGAACTGGAACTGTGATCTGAATCTCAACGCGGTTTTCTGTCGAACAAAAGAAAACCGTACTTGCAACAAACACACATGCATTGCTGGATTGGTTAATTCTTTTGCTGGAATTGAGTGAGAAGGAATTAAAATTTTTCTGTCTTCCTTCTGCTATAATTGGTTGTATAGATAATAGATTGGGATTTTTCTATGTTAGAACATGAGCTGTCTGCCCTAGCTGCAACTGATAAACTTGTTTCTATACGATACAAGTTTAATTCCCACGACGTATAAAGTTTAATCCCCATGGCGTCTGTTCTACAGCTGATAAAAAAATTTCGTCAAGAAGTTATATAAAGAGATGGACAAAAAAAATTTGTGTTGAACTTGTGCGAATATCTAGAAGAGCATTTCGCCATTGGTAAGCTGAATAGTAAGACTAACATAATTGGAACAACCCGCTGTTCAGGTACCATACTAATCAACGAGCTTTGAATTATCATCATGTATATGAATATGAATCAACTTATGAATACTTTTAATTCCTCTACTTTATTACACGTTTTTAAAAAAATTTATATAATATTTTATAAAATTTATTAAAAAATTTTAAAATAAAAATTTTATATTATAAAATCTTATTATTAATAATTATTATTATTTTTAAATAAAAATAATAAAGTTCATTTTTTTGAATAGAATAAAAATATTTTTATTTGTAAGTACTCTGGAATATCCTCTAAGAACTAGTGTACTCAACTAAGCCAATCAAGTAACCACTCTATAAGAAGCGAACTCTTTCATTACAAGAGCCTCCATATAGATAGCATCTGGGAGTTTATTCCACAATATAGGCACTCATCAAGACACACATGTACATATTAAAAGCAAATAGCAGTAGAGATAGAGAAGTTAATCAAAATCTTGTTCCTCTAGTTTAGATTTCCCTATCCCAGATATTAGCTGAGCTCTTACACGGATCTGTAGGTCTTGTTCAAAGATATCTCCACCATCAAGAGGACTCTCTTTTGCAGTACAGTAACAATTATCCGTTGGGAAAAGACTGCCACCGTAGCTTAACACAAATAATGCACCTGATTGCCCAAGGTGCTCAAGACTTCAAAATCCTCATCAAGAATTTCCCATCCAACCAACTGAGGAGGCATTTGGAAGAATTTTTTAAATGAAATTTTTCTAAAATAGAAAGTATTTTTATTTTTTTATTTTTAAAAAATAATAAAAATATACAATAAAAAAATCTCACTACGTAAAATTTTTTATATTTTCTAAATTTTTAAATAAATTTTCTAAATATTTATAAAATATGTTTTGAAAAATATAAAATTAAAAATTAAAAAACTATTTTCTTAATAAGCTGAACCAAATAACCCCTGAATATTCTCTTTGGTTCTTTGAAGAAGTAGTTGATTTTGGCCCCTTAGAATCGACCCATTCCACAAGAATTTGGCCACAATGAAGCGTTTGTGTGTGTTACAGTCTTATAGACATACTAAATAACAAGTGTGACAGATTAAGGGCTGCGCCTGTTGTGTTATAACAGAAGTGTTAAGTGTTGCACGTGTTAGAAAGCCAAGTCTCGAATATCATATCCGTTTCACCAGCCTGAGTGCATCTCCATCTGATCAAGGGATATAAATATTCATGTATCAACCTGATGCAGCACGTAGGAAGTGTTACACAACATAGAGCATCTTACATGTTCATTGCAGAAATTTCTTAAAATTTTAATCCAAAATTGCATACCAGGTAAAGGTTCAAGATTCCCAAGTTGCAGCTCCTCGAGTGTGTTCTTCAAAGCAGGCCGAACTTTTTCAGGCGACAAGTCTTCACACCTGAAACATACAATGATATCAGTAACCATCATCCTATTAACTATGTCAATTAGTTACAACTTCATAGAAAGAAATCCATGAACTTGCAAGTAACAACTCGGAGTTAACTCGCAATGCTACAAAGCACTTGGATATAGCAATGCCTGATTTTAGATATCAATACAAACAACTATGTACGAAGAAGGTTTCCACGTATTCTTACCATTTAGCTTTGATGTAATGCAAATCTTTCATCTCAATCCCTGTTTGCATGGCAGCCTGGAGCGGCTTACCCCTAAAGTCCATCCAAACATTTCTCGAAAAACGAGTTTTATTTTTTATTTTTAAAATATAAATAATAATAAGATTTTATTAGGTGAAATATTTTATATTTCAAATTTTAAAAAAATTATGTAAAATATTATAAAAAAATTATTTAAAAATGTGAATGGAAAGAAACTTTGAAACGTGGTGAAACGCAACGCCAAACGCTCAGTGTAGTGTTGGATCAGTCTGGGTCACAGGTCATGAAAGGACTGGAATATTTCGAAATGGTATAGGTTGATGTTACCTCTTCGTCAACTCCATGTTGTGCTGCAGTATTAGTGTGCATATATCCGGCCTACATATTAAGGCGCATTGGTTAGTGTTGCAGTGAGCAACTTGTTAATATTTTACTATCTAGTGCTGGTATTATCACTGAGATTATAATTAGATTACTGAAATTGACAATAGCATGCAGTTACATATAAATATAATATATCCAATGAAGAATCAATCAATGCGGGCGAATTCCATGACAAATAAGAAAATTTTTCCATAATTTCAGGTATGCAAACAGATGGACGAATTAGCAAATCTGAGATTACAGTTTGTAGCAGAATATAACTGCTAAAATTTCACTAATCCTAATGCCAGCAGTGTTTCGCTTTTTTTCTTCTCACCATTGATTGCTAAAATTGCATTGTACATACAACACACCAAATACATACCTCAGTGATCGCAGTGAGAACGGCGTCGCCTGCCTCTCGCCTGACTTCCAAGTTCCCAGTCCCACAGCAGGGATCGAGTGCCCGCTCAGAAGCTTGAAGCTACGTGTCTCAGCCTTCGCAAAGCTTGGTGCCTGAACCATTATTTCTGTACAACCTTTAGACTTCTGAATGCAAAGTGCTCTCTGTTCTGTTGCTTCGGTCTCTCGTTCGTTTGCGGAGTTTGCCAGTTTTCACAAAAGAAAATCTCGAGAGTGCTACGATTAAAGGAACATCTGTGTCATGATTAGCGTACGTGGAAAAACAAATTAGAGCAACACTTGCTGTAGTTTTAACGTGGAAGTTATTAGATTAAAATAAAAGTAAACAACAATATAAACTTTAAGAAAAAAAATTCTTTCTTATTGCTCTCTTGTGTATATATTTATTCACCATACCCGAGGGGATTCAATTCAGACTTCTCTATTTGGTGTTTGAGAAGTGCGACAATAGGAACCTTCCATGAGATGTTTTGCGAATGATTTAAAGGTTTTAACTACGTTAATTTCTTAGTGACCACACTCAGTTGTTTGCCGATGGAGGTAGAAGAAAATAGTATGGTTATTTTTCTTTTTCATTATAGGATTACCTAAGGATATTATGTATTCCAGTTACCATTTCATCAAAGCCACATTTTACGGTAACAAAATAATACCTTATTCAATATTGATACGACCACATAAGTAAAAAGTAGCAAAGGCGTGTTTCAAACATCAATAACTTTACTTTTTTGGATCAAATTTTGAGTTCCGAACGGTTCATATATTTCAATTACACAAAAAATTTAGAATTCCAGTTCCACATACGGAATTTCAATTTTAATTTTTTTATTTGTAAAATTTTCAATACAACTATATCTTTCATTTTTTAACACACTTTCAAAACCTATTGAAACACAAATACTGAACTTCACTTTCACTTTATTTTTCAAAAAATTCTACTTCTTACTTTTCACTTTCACGAAACTCAATTACGGATATTTGAAACATGCCCTAAAACAAAATGCCGGAGAATACACCAAGTGGTACAAAGAATTGTTCAA
The DNA here is from genome assembly GCA_019914995.1 of Acanthochlamys bracteata. Taxonomy (NCBI): domain Eukaryota; kingdom Viridiplantae; phylum Streptophyta; class Magnoliopsida; order Pandanales; family Velloziaceae; genus Acanthochlamys; species Acanthochlamys bracteata. Next base: position 3,080,433 of record CM034140.1, on the reverse strand, counting down.
TACTACATTTTATACATGTCTGTTTTTATAAAAGGTAGCATCTTGTTCACAACCACAAGGGGAACTTCTTCCAGATGTCAGGTATATCGTTACAAATTCCGGTCAGCTGCTTGATACAAAAAATGAAACATCCTAGCTTATATTTCTTCTTTCCCAACCTATAGCAATCATATAAAACATTCTGGAAAAGAAACAACAATAAAATGTACGGAAATTACATGTCCTCAGGAGTAAAAATGAAAGCTTAGTAAATGTTTTTGTTATAAGGTATTTTAATCTCACTGTACAAGTATAACTCCAACTATTGGATCTTTCTTTGTCCTAGAATGTGATTCAATTGCATGTTTTGATTGTAATTTGGAAAGAAAGTGTAAAAGCATTTCTCAATGTACTCAACACTGAGTCACAAAGGAGCAGTTAAAACCTCCACCAAAACTGAAATGTCTGGATACGCTCACAAATAAAACTTGGAGAGCCTAAGTGTGGTATTCTTGATTCTTAAATAAGAGCGAAAAGTTTCTGGTTCAACCAACTGTCTGAGTCTTCTTTACTATGCAGTAAAAACTCATAGCAGAATTTCGCCATCCCTATGGCTCCACTATGGACAAATATGTATCAGCTCTTTTCCTTGACATGAAATCAATCATTTGGGAAGTTTTCCAATGTAGTAGCGTCACATGGTTGTCTACCATCTTTAATGTCATTTGGTTCTGTTCTTTTTGGCTGTAATCCTGTAAACCGTGCTAGATCTACCCATTGCTGCATAAATGAAAGAACCGAGTGATAAGTATAAATAGTTCTGCACTCATACTTGTGATTGTACACTACAAGACAGATGAACCAGGTTCACAGAAATTTGTAAATCACATAAATCTATCAAAAGTGTGTGAAATGGTAAAAGTGGGCACTGAAAGAAAATACTACTGCTTGCATAACTGAGGGAATTTTGATTTATCATCATAATTCCTCCTTAATACTAGCCAAACCTAAAATTTCATTTCAAGCGATACGCAATAGACTTTCTCTAGCTCATCCATTAATTGGCAGGGTCATTGCAACAAGAACTACTGACTATATGACCTCATGGAATATGGTTACTACTATATGAAACCCAAATTAGATGGCTTGAAGCATGAGTTACTACAAAAGGCTATAGCTATTGCTAAATGTATTGGAAAAAGGAAAAGAAGAAAGAAGTAGATGCATTTATAGTTAGTGAAATGACCTCAGTTTGTGATATTCTGCATACTAATTCATGCTCACTAAGTTTTTCAGGGAAGGAGAGAGTTAAAACAAAACAAACCTCCAAGCTAACCGGAGTAATTATCATCCATATGTCTAAAGATGGGATTTGCTAATATCTTCAGTCAATTCTTTTTGAAGTTGAGGCTCAAATCTTATTCTAGAAGTAAAAATAATAATTGTTAACATACAAACAAAAGACTAACCTGAGTTCCCCAGTATGAATTGATTGTACGAACAACAAAGGAAAGCGCGTTTCCTACTAAAGGTTGATCAGTATAAGATGAAAGGTATTCAGAGAACCGAAGCTCCACTAGTCCAGCAATCACCTGAAAAACACTCATTCAACGTAAGAAGATTTGTTTGCAAGAACGCAGAGCAAACGTAATCTGCTTCAAACACCAAAAATTTTTCTATACTTTATAGCACCAAAGCTTAATTCGATAATGTTAAGCAATGTAAAACTCACATCAAAGTTCCATACAAGTAAAAACCTGTACTGAGGATGCTGGAAACATCTAAGTTTCTACTAGCCTAAGCAAGTTTATGGGAGATGACTCTTTCATAGTGGCATATGGATTCAGGACTAATTAAGGTTGATAGAATGAGGGAGTTCATATACAACATTTAGAACGAAAATTTGAGCAATGGGCAGTTTATGTGGTAACATGGTTCATGCACCCACCATATGTAAATCTAGCTTGAAAATTGTCACCTGATATCGGATATTTGCTGAAGTGCCAAGAAAACTTCCATAAACGACTGCTGACTTGAGGATAGGGTTTCGTTTATGCTGTTTATCTAAACCGAATTCAGGATTCAAGAAATTCCTAACAGCATACAGAAAGTTCGAGGCAAGTCCAGCACCAATGCTGGAAATGAACCCAACACCAGCAAGTTTCACACCACCAACAAGTACCGATGCAAATCTTTGGTTCAAGCTCCAATCTCTTCCAACAATATTCTTCTGAAAGGCATTATCTGGGAAGACCCCCAGAATATCCTTCAATAGCTCCAATTTCTCAGTGCCAGTATTTTCATCAGCATAAGTTAAAAATGACAGAGTTGGTGCAGGAAGCCAAACAGTAAAAAAATCAACAACAGATCCTCTAATTGTGTCTGTAAGAACATAATCAATCTCCTCAAAAAAACGTCCTTTACGTCTTTCATATTGTGCTAAGAGGGTTGTCGTTATTGATATTGCTTCTTCAATGGCTACTCTTTGTAGGAATTTGGGATCTGCCAGTAACCTTTCCCTAAAGCCCTGCAAAAACAAAGTTTTTAAAACCAAATTTACATTCAAATGTTCATATGGTCTGTCATTCTAAAACCAAATTTGACAACAAGCAAGCTTGTTGCATGGCATCCAAAATTGAAGAATTTGATGCAAGAGTACCATTTCTTTCATCATTTGAACAAGTAAGAGTGAACAGGGATTAAATTGGGAATTAGCAAATTACCTGGAAGCGATGTATCAATTTCGCAACAACAGGATACTGCTCAAGATCAAAAAAGTTTTGCAGTGTCTCAGGTGACACAAGACCAAGATCCAGCCCTTTTTGGAGGTCCTGAAGGTAAGTAAAGGTTGAAAGCAAAAGGTTACCAAAATAAACAACAAACAGCATGGGAAAGAAAAGCAAAGCCATTTTTCAACTGTCAAGTTGTTAAGGTCATAGCTTAATACCCAAATTTTAGCCTGACTTAATTTGTTCAATTATTACCTGCGGAAGAGCTTCACGTTTCCTCCCAGCAGCATTCATTACTCGAGCAATTTCAGCACGGTCAAAGCAATTTCTGCTGCATGGTTTAGCGGCAGAGTACCATAGAAAATCAGCAACAGGAGCCTCACCTTCTCGGCGAATGTGTTGTCTCTCAGGATCAAGTAATATGACAGCTTGATTTTTCTTTGGCAACTTCTTTGAGATTCTAGCAGGAACACCCATGCCCCTTGACCCATATATCACGTGGCTTGCACCTGTTACAACTACAAGCATGCCACTGGGACCTCCATCCATCAAGGCTTGCAGAATAGTTTGAGACATTGTGTACTCGTCAACTACTCTAGCTTGAGCAGCTAGATATGAACTTGGACCAAATGGTGTTGGCTGACTTGAAAATAATTTATTTACTGATGTCCTCCCAGAGCTGGATGTGAAACCTGAAACAAACCCTGAACCAGCTGGAGGGGCGTACAGTTTTCTGTCAGCCTTTGAAAGTCCTCGAATTCCTTCAGCTTCTACAGTTCTCAAAATCTGATCATGTGAAAACCAACTGCGTCAATGGTTTTCCTTATTTTACGGCATTGCGCGAACACTATATAGCCATGAAAGAAGCCAAAAAAACCCACACACCAGAGGAATCAAGACAATGGTGTTAGAAAAGTAACCTGCAGTGAATTCAACAGTCTACCAAAACAAAATGAAAATTACCACAAGTAGCAACTAAGTACCTTAAAGATTGTACCAATAAAAGAAGCAGGATTTTTTAAGTTTCTCATAACAATGGGGCTTTGATATAAAAGTGGTCATTCAATGCATTCAAGGTTATGAGGAATCTGTTCCATGGTCTATGTACACTTTGCAAGCTACTTGCTTGTAATAGCTAGAAATCCCAAGAATGAAATAAACCAATGCTTATAATTTTCATTCCAAATGCTTCATTGTTCTAGTAATTCACTGCAATTATAACTACTTTTCAGCAAGTAGTTGCCCCCACTTCTCCTAGCATTATGGTATCCACAATTAACTTCGATTAGGGATCTGCAAATTTAATATTTTAATATCTGAAGATAAAAATTTAGCACCCAATGAATACTCATTGAGTTGTAGTGGGTGATTACCTCCAGTGGAGTTCCGCAAGCAACAAGTTTGACTCCATTATCACGACAATAATTTAAAAGAGGTTCGTATTCTTTCCAGCGTTCAGGTGGCCAATGAGAAATGTAAGATTTCAGGCCTTGGCCATCAATTCTGTCATAGAGGTATTCAAATGTTTTCATTAAAATTCAATACTCATGTTTAGCTGCAATGCAATTAGAAGATATCTCAACAGTAGAAAACGGATACTGCACCTAAATTTTCTCTCCATGATGGCATAACTTCCCCCAAGAAAAGTACACCTAGCATACTTTCAGAAAATAGGATGCAAAACAAAACGAAACTCCAATAGTTTACCTTCCATCCATGAACTGATTGAGCTGCTCTTGCAAATTCCTGGGGAATGCTTCAATAGCCACAGCTAACGGTCGTTCCTGATCTATGCACCGGCTTCTAAGACCTCTAACAATCTCTAATTCTAATACTCTATCATCCTTATCGGGCACCAACTCAGATTCACCGAGGTAAACAATCCTAGCGTTCATCAGCTTCTCCCATAACTTTTTCTTATCCTTCCCCAACGCCTGCGGCTCTCTAATCGACGTCGCATCGTAAACTCTCGAAAAAGTAGCACCATCCTCTTCCTCCTTCCTGCTCTCCTTCTTCTCTTCAACTCCAGCATTTGTTCCCGGCGCAAGGTTCTCCTTATGCTGCTTCTCCCCCACTGCAGAGGCTTTCTCCTCGGCACGTGAGGTGCGCGTGAGGAAGAGGGTCGCAGCGGAGAGGGAAGGGATAAGGAGGAGTTCGCGGCGACGAGAAGAGAGAACGCCGGCGGCATCTTGCCGGCGGAAGGCGGCGGAGATGTGATTGCGGCAACGGAGATGAAGCGGGTGAGATGAGTAGAATGAAAGCTTCGTGAAATCACCGGCGATCGTTTGCATGATTAAAATTAAGTTTTAATTTACTGCAGAGAGCGAGGGAAGGAAGGATTGCGCAGTCTTATTCCTTACATTTGTTTGTTCAATCTCAGCTTTTGAGTGTTTTTCCTTATATTTGTGTCAGAAGTTGACACGCTGTTGTTCTTCAATAGCTCTTTCTGTGTTTATCTGGTTTCCGCAATTAAGCTAATAAATAGCAATTAACTTTCTTTATTACTGTAATTTCATACACTTAGAGGTTAACAAAAGCAATTACCTCTTGATATAAAAATAATCCACGCTGATGTGCATGGATTTTTCTGGTCAGCGTACTGCGGCTGCAAAGGCCACATGTTTTGGTGGTTGAGAAGAAAGTAACGAAGATGAAAGATGGAGACGAACGTTGTGATTTAAAAAAATAAAAAAATTGGAATGCACAAGTTTACTGTCTTACGCATCGATGGATGATTATCTGAAAGGACCATCGCGTGCTACAGCAAATAACCTCTAATCATTTGCTGCAAACGAAATATTGGTTGAGAGGGATGAAAGAGGTTGTGGAATAACGGCTAAGAAATAAAATGTTAGTACAACTTTTTTTGATTGTGGATTTAAACCAAGAAATCACGTCTCCTGACACTCATTGGCTGTTACTCGTACGAGAGTAAATGTCTACCTAATCGCACACAAAATGCGTGAAATATTAACTATGTAAAATATGGTCTTACTATTTCATAAATCACATATTATTTCTAACTGTCGGAAAGATCTTTTTGCCCACTGTGCGATCATAGTATTCAATTCCAACATAAATTCGCATTAATTCATAATTCAGGCCTATCAATCTGCTACAGCTTGCTCATGAAGTTTCGGGTATAGGCAAACGTATGGAAACTAAAACAATCAGCATATTGTAATCCCTTGAGACCATCATCCCTAGTAGGAAGGTCTTAAAATTTTTGAATAGAAAAATTTTACCCAAACATCACCTGATCCATAGGCAGAATGTATGCCTGCAATCTCGGGGTCAAATCAGAATGGCATATACCAGAATTCCAACTGCATCAAACGAGCAGTCAATGGTTCTAGCGCTATAAATGCTTTGTAGCTAACTATACTTTCAAAGGTCTTAGTGTAAGATACATGCATACAGCTCTGGAACTCGAACTATTAGAACAAAAACCTGAAGATGGAACTCCAGTGCCGCTGCACAAATATACTAACTAGATAATATAAGGCAACCTCCAGGTGTATATATAGGATGAACAGGCACTGATGCATCAAGGAACTTTCCTAATTTGATGCATTGAAGCAGGTGCTTAACAAATTTCACTGCAGGCCAATACCAACAACGAGAATATCAAATGCAATGCAATTCACTGCTTAATCCAAATTCTTACATGATAGATCTGTCCTGCAAAGAAAAGATATACCATTTAAAGCTTCACATGCAGAGAAAAAGCATGTCCATGACAAATACATAATAAGGCATGTGAGTATCCATAAACCAAGAAACAGTTTAGATGCATTTTGAATTGAAATAGAGAAGAAAGATGTGTATGCAGTGATCTGCCAGAGAGATGGTCTCAGGTGTGCATGATCGCAAAAGTAAAGCAATGTGATATGACATGCAAAATTAAAACCATGGTCTCAGATTTTGCACTTGTTAAAAAAACAACATAACAAATGCAAGCCACTTTATCACAACAGTTAAATCTTCTAGCAATTGAGAGTTATGGCAACTAGATATCTAAAGTTAAGTAAAGAGGAGAACCTAATAAATCTCCTAATTCTATCAGCTAAAGTTCAAACTTGCTAGTCATCTGCAACTCAGTTATGTGTTACAATGATCTTCCAAGTTCCAATAGTGTACAGAATCTTGAAGTCTTAAATATAATGATACGGAACAAGTACTTAATAAAATATTATAATCAATCAAGCTGCTACATCAAAAAGCCCTGAAAGTTATTAATATGTATGCATAAATCAGCTACGTGAAGGCACAACCAAAAGCGAAAGGTAAAAGTTGGAAGGAGATTCTTCTAGTAGAGCGAGCTAGAGGAAGAAGAAACTGTGTTATGAAGAATAGTGAGAGATCGAAGAGGATTCAAAATTAGGGATGCTGTAATATTTGGAGATAATATAACAACGAGCAAATAGATCTCCTTCATATCAGTCATTTACTTAGAAAATAAAAATAGAAACTAGAAAGATAAAGCTGATCACTGTGGATACAGGCAAACGATGCTAATTAGATTGTGCACCTTCCTGGTGCATCAATCATCATTTTCGCACGACTGTAGCGAACTTTCAACATAAACGGAAAAAGACTTCATACAATTATTTCTCATTTTTATTAGAACATTGAACAATGAACTTTAATGCATAGTAGTTACTACCATCCCGTCTCTCAAGATTTCTTTATATCCCTGCAGCCAAGATGAACAGAAATTGAAGAATTCTCTGCCTTTTGGAAGACTTGCTATTCCGATTGACAATCATATAACTTTCTGCTGAATAGTATAATTGACATGAAAAAGAATTTGCTGATGAAGAGTATTCTTGATTTGAAAAATCTAGTGACTAAAACTCTAATTGATACGAGCTTATTTTCCTTTCTAGATCAAACGCACTAAAGCACTTTCGATTTTGAGATCATGATTTCTAGGATGATCTAAGGAATATCAGAATCAAAGATAACAAATAAACATCATAGAAAGTTAAGTTGCAACACTTAAGGACGACAATTTACAGAAAAAAACAACATCAAAGCAAAGAACTTCAGATACCAAGCTAACATAAGAGAAGGATGCAAAAACATGAATATGATTATCTTTGTGAGTTCTTATGTACTACTGTCATAGGACCATAACAGAGATCACATTCTGAAAATTAAAATTGTTTACCTAAAACAACGATCTAAATGAAAGACTTGCAAAAGGGGAGAAAGGAAAACTTCACCAAACACGAAAAGATGAAGTAAGAACATGAAATCAGTATCACCATGCGAGTAAAAAGCTCGTCCCCTAATCTATATGTACAATCCAATTAGTGAGAAATGCTCTATGTTGTGTTATACAAAACTATGCATCTATTAGAAGTATAACAATGCACACTAAACAGGTTCTGAAACTCAATGATAGCAACATGTTCGGGCACACAACTCGAACCTTCTACTAAGTATACTCTCTATGCCTAGCAACAGCATCTAGTGTAATTACACCTTGATTTTATACTTTACATACCCTCGATCAGGGACACAAAAATATGTAGCATTTGTTTAGATTTTTTGGCACTCTAAGATAAATCGAAACTAATGTGTGTAAACTACACACAAGAAACTACTAATTGCAACTATGTAAGTAAGACTTCACAGATATTGTAGTCGAATGCTGGCCACTATATGTGACTAGAACTTAGTCTCTCCTCAACCATTTTGATACGCCCTGAGTAGGATCGTTCTCAATGAAATGTAAGTATCAGCTAGAGAAGTTATGACGCCAACATTATGATGAAGAATTAGGATATTCCAATGTGTTCACTAGCTATTCACCGAGTTAGATGTAGCAGAAATTTTGATATGAGCTAACAGAAATATAAGCACACTACAAAAGTTCAAGCATTGACTCACCAAACTCGAAAGCATCCTTACTCCAACTCTGCTAATTTGCTTCGCAAACTGATATGCGACTTTCCTGCCACATTGACAACCATTTATTACTGGGCACTGAAGGCAGCACATCTTTCATGATACCTTAAGTAGAAGATAACATTCTGTGTGGCAAGATAAAGATATAAAATTTCACTCAACCACATGCAAATTCTTTTTTCTTAAAAGATCAATGGTCTGATTATATAATATTCTTTGTGAAGCAGCATGCATATATATCATACTGACAAAAAAAGCATACAGTACAGGAAATCCCAAAGAATGGGTTCATATAAATTTCATACGATTGTAACTAATAACCTGTGAACTCATACGTCAACGATACACAGGTGATCAAAAACTTGTTCATTCAAATACTCAAAAACTACAAGTGCTCACCTGCTCTAAAACCTTAGCAGAGCTCTTTTCAACAAGTCCGACCAAGTCTTCCAATTTGTGGAACATTTTTTCATACAAATCCTTCAGTACGGTAGCATACTTCACGCATTTTTCCATCCTCGTCCTGCGAACTTCTGAAGCCTCTCAACATCAAAGCCCTTGGCAGAGGCATCGAGCATCTCCTTATCCTCTCTTGCTTTCCGGAGCCTGGAAATACACTCTCCTATGCCTTTATGCACCTCTTCGTCTTCAGTTCTCTTCGAAATCTTGCACTAACCAAAGGAAGTGGGCAGGATGGCGAGAACGCACTATACTGTGACCCAAACCCAGGCCCAAGGTTGACAACATCAATTGATTTTGGATCACAAGAATCGCCCTCTGCCACCAAAGCGTATGTGCAGCACTCGTGCAGTGGATAGCACGTCTGGTGTGGTATCCCCCATAAAAGCAGAAAGGAAAATGGCCGTGATGCAGATACAGATTGAAGATTCGACGGATAGAGAAGGAAATAGGGAACTCACGCATCTAAGGACGGAGAGGAGAGTCCCGGCGAGCGGAGAACCAACCGAGAAGAACAGAAGGTGAATCGTGCTAGGTCCCGTTAACGGGGGGAAGGAACGAAGGATCACTACGGCCGATCAGATCGAAGAATTGAATGGAGCGCCGGAGAGGACGGTGACAGCGGTGGGGAAGGGAGGAAGGAGGAGATCGTCATCGTCGCTGGGGAGCGGAGAAGGGAGAAGAGTTAAGCTGACAAATAGGACCGTGGAGATAGCCGGGAGAGGAAGAAAAACGGTGAAGCAAGGTGGAGAGACTTGTGCTAGCGATCAAGATCTTGTCTATTGATGGCGGTGGTGGAAAAGGTTATGGAGAACATGCCGCCATGGCGTTTGCAGGATAGGAAAGAAGCGAGAAAAATTTTAAAGATGGGGGCTTAAATAGTCACGGTCTTTGCCTGAAGTTAAAAAATGAATTATTTAAAATTAGGTATGAAAAATGAATTAGTCGTAAAATTATTTTTTGTCAAATATAATTTAAAATAAAATTTTTTAAAAATAAATTATAAATAAATAAATTATCAAAATAAGTATATATTTTTTGTCAACTTCATTTTTTTTAAAACTGAAATTTCATTCTAGCATATTCTTTCAATCCGTATAATTATTTAAGAAATTATCCTCATACATATTCTTAAAATTGAATAGAGAATTCAAGGAAGCTGCACTCTTTAGGTTCTTACTAACGAGTCGTGCCTGAAACTCAAGAGACCTGACTGAAATTTTCGCAATCAATGGAGCATGCCGTTATTCTCCTTCTATGGAGGAAGAGAATACAGGTCCTTTACTTCGGTCTTCTGTCCGATCCAGAAAGGTTTTCTCCAAGATGGTTGCCTCCCACACCAGCGCCGACAACAGAACCCAGGTCTTAATTTTCACTCATTTTGTATCAATTTTTCACTCAATTTTCACTCATTCGAGTTGTGACTTTTAGTAAGTTCAACTATCGGTGCTATTTACTTCTTGATTAATGAAGCATAAATATAATTTATTTAAATTGTTGGTTGTAACATTGGTGTAACTGTAGCATACATTAATGCAGCGGTTGATGGCCTTGAGGCACCGGAAAATGATAATGCTGGAGCTGATCCGGTAGAGGTGATCGATGATGGTGATGCTTATCTTGATGATAGGTCTGATTTATTATGTGTATCTTATTCTTTTCGCTTGAGAAGTATTGCCGCGTTATATTTGTTCAGTGAACGGGTGTGTGTCTTTTCTTATTTGTAGAATGGCGGTATGTGTTTATTGCAATATTCCTCAACCTTTTAAATTTAATCAGGCTTAATACAAGAATATAATGGTGTCTTGTTGTGCACATCACGATATGATTAGGAAGTCTTTATATTTATTTATATTTGTTGAGAAACTGGCATTGCCATTAGTAAGGATAATTAGCTCCCTATTTCAGTGAGGTGGGGTCCAAGAGAGCATACACAAGCAAAATGAGTAGAACTCTGGTAGCTGCCTATAGGAATAAGTTACTCACAGGTATAGATACCACAACATCAAAGTAGTAGATTACATGCTCTTATACCTTATTTAAGTAATTCACTCCATGGTTATTGTGAGATTCCCACTACCCGATTATTCCCTGTACCAGGCCGTAAGTAAACCTGTCCACAAGGAAATGATTTTATCACTTACGCATAAAAGCTTCAGCATGGAAAGATGTGTTTCTGAAGACCCAGTTTTTTCTTTCCAGCCAGAGCAGCCAAGTGATAGCAGCTGACATGCATTCTTAAACACTAGCTTTGGTTCCGTGACAGTATTGAGATTCTGAGGTTCCCCAGATGTTGCAGGCAGATGATGGAGTACCACCAATTCCAGGTCTATCTGGTAAATACTTCCAGACAGACTTCGAAAACTTGCAGTGAAAGTTCAGATGTAAAGCTGTTTCATTAGTCCTGTTGCACTATTTACTGGAGTGATTATCCAGCAGCATTCCCTTTGGTTAGATTAGAAAGTAATGATAGTTACTCATGGTACTGCAAAAACATGCACAAGACTATGATTGTATTCTACCATATGAGTTCACATGTGAATTTTGTCCATTGGTCAGCTAGAGTGACAGTAGTTAGGAATTTCCAGTATTCTGGTCACTGGACAAAATTCCCCGCATTCCCAGTTCCACTCGGTTCTGTTTGCAGTGTTGTCTTCTTCCTCAATGATTCCACTGTTTATCTATTGAATGAAGAGAAAATTCACCTGCTTTCATTGAGTTCTCTGCTATAGCGCCTGCCGTTTCGAATATACTTTCATGATACTTTGCTTAGTGTAGCTTTTTAAGCAAGTGCAACTTGCTATATTGCTTATGAAAATATCGTTGACAATATAATTACTTTGACTTGAGTATAAGGTCGCGCATCATCCATGATTGCACATTATCCCCTTTAAGTTTTTCTTGCAATCTCTACACACCCAAATACAAACTCATATGTCCTTCAGTAGAAGTGCACATGACAAGTTGTTGTTTTCTTGGAATTAAATGCAATCAAGTGTTTATACAAGTAGTACATGATGATTGCACAATGATAAGCAGGGTGTGCCTTAATTATCAATCTCTTATTCTTCAGGTTCATTCTAACAAAATCCTCCCCTTCGGTGCCTAGCAGAGCATTTTCTTTTGCTAGTGACAAGCTCATTGTATTCCAAGCTCAAATATCAGGCTATCTATTAAGAACCTGACATCTCATGCTATTATATGCAACTTATCTTTTTAGTATCATTGTGTTATTGCATCCATATTAACCTTTGAACCTCCTTCTGGCTTTTCCTTTCTCATGTTGGCTAAACAATTATAAGAACTAAAAAGAAAAGCTATAAGGAGGACAAAAGTTTTTTCTTGTGCTATTGCATAAAGCTAAAGGCGCCTTATGGTAGCAGAAACATGAAGAGATAAGACCAGAATAACTTCCTACAAGTGAGTTCTTGGCAAAAATTTCCAGTAGAAGGCAATCTCTTTACATAGTCATATATGAGTTGCACCTCTTGAGCTGGTGTAGACTGTTATGCATTAGGGTTTCGTTGTTATGCAAACCTCCTTTCTTTATTCCTTTCACTTTTTTAACTCAGTCAAGGATCTATCTGCTTGCTTTAATTGCCAGCAAACTGCCATAACTGGAGCAATATTTAGTTTTCCTACGTCTGCATGTATCTTGTTGTTTAGATCCGGGTCCAAGACCTTTTAGATGAAGGATATGGATCAAGGAACAACACTAAAACTGCTTATATTGTAATAAACTTTTAGTTTTCATCATGTTGAAGTTTGTTTGAGGAATTATACAGAAAACTTGCTTCAATGATAGTATGTTGACCTTACCCGTTACAGTGTACGTACAAAAGCAGCAGTGGAAGAGCACCGAATGGCAAACACTTAAAACAAAGTCTATGGAAAATGCAAGGAAGGAAACAGGATTTCGTGGAGATCTTGCATGGTGTAAGACATTTGCCCCAATTACATTTTAAGTCATGCTGCTTTGTTGTTTTCTGATCTTTACATTTTCCCCCTTTTAACAGGCTAATCTTTAGACTTTTCCTCCGCATATTCCCTCCTACTCAAGGGCTGCAGTTGGATCGCCATGCTCTGATTCTCGCCGCGATTTCTGCACTGTGTGTGGGTTCACTGCCAGCTATACATGTTTTAAATTGTGGAGCACGCTTCCGGTGCATTCAGTGTCGGGTATTCACAAAAGTACCCAATGTTTGAAATTGTAGCCTAATCTCTGTTCAGTTTTGCCAAGTACTTTTCCTAGCATTATATATTCCTGTGAGAAATCTAGTAGAACAATTCAAGTTAGCTTTGCTCTACATCGTTTCTGAGTAAGTCTTTACTAGATTGGGTCATCTTTTTAAAATACAGTCATCTCATATGTATATCTCACGCATATAAGCTTACATTCGGTCATCTAACTTATGCATATTACTTCCTGCTGTTTCATGCCTTGATCTCATATGTCTCTAGTGAATCAAATATGAATACAATCATAACGCTTTTAGCAGTCAATAAAATCAAAACTACCTCTGCCAAGTGACTCCAAAAGGAAAACACTCTGTAACAAAGACAAACGCATGCGAACTAATTATAAAGCACACAATGAAAACTGTGAAAATTCATCAATGAAATAGATCATCCTGTAAATTTCCTCTCAGCACAAGGGCAGGTCAGCAGGAGCAGGCTCAAGAGACTGTTCCAACCCTAGTCCATCTTCAACTATGAACGCCATGGCCAGCCCCCAAGTGATATGAACATCAAGGTGGCAGTGCAAGATCCACACACCTGGGTTGTCAGCTTTGAACCTTATCACTGCCCAACCATTTACCGGCACGCCGACCGTGTTCCTCATTGGTGGATCAACAAGGTTGAACTTCGCCTTGTCCGTTGCTGCGTTGAAGTTCCCAAATCCTGATGCAAGTATGTAGAAGTCGTAGCCATGGAGGTGGATGGGGTGGTTCTCGCCGGTAACAATGTTTGTTCCCTGTAACACAATCTCAACCACAGAGTTATACTTGAGCCGGTAAACTTTTGTCGCCTGAACTGGTTGCCATAGGCTGCGGCTGATGTTGTTCCCTGTGTAGTCGAATTGCACGGGCGGCTTTGCTGGGAAGTCAGACGTGAACACGCCTGGTATTCTTTCCTGGTGGGCTTGCAGGAGTGAGTAGTTCGGCGGTAGCTGGAAGGAGTGGTTGTTCATGCTGGCAGCGAACCGGGTGTTGTTCGGTCCGCCGCAGTTTTGTCCTGGCGCGCAGCCAATCAGCCCGAGGCCAATAGTGAAGAAGAAGTCCTCATCAACTGGACCGGGAAGCTCTACCTTTTTTGGGCTTCTGAAACGGTTGTTGAAGGCTGTCACAGTTGCTGTGTCGTTGAAGGCAGGAAGGATGGGCATCATTGGCGTTTGTTTACTTGCTCCCATGCCACAGTTGCACGGCTGGTATTCAACGATAGCGGTCGTGGTAGTGTTATCAAAAGCAACGCCCTGGGCACTGGCGTAAGCCCGTGCGGCAATGTAGTACCTGCTCGGAGCTTGGTCAGCGGTGACGAGGACATCAGTAGTCTGACCAGGCCCAATCATTATGACAGAAGTGGTGAAGGGCTTAGTATAGGAAGCATCAGCGCCGACAACAGTCATTGTGTGCCCAGCAATGGAGACGAAGAACTCAGTGTTGAGTGCGGCGTTGATGAAGCGAAAGAGGTTGGTCTCACCGGCGGCCACCGGATATAATGTTGTATCTGCAGGCCCAGGTAGCACTAAATAGGTTAATGACTAGAACTCATTCAGTAGTCACTATAAAGAGAGACTGATGAAGCTAAACCTTTGCTGGAGCAGTTGTAGAGATCTCCGGGCTGGCTATTGATAGTGAAGGCGTCGGAGATGTTAGGAGCCGCTCCAGTCCGTGTAGCTGCATTCACAACATCTATCGGGTTCGCATTCCACCACTCCCCTGATCCAACAAGTAACCAATATATTAATTAGTTTAAACTTTCAAATTAGTTAGATGGTCTAAATTAGAAAGATACATACCAAGAATTACAGTTGCTTCTCTGTTCGGCTTGACAAAAGGGTAAGAAGACTTTTGCTTAGGGTGGATGATAAGGGCACCGTAGACGGTAGCGCGTAGCCATGAGCTGTGGGCATGCCACCAAAGAGTTCCTTCTTGGTTCTGGATTGTGAACCTGTAAGTGTAGCTCCCACCAGGTCTTATCGGGCACTGTGTTATCATCTCCGGTCCGTCTGCCCATGCCGTCCTCATCTGCCGAATTCCATGCCTGTAGTTGCATTCAACCAAAAATTAAAAAAATACAAACATGGTATAATTAATATACACGATCAAATAACATGTATGCAAATGCATATTCATACTTAGATGTTGACGTATACATACCAGTGGATCGTGACATTGTATTTACCCCGGTTGACGACATTGATCACAAGTGTATCTCCATTATTGGCCTCCAGAGTTGGCCCTGGGAACATTCCGTTCACCGTCATGACGTTCTGGGTATTGCACAGCCTCTTCACCGGCGTTTCTTGAATCTGTCGATCAATGTAGTACGCATTTTGAATCATGCCAAGAATGCTTGATTAGAAAAAAACAACTCATCAAGTTCAAGGAAAACTTACGACAAAGTCATGGTAGTGAACTTTAGCATTTGCAATGGCCGCAAATAGGAAAAATAAAAGAAGGAAGGAGAACCAGCTTTTCAGAAGCATGGCATTGTAATACTTCTGATGAAATGCTTCCATTGATCCTTACTATAAATTGCTAGTTAAACTTTTGAAGCTTAGTTAATGCTACATGCTGAGAGTGAATTGGCTGCATTTATAGGAAATGGGATTAGAGTAGAAGTAGTGGTTGTTTGAAGTTGGCAGATTAGGTTTTGATTCAAAGAAACTGTGGATATTACTGTTTTTATTTAATTTAACTACATGAATGCTTTCATCAGGTTCTATCTCTGGTGTTTCTTTCCTTCATATTTGGTTTCAAAGGAAAATGCGTACGAGTGGTTGCACCAACTGGCTGCTATAAGTTCTTAAGTCTGAGTTCCATTTTTACTTGAATGCTTGTCCCACAAGTCTCTCCAAACATGAAGAACTTTTTTGTTACCACTTTAATTATATAAAGTCTTCCTTTCATAAATCAAACCACATGGTTTTTAATTCATGTTATCCCATTTACATGTTTTACTTTCTTCCTTTAGTCATTGTTTACATGCTGGCAATTTAGTCGAATCCTATTTGATGTATTCCTGTTTTACTTGAGCATATATATATATACACGTCACTGTAAGTACACATTAGTGTATATTGGCCCACATAAGTATATAAAAAATTCAAAATTTAATCTCAAACGATTAAAAGATTAGATATGAAAAATTATAAGTCGTTATGAATCATTTTCTACATACACTATTAGAGAGATTTTCTACATCAATAATGAATCATGTGTTGGCTTCATTAATTAGTAAGAATGCTATTAGCTAGCAAAGATCTGGTGCCAAATCATAGTTTGACTAATGCAAACAATTCACAATTGTTTATGTGTCATAAGGACATAACAAGAGCCCAACTTTTTTCTTCCACAAGTGGGGTCTCTTGGAAAAGACATTTGAACTGATTGGTTAGGGTTGTTAAAGCGAAGGTTGTGTATCCGTTCATTTACTTCATGTTGTTTAGAAGAGGCTAAAAAGTCCACCTTCAGCTTTCATTCTCTCAACATTTTCTCATTGTTTTTCCTTCTAGAGAAACAATTACCTTTTTTTGTAGGTTGCAAGAGACTTCAAGTTGATACGAACTTTTTTCTATTGATCATAAATTAGTCTATGACTGAATGACTTGCTTCATCATGATTATCAAACAACTTCTATTGATTATAAATTATCTAGGAGGAAGACAATAGGTAGATTCATCTGGGCACTTTTTAACTTATTCTATTTCATTGCTTCTTATTGGCCGACTGCAAATGCTACTATTCAAATTGACTTCAAATTGTTTCTTGTTTATTTCTTTTCAACGATCAAAAAGTAACATAACAAACGCACCAAATTTGGTAGACGCAGGTCAGCTGAATCTTACTTAAGAGAAAAATCTCACATTTGAGGTTTTTGCTCTGCCACATATTAGTTGGTGTGTTTAGTTATTTTCGCTCTGCTTTCTATGATTTAAGTTTCTCAAGTTTTAAGCAAGGTAAATATTTGTTCCATATCATTAATGATATCATCTCTAGTGAATAAGCTAGTTTGTTCAACGAGAAGCTGATGTTGAATGTTTTCTTATCATATAACAGATTTCTTAAGATTTCAACAAGGTTAATCATCTAGTGCATTTTTTTTCCTGCACCAAGCAAGTTGAAGAAAATTTTCTTTGTTCATTCAGTTTCAGAGCAATCAGTAATTATCATTATTTGATTGATATTCTAGAGCGTTGGTATATTAGGTGAAAAAAATAGCAGGTACTTATTATTAAGATGAAGAAGGAAAAAACAAGTAGAAAGTAGGAGAATAAGATGAGAACATTTTGACAGAAGGGGTTGTGACTCGGTGGTACATGTTGTTTATTTAAGCTAATGGCGACAAATTAACATGTAGTTTGACAATATAATGTTTAAACACAATATTGTAGATAGTACATCTTATATTTGCCTAACCTGGAGATTTGGCAAGACTCCAAGATTTTCATGATCTCATCATTAGTATATATTTATATGATCAGAATTAAGATGGACATAGCAGAAAACATTCAATATAATAGTTTCTCATGAAACACACCTAAGCCACTGTTGATGCAAATATATTTGTTACATCAACCTTGAAGTACTGTTGCATATATTCTGAGTGTTCTACTTTTTCTTCTTTGGCAGTCATCTGAAAATTCTGCGGCATTAATCGCCTAGTACTTGATCATTGTATGACGCCTAACTAAGTCCTTGTTATATGTTACATGTTAGTAGACATTGCAGAACCTTTTGCGGCTTCCAAAAGCCTCAACCTGACTGTTAAATACTTGAGACTGAATTTCCTCTTTGTATACATTTCATTCTTGAAGCAAAACCAACAAACCTAACCTATCAAAACTATGCAATTCATTCAGTATTGGAAATCTTAATGAATACAGGAAACCGACATTTGGGTATATGCTCCCTGATCTTGTATATAGATATAGCTACAGCACACTATTAAGATTACTAAAGAAGAAACTTATTTAAGTAGAAAACTTGTGAATGCTAACTCTTGTGCCTCCTATATATACACATAAATAAAACTCGGAAGAATAAAACTATAAAGAATGCCTTCTATGTATCTGCTCTCATACTATCCTGCTACTCACTGCTTGCTGAAGCTCCACCGGGCACACTGTTTCCTTCACCTGTGGCAGCACCTGCAGCGCCAGGCAACGGCTTGATCTCTTCCAACTGACCTGCAGCACTTCTGGTCAGGGCGATGGTGAGGGATCCACCCAATGTAGTGCCAGTTTCAAAGTGTTAAGAACTTCATCACAGCTGTCCCTTCAGCATCCTGCATCTATTCTAAATCAAACACTTCCATAGTCCACTCTTCTTTCATGATCGATGCAACTCCACTTAGGCAACTCCATGCCATTTGCAGTACCACCAGGAGATTTTCCTGTTAATAATTCAAGTATGATCATTCAAGGGCTGTATACATCCATCTTTGTACTGGCCTTTTTAATCGTTGAGCACTCAGGTGCACGGTAGCCAAGAGCACCAGCTTCTGCAATCACATTTGAGCTGTCAGCAGGAGTCGTGAGACACGAAAGGCCGAAGTTAGCAATCTTCAGGCTGTTGTTGTCGACCAATAGGGCATTGCTGCTTGTGAGGTTGCCATGGACCATGTTCTGTTCAGAATGAAGGCAGCAGAGTCCTTGTGCAAACACCAATGGCTATATTCATTCTTGTGGGTTCAGGAGTTCGAAATGTGTAGCAGACAAAAGAAAGATGCAAATCAAAATTCAAGATGTACATTGGAGCTGATACGATCGTTTCACAATATTTCAGGAGGAAGTTTGATCAATTAGGGGATATTTGAAAAATAAAACTCACCTGTTTTTCTTTGTATTCAAGTGGCTTGCCTACCAACACAACTAGACACCTATTCATAGGTAGAACTGGACTCTTCAACTCTTATAACCTACATGTAGTAACTCTTCCTAATGACCTCTTACTAACCACATGAGTCGGAACTTGGAACCTTTCGTCGCCCATTCTACGTTCACTCTACAAGTTACAAAACATAAAGACCAAGAGCTACAACTCAATGCATTACTGTATGAACTAAATGCAACACTAATGCGGTTAAATTATTAATATTCCTCTTTAAACCAAGGTCACTCCAACCATAATTCCAAGCATGATCTAAGCTTTCTAAGTAATTGTATCTTCAATGACTTCACCAAAATCAGTAACTTGTTCGTGAGTCCTGACATACTCGACCATAATCTCCTTATTCAACACGTGCTTCGGAATGAAATGAAAGCAAATATTATGTGCTTCGTTCCTTCACGGTGAACTGGATTCTTTGCTAATCAATTGCAGACTTATTATAAACATGGACAGCAGTAGCCTTCTCTTATGAAAGCTAAATCTCCTTCAACAAATTACAAAGCCATATTGCATAAAAATCAGTCAATGATGGTAGCAGCATATTCAGCTTCACATGTAGACAAAGTAACAATAGGTTGCTTCTTCAAGTATTAAGTAAAAGCTGAATTTCCCATTAAAAACACAAATCAAGTAGTGCCTTCCGATCTTTAACATCTCCTCCCAAGTCACTATCCGAGTATTGAACAAGTTTTATATCATTAGAACTTGTATACAATATGGTATAGGAAGTAGTACCTCGGATATAACAAAGAATCCTGATTGCTGGCTTCAAATGTGATGAGTATGACTTCTCCATGTATCGACTAAACAAGCTAACCCTACAGAGAATATCGGGCCTTGTGCAGGTGCTATAACAAAGACTTCCAATCAAGCTTCTGTAGTGTGCATAGCATCCACCCGAGTACCTTTTTTCTTTTCGAAAATTTGAGCATAAATCAACTCAGGTACTAACTTTATTACACTTTTTATGTCTTCACCTCCTCTTCATGCATTTTGCAAAATTTATCACGCTCGCTTGATGTGGTAGCTGAAGAGATTTTCTCAAGATGACTCTCGCTTACTCCTTAAAGATTTCCAATTGTATGTATAAAAGCCTTCTTCTCCTTCTTCTTTGAGAAGGTAATTTTTGACACTGGTTGATGGTAAGACCATCCACATTCTTGGGCTCCATAAAACGATCTTCAACAATCTTCTAGAGATCCAACGATCCAAACAGACCTTCATTTGGTGCTGCAATTGTCGTAGTTGTCCTTCATGAGATGAGGATGGATACTGGACCACCGCCATCTCCCACAACTAGCTAACACTAGCTCAAATACTAATTTGAAAGAATCGTTTCAAACTATTTCAGTATTATATTCCACTACAACACTGCCGGGGGATGTTTTAAAATGAAACTCATTTGTATTTCTTTGTATTGAAGCGGTAACGAGACAACTAGACACCTATTTATAGATTGAATTGGACTCTATCAACTCTTCCTACATGATCTCTACTAACTACATGATTTACAGCATTTCATTTCCGAGTTCACATTCACCCCATAAGTTACAAAACATAAAGCCCAAGAATTACAAGTCAATCCTTAACTCAGATGAACTAAATGCAATATATAATTTGGTTTAATTACTACCAGGAGCTAAATCAAACAGTTAGTAGTAATAGCTGATTTTCATTTCATAATGCATATCCAAAATATGTGCATGCTTTTGAAATCGTAGCAATTTTAATTTAGACATATATCCAACATATGTGCATGCTTTCTACATCGAAGCAATTTTAATTTAGACATATATAACAAGCACTTGATTAAACCAAAAAAAAATGTCAAGTTTGAAGATGTTACCATGTGGAAAAACTGCAAGGCTTCTCTTGGGCTATGTACTAAAATACCAGCAGCTTCTCCCCCTTTAGGTCCCAAGTAATGAGCTCTATGAGGCACTAAGCTGGGGTGCCGTATTATTCCAAGGGCACTAACCTCAGCGTCAAATTCCTTCAGCCCCTTGGTGATCTTCTCAACCTCTTCACTGCTACCTGGCTTGTATCTTCCAATGTGGCCTTGTACACTGTTCCATAGGTATGTTTGCGCATGATCTCTGCTGTCACGCATAAAGATCATCAGCGGTGAATGCAAGTGGTCAATGACCTGTGAACAAGCTTCCCACATGTCCACTGCCAGAATTGACTTCAGCTCCTGCAGGCTCTCCGGGCTTACCTCTTGTGGCAGCTGCTGCAGCAGTGCTCTTGTTGCCCATAGCTCTCCTCTTCCTGACCAAAAGGCAGACCATAACGCAGCAGAACCAAAGTAGAATGGCAATAACAGCCCCCGCTGCTATGAAAATTGTATCCCTTAGTTTTCGGCGACGTCCCTGCTCCAGACGGATGAACGGAGGAGAAGGAACTTAGGGAGATAGAAAAGGGGGAGGTACGGAACAGCACGGGCACTGTGGTGTTGTACCAACAGAGCTGAATTCTGGCGAAAGAACTTGAATTGAACTTTTTGGATAGAGTAAAGGGAACTGGGCCTGAGAGATTGTAATCGCAGACATTGAGTGAGTTCAGATTACTTGAGCAAAAGAGGCAGGGATTCCCCTGGCAGGTTGTGTCCTGATAAATCAAGCTCAGATAAACTAGAGATGTTTCTAGTGTTGCCGGGATTTCTCCATGGGACTGGCTTCTCTTAAATGCAAAAGTAGATAGATTACTGAGATTACCAATGGTCAGTGATTCTATTGTCAAGGCGATTCCCATCCAAGCTCAAATCGCCAATGAAGAAACATTCAAGAAGAATTGGGTAAGCTTCCACTGAGTGCATTATAGGCGATATTCAACGTTCGAAGGTTCGGAAGCCTCCCAATCACATCAGGTATGCTTCCCTCAAGCTGGTTATGCGCCAAACATAAATCTTTGAGCATTTAAAGCTTGCCAAATGATCTTGGAATGCTTCCGGTGAAAAAGTTTTGATCAAGTTGTAAGAACTCTAGCAGACAGCTCTGTTTCCTTCCATCACAAGCGTCAGGGATTGGACAAGAGAGGTTGTTCTAAACAGAGATATAAGTAAGCGTCAGAGATTCCGTGATGCTCACCGGAATCGGCCAGGTATGACTATTGAACTAATATTGAGCTTATACAATCTTGCAGAGTTAGCAATGGAAGCAGGAATAGTTCCAGTCAGCAGGTAGTTACTAAGATCAATCGATTGGATAACTTGGGAATTACCAATAGAGGGAGGGATATTACTAGAAATCCGATTATTGAAGAGATAGAGTCCTCTGAGATCAGGAAGAAATCCAATCGCCGGAGGAATCCTGCCACCAATGTTATTACCATGTAGACTGATTCCGAAGCGCAATAAGCTGCCCGATTTTCTCCGGGATTCTAGCGCTGAGTCCTCGCCACAGCAGCTGAATCGCGATTGCCTGACCACGAACACATTAATTCCAAGCCAAGCACCGGAGCAAGAGTCAAGGGCAAAGAGTGCTTGAGGCCTGCAAGCCTTCGTAGTCTGCTTGGCTAATTATAATCCCGTCGCAAGTTTCGCCAAGACCGGTGAAGCAAAGAAAAAAGAAAAACAAATACTTGGGAGTAATCTTAAGTTGCAGTTGTTCTGACTGTAAGATTAGTTTTCTCGTTAGAGGACTTCTGAGATATGTCCATAAGAACAACAGAATATTTCAGTTTTATTCTTTTGTCTGTTGGTTTCGCAAAACAGTGAAGACAGAACAAGAAAGAAGGCGAAGAAATTGAGAGGGAGTGTAGTACTTGATAGAGTAGGAGAATGGACTTAAAGAACTTCAACGGCTACATTTCTTTATGTTCTCTGGATAGTGGAAAAAAAGAGGGGCTGTATTGGTGGTGGTGATGGTATTCGGACAAGCAACGGCTAATTGGGGTGATGATAAAGGTCCACATTGCAATCCTAGAGCATATATTAATAGCATCGAAACTCTAATTTTTATTTTAATATTTATATGGATTTAATTTTTATTTTTGTACTGAATTCTATTTTTATAAAACTTTTACTTAAAATATTTTAATTACTATTCTAAATTTTACATCGTGGAACTCTATTCTATTTTTTATAGTATTTTACTTTCACAAAATACGTGAACTTATTCTCACACGCCCTTAATGTATGTAGGTTGCTTTTGTTCTGATCTACGAACAAAATCATTTAAATGATTTTGTCTCACCGCTGTGTTGATTCTTGAATCTTGATAAGCTTTTGACTGTGCTCATGTACCAATGTGAAAGAACTGCGTGAAAGGGGTTACGTCTCGAGTCCAAGGAATAGCAAAAAGGTAACCTACACTAGAGTAACCTTAGCGTTGAAGAACTGCAATCTTTGGGTTTCTGTTTCTCTCTCTCTCTCTCTCTCTGACAAAGAATTTGACGCGATGGAAACGGGGAGAAAAGAAAGACTGGTCAATTTGTATGATCTCATGCGCTCGATTTTTAATATATGGTGCTACACAAATTAAGGGTCTCATGCGCTCGATTTTTAGTTTGCCGCCGGTAGTCTGAAATTATGAATCCAACTTAGATCCGAGTCTGTTTGATACACCTAGAAGACTTTGAAAACTAATATCTCACTGGTAGCTACTTATAATACACCTGATACACATTTGTTCAAAGGTAAACAGATTTCTAGATACCTACTTGACTATTCAGAAAAAGAAGAAAGACTGCTGCTTGCCTCAAGAGACCGAAGAGAACACAAATGCTGTAGGCCATGTATCAGTTATCCTCGAACTCACTTTTTTTGGCGAAAAAATCACTTTCAGACTTGCTTTCAAACATAACCAACACAAGCACTTCCAAATACGATCAAACACAAAAACTCAGTTCTCAAACCCAGTATAAACACATCATAAGATTTGAACCTTCTAACTGAACAAGTAACAAACATACATACAACTGGGCTTGGTAAAGAGGCAACATCATGTAAAGACGACCATTTGAATACCAAAAGACCTTTCCACAAGACTTAGCCCACTATGATCTAACAGAGTTCTAAACCCAAAATAAGTATTACGAGAGTACTTGGTCGAATTATTCAGTCTAAATACTTCAGTTGACAAAAGAGATAGATATCTCAGAAGGTCGACCCATTCCAGCCGAAGTTTGAACCCTGCAAATGAAACAACGGACCCCATTACAGCCAGTCGTCTAAAGGATTTGCCTTAAGAATACGCCATATGCAGGAATTGTCTTTAAGGATGATGGGATCACGACTCCAAGATACAAGCAAGAAAAATACTGTTATTACATGTTTTACTGCTGATGTAATGCATGCAAACACTGAGCATAATCTTGAGACTGATGCGCCTAAACAAGGAGGAGAATTTCAATGAGAAGAAACAACAAGAAAACACCAGTCAATTGCAAGTTAACATTAAAATTACTTGCCTTGGTGTCATAGAACTTAAGGAAGAAGCGAGATTTTGGGATAGACAGCTTTGTCTCCAGAATTGACGAAATTTCAGCACTCAGCTTCTTGTTGGTGTCAGGATTAAGTCCACCAATAGAAACGAGTTCCCCATAAGCTGCAGGTTGCTCAGTTCCACCAAATGCCATTGGCACTGATCCCTTGAGCACAATCATCACATACTACAAAAGATATGAAGGAAAAGCACTCAGTTTACATTGCATACTTCCAGAGATTCTTTTTGTTTTTTGGGAGAAAACTTTAATAGAAATGTTACTTTAGAAAAAGTAATCTACAGCATCCATTATTTAGTTACATCAACTGAAAAATGACAAATTGTCAAGGCAATACAAGTCTATCACATTGGCTGCTAGAATGAAACAAAGAAAAGGTAACCAAACCTTACCTACCAACTAAAAATGATTGGTCGATCAGGTGTGAATTATTATCACAAATTGAACATCCTTATAAAGTAGAAAGCAAACTGTACAACAGATTTGCAAAAAGGGAAAAAAATTCACCATCCAATTACTCTAATAGACAATATAACAAAAGCACCAACTAAGACTGATTGCCAAATCAGATAGTTTGCTAAGCATATGAATGGCTCCTACGGAAGCTACTCTAGTACTCCAACAGAATCAACACAAGTAAAAGCTTTAACATATGTATTTACAGCGACAAATTTATGCTTATAATTGACAATAAGCAAGCACATGAAAAAGTTACAAAAGAAAATGAACCCAATTTTAGAGTTACAAAGCAAGATTTAGTAAACGCATAACTAGGACCTCAAGTCCTCATGCTTCAGTTATTTGTCATACAAAGATGTTCAAATTGTATTTAGCCTAGTCACTTTGCAGAAAATCCAGGATTCCGACTCCTTTACGAATTAATATGTAAGCATAGCAGACTCACTAAGGAAGTGCATGCTTATAATTCACACCCAAATTACCATTCTAAACATATTATAACAAGGAACGGAACCATTTTCTGCCAAACTAATCTCTAGTTTCACAAATAAATTACTTCTGTCACAATCCAACAACAAAATGAAGCTTGCAGGTTACCCATCAAAACCTCTAAAACAATCGAACAGTGACACTGATCATGTTGGTTTATGTAAAGGTAACCACAGAAAGCTTGAACGGTAGTATACAGCAATCGATCAAAATATTCAGATTTAAAAAAACATACAATCACGTAATCCGTCATACAATAAACAATCTAAAGGCCATAGCACCGTTCTAACTGCTCCAAACACAAACAAAAACATCCGCTAACACGATTAAAACTTCAGAAGAACTCCCTCAATGAGATCTGATGTGTAAACTGACCACAGATCAGAAACCAAACAGTGTAAAAGGGGTAAAGCCAACAGATAAACGGTCGGTAACCAAATTTTTTATACAGCAATACAAGCGGAAGAGAAAGGAAGGAATTTTACTAACAGATTCGGGTTTCCCAATAATCCGGGCCACAGTTTTGGTTGCATCGGAGAGAATAGAAGAAGTGTCGACGCCGTCAAGGCTCACGTTTGTCGACAAGTTCAAGCACGGCATTTTAGATCGCTTCCTTCGTTCGCTCCCTCCTCTCAAGTCTCAACCACACAAAACCCCTCACCAGAAATTATAAAGCTATCGAGCTACTACTGCTGAGTGCTGACTACGGTTCTCCAACCCTGGATGTTTCCAGAAACGGAACCAAAGCGGGCCCATAAAAGCCCATTGTATTGGACCTAATGGGCTAAAAGTAGGCCGACTAAAACGCTCTAGTGTGAACCGTGAAGGAAAGGTGTTGAGCTCGTGAGACTGCAAAACAGTTAAAACTTAAAAGGCGTGTTTTAAATTTGCAGAATTCTTATTTTTTTCATCAAATTGAAGTTCCCAAAAAAATGTCATATTTTATTATTTATTAAAAAATTATTACTTTAGTAATACGAATTTTATTAAAATTATTTTTAACTTATAATTATTAAATTTTATTTATATAAATTATTTTATAAAATTTATTTTATATAATTAAAATATGCTCAAAATTTTGTGGAGTACTCTTTTTTGACCGGTCAAATCAAGAGAAAGAAAAACTAGAGCAATATATCAATCTAAAATACGGCGTTTACAATTCAAAGTCGAGTTGGGGACTCTTGTGGGTCTCACCGTGCAGTATCGTGCTGCCCATCTCTTAAAAGCACCATTGGTCCTGACAAATCACGAATCACTTCTTTTTTCACAAACAGATCTTTTGCGTAAGACAAATCAACTTTTTATTAAACTTTAAGAAACTAGATAAATTATAATATATTTTAAAGTAAAGTTTGGAAATGAATCAATTTAGAATAAATTTCAGATGTAACAATAACATTTAAGTAATAATTATATTTTAAATTTTAGATTAGATCAAGTTTAGTCGTGCTTATTACTTTTTATTATTTTTATATTTAATAAATTTTTAGAATATTTATAAATTCTTTGAATAAAAATTTATATCGCTGAATTATTATTTATTATTATTACTATTTAATTAAAAAAATAATACTAATTTCTTTAAAAATTAAAATATTTTTATATTTCATAAAATTATTTTCAATAAACACTATTTAAATATATTAAAGCTTGAAACAACGGAAAAATATAATTTCATCTTAATAAAAATTAGTTTACAAAAAACCCTTGTACGTCAAATTATTACGAAACGATGTGCAATGAATGGCAGTAGTTTGCTGTTTTCAGGCTTCTATCATCTTCTTCTTTCTCTAGTTCCCAATCAACGCGGTTTGGTAAACATTCTCAGTGCTCCCAATTCCAGAATCCTGAGATTCAATTCATTTTACCGTCTGATTTCTTGTGTTTGATTCTGAGCTGAAGCTTAGATAAGTACCAACAGTAGTCAAATTCAACCCTGCTAAAGAGATCAGTTTGAGAAGTTGAGGAATTTGAAGAGGAGCTGGTGGTGAATGGCAGAGGATGGAGAGGAAAAACTGATCGCAGTGGCGAGGCAGATAGCAAAATCGATCGGCCGGACGGGGAGGATGACGGACGATATTCTTCAGATCTTCTCCGCCTTTGATGGGCGCTTGAATCTTGAAAAACTCTCCGACGACCATCGTGCTGCAGCTGCTGGCACCTCCAGTGCTACTGCCAGTGGCAGCGGTAGTGGTGGAGACGAAGAGTACACGAGTCAGAACAACCGTCATCTCCATCGCAACCGTCTCCGCTCCCCACCGCCATCGATTGAGCGTACTTTCCGATCACTGGACCACCGTATCTCTCGCCTGCTCTTACTCGATCGACCTATCTGGTCAGACTCTGGTGACGCCGCGGAGTTTCTCGACGCCTTCGATGAGCTCCTCTCTCTACTCCCAGATATTGATGCTGCCGGCTATCAAGATCTTCCTGATCTATGCGACGATTTACTGCAGCGCTGCACTCTACAACTCGAGGACGAGTTCCGGCAACTCCTCGAACGCCCGCTCGATTCCGGCGCCGGTGGATCTCCTACCTTTGACTCCGATGGTGATGGCGAAGATAACAATGACGAAGAGATCCCTGTTGCTCAACCAGTTCCAGACTATGATATCATCATTGATGCCCTACCTCCTGGGACAACGGGTGAGCTGCACGAGATTGCTAAGCGGATGGTTGCCGCAGGGTTTGGCAAGGAATGCGCTCACGCCTACAGCGTCTCCCGCCGTGAGTTTCTAGAAGAGAGCGTGTCAAGGCTCGGGCTCCGGTCACGAACGGCGGAAGACGTGCAATCGGCGTCGTGGGCTGATCTCGAGGACGAGATCACACGTTGGACGCGCGCCGTTGCTGTGGCGGTTCGAATTCTCTTTCCCAGTGAGCGCCGTCTCTGCGATCGAGTCTTCGCTGGACTCCGGCCAGTTGCTGATCTTGCCTTTGCGGAGTCGTGTCGCGGAACAGCTATTCAGTTGCTTGGCTTTGCCGACGCTGTGTCTTTTGGTAGTCGAGCACCAGAGCGATTGTTTAGGGTAGTTGATATGTTTGAGGCCCTTCGTGATCTTGTACCGGAGCTGGATTCTGTCTTCACAGATAGCTACTCTACTTTTCTCCGGTCTGATGCTGTTGCCGTCTGTAAAGGTCTCGCTGTTGCAATCTGTGGAATCTTTAGGGAACTAGAAAACCTTATCCGCCGCGACCCGCCCAGAGCACCGGTACCAGGCGGCGGTCTGCACCCAATTACCCGCTATGTGATGAATTACCTCCGTGCAGCCTGCGGGTCACGAAGGACGCTGGAAGAGGTCATGGATGAGGACAGCAGTGGCGCTTCTGCTCCTACGGCCACAGACCCCGATCGTCCGACTTCGTCACTGGGAGTGCAGATAGCTTGGATCATGGAGATGCTACAGAACAATCTAGAATCTAAAGCAAAGAAATATGACAATCCATCACTTAGCTGTTTGTTCTTAATCAACAATGGCAGATACATAATCCAGAAGGTGAAGGACAGCGAGCTGGGAGTGCTATTAGGTGATGATTGGATCAGGCGTGAAGCATTACGGCTGCGGCGGTGGCAGGAGAGTTATCAGAAGGGAACATGGGGGAAAGTGTTAGCAGTGCTGCGGACAGATAGCACAGCTGCAGGGGCAGCCAGTGCGGTAAGAGAGAGGCTGAGGCTGTTTAATACGTACTTGGAAGAGATTGTTCGTGCACAGCGGGAATGGGTGGTGGCTGATGAGCATTTGCGTAGGGAGATGCGGGTGGCAGGGTTGAGGGTGGTGGAGGATGCATACCGTAGTTTCCTGACGAGGTTTAAGGCTGTATTGGAGGTTGGCCGTGGCGAGAGGTTAGTCAGGTACCGGCCCGAGGACTTGGAGACTAAAATCAACGAGCTGTTCCAGGGAGGTTAACCCGCTCGATGGCTGGCTGTAACAGTGGTTTTGATGATTCAGCGATTAATGGTTCTTGATTTGGAAGAATGGACAGCTCATTTGGTCGTCTGGCTGGTTGATTATCTTCGTTGCGTATAATTCTGCTTGCCTTTTGTATTGGTTATTTTAGTTCTCTGTAATTTTATCATACATATGAGCTAGCTATGTATGCAGGCGTACGTTCACCCAAACACTAAGAAAATGGCAAATCAATGTAGTGTTGTTCTATGTATTTAAGTGTATAAGCATTTCTTGTAGTCATTTCATTTGATAAGATTGTAAGTCCTTAGTCCTCTATTCTGAAGTTCATTAGAAAAACAAAACAGAACGTACAGCTATTCTAAATTCCTTGAGGAATAAACATCATACATCTTCTCTAACCTATATCGAAGTGATTCTGTACCTAAAATTTGTCCAAAGAGTCTCCAAAAATTTGCTTTATGGTTCGCTTCTTAAGGATTGAGATCAAAAGCTCTTACATAGACCGCGTTCCCCACAATCCTAACGTGCTCGCCTAATAAAAGTTTCATTATCAACCCTAAACATCATCACCTGTCCTGTCCTGCTGCTAGACAATGAGCACCGAGTAACTGACATCAGAATCCTGCGACGCCAATAACTCTCCGACCACGCCAAGTTCTGGCCTCGTCGCCCCATATCGTCTGAAAAAATCCGAGTTTGAGCGGTTCCGCATTCCTAAACTACCATAAGATCGTAGTCTCTGCCTTCTAGTGGCTATAAAACGGGCACAATTTGCTCCGTGTCTCTCACCGGTGCCCCCCTATACTCCAAAAGTTTCACCTCTCTGTGGTCGTTCGTCGAGAGTGACGCTTGGTTAAGAGAGCTGCAATACATACAATGAGACTTATGCGGGTTAAAAATATTCTTACGTAGCAAAAATCATGTCCTTTTTAATGGAGAATTTTAAATCTTTTGAAGAGTATAATCTTCCCGAATTGTTTAATTTAATTTGTAACGGACAAATTAACCTTCATGAAATTAAAATAGCGGAGAAGCCATTATTTGGCTTGGTAAATGCAAATAGGCAATGCGGTTGATCTTCTGTTTGTAATCTTTTCACAGAATTGTTAAATTTGTGACAAAAAAGAAGTAACATAAGCCTATTAACATTACCGTGTTTAAAATACATATACATTTGTTTGTACGTATTTACAGCTGAACTAGTGTATAATAAACATTTTCCAATCTGTACAAGAAAACTGGAAGTAAGTTGACGATTAGGTACAGTAGAACATAGTGCACAAAGGAGACAGATGGTAGAAAAGTTGAAAGGTGATTAGTTGCCTCGTAGAAATCATCCTTGAAAATATCAAATTTGCCCCATCCTGCAAAATGCAATGCGGTATTATCATTGACATTCATCTTAGCAGTACGCTTGAAGCAAAGCTGACTTTAATCTATCGCAGAAACAAAAGCGAAATTGCTAAAGCTCAGGATATTTCATTGACCTGTAACTTGAATGCGGAATGGCAGCTTTCGATAACTTGCAACCCTGGTAGCTTCCCAAAAGTTTACACTCCAAAGATATGCCAGTGCAGGAAAAAAGGCATTGGACTTCAGTCTTTACTGTCATGTATAACATGCTAGATGGAATCAGAAACATTCAGATTGGGAAAGAGCCTGCTACATTTCGCTGTGAGATAGTTTCATTCTTTCCTCTAAAAGTAGTAGATCATAACATTCTTTAGTCGGAAAGGCCACAATACAGCCATTTGTCAGGCTTTCTTTTCAACCATTATGTTATCTCTTTCATAGGTTCAGATAACCAATATGTCCAATTAGGAACATAGGAAACTCAAAATGTTTGCAAGAGCATCCGTATTTACTGTAATTACCTTTGAGAAAAACCCTCCTCCACCTCAGGCCAAACCAACTTCCAAGGTCCTCCTTTGCTACCTAACCTGAAGACTTCTTTGTATTGGTTATTATGCCTTGTCAAATATATGAAGCATCTATTATATGAATGCTATAAAAACTGGTGTCGTAAACTTTTATTACCTCCAGAAACCAGCAATTGCTCGTAAGCTCATGAAAAGGAACAACCCTATCCAGACTCCAGGGAGACCAAATATAGGTGCAGCACCAAGCAGGAACATTGACGAAATTATACCAACAAGTGCCTGAGCAAAAAGGAGCTTGATCATTTTCTCACAATCTTTCCATTCTAGAGTTAAGATTTAACCTTAAACAAGAAACTCCAATTAAGCTACTCTTTATACCATTGAGTATGCTGCGAATGCAAAATCTGAGACTCCATAATAGAGCCCATCAATCACAAAAGCAACGGCATTGACTGGTTGAGATAGTGAGACAAACTGCATATATTCCGATTTGTCAAGAGAAAATCATCTAGCATCATAACAGTCTGTTAAGTATAAAAAAAGATACCAGGAGTCCAGATTGAGCAATTTCTAAAACAGCTGTGTCTGTGGCAAAAAACTTCGAAAAGGCACCGAAACCAAAATAGAGGATGAGAGCTAATGCAATTCCAGTTACTGCTCCAATCTGCAGACAGACAGGGTGAAGAGAAAATAAAATTGCAGAACACCCAAAAGCAAACAATGGATCATGTATCCTAATAAGAACCTAGACACAGTTAAGCTAGAGTATGGCAAAAACCTGTAGAACTCTGTATATAATAAGGCGAGCTTGTTTATAGTTCCCTTCAGTGTACTCACTTGCAAGTAGTGCCTGGAAAGAAATGTAAAGATATTACATGACATGCTCAGAGAACATTGCATAGATAATTTACATGTACCTTAATGTGATATATTCACAAAAGCATCAGTAACGGCAAAAAAGAATCTATTGTTAAGAGAAAATCCAGCAAAAAAGATTTATTGTCTTCACCATATAAATTTAAAGAGTAATTTGTATAGCACATATGAGAGAGAGAGAGAGAGAGAGAGAGAGAGAGAGAGCAGTTTGCATATAAGAATAGGAAACACTAACCTGACCAGCAAGTGCTAAAGCATCATTCAGGAGGGATACAGCCAACCAGACTTGCAAGCATATCTGATGACCAGCCATAAGAACAGGACCTTGCCGTGCAGCCACTGAAGTGGACAATGTCATGGTTAGGAGAACTGCCATAGTCCTGCCTATTAAGAGTCCACCTGCATATGACAGCAGTCAATATCATAGCATAGTGCACCAGACAAACATAACCCTAAAGGTCCATGATAATGTGCATGGGACAAATCTCATGTATACTGTATAAAACTACAAATATAAGATTCGTCACTGTTTGAAGCAAACTACTTCAGCTTTTGTCCTTTAGTTTTATGACCACTATGCTAATTCACAAAAAGCGGTTTCTAGAAGCCCCCATTTTGAATACAATATTCATTCTTAAAGTTAAGAATTACTCTCTGCATGTAACAAACATAACCTATAAGATCTCAAGAATGAAGACTCAGATGTATAAATTGCGGTTATCATGAGGCATGAACAGCATTGACATGATAATCAAGATCAAGAAATTAGAAACAGAGGTGACCTACCCGACTTCAGGTAACGAAGCACTCCAATGGTAACAGCCTTCGGAAGAACAAGTATAACTTCCTTATTCAGCATCCAGAGGAGAAAAAAGGCTATAACATACCTAAGAAACAGCAAATCTGGAATACTTTATTAAGGACAGGTCAAGTAAAAAGTCTCTAATATCTAAGATAATGGTGATGCTGAAATCGTACTCAGATATGACAGTAGCTATGGCTGCACCACGTACTCCAAGACCAACAATGAAAATCATAATTGGATCCAAAATTGCATTTACCAAGTTTCCAGAAGCTGACCACAGTTAGTTTTCAAAGAGCAAATGTTAGTGAGGTATTCCTGAGCATGAAAATAGAAAGCAAAGTATGTTGGTAAAGGAATACTAGAAAGAAGTATTTTGAACAGGAACAAGAAGTAAGATCTCTAGCTTCATGATGCTATAAAGTAAAAAATTGGTAGGATATTCTGAAACAAGTATTGTGTTTATTAAAATTATAATGGACTATATTACAGCAGCAGTAGTAGTCACCGAAATGTCTATTTAGTTTCTTAAAAAAACTGTGCCAAAATATGTAGAAGAAGAAACTGACAAGAAAGAGCTTTGAATACAACTTACTGACAGCATATAATGGTGTTTTTGTATTTTTTAAGCCACGAAATGTGCCTTGCGCTGCAAGTGCTATGACAATTGGTGGAGCACCATATGCTCTCAAAGTAAGGAATTGCTCTGCAGGAGCTCGCATAGGGGAATCCTGTTTGGATGAACAAACACAATTTTAGATAGATCCAAATGATATTGACTGACATAAACAAGCATCGTCAACAGCATTGATTATTATTGGTAAATATTACAAGCATTCAAAGTTATAGAGGTTACAAACTTTAAAAAAATAGCTACTGTCATTTATTGAAACGTCTAGAGCTTGTTCAAGGAACCAAATGTAATTTCAGTTCTACATTGATAAAGTAAAAAGCAAAAGAACTAAAAAAACTGTACAGCAACTACAAATTTCCATAAAGGATGGCCAATGATCCTTTCTTTTCTATTATAACCAGCATATACATAGACTTTCATTCCTGACTTCTACACCTTGTTTCGTTACAGATCTTTCCAAATCCTCAGGGACATTATTCTAGCTAAATTTACAAGTTAAAATTATTTAACCTTTTTTAGAACTATAATCAGGGAGCATCTTCCTACAGGCAACAAACTTGATATTGCTTGAGATTGGATAGATAAACAATAAGCTAAAAGTCACTGTTATCAATATAAATTAGACATAAGCTTGATGTAAGCAACATATCACTGTTCGTGTACATATATTAAAAAGTGTATAAATTCTCGCTCCAAAAAGTAGTCATCACTCAGAAAGTATAAATTGCATTGTAATGGTCCACATACAACAGGTATACCCATGAAATTCATCAGAGGGCCTGAACCCAGAGAAATCGCTAAAGCTTCAAAAAGTCCAATAAAAGCTGCCAATGTCAATGATGTTGAGACTGCCGGAAGGAACTTCCTGCCTTTGTTACCATCACCCTGAACAAGCCCTTGAGAGCTACCTATTTGATGAACTGGATCCTTCTCTATCAACACAAAAGAGGACTCTAGTATCATTTTCCAAACATAACACCATGTTGATAAAATTTCGGTAAATGTTTTCATTTTCTGACTTACTTTTTTTCTTCTTTTCTAAGGCCTGTTCTTCAGCAACAAAAGATGTCGTTATATTAAGCAATGGGACATTGAACAGCTTGGACACAAGATTGAACACGGAGACAGATACGCCCACTGCTGCCAGCTCCACTGACCCTATATATGAATATGGAAATAACATTACATACTTGAAGCAATCATGATACTCTATCAGAAACATCAACAAAGATTAAATGAACATTGAAACTATAATCACCCTGAAGATATCGAACTAGTCAGAAATTCTACTTCAAAGATAATAAATCTATGAGATGAAAAGGTACATACCCAAATGTCCAACAAAGGCAGTGTCTACAAGGGATGCAAGGGGGTCAGCAGCAAGAGCAAGGACAGCTGGTAGCGCAATGCTTAGTATCTCCAGAGTGATCCCATCAGTCCTAATCAAAGTCGAAACATTATCAAAATCCTCGGTATCTGAAATTCTTTTTGTTTTCTTGATTCTTCTTTGTTATCTAATAATCACAACTTATCATGTCAATTTCAGCTAATGTAATCATAATCCAGTTATCTCCAATTAGACCATCTTACAAACGAACAGGAACTAAACCAACTATGTTCTTCCGGAAAAAAACAATACCTAACTTGCTCCAAAAAGCGCGAAGCTGAGTCGAGAAAACGAACGCTGGTAATCTTCTCTTTATCTTTACTACTGAGATCCGACTCTTGAGGACCAGAGCTTGGATTTGTCGGATGAGGAGAAGCAGAAAACCTCGTTCGAAACCAGAAAGAATTGAAGCGCCGCCGTGATGATGGCCGGAATGTGACGGTGCTCGGTGGCGACCAGCATGATCGTGAAGGAAATCGAAGAGTGGTGACTAGAGATTGATGAAGGCAAGAGATTCCCGCCAAGTTGAGAACAACAGAAGCCATTTGGCGCGTTCGATTCCCAGCATGTTTGGAACCATAGAAGTTTATAACTAGCTTCTATCTATCTATCCACACAGCCCAAGCTTTTAAGAAAAATTTTTATAAATTACTATTATTTGAAAATTGAACAACAATGGTATTTCAGTAATTACCAAAAAGGGGTATATTTCTGCAGTCCGTACTACTGTCTATTCAGCTGCTCCGTTTCTATAACGAGCGAGTTCGATTCGGTCCGTTGTTTGCAGGCGTTTCTCCAGCGATGGCGCGGTGACGAGCGAAGCTGTTGAGAACTGAAACAGAGGAGTTTCAGGAAGAAGAAAAACATAGCAACTGTTGAAAGAAAAGCTAAATTGAAATTGCTTAATTCTGCTTGATTATAACACGACAACTGTTTACATATTTCTAAATACCCAGAGGAGACACAGCTCCTAACGCGACAATAACTCCTAACGAATTCTTGGAAACGCAAGGAAATTAAGCCATGCTCAATCCCCCTTCTGTTGGTGGGGGTGGAGTCCTGCTTTCCGCCATTATCCCACAGGCGACTGCAGGCATTCGAGTCCCGCGTGCGCTCGCAACCAGACAGGAGCGTGCGGATCAAGAATCAAGCGCCTTAGACGCTGGGAGTAGTGCTTGGTGTTGGGGTGTTGATGGTGCCAGGTTAAGGAAGGGCGCTATCGGGAGTAGATTGTGCCCGAGTAGCGCCTGGTGATTCCTGGGCGTTTGCAGATGCAAGGCTAAGTCCCAGGTGTACTCTGGAGCTGGCGCAAGGTTGCTTATAGCTTCTTGATTCATTGTCGCCCTGAAAAAGTGTTGTGATCCCCTAAAGGAAGTGCCAAGATCTGACAGGCTTGCCGACGGCGTCCAGTGTCCCTGAGCAGTACCCTGGTCATCCAGCCAGGGTGCCCGGGTCACGCCAAATGCGCTGGGTGCCGACTTGGAATTCCTGTATTAAGTGCAAGCCCTTGAGTTGCTGATGATACTGAAGAAAGGAAAGCCTGGTTATATGTAGTAGAACGTGTAACAGAAGCGGAGGAGAGCCCCGGAAATTTCTCCTGCAGGTTTACGGCATCCTCAATGTGCGGTCTCTACGAGAGATGGTTCTATCTCTGCCCTCTTCTCCACCTGGAATCTTCTTCTCAGTGTCGGTGTCGCCTTTGTAGTTTCTTGCAGTAGACCAAAGTCCAATACCTTCATTTATCTATTTGAACAGATGATTCTTATGCTTTATCATTTTTCCTAATTTTCTACTTCTTGCGAAAATTGCAGTTATGTTGGATGCTGTTGACTGCTTCCGTCGAATATCAGGGAACAGATAAGAAGATGACTAAGGAGAAGCTGTGTTCTTTATTGCGTGAGCACATCAAACAGTATATGCTGCAAATTGGACAGAGTTACTACTTGCAGAAGATTGGGATTCACAGGGTAGCTACTTTCTTCCCTTCTCTGCTCATTATACTACAGGCATTTGGAAATTATTATTATTTTTCTTTATCTAAGTAGTGCGCTCATTGGTTACTACAATTGTAAAAGAGATTTATCAACCAAAGGCTGCATTTCTACTGGCGAGGATTATGGCAGCGAACGAACTGATGAGTTAATAAGGCTGGTCCTTTCAAGAACTGAAGAGATTGTACACGGGGATTAATATTAGATGATTGGATTAATGAAACCATATCAGCTTCAGAAGAATCCGAACAGGAGACATTTCACCATGTAGTCATGAATCAGATGATCCAACTTGAGGGCATAAGTAAAGATTCGTGCTCACCTAAGTATCTGCTACCTAGATTAATTGATGATTTTTTGTTCATATCTACCTTGAAAGACCAGGCTTGCAGTTTCTTTACCAGGATAGCAAGAGGATTTTAGAAAGTCTAATGGCTTCATGAATGGTTAGAAGTATGGCCTCAATTTTAATGTTGATGGAAGTGGACATTTTCCAAAACAGGGTTTACACTGGTGATGATGGTCTATCGTTTCTTACCTGGAGTGGCTTGCTTATCAACTGTTCCATTCTGGAGTTCAAGCAGACCACACAAGGTTACTTCTTGCTTTAAAATATGAGAACCTGAGGGCTAAGGTAATTTCTCTCCAGTAGTTCCTCTGTTCCTCACGAGTCACTACTACTAAAATATGGAAGTTTGTGTCAGTGTATTCCTGTTTTTGAAGATCCAATGTGAAGAATTTTTTGTTAAATCTGCATTCATTACAATTCATGTTTAGGTAATGTCTTCTTAGTGGTTTTTAGTGTAATTTTAACATATCTTTAGGAAGATGGTGTGCTGTACTACTACCTGGTTTGTCCGTACATTATACAGATTCTTGTAGGACGCTAACTGAAATTTGATACTTGAATAGGGATTGGGGTGTTCATATAATCACTACCTTCACTGTGGATATACATAGGAGGCCCTGTCGTCATTTGTTTTGAGGCCGAAGTGCCATCCCATTTTTTATGATTCCAATCCAACATCAACTCTTCTGCTACTATTAGAGTAAATGCATATCAAGCCTTTCTTCTGTGCGTACTGAAGTATCATTCTTATGTCTACAGCATGAGAATTTTCATCAATCATTGCTCGAATTCCTTTCTTAAAGATAAATCAGGTATGTTTCAGTCTTTTTAATCTGAAGATACTTCAATTGTCATTACAACTTTTAGTACATGGTAAGCAGAAAATATAATTATTTGGTTGCACTAGTATTCCATTAAAGTTCAAATGAAAAACCTTAATACGTGACAGCTAATGCAAAGTTGCACACAGAATGAACTCCCTGTTGGTGGAATTTTTGTCATATACTGTATCAAGACAATTAGTATTCTTTAGTTGCATACTGGATTGTCAAGATATTGTGGCAGTCATTTGTGTTATTATTCAAATATTTCCCTTAATCTTCTGATTGCTAAGCAGTAAAAGAACATTCTTTCAGATTTGAAACTATTGAGCTCTCACCTTTTAAAGCCAAAGGCACAATTTCAATCCAGCATTTGATGCTGCTCATTGGTAGATTAGTCCTTGAGTCCCTGTGTTAGTGAATATTTCATGGGCATCAGCATCACATTTAGATGCATTGTTTATTCTGGTTTTTGTCATACAAAGAGATTGCAACTTCAAATCTGTTCGGCAAAATCTAGATAGGTCTAATCATGGCCATATTATGTCCAGACAGAAACTTCTTTACTATGCTGGCTACATTGTTTAAATTGTCAATGCATCTTGGTGACTTTCCTTCTCTAGAAAATGTTTGCACTCAACACGAGTTTTGCTTGACACCAAATTCAAGCTCCATGAGAAGGGTTCTATCCCGTAAAAGTGGATCCAGCCTCCCCTGAGGTTGTTTCTTTTCCATATAGAGATTCTATTCCGTAGAGGGGATTTTAAATTATTAAAACAATAATTCCATAATGGTCAATAATAAACTGTATTACTATATAAGAACCCAGGCCTGCAATCTACAATGAATTAGTTACTGTAAGAGAGGGCTCAAATTTTATATAACAATGTTGAGTTATATTATTAACCAATACAAAACTATATTTTTAATAATTTAATATCTCTTCACTGGAACAGAATCTTTTTAAGGACAGGACGGGATAAAAACTCCCTCACAGAGGTTGGATCACTGGCCTAGCTTTGACAGAATCCTTTGGCTTGGAACATTTGCATACGATTCAGGTTCTTGCTTAGAAACACTGCCTGCGACAGGGAGCTCCTCTCATTATTGAGGTCTGAGTTAATGGTACAAGAAAGGACCACTTGTGTTTCTTCTTACCTGCACAGGGGCTCCTCTCCTTACTGAGATCTGAGTTAATGATTCAAAAAAGGACAAATTGTGTTTCTTCTTACCTAAGGTTTGTAGTTGATATTCAGATTCATCTCTTTTCTGGAAAATTAATATTGAACAGGTGGTGAAGTTTGATGAAAGGATGATTTTCAGTATCTTAGTTCTGTTTCTCATACAACCATATACTCTTCCATGCAAACTTCAGTTGATGAGGAAATTTTTACTTTTGATGTTTATTGATTGCAAGTTTCGTACATGTTTTTGGCAGAGGTTATAATCGACCTGATTAATTTCTTGGTTGTTCAATCTGGTGATTTTCTGTTGTCTCTCAATACAATGGCTTCTAGCACTTGGGATAATGATTCGGGGAGACTAATCCTACTATATTTCTTCAGTTTAGTTTAATCATTACCTTATGATAATGATAGCAATATATTTACCCAGAACTTATGCTTGATTTCCCGCATCAGTGCCATCACATGATCTACAGATTGCATCCTGGATTTCTGTGGGTTCTCAGTAATACACGAGCTATCACATATTTGGTTTATGTTTGACACTGTATCATTGCAGCTGATAATAACAAATGCTTGCTTGATTTCTTAATAACCAACTCAAGTGTAGAGAGCTAGTAGGTGTAAGCTTTAGGTTTTAGCCAACGTTCATTTCAAGTTTGTCTTCTTTTAGTTTCAAATTAAGATTGCAATAGTTTGTTAATGTCTTTATTTGGAAACAGATCAAGAAGATGAGATGCATCGGAGAAAGGATCGACGAACCTGGAATTAAAGAGGTTACATTAAACTATTTGGTTCTTTGTCTGATTCCATTTCATCGTTTTCTTTCTCTGCGGACAAAAAATTTGATATTCTAGTATATTAATCTGTCATGTTTGCAAGGACAGAAGCTCGAGTCAAACGCACGGCAAGAATTTTACGCTACCCAAATTCCGAAATGGAGGATGAGACACCAGTGAGGTCATCCCACAAAGTCCAGGATCTTTGATCAGAGTTGTTCAAGTAAGGCAGCTGTCTCTTGTGTGCAAACCGAGTACATATAGATTACTCAACTAACTGTAACTATTGTTATCTATGCGAGTTAAATTAAAATTTGAACAAAAAACTTCCAGCTTTTTAGAAATCTAGTTCAACATAATCTGCATTACTTGCTCAAGTTGAGCTTCGTCATATCATCATGTAAATAAAGGAAGGATGGAAGTTAAAAGAAAATTTAATTCTTCTGAGTTCTGACCATAGTTGTAAGAATCGGACCGGACATCGAACCGAAAAATTGTTCAGGTCACAGTTCTTGAGTCAAACCGTCGGATCAACCGGTCGAACCGTCGGATCAATAATATTAAAGCATTTTTAATTAATAATAATAATAATTACAGTAAAAAATTTATTGTCAATGATACTACCAATAATAATAGCAATAGTAATCATAACAAAAAATTAAAATATTTTTATTATAGCATTACTATCAACAACAACAGTAATAATAATCACAGCGAAAATTGAAGTATTGCCACCACCAATAATAATAATAACAACTAAATTTTATAATAATAAATATTTAAATAAATTAGGAGATTAGAAAAAAATAAAATCATAAAATAGAGAAATCATAAAAGAGATATAACAAATTTTTTTAAGGTATACATATTTGATTCTAAATATTTTATAATATAAAAATTTAAAAATCACTAATAATTGATATTTATAAATAAAATATAAGTAATTATATTTTTACATTATCACATTCAAATACAAAATTTAAACTACATATTATTTTTCAAAATAGAATTATTAATAATTATTTTTATATTAAATATGT
Organism: Acanthochlamys bracteata; assembly: GCA_019914995.1. Taxonomy (NCBI): domain Eukaryota; kingdom Viridiplantae; phylum Streptophyta; class Magnoliopsida; order Pandanales; family Velloziaceae; genus Acanthochlamys; species Acanthochlamys bracteata. The sequence continues at coordinate 3,039,191 of CM034140.1, read as the reverse complement.
CATCAATTTAAAAATTTTTAATTAATTTTTAAAAATTTTTTAATTAATTTAAAAAAAATAATTTTTTATAAATTCGGACCGATTTATCGTTCGGATCGACGATTTTCGGATCGACCCGGACGGGTCATTTCGGGTCTGCCAACTAGGGTTCTGACGACTAATACTTACCATATTATGTACAGAAAACTTAAATGAATCACGAGAAATTGCAGAACAGTTTGCTGAAATGGTTCAGATATATGAGCACAAGTCCTGACTCACTGATTCCTGTTCAGCGTTCCTCTCTTTCCTTTTCCTTAGAAGTTTGATACTCCTAGGTACCCCGTACTATAAATGAGTATTAAGAATGTTAATTAATATCCAATCAACTTTTTACGAGTTTCCGAAGGTGTGTATCTTTTTTAACTTACGACTCAATTTTTTACCGAAAGTCATTTCCATCTTATCTACAACTACTCAGAAAACATAAAAAGTCCACTTTTAATTTTTTTAAATACAAAAATTGAATTTACATTCAATAGTATTAATTTTTATAATAATTCATTTTTTTCACTTTCTGCTGGAAGAACACACCCAACATGCAAGCCTAGCAAATTATTTTAAAAGCTCTCATAGCAGAGGAAAAGTCAGCAGCTAATCTTTTATAAAAAAAACTATCTGCTAATATTGTTGCATTTTTATTTGTAATCAGGTAAAAGTTAATGATACCGTACTGGTGCGATCATATGTAAATAATCTAATAACAGAAGAAACATTGTCGGTACTCTTAGTCCTGTATAGTTATGTTAGGTAGTTAAAGATCAATATTGATTTTACAGTCGATAAAAGATATAGCAAGGGAAGACCTGCAATAGAGAACCATAACTTGAGCTTTCAATTAACACCTACTAAGATCCATCACGTTATTGATTACGGACAGATGTATTATTGAAGCTCAATAACTTCTTCAAGGCTAGAAGAATAGCCATAGTAGCATGTGGAGTCAATGAATGAAAGTTTTAACTCAAAGCAGCTGTGCTGCGGCTGCTGCCAGCTATTGTTATATGTTAAGAATAACGAACCTTGCGTATCTAATATCTATTTTGAAGAAACCTTAAGTAAAGAAGGAATGAATTTCACATGATTTAGAAAAGCTTCTCAGAGTTTGATGTTAGATATATATATAAGCTGTGTAAATAAATTTAAGCTCTTATTGTCAGGAAAAGAAAGAGAGCGCAATTGAAAAGAGAGGAAGAAAGATGGCAGTGGAGAAGAGACCTAATCTATACAAACCTGTAAAATTAGTTGAGTTTTGGTGCTTGATTTGATGAGTAGGAAGAAGCCATAATGCTCAGGATAGATAGCGCTACAGAAAAGGCAACACAAGAACCTCTTTCTTGCCATCCATGGCGCTATCCCTCCTGAGCTTCATTGATTCTTCCATACTATGATTCTGGATATATCTTCTTCTGCTGAGCTCTAGAGAAGTAACTTATGATGCATGTTTTCAGTTTCCATGCACTAGAAAGCCAAGATAAGAGAGGGAAAGGTTGAGAGGTAGAGAAGAGTCAGCTGAGAGAGATGGGTTGGCTTGGCAGAGAGTCCAGAATATATAGAACGTGGAGAAGGTTTTGAGTTAAAAAACGACGCACTCTTTCTCCCTTTTTTTTTTCTTTAGTTTTTTTAAGTATATTCAATAGGATACTACTAACTTCGGGTGGTGAAACTTAAGTAAAGGCTTTTAGTTCACACCAATCATTTCAACGTTTGCAGACTCTGATCTCGTTGATATGAGAATACTAACTAGCTACTACTAGTATAATACAAACCTTGACCGTGCACCTGCAGCTGTGACTTGGCCCTCTGTGCTCACCGAAAGCTGAAAAAGCTCTAGCTTGTGATGAAGTTGTGATCCCGGTGCACTAGCTGTTTGACCACTGCATCAGATAGAGAATGGAATGAATTCCAGCAGTACTACTAGCATTGGAAATGTAACTATTCTTACTTTACTCTTCAAATTAGTTTTTCTTATAGTTGCTTTAAGTTTGGGCAATATTCTCATAATATTCTATTCCAACCTGTAAAAAGTTCCACATTCTCCAAGAGATCTATATTTGTTACATATATGTGAGAAGACTAATGTTGTAGAAACTTACCCTCCTTTCCCTTAGCTTGATAATATTAAACAATAGCAATGGCAATCGTTAATAGTCAAATGCTAATATGGTGAAGGAAAAAAAGCAGAATTAAACTTTGTCCAAAAGGAAAAAGGAAAAACTGAAAAGTGAGATTCAAATAAATGTGATCCTCCTCCTTTGGATGATTGATGCAAACATATGTTCAATATTGAGTTAGGTGGTAAGTTAATAAATGGTATTTAAAACATTTCACGCTCAGTACCAACAAGGCCAATTTAAGTCTTTGCAGCATTTTATAACATGCCAAGGTTCCAAGGTTCCAATCACTACTACTACTATTGTTCCAGGAGTACTACTAATAAGCATTAAAGCATGAAACAGTTTATTTCATGAAACAGTTCTCATCATCAGAAGGTTTTATAGGAGATCAATCGTCTTCGTATGAATGAATAATCCTTAAATCCCCCCCAGAACATGTTCTCTGCATTCTCAGATGAGTGCAAGTCACTGTATGCTCTGCTCTGCATTCATTCATCTTTTTTCTCTCTAAGGTAAATGATTCTGACGAGTAGATCTGAAAACAAAACAAAAAAAAAATCTGAATCAAGGGCACTAGTGTCTTGCATCAGTGAATAACTCCTGATCGTCGATGGATAACGATCGACAGCCACCACTCTCTCATTCATTCATTCTTTTCCTCTCTGCAACTAGATGCATGCATGGATTGAATTCCACAGTGATAAAATTCCTTCTCCAGCTATAGCGAGCAAGGCCATTGTGCTAAACTTGAAATATTAAACCAGAGGTAGAGAAGAAAGTAGATCTTTGATACTAGGCGTAGTAGCAGTATTAGTCTCGGAACTTGTGATATTTTTCTCTTTCTACTTTCTACTTGTGGCTGATCAATCTCCAGGCACTGACTCTTTCTTCAGTAATATTCAATATTCCCAAGTCGATCGAACTATTCAGTTTCTCAGATTTTCTTCTGTTCGTATTTTTAAAGCGCGATGATCGAGAGAATAGAGGATATAAATAAATTAGATCGCTTAGCTTAAAAGCGAAATATACGCTGTATAATGAATGAAAAATAAATATATATTGATATTATGAGTCCATCGTCCGGCTTTAAAGGAGAAGAGGACGGAAAACTACTGATCAGTGACTGAGTGCTACTGCAAAATATGCTAGCTCTTTTAGTGACATCTCAACTAAATGCGTCACGCCTACCCCGGCCCTGCAGCGCGCCAAAAAAGAGAAAAATAAAAAACATAAAATATCCGTGCCAGCGAGAAACGGGAAGCAACACTATTTACATCGAAGTTAATACCGGTTCCGTGTGTCCCGTGGTAAACGATCTTAGCTAGCTTGTATTTATATAATTTTGAAATCTTACTAAATATTTATAAAATAATGTGAATTTTATAGTGCCCTCTTCTTTAACTAAAGTCATTATTTATGAGATACACAGTATGCGTTAGAGATTGCTTACAAAATAAAGTTTTTTTAAAATAAAATATTTTTTTAAAAAATAAATTTTATTTTTTTATTTAATAATAATAATAATAATAATATGTAATAAAAACGTTTTATTATGTAAAATTTTTTTATATTATTTAAATTTTTAAATAAATTTTTTAAATATTTATAAAATATATATTAAAAAATATAAAATTAAAAAAATTAAAAAATAGTATTTGGTATGCACTACCAAACGCACTCACAATTTAAACGATACTCTTTAGTAAAAAAAAAAAATAATTAAAATTCACTTTTAAATATAACAAAGACAAACTACTCATATTCAACTATAACACAATACAAAAATCTCACTAACTCTTCAAGTACTTATTTTTTAAAAATGTAGTTTTTAAATTTTATTTTACTGTAAGTGAAACATGCTAATAAACTGTGTTATAGGAGAAGTTATCACAAGACTAGGAAAAGGTAATATTACTACTGCTATGAAATGTCAAAATGAAACTTCATCAGTAATTGCTGTCGAATTTCTGTTTTGCAATGTTTTGAATAATCTATATTATGGGAAGTGGTAGGTTTTAGCTTTCAAAGTCGTTAGCTACTAGCTAGTGAATATTACTGTTCACTATTATTTAAAATTTTGGTGAGGCGTAGTAATCGGAGATAACTTAAGGCGCTGTTTGGTTTTCCGTTTCAAAAACTACTTATCAATTTTTTTTAATTTTTCTTCATTTTATATTTTTTAATATATATTTTATAAATATATAAAAAATTTATTTAAAAATTTAAAAAGTGTAGAAAAATTTTACGAAATGAGATCTTTTTATTACATATTTTTATTATTTTTTTAAAGTAAAACAAATATAGCTCATTTTTTAAAAAATATAAAAATACCTTCTATTTCATAAAAACTTCATTTCATAAGCAATCCCAAACGCTAACTAGATGTAGCCGTGAGAGGTGACATTATGACAATATATAACTCTGGACAAGCAAATTCAATAAGAAATCAATCCGTTTAAAACGTATTAATATTCTATTTTAGTCAAATTAAGGTCAATTTTAATTAACTCAATAAATTAAATAAATTTGGATTGATTTTAAATTGACACAAAATTAATTTATTTAATTCGTAGAATTATTTGTACAGTATAATTTATTTAATAATTAGAAAATAGTTAAAATAATATTGTTAAGTTTAATTTAATTTATATATGTGTTTTGCTTGGCTTATTTTATTTGAAATGCTTTCTCACCTAATTTATATATTTTATCAAAATTAATAATTTTTTATTTTAAATATATGACATAATAATTTTCATATATTATTATTATTATTAAAAATTAATTTGTTTCTAATAATTTTGATTATTAAATAAATCGATTAGATTTAACTCGATTATTAAATAGGTTGTGTTATATTAATAATTTTAAAATTCATATAAATATATGAGTCGTGTTAGAATTAAATGATTCAGTTATTATATAAATTAATTTGAATAATAAACGGCCGTTCAATAGTAATTACTAAATTGACATATATCCACAATTGATATTGATCATAATTTTATTTTATTTATTTTTACGTATCGTGCAGTAATCTCTTTCGCTTGCTACTACACTGTCCAAAATATAGATGATAGATACAAATGATTAACTAGCGATAATGTTGACAAAAAATATAAAAAATTATTTATTAAAAAATATACTTGAAAAATGAGAAAATGTTATGAGTTCAATTCATACGAGAAAACCGTAGATAAATTATTCATTCCACAAATACTAAAGGTGTTTGATTTTATTTAAAATTAAGAACTTACTGAAAGGAGATTATCTCATAAGACAAACGTTACAAACCAATAAATGGATCATGTAAATATCTATTAGCAATAACATCACAGCTGCTGCGATCGAATAGTTCGAAATAGATAAATTTGAATTACAAGTACACGAGCAAAATTTTGCTTCAGAGATAAAAATGTGCAAAAATGGGTGAGACCAACGAAGGTTTTAAAAACTGATTTTCAATTTTTTTTTATTTCATATTTTTCAATACATATTTTATAAATATATAAAAATTTTATTTAAAAATTTATAAAATATAGAATAATTCTACGGAGTGAGATCTTTTTATTGTCCATTTTAGAAAAGCTCTATTTTATAAGTATTTCTAAACGCTTTCTAAATTTTTCATGAGTAAAAGTGTACAAGAAAAATAAACTTTGTGACTTATTTCTAAAAGTTAAAACTCGTAACTTAAAAAAAAAGTCAAACTAAGAGATTTAGTTTGCCATGAAAATGTTCAAATATTACGGATACTATCCAACGCTTATAAGAGTGCCTTTAGGAACACATTTCAAACGCTGCTTTTTAATTTTTTTCTATTTTATATTTTTTAATATATATTTTATAAATATTTAAAAAATTTATTTAAAAATTTAGATAGTGTAGAAAAATTTTAGATAATGAGATCTTTTTACTGCATATTTTTATTATTTTTTTAGAAATAAAAAATAGAGCTCATTTTTAAAAAAAAATAAAAATATTTTTTATTTTAGAAAAGTTTTATTTTATAAGCAATCTCAAACGCATCCTTAAGTGGCTTATTTGAGCAAATAAGCATATGCGCATATGAATCTAAATTGAGAAGAGTAAAAGTCCAAAAAAAGAAAAAAAGAAAAAAAAGAACTCAGAACTCGGGCCGTAAATGTTGTGTTGGCAACATTCCCTAACCTATTGGGCTGTAATTCGCCTAGTCTCATAGTAGGCCCAGAAAGCCCATCTAGGGCCATAAGTCCAGCTCATATCCAACGATTGGCAACAAATTTCCCGCTTCTGTCCGTCAAAACCTTAGCCACTCGACAACACAACACTTCCCGTTCGCTCGTCTCTGTTCAGTTCTCGTTCTCCAGATAAGAAAACAAACAACAATGGCGTCTCTCTCGCTTAATTCCTTACCTTTTCCTCCCCCGCCTTCTTCGCAACCTCGAAAAATTCAAGAGTTCTCAAGTTTAAGTTCGACTATGAAGCCGATCACCGTCGTCGGTGATCCCCCGACATTCGTCTCCGCTCACGGAAGAAGAATTGTTGCCGGTGAGTGAGTGCTTTCGTTTGAAATTCTTTTAAATCTATGTTATTTTTATATGCAATCTTTCCTGTTCGATGATTTTAACAATGTAATGATAATCTCTCTGTCGATTGCAACGATTTTATCTCTAGTTGTTAATATATAAGGTAAGAAGAGTTGTATAATATCAATAAAAATGAACTATATTTTGCTACTTTTCGGTTCTAAATCTTTCTATCATTGAGTGAAATTGCTAATCCCAAACTGATAAGTGATGTAAATTCACGAAAACTTTGGTTTCTGGTGAAAGTGATTGCTTCGTTGTGTTGATTCTGGTAAGACATTGCAGCTGATGCTATCATCATGTGAGCGATGTTGATTTGCTCAGTTTAACGTAGAAGAGGGAAATGCCACCATTGTTTATGTTTTTTTTTTTGGGTTTTTGCAAATGTTGGGGGTTATCTGTATTGTACCCTTTGTGGTAATCTAATTAGTGGCTATCTAGTTTGATTTTTAAATATTAGCATATGCTAAAGTAGGTGTTTGTCTTGCTTTTTGTGTGCTTTTTTTAGTCTCGTCTTCTGTAACAATTGTTTGATATCTAGTTGGAGATGTGCATGGGGACCTTGCCCAGACTAGATTGGCTCTAGCAATAGCTGGTGTTTTGAGCTCAGATGGCCAAGATACATGGATTGGTGGAGAAACAGTAAGTTCATTAACAATGTAACAATTTACATCTCTTTTGCTGAGGAGTGCAACTTTTTTCTAGTGAGAATAAGCTCAGTTACGTTTATGACCTGTAACAACTTTTGGACCTTTGGTCGATTAAACACTTAAATTTCATGCATTTTCATAGCGTTAAGCCCTTTAAATTATCCCTGAAGTTTTAAAATTTCTTTGTTGTTGGTCATTGAACTATACTTACTCTAGTTACTATGGTGGAAACTTCCATCACCAATCCTAACGAGTCTTCACAGCATTAAGTCTAAAAGCCTATAAGAAAGTCTTTTTAAGTTATGGCTATGATATAATGGCGTTCAATTTGGAACTTCTAATTAGTTGTCTGATGGCATTGCCGAAGCTTTATCATAACTACTTTGCTGGAAAAAGACATATTAGAAGTTGAAATGCAAACACAAAGACCAAAAGTCGTGCGTGGAAACCTACAATATTGTTCTTAGAGTGCGCAACGCACTTCCTCAATTTCATAATCTACTTTTTGAAAATACTGTCTGGTTCACTCGTTTCATGCAACACCAAGCTGCGGCACTACATGCCAAGCCAATTGCAAAATATCAGACAGTTGTCAAGGCACATTGAGTGCTTCTTACTTTCTTTTGCTTGTCTCTTACTTTAGCCTTCAGTGTCATAATGGTAAAGCTCTTCATGGTGCATTTGGTATATCTTTAGAGATGAAAGCTCTCTGTGTTGTTATTTGAATCTGTATATTGCATTTGTTATATTTCTCTGTGTAAAGTTTAGCAAATAAATTTATGCTCTCTGCTAGCAGGATTTTATTGACATAACAGTGTTAACATCCATTCTTAAGTGTGAAAATATGCTGTGTTTACTTCTTGTCTTTATGTTAATATGGAGGCATATACAACAACAACAACAACAAACCTTTATCCCGCTTGAGTGGGGTTAATATGAAGGCATATATTATCTTTCTTCTTGTCTGGATGACTACTACTGTTAAGCATCAGATAGGGAAGACATAAATCTCCAGTACAAGATAATCTGAGCGGATTATATGTCTAGAAAACCTAAAGGTAGTTCAGATATCTACATTTCTCGTTTCGAGACTATCCTAAAGTAAATAAAACCTATGTTGTCTCTAGGTTGAACATTTATGTGAAATTTTAGGTGTTTATATATTAAAATAATATCACTAGAGTTCTAATTGGGTCCACCTAAACTTGCATTTTTTTACATGATCCTCAGTTTCTGTGAAACTTCTTGTATATAATCAAGCGTTTGATTTTGCCCTTCTTTCTAGCAGGTACTCATTCAGCTCGGAGATATTCTAGATAGAGGCGAAGATGAAATTGCTATCCTTTCATTATTGCGAAGGCTGGATACTCAGGCAAAAACTAAAGGTGGTGCTGTTTTTCAGGTTTGAAGAATCTGATAATAATTCCTTCCTTCAGAATGTTATATGACTATATGAGGGTAATTTGCTGATTTGTATCTTTCTGTAATGAAAGATTTCAGAGCGGTTATGGTTGTACTTGCTGTTAAAGTAGGACTGACACTTATTAGTTTAATCATTTTTCTGCAATCTTATTGCTTGCTCATACATAACCCCTTTTAAAGAAATATATCAATGACTGTATTCAAGTTTTTTCTTATCCTATCCTTGTCTTTTATCACCTACTTCTCTTTGTAAATACTTAACGTGCCTCTTCTCTTTGCCACTGCATAGTTGCTATACCTTGCACGATTGTGTCAAAAACACAAAATAGAACACTGTTCCTGTGATGAAGGACCTCAGGACTGCCAGCCATCTTGCTCCCAGAATGAGTTATTGTCATTGGTCCACTTGGTGCATCTTTGGGTTCCTCTATATTTCAGAAATCTATAACTTAATTGCTTGAAATTTTAAGAACCTTTGATGTTAGTGTTAATTGTTACAATAGTTCTCTGTTTAATTCTAAAGGACTTCCCAGAAGTTATCTTCAAAAATCAAAGAGTAAATGTGGAGAAACTTTTAGTGTTAAGTTGAGCATAGGAAGTGATATCAATATGCTTAGATTTGTGAAAAGTAGAGGCGGTTGGAAATAGGAGGAAAGCTACTACTGTTAGAAAGCTTGACTGAGACATCAATGGCATTAGATAGCAATTCTCAGAGAAAATTCACCTGATAGCACAGATTATTATTATTTTTGTTTTGGTTGCATGCGGCCATGTCTACATTGCATTTTCCAACCCACTCCTTGAGATTGTTAGAGTTCCATTTCTATATACGTCAACATGTCTATGATGTATTGATGCTTCCTAACTTCAAATGTCATGTCTTGGATAGGTAAATGGGAATCATGAAACCATGAATGTAGAAGGTGATTTCAGATATGTTGATCCAGGGGCATTTGATGAGTGTATGGACTTTTTGGAATATTTACGTGAATATGATGGTGTATGGGAAGATGCCTTTATTGGATGGGTAGCGGTTTCTGAAAGGTGGAAAGATGATCGTAGGACATCTCAAAGTTATTGGCGTGGATTGAATTTGATGAAGGTATATAATTCTTCATCTAACTTTCCCCCTTTCTTCATTTATTCAGTTCTTCTGCGGGTTCTGATTGGATCAAATCTAGCTTATTAAATTGGTATCTACAAAGACAAGTTGGCTTTGCAGACAATGTTCAGTATGCTGTCCCCCTCTGAATGTTTCATAGAATTTGGTGAAATACTATATTGGTACCACGTTTTGATCTGTAGGAGTCTATATACTATTATTGACATCTAGGCTTGAATTTGATAAGTCCCATCTTGCTTTGGGTAGATTTGGCACCTACGTTATTTATACGGTAGTGCAAAATCTTTTCACTATCGAGTCATCTATCAAATGCTCCCTTAAGGTTTCAGGATTGATGTAACTGTAGTTTTTTCCCTTTCCAGAAAGTGTCAACTATTACTCTGACTGATTTGCCAATATATTAGGACAGAGACAGAAGGGACTCATTGCTAGATCATCACTTTTCAGGCCAGGTGGCCCTTTGGCTTGTGAGTTGGCACGCCATGGGGTTGTTCTGAAAGTCAATGATTGGGTTTTCTGTCATGGTGGACTTCTTCCTCATCATGGTACGTGCTAAACATATCTACTTTCCGTCAGAAGCTGCTATGGTTGCTTCTCAAGAGTTTAAATTCCTATTAGTAAAAAGAAATTTTTATTGCACCTCTGTTTTGTTGGGATGAAAAAAGAATCCCTGTAGATCTTTACTTCATAATTATTTAGAAGTATTCGGTCTATTCCATGGATACACTGAATCAGTTGAGTCTATATTGAAGAGATTCAGAAGTGGCTAGTTAGTAGCTGTTCATATTATAAGGAATATATGTATGTAAACAAACTATTAAACGAGTAACTTACCAGCAAAATAAAAGTTTTGTTGTTTAGTTGTCGTTATACAGTTATCATATGTAATTAAAATTTCATAGTAATGCTGGGAGGGTGGATTTGTTTTTAGAGCTTCCTTGCTCTTCTTACAATTTGGATTATAGAGTTTCTAGCTACAACTATGCAATCCTGCATAAATAGTGACAAGTGACCTGTTGCTCAATGGTCATCATCATAAGCTCTTGTTAAAGTTGCATAGTACCTGTGCTAGAGATTGCTCTCCTTATATCCTAGTTTTTTGTAGTTGCATATGGCATAGACAGAATGAACAAAGAAGTATCGTTCTGGATGAGAGGGGTAGCTGAAGACGACGATAATCCTGAATTTCCTTTCATAACCAGAGGCTACGATAGTGTGGTCTGGAGTCGCTTGTATTCAAGAGATACAGTGGACTACCAAACTTGGCAGGCATGCATCCCCATAAACTTGAAAGATCATACTGACCAGAATTTAGTTTCCCTTTGCAGCATTTATGTTCTTGCAGATATTGATTCCTATTATGCATCCTATTAGATTTCTTCGATCCTTGAGGAGACACTACATGCTGTAGGTGCAAAAGGAATGGTTGTTGGTCATACACCGCAGTTGAATGGTGCAAATTGGTGAATTAACTTCCTTCAAATTGAACCGTTTTTAGTAATATGCTTTACTTTCCAGTCAGGCATTCAACATTTTGCATACTACTGCAGTAAATACAATAACAGAATATGGTGCATTGACGTTGGCATGTCAAGCGGAGTCCTGAATTTGAGTCCAGAGGTAATATTGGCCAGTTTAAGCTTATTAGACAAGTAATTCCATAAACTGCATGATTCCCTAAACTATTCCATTTCTACATTTATTATTTTTTAAATTTAAAATGCCAACACATTAGATGTAACTAGTTAACTTCTTGGCATATATTAGTTGCCATATTAAACTTTCCTCTCTTCGCTGTACATATCATATCTTTTTTCTTTATAGTGCTCTTTTATTTTCGTTCAAAGTTTCTTCTTTCTATAGGTATGCAACATATGACAATGAGATTTTTCCTCATACCGTCTCCCTTTTCATCTTAGTCAATGACAAGCTTAACTAATACGAGGAGGTGAAAAGTTCTCAGTAGATAAGTTGTCCATTTGGCAATCAATTGAGAATATACCAAGTGTCTGGGTGCAACTATAGTAGGGGAATAGCCTCAATTTCATTTTTAATACTTCCTAGTTTTGTGCGTAGTTTTAACCCAAAATACTTCTTGATAAATGGCTGTCAACCAGCCTTACTATGTTCAGTTTTCTGAAAACAATGCCTGAAATTGTCATGTTTAGTTTCACTTAGTGTCTCACTATCTTTGCTGTAGATGCTTATGTCTGACTATATATCCCTTTTTATCAGTGAAGATGTGTCCCTTCTAAAGGTCAACGTTCTCTCAAATGTTCAAAACTTTGCTATTGCAGTGTAGACTATTTGGCACTTTTTTGGTTTAACTGAACTTATTTGTTCTACATTTAAATGGGATAAACAAACTTGTTTTGGTTGTGGATAAACAGATTCCTGAAATTCATGGAGTTCATGTTCAAATGCAGACTCCACTGAAATGATAGATTATTTACTCTACATCCATTTTGGCCTTTTGAACATTTTGAAAATCCTTACTTTTCCTTTTACTGATTGCATAACCTTTTCTTTTCTTTAATCCTATATGACTTCTGTATATCTGACTTTGATGCGCATACTTCCTGCTTAGATATTCGTAGTTATATTTAGAACAAAGGATGTCAGAGGCGTTGATGGTTTGCATTTAAAGTTAATGGGATGAAACTTACTAGTCCTTTGTTTAGGGACACTGCAAACTGTAACGTTATAAGGCAGGAGGTGTAAATGGTTTAAGGCATAAAGAAAGTTACGCAGAGGATAAGTTGTCTGTAGTTCCTAATAGGATCTTCTATCCACTGCAGATGTGCGCATTTAGTCTGGTTTTTAAAAATAAAATATGTACTCTAGTTTCTCGAAATAAAATATGGCCTTTCAACTTCTGTTTCCAATTTAATTAATTGAAAAGGCATGAAGTTTTTAATTTTTCTGCGGTTTTTCTGCGGCCAGGTTCTTGAAATTGTTGGCAATAAAGTCAGGGTGCTAAGGAACCCTCTGACTCGCGAAATGAGCTAGAACTTCTGGACTACCTATTAGTGGATGCCATGAGCTCTCAGGTATGAGTAATATAAATTCTCACTTCCTTCTATCTTATAAGGTGGCATTGCCATAATCATTTACTTCTTAGTTGCTGATATTTTTTTTTTGACTGAAACTTTAGATTTCGCCTGACTTTAGATACAATCTCTGTCATCAATCGTAAGTCTGAGAACTCTGCTCACCAGGAAACTGGTTCTTCCAAGAAGCTACACACAAGATTGATCTTTAAGTAGGTGCTTGTGCCTAAATGTTATACTATGATAAGTATGTTATTACTTTTATCAGCTGCCAACACTCGGAAATTTACATCTTCTTTGGAAGTATAATGATGAAGATACTGTCTAGATCCATTTCATATGTGGTTGTAAGACTAAGCAAGCTTGGGCGGGAAAGAAGGTGATCAATGCAAGGGTCATGTGAAAGATCTGGGATGGTCTATCTAAAAATTTCGAAGCATAGTGAAGCCTGAGAGCTAAAATATAAATTGGGAAATAATTATCTGAAGTTTCTCTGATACTCATTTAGAGATAGTGAGACTATATGAAGATAATCTAGACCAGATCACCATGGTTGATACTCTCGAGAAAGTTTGTGCTTAGACTATAACATTTCCTTAGACATCCTATAAACTACCCAGGCTAGAAGATCTTTTACGAAGAGCTTTACTCTTGTTCCTATAAGACCAATTTTCAATGATGATCAATGATCTTGATTTGGTTTTCCAGGATTTGAAACTTGTTGTAAGGAGCTGACATCAAATACATATTTATGTTGATTTCCCCAAGCATGAGGGGATGCAATGTTTATGCCTGTGTGGAACTAGGCATGCTTAACATTGGTAAGCAGAGTTTGTTCAAGTTTGAATTATATTCCTAGTTTACTCAATTCTGATACTATTTAAAGCGATATATTCTCCCCTTTCAGCTGCAGGCTTTATCTTCTTTATTACTCTTCAGATTAGGGTTGAGTATATATTGATTCTACCGCTGCAAATTTGTGAAGTATAAATAAGTTGGCTGTCAACAAATGACAATTATGAGGAAAAACTAGAGGTTGTTAGCCAGGCCTAACCATTGTGGACTGCAAAAAGCCTTAAATTAATGGCCTTGATATCAAGTGCAAATAAGTTTCTAACAAATAATAATCATGCGTCTCCTTGATGACGTGGGGAAAATTATCCTTATTTGAGGAAGACATATGTGTGATAGTATTCTAAAGTAACAGGAGTAAAATGCTACCCAAAATAAAAGTTTTCTACCCTTCAGATGTTAAGTTTCACCAATTTATCTATGTAAGAATGATGTTGCAATCTCTAAAAAGGAATTACACTTATTGTATCAACACTGCACACATGATTTTATGCAAAAATTGGTAAACATCCATTTAAAAGCATTCCTACAAATATCAAGAATAAAAAGAAACTGCTTTTATCTTGAAAGAATGTAGGCATAGAGGTTTCATTCGTACATCAGGAACACCAGGAAGGCACTACTGTATACAATCAGCATAGCTGTAGGATTAAAAAATTTCTCCGTGGTTAGAGGTCCTACTGCATTCTGTAAATTGATGGATTAGCATCTTTCCTATATTCTTGAGAGTTGAGTTACACTGAGGCTTTCCCCACTCATGCCTCTGGCCCTCAGTCCTTAAGTTGCTTCCCGAACTATCTTTGTCATCCTGATGTCAGACACTCTAACACAGTACCCTTCTTTTGTAATTGCCCTTGTTTTGTTATAGCAGTTCTGGTCACCATGAATTCCCCGCTCATCATCCCTCTTAGAAGATTACATTAGCTTAAGCATGACATGTATGTCTTCTCAAGAAAGGGAAAGGGATGTCATAGATGAATGGTAGAAAAATGACAGTACAAATGTGTAGCTTTAAGGTAACTGATCATGTGCCATGTTTATTAGAAAGTCTAATAACATTTTCTCAGGTTATTATGCAGTCACGAAGTAGATTTTTGAGCCTGTCTTTTAGTTTCGCCTATTGATTTACTTGTAGTTTAAGCACTTTAGGTATTAAATCTCTTCTCTCTGTATGTGAAGGACCAACCCCACTTAGTGAGACGAAGCTCAGGTGTTTCTGTTGTTGGTTTTGTGCAAACTGTATGTCATGGAATTTTTTACTTGTCTTTTGATGCACTAGAACTTTTGAAGACTCTTTTAATTTAGAGAATACTTCAAATTGTTACAGCATGAGTCTTTTGATGTGCCAATCAGCACTAGTTATGCTTATATGAAGGCAAGCTTTTGATACAGGACATAATGTTAAATTTATTATATTATTCTGTTTATGAATTTTGAACGTTATATCACCAACAAATGCTATCATTTATTAGATGTACCGTCTATGAGAAATCTTAAGCTTTTGTTAAACTGATTTCCCCTTAAAGATATCAGTTTGGAGGTAAGGAGTAAGGACTCACCAAATGTGTGTTGGTGACATGCTCACCAAAGATTAGCTTGGTCTTGACAGGGTTCACATGATAGTCAACCAGCCTGACCATGTCCTTAGAGCCATTTCATAGCTCCCCGTTATTGGAATCTCCTTCATAATTGCATCTTTCTCTCTAGAGAGTCTAATAACATTTTGTCAGGTTTATTCTGCAGCCATGAGGTAGATCTTTGAGCCTGTATATTAGTGTCACCTATTGATCTACTTATCATAGTTTAAGCACTTTATGTATTGAGTCTCTTCTCTCTGTATGTGAAGGACCAAGCCCACTTAGTTAGACGAAGCTCAAGTGTTTCTGTTGTTGGTTTTGTGTAAACTGTATGTCATGGAATTTCTTTTACTTCTGTCTTTTGATGCACTAGAACTTTTTAAAGACTCTTTTAATTTAGAGAATACTTAAAATTGTTACAGCATGAGTCTTTGAAGTGCCAATCAGCACTACTTGCTTATCTAAAGACAAGCTTTTGATACAGGAGATAATGTTAGTTTTATTATATTATTCTTACATATGAATTTTGAACATTATATCACCAAAGATATCAGTTTGGAGGTAAGGAGTAAGGACTCACCAAGTGTGTGTGTGTGTAGGTGACATGCTCACTGAGGAATAGCTTGGTCTTGACACGGTTCACGTGGTAGTCAAGCCAGCCTGACCATATCCTTAGAACCATTTCATAGCTCCCCATTATTGGAAAGTCCTTCATAATTGCATCTTTCTCCTCGAGAGAGAGCTCCCCAGCAACCCCCCACAAAAATGGAACCAATCACGTGATTTAAAGATAGCTGCTTACATGCAATTTGTAACAAAAATGATAAAGAATGGAACCGAGTAGCTGATTTAAGCTTGAGTGTTTTGGATTCAAGGAGCATAATCTTTCTAATCAAGTTTTGACTTCTGGAAGTTCTTAATTAGAGTAAAAAGGTAAGACCGAAATTGTAACAATTGTTTTTCTCTCAGCACATCGACTGATATATCTTACAAATATTTGTACGTCCAAGACCTTCATGGTGTCTCACTCCACCTAGATATGTCTTGAAGACAAAGTTCAGCTTTTTCCGATGTCTTGCATGTTTCTCAGTTGACTGAGCTCTGACAATCCTGTTTGCTATTTGTTGATGTACTGGATCATCTGAGTTCATTTCCACCAGTAAAGCTACCCAATAGAAGGATGCATCATTATCCTGCAAGACATTCTTGTCAATTAGGTTCTGTTGTTGGTTCTCTAAAGTGCACTAGAATGAAGAGTACTTTCAGCCTGAACCATGAAATGCGGAGTCAGTTAGGTGTATAAGGATATTTTGTTTCTTTCTGCTATTTAGGTAGATTGGACTTAAGAATTTGTTGTTTCAGATATGGAAGATGTTTGGCTTTGCATGGAAACTGATAAAGTGTTTACAAGTGCCTTCTTATAGATGAATTGTGTTTGGGTTGAGTGTTGCTTCATGGAAAAACTGCTTGGTTTGATAGTTTTCGCTCAGATTGGAAATTCACACATACTAACTCTTTCATATCAGCAAGGGATAGGAATTTGCAGTACCCTCAACTTTGAAGGATGTGAGTGAACCATTGAATACATGTGCTTTTCGGTAATAGGTGTGGAGGTGTCATACCATGGATATCCGTTGATTCCTATTCAGAGAGTCTTCAATAAAGGCTGACCCTTTTCCCTTCAGCTTCAGCAGAAGTTTCGTGGCATTGAACCTGTTATCAAAGTAAAGCCCCTTTACTGTTCATTAGGTCATTTTCTCTCTTTGTTAAAAATATATGGTAAAATATTGCATAAAAAGTTCTTGTTCGAGATAAATAATGTTGAGTTGATTGCTTAGAATTAGTCATAGGCATACTCAGCATGTATTAGTATGAGAAAATAACTTGGAAGTTAAGATGTAATACGTAACTAGGAGGCTATACTAGCATAGACTTATGATCTCCTTTCGCCAGACAAAAAACTATCTTCTCTCATTTACAAAATACTTCAAAGGAAAACTGACATGAATGTGCATCTATAGCAGAAACTTTCCATGAAATGACTACTTTGTTTATTGGGTGTATGGCATCTATGCAGAGCTCTAACTGACATTCTAGTTATTTTGGCTGAAGCAACTAGGAAACTCCGGATTCTCTTACCAGATTTACTGCACTAAGTTATAAATTACTAAATTACACAGAATTTCAAAGGTCATATTATCTTATATCTTGTGAATATACAAAAAGCGGAAAATTATCTGTAGCAAACCTCGGAATGTCAGAAAGTATAAGGTTGCCACCTCCACTGCTGATATCTCAAATCCTTCCTCCTGAACTTCTCATATCCTGATTGGTCTGGCATGAATTTGTATGGTGTTTTCTTATACAAGGGGTATGTGTTGTCATTATACACCCATCAGCCAAAGATAAGGTCGCAAGTCTCACCTGATCCCTCATTGAGTTCCTTGATTGTCCAGGATTGCTTCCAGTGATGACTAATAGGATTAGTGGAACTATGAAAATGAGTATGAGGGAGTTGAGCCACCTCCTGAGCCCTCATGCTTGAACCACAAGCAGGTTCTTCTTTAGTGTCTTAATCTGTTCTTGCTCTTCTATTGGCTCTCCTCTTTTGTGCTCATGGGGTATGATGGTTCTAGATGATCAGTGTGCTTATAGTTGTTTGAAAGCATTCTCTTGGCTGTAGGGGCGTGGATGACTTTCAGGTAAACAAACACTACTTCACATTTCAATGATGGTTGGTGAAGATCATGTGATCCTTTTACAAGCATTGAGAAGGATACCATAACTGAAGAGTTCCAAACTTCTTTTCATGATTATGAATATGGTGATGAATTAGGTCAAACAGAACTATGCAAACAAAATATGAAGTTCTTGAGCATTTCTAATAATTGAAGGGGCAAATTTGAAAACTTTCTGGGTAGAATCCTATATATTTTTGGAAGCATAATCTAGGTAAGAGTTGTTGAATCTTCACAATACTTAAACGAAAAAAAATTTCTGTTTATGAATTTACTTCTATTGACCATCCGATGCTGATACTTGATCCTCCATATGTAAGACTTCGTTGTAGTAGCTTAAGGCAAAATTTTAGTTCTATCAGAAATGAAGAATATTTTAAAAATTTAAGAATTGACTGATAAGTCACTCAAGTCTGTTTTACTGAATCGATTTACTAGAATTCCTTTTAGTTACATTCTAAACCTGAATGTTCATAATTGTTTTAAGTTTAGCAATCCGCTAATATAAGATTTAAATGTGATAAAAGTGAAGGGTGGGCAAAATATGGAAGCTTATTTTGATGCCGACTACTTTTTGTTATTTGGGTTAGTCTGCACATGAAGTTGGATTTAGCCTATAAACTAAAAGCACTGCTGTATTGTCTTTTATCTTCATAATAACCAATTGTGAGATTGTTTCCCTTTTCCTTTTATTTTTTTATTGATGTAAGTAGAAGCTAACAATTACTGCGATCAATTATTATTATTTACTGCCGGTCACTTGCATTCTTTAAATGTTTTATATTCTGATGTATCTTTTTTAGACTTCGTTAAACATTCTAAAATTGTTAGACAGTTGACATGAATAGAGAAGCTTAATTGTGGTATCTTAAAATACTTGATTCCCCCCAGTGCTATCGCAGTATAGGATGCTGGTATCCTGATGTAGATGTGAAACTGTCAGAAACTTACAATATAGAGATTTATGGCATGTTTGGCAGTGCTTGTAAGTACTTATTTCATCTCATTTTCATATATTTATTTTTCATCCCAGAGAACCTTCTACTATACTTTCTTTTTTATTTAAAAGACACGGGTGAATTGTACGTCATAGAATCATTATGTGTATAATCTTTAATACTTTTTTAAATATAAAAAATAAGTTTGTTATTAAAAAATTTCACCAAAAGTTTCTTTTCATTAAAAGCACTTTATTTAAACAATTCCAAATTACCACCCTTTAATTGGGAATGAATCTTTTGGTATACAGACTGCATATATTAGGGACATCGAGGTGGATTCACATTAAGTATTAATGCATCAGTATTGCTGAGATATGTTAGGATGGTTCTGAATCAAATTTTGCTACTCTTGGGATACGGAGGATTCGTACTTAAGCTGGAGAGTGCAAACTGGAATTAGCTTGCTAGGGAACTAAGGTGATAGCCCTAATTTAGCCTGATTAAAGCCTGAGTAGGCCTATAAATTCTTCGAAGGGATGCAAAGAACTAATTTCATCGACAAATGTTGCCAACTGAACATTGGGATTTATATGTATTGCATCATATTCACATTTCCATGAGGACATGCAGAGGGGAAATAAAAAGAATGAATTGGATGCACCAAAACAAATCACTCATAACTTTCTGGCAAAAATGTAGGCGGACAGAATCTCGTTCCACACATCAGGAACACCAGGGAGGCACCAGTGTGTACAGTCAGAGTAACTACTAGGGTTAGCTAGTTGGTCTTCAGTTAGATTGTCCCAGAACTTCCTGTATATTGAAGGGTGTCCATCTTTTCTGTATTCTGACAACTGAGTTATGTTGAGAAATTGAACGTGAACTCCTCTATTGTTCAATTCATGGATTTTGTTCTCTGCTATCTTTATCATTGCTGGATCTGTTCCTCTTCCTGTGTAGCCAACCTTTGTTATAGGTTCTGTTTCATTGTAACAGTTCTGGCCACCTTCCATTCCCCAATCTTCACTCCTGCAGGATAGAAAACACAAATCGTGTAGTGAATCTGTTAGTGGTGCATACATATTGAAACATTGCTTGCACGATTAAGGATTTTAAATCCTGTAATTTGGATTTTTCGACTTGAAAGAGAAAAAAGTCTTATTTAAATTACTCTAGAGTATGTGTTATAGTTGATGAAATACTTGAGGAAACAATATGAATGCATTTGCTTAGGCAATAAAATCAAAGTCATTTTCCTTCTCCATTAGAATCTTAGAAAGTTAATTTACTAATCCAAAGAAGAAAAGCCTTCTATGTTTTGGTGGAACATCATATCTATCATTGTTTTATAGGAGGAAGTCTTTTACATTTCTGATTGAAAATTTCTATCTGGATGATATTAGTAGCTTTGCTTGAAGGCATGCATTTCCTTTTTGTACATGTAGATACTAGTTTCATCTTTAGGTGATATATGAAGGACTAGTGTATCATACTTATATTTGAAACTTACCACACATGAGTTGGGGATAAACTCATGAAGAAAATTTGCTGCTTTTTTGAATCGACATGAGATTCTAGCCATCCTGACCATGCGTTGAGTGCTAATTCAAAGCCCCGAATCATCTCAACTTCTGTATATGTTTTGTTTGTGTCCTCATGAAGAGCCGATTCAGCCCTGGTTGACCAAACAAACCCTCATTAAGGTTTGGCTTGTCATGAACTTGGCAAAAAATTGCTGCATCAGAACGTGCTCTTTTTTCTCATAGTAGTAGAGTATCAGTACTAGAATTATATTGATATAGATAAAGTTATGATTGGTAGAGAATTAGGCTAATAAGTATTTGGTGCTTACAGGACTTTCATCTTCATCCTGGGTTTCTTCCACCACAGGTAAGAGTTAAACACAATGATCTCTGCTTGGTCCCAGTTTCTCGCATGCTTCTCTATCGATCCGTTTTTCATCATTCGTTCCTCCAATCGGTGGTTGTATGGATCGTCGCAGTTCGATTCAACAAGCAACGGCGACCAGTAGAAGTCGATTGATACATTGTAGTTCTACAACAAAAGTAACATGTAGATATTGATTAACATCTCTTCTAATGAGACTTGACTGTGTATATATATAAACGGTTGTGTTATCAATACCATGGCTTTGAAGGACCAAAGAGATCCTTTGTAGTCGATCCACTTCATAGGTTCAGGGACTGCAGCTTCGACGAGGCACACCATTGAAACCCATTGATTTCTGTTCAGTGAATCCCCTACGTACACTAATCTTTTTCCTCTGAGCCTCTCCAGCAATCTCTTCGCGTCGAACCTGTTTCATGAAACCGAAGCTCGTATTAAGCTGAACAAATACGAGTTAAGCTTGTTTAAACGAAGGAAATACATGCATGACTTCTCAATGCAAAGTTAACAGAGCCGTTTAAATATATGTGATTGAATTATATGCATCTACTATCTATGTATACAATGAGGTTGTGAAGAAATTTCACTACGTTACCTTTTCGTATATGGGGAGTAAACAGAAGAGGTACCACTGTGAAACTACTTCACATAAACCTACATTATAATGAAACTTTACAAAGAAAGAAAATACATGATCAACAATTACCCAAAGTTTTGCCTTTTGAAGTCGGTCCTGCTGCTTCACTAAACCAGAAAAGAATTGTAAATGTGGAGCGTTTAAAAATAAGAGCAAAAGCAATGCGTGCCTTCACGCTTTGGTCAACTAATCCGAAAAATATTTAGTTGGAAGTATAACAGATCAACTACTTCAAAAAAAAATATTAGTTGGAAGATTACTTAGATCACTAATTAACTACAACACAAATCTTGCTATGAACTTACTCACCTAAAATTCGCAAGCAATAGGCCGTTTTGAAAGTGTTTTTAAATAAATTTTTTTAAAAATAAATTTATTATTTTTTATTTTAAAAAATAATAAAAATATGTAATAAAAAGATCTTATTATGTAAATTTTTTTTATATTTTTTAATTCTTTCAATAAATTTTTTAAATATTTATAAAAAATATATAAAAATATAAATTAAAAAATTAAAATATTATTTTTCGGATAAGTAACGCCAGACGCACTAGGTTCGAGCGTAAACTGCCAGATTTTAGCTTATAAACCTGACCTTTTAACAGGACGTTTGACAAACTCTACTTTTCATTCGAAAAAATCATATTTTTAAATAGATTTTTTATTATATTTTTAAAATTTTAAAAATATAAAAATTATAGGTGGATTAGATTTCATACAATTTTACTTATATAAATTTTAATATATTTTAGATTAAATAAATTAAACTTGTTATTTTAAAAAGCTCAAAAATTAAGTTTCAATAAACTTCTTACTTTAAATTACTTCCAAATATCCCAAATGTCTCATAACATACTTGTTTGAGCACTTTAAGAGCAGCTTTAGCTACCCTATAGCGCTAGACACCGTTTAGTATTGCGTTTCAATAACTTTTCATCTTAATTTTTTATTTTATAGTTTTTAATAAATATTTTATAATTTTTTTTGAAAGTTTTGTAATGTAAAACTTTAGACATAAGATTTTATTATTATTTAATTTTTAGATAAAAAACAAAATTCATTTTTAAAAAATTTCTAAAAAATTAATATTTCATACGCAGTTATTTGTGCTACTTTTTACTTTTTAATACATGCACATTCTTGGTTACGATTACTTCATTGAAGTCGATTACATATTATATCATGCAGTTTTCATCTTAAACATTTAAATATATGCGTATCAAAATTCAAAAAATGATCAGTTTGCATTTGTTAAAGCATACGTACGTACCTAGGAAGATCACAGCCATGAGGCTGCCACCGCCAGTTCTTATACTTGTCATCTTTCCTTCCATACTTATCACAAGCAATCTCATCATGCAAGAACTTGCACTCCACTCCCGAGTACATCGGCCCGCTCGTGTTATCGTACACCCACTCGCCGGAGAACAAGTCGCACTCCTCAACGCCGGTATCCATCTCGTTACCATTCTCAACCTTCTCTTCGTCTGCAACAGTTGCAGTACTAGTGGCTCTACCGACCTTGCTGTAAACCATGATAGACTCCAAGAACTCTTCCACAATTGTCGATGAAGAGTCGTTGTTGTTCCGTACATTTAAAGCCGTTGATGTTGCAGTAGTGTTGCTATTCACAGTGAGAAAAATGTCTAACCTTCTTGTGGTAGGGTTGTCGTCGCCAGTGTTGGTTATACTTTTAATGGTTAGAGTTATGGCGACGGCGAGAAGGAACCCGGCGAAAAGGCTTAGTAGAGATTTGAAGTAATCTCGAACTCCCCATAAGCCAACGCCGCCATGCGCCGCCGCCATTGGCGATATTCCCTTTATTATCTTTCCCTCTTCTCTCTAAGTTGATTTTTCTTCTCCTCGATGATCTATATATGTATTGATTTAATTGTTCATGTTTTTTTATATATATAAAGTTCCTTAAAAGGTTAATCGGTGTCATATGAAGTTTGATATCTAATCCATGTTTTGTTTGGTGATCAGAAAGGTGGTTAGGAGTTAGTTAGAGGACCCGAAAACAAATAGTAGATTATTGATGTTGAAATAGAAGGTACTTGGGACTTAGAAGGCAATTAAAGTTTATGTTTAAATAAGTTTATAATTTCTTTTTGTAAATAGTAGATAGACATAACTGCTCTTATGTGGTTTTCTTATTAATGTTCCATCTGCTTTCTCTTCTGGTTTTCTTCCATTACCATAATGAGATGTGTGCTTGCTACTTCATGAGCTAAAAAATCAAACTTAATTTTTGAATTTTTTTAATTATTTATCATTTTGAAAAAACTTCTTATCAGAAGCACTTTCAAAAGACCTCTAAAAGTGTGTTATTTTACAGAAAATAATTTATATAAACTAAAATTTATAAATAACTTATTACAAAATAAGATAAACATTATTTAAAAATAAGTTTTTTGATAAAAAAAAATACTACAAATGCAAAAAAAAAAAAACACACACACACACACACATCCTATAACCTTGAAGCTTTGAATCACGGCACAACAACAGCTAGATGCTAAAGAAATGCATCATCCATCTTTAGAGTGGACCTTACATCACCAAACTTAGTTAATCATTTGAGGTTTATGTTTTATGTTAAGCTGGCAAAGGACCCTCTTTGATCTACAGGTACTAATCAGTACTTGCTCTCTAAAACAACAGAAACAAAATGAAGCAACACACATCTCCTCTGATCAGGTGGAGTAAACTTAATTAGGTCGCAAGGATTAATCAATTATCAGTTGATCATCGATTCGCATAGTTGAACGGCGACAGCTTGCCTGACGGGGCTTTCCTTATGAATGAATCTACAACATTCTGTTGCTAAGTAAAAATAAATTTCGTCGTCGAGGTGACGATCGCAATCGTTCGTCTGAGTTAGCAACGGAAGAATGCTAGCTAGCTAGAGATTAATCAATCGTAGTCTGTTCATTTTGTTATGTTCTGATTGGACTCCTCGGTCCCGAGTTCGTCTAGTTACATCAATTGATCTAGCTATACATTAATAATTCGTTACATGATCTAACATTAATTATGCCTAATACCATTTCTTAATATTGATTAAACAACAACTACTACAATGATTTTCATCATTCAGAGATGAACAATTCATTCCAGAGTAGAGCGGGGTGTGTGAAGTCATCATAAACCCATCTCCCTGCATGAGAAGATATCACATGTAATTCTCCTGCTCTTCGTCTTCTGCTACTGCAATGACTCCTATACTGTTCATTCTGAGCTCGTAAAGAAATCATAAAGACACTAACAATAAGACGAAGAAGGTCATTGATACTGAAACAGAAGATTTGAAACTAGTACAATGTAGTAGCAGTAGTCTCCATGTTCGTTGGTTCTTCTTGGTCGTGTTAGATGAAAGCAAGGAGTTCTCATGTGTTTGTGTCTTAAAAGTTCTTCACAAGTATTAGTTGGGGGTTTTTTATTTCCTTGTTTTGACAATGGCAGAGAGAAGACTACCACTTTAATGGGCCTCTATGATCTTTATCCAGGCCCATACAAATGTCATTAAGTTTTAACTATTATCGAAGGATCCTCTTCTTGGTTTCACGAAGCCCAACAACAACTTGCTATGGACTCTCCTATCCTTCCCACTTGCACTTCTCCAATCCTTGTCCTTCACCTTCCCACCTCCTAACTTGTCATCTTCTTCCGTTTCAAAACACAACTTGCAAATTTGTTTTATTTTACTCAAAACTTAAGAAAAGCTTTTGTATTGTTATATATCTTTCTTTTGGACATTATTTTTAGTATTTGGCTAACATCTGGTTCTCGTAATCAGCTTTATCGGACCTTTTATTGTTTCTCCGTTCACTAAAAGAAATAAGTATCCCTCACTTTCATTCTTCCCGAGAAAAGCTTTCAATCTCAACCCACGCAATGCAAACCAAAAACCTTTCTTCTCTCCAATTTCTTAAAAAACAAATCCAATTTACTTGCTTTATTTCCTGTTTTCCTCCCAAATTTCCCATTAAGAAAACTCATCTTCCACTGAGAAAACAAAGATCAATTCCATTGAATATTGAATTTGAAGAACCACTTTGCATTCTCTCCGTACTCCTCTCTCAAACAATCTCCAGTAGCTCGGGTTTCTATTCTAGATTCTTCTTCTTGAAAAAAGCATTACCACTGTGTTAAACCATGCCTTGCGTCTATCCAAAGCCATCTGTAGAGAAGCAGCTGTTGAAATTAACAAGCCGCATAATAGGCATGGTAGGACCAGCAGCACAATGGTGCACGGCGCATGATATACCGGAACCCGTCGTACACCACCACGAACACACTGCAACCAGAGGAACACAGTGTTGCTCTGCAATATTACAAGAAATCTCAACACCAATCTCCACCGTCTGGTCACTCGTACGCCGCTTCGATCAACCGCAGCTATACAAAAACTTCATCAAAGATTGTCGGCTGTTGCAGGGAGATGGCGAGGTAGGCACAATCAGAGAAGTACGAGTTGTTTCAGGTCTCCCGGCTTCGACAAGTCAAGAGCGGCTAGAGATACTTGATGAAGAAAGACATGTTATAAGTTTCAGTGTTATCGGTGGAGAACACAGGCTAGCAAACTACCGGTCGGTAACGACGTTGCACGAGAGAGGAACAACAACAGTGGTTGTGGAGTCGTACGTCGTTGACGTGCCGGAAGGGAACACCAGAGACGAGACTAGAGCCTTTGTTGATACCATTGTACGATGCAATCTTCAGTCACTTGCCCGGGTTGCCGAAGATCTTGCCCGCCGTAGCACCACCGGATAGCGCATCACAAGGATTTTCGAGCTAGTTGCTCTCCTAGTGAAATCTTCTCTCTACTCTCTCTCTCTGATCTGCTCAGGTCATCAAGATATTCAAAAACTCAACATATTGCTTATGTTCATATAAAAGACCAGAAATTAGTAATTAAGTTGTGTATATATATAATAATTTATTCTACTAGATGTATTATTTTGTTATTAAGTTTTAGAGATGATGAAGTATATGTTGTTTGTAAGCAGGTTTTGATCATCATGATCAAATTAAAACTTCTTGATGCCTTGAGGAATATTTGTTCGAGCTTTCGTCTTCTCTTCTCCTTTACTATGTTTTTCTTTTTCTTTTTTTCGGAGAAGACTATTTTTTATAATAAAAATTAAATTAAAAGTAAATTTTTGTATTATTTTGTGCAGATAAAAATGAGTTAAAAATAAATTTTTAGTAAAAAAAGTGAGTTATGATTATGAAAAGAATGCAATCTAAAGTTTGATACCATGCGACAATTCTGGATGGTTGCGGATAGTTCAAATTTTATTAATACCATCTTTTACCAATCGTAAATAATCTGGGACTGATTAACCTCTCTTACATAAAGCTTATTAAATTGTTTTAAGCCATTTTCAATTGTAAAAGGTCCATTTTCAATTCGTCATTTGAAAGTAAACCTTCAACTTCCCAAGTTGCATATCTAGCTAGGCGCGCAAGATATATGTAATAACTAGAGATAAAAGTTGTATATATGCAAAAAATAGTATAGGTATTAATCTATACGAAGTAAAGTATATTTGGAAGTATAGTATAGATAAAAGTTGTATATATGAAGTAAAATTAATACAAAAAAAAACTTGAATATAATAAAAATTTACTAAAAATTTGATAAAAGATATACATACAATTTTGAAAAAATATATTATGCAGAACAGTTCGGTCCGAATATTTGGAAGTTTTTAAGCATGATTATGATTTAATTCTCTAGAAAAATTGTCGGAAAGATACAATATCGAAAAAATTAATCAAAATAAAACATCTAAAGCATCGGTCCATACACTAAATATCATAATTTAATTCAAAATTTTAAGCCAATAAATTATAAAATTTTTTAGTATGTTAACTTTATTCTTATTTTATTTTTCAATATAGAATTAATATAATCACGCTTAATCTAACAAAATCACTTACATGTAACCTCATCGCAAAAAATATCTCTGAAAGGAATGTAATCTCTAGAACATATACAACCACGCGCTGCCATCTCTAGACAAGATTATAGTTAAGATTCAATCTAGTATGCGGATTCAATGGCGATGATTATGTAATTGCTCTTTGCAGCTTCTTAGGAAGCGTAAGTTTAAGTTGGTTGATGAGTTTTTGTTTCCTGAAGCAACAGTTCAATTTTTTTTGAGATCTATATATTTGTTCTCTTTTGATATATAAGAACGTAGTGTAGTGAAATTAATTAATTTCATAACTGCAAGATGCTCACTCAATGTTCTTTCTTGAAGGACAACAATTTTATTATTAGCTGATCAGCTAGCCAGCATGAAAATGAAATCTCTTTGTTTTATTTCCCAAGTTGGAGCAATTTTGCTCCACAAAGTTTATATATTTGGGATTTTGAAGATTGACAGAGATACTAAAAACAAGAGTTTCTGTTGAGGTAAAGGATCAGCACCAGCAGCCTGAGCTTAATTGGGTCAACTTGAGGTTACAATGCCAACTTAGTACTTAGGAGATGTTTAGCGTGTGATTATAAACTAGAATTTTTTTAAACAAAAAATATTTTAATTTATTTTTTATCTAAAACTAATAAAAATAATTAATAATAAAATTTTATAACTTATTTTTTTTGTATTTTTTAAAATTAGAAAATTTATAAAATATTATAAAAGTTTTGTTGAGAAAGTAAAATTAAAATCAAAATTAAATAGAATTTAAAAATATTAAATTATGTGGATTTATAAATAGATTTATCTTATCATGACCTATTTAGTATTAGATTAATTCTATATTGATTATATTTATTAGTTAAACTTTTATATATATAGCTATATATATAGTTATTGAATATAAAATCATCATCAACTATTATTATTAATTTTATCTTTTTTTTTCTCAATTCGTTTCAAAAAGCACTCCAAACATTCTTTTAGAAAAATTTTTGAAAAACAAAAGAAACACACAACTTGGTATGTGTGTTTTCTCTGATGATGTGCTCCAACACCTCTTATGAATATTCTTTCTTTTTTCATCATCATCAACTTCTTTCTTCATCATCATCATCGTCATAATAATAATAATAATAATAATAATGAAATATTTTTGGTTTTATTTTTTCGACATCTGAATGGAAGTTGCCGTAAGTAAAGCTTTCAATCCTTCTCATTCTACCAAAAATTTTCCATCCCCATAAAGGGACCCCTAATGTATGTATATTAGCTAGACTTTTGCCTTTTAAATAGACCATGCTAGTTGGATCCATATATAATCATCATCAAATTAATTTCTAAATATATCAAGTAGATATTTTCATAGATACTGATAGCATCGAAATATCATAACTTGCGATCGATATATATATAACAAGTAATTTGGAAAGAAAAGAACTAGATTCCAAAAGACCAAGTAAAGATCGTTAAATGTGAAAGTTAAAAATGTCTGGAATTGTATTTGTTTAAGGAGGAATATTATCATAGATTGGTATGTTTGGCATTTACTTATCACTATTTTTTTATTATCTAATAAGTTTTTTGCAGTATTTAAAATAATTAATTAAAAAATATAGATAAATTGTACGTTATAAAAGTTTGATATTTGTAATTTTTATTATCTTTTAAGTAAAGAAATTAAATTCATTTTAAGAAATTTTAAAATAAATTTTCTTTCAAAAAAACCGCTTTAGTTTAAACGATCTCAAACGTCCCCTAATATACAAGATGAAAATGACAATGTGTGAACTGCATGAAGAATTTTCAAACATATAATCTGAACTCGTTAGCCAGCTATCGTATACATCTCCGATCCGCTTGTTTATCTAGAAACTATTCAGGGTGCTTACAACAAGCAACATGTACCCTTCATTCACATTTTGCATGGATACAGCAATATTTATAAGTTTGTAACTCTTTTTAATCAGAGAGCTCTTAGTTGCAGAGTTCTGATGTTGAGCAGAAGTCCTACAAAATGCGTAATTCCTGAAAACTCACCAGAAAGAAGTATTATATATAATACTATTTCAGATTAGGATATTATTTGTTGTTTGCAAATGGTTAAGTTTTGATTAGATTTGTAGTGCTAATATCTATGGTATGTGTAATGAAGAATTTCTGAGAGATGTATGCATGTAGAAGGCAATAGATTGCTAGTTTATCAGTTATTCTATATATATGAAGTATTGGGGAAGACAAGAAAACATTAAAGATTTTCTTATGACAAGGAAATTTATGATACAAGGAATCCAGAAGGACCAACTTGTTGTTTTCTTAATCAAAACTTTGTCGATGTTTTGCTTAAAAAGAAGAGTTTTCTCATGCATGTTGGTAGCTAGCTTAGCCAAGAAGTCTACCATTCTTCCTCACCAATCATAGATGTTGTACCAAATGTATCGTTATAAATATACTGTTAGAACTCTTGGCCATATTCTGCAGTTTGTCCATTTATACTTAACTTGTACGAAGAGCTTACTAATTAATATAATTTTCTCACAAGTTCCTGCGTTTGACATAAACTGCTTTGATTGAACTCAATTCTCATATACTTTACTGATCTAATTGATGCCAAGTGGGAATAATGTCGGCGCCAATCAGCAAATTCGTTGTGAAGCTGTTCTCGACATTTTCTCGAAAACAAAAGAAAAAAAAAAAACCTAGCCTGTTGTGTATGTATTGGGCCTTACTCAAAATGGGAGAAAATGCGAAGCTCACCACAACTTGGGCTTGTATTGGGCTGACAACACTGCTAACAATATGAGCAGTAAGATTTTTCTTCACTTCTGTACAAAACCTTTCAAGGGAAGAACAACTTCGAATACAACAACTCATTCCAAGTATCAGGAAGGCCTGGCAAGCACCAATGAACACAATCAGCATAGCTTCTTGGATTTGCCAGCTGCACTGGTGTCACTGGAGTCCAATACTTCTTGTAGATCGACGTGTGTGCGTCTTTACGGTACTCAGATAGTTGTGTGATGTTCAACAACATTATCGGCAACCGTTTTGAGCTGCTGAGGACTTCGCCAGTGACTCGCATAATTGTTTTGCTTGATCCAAATCCCCAGTAGTTAGGGTCACTGATGGGTACCGTCTCATTGTAGCAGTTGCCTCCTGGTTCACCTCCCCATTCATGACTCCTGAATGTATTGCAATTAACCATTAATTTTTTATGTCAGTTGTTTTAAATGTCAAGATGAAGTAATATGTAAATTAGGTCTACCTTATAATTTCACAAGTTTATATACCTCTCATGCAAAGGTGACATGCTGGTGAAGAACACCCTAGTCTTTTGAGGATCCATGTTCTTCCGCACCCACTTAACCATTGTCCTCAATGCCCACCTGTAGGCATCTTCAGGCTTCATCTGCTCAATCTTCTTCACTTCATCCTTGAGTGAACCATGACTGAAACATTAGGGAGAAACAATTAACAGTTACATGTAAGACAGGATTGATTATCCTTCTAAGGAAACCAACATACATATGAGATTTGTAGGAAGAAAATGAATTACAGAATGTTCATCTTCGCTCCTGTCATCCACCAGAGGTAAGTGTTGAGCACCAGGATATCAGCGCCTTTCCAGTTCTGAGCATGCTTCTTGATTGATTCAGCACGAATGATCTTATCAGAGATCCTATGAATGATTGCATTGTCTGAATTGGACTCAACTAGGAATGGTGCCCAGTAGAATTCTACTGAAGCATTGTAGTCCTAATTAAAAACACTTCATCGCATAAGTTAACATGAAGGAAATGTGTATATACATAAGTTGAAAGCCTTATAATGCCTTTGCAGTGACAGTGTCAGACTACCTTAGCTTTGAAAAAAGTAAGTGATCCAACTGTCTCAATAGATTTGGAACCTTCAGGGATGACTCTTTGCAGGAGGCAAACCATGGAGAGGAATTGGCCTCTGTTCAATGAGTCTCCAATGTACATTAGCCGCTTTCCTCAAAGGTTTTCAAGCATGAAGGTCGCGTTGAAGCTGTGGAAAGATCAATTAATTACTTCCCAAGAATAATAATGGTATAATGTACAATGTTAGTTTCTCAGTAATAGAAAACTTATGTAGAATTCAGATCTTAAATTCAACATTCATTGTTGAATTGCATGTTAATTTGATATCATTTTGAGGATTGTCAATGGAATCCAATGCAGTGCTTAACTACCTAAAGCTCACATGTACTTGGCATTATTTGTATTGAATTGTAAAAGGAACGTAAGGCAAGTCAATACAAAATTTAATACATATTTAAGTCAAATTTGCTTCGAGAAAGTTTTAGATGTGCATGTAGTTTTTTACAGACTGGAAACTGTGTTTGTTTTGAGGCATAATGAATATATTCTGAAAGAATTGATCTGTTACCGGCAAGCAATAGCATAACTACGAATATTGTAAACTGCAGTAGAGTATTTCAAGGAAAAATCCGAACCAGTAATTACTGAACAATAGTTATCAGTCTTCTTTGTCAAACCACATATAGTAATGCATGATCCGCAATAGGCATGCCTAAGCTTTCAATAGAAATTAAAGGAAATATTAGAGCAAACAACCGATCGACTGATGTTATTGGCAAGAAAAAGAAGTTCTCTTAAAATATTGGTAGAGACATTGACCATTAAAAGTTCACTTAGAGATGTGAAGCTTATAACTTTATGTGCCCATTTCCCTAGTTAGAATTTGCATAAAAAATCTAATCAAACTTGAAAGAAGAGAATGTTTTATTAGAATGAAGTCATTGCATTCAGCTAGGTTGACAGTTCTAATCATGGAATTTCAACAGGAAAATTAAACGCAATGCTAATTCCACTACAAATATTCTAGAAATTAAAAGCGCTAGCAATGATCAGAATTCCCAAAAATGAACATTTATACCTTGGCAGTGAGCAACCATCAGGCTGCCATCTCCAGTGCTGGTACTTCTTATCAGGTCTGCCATGAGCCTGACACGTTAACTGCGGCTGCAGAAATAAACACTCATTTTCTTCATAGTATGGCCTCGTTCCTTCGTCGTAAACCCATGAACCTTTGAAAATGTCACAACCTTTCTCCGTTCTCCCCAAAGCAAACGGCAGCTCTACTATATCTATACATCAATAAACAGACTAGTAGTTAACTGCAAACGTTTTTGAATGCAATAGATGTTATATCCAACATTAGAAGATGTTACCTTCTTGTTGAGTATCTTGATCTTGTTTGGCATTTCGGGAGTAATTCAAGAAAAGGTTGCTGAAGTCTTCACTGTATATCACGACGACTAAGAATATAGGAAAACGATGAACTCTTTCTCAGGGAAGACAAGGTGTTGCTAGTCTTCATTTCTTTCGTTTGCTGATATGAAGTTGAACAAAACTTCAACTACAGGTGCAGTAAAGTTCTTGAAGGCTTTGTTAAATGAAGTTAGCTATACAGATGTTCTGGGTTTGCTTGTATTACTTTGCAAGTGGCTTGTGAATTTTGAATTCTGGAAGCCTTTGTTTTGTTTATTGGGAATAGAGGATTCTGTTAAAATATTTAGTTTCCTAAGTTAGATATTAGATTTGATATATTTCCTAACTTAGATATTAGATAATCTTCCTAATTTAGTTACTTGTATTCCTATATATATGTAGCTCTTCTATTGAGGAATAAAACAAGAAATTCAACTTATGATTTTATTATTCAATTTGGTACCAGAGCCCAACCTGGTTTTACCATTATTATATCACAAGAAAAAATTCAAATTACTTCGTCGGACGACTGGTAATTGTTATCGACGATTATTGTTGCTGTCAAATCGACAGTGCTATTTGATCATAAAAAAAAAAAAGGAGGGGGGGAGGGGGGGAAATTTAAAACCCTAGCAACCGCCGCCGCCGCCGCTGTCAGAATACCATCAGATCTCGCTTGAAGACCCGCCATCTCACGCCGCTGCCGTTGCTCGTCGTCTCTGCTCGTCGCCATAGCTAAATCTTAGCGCGCTACCGACGCCGGATCGCGAGCTCGCCGCAAGCACGCTCGATTGTGTCTCTGCCGCTACTGTCTCTGCCGGTCGCCATAGCCTGCATCGTCGCAGCAGTTATGTCTGGAACCACTCCAGTTATAATTCAATCAGAAGGTGCATTCAATTCAGAAATTATTCTTAATGAGACTAATTATGATATATGGTTTCAATTAATGGAGATGCACATTGCTGAAAGAGAGAAGCTTTCTTATATACGTGGTAAGGCAAAACCACCTGATGAATCAGATGCTGGATATGAAAAGTGGTATGCTGAAAATCAGAAAGTGAAGAGATGGCTACTTATGTCCATGACTCCAGAAATTATGAAACACTATTTACGCTTACCTACTGCTCGAGAGATTTGGAGTGCTTTATCAAAAGCGTTTTATGATGGGAGTGATGAACTGCAGGTATTCTCTTTAAACCAAAAATCATTTACTGCTAAACAGAGTGGAAAATCTATCTCTGAATATTATGGAGAATTGACCGAAATTTTTCGAGAATTAGATCATCGTGATAAGGTGGTAATGAAAGATCCTGATGATATTTTGGCATATAGAAAGTCTATTGAGCGACTAAGAGTACACATATTTCTTGCTGCCTTGGATAGTGATTTCGAACAGATTCGTGGAGAAATCCTTCGTAAAGAATCAGTTCCAGATCTAGAAGAATGCTATTCGTTGATTCATCGTGAGGAGGTACGTCGCTCTACTATAAAAACTGAGTCTGAAAATACTGAAGCTTCCGCAATGATGGTACGACACCGGCATAATCGTACAAAGGCGACACACTCTAAGACTGCACAAGAGTCAACATCCAAATGCACTCATTGTAATAAATCTGGCCATACTAAAATGAAGTGCTTTGAACTTATTGGATATCCAGAATGGTGGGATCATAGTCGTGATCAACAGAAGCGATGTTCCAAAAAGGGCCATATTGCTGCAGTTGTTGAGACGAAGACAGAGGATGATGCTACACAGGGCTCAGCATTAGTAGCTACCACTGACACTGGAGGTAAGGTTTTACATACTTCTACACCTGTTTCTAATAGTACATGGATAATTGATTCTGGTGCTACAGATCATATGACGTTTGATTCTAAACATGTCTTAAACCTTAAATCTTCCTCACAAAATTTTGTTTCAACTGCCAATGGTAATTTGAACTCTGTTATTGGTGCAGGATCTGTGAACCTCACTAATAGTTTGAGTTTAGATTCAGTTTTAGTTGTTCCATCCTTAGGTTATAACCTTTTATCTGTCTCTCAAATAACCAAAATTTTATCTTGTGTTGTAATTTTTTGGCCTGAATCTTATGTGTTCAAGGACATCCAAACGATTGGTTATGGTACTAAGCGAGGGCAATTGTATTATTTGGATTTGGTGCCAAAGAGTTCAGATAAGTTGCATCAGGCTTTGATAGTGGATGACTTAAAGGGTGAAAAGATGAAATCAGAAATCTTGTTATAGCATCGACGGTTGGGGCATGCTTCTTTTGGTTATCTGAAAAAATTATGTCCCAGTTTATTTGCAAAACTTGAAATTTCTAGTTTTCAATGTGATGTTTGTGAACTGGCAAAAAGTCATCGTACTTCTTTTCCGTTATGTTTGAATAAAAGTCCATTACCTTTTATGATAATACATTCTGATGTTTGGGGTCCATCTAAGGTTACTATATTAGGTGGATCGCGATGGTTTGTTACTTTTATTGATGACTGTACCAGAATGACATGGCTTTTCTTGATGAAGTCTAAAGGTGAAGTGAACTACTTGTTTCAAAAGTTCCATAAGATGGTTCGGACTCAATACAATGCACAAATTCAAGTTCTTCGCAGTGATAACGGTGGAGAATATAAGTGTTCCGCACTTCAGCAGTATTTAGAAGCAAATGGGATAGTTCATCAAACTACATGTCCTAATACACCCCAACAAAACGGAGTTGCTGAAAGAAAGAATCGACACTTATTGGAAGTGGTTCGTGCCTTATTGATAGATGCTCATTTACCGTCAACTTATTGGGGAGAAGCACTAGCTTCTGCAGCATATCTTATCAATCGGGTACCGTCGAGTTCTACAGATTTTAAAACACCATTTGCATCTCTTTTGGAAGCAGTGGTTTCACCAGCAACGTCGAATTTGCCCCCACGTATCTTTGGCTGTGTGGCGTTTGTACATCTTCACCATCACCAACGTAATAAGTTGAGTCTTCGAGCTTTGAGATGTGTCTTTCTTGGGTATGCTGCGTCTCAAAAAGGGTACCGATGTTATCATCCTCCAACTCAGCATATTTTTACCACAGTGGATATTGTATTTTATGAAAATACAATGTATTTTTCTGCTGAGGCTGAACTTCAGGGGGAGAATTTTAGGGAAGTTCAGACTTTAGATTATGAATCTCACTCTTCAGAGGAAAATAAATTGTCTGAGTTTGCCTATCAAGCAGTGGACAACAGTGGCGACAACTCTCTGTCAGAAGTAATTAATGATGACTTATTTGGTGCGACAGTGAATGAAAATACTGAACACTCAAGATCTGAAAATATGGCACCTTATCCAGAGTCCCTCGCTTCACAATCAACAAACATACCAAACCAATCGACTGCCGAGGATGTTCTTAACCCAATATCTGAAGCATTCAGAAGACAGTTACCACACCGTCATAATAGAGGTATTCCTAAGCCTACTTATGAACCTGAACTTTCTAGTAAAACCAAATACCCCATGAGTCATTTTGTGTCTAACCATCGACTGTCAGAATCAAATCTGTCATTTGTAAATCAATTATCTACTGTATCTATTCCTAACAGTGTGCAGGAAGCCTTAAATGACCCAAGATGGAAAGAAGCTATGAATGAAGAGATGAAGTCCTTACAAAAGAATAGAACTTGGGAACTTGTCAATCTCCTTCCAGGAAAGACCACAGTTGGATGCCGATGGGTATATACTGTTAAATATAAAGCAGATGGTACAGTCGAACGTTTCAAGACAAAATTGGTTGCAAAAGGGTACACCCAAACCTACGGAATCGACTACATAGATACTTTTGCACCTGTAGCTAAAATCAATACTGTTCGAGTCTTGTTATCTTTAGCTGTGAATTTAGATTGGCCATTGCAACAATTTGATGTGAAGAACGCCTTTCTACATGGTGAATTGACTGAAGAGGTTTATATGGATCTTCCACCAGGATGTAATTCATCAGAAGTCCACAGACAAAAGGTGTGTAGATTAAAGAAATCAATTTATGGACTAAAACAATCTCCAAGAGCATGGTTTGAAAGATTCACAAAGTCTATGGTAGCATTTGGATCCATTAGAGCAATTCAGATCACACCTTATTTCTGAAGAAAAGGTATGACAAAATCACTGCTCTTATTGTATACGTAGATGACATGGTTGTTATAGGAAATGATCCGGAAGAAATGAAGGCATTGCAAGATTACTTGTCTAGAGAATTTGAAATGAAAGATCTTGGTCCTTTGAAGTACTTTCTTGGAATCGAAATGTCTCGATCTAAGAAGGAAATTTTTCTGTCACAACGAAAGTATGCCTTAGACCTATTAGAAGAGACTGGTATGTCTGCGTGTCAACCAATTGATACACCAGTGGAAGAAGGTCTGAAGCTACGTATTGAGACTAATCAGGTACTAGCTAACAAAGGAAGATATCAGAGACTGGTAGGAAGATTGATGTACCTAGCACATACAAGATCTGATCTTGCCTATGCATTGAGTATTGTTAGCCAATTTATGCATAATCTTGGATAGCAACACATGAATGCAGTAATACGCATTTTGAGGTACTTAAAGTCTGCTCCTGGAAAGGGAATTCTATTCACAAAGAATATAAATTGTCAAAATATAGATGTATATACTGATGCTGACTGAGTTGGAGCAATTGATGATAGACGGTCCACCTCAGGTTACTTTACATTTGTGGGCGGTAACCTAGTTACATGGAGAAGCAAAAAATAAAATGTTGTAGCACGTTCAAGTGCAGAAGCTGAATTCAGAGGTTTAGTACTCGGACTTTGTGAAGCATTATGGTTGAAACTTCTTCTAGAAGATTTGGGCTTTACATCTAAGCAATCGATTCGATTGTTTTGTGATAACAAAGCAGCATGTGACATAGCACATAATCCAGTCCAACATGATCGCACAAAATATGTTGAGGTAGACAGGTTCTTCATAAAGGAAAAGTTGGATGAAAAAATTCTGGAATTATCTAAAATTAGATTAGAAGATCAATTGGCCGACATTCTCACCAAGCCAGTTTCAAAGCATGTCTTCTCAAAATTTTTAGACAAATTAGACATGTGTCACATCTATGCACCAACTTGAGGGGGAGTGTTAAAATATTTAGTTTCCTAAGTTAGATATTGGATTTGATATATTTTCTAACTTAGATATTAGATAATCTTTCTAATTTAGTTACTTATATTTCTATATATATGTAGCTCTTCTATTGAGGAATAAAACAAAAAATTCAACTTGTGATTTTATTATTCAATTGATTCTATATATACTGGTAGTTAGTTGGATAGCAACAGCTTAACTTACAATATATGGATGACAGACAATTCATACTGGATGTTCAGTAACTGTGATTCTCTCAGTCTCATGGCTTGTTTCGGTTTTGTCGAACTCATTTTCTCCAGCCAAAAATTTGAGTTCTAAGTGACTTCCTATGTTTCAGTTTAGTCTAAACTCATCTCTAACATATTTCTCACTTAATTTAGTTCCACAAAACTCAATTTATAGAACTTACTTCCTACAAATTACAACACGCCTACAGCTGCATTGTTTTCCCTTTTATAAGCTAGTTTCAGCGAAGAAATTACTTAAAGAAAAATCTGCCCTTCTTATTTTGGTAATGAATATGTTATAAAATTGATTCTTAGTAAGCCAAGTTTGTTGAAGCTGAACTATTTATGCTGAAGTTGAATGTAAATCAAGGGTTCAATTTTATATGTACCGTCATCCAGTAACCTGCTACTTGTCACTCAAAAAATACCAACTACTTAAAGTAGGATAATGTTGAATATAAAGTATGTTAAAATAGTCCCGCATAATTAAAAAGACAAAATAACATATGATCATATATTAGAGTTCTAATTAAGTATGAAATAAAACTTTTCTAAAATAAAAAATATTTTTATCCATTTAAAAAAAACAAATTTTATTTTTTTGATGTAAAAAAATAATAAAATTTTGTAATAAAAAGATTTCACTACATAAAATTTTTCTATACTTTTTAAATTTTTAAATAAATTTTTTAAATATTTATAAAATATATATTAAAAAATATAAAATGGAGAAATTAAAAAGAAATATTTGGGATTGGAACGCCAATGCATTGGTTTAAATTTTTGAGTTTCATTAGGCTATCTAGTGATGGGGCAGATTTCTAGGTAAACTTTTTGTCTTAAATAAACTCCTCTAATATTATTATCTCTCCAATAAATGATACAATAGTCAATGGTCCGGTTAAGCTTCCGAATGATTGATGCAGGTTGTGGCTCTCATTAGCAGCATAATAAGCTAGTTAACAGCAGTCTAACTTCAATGAAGCCTGGACATGATAAGTGATAATTTAAAACAAGTTAGGATATAAAAGTTCTTAGTGCGTGATACAGAGCTCTGATGAGGAAAGATATGAGTAACTCATCATTAAGAGAAAGATTGTTGACTAACTCATCATTAGTGACTAACTCATCATTAGATTAGTTCTATATAGATAGAAAAATAAGAAAAAGATCGTTCATATATCAGAGATTTCTATTCTTATTGACTTAAAGTTTTTGAGTTGGGCTGAGTTTTTTGGCTGAACCTTTAAGTGAAAATTTTGTTTTGAGTTGGCTACTCCGGTGGTGTATCTCGATAGCTCCGAGATAAATTTGACATGATTTACTGATTGCTTATTCCTTAGCTTAGAAAAAGAAATCATAAAGGAAACAGGATGATTCAGTTTCTCATCTGAAGCCTGTAGTTTATCACTTCGTAGAACATGTCTAACAGTTTGAATACACAGAAATGTGAACAAGATAACAATATTCAAATTAACGTCAGGGGGAGAAAAATCAAAGCACCATAAGTTTCATTTTCTTTGTTCATTTTCTCATCTATGGAAAGAATAGTTTAGTGTACAGCAGCTCATTCCAAGTATCTTGAAGGCCTGGTAGACACCAGTGAACGCAATCTGCATAACTCTTGGGGTTTGCAAGCTGCTCAGGAGTCAGAGGGTTCCACTGCTTCTTGTAGATCTGAGTATGTGCATCTTTCCTGTATTCAGATAACTGGGTAATGTTTACGACGGTAATTGGCACCTTTGATACGCTGAACACATCTCTGATAACTTGCATTATTTCCTTGCTGGAGCTGAATCCCCAGTAGTTCGGTTCTTCAATAGGCGTAGTCTGGTTATAGCAGTTCCCATCTGGCTCACCTCCCCATTCATGACTCCTACCAAAAGATTCATATACATAACATCAAACCAAGTTCTCCATTTCCTACCAAAATTTTCATGTAGAATGCAACTACTAGAGGGATTCTGCAGTCATAGTTCCAATTCTAAATTTTTTAAAGAAATTTAAACGACTGGAAAAGTGTATTAACAAAACACTATCACAAACTAAGCAACATTTTTTTACTGACTTTATAAGAAACATAATATTAATTTCTGATACTCACTTTTCATGACAAGGAGACATGCTGGTGAAGAAAACTCTGTTCTTTTGAGGATCTACGTTCTGTTCAATCCACTTCACCACTCTCCTCAGCATAAGCCTATAGGCGTCTTCAGTCTGCAGCAGCCTGATGTCCTTCATGTCCCCTTTGAACGATCCTCGCCTGTAAACCCCATGCATGATTGAGTATCAGCGTATTACACAAGGTATTATTAGATAAAGAAGAATTACTTGTTTATGTCTAACACTTACAAAATCTTCATTGGTTGTCCAGTCATCCACCAGAGGTAAGTATTTAACACTAGAATATCTGCTCCTTTCCAATGCCGAGCATGCTTATTTAGCGAACCAGCACGGACTATACGGTCACTGACTCTATGTACAATGGCATTGTCGGAGTTGGATTCCACTAGAAATGGAGCCCAATAGAACTCAATAGTAGCATTATAATCCTGGCATTGTTCAATGACAATTACTTAATTAGTTGAGAGCAAAAGAAAAAAACAAAAACTACTGAACCAGTAAATTCGAACAAACCTTGGCATGGAAAACAGTCAGTGATTCAATTGTTTGAATGGATTTGGCATGCTCAGGGATAACTCCATGAAGAAGGCAAACCATAGAGACAAACTGACCACGATTTAAGGAATCACCAACAAACAACATCCTCTTTCCTCTAAGCCTTTCGAGCATAAAAGTCGCATTGAAGCTGCATTGTTACAATCAGTTTATCAATAAGCCAGCAAGAGATAACTATTATACTACAGGGAAGAACCGGCATTACAAACAAAGCTTCGACAATACATGCTGTAAAGTTCTGTCGTTAATTATTTAATGTCACGAAGGCTCACGAACAATCTCCACTGGCACTTTATTTTTATTATTCTTTCTAATTCACACAATTTCCTTAAATATGATACTTATTCACTCAGAAGTTTGGTATGACAGCTTACTAGCACAGAAGAAAGTCAAAAGAAAGATGCCTAACAATGACAAAATATAATTTAGCTTAAAGAATATGGCGGATGCAAACCCTAAGCTTTAGGTGTTTCTTTTAATTGGTTGATTTAAATCAATAAATAGAAATTTGGGGGAAAGAATAAAGCAGCATTTTCGGATTGGTTTTGAAACGGAATTTTTCTGAAAAAAAATATTCTTATTATTTTTTAAAACAAACTTTTTTTTTATTTAAAAAAATAATAATAATAAATAATAAAAAGATTTTACTATATAGAATTATTTTGTTAATTCTAAATTTTAAAATAAAATTTTAAAATATTTATAAAAAATGTATTGAAAATTGAAATGAAACTTCGGAGAAATGGAATGCCAAACGCACCAAAAAAGCTGTTTGAATAACCGGAAGCTTTTAGACATCTTCTGATAGCCTAATTTGGAGTAAAACTTGAGCATTTCAAATCTTCGTAATGAACAAATTTTTAGTATCTGTAACAAATTGAGATATTGATATTGCAGTGGGAAGGCTAGTTTTATGCAGAAAATTAAATGGCTAGTATATGTAACAAATTGAGATGATTTATACGGGAAAGAACCGCTTGCTATTTCGAAAATCTGCCTACAAAAGCACTTTTATTTTGCAACTTCATGTTAACAGAATGCACAATACAACGCATGATTGCCGCAGATCACTATTCTTCAATAAATTAATCTTAGACTTGAGGAACAGAGCATTAGATAGCTATGCTCTCAGCAGGCTAAACCAACCAAATTTCCAACATATAATAGATTACGCATTTGTTCATAAAATTTCGACTTCTAGTGAGTAGTAAGCTACTCTGCATCAAAGTTTCATTGCTTTAAGCTTCACAACCAAGCAATATCGCAAGAACAAGTTGATTTATACCTGGGCAAAGTGCATCCATGGGGCTGCCATCTCCAATGCTGGTAATTCTTATCCGGCCGGCCGTGTTGCTGACAAGTCAGCTGCGGCAGAATGTAAGGGCACTCTTGTTCTTCATACAGCGGCCGCGATAATTCATCGTAAACCCACGATCCGGCGAAGATGTTGCACCCTTCCTTCGTTCTCCCCACCGCAAAAGGCACCACCTCATCCTTCTCTAATGCAAGAATTCAATCATCATTATCCAAAAAGTAAAATAAAATTCCTTCGAGCTATTTATCACCAATTGGTTGAAAGCTCGTTTTTCTTCACGAAAAGAGTAGGTTTCCAAACAAAACATGATCGGAGAGTGATTGGCAATTAATACTCTTAATTTCTGATTACCTCTTGCAAATGGTCGAGGTTGTTCTTGAAGATTGTCGAGACTCTGGGAACCGGAGATAGGTCGTCGAACGATGCAAGTGAAGTCTTCGCCGAAGAGAATTGCGACGAAGACTATGAAGCACAAAGTTATAAGATAAGAAGAAAAAGAAGTTTTCCCGAAAGTACTGGAGAAGGTAGAGGAAGAGGAGCTGGTAGTAATGCTTGGAGTTTTCATTATTTCATCAATTTCTTTTCTTCTTATTTTTGCTTTCTTTGTTTGATTTTTTTCATGAAGAAGAAGAATAAGGAAGAAGAGGCGAATGGAATGGAATAGATTACTTAATAGTCACGCGTAATGCAGTGGGGTTTGAATTTAAATAATTGAATTATTATGAGAAAAGGCCAGCGATTACTATTTGCGTGCAATCAACTCCATCTGATACTACTGTACATTGATGCATCGCTGCCTGATCAGCCAATCAATTGAATCAACAATGACTGATCAATTGCTGCACATACGGTATTCGTTTTTTCAAGTACTGTAATTCTTTTCAGCTTTTATTAACTTTTCTGTTTAATTTTCAGCTTTCATTGTTAGTGGACAAACATAATAACACAAACAACCTTGGTGAATTTGGCCACCTGTTGATGTGGTTTTAATTGTTTCAGCCAAACAACTACATGCATGCATTACATGCAAATTTACCAGGAAGAAACAACGGGGAAAGCTCAGAAAGATATTCGTGCCATTTGTTAGTGATGGTCCTGTAGCCAGGAAACAAATTTCCTTATATACATAATCAAAAATTTATGATATGTTATTATTATTATTATTATTATTATTATTATTTTATTTGTTTTTGTTGTTTGAATATGTTAATGAAATGAAGGTGGTGGGCAATGCTAGTTTCCTCAAAGAAAGGGAGAAAAACTTGCCGGTGGTGGAACGGTTGTATGGTTTTCAGCATCATTTTCCTGTGTTGTTGAATTGGTGACATAAGAAAAATAATCACCAAAGCAACAATGCCTTCGCAACATATTTCAATTAGTGTCTCAAATAAATTAATTCTTAAAAGACTTTAAGAAATACTTATTTTGCAATGGATTTTGGCTTCATTGTCTAGTTGATTAGGAACATTTTAAGAATTTCAACACAGGATCTAAACTTTTGGTTTCCTGTATTATATTGTGTTAGGTGGAGAAAAAGCTTTGTGTGTGTGGATGAAATTGAAGAATATGGTAAGACACCAGTGTCAAAGGTTGAGAAAAACAGTGCTTGTTTTGGCAAATTTCATACATATCAATCAAACATGATATAGCATGTTCTGCTTTTTTTGTACAAAATTTTAATTCATTTGCTTGAAATTGTGATATTGATGGTTAGGACATTAGTCACATATCTTCAATCATTGTGAATGCGTAGCTTTTGCTTGTATTGTATGTAAACAGCTGCACAACAAATGAACAAGGAGAATCTTGTGATATTGATGTTTAGGATATTAGTCACATTTAACTTCAATCATTGTGAATGCGTAGCTTTTGCTTGTATTGTATGTAAACAGCTGCACAACAAATGAACAAGGAG
The DNA here is from genome assembly GCA_019914995.1 of Acanthochlamys bracteata. NCBI lineage: Eukaryota > Viridiplantae > Streptophyta > Magnoliopsida > Pandanales > Velloziaceae > Acanthochlamys > Acanthochlamys bracteata. The sequence goes on along the minus strand of CM034140.1, from coordinate 2,995,112 downwards.
AATCTTGTGATATTGATGTTTAGGGTATTAGTCACATTTAACTTCAATCATTGTGATTATATAGCGTTTGCTTGTACTGTGTATGTGATCAGCTTCACAACAATGAGCAATGAGAATGACAAGGTTCAAGAAAGCTTTGAAGTGCCTTTCAGAATCATCCAATGCTTCAAAATTCTATGAAAAGTCACTAAAATTGAACATAATAAAGTTCTTTCTCGGCCCTTTCCGATTTAATTTCTTGAAATCATGACATTTTATCCGCTGAGATAAAAAATGAGAAAAGAAACATAATGATTAATGCCGGAAAATTAAAGAAAAACAAAAGCTTATTATAAAAGAAAAACAAAAGCTCTAGCTACTTTGTTTTTTCTAGTAACTTTCCTTGTTATATATATAGTCATAACCTCTGCTAATGTCCTCCATTGCTTCAGCTGCACTCCAAAATCAACGGGAACGACAATCTGATCAAATGCTCCACGTTAATGAATTTGCCCAGAGGAAGCTGTAAATGTTGCTGCCTAGAGTGATCCATTGGATTTCCTTATACTAAAATTGGGGATATCCCCAAAGTTATTATTAGAAAAAAACGACCTTAAAGTGTTAGTACCCATTACTATTTACTAGACCTTTTAATGCTTAAAACAGAGTTAATAAACAATGTTTGCCATAAACGTTTGGGCAATTTGTTTCGGTTAACTTAAAAAGACATTAGCACATTGTACTCTTAGAGCATAACATACCAATTCAGCTATCCACTGTACATACGTGGACGCTATATTTTAGACAGTAACTGTCGTAAATAATTTGAAGCGAGAAAAGAGTGAGTTTCAAAAAAAAAAATTCGAATGACACAAAACACACTGCGTGTAGGTGATGCAAAACTATTTAGGTAATTTAGGCCTTTCTGAGTCCCGACGTAATTCGTTGGGCTATAAAAGCCTACCAAATCCATCTGGCCCACAATGTCTCACTCCCAAAACTGAATAGCACTACAATAATATTTAGGTTTCTTAACTTGGCAATAAGTTCCAGCTTTCGCTGAAGATGTTAGAAGATGGTAGATTTGTTGGAGGCCAAGGCTTTAGCTTACAGCAAATTACACACTTCAAATTGAGAGCTCCTCGAAATGAGTTAACAGATGAATCATAAGCAGCTCCCAAAATACTGACAAAACAATCAATGAATCAATAACTTACAAACCGGCAGAATAACTTCCAAAACCGTTCACAAACATCACCACAGAAAACACATCATATCATACAGTTATCACTGACTAAGCTCTAAACCATCAGAAAAAGCGTTTTAGATAGTACAGATGTTCAAGAATCATCCAGCGAATATATAGTATGAAGGCAGGCACTAACAGAACACTAAATCTTGAATGCACAAAATCATCTGCTCATATAAAGATTCTTCGTAATGACCTCCAAAAATACTTCAAAGAAACAAAACCTTCATGCTGGGAATGAATCCTAGAAACACACAAGTCACTGATGAAGCATTTAACAAAGTTTCACATGTAACAAAATTTAAATACTATGACTAGACAACCATGGTGATGCTCATGCGCTCTCTTGAACAGGGTACTCGAACACAACATCCTTTCCAGAAAGTTTGCGATAGACTCCGGTGAATGTATCCAGTTTGTACTCAGTGTTGTTCCTTTCCTTGGGGTCCAAGAATACCTGCGATCAAACAAGGCTCCAGTGAAGTTTTTACCTGATACAACATAGGGAGAGCTGCACTACTCCAATGGTTAAATGCCAGAATTACAAACATAAAGATAACAAGGGTATACATGTGGGGATGCCATTCACATTTGCATAATGAGAAAGGAGACTACCCACTTAATAATCTAGGTTCAAGAGACTAGAACAATAAGCACTAAGGATGCTATGCATTACAAGAACCAAAACATCCAAATGATCAGAGGCTGTAGGACCCGGACCAACAAGGTGACAGTGACATGGTTTAGCTTTCTTTAAAAAAGAAGACAATCTCACCTTCATTATTTTTGTGCCATCAAGTCTGTATCTGACACGCTTTCCTACAATTTCTGCAGGGTAAACAACATCTTCCAACATTGCATCATGAACAGCAGTGAGAGTGCGGCTGCGAGGCCTTTGAACAGCTGAACCTTTCTTTGGTGGCCTTTGGATCCTTCGGGTGGCAACAACGATAATATCCTGCAAAAAAGAGCAACAATCACATGATAATGTAACTTGTATACAAGCAATACTGTAACAAGCACCAAGTTACATCAAGAAGTCAACTCATGCATGCTATTTCAAGATTTCAAGCAACAGGCATAAGCCACAAAAAAAATAGTTTATATGAACAATTACCATTAGCAAGGATCCAACAACAAAATGCTCATCAAGGTAAAGCCTAGGGTACTCAATAATAATCTATACTATGCAATCCAGAAAACGTTATATGACCCAAAAAAATAATAATAATAAGAGATAACAAGATCTTACTACGTAAATTTTTTCTATATTTTCTAAATTTTTAAATAAATTCTATAGAATATTTTAGAAGGTTTATTGGAAAACATAAAGTGAAAAGCATTTTTGTGGAACGTGGGAAAAGCAATCCCAAACGCTCCCTAAGAATTTCAAATCTTCCAAAGACTGTTCATGAAGTCTACATTGAGATACATTCAACAACTCTGAGAGGGCTCGTTCCAAGTAGAGAATGTTTAATATGGACCCAAAGTTATGTTATAACTGAAGCAACCACCAAAAGCAGAAACTTGAAAATTCATTTATGAACAGATAAAGCTTTTCCTTAAGCAGTTAGTGTCATCCCATCATAGGTGACCCACAGGCCCTATAAAGGGCAACGTACTAATGAGGTTTTACATGGAAAGCAAACTGCCATAAAATATAATTGAAAATTATTAGGAATCAAACCTTTCCGCTGAACTTCTTTTCCAGCTCCCTAACCAGCCTAACATGGATCTTCTTAAATCCCTTCCTGAGTCTGTAAGGAACATGAATGACAATAGCCTTCTTGTTGCCTCCTACATCTACTTGGCTGCAACAAGGGAGGGCAGTTAGAAGTAAGGTAGAAAAAAGTTTTGAAAACTCATATTTTCTATCATGAGAACTGGAGTACTAAACTCACTTTGTAGAGTTTATGTAGAGATCCTTCAACTCACTCTTTAGCTCCTGATTAGTATTCTGCAAATCGTACAATGCCTGCAGCAACAATATGTGACTTTAGAAATCAAAATTCCATAGAACAAAATAGAAGCTCATAAACTTATGCGCATATAGCAACCTGAGCAACAGTTAGGTCAAGATCAGAGGGTTCAAGACCCTTCTCCTTCTGGATCTTGGTGCTTGCAGTAAACATTTTGCACAATCTCCTTAACGCCTGCACAATGATCAACAAATTAGAAGTCTACAAATTAACTAGTTTGGTTTATGAAGTCGTCAAAGGATAAAGATCTTCCGATTCTTAAGAATCACTTTCTGTGAACTTCAAAGGAACAGACACCACTGAACATACAAAATAGAAAATTTAAATAAACGCTTTACTTTCAGCTTCACTTTGCCTCATACATAAGAAGATCGATCCGCAGTAATTATTAAAAAATGTATCAAACTACCAACAAGAAAATTTTTTGAAGAAAACTACAAGAAGCTAGAAAATATACACCATCACATTATCACTTCGACTCCCAAACCATTCCAAAAGAAACTGCACAGAGAAATACTAAAATGATAATAACAACTACAAAAAGACCATCCATTAACTTATGATAATTAGCTCGTGAAAATAGAACAAATATTCAAAATACCAACATATTTCAATCAATGAGAAACAGAATGCGTGCATCATCACAGAAACAATCACTAAATATAAAGGAAAACTAACAGAACAAGAAAGAAATTAAACTTAACCAGAAACGAGATCGATTTACCTGCGAAGCCGGCGAGTATGGTAGGCCGAGAGCGAGAGCGAAGAACTGCGGCTAGGGTTTTTCGCGTCCTCTATTTATCACTAATTTATAGTCTAATTAGAATGATATTTTACCCTTTGATTGTTGTGGACTTGAGGTCTATACTGGTGATTAAAGCCCTTGGGCCATAATTGGATGTTGAGCAAAAGACCAATGTAGTACTGTTATGGGCTCGGCTAACCCGAAAAGTTCTCATATAATCATAGAGCATATTTTGGAGAAATTTTTATTTTTGATTTTTGATTTTACCTTTTCTAATAAAATTTATAAAATATTTTACAGAATTTTTTAAAAAGTTTTATGTTAGAACTATCAAGTTAATTTTGATGATAACAATATATTAAGAATTATGATTTATATTGAACTAATAATTTAAATCAAATTCTGCAAATTTAGATAAATCAAGATTATTTTACTTACGGCAGACAATAACAGTTATTAAGCAGCCAACTGCTATACTACTATAAATCAAACAGTATATAGAACAGAAAATTCTATAGTCACATTACAGTCAGTTGCTTAACTGCTGAAGCATATGAAGACTTTTTTGTATCGCCCAAATCAGAGTATTGGGTTCAACAACAAAACTTAGCTCAAGCTCTTTGCCTCAAAAAATTTTTTGGACACACAACGGACTGAAGCAAATCAGATAGAAGATCCACAACGAGCAAAAATTATCTTCTTCACAAAAAGGGAAAGCTTAATGATTAAGGAAAGAAAGCAAATTATACAACTGAGTTTGACAAATCAAGTCAAGATTGGGAAGTCAAATAAATTCAAAGCAGTCAACCTGGGATGCATTTAATACGAAAAAGCCAACTCAGCTCTCATATTACAGACAACAATTTAGCTAAATCAAGTTCACAATCACTGGCGGGTAAATTCAAATTTCTCTATATTGCATTTAATGCCATAAAGATATTGCACAAAGATAACCGAAAGCAATCGTAGAAGCGGTTGATTAACCGCTGGACAAACTACTTCCTTATGGCATGAAGGTCTACCAATACAAAAGAGCGTCAACGGCAATCTTCTTCAATGGAAAAATCGCCCTGCACAGAGATGAAATTCTATAAAAAGGGAGACAGAGCAACAAAGAAAAAGTGAGAGAGAATAGAAGACGAACAAAAACATACAAGAACTCAATAGTTCTATAAACGTTTTTACTCAAGCAATTGAAACCCTATTGCTGCTGATCACATTGAAGATATCTCTCTCAGCAACCTTTCTGATCATCTCATTAGAAAAACTTCGTGAACACTTAACCATCATAAGATAGATCCTGTGCTCAACTTCTATTTACTTTCTTGTAACTTCTTACTGACTTTGTAACAGAGGTGCTGGGGGCACCGAGTAAGGAAGCTCAGGTGGAGCTTGGTGAAAGTTCTTAAACCTTGTAATAGAGCTAGCATATCAGCCAGAGGGGCAGTGGTGCCCAGTAGACTGTAAGGGGTTGTCTTGGTGAAGCACTTTGCTCTTGGTATATATGTAGCTTATTAAAGGTTTAGTGAAGCTTTGGCTCTGGTGATAGAGCATCCGTGGATGTAGGCAAAGAGGTTTTGCCGAACCACGTTAAATACTCTGAGTACTATCCTCTTTATCTAAGTTAGCAAATATTTTAACACTCTCTGTTTAGAGGTTACATAATTGGCTCAGCCAGCTGTAAGCCTGCTGTCTATCAGATAACTAAACTTCACGAAAATTTTCATTTATTAACTCAATTCAATCCTCTCCTCTTGAGTTAATCTTATAGGAGAACTAACAATTGGTATCAGAGCATGCCTCCTGAAACCAAAGGTCTAACAAGATTGAGGTAAACAAAAATGAAGGTAGATCTTCTAATAGACCACCACTTTTTGATGGAACGAATTATGATTACTGGAAAATAAAAATGACAATCTTTATTCGAGCATAAGACTTCACACTCTAGAAGATCATACGCGATGTACCAATCGTGCCAACTAAGACCGGCACAGATGGAATACGAATTCCAAAAACAGAACGTGAATACAACGATGAAGACAACAAGCTTATATCAATGAATGACAGAGTCATGAATCTTCTCTACTGTGCACTAGATCCAAATGAGTTCAACAGAATCAGCGCTTGCAACATTGCAAAAAAAATATGAGATCAACTAGAAGTAACACATGAAGGAACCACACAAGTCAAGAAAACCAGAGTAAACCTACTCATGCATGAGTATGAAAACTTCAAAATGAACCGAGGTGAGTCCATTACTCAAATGTTTACTAGATTTACTAACATCACAAATCCTCTGAAGAATCTAGGAAAGATCTTCAAACCCGAAGAGCTGAAATGGAAAATTCTAAGAGCGGTGCTGCCAACCTTTGAATCAAAAGTAGATGCCATAGAGAAAAATTCAACCTTTCATCAAATGTCTCTGGATGAACTAATTGGCAAACTAATGGCCAAAGAACTGTTATTAAAGAAATCTGATGAACGTCCTGAAAGGATTGCATTAAAAATAAATGACCAGCAGATAAGTGATTATTCCTCTGATGAAGATATTGCACTCCTAACCCGAAAATTTAAAAATTTTTTCAGAAGAAACAAGTTTAGAAAAAGAAGGGGTTTTGGAAGAAACAATAGAGGAGAAGACAGACAAGACACAAATTGTTTCAACTGCAACAAACCAGGACATTTCAAGAACGAATGTCCATTGCTCAAGAGATCAGAAAATAAAGACGCAAGAAGGAAACGAGCTATGGCAGCCTAGAGTGATGAAGATGAACGTTCATCAGAAGATAGTCAGAATGAGACTGAGAAAAATGAAAAAGACAACTTATGTCTGATGGCAGATCATGAAGAAACTAATGAGGTAAACTCTACTGACTATGATGACTCTAATGAAGAATTACAAGATATATTTGATGAACTATATGCAAAATATTTACATGCTAAAACTGATTGTAAAACTATGAAAATATGCATGCATAAATTTAAGGATGAAAACGAATGCCTAAAAAAAGAAATACTTGCACCAAAAAATGCCTTAGAAGACAAGACTGATGCAATAAAAGACACACTGCATGTTGATTATGACCATATGAACCCCAAACTATGTGCACTACATATTGAACATAAGTGCCTGATGCAAACTAATGAAAAGCTACACGTCAAATTAAATGAATGTAAGACTAGTGAACTGAAAAGTTGCGCAGAAAGCTAAAGTATAGACATGATAAAGAAAATTGCTGAATTTGAAGAGTTAAATGAAGCGCTGAGTCGAGAAGTAGATAACTGTCATATCCCACCATTCCAGATCTTAAGCCATTCATGAATGATTATACTAATATGTACATGAAAGAGAGCAAGCTGAAGGAAGAAAATCAAAAACTGCTTCAAGAAAACAAAAGTCTGCAAAGTAAGAATCTCGATCTAAAAGCTTCACTAGCAAAATTTGTGAAAGTCAAAGATAGACTTGATGCAATACTGGGAGCTCAACGCAGCACATACAGAAAAGAAGGAATAGAATTTGTACCAACATCTAAAGCAACTGGTATACAAATCTCAAGTTATGATGATCAGCCATCTACCAGTTACACAAGTATGTTGACAGCAAGGGTGCAGAACAAGAAAAATTCAGTGTCCAAAGCATGCACAACGAATGAGTCATATTCCATAACACCTTTTATCAAATGTTTCCATTGCGATAGAAAATGTCATAGTACAATTCTTACTGGTATAAAAAGAACACCAATAAAATAAAATGATATGGGTTCCAAAAGGAACACTTAACAGTACTAACTATCTAGGACCCAAAGAAATTTGGGTACCTAAATACTGAAACTTCTTTTGCAAGAAGGAGAAGAGCCAACCCGACTGAAATATAGCAAATGATATTTGGACAGCAGGTGCTCAAGACACATGACAGGAAACGAAAAATGCTTCAGTAGTTTGCAAAAACAAGTCGGTGGAAATGTAATTCTTGGTGACAACAGTAAATGCAAAGTAATATGTGTGGAAAAAATATGTAATCCCTCATCTCTCTGCATAGAAAATGTTCTTCATGTTAAAGGATTAAAATACAACTTAATAAGCATAAGTCAACTATGCGACAATAGCTTCAAGGTCAACTTTGATAATCACTGTTGTTCAATCATTAACTTATCATCTAGAGAAGAAATATTAAATGAAAAAAGAGAAGGCAATATTTATGTGCTTTATTGTGATAAACTTCCTAACCATAAAATGTGTTTAGTGGTTAGCCAGCAGGAAAGCAGCTGGCTCTGGCACAGACGTTTAGGACACTGCAACATCAAAATTCTATCAAAACTGTCTAAGTTAAAATTAGTAAAATATTTGCCTGAAGCAAACTACAGTTTGGACGAACTATGTGATGCATGTGCTAAGGGAAAACAAATAAAGTCATCATTCAAGCACAAACAAGTAATAACAACTAGCTAACCATTACAACTACTGCACATGAATTTGTTTGGATCATCAAGGACAGCAAGTCTGGGAGGTAAGTACTACTGCTTAGTAATTGTAGATGATTACTCTTGTTTTTGTTGGGTCTATTTTCTTGCATATAATAATGATGTTCTAAAAATATTTGTATGTTTTTTTAAAAAGATTCAAAAAGAACTCAATCACAATATCTGCGCTATAAGATGTGACATGGCAAGAAGTTTTAAAATTTTTATTTTGATGAATTCTGTGACACTAATAGTTTAACGCACAACTTCTTTGCTTCTATAATCCCACAACAAAATGGTGTAGTGGAAAAGAAAAATAGAGTGCTAGTAAAAATGGCTCGAACCATGCTAATAGAGCAAGACCTGCTAAAATATTTTTGGGCTAAAGCTGTTAACACTGCATGCCACATTATCAATCGTGCATTGATTCGTCCTATTCTTAAAAAGACTCCATATGAGCTTCTAAAGGGAAGAACTTCAAATATTGCTTATTTAAGAACCTTTGGATGCAAATATTTTATACTAAACAATGGGAAAGATAACTTTGAAAAGTTTGATGCAAAAAGTGACGAATGCATTTTTCTTGGTTATTCCTCAACATCAAAAGCATATAGAATCTTCAATAAACGAACCATGATTGTTGAAGAATCCATGCATGTATTATTTAATGAGTCTAACAATGGGCCGAGAAGAAATCCAGAACTAGATGCAGGGCCAGAAGAAGAAGAGTTATTCCCATCGACAGAAATACAATAAATTACAGAGAATCAAACAGCTGACGAACAACCAGCTGAAATAACAGAGGAAGGACAAACTTTTGAAAGTCTACCTAATCAAGCAGAAATTCATGAACAAATCAATAGACCTTTCAAGCACAGATCCAGTCATCCACAGGAAAACATATTGGGTGAGATAAATGAAGGTATAAGAACCAGATCTCATTTTAAAAATAACTTTATGGAACACTCTGCTTTTGTATCAAATCTAGAACCAAAATGCATATATGATGCTCTAACAGATAACTCATGGATCATTGCTATGCAAGAGGAATTAAATCAGTTTGAAAGAAACAATGTATGGCATCTTGTTAGGAAACCTTCAAACAAATCCATCATGGGAACTAAGTGGGTGTTCAGAAATAAATTGGATGAAAATGGTAATATTATTAAAAACAAAGTTAGACTAGTAGCAAAAGGATATAATCAAAAAGAAGGGATAGATTTTGTTGAAACTTATGCTCCTGTTGCACGTCTTGAAGCTATTAGAATACTACTTGTTTTTGCATGTCACAAAGACTTTAAACTCTTTCAAATAGATGTTAAAAGTGCTTTCTTGAATGGATTCCTAAAAGAAGAAGTGTATGTTGAATAACCTCCTGGTTTTGAAAACACAAAATTTTTAAGTAATGTTTACAAACTGAACAAAGCCCTTTATGGTCTGAAACAAGCTCCCAAAGTTTGGTATGAGCGGTTAAGCACATTTCTGATTGATAAAGGCTTCAGCCGAGGTAAAATTGACTTAACTTTATTTACCTTGCATGAAAATAATGACACGTTAATTGTACAAATTTATGTAGATGACATAATCTTTGGTGCTACTAACGAAAGACTATATAAAAAAGTTTTCTGACCTGATGCAAGAAAAGTTTGAAATGAGCCTCATGGGAGAACTGAATTATTTTCTTGGTCTACAAGTTAAACAACTGAAAAATGGCATCTTTATATGTCAGAGTAAGTACATTAAAGAATTGATTAAAAAGTACAGCATAGAAGGAAGCAAGGAGATAAACACCCCAATGTCTACCTCTTGCAAGTTAAACCGAGATGAGAAAGATAAAGCAGTTGATCAAAAACTATACAGAGGTACGATTAGATCACTCTTATATCTAACTGCCAGTAGACCGGATATTCAATTTAGTGTGTGCCTATGTGCTAGATTTCAAAGTGATCCAAAAGAGTCCCACTTGATAACTATAAAACGAATTATTAGGTACTTACTTAGAACTAAAGAATTAGGACTGTCTTTATCCTAGAGGATGTGAATTTAATTTATATGCTTATGCTCACGCTGATTTTGGTGGTTGCAAGCATGATAGAAAGAGCACAAGTGGCTCATGTCAGTTTCTAGGAAGCTGTTTGATCTCATGGTGCTCTAGGAAACAAGCTTCAGTAGCAATGTCCACTGCCGAAGCAGAATACATAGCTGCCGGAAGCTGCTGCTCTCAGGTACTTTGGATAAAACAGCAACTTCTTCATTTTGGTTTTGACTTTAAAAATGTGCCAATATTTTGTGACAATACTAGTGCTATTAAGTTAACAAAAAATTCTATTGAACATTCACACACAAAGCACATTGATTTGAGACACCATTTCATTAGAGATCATGTTGAATGCAATAACATAATATTAAACTTTGTTAACTCTGAAAATCAACTGGCTAATGTTTTTACTAAACCTCTAGGATTTGACTCTTTTTCAAGAATCTGCATGAGTTAGGCCTATGTATAATATAATCTTACTCTGCTTTGCATCTCTGTTCTATATATATCAACTTCAGCATATAATCAGCCACACAACAGCTAGCTGCAGTTATCAAAATGATGATAAACAGTTGACCAGTCACGTGCTAAACACATGACTAAGCTGACTCATTTTAGGCTGAACACATTATAAACTAACCCAACCAGGCAGCACTCCCCATTTCATCGTTCTCAATTCGAAACCAAAAAAATTGCCTCGTAAAATCCTTGTTTCGAATCCTCAAATCTCAATCCCTCAAACCCTACTCTAAATCTCTGTCATTGCAAAGAAAAACCAAAAATCACAACCAAAATTTTCCAAAATTGTCCGTAGCGAGGACGACAGATTCACTAGAAAACAAGAATTTGAGAAATACAGTCGACAGCTGGCGATCCTGGTTTTGACTCCAGCGAGCATAAATTTTAATGATTTCAACTACTTTGGCCTAGAAGTGGACGAACTATTTGAGGCACAAGATTGACTGCCATTCAACAACTGGCCCGAAGAATTCTCTAAAGAATGTGTCCGAATTTCTTTTTATGCAAACCTCAATGAAACCGGAAATTCCTCTGTCCAGACCATAGTAAATGATATTGAGATAAATCTGGAGGCGTGGTCCATGTTCCTGATGCTTGACATACCCTACAGAGAAGAAATGCCGCCCGTAAGTGACTCAAAACTAAACTATCTGAAGCAAGCATTAGACACGGACACAATCACCAAGCATCAATACGACTCAGCTGTTCACCTACCTTTGCTTCCGAGAGCTCTATGTCATATTATTTCAAAGATGATAGTCCCTTGGTCTGGCAGTCGCAATATCATCACCACTTATGATGCATTCTTGCTGTGGAGGTTAGTAAAGAAACTTCCAATTAATCTCTGTGAGGTGATGCTGCACCACATGATTAGAGTATCTAAATCTGGAAGCAAGCACTTTCCATATCCCCATATCATTTGTAGAGTATGCAGCCTTGAGACAGTGCACATGGGGACACTACAAGTATAGAAGATGTTTAAGCTGGATGCAAAATTTCTAAGGAGAATTACAGAGGCAGAAGAGAAATCCAAAGACACTCAAACTGATCCTCTGACAAATACAAATACAGCCCTGGCTCCTCTGACAGAATGCCTCACCAACATCCACAATGCAATCCTGGAGCAAACCAAGGAAATCAAGAAGCTCAATGTTACCTTTGAACAGCTCAAGGATACTATCTGTCAGCCAGAGCACTCCACAACTAAAACTGCATAAGAGGACACCAAAACAAAAAGTGCCAAGGCTCAGGAGCATGTAGGGGAGGATGTACCCAATTCAGATCCTCCACAGATGGACACAAGCAGAAATTAAGAATCTGCAACTCCTAAGACTGCCACTGAGCATCCTATACATAAGGAGTCACCCACTGAATGCACTGTCCAAGCAGCCTCAGAAGAAATGGATCATGAAACCGAGCCACTGTCCATTACTGTCTATGTAGCCCCAGCAACTCTGCAGGATGATCCCTTGTCTCAATCAGCTTCAACAGAAAGTCCGTCTGCAGCTCCAACAGAAGCACATTGTGATCCTCTCACCACACAACCTCTTTCCTCTGATCCTCCATCATCACACTAAAACATTCCCAGCCTACCTCTCAAACGCAAAAATCTAAAACGAAGGGCTCACAAATCTGTCTCTAGCTCCCAAGCCTTTTAGATGATGATGTAGTAATTCTACCCCAATCCTCTACTGCTAAATCTAAACATCAACATCCTCAACCCCCTGGCTGTAGGACATCCTTCAGACGGAAAAATATTTAGCTAAACTTTGACTAGGCTTAGCTTGTTTACTTACTACTACTTTTAATGTCTATGTTAAGACATTCATCTTATTCTTAGTTATGTTTGGATGTATATTCGGCTGTTTAAACTTCTTGTTATGATATCTTGATTATTCTTGTTTATACTGACTGTGCTTTCAATGCTAAGTTTTTAGTTGTGTTATATTATTGGTACAACTTCACCTTTTTGAGATGACAAAGGAGGAGAAAAATCAGAAAAATTATTACAATTATTGCATGATAGCATAAAAATGTGATGGCTCAAATTAAGGGGGAGCTACACACAGGTAAACAAAATAGATGCACAAGTTGAGGCGGAGCTATGCACAGGTAACCAAGGGTAAAACCTTAGTTCTCCTGATTAGTTTGTTCTATGAAAACATAAATCAATAATTCTTAATTAGTTTGTCACATCAAAAAGGGGGAGATTGTTGAAACTATCAAGTTAATTTTGATGATAACAATGTATTAAGAATTATGATTTATATTGGACTAATAACTTAAAATCAAGTTCTGCAGGATTAGGTAAATCAAAATTATTTTACTTACGACAGACAATAACAGTTATTAAACAGCCAACTGCTATGCTACTATAAATCAAACAGCATACAGAACAGAGGACCCCATAGTCACACTACAGTCAGTTGCTTAATTGCTGAAGCATATGAAGACTTCTTTGTATCGCCCAAAACAGAGTATTAGGTTCAACAACAAAACTTAGCTCAAGTTCTTTGCCTTAAAAAATTTTCTGGATTCACAACGCACTGAAGCAAATCAGATACAAGATCCACAACGAGCAAAAATTATCTTCTTCACAAAAAGGAAAAGCTCAGTGATCAAGGAAAAAAAGCAAATTATATAATTGAGTTTGACAAATCAAGTCAAGATTGGGAAGTCAAATAAATTCAAGCAGTCAACCTGGGATGCATTTAATATGGACAAGCCAACTCATCTCTCATATTACAGACAACAACTTAGCTAAATCAAATTCACAATCACTGGCGAATAAATTCAAATTTCTCTACATTGCATTTAATGCCATGAAGATATTGCACAAAGATAGCTGAAAGCAATCGTGGAAGCGGTTAATTAACAGCTGGACAAATTACTTCCTCTCTGGTATGAAGGTCTACCAATACAAAAGAGCGCCAACTGCAATCTTCTTCAACGAAAAAATCACCCTACACAGAGATGAAATTTTATAAGAAGAGAGATAGAGCAACAAAGACAAAATGAGAGAGAATAGAAGACGAACAAAGACATACAAGAACTAAATAGCTCTATAAACGTCTTTACTCAAGCAATTGAAACCCTACTACTGCTGATCACATTGAAGATATCTCTCTCAGCAACCTTTCTGATTATCTCATTAGAAAAACTTCGTGAACACTTAACCATCATGAGATAGATCCTGTGCTCAACTTCTATTTACTTTCTTGTAACTTCTTACTGACTTTGTGATAGAAGTGCTGCGGGCACCGGATAAGGAAGCTCAGGTGGAGCTTGGTGAAAGTTCTTAAACCTTGTAATAGAGCTAGCATATCAGCCAGAGAGGCAGTGGTGCCCAATAGACTGTAAGGGATTGTCTTGGTGAAGAAACCCGGTGAGAGTAAGTGTGCTTGGTGAAGCACTTTGCTCTTGATGTATATAAAGCTTATTAAAGATTTAGTGAAACTTTAACTCTGGTGATAGAGCATCCGTGGATGTAGGCAAAAAGGTCTTGTCGAACCACGTTAAATACTCTAAGTAATATCCTCTTTACCTAAGTCAGTAAACACTCTCTGTTTGCAGATTACATAATTGACTCAGCCGGCTGTAAGCCTGCTGTCTATAAGATAACTAAACTTCACAAAAATTTTTATTTATTAACTCAATTCACCCTTCCCTTTTTGAGTTAATCTTACAGGAGAACTAACATTTTAATAATACAGAAAAATTTTATATCGTTAATTTTTTTATTTTTTATTTTTATTTTTTTAAAATAAAAAAATATAAATTCGTTTTAAAAAAATTTTCAAAATATTTTTTCTTTTCAAAAAACTTCTTTTTAATAAGCATTCTCAAACATCCCTATAAAAATTACTTTTAAGATTTCAAATTTAAATTAAAATATGAAATTTGTATGCTTTTAATGTTAATTTTTTCTTTCTTTCTTTCCTTTTTACTTTCAAACATTTGTGGTAGAACAAGTTGATTAGATATCTGTTTGGAAGTGCTTCTCAAATACTTCTCTAATTCTTTAATTTTTCGTTTGATTTGGGTGACTAAACGGTGAAAATATTGAGCCAAATCAAAGCCATTTCGTAGTATATCTTTAACGCCGTGCTTCCAATTGAATTATTTATTAGTTCGTAAATTCTTCCCACGGGAACTTTTTTCATATTTTACTCGTTTATGTTTTGTGTCGCTTAAAAGTAAAACTACATGGACCTTGATGCTAGTGCCGACCAGTGTAGTTAAATATGAAACCGAACGACAGCATTAACGTAAACTTCAAATTATAGATTCCATTTCACATGGTTATAAAATATATTTGTTAATCTTTTAGTTTCTTTAGTAATCATGCATGTAAGTTCTTACCCAGTTCAATGTATGTATAAACAATAAATTAACTAAACAGATTAAATTTGGCACAAACTGTTAAGTGGTTTCATTTAATTAATTAACAAACAAGTCAAAACAGCAGTACTAGTGAACTACTTCGGTTTCCAAATTACTCCATCTCTCTGCTACAGTCTTGGAAACAGAAGGCAAAATTTAAACATATCTGATTCATTTACTGCCCTAGTTTGTGTTCAAAGAAAACTAACTAAGCTGAATCTACATAATAATTAATAGCATTATCCTCGAGCCCTAAAAAGATGAAAAATTGTTTTTGTAATTCTTATTTATCGATTTTATTTTTAATAATGCAGAGCTCAAGGGTAGTAGAATTTTGATTCAATGTGTAACTTCAAACATTGATCTTTTAGCTAGCTAATATAGCTATCTGATTTTCAAATCCCTTGACACAAATTTATTATTGAAACTAATCCCAAGCATTCATTGATTCAGTGTTTACTTGTTTTACGCCAAGATTTATATAGAAACTTCGTTTTAAACTTGAAGTTGAAATTTTTATTCTGATAACGCTTCTGCTCACAACTTGAATGTGCTTCTCTCTGATAACAGAAGAAACAGAGTGGTGGTTGCAGACTGCAGATACTAATAGAGAACTTAAAACAAACAACTTGAGAAACTTTAATTAAGATGTATATGTAAAAGAAAGAAGCTAACCCATGTGAACCAACTGATCAATTAGAACAGAAGGAAAGAATCTTCACAAGAACTGATCAGGTGTTCAAATTTATTTTGTATGCACCACTCCAGAGTTCTGAACATACATAAACCAGATAAAGACAAACTTCGTCGAAGACAAAATGAAACTAGGGTTTTCTAGACTTCCTTTACTACTTACTCGCTCCTCCTCACGTGGAACGGTGGATTGATTGATTTCAATTTGTGTAATGGCATCTAACAATACACTTTAATTTGGCTCCAGACAGCAGTAGCTAGTTTGATGCAGAAGCTATTAGAAATAATAGAGATTTAAATTTAAATATGCACTGTGAAAGACTTCTTATATGTTTCTTAATCTCCTTTCACATGCATGACATTGTAGTGAATGATTTAAGAACGGAAATCAACTTTTCTTTTAGCTCATCAGGATTGAAGCTTGCTTTCTGTAAACTTCTTCTGAAGCCAGTGCGGTAGAGTAGAAACAGGTTAAAAAATCAAATGCAAACTGGTAGATGATATAAATAGCTTTTTAATCAGTGAAGGAATTCAACTGCTGGCTGCATCACATTAAACTAACAAATCTAGCAACAAACGACAGAATGGAACCACGTTGAAGAAACTTCACTGTTGCTGTACATGTCGGCGGTCTTAACAATTTAACGAAAGATTCTTCACTATCATGCCACCATATGCATCCATTCACTATATTATTTAACGTCGCATTTAAGGTATATATAGAGCATGTTGTTCCGAAATTTGTTTAAGCTACAATCAATTAATCGCAAGCTAGGAACTGGTTCTTCCATTGGTTTTGTTTCATTACTGCCCATGAACAACGTAGTCAAGCATAAACAGTCATCGCAAGAGAACAGAAACAAGCTAGGATTCTATTGCTAAAAACTAATTAAAAGAGAGACCTGAACAAGTCTATGTCCAAAGAGACTCTCTCTTGAGAGGCTCCTGAGCTACATTGCTAGAAGATGCAAAATTCATGAACTGAGGAAGGTTAGCTAGGTTAACGTTGTTGTGAAGTAGGAAAGACTTGTCTTCAGGCTCCATCTGCTGGTTAACTATCGGGGTTTCCTGCTGCATCTGGATGCAAAGTATCTCCGCCTGAGCAACCGCAAGCTGCATTTGGAGCTGAGAGACTTGGTTCTGGAGGAAAGAGATGGCTCCAACACAGCCGTACACAGGGTCTCTCATTCTCGCTGTCGCCTCATATACTAGGCTGCTTACTGCATCAGCTCTTTGGTGAGCTGGGAGTTCCTGCAAGTCAATGGAGAGCAATCAACATCACTAAACTAATAATCAGTTATTTCATGCAAACATATACTTAGACTTGTCTAAAAAAATATTAGATCGTGTGAAGCACAACTTTAAGTCTAACAACATGTAGCAGCGATTAAAAAGCACTGATATCAATAATCTATGCATGATGGATGTGAATCAGACAACGATGTTAGATGGCCATGACTGCATGGAATGAGAATTGATTATTAAGAACAAGGTTTGTGTTTAACAGAAGACAACGTTTTCAAACTGCAAACCAGATTCCCTTTTGGTGTGAAGTACATCTCTGTTATATTACCAAGAGTTAATCGAGAAAGGAGGCTGCCTGTCAAATTGAAGGACAATCAAGAAAGGCAATATGTCAACTTAAGCACATGACTGTGAGAAGTGATTACAATCAGCTGTGTTTTGTCTGACAATAAGAAACTAATAACATGCATGTCGGCCAAATAATTAAATAGCTATATGATGGTAGAAATTTACTTCTTTTTAGCCGCTGCTAAGTTTTGTGTACTCAGTTTCTTCAAAAAAGAAAAGTTTCCTATATGCTTAATGTATAAATCAATTGTTGAAATGCTGCAAGAAATGTGAACGTTCATCATCTGCTCAAGAGGCAAAAGTTCATTTCTCTTGAGTACGTACCCTCTCATTAAGTAATAACCCTACATAGATCGATGTCGTTTCTGTTTTGACATATGCTCAGACTAGCTAGTATAAGAGAGAGAGAGGGACACAGATAGTACCTGCAACATCTTGCTAACGTTGCTGGCACCAAAGACCTTGTGAACAATGGCAAACTTGTTGGGATCGTCAGAGGGGAAGAAGGGAGCAAAGATGCAGTCTTTAGCACAACGTCTTCGCAGAAGTTTGCAAGAAGCGCAAGGGGAATTTCCACCCATTTGTCTATGATGGACTGAACGAAAGAAAAGAAGAGGACAGTAGATGGAAGTGGCTGCTCCTAAACTACTTCAAAAGGTGGGAGTTGCAGAAAAGATGTGGATGATCTGCTTATTTATAAAAGAAGCTAGGAGAGGTTAGGTGAACATAATCAATAGCTAAACCTAAGCTATGGAATTCATAGGGTTTCGACACAGGTAATTAGCCATGCAGGATTCTCACTTAAGTTCTAAGACAGCCTATTAGTATAAAAATAAGGACCTACTTCATACTATAACAACAGGGAATAAAAATTTCATCAAAAGGAATCTTAGTTCGCGCTGAAACAGTAAGTCTCCGTTCTAAATTATATTTCAAATCACACTAAAGCGCTAGAGTACGTTGGTTTGATAATCATTATTGATAAATCTCCTTACATACAAAGCTTGTAAGAGGCTAAAATAATCACTGCTTAAGAAATTCTAAAAACGACCGGAATGATTGCATGAGACAGCTACGTGCGTGTTTCAAATGTGAATTTTGTGAAAGTGAAAAATAAAAAATAAAATTTTTTAAAAAATAAAGTGAAAGTATAATTTGGTGTTTGTATTTCAATAGTTTTTAAATATGTGTTTAAAATTTAAAGATATAATTGTATTGAGAAGTGTGCAAATAAAAAATTAGAACTAGAGTTCCGTATGTAGAGGTGAAGTTCTAAATTTCTTATTAATTAAAATATATGAATTATTCGAAATTCAAAATCTGATAAAAAAAAGTGAAATTATTGGCGTTTGAAGCACGCCATTAAGCCTTGAGCACCATTTTGACCTATAATAATTTCTTAAACAGTTCTAACTAGCTAGCTAGCAAAAGGCAAACACTATGTGATTAGTTTGCTTTATGAAGTTAAACAGATGTGCAATGAGAACTAGCAAAGCTGAAAGCAACAAACAGAAAGCATAAATTAATATGTTTCTATTAAGGTGACATTCAGTCAAAGTTATGAATGTATAAGAGCCGGTTAAAGTAGTATGATTTGTAATTCTCCTATAACTCGGTTTTCAGTTTTACTCTAAGAAGGTATTCTACCACAATGAGCCTAGAAAATTATCCGCATTTGCATATGATGAAAATTTGTTTACAGATATTGATATTCCACCAAAAAAGAAAAAAAAATATGTAGAAGCTCATTGAGTTAAAGATGCCTACCTTAATCGTATGAGAAGACTGGAAGGGTCCAAACAAAGAAATTTATTATCTGATGAACTACTGAAGATCAAGAAATATAGAAAAACACATTATTTGAGGCACTTATCACCTCATACAGAAATTGGTTTCCTCGTATGATTGGAAGCATATATACCCCTATCATTTATAAAACCATATCTAACATGTCTACGTACGTTTTTTCCTAGTATAGCAATTCTTCTAAATCATCTCCAAAATTTACCATAGCACATAATGTAAATTGCATATATAATTGCATCTCCGGTGCAAGGAGTAACTTCTAAAATGCAGGCTTCGTTGCTAGCAATAAGATTATTCCCTCAAGGTCAGACAGGCCTAAAATCACAGATACTTGACGATGCCAACGGAACACTCTGTTTTGAGCTAACAATTAAGGATAAACTCTAACGTAAATTTAGACTTGGATCAGGTCGAACCATCTGTCTCATATTAGATTGCAATACGGCACAGTTTTAAGAGTAGCCTGCTCATCTAGATTCAGTATGTATGTGTTTTTACTAATGGCAGACATCTCACAGCCTACAAAGTAAGTTCAGATTTCTGAAGTAAAAAATGTGAGAAAAACCTGAGTTGACCACCACTGAAGCGCATGAATTAATTACCTGGCTGCTCACTCTTCTTTCACTAGGAACTTGCACCTTCTTCTGACTTGATTTTGGATTTTTGGCTCCCACGTCCACTGTTGACTCTTCTAATCTTGGAAGAATCCTTTTGACAATAGAGATATCAATGAACTAATTTAATAGGACTTTGAAACCAATGCTAAACTAACCCTTGGCTCTGAGGTATGTAATAGAGAGAAATAGAGAGACGTGAATGTTTGTTGGATGCCATTCACGTGATCACGTCTCAATTTCCCTAATACAAAATCCTTGCAACCCTTTTTTAATGGTAGAGAACAAAATGGCAAAACCAAGAGGTGGCAAACCACACCAGCACGACCAAAATGCTCCTATGAACTGGTTGAGCACTCAAACATACAGACCAGATATATATGAAGTCCCATATCCATAGTTAACATTTCATAGCAAGCTTATGTTGTTTAGCGGCATTATATACAGAATGGAGAACTTTCTTAATAAATAAGAGTTGGAAATAGCTATTCTGCGACCTAAAAGTAAAGCTTAGCTCCAATGTTCCTACAATATGTTTAAATTGGAAAATGTTTCAAGACAATCACAAACTGACAGAAAGTAAATACAGCTTAAATTCTTCTCATTATAGTTATTAAACTCCAATTTATCCTGAAAAGAGCACTAATATGTTGAGGCAACAAGAGCAGACTCAGAATCTCCTCTGCTTCCAGTATATAAGAAGGCATTCTTCTAATAAGCAATTTCCCTAAGAAAAATAAGACAGTCATAAAACCTCAAAAATTAATTAAAAATCCTGTTGTAAAAAGGCTCTTCACAGATGGGAGTCTCACTGTATGGATTCAAATCTCAGTGTAGATTAAAATATAGAACATAAAAGCAAACTTCAACCGTTTGAACAAGCAACTTCACTTAGATTTTATTTATATATATATATATATATTTTAAAGCCTATTACCTTTCTATGAGTTGCAGATAGGTGGTCTGCTAGAGAGATTAGTTTCCCATAGAAATTTTAAGCGGTAGTTTGGAATTACTTAAAATAAAATATTTTTTTAAAGTAATTTTTAGTAGAGTTTTTTAAAATAAGCATATTTTTTAGTTAAAAAAATGATAAGAAAATTTTATAACATATAATTTCGTCAAATTTTTTTAATTAAAAAATTAAAGTTTTATAAAATACTTTGAAAAAAGATTAATATAAAAAAAGCAAGATGTACGGTCAAACGACCTAAATCGTAAGTAAGAAATGATCTAAAAGAATATTTAAAAGTGCTTTGGAAATTTTTTTCTCAAACAAAAAACACTGAAAAAATTTTAAAAGTAATCTCTATTTGTTTACTTTAACAAATAATAATAATAAAAATTTTAATACGTTAAATTTTTTATATTTTCTAAATTTTTTTAAAATTTTATAATATATAATAAAAAATTTATTAAAAATATAAATAAAAAATTTAATAAAAAAGAGATATACAAGTTTAGCATAGCATAATCTTACACATATAAAAATTGTTTCAAATACATTGAACGATATTTATTTCCTTCAGATTTTTAGTTCGATCATCTCACGTATTTCAACTATCTTTCCGAACTACGCTTTCACTTCCACACCTATTCACTTCTATCAAAATTTAACTTTAAAATTTACTTCACTTACTTCAAGTATCACCGCAAATTATGCTTTTACCGAAATTTACTTATAACCGAAATTTACTTTTATGAAGCTCAATTTTATAAAAATTAGTTACGTGTATTTAAAACACGTCCATATTATCTCCGAGGATGCAGACCAAATTAAAGAGTCTAAATTTCTTGGTTTTCCGCCCTCAAGATTCCGCTAGGAAGGGCGATCTACACGAGCAAAGACATCAACGTATCTTTCCCGACTTACACGCTTCCACCCTATTAATAAACCACATGATAACGATCGGTTCAACAGCGAAAAAATAAAAACATAACAACACAACATACTTAAATCAAACCTTAGAGAGAATCATTAAAATAACAGACCGAGCAAATTAAAACAAGAAGTTGAAGCTCTCTTAATGAGATCCGACATCCAATTAAAGCCTAGTGATTATAAAAATTGCAATTAATCTCAAGGGGATCGAGACGATAAAATTTGGAGCTAAAGCAACTTGGTTTCTATTACCAAAGCTCTGCACTCATCTTCCATGCATTAAATGGTCTCACATGACTGTTTAATTAAACACTACTCAACCTCTCTTCTCTTCCAAGAAAAAACAGATACTCCCTCCATGGTTGTCGTGGTCATTTGTTTATTTAAAAGAAAAAACAATTGCATCAGGTTTAGGTGTTGATACCCTTGCGTGCTTGATTCTTAAGCTCGTTGTTCAAATTTAAGCCCTAAACACTAGGCATCTGTTTGAGTTAGGATTAAGAAATGGGTACAGAAACATACATCTTTGATCACCTTGGAGAGGGGGAAACCGGAACATGCGAGCTCCGATGCAAAGCATTCAATGCGGCCTTATCGGAGATTCGTTTTGGATTAAACCAGAGCTGGAGAAACTAATACTTTTTCTGTCTTCTCTACTACGACTAGACACTACGGCAAAGATAATGCCGTAGAGTGGGATCAGTTGGAAGCTAAAGTAACGGCGTGGCAATTCTTCCCACCTTCACTTCACTGTTCTTCACCTGTTCCGTGGTCTTTGTCGAAGGTTACAATAAAGGACAAAAAGGTCATCAAACTGGGCCGGTAGCACAGTTTCTAGCAAGAAGGGCTTGAATTTGGGCTACGACGTAGGCTTCAAAAGGAGAGCGCAACAGAGCACATGGTCTCTATTTCCGCTCGGGCCAAGTTCGAATTGACAAATATAAAGGTACAACTGTTCCACAACTATTTAACCACGGAATCGTTCAAAAATACCACACAAAAGAATAGACGACGAAGATAAATAACCTCAACAAACAACATAACAATACTGCAGTAATTGATACTTAAGTTACTGAACCAGAGTGAGGATTACAGAGGGACTTGTAGTAATTTCTTCAAATGATAAAAACACGCTAAGCTGTAAGAAATGATAAGAACACGACAACCTCAGCAATTGAAAGCTGTAAGAAAAGATAAAAACATGAACTAGGTAACAAGTAATAGTATATGACAGAATATCAGCTTTATGAAGTTTGAGCTGAAGCTTTACTGAGACAAAAGGAACTTGAAAAAAAAAACGAAAAAGAGAAAGAAACAAACCAATCTATAGAAGTTAATACAACGCTAGCATCAGATAAAGAAGTACTCCATGTTAGATTATAAAATACTATCCAGGAAAATAGAGCTTGTGCACTTTAAGCGTTTCTACGTTTTATTTTTATCTAATCCTCTTTTTTTCTTCATCTGAAAGGAAGCTCATCTAATCCTATATAACCAGATTCTTAATAACATCTGCATAACTTTATACATTACCCAAAACCTAACAGTGACATAAGACATCTACCAATCCAATTGATCAAGGCACGATTACTGCTTCATAAATAACCTTTTGTTATGATACTGATAACTGATTCGAACAAAGTGTTTGACTTCTCTTCAGCTTCATGAGTTCTTTTGTTGATGACTTTTCTGTAAATTGAACTTGCAGCACTCTTAACAATAGGAAAGAATAAGCTAAACTCCTGATTAAAACTGCTCCTAAACTGATAAGCCAAGGAATTGAAGGTAACACGACCAAATGAAATAACCTTCAGAAATCATACAAAACTTAAGAATTATAACTAACAATAATAACAGAAACAATACACCAAAATGCACCAACTAGCCTGACCTGCACTGTTATTGTATGATCTGGTCAAGTGTTTTTGACCTTTTATTTCTTTATATATTAATATAATAGCTTCAAGGTGCAAGGGCATGATTTCAGAATAATAAAAAACCTTGCACTTAGCTATTGGTAAAATAAATTTTTATTTGTCGATGGAAAATATTTTATTGTGCTACTAACAATATAGGTAAAAATAGAATTATGATATATGTTTTAAATAAAGTAACTAAATAATATAGTTTATAGTTGGAATTAAATAAATAAAGCAAAATATAAAATAGAAGTCCACATTCTTCTCAATATAGTAACATAATTCATTATATATCAAACTCATATATAATGAAATCAACATTGAAATCTCGAACAACATTCTTCTCAATATAGATTTAAAATAACTTAAAAAGAAGCTCATCTTCCATTTTATTCAGCAGTCTTGTTTCACAAATTTCATAACAGAAAAAAGCGCTCTTCGCAGTTACCATTGACATCGGAAGAGTCAACAAAAAGCCAGATCATTTTAGCAATTAGGAAATAAATTCTACAACTTAGGTGTGTTCTTTTTGGATGCAAATTATTGAAAATGAATTACAACAAATATTGTTGTTAGAAGTAAGTTTAGCTTTTATGTTCTTTTGTAAAAAAAACTAAATTGAAAATAATTTATAGTATTTTTTTGTATAAATGGAAGTGGACTGAAAATAATTTTTTAGTAAAAAAGGTGAATTGTAAGAGTAAATTGAACACTCATAGCTATTTTTACGATCACTCGGTGGTAATTCCGGACCTCAGGTAATACTGATAACTTTTTAATGCTCTAAAATTTTGTATATTTTGGTTTTAAAAAGTCCTACTTAAATTTTAAAATACATATTCTCTTAATCAGTGAAGTCTTTTATATATATCTTGATAGCAAGATTGCAAGCACTTCTTCAGTGAACAGTTCAAAGATATACTAGGAATAAAAAATTCTATCACTCTTACGCCAAGTTTACTAATTAATTAAAAAAAACTTAATTTCATATTTTCGTTTTATATTATAAATCTTCTATAATATTATATAAATATCTTTTTAAAAATTCGAAAGTAAAAAATATTATACTTGTAAGATCTAATTATACTTAATTATATTATTTTTTAAGTATAAAAGATAAAAACCCATTTAAAAAAAATTTTAAATATTTTTTGTTTTAAAAAAAATTTATTTTATAAGCACTTCAAAAATCCCTCAAGTAGCATTTAAAGAGGACAGATTGACAGCACAATAATACATATATACATACAAGGTACTGGAATTCCATATGGCTTTCATGCCTACCCAAGCTTCTTATCTGCCAAAGCCCGATGAAAATTGTAAACAATGAGCTTAGAGTACTTTCATCTGCCAAGCTTCATGCACACAAATACCTGAGAATACTTGGAAAAGGTCTACAAATAACCTATCAGCCTGATCATGATTCACTATAGTTGAAACATGTAGCTTAACATGTTAAATTTAGAAATGGATGCTGTTTGTTTCTTCATTTGTGGCAAACTCAAGCAAAAAGATAAACCTTGCCGTTATTCATTTTTATCACTACCCTCTCTTATTCATTTGAAGTTCCAAGTAAAGAATTAAACATCTTCAAAAGTGGATGAATCACAATACATACCAGAATGTGGAGAAAATAGACTTGCTGCCATATCTCTCAGCTCTTTGGTTTCATTAATAACATGTTCCAGTTTGAAAACGGCAACCAGATGTGAAACTCTGTTGTCATTACATGACATAGACTCGAGCACACATTCAACTCCTTAAAAGGAAATGACTGATTGAGATAAGTAAAACAGCACATTAAGAAAGCTCATTACGTCACTTGACACAGAAGTCTGTGATAATGATTAATCCTTATCCTAGAGATAAGTCATCAGGAAGGGAATCCTGATGGCAGTTCCACATTGATCAACAATTGATGTCTACACAATAATCAAGATCAAGGAAAAGGCAACGGCAGCAACAAAAGTAAAGTGAGATACATATATCTGATGATGAAAGGTTGCAAGATCTTATAAACCATAGGTTTTAAAGGTAATAAGTATAAAAGATTGATCTAAACCAGATATAAGCTAGTACCACAGAATTCTGAAGTTTGAATATTGCAAAACTCCAAAGGAGGAGTAAATTGGTATGAGCACAGAGCTTTCAGCACAATATTGAGAGACCCATATATAACAGAAACAATTAAGTTTTATTTCCATATAATCTCTAGTTCCATGTCAACAGAGACTTGATCTATATCTTATCTCATTCAATTCAATATGAATTCAGATGCTTAATCTAGAGCGATTAATTCATTATAGAAATTTTTTGCCTGATATGGCTGCACCACAATCCAGAGCAATCATTATAGAAAACCTGCGCTCTCTATTAGGGACAACTCAATCAAATCTTTCGCTGCTGAACAGGGTGATAGTGCACAACTTGAGTTAATCCTGTAACCGCAACACTACAATAATGTAGCTCCAAAACACCAAGTTCTGGATGAGTATTAGTTCTATCTTTTGGAGTATTTATTCTCTCCTACATGAAAACTACAACTCAGTGGTACTTTCAAAAGAAAGACTTCAGGAAAGGCACAGAAGTACCTAACACTATATAATGACTTTTAATCGATATGGCATCTTGCAAAATTCTGCTTAGTTCACGCATTACTTTCTAATGTTAATGCATGAATAAAGTAAGCATAATGTAGATACCCATTACCTTAACAGCTATATTGTAAAATCCACAGACAGTCTTTGGTAAATTGTAACCACTCTTCATATGATACCCTGAAGCTACCATCATTGGAATGCTTGTGATCGCTTAGAACCAAGGCTTCAAATTCTAGAGCCAGGCAACTCTTCAGGAAAAAGAAGAACAAGAAACATGACATAAGATATAAGTTGTCAACATTACAATGAAAAAAAGAAAAAAAGGAAGCTAGACTCAGAAAAAGACAAGTTAAATCAACTTGACCTGATACAATAGGTTCATACACCTCCAGCTACAAATATTACCAACTAAAGAGTGCAGAGAAGAACTATGAACAGCGAATTGGTGACAATGCAATAGAAAGGCAACTATCAAAAGTAGTAGGGTTTTGTTTTGGATAACTAATGTGGCAGAACTTTGTTCTCATATCAATGGGAAGATCAAAGTGATTATATGAACCTACAAATATGCTACGATTTCTCAGTAGGAAGAGATACACATAACAGTTTTGGTTAATATTTTTGAGTAAGATGACTTGGTTTCAAAAGATAAATTTTCCAAGCCAACTTGTAAAATTTTGTTAATGTCAAGCTACTCATAGATGCAGCTAGATGTTAAACATCACATTCCTTTTGGAATAGCTTTCCTTTTGAATACCACCCTTTTGATGAACAGGCACAGTAATGTTACAATGAATAAAGATCTTACTACATACTGAAACTGCGGAGGCAAAACTAGTTTATCTGAAACTTATGTTTACACATACAGTTATCTTATCTGATCTTATGTTTTCTAAGGTCGAGTTTTCTAATCCAGTTTCTGGGTGCTCGTGATACACCTTTTGATGAAAAGACATAAAGACGCTACAAAGAATAAAGGTCTTTCTCCATAGTGAAGCTGCAGTAACAAAATTAGAAGATCCGATGCATGTAACTCCAGATAGCTTGAAATCCCTGAAAATATGTCTTAAATCGTCTCTTATAAGTTCCAATGCTTAAAAATGCTCTATGGTCTAAAGATTTGTGCTATATTACATATCAACAGGAGATTAAAAGGGAAAATCATCTGCTATTCTATATTTGTAACTTCAATGAGCAAAGACGAACTATCTAATTTAAATTTCCAAGCGATTTTCACATCAAACTCCAGTTATCTATCTTCCACTGATTCAGGATTAAAGTCAGAAAAGGAAAAGGAAAAAGTTAACAGCGGAGACACATAGAATCATCATCAAATATGAAACTGAAACCAAATTGAAATCAGTGAAGAAACCCAAAAAGTCACTACCGTATATCCTACAAGAGCAAATGCCTTGATGAGAAAATCAACAACAAAACTTCTTCTCGATGCTCTTCACCGTAATCTCTCTCATCACGCAAAGAGATCAAACACAGATCTAACATTTCTCGAAAATAAATTGATTCCAAAATCCGGAGATTTCAAGCCCAATAAACAACAAAAAACCAATAAAATCAAGCGAATGCTATACTCGAAGAGATTGTCTAGAAATTATTGAAACCAGGTTGAATCGACAAGTAACCTTCGGTATTCGGCTTCAAATCAGAAGAGAAAGTACGCTCGGAGAGTGTATCACACATCCTGAAATTGAACTTACAATGTGAAAAAGGAAACGGCGGTTTACAGATGGCAGTTGCTATTATAAATTTCGGCTGACGGATTTTGACAGCCTAATAAAAGCCCATAAACTAACCGGATAGGTTTTCATCTCATTAGGTAACCTCATAATCTTAAATCTAAACAAACGTTTATCATTTATCTAACATGTTGCCTTTTTATTTCTCCGTTTTACCTTAATACAATTTTAGAGGATCTATTTTTATCAGTTTATGTAATTATACATTACATAGTTTTTTTCCTTTCAAAAATTTAGACTGTTGCAAACTCGACTCCTCTTACTCCTTACCTGCGAATTGACGAGTAAAAATGAGAAAGGAAGGGAAACTGTTAGCCTTCCCTCTTCCTGCCTTGCGGAATCATTTGAAATTATGTAAAATAAAATATTTTCGACTTTTAATAAAGTTTTTTAAAATAAAATTTATTTATTTATAATTTAGAAACTTAAAAACTGATATATAAACATATATAATATATGATTTATTTATTTATTTAAAATTTTAAAAATTATGAAACTTGAAAACTAAACAACTAAAAAATAAATAAATAAATAAAATTAATGGGCCTTCAGGCTTCGTCTACTCTATATTACCCTGTCAGACAAAATTATAATCAATAATAGTCTTAAATTCAATTTTAAATAATCAAATACATAATGTTAATTTACTGATAAATATTAAAGTTTGAAAAGCTTGTTTACATATGTTAATTACCATACTCTTAAGATTTAATAAGATTTAATATTATAAAAAAGAATTTAATGTCGTATATATATTAGGATAAGATTCAATTGTTTTGGTTGTTAGGTAATGCACGATTTGATTCTAGTTAAAAGGGTGCCATGTTTAGAAATTTTTTTTAAATTTTTCTATATTTTAAAATAAATTTTTATAAATATATAACAAATTTATTAAAAATGACAAATATAAAAAATTTATTAAAATTTATTTATTTATTTTATTATTTTTAATTAAAAAATATTATTTATTTTATATAATAAAAATATATCAAGTCCTACCTAATTACCTAATACACCAAATAAAAATACTGTTTACTGTTTATTAATAATTAATTAATTTGGATTAATTTTGCGCTCAACAATTCAACAAAACGTAAATCATCCCTTTATTTTTTTCTTATTTTTCAAATAGGTAATCTCTTTTTGCTGATTATCTCTTCTTCCTACTCGGCCGCGATGGCCGGCCGCAGCAGCCATCCTCCGCCACTAGTGGTGGCCCACAACTCTCACTCCGCCGTTCTCCCTCGCCACCATGTTCTAACTGACGACAACCGCCACCGAATTCCTCCTCACCCTTCTAGCGCCGAGGACCACATCGCCGCACAGCTTCAAGAGATCCAAGCCCTCCTTATAGACAATCAACGGCTAGCAGCTACCCACGTGGCACTCAAGCAAGACGTCGATGCTTCTCACAGTGAGCTCAAGCTCGCCTCCGCCGCTGCTGCCAAGTCGCGCGCTGGAAGGGGAGCTAACTTTCATGAATTGATTGATCGCGCGGCGCGTGCTGACGTGGAAGCGCGGGCTCTTGATGCTGCACGTGTGGAGCTTGCTAGGGTCTGCGAAGATGTGAAGCTTCTTAGTGCTGCGAAAGATGAGTTGGTTGAGAAGTTGCACGGAGTTAAGGCGAAGTTTTTTCAGACTAAGGCTGATATCGTGATGGCAAACATGTTAAGGGAGGAGATTGAATTCATGCACCGTGAGATTCAGCGTGGCAGGTCTTTCAATCAAGTTTTTGGTTCTTGATTGTCTTTTTAGCTTGTTTGTTCTTCCCTAATTTATGTGACTTATTTACTAAAATTGCAAAATCATGCTCCATGTTTCTTGGAATTCATGCATGCTTCTTGTAGATATGCGATTAATCATTAATTTAAAGATTAGTATAGGGCAGTATTTTTGTCTGTCATTCACTTGGCAATGCATACAAGCAGCAGTGATTAGAATTTCCTTTTAGTATTTCTAAATTATGCTCCATTTTCTTTGTTAGCATGCTTACTGTTTTTATAGATATACTGTTAGTAATTAAGGTAAAAGAGTAGAAAAGGGCAGTATCTATGACTGCCATGCACCCTGTTATGCCACAAGCAGCAGTAGTCAGATTTTCATGTTACATTACATGCACTTGTTTGGTCTGCCTAATTCATGTTAAATCGGCTAGGATTTGTGAAATGTTGTTCCATTATTTTTTTGCTTTTACCTTGCTTTTCTCGTCAATATGCCATTAATTATTAAGGTGAGGAGTAGAATACAGTGTGTATTTATGGTTGCCATCACTCGTTAACAAATAGCAGCAGCATTTATATTTTTTATGCCATCAGAAGGCTAGAGGCAGCAATCAAGCATGAATTGCAGCTGGCAGGTTTTCCAAAGAAAGTAGAAGTAAATTAGGAATGTAATGTACTGTACTGATTAATATTATGAAAATAGTGCATGTATTTATTTCTAAGGACTTTAAAATTAAGCAAGGAATTAAGTTATTTTTAGGGCCTTCGCCTTTCCCTTTCAACTAATGGTGGTTGATATGGTCAAAATCTATATTACAACCAATTCCTCTTTCCATACACCCTTGAGTTCTGTTTGTTGCACATAATGAATGTTAGTTTGCATTTTCAACAGTAAGTTAATTCTCCTATCCAGCATATCTATCTTTTATTCAAATTGTAAATAAAAATATTGATTTATGTTTAGTATGTTTAGTATTCTATGCTTGAGAGCATTCATTTTCAAGTATCTTAAACCTGTCCTTGTACGCATATATGAATTAGCTCTAATGGACTTCTGCTTGTAGCTTGTTCACTGGCACACATTTTGCTTAGAACCATATATTGCAGTGGTAATACCTTCAAACCACATTTTCAAGCACACCATCTTCTCTTAGTGAAGTTCTTTGCTTATCATTACTCTAATGTTACTACACTGCTTTCTGCTAACATTGTAAACCTTCATCTGTACTCTAGATATTAGCATTCTTTCTGATGTTGCCTCGAATATTATTGTAGAGCTGCTGTCGAGCATGAGAAAAAGGTGCACTCAGATAACCTTGAAGAGAAAGATATAATGGAGAAAAATATGATTTCTTTGTCTCAGGAGGTTGAAAAGTTACGTACTGAACTGGCAATTGCACAGAAAAGAGCACATGCAGCTACAACAGCAGCAAATCTAGGTAGTCCCTGCATATAATTTCATATTCAATTTGCAGTTAGTGTTTCTTCATTACCCTTGACCTCCTTTTTTTCGGAGGCTATAATTTCCTTGAACACTCTTGGATTCTAATGTTTATACTGATGTCTTCATTCAGGTCCTGGTTATCAAGGAGCTTTAGGAACATCATATATGGAATATAGAGGCAGAGGTTGTGCTGAGACGAACAGGACCAATCAGGTATGTGTTGTTCTATTAGAAGATTATGATGTTAGATCAAGTTTATGCTATAATAATTTCAAAGCTTGGTTTTCCTTGCACATCTTTTTTTGGAACAAACTCAAAATTTTATGTAACAAGTGCTCCACCTCATTGAATTATTTTGGTTCAAACTGTTTGAAGTAGTTGATCTTCCATTATACTCCACACAAACTTCCTTGTCTCTGCTTTTTTTAGGGAAGATGTTGAAATTTGCTATTGTCTTATGCTAATAATCTGGATTTACTGGTTTAGGATGATGCAGTGGTTGATTCCCAGTATGGCACAGGGGCTGTTTCTGGTGTTGTAACTAGTTCACCATACGGTCTTGTAGCTGGCCCTGGGTCTGGGTCTGCTACAAGTTCTCAGTATGGCTATGGTGCTGTTGCCAGTGTAGCTGCTAATTCTAAATACCCTAATACTCAATATGGTTCTAGGACTGTTACAAATGTTCCTGATATAGAACCATTTGCCAGTGCAGCTGCTGATTCTCAATGCAATAGTGTGGGAGCTATTTCTGGCACAGCAGCTAGTTCTCAATATGTTTCTGGTGGACCTTTTGGTTCGCGCTATGGCTCACTAGGTGTTTCCTCTGCATCTCTGTCGGCACAATATACTTCTGGAAATATTCAGCATGGTCAGTTTGGTATACAACAGGCAAACAACCAAAGATAAGTTTCTGACCAGCTTGGAGGTGTGCTGCCATATACATGCAACACAGATTATATGTACAGATGTTGCCCAGACCACAAGTTCTTCTGGAAAGTTGATGGGTGTAGTTTCTGTAATTGTTTTCAAGAGCTTCCACAGTAGGCCTGCAGTTGACCTTTAAAGACTTGACGTTTCCGTATGCCTTATTAATTATTTTTTTTGTTGAGCTTCCTTGTAGTGATGTAAATATGGCAGGTCATAATCTGATGTACCTGCTAGTGAATTCTAAGATCTGTAGTATCATATTTACCTGATCTCTATGATGAAGAGGGAAAGTTATGCAAAATTGTTTACATGCTTTTTAAGTGGTCTGAATATGACGATTATAAGAATTGTAGACGACCAATCTCACTGCCTACGACTAGCACATTCGGCTATAGCCTTTATAATGACACGGAAACCACTATTTTATCATGCATGGTAATACGAGTCTATTCAGTGTATTTCTGCTCCAAGCTTCTCACAAAGCTGGCTAAATAGAAAAATAAGTTCGAGTTTGATGATTCATTATAGTTTACAAAAGTACTTGAGTTGAAACTATCCACTTATATTACTGCCGTCATAACTTATGAAACCAGCTATGATCTCAGGTGCATAGTTAGCAACACTGCCATATATTATCAATTGATGCACCATTGAGATGACTGGAAAATGCGGTTGCTGTTGGTCTTTAACATCTCTTCTTTAGTCTTGTAACTCTTGTTCAAAGTGCACATCATTGTCTTGGGCAGGTGTCTCCGTTCCACCTCATCAAAAGGTATTAGTTGAAGCAACTCAACCCAAGACCAGATACATGAGCACAACCAATAAAGATGGGTAGCAAGTAAAGATGTGGGCTCCAAAAAACAAAGTTAACAGAAGTCCAGAGCAAGAAATACCAAATGAGACATTCTAAAAAATACTAAAACGCAAAAAAAAACCACTCATGTTGGAAGTGAATGAAGAGTGCCTCAATTGATAAAATACATCAATCCCATGTCATGGCCACTCAATGGCAAGAGCATTGCGCAAACCCGCTTGTACAGCTTCATGCATATCCATGGGAAATTTCCAAAGCCAGCACATCTTAAGTTGCATGTGTTCAAACCTAAAATGCCTAAAACAGTCCAAAACTGCTTAAGGATGACTATCAGCTTGAGTGAGCTGAAAACAGTTTACATGATACCAAGCTTTACACTAAAGAAATTTTGCTACAAATAACGCGATGGTGCTGGAAAAGCTAGTGTATATTATTGGAGCTCTTCTTATAGTAACTGGGGACTAATGCATCTAATTCTCTTGAAATAATATTGAAAACACCAGTCTGAATCAGTATGCAGTTGACCAATAAATTCAAAGATGACATAGTTACCGCAAAAAATACAAAAAACACCCAAAAGAAAAAGACTACAAACACCAAACACTGATCTGATTGCAACTTTTTGAGGCCTGCATCGGTACAATTAGATGGTGGAAATAAAACAGCAATTATTGAGAAATAGCAACGCTCACCTGAAATCTCACAGCAATATTGTTGATTACACCCACCTGCCTCTATAAGAAAACATTCACAAATTCAAATCAATTTAAGCCCTAAAAGAAGAACATCCATGGTCTCTGATTATAGAAAAGTGGGTTTATCTAAAAGGCTCACTAACACCTACCTTAAGCCCAGGTTGAGTACAACTGATGAAATAGGAAAAGGAAGAGCTTTCAGCTTAAAAATACATATTAGCTATCTTCAGTATGGACGAGAACGTTGCCCACCATAATTATGCCTATCAGGACCAGAACCCCCACCGCCCCTGTAATTGTCCCTGCGTCTGTCACCGCCTCCATATCCTCCACCTCTGCCACCACTGTAGCCATTAACAAAAAAGTTAGCTGTTGCTCCAGAAAGCATGCACCTATCTTGTCCACTAAAATTCGCTTATATACCCTTGAAACAAGCATGCTTAATGATACAGTGGTTTATCAATGCAGCTTGACAATAAACTACTTCCCTCAATAAGATGCAAGTGAAAGTATAATCACCAGCTCCTACATTCTTGTATATGCTACATATCTAAACAGTCGTACTTGCGCTTGAATATGTTGACATGCAGGTTAACGATCAACAAATCGATACTGAACAGAATCAACAAAAAATAATTGATGCGCATTTTCTAATTACTTACTGCAACACCTTGCAGAACACACCTAGGAAGGAGAGGAAAACGAAACTTGAGTACATATTCTAGGTCACTTAATAATAGACTCGCATCAACTATAAGCTTCTATTAAGAGTGGATCCAATCAATAAGCCCTACCTGGGAGCTAGACTGTTCTATATCTAAAGAGGGAAAGATGTTGAAACCAATTTCATAGAACAGGAGAGATGAAATCACAAGAACAACCTACAGAATAACTAATTTACTATCAAGAGGACTATAATGGTGAATGTGTACCCATATCCATGTGCTGGTGGAGCTTTAGGTGCTGATTTCTCAGCCATGGCAACATTTATTCTGTACCCTCTCATGTCGTAATCTGCACCAAAATTAAATCATAACAAACTTGAAATTCACACCAGAGTTCATAGAACCCTTGTTTCACCTCAAGGAAAACAAAAACGTCAAAGCAAATCATCTTACCATTATAAAATCCTCCAGCAGAGTGTGCTGCAGAAGGGTCCTCATAAGAGAGTACAGCATCTCCTTTGCTGTTTCCTGCCTCATCTGTATATATCTTGATATTCCATGGCCACTGGTCTTTGTATCCTCGTTTTTGCTTAATCCTGCCAACCTAGTACAGGAAAGCAAAATCACAGCATGAAGGGCAAAGCCAGATCTTCAATCCAATGTGCAGATGAATTGTGACACATAAACAATTCTGATGCTTGAGATTTGAAAGCTTTACACATTTATACACTATACAAATCCCCTGGGTCCATTCATCTCTAAACAGCATCTGCTCTTTAGATACCATACCAGAAAATTGTGCAACTAAATAAAAAGAAACAAAATCACAGGAACTGGGACCGTGAGAGTGAGGAATGATTGTCGGCCTAACAGGTACTTCAGATGTTGAGATTCACAAGACTTGTGTTTTGACTATACCCTCAGCTGTCTAGAGAATCCGCTCCATAGTACTACTAACCCAAATACTACAGTAAGTAAACATGGCCCATCATTATTTAGCTAAGAAGAGTTCATATGACACTGTACGATCATATAATAATAAAGGTGCAAGCAGAGCACTCCCCTTATCCCATATACCTGTTGAAGAACGAAGAAAGATGTAGAAAACGAAATTTTACTAACTGCAACTAATATGAAACTTGCCTGAGCAAATCTGAAGTGTCAAAACAAAAATGTATTTCTGGATAACTGTATGGGTAATTAAATGATATACAACAATAGGATGCCACCAGAGTTTAATACACCTTCACTACTTACCAAACGTACTTCCCTAGTGTTCTGTATACTTATTTTTTTTCAACAACAACTGAAAAAAATACTACCTGAAACACTGATAGCATTAACAAAATATTAAAGAAAAAATATTAATATAAGTATAAATCAGACGGTGCCATCCACATTACAAACACATCAAGGTGACAGGTTGGATACACCATAGGGACTATTATCTTACTAAAACCAAAATTTAACAATTATGACTTAAGTAAAGTTGATCAAGGTCAGATATATATGCCTCCTATACCATAAAATGAAAATATATTACCTATATTATTTTTGTTCTATAGATTAAACAATTGAGAAATATATGATTAACTGCAGCACCTGTCCAATGCCCCCAAAGAGATCCCTCAGCTCCTCTGTAGTCACATCAGGAGGCAGATTTGAAATGTAGATTCTTGAATTATCACATGAATCTCCACAATTTTCATCACACTGCTTGATCGGTGCCACTGGTTCCATGGGAGGCAGACCTCCATACCCACCACCACCATGGCGGGCTGGAGGCCCTCCAGAAAAATCACGACCAGGGCCTCCACGGGCATATCCACCATCATAAACTGGAGGACCCCCATGGCTAACTGGGACATCATCATACGGATTTGGTGGTGGAGCACCATAAGTAGGTGGAAGATTATTGGATCCGCCATAGCTGCTGGGTGGTGGAACAGCTTCCGTACCATATGCATCATTCCTGGAGTATGAGTTTGGACCAGGAGGGAAGTTCCCAGCAGGGCCACTATATGAAGGCATAGTTGGTGGAGGAACTTGGCCATAACCACCGTCATCACCATACAAACCCCCTCTTCCACCACGTCCACCATCATAACCACCACCACCATGACGACCACCACCTGACGCACCACGGTTTCCATCATAACCCTCAGCTCCGCCATAACCAGCTCCACTATTACCGTAACCTCCACCACCACCACCACTGCCATTATAGTCTCCACCACCTCGGTTGTGACCACCACCTCTATAACCACCACTACCACCTACCCCACCCCTGTTGTAACCACCACCTCCAGCGTTACCAACAGGATTAGGGGCACCACACTTATTGCACTCAGTTCTCCTTGCAAAGTTCAAATTCCCACAGCTGTAGAAAAATTCATAAAGTAAAAATAATCATACAAACCAAATTAACCATAAAAAACCAAATTACAAAAGCTGTAACAAAATTGATTAACTAAGAATAGACCAGCTAAATAATAACCACAAGCAACCAAATTAACCATCCATATCTACAATCAATATCAGAAATCAACTAAAACTTTTTTTTGAATAAAAGACCTTGGTTCAGGACACAACCAATCACCCTCCCTACCAGGGCCACGACCTCCACTACCACGACCTCCGCCGCCCTGACCTCCACGATCACCACCATATCCACCACCACCGCCTGAACCACAAACCCGTTATAATCTAATGAAATCAGCATTCAATAGAATAAGGAACTGAAAGAAACAAATCGCAACAGACTTTATACCTCTACCACCATACCCGCCGCCGCCACCACGACCATAACCACCGCCTCCGCCGCCACGACCATAACCACCACCGCCTCCGCCGCCACGAGACGTCGGAGGACCGCCATCACTGCCGGAGCCGTACGAGCCTGACATGGATTTCTAGGGTTTCGATCTCGCTTGAATCTGAGTCAAGAGAGCGAGAACAGAAGAACACGAGGGTTACCGAAGGCTATTTAAGCTCGTGCTTCTTAAGGCAACAGGTTAGCTGCTTACGTGTCTAGTTGGAACTAGGCCCCACTTGATATTGTAAGGATCTATTTGTAATTATAATTAACTTGCCTCTGGTCGGAAATAACCAAAAAATTGTTTAAAAGGCTTCATCAGTTAATTTATTACATATTGGTATAATAGGCGTAGTTTACTAGGAAGTTGACCGCTCGCTGCATGAACTCCATTTTTTCAGTGGCTCCAAGGATGGCTACGTCGGTACAGCCGTCATCCGCCGCCATTGTTCGGAGAAAGCAAGCGCTAGAGGCGGTTCGCCGTCGCTGAGGCGGAGCTTATGCGAGAGCACAACCGAAGCAACTTCAAAAGAACAAACGATTTCGTCGAAAAACGAACTCCTAATTAAATTGGATTCAATTGATCCGATAACCCCAAAATCGAATCCTTTGCACGTTTCGAGCACCTCTGCTTCTTTTCATTCTCTCCTTACCACTTCTGCCTACGATAAATGCCCTCTTATCTCTCCTACTCACTGTTTGAGTTACTGAAATTGCGCGGTGATCTAATTAGTTGGTTCTGTTATTACTTTCTAGCGCTTTAGGTCTTATTGCTTTTGTAATTGATATCGAATCAGTCTCTCCAGCCTGCGTGATAGTTTTTTTTTCTTTTTTGCTGCACGAACTCATGTTTGTATTAAGTTATCCGCTGTATTGTCTTTGTTAATGCTTGCATTTCAATACTATGTATGGCCATGTAAGGAAGTCCTTATTCTGAATATTCTTATGGTAGCTTATGTTCCTTTACATTTGATCTTGTCGACCTTCAAATACGGAGACATACTGTGGCATATCAACTATGATTATACCATATCAATGCTAATTGTATATATCATTTGATTCATTTCCAACAATGGTATGCAGAAGCTAAATTTGTTAGCTCTGTTCTATTAGTCTGTGTGTCCTTTGCTATTACTCCATTCTGGAGTTGTTTAAACTTATTAGTGTTTATGTAGTGAGACTTCTGTTTTTGTTATTTCTTTTGTGGACAGGCTCAATTTCATATGGAGAAGCTTCAAGGTGCTCGGGTAGCTACACACCATATTCTGCATGCTAATTTCAGAAATTTTTATAACTGATCTGTTACATCTTAGATGCAATGTCTATGGAACTTGTTAAGTTGCACATTTCATATACTCTGAACTTGGTAAGGTACTCATGAAAGTTGTTGAAGACCAAAACTGAGGTGAGTGTATTTATACGAGCTAGTTGTTGTTGATTTGCAATCTAATTGTACTTTTCTCTTAATTTTTTCTAGGCAGTTTCTGCAGCAAGGTAAGTTGAAGTTGTCAAGAATATCATCCTAGACATGTGTTTGAAAAGGCGATGATGCAGACAAGTTTGCCAAGGGAAGCAGATATATTAAGCTCAATGAAGAATTACTTCTTGATAATATTGTAGGAAAGGATGTTGCACGCGCTGAGACATGTGGAAAAGCCTTCAAGAGCCTTTCAAATAGGTAATGGAGGCACATGTCGAAGCGGGAGCACAGGAAGTGTGATTCAGTTTGTTACCCAAGGAGTTCAATAGATAAGCATTTTTTCTACCAAAATTCATGCACGGGCTGCCTCTTTACTCATTGTACTTTGTAAGTTTTCAAGGATAGAGCCTAATTATTACCTGACACTTGCTCTATTGAAATGCATAACACTAGGTGAATCATGCTTTTCTTCTAATGTTATTAATTAAGATAGGAAAATATCAGAGGTGACTGATGCTTCCGACATGATCCAGATAGGACAGCCATCATGGGAGTTCCTGAACTTTATGTATGAGACAGGAACTCATTCTGAAAAACACATAGAACCAAATCCTCGTAAACTCTCCAGTGAAATACATGTCGAAAATGACCAGGTTCTTAGCAGCATCAATTCTAGCAATTTCTTCTTTTTTTATAATTCATCATAGTATTTTTTGTGTCAACCTTTTTATACATTATATCTACTTTTTCTATAATGACTCTACCACCACGTGCAATGCAGCTTCAATTTAGGCCAATGCATAATGTGGAAGGAGTTTACGGAACATATGGAGAAAGGAGGGTAACTTTTTTATGTGCTTGCATGACATTCTTGCTTGCTTATCTTACTTTGATCATTCTGGCTGCATGTATTCTTGTCAATATTCTTAGAATATGTATTTGGAGGTCTATAAGTGGCAAATTCTAAAATCTGGTTGCAATTGATGATTAATAAACTCCTTGATAGAAGTAGCAATATTTTGCTTATATGTCATTAATAACTGTCATGTGATACTCCTAATGTGCATTCTCAGGA
Organism: Acanthochlamys bracteata; assembly: GCA_019914995.1. Classification (NCBI taxonomy): domain Eukaryota; kingdom Viridiplantae; phylum Streptophyta; class Magnoliopsida; order Pandanales; family Velloziaceae; genus Acanthochlamys; species Acanthochlamys bracteata. The sequence goes on along the minus strand of CM034140.1, from coordinate 2,955,323 downwards.
ATAAACTACTTGCACAGTGCCTAGTCACAGCTATTTTACATGGTTAGTTCTTACTGTAAGCTTTCCTTTTGACATGCCTATTTATCTTCTAAAGTGACATAGGCAACTAAATACCCCTGTGACGAACTTAGGATTCTTCTCAAAACCAATTGGCAATGAGAAGAGTGAGCCCAAATATTTATAAATATCATCTCAGAACCATTAATAAGCAATGTGTGACTAGACCTGTCTTAACAACCCCATTTTTTTTTCAGTTGTTGAGTGCAAAGAAGGTTGTGTTAGAGGTATCTGTGATATTATGATTCAAGAAACTTCAGAAACATTTGGAGTGTTTTGCAGGACAATCAATCCCATGGTAAGCCCTTTTATGGTGAGAAAAAAGTTAACACAGCCTTATTTTTGTACTCCTTATTTTTACTTCTCGGATTAATCTGAAATTTCATCCTACGAATCTACATCTCTAACATGTTCTTTTCGAAAAGCGCATTGCTCATCATGCCTGTGCACCTGCGAAAAGCTTATTTTTCATGTTATCATCATACTTGACTCTTGCTTTTAAGGACCAGAAATAGTCTTACTAGAACTTGAAACTGCCAAATTCTTGTGTAGCCTTCAAACTCATGCTCTTATTTCCTATAGCTATACCATATGTGAAGCTTCTGAGGATGAACCTTTCTTCTTCTGTTTCTTGGCCCATCACATGAAGTCATCATAGCTGACATCTTATGCCAGAAGCATTTCCTGGTTATTAGATTATCTGTTTTGAATTTGGAGAGCCTATCTGGTTAAATAAATATTAACTTAATTCTTAAAGAAATGTAGGTAAACTCATTGGGAAAAGTACACAGGTGGTTCTTCTTGTTGTATAATACTTGGTAATTCTATACACTTGTTCAAATAGCAAAATTGTAATTGAAGTTTCACTTTAGGTCTGCTACTTCATGAATTCCCACTTAGTCTTTTACCTTCTTTTGTAATTTCTGAATCCCTGATGCATTTGTACTTTTGCTTTACGTAAATTGGCATCATAGTTTACTCTAGTGGATTTTCTTTATTCAATGTGGCTTACAGCAATGACATATCAAATTTTAGAAGAGTAAAAAAAAGGAGAACAAAGAAATGATACATGTGCTGAGACAATAAGCATATAAGAATATAAGGATAAGGATTAAGGACAAAATACTAGCTCTCAGAAACAAAAGTGATATTTGTGAAAGCATGTTTAATAGACAAAATAGAAAGTGGAAGTCTGGTGGACCATATATATAAGTAATTTTGACGTTAATCTCACGCTTTTGAATGTTAAAAGTCACATCTTCGTATGTATTGTCATAAGCCAAGCACATATAAGATTAAAACACTAACCATCTATGAAAGGATTTACAACTGTTTTGTTAGCTCTTATCAAGGAAAGTGAATTTGAGCAGAATCAGCATTCTTTGAACTGATAGTGTTGTTAGCTAGCTTCATGCAGTCTCTGAGCCATGTATGAATGTTGTATACCATGTTTGCATTAAAGTATCTGAAATATTATTGACAAATGACATTTACATGCATTTAGTACTGAAGAGGGTTTTCTTATCTCAAATGTCCAGTTATACCTAAGGAGGGTTCTATTTCATATATCAAGCTGGTTCCTCTAAAATTACATTACATGGGAACCAGCTTTCTTTAAGAAATATGAGGATGTAATCTGTATGTTTTACTTATTCCTGTGAAAACTTCAAATTCATCGCGTCTTTCTGGTCCTTGACATTATCTTTGCTTAATTGACTTACTGTATGTACTGGGTTCCTCTTGACTCATGTAGTTGGTGGCGCTAGACACTATCTTCTCTTATAATGACATTTAAAATTAATTGATGCATGCATGTCACTTGCTGGCCCTCCTATGCAGCTTAACTTGCCACTCATGTGCTTAGGCGGTTTGCTTAATCAAAGGTGATTGGTATGCCAAACATTCATAGATAGTGCATCTCCTGCTCTAAACAGTAAATTAAATCTGCAAGTTATAATTATACTACGACCAAGAAGTACATATGAAGAGGCAGTTTCTAGATGAAAGGAGTATCAGGATTGTTGTGGGTTCTCATTGTCTTTTTTTTTTTTTTTTGGACAAAAAGGAGCATTGGTTCCTAGTATATGAATGCTTCACTTTCATTTCTTTAATGATATATATTTTTGAAGCTGCTCAGTGGAAAAACTTTTAGAAAGAATCTGAGATCTATGCTAATAAGAAAAATAGTAAGGAAAATGCTCTTTGAGAATCAGCTAATCCTGCAGGCTTGGTGACTTATATTTGAATTATTTTACACTAATAAACTGAAAGGTGGTTTCCAACTTTCCATATGACCCAAGAATCGATATTTACTAATTATATCCAGTATAGAGTACATCTAGGTAGATGCGTGCCTGCATGGCACACTGTGAACATAAACTTTGAATTAGTTGGGTTGAGAATCACATATATTAGAGACTTTCTCCTAGGTTGATCACTTCTTATCCTATGTTTATTTGGCCATACCAGCAAAGAAACACTATACTTCAACCAAACTATGACAAATTTGGACCCCTGCAATTACAAATGCAATAGATCTTGCAAATTTGTCTTTATTGCTCAATACCCCAGTATGCCACTACTGTCAAAAATAATAGAGTATTACTTAACCATCATTGGCGCTCATGTATCAAACCCTTGGGTCATCTACGGAAAGGCATGCTGGCTGGAGTTATGGGACTCCACATCTGGCTTTTGTCTGCATGTGTTCATATACAAAACAAACTATTTATCTACTAGCTATACCATGTGGTCTCATTGATCAGATATACAAACGTAGCAGTTTTTCTAGGGTGAACAATGAAGTTGCCGTTATACTTTTGGATGTAATTAAACATTGTAGATGACATTCCCAAAATTTTCCACTTCTGCTTCCCCCTGAATGAAATATCCTCACCCATGCTTAAAAAAGCTTCTTGTTCAAAATTAAACTAGTGCTTTTAGAATGCCTTAAAACTTGATTTAATTCACTAGGAAAGGTAGTAATGTTTAAAATGCCCTAAAAACTTGACTTAACATTGACGGTTCACTAGGAAAGTGTAGTAATGTTGATCTGCATCAGATTATTAAACATGAACATGTATTTTGATCTCTTAGACTATCTAGTCAGATATTGGAAAGATGCTAGCATTGTGCTTTTATCTCTCTGTTTCTTTTTCTTTCCAGTTATAATTTATTTTTGCTTAGATGTGCTCTTTTAACCATGCTGATTGGATAAGAGCAAGCATTATTAAATTAGCAACTAACTAGTTATTGTTATCAAGGTCTGCTGACATTCTTGAACGTGGCTGTGGATGAGACATCCATATTGATGTATACAGGAGGCCAGCTAGTTATGATGGTCCTTATCAGACTGCAGTAGGCTTTGCAGACGGCCAGCGACATGTGACCTTGAGGTACTAGATTTGTCGCTGTTTATTGTTTTCTTCTCATGTAGGCTCTATGCTAGTGATCTTAAATTGATTCTGCTCTTGAGTAAGAAACGAAAGTAAAAGAGGGAGATGTGTAAAGGATGGTTCGAGACCTCAACCACTCCTCAAATTAGTTATGTAATGCATCTCTTAAATTCCGTGTGCACCCTGTGGATATCTTTCTTTCTGATGGAACTTATTTTTGTATTTTGGTACTAACCTCAATCAGGTCAGTTGGTATCAAACCATATAGGGATTGTTTTGCGTATAGTTTTCATCATGAAACAGCGTGAATTATGATATTTGCATGAGATTTTGAACTTCTGAGCGGTGGAGACAGCTGCAATTCTGACCGTTTCTATGAAAATTTAGGATGTCATTGACAAAGGAGGCAGAGTGCTGACTCCTCAGTCTTCAGGCAGACAGGACATAAGTTTCAATGAATTCCAACGTTTCCTCCTGTTGAGATTTTCATATTCCTAACATCTTATGATGCTAATTAGCTAGAACGAAGATTGTTTCTTGGTTTTAAAACTATTCAATCAAATTCTAAACAAGAATCGTGGAGGAAAGTTGGGTTTGCTACTCTAGGATAATTTTGTAGCGTATTCTTTCGATCATTCTCGTGCTACGCGCCTACGTTTGTTGTTGTCTTATACTAGATATTAGTCTAATAAAACTGCTTGACTACATATATAATGTCATCCTGCAGCAGTGAACTTAAACCTCAACTTTGGAGCGCCAGAAAGCAACGAAACATTCATTCATTCGTTCGTGAGAAGAAGAAAGAAAAACCTGCCTTGCTTCAATGGAATTCATCGATGAAGGCGGTGCTAGGAAAGAAATTTAAAAAGGAAAAGACAAAAGAGCCGTGATTCTTTTGCCAACTGGGCAACAACGACAATTGAGATAAGAGTATCCACAGAGAGCACGCGCCTGCCACCAGCCTTGCTGCCACGCCTGACGCCCTCCATCCATTCATGCCTTCCACCTAATCCTATCTCTGCTCAATATCTGCCAAAACCTTAGCCAAAGGACACACGCCAACCACACTCCCTTTCCTAATATTTATCTTGTCCTGTTTTGATTGTTTTGTTTGGTTGTTTGTTTTGTTTTTCTATTATTTTTTCGACTTGTCTCCACATGCCTTTGAGATATTTAGAAATACTTATAAAATAGAATTTTTTTAAAATAACCAATATTTTTATTTTTTTTAAAAATAAGATTTATTTTTTTATTTTTTTAAAAAAATAAAAATACATAATAAAAATAGTTTATTACGTAAAACTTTTTACCATTTATAAATTTTTTAAATATTTATAAAATATGTATTGAAAAATATAAAATTAAAAATTAAAAAAATATATCTGAAAAATGTAATTCGAAACGCAATCTTGTTTTTATCGGTTTGCATTCTAGGATCTTAGAGCCCGTTTGGCACAGCTTATGATAAAATGTTTATCAATTTTTCTTTATTTTATGTTTTCCAATATATATTTTATAAATATATAAAAAATTTATTTAAAAATTTAGAAAGTGTATAAAAATTTTATGAAGTGAGATCTTTTTATTGCATATTTTTATTATTTTTTTGAAAGTAAAAAAAGTAAAATTTATTTTTCAAAAAAAATAAAAATACTTTTTATTTTAGAAAAATTTTATTTCATAAACACTACCAAACGTCCCTTAAAAGACTTTTCTCCTCCTCTTTTCTCCAAAGCAATGGTGAAGTACTGAAGCTTTGTTTCAGGTTTCAGTCTTATAGCAAGTGACTAACATTTTTAAATTATTTTTAAAAAATTTTATTTTATTTTAAAATTAAAATAAATATAAAAATCAATTTTAATTTTTTCAACCAAAATTTTATTTCATTTATGTTTAAAATCTAAAACTTCACTTCTAAAATTTAATTTTAGTTAAAAAATATAAAAATTAAATTTTACTTTCAAAATTTATATATAACTCAATTTTAAGAATTTAGGTTTGAAACTTAATTTAGAAGAAAAAAAACACGTTCTTTGCGGGTTTGAAGCATTTTTAGCACAATTTTACTGATTGCAAACCTGAGGAAAATTGTAAACAGATCTTACAATGAACAATCATCTAGAATCATCTTCAGAAACATTGAAGAAAATCAAACTTAATTAGTAATCAATCAAGATTATTAGATTAAGGATTATTAAATAACAGACCAAATTTCAAACTCAAACTTAGAGAGCCCAGCTAGACAAAGCTGAGACGGATTCTATTTCCATCTCGGGAAGTGGCAACCTTTCCTCGTCCATTGATTATTCCCTTTTTTACGCATAGGCTGAAAAATCGTGCCAAGACACGAGCCCCCCACGCGCTCAATCCACTGTACTCAATCTCTACCGTAAACGTGTCACACATCCACTCGCTTTCTCCCACTAAACCCTCACTATAAAATCGGCTTACCCCCCTTGTCTGATCTCTTCACTTTCAAAACATTTCTGCACTCTCTCTAATCTGCAATACATTCATTCCTCCCCAATCTTTCTCAGCAATAACCGACCATGCTTCTCAGAACTTCGCAGTCGATCTCTCTCAGAGCGGTTAAGCCGGAATCGTTCATGATTCCACCAACGAAGTCGGCGACTCTGTCTCCGACGATGATGAAGATGCCTGTTAAGGTGTCCCGCAACGGTGGAGTTGTCGCTATGGCTGCCAGCGAGGCTGGGAGTAGGGCTCTTACCGGTGTTGTTTTTGAGCCGTTCGAGGAGTTGAAGCACGAGCTCGCGCTGGTGCCTTCTGCTACTGATGTTTCGCTTGCCCGACAGAAGTACGCTGATGACTGTGAAGCTGCTATCAACGAGCAGATTAAGTGAGTTTCACTAAACCTTCGTATTATATTTTTAATTTATTTAAGATTGTTCTGCCATTTATACGAAATTTGAGGATTATTGTTTTCAGATCATTTGTGAGAGATTTGTCGTATTTCTGTGATTGTAGCTTGTGTTGATTTCTCGCTTGTTTTTTTCCGGATAAAGAAAGAGTAGATCAAGTACTCCGCACTTCTTAATTTCTCGTATTTCTCGGTTTTAGATTTGTTTTCTTTTACTGACTTTATTTTCTCGATTTATAACGAGCTCTGGGATTATAGAAGCTGATGAGAATTTTCCTTTATTTATCCATGAAGCTTCGGTAGTTTTTTATTACTTTGAATAGCTTGAGAAAAACTTCCACATACGCTAGAAAGTAGAAGTGGATTTTACAACCGTTCGTGATGGACTTGTGTGTTATTGGTAATTGGCTCTGTTTCAAATTGTTCATTTGCTTGTCCCTAAGTTAGATCTATATGCTTCTTACTTAATTAAATGGGTGTGTGTTTGACCCTTAGGTATATCTTTTCCTGATATTTCATTTTTTTATCCCAATTGTCAGTGTTGAGTACAACGTCTCTTATATCTACCATGGTATGTTTGCATACTTTGATCGGGACAACGTTGCGCTCAAAGGCCTTGCAAAGTAAGTTATATGAAATATCTATTTGTAGGAACTTCCTCCACTGCTTTTCAATTCCTCAAAGAGTAGTGATATCTGTTAATTGTGAACAGGTTCTTCAAGGAATCGAGCGAAGAGGAGCGTGAGCATGCAGAGAAGCTTATGAAGTACCAGGTGCTTACAGTAATAGAAATCTACTATTGATTTGGGTAGTTAATTGTTTCAAAGCATGAGTCAGTAACTTGTTTTCCTTTGTCTTCAGAACAAGCGTGGTGGAAGAGTTAAGCTCCAGTCAATTTTGATGCCTCTGAGTGAATTTGATCACCAAGACAAGGGAGATGCTCTATATGGTAAGTTCCTAGTTTGAGTGCTCTTTTCGGTTTTTGTTTATTGGATATTTTTTGGTGGTGGTTTGTCTGTAGTACTGCTAATTGGTTATACCATTGATGGATATTAGAGTCATCTGCATTTATTTAGCAGAGTTCTCAAGGTAGAAATTAAAACTATCTTGTTCGGCCTGTAAAGGGGTCATGCTGTCCCAGGTGGATGAAGAGTTTGCTATCATCCACTACTAAGGCTTTATAGGCTCATGTGCTAATCAGTGAGAACATTGTAGGGCCAATTTGGTTGTTGTCTTTGAAGTTATATAAGTATTAGTGGCTGTAATGACTATGTCAGCACGTATCATGAACTTATATCTGGATCTTACGAAATTTCTGGTTCAGCCATGGAGATGACTTTGGCTCTTGAAAAGCTGGTGAACGAGAAACTTCTCAATTTGCATAGTGTAAGTGGATGTTGCTTCCAGTCGGTGAATTGACTAAATAGCTGTGGTTAAGTCTATGATTGATCCTTCCTTTGTGAGAACTCATTATAATCATGTGTGTGGCATCATTAACAGGTAGCAAGTCGATGCAATGATGTTCAGCTGACTGACTTCATTGAGAGCGAGTTCCTTGAGGAGCAGGTGAATCCTTATCCCTAGTAATCAGTTTAAACTTTCACAGGCAGTATATAAACTAGTGTAACTTGAAATAGTCAAGTTGGGGCCTTTTTACTGATCTGGTATTGTGCCAGGAGATCTAATTCATTTTATATACGTTGTATTTAATTTTGGAATCTCTATGGGGAACATTTGGTTTGTGTTAGCTGGCAGAAAAACAGGAACTTTCTAGTCAAAACAAAATTTTCTATCCGCAAAAAGCCTCTTTGTTTTAAGATAAGACCTGTCCGATTCAAATCTTTTGGCAATCAAAAGATGAAGCCAGGCACGAAACAGAAGAGGATGCGATGCCCAAAGGGAAAGGGCAATCCGTGAGGTTAAGAGAAAGATGTTGTCGTCTCTCTCTCAACCATCACGAGTCCTATTATCTTTCTTACAAATTTCATGCTATGAGATGGTTGTCTTCATCTTTATTGTCCTGATTCAACTGTAGTAGTTATTTGCTTCTATCAGTCTGGTGTGCTAAGCAAACAATGATTATTGGTGTAGCAAATGTTGCTAACTTATCATTTATCAGGTTGAAGCTATTAAGAAGATCTCTGAGTATGTTGCTCAGTTGAGGAGGGTGGGCAAAGGACATGGTAAGTATCTTATTTGAGTATTCCCTGTGTGTTTCTAATCATCCAAACTTTGGTTGTTGGCATCATTAATCTGATCGCTGTATTATTGATGTGGCAGGAACCTGGCACTTCGATCAGATGCTTCTCCATGAGGGTGATGCTGCTGTTGCTTAGGCGGACACAAGTAGTCGTGTTAGTGAGGATTATTGTGAGAGGAATCCATTCTGCTTTCCTAGTCTGTTCTTTTAATGTTTTCTATGTGAGAATCAGTGTAGTTGGAGATAGCCAATTTCTGGAAGTACTATGAATTTCTAATGGAAGTGAGATGTTAAGTCGGTTGGACAGTTTTGTGGTTGAAACTTTTAGCAATGAGATGCTAAAAAATTTGTGGTAGTCAAGTTGCTATTATTTTGCAAGCTTGATATGAATGAAGTAGGTAATGTTCAACTCGTCGTGAAACGAAGTCCGAATGTCCGTGGGTGTTGTTTTTAAGAATGGAACCGGATACGCACACTCCTATTACTGTGCGCGTACTCTGGCACTCCAAATATGAGCCGTCTGATTGCAGATCAGACGGTTCACAATCAACCTCAAAAATTTTCTTACGGAGTCACTGTGAGAGAGAATTTAGTCATTTTGCGTGCATATGTACAGTGATCCCGTAAGGGATTTTTTTGTCGCTGCGTCATTTCTCCCCCCCCCCCTTCCCGTTCTCCCTCTTTCGTTCTCTCCTCTCCGATCGCCCTCTCGAGCCCCTCCCGACGCTCTCTTTCGCTCTCCATTCTACCAATTGCCGCCATACTTTCTCTCTCTTCTCTTTCTTTCTTTTCTCTCACAAAAATCTATCCCGATACCGGAGTCATTCGAAAACCCTACCACGGCCGAACCTTCTATCGCCGGCCGGTGATCTTCAATTCGGAACTGGAGCCATTTTCTTCTATGCTCCTCCTCCTTCTCTGACATTCTTCTTGGCCTCCGTCGCTGTTGCTGACTCCTCGACGTCGCTCGGGTTGATCGAGCGCTTGCCGAATGGGACTATGCGAGTCTCGTGCAATTGGTGAAAATTTAATTTGATTATGATTTCGTTATGATTTATTTGTATGTGTTATTATCTGATTTTTTGATTGTTTCATTTGATTTTTGTTGGAACCGTAGGATTCCTATGCGGCCGGTTGCTTCTGTCGGTTCATAGAGGTGAATTCGTTGATGAACAAGGATGTATATGTAAGTCTTTTTTTTTATTTTTATTATTTTTTGCAGTTGGTGATGAGATTGCCGGTGCACTTGGTTGAGCCGGACCGGTGCCGAAGAAGAAAGAATGCTCTGCTGCTGGAGCCTGGAGCACCACAGTAAGATTCTTCAGTGCTGATGGAGCACGACAATTGCAATATTTGATTCTTCTTCTTCTTCTTTTTTTTTTTTTTTGGTGATGAATGGCGATTCTTCAGCGAGAGTGGAGCTCTCTGTAGGTGCTGTGAATGTCAAAAAAGATGCTGTAAATGTAATGCCATAGTATTGTGAATGTAATTCGAAATTGTTTTGTGAGAACTTGTGAATGTTATGATCTGGTGAATGATGGATGTTGTCAAGGATGTGCTGTAAGGAACTTGTGAATGATGCTCATATTTGAATAAAATGTTTTTGATGTTAGCATCCAAAGTACTTGTGAATGTGAATGTGTTGAGCTATGTTTGCTCAAGGATGTGTTATAAGAACTGTGAATGCAGCTCATTTTGAATTAAATGTGAATGATGTTGCATCCCAAAGTGTTGTGAATGTGAATGTGTTGAGCTATGTTTGAACAAGAATGTGCTGTAGGAGAATACTGCTCATATTTGAATGAATGTGAATGATGTTAGCAGCCAAGTGAATGTGAATGTGTTGTGTAGAGTGAATGCCGAAGGGAATGCCAGTGAGCTGTGCTAGCTCACTCAGCTGCCAAAATGCTCTCCTGGTAGGTATCTGGCCAGTGAGCAGTGCTAGCTCACTGCTCAACTGCCAAAATGCTCACTAGATGGTTCCGGCAAGTGAGCTCACCGGGTTTGTTTTCGCCAAGGAGTTCACCTGATCTCTCGTGAAAAATTTATTTTTGTTTTAATTTTTTTTTTTCTATTAACAACAGTTTTATAATGCTGTTGAAACAGATTAAACCTGAAACTTATTTGAGTTACAAATTTAACTTAACAAATCTTTTTGTTATATTTTAAATATATTGAGCTTCCAGTGAGCTCACTGGATGCTCACTGGCCAGTGATCTTGTTGTTCTCCGGCCAAAAAAAATTTTAATTTTAATTTTTTTCTATTAACAACACTTTTACAATGCTGTATATAGATTTAACATAACAAATTGTTTTTGTTTACAATGCAACTTAAGAAATCTGTCTTTATTTTTTTTAGACAGATTTGAGCTTCCAGTGACCTCACTGCAGCTGGCCAGTGAGCTCACTGGTCTCCGGCCAGTGATCTCGTTGTTCTCCGGCCAAAAAAAATTTTAATTTTAATTTTTTTTCTATTAACAACATTCTGAGCTCACTGGTTTCCGTCCAAAGTAAATTTTTTTTCTTTTTTCTATAGACAACCGTTGTACAATGCTAAATAGATTGAACATAATAAATGTTTTTTTTTAACACTGAAACTTAAGAAAGTTGTGTTTTCTTTTAAACTTAAGAAACTCTTGAGCTTCCAATAGCCGGCCTGTGAGCTCACTGGTCTCCGCCCTGCATTCTATACATGTCTACGTTCTTCCTGAAAAAAAACACTAAAGGAAAACATTCAAAACACTGAAAGCAAAAAAACCAAAACAGATAAAAAACTATTAGAGGGCAACTTTGTTATTTTTGTACATCCATTGTTTTCCTCTGTTTTACGCCAGGCATTTACGCGGGAGAAGTTCTCTGTTCTACGCAGAAGAGAAATTTGTGTTCTTTTCTTTGCCTTAGTGATTCTGGTTTGCACTATTCTTCTTCTCTTCTTATTCAAAAAAGCTGATTCTCAAACTCGTGAATTATGGCTCCAGAGTTTAAAAGTTTTTTTTCAAAGCATTAAATTTTGTGGTATTTTTTTCCATTTAATGCTGGTTTTTTATTTATTTTTTTTTGTGTATCTTTTAGGTTTGGAGGCCGGCTCTTCATCTTTTTTAACTCCAAATGTTATAGAGGAGAATCTCAAATTACCTTGTTTAGGAATGACATTTCAAAGTCTCGAAGCTGCGAAAGAATTTTATATAAATTATGGAAAAGCAGAAGGATTTAGCGCTGTTACTCGAAATACACAGAAAAGAATTGCTCATTCAGATCAAGTGAGTATTTGTGAAATGACTTGTTCCCGTTTTGGAAAACATAGGGGCCATCGAGACGGAAAGACAGATGATGGTTTCACGAAAGAAGTACAGAGAAAGAGAAGCGCAAGTACAGCAAAATGCGAATGTTCTGCAAAAATGAGAGTGAAAAGACAACCTACTGGATTGTGGGAGGTGGTTAGCTACGAAGGTAGTCACAATCACGATCTAGTTAGTCCTGCAAAAAGAATGCGGATGCCTGTTTGCAGAAATATTCCTACTGCAGTTAAAAGTTTGGTTGACTCATTTCGGGACGAAGGCTTACCTGTGAGTAAAGTTGCAGATATACTTGATGGACCGCAAAATGGTTTTGATAACAGAGATTGTTGGAACCATTTGTATCCTTCGAAGGAATACAAGAGGCCTATTAGTGGTGATGCTACAGCCGCGCTTAAATTCTTTGAAAAGAAGAGTATAGAAGATCCAAATTTTTTCTATGCAATACAGATGGACAGTGAATCTAGAGCAATAAATTTTTTCTGGATAGATGGTCGATCGCGCACTCAATTTCAATATTTTGGTGATGTAATTTTTTTTGACACCACCTATCGCAAGAATATATATGAAATGCCATTTGCGCCATTTACTGGGATTAACCATCATATGCAGTCAATTCAATTTGGTTGTGCACTACTTTTAGATGAGACTGAAGAGTCTTTTGAGTGGCTTTTTGAGACATGGCTTGCAGCTATGGGTGGACGTGCTCCATCTTCAATCATAACAGATCAAGACAGAGCTATGACTGCCGCTGTTGCGAAGGTATTTTCAAATACACGGCACAGATTTTGTTTGTGGCATATACTGAAGAAATTTTCTGAAAAACTTTCTCATATTTATTTCAAGAGCTCTAAATTCAAAAAGGATATCAAGAGGTGTATTCGGAAAAATTATATCTCTAGCACTTTTGAATTGAGGTGGGAGGAATTAATGTCAACATATGAGTTGCAGGATAATGAATGGCTCAAAAAAATATATAAGATTCGAGAAAAGTGGGCGCCAGTTTATCACTTGAATACTTTCTATGCCGGTATGAATACTACTGGGCGTTCCGAAGGTATGAATGCTATCTACAAAATTTTTTTTAAACCAACAACAACTCTTAGAGAGTTTGTTATGAAGAACGACAAGTGTTTGAGAAAGCTTGTTGAAAGTGAAAAAAAAGAGAATTACATTAGTGAACACTTGTGTCGCATTGTAGAGGCAATTCATATGTTTTGAAAAGTGCAGCAACAGCATATACAAGAAATGTGTACGACAAGTTCAAGAAAGAATTTGAAAAAGCTCAATCTGAGTATGTTTTGCATGATGATGAACGAGGTAGTGATGGGTACACGACTTATATTTATAAGTCCAGAGTGGAAGGTGATCAGCGTCAGTGGAAAGTGAAATTTAATTCAGTCACAAAGGAAGGTAACTGTGAATATAAATTTTTTGAATTTATGGGACTTCCTTGTGGACATATGATGAAGATTTTTCAGAGTCGAGATATAGAGATACCAAATCATTTTATTCTTGACCGATGGAGGAAAAGGGCTAATAAATATAGGGCTAAATATGATGGTGGACCTATAAATAGCCTTGAGAATACTGAGTTACTGAGAACTACCAAACTCCAGATGGTGTTCAACCAATTAGTTTATGAAGCGGCGGAAACTAATGATGGATACCAATTATTGTTGAAAAAATTAGAAGAGGCTTCTCAAGGACTCAAGGAAGTAAGAAAGACTAACCACCAGGATAAGAATTCAGCTGACAATCTATGTACTGTTAGTGAGAGCTTAGGAGAGCATATTGGAACCTCTCAAGTTTTACTTTTGAATCCAAACATCTCACAAACGAAAGGCAGAAACAAAGAAGGGAGAGCTTGTAAGGGTACTACTTGAATAAAAGGAGGTTTGGAGAAAGCCATTGCGAGAGCTAGAGTGAAAACAGGAAGAAGATGCACTTATTGTAATAAGTCCGGTATTAAACATGATAAGAGAAACTGTCGGGAAAATTCTGATAGAAAGAAAAAGATAAGTAAGTATAACCATTTACTTAGTTTTTGATTTTTTGTTTAGTAACTTTGATGGTGGAATTTTACTTAACATTGGCTATCACTCTTTTACTTGATAGTTACCGGTATAGATGATGCGGAAAACGAAGACACAAGTGAAGACGACGACAGCGATGAAGAAGACTTAGCTGTTGATTTAGAGTAGAATGATGAAATTATTTTGACATTTTTGGATAAGCATATAGATGTTGTACACAATCTTTTTAAGTTGCATTGTAAAAACAATTGGTATGTTCAATCTGTTTTTCACTGTATTGTAAAAGTGTTGTTAATAGAAAAAAAATTAAAATTAAAATTTTTTTTTAGCCAGGAAGCTCACCTGGGCAGTGAGCAGTGAGGGAAGCTCATTGGCCAGTGAGCATCCAGTGGAAGCTCACTGGCCAGCTGCAGTGAGCTCACTGGAAGCTCAAATCTGTCTAAAAAAAATAAAGACAGATTTCTTAAGTTGCATTGTAAACAAAAACAATTTGTTATGTTAAATCTATATACAGCATTGTGAAAGTGTTGTTAATAGAAAAAAAAATTAAAATTAAAATTTTTTCTTGCCGGAGAACAACGAGATCACTGGCCGGAGACCAATGAGCATCCAGTGAGCTCACTGGCCAGCTGCAGTGAGCTCACTGGAAGCTCAATATGTTTAAAATATAACAAAAAAATTTGTTAAGTTAAATTTGTAACTCAAATAAGTTTCAGGTTTAATCTGTTTCAACAGCATTATAAAACTGTTGTTAATAGAAAAAAAAGTTAAAACAAAAATAAATTTTCGCCGGAGACCGGTGAACTCACCGGCGGAACGACCCGGTGAGCTCACTTCTTCGGAACCCCAAAAGAGCATTTTGGCGGTGAAAGTGAGCTAGCAGCACCGCCACCGCCGATACCTACCAGGAGAGCATTTTGGCAGCTGAGTGAGCTAGCACAGCTCACTGGCATTCCCTTCGGCATTCACTCTACACAACACATTCACATTCACTGGTCACTAACATCATTCACATTCATTCAAATATGAGCAAGTTCTCTCAAAGACATCCTTGTTCAAACATAGCTCAACACATTCACATTCACAACACTTTGGGATGCAACATCATTCACATTTAATTCAAAATGAGCTGCATTCACAGTTCTTATAACACATCCTTGAGCAAACATAGCTCAACACATTCACATTCACAAGTACTTTGGATGCTAACATCAAAAACATTTTATTCAAATATGAGCATCATTCACAAGTTCCTTACAGCACATCCTTGACAACATCCATCATTCACGAGATCATAACATTCACAAGTTCTCACAAAACAATTTCGAATTACATTCACAATACTATGGCATTACATTTATAGCATCTTTTTTGACATTCACAGCACCTACAGAGAGCTCCACTCTCGCTGAAGAATCGCCATTCATCACCAAAAAAAAAAAAAAAAGAAGAAGAAGAAGAATCAAATATTGCAATTGTCGTGCTCCATCAAAGATCAAGAATCTTCTTGTGGTGCTCGGGCTCCAAAGAGTGAGAGCATTCTTTTTCTTCTTACACCGTCCGCCAACCAAGTGCACCGCAATCTCATCACCAACTGCAAAAAATAATAAAAATAAAAAAAAAGACTTACATATACATCCTTGTTCATCAACGAATTCACCTCTATGAACCGACAGAAGCAACCGGCCGCATAGGAATCCTACGGTTCCAACAAAAATCAAATGAAACAATCAAAAAATCAGATAATAACACATACAAATAAATCATAACGAAATCATAATCAAATTAAATTTTCACCAATTGCCGAGACTCGCCGCAGTCCCATTCGGGCGCGCTCGATCAACCCGAGCGACGTCGAGGAGTCAGCAACAGCGACGGAGGCCAAGAAGAATGTCAGAGAAGGAGGAGGAGCATAGAAGAAAATGGCTCCAGTTCCGAATTGAAGATCACCGGCCGGCGATAGAAGGTTCGGCCGTGGTAGGGTTTTCGAATGACTCCGGTATCGGGATAGATTTTTGTGAGAGAAAAGAAAGAAGGAGAAGAGAGGCGGAAGTATGGCGGCAATTGGTGGAATTGGAGACGGAGAGAGCGATCGGGAGGGCTCGGAGAGGGCGATCGGGAGGGAGAGAACGAAAGAGGGAGAACGGGAAGGGGGGGGGAGAAATGACGCAGCGACAAAGAAATCCCTTACGGGATCACTGTACATATGCACGCAAAATGACTAAATTCTCTCTCACAGTGACTCCGTAAGAAAATTTTTGAGGTTGATTGTGAGCCGTCTGATCTGCAATCAGACGGCTCATATTTGGAGTGCCGGAGTACGCGCACAGTAATGGGAGTGTGCGTATCCGGTTCCTTTAAGAATATCTTTTAAGATAGCGAAACTTAACTAACAAAAATGGGGAATACTTCAAAAGCTGTCATCGAAAACAGGAAGAGACTTGTGACTGCTTGATCTGTAGATTTTCTAGTTTCCTCTACTAACGAATAAGTTTAATCATGCTTGTTATGAGTTCTCCGTGGGCAAGACTAAGCGAGCGTTTGAAAGTGATTTTAAAATAAAATTTTGTAAAATTAAATTTTATTTTTTAAAAAATAAATTATATTTTGATTTTAAAAAATAATTATAAAAAAAAATTTTTACTATATAAAATTTTTTATTATTTTTAAATTTTTAATAAGTTTTTTAAATAAAAATTAAAAAATTATTTTTGGATAAGTAATGCCAAATGTTGGAATAAGAGGACGATCAGCAGTGTACAGTATTGTTAAAACCAACCGGGTGGTTGATCCGGAATGTTATCGGATCACCTGATTACCGGTTAACTCACCGGGTCACCGGATTGATCCACTGAATCAAATCGGGTTTATTAAATAAATATTAATATTATAAATATTGTATATATATTATATAATATTTATCGTAGCAGCTATTTAAAATTTTTTTAAAACATGATTATATACAATAAATATTAAATATATTTTTTGAAATTACATCTTTCATTTTTGAAGCAATAGTTTTCAAGAATCAAGACAATAACCAAAAAATTCAAAATATAAAAGAATCTCAATATTTTAAACATTACAAATTAGCTACGTTATATGTAATTATGTATAACTACTTGTCGCCTTATATATATAGTAAGGATCAGCAAAGTAGAGATGGTTCGATGACGATCAATAGAACGTGGTAGCAGTAATAATGATCAGCGCCGAGAACGACAACAAAAAAATAGATTAACCGGTTAGGGAGACGGAGGATTAAAAACTTAACAGAAATAATTCGAAAACAGCAAAATAACTCAAACAGCGATCATATTTTAATTTTTTATTTTTTTAATAATCATACCGGGTCAACCCGTTATACCGGGTCACCGGGTTATTCAAAAACCGGTCGGGTCGATCGGATTTTATCGGATTTGTTGCATACCGAATTATGCTGCTCACCCAACTCGAAATCGTGCCGGATTGCCGAGTTTCGGGTCGACCCGGCCGAGTCGGATTGAATTTTAAAACACTGGCAGTATATATAAAACAGAATTTTTTTAATTTAAAAATAAATAATAATAATAATTTATAATATTTATTAAATTTTTAAATAAAATTTATAAAATATGTATAAAAATTTTTGTAACATAAAATTGAGCGTTTGAAATCGCTACCAAGCGCAACACGAAACGCTCCCTAAGTTTAATTGGTATTTGGAAATACTTTCCAATTTTCATTCTAATTCTTTTATATATTTTAATAAAATTTTAATATTTGTAGAAGGTTTTTAAATTTTAAAAAGCATCTAAAAATTTTAAATCGTAAGATCTTAGTATACGTGTTTTAATTATTTTTTTAGATAAAAAAAAATTATTTTAAATTTTTTTTAAAGTATACTTCATTTAAAAAAATTTCAAAAGTACTTTTAAACATACCCTTAATCATGCTTATTATGAGTTCTCAAAGAAGAGTAACAATATATTATTAAAAAATAAATTAATTTTAAATTAAAAAATGATATTAATTTATATATTTTTTTGCGTAGTTAAAAGTGACTTAAAAATCATTTGTTATAAAAGAAATGAATTTATAAAGATGAAGAGTATACATTATAAGAGTATATTTTAATTGCTATCATTTCTATTTCTTTTTTAAGATTTTGAATTAAATATTTTATGTATTTTAATTATTATTTTAAAATTTTATATTTATTTTAATAGCAAATTTTATTTAAATTTTATATCACATATTTTAGTTATTTTTAAATTTTACTTTACTTAATTTTATTTTTTACTATATTTTTAGTTTATTTTCATAAAATTTATTTTCATATAATCGAATACATCCTAAATGGTTAAGGGCGTGTTTTAAATGCCCGTAACTGAGTTTCGTGAAAATAAAATGTAAGAAGTAGAGTTTCTTGAAAAATAAAGTGAAAGTGGAATTCAATATTTGTGTTTCAATAGATTTTGGAAGTGTGTTGAAAATTGAAAGATATAATTGTATTGAAAGATATAAGAAAGTTAGAACTGGAGTTCCGTATATGAAAGTGGAGTTCTAAATTTTTTGTGTAATTAAAACATAGAAACTATTCAGAATTCAAAATTTGACGAAAGAAAATAGAGTTACGGAGATTTGAAATACGCCCTGAACTATACGCTCAGGTAGCTGAATTCGTGTTCATTGTTTACTTGTGATTCTGTTCACTTTGCAAACAAATTAATTTCCTGTGTGGAAAATAGTCGCACCAACACATTTTTACCGTTACCCAGCCATGTTAACATTCCTTTTCGAAAGCAACATTTGAGAAGTTTTAAAATTTACGAAAGTATAATGAATCAGAAATCGGCTATAAAATTTCTCGAATTTATGTCATCGAAACTGTAAAGCAATAAAATAAATTATCTAATTTAAAAATAGTAGGCACAGCTAACGTGTTCCACATTAGCAACTATCTTTTTAAAAGTAGTAGACAACGTAATGTGCGAATTTTCCCTTGCTAGTCATCTCAATTCGCGAAGCGCGTTTCTAACGAGGCGTCAAAATTTGTATCCAATTTAATTGTAAGCAAAACATTTATTTAAAAAGAAAAAGAAAAAGACCAAGTAACCGCCAGTCCGCTTCTTCTCATTCCATCATTGATCGATCGAAATGTTATTCCTGTAAATGAAACCAAAATTATTACTTCGATTTTTCTTCTCCGGTCTGACGTTGCCGCAGTAGGCGGCGATGGATTTGATGAAGACGACTTTGATTCGGCGGCATCTTTCAACCGTCTCTCTCTCTCTAAACTTTCTCTTCTTTTGCTGTCTAATCAAATCTCTGTAGTCTTATTTCGCGTTGATTTTACTAACATCGGGATCCTAAGAAGTGTAGATGAAGTCCGACATTCGTAGTAGAAGGACAGTTAGTTTGGCTTCATATTTCAGCTCCTTGAGATGCTTTCTATTAGTCTAGGAAGTAGTTATAGGCAAATGACTGTTGAAAGCTTTAGTTTAAGCTAAAAATTTGCCAAATAGATAGGTTAGTTGGTAGAACAGAAGAATATATAGTGGCTAATTTTGTAGATGCCACTGAGCTGAATTAGAAGATGAGGTCGCTATAATTCTATTTTTGTGAGATTTCAAGTAATAAAAAATGTGACTGCAGTATTACCATAGGAATCAAAGAAGTGTGTTAATTTTGTGCTGCACCGTGTTCAATATGATATAGTTAGCAGTCTCACAATGGAAATGTGTCATGGATCAGACCAGATTCTCCAACAACCCTCACAGGATATTATGCTATACTAGATTGATTGTTGTTGCAGGAGAGATCGTGTATACATTTTTCTACAATGGAAATGTGACTGCAGGAGAGATCGTGTATACATTATTGTGCGTGATTGAGGTTATTACTGCTTTTGTTAATTGAACTGTTCACAGAACTTGATATTTACGTTGTTGAATGGATGACTACAAGCATGGAAAATTAAGGAGTGATGATTTATATATAGGATTTTTATTTGGTTCTCTAGCAACCATTTGATGAGTGTAGAGCCTTGAGATGTCAATAAGTTTTTTTTTTTAAAGAATGCGCAGAAATTGGCATATGATTTTCAGATACCTTTTCACCCACTTGAATTGAAGTAAGAATATGCCTCTTCATGATTTCACTGTTCTCTATTATTCTGCAGATACCAAGCTGGAAAAGTGGCTATTAGTATTAAGTATGTGCCTTCATCTGTCCCAATGGATGTACTGCTATTCACTTGAACCTTGTGGTAATTTGCAATAGTGATAGGAAATAAATAGAATTATCATTTTTTTTTTCAACAAATGCAATGAAGTCCTGTTCATTACTTTGTCTTTCTAAAAAAGGCAGGCTATATAAGGTTTATACGAGCAACATGCATTGGAATATTGCAGGATATATTACTTTGAAATTTTAATTACTATTATGTTGAGTCTATCAACTTTTGTTGGATTAATGTAAAATGCTGCAAATTAGTTTAAATTGCCTGTTAAAGAATGTTGATAATTACTTTTCAGACTTCTTGAGGACGTTATTGTTTAGTTTAGCATAATATCGTGTATCACTTAGCTGTAGTTACAAACCGCACCTGCATCTTTACAATGCTTTAGGAATTATTTTATGGATGGAATAGCTTCTAATTATCTGTTAAACCAGGCTAGACATGGAACCCGAGCTCCTACTAATAAACGCATTAAGCAGTTGGATGAATTGGTAAGCCGTGTGAATGTTCTTCTTGATCAAATTAAAAGTGGCGAACCAGATAGCTCAAACTTGGAGAAGATTCCCAAGTGGTTATGGGGATGCCAGTCTCCTTGGAAAGGAAGGAAGAAAGGTGGCAAGCTAGTTAGCAAGGGTGAGGATCAGCTGTACATACTTGGCATCAGGATAAGGGAGATGTTTCTGAAACTCTTGAAGAGGGATACCATCCTGATATATATTCAATAAGGGCAACCCAGGTGAGCTTTGAGTATTGCTGCTGTTTTCTAAGTCACTTTTACTAATTTTGTCGCAGGAATTATATAATTTCTTGCCTTCTTGTTATTGAAAACAATTGATGGTTCTTCAACTGCTATTCTTGAGTAAGAGTAGCACATATTTGAAGAAAGAATTAACATATATGTTAGCTTTATTCCGTTTGTGTTTAATATGTTCTAAAGGTGATTCCTCCTTTCCCCACTTGCATTCTACATATGAGCAACAACAATCAATCTAGTTTAGCAACCAGCTTCTGGCAACCCCTAAATAGTTGAATGTAGCAGCATGCTTGACCAAAATTTGAAGATTGAACTTGCTTGTCAACTTTAGCCCACATTGTGCGCTTCAAATTTATGTGAATGATAATCCATGCTCTAACTCTTTTCAGTGCTCATAAGTGTATTTCAGTGTCCTGTCCAAATGAAAAGCTCCTCAATTTTCATTCGCCTTGTAAGACAAGAAGCATTTTCACTTTAACTGCTAATTCACGTTAGCATTTGACTTTCTCAGAAGGAGACAAATCTTTGCCGCCTTTTTCGTTATTTTCTGTATGTCTTTTGAATAAGGTCAAATGAGCCTTGTTTGACCAACTAAAGCCCGCTGGTTTTGTTGTATGATTCTATCCTCAGGCATAGAGTACACCATTTGGTCAGATTCACACTTAATATTTCCAAGTGCAGTTGTTATGCAAATTCTTTTCTCTCTTTATTAAGTTTTATAGAACTGGGTTAAAGCATTACAAGTTACAACAGCTTACCATTAAATCTACTTCCATATATCATCACATGTTGAAAGTTCTCTTCTATAACATCCTATAGGAGTTCCAGATATCTCTTTCTGAGGCATGCTAAGAGTAGTGTCATGCTTATGGTTCCTAAGGACTGTTTTCCAGGTTCCTTGCGCATCTGCAAGTGCAGTGGCATTTGGCCTTGGGCTACTTTCAGGGAAAGAGCACTTGGGCTGAAAACATCAAGCCTTTTCATTGATGTGAGAGTCGTGCAAGTGACATATCGCTATGCTTTTTTGATAAATGTGAAGCATACAAGGTACAGCTACTTTGCATGGCATAATAGTTCCCACAATAATCTGTCAACTGGTTTGATTGTTTGTTGAATGGTGATGTGTGGTCTTTCGATCAGTTTACTTAATGGAACATCATGAGCATTCGGTTGAAACTATTTATGTAAAGCTTTGTGCTGTGCCCCTTGTTGTATAAGTGAACCAAAATAACTGTCTAGTCCACTGATTGAACATATGAGATCTAGTTATCTGTTTCTGAGTAAAGAATCTAGAGCAAAGTCAGTATGCTTGCAAAGTTCATCCATGATTTCAACCTGAAGTGATATGTCAGCTAAAAGATTTTTCATATTGTTTTGCCTAGTAGAGTTCATAAGTAGGTTGGCGAGATTTTGAGTTGGTGTTTGTCATCGTTTAGTCTTATGAATTGGGTCTGAGCAGTAATGTGCTTTCAATGATTGTGGATTGTCTACCTTAAAACATTCTTAATGTAAGTTATTTGCTTCTTGCAAGAGCTTGCTGCCACATTGGTTCAAGCAAAACTTTGAGCAAAATTTTGAGTTATATTTTGTCTAACAGTTGAGCAAAATTTATTCTTTTGTCTAACAGTTGAGCAGAGTTGAGTTGTTTTCAGCATCAGGAAAAGTCAAGAACCATCTGTCGAGACGCTTAAGGGACCAATCTTAGATGACATCACAGGTGCATTGGTTCAACGTTGCTGACTGAACTTGATAAGGCAAGATACGGCATCTCTTTGGCTTCTGTGCAAACAGGTATTGGCTAGCACCACTTGTTCATGACAGTTATCAATGAAAACTTTTATTCACACTAATGGTTCTGTTATATTTGCAGGAGGCCTCATTATTGGATATTGGCTTGTAGTCTTTTCACCCAATCTGAGGTGCACTTGTAAGGCCTCTATGGTAAACCTATGATGTAGGACAAGGAGAAGAAGGTAAAAAAGTAAACGAAATTCAAATTGAGAAGACGAACAAAGAAGAAACCAGACAAAAGAAGAAGAGAAACACCAAAAATCAACTCATAACTTTATTCCATAATCCGAAACCAGCTGAAGTACAAATAAAAAGTCTATATAGACTCCAACTAACAAACTTCTACTAAATGAGAACTCCTACTATGACATGTTTTCTACGTGAGATTTTCCCTTGTCGTCCGGTCATGAACTCTCCAACTGACAACATGTGTTCTCCGCGTGATTTTATGGTTTGTTGCAAATTTCATATATATATCACGTTCTTTATTTTTAATTTGAAGCTCGAACATAAGGTGTTCGTTACTGGTATCTGCAATCAAGAAGGAAACTATGGCAGTCAAGACACTGGGGGATGCAATTTTCATGCTATCTCTTATCATCTTATCAGCTAAATCAGACAGTTAGTATTCTCACTTCACATTCCTGCAATTAACATGCAACTGCCATTGATAGTGAGTCTTTACCGCTTTGTTTGTTGTTTTTGCAAGGAAATTCAATAGAAGATCCGTTATTCAACTATGAAACTGATGATTATCAGGATCAGCCGCGGTGACACAAAGCTGATCGAAACTTCTAAACTTTCAAGAGCTACTTCATCGCAGTAAATAAATTAATGGATAAGAACTTCAAAGACTGAAGAAATATGTGAACTTTCTTTTCTTATTTTTAAGTTCTTGAATTTAAAGTTTTAGACTATCTTGTGTACTGAATTTACATGTAAAAATTAAGTTCGTATAGTTCAAATCAAATATACAAGTTCCAAAAAAGTCCGAAAGCTCTCGAGAAATACTGCGCCGTTATTTTGCCAGCGCTATTTACCTCTTCACGAGCATGACACACGATCGATCGAAGAGAGTTCCCGTGAGAGTGGCGCCTAGACTACAACTTACCCAAACATCTCGATGTCTCCACTCTGTACTACTTCAGTTTCAAAACCAAGTAGTAAGGATCTTAACATTCATGATAAGTTTTGAGCACTAATTCAAACTCATAGCTGAAGAAAGACCATGGATCCTGGAAACCAGATTGCCGATGACGTCCCCGGTCCTCCGCCACCACGGAGCAAGCCGTACCTACGCCATCACAACCAGAACAACTGACGCAACTTGAATCAGAGCTTTCTTTCAAGGACGCCTTTTTAAAAAAACAAACCACCTAAGTCTTTCTCCTCGCAGCTTCTACAGTTGCATGGGCGGTGTTGCACACTTCAGGACTCAACATAACCTTCAGTACTGCAGCTTCATGGCTCTCTATGCTTTTCGTCACTTCTTTCTTTCTCTATTCAGTCATTGATCATTTCGTAGGTCGAGAACCGCCAGACTTGTCTATATAACTTCTAAGTCTCCGAACAGTCTGCGTTAGAAGCTGCAGCTGCTGTACGAGAATACCTTCAGTTTTTATCAATAAGAGCGGTTGACATGCGATAGGATGTGTTTACTTTGAACTAAAATTAAAATTTTAAAAGTAAATTCAAAATTAAATTAAAAATTAAAATATTTAATAAAAATAATTTTGTATATTAATTTTATACTAATATTAAGTTTTAAAATTAATTTTTAAAGAAAATTAAAAAAATTATTTTAATTTATTTATTTATTTATATTAAAAATAAATTTGATAAAAGTGAAGTTCGTCGTGTAGGTAAACATGCCTGTAAGGCTGTAACGTTTTACATAGAGAAATTTTGGACTTCAGTTTTTAATAGAGAATAGGGAACTTAAGTTTTTAGAGTTCTTGTAATGTTTTACATTGATGGAGTATTTCAAATACTTTATAATTAAGTTTCATGAAAAAAAAAAAATGAAAGTTTTTTAAAAAATAAAATAGAAGTAAAGTTTAGTATTTATATTTTAATAATTTTTGAAAATATATTAAAAATTAAAATATATAATTATATTAGAAAATGTGTAATTAAGAGAGTTGGAACTGAAATTTTGTATATAAAAATAAATTCTAAAATTTTTGTGTAATTAAAAAATATATAAATTATTCAGAATTTAAAATTTAATGAAAGAAAATAAAATTACAAATATTTAAAATACGATCTCTATACGAAGAAGTTAGAATTTCTTCATTACAGTTTTGTATTTGGTTGTTTTAGTGAGTTTAGTTGTTCCGCCGGTTTACTTTAAGTATGAAGATAGGATCATAGGATTAGCAATGGTGTGGACCGTTCAAATTGCGGGCGTTTACCAACATTCTAAAATTTCAATTTTTTTAAACTCATTTTCAACATAAAATATATACAAAAATTAAAATAATATTTTTTATCAAAAAAATTTTTTAAATTTAAATTTAAAACTTACTATAAATATATAATTAATATAAAATATTATTTTTTATTAAATATTTTTAATTTTTAATTTTATTTTTTAAATTTATTTTCTAAAAATTCTACTTTACCTAAAAACTTCACTTCCACCACAAAGTAAACACGTCCTACATGGCTAACAGACATTTGAGTGACAGAAAGATCCACATGATGAGTGTGGACCTGGTGCCTTTTGTCTATCACTGATGAATGATGATAACCTGAAAGCAACAGGTAACAGGAACAATTTTTAGGTATCTTTCTGATCAACAACTCCTACACTTCCCCTCTTTCTTTCTTCACCATTTGTTCTTTTTCGTTGTTTCTTCTACTGTATAAATAAGAAAGTAAAACTGATGGAGAAGAAAGAAGAGACCGTTTGCGTCACCGGCGGCAGCGGCTTTATTGGTTCCTGGCTTGTTAAGCTTCTCCTCTCCCGGGGCTACACCATTCACGCCACCGTCAAAGATCTCAGTAATCTCTCTCAACATCTCTCCTATTCTTGTTTCTTCGAGTTGAACACGATCAAATGGATCTTCTTGTTTTTCTTTGATTGATTGATCGATAGATGATGATAAGGAGACGAAGCATCTGAAGTCACTCGACGGAGCATCTGAGCGGCTTCGTCTCTTCGCACTCGATCTCCTCGACCCTTCCTCTGTTCTCGCCGCTGTCCGCGGATGCGCCGGTGTTTTTCATCTTGCTTCACCCTGCATTATCGATACCGTCAACGATCCACAGGTTAAAAACACATTTCTCACAACTTCACTTTTTTTTTAGTCGTAGAATTTTATCTTCGAAATTTCAAATTTGCGTTAATTCCAAGTGTCCACAAAGACCACAAATGATGTGAACGTTTGCAGCGTGAGTTGCTGGACCCGGCAGTGAAGGGCACGCTGCACGTACTCCAGGCAGCAAAGGACTGTGGCGTGAAACGAGTGGTGCTGACTTCATCAATCTCTGCTATCGTCCCTAGCCCCACTTGGCCGGCGGATAAGGTCAAAGACGAGAGCTGCTGGACTGATCTGGACTACTGCCAGAGGAATGGGGTCTGGCAAAAAAATAGCTTCGGTTGGCTCTTCTCGGTTAGACTACAATAACTTTCAGCTTGTTCCAATGTTATTCTTTTCTTTGTAGTTGTGGTACTCTGCTTCAAAGACAATGGCGGAGAAGGCAGCATGGGAATTTGCTAAGGATAATGGGGTGGATGTCGTAGTTGTGAATCCTGGCACTGTTCTCGGTCCTATCCTCCCACCCGTCATCAATGCCAGCATGATCGTGCTCGTCCGGCTTCTCCAAGGTACATCTATGAAATCTCTCCACTTCCATATATTTTCATGGCCTAGCTAAACTAATTATACCTGTGAATCTGGTGATGGTTTTTAGGAGAATATTGTATTTATGAAAAGTTTAGTTTAAATGTTCTCCTATGGAATGAAGTTGTATGCTACGGAGTGAAGATGGACAAAAGCAAGCAAGCTCCATTTCCATGAAAGGCGGAGCTAGAAGGAATAGAAATAGAGAGGAGAGTCCAAGACAGTTTCCAGAATGCTTGAGCAACACCATCCAAAATTGCCTCGTCAACCTTCTATATTCTTTTGTCATAAATAAGAAAGCTTCTGTAATCTTGCTACCCTATTCAAATCGCATAGGAACTACTTCCCAATCTTTCCTAAATTGCTAATACTGCTTGGATGTTACTGATGAAGTTGCGTTAACAGGATCCACGGAAGACTGCAAGGACTTCTACATGGGACCTGTTCACGTCAAAGATGTTGCACAAGCCCATATTCTGCTATATGAGAACCCTTCTGCATCAGGGAGGCACATCTGCGTTGAATCAATTTCTCATTTCAGTGATCTTGCTTCTAAAGTTGCAGAGCTTTATCCAGAATATCAAGTGCCAAGGTAAAGGCAACACCATCTTAATAGTAGAGAAGTGAATTTCAGCTAATTAAATATCAGTGTCTAATTTTTAACCTCGAAATGGGTGATTGTAGTTTTCCAAAGGACACCCAACCTGGTATTCTGCGCGCCAAAGATGCATCAAAAAAGTTGATTGCTTTGGGCATGCAATTCATCCCCATGGAGCAAATGATAAAGGACTCAATTGAGAGTTTGAAGAGCAAGGGTTTCATATCATGAAGTATGTTGTCAGAAAATTTGATCATGTGTTTCATGCCTACGATTACCAGAGAAAATTTGCATCACCTATTGGTAAATCGATGGTGTTATCCAGATCTAAATTATCTTGATGTTACTTTTGGTTAGGAGTGTGAATTATTAATAAGGATTTTGTAGAACACCAGTAAATCCTTATGCCTTATTAGCAGCTCCTGCATATTCTACCGCAGGTACCCAACCTATAAAGCAGCGCCTGAATATCTCTACTGAAAGTGCCCAACTTTTCACTTTCTTAAGAAACCGATTCTTAGATGACTGGGTATTTTCAGCATGTAGGTATAAGCATTATATAAGCTCTTCCATGCAGCTTAACTAAGGAATAATTATGGATGTAAGCAGTATTTGCTTTCCTGAATGTACTTCTAAGTACATCTTGAGGAAGAAAGTGAAAGGAATATTATGGATGTGCCCAAAACAATATGTATGACAAAAGAGTATTATGTACCACGACACTCAGGCGGAGGAATAGAAAATACACAAATCAGTCCAGTGATCTAGAATTACTTCGCAGGATGAGCAATGCTAGGAAAACTTAGCGCATAATGAGCCAAGTTGCTTTTAGTAAATATAGTTGAATCTGGTATATGCCGTGCTGTATCAAGTAATCGTGTTTAAGCAAATAAGAGGACGTTTGGCAATGCCTTCCAAAATCCAAATGCTAATTATTCAAATAAATATTTTATATTTCTCAATTAAGTTTTGTAGTATTTTATAAAAAATTTTAAATTTTTGTAAAATATAAAAAAAATTGCATATCATATTTACTAAAAAAGTGATAGGAGCACTCCCTTCTTAGGGGCACTTCTGTACACTCTTTTCTCCGTTTATAGGTAGGATGATCTTCAAATTCAATTTTCACCGTAAAATATGAAGAATAATGAGTTAAAAATATTCTCATAAAATTTTAGCTCAATCGAACCACGAATTCACCTTCATCTAGTTACTTGATTAATATGACAAAAAATAATACAATATATATTTTTTAAAATTTTTTTATTTTCTGCCACTTGATCAAGATGAATTCAGTAATTCGATTTAGCTGAAATTTTATGAGTATATTTTTAACTCATAGTTCTTCATATCTAATAGTGGAGATTGAATTTGGAGATCATCTTGACCATAAACCGGAGTGAGAGTACCCGTAAGAAGGGAGTACCTCTATCCCTTCCCTATATAAATAAATAAATATATATATATATATATATATATATATAATTTTTATTATTCTTTCAAGCTTACTTTTAAAAATCTTTCTAAAATATTTTTTATTTAAAGAAGTTCGTTTTTATAAACACTCAAAATATTTTCTAAGTTGCAGTAGCCACAACCTCTTACTCGCCTCAAACGCTCTTTAGACATCTTCATAGTGCAAGTTTATCAAGCAGGTACACAATCGATCTCCTGTTTAACCAAAACATCTGGTGACACATTCTTCTTCAGAGCACCTGCATTATGGATGTAAGCATATAAATTTTTATTCAGCTTCATCAGCTTGATGAACTCAACACATCATGAAGCCAACAAACTTTTTATCATCTGAAAAATGTGCACTTGTAGTTAAAAAGTTGCAGTAATGAGCAAGTAATGAAGAATACAAAACATCGACAACAAACTGCATACTGAGTGTATCGCCTTGCTGTTAGTTCCAAAGGAATAAGGTATAGAAACCGCCATTGCTATAGTTCATTGAAAGAAGAAAATATAGATTTACTGCACTGACTGCATCTTTAATTTAGAATGTAACAACAAAGTGAATCCACAAACTTTCATCACATGTGCAGTGAACTTTCTGTCAGAGAGAGAGAGAGAGAATACATAAGCTGTTAAATACATTTCTTGAAAAACAGAAGAGAGCTGTTAAACACCTCTTTCTCCTCAGATCCCTCCATCATTTCAGGTATTAAGTCATCTCAATAAGCCTCCTGGCAGAAGGCTTATTGAGGGCAATAATGTAGCAATCAACAAGAAGATATAACTGTGGTGCTCTATCAGTTGAAAGAGAATGTAGATTATCTTGTGTAGGAACTGCGATAAGTAAACAACAGGAAACTTCTCTTTCTTAAAGTATAATCTCCAATGTTAATTCAACATGAAAGGCAATTCCTTATCAGAGGAACCAACCATCAGAGTCTCCTGCTAGCCTGCAATAGTGGTAGAGTGAGTTAGATGCTCAAAGCTCATTCAATGAGAACATTGCTGCGAAGGATGCAACCTCAGGTTTAAATGCAGACATTCTGAAAAGCAACTTCCATGACGACTTAAACCTGTCCTGTAACTAGAAGTACTAAAAGAAAAAAATACTTTCTTTAGCAAAGTCTCCCAAGTCATAATGTGGTTATCAAAACCCATGATTGTGGAATATGAACAAGGTATGGATTTACTCAAATAGCATAAGCTTGTACGCCTCAACAATATATGCTTTTATTTAAATAGAATAAACTTGAACAGACCAATATAGGCTTATGCCTTCCAATTAACCAGCTTCTTTTTTTTTCATAAGTTACTGAAAGTTAAGTGTTCTTTGTCATTGTAGTACATATACCGAACACTTACCCACAGTGAAAGACAGGCCAAGTTCTATTAGCTCAATTGTCCTATTCCATGATAGTTGTACAACTTTTTCTAATAAAATGACCATACTATTCCTGTATGTAGATCATCATTTCTATTAAGGAATGCTAAAGCAGGGACATTCTCTATTAATCAGAGACAGATATGACCTTGCTCATTATGAGGGAACAATTGTACAAATAGTTGAAGACATAATCCAATTAGGAAAGATTGAAATGCCCAAATGAGGCAGACTAAGAAATCGCAAGGTATACCCGTACTATCATGGATCCTCAGGGAATCGTGGGCGAAGAACAGCAGCCTCAAATTCAGCTCTCTTCTGTGCATCTCTCTTTGACTTACGTTGTGCCTGTCTTGCATATGCATCAGCTTGCACCTTGTCCATGATAACATCAAAGCCAGGAATTGTTTGTCTTAACTTGTTGTAGACTCTGATGCTCAGATTACGGAAGATTCTATATATTCTCTGCATTAAGAAAAGAATGACACATCAAAGGGAAGTCCTTAATGAGCATCTTCTGTCCATAATGAGCATCTTCTTTCGATATTATTTCAAGGTGACATAGTTCGTCAGAGTCAGAGAAACAAGAATGATGGAAACAAATGGTCTTAAACTAGCAGAGACAAAGTATAATAGCTGTAAAGACTCATACAATAAAAATCAACAGAAAGACAAAGAAAATGTGTTCCCAAGAGAAATGACTCTTCAATGCATCATCTGCATGAGCAGGTACAAGTGCCTTGCAAACCAGGTTTGTACTTCTTAGTCTCATCCAGTTTGCAATAGGATCAGCCAAAGGAGGAATTAGGATAGGGTACGAGGATTGGGAGAGAGCATTTTCTTCAATACTAAATGAAGGAATGTCAAACAGTAAAATTTCAGAAATGTCATTCTTTAGACCAAAGTAAAGTTACCTTGACATCTTTGTTCCAATGCCTGATATACGGAGGACCAGTTGTGTAGGAACCTAGCGGTTCACGGTACCACTTCCCACCATATGTTATCCTATCCATAGCTTGTTCAATGCTAAGAACCTCCCAAGGCCTTAAATCAGGGATGACCTTAGCAAGGCGATACCTGCATAATGGAAAAACATCAACAACAGAGAAGTGATACAAATGAAAATTTTTTTTAAATTCCATAACTGACTTGAAAAGGGGGAATCATCCCCCCAGGCTAATCCGCCTGGCCAGTCAATGCCCGTAAGTGATAGTAGTAATCATTACAAAGTTAACTCATAAGATTAGATAGTATACCCTGCAGAAAAAGTCTTAAAGACAGGATCACTGTAAGCTATAATCTACTTTGAGAATGAAATTAGCTCAAAAGATAAAGGCCTCCTACTAACCTGCCAATAAATCCTACAAATGACAATATTCAAACTTTGTATGCTTCATCTCACATATGCTGATCAAAAGCAAGGCTCATAAAATCCATATAGACTATAACAAAAGGTGGCTTCATCTTTTCCGAATAGAGAGTTAGGAAATCATGATGGCCAAACAGTTTCGTTTATGCATCCACCACTGGATAAAAATCAGAGAGCAATGCAAAGCTGATGGCCATAGTTGAGTTCAACTAGTTGAAATTTCCTTCGGAAAATAATGTAAGAGGTTATAAAGCAAGAATTCAAGCATACTATTGAGAGATGAGCTGACAAAATGGAGTACCCTTATATATAGAGGAGCATAAGACAGTATTTTGAATACACGCACATAAAAATGAGAATGCCATCAGTTCCGACAGTATCCTGTTATTATATGATAAATAAATACTTCCATAGGTATTACATCTATTTTGCCCTAGACAGGTCAGCTTTTATCCTAAGGAACATGAACATGTCTGTGAGCATGCAAACCTAGTGCATCTAAGGTATAGCTTCCTGTACATTCTATTAACCACCAGGAGTCAAACTTGGAGCAAATTCAAAAAAAGTTCCAACTTCCTTGCATCCAATTTGTAAAATCTAGAAGGGTTTAAATTGCAAGTAGAACCGAATTGACATCTTTTCTGTGCTTTCTAGGAGAGAAAAAGAAAAGCTAATATGGGTGATAGAAGTCTACCAAAAATCTTTCTCGCTTCCACAAAAGCCAGAAAGCTAGTGGTAAAACATGCGCCAAAGAACACTAAATGAAATGCATAACCTTGTGTCTTTTCCACGCAGAACGCATTACTAGGACAACTGATAGATACTGCTTCTACTAAGGCTTCATATTTAACAAGCAGGATATTATATACTGCAAAAAGTAAATCAAGAAGCCGAAGGATAACCAGACATTCACCTCAGCTCTTTTGGAATATATTTGTTTGGCATATGATCTCTCTCAAGAATTGTTGTTAGCTCAGAACCACTGGCCCAAAGAAATAGAGCATGACTAGGAGTTCTAACACCAGGCCAAATCCCACCATTTGCTGCAAGGACTGCCATGTCACGTTTTTTGCTCTCTATAGCTTCTTGCTGGAGTTGTTTGTATGTCTTTTTCTGAAATCCTTTAAGAGGAACCCAGGGTGGTATGCCCTTCTGCAGTTTATGAAGGGCAGCTGTTGCAGCAGCACCAAGTCTGACTGGACACAAAAACCACTAGCAAGTTAAAAAGTTGCCAAAATCACTTTTACAATTCTACTAGCCATTCATCTTCATGTAGACAAACATAAGGAATAATTGCATAATTACTGCCAACCAAGGAAACTGTTAGATTTTGGAAAGTGCATATGAACTGTTACGAGCAGATTAACAATGTAGCCTTCCCAAATTTCTCTGCATGAAGTATTGTTCAATTTGTATAATTTTGATGATTGTCAAGCATATCCATGGGATCTCATCACATACCTTCCCAAGTAGCAATAGCTTTTTCTAGACCATAAACCATTCCAATTGGTGCCCATTCATCCATGTCCTCTCCCCAGATGAAGGTGTGAGTATCAATCAAACCACCAGCCCAGGCAGTTTTAAGAGTAATCAGCTCTAATGGACCTCTAGTGCGTCCCAAGCGGTCCTTGTAGTACCAACCACCACTTCGCCTGATAACTAGGGAAAACATGAATGTAAATATAAAGACTAATTAACAAAGGAAGAGCAGTACATAACAAGAGAAGAATACAGAAAATTCTACAACATCAAAGGAAAGACTGCAAGGGTTAATATGGGTGGATGCCCATAACAAGTTTCAATAGGCAGTTGTCAATCCAGCTAATTGCTGCATTGGCTAAATGACAAAGATAAGAATGACTGAGAATAGCATCTCACAAAGATCAAACCAACTTGATCATTCAGAAGCCACCTGTTTCGCTTGATCAGATTGTAAAACATGAGACCTTTTCAAGGAAACTACACATTCCAGGTTTAGAAACTGTAGAATCAGATTTGTGCAAATTTATCATCCAATAACCTGACTTTAATTAGTGAGCAGGAAGTTGTTGTACAAGGTGCTACTTTTGCAGCTTCCATCCCACAATGTATGGACTCTTTCAGAAGTACCTACTTCAGCATAACTCAAAAAATTGTAAGTGTTGCTAACATACAAGAAGGCATGAAAAGTGGAATGCTTGTGAATATTTTCTAAAATTTGACGAGGTAATATACTATTTCTCGGGCTTCAGTTGTCAGGAATTTGCACTGTTAAAAATCTTCCACAGATGAATCTGGTGCGACAAATGTAAAATGTTGCAAGCCAAAGAAAACAAAAAATGAACTAGAACCTTCTCATTAAATGCACTAGAAAAATTTCAAACTCACAGTCATAATATCTTTTCTCCAGCTTCTTGTACCCAATCGCCTGTGCGACATCGATTGGTCGGCCGGGAGGGTATGGCCGCTGCTGGAATCCCCACAACCCAAAGAAAAATTGCCTAGCAAAGTCCCAGAACTTATCATCACTCTCCTTCTTCGTTTTTATCGCTTTCCTCGGCATTGGCCGACCATCAAGTCCTGGAACATGCGGAAGCTTCTCCCAAAGCTCTCTATCCTCTTTCCTATACGGCTTCTCATTCGCCTTCAACTCCATTTCATTATACCTATCAGCAATCTCCTCAGCCCGCTTCAGAAACTGAACAACTGGTGATTTCTCAAACTCTTCCCACCATTTCTTATTTTCTTCAATTTCTTCAGGGGTAGGATTGTCTTTTCTCTCAAAATAAGGATCTTCGGCGAGAATTCGTTCAACCTCCGGCGTATGGCGGTAATCTGGCCGTGTTTCGCACTCCCAGAAAAACTGTTCGAGCATTTGCGTGTACTTACTCTTCGTTTCAATCGGAGTCTTACCATTGCTAATACTAGTGATTGAAGATGAATTGGACGGTTGAGACTTGCGAAAGAAGAGATTGCGACCGTTGATGAAGGCAAATGCGGGAGCGTTCGAAGGCTTTGGTGGCTTAGAGAACCAGTTGGTATCACCAAACCAGCCGAGATTGATCGACGCCATTGAAGAAGAAGAAGAAGAAAATTTTAGTTCAGTTATCTGAGGTGTGAAGTAGCAAGAAATAAAGAAGAATGTTGAATTTGAGTGGATAGAGCAAAAACGAGAAGAAAGTACGGGACCCAACTACTTAACCTAGCGCGATTTGGACTCGTTTGACTAGGTTTGCAACCCATAAAGTAAGTTGTGATAGTAAAGCCCATAGGCTTTCACCTGAGCCAGCCAATATTGAAACATTGCGTTTAAACTGGGCTTACGATCATAAGCCTTGTGCTTTTGCACGTTAAAAATATTGAATTAGCAGAATCAATTCACTAATATATTTTTGAGGGACATGCAAAAACAAGAAATTTGAGTTTAAACAAAACCTAGAAAGAAAATAATTGCAAGAAAAAGTTGATTACAACATCGACAGGTGCCAGCTGCGCGGGAACCGTTTAGAATTACTTATAAAATAAAATTTTTCTAAAATAAAAAATATTTTTATTTTTTTTAAAAAATAAGTTTTATTTTTTTATTTTTAAAAAAATAATAAAAATATATAATAAAAAGATTTCATTTTGTAGAATTTTTTTACACTCTCTAAATTTTTGAATAAATTTTTATATATTTTTAAAATATATATTAAAAACATAAAATAAAAAAAAATTAAAAAATAATTTTTTATAAGCTGAGCCAAAACGCACCCTAAAACACTCAGCTCACTGTTCCATGTTATATATGTTTTCTGTTTTTAATTTCATAACTTATTATTTAAAAAATACTGTCAACTTACATCTAATCTAACTAAAAGGATATATAAAATTATTTGAACTCTTTTATTTAGAAATCATAACCATCTAACTAATTTTCATAATTTATTTTCAGAAATTTAGTTTTACTAAAAGAATATATCTTGTTGGAAACGTTAAAGTTATAATGATTACTATTATGGTATCTAAATTGCTCTTATCTAGCTAGTTGCTACAGAAGCACACAGTATTAAGCTAATACTAAATTGCAATATCAACCCACTAATAAATTTCTTTCAAAAACCTAATCCAACCTTCATCATTTCTTTTGTAATGCAGCAAACCTTCTTGACTTTTCCAAAATACTTACACGTACAAAACGAGACATTTCACTCATTACTGAAAAAGAAGAGAAAGCCGACCGCTTCTTCATCGTCACGATTACGTCATCAATATTTCTATTCCATTCACCATCTTCTGTGCTGCTGCTTTTTAGCTCTCGCTCTGGTTCGTCAATGGCGTCTTCGCTAAGAAATCTATTAACAGAACGGCGATACCCGTTTCTTCTAACACTTGCTCTCCTTCTCCTTCTATTTATTTCTCTTTTAATTCTTTCGACTGATGAAGGCAACCGTCTGTTCTCTTCTTTCCTTCTCCCTCCCAAACTCCTCCCTCTTCCTTACCGCAATTTAACAGATCAATCTCAACAATATCAACAACAACAATTAGATCCAACTATTGTTCTTTCTCAACCACAACAGCAGCAGCCAGAGAAGGCAGAGAAACAAATAGACAAAGGATCAGAAGAGATTGATTTTCAATATGAGTGGAAAAGGTGTCCGGGAGCGAAAGAGACGGCGGACTACATACCGTGTTTGGATAATTGGAAGGCGATTAAGAAGCTTAAGTCGAAGAAGCATATGGAACACAGAGAACGGCACTGCCCACAACCGCCGCCTAAGTGCCTCGTGCCTTTGCCGCAAGGGTACAGAGTGCCTGTGCCTTGGCCACAAAGCAGGGATAAGGTGAGATAATAGTCCTCCTCTGAATGAGATTGTTTGGATCTTTTGTGGTGGATCTGAGTAGTATCAGATTGCAGATTAATCTTTGCTCGGAATGTCCATTTATTTTACACAAAAGGAAGTTATTGGAGAAGAGTATGTGGTAGTTCAATGTTGCCTATTTTGTGCTTTAGGTAGACTTAGAGTATCTAAGACTCAATTTGCTTGAGAACGTCAAGGAAGTATGATATGTTCAAATGTTAATATGAATTCTGGTTGATAGTAATAATTTGCAAATCAAACAGGAGCTAAGGGAAGCCATGGCTGCGCATTTCTTATTATTGGACCTTATTGCAGCTAGGAGTCTAGGTTTATCGGACCTTGGTGCTAGGAGCCAAGGATTATCAAGTAAGAGAACATGCTGCATTATACTTTGTCTAGAAGTTTTAGAAGCGCTAGCTGTGCTCAATGCTTGTTACTGTAGTTTCTGAATTACTTCTGGCGGTGAATTCTATGAATTCTAGTTGGTGCTTGATGAGTATAGGATTGTATTGTCACATTCAAGATACATAGAAGCCTAACGAATGCGACTCTTTTGTTTGCAGATCTGGTTCAATAATGTCCCTCATCCGAAACTGGTGGAATACAAGAAGGACCAAAATTGGGTACGAAAATCTGGTGATTATCTCGTCTTTCCTGGAGGAGGGACTCAATTTAAATATGGAGTGGCAAGTTATGTTCGATTCATTGAGAAGGTACATGATTGATCTTATGTTATCTTATTTTGTTTCATGTCTCCTCTTGCATGTATTTCTTTGCTGAGGTTGCTTTGGATATGTAATCCTGTTGAGTTTGCAACAAATGAACAAGTGTCTCTGTCATCAAGGTTTTGAAAGACATCCATTTACGGCACCAGAACCATTCAATTTGCCTGGCACTATGGCTTTGGTTTAACCGTGTTCTACCATCTGCTCCTAAGCTATTGGTTGTCTCTAATTAAGAGCTTTAGCTTTGATCATAATTCCACTGTTTGTATCAATGGGAAAACTTGTCGAAGAAAGAACATTGTTGGTATCGAGTAGGAAGATAGAGAATTACTGGACCGTCATGCATAACGTAGATGCTGGATCCACTTTGCTTACAGATTCTGCCAACTGTTGACTGGGGAAGGCGCACAAGAGTTGTTCTGGATGTTGGTTGTGGTGTTGCTAGCTTTGGTGGACACTTGCTGGATAGAGATGTCCTCACAATGTCATTTGCTCCAAAAGATGAGCATGAAGCTCAGATACAACTTGCTCTGGAACGGGGAATTCCTGCTATTCTTGCAGTCATAGGCACCCAAAAACTTTCTTTTCCTGACAATGTATTTGACTTGATACACTGTGCACGATGTAGAGTCCACTGGCATGGGGATGGTAAGTCAAGCAATGGTGGTAGATTCATGTGCAAGTGCATTCAAACTAGCCATTTTCCTATTTCCTTATGGAATTTTGTCATCTCATTGTTAATGTAGGTGGCAAGCCATTAATGGAGCTCAACAGGGTTCTTCGGCCTGGAGGGTATTTTATTTGGTCTGCAACACCTGTTTATCTAAAAGATCAAGAGCATCAGAATGTCTGGAATGGTTAGTGAGGTTGTGCCTTTATCGTCATTTTTGCAGATGCTCGTTTGTCATAGTTGACCAAATGAAACCTGGTACAGTGGTATGCTAAGAACATGGACTAGAACGTTTTGCAAAGTGCGAAGTACACATAAATTATAATTTCAGGTTTAAAGTTTCATTGTTGCAGATCCGTAACCCAAACAATATGTTCGACATCATTACTCCAGGTGCATGGTTTATATTATCTTTACAGGATTAGCATTTCTGTAGGTTCTAGAGTGAATTTTCTAATGCTCTGTTCTGTAAATTACTTTGGTAGTTCTCAAAAATATGGAGTTTATGGATTGTAACTCAATCTTGGCACTGTCTCTGCACTGCAGACTAATTTGCATGATTTAATGTTAGGTTTCACATTCTGTGAATATTAAAGTTACATTTTGTTATTTATCTAAATACTTCTTGTTTCTTTAAACAATTAGATTGGAAAATATAATCTATATTAAAGCCGCAGATACTAAGATCCCCTTCATGATTCCTACTGCAGCTATGGTTGCCCTTGTAGAAACTCTTTGCTGGACAACAGTGGTGAAATCTACTGATGATTCTGGTATTGGGGTTGTAATATATCGGAAGCCTGTCTCAAATACTTGTTATAAAAAGAGAAAAGTTAATATGCCGCCTTTATGCTCTCTGGAGAGCAGATCGAATGTTTCGTGGTATGCCTTGTTTACTTTACTTTGGAGACGAAATGGATGAATTTTGTTGCACTAAGCCTTGTATGTGCTGTCATACCATTTGCATGAACAGGTATACCCCCCTTGACAGCTGTCTTGCTCAAATACCAGGAGTTTACCTGGGACAAGAATACAACTGGCCAAGTTCATGGCCAGAAAGACTCAATGATGGGCCTTCAAGTCTACCAGATAATTCAGATGGTGGTTTTACTAAAAAGATTTTGGATGAGACAGAAAACTGGAGAAAACTTGTCTCAAATGTGTACGTACGTGACCTTGCAATCAATTGGTCAAGCATTCGCAATGTAATGGACATGAATGCTGGACTTGGAGGGTGAGTTCTCGTAAATTTGGTGTTACATCACATCACATAGAAGAAAGAGTTTTCTTGTGTTTGCTTGACAAAGTAAAGCACAAAAGAATTGTTTTCCCCTTCACCCACCATGCATACAATTCGCAAATTTGTATTATTCTTAATTTGTTTTTGCTCATTGTAGTTGAGTTCTTTCATAGTATATAAGATATGTTTGAGCCTTTAACACAAGTGAAAGTGACTCTAATTATATATCTTTTCAGGTTTGCTGCAGCACTTATTGATCAACCTCTGTGGGTAATGAACTCAGTGCCCATACACGGTCCTGATACTTTATCAACAATTTTTAGTAGGGGTCTCATTGGGGTATACCATGACTGGTGTGAATCGTTTAACACATATCCTCGGACTTATGATCTCCTTCATTCCAGCTTTCTGTTTGAGAACCTTACGAAAAGGTACACACACTTAAATGGTCTAGTGCTTCTATTTTACGACATATCCCTCATAAAACTGCAAATTGGCCAGGTGTGACATGATACAAGTGATAACTG
The DNA here is from genome assembly GCA_019914995.1 of Acanthochlamys bracteata. NCBI lineage: Eukaryota > Viridiplantae > Streptophyta > Magnoliopsida > Pandanales > Velloziaceae > Acanthochlamys > Acanthochlamys bracteata. The sequence goes on along the minus strand of CM034140.1, from coordinate 2,916,054 downwards.
AGATGGACCGAGTCTTGAGACCAGAAGGATGGGTTTTGGTGCAGGACACAGTGGAAATGATAAGAAAGTTAATTCCAGTATTTCGATCTCTTCACTGGGATACTAAGGTTCACGACCAACAGTTTCTTGTTGCTAAGAAGGGTTTCTGGCGCCCGAACTGATAAAGAGCGGTCCATAACATAGTAAATGAGGACAATTTGTTGATTCACTTGTGGTATTGCTGGTTTACCAATTTTTTGTAATGGTTCTACCATTTTGTGGATAGGAAAACTATTTACGTAACATTATGGTTCTAGTTTTCTTTTTTCTCCCCAAACAGTTTGACTTATTCTACTCGAGCTGTTCAAGTCTTCCCTCTTTTTTCTCTGATCTAGTTTCTTACAGGCTGAGACAATATAATAGTTAACTGTTGTCTATCATTTGCATTGAGTTTTAAGAAACTATATAACTGGCAGATTTGCTTTCTAATTTTAGATTTTGTGGTGTCGGCACCATAGCCTTTTCTGTAGTAATTAACGATGATCCATGGATACTGCCATCAGATGCAGCTATTTGCTGCGTCTTTTTTATGGTTATTGTTTACTTTTTCCTTTCATGCTAGGTGACTGCGACTGTTTTATAAGAGGATGCACATATGAGAAGAGGAAGACAGCCCGCTGATAAGCACAAGCTTTGCATCTTGATTTCATTTTGGCATCAATGGTGGCATTTTATGCAATCCCCAGATCACACAACCGGTGAGTTTCACTGGAAGTGTAAGAGGATGACAAGTCATAGAAGCGCATGGAGCTTTATCTTCTTTCATATCAGGTCTCATTGTTACGTTATGCCAGACCAAGAGCTATTTAACTACCATCGTACTCTCTGAAATTTTTTGAAGTTTTGGACATAAATTATGACATTTATCCAATTTCCTTCGTCGAGATTGGATGTCTTCATTCCTTGTGCATCTTCTGTTCAAGTTTTGAAAGTGTCTGTCTATATGGTCTTCAATACTCCGTGGCCTTCGCATTTGGATTTGAGAGAATTCTAAAAACTGCTGCAGGAATAAAAGTGCATATGAAATTTTTAAAATTTAAAAAAATTTTAAAATATTAAAATTAATTTTATTTTTGTAAAAAATAAAGAACAATCAACTTTTATAATATACAATCTTTTAGAGTTTTAAATTTTATAAAAATTTATAAAAAATTTAAATTAAAAAATTAGAACAAATTTTTTTGTAAATGTACTGCCAAACGAGTTCGTAGTGCAGATCTAACTTCTACGGTTCTACCTAAGGCATCTGGGTTCCAATTCCGGCAACGGAATTTCTTTTAATTTTACTGTTTGTCGTCAGACAAAATGTTAGGACAAGTTTTAGAAAAGAGGCGAGTAGAATATGGACATCAATTTCAGAGAGAATAGAATTACAACTTTGGGCATTTCTTCAATTTCGGCCCAGTAGTATTGTTTCGACTGTTCGACAACTTGCACGGTGGGCCTAAATAGAAAGAAGATCTCACGGCTCACCGTGAATTCCGTAGCGGATTCTGGTAGGACCACATGGTTTGACTCGGTGTTGACGCGGTCGCCGAGACGGAGATCTGATGCAGCGATTTTCCGCTCGTGCATCCTTCCCTTCGTGCACCGGGGGCCCAAGAGTGTTTTGGTGCAGAAAACAAGTTACTGTACAGTTCTCTTTTTCAGTCCTTTTGTTAATGACGCGTTTACTTTTATTAAACAAATGTTTTGTAAGTGAACTTATAAAAATATAAATTTAAAGCTGAAAAAAATTTGATAAATTTTATATTTATTTTATTTTAAAATGAGTTTGAAAATTTTTAAATTTAAATTTTAAAACTAAATTTTGACCAAAACAAATTTAATTTATATTTACTTTAATTCAAAGTGATTTAAAATTAAAAAAATAAGTTTTAAGTGTGGGTAATAAGACCTAAGTTAGCAAAATTATGATTCTTCTTACAGAATCAGCTAAAGAACTTTCGGATGAACAGAAATTTTTTAAAATAAAAAATATTTTAAATATATTTTTAAACAAACAAATAATATTAATAATATTTATAATAAGAAAAATTTTATATTTTAAATTTATAATATATTTTATAAAATATTATAAAAAGCTTGTTGAAAATATAAGATAAAATATAATGAAACGCTTTTTACATACACTACCAAATCTAGCCCTAACTCTAGATGGGAAGACAAAACTTGTTTGATAATAACGGAATCGATTGTTAAACACAAACAATATTGTAAACGAATCTCTCAGTGTGCTTTCTTAGTAGAGTTAACGTCGGTAGTTTTGCTAACTCTTGCTAATTAACACCAAATAAAGATGCCATACATCACCCTCTTATGTACTTCTTTTTGTAATAGTAGCCCTTCTTGTTAGAAATAGTCCCTCAGTATAACTCTATACTAGTATGCTCTATGTGATGAATTTTAAATTCTATTTCAACATCAATTAACAATAAAAAAATAAGCACAAATCTCATAATTATTATCTTATGACCACTTATAAATAATATGAAAGCATACTCTTAACCCTTTTCGAAAGTGAAATGGGCAAAAAAAAAAATTTTAATCTCTTAACACATGTTTAGAAATAAAATGGGCCATGAAATAAGTTTAAATCTCTTAGCACATATTTGAAAACGAAATGCATTAAAAAAATAGACTTTGGCTTCCTGAGTTAATTGGAAGTAATATTTTCTGATGGCATATGAAGAATTGGCAATACAATAAACAAATTTATATTTATAAGTACTATATCAACCATTAATAAGTGACCAAAAACTTCTTCACATCGTACATAAAACTTGCGTATGCAAAAAGTCTTTGTTGCTGTAGATGCATTGCTCTTCTTTCTTTCACAAATTTTTAGAGGATGTCAAAATATTGATGAATTAACCAGGGATAAATGAGTCAGCATGACAAAGTTGCATTTTAACAAAACAAAGCTCTATCTACAGCAGTCATTATATGCAAATACAACATACATATATATAATAATACACCCACACGTACAAAGAAACAAAAGAAAAAATTGCATGCATGGCCCATGCAAACGTCACGTAGATAACATCAACACTATCTTGCAAAATTCTGAATGAACTATTCCCCAAAAGACTTTAGATAAAAGAAAGATATAAAAATGGCTTTAGTCTGGTAACACAACTAGTGTAGGTCCTGTACATATAATATATAGTATAAACAAGATAAGAAATAATGTGAAGCAAAACCTGGGACAAATAAAAAGAAGGATTGCTTTTCGACTGTTTTAGCTAGCAATACATAGGAGTAGTAGAGATTAATCAATATGAAGAAAAATCAACTCAAAACACCAGAAAAAAAAGACAACCATGAGGAACAAAAGAATGTTTAGCATCAATAAAAAATCGTATCATGACATGTACATTAAAAATTTCAGAAAAAAAACTTCTAGATATATATAGTTCAACTAATTTTTGCGGCATTTTAATATTCACTTCCGAACGAAAGAAAAATTTTCAATCAACAGAATACTAACCATCTGAAGAGAACATAAGCGATCCACTGATGCATTTTTTTTCTCATTTAATGTTAACTACTCTGTGTGACAGAATACATGCATGGTATATTTTAGCCAAAAAACGAGCTTTAATATTATAGCTAGAAAAGCTATCAACAGTCTGGATTAAGAGCAAGTAAAAATTAAAGAAAAAGGGAAGATAATCACTTCTTGGTTTCTTCTTATTTAGCAAAGATTTATAAAACTAATAAAGAGTAGTACCTTATGCTTCAGTTTGGAGTGTAATAAGATTGCTATGAAAATATAAATTTTTAAAATTACTCTCTCACTTACAAATTATTGGCAAACTACAAATTATTAGGACATTTCAAACTCTTTTACATATGTTTATCTTATTGTTTCTAATTAGAATAGATAATTATTATCCTTTCTTTTTCTCCAGTCTATTACTCTCATTTCTATTATTTTCTTTTTCTTACTATATTGCATTCAGACAGAAACTAAAGAAACCTGAGATCTATTCAACGTAGGTTTTCCATCAAATATCTCTATAAGTGATTTGCGTGACTGTGTACATAACATCTTTTGTAAGGATTGCAAAAACGAGTAGGAGGTTGTAGACATGTCTCTATCTATACGATCATTTCGAGATCGCTACCTGAAATGATGTATTTAAATCACTAAAAGCACGAAAAGATTGAACTTCTATTTGATTAATAAAATCATGGAGAGAAAAATAAAGAAAGAGAGTGGTTCTCGTGGTTTGATTGTATTGATGATGATCAGTGAACTGAAACTGATGAGAACTGAAAATGGAGGTGGAATGGAAAATGCATGGGACCGGCGCACGGGTGGAGATTTCAAAGAGGGGGACAAATATAGTATGCCTGTCAACAGATATACGTAGTCGATGCGTGTGCGGCCTGCTGCGTCTGTCTCTCGTGATCAGTAAACAAAAGAAAGTAAGAAAGAAAACTCAACACCAGTGTAGAGAAGGAACATTCAGTACTGCTATATTATTAGAATGGAAGTAACACGTACGCGGAGATAAATTAAAGAAAGAGTTCTGGAAGGCGGAATCAATCAAGTGAAGTTGCTGGTAGGTTCAGAGTGGCTCTGTAGAATGAAGTACGGAAATCGAATATTAGTTAGAATGGATAACTCACATGTTTTGGTGCTGATTATGAATGTTCTACTTGTTAAATGGAAAACAGATGAAAGAAGATTAATATTAGCTAGTAAGTATATATTCTGAAAGTTGATCAGTGGAAGAAAGAAGAGATATATACTACACAACAAAAATGTAGAAAAATTGGCGGAAAGGAAGAAGAGGGATTTCTATAAACAGCTAGCAAGCTTGATTAGCTGCAGAACGATTTGCTGCTTCCGAGAATAACAAATAATTAAGCTAAGGTAGCTACTGGCATCATGATTTTTGAAAAGTGAAGAGAGTGGCATCATACCTAATTAGCTACTAAGCTAGCTAGCTTTATTTATCACAACCAAGTATCAGGAGTTATTAGTATACAGATAATGAAAAGTTTCATCAAAAACATGTGGAGTATTCAAAGAGGAGACATCAATGTCAACAAACTACGCAAGGAGGGATGGATGGCTTATGCTGATTTCTAGATTAACCTTGCTAGCTGGATTGAATCTAAAGGGTTTCTGAGAAAAAGAACAAAAGGCTGATCTCTTTCAGTGTGCTTGTAATAGAAAGGAATCAATGTCGATCTTGGCAATGTCTTGGGATTTATTCTCAGAGATGAAGTGCCCGAATGTCTAAAAAGTAGAACACTCTTTTCCTACAAAACAGCGCTAAAAATAATAATAACCTGCTATACATCATAAGAGTTTGAGATCTCTGCAGCTTACCTGATCAATGCTTGTCAGCTTCTTCATATTTCTGATCATGAACCATAAAAACAATACCAATAAATTTAAGGAACACTTTCCAGAAATTAATCTATATAGATTAAGTATTGAAAAAAAAATAGAGTACTCCTAATTCTTCAGCTCCCTCTAGCAACCCAATTAATTATCAAAGCTACTACAGACGATCTCATCAGAGGAAAAAAAAAAAAAACAAAAAGAAAAAAATCGAATGAAAGAAACCAAATTAAGATCGAGACATCATGCAAAAGGAGAGAGATTAGAATAAGAAGCTATTACTCATTAAGAAACAGAAGCACTCCCTGCCGGTGCAGCAGCACCGGATCCTTGATCACCTTCACCGGAACCCGTCGAACCTTCTGCTCCTGCTCCTGAAGACGAGCCAGCTCCACCTCCTCCACCGCTCGCAGACGAAGTCGAAGCACCAGGAGCACCAGGCGGGCGCTTTCGTTTCTTCTTCTCGTAAGGAATTCCTCTGGCCTTCGCCTGACTCTCTCGAACTTCTCGTAAATAGATTCTAACTGCTCTCGCCGCGAAGGGGTTCGACTCCGGCCGTCCACCAGTCTCTTCGTAAGCTGCTCGAAGCCGACCGATGAGCGCGTCGAGCGATCCCCAAGCTTGTTTCAAAGGACACGCACAAGGCGCAGGCGGGCTAGGATGTCCAAAGAAAGGACAGCCTGCAACGTGGACTTTGGTTTTTCCAAACTGATCAAGGTATTTGAGGAACTCAATGACATGCGCGCCGCTGCAACGCGTGAGAGTTAACGGCGGCCGGTGATTCCGAAGGTACTGAAGGAAAGTGTTCCAGTCTCTTCTCTTCTGTGCTTCGTACCTACTCGGTTGCTGTTGCTGTTGCTGTTGCTGCTGCTGCTGGTGTGGAGCTCCACCAACTGAACCTCCTTCTCCAGCAACGAACGTTGACGACGATATTACCCCGCTGCCTCCGCCCGTTCGATCCATGCAGTACTACTACTACTCCTACAGCTAGCTAGCTAAAATTTGAAGTCTTTTTCATCGATGTTCTTCTTCATTCTTCAATGACATATGTTGGTCTTTTAAATATTGTAGGTAGAGCTCTGTAGCTGAGTTAGCTAGACTTTGAGGGTATTTAAAAATTTTTTTATGGGAAATCAGTAGAAGAAAGGCAGTACTGTTGCGTGTTTGTCTATCTTTATAGAAAGACATGAAAAAACTGGAGTGGTGGAGGTGGTGGGTCGAATGGATGGGACGTAAAAGGAGAAATTAAGCGATTATTGGCAAGCTGATGAGCGGGGGCAGTGAAATGTTTGTGGGGACGTTCACGTGGTGGCGGCATGTAGGCCATGAAGTGACACCGGTGGAATCCCAAAATTCCAAACCTCTCCTGTTCATTGCAACCCTATACTTTCTCCCAATAAAAACCAAAAACTGATCCAGTTGAACAAACGATCGAGATTCTAAACCGAAAGCACACCCAAGCGCTTCCCTCTTCATCACTTCCTGTATATATAATCTTCCTGTTGCTTTTGCTCGTTAGTTTTCTTCGCGCAGTCGCTGTTACCAAATGGAAAAATATAACTAGATATAGATATACTGAGAGTTGTTGAAACAGCGACGGAGAATTCAGATGCACATCAACTTGTTGTTGTGGTGGTGAGAGGAGAAGGTAGCTACAACTAGTGAGGTGAAGAGACTAGAGAGAAAGAGTGAACAGCGGAAAGTACGTACTTCAATTTTGCAATGTTGGAGTACTGATGAAGGCAATGCAGGTACTGAGAAAAGTGTCAGATGAAGCAATCCTGTTTCTTTGAATTTTTGTCTGTGCATCATGATCAGCAAGTGTTATTAATGTGTTTTGTTCCTGTCTCTCTCTGCTAGAGCTCTCTCGAACGTGCATGTGCTTCGTCCTCCAGGATGGTTATGTGCTCCTTCTTCTTTCAGTTTCCTAATTAACCAAAGTTATTCGATTGTCTGCTAGGTCAATTAATTAAGCATTCATAATGCTTCTAAATATTTTCTATATTAAGGTAGAAAATGAATAAAAGAAAATGCTGAGTTGCATAAACGTAGGTACACCTGACTATATATATATGAAGAGGAATAAAAATACTTTTTTATTAATGGCACTTTCAGTCATTTTTTTTATTATTGATGGTCGGAATAAATTTCAAATTCAATCTTTACCGTTAGATATAAAAAACAATGAGTTAGAAATTTATCCACAAAATTTCAGCGCAATCGGACAAAAAATTTATCTCCATCCGATCACTTAATCAAGATGACAAAAATAATATAATATATATATTTTTAAGTTTTTTTATTTTTTGTCATCTTGATCAAATATCAGATAGAGATAAATTCGTGATACAATTGCGCTAAATATGAGTAGATTTCTAACTCATAATTTTTTATATTTAACAGTAAAGATTAAATTTAGAAATCACTCCGTCAATAAACTAAAGACAGAGTGCCCAAAATGTCTTTAAAATAATATCTCTTTATTCTTTCTATATATATATATATATATTAGCTAATTAGTCTCGATCCCATAAGGAGTTACAAATTCGTCAATTTAATGTTATTTTATGACAGCTCCAACTATTTATGCTTTCGTTATAAAACAATATTTTGATATTTGTATCTATTGATGTTTTTGTTTTCTTATACCTGTAGATGATCTTAACTGTTTCACTAAACGCTTATTTAACCATTGAGTGTAGTTTCCAGATCAAATTTGGATACACTTGCTAGCTATAATATAACTAAACAAAACATTTGAACGTGCAGTCTACCCAGCACCTACCACCTTTGTTCTAGTCTCAAATCTACTGCATACTTATACTAATAATTAATTACATGCTTAATAATTAGGCAATATGCGAGTGTGACATCATGGATCTCTTATATTTTATCAGATTGACAAATTATTAAAGAAAGACCGAGGTCAGCAGGAAAAGAGAAATCATACAGATGAAAGTATAAAAGCGTATTTCAAATACTTATAATTTTATTTTTTTCACTATATTTTAAATTCTGAACAATTTATATATTTTAATTATATAAAAAATTCAGAATTCTATTTTTATATATAGAATTTTAATTCTAATTTTTTTATTTACACACTTTTTAATATAATTATATTTTTAATTTTTAACATATTTTTAAAATCTATTGATACATAAATATTAAATTTTATTTTTCACTTCAATTTTTTAAAAAATTTTATTTTTTATTTTTACGAAATTCAATTATAAATATTTAAAATACGGAGAAAAAATTTGCGTAAAGAGAAATGGTGTCGTACGGAACACTTGCAGTTCTTTTATATTTTACTAAAAAGACATTTTAAAGCATGTATCTACAGATTCTTAACAGTAAAAATAAACAACATTAACCGATATTAAAGGCAACGAGAAGAGTTAGAATCATCAAGGATTAATATGCAATTTTCTAGAGATATCTAGTGTTTTCCAATTACTGCCCCACTAGTTGCACATACTCATATACAGCATTTTATCCTATTTATTATACATTAATAAACTAATCAACAAATATTGACCATATTTTAATATATTTGAGTATATATAGTCTCACTCTGAAAGCGACAACAATTCTATAATCATTGGACAAGCTTGCATATGTCATTATTAAGATTTTGTATAGTGGTATATTAATTAAAAGAAAACAATCTAAATCATAATACGATCTCCAATTTCATGCATAATTATGTACATAATAGTCAATATTATCTCCTTGTATTCTGAGAAATATTTTCCTCATTCTACTAGAAAGAACCTCCAACATATGAAAATTGAATATGAATTCTATTAAGGAAATTGCTGTGTAATTCCTTTTTATATATTAATGCGATTCCAATTACATGGACCCTTTTCTTTTTTCTCCATACAGTAGATGCGAAAGAATTATGTTCCTTTTTAGGAGCATTAGCTTATTATATATGTACGTTACTTATCATCAAGTTACGCTTATTATAGTGATTTCACTAAGCAGCACTATCTTATTATAAAACTAATTTAAGGACTGAATCCAATGCTAGTTTCTATAGCTAAACCCTAAAAATTAACTATATGATCTCTAGTTCTAAATTTCTAATCAATAAAGTTTTATTTGTTTATTTATTTTTCGACGGTTTCGTTTCAATCCGTACAGTGTAGAATATAGGTTCCTCAACAGAGAGCATTCAACAACTATAAATGACACTTTGTTAGCTAGCTATAGTATAAACAATTATTATGTCAAGATATTCATCATAGTAGAGTTGAGCTTAAGTAATGGTCGATATAACTAGAACACATTTAATCAAGTCAACATCACTTGATTTAAGATAAGCATGATAAAATTGTGCTTGGTTCTCTATATTATAATCATTTCGAGTGATCTGATCGAGTAATTTAGTTGGATTTTTGGAAATTTAAATCAAGGTTTTGCGTAGAATGAACTCTGAAGATTGCTTGTTTTGTAATACAAACATGGTTACTGTGAATTGGTACGTTAAAAATAGTATATTCAAATAACAATCCTCGTAAAGATCTACTTATATAAAAAACAAACTGTTCTTGCGGCACGAAAGAGAGCGTTTAAGAGCGATTATAAAATAAAATTTTTTAAAATAAAAAATATTTTTTATTTCTTTTAAAAATAAAAATATATACTAAAACGATTTAAATTTTTTTTATATTTTATAAATTTTTATATAAATTTTTTAAATACTTATAAAATATATATTAAAAATATAAAATTAAAAATTAAAAAATAACGTTTGAGTCCACCAATGGATTGTTATGTGGGTCATGATCCACGTGAAAAACCCAACTTAGTGCAAGACAGTGGGCCGGCCCATATTGTAGTTAAGTGAGCCACCACATCAATCATCAGAACTGGTTTTCAACTTTTATTTAAGAGCTTTGCAACGGGTATAATTAAGCTGCTCTTTGGTCGCACAATCCATACGTATTCCTACATTCTCGACTGCAACTCTTCCCAGGCCTCTCGTCCTTGAGATAATTTCGTTGACGATATCACTCTTTTAGAGAAATAGGGAGCAGCGGGTGCACCCAAATGTCTTTAATTAACTTATCAAGGCTAACGCCAGACATGTGTTCTAGTACTGAAGATTCGACTGCTCATCAAGCAAAGACAACCGCCTTAAGTAAGGAATTGCTTACGGAAAGTTGGCAGAATGCAAACCCGTGCATGCCACCTCACCGGCAACATATAATCCTTTCATATTTGTCTTCCCACACAAGTCCGGCACAAACTGTATTGATGAAAATCTTTCAATTTTATATTTGTTATTTTAACTTATTCATCAATCTGACAATATATATATATAATTTTAGCAGAATTTTAAATAAATAAAAATATTTACTTCTAAAAAAAGATTCTAATATATCTAAAATATTAAATATATGTTAACTTATGATAAGATTTCTTTTAAGTTAGTATAAAGAAATTATCGATATCCAATTTACTTATAAGTCATGAAAGATTTGATATGAATTTTTTATAGTATGACCTGTCGAGCCGGGTCGAGTCTGTCGTTCGGACCGGTTCAGATTGAGCCGATCGGGTTGGACTGGATCTTTTTGTAAGAGACAAATCTGTCTGCCGGGGTCATATCAAACTTATTTTTCAGATAGGATCGGATCTATATGTTCGAAAAGAGATTCACCATCCAACTTAGCTCCAAGTCAAAAAACAAAAAATAAGTTGATAGGGTCCATGTTAAATAAAAAAAACTACATCAGTTCAAGAAAGTCAACAGCTGCAACGGGCAACGTTTAGGCAGAAATTTTGAATTTCTTTTTCTCTTTTATTTAATGATGATGAAAAAGCTTGTACTAGATTAGCTAAACAAAATCATGATGTAACTGAAAAGCTATTGAATATATTTTCAATCATAGCCTTGAAACTTGCCGTTGATCTGAAGACTCCAATGGAAAGATCTTTAAAGGGAAGAATAAGCTCTCTTCTGCAAGTAGAGACAAAATAAGAAAAAGAAGAGTTGTAGAATAGTAGAAGAGACATACACATACCAATACATAATGAGCAAGCAATATACCAACTCAATCTTTCAAAGCAAAGAATTCTCACTGCTGTTGATAACTTTCTGAACACACTTTTCAGTAGCTCTTTCGATTATCTCACTAGCTAATTTTAAATTTATTTGTTCCTTTGAGATTGATCCTATGTTTAATCTGTGTTGATTGAATTTCTGTAAATCAGAGGCTAAATGCTTGGCGCACTTGTACAAAAAGTTTGGTTAGAGCTTGGTAGGCGTTCATTGACTTTATAATAATGCTAACTATTCAGATAGAGAGATGTGTGTGTTTAGTACGCTGTAAAGAATTGTATGATGTAAAAGATCTCATAAGACCAAGTATACTTATTGAAGCACTTTGATTTTGATAATTATAGTTTGTTAAAAGTCTATAATGAAGCTTCAGTTTTTGTGATAGAATATCTGTAAATATAGGCAAAAAATTTTGTCGAATCATGTAAATCTCATGAATAATTTTGATTTACCGTTAATTGCTTTTACTATGAAATTACGGTGCTAATATCTCTTTGTAAGATTTGTCATAGATACAACCGACAATTTACCTACTTCATGTAGGAATTTTTTGTTTATTAAATTTTTTTTATTATCAACTTAATTCATTCTTTCTTTTCTTGAATTGATGTTGCAGATTTATCTAACAAAATAACATACGTCTGTGCTACTATATAAAATTTAGAGTCACCTTGCTCTCGAGTTAATTGATGTTAGATTGCAAAATTTGATTTCGAATATACTGTTAGAGATTGTGCTGCGTAGAATTATCCTGTGAAGAGATTGTGTCTGGTTAAAGAGGGATTGTTACAGAGCAATAACTTAACAAATTCTCGATGTGCCTGAGAATATATTTATTTTGAACTAAATTTATTTTATAAAAATAAGTTTAAAAAATAAAAATAAAAATTTAAAATATTTAATAAAAATTAAAAAGTTTATATTTATTTTATATTAAAAATAAATTTTTAATAAGTATATTTATTTTAAAGTATTATTTATTTTATATGAAAAATAAGTTTTAAAAAAAAGTGAGTTTGGTGATTACTAAACGACCCCTTACTGCTGCATGGTGAGTTTGAGAGACAATGTTAAAACATAAACCCATATTAATAACATAATTCTGCGTTGTGATATAAGATCTTAAGTTCTCTTTTCCTATCAATCAATTAATTTTAAGTCACATGCCCAACCTCCAAATAGTGTAACTTTTGAGATGACACATACCTCCTTCAATAGTGACAAGCTTAGTTGTTTTCGCGCGAATGTGAGCTCCAACACTTGTAAAATTGAAGTGAACAGAAAGGCTCCATATGAGGTATAAAAAATACCTCTCCAGTTTTGTGTTCAAAGGTGTCAACACCATAACAGCGCTGCCAGAATCATCCTGCCGTGAATTAGTTATGAGATATAACTGCGTCTTTATCTAAAGAGTTCATGAGTTTGAAAATCTAGCTAGTTCGTTCACTTTAAACATATGTACTTAAAAAAAAAAACATAGTACACAGCGATTTATAGAAAGAGGGGATTGGTCAAAACAGCGGTTGAGAGTTCATGAGTTTGAAACTATCTTATTTTTTACATTTAAATTTTAATGATAACCATTCTAATGCATAGTATGCAAATTAATGGATTTGTTATACCGAAACTATAAAATTTAACTGCATGCACATGAACGGTTAGATAGTTCGGATTGAAACACAGCAACAGTGTATAGTGCCAGCAGCTACTATCCAAGTCGAAATACAATTAATATTAGATCGATATAAGGTTAAAAAAAGTCAAAATACGAAGTCAAAATTATATGGAATAAGATTGAAATAGATTGTAGACAGTCATATTTGGCTCGCATTTGGGTCTAATATGCTTGCATCTAACCTTGTGCAACCTGTATCTCGCATATCTACAGTACATCAAATTCTAACCATGACGCATTTGCCTCCTATTATGCGGTCTTTGATTGAATTGTGACTGTTGGATTCTCCCAACGGCTATTGTTTGGAGTGCCGTGCATATGCCGTTATCCACAAGTGCCTATATTTCGACTCTTTTTAGAACATGCACTATTACTTGAAAGCCCAATTATTCTTGAAGTAATTTGACGGCTATATATTGAAGCATCCTAGCTGTGCTGTTATTCTAATTTGAGGATGTTTAATAGTACTTTTTTAAAAAAATTAGAATAAAGAATATTTTGAAATTTTTTAAAAACGAGTTTTGTTTTTTCTATTTTAAAAAATAATAATAAAAATTAGATCTTACGATGTATTATTTTTTTATATTTTTAAAATTTAAAAATATTTTCCACCGAATATTATAAAAATTATTAAAAATATAAAATAAAAAATTAGTATGAAAATAAGTTGAAAAGTATTTTCAAACAATACTTTCTTAGGAATTGCCATTACTAGAAAAGCCCATTTATGCTGTATAATTTGTTGGCCATTTCTTAGACATAAAACCACGGCCCAAAGTACTCATATAATGTTAGGCCGCAATGCAGTTTTGATGCAATAATTTCTTCCTGGGCCTCTGTTTATATACTGGGCTGTTTTACAACCCGATCCATCAAGACAGAACAGTCTATGCTCTACTCCAGCTGCCCCCTTTCCCAAGAAAGCCACATCGAGCCAATTCCACTACGCAATTTGACCACGCTATAAAATCAAAATATAATATTTCCCAGTAAAGGTCACAGCAATATTTGAATTACAGTCCTTGGCAGTACGAATATTTTACACGCCATTATAAATTTATAAGAAAGCATGCACTTTGATTCTGTTAGTATTTAACAAAACAAAATGCAATCAATGCTAATTATGATTATTTTTTGAGCAATATTAGTATTATTAATAATTTCGCTGAGCTTTTCAAGGAGCTCTCACTCAGGGTATAAATATCTCTTTCGCTATCCGCGACCATGCCGGTTCCGTAGCGCTCTCCCGGGAAATGCCCAAAGCCTGTCTCTGTCTGTCAACTACGTCTCTCGATTCCCTTCTACACAAAACAGTAGTTTCGAAGGAGTCAATACCATCGCCGCCATAGATCCTTCGCTTAATCTCGTCGGCTCCGGATCTGATCCCTTGCCGCGCCACGATATCATCGGTACTTTTCCTCTTCTTTACTCAATTGATCGATCCTTTGTTTTGTTACGGTTTCTTTTTTTGCTTTGATTTGGTGGAATTAGGGTTCTTAAGCTGTCTTTGTTGTATTTGATTGAGATCTGAATGGATTCTGATGGGATTGTGTGGGATGGTTGACAGTGTTCTGCTCTATATGCTTCCTAGAAAGAGAGCTGGGGAAGCTGAGGTAGAACAACTGTCGGGAGAGAAGAAGCCGAGAACTGAGTGCTCGATCTCGTCGTCTTCGTCATCGGTGGTCGAGTCAGATAACAACCGTGCGATGGCGAGTCCCCCTGTGGATGGTGTAACTAACGGTAACGCTTCTATTGGCAAACCGCCGGAGATAGATGAGGACCTTCACAGTAGGCAGCTGGCCGTTTATGGCCGTGAGACCATGCGCAGGCTGTTTGCATCCAACGTGCTCATCTCTGGTCTCAACGGCCTAGGTGCTGAGATAGGTAAGGCTACTTGATTTGGCTGTGAAACATATAATTCACGATGGTTTATGGGTTGCTTCTTACCTTGTTTAGGTTTCTGGGCAGTTGATTTTGGTCTTTATTTGATTTAGTTTTGCTAGTTTGATTTTCAGACGTGTCAGATGTTTGACTGTCACTTGAACGTAATTTGGATTTAGATGATTACTGTCCTTACTATTTCTGCTTTCTCTAACTGATTTATAGTTTAAATTGGAAGAAATCTTGATGCCAGTAATTTCCAAGTCCTGGGAGGACTTTGCTTCATTTGTTTGTCTGTTGCTATATCTAACCATGGATACTAGAATGGTCTAGCCTTTGCACATGTTTCTTCTACTTTTGGTTCTTTACTTGCTCATAGTGTAACTTATGATAAGTGCTCACTGTTCTTTGTTCATTGTATGTTACAGCCAAAAACCTTGTGCTAGCTGGGGTTAAGTCTGTGACACTTCACGATGAAGCAACTGTGGAGCTATGGGATCTGTCTAGCAATTTCTTTTTCTCAAAGGAAGACATCAGTAAGAACAGGGCAGTTGCATGTGTTCAGAAACTGCAGGAGCTGAACAATGCTGTCCTTATTAGCACACTAACTGGACCTCTATCTACGAATCAGCTCTCGGATTTCCAGGTTTGTTAGTTGAAATATTACTTGCTGCAATTATTCAGAGAACTATTTTCTTTTATAGTTTGTTATAGATCAGCTACTTGTATTTGAATATTGTGGTACAATTTAGGGTATAAATACTACCAGAACCTGTCATACTTACATGTGCATACTTTTGCTTGGACCACTTGTCTTTCGTTATGTTGGTGGCAAGTTCTTCCTCAATATGTATGTATAAATGCACATTCTGATTATAAGGTGTTCATATATGGATTTTTTTTATTTTATGTTATGGCATTTACTTGATTGCCTCTTGTATGAAACTTCTTCACTGTACTAATTTGTATTGGTTGCTAAGTGTGATAGCTCTCTGGTCCAGCCTTCTTTTCTCGACCGTTTTATAAGAAATGATGGTTTGAGCATTCTGACAACCTTAGCTTACAGTTGGTTGGCACAAATGTCTTTCTTTTTTTTTATAATAATTTTATATAGCTCTCCGCTATGTGACGTGCTTTATTTTTTGAGATCAGTTCTGCTGCATTTCATAGAATACTGAAACACTAACCTCAGATGCAATGAGTTTTTTTTTAGTGATTTTTTCTTCTTTTTTTTTCCTTACACAAGTCATGATAAAAATATTAAAACAAGCTTCAATGAGATGCTTGCTATACTGAAACGGCATATTTAGTAATATATTTCTTGCCGTTTGGTCTGAGAGAAAGGTGTTGACAGGATTTAAGGTCATACAATAGCAAGTAGCATTAGTGGCAGACATGCTGCATTTGACAAGATGTATGGGATCTGTGTACTTGTTCAAGTGCACGGGGAAACGTTAGAGTGATGGCTGTAGCGTTTCTGGAGATATGTTCTAACATGGAAAAGTACCATATGACTCTAAGAATTTGAGCGTGAAACTTTTTGTAGCAGAAAATCATTTCTAATAATTCGTTTATAGATAAATCAAGTAATAACCCTGTGTTTTGTTGAATGTTAAATTGAACTATTGAATTCTTCAAAGTTCCTTTAATTTATAGTTATTTGGACATTGTTGGTTCTTAGAAGGTAAACTACGGATTCCTTAACTACACATTCCTGTTTTCGCAAATCCTTTGGGCCCTGCTTGTTGTTATGCTTTTGTCAATCTTTTGCTATGTCTCACTAGTTGTATGAAGTGGACACTATGGGCCTTCCTCCCCTCTATGGGGTTGGCCAGTCACTCTTTCACTTAAGGAAAGATGACTGCAATATCAAGTGCAGCAAACTAAGTTGTACTTATTGTTTCATGTAACCTTGGAATTAACTCCATCCTAAGAGAAAAAAATACATCTCTGCTGATTACATCTATCCAGAAAGCAACGTACTTATCATAATGGAGGGCCCAAATAAATAACCACCTTGATAGTTGATTCTGACAGTTAGAATATGCTAGGAAAGATTAGGTATTTAAAACCAAGTAATCAAAATAGTCATAGGTCAGTCCACCTATGCATTACACTCCCGGTTACTGCTGTTGTCACTAACCGAGCCGAGGGAGAAGAGAGGGAAAGCAGGCTTGCCTATGGGAGTGGACATACAAAAGATATGGGACTATGGCTTAGGCCTTTGAACTGACTGGCCTATACGAAAGCCAAATACGCGACCAAGCCAAGCCTTGCCTGATTGCCTGAGCCAAGGGACTGTCGCCTTCCCGAGCCAAGGGTAAGCCAAGCTTGATTTCCTAAGCTCAGGGTCAAGGATGGGTGCTCGGCCCAACTTAGTTTGCTTTCACTTGACGTTGTAGTCATCTTCCCTTGAAAACTTTTGCACAAAGGCTGCTTGCCTTGCTTTTGTATGAAGTGGATGTTAGCTTAACTCTCATGGAAGCATCACGATATTAGGATAGTAATCATTGCCTTGGTGATTGTGAGTTGAAAATTGAAATGGTGGAGTGTGACTTGAAGGGGAGATTTGGCATTAATGCTCATGCTGCGTTTGTGTGATTGGCATTCGGAATATTTACTGCATATAAAACATTTGTTTATGTCATCTAGAGACTAATTATTATTTTTTGAGACATTGCCCTGAATGATTATACTGTTGGTTTAAAAGGTATCACGTCCTCTTGGAAAGATTCTTTTCTATTGTTACGAAGTACATTGGCATGTCTTTACTGGCATTATGATCTCCTTTTGCTCATGTTTCTCCCTTTATTGGAAGATGATGCATGTTTTATTCTTAAGACTGTAGGATACCTGACTATAATAATACTCATTGTACAAGTGAATACGCAATGCTCTGTATTTGCCACTGAAACTTAAAAAGCATTGAAGTCTAGGTGAGCACTTTACTGTGTCCTTATTATATGTATGTCTGTCCTTGTCTGACAGTCGCACAATTCTCTTTTTGTACTCGTCCTCTTCTATTCTTTTATAATGTGATCTTTTAACAGTAGTCGCTTGATCTGGTTTATAATCGAACGGAATGGAGAAAACGGATTCATATAGCCGATCCCATGAAGTGGGATAAAGGCTCAGTTTGTTGTTTGTTGTTGATCTTTTAACAATATTGTATCCACTTACTTGGTTTCAGGCTGTTGTTTTTACTGATATCAGCTTAGAAAAAGCTGTTGAATATGATGAGTACTGTCGCAGTCACAATCCTCCAATTGCATTCATTAAGTCAGAAGTTCGGGGCCTCTTTGGCAATGCCTTCTGCGACTTTGGTCCAGCATTCACAGTTGCTGATGTGGATGGAAAGGAGCCACATACGGGCATCATTGCATCAATCAGTAACGACAATCCTGCGCTTGTCTCTTGTGTTGATGACGAGAGACATGAGTTTCAGGATGGAGATCTTGTGATATTTTCTGAAGTCCAGGGCATGACAGAACTGAATGATGGGAAGCCTAGAAAAGTCAAGAATGTTAGGCCGTATTCATTTACTCTTGATGAGGATACTACCAATTTTAGTGAGTATGTGAGAGGAGGGATAGTAACCCAAGTGAAAGAATCAAAAGTTTTGAACTTCAAGTCTTTAAGAGATGCTTTAAAAGATCCAGGTGATTTCCTGTTGAGTGATTTCTCTAAGTTCGATCGACCGCCGCTGTTGCACCTTGCCTTTCAAGCTTTGGACAAATTTAGACATGATTTGGATCGTTTCCCTCTTGCTGGAGCAGAAGAGGATGCTGAGAAATTGATTGGCTATGCAATTAGCATTAATGAAGGTGCTGGAGGTGATAAGCTTGACCAGATTGATAAGAAACTCCTACGCCATTTTGCATTTGGCTCTAGGGCTGTACTGAATCCTATGGCTGCGATGTTTGGTGGCATAGTTGGGCAGGAGGTTGTGAAAGCCTGCTCAGGGAAATTCCATCCACTCTTTCAGGTATGGTTTTATGATTGTTGCGATTCTTTTGAAGCTGTGAAATGGCAATTTTCATAGTTGATGTTCTATGTTTAGTATAACTGTGGCACTTCAGTAGACTTCTGTTCTTATAAGTCTGTTGCATTCTGCAGTTCTTCTATTTTGATTCATTGGAGTCCCTGCCAACAGAGCCATTAGAGGCTAGTGATTTGAAGCCGTTGAATAGCCGCTATGATGCTCAAATTTCTGTATTTGGATCCAAGCTTCAAAAGAAACTGGAAGAGTCTAAAGTTTTTATTGTTGGATCTGGTGCTCTTGGGTGTGAGTTCTTGAAGAATCTAGCGCTTATGGGAGTTTCTTGCAGCCTCAAAGGCAAGATTACTATTACAGATGATGATGTGATTGAGAAGAGTAATCTTAGCAGGCAGTTTCTCTTCCGTGACTGGAATATCGGCCAAGCTAAATCAACTGCAGCTGCTAGTGCTACCAGCTTAATTAATCCTGCTCTCCACATTGAAGCTCTCCAAAATCGTGCTAACCCTGAGAGTGAGCATGTCTTTAATGATGCATTTTGGGGGAGTTTAAATGTTGTTATCAACGCGCTGGACAATGTGAATGCAAGGATGTATATGGACATGCGCTGCTTGTACTTCCAAAAGCCATTGTTGGAGTCCGGTACTCTTGGTACAAAGTGCAATACACAGATGGTCATACCTCACCTTACAGAGAATTATGGAGCCTCTAGAGATCCTCCTGAGAAGCAGGCACCAATGTGCACTGTTCATTCATTCCCTCATAATATTGATCATTGCTTAACATGGGCTCGCTCAGAATTTGAGGGGCTGCTTGAGAAAACACCAACTGAGGTGAACAGTTTCCTGTTGAACCCAATAGAATATTCTGCTAATATAAAGAGTGCAGGTGATGCCCAGGCTAGAGATCTTCTTGAACGTGTTCTTGACTGCCTTGATAAGGAGAGATGTGAAAACTTCCAAGATTGTGTCACATGGGCAAGACTGAAGTAAGCTTTAAGTCTCCCTCTTCTGGTCTTATAATTCAGTTCCAACTTTTCGAAGAAAATCTTCTTCATTTATTTGATCAGCACAATTTCTTGTATTAATGAACATCAGTTTTCTCATATAATTGCTTTAAGTAGTAATAGGTATCATTGCGCTACTTACCAGAATAAAGCATTTAACTATTTGATCGCCCTCTTAAATAAGGTGCTTGTCGTTTGCAGGTTTGAGGACTATTTTGCCAATCGTGTAAAACAATTGACCTACACTTTTCCTGAAGATGCTGCAACAAGCACTGGTGCACCTTTCTGGTCTGCACCTAAGCGTTTTCCTCATCCACTGCAGTTCTCAACAAGTGATCCTGGTCATATTAACTTCATCATGGCTGGTGCTATTCTAAGAGCACAGACCTTCAGAGTCCCTGTACCTGACTGGGCTAAGAATCCAAAGAAGTTGGCTGAAGCGGCTGACAAGGTACATGTCCCTGAATTTCATCCAAAGAAGGATGTGAAGATTGTGACAGATGAGAAAGCCACCAACCTTTCAACTGCTTCAATTGATGATGCTGCTGTCATCAACCATCTTCTTGCCAGGCTGGATGCCTGTTCCAAGAAATTGCATGCTGGCTTCAGGATGAATCCCATACAATTTGAGAAGGTTGGCCTTCATCTTTTCTGCCCTTATCAAGTAATGTAGTTGCTCCTGTAGTTGGATAAAATGTAGCATTTTATCTGGAATATGACGATTTCTTGAAAGATAAAGAAATAGTTAAAATGCAACTTATCCCTTCAGTTGGTCTGCATAACCATTGTGATTTTCTGCTCTTGGAACAAAATTTGTTCCATAATTACTTTTTTCCCCCCTTAATTTGGATAACTATAATCCTCTAATGTAGTTGCTAATGTTCCTTATTTGTAGCTCTATATATGTGCCGTTTCGCTCCTAGGAAATCCATTATCTTTCACCTTCCAAATTTTACTCATGCGAAGAACTTGATCATGCTTTTAGTGTTTAGGAAATGCTTGCTATCAGTTACTCTCTACAAATTTGCTTCCTTCATAGGAATCTAATTTGTAGTTTTCACTGAAGTTGACAAGACTTTGGACTTGTTTCACATATTGCCTGTGGTTTAGGCTTTGAGTATTGTTTTGCTTGTTTGTAACTGATTCAGGATGATGATACCAACTTCCACATGGACTTGATAGCTGGACTGGCGAATATGCGTGCTAGAAATTATGGAATCCCAGAAGTTGACAAGCTCAAGGCAAAGTTTATTGCTGGCAGGATTATCCCAGCCATAGCAACCTCAACTGCAATGGCCACAGGTCTAGTCTGCCTCGAGCTTTACAAAGTATTTGCTGGCGGTCACAAGCTGGAGGACTACCACAATACCTTTGCTAATCTTGCTCTCCCATTGTTCTCCATTGCTGAGCCTGTTCCACCTAAGGTGATGAAGCATCGCGACATGAGTTGGACGGTCTGGGATCGCTGGATGGTGCATGGCAACTTGACCCTCAGGGAGCTGCTGCAGTGGCTGAAAGAGAAGGGTCTTAATGCCTACAGCATTTCTTGTGGTACTTCCTTGCTGTACAACAGCATGTTCCCCAGGCACAAAGATCGGATGGACAAGAAGGTAGTTGACTTGGCTCAACAGGTGGCTAAGGTGGAGATCCCATCATACCGACGTCATGTTGATGTTGTTGTGGCCTGTGAGGATGATGATGATAATGACATTGACATCCCTCTGGTTTCCATATACTTCCGCTGATTTAGTTGCCAGAATAAATGAAATCTTGACATTTGGCAAATATCTCCTAACTTTGTTGAATTCTGTAATGTAATACCTCTTTGATGGTGAATGAAAAGGTTTTATATCTTGTATGCTCCACTTCCTCTCTCGCTATGCTTCTTCAGAGCTACTTCAAAAACACTTGCTTTGGTGCTTTGTTCAGTGCACGTGTGCGTCTTCTCTTCTGCAGTGACTACTCACTTTGCTTGATGAAAACATGGCTTGGTTCTACTGCTATTTTGCTGTGTAAAGAAATTGTTCTCTTGGTGGCTCAGGTTTGCACGGTTCTCTTCTGTTTGGGGAGTTGAGAATTATCCGTAGGTAATTTTCCAGGTATGATGATCAAATCTGGCGTTCCATTTTTTGTTAAGAGGAGATTCTTACATTCTTACATATAGATTCCTTTCACTGTGATTTATCTTTGTTTGGCCAGTCCATTGAAACGTTTTGTTGATTATAATTTCCAAATCCTTCTTGACAAATCCATATTGGAATTTTAGGTTCACTGCAGCAGCGGCCCTGTCAGTCCGTTACCCACTGCTGAGAGTATTTCAGTCTAACAGAGTCGAAAGTTTCTGTTTTGATGTTTAGATGCATTGCTCCATTATATGAGCTTTAGTTCTTCCGTATGCAATTACTTTGTTCAATTTCAGTTTGTATAATTCGGCATTTTGTTATTGCAAGGACTTAACCAGAACTAGTACACAATGGGTTTCATGATTTGCATCTCTTAGTAAGTACTGGTAACCGTGCTTTTTGTTAAAACACAGAAGATTAGCTGCCCTTGCTTGCATGTGGAGGAGGAAGAACAAGATGCTGCACTGCCAGCAGGGGTTTTACCTCTGCTAATCAACAGCAGTGCAATGCCATCGTATCCCATGCATGGACTGTGACATTGACAGTAGCGTCGCTCCTCCTCTGCTCAAGGCCTTCACGTTGTCTCCTCATGTCTGAGAGCAACTCCACCATGTGCGTTGCTTCTTTCAACCGCAAGGCGAAATGGTATATGTCCTTCGATGTCTTGGGACTCCACTTCTGTTCCAGCCTCCGTTAGCAACTCTTCCACATCACAATTCCCCCTTGATCATTCGGCTGGAAGTGGTGTTATTCCATAACGGTCGCTACTCGTTACTGCATGCTCCGACCCTGCGCTGGATCTTCAAGAGGGGCTCGAATCGTTCGAGGTCTCCTCTCCTAGCTGCCATGAGAATCAAATCACCCTGTTCAGGTACTTCCACCTCCTCTAGCTGCACTAGATTATGCTACTGAGCACATCAGTTGCAGATTTAACACTGACACATGAATTCATCACCACATCGCGAGCACGCCTAAGGACCTCTGTTCCTATGTCATCATGCTATTTTACCCGTCCCTTATTCTTGGGGCATCCACGGACATATATAAGTGCTTCTCTTATATATGTCCTACCATTACAGCTAAATTCCTTCTCTCTTCTCCTTACGACCACAGATTCTTTAACCTTTCCATACATTGGCACTCCCTGAAGTTGCAGACCGTGCTTGGCTTGAGGTCGGAATCCAATAGCAGGTTAAGTAGCGCCGGGTCGTTAAGAGAAACAGCTGCACCATATATAAAGCTCTACAGCTTGAGTTGCAGATAAGCGCGCTAAAAGTCCCTTATCCTGCCGAAGCAACTGCGTGGACTTGGACAACCTTGAACTTGATACCCTGCAACAGCTGATCATCAGTATCGCTGATGGCTGAAGTCTTGATAGGAAAGCGGTCTGTAGGACACCAAGGAAAGACGGATGGTGGGTTAGACTGAAGGCGAAGAATGAATCGGAGAACGGCAGAGAGAGAGCAATGGAACGTCGCCGGAGGGAGGGTTGACGTGGAAGCGGTGGGTAGCAGATTTCCGGACTTTTGAAAGAAGACGATGGGGAAGCGCAGTGAGAGCGGAGGTGGAGTTCAGTGATGCACTTGATTCCAGGCTTGAACTCGATAGCTACCTCCCTCTCTGAGATTCTACCAGTTTCCTTACCTGTTTCTGTTCGACTACTTTAGTTGTGTGAATTTTTCGCGCATGCATTGAGGGAGAGAGAGAGAGAGAGAGAGAGGGAGAGAAGTTGGGGAAGGAGATGATGGTAGTGATAATGTGAGATAGTTGTTTGTGAGAGTTCTTTCTCTCTCTTTAAAAAAAAAAAATTCGGAAGGAGAGTTAACTGATAATTTGCAAAGTTCACTGATTTAAAGTACAGTGTAGTACAAGGAATTTTGTTTGACGTATGTAAAATTGCTATATATGAAAGGTTGGAGAGCGCATATCGCCATGCATTTCACTGGTAGCATTTTGTGCTTTCAATTAAGGTTGAAGGTAGTCGATGGTGGTTCGGTAGAGTAGTGAATAATGCTTATTTACGTGAAGAGCTAAATAATCCATGCAATTATTAATTTTTGTTTAAACAAAGTTATTTGAAAGAGGAACGCAATGAAAAGTCAATGCGAATCCAAAATCAATCCTTGCTTTATAAGACTCCTTTTCTGTCGATCCGGACCAAGTTTTACTTATTTTCCATAGCAAGCAGCAGGCAATGTCACTCAAAGGATCAAGAGATTTGAAATTATTGCCCATTTGATTATGCTGGAAATATGCCCCCAATGTCGCTCTCCTCCTTATAAAACAATACGGCAACACCACCATCTACTGCAATCCTGCTTGGCTGCTTCCAATTATTGCTACTGTGTTAGGCTGAATTATTGAAATCTCATACACATTTACATCTAGCAGATGTAATTGTTCCAAAGCTATTCTATGTTGAAACCAAGATAAATCTAGAAAACTTGTCAGCAATTTTAATTCTAGTTAATATCAGGACTGGTTTAAAGAAATAATAATTTAAAAAATTGCGGTAGTGCTCCTTAGCTAGCTTTGAGTGACTTGGAAATTACTGCACGCAGAATGCTTATTTTTTAGCAGGTTGCCATATGAACTCTGTCAGTATGAACTATGAAATCCTACGCGAAGCCACTTGCAGTACTGTACCTTGCTGGTACATCTGGACTTTTTCAGTATCTTCTATTCCAATCCCTTCAGAATCAAAACAATTTTGTGATTGAATCAATCTTCTTTCCTTTCTCCCTGTCAATTCAAGATTGACCTGCTGGGTAAGCATTGGCAACAGATGATGAGGGTGTATTTTTTCCGTCTTTATAATTTATTTATTCTTATTAAATTTTAGTACATAAAAAATTAAAAAATATTTTGACTTATTTTGTAATAAATATAAAAATTAATTTATGTATAATAGTATTATTTATAATAATTATTTTTAATAAAGCATTTTAAGAAACTATTTAAGTCCATTTATTTATTATGTATCTTAGTGTATTATGAGATTATGTATTATGCGTCACATACGAGTACCAAACTCGACAAGAATCTATAATAAAAATATTAAACGAGTAAGTTGAAACTCATTAAGTGCGTGTTTGTCTACCACTCAAAATTTATTTTTTTAAACTTACTTTAATATAAAATAAATAACAAATTATTTTAAATTTTTCTATAATTTTTTTAAAAATACAATTTAAAAATATTTTTTAATATAAAATTAATATAAAATTTTCTTATTTATTAAATATTTTAATTTTAATTTTATAATTTATTTTTAAGAAAGTAAGTTCAATTCAAAATAAATACATCCTAATATAGAATAGCTGGTGACTTTGTACTCTCAATTTAAAATGTACAACTATTTTATAATTTAAATTATATTTAAGAGGTGTGGTTTTGGAAGTATAGGTTTAAAAATTAAAAGTGAGATATAATTATGAGACACAGAACATGGAATATCATTGGAAATAATCAAAGGATTGCAAAGTTCATTATTAATTAAAAAAAATAAAATTAATATAGTCAAACACTGTTTACCACTAATTCAAGAAACTAAGGGCGTGTTTACCAACACCCCTAAACTCCACTTCTTTTAAACTCAAGTTTCACATAAATACTTATAAAAATTAAAATAAATTTTTTTATCAATAAAATTTTTTTTAAAATTCAAATTTAAAACTTACTAAAAATATATAATTAATATAAAATTTTATTTTTATTAAATATTTTTTATTTTTTATTTTATTTTTTAAATTTATTTCCTAAAAACTTCACTTTCCCCAAAACTCCACTTCCAACTCCTAGGTAAACACGCCCTAAGTTGCTTTCTGTTTTATTTGCGCTTTCTCTAATTTAACTAATTCTATTTAATGGTACAGAAGGTCTTCACTTAAATTAATTTAATTAGTAATTTACTTACAAATAAATAAACCATATATGATACTATTTCATTTATTTATATATACATAACAACTCCACGACAAAAACGATCCAACCCCCCTGCCAACGCCGGTCTCCATTTCTCTTCCTCCCTCTCTGCAGGTCGCCGCAATTCGTGTGTGCCTTTACCGGCGCCACCATCACCGCCGTCGATGTGGTCTAGGTGGTCACACAGCTCTCATGGCTCCACTGCCACCGCTTCTCCTTCTCCTTCTCTTCTCCCATCTCCTTCCTTCTCTTTCAAAGACATTCAATCCCTTCTCAACGAAGAGACCGAACACTATGGCACCGCTCCGTTCTCCGCCGCTTCAACTCCTCGCCGCTCTTCCGTGTTCCACCGTGTCCGGGCCGCTTCTTCCGCTCTCCGTGCTTGGCGATCTCTTCTCAACAACAACAATAAGGGAAACAGCAACGAAGAAGACAAACGGATCGTGCTATACTACACAAGCCTCCGCGTAGTTCGGAAAACATTCGAAGATTGCCACGCCATTCGGTCGATTCTTCGAGGATTCCGTGTTGCCGTCGACGAAAGAGATCTATCGATGGACTCATCTTTCCTCAATGAGCTTAATCTTCTTCTCGGCGGCGGGCGAAATCATCATCTTTCTCTTCCTCGCGTGTTCATAGGAGGGAATTATCTCGGCGGCGCAGATGAGATCCGGCAAATGCACGAGAGCGGTGAGCTCAAGAGGATCATTGAAGGAGCGCCGCCGGCGAGTCTTTCTGCTTGTGAGACATGCGCCGGTGCTAGATTTGTCCTATGCAGCGCGTGTAGCGGAAGCCACAGAAGGTTTTCTGATAAAGATGGATTCAGAAGTTGCAATTCTTGCAACGAGAACGGTCTCCTCCGTTGCCCTCAGTGTTACCCACCGATCTATTAGGTCTGAGTTTTCTTTTTTAATCTCTTAATTCTGTATAAGTTTTAGGAATTAGAGAGCTAATTACGCGTGTTGGATTGAAGTTGGGATCTTTGTTTTGTTTTTTTCCCCTTCTCTTTCTTTTGATTAACATCTATAAATTCTCTTCTCTGCAAGAGAGAGATACGGGGGGGAGGGAAGATATCACTGATGATTGCATCAATCAAGAATGTAAGTAGTTTTAATGGTTAATTTACATCAACTGATGGTTGTAAATTTTTATAAACAGCTAACTGCCCTCAGTGTTCTTCTTTTCTCTTTCTTTATGAAATGCCAGGATTGATGTTTTGTTTATTAATACTTCATCTTCACATAGGATTTGGGCGTAGAAGAGATTTACCTAGGGGAGTTTTCTGGTGCATTTGTTGTTCATAAATATGCAGATTAATTTTTCTTCTTTAGCAATAGATGTTTTCTTGTAGATTGAGACTTGATTCAATGGTGAGCTCTTGTTTAAATCAAAAGCTAAAGTAGATTTTAATGCTAAATTGCTTAACTTTCTATGCATACTGCTATCACTTTCAATGAAAATATGAACAAAGAATATCTTCTATCTTAGTTGTTTGTAATCGGTTGAATTTCAAATTTGGTTGCTCTTTTTTTTGGTTTTGTTTTTGGTGTCTTTGTTCTTTTGTAATATGATTTTTGAAAGCTTTAATGGTGATTTTTGAAGGAATAATGTTATTATTATTGAGCTAAGAAATGCCTATTTGCAAAATGACAAAAGTTAGGAGAAAATTTTCTTCATTGTCTCTTTTCATGATCATTAACAAACTGTAGGAACCTGTTTAGGCTTAGTGATCTGAACTTGGGATAAAAAAGTATATCTATCTTTGAAGTTCCTCCAGTAAATTTCCTTCAGACCGGCTTGAAGAAGCAAGCTTTATATGGGAATGCGCTTCTTGGAAAAACTGTAATAACTTATTTTATCAGATTTTACATGTGAGGATTAATTTTTTTTCAAAATTAGATGTACAAGATTTTGAATGTTTAGTGTTTAGTGTTGCTCTTAGTTAAGTGTTAGGACAAAAAAATATTATGCTAGTTCATTGTAAGTCTCTATTTCGAGCCTTGGAGGGAGTGTTAGGGGGCGTTTGGGATTGATTATAAAAAGAAATTTTTCTGAAATGGAACTTTTAGAAAAAAAAAGTAGCTTTTGAGAAATGGAGAGAAAAAGGAAGCTTTTTTGGAATGGTGTTTGATAATACTTTTAACTAAGGTGCTTCTCAAGTGAAGAAATATATAAATTACTGAATTATCTTTTGATATTTTGTATTAGTTATTAATGTATATTTATTAAATTATTGATGCTATTTTGAATAAAATACTTATTTAAAAAATATTATATTTAATAAAGTGATTTTGTATTATTTTTTTTTAAATAGAAATATTTAAATTAATTATTTTATATAAATATCTGTTTAAATTAAAATTATTATTATTTTATAAAATAATTTGTAAAATAATTATTTAAAATATTTGTCAAAATAGTTAATAATTAAATAATTTATTAAATATTGAATAAGTTGTTAGATATTTAATAATTTTTTAAATAATTTATTAAAATTATGTTAGATAATATTTATTTTTTTACATAATTATTTTAGATAATATTTATTCTGAGGTTAAATTTGTAATTTAGATAGAGTAGCGTTTTGGTTAAAACCAGTGGTTCGGATAAGCTTCGTTTCAATCAAACATTTTTAAACAAATAATTTTACTGTGTAGTACATTTGGGAATCTAAACAAAATGGTTAATAGTGGTGGTTCAGTAGCTGATGAACCCAACAAGATCCTTACTTGCGGGTTATGAAATACAATCTGCTAATTTAACTACGAATCACTTTATTTACTTTGTATTTGTATTAAAGAAAATTTGAAAGTAAAACTTTTAGTTCTAGATTTAAATTTAAAATTAAAATTTTTGACCAAAAATTTTAATTTTAATTATAAATTTATTTTAAATAAATTGAAAGTATAAATAAATAGGCCCTAAATTCAGACACAGTTTAATGAATGATCTACAAATAACATCATCTGCAGCAAATAAAATTGATGACCCAACCATCACAACTGTCGTCCGATAGTAATGTAGAACCAAAGCATCAATTCATCACCTGATTAGGCAATTGACAACAGTATCCAACTGCCAACTCCAAGCTCGACAAATGTTCGGTTAGAACTCGTAGCCAATCCAGAAAAAGTAATTGTCATCGAAAAGTGCGTTTTTCAAATTGAACTCTAAATTTACTCTACAGTTAGAGATCATATTTTGTGAAACTCTAGTATACTCTGCGTTTGCCGTTACGTTTTTTAACGGCTCATTTTATTTTATTTTAATTTATATTTCTTAATACAATTTTATATATTAAAAATTTTATATAAATTTTAATAAATATAAAACTTTATATTATAAAAATTTGTTATTATTTATTATTACTTATTTTTTAAATAAAAAATTTACTTTTTAAAAATATAGAATAATAATAAAAATCAATTATGTTCTGAAAAAATATCTCAATATCGTATTTATCTAAAAGTAAAATAAAAATTATTAATTTTAATTCAAATATAAATTTGTTTCATAATTATTTTCAAATATCTCTAATATAACCGGTATGCAACTCAGAAAAAATAATTGTTGTTAAAAAATAAGTTTTATGTACGTTTGGAAAATTGAACTCTTAAGAGGTATTTGACGACGGTGCTTTGTTACTATTTTTATTTTTTTTTCTAAAAATTCATATTTTATGCTTTAACAATCCGTTCCCATTCTACTCCAAGTACAGTGAAGTATAAACTAGATAACGGCTAAACTAATGGCGACCAACTCCCGTCTCATAGTTTTAGTTAGGGGCTTCACTGAAGTAGAAATTTGGTTTTTGCATTAAACAACAAGTGCATAAGCGCGTTACTGACAATTGCCAAAAAAAAAAAAACAACAATAACATACTCATAAAAGCAATTTATTAATATAGCCTCTTTCGAATCCACTCCAAGTCAATGCAGCTTGTTACATATCAATTGAGGCAAACCAACTGGATCCGGGCACGAAGATATTGCGGTAGCGGTGATAAGATTCAAAGGTCTGGACACTTTTTTGAAGGAATCGTGGAAGCTTGTCACAGAGAAGCCGGTAAAAGCTCTTGCATTCTCTTTATTCCCCGAAATAACAGGTTACAGAATCGATTACAAAATCAAAGAAGCATATTGAAAAATGAAACAAAAATAAAGATAAAACAATCTATTCCAACCTTATCCATGGAAGTAGAGGAACTTCACCAGAATAGCTCTTGATCTATGCCATAAGAGATGATAATAATTCGTTTGTGAATTTTCCTCCTTGGCGGTTGCTCGCTTAGCACAGAAACGCAGTGAACTAATTGGTCACTGTTCAAATTTTGAAGATGAACGATAGCGGCGGCTTAATTTTCAATTGAATTCTCACATTTTGGTAAAATAACAAAACTACTCAACATAAAAGGCTGTTGTTTTGGTGTATTAAATAAATATAGCAAGGTTAAGGGTGTTCATGAAAATATTCTCGAACGCGTTGTAACCCGGAACCATCAGTCTTCATTCGCAAACCGCCGCGGCCTTCCTTTCCTCTACTTGCTTGCGCCGCCGTGTTATTTTTCTTGAATACCTCTCTCTATCTATGACGGCGAGGAAATCTATGGGACCCACAAAGCAATCCAATCGCGAGCTCAACGAAGACGAACTCGAAACGAACAGAGAAGAAGAAGAAGAAGGAGAAGAAGAAGAACACAACAACAACGATGATGATGAAGAGGATGAGAATGTGTACGAAGAAGAGGATAACGAATACATTGAAGGTGATCAGAAGCAGAAACAACCAGAGATAGAGCGGGCGAGATTGAATGCTTTATTGGAACGGTTATCAGTGGGACCGGTGACGTTGCGTGTTCATGATGTCATTATTCGCGGCAGCACACGGACGAAAGATTCTTTGATCGAGGCGGAAGTTTTGGGCCCGCTCCGTGAAGCGTCGACAATGCAGGAGTTGATCCAGGCTGCTGCTGTAGCGAACGCGCGGTTGAGAAGGCTCGATGTGTTCGATTCAGTGTCAATCACACTTGATGCTGGCCCACGGGAGTTACCTGGTACCGCCAATGTTGTTGTCGAAGTTGTCGAGTTGAAGAATCCGCTTACTGGCGGTATTGGGATCTTCTCTCGAGCTGATGTGAGTTAGCTGTACTGATCTTAGTGAAGGATTCTGTTTATTTTAATCTGCATTGCTTTTGCAAGATGGTTTTTAGGAAATATGTTATTTGTCATATGAGTTATTGTTGCAGTTCAAAAATTTTTAGTTCAATGGAGATGTTTTTGGTTCAATTTTCCTTTTTTTGCGTCCGTACTTCGTTTACAAATACAATAGTTGGCATGCTGCATCTGTACTTTTTATTTCATTACATTCTAATCCAATTGACTGGTTTTTTGGTATTAGCATGCAGGCTGCTGGTAACAGGTTTAATAGTTGATATCTTGTTACTATTAGTTGAGCTACATTAAGAGAAGTTTTAGGCAGGGAATTGTATTTGGGATGAAGTACAAGTTTTGAAGCAATCATACTCTATATATCAGTGGTAATTGAACCAAATTAAGCATATGTTTGATGTTTGTTTTTACGTAATAGTGGTTCTAGCTAATGAATTGATTTCCTGCTTATATTTGGAATGGTGGAATCTGGTTGTAAATAATGTGGTTTTCGATGTTTAAATGAAGAAATGCGGCTAGGATTGAATATTCATTTGGCTCCGTCTTATTGACCATCAGTTTACCAAGTGCTTACACGTTTTTTCTTCTTGCAGTTGTATTACTTTAATACTTTTTGACAAAATCTTAAATTGTTTTAGTCTAGGACCTGGTCACTTGAAGGATCTCTCAAACTGAAGAACTTTTTTGGTTATGGTGATATTTGGGATGCTTCAGGCGCATATCACTGGGGACAAACATCAGAAATTAGTGTTGGACTTTCGCTACCTAGATTTAAAGTGATACCAACTCCTCTCAATGCACGAGCATATCTGCAATCACAAGATTGGTTAAAGCTGTCATCATATCAAGAGCGCATGCTAGGACTTTCTTTTAGCTTGCTCTCAACAAAGAATCATGAATTGTCTTATGTTCTTGCATGGAGGACCTTAAGTGACCCAATACGCATGGCGTCCAAGTCTATAAGGAGGCTGTTAGGACATGGCCTTCTATCTTCAGCAAAATATACATACAAACTTGATACAAGAGATTCACATTTAAGGCCAACGAGTGGATATGCTTTCCTTTCAACAACTCAAGTCAGTGGCCTCATACCTGATAGTCACAGTGTACAATTCATACGACAGGTGTGATCTTTTTTCCTTACCCTCTTAGCTTCATAGTTACTGTTTTGACCGGTGACCTTTTGTCATGTACTAATGACTCTTGTTATTGCACTCAATTACAATAGAGCACTTCACTATGATAAAAACTGTAACTTCATATGTTTTGGTTTCTTTAGATATTCTACACATATTAAGGTTCTAAATCTAATACTTGACATGCGCTGATCCATGGTTTACCATGCAAGCTTCAGACGTTGTGCTTGTTTTACATAGCCCCTTCCTAATTAGGCTATGCATTTTGAAATTTCACCTGGAGGGTCTCTTTACAGCTAAGTTGGAGGTGTTGATGTTGCTTGTAAATGCATCTTCCACTTTACACGTCTTAATCTACAATTCGTATGGAAGTATTAAGGGCGTCAAAATTACAAAGGAAACAAATTAGAGAAGGATTAATTTAAAGAATTATTGCTTTCATAAACTTAAAACTATGGCCAGAAATGTGGACTTATTTTTTAAATATTCAAATAATTTTTGGAAGGCCTTCTTAACCTTGATATTTTTGTCTTCTGGATTTATTACGGCTTATCTTGAGTGTAGATGTCAAGAGCTTGTTATCCCAGGCGCCTGCTGGTGATGGTGTCATTTTCAATGTAATATTCACAACTATTGTGGGTGGAAAATGAAATCGTTGTATATATTTTCTTGTATGTTCATTTCTTTTGTATTCACATTTGGGCCAGTCCAGTATGGTTCATTTCCTTTGTCATTCCCATTGAAAATGAAGACGTTACTTTTAGACGTGAAATAGGTTCTAGGACAAGTGAAGCTTCTGTGGTGAATAGACACTTTTAGCAGCTGCAATCGTTTTGGTTCAGTAAGTTAGGTTTTTTAGGTTTCAAGCAAATACTATGACATAAAAGTGAGATTTTCTGATGCAGAAAATTTGTGAACAGCAGCTGCAATCACTGTGTGTTCAATTGTATTTGTCAGTATGTCATTATCAATAAGAGTTGCAGGATCATGAACATATGGGCTACTGCCAAGGAAGTGGTAAGAATCACCAGATTGGATTACCTAAGTGATTGTTCCTAAAGTGAGGAAGATTAGGAGTGAACCTTCTTCAATGTTATTTTTATGTCACTCTACGTAACAAATTGTACACTCTATAGCTTTTTAAAAAATGCGGTGCTACTCACTTAAGAGTGATTTTGGTTCTCTACAGTGTAGTAAATAAGAATTTATAAGTACGTAATACGGGATTCACTTTGCTCTAGTCTTGTGCAATAACTATACTGGCTTCACTCACATGCTGATATCTCATGCAAAAGATCAATTGCATCCTCACGATGTTACAGGATTTTGATCTTCGAGGGGCTATTCCTTTGGGAGTTTACAACAGTGCCATCAACTTTGGGGTCTCTGCAGGTCTTATATTCCCTTGGGGAAGACATTTTCTGAGCAAACCCACGCCGCTGCCAGAAAGGTTCTACATTGGAGGTGCTACTTCCCCTGTTTGCACCCTAGGAGGACCCATGGCATTGCTAGGATTTAAGACAAGAGGGTTTGGCCCCACAGACGCTAGAAGGTACACTCCCAGCAGAACTGATACTGATGAGTCCAGTGGTACTTCAGGAAGAGATGCCTTGGGGGGTGATCTAGCTGTCTCTGCATTTGCTGACTTTTCATTTGATCTGCCACTGAAGCTCTTCAGAGAAGCAGGAATACATGGCCATACTTTTGTGTGCGCTGGTAATGTTGCAAAATTATCAGAAAATGAGTTTAAAAATTTTTCTCCCCAGAAATTTTTGCAAAGCATTCGGAGCTCAGTTGGTGTCGGCATGATTGTTCCCACCAAGCTGTTGCGATTGGAGGTGAGTTTTGTACTTCTTTATTGTTTTGAATTATTCTCAATAGAGCAACTTTCAGTTATTAATTTAATGGTACCTTACAAAAGGCTGCATTTATACAGATAAATTACTGTTACATCTTGAGGCAGTTTGAGCACGATAAAGCAAAGACAGGGTTCCAGTTCAGCTTTTCCTCCCCATTCTAGAAGGATGGTTTGCAAGTTGCTCTTTTGATGAAGATGGAAATTGACTTGTTCATGAAAGTCAAGTGCAGGAGACTGAGCAAATAATTTTCCACCTTTCATCATCTAGAAAAGGGAAAGAACTTTGCTGATAATCCATCTTGTTTCTTGTTGCCCTCACATTGCCCAGAATCTCTTGGATACAAAATTCTTAAGTCATTCCTTTGAATTCACCACCATGGCCACTATTTTATGATAAAGGTGATGCGTCCTCTGGGGGAAGAGATCCTTATCCATGCCATTATGGTTGATTGATCTTTGGAAGTGAATTTTCTGCATTGGTGCCAATAAGTTATTTTTGCCAATTGATGGCAAAAGATTTACATCTCTCAATTGTTGGCTTCTTGGCTGTAGGTGTTTTCAAGACTTAGGGAGCGTTTGGCTAAGCTTTTCAGAAAGTAATTTTTTAATTTATATTTTTTGATATATTTTTTATAAATATTTAAAAATTGAAAAAGAATAAAAAAATTTTATATAGTAATATTTTTTTCTTTTTATTTATATTATTTTTAGATAAAAAAATATAATTTATTTTTTAAAAGATAAAAATATTTTTAGTTATAGAAAAAACTTATTTCAAAAGTATTTTTTTCAACGCCCCAGCGGTGGGTTTGCTCTATATCTGTCAAGCTGATTACCTTTGCACCAACCGTGGAACACTAATTATTGATCACCTCACTGAAAAGGGTGGTAGTCATATTTAATTTTCTGTTGTTTTCGGTTACCTCTACACTCTAGGCTTGATTCGATCATAGAAGTTCTTGAGCTCCATTAATTAAAATTCATGCGACTCGTCATGGATATTTGTCTTGGTTTTGGTTTACATGCAATTCTGCTTCCTTACAAATGGACATGGGACCATTAGATAGGGTATCACTTGTCTTAAAGATTTCGATGTTATTATAGGTTTTCAGCAATGCCACATTACTGTCATGAACCTTACGAAATTTCGTGAACCTTGAGAATTTTCAAATTGGTTGAATTGAAGATTACTTCTGCCAAGTCTCAAGTTATTGACGTTTATGTTGCTCTCCGTGTTCCTGTCCACAGTTTCATAATTGTTTGTTAGTTTAAGAACATAATTTTTTTTTTTTTTTTTGCATCTCATGCTTTGGATTAGTCCAAAACATGGTAGCGGCATGTAGCCAGTGAACGCACGTTATTAATAAACATTTTTGCAAGGTTGACAAAAGAAAGTAGAGTTTCAGGTGAGACTGTCGGCTCTACCGCGGACGCAGCGGCAGGCAGCAGTTGAATCGTCTTGTGACGAAGACAGTTATTGTTAACAACTGCTGGACAATTGCCGAAGCGAACGCTGTGACCGTGCTACTTAATAACCTTTCCATACTCAACACAAACAAGATCCTCATCATGGCAGGAGCATTAATGCAATCATCAAATTTGCAGTCAAATTATTTTGCATCGATTTTTTCATGTACGTAATTTGCAGAAAAAAATGACACTTGTGTCATTTGCAGCTAAACGACTTCGCATATTTTACTTTTAGATAATTTTTCTCATAATTCTCTTAGGGCCAATGCAAATATGGCTCGTCTGTGTCACAGGGGTGTAGGTGATACCGCTACAGTCATCCGTATCGTGATTCAACACCCACGCAGAATTTATCCAAAAAGAAAACAGTATCCAACCTGGCAACTGCGACAATTCTCATTTGTTATCTGTCTCTCCAGTTCCCACGAAGAAGTCATCGACTTCGGACCAGCTCCGGTAACATAATTACATAAAAATTATTGAGTAGACTGAACCTGTCGGAAATAAAACCGAACCTCTTTCAACTTCTAACGATGATCTTGTCTTCTCACTCTCTTCTTCACACCTTGTAAGCTCTCTGGGTTCAAGCTAACCGGGTTCATCTCCTTGCCGGCTCTCGTTTACCAGCTAGCGAACCGAAACTCAGGCGAAGCTTGACGGTGTCGCTGGTGGCAGCGTGTGCAGCAATGGTGATGCAGAGCTCGGTGGTGCATGACTTGTTTGCGTCGGCGTTGACTTCTATGGTGGCGCTCGGGTTACTTCGCTTCTGGGAAGAGCTGCTAAAAGGAGAGTCTTTGAACAGGTCAACGATTTCCATCTTTTCTGTGTCGCTTTCATTGATCAAGTTGGTGGAATTATGCTTTCTGTTGTATTGGAATTGGATAAGAATGTGACCGCAAAAAATGTGTGGTTAGTGAAATAAAGGATCTCACTTCATGTGATTCGATTGTTTAAAACTGAACTTCTGATAATGACAACTACAATGTTGGTTCTTTGCTAACTAATTTTCTTATTTGGGTTAGAGATATGTGAAAAAAATAGTGGTTGGAATATAGCTATAGAACGGTCCTTTCAGGAATAGGCACTAGTAGTTGCAATGAGTCAGTAAAGCCGATGTTATTGGTGTTGTTTTAAGAACTGAATGGGAGAAATATAATGTAGTTAACAGTCTATATTGAAGTATTTAGTACGCTAGCTAGATGGGAGAATTCAATGATTTTATTCCAGTTAAAGAGGCATTTCCCTTCACAACATCTAGGTTTCTGCTAGTGTAAGCATTTTGATGCATATGTTGCCTCAAAGAATATCCATATCAATGCAGCTGAATTGTGTCAACTAGCAATCCGTTTATAAATTTTGAGATATACAATTTTATTATGGTCAAAGTTTTCCTATTTGATTTGTGTTAAAATCTCTGTTTCTTAGTGACTACTTACTTTCTTTTGTTGATAGAAACTCAACCGGGGGCTTGTACACATAAGCATTGGGCTTGCCTTCATGCTTGTCTGACCTCTTTTCAGGTATTCCTATATCTGAAGAAATGGTTTAGTGTGATGTCGATTATAATAGTTTCTCTTACATTCTAAATCTGCTCAAATATAGCACTGGTGTCCAAGCTCCCTATCTGGCAGCATTAGCTCCAGGCATCAACATCATAAGAATGCTTTTGATGGGCCTTGGAATTATAAAAGTGAAGCTACTGTGAAATCAATGTGCAGGATGTAGATTGTAGGTTATGTTTCTAGAATCTTTCATCTCCCAATCAGCAATCATTCTCATGTTCATCAGTTATTTGTGCAATTGTTCTGTAAAATTTATTCAAAATGTTTAGTACTTTTGCTTTCTCATGTGCTTTTGAAGGGCCTGTTCTACTACAAGCCCACCATAACTCTTCCAACCATTTTGTGGAGAGCATCACCAATTGCAGTTGCTGCAATCCAAGTTGTGTGCAGGAGATGGTTGGAACTCTTATAGAAGATGTTCTGTCTTCATTAAACTGCATTTTCAGACTGATGACAATTTTATTTTATACAACTTTGTGATTTGCTAAATTCATGAATTTTTTGGCCCATCTTTGTTTCCTGATCTTCTAGTTTTAAACTAAATCAAAGGTCAATTTTCATAGGGTACTGGTTATTGACTACATGTATAGTAACCATTTGTTATAAAGTTTTCAAGAA
This sequence comes from Acanthochlamys bracteata, assembly GCA_019914995.1. NCBI lineage: Eukaryota > Viridiplantae > Streptophyta > Magnoliopsida > Pandanales > Velloziaceae > Acanthochlamys > Acanthochlamys bracteata. The sequence continues at coordinate 2,878,156 of CM034140.1, read as the reverse complement.
AGATGTCAGACCACGTCCCTTAAACTTTTTATATATGTCCCAGTTGTAGGTGACATAGTAGCACTGAGATTCCGAAAGCAGAAACTCACTTACAACCAAAACAAATCTTTGGAAGGCAGCATTGCTATGTTTGTCTCAGGTTTTATTGCATTTTGCAAGTTATAAATCTTGCGTTCATTATGTTCAGTAGCTGAATGTCTTTGCTTCCCTTTGTTTGTCTGATTTTGTTTTTTAATATGTCAAACAACATGCAGGTTCATGCATTACTACTCCTTGTTCGGCTTCATGGAAGAAAACCCAGCAATGATTTTGGGCTTTCTTGTTGTGTCCCTGCTGCTGCATTGATTGAATCACTGCATATCAATACAGAGCTCGATGATAATTTGGCACTTCCATTGACTTCTGCTCTGGTTGGCTTTATTCTGTGATATCAAACCGGACTAGGTCCGTATGTTGTACTATAAACAAGAATATTTCAAACTTCATATTTTGTCACTTTTGGGGTTAGAAGTATTTTTCTGGTAAATTTTCTGTTCGTTGTTCATGATGTAGTTAATCACTGTCTAAAGTTGTCCATGGTAGGGGATTTACTTCTCATAGTTGCCAGATTGATGAAGCAGATCTTCTGTGAATTGTTCCTTCAGTTTTACAAATTTTTTCTAATTGCGAGTTGCTGAAGAAGTCTTTCCACTCTTTGTTAATATGGTTGAATGACAAATGTGAATAAGTATCTCTGTTGTTCGTTACTATCCTAATCCATGGACACTGAAAGCTGTTATAAATCTTCAAAGTAAAACCTTGGTATGTCTATCTGCAAGTTTCGAAGGTCTGTTGCTGGAGAGATGCAGGGAGATCTTGAATGCTGCGAAGAACATATAATTGAGCGTATTCTTTAAAATACGTTAATTAGTGGACTTATTTTGCAAATTAGCCAAATCACACTTAAAGACCCTGGAAAAACCCTGAGCGAGCGAGCTGCAACTTATCGAGCTCCATAGCAGAGGCGGCGGCGATAGCAGAGGCAGTAGAGAGCTTCTCCTCTTCAAGATGCCCAAGTCTAAACGCAACAAAGCAGGTGTGCCTTGGTATTAGTACGAAGAATCCAGAACTGGCTTTTTTCGTACCTTTGAGCTTATAAATTGTTACTAGTAGTTTTAAAGATGGTTTTGCTGTTTAGAGTTGGAAAATTCTGTTTTTATACCTTCAAAAGGCGTTTAATTGTGCTTGGTTAAAAATGCCGCAATTAGAATTGTGTTGTTTATGCACTCAGCTGGTGAAAAGTTGGTTTCTTTATCTTATAAGTTTATTTTTGAGTTCATAACACTGTAAGGGAAAGGATGATTCAATTTGCGGATTGTGTGGGGTGCTATTTGCAATTTTCGTGATTATATGGTTACCTAAATTTTTTGTTGTTTGGTTAATAAAAGAGAGATTTTTGACCCTTGGATTGTAAATATTCTCGTTGGTATATGCATGGTAGGTGATAATTTGTTCTTTCTGACTAATATTCCTTGAATTGATTGGAAATGGGCTGATTTTATGACTAAATATCTCTTCAGTACTGAAACTTTTGTTCTTTGTGCTTATCCATAAGATGCTTTTAGAACTTCTTGTGGATTTAGTTTAATCAAAAGTATTTGAGCCAGAAGAATATCTTGCTTCCTGATTTATACATTTTGTAAAATTAGTTATCAATTTCAAGTTCACCAAATGTAGTTACATTGTCAAAAACAAAGAAGAAGGGAAGGGAGCACAAGGAAGCAGTTGTCAATTCCATAAGGCAGGCAGTAGAAGTATACAGTTCTGCCTATGTTTTCACTTTTGAAAACATGAGGAACCTGAAGTTTAAGGAGTTCCGCGACAATCTGAAGTCTAGTTGCAGGTACTATTGATTTTTTTTCTTCATCTCAAAGTTGTCTCCATCTCCATTGAAAAAATTTTGATGCTTTCTGAAGTCTGACTTTTCTGTCTGAGTTTGACTTAAGGATGACCAACTGTTGTATTTTGATAAGTTGCTGTATATTAGCAGAAGCAAGAGAGAGAGAGAGAGAGAGAGAGAGAAGAATCAATAAGCTAAAGTATAGCCTTAGGAGCCTGCTATGTTGAACTCAACAAATTCTAATACTTGAGATACATTATGTGTCATCATTGTGGCCTTTTCTAGACATGTTGCTCACTTGCTTTTCTACAGTGTTGCTAGAATGTGTTTATACATATCCATTTCTTTCATGGCAGATTCTTTCTTGGATCAAACAAAGTTATGCAATATGCATTGGGCCGTTCTCCAGCCGATGAAATGAAGCCTCAAATTCACAAGCTTGCCAACGTAATTATCTATAAAATAATTTGTATTTGTTCATTGTATTGACGATGATAGTTTATATGCTTTCTTCCAGTTTCTTCGTGGTGATGCTGGTATTTTTTTCACAAATCTGGACAAAGAGGAGGTTCAAAGGTATTAAATGATCTTTTTCTTCCCTACCCTCTAAGATTCTGTTCTTTGTTTGAAATTCTTTGCTTATCATGATAGTATTATCTGTAATTTGGTAGCTTGTGAACAGGGTTTTAGTGGTCCTGATGTAATTTGAAATGTGAAGCTTTGGTATCAGTGATGTGGTTATTGTAAGGAAGAGATGACAGAGTGCTGCTTTATTGATTAGAGTATCCCATTCAGACTAATAAATCCTCTTCTTTACCTTAACGAATTAAATGTTCCCATATATAAAGCTAATCATAATCATAGCCTTGCAGCGGTCATGGTGGAAGAGTCAAATGGTTATTGGCCATCTTAGATCATTTACTAATTCTTCATACACCCTAAACAATGACTTCCGGTTTATACTTAAATTGTGCTTCTGTCTATACATACATAATTTTAGAAATTCTTTTCTTATTTTGTTATGATTTTTTACACATTTGAAATCAAGAAAAGTACTATTCTACATGAAAAATTGACACATTTGATGATTAACGATCCAATTGTTTAGCAAAGTGAACCTCTTAATTCTCAAGCTTCATCGTTCAAAATTATCTTTTTTCAGGATGTTTGGACAGTACAAAGAGAATGATTTTGCAAGGACAGGAAGTATCGCAAGTGAAACGGTAATATGCTAATGCTTTAGATGTGACACAGCTTTCCTTTTATTGTTTAATCTTAAAACTTTCCTTCAGCCAGCATGATTCTTACCTCATTGCCACCTTGAATAGCTTCTCCCAAAGAAGGGCCTTGTACTATTTGTTGTATAGTTAGGACTGGTAAATTATTATGGTATAGGAGTGGGCCAGGTAGCTGATCCTGTTTCTGGTGCTTCATGTAAAATGCAGGTATAAAATTGTACATAATCAAGCAAACACCTCTTTTTTCACTAATACCAAAGCACATGTGTTTAGAAATTGTTACATCTACTGCTTGAATATGTCTGTAATGCAAATTCATTTCTTTATGGGATCACGTTGAATCATAGCGTGGGAGTGCAATCTTGCCAAGTCTCTCTTGGGTGATACTGTTTGGTGGCACTTCCTGATAATGAAAGAATAAAATTTTCATATAACGTAAAATTAGTATAGTATATCAATGAAAGATGCATGTATTGTATGAATTGGTAGTACTCAAAAGTTACCATATAAAGAAATACTGATGGCTGCTGACTGGTTTTACTTTCTCCTGTAATATCAGGACAGCTCTTTATTACACAAAGATTTTATTGCTATAATTTGGTGTTGTAATATTCCTTGGTGAATGTAGAAGTGTGTGCATGTTGGACTGTTTTCAACATATTTCTCATACCCATTCTAATTATGGATTATCAACCAGGTTGAGCTGAAAGAAGGTCCATTGGATCAGTTTACCCATGAAATGGAGCCATTCTTACGCAAGCAGTCCATGCCTGTTCGATTGAACAAGGGTTAGTCTCACCTCCCTACTGTTTTTAGGGGAATTGCATGAATTTAATTTAATAAACTATAGAGTGTCATGAATTCTCTAGTCTCTGAGATATATTCTTTAATTAAAATGCAGGAGTTATTGAGTTGGTTTCAGACTTTGTTGTATGTGAAGAAGGGAAGGCTTTATCCCCCGAATCTGCTCGCATACTGGTAATGCTAACTGTTGATAATCTTTCACACAATGAAAAGTTGTTCTAATGGTTCTGTATCTTCCCTTAATATTCTCTTTGTTAAATTTGACTTGGTTAACATACATGTCGTATTTCACTTGAAGTTATTGGTAAAATAAGAAATATGGAGGTATGTTCATATTTGCTTATGGAGCTTCGTGCCTGCTGGAGTTAAAGAGATTATTGTTTTCTTATATTAGGATAGTACTTTGTAATTGTATACATGAAGCATTTAGGCATCGCTCAGAAAAGAACATGCAGAGAAATATATTGGATTGACAATGATACTCGACCCGCTGCCTCAATCAGTGTCCCACCTAGATCAACAAAGCTGGTCATACTTCAATATAAGCGAATCATAGTTCAACTCAAAGCAACTTGGTTGGATGTTAGGTGGGACACAAAGTGTTCCGGAAAGTTCTATTTTTGGTTGGACACAAGTTCATGATTTCAAGGAATACAGTGAGTTCCCATTTCAATCTGTTGAAGGAACAGAAATAAGCATATGTTAGGGGTTCTTGTATATTTCATGAAAGCACTTCTGATTTTTCCAAACTAGTGATGTAACTTTTCATAACTTGGATGGATAGCTCAAACTGATATCCCTCTTTGCACTGTTTGCTAAGATTCAGTGGTCGAAGTTTACCTTAGGGTTCTTTTTTCACTAGCACGGGGTAAAATACATATGTCCAGCTCGGTGATGGTACTCACAACACTGTTTCTGGAAGCACAAATTTCTCTTGTTAAAATTGTGCACATGCTTGCTTTGATCTTTTGATACAATCAACTGTTTTTGTTTGTGTAGCGCTTGCTTGGCATCAAGATGGCAACCTTCCGCCTCCACCTTGTCTGCAGGTGGAGTCCAGATAACTTTGAAGTCTATAGAGAAGGGTTAGATCTTTCTGATAACGAGTCGTCATAATTTTGTATCAGCTTCAAGGAGCGGTTTTGTACGAGTAGCAGAATTGTGCAAAGAATGAGTCAGTATCAAAAGCCTTTGTAATCCCGATCTTGTGTGACTAGTTTTTGCTGATGATATAGTTGAATCAAAAGGTTAAAGCTTGTGGTAGGGTAGACTAATATATATTCTACGTAGACCCCTGGACGCTGTCTAACTTCTCAGACTAAATTTATTGTTTTGACTTTTAGATGTGTGGTCTTTTCTTTTTATTCTTGGATAGAAAAATGTTGACTTTTTTTTAAAAAAATGTTTAAATTTTTTTTGTGTGGTTGTTGACACCGTGGCTTGATTTGATAACTATTTTGGTTTCTGCAACCCTACTTGATGTGTGTTCATGGTTGTGGTGGTGGACTACAGGTGCTGTGGATCTTGAACCCTTAGATGGTCCATAGGTTGGTTCAAGAGAAACTACTTGCCATCGTTTTTCAAGCTGCTTCATTCATTCAAGAAAGGTTTTGAAATCTAATCTTCATCAGGAGCTATCATTTCTTTCATGTGCTTGTTCACTGAAACTGGTAGCATATCCATGTGATTTCATGTCACCCAAAGAAGTTCATAACATTCTCCGAAGCACAAACCCATCGTTTGTATTACTTACTCCGAATCCCAACGCACTCAAAAAATTAAGAACTTCTGGAAAATTTGCCATGTTAATAACCACTCTATCAGGTGAACCATCTTCAAATTGCCAACAAACGTCTTTAAAGTTGCTGGTAATACAAACAGTTTATTCAAGCTAGCTAGCTAACTTTGAGCATGCATCAAACAACTTCATCATCGGTGGCCGCTTCGGCGTACAGCACAGCTCTGCCATCAGCGCCGGACTGGCTCAACAAGGGTGACGCTGGGTGGCAGATTACTGCAGCAACTTTTGTTGGCCTGCAGAGCATGCCGGGGCTTGTAATCCTCTATGGCAGCATCGTTAAGAAGAAATGGGCAGTTAACTCAGCATTCATGGCGCTCTATGCCTTCGCTGCTACCCTCATTGCTTGGGTCGCCGTTGGCCACCGCATGGCCTTTGGAGAACGACTGCTACCCTTCTGGGCTAAAGGAAGCCCAGCGCTTACGCAAAGCTACCTAGTCAGCCGTGCTGCTATGCCGTCGACGGCCCATTACTACCACAACGGGACACTAGAGAAACCCATGGAAGAACCCATGTACGCCATGGCCGGACTAGTGATCTTCGAGTTCATGTATGGAGCCATCACTGTGGTGCTGCTCGCTGGAGGGCTGCTTGGTCGCATGAACATTTTGGCATGGATGGCATTTGCTCCATTGTGGTTGCTTTTGTCCTACACAGTAGGCGCATTTAGTCTTTGGGGCGGCGGTTTTCTTTACCACTGGGGTGTCATTGACTACTCCGGCGGCTATGTTATTCACCTCTCATCTGGCGTTGCGGGATTCACTGCAGCTTACTGGGTATGTCCGAACGAAACACTGGATCCAAAGGCTTATTAAACTGATCAAAGGTGCGGTATATATCATAAACATGTGCTTGTAGGTCGGGCCGAGGTTAAAGAGTGATCGGGAACGGTTTTCGCCGAACAACATACTGCTGATGCTTTGCGGTGCTGGGTTGCTGTGGATGGGTTGGTCAGGGTTCAACGGCGGAGCGCCATATGCGGCGAACATCACGTCTGCGGTGGCCGTGCTCAACACGCATGTCTGTGCAGCCACTAGTCTGCTAATCTGGACTTGCCTTGATGTCGCCTTCTTCAAGAGACCGTCAGTCATCGGCGCCGTTCAGGGAATGATGACGGGTCTCGTTGTAATCACTCCTGCAGCAGGTAAGATGCAACGCAAGTTAAATTTTTTTCACAATATCTATGAAATATTTGTTGAATTATTGTTGAATGTTTGCAGGGCTGGTGCAGACATGGGCAGCGATGTTGATGGGAATTGTCGGCGGTAGCATACCATGGTTCACCATGATGATTCTCCATAAACGATCACAGCTTCTGCAGAAGGTAGACGACACTCTTGGAGTATTCCACACGCATGCAGTTGCAGGGCTTCTTGGAGGATTCCTCACAGGAATCCTGGCTGAGCCTACGCTTTGCGATCTGGACCTCTTCATCACCGGTGCACGCGGAGTCCTCTACGGCGGCGGCATCATGCAAATCGTCAAACAGCTCGGTGGAGCTGGCTTCGTCGCACTATGGAACATTGTGATCACCACAGGCATACTACTTGCCATCCGCTTAGTCATGCCATTGAGGATGCCTGATGAACAACTTGCTATCGGAGATGATGCAGCACATGGCGAGGAAGCTTACGCTCTTTGGGGGGACGGTGAGCGGTCTGATCATGAAGCTAAGGCAAGAGCCTCCGCGTTCGCTGACGAGGCTACTGTTGCTAACGGCAACGACGCAAACTGTGCTCGTGGTGTAACCATACAACTGTAGTGAAGGTTCTGTTGAGACTCATGTTTAGCTTTGCTATTCTACTCCCTTTTTCTCCAACTATTTATTTATTTTACATCTTTTAATAAATATTTTTATAATACTTTATAAAATTATTTAAATTTTTGAAAAATACAGAAAAATAATCTTATTATTAATTATTTTATATTTTCTAGTAAAGAAAAAAGAGAACTTATTTTTTGTAAAAAGATGAAAACATCTTTCATTTCATATACATTTCTTTTTGAAAGTACTCCCAAACGCCTGGTTGATAGTAGTTGTCAAACTATGAAGATGATCATAACTGTGTGCTTTTTTTGGAACAAATTAATTAAACCTGTAATGTTATTCCTATAAGTTTCCTGTTAGTTAGCACATAACGCTGCCGTTCATTAGCTCAAGGCTAATACACACGTCAGCCGGCAGAGATCAGGTAAATAGGTACAATAGAACATATAGTTAGGATGACACAGAACTGAAGTCCATAGAACAGTAATTTGAAAAAGAACTCATAACACTATTCTGATTCAACAATATTGGGGCATACATGGGTGTAATTCTGCATAAATACAGGATGCTAATACATGAGGTCGTGTATGGAAAGAATAAGTCAGTAAGTACATCTAAAGTGATAGGATTACACAATTTTCTCTGACTAGGGATTAATCGAAAACTTCCCAGTCATTGGTTATTTTTGTAGATGATGCAGTAGGATGCAGCGGTGTCGGGCTTCCCTTTCCGGAATCGAAGGTCTCCCACTGCATTGTCACGTTTACAGTGTTGTTGCTATTACTGAAGGGATTGGTGTTTCTGGCTTTTAGGGCATCTAATGTGTCAACATAGTTCTGAACACGACGAACCTGAAAATTAAATGGAAAAAAATTGCTTAACATCACAAATTTACAGGTTCAGTGAAATCAATCAGCAATCAACCAGTAGAACTAGATTTTTATGATGCAAGACAGGAGGCCACCTGGTGCATTCACTATACAACTATTAAAGAAAATCTTCCAATCGAGTATTGAAAACTAGATCCAGTACCACTAAGTTGGTAAACATTGGAGGTTACTTGGGCTGCATATCTAAAAAATATCTTGAAGAATTGGAGTGCGATATGACAAAGACGGAGGATACAATTACATATATACAACATATCATTTCAGTGAAACAATAAGCTTGGGGATACCTTTCACATTTAAGAGTAAGGACATACTTAAAGGTGGCTATAACATTAGCAGAAACCCAATTTCTGGATATCAGTTTAAGGCATAAATCTAGTTTGTTGGGAAGACAGCTAGCCAAAAAAGCAGCAAGACAAAAGTCCAAGGTGTTAAACGTAAAAGGGTCTCGATGCTAAAGCTTCTTACCTAGTAAGACCCACTTCTCCAAGTTATAGGAACAAAACCTTGAGCAATTTCTCTTCTATGCGGGAGTTTCACCCTCCTCCATTCTATTTCATTATCCTTCTTCAGACAGCCACCTTACTACTTAAGAACTCAGGCCAGATACTTGATCAATTCATGATTGCATAACAAGAAGCAGGTTGCAATAACTTTGGATAGAACTACTAAATGCAGCACAACATCATACTTATGACTGCAAGAGTATGCAACACACCTTGCATTCTAAGAAGTGCACGTAGTTATAATCTTACTAATATTTTGCTCCACAAAAGGTTTTGAATTACCATATGACAGAACCTTCCCATGTTACACAAGAAATGCAAAGGTCACTAAGCAAAAGATCCATTTCAATATCCAAAAGAAAATACTGACTCATCTGAAACCCTATTAGTTTGTTTCTTGCAGTCAATGAGGTGCTAATATTATTGAAAACAGTAATTGCTAGGGGCTAGAGAAAAACAAAATGACATGAAACTGCATGCAAGATACGGGAAGCTACCTCAGTCCGTCTCTGTATTTTGGCCTCACCCTCAGCTTCAATACCATCAAGTTTCAATAGTTGCATCATGAGCAATTCAGTCAGTATGAGGAACTCCTTATCTTCGACCTTTGTGCCCCCATGAACAGCTGACTCCAAGGGAGAAACCTGAAAATAGACCATTTTAAATAAAGATGAAAATCAAAATGACTAGTAGATTACATTTTATTAGCATCCTGAACCTTCTTGGCAAGTTTATCAATCTCTGTTCTCACATTAGCAACAGCTTCACATTGCTTAGAAATTGCCTCATTGATTTTTATCTCCTCAAGCTTCTTTTCGTTACTTGCAGGATCCTCTAGGAGAACTAGCTTAGACATATCTTTGACCCCAGCTATTTGCAGGAACTCCTTGTTGTCCTTCTCCTTGCCCCTAAAAAGGATTCTCTGCTCCTGAGGCTCCAGACCAGTTTCCTGAGCCAGGACCTTTTTCAACTCCCCTTTTATAAATCAAAGAGGCAAAGCCAGCACCACATCAGATCCAGTAGAATGAAAGGCCAAAAGGCACAGAAAAAGCAAGTATAGACAATTGGAAAATCAAAACGAGGATTTCTAATGATAAAGACATTGATTGAAACAGTATGGCAAGCAAACTATTTGACTGAATCCAAAAGCAAACGACTCAAACAAATCTAATGCTATTAGAGATAAAACCAGATATGCCTGAAATGTCTTTCTAAGCTCTTAACAGGAGGTAAATGTAGATCCTTTTAAAGGTTACCAAAGAACTGAAACCCACATACTCTGTGCTTCTCATGATCTAAATCCTGAATTGATCTAGAAGTGCAATCAAAGAGGAATCTGTATAAGTGACTTATAGAGTGGCACACAACTTTTTTCCAAACTCCAAAAACAAATCTAAGACTCAATGTGAAGCTTCATGATATTCCCAGCTTGATTTCAAGCCATTACAAATCAACATCAATTCACGAACTTTATTATGTGATTCAATAGTTTGCGACCAGTTATCAGTGAACTGAACAAAGCATACCAGTTATCAGTGAACTGAACAAGACTTTGAGTAAGACTACAAACCTTTCACATAATAAATTCAAGGTAAAGACTAAAGAACTCTACCGGAGGAAATTAATTTTAAATTTCACTGGAACCTACTCATATCACAAGATAATCTTCATATCAATTTGTCTGATCTCCAAAATTGCCACGAAATTTTAAATTATGAATGTTCCATCACCTGACGATGATAAGCGCTTAACTAAAACTTAACCTCTCAGAAGAGTTTAAGAAATCAGTACTAGACATGCTTTTGAAAATCTCATCATCATTATGAAATTGGGAAAAATCACACACAAAATAGTAAAATCACACACGAAAAAATCTGAAATTGGGAAAAATTACCAAAAGTGGACTGCGAAGGAACTTGGAGTTCACGCTGGAGAGAACCGTGAGCAACCTTGACTTTGATCATGGGCATGCTACTGCTATCACCGTTCTTACGTTTCTGAACAAGCACGCCACCGGGCCGCACCTCCCAATCTATCGGCTTATCTCCGTTGTTGTTGTTGTTCTCGGAATCTACTAGTGATTGCTTCAAATTCAATGATTTCCCCATGTTTTCTAAAGCAACTTTCGATAAAAGCGAGAAAGACGGGGCTGCTTGAGGAAGGTGAGAGATGGTGATCGTCTACCTTTCCTCTTCAAACAAGCAAGCTAAGCTACAAAGCAAGAAGAGAGAGATTTGTTAAGAAAGAGAGAGAGAGACTCCGTGCCAGCTACAAAGCAAAATCGCAAAATCAGAGAAACAAAAGATATTTATGTCAGGATTTTCTTCGTTTATTTGGGCCTCCCTTTTCTTTTCTAAGTTCAGTTTTACTTGATCGGCGGTATTAAAGAAACCGCTCCATCAAATTTATTTTTTAAAACTTATTCTTTAATAATAAAATAAATAAATAATTTAAAATAATTTTGTTTAATTTTTTTTAAAAATTAAATAAAATAAATATATATTTTTAAAATAGTTTAACTTTTTTTTAATTTAAAATAAATTAATTCAAAATAAGCATGCGGTCCGTTGAGCCATTTGACTACAGGAAGGCTCCAGAAATGGTTCTACTACCACTAACATTTTGAGGTCCCGTAAATTATCTACGGGCCTCTAATATTCTTCTGGGTCTTAGATACTCCCAGCTCGCCCTACACGTCTTAGAATATTTTTGAAAGTATTTATAAAATAAATTTTTTTTAAAATAAAATATATTTTTATATTTTTTAAAAAATAAATTTTATTTTTTATTTTTATAAAAAAATAAAAATATGTAATAAAAAAATTTATTTCGTAAAATTTTTTATATTTTTTGAATTTTTAAATAAATTTTTTATATACTTAAAAAATATAAAATTAAAAATAATTAAAAATAATTTTTGAAATGCTCTTCCAACACTCTCTTAGTTTTTACAAGCTGCGGGAATTTTCTTTATAAATTATTGAAATAAGGCAGCAAATGAATCCGGTCGATTTAGAAAACCAAGATCTAATCCTATTACTATGCAAACCAAACTCAACCTACAGACTTATGAATCGAATCTGGGTTTTAAGTTTGGACTTGTTCAGTTTATAGCTCAACATCAATATACTTTGTAATAAATTATTGTAGACATAATTTTATGTATCAATCAAATTGGATCCAAACTCAAAATAGATTGGATCTGGATACCATTTTTTTTTGGGTCACGCTTGGCAACATCGGCAAACAACTGGTGACGGCTCTTGGATCTTTAGGTTCGAGCTCCTTTTCAGACGCTGCTTATCCGGGATTGGTGGTAAGGGATTGGGTTAAAGCCAGATCATTCCTCTGGGTCGTGTTTAGTGACCCGACTGAGAAGCTGTATTTGATCGTCTGTCCGTCGTAGAGTAAAAGGGTAACACCATCTTTTCCCTACTGTTTTGGAAAAAAAAAGAAAAGAGAAAATTGCTATCCTATCTATTTTTGTAACCCATTTTCTGGAAACTCCATGCTTTTGGGGCTGCATTTGATGACCACTTCCGGTATTCCTAGCGACGGGAAGAGACCTGGATGTGCAGGTGTAGGCCTGCCCTCGTTGATACCTTAAAATAAAATGTAAGCAATCATCAATTGAATTCTTTTCCCCAAGAAAGAGATGAAAAACCGAGGAACATTCTCATTCTTTCAAGTGCTCGACAGCTCTCTTTGAGCCTGACCAGGCTCAATCCGTGGCTGAAGGCGAATACCCAGTTCCTCATAAATGATGTTAGGATTGGCCTGCTCATCCATGCTTCACCAAAACGCAAACACTCGAATAGCTGCTAGGAGTTTTCCATGTAGGAATCAGTATAGCAGCGGCAATACAAATAAACATTGGCTGACAGTTTCGTAGAAATACATAACAACTAGAAAAGTTTACTTCATTTTATTAGAACTGTCTACAACTGTTTCCATGACACACGCTCGTTCTCTAGAAACCCAAAAGACAAGAACAAGATCTATTCAGCTGAGACTATACTGATGACTGCAGTCAGAGAACTCTTCCGAGTAAATACAGGCTCCCGTCTAATAAACAGCCACCAGTTCAGCCTCGGCGAGCACATGCCCTTCGATGGCGTCCAGGAGTTTGTCTTTGGTCACCTGCAATGCAAAACAAAACACCGACCACACTTCAATTTCCAGAAATTCAGGAAATATTGCTGCATACATAGAGATATGCCAGTATATATGATACATATAAGCATATAAACACAATTCCATCATTTCCAATAAGATAAGATACATCTCATTAGGCAAGAACTCAAATCCCCATGAAAAATTTGAAGCTATCGGATGAGATATTACTGCAGTACAGTCGCAGTCACAGTAATATACTCTCGTCACCCAATCCCAAGTATCAATAACCAAGCCCATGTCAAACTTCATAATTATTAAACTGAATTGTACAAAAACCAATCTTTTAGCTCAGAATACAGAGGACTGTAGTTGGTTTAAATCATCAGACCTTATGTTGCCACTATGAATCAGGCATGCTTGGAAATTTTCTCAGAACTTCTTTACATTGCTAATTTCTTCTAAAAACACAGTCAGATCACTAACGACTGTAGATAATATTTTTTTAAACATAATCACAATTAACGATGGGATTCCTCTCAGACTAATTGAACGAACAGTAGAAAAATAATAGGTAGTAAATGACAGGTATAGCAATGATAGGTAGTAAATGACAGAGATTGAACGAACGAAGATCCCACCTTGTGGCCAAGAGAAGGAACGCCATCGTCAAGCGCATAGAGCTTGAACCGAATCCTGTGCCCGGTCGTCGGCGGCTTTGGTCCGCGGTACCCTGGAATCTTGTAATCATTGGTTCCCTCCTTGATCTCTTCATACTCTCCACCAAGCTCTTCTTCTTTGCCGGAGAACCCTTCCGGCAATCCCTTCAACGTCGGCGGAATATTCACAAGCACCCAGTGTGTCCACGGCACGATCGGTCCTTCTGGATCCGGCGCATCAATGTCTTCCACTACCAGCGCCAACGAGTTCGTTCCTTCTGGCACGTTATACCTATACCACCAATGCAACTCATTCATTCAATCAATCAATTATCCTCATTAAATCACATAAACAAGTAGATTGATCGGCTATGTGCGTTACGTACCATTCAAGAGGGGGTGAAATATTATTCTTGGCGCCTTGGCCATCTTGAGTGTACTGACGAGGGAGACGGCCGCCGGGAGAGATGTGAGGAGAGACGAGACGGAGTTCTTGTTCCTGAGCCATTGTTTGATCCCACTGTTAATGAAGCAGGCTTTGCAGACGTATATGTTATTGATCAATGCAACAGGGGGTTTTCTAATGTTGCTGCTCCGAGACTTCGGTTGGTTAGTGGTTGATTGGTTTTTCTTTTCCCCGGTTTAGTGCAGTGTTGGTGGACGGACACGTAGTGGTATCATTTAGGAAAGGACGGAAGTTAGACGTGGCGAGAAGCGGACACGCGTCAGCAGTAGTGAAGCTTCTAGCGATGGAAACAATTGTTGCTATATGGTGCTGTTTAGAATTGTTCGTCCAGAAAAAATATGAATGCTTTTGGACTTCTTGCTTAAATTAAACTTTTGGATAGGGTTCGTTTACATGGCCAACAATAAAATTTGATTAGGCCCAATAGTGATGGGCTAGACATGAAATGCTAAATTAAGAGGATGAAACCCATCTCGCCCATATCCATCTCTTGTCAATGGTTCCAAAGTACACCGACCAAAGTTATTAAAATTTCGATTTAAATATTAAAATTTTATAATTTTATGATTTTATTTTATCTAAATGATTCGGATTTAAATAAAATTTTTTTAAATAAAATTTCACATAAATTTTGATTTAAATTTTAAAATCAGTAAAATTTTAAATTTTTTATAATTTTATACGATTTTATTTTTGAAATTTTTTTTGTAATTAACAATATTTGAAAGAGTTTTTTATAAAATTTTAGAGAATTTTTTATAAAAATTTGAAGATTTTTTAAAGATTATAATTTTGAAATTTTTTTTATAAAATATAAAGTAATTTTTTATATATTTTAAAAGAAATTAAAAAACTTTTTAAATATACTAAAAAAATTTTTAAAAAAATATTATAAAAACTTTTATAAAAAATTTTTAATGATATTAAAAAGATTTTATAAAATATATCGATACGTAAAATTTTATAATTTTATAATTTTATTTTAAAATCTCGATTTTATAATAAAATTCGATTTTGATAAACTCGGACGAAACACAACAATGATGAAATTCACCTCGCTCTGCCACACGTGCAAACACTGACAGATCATGTGTTACGTTGACTGGTGCGGGAGATAAAAATAACGATCTCATGCGCCACGTTGACAACTGAGGTAGTGTTTTATTCGTTGTGAAAATAAATTCTTGTACTAAAACTGAAATTTTTTTAATTATATATATTATTATAATTATTGTAATTTTATTTAAGTTATTTTTAAGCACTTAGTTTTGCGTAATTAAACATGCCTTTCAGACAGTGAGTGATAACCAGTGGTTATTCACTGGGCTGGATCAAGTATTCCACACTTGGTCGTTTCACGTGTGGCCTGCTACAGATGCTTAGCCAGCTTTTTAATTAGCAGTGATGAAATTTCAACTCAACACAGTGCTAGCTGCTACTTCTGATAAACGGAAACGTTTGATCTGAAATAGCATTGAACATCTGACACTTCCCATTTTAGAAGAAGAAAGAAAAAGAAGAAGGAAAGACTAATCGATCAATGTGTCACTTCATCTTCCCATCACTCCAATGAGTATTCTTTCTTTCTTTGCCCTCTTTTGTTTCTTTTTCTATGTCCTTTCTCCGTTCGCAGAACAACATGTTCCATCTGCTCTCCCTCCGAAGGGGCGTGGGCGTTTGGCGTTAGATTTTGGATGTTTTTGAAATAAATTTTTTTAAAAATTGAATATATTTTTATTTTAAAAATAAATTTTATTTCTTCATTTAAAAATAATAAAAATAAGTGTTAAAAAATTTTATTTTATAAAGTTTTATATTTTCTAAATTTTAAATAAATTTTTTAATATTTATAAAAGTTTAATAAAAAATGTGAAATATAAAAATATTTTTTGAAAACGATAAGTCAAATAACATCATTTCAAATCCTATATTTATTCCATATTTTTTAATAAATTTCTATCAATTTATTTTTAATTTTAAGATACAAAAAATTTATATTATAACATATTATTATAATTTATTTTTATTATTAATTTTGATATAAAAATAAAATTTATTGTTTAAAATAAAACTTTATTATTCATTAAAAATTTATTTTATAAAAAAATTTCCGAACACCTATAAGTAAAAAGTGAAACATCAAAAAAGACGTTATGAATTAACTTATAAAATGATTTTTTTAAATAAAAATATTTGATAAACAAATTATACTATTTTAACTTTTAAAAAATAATAAAAATATTAATTATGTAATACTTTTTTATATTTTTTAAATATTCAAATAAATGTCTATAAATATTACTAAAATATAAAATAAAAAAATTAATAAAATTTTTTTCGAATAAGCGTCACAAAACAGTCCCAAACATGTTTCAGGTTTACTCAAGTTGAACATGGTAATAATGCAATATATAAATCTTTGTCGTAGCTAGCAGGCTAGGTTTTCCTCACTTCTTCTTTACAGACAATAAGTCTGCGTCAGCAAATAGTGGTACTCTATACTTAAATAGCAATCTATCTAGCTGCAAGTGCAAGTCAGGCTTTTGTGATTCGATATTCTCCCACTTTTTCTTTGCGTTCTGTCTGAAGAAAGCAAAAAAACCCATTCGTCTTTGTGTGCTCCCTCTCTTTCTCTCTCTCTTCATAGAACTCTAGCTAGGTAGCTAAAAGATTGTAGGTGATCTACTTCTGTATATGATCTATGTGTAGTTCTACTTCCAAAGGAGAACAGAGGGACAAGATCTGGTGTGCAATGTCCAAACGAGACCATACATTGACGAAGGTACGAATAACGTTTCTTTTCCTTATTCAAGCCATTTCACTGCTTGCCTGCTAACTAAAAGATCTAAAAAACTAGCTAGCCAAAGGAAGGAGTAAACATGAACTTCATCTATTAAGTTTCATATCTATATATAGCTAATCTGTTGATAGATTTAATCTTGCAACTTAGCTGGTAGTGTTACTAGTGTATATGAACTTCGATCAACAATTTAGTTTTCTACAGTACAATTTTCTCAACCAAATTCCAAATTCTTTTACAGGGGATGTAGTTTTTCTTACTTGGAAGTAATTATGCTCTTTTTTTTTCGTGCTAGCTACGAGCACACGATCTCCAGAGAGAGAAATGTCCTGATAATCATGGCATTAGGAACCATGAGACAACACATTCTGTTGTTCGACAGAGAAGAAACTATGCTATCTTCTCTATCTCCAGTACGGCTACTCGAATGAAAGCTCATAAATTAAACCATATAATATATAGCTGTCTAATGTCTGTAGATATAAATTACCACTTCTTTTCATCAGTATAATATTCAACAAGTGCAACACTGTAATAGTACTAAAAACAAAGCAAAAGCCTCCTTCTCTTCCTCTCCCACTTTGCTCTTCTTCCCCGATATCATATAGGCTCGCTTTCCGTATGTCGTACTATCTCAAGTTGACTAACATGCTCGATATATCAAACCATGACTCAAACCCTAGTACACCCTCTCCTTCACTTCTTGAATTCTCTGTCTATAAATTTTGCCTTGAAGTTGTTACTCAGAAACCACACAATACCAAACATCAGGGTTAGACTGAGAAACTAATGGAGAGTTATTACTACAACCAGCGAACTTGGATTTCTTCAGTAGTTGATGATGAAAACATTAATCATGATCATCACTCTCTTGCAATTAGCAAGCAGCAGTTGCTGCAGCAGCAGCAGCAGCAACAGAAGGAGATGATGATGAGAAAGAGAGGAGGTAATAGGAGAGGTGGAGGAACGAAGCTTTCTACTGACCCGCAGAGCGTTGCGGCCCGTCAACGGCGGCACCGGATCAGCGACCGGTTTAAGATTCTAAAGAGTCTTGTTCCTGGTGGTAGCAAGATGGATACTGTGTCCATGCTAGAGGAAGCCATTCACTATGTCAAGTATCTCAAGTCTCAAATTTGGCTTCACAAAGCTGAAATGACTCTTCCGTCCGACGAACAACTCGTGAGTACAACTACTGATCAGTTCAACGGTGCCACTACTGCTGCTGTTGCAATGAGTGCTTATGGTGCTACTACTAGTACTGCTGCTTCTGCTTCATCTTCTGATTTCTCTCCGGCAGAGTTGGAAAACCAAAGGACAGATCAGTACGCAATGGCAAATGAGCCAATGCTTTCACCACTTCCTCCATTGCCACCCTGCTCTTTCCTAGGACAAGATGAGGTTTTCCCGGCTCCTGGCTCTTTCCCTTACTACTACAGCTATTACTAGCTTGCTAGGTCATGTTTTCACTCAGCCATTTATGGAATTATATCATATAGATTTGCCTATATATGTCGCTTTAATAACTATATCTATATATAGTACCTTATGATTTATATTGACTATATATTTAAATCTTCTATTATGGAATACATATGGTATATATTGTTTTTATATTAGTTGTCACATATTTATCTAGAACGTTGGGTGTACTTATCTCTTCAAAAGGGCTCATTGGTTTCTTAAAAAAAAATACCATCGATCAAACTGAGCTTGATGAAATAAAAACCCCATATAGGATATTAGAAAACTCTTGGGGAAATTTGTGCTTCATATTGCATACTCGCAAAACCACTAAGTCGGGGTACAATGTGTTTCTATGTTCCCTATCAAATCCTTGCACGGTGTCGACGGTGAAAGTCAACAACAGATGGCCGGTGTGATCAATTACAGCATTATAAGAAACTTGCCACTATACTTGCATAAGAGTAAGGGGACGATTCCGAGAGTACTTATAATAAGAAATTATATATATAGATGATATATAAAGATGATATATAAATTTTAATATTTTTAAAATTATTAAAATTATATAGATACTTAAAAGATTTATTTAAAAAATATAAATATCTCCTGAATATTTTCAAGTAGGCGAGATTATTTTAACCAAAATCACGTCATACATGTTTACATACGGAAAAACAGAACAGTGGAAGCCGTTCTTTAATTCTTACAACTATAATATATAGCTCAGTGTTATAGTAAAAGAGTATCTCTCAAATTGCATATAATGGAGATTCGTATAAATGCTATATATAGAATAAAGTAATTTCTTCAAAAAAAAACACACTTTTTTTGACATAGTAACTATTAATTAACTAATAAGATATGAAATAATTATCTGATAACTATCAGATAATAGAAAAATTATTGTAACTTTCATTATTCTTATTCTGATAATTTGTGTAATATATATAAAAGTGAAGATCATGCATAAGGAAAAAATTTTAACATACTTTGCTGCGTCTTTGGGTAAAAGCAAGCAGGGTTTGGAAGCGAGGGTGCTTCAGGTTTGTGATCTCAAAGAATGTGCTTCAATCGTCCGAAATTTTAATTTTTTTATCAAAAAAATTATATATTTATTTATAAAAAAATTAAAAACTTTAAGTTCACACATGAAGCTCCAATTTTATTTTTTTATTTATATAGTTTATAATATAATTTTATGTTTTAATTTATTTTAAAAAATAATTGAAACAATAAAATTAAATTTTATTTTCAATCTATTTTTAAAAAAATTTATTTCTTATTTTTTATTTATATAAATTTAATTATGAATATTTAAAATACGTTTTAAATTGCTTCCACCTCAAGTGCAACGATATACAGCTGGTACCTGAAATTGAACCAGGAGCTGCGTGCCCTGTTAATTTGCAGAGCTTCTCTTGCAATATTGGTCCGGCCTGGTGGCTGGTCGTAATTAGCTCGTTGCCCACCAACTCAAGTAGGCCCAGTTGATTTGTATTTATTATTTTGCAAGATGTTTTTACATGCAAGTCATTTTTACGCCATAAATAAAAGTGTGTTTTTATAAAGAATGTGTTCTGAGATAAACTCATTTTTAAAAAATAAATTTAAATTATTAAATTAAAAATGAAAATATTTAATTAAAAATAAATTTTATATTAATTTTGTATAATAGTAAGTTAAAATCGAATTTTGAAAAAAAAAATGATAATATTATAGAATTTGGTTGGTAGATAAATGTGCCCAAACTAAAAAATTATGAAAACTAAGTTTGATTTTGTTATTTTTCATAAAAAAGTAAGCTGAAAGTAAATTTGGCTTAATTATTTACAAAAATTACTTACAAAATTAAGCCAACTTATTTTTAGAAAAAATTTTATAAGGATAAAAATAATATATCCTAATAAATTTATTTAAAAAATATTCATAATAATTTTTTAAAATTAAAATTTATTTTATTATATTTTAAATTCTAAATTTTATTTAAATAATAAATAATATTTATATTTTTAAATTTTAAATATATTTTATATAGTTTTATTAAAAATTTATTAAAAAATAAAATGAAATGTTAAAAAAGTAATGCAAACGCAACCATAAATTCATTTCCATATGATTCCTCTTTGAAAGAAGTCGTGTGAACAAACAGCAAGTGATCCTAATGCGAGAAACTACGCAGGCAGTGATCGATTAGCTTCGTACTAAATTGAATTGCGTAGCAGTGGTTATTTATCGCCACTCACTAATTTATTTAGTTGATATATATAAACATGGAATTTATAAATTTATTAGAAAGAAAACCAACATCACATAATATACTTTAAGTCAAGTTTGTGTCTAAAATAAAAAGTTTCTTCTTAAAGTAAATTTATTATAAAGTTTTAAATATTTTTATTTTTATTTCAAAAATAATTATTATATAATTTTTCTTTACGATTTAATTAAAAATATTACAAACATCCTGCTACACCTATATGTTCAATTATAAGGAAATGTAAAGAAGATGGATAAATATCTGAAAGAAGGGTATTAAGGTCAAAACCTTATCAAAGAGAGAGATAGTGGAAAATAAAATCGTAGATAATGTTAATGAAATCCGGACTCCTTTAGAAAGATGAAACAAAATTTTATTTGGTTAACAACTTTTTTATGTTAGGGATCCCACCTTAATGTTAAATTAGATCATAGAGTTTATCATTATGTTGTAGATAATGATAATAATTTATAACTAGTAAGTGGTAGCATCCGTCTAATCTACCTAGAGGGCGTTTTGGCATTGTTTACTTCAAAATTAATTTTTTAATATATATTTTATAAATATATAAAAAATTTATTTAAATATTATAAAATATAAAAAAATTTTACGTAATAAATATTTTTTATTATTTATTTTTATTATTTTTTTAGATAAAAATAAGTAAAATTCGTTTTTTAAAAATGACAAAAATATTTTTTATTTAAAAAAACTTCATTTTAAAAGCACTTTAAAAAATCTCTCTAATTTTTGTTAATTATTAACAACCTTTTATTAGATTATTATCTGAACCTTTTTATGAATGTATATATCACTATTTATATACCATCAAGAATTATTATCCATATTAAAACTCCTGAAAATTGCATAACAAGTTTTTACGTAGCACGGCACAATTACATAGGAGAATTCATAACTAGTTGGTAGTTGTTTCTCACCTAAGAGATATTTAGATTACTATAAAATTAATTTTTTTAAAACAAAAAATATTTTAATTTTTTTTAAATTAAGTACTATTTTTACTTTGTTAAATAATAATAAATTTTTACTACGTAACATATTTTATATTTTTTAATAAAAAAATATTAATAAATATATAATGAAATATCAAAATAAAATAGAGTTAGAAAAATAATTCCCAACATCCACTGGAGACCCTTTTTTGGGAGGTCCTGATATATGTGCAATATTTGACCATTTCTCTTTAGTTGATGGCAGGTGTGAAAGTAACAGCGACTAAGACTCATTTGGTCGCATATGTGTCCCAGTCGCGATCAATTTTTGTCGGTCTTTAAAATTTTGATGGCTAATTAAGACCTAATGCTTATTAGGTTTTCTTTGCAAGTATTGCGTATATCCAACTGCTCATGATCACAGACATAATTTATCAATGTCTACTACATGCTAATCCCTCAATTTAAGAGAATCCAGTACTCTGAAAAGTTAAAGTAGAGAGACAGCTACTACCAAAAAGCACAAACTTGCAGTTCTTCAAAATCATCCCAGCAGAAGAGTGAGTATCAATCAAAGACTAGCAACATCATCTTCAATCTTCGTTGACAACTAATTCCTTGCTCACATTAATTTACACTTTCTTTTAACAACAACTTCTCATACGGTACGTAAAAGAGACCGATACCATACAAAGATCAAGCAGGATATTAATGTGGTTACTGCTATATATGCAGCGATCCATCACGCAGAAAGCTACTAGTTCCTAGTGATCAGCTTCTAGCTTCTATAATTTGCCTTCATTTTGCTGTCTCTTCTGATCGTGCAGGTGAAGCCTGTTACAACAGAAAGATAAAAGAGACAAAAAGATGAATAAGGTGTTGTAGTGAGTAGTGACAAACAAAGGCAAAGGTACCGCATGGCGCAAGCGTGTATTGTACCCACACAAAAACATCAAGACCACATCTTCATCAACAACAAACCGAAGAAAGTTACCAGAAGATAGATAAACAAACCACTTCATGGCTGCTCAAGAAACTGCACAACCCTTTCGCTGGCGCTATGGTGATTTTGATGATAAGGCCTTTAAGGTCCACTGGCGCAGCTTACTTGCCCTTCTCGTCGTCTTCTCTGCCACCCTCTTCTCCTTCCTTGTGTGCATATACGTCCTTTGGGCATGCCACTACCGTCGTCGTCGTGGAGTTTCTCCTTCATCTTCCTGCACGTCCCAGCCGCCAGGTCTTGATGTGGACACAATTGCAAGTTTTCGAGTGCAGTTGTATAAAAGCAAGACAGCGGAAGAGGCTCTTTGTTCCATATGCCTTGGAGATTTCGCTGAGGGTGAGAAGGTGAAAGTGCTGCCAGGATGCGAGCACGAGTTCCATCCAGAGTGTGTTGATCAGTGGCTGAAGACTCATGCTAGCTGCCCTATCTGCAGGACTCTGCTGGGAAAAGCTGCAGGTGATCCGGCAGCAATTGTGTGAATAAAATGAGTGTTTACACAACTAGCATAGAATGCCATGTAAGGTATATGTCTTAGTTCTACCGTTATTGCAGCCCTGTTAAATTGTTCAGAGGATGACTATCACAATTTTGTTTGCACGAACAGAGGGATAACAGAGATTAAACTATAACTGCCCATATCAATACCATTGAAAGAAAGGTAAAAAGGAAAAGTAACAACAGTAAAAATGAAAGAAGAGGCAAAAGAAAAAAAGGCAAGAAAGAAACAGGAAAAGATTTGCTAAGCAATGATAATTTTTCTAAGATTGGTGGAAAGTAAGATAAGGGACTCCGTGGTTGTGATGGACAGCTTACCATTTTGTTCAGTTTGATAGCGTTGCTTTTTATTTTAAAAGGCAAACAAATTACAATCGCATGGAAATTTCTAATGATGTTATCCGAGTTTGGTTTTTGCCATTCTGATCTAAGGTTGTCTTCAGCTATTGATATTAATTGCTAACGAAACCAGTATGAAATAAAATTTGTTAGCTTATAGTTGACATGAATGAAATTTGAACATTTCATATATGGTTTTATCATGAAAAATAACAATTACTCTGTTTCAGTTCTTTTCTTAGTATAACTTTCTAAGAGCTTCAGTTAGTAGCTAGTCTATAACACCAGAACTGAACATGAACCATAACTGGAAATTAATGAGACCAACCCCCAAAAATAGGTCAAAATATAAAATTTTATCTTGTTTAATATTAACAGTCCTATATGAAAAATGAATAAATCGATGCAAATTGATCAAAATATTATCCACCTTCGACTAAAATTGCAAGAAACATAGATGCCAAATACTCTTTTTCTCATTACCTAACACCAACCTGCTACCAACTTTGCCAGCCATTCTTATCCCTGATCAAAAAGCTAAAATCTATTGCACCAGCATGAACGTTTCTTAATAAATTTGGGACAACTTTCTTTTAGCAAGATAAAGTAAAAACTCATTTATGATTATCTAGTGCAATTAGCTTTCTGGGCACTTGGTTGTGCAGTGGTGTGGTTGCTAGGCCAAGATTTTCCGTACATTTGCCAATAGATTGGGGAACCAAAGTTATTCTAAGGGAATAAAATCCTGGCTCCAATAAAAGCTTTGTTGAATCTCCTGTAAAATTAATTTAAGAGAAGAGGGATGAATTGAATTAATAAATAAAATTTTTGTGAAGCTTAATGATCTTATAGACAGCAGGCTTACAGTCGGCTGAGTTAGTTATGTAATATACAGACAGAAAGTGTTAGTGTTTGCTGACTTAGGTAAAAAAAATAGTACTCAAAGTATTTAACGTGGTTCAGCAAACCTCTTTGCCTACATCCACGGATGTTCTATCACCAGAGCCAAAGCTTCACTAAACCTTTAATAAGCTACATATACATCAAGAGCCAAGTGCTTCACCAAGCACACTTACTTTTACAGAATTTTTTCACCAAGACAATCCCTCACAGCCTACTAGACATCACTGCCCATCTGACTGATATGCTAGCTCTATTATAAGGTTTAAGAACTTTCACCAAACTCCATCTAAGTTTCTTTAACAGGTGTCCGTAGCACCTCTGTCACAGAATTAGTATGAGGTTACAAGAAAATAATAGAAGTTGAGCACATGATCTATCTTATGATGATTGAGTATTCTCGGAGTTTTCTAATGAGATGATCAATATAGTTGCTGAGAGAGATATCTTCAGTGTGATCAGCAGTAAGGTTTCAATTGCTTGAGTGATAATTTTGTAGAGCTGTTGAGTTTTTATATGTCTTCATTCGTTTTTTGCTTGCTGTCTTCTCTGTTGCTCTACCTCCCTTCTTATAGAATTTCATCTCTATGCAGAACGATTTTTTCCGTTGAAGAAGATTGTCGTTGGCCCTCTTTTGCATTGGTAGACTTTCAAAACAGAGAGAGAGCAGTTTGTTTAGCGGTTAATCAACCGCTTCCACGATTGTTTTCTGCTATTTTGGTGCAATATCTTCATGGCATTAAATACACTGTGGAGAGATTTGAATTTACCCGCCAGTGATTATGAACTTGATTTAGCTAAGTTGTTGTTTGAAATATGAGAGCTGAGTTGGCTTGTCCAAATTAAATGCATCCCAGATTGTCTGCTTTGAATTTATTTGACTGGCTAGTCTTGACTTGATCAGTCAAACTTAGTTGTATAATTTGCTTTCTTTTCTTGATCATTGAGCTTTTCTTTTTTGTGAAGAGGATAAATTTTTGCTCGTTGTGGATCTTGTATCTGATTTGTTTCAGTGAGTTGTAAATCCAGAAGATTTTGAAATGAAAAGCTTGAGCTGAAATTTTGTTGCTAAGCCCAATACTCTGTTTTGAACGATACAGAAAATTTTTTGTATACTTCAGCAGTTAAGTAGCTGACTGTAGTGTGACTATAGGATCCTCTGTTCTGTATGCTGTTTGATTTACAGTAGCAGAGCAGCCAGCTATTTAGTAACTATTATTGTTGTTTGCTGTAAGTAAAATAAGCTTGTTTTGTCTAATTCTGCGGAACTTAATTTTAACTTATTAGTTCAATATAAATCATAATTCTTAATTCATTGTTATTATCAAAATTAATTTGAAAGTTACAACAAACTTGAAAAGACAGATCCTAAGTCAAGTTTATCAGAAGCATTTCTTTTCTCGATTGACGTATATGTATGATGGATCTTATCCAAATATCCATTTCTAACACTGCCACGCCATGCTAGTAATGCCTATGCCTCATATCAAGGAGAGGTAACTTCAAAGCATGTAGTGGTGTCAAACATCTACAATTAGCCATGCACCCGCTTTGATGCTTTCCTAGTGAAGAATAGCAAATGCTGAATTTCATATAAAGGATTCACCCTCCAAGAATTAAGAAGTTTATAGGAAACCCCTATATTTATACATATATGAGAATGAACAGTTTTTGTAATCAGTTTCTCGAACCTTTACAATGTAGAAAACCCACAAGAGAAAGACAACCAGGGTCCTTGAGCGCTGTTAACCTTTCACAATATTGTAAAGCCTGTAAGAGAATGGTTTCATAAGTTTATTGAACAACGGACACAGAGATGTATAATACTAAGAAATGTTGGCAAAACAGTGCATAAAAATATTGAATTCATTAAGTTCAAAGGTAAAAGAAATGAATCTGATTATGAATATAAATGAAATTGTTGCATCAGATGTCAAGTTGTCGGACTGTAGTAACTACTGGTTGCTATGCCTGGAAGACCTTTAACCTTCACTAATTATAGGAAGACTGTTCTCTGTCTGCTACATTATTATTATCAGGTTTCAACAAAATAAACAAGTATCTACAACATTGTGCTGAGACGATGACAAAGAGGTCCAAGAATCACGAGTATATAATTATTAACTTCACCTTCCTTTCAGCTATCTTCTTTTTGCCAGTGTTTACAGTTTAACATTTAAACTCAAATAGCAATCAACATCACGGTTTTGGATCTCAAGAACAGTCAAAGGCTAACAATCAAGGTACATAGAAATATTAACATGTCAAGCTTGCTAAAAGCTCCACTCACACATTGGGCACTAGAGATGATTCCGACTGCAGTCCGAGCAAATTCCAACTTCGATAAGACCAAAAAGACCACCTGCAGGGATTCAGATCATGAAATCCTAGAAAGAATGTTCTCGGACAAGGGAATTGCAGATTTTCAAACTAAACCTTCAGCAGACTACAGTAATTCAAAAGAAAAAGAGCTCCTTGGTTCATACTATGCAACATCTTAGAATCACTAGAAAAGCTTAAAGAAAGAAATTCCATTCTTAAAATAAACAAAGTTCTACAAAGCTATTAATTGAAATGCTACGTGCTGGAGAATGCAGTAGTACGTACGCATTAACGATTACCTCCTCTGGTCGGCTATTAGTACAGAGTAAAGAATCCATATAATTTATTATTAAGGATTTCTTCAAGTGTGATTTACGCACGCATTGCGCTCTGCTACAAGACGATTTTACATTCAGCAATTAGATTAAAACCCAGTTTCCCTTTTCGTAATTGAAATACACAGAGAATTTAACAAGCACCGATTGCCAAGTGTAATCACAGAGAATAACAAGAAGCAAACATTGATCTTAGGTGAGATAATAGCAAATGTGTCGCTTTGGCCGAGTGGTTAAGGCGTGTGCCTGCTAAGTACATGGGGTTTCCCCGCGAGAGTTCGAATCTCTCAGGCGACGAATAACTTTCTTTTATTTTCTTTTCAATCACACAGCTCATCTAGTGTTTTAATTGGTACCAAATATTATATAAAATTTAATTCAGTGAATTAAATTTTGGTATAAAATGAATTAGATAAAAGTTTTGGGTATGAAATATAAACGGCTGAGTTTAAATTTAAAATTTGGCAAAAAAAAAATTTTTTTGTGCAACTGAAATCTATTCATAAGTGTGAGCATCCCATTCATCATATTATGAAAGTTTGACACATAAATAAAGATGGCAAAGTAGTCATTCAAATTGGAGTGCTGTGCAAAACTCCGTGGGCAACCAAGCGTAGTTTAGTACTCCATTTCCTTAACGGGTCATACTACAAACGATCTCCGCCACAAATACATAAAATCTTTCGTTTAGGGGGTATACAAAATTCTTAACGGGTCACATCTACATCTGAGATGACTTTATTACTATATAATAATACCATGAGCATGATGACTTTTAAAAAGAGCATAGTTCACATAAAGATGGGTTTATTTCACAAAAATAAATTTTTAATTTTTAATTATATATTTTTTAATATATTTGTTATAAATATTTAGAAAATTTATTTAAAATTTTATAAAACAAAACTTTTTTATTATATATTTTTTATTTTTAAAAAATCAATAAAATAAAATTTATTTTTTAAAAAATAATATTATTTTTCAATTCAAAATAATTTATTTTAAAAACACTAAGAAACGCTTCCTACGCTTGAGATAATGCAAGGTATATTTACCAATATTTTCAACAAAAAACTGTTTTATTAAAAACTCAAATTCAAAATTTACTTTCAAATAAAATAATATAAAATTTAATTAAAAAAATTTTAATTTTGTAATTAACACAATTTAGATCTAAACTACTTCTAAACAATAACTATAAAACTTTTATTTTAATTTCATTTTATATAATTTATTAAAGAAATTGTTTTTAATAATTTAATTTTTTGTCAAAAGAAATACCGCCGTGGAGCAGTAACATTAGTTTTCTATTCATTCATTAGAATTGGATATTTTGTTTTGAGATAGAGAAAGAGGGGGACCACTCCTCCTTCACATAGTTTTGAACTTTTGATAGTAAATTACTTCCCACTGTCTTAACAGTAATTGCTTTTTTTTTTAAGAATTTGATTTTTTAAAAATAAATTTTTTAAAAAGTTATTTAAAAATAGAGTTACAAATTAAGTTAATTTTTATTAATTATTATTAATGTGAATTATAAAATATAATTTTAAATTTTAAATTAATTTTTAAGTTAATTGTTTATGAAAAATGAGTTTATTTTTTTAAATTTTTAAAAAATGATAAGTGAAAAAGTTTAAATGTTTATGAAAAAAATTCAGATATTATTTATTAAATGTTTCTATAGAAATCAATCGCAGATATCCTGATGCAGTTTTTGTTTACTTTTATTCTAGCCGCTGGGTTCCCATCGTCCACGTGAACCAAAACCAATTAAAACGAAGAACAAGTTGGACTAGATTTCTAATATTTGCAACATAGGTCCAACATAATCTAATTCGCAAGTCGCAAACAAAAACTAGTGTCCCACAGCCACGTGTTCTAAAGCATCCTAGGTGCAAGTGGAACGTAAACAGCGTCAGAAAAGAACAAATAATAGCAGTTAATTAATACTAAAATACGAAAAAAAGCTTACAAAATACTAGTAAGATTCCTTGATTTAATAGCGACAGCCAGTGGCAGCCGGCGCGAATTACTCGCACCACGTTTCAGCTGTCAAATTCCGGCTCACCACTGTTCTGACTCCACTCTTTCCACTTCAAAGAAAACCAGAACACAACCTGCCCCTGGTTTTTCTTTGCTTTTCCTCCTCAAGACCGACACTAGATTTCTCCACATATTTATATATTCATCAAAGGGAACACAACACTTCGTTTCAATTCACCTCAACTTTCTACCCAAACGTATCTCCCCTTCTATAAATCTTCGTTTGATTGACTGCTTAGTGGGTTTATTTATTTGTGTTTTCTGTGATTTTGATCGATGGATACAAGCATGGGATCGATCGATGGAGTGGTGAAGCCGATGTGCGACGATGTCGGGGCACTGCCGTCGGCGCAAAGGAACGCAGTGTCGCAGACAACGATTGCGCCGATCTCTCACTCTGAATCAACGCTCGGTAGACACTTAGCTCGCAGGCTTGTTCAAGTTGGGGTTAGTGATATCTTCGCTGTTCCTGGAGACTTCAATCTAACCTTGCTTGATCACTTGATTGCTGAGCCTGGGCTTAATCTTGTCGGATGCTGCAACGAGCTCAACGCCGGTTACGCTGCCGACGGATACGCGCGTGCGCGTGGTGTTGGTGCTTGTGTTGTTACGTTCACCGTTGGTGGGCTTAGTGTGCTCAACGCGATCGCTGGAGCATATAGTGAGAATTTGCCGGTGATCTGTATCGTTGGTGGACCGAATTCGAATGATTATGGAACAAACAGGATTCTGCATCACACAATCGGGTTACCTGATTTCTCTCAGGAACTGAGATGCTTCCAGACTGTTACCTGCTATCAGGTTAGCTTTTTATTTCATTTGTTTGTTAGAAGTGCCTAGAAAATTTTGCTTTTTTGGTTCATTTAGTGTGTGTTTGTGGCAATTTGGTTGTTCTGTAGTCTTAGAAGTATATATGAACAAATTATTTTGTTGATCTACAAGTTGTAGAAGCCAATTTGCTTACTTTTTTGTTTGATGGTTGGTTTTAGATAATCGTTTCACCTGTGGGATTGAATTTTTTTTAGATCTTTGTGTTTGATAACGGTAATGTTTATTTGTGTAGGCTGTGGTGAACAATTTAGAGGATGCCCATGAGCTGCTCGATACTGCTATCTCAACCGCCCTCAAGGAGAGTAAGCCAGTATACATCAGCGTCAGCTGCAACCTACCGGCAATACCACATCCGACCTTCAGCCGTGAGCCAGTGCCTTTCTTCCTTGCACCAAGGTAATTCCCAATTGCCAACTGTCGTTTGTGCTTGGACATGGGTGGAATTTTCTTTAAAAAGTTAGATGGTACTCTTGTCTGTATGTACATGTTAGGATCTATTAGGCTCTATAAGAATCTTCTACTGTTATCTAAAGAATATAGAAAAGGAAGACTGACAGCTGTTTGTGGTGTCAAATGAACTTTTTTAGCTCTTTTGCTAAATAACTTTAGTTTTCTTGTGGAGACCCAGAATTGTTTTTCTATAAATGACGTGAGAAAGATCCGTGCTTTATTGGTTGTTTGACTGAAATAACTAGTAATCTCTTATTGACTTTTGATGTACTGTGTCTCATTTTTAATATGATGTGAGTTAGGTGATTGCTGGAGTGGAGTATATATTTGGTTAGAGGGATTTACTCATTATATGACAATAAAGCATTTTTATAAGCATATGTATTATATTTCAGTGATAAGCCTCCCATGCGTTCTTTCCATATCAGTATTTTATCTGAATGAAGAAATGTGGTTTTGATTTAGATTGCTTGTATATTGCTTGCGGAAAAACAGATTTGGAGTAATTTCTATACTGTCCCTTCCTAAGCTAGCTTCACATTTACACAATCTGAGTCTGAGAAATGTTGCATGTGTCATGTTAACATAAAATAGTAACCTGATAACATAAACATATAATAGCTGTTCTGTAGTCGGCGAAGGTACTGGTTCTAATTTACGTTGTTGCTCCAAATTGTAGAATAAGTAACCAGATGGGTTTGGAGGCTGCTGTTGAGGCAACAGCAGAGTTCCTGAACAAGGCTGTGAAGCCGGTAATGGTAGCTGGTCCCAAAATTCGCGTGGCTAAGGCAGGAAGTGCATTTGTGGAGCTGGCTAATGCTTGTGGATACCCCATAGCAGTTATGCCCTCTGCCAAGGGACTTATCCCTGAGACACATTCAAGGTTCATCGGAACATATTGGGGTGCTGTTAGTACTGCCTTCTGTGCAGAGATCGTTGAGTCAGCCGATGCCTATATCTTTGCAGGACCCATCTTCAATGACTACAGCTCAGTAGGCTACTCTCTTCTCCTTAAGAAGGAAAAGGCCATTCTTGTGCAGCCTGATCGGGTGGTGGTTGGCAATGGGCCTGCCTTCGGTTGTATCCTGATGAAGGATTTTCTTCAGGCTCTTGCGAAGCGACTTAAGAAAAACACCACGGCATTTGAGAACTACTGCAGGATCTTTGTGCCTGAAGGCATGCCCCGTGATCCCAAGCCCAAGGAGCAACTGAGGGTAAATGTGCTCTTCAAGCACATCCAGAACATGCTATCTAGTAATACTGCAGTGATTGCCGAGACTGGTGACTCGTGGTTCAACTGCCAGAAGCTGAAATTACCTGAAGGTTGTGGGTAAGTGGCTTTGTGTGTGTTTTGTCTCTTAGACTGTGCTAGAGATGCTTACAGCAAAGTGGAAATTGCAGTTATGAGTTCCAGATGCAATATGGATCAATTGGGTGGTCTGTTGGAGCAACCCTTGGGTATGCACAGGCTGCAAAGGGTAAGCGTGTGGTTGCTTGCATTGGTGATGGTAGCTTTCAGGTGCACGCTCTTCAGTATCTTCTTCCATCTTTTCCTTTGTCTGTGCGAACGCATGCATGTGTGTGTGAAGTTTCATTATGATCCATTTATAACCTACAAATCCTAAGCATCCCAAATGAAAATTCAGGTAACCGCACAGGATGTCGCAACAATGGCTAGGTATAAGCAAAACACCATCATCTTCCTTATAAACAACGGTGGGTACACGATTGAGGTAGAGATTCATGATGGTCCTTACAATGTGATCAAGAACTGGAACTACACTGCTCTTGTTGATGCCATAGACAATGGCGAGGGTAATTGCTGGACTGCTAAGGTGTGTCGATTTATTTCTGATTTTCCTGAGCACATCCATTCTCCTGGACATCCATTTAGCTGTCTGTAAGAATTCATTGACTTGAATGTGTAGGTTTTGTGTGAGGAGGAACTCAAGGAGGCGATCAAGAAGGTGCAAGGTGAGAAAAAAGACTGCCTTTGCTTCATAGAGGTTATTGTGCACAAAGATGATACCAGCAAAGAGCTGCTTGAGTGGGGATCAAGAGTGTCTGCTGCCAACAGCAGGCCACCTAACCCTCAGTAGTTAGGATTAAATAAGTCTTCCAATTGCTATGTTAGCAATTTTCTCTCAGTTCTGTAGCTTAAAACTCAGAC
The DNA here is from genome assembly GCA_019914995.1 of Acanthochlamys bracteata. NCBI lineage: Eukaryota > Viridiplantae > Streptophyta > Magnoliopsida > Pandanales > Velloziaceae > Acanthochlamys > Acanthochlamys bracteata. The sequence goes on along the minus strand of CM034140.1, from coordinate 2,845,673 downwards.
AATTCTGTGGATAAGCGTTGGTAGCTGTTTATCTATTTTTAGTATTTTGTGAGTTCCTAACGGATTTCTTTTTAATCTTCATCTGCTTGACGTGTATACTTACTAAATGTTGCAAGTAAAATTAATCGGCAATTTAGTTTTGCTGTACTGTTGGAAATGGGAGTGGTCGAAAGATGTGGAGCTCTTCCTGTTGGCGGAGGCAGAAACTTCACCTATCCATCGTCTCGGGAGTACGGCTCTTTTTTGTCTCTGTATAAGCCGTTAAGTGTGTTTTAATTGCCAGTTTTGTAACAATAAATTTTTTTAAAATAGAATTTATAGAGTTTTTAATTGAAATATGTAAAATAAAATTTAAATTGTGGAAACAAAATTAAAATTCGGAGTAATGAAAGAAAGAAGAAGATCGATAGTAGCTTCTGGAAGTCGAACCCAGGTGTCCACGGCCCCAACGTGAAATTTTAGCGTATAAAACTAACAGCCATTTAGTTGATAAATTACTGACGCTCTTTTCATATAAATTAAAACCACAATGATCTTTCACTTGGGCGAATACGTTCATTAAACATTATATATCACGCAGAAGAAACTGGCATAAGAACGAGTTTGAACATGATTTATTTCCCAAAACACAGTCCATCGCATGAAACACCAATTATACACAACCTCTCCACAATCCCCCAATGTCTGTTCTGTTCTGTAACAGACAACTTTACCGTGTCCAGAACAGAGAAGTAACATATGTTACACGGAATCTACTCTTATTGCAGCTAATTTGTTACAAAAAAAAATATATCAAACATTGACGGTACAAATAATTCCTAGAAAGACATATTACAAAAATGTGATTGCAACAGCCTTCGCCTTTTGCTTGGAAAACTGCTCACTGATGACAAATCTGTGGAGGCAATTCTTCCCAGTACTTCTTTTATCGACTCCTCGAGGGAGCTTAAGCACTCGACTCTCTTATCGTCCTTCTGGCACAGTAGGAAAATATTCTTCACCCTGCCCCCTATGGACATGAGATCTGCTCTGATTGTCTTGAGCCTTAAATCCTGGAAAGCTTGGATCAGGTCTTGAAACAAGTCTGGTCGATCTTCACAGCAAACTGAGGCCTTGATATATAGGTTCCCATCACTTAAGGAGGAACAATCATAGCTCGACTCGCATTCAACTGTTACCTCATTTGTATCAGCTGGTATGGTGAAGCCTTTTTCGATATCAACAGCCTTTCTCTTAAGTTCCTTCACTTGTTCTACTACTCTAGCCAGCAGTGATGCTTTGTCCATCTGCATAAAGTGCGACGGTTCATCACCACAAAGGAATTTACTTATGATGAATGAATGGCTCATTAACAAGTAAATACAACTTTTCTTGCTATGATATCATCATGCCAGCAAAAGAAAACCATTTGAAACACCAAAATGTCAGACACAGAAAGGAATATTTGTCAGCAGTAGTGAGTTTCCAAGACAATTTTCTAGGCCATTAACATATATTATTATAAAGCAATCCAACTGCCATATCTTAATTGTCCAAATTGATAGCGGTGTACCATCACAAAGGCATTTCTACTGTCCCATCTTTTAAACTTTTAGAATGCAATCTTTATTTTCATCCTATCACCACAATACCTAATAGCAATATGGCCTTGGTTTTCTTTTCAAGTTGGTTGAAATAAAATGCTGATATCACTACAGTTTTCCAAAGGTAGTGTGCTCGCCCAGTTGGAATGCGAATAAAGAGCTACAACTAAAACAATTGGAAGACTAGCTCACACAGATTCTGATGATCTTAATGTATACATGTTGAGCTACTAGGGATCATAGGAACTAAGTTAAATATGAATCAATTCTGAGATGCTTGGAGAATCTAGGATGCAATGTTCCAACCACTAACAACTTGTACAATAATCAAGAAGCTCTCGTATATTGCTTTAATCTCAGAATTCGGAGACTTACTGAAATACAGGGCTGCTTTCTCATACCAATTTTCCGATGAGCGTTTTTCTTCTAACACGACCCTGAATGAACAAGATCTGGAATTCTAGATGGACAAGTGATTGAATTTTACTTCTCCTGTTCCCTCAGAAAAAATAACAGACAATAACCTTCTAAACCAAAAAAAGCACTTATCTTCCAAGTACACTTAAGTTTTAGGTTTTTTTTTGTCTTTTTTGAAGCTTCACTGCAGACCGCAGTTTTATTCAAAATCTGAAAAGAAATCCAGATCAAACTGGAAACCACCAGGAATACTTCTAATAGCCTTTCTTATTAGCTCAAGTCAGGAGTGGAATTTCATCTCTCAAAACCAATTTTAATTCCTAAATCAATCTCAATCTGAATCAACCAATCACTACTAATCAAAACAAGCAATCCTGATTTCCGTCTCAGGTAATTCTCAACCCAATTAACAGAACAACTACGCTTATCTTCTAGAAAATCAACAACAACAAATCGAAATATCGTTCCAAAAAACCAAACTAACCTTGCTAGCATCGGGAATCATGCGGCGAAGTGTTGACAAGTGCATATTAATCCTATCCCTCCGCCGCTTCTCGGCTTCGCTATGGATCCTGAGCGCCGCCGTGGCCCGGGCATCTGTCGACGACGAAGAAGAACACGTCAGCTGCTGTTGGCTGTAGAATGATGGAGCAGAGCTTGAAGGGCGAGGTAGAATCAAGGAACCCTTGTAGAGTGAAGGAAAACTATGGCAGAAATTTCCAGATTCCTTAGACAAGTCGTTGCTATATGGAGATGAAGAAGAAGAACACTCCGCCATGATAATAATCAATCAATATAGTGGTAGGCTAGTGAAGAAAGATCGAGTCTGTTGCAATCTCTCTCATTGTTTGTATAAAGATAGAGAGGAGCTAATCAAGAAGAAGAAGAAGAAGAAGAAAGAGACAGGCATGATTGGAAAGGTGTCATTTAATATATTTATTTCTTTTTATTGTTGATGAAATGAAATCAGCAGTAAGCAGGAGTAGGTGGTGTAGTGTTCTGTAAGAACTTCAGTTGCCAGACGACAAAAGACAATGGAAGACCGGAAGAGATTTCAATCTCCCTTTTTCATTCATTCACAGTTTCACACTATAACTTGACTGTGTTTCTTATTTATGGGTTACAAATCAGTGAGATGGGAGTTGTTTTCTCACTCTCAATACTGTTGTAAAAAGTTTTTCAGCTAGAATCCTTGATAGTGGTGAAGGAAAAAGGTTTCTTTCAATATTCTAGATTTTCCAGAGGATTTATTTCCTTTGCTGCTTTTGGTGCGTTTTATAAAATTTCAAGGACTTCATCGTGTGAATAAAGTAGCCGCTAAAGAAGACAAATGTAGGCTCTTCTGTCGCCTAGTGCCCAATGGCAAGGCCGTTCAATCTCAACGTTCCTTGTATGAGATTCCACTGGCTAAAGAATACACCTACTTTTGATTCTTTAATAGTTTAGAAATTTAGCACTTGGTAATATAGTTGTTACCTGATAACACACATCACCATTTAGAAGACATTGCGATAGAAGGAACGAACTCATAAGCCGTGGAATTCAAAGAATAATGAAGCATAGCATTAGTCGTGGCAAAGCAGACAGTGTATCTGATGATCTTGTAACAATCAGAACAAAGAGCCAAGAACTCTCTGTAGAGTTTAGTACGACATAAAATTTATCAAACACCCCCACAACTTGAGTGCAACACGCAAAGACCACCCAAAATTTTCTGCACCTCCGACAACACCTAATAAAGATCATAGTAGCACTGTTTCCAAATAGACTTATAAAATCAAATGAACTGTGATACAAAACCATGCCCTCCCAATAGAAAGCACAAAAAAGTTGCTCACAAAACAATAGTTCAAGCTGCAGATGATGGCTCTTCAGTTTTTGGTTCTACTTTCTCTTCTTCCTTCTTTTGCTCTACACGTGCCGGAGCATCCTCTCCTGCTATCTTTTGACCTTCTTTTTCAACATTCAATTTCTCAATTAATCTGGCAGCTGCATCCACATCCTTGTTTGGTTTCTCCTCCTCCTTACGAAGTGATTCGGCTATATTTTCAACTTTCTCCATGAACATTTTGCAATCTGCAATGAACTTATCAAACAGGAATGAGAAACTAAAGACTCTAAACCATAACTTTCCTACATAATTGACTTCAAAAACTATAGTGAGATAATAACTTCAAAGTAAAGCAGTAAACATCAACAACGAGAGAGGTACTTTGTCAAAAACAACAGTAAACAAGCATTGATATACTTCCTGTTAAAAAACAATAACCACAAGTATATGTTAGGAAAGACCCTACAACAAGAATTGACTGTAAAGGGCATGGGACATATCTCCTAGCAATCCAAGGACATGATATAGAAAGTGAATTCATGCACAAAGAATGAAACGCCAGAATCATTTTCACAAACAAAACTGGGCATATACACAGCATTAACTCAAAATTTGATCTTAATATAAAAAAACGTCCTAAAAGAATAGCACTCACAAAGTAAGACTGAGCAAGACCAACAGATTGTCCAAGGTTAACATGCATGACATATTAACAATCACTAACTCAATTACAAGGGACAGCAGTACTACATGAAGCATATAATGATGTGCCGCGCAACTTCCATTGACCTCTACCCTAAAACCACCACAGGTCTGAACCAAGTCTCATTTTATGAAACGGAATGCTCCGTACAAAGGATAGATATCCTCAAAGAGAACCATCATGAAGCCACCCTATTCACATGCTTTCACTCAAACCAACCATATGAAACAAGGTAGCGGAAATGATGGTCTATCAGAGTACTATGACAAAAGCTTTCATATGGATGAGTCCATAGCTTATCAAAAAGATTCCTCACATGGGGCATCAATATTGATCAGTCGCATACAGTATCACTACCTCAACTGACAAAGTCGGTGTTCACTTGATTCATGAATTATTAAAAAAAGTGATGTCAATAGCATTATAAGTAGCAAAATCACACAAATGGTAACATAATTGTAGAAAAAAGTTGCAGAAAGTTGCATATCCACCAAAAAAGCTGACCTATCAGAGTAACTATGACAAAAGCTTCATTTGGACAATACCCATAGCTTTAATCATATTCCTCATTTAGGTCAGCACTTACTTTCCAGTAGAGGAAAAACAACTCGAAAAGTAGCATGAAATTAGGCATGAATCCACCAAGCTGAAACATATAACATAAGGAGGTAAGTCACCATATTCAGTTCTCACATAAGCACATAACAAAAATTACAAGTGCACATAATGTATAGATACATCCCTACAGATTTATAGAAATATTAGATAAACTTAAATATTTTGAGTTCCAATTATGGGAAACAAGGTGAGCAGCAAAGAAAGCAAAATCATTCCTGAAACAGGTCCATACTACTGAAAGAGACAAATAGACTAAGAGACAAATAGATAAATTTAGACCACAATGACACACAAATCCATGTGTTTATTAAATTCTTCAAAGCCACAGATCAAGATTGTTGAAACAGAAAAACATGGATAGGTGAAGAACCACCACTACATCCCATACTTGTCATCACAGTAAAAACAAGAAAACCTAAGAACTACTCTAATAGCACTCTAAAGAAAATAGTAACGGCACTAAAGATCAAACATACTCAGTCCTAACAATAATCTTAAGTATATCATTACCTAAACATGAAAGCACAATATCTAGCCGTAAGTTGACATGCACACAACTTACTAAATGCAGTTAACAGACAGATTTTGCTAGACACACATAAGCTACCCAAAAGCACTTGGATAGCTTACAATAAATTTCAAGCGTGTCCATCACTTCATTATAATAAATAAATCTTCTAATCAGAAATAGTTGTTTCCTTTCCCTATAGGGTGCAACAACAATGTGAGACTCACGAAGACACAAAAAAGAAATTTTGAGATGATAGCTAAGTATTGTATCCTACAAGATGCATATTTTCTATTGGGTTAATCCCTAAAATTCTTTTTAAATGCTTAAATGACTCCAATCTTGTATATATCTGAAAAATTATGTTACACCATGGCCACTCCCAAAATTCAAGTTACAAGCCCTCTACAATAGGAGACCAGACTACATACAGTATACATACTTTTAAACGCATACGACTAAAATAAGTTCACTAAAAGTGCACAATAACAGATTCTTCCAGCGTTCTTGGACAAGTTTCAAAAGTTCGATACAATCTCAAACTGAAGAGAAAAATGCAATAAAAGAGCTGTTGCATAAACTACTTCGCATAAAAGTAAAATGACCAACTGAAAAAATTCAACTTAAGCCAACAAAAAGCAAGGGCGAACAAACACATACTCTCAACGGATCCAAATCGAATGCAGAACATCTCTTCCTTCAACTCTCCATCAGAGAAATCAGTAGCGTGCCAGACGCAAGTCTTATCATTACCCACATGCTCCTGCATCTTCGTAGTCGGAAGAACTAAAATTCCAAACAACAAACATCAAAAAAGCAAAGCTCAATAATCAACATCCCCCAATCCAACGAGAATCAGAATTCAAAATAAAACACAAACCTAAATGATTAGCGCAGATTTTGAGAGTCTTCGACTGGCGCATGACAAGCCGAACCTTTCCGGTCTCCTTATGCTTCAGAAGCTTCACGCTACCAGTTCCCCTCTCCTTCCACTGGTTCCCATCCTTATCAAACCGATACAGCTTCGCCTTCCTAATACAAAATTCAAATCGATCGTAACTCCACGAATCAGCATAATAAACAAATAAATCAATCAGAGGATATTGTAAGAAATTCGGGTTTACAGATCAAGAAGAACGTCCTCTTCCTCCTCGCCCGTTGTGACTGCAACTTCTTCGAGGCGAACGATCGGCGCGACCTGAGCTCCAGTATCTTCATCCTCGGCAGCACCGCCCTCTCCAGTCTCCTCCTCATCACGGCACTCAGCATCGGCGCTCGACATGTTGCTTGTACAAGATTCAAGAAAAAGCAAGAAACACCGAGAGAGAATCGCGAACAGCACTTATTATAGCACAAAGAGAGAGAGAGAGAGAGAGAGAGAGAGAGAGAAAGAGAAAGAGGGGGCTAGGGTTTTTACACGGTTTATATAAGGACGGGGTTGGTAGACTGTAAAAGCCGCGGTGCGGGCCTGGAAATGAAGATGATTCGAGTTTGAGCTCTGGACCTTATGTTTGGATTAGGTGTATCAGGGCACGTGTTGCCAGCCAAGAGCTTATCTGGGAAACAGGGCTTTCGTCTCTTCTTTTTCTCAAATAAAAAAATCCAGCACTCTATTGACCGTTTGGCAAAAACCTTTTGAGAAAGTATTTTTTTATTTTATATTTGTATATTTTTTAAATAAATTTATTATAAATTTAAAAAGTATTAAAAAAATTTTATAATAAATATTGATTATTTATTTCTATTTTTTAAAATCAAACTAATAAAATTTATTAAAATAAAATAAAATTTTTTCTATTTAAAAAAATTTATTTTATAATTTCTTCCAAACTATCTCTACCTCCTGCTGTACACGTTCAAAATTCTGTGTATATTCTGAGTTTCTAATAGTCATAACGAGATGTTTGATATTACTTTTAAAATAAAAACTTTTTTAAAACAAAAATAGTTTTATTTTTAATATATAAATTTTATTTTTATTTCAAAATAATAAATTTTAAAAATTGTACTATATAAAATTTTAAATTATAAATAATACTATATTTAAAAATAATAATATTTTTTCTTTCTAATTATACTATATATTAGAGTTTTTGTCAGGTGGTGACTAAATTAAATCCGGTGTAATTGAAATAAGAAAGAATAAGAGAGAGGCGAGGAGATAGGCGCCTGTGGGAAAAAGAAGAAACATCAGCGCCGGAAGTGATAGTGGTCGGCCTGTGAAGTAGATGGTGGGTGGCTCTCGGAGATGAAGAATGAATAGAAGAGAGGAAGAAAAATAATGAAAGATAACAAAAGGAAAGAAAAAAATATAAGGTATTTTTTTTAGTGTAGTAAACACTGTAAGGCATGTAGAGAATCTATTAGAATGTAAATTATAAAAAAAAAATTCAAAATGGCCCAAGTCACACCGGACGAGTCGCTTTGTCAACTCAAAACCGGTCCAAATAGATTCGAGTAAATTCAGATAAATTGCAATCCGATTTTATAGATCATATTGATTTAGGTTTCGAATCTTCTCATTTCCATTAATTTTTATTACTCGATAAGAACAATATATCACAAGATCATAAACAAATTTCAAACTGGGTGCAAGAAGGCCAATCAATTGAATAAGCTTTTCAGCTTTCCATATGTTCCCTGCCAAAGCTTCAATCGACGTAAACGTAACAGCTGATTGATATTTGTTTATAACTTTAAATGAATGTAGGAGATAATTAGGGGAACAGATCAGTTCATAAATCAGATCATTGCATGAGGCCCGACGTGTAAGCGGCTGTGGAGCTACTTTAGAGTGCTTTTAAAATAAAGCTATTTTAGAGTAATAAAGCTATTTTAGAGTGATGTAAGCGGTTGTAAAGCTTTTGCTATAAAAGCAGCTTTATGCTGAAAAATGTTTGAATAAATTTTTACTGTATCGTACTTTTTAATACTGAAAGCTGAATGAAATGTCTGACTAAACTTATTCTTATTTTTATATGAAATATATAATGACTGAAATGCTCCTAATATATAATAATTGATATATTCTAAAATTTTTAATTTTATTATTTTTTTTAATTTAATAATTTCAAAGTATAATATTATATAAATAATTACTTATACTAAAAAATTTATAAATTTACTAACAAAGTATATTATCAATATAAATCAATAATTAAATTCGAATAATATTTATTATACAATATTATTATAATATTAAGTTTGAAAAATATATTTAAATAATTATCAAAAAATTTCTATATTATATTTGTATTTTAGTATTATTATTGTAAACTAATAAATAATTTTGATATGTATTTAAATCTCTATAACTTATAAATTTTATTTTTATAGTGTAAAAATATTAAATAAATACTGAACAACTAATAGAGTCAATTATTAATAATATCAAACAAATTTTATATAGATATCATATGGTCATACATACTGTAGTAAAATAAAATTCATTCATAAGATCAAATAAAACTAGCAATTTGAAGAACCGAAGTACAAAAAATACAACCGAGCACGGGTCGGCCCAGCTAGATCACCAAGCCCGAACCGGTAAAATCAGATCGGTCCGGTACGTCTATATTTACACCTCTACTACACGATGAAAACATTAATGGTACATCTATATTTACACCTCTACTACACGACGGAAATATTAACATCAACGAACTACAATAAAACAAAACCTATGACCCATTCATTAAAAACAGAACAATTTCAATTAGTAACATTAATCTGAATAAGTTACAGGAGATGAGACTATTTGTAGTCAAACACCTCTATTTTAAAATGCAGTATTTGTATTGAAGTCAATACATTCCTCTATAAAACAGTTGTAAACCAAAAAACGCTCACAAGAACTGCTACAGATGTTAGCCCCATAAAAGATGTTGCTGAAGAGAGAAGACAAAAATATGAAAGACCGAAACTTGCTATCTCTAAAAAAAAACCTCTTTTGCAGACAAACTATACTGAGTTAATTACTCATCCTCCATCCAAACGCCTGGCAAGCTTGTTGGTCTCAACAATGTCAATTTGAGCTGTCCACTAAACAATCTCCTTACACTTTTTGTAGAAACATTTTGGCAATCTCAGCATAGAAAGTCATCTGCATATAAAAGGAGATTAAGGAATAGCATGAAACAAAAATTGGACATCATTTAAGGAAAACAAAAAAAAATCATATTGATAAAAGGAAAGTCTGTTATTCACGCTCATGCTAATGTAAATCAAATTTAGGTTCCATATATGTCTTAGCAGGAATTACTTGAAGATATTAAATTGGCAACAATACAATGCTAATAAGCAACCACGAAATGACATTGTTTAAGCATCAAAATGGCAAATAGCAATTAATAATGAAGCATCCTTTCAATTATTTGAGATTCACATGAATGTATAATCTATAGTGTTGAACATGTAAGATTTCAGCCTCCTCAAAATAAAAAAATACCTAATCATAGGGGTGCATGTCTACAGGAAAAAGTATTATATCTGTGCTAATCCCAAGTCAAATTTGTTTCCAGCAGTATCCCCCTAATCAAAGTCTCTACTCGCTGGGTTTCATCTTCATAGAATAATTAAGCCAAATAACTAATTCAAAGAGAGAGATAGCTTCAACATTTTCCTCACACTAAAAATTTATAGTATAGGAAATCATTAAACAAGTTAGACATATTAAAGTAAATTATTTCTTCCACAAACTTATGTGGTTAAACACTACAAGTTAGACATATTGAAAAATTAGATAAATTAGAAAAAAATTCTTCAAACTTAATATTCAGATTAGTCTAGCACTACAAGTCCTTCTAATCCAATTAAGATAGAATAGTAAAACAACTTAATTTTCGGAAAACTTATTCCTTTAATAGAAATCTATCATTTAGAGACCAAACCAGTGTGGAGTTCTAGTAATTCTTGCTCTAGACAAAGTCTTTTATTGAATTGTCAAATAAACAATGAAATGCTTGATTTCACTTCTTCAGTTGAGAATTCTTAACAGCAAAGTTATAGAGCTTTAGAGAAAAAATGCATGCGACGAGCAGAAATCTCAAGTAATCACGACTCTTTCATTGCCTACTACTATCTAGCCAACTAAAGCAATTTCGCCTAAATATAACACAAAAAGCAATGGCAGTTTTCTCAATCTCACAACAGCTCAGAAATGAGATGGAGAAAATAGGGAAGAGAGAAGACCTGGTGGACGAGGCTTTGGATCTCGTTCTGGGTCATAAGGTCAGCGAAATCCAGGTCGATTACAAGCTTCCGTCTGCACTCCGAGGCACGTTGCAACCGGTCAGCCCGAGCAACTCGCTCCTGGGCTCGTCGCTCGACCTGCTCCTTCTTTGCGACGTGCCTCTCTTCCACGAGCCTCTGGCGCTCCTCTTCAGGAACAGCAGCGAGCTTCTCACCCCACTCAGCTCTACGGCGTTTTAGGCCGACGCGGCGGCGTTCTTTCTCGGCAGCCACAACGCTCGGCCTTGCGCGCTGCCTGACGCCCTCGCTTCAGAAGCTTCTTACGGCGCTCTTTGAGAGAGTATCTCCGGTGGTTGCGGAATCACCGTTGGGCTTCGCCTCCTTGGTCGTCTTCAAGAGAGAAAAAATACCAACTCCGATCAGTTGAATAGAACGGAAGCAAACCGAATTGCGGCGGGTAAAAGAGGGTTGCGTGAGGGTGGAAAGAGAAAGCCCATATTACATGTATTGGACAGGAATTTATCCAATCACAAAAACTGAAGAACTGAAATCACAAAAAACTTACAGCACCCAAGCATTTTCAAGAGACCGACACAAAATAACAAATAGTGGCTACGATAACATACCGGAAGAAGAAAGAGAAAATATTCAGTGTCTGTGAGGCAAATCACGGCGGAGGGAGAAGGAATCGCGGCGGAGGGAGAAAGAATCGCAGCGGAAGGAGAGCGAGAGTGAGCAGGTGCGAGGAGATAAATGAGCGAACCGACAAATTGGTGCTGGTGGTAGGAAGTATATCAGTCTCCGTAATTTTGTAAACTAAAAACGGACAAATATGATATTTACATTGCCCTAAGGACCAATTTGAAGCTTTTCGTTTTCAATTGTTTAAAACCGCTTTTGACGGATTAAAGCAGGCGTATCCAAACGCCTGCTTTACTGTGTTAGAGCCGAAAAAAGCACAGCCAAACGCCTGCTTGAGTGTCTATTGAGTGTCTACATGTCAATCAAGAAGGTAGCCTTCTTAAACAAATATTTATTCACATTAGAAAGTTAACTCCAATCATACTTAAAATTACAAAAAGAAATCCTGCCCTGCACTTTCCTAATTGCAAGTACAAAAACCTAACATAATATTACAAAATGTCCTACGATTGAGGATAACGCGTAATAATGATGCAAATTTGAAAATAAACAAAATTATCTAAATATGTGTACTCAGATCTTTACAAACAAACTACTAACCACAAAAGCTATACCACCTCTGCATGCACATCTGCTCTCATAAACCTAAATAGCAACCAACCAGCCTGTCCATAGATAAGCATCATTGATGCTGAAAGTTAAACAACTGAATGCCTTACCAAATGACTAGTAAGTTCTCAGACTCCAATGCAAATGAATATGAATAAGCCGTGAACCTCCTCTACTGAACTATTTCAGAACCTCAAAATGTTTTCAATAGCTTCCCATTGGTGGCATGCCAAATGGTGGCATCGGAGGCATTCCCATTCCGCCCATTGGAGGCATTGGTGGCATTCCCATACTCGGTCCTCCCATACCAGACACAGGAGGAGCTGGCAAAGCAAGAGGCAGTAATTGGGCATACATATTCTGCAGAAAAACACGATAAAATTTTAGTAACATAATCTCAATAAGATGAGCACTTCGACATGCTGACAATGCAAGTACAATCTTTGGCACCTACCTGCTGGGCAACCATATCCTTCTCTTCCTTTTCCTTAACTTTCACTTCATTTTGCGCCTCAATCTTATCCTTAACAAGTTCATCAACCTTGCTGGTATACTCACGAATGAACTACACGCATTATGTGTGTCAGTAAAGTGGAAGAAAAAATAAGATGAAACTGTGTAGGAAAAAGGAAGAAACCAGTACCTGCAAGAGGTATGGGAATGCAAAGTCAATCATATTGTTCATCCATGCAAGCTCTAGGGCAATGTCAGCACGGATCAAGTCATAGCAAACAAAGAGGCATGAAGCAAAGCATTCTTTCTTTCCCTGCATAAGAATTGGATACTGTGAGAAACATCTTTTAAGAAACACCAAGAAAGCAATATAAATTTACAAAGTAAAAGAAGAAACCAGAACAAAACAAAAAGAAAAGCAGCCAATAAGGTAAGCATTCCTAGCTAAACCAAGCTACTACAAGCGTGATTCCTTGACTAATTGAAATACCTGTTCAAGAAATAGAACCTAAACTACTTACCTGTTCAATGAAATAGACAAGTAACTCTTCCGCAAGCTCACGGTCGCCAGATTGTGAGGCTGTTTCCATAGCATCTTTGTATAAGTTGTCCTTCTTGGAAAGTGCAATAGACTGCTTCCATCTCCCAGCCTTCTTATAAATGTATGCAGCGATTCTTCTCATCTCAAGAAGCTCGTGCTTCTCAATCTGTTGCCAAGATAATTAAAAAAATAGTTAAAAAAAATAATTGTCAGATACATAGCAGAAACCTACCAACAGGCCATCAACCCTTTAGAACAAATTGAATCACATTAAGACAGAAATTACCTTCTGTGCAAGACCAATTTGGTCAAAGTTATCATGCATGTCAACGGATTCTCGTAATCTCTCATAATCCTCTTCTTCAACATAAATTTCATTCAGAGCTTCATTAACAGCAGCAACATTGTTGCTCTGTACAGCAACCATGTATGGCTTCACAAGACGCAAATGGCCAGCCTGGAAACAGAGAAAGGATCTTGATATTATCAACAGACAAACAATAATTCACAGAAACCCTTCTAATGAAATATCACATTGCAATTTATACATAAGATCCAACAACTAACCAGGGCAAAGGAATCAAGATCAACAAGCATACCTTTCGCATGATATCTACTACATGGGCATGATCCACACGATGAGCAAGCACGTTCAGGACATCATTGATGAGGTCAGGGTGTTCTTGCAAGTAGAAATGCACTGCCTTGTAATAAAGCTCAACATTTGCAACTTTCGCTACTACATCCTTGAACTGCATATGATCCCATGCATCTGGAGAATGGTTCATAATCGTCGTAGCAGCATTGTCGAACTCATCATACTGAATATAGAGATAGGTAAGCTCTTTCCAATGTTGCTGCTCATCACAAGCACGAATGAGCTTCGGAATGTTGAGCCGCGAAGAGAAAAGCTTAATATGTTCCATAAGTTTCTCTGGGCGATATCTAGCATACAGGACCCCTAACTCAGTAAAGATGCCCATATGTGCACGTTCCAAACCAAGCCCACTTTCCATAAGGTTAATTAGCTCGTTAAAGCATCCTCTATTCTGGTAATACTCGCTGACCTCTTCCAAATCATCCACCTGAAAAAATCAGCAGTAAGATATAGAATGTTGCACTTGACCATTAAAAAAAGGAAAAAGAAAACTCATTTTTTGGTTCGGAAGGTTCCAACCTGTATAATGATGTTCAGGCCACAAATCTGTGCCAAACGGAACTCCTCAGCATCCACACAAGCAAAACAAACCTCCTTCCATGTCTTTGCACTGTTTGCCTTACGAGCCGCATCAACTGCCCCTTGGAATTGTCTAAGCTTAACAAGCGTGCTTGCCAATTTGGCCCAGTTAGAAATGAAGGCAAATATGATTTTAGCAGCTTCATAGAGGCCATCATCATATAACCGATCACCAACATTTTGGAGATTTGCAACATTAGGCATAAGAATAAACTCCTCTATGTCACTTAGTCTATCTATCTTCGCATATGCGTAGATAATCTCACTGTCCACCTTAGGCTCTTTCGTCTTTTGCCTAACCATCAACAGGTACTTCACCAGGTCATGATACACATTTGCTTCTTCAGCAGCTCTAATGACTTCCAAGAATTGAGTTGCATCGTCTGCCCGTATTAAAGATTCGATTGCATCACTGACAAGTCCTTCCCTCAACTGAGCCTTGCCTACCTGACTCCAGACAGCATCTTCTTCAACACGGAAAGCAAATTCCACGGCTCGCTCGATGCTTCGGATGTTATCCAGCAGTACGTTTACTGCCTGGACATTCAAGTTGAACTTCTTAAATATAGCAAAAGCTTCCTCATACAACTGTGCTTCAACAGCAACCTCACCAACAGCAGGCCCATCGAAGTTGTCCAATCTATTGATGTAATCCATGACCCTTGATGGATCAGCTTTTATAGCAGTTAAAATTAAAAGATTTTGCAAGTTGAAATTGCCGCTAAAGGCAGAATTCTGGAGTACGATCTTTTCAAGCAATTCAATTAGTTCATGAGGCAGATCTGCAGTCATAAAAGCTTTAACAGCAGCAGATACTTGTTCAGGGCTCTTGCTTTCAGGCAAAGCTGTAGAAACAACTTGATCAATAAGCTGCCGCCTGTATTCATTCTCAGGTTGAAGAACTTTCTCCCACAGATCAGGATCCATTCTTTCTACCACGTACCTGTAATCAACCAATAGAGGACACTTTACATCTGAATACACTAAAATATTTCATATAGCAAGTACACAATGTTGAGAACAGCACATGCCTGGCTTGCAACTTGAATAAAGAATTTTTATTTGTCACATTTATAAGTTCATCATCACACTGCCCTCTTCGGTAGGCAACAACAGCAAGAGTTGGATCCCGTTTTTCACAATATTTACCAACCACACGTGAATCATAGTATGGGTTTGTTGTGAGAAAATGCTCAGGGTTATTATTGCTATCAATTATGATCTTCCCCAATGCATTATGAACGTGGACATCCTGGCTTCCCTCACTTACAAGATGTTCAAGGAACTGTGTAAGTAGCCGCAGACGGTTCCTGCAGTAAACCCACATCACATTAGCAAGCTATATATTTAGCACAACTACAACGAACAACATTTATTTCTCACCTCTTCTCACATTGCTCCACAAGTGGCTCAACAGGAAGGAGATTACGGACGGAGAGAATAAGACCCTTTATGAAATCCTCAGGGCACTCATCATCTAGCAACTGCCCAACCACCATGTGGGTGTTGGCTGGATTCACCTATAAATATGTCAACAGATAAGACTACTTGAAATTTCACATAGAAAGTAGGAGCAGCTACAGTAGCAGGTTCTCGAAAAGGAGAGACTACCTTCTGAACATAACCTTCAATATATCGAAGCATGTTGTTGGTGTACAGGTAGTGTGTCAAATCTGGAACAAAGCCAAAACGGTCACAAACATTTATCAAAGGCCGAGCATCTGGAAGCTTAGCCTCCATTAAGAAGTTCTTTGTCTTCTCAGGGTCATAGAAGTTGGATTCTCTTGTTACACGCTCAACTTCCTTAATTTGCCCAGTTTTGGCAGCAGCCTCAATATACTTGAAGTGTATATCTGGGTCTTCACTGTTAAACAGTCAAAAGGTAACATGATCAGATCCTTGTCAACTCTGGAAGAGCAAATTTTGTAAATGCATCTCCTTAGATTTACCTTGAGCTCAAGTATGACCCCAAGAAAAAGTACAGCCCTTCATAGGACTTAAATTGCTCAAAGAGTTTTATGCATGCATCCACACCTAGTTGTTCAGAGTATTCTTTCGCAACCTACAAAGAACAACAAACTCAAGTGAGTCAAGACTGAGACAAAATTCTATAAAGAAGTAATAGAGTTGGCAAAGACGCTCAATGTCACCTGCACAATGATCTGGAGATTGCCTCTAAGATTAACCAGTAACAAGTCCTTCATGCATTCTAATGCCCACTCTCTTGAAAGAGTTCCAAAAAACTCTACCAAGGCCTGGATTTAACAGATCATAAATTAAAAAGGGATGTTCTCATAGTTTGAAAAATACATCATACAGTTGCAAAAACCAAACCTGTGGCTCAATGACATGGGTATTCACAATTACACGCTTAATATCAGGCAACTCTGAGTAATGCTGCAGTTAAAACAAAAGATAATTAAAAAAACAAAGATCACATGTCTCTCAAAAAAGAAGAATGCGAAAATTATGACGCAGTGACTAACCTGAAGAGCTCGCATGTATAGACCAGCTTTTTCGCATAGTTGTGCTATCCGTGGACGGTCATAATGAGTGAACATGCCATTGGCCAATATCGCATCAGCAACATTAGGGTAAGTCACCAAATTTATCTCCAAGACCTGTCAAAACAAATACCAGAAGATGATTCTGGAATGGTTGGAAGGAACCACACAAAAAAGAAAAAGAAAAACAAGAGGCTAGCAGAAGAGGATACCTTTGTTTGAAGGAAAGCATGCTCAGGAAGATTGGGCTTCAGA
This sequence comes from Acanthochlamys bracteata, assembly GCA_019914995.1. Lineage (NCBI taxonomy): Eukaryota > Viridiplantae > Streptophyta > Magnoliopsida > Pandanales > Velloziaceae > Acanthochlamys > Acanthochlamys bracteata. Next base: position 2,828,582 of record CM034140.1, on the reverse strand, counting down.
ACATCCAGCAAAAAGGCTGTTGCCTCACGAATCATGTTCCTCTATAAAATCATCATAACATAGGAATGTCAATCAAATTGCTGGAGGAAAGAAATCAAGGACTAAAGAACTAAAGAAAGACTTGATTCAGCAATAGCAGTCAGACATGCTAGAAAGTCAATGACCTGCAAGAATAAATCAGTGATTGTGTTGTAATCGACTGGAGAACCACCCTCCATTTGCGACATCATAAGAGCGAAATTGACTGCTCCCTATAACAATATTATCAAATTTCACATGAGACAAGGCTGTCAGAACGATATAGTCAAAAAATAAAAAGTAAAACACAGTAAATGACGAAATAAGCAATTCTCAAGGCTTCAACATGAAAAAGTACCTGAGCATCAGACCGTAGAATTGTCTGTAGAAGAAAAAGATAATCTGGTGTATAGCCGACCTGAAGTCATGAACCAGAAAATTAGAAACCAAAAAGGATCCTCATCAAAGATTGTTTAATATGCATAATTGATCTTTTCCAAACTGTATGGAATTTATTTAGCGGAAAAATGGAGGACAAAAACAAGACCGGTACCTGCTTTGAGTAAATAAGAATCTTGTCAAACTCCCTTCTTTCAGCAAAGGCAGCAACAACTTTAGGAGTAGCTCTAGCTTTTATAAATATTTTAAGGGCTAGGTCATTGTCAACAGTCTACAGCACAAATTCATTAAGTTAATAAAGTAAAGCACAGATATTCTTTAAGCATAGAATACTCTCTTATAATCCCAAATAATAAGAGTAAACTGTTACCTTCACAAGATCACCAAGTTCTTCACTACATTCGAGCTTGTCTTCAGCCAACCAATTCTCTAAAAGGTTCTTTTTATTCTGGTTAACTACAAGGCGAGACAACTCCAAAGACTCAAAAGCATTTAGCTTTCCTTTAGTCAACAAAGTGCCAAAATACTGCAATAGTGGGGGTGTCTGCCCAGCTTGGACAGGAACACTCTGTAGGTTATAAGAATTGGAAGGCATTTCAGGTTATACACAATGAAGATTATGAAAATGAACAAACCCTATAGGCTAGTTCCCATGGACTATGATGAATAAGAGTACCTGAAATTTCGCAACAGTTTCTGGAGTCCTTAAGATGCCTTGTGGAGAGTCTGCAGCAAGTTCAGCTGCCTCTTTATATTTCGTTTGTGAGAACAACTCCTGGAACCTTTGAACAACCTAAGTACAGATGCAAAGTACCATTCTTAGAAAAGCATATACAGCTCAGTAATTAACTTATAAGATTACAACAGGGAAGCAGTAAACCAAAATGATTAATTGAAAATTAGAAAGAAACTTCTGAAGATTTCCGAGGAGCTCAATAAAGTACACAGCTATCAACATACTACATCAAAAAAAATTCTAGACAAATTAGTTGATTCTACTGTATAATAATTTCCTATAAGTAGAGCAATGAGACATAAGACAAAAAGAAGGGAATCAGATTTTGATAGTTTGTGCACAGACTTCAAATGAGAAGAACAGGACAAGCATTGAAACTAAATTCCATTCTTTACCAAATTCTCAGCCCCGGGAAGATTTCCACGCTTGGCAAGATTGACAGCAAGCTCGAGATTGTTCAGCTGCATTTATTGAAGGTCCACATATGTAAGTAAACTGTTAGTCTCAGAAAATGACTAGACTCACCACAAACATTTCTACTATTAACATGCATTCTGACAGAAAAAAAAACGCAGGTGAAAACAGTGGACCCTTTACTCTAAAATAAAGAAGTACTAAGATTGTATTAATGTCGAATCAACCACTAACAATCTTTTATATTTGGAAGGACTAAAATTAAAGTAATAAAAAGCTGATAACGTGGAACTTATCTTGAGATTGGGTTTAACAAGAATATCAAATTGAACATACTTGGCCACTGACAAAAGGCACAATCGTTGCTTCATTCACAGTAGCAAGTAAGACTTGCCCTCTTCTGTTTATAGCATAAAACCCACCAACTGCTGAAGCTTCAGCTGTCAGAAAAATGGGATCTGGGCTGATTCTGTTTCTGTACACAGCTGTTGCGTTTTCCAAATCGTAGACAAATAGAAGACCAAGTTTTGTTATGACATATATTAAACCATATTTCTGTGAGACCTGCAAAGGGAAGAATTTTAGAAAGTGGTAAAAAAGACCTCTAAGGATCTCAAAATATCAAAAGCATATTTATGTGAGATCCTTGAAGGGACGAATTTTAGAAAGTGGTAAAAAGACCTCGCAAGGATGGCAAAAATGTTGAATATAGAGACCACAACTTACCTGCATGGCAACAGGGAAGTCGTCAGCAAAATCAGGAGGGAAGAACAGATCTGCTTGCTTCTTTGAAAATCCAGGTTTTCCTGATCAGCGAACAAAAGTATTAAAAAAATGACAGGGATGAGACGGAATTACTAGCAGCTCAGAGTGATACAGACAGCTATTAGGTCACTACATGAATATTACAGACATTTTACACAATCCACACAAATCAATGACTGGGACTGTCGCACAGTTGAAAATTGCAAATGAAAGAAGGCAAATCTATTACCTGGCTGGGCTCCAAGCTCAATGACATGCATCTTTGAAGTTGTTTGACCAGCATTGAAACTCTTTGAAGCAAAGCAGATAAGAATAGAGGGATTCTCGTTGCCAGGAACCTGTTCAGGCAATTAGTAAAAGACAAACAAACAATAACAACACCACATACACAGCATATGCAGGCATTATGCCCGAAACATAAAGGGAATACAAGGCAGCCAAACCTTGAATGATGCAAAGGAAGCTGCATGTGCTTCAAGTGCCTGACTCCTCTGCTGATCGACAGAAAAAAGCTGCATATTTCCCTTAACAAGTTGTGGTCTCTGTAGACAACATCAAAGTACTAATTACCGTTTGCAGTAGGAACTTAAGTCTGTATACACTAACCTCAATTTTAGTAAATATAGAGATAAAAAAAGGCAATAAAAATCAAGTCATTTCACTATGACACCAAACCAGGCAGGTGTTATCACAAATTATTCCTGCCATGAATGAAAATACATGTCCAAAATGATAGCATTACAATGATGCCCACCTTAAAGAATAAGTCCAAAAGAATCTCAATCTTTCAGAAACCTTTTGTTACCCTTGACTCAAGATATGACAACTTGCCACATTATATTCATTCACTGCATCTATCCACCAAGTACAAGTAAAAAAACACCCCACGATGTTGGATCAGAACTTGCTATTTGCTTGTTTTAGAATGGGGACTGCCATCTGAATATATAAATTAGGTATATACTCACAGCTGCAACTATAGTTATGACATACATTACAAGCCTAAATGTATATATACTTCTGCTATGAGCCATGTAAATTATGCAGAAAAATTAGCACACTTCTAGGTACCATTACAAACAACCGTAACCAAAAGTAGTCAAGACTGCTCTTACATCCTAAGCAAGAAAGAATGATAAACTAACCTCAGGAGCTCCTGGTGCAATTCCAATCAACACTAACCATTTCTCAGAGGGGTCACACCGGTAATTAATAATCTGATTATTTGCCAAATTGGCTGTTCTATCAAACATCTTCACTGGCTCAGAGTCACCTGACACAATCGACGTGAGTCACAGAATTCTTCCATGCCATAGCAACAAGTCAAGGCAGCATGTGTTAGTGCATTGTGTAAGTACCTTCGATTGACCAATGATACACAGAGGTCTGAGTTACCAGACCCAGCATTTTCGGTGTAATCCATTTCCAAAAGACAACCTGCACAAGTCTCAGTTTTGATTGCATCAAAGCAAGTTGATTACGGAAACTTTCTAATAACATATTAAAACTCGTAGCCTATTAGCAATCTAACCAGCTCTGGCATCTGATGTGATTTTATTTTGGCTTTCTGCTCAATATTGAATATCTGCAAATGATCCTGACTCGTCCCCTGTATATGAGCTACAAATAGAAGAGACACCTCAGGTCAGACAGAATACAGGTTGCTGGGTAGTACAAAGTATAAACTGTTTATGCATAGAACTTCCACAGCATAACAATTATAAACTAATGAACATTAAGCCATAAAGCTTTTATCACTCAAGAATCTATATATTACAAAATTACAACCTAAGCAAACATATCCTACTCATATTCCCAAGCTTCATCAAAGATAGCATGCAATGACTTCATTTCTAGTACAATTGCTAAATATGTAGTAGTAAGCACTAATACATCTACCAATTACACGTTACACCACTGCATATTAATATAGTTTTCTTTTCTGATTACTTCAAATTCCGAATTGGTTTTAGCAATTGAAGCATTAAGCAAACAAAGACAACTAGAGTATACACTTTGACTCAGGAAGGTTAGACCATCAACAACAACAAACTAAGCATTTATCCCACTTGAGTGGGGTCGGCTACATGAATATGTTTTCTTCATTCTGTTGGATTATAAACCACATCTAGCGAAAGATCCAATTTCCCCACCACTCTAAGCAAAGTTAATTTTGGTCTATCCTTTTCTCCTGAAGTGTTCAAATAGAATCGCATAATTCTTATGCATTGCAGCATCTTTTGGTCTGCGCAAGACATGCGAATGTCAGACCATCATTGACCTAAAATATATAGGTATAGCATACCAAGAACTACTAAGTGCTCAAAGACGGCATAGATGACTGCGTCTGTCGCAGTGAATAGTTAAACCCCCATCTCAATGCGATTAGCTGATCATCATAATTAAATGCATATTGATTTTAGTTATCCTATAAAGAACAAGGGGTAGTGTATACACAATTCTAGCCACAAAAGATCCTAGAAGTGTCTTAAGCGTGTCCTTTAGCATGGATCTTTTTAAAAATATAGGAGACTTGGAAGCCCTTGGAAGCTACTCATCACAGTCTAAATCCTTTCTCTCATGCCAGTGAGGTAAAAAGAGAAGAACTGTGAATACAAAATTCATAGCTGTCATAAGGTGCTCTTTGTACATATGCAATCTATATAGCAGACAATATTTGCGTACTGTAAAACAAGCTAAAGAGACGTTGAGGTACATTGAGATGTACAAATAAATCTGTGCTAATAAGGAGACCAAAGCAAGGGAAACATCAGAAGATACATAATCACATCTTCCAGGTATTGAACAAGCTGAATAGCCAATTTTTATTACAATAATTAAAATAATCTACAATCATAAGTTTTCTTTCTCCCCAACAATGAGTATTAGCATCCAAACACAAGGACATGCAAAAGGAAGAAGAAACATTTACAATAAGGAAAACTAAAACTAGGCAGCTTTCAATGGAGCACAAACTTTTTTGATGGACTAAATAAATTCCACACAGAAATATTCAAAGTATTGTGCTTCCATAATGAATTGACTCAAAAGTGCAACAATCATCACAGTCATAAACAGTTGTATGGCAAGCATCCATAGTTGCATGAGCAGTATCATATGTTTACTACTTATACTCAGAATGAACAACAAATTGACAGAACCTATACAAAGTTTTTAAAATGCTTTGTAGAGAGATGAGAATCAACCTTTTAGAGCAAGGATCCTGCTGTTGGGGTTCATTAATGCAGAGTCTGCTGTAATTGGCCTTCTTAATGGCTGCATTGGCATGTTCATATCAACAATGACCACACTGTTCTGTGGAGATGTTTCTCTGACACAAATGTACTTCTCCGACTCCATTGTGACATGTGTGAAGGTAATGAATTGTGGATTTATTCCAATGCTTGGAAGCTGAGGTTAAACACCAGCCATCAGAAACAAAATTAGCCTTTGTAGACAATGCAACCACAGCTATAACTCGAATGTCATAAAAGAGTGCCTGTTCAAGCTCAAATGCTAAGATCCACTTCAACTTAAACCCTTGATCCATATTATAACCACTCAAAGCATCAGCGTAGATAACCATTCATCAAAGTTATATATATAAGAAACAAAAAGGCCCGTCACACTCCCTGATACACTTTTAGTCAGCTCCCTGATAAATGTCACTAAAATCTAATCTACATGGTAGCGAGTAGATCCCTAAGTTATAGATCTGAGCAGATCCGCCGCAACTACACCAACAATGACTCACTACAATTCAACTAGAACATATCCTTTAAGAATTTACATCCAAATTAGAGAAAATTATAGCAGAACTCTATGTACCTAACTACAGCAAGCTACAACAAATTATTACAAGCCGAAATCCAACTCATGCTACTAAATCTCGAAGTAATAGTGAGCAAAATTGAAGCATGCTCTCGATCTATACCAACACGAATAAACAAAAACTGCTAGATCACGCATCAATTCCTCCACCAAATTTACCTGTCTAAGAAACTAGAAACCAGGACAAGATCGAACGGTAGAGATCTAGAGCAACTAACCGTGAGCGTTTCACGCATAGTAATTGGAGCGTTGGCAGCCGCCATGCTTTCAGACGAAATCAGGCGGCGGAGAAAGGAAATAAACAGAGACCTGAAGCTTGCGGGCAGAGAGAGAAGGCGACAGTGGCCTTTTAGGGAGAAGAGAAGGAGACGGAGAAGAGAAACGGGCCTGGGGTAGAGAAAAAGACTAATATAATAGGGATTGAGGTTCGATTTCGGTGAGATTCCCTCTGTGGTCGCATTGTGTGTTTTGTGTGTTGGGATTGGTTTATTTATTATTTGCGTGGTGCGCGAATGATCTGGCACAGTGGTTGTTGATTGGAACGGGAAAGGCCTGACCCATGAGTGAATACATGGGCTGCGATCTAAGCCCATTATACTGGACCAACAGAAATCAAAACTGGAATAAGATTGCAGAGCATTAAATGGCGTTGTTTTTCAAATAAAACTTTTATAAAATAAAAGATATTTTTATTTTTTTAAGAAAATAAGTTTTATTTTTTTACCTAAAAAGTAATAAAAATAAAATTTAAAAAAATCTTACTATGTATTTTTTATATTTTTAAATAAATTATTTAAATATTTATAAAATATATATTAAAAATTAAAAAAATTAATTAAAAAAAACTGTTTTGAGAAATGCTATGCCAAACAGCTCCTAAGAAACCAATCGGCCATTGGAAAACATGTGCGTACTGAAGAGAGCATTTTCGTGATTCTATTATCGTTACTGCACGTACAGAAAATTTTAATTTACGAACAAATAAATTTCGGCTTACCAAAACTAGATATGGAACTTCCAAGTGAAGCATAATTGTACATTACTAATGCTCTATATCTATATATAATTTTAGAAGCATTTCGGTAATAATTTTAAAGTAGAGTTTTTTAAAATAAAAAATATTTTTATTTTTTAAAAAAATGATTTATAATTTTTGACTTAAATAATAATAAAATTAAACAATGAAAAAATTTTACTATATAGAATTTTTTCTAATTCTTAAATTTTTAAAAACATTCTCTAATTTTATAGAATATATATTGAAAAATATAAATTTAAAAACTAATTTTTTGAAATGGAATGTCAAATGCTTTCTAAAACTTTTATGCATGTTAGCAAGCAAGGCCCAACCCATTCTGTTTTATGGCCCACTTAGAAATTCACTTTTTTTTAGTGTTTACCGTACGTGTGGATTTAGAAGTAATTTTTCTCGCATCAAAAATTTAATTTTCAATAATTTTTATATTTATTTTAATAATTGTATGCTTAGAATTTTATTTCTTAACGACTTATTTCTTACTCATATTTCAAAATTTTTAATTTCTAAATCCAACTTCCTTTTATTTTCTAATATCATACAAAAAATATTTGGGAATAACAAAAAAATTTTAAATAAAAATATTTAAAATTTTTAAATAAATATTACTTTTTATTTAAAAATAATAAAAATTACATATAGAAATTTTATGATATATAATTTTTAATAATTTAAAAAATTAATAATTTATTAAAAATTATAATTTATTTTTTAATAAAAAATATTTGATAAACTGTATCGAAAGTCTCTATAAAAGTTGAGGCTCCACTAGTATTGAAACCACAGTATCATCATAAGACTATTAAGCGCGTGTTTCAAATAACCGTAATTGAATTTTGTGAAAGTGAAAAGTAGGAAGTAGAATTTTTTGAAAAATAAAGCGAAAGTGGAGTTCAGTATTTGTGTTTCAATAGTTTTTTGAAGTATGTTAAAAATTGGAAGATATAATTGTATTGAAAAGTGTGCAAATAAAAAAATTAGAACTGAAATTTCGCATGTAGAAGTAGAATTCTGAGTTCTTTGTATAATTGAAATATATGAATTATTCAGAATTTTAAATCTGATAGAAGAAAGTGGAGTTACTGATATTTAAAAAACGCCCTAAACAAAGCAATTCAATAAAGTAAGTAATTCAATAAAGTATGTGTTTATTAACGTCTTAAATTTCATTTTTTTAAAACTTATTTTTAATATAAATAAATAATAATTTAAAATTAATTTAGTTTATAAAAATATTTTAAATTCAATTTTAATACTTTTTATTAATATAAAATTAATATTTTTATTAAATTTTTTTACATTTTAAATTTAATTTTTTGAATTTACATTTCAAAACTCAAATTTACCTACTTAATTAGGGAATATTTAAGAATACTTATAAAATAGAACTTTTTTAAAATAGAGGATATTTTATCTTTTTTGAAAAATAAATTCTATTTTTTGTACTTCTAAAAAAATAATAAAAATATATAATATATATATATAATATATATTAAAAAATATAAAATGAGAAAAAGTTGAACGCTGCTCCAACCACACTCTAACGCGGCGAAAGTGAAAACTATTTGTCATATGCTTAGGCGCTCCTGTTACTTATGTACGATTAAACCAGTATTCGGCTCTTTGCCACCAAGTCCAACGGGCTTCATTTACGAATTCTACACATTTAGAATTTATTTGCTACATTATAAGTAATTTAGAAACATTATCTTTCTAGTAAAGAATTTATTTTTGAATAATTTTTATAATTTACAAATTTATTTTCATAAATTTAATTTTTTATTTTTAAAAAATTCACTTCTAATCAAAGTAGACCGGGAAATGAAACCAAGATCCGGTTCTGGTTATGATTTGACAACAAGTGACCCGTTTGAACCAGCGTTATTTGCAAAGAAATGCAAACCTGTCCAAATAGCTACTAAAAGTCAAACTTGTGTTCACTTAAGACACTAAGGGGATATTCTTTTTACTTGTGTAGGACGAACCAGGGGAGGACAGACAAGGAGAGAGCAGCTAGGAACTGAGAGGTACCAGGAAATGGGTCACAAAGGTGGTGAAACAAGAAAAGACCAGATCGATCGGTTCAGAGGGTTACAGTGAGATGGGACGCAAAGGTGGGCTCTCAACCATGAAGGAGTCTGGTTGTGAACGCGTTGCTCGCGACGGCATCGACCTCGACGAGTCCAAATACAAGAACAACCCCTGAGGATCAGAAGAATGAAAGTGCTCCTTCGATGCTAGCTAGCTAGTGTGTTGATGATCTGTGAGGTAGTTATAGGTTTGTCATGTGTAGTTTGTGTCCTTGTGTTTGTGTATGCTACAGTGTGATGTCTATGCACATCCCATGCTTCATGCTTTGGTCCGTCATCAACGTAAGGACCTATAGTTTTTTGTAGTTGTGTTTGAATACTGCAGGTTATTTTGGTCATGCAAATGAAGGAGTGGAACTGTACAAAAGCTTGGTTGCTACCATTTTCTTATGTTCTTATAGTTTCTTTTTTTGGGATTATGAATTTCTTTCCTTCTTCGTTTTTGTGTTTTCAGGGAATTCATTGTGTCGTCCAGGAAAGAAATAAATAAATAAAATTCCATACAAATGGACAGCTGCGAAGAAAATCTATGAAAGGAAAGTGGAGGTTAAAAGAGCCACTGTTTAGGAACCGAATCCAAAAGCCCATAATATGGAATCTTATTATTTCACTCATGTGGGTTAAAATGTCGACAATCAATAAATGGACAGCTACGTCAGGGTCCATGAATTTCGGAAACATTAGCATGCGCTACTTTTTAACATTTGTGGACAACTATTCAGAAGAAGACCAGATCCAACCTGTTATGCTTATCCACTGATCTCTAATTTGGACGCCTTCTCTACTTAAACAAGTTGTAACCATGTTAAAGCTAGAAAGAAATTCTGGCATCAGTTCAAGAGGTGGCAATGATAAAAGGATTTTGGTACATTTTCTTCTTTAGAAGATAAACTGGGAAAGGATAGGATTGGATATCACTTACGTAACCAACAGTAAGGATCCAACATATGAATCATGTTTTGCATAAATTACTAATATCTTGTCATTCTTGCTTTAACATAAATTACAGAAAGTAAGTTTATGAAAAATAAATTACTTAGAGAGTTATTGTTAAAATAAGTTTAATTTTATATTATTTTTTATTTAATCTTAAAATAGAACTTTTAGTTTTTAAATATGGTTATTGAAAGTGAAATTTGAAAATGGAATTTAGAATTGAAATTTCTAGCATAAAATAAGCGTAAGAACTAAGAACTCTCCCAAACTAAATATTTGGTTAAAAAAATTTGAATTTTCAAACTAAGTGAACATGCTCTTATGATGCTAAAACGGTGACATTACCGGTAGTCATAACTTGCTCGCCTCCGTAACCTCCGTTAGTTTAAGATTTATAAGAATAACATACCAATCCCCTCTGAGAAATTGGCGAAGCATGCACGACCCTCTAATATCTCCATTAATTTAACTTTTCTAAGCTTGTCATACCACTGTACTGAAGAAAAACATGTACAGTGCTCTCAAGTCTCAATTTTGGAACGTTTAAAAGTGTTTTTAAAATAAAATTTTTTAACATAAAAAATATTTTATTTATTTTAAAAAATAAATTTTGTTTTTTATATAAAAATAAATATAAATGATTAAAAAAATTTTATTTTAAAATTTGTTTATACTTTTAAAATTTTAAATAATTTTTTGAAATATTTATAAAAAATATATTATAAATTATAAAATAAAATTAATTTTTTAAAAATCTTAGCTAAGCGCTCCGATGAACGTACAACGACAAAGATAGAACTGGGCGTACTCCAAACTTTGCAACACTACGTAAACATGTAGATTTTGTTGCCTTCTTCTCCATAAGTGACTCCCACGACACGTACCAAAAGAGACCTGGTGCCATCTACAGAAACCATGCCGATTCTAAAGTCCCCATTAGATAGTCCTTTGATGATGCTGCAGCAAAACTTCCACCAACCAGGTAACGTTGCGTTGTAACATAAGTGAACGTTTTAGAAGTGCTTAAACTAAAACTTATTTTAAAAAAATTATTTTGAAATTTTTTAGAAAATAAATTAAATTTTTTTTATTTTAAAGTTTTAATAAATTAATATATATAAATTTTGTAATATACAATTTATTTATACTTTTAAATTTTCTAAAAAATTATTTAAAATTATATAATAAATAATTAAAATAAAATTTTGATAAATAATAGTAAGCACTGTCAAAATGTTCAAAGCCATTTTTATAGCTTTAGATAACCAGGACAGGCATGCATTGTTGATGATGTACCTGGCCAAGGAAAATGTGCAGATGCACATTGTTATAAATGTACAGGACAATCATTAAAAAATTAAGATGATCAGAGTTTCAGTTTTTTGAAATTGCTGATGATGGACCTGGCTATAGAAGAAGGCAAGTGAAAGGCGACGGAGGTAGACAGCAATGGAGCAAAGTGTTCTTCATATGAATAAAGACCAGAAAACCGTACAAATGCATTTTGTCATCAGGTTCAGACAAGGCTTCTGGTCCAAAATCATACATATAATTGAAACATAAATCATACTTCAGACATTCGATTCTAAAATATATTAAAACTTAAATGTAAAAATGTCGTACTTAAACTTTTACATCAAGTGATTCCTCACTGTAGAATTTGTGAAAGTGGAGCTCATAATATTATGAACTGGTATGCTAATGGGCTTGTAGTACATAAGGCATGTACCATGATAAAGATACATTTTCGAAACTTTGCAATAATTATGCACTAAAAATCAACGCCATGAACTTTTGTTAGATGTTGACATTACTACCGAAATTATTGATCAACTCTTACGTACCCAGTGACTCAAGAGTTCAAAATTATCCACAACTTGCTACCAGAAAAATAAATAAACAAGAACATTATTAGTTCCTAGCTCATGGTTACTGTTGCATGCTTTGGCGTATGAGTTTATGCTTCTATGTATAATTTTTCATTCTTATTTTTTCATAAAAATTCAAAGTTAGAAAGATGTTAATATGTTTGATCGATGCATTAGTTGGTGTTAGTCGTTTTCTTAACCAAGTCATTCGTTGCAGCGAGTCATGATGAACGTTTCTATTTCAAATTTGTGATCTTTTTTAAGTTGGAATTTTGCGCTAAAGGTATTTGAGCATGGCAAGCAAGGTAATTAATGGAGACAACTCACTCATAAGAGAAATCATAGACACAAACAAATTTGTCATCAAGTCTTTTTGGAGTTTTTAACCTATTTTTTGTAGTTTCTAAAAATTTAAAAATATAATTATCAATGCTTTTCTAGTCGCAATCAGTAAATCATAGACACAAACAAATTTAAAAACTTTTTATTTTTAGTAATTCTAAACATCTCCTAATAGTTATCAATGCTTTTCTAGTCGCAATCAGTAAATATCAAATTTTATTCGTACTTAAAATTTTGGTAGCTAAATTTTTTTTTCTTGTAGTGAGTGGTTGGCACTAATTGTTAGACATTATCTCACAAAAACAAGTAAATTATTGGATGAGAATGGCTTGAAACAACTAAACAAAGGTAAGTGAGAAGAGAATATTAGGTATGTATTGTTTTGGTCATTGTTAAGTGAAGATTAGAACAACCCAACAACTCTCTACTGTTTTCATTCCTATAATGAAAATCCAGATACGTTTTTCTTTTGATTTTGTTTCTTTCTTTTCTAATTAAAGTCCAAGGATATGATTCGAGTGACATATGATTAAATTTACTTTACTAAAATAATTAACAAGATCGAAATTTCATTGGTTAACTTGTGATACATGTGAGATAATTGCTAAATACCAAAAAAAATTATAGACAAATCAGTTGATCTAAAATTAAAATAGGAAATTTTTTTATTAAACGGTATTATTATTTTAAAACAACGTCGAGGAACGTGTGTACGTTGCATGAATTTGGATAAGAAATGAGGAAAAAATATATAGTTTTTGATGATTTCATCATCATAGAAATTTATTTGTTAAAGTATGTTATCCTCTGATCAAATTTAAAATAATGTCAATATCATGCTTAGTCTTTTTAAAATTAAGCGAGACACGATAGAGAGAAAAGTCTAACAACCCATTTTACTATTTTATTTCGACTTTTCTTTTCAATAGATTTTTTATATTATTTTTATTTTTTTGAATATTAAAATATAGATAAATTGTATCTCACTGTTCAAAAAATTTTAATTGCATATTACTTATAAATCGATTTAAAATTATAGTCACAAAAAATTATTTTTAAAATTTTTTTTTTAATTCGTCACATATTATTAAAATAAACTAGACCGAATTAGTTAAAATATGAGATAAATTAATAATATATTATTAATTTTATTCAAATTTTTATAGTCTATATTATTTAAATTTTTTTATGATCTGTTTTATTTTAAAACAAATCATCGCTTTATTTTAGAACCTAATGATTAATTTAATTTTTAGGACAAATAACGTGTTTCATATCAAGACAAATAAATAGCTATATTTTAGAATATATAATTTACTTTATTTTAAAAAAATGCTCCGTTAGAATTGATACTAAAACATTTTAGTTCTACTAAAAATAATACTGAAATAATATTTATAAAAAATTAGATTTTTTTTTTGTCAATTGGTTAAAAAAAACTCTAATTGCGTCATATCATAATATATATATATATTATTTTTAAAATAAAAAACTCAAACTTATTTAATAAAAATTTTAAAATAAATTTTTTGATAAAAAATTATTTTAAATACTCCAAAACGCTGGCTAAGTATTACTACATTTGATGTAAAAGCACTTGCAAATTATCTTGTAGATCGTGCACATATACTTAATAGATAAATCCATTAACCTCATGAAGTCAAAGAAATAATGTCATTGATGTCTATTTTAATAAATATTAAACGAGCTACTAAAATCTAATACAGAAATTGGATTCAATTATTGGAGCTGAGATTATTATTCTTACAAGTTTGTTTTACCCCAAAGTGCAAAATATAATATTTTTAATGAAACAAAAGTTTTACAATATCTTCATAATTAAGCTTCAAACCACTACGAGTCATTTTCAAATTGGATAAAAGAAGTCCAATAATTATAGATTTATAAATGTATAACCTGAGAACGGTATATTTTCTGAAGCCGACTTATTAGATCAATGGATATTCCTAACTTGGAATCGAATATTTTCGTCTTTCATACTGAAAAAGATTTAATTATGAATTCATAAGTCCTGCAAGGTTTATATTAATATATATTAAATTGACTTTTTACTGAGCTCAAGAGCCAATAACATCTTCATTGTGTTAAAATTATTATAATTAAAATAGTTTTATATTTAATTTAATAATATAATTTTGTATTGCTATAAAATTTGAAGTTACATTTTTTATTAACTAATTGATTTAGATGCAAATTTGATTATAAGCTCAATACTTAGAATAGACTTGTACATGAAAATTTATACATATTTTGGAATTACGTTTTCTAAAAACTTCATTTTAATTTTAATTTTTTTATTTTTTAATATATATTTTATAAATATTTAGAAAATTTATTTAAAAATATAAAAAATTTTACGTAGTGAGAACTTTTTATTACATATTTTTATTACTTTTTTGAATATAAAAAATTATTTAAAAAAATATAAATATTTTCTATTTTAAAAAAATTCTATTTATAAGCACACCAAATATTCCATTACAAATTGCTATACTTCATTTATGGCAAGTGACCATTATCTATCAAATGGATTCAATTGGAATAGTGAATTGGCCATTAAAATAATATTTGTGGTTTCTTCAGCAATAATAAATAAGTGCAGAGTTCACAAATCAATTTTCTTCACAAGTAATTGTTTCATTAGGTGCCAGCAAGAAAGATAAACAAATATTTAAAGAATGAGTTTCAATTAATAAAAAATAAATTTCATAATTCATAAAACTGAATTTGATAAAAATATAAATTAGAGATATGTATGTTCAAATAAATTAAAAATAATAAATAATTTTGAACTCAAATTTTGAAGAAAAAAATAAATTTTATATAATTGAAATCTAGTTGAAATATATCTACACAAAATAGAAACAATTTATTTTTCTCATTATGTTGAGATAATGGGCGTTATCTGGATTGACATCAAAGCTCAAAAGTATCCTCCACTTATGCTAGAGAAAAATAACAGAAGTTCTTGTGGTGTTTTTTCTCCCTTCGTCTATTTTTGTCATTTAAGATTATCAACAATTCTATAATTTCAAAGCTCCATATTCAAAGTAGAATTGCAAATATAAAAGATCTCTTCCATATGGAAGTTGCAAGTTGAATATGCCAAAATTTTTTTGATATATTCATAGTCATCATATAATGTAAGGGACGCTTCCTGTTGCTTTTCAAATACTTATTATTTCAAATAAGTAATTTAAAATTTTCAATATATTTTACATAGTATTTTTATATAAATCTTTTTTAATATATACAATAAAATTTTTATATATAACTTATATTTTTTTAAAATTTTTTTAATTTAATAATCCAAAAAGTGGATAAACCAAACATTATCCAAAAGACTACAGTACTAAAATCCAATAAACAAAAAACCAAAACTTTCTCCCAAGTCCCAACTCCCAATTTCTTGTTCTCCTCCTCTTCGTATCAGTGTCCAGGTCTCTGTACCACAGACGGAAACGCAACTGCGGTGAGCCGCGTGCGCTACGAGGTCAAGTGGTCCCACTAGTGACATCTGTGTGGCCCAGCTGACTCAGCCGTCGTCATCTTTGATTCGGATAAATTCCCTTCTTCTCTCTCAAATCAAATTCTCTTCTTCTTCATTCACTCGAGGTGTTGTTAAATTGTTACTGGGTTAATTTATGTTAATTAGAGTATTTACGAATGAGAGAGCGACGCGCTGGCACGTGGCTTTTGGCACGAACGGCGGGTTGGATTTTAAAGCTCACTGTCACGGTCACGGTCGCTTCGCTTCTGCGAGGAAGCGTCGCCGCTCAGGCAAAAATTTTAGAGATAAAAAATCAACACAGACAGGCACGTTACCCAACTCAACTATTTCTAAGTATATAACAATCAATAATTACCTAATTTTAATAAGATATTATCCAACTTGTTCTTGATTTAGTAATTAGTAGTTAATTTTTTTAACTGATTAATAACCTCTCGTTTTGGCTATAAATAGAGAAGCACATAGCCATTGTTTTGGGTATCACTCTTCAAACGCTACAGCAGGTTTCTCTCTCTCTCTCTCTCTCGATCTGATTGATTTCTCTTGCAGTTTTATTTATTCCTCTTCTTCTTTGATCTTGTTGTCTGATCCGTTCGAGAGAAAAATGTGCGGAATACTTGCTGTATTGGGCTGTTCTGATGATTCCCAGGCGAAGAGAGTCCGTGTTCTCGAGCTCTCTCGCAGGCATGTTCAATTGATCATTTAACTGATATGATTATCCTTTTTCTCTTCTGTGTTTAAATTTCCTTTATTGATTTGATCTGAAAGGTATATTGATTAATTAGATGAAGGAAAGTTGCAATATCATTGCAACTTTTTCTGTTAATTTATGGTAATGTTTATGTCTATTTTTCTGGTTGATTGATGACGTATGTGAGTGATTTCAATCTGCCTACTGAATCACTGAAGATTGGCGGCAAATAATTAAAGAAAATACAAGAGAAAGATTCTTGTTTCATGACTGATGATTATGCAACGTTATTAAGGATTAAACTTTTTTTTAAAATTTCACGTGATTTTGGCAATCAAATTATTTTGCTGACGATTTCGGTGATTTGCATACAGGTTGAAGCATCGGGGACCAGACTGGAGTGGACTTCACCAGTTTGGCGACTGCTTCTTGGCTCACCAACGTCTCGCCATCATCGATCCTGCTTCTGGTGATCAACCTCTCTACAACGAAGACAAAATCATCATTGTCACGGTAAGAATAAAGTTTAATTATTACTTATATAATATTCCCATCCTCCTTCATTTTATTTTAATTATAATTAGATATATGTTTCTTTTTTCTTCGCATATGTAAAATCTTAGTTTGATAAATCATGTAAACCGTTTTCATGATTTGTTGAATTAGTTGCTTATATTAACGAATTATCTCGTAATTTCTTTCTTTTGTAATGATGAGTAGGTGAATGGAGAGATTTACAATCATGAGCAGCTGAGGAAACAATTGTCAAACCACACTTTCAGAACCGGGAGTGATTGTGATGTCATTGCTCATTTGGTCAGTAATAAATTACTTAATTTACTTTAGTTCTAAGATTTTTGACTTAAAAAAATTTCGAGTCTGATTTTATGTGACATGGCAGTATGAGGAACATGGAGAGAACTTCGTGGATATGCTGGACGGTATCTTCTCATTTGTGCTGCTTGACACACGCAACAACTGCTTCATTGCTGCTAGAGATGCTATTGGAGTTACACCACTATACATAGGCTGGGGCCTTGATGGTACTTGCCCGTTACTATCATCTAGTAACACTTTGAAAATTTTGTAGCAGTTGGTCTTCGGTTGACAAGATGTCGTGAACTTGTTCGCTTTTTTCAGGTTCGGTTTGGATATCATCTGAGATGAAGGGACTGAATGATGACTGCGAACACTTTGAGTCTTTCCCTCCTGGACATTTGTACTCTAGCAAAGATGGTGGATTCAGGAGATGGTACAATCCCCCATGGTACTCGGAGTCGATTCCGTCTACCCCTTATGATCCCATGGTTCTGAGAAAGGCCTTCGAAGACGTAAGACTAACATCACCTCAATTTTAACATTTTAAATTAAGATCAAACTCAAGATCACTGGATGAAATATAACTCAGTTCTGGTGAAATCTGCAGGCTGTCATAAAAAGGCTTATGACGGATGTCCCGTTTGGAGTACTGTTGTCAGGCGGTCTTGATTCATCACTTGTAGCTGCTGTTACTGTCCGTCACTTGGCTGGCACAAAGGCTGCTAAGCAGTGGGGAACCCAGCTGCACTCTTTCTGTGTTGGCCTAGAGGTTAGCATGCCGATTTATATATTGTTATTCTGCATAGATTTGATTTTCTGCAGGAACTTATTGAACGTTATTCCCATATCTTTACAGGGTTCCCCTGATCTAAAGGCTGGAAAAGAAGTCGCCAAATACTTGGGGACTGTCCACCATGAATTCCACTTCACAGTTCAGGTACTACAGCAATTCTAATCTTTCAATTTAACTCATTATTGTTCATTTTAATTATTTTAAATCTCTTATTATCATTAAACAGGATGGAATTGATGCAATTGAGGATGTAATATACCATATCGAAACCTATGATGTCACGACAATCAGAGCTAGTACACCAATGTTTCTGATGTCTCGGAAGATCAAGGCCCTTGGAGTGAAGATGGTCATCTCTGGAGAAGGCTCTGATGAAATCTTCGGAGGGTACTTATATTTCCACAAGGCCCCAAACAAGGAAGAATTTCACCAAGAGACATGCCGTAAGGTAAGCTATTATGTTCTATAAAGTGTCTGATCTATTCGCTTTTACAGCTTAGTACTGACTAATACTCTTCTGTTCCAGATTAAGGCACTTCACCAATATGACTGCTTGAGAGCTAACAAGGCAACCTCTGCATGGGGTCTTGAGGCTCGCGTTCCTTTCCTGGACAAGGAGTTCATCAATGTTGCCATGAGCATTGATCCCGAAGAAAAAATGGTAAGTTGAGCCCATGTGATTGGATTTCTTCCATATTTGTTTTGAGACTTCCACTTGACTTAACTTTCGGGACTGTTTATCAGATCAAGCCTGATATTGGAAGGATTGAGAAGTGGGTGCTAAGGAAGGCTTTTGATGATGAGGAGAATCCGTACCTGCCCAAGGTTTATGTTTGAATTAGAGGTTATCTACTCTTTATAGGTCTGAACTAAAAGATGGCCATAAGTAAATGAGAGGATATTTTTTTGTCTTTCAGCATATCCTCTATAGACAGAAAGAGCAGTTCAGTGATGGTGTTGGCTATAGTTGGATTGATGGACTGAAGGCACATACGGCGAAACATGTACTGCAACATTCCTATGAATTCCTTGTCTATGAATTAGAACTTGAATTTGTGTGCTTAACAATCTTCTGCAAAATGCAGGTAACTGATAAGATGATGCAGAACGCCAAAAATATCTATCCACACAACACACCAACCACAAAAGAAGCTTACTACTACAGAATGATCTTCGAAAGGTTTTTCCCTCAGGTACGTATCTAAACCAATTACCTTTGAAAAAGTGAAGTACAAACTAACTTATGAAGAATCTAAAACTCTTTTATGTTTATGTCACAGAACTCGGCAAGACTAACAGTCCCAGGAGGCCCAAGTGTGGCTTGCAGCACAGCTAAAGCTATTGAATGGGATGCTCAATGGGCAAACAACCTTGATCCCTCAGGCAGAGCTGCACTTGGTGTTCATGCTGCAGCATATGATCCACAACAAGCACCAAGTGCTCTTGCTACTGGAAAAACTCCTGCAATGCTTGCTAACAGAAAACCAAAGATGGTCGAAGTCTCTGCTCCAGAACTCACCATCAGGGGCTGAAACATCTATAACGAATACAATGTGTTCCTAATAAGTTTTAAAAGAATGTTTAGCGCTTGTTTTTCTAGTGTCTAACCTGAATTACATGGTTTTTAGTGTCTGTATTTATGTTGAGAAGAAGAACTGTGTTGTATAAGCACATGTATGTTTCAGAAGGGTATATGTAGGTGATCTTCTTGTACCGTTTGATGTGGCTGTGTTGAAGTAAATATACCAACCAGCTCTATGTATGTGAGCTTATGATGATGCATTTCGTCAATAACGAAAGAATCTATCTTCTCTTGTCGCTTAATCCATTTTTGCATTTGAATCTGCTCCTTGGTTAAGTTTGGATAAGATTTAAATTTGTTTCTTATTTTCTCTAAGAAAGAATCGCTTCTCACCAAAAAAATAAATAAAGGAGAGAAGAAAGTACGGATTAGAATTATCATTTTCTCTTGATCTGAAGGAACAGATTTCTAACGAAAAATGGAGGTGTCATCACAGAGGGCAGGTAGGATTCGTTATGTCTATTGCTTAACAGATTCTAGTCAGTAGAATTGTGTTAACACTTGGAGTTTTTGCTTATGTCAGTAGAATTAAGTATGTTAATTGCTCAACAAATTGTCTTAGTAAGTCGTTAGAGTTAGCAGCAGATTCTAGTCTGCTAATTTGCTTCCTTGGTAACTGAGATATGTGGAGATTCAGTTTGCTTCATAAGGATCAAAACACTACATCAATGTTCTTGCAGATAATTCAAGAAACGAGCTCCAAGAAGAAACAAGTCCGCCTGATGCATGGCTGCACAGTATATTAAGTCAAAAACAATACTCCATTCTCCAATGTGTGAATGCAAAGTTCCCAGCTTCATCATCTTTCTTTTAACTTGCTCCTTGCATTAGGTGCTCGCATCTAGCGTTTGAGGTCTTAATTTTCAGTAGAGCAGTAGATGAATCTTTAGAGGGTTGCACATGTTTTGACCTCAAAAGTTTTGGCCTGTGGAAAGTTCAGTAAGATCAGTAACAACTGCTAATTAGCAACTGCAGAGAAATCCCTTTCGGATAAAGGATTTTTTAGGCAATTTTTCAGGTAACATAGTATGGTACTTGCCTTCTTCTAGGAAGTTGACTCTTATGCTCAGCTTCTAGCAAACCATCTTTGTAATTCAGCAAGTCCTCCTGTTTAGCCATATATAAAAAAGTGTTGAGTGTTTCAGTGAATGGAACAGGAGGCAGATAATAAGACTAGGAACCACCTTGTCGAAAGATTCGATACCTGACATAAGACATACAAACTTAAGAGAGCCACAATGGAATGGGAAGGGCATAGAAATAACTCTTCCAGTGTTGCTTTCTCCTAAATAAAGCTGACAGAGTTCATACCTGTCTGAACATCAGCACCTACTCAAATGTTTAAAGATATTTCTACATTGTTATTTGCTACCCCAGTTGCAACCACTTTGTCATTTCATATTTGGATGAATATTCAACCCTAGAGTATCCCATGGTAACTTTGACCAATAAGCAGCCATATCTGGACAGTGCTATCTTTGACTGGCCAGGCCCAATCATAACTTCATAAGCCATATTATTGTCTATAGCCAGTAAAAGTCAACATGACTTGTATCTTGGCCCTCTTGATCATGGCATTCAAATTTGTTTGGAGTGACCACTGGCATAAGTACAGCAGTCTTGTACTTCACATTGGTTGATGCATCACACAAGACAAAAAATAACTAAATACATGAAGGGAATCAAAAGTTAGGGAAGTATCAAGAGCTATTATGCTTTGTTCCAATAGTATTTGTAGATACCCCTATGTAGTTCAAGTAGCGAATCGGAAAACTCAATCATCAGGTTCACCATAATCAACTCACCATTATCGAATGTGACAAAGCACTCAGCTTTTACATATCAAATATCTCAAAGCCCTACGCATATGGCCTATGACTCTATACTCCAATCACCATCATTTTATCACCCAAATTTCCGCACAGACAAACAGGAGGACGTTAACCTAGGCAGAACCACCTTGCACTAATATACCTTAAACTGACTTAATACTAAGCATGGACAATGGCGTCATGATATATTCTTGTAAGGAAAAGAATCTGGATCCCACGTCCTTCAGTACTTATCTTGCTATAGATGTCCTTCATTTCTAAACAACAAGGATGTCTATGTCAATATTTATCTGTCAGCAAGATCACAAAGTAAACCTAAACAACTAATAATTATGCTGTTTCCATAAGGTTGTGTTGTACATTGGAACACTTCGTGCCGACCATTTGAAAAGCAAAATACAAACTGTGGCTCTCTCCTCAACGTGTGGAAACAGAAAACAGATTTCACAATGTTATCACTAAATTCTTAACACTTCGCGTCAATACTTACAGTATTTTCGTATTAAAGATCCTACCAAACTTATACCATCCTCTAATTTGATTCATGATATGCAGTCCATCTCCCCAAGACCCAACTTCCTAAAACACCTATAGCATGGTGCTCTACGCCATAAGATTATTCTGTTAATGCACTACCAAGTAACACCAAAGCCTAATTAGTTAGCAGTGAGCAAGACCTAGCCAGCAAATTGCTTTACGTCAAATGAAAACAAACTGCAAAACATCTCTATGGCACACATACTTTGCTATGAGATCATACACTTTTCAGCAGACCATCTGAACTAGCAATCATGTTTGTAGCTCTCAAGTGAAAACACAAATTGATGCGTAGGGTCCCTCTTGATAATGGAATAAGATGAAAAACTTATGCCAATTTCTTTTGTGCACATTTTATCCTGCTCTGACATGGACTATACAAGCAATCCTTCAATGGACAGATGAAGGGAACGCCCACTAGCACAAGAGAAGACCTTCCTTCCTTCTCATTTATGATGTGCCGGAGTGCCTAGGGCATCACGGTCATCTCTAATAGACTGTTGCATTTCATACTAAAATATTATTAAAATAAGAGTGGTTTTGGGTGGAGTGGTTTCAGAATCACTTCTCAAAATCAATTATTTTGTATAATAATTTCCAAAAATAATTTCTTGAAGCACAAAGCTAAATTCTTGCAAGTAGAATTTAGAACCAGAAAAACCAAGTAAAATTCCACTTAATCACACTAAGATGGAAATACTAACACTTACTCCATCATTAAACGTGACCGGATCACCATTCCTGGCATCAGGATCCAGTGCATCAACATCAATCAGGGCCTTTTCCTTCTCCATCTTCTTTTCCTTCCCTTTTCCAGCAAGCTTACGCTTCTTCCTCCATGCAGTCAACACCATACGGTCTCTCACCTTCCATACAGTGCCTCGCCGGAATATAACCTTGTCTGATTTCCACCCAGGTACACTGGTATCAATCACTGTCACCTCCGTTCTGGAGCAAGCCGCAAGGTCCCCGCTTGGTGGGCCCTTGCTCCGTCGCTTCTCTCTTTGTCCCGGCACCTTCTTCTTCTTTTTCTTCAAACTCTTGTCATAACTACTGCTAATATCATTATTCTGTTTTTGTTTTGCTGGCTCTGTACTGCTGTGATCCGTTGTTGGTGATGCTGCAGCAAGCCGGTTAGGAACAGGGTGGGACTGCTTGCGGGATGATTTACAAGATTGCTGGTGGAGTGATGGTGGGCCTCCCATGACGAAGAGATCGGAGAGGACGATGTTGACGTGGCGGTGAGTAGAGAGTGGTTGTCGTTGTGGTGGTGGTAGTGGTTGATCAATGACGTCAGCAGAAACCATGGTGGTGGTGGAGGAGAGAAATTGGTCGAGGTCAGGTGGTTGTGGTGATGAAGAGAGAAGGAAGCCTTTGGAAGACCGGAGACGGTCGAGCCAGTTGCTGCTGGGTTTCGAACACAACATTTTGAATTGTGATTGAATTGATTTCGGCATTGGTTTGTTTTGAATTGAATTGGAGATATCAAAGAAGACGAAGATAAAGAAGTTCGATCGCCATTGCTGAAGAAGATGAGAGAGAGAGAGAGAGAGAGGAGCAGTAGTTAACTAATAACTGCTTCCGATTTTGGAAATCTTCAGGTAAATTACAGCGAAGCAATAAAAAGAAACTGCGTCTGTCGCATGAACGAATACCTTAATCTCAGTGCATTTACTTTTTTTTGTTTTTTTTTTACACGTAGTTCACGTTAGTTATCCGAAGAGACTTCTATTATGCAGAGATGAGACGACATTTTCTTCAACCGGAGTTATCCTGAACAGCTCCTGAAATACACAGAAAGCTAAGATCTTCAGAAAACAATAGCAAGTCTCAAATCTGTCCATACACACTTTCTAAATAAAATCGTAAAACTGAAAGTTCTAAACAAAAAAAGCGAAAATGTTTCTGTGAAAAAAGCAATTTGTTCCAATAAAGTCAGCACAGCATTGCATGCCCAGATAAGTTACTACATGTACTTTCAGGCTTTCAGTAGAGCTGGTGTTATTACGGAATCACTAAATAAGAGTTACTACTCAACATAGCCTAGATGTGATTGTTCAACATAAGATTTACATTGTAGACCAAGATGCTGAAACAGCCCCTACTAGTTTCCTATTGACTGACATTAGGCAGAACAGTTGCGGTGAGAAAAGAGTTGTGCCTAACTAGTCATCTGAGCAGAGAAGAAAAGTTGAACATCCCCTGTTAGATTGCCACAAGCTGCTCCACTCTTTCATTTTTTTAGCTCAGAGTAACCACATCCATCCAAGAAAGAAAAACTGAATGAAAATACATCCCCACAGTAGGAAGGAACAGATGTCATGTGATCATCTCAACTCCTGCGGGCTTCTAACACTTAAGCATGTTAACCATCAATTGCAGCTTGTTGTCTCTCGATCTGTATAGTCACATGACTAATATTGTACTCCCTCTTAATGTAGCCTATGACCTCATTTAGGATAAGATCTGCATCAGCCTCAGGTGTGATTGTCACATGGCAGGCCAGAAGAACCTTTCCAACAGTAAGCGCCCATATATGCAGCTCATGGATGGCAACAACACCATCCATTTCACATAATCCCCTCTCTAGCCTAGTTGCATCAATTTCCCGTGGGGTGCTCTCCATAAGCACCTCAAGTATATTCCTTAGCATCCTTATTGTAGTAAAAAGAACAATCACAGAGAAGATTAATGTGCATATAAGATCTATTATCTTCCACTCAGGTTTTATCCAGATAATCGCCCCTCCAATCATCACACCAGCACTTTGAATGACATCACCAAGAACATGAAGATAAGCACTGTACACGTTAATGTTCTGCTTCTTACCGCTTTCTTCTGTCGGACTTTCTCCTGAATGAATCAGCAAAGGCTCATTCTGATTTGAATGATGGTGTTCATGCTTGCCAGCTGATTTATCGCTGTGGATATGCCCATGATTATGATTATGATTATGATTATGATTATGGTCACCATGATGGTGGTTATGATCGCCTTTACCATAAATGCGATCACTTCCTCCTTGACTGTGACTATGTCCGCCATGACTGTGACCATGTCCATTATGACTGTGGCCATGTCCACCATGACCATGATCATGACCAAGTAACACCGCCATGACAATGTTGACCAGTAACCCAAAGGCAGCAACACCAAACATTAGGGCTCCTTGAACTTCACCACTCTCGTTGACGAGGCGGACAATAGCTTCATAAACTAAGATACCTACTAAAAGCCATATAAGCTGGATAGAAACAAGAGCACCAAGAATCTCTATCCTATAAAAGCCATATGACTGTCTGGGATTTGCTTCCCACCCTGATGCCCAGATAGAAAATAAAGAAATAGCAAATGCTGCGACATCGGTGAGGAGATGTGCTGCATCTGTTAAGATAGCAAGACTGTTTGCTGCAATACCGCCTACCACTTCGACACCCATAAAGATGACGCACAACACAACTACAATGACAAGCTTCCGGATGGATCGAGCTCTCTCTTCAGCATCTTTAGCATTGTTTGTTGAATCAGACAAACGGCAAGAAGTGCCAGCACACATCTTATTTCCAGTAGGATCAAACTCTCCCAAAACATCAACATTTATGACTTGTGAATGATTTTCTTCCATCTGCATAGGACAACAGATATTCATAAAGAATATACATATAAGAAGTTATGGTTCTGTTGTAAAACATTTCTTTGCTTGACATACTAAAATTCCAAATAATTCGCAAACATTCTTCCAAAAGATGCCTAAGATAACATGCTTGTGAAGGCTATCGATCTGCATCATCTGCCTTGCACAGCTTCATAATGGCACAAAAGAACATTCAAATATCTTCCAGGAGTTCTAGACAAATCTACTTTTCTCAAAAAACATTCACACTTTAGATACGAAATCCAAGTTTTGTGCATCCTAAACTCTTTTGAAGTCCTAAGTTCTTGCACTTCTAGATTGTGAAGGACAAAAACAGCCAATATGACTCAAAACTTCCAGCGATTTTGATGAGAAAGAAAAATGAGAGTGATTATGCACATCACTATGCACCAAATTCCGTCTAACACAAAATTCGGAAACAGGACAACAAGAGAGAATAACAAAAAATGGGCCTCCAAAACCAAGATTGTCTTCAATAAGCACGCCAAGAAACACCAAAAGTATTGTGAAATATCATGTAGATTATGAGAAAGAAAAGCATCAAAACATAGTAACTTAAAATTCTGCACTCAAGCAAACAATAATTTCAAATGATTTGTTACTTTGTTTAATACTCTGACCAGATCAAATTTCTCTAATACCTAATATGATTCATGGGAGAATTAAAATCTAAAATCAATTATAGAAACAACAACATCGGAATTTAGAACAATCATATAAAGTTCTACCACAAACTTAACCATAAACAATCGATACTCCACAGAAACAGACCACATTACCTTAGCAAGCGAGACGAGAGACCGAAACAAACAGAGAGAGGGAGAGATTATAGAGCAGTTGAGGAGGAGATGGGAATGAGATCAGTTACAAATATCACCGTTTGTTTGGAAGGTTTCCGGAGAGCATAGAGATCGTAGGATTTAGTTATTACTTAATTAATTATGAGACAAACAACTTTTTACAAGATAGAGCCACTTATAAACATTTTGAGTGGGCCCAGTCCCTTCTCTTCAACTTCTCGCTTCTCACTTTCTTAGTTAACATTTCTCAATATGTTTTGTGGTGTTCATCTTTTGTCTACATGAGAATTTTAAAGGCTCAAATTGGAAAATAGATTAATTAAGTAATTAATTAAAGGATGGTTCTAGCAAATGACAGAATAACAATGTAATGGGATTCCTGTCGGGCCTGCCGTGGTCCAGATTATTCTTTCATTTATACATTGAGTGGTGGGCCCATAGCCTTGGCTATTTCACTGTAATAGTGACAGCTTAGCAGGCCCTTTTCGGCTGATTAGCGAGTTGTGGGCCGGGCTTTTGATTTCAGTGAACCAAAGAAGTCACTAATAACTATACTTTTTTGTGGAAGATTAAAGAAAGAGCACACTTGTCGTTGTTTAGGAAATGCTGGGAATATTCCAATTCGTTGAATAGTAATCTAACAGTAGCAAATTTGTTTCTCGATCTGTCAAATTTAGTTTTAAAAATTTATTTTTAATATAAAATAAATAACTAAGTTATAATAATTTTTTTATTCTTCAAATTTTAATTTTAAAATTTACTTTTAATACAAAAAAATTTAATTTTAAATTTTATTTTTATTAAATATATTAATTATTAATTTTATTATTCAAACTCAATACGCCCAGTAGAATCATCAACAAACTTGTTCCAAAAAAAAAACTTCACATTATGCATTCTATAAAGATGAGTTGCGTTGTGCATAAAAGAGCGTGTTTACTATAAAATAAATTAAAAAATAAAAATATTTAATAAAAAATAAATTTTATAATTATTTTATATTCTAAGTAAGTTTTAAAATTAAATTTAAATAATAAATTTTTAATAAAAATAATTTATTTCAATTTTGTAATATATTTTATATTATAAATGAGTTTATAAAAGAAAGTTTTAAGGGTTATGTAAACAAGCCCAAAGCTGATAAAGGTTCATTTCCCGTTTGATGTTGATCCAATAGAAGTCACTAAACTTTGCATGACTAATGGCACACCTTTCACTTTCCCCTTTCTAACCACTTGAAAGAATGCAAAAGAAAAAACAAAAAATTATATTCAAGTGGCCTATCTCAACAGCAAGCTCAACAAAAAAAACCAAAGCAGTTAGGATGTATTTTTTGTATATGAAAGTAATTTGTTTAATTAAAAAATTAATTTCACATGATTCTTTATATTTTTTTCAAACAATTTACTTTTCTAATTCAAAATTTCACTTTACAAAAAAATTGTTCCAAAAAATCATTTACTAGTATTAAAAAAAACCCCTTATGCAAGCAAGTGAAGATAGCTATAAGAAAAACCGGAATATACTTTTATTTTGCAATCAATATACAAGAACATATTGATATAAGTACAATAAATCCAACAAACGATAACAAAGGCTTTTAGGTGTTGGAGCAGAGTCATAAAGTTGAAGCATTCCAGAAAAGAAAACAAAGGGACGAGAAGATAAAGCACTAATGTCTCTTTCTTTAAGTCCCCCACCTCAGAAAAAGGCAAATACCTATATGGCATTAACACAGAGAGCAAAATATTGGACACCGCAGCAGATGGCAAATGCAAACAAAAAATATACAAACTTTTCTAAATGTTGAAACAAGCTAATGTCATTCAACTCTATGTTTGCAGATCAATGATAAATCCAAGCAGGCATGTTTTTCTCATGCTGTCAATTACGAGATTCATACCCAAGAAAATCTGATCTTTGTTCGGATGGATCTCAAGTTGCAATAATGTTTGAACTGTTTCTTTCAGATATACTGTATCGATTCCCAAGTGTTCGAGTGAGTTAGGTAAAATACCCAAACCTTGCAGTTTGATACTAGGATCCATAAATGAAAACAGACAATGCATAGCTCAACAAACTTCATCACGACACAAACAGCACAGCAAGCAGTCTCAGGAGAGGTTCATCAGGCACTCTTTCATTGTAAAATATCCTAATAGCATCTTTAAATGGGTAACAACTTTGCTGCATTGCGTTCTTTGTATCCATTTACATTGCATATCTCTATTTGAAATCACAATCTTAGATTGAAGATTCTGTAATGTGCATTTCAAAGATACCTTGTAAGCGTTATAGATTTCAAATGCATCAGACCTCAAAACGGTTTTAGGATTCAATACTTGCCCGAATTCAACAAAACCAAGAGAGTCAGTCAGCAAACGTAACCGTCCATCTTTTTGCACAACAAGTTTCACTAACACTTTCCTCATCGACATCGTTATCCATGGATGATTTAGAACTCGCACTACTATCAGAAGACTCAAAATTTTCCTCAGATTTTCTTCTTTCGACATGTTAAGAAATCGAAATCAACTAAACTTCAAACAAATAACTCAAACTAGAGTTCATGGAACAGTGATATTAGCAAAACCTTCACCTTATCATTAAGAAAATTGAGAACGAAAACATGGATGAAAATTTCACTCGAGAATAATGTTAGAACCGTAGCAAAGAACGGCCACCAATGTGGCCTGTGCCGGTGAGCAGAGTGGTACTTACGTTACGTATTCCGTATTTTTAATTGGACGGAATTACCCTTATATTTTGCTGAATACTTTGTTTATGGGCCTCTTATTATCATGGACCTCAAGTCGGCCCAGGAAACCTTGTGTGCTGTCTTCTCTGCACAGCTCTCAAACAAATACTGTAGCTGCCGGATGCTTGTTTGTGTTTTCTGTTTGAAGCAGCAAGCGAGAAGCCTGATATCTAAAAGTATTATTCCGAAAATTTCGATTGTAGATAGAAGTTGTTCTAAACTATTCTCTACTGGAATCAGCAGACAACAAGCCACTTTTTCTAGCAGGGTTTGTTGTTTGAGAGATTTGATATGTTTTTGAATCAACTAACATCGATGGCGGAAGAGGGTGAGAACTAGCGAAGTTATTCAAGAAAAACTGACATTTTTTAAGCCGTTCCAGAAATTGGTTTTCTTAATTTGAAACAGGTCTTCGGAATATAAGTATATTTTAATATTATTGAACTTCATTCTAATTTTTCAGATTTTTAGTTCGAACCATTTCGTATAAATTGCTTTTCAAATTTTATTTTATTTTTTACACTAAATTTTATTTTATATATTTTAATTATTAATCTAATTTTTATTTTTGCTGCGCTTTAGTTCTTGCTAAACTTTTTATAATTAAGTTTATTTTTCCAAAATGTATTTTCCCAGAATGAAGAAAAACGTTGTATGTCTTCAACCCATTATTGTGCAGAAGTTTGGAAGATTGTTATCTGATTGATGTTTTTGGTATTATCGTCAACAGTGCTTGATGATTATTTATGGCGTTTAAATAAACGTTCTTAATTTTATTTTTTTTAATAACTTTTAAATTTTAAATAATTTATATTTTTTAGTTATATAAAAAATTTAAAATTTCATTTTTACATATAAAATTTCAATTCACTTTTATTATTTAAATATTTTTTAATATATTATTTTTATTTTTAATATATTATTAAAAAATTATTAAAATATTAATACTAAATTTTATTTATTTTTTAAATATTTATTTTTATTTTATATTTTATAAAATTTAATTACAGATATTTAAAACACGTTTTCTATCTCAAGAAACACGCAAAAGATTTGTAAATGCCGAATTTAAAACTAATAAATATTGTAGATTTGATAATGTAATCGGGAGTACCAAATGCAAATGTTAAAAAAAAAAAGTTCCTGAATAGTAGGATGTGACATGAACAGAATTATCATGTTGCTGGATGTATGTACATCTTTTCTATGCGATTCATGTCATTATTCATTAAAAAAAAATAAATTCTCGTCTTAGTCTATTGCTTCTACGCTTCCTATTGTCAAAAACTTACAAGCAGCACGGAGATGTTTGAGATTGTTATAAAATAATTTTTTTAAAATAAAAAATATTTAAAATCTTTTTAAAATATAAATGTTATTTTTTAAATTTTAAAAATAATAAAATAAATAATAATAATATTTTTATGATATAAAACTTTTTAATAATTTTTAAAGTAAAAAGAATACAAATATTACCATAATTTTTTTAAATATATATATAATAACCACTTAAACTAAAATAGAATTAAAAAATATTTCCAAATATCCACTACCTTAGAAAACCAGTGTTGATCACCATAGCATTCCTCATTTCAAGCACCGGCAGACATTCCTTTAAACATGCAAAAAATGTTTCAGCACGAAAAAGGAAATGTGTCTCAGCACTCGAATATGAAGAAACATTATTTTAAATGAATCATTGTCGGAACACACTACGCATACGTGCAAGAGTGTTTCAAATAAAAAAATTTCTAAAATCAAACTCATTACCGAATTTTCAACAAAATAAATTTAATTCTTTTAATTAAGAAAAGAATAAAAATTAATTCGTAGTCAAATTTTATCAAAATATTATTAATTTGTAATTTTTTATATTTAATAATATAAATTAAATTAAAAATTTTACCGTCATAAACGATCATAAAATATATTATAGTGTGCATAAAAATTAAAATATTTTTATATTTATATATATATATATTTAAATTTTATAAAATTAAAAAAAATATTAAAATTATTTCAATAAAAAATAGTACTATAATTACTGTGAACACTACCTATAAGGCTATAACCTACAACAACAAACAAATTGACATGTACCAAATTAGTTTAGTTTCATTTGCTATTATATGTTAATCCATTTTTTTTTGAAAAACAATTACCTGAGCTGTTAGGCAAGTATAAATGGCTAGAAACGAACTTACTCAGCAGCAATCTATTCAAGAATGGAAGTATTAAATTTCAAAATAATTCAATCCCTAATTCGTCGCTATTCAACAACAACTACTTGTTAACTTTGCTTTCCATTAAATATGTGTCTTGATTATTACTATTAATTGGCTATGTTTATAGAATTTTGTTTTCTCAACTTTTCATTTCACTCTTCTAAAATATTTTATATAATTTAAAAAAAATTTTAATAGTACAAAAATATTCTACATTATAAAATATTTTTATTAATTATTTTTATTATTTTTTAAAATAAAAAAATAAAACTTATTTTTAAAAAAATTTTAAAATATCTTTTGTTTTCGGAAAAAGCAGAGCATTCTATTAAGCAACAACCTTGCCCAGCACCCAAAAGAAAAAATTGGTTTTTATGACTAAATAATGGATATAACGATAATGTAGCTTATATGTTCTAGAGCTTCTATTACCTCTTTTCAGCAGCCATGGCGCCTTCTTCAACTTCAACCAGCTACCAACACCATCATCAACAACAAACCAGTAACATTCCTGCTCCACCGCCGCCGACTCCGTCCAACAACGAGCTCGCGAAGTCACTTTCTACTGTTGACGCCGACCTGACAGAGCTCTCCACTCTACTCCATCAACTCATTTTGATGAAAACAACTACCCCTACGCTGCTCTCTTCTCCTCCATTTCGCCGCCATCGCTCTAGCTCCAAACCTAATCATTCTCCAAAAGAAATCATTCCTGTTGTATCTCTTTATGATTCAGAAGAAGAAAGCAAGAAACAATCTATCCTCTCAGCTGCTGAATCTTTCGGATTCTTCCATCTTACAGATCATGAAGTTCCTTACCATCTCCATGAAGCTTCTATTATTGAAGCCCGAACACTCATTTTCTCTAACCAAGCTTCTTCATTGACTAACTCAACTCTCGACTTCCCTGATATCAAAGAAAACGATACAGGCTTTGTCGTCATGGAGGTTTCAGAAGATAACAAGCTCCACGGTGAGTTTCCAGCGTTGAATGAATTCGCTTGCAGCATGAAGAAGGTTGGGCTTGAGATTGTAGAACGACTGATGAAGACAGAAGCTTTGCTCGGAAACCCATTCAGATTGTTTGGACCAAGGTGTTTAATCTGGATCTCGACAAACAATGAAAGCACCACCGAGGAAGAAGAAGACTTAAAGCAGAGTTACCCGTATATGTTGGCAATGCAGTACGAAAGCAGCAGGGAAAGCAGGTTGGTGAACGATTCCGGCGAGTGGGTACGTGTCTCCAACGATGATAAGTCGATCTTAGTTGTTATCGGGGATATTGCGAAGGTAAAAGTTAACTGAGCTCGTAAATGTTGAAAATTCCAAATTGCATATATCCAACTATAAAACATTTCTTACAGGTATCGAGCAATGGAAGATTTAAGAAGGTTAGAGGCTTACCTCAATGCAGCTCACCAGATGATAGTTGCAGAAACTTGAACAGCTTAACGATCACCTTGGTGATCACGTTGCCGACAGATAGTATCGTGTATCCTCTGCTGCTACAAGAAGAGAAAGCTAGCAACAACAGCAAAAAAGCAAACGAAGGCAACAGAGAGATCAAGAAAACTTACCACACTTTCGCTTTCAAAGATTATGCCTGGAAGTTGTACCACGAACCGAGCTTGCTCAAAGATCCACTACGTGAATACTGCACCGAAGATGCTGAATGAAAGCTTGTGAGTTTGAACGTTTGATGCACTTTAATTTCCTAAAACTGTTTCGTGATGCTTTTGCCTTTGAGAGAATCTATTCTATCATAGTGCATATATTCACATACGATTTCTTTACTGACATACCAAGGAACACAAACAAATAACACGAGACGATAGATAACAATGCGGCACAATTACTTATTAAGAAGCAGAAAGAAACTTGCAAATGATCTGCGCTACCAATGGAGAACAAGAAAGGCACAAAAAAAAAAAAAAAACACTAATAATTATTAATGTTAAGTGAGGGCAGTAAATTCAAAACAGATGCACACCAGTTTACACTCATTCCAAAAATTTCATTCTATAGATACCGTTCTTTCACTCTTAAGATAGCTATATGACACAATATTTTGAAGTTCAGCTCCTTGGCATCAAAACATTGTCAGATGGTGTATAGTCTTTACCCCACAGAACCCTCGACTTTCAGATTCATGAGGTCACTTGACCGGATGGACCACTAAGGAGCCCAATTTGTGAGATTCCCTTGATCAAATATCTAAGCAAAATATAATCTTTCCGGAAGATCCACCAGATATTTTTTAGAAAACTGTTCATAACTGTTTAGACGTAGTTAAAACTAAAATTAATTTTTAAAAAATAGAAAACACATTTAATTTTTTAACTGAAAAATTATACTTATATATATAAGCACGTTGGTGCACATATCTATCAAAAGTGGCCAACGAGATTTTCAAATTTAATCTTCACCAATGAATATGAAGAACCATGAGTCGCAAACATGTTATTAAAATTTCAGCTAAATCGGAATAAGAATCAATCTCTATCGGAACTCTTGATCAAAATAACACAAAAATAAAATATATATATTTTGTCAATCTTAATTTTTTGTATCACTTTAATCAAGAGCTTCGACAGAAGTCGATTCGTATTCCGATTGAGCTAAAATTTTGATAATATATTTGTAACTCATAGTTTTCCATAAACGGTGAAGATTAAATTTAAAAATCTCGTCGGTCATTTTTGACCGGTATGCATATTAATATGTCTATAAAAATATATGTACATCTATTATACATATATATATATATATATATATATGATTGGCTGTAGTTATTTTCTCTACTATTTGGCATTTCGACATTTTATAAATGATTACGATTGCATTAAAAGAATCTCTTCTTTTATTCTCTTTCTTTCTAAAAAAAATGATTGCATAAGGAACGTACTTTCACTAACAACTTTTTACCTATTCTTTTTCCTCCTCTCATCTTAATTATTTTATTATTCTTAACTTAATTTTTTATTAATTTTATTTTATTTAAAAAATTTAATTTCAGTTACGAATCTGTAACTGATTGACCAGTTACTGTCTAATTATCGATCAGTTATCAAATAATCGATAACTAAAATTAAATTAACCAAAACAAAATTAAATTAATAAAATAATATTACTGGTTGGTGATTAACTAGTTATCAGTTTAAATATCGATCAGTAGCTGATCGATAAATAATCTATCATTTATCAACCAATTGCTAACTGATAACTGATCGATAACTGTTATGCAATTGTCGACCAATTACTGATCGATAACTAAAAATAAATTACTAAACAAAATTAAATTAATAATAACATTATGATAAAAAGAAAAAGAATACGCAAAACTGTCATATAATCTTATTACAATCACTCTTTTCCGAAGAGAAGAAAGAATAGAAACAAATTAATTTGTTTTTTCAGAAAATTTTCACACATTGATCTCTGTTGATGCAATGACGGTCGCTCATTTGTGTAGAATGACGGAGTGCTACATAATAGAAAGAGTGTCTATATCTCACGCATATATATAATATATTATAAAAAACTTTAAAAAATAATAATATATCTAATTTAAAAAATATATATAAAGCAGTATCAAAGCACTGTCAAAACGCCTCCGAAGAGTTTTGAAAATACATCTAGTAGACGATGGCATAGGTTTACCAGTAAACTATGCCCCTTATACAGTATAATAAAAAGATATACCCAAAACTATGATGGAAAAACTGTGCTTGGCTCTTCGTTTTTTCCTAAATTCTGCTTATATCGCGGCCAAAAACGAATGTGGTTGCCCAATTAATTGCAACGTAGAACCTGTTCCGCCAACTCACCACACGAGTTAAATATGCCGAACGCCAAATGAACCAGCTAACGAATCCTGCAAGAGAGAGGCCCTTAGCTTCCTGCAAAAAGGGGAACAGCATTAGCATACAGACGAATTTGCTGCAGGATATAATGAATTGCCATCTTTACTCTTTATTTGGGACGAATGATGTAAGGAGGGTTTTCTAACCTTGCTCTGTCTGAGATCCACAAGAGCCTTATATCTCCCGACAGATGCCATGCTTCCCATGTGCTTATATACAAAAGGAGATCCAAAATCTATATTTGTGGCAGCATTTGCGTAGCCACCTCCTTCTTTACCTACCCGATTTAGCAGGCCAGTAAGATATTTCCCTTGTCTCTCAGCAACCTTACAAATAAAAGCAAAACAAATTACTCTCCAAATTACAGATCAAATGAAAAAACAACAATGAGCAAAGGAAATCATCGTTTTCATGCTGAAGTAAAGCAAAGTTCTTGAACATGATTATAACTGAGCATGGTGTAAGATATAGCTATGGATAAAGAATGGTCTATACATCAGCATTCTTTAAGTCTCTTACCTTTCTCGAACTTCAACCTTTTGCTCATGCCTAATGCACGAGTAAACAGCAAAATTGCCCCACTGATGTATATTCTGATTTTCAGAATAAACCAGAAAATAAATAAATAGGATAGGTATTCTAACCTGTGCAAGTGCTGCAAGGACAGGTTTGCCAGTGCTCTCAAGAAATCCACCGCAGTCGCCAATTGCAAAAACATCTTGAACAGAAGGGACACGCAACCATTCATCAACGCCAATCCTATCAAGAAACATGAACTGTAAGTTCAACTGTTTTTAGCAGTACAAGCATGAAGTCATGCTGTATCAAATTTGGAAGTTGAAGATAGCATGCAAACTGAGCAGCTCTAAAGCAAGTAAGAGAAAACAGAGATTCTAATCAAATCTCAGAAATTTACCTTCCACCTGGAGACTTGGGAAACGGCAGTGAGCGTACAAAAGGAGAAGGACCAACACCAGTTGACCATACAAGGAGCCCGTATGGGACCTCTGTGCCATCATTAAGTATTACCTTCTCAGGTTGGACATCTTTCACCATTCCACGCACAAGACGAACTCCTGACTGAGCATAAGAACTATAATGTTAAACGGCATCTTCTACTATTCAAAAGTTCATGCACTAAGTGCATCAACAGAAAACATTCTTATACAATCACATACACCAAATAAAGACGTAATTGACTGACACAACCCAACTTAATGTATCACATAGTAAACATGTCTCACCTTAGTCAACTGTTTTATCGCATACTGTCTCAAGCGAACATCGAAAGAAGACAAGATTTCATTCGCCTACACAAAAAAATGTTAAATTTCAGATTCTTATACACCCCATCCAAGACAAGAAACAGTGAACTCTAGAAACAAAGAACCATGAATTATTCTAAAGTGGCGGTACAGCTATCATACCGAAGTAGGAGATTGGTGAGAAATAAATTTTAAACGAACCTCAATTAGGGTGACATGGATATAATCTTTAACATGGGCATATCTTTGATGAACATCTCTAATAATGAAGTCACTAAGTTCACCGCTGAACTCCACACCTGTGGGACCACCCCCAATTACAACACAATGCAGCAGTCTGCTTTTTTCTGCCTCTGATATACCTGAATGCACATTTTATTGTAAAAATGTATTATATGAAATAGTGTGCATACTTGGTATGTAACTAAGAAAAAATAGAAGCATTGAATTTATAAGTTGCAATTCGATCTGCAATATTAAATGGCATTAGGCTTTACATGGAGCAAGCTGCCTAAAGACGCATACCCAAGATATTTCATGCATAATGTAAAAGATTGGATGAGATGTACTAAAACCATGTGTCAATGAAGGTAATAGGTGCTTCTCAGGAAACAAAATTATAAGATAACAAAGTCCTAACTATAAAATCTGCAAGGAAGGCTCTCCATCGCCACCACGTTGCGGTTTCTCATTCTTCTCCTGTGGGCGAGATCATCACTCGCGACGATCTTGCGGCTGCTGCAGAGAGCCTTCCTTGCTGTCGTCTGCTGCTACCGCATACTTCATCACTGTCCGAATCCCCATCTTTGGTCAGTCCAAATCCAGCTGGCACCTAATTTTGCTGGAATGTGGTGGACCCACTTCGTAGGTGGTTCCCATCTTCATAGGTGAGTTGTAATACCCGCTTTGTACCCTTTAAACCTGTTGTTGAACTACCCCCTTTATTCCATTTGATTGTAGGTAATCCCTTGGGTCGATAATTGAAAGTTGTTGCACTATGAAGTCGATTCGGACTCTGATCACCTCTTTTAACTTAGTAACCTTTCTTGCTAGCCCCAAGTGTTAATCGAATGTATTGTGATTCACTGAATAAAAATTAACTGGGGCAAATGCAGTAGTGGTATTTCAAGATTGTGAATCGGACTTCTGTACGTCTGAATTTC
Organism: Acanthochlamys bracteata; assembly: GCA_019914995.1. Classification (NCBI taxonomy): domain Eukaryota; kingdom Viridiplantae; phylum Streptophyta; class Magnoliopsida; order Pandanales; family Velloziaceae; genus Acanthochlamys; species Acanthochlamys bracteata. The sequence continues at coordinate 2,790,632 of CM034140.1, read as the reverse complement.
AGTTGCTTAAGTTATAAGGTTCCTAATAGTAATTTTTACTATTAGAACTCGTTTTCGTGGCATGCAAATGGATAATAATTGCACAGGTGGATGCATAAAGATCAGATGCAGAGGTTAGATTAGTTAGCGTGATGATAGCCTGTGAACTTGGGAGTTTGAATGGACCTTACGGTGAGGGTTACTCGTGTCTTTCATCTTACTTAACTGTTAGGTCTGTAGCACAAGTAACATTTGCTTTGACTCTCCAGCATATCTTGTTATATCCGTTGCGTGTCTAATTTGCTCTCTCATGATGCATGATAATATTTGGTGCATGCTAATTTGAACACAATGAATAATTCAATAGCATGCATGGTATTTTCTTATTATTTGAGAATTACTGCTAGTCGAGTACTTGTCACTTGTGCATATCATAATAGATAGACTAGCACTGTAGGGTATAAACAGCATGACTTACCAAACATAAGTGGCGACTTTATGCAATATTATCATGTTTTGCTCGAGGACAAACGAATTGTGGTTGGCAACTTTTACTTGCTTGAGCATATGTGTGATGCATGAAGTTAGAAGGAAAATAAGGAGCTGAGATTAAGATCAGCAAGTGTGTCACGGTACTCACCTATAGTTATGGAATCATGTAGGCCTGCATCTCTGCGATACCATAACCCTTCCAGATCTATCATCTAAAATGATTGAAGCCTCGATGGGTTATGAGGGAACTTGGCAATGAGTGCATGCAGAGATGTGCATGATGGAGACGGTCTTGTTAGTATTATACTATTCTCACTCCCTAACTGTTGGATATGCTTTGGTTCGTGATTCATTTTAAACTGCTATATTTAACGAAGATTTTTTTATTACCAATATTACTTATTTGGTAATCATGCTTGTTTAATTATTTATTAGTTTTGGCAAGCATTTAATTATTATTTATTTACTCATGAATTTACAATTCGACACACACTTATTTAATTATTTTATTACTTATTTGGTTTGTGTTCATCATTTTTCTTATTAAATTTCTAGTGAACATGTTTTCCTTGAAGTGTTTATTATTACTTAATACAATTGAGGACATTATATTTAGCTTAACAGAGTTAACTTTCCTGCATACGCACCGACTATTGCACGTTGCATTTCATGCAACCAATCCTCTCTACTAAGTATTGGATCAATAGGAATGATTCAGGACTTAGTAGGATTAATCTGCTTAATCACTGCATTCTATTGTATGTAAAATAATAGTAAGGAAATAACTAGGTAACGCATTAGTAATCTTAATTTGGTATATTTTGTGTCTTATCTCACTATGATCGGTCCCATTTATTTATTTATTGTTGCCTCCCGGAAATAGCATCGAGGCAAGACGAAGAGAAGCTGATAAAGTATCATTATCTGGAGCGTGCACTAAGGGTATTTAATCATCCGTAACATATTCTGTTTTGCATGTAGATGGCTCTATGGCATTGAAGGACTTATACTTCTTTTGGATTTGTGTTATACATAAAATTTTGTTTGTGTGTGGTTCATTTTGAATATTGTAATAGGTTAAGATCGACTACTAGAGGCCAATAGCTATTGTGCTTGTCCTGGTTGATGTTTGGATTTTTTGTACTTGTTTTAGACAATTGTAGGTTGGAAATGTCTTAGTATAGTACTAATACAAAATTTTCTTGAGTTCTATCAAAATTTTAAGTAATTCGACATGTACTGCTATCGTGATGGGTCTTTACTTGGTGTTGCTTAAGCTTACTAAGATGAACCAACTTTGGCTTACTTCAACTTGGTTTAAACTAGTTCCGATCATGATCCGAGATTGGGTCCGACAAAGTTGGTAAGAGAGTCTTCGATCATAGGACCTGTGAAACTGTGTCTTTCTCAAGAAATAAATTTATAAGATAATAAATTTTCAACTATAAGCCTACATATCCTCCTGCAAGTTAAAAAGGCATGGAGCGGAGAACGGAGAGAAAATAGACTCATAAACAAGTAGCTCTAAAGAACAGGAACAATGAATTTGTCCATAACATCTAATTGCCAAATGGAGAAGAATTTCTAAAATATAAGATATGGAAAAGGTAAATTAAGAACCTATAAGACTATCCAATACCTAAATTTACATATTGAACGGAAACGCAAGTTGAAGTCATGAAGTATACTTCACTCAAAAAATAAAGACTCAGACTGGAGAAGAAAAGAGATTGAAAGGTAGATTTCTTGGCCTGAGTCACTTAAAAATTAATCCAAATATGTAAAAAGTCCCTGAAATATGATTTACGTAGCTAAACTATAGTAACCATATAATAGTTAGGATCCTCCTCTAGCAAGAGGAAAGACACTAGATGCATATAAGTATCCTTAGAGAGCTAAGTCCATCATAAAAATTCGTTGCAGGAGATACCGACAAAATTTAAGGCATTAGTTTAACTGGAACAGAAACTAATATGATAGCATTAAGTTCTTGTTTAGTAATTAGAGTGAATACCAGGCACATCTGATAGCATTAGATTGAGCAATAGCCTCCTTCGAATCTCCTGAGCATGATGAACCTCACGAAGAAAGATCGCATTCTCTTTTACACCATGAATTCCAAAAGTTGTCGCCTCTGCTCCAGTTGAAATCACAAGCTTATCATATGAGACATCAAACTTCCAGGACTCCAACTTGCTCGGTCCATTTCCAATTGCATCAGTCACAGTTTGACAATGGACCTAAACCACATACAAATATGCAAATAGTGTTTAGGTGTTGCCAGCGTAGGATGTGGAGGAAGAACTTCTCAGGAAAATAACAAATCATCAAGCAAAAACATTTGCTTGGTCAAAAGCAACTTCACAATGACACAATTAAATAGATACATGGACTATAAGCCATTCCATAGTAAGTCGTGATCCACATTCATTTTCAACAAGAAAACAGCAGTGTATACAAGTCAAGTTTTGAACCAAGAAGTTTCCTTTTATTTATATTCTATGCAGATCCACCTTTCTTAAATCATCCCAACTTCAACTAGAACGAACCGGCTAAAATTAAGGATTCAGGCTACGATTGTGCTGGACAAAAGGATAAGTATGCTCACTTTGAACTTTTCAAACCGAATGCATGTAAAAGAATAGCAGCTTCTGATCTTCAAACCCAACAACAACAGACTTTTCCTACATACTTGCAGTTGTTTTCCAAGAAAATATTTAAATTGGTCAGCTTTTAGAACCTTTAGAACTTACATATTACATCTTTTAAGAAGATAAACATTCGCCAATGCTTAAAGCACCTTGAATGGCCATTACTAACCACCTAAAATGATAAGCCATTACTAACCACCTAAAACTCAATTTTCTTGAATTTCACTAGTGGGTTGCCCCTACTAAACATCAAATTCGTCAAACCAAATACATTATATTACCTAGCCAGCAGTTCGTCCTTGTCCACAAGTTACTACAGCAGTAAAATGTACTGAACTAGAACAATAGCCTATCCATCTAAGCAACAAACTCATAATTTCCAACCCATCTGTGTATGTGTCGTTCATCACCAACAAAGGTTAAGTCGACTTAACTTACAATATGAGAATCCGTATCAATGCCGATGCATTGTGCGAGAAAGAAGTAAGAATTTGGAGCAGTAGAGACAGCAGACTGGATTCTTCCTAGAGGCTCAGCTACAGAACGAAACTCGAGCGTTCCAACACAAGTAGACGCAAGCAACGGCGTGAACACCATGTGATTCCTCGGCGAAACGCAAACAACATCATATAAACTGGTATCCAAACCTTTCATCAACCTGCAACCAGCCCACCCTGTTCCCAACACAACAACCCTCGGTTTCTCTTTTCCTTTCACTGTCGGACCCAGTCCAGCGACCTCCGCCGCCGCCGCGAATCCAGCGCGGTTGCCTGCGAGAATCGAGAGCCGGTCGCAGTAGCGAGAGCGTGAACGGGAGAGACAACGAAGCAGAGACGCCATGCTCGGAGAGAGAGAGAGAGAGAGAGAGAAGGACCCGCACAGGGAGATCTCGGGAAGGTTTTTGGATCGGGGAGAAGAGGTTGCGGTCCTTCTAGCAGGTTGAACGAGAGAACGGAACAAAAAGAATGGTCAAGTAAGTGGGGTCAGTATACAATGACTAGACTGAATCTAATTTGTTGAACTCGTGTGACGTAGGGCGTGTTTCTTTAGTGCAATTTTGCTTTAAAGTGGATTTCGTAAAGTAATTCTGTGAAAAGTATATTATTTGAAAATCGCCGTAGATTTTTAGGGTGCATTTTTTTTATTTTGAAAGTGAATCTTTTGAAATAAATTTTTAGAAGTGAGTTGTTAAAAATAATGTTATTGAAAGTGATGTATTTTTTTTGTATTAAAAAATAATTTGAACTAATTTTTTATATTTTTTATAATAAAAAATAAATTAAAAATGATTTTTTTATAAAAAAAAAAGATTTTGGTGTATAAAAGAACGCACTCTTGTCTGATTGTACAAGGGGTATAGAGGGGAGCAAATAAATCCTAATTTTGACGTTAATATTTACAGTACATGCTGCGCGCGCGTGAGGGTGAGTTTTGTATTAATAGTTCATTTAAAATTTGAAAGACTTGAGAGAATCATTTTTCATTAATAATTGATTTTTAGTATTTTCTTGTATTACTATGTCCGTTTGCTCACGCAGAGTGCTATCATCATGGACTTGGCACGAGCTCTGCTCACAGATCCTGGTGACCATGTTATGCTAGCAGAGCAAATCAAGCTCCTCCGTCAAGACTTATTTGGCTCTAGTAAGACTTCCGAACGGAGGATTTTGTTGTCCCTGGAGAAAAGATTTGACAGCCGGTCCTGGAGCGTAGTCTTGGAGTCCTTTCAGACCTATGAAAGTACAGCCATTACCTGCTGGTTTGATAGGTGCTTGGAAGATGGCATGATCCACATGCCTGGTTACAGGGCGGTGCTGAAAACTTTGGAGTTGAAGCCAAATATTGGCCTAGCTGGAACAATCAAGGAATGGGTGAATAGGAATGTTGAGGTGCAGATCAAGTCAGGATTGCAATTTTTGGAGGCCGTCTCTCCATGCCCCATGGAGGTAGCTCAGATGGTTCTGGATAGCATTTACAGGATATGTAAGAGCAACCTCTGAGTCGGTACAAGGTGAGAAATGCCGGAATTGTTAGTCATCTTGTCAGATCGATGAATGAGCAGACCTAAGATTCTTATGGTACTGCACAGAATGGCTGATGATGATAAGAGCATGGTATGCCACGCTTGCGTTTGTTATTGTGGTTATGCACTCTGATTTTTCCTCCAAAAGAAGAATGCAATTATGCCGCAGCCGTAGAAACAAAGAGCGAGAAAAAATTTAAGGATAAAGAAGTAAGGAAAAATGTCACACATAAAAAGTTTGTTGATACAAGAAATTCCAAAGTGTAGAGAGGATAAGGGAAGTCATTGTTTAATAACTGAAGTATAAAGTGAAGTGCCTGTTTTCTCTCTTTAATTTAAAATTGACTACTGCAGATGAATTAGTATAAGCTAATTTCTTATTTCTTGAGGTGTGAATATGGACTTGTATTATGCTTTCAAAAGAGATTGTGGATCAAAATAACAGTGAGGCATTTGTTTTCCTTGCTTATGTAGCACATAATGCTTGAAGATGGGATGTGTGAACTATCTGCACGAAGTCTAACAGGAATTTCAGAGAAAGAAAAGGAGTATGCTCTGAGGATGCTTCTTGAATTCTCACATGTAGAAGGTTACTCTGCGAAGATAGCAACAGGGCAGGGTGCACTGGTCCTACTCTCAACTATTGCAGGAGACCTGGACAAACATAGAAAGGTGGAGGGCAATATTCCCCTCTTAGCAAGGGCCGGAAGATTGCAACCTATACTTAGGGGGCGTTTGGAATTGCATTTCCAAAACACTCCATTTCAATTTTACATTTCATATTTTTTAATATATATTTTATAAAAATATAAAAAATTTATTTAATAATTTATAAAGTGTAAAAAAATTTTACGTAATAAAATTTTTTTATTATAATTTTATTTTTTTAGAAATAAAAAAATAAAAATATTTTCTATTTTAAAAAAATTCTATTTTATAAACATTTTCAAACGATCCCTTTACACTTTCTTTGTGAAGGTATTGTACTGTCTATACATTCTAAGCGATAGCTTTGCAGCATTGATTATGGTAATTCTGTGCCTGTCTTCCATACTATATTCGAAACGTGCATTTATTGCAGGAAATGTGACTGCTAGTATTTGCTAAAACGGTATATCAAATAATGTACAACAATGTGTATATATAGACTAGAACTCCTTGGATTTGAAACTGCTAACAGTTAGGTTTTCTTATTGATGTACTACCATTTTACCAGATTGCAGGCGCTTATGCATATACGATTGTATTAAAGCTATTCTTCGATATCATGAATCATTGGTTAACACCTAGTTATTCTCAGATGGATATTTCTATGATGTTCTAACCTCACAGACATTTCCTATGAAAATTAGGTGCTGAAGATGTCCAAATAAAAGATAGCAACTATTCTTGGCGAAACAACATTAACAAAGACCAACAAGGACAACAGTGCTAGAAAAGCTGGGAAAGTACTAGTTCATATGCTTTCAACCTAGGCAGATGGAAGGCTGTCTAGTTTACGAGCATTCTGTAATCTACCAACTTTGGATGACAATGCTGCGACTTTAGTTGATCTAGGTGTTCTTCCACCTCTCACTGCTCTTCTCTTTACCTCCACACTAGATGTCTCATCAGATCCGACAGATTTAGCAGCATGCACAATAGCAAGCATCGTCGTGAACTCTAGGCATTGGAAAATTGTCTGCGGCGGACAAGGTTCATCGTACATAGCTTTTGCAGCTCCAAGTACGCAGACAAATATACACACTTGGGAAGAAGCTCTGCATATTGGTTTTCAAACTAAGTGAGGGGATTCATGGTCCGTTAGACAGGCCTAAATTTTAAAGTATAAAAAGTGCCTGATCTTACAAAAATTAATCGAAGTGGTCTTCCAATATTGTCGAGGGTTGCAGAATACTGCCCATATTATGATTGCGGGAACTTAAACACATTGCAAGTAATAGGACATGTGGAACTTTGTAGTAGTAGTAATGTAGGTTCTAAGCTCTACAACGCAGAGACATTTTCTTCGTTTTTTACAAACTACAACGAAAAAAACTATGTTTTAGCTACTAGTCTGTTGCCTTTAATTCTGTTCAAGTACCTACCTAAGCTGCTGACTTGAGCTTCAAAACTCAGTAAGAAGTTACTAAATGTTTCACCTTTGATGGTTTGGATTTTTGACTTAGACAAAGGTTCAAAAGCAAGCTCGTAAACATGATAAAGGGTATATGTTTCTTGCTGCCATCTGAAGACAGTAAATCAAAACATAAGCAGCAAAGCAACGAGTTTCTGCCTGAAACAAGATGACATATAGCCAGCGACTGATGATTTCGCCTGGCTATATGTCATCTTGCATCCGTTCCATCATTGAAAAAGCAAACTGATAAGTACTTAAGTATAGAAGCAATTTTCAATTCATAGATTTGTTACGCATCAGTATATTACTATTGCCAAATATATAGTATTAATCTATGTTGGTCCATGCGTTATGGGTACATTATTCCTCCTCTATGATCACTGTACTTGCTTCCTTTGCTGATAGAAGCTAAAATGTCTTATTTTCCAACTTGACGTGGATGCGTGAGTTGGGCTCTTTATTGTATATGTCATTTTAATTTTGAAACTTCTACTTATTTATAATTATTTTCTGGAACTGATTTAGATCCTGTCAAGTTCAGATCAAGCAGCCACCCATATTAAAAGTGGCAATGGCATTATGAAGATATTGCAATTTCTTGTAGACAAAAACATTGACTATAGAGTTTATGCAATCAGGCTTTTGAGCCTCCTATGTGCAAAACTGGGACAAGCTGTCGAAGAGCTCGAGCTTCAAACAAGTTGCTTTTCCTGATGGACAAATTGTTTCATAACCAGTGTTCATCTAATCAAGGAACAGATTCAGCATTATACTTGCAAATCCTCCGGTCTCCAGTGATGAGGTAAAAACCGTACTTGGGGTAGAACTTCTGAAATGGGCAATTAGCAGTCTTGCAGACCAAAGATCTAGTGCGTCAAGGAAAAACCCCAGTGCCAGAAATTGGCGGAAGGCCTTCTGGGGATCTTACTACATTATGCTAGAATCCTGATGTACAAATACTTGATATTGTCATGAGAATCACTTAATGACCATTTTCCTGCATCACATTAGCAGGCACTGTCATCATACAGCTAAGCAGTGAGCAGCAATGGGATTGAAGTACTTATCTGAGTCGTCAAGGTTTTTGTCTATAACTAGATTTGCTCAACCTCTTGGATTTTGTGCATCTTTCTTAGTCATTTGTGTGAAGCCCATGGATGTTCCTGTACTATGTCCGCTTCATGACGCTGTTTGTGAGGAGAACAGCTGTTTCTGCTTGTTGAAAGGAGGAGCAATTGGGCCGTTGATTGAACTTACGAATGATGAGAATGCTGAAACTCAAATTGCAGCAGTGAATGTGCACTTCTAGCAGTCATTGGTGATGCTCATCACCTCAAAAATGCCAGCAAGGAGCTGACACAACTTGGCCTTTTTCGATGCTCCAATTAATCTTTTTAAAGAGGCAAGATTAGGTGATATTCAAGAAAAGTTGGTGAACCTGTTCTTCCAAGTGGATAGCATTGTTCAGGACTATACAACAGATACAAGGTTTGGTGAGGGCATTAGCTGATGCATTAAAACACGGTTCTGCTGTCACCAAGAGGCATGCACAAGATGCTCTGACAAATTTAAGACAATTGTCTGGTGTCGGAGGAAAGAACTCCAATCGAAGTCGGGAGGAGAAATAACACGTGATCACTATTTATTCAGTTGAAATATGAGAAACTATTTCGGGGGTACCTTGAACATGTGGATGTGGTATTTATGGCAGCCACAACTAAAGAGTGCAACAAGTCGGCTCTGTGAGTACAAATTTACAGTGATCACATGGAATTACAGGAAAAGAACTGCTTTATAAGTTACTGATTCCCTGAAGCCAAAAAAGCTAACGAGATGCCTGCAAGATATTGTACTCAACAAAGATTGTTGGACCGTCGGCTCTTTGCATTGAGGTAGTTAAAATTTTTAAGTTCTGAAGCGGATTGCCGGCTGCTCGACAAGGACCAGCTTGATCAGTGGCCTTTTCTGTATACGGTTGCTACCTTTTTCTTGGAGTTTTTTGTCAAACCCAGCTTTTGGATGAATGGGCAAAACCATGAGAACAGATCAACTATCAGTTCAGTTCATGGAAGCCGAAGATATTTATTGTGTATATTTTGCTTGACATCATGATAACAAATCAACTATCTCACACTTAGCTCCTACAGATGTGTTTGATGTCATTCGTAGATCAGTTTCCTCCACGTGCACTCTGTAATTTACTTAAGCCACTTAATACCATTTAAGTCAAAGCTGCTCCCCTTTGAGAGAGTTGGGTTCAGATCTCATGCTGCATGCTTATGCTAATGTGATTGGTAATGAAAGAAGTTCTTAAAAAAGAACAGGAAAGTTGTCTTTACAGATATTGGGAAACAATACTGAAAGAGAATGCTGTGAAATGTTAATATTCGTTTGTTTTTGCTTTTCCTTAACAAAATTTTTTAATTTTTAATTATATATTTTTCAATACATATTTTATAAGTATTTAAAAAATTTATTTAAAAATTTAGAAAGTGTAGAAAAATTTATATAATAAAATCTTCTTATTGCATATTTTTATTATTTTTTTAAAATTAAAAAAATAAAACTCATTTTTTAAAAAAAATAAAATATTTTAATTTAAAAAATTTTTATTTTATAAACAATTCTAAACGCGCCCTAAAAAAATACAGCTCCCTGCACAACTCAGTCTTAAGATCTGGACTTGTCGCTGGTTCATTCAACCATGATGTTATAGAGTCTGACTGGGAATTTACTTTTACAGCTTAGATAAGTCACTCTTGTACTATGCTATGCCGGATGTTTGCAAAATCTGGGATTCAGACTGCTGATGTTTACGTAGAGAAGCCAAATCGTTGCTTTCTTATTCCATGGTGCGTTTTGATTTTATATTTTTTTAATAAAATTTCTATAATATTTTATATTTTTTTTTAAAGTTAAAAAAAATTTTAAAAAGTTTACATCATAAAATTTTATTATTATTTATTTTATTTTTTAAAATAGAATAATAATATTATTTTATTTTAAAAAATTATATTTTATAAATGTTTTTAAATGCTGCGTAAATCGCTACATGTTTCCGGTACAAATTTTCACGTGCCTGAAGGAGAGGCAAGGTTTATCATGGTAGGTGCGGTGGTTCATCACAACGTTATCTTGCAGATTTACCAGTTCGCTCGATCATATTCTCATCTGATGCTTTTAAACTAACGTTCTACAGTGCTAAAATTTAACAGTTGAGTACTCTTCCAATTGAATTGGAGACCACATGTGATGCTTCAACTTCTCTGCAGAATCTTTACAAATTGCTTCATTTTTGCCGTTGTTGCTCGTGAATGAGAACTTGTACGATATCAAGGAGTATTAATATCGGTCATGATTTCTCTGAGAGTGATGTTTCAGAAATGTGCAGCCATCATTTATCTGAAGTCAGCAACATGTCCTGCAAAGGTACGAAATCTCAAGGTAATTCTGGTGTGGTAAGGTTCTGAACTTCTGATGAATATCTACTAGCTTCACATGATCCATTCCACTATGTTACAGTCTTTGATCTGTGAGATTTTGACACAAATCCTGCATTGTCGTAGTACTCTGTTTGGTGCGCTAGCACATATTGTTGCCGAGCATAATGTCACTAACTGCTCATGTGTTTAACATCATTCTAATCATTGCTCAAGTTATTGTATATGTTTCAAGCAATGTATAGTAACCGCAGTATTACCAGATTATCCCAGAGTATCAGGGGAAGTCACTAGCATCATAATTTACTGGCATAGTTTAATATTTCACTTCAGGGTAATGCTACAAAATCTGAACATTACAACTAATGGCATATTTTAGTGCCTCCAAATTTCATTCTTTTTCTAAGATTTTGAGTTCGGTTCACTTCATATATTTCAATTACTACTTCGAATTTTATTTTTATTTTCACACAGAATTCTATTTTACTGAAATTTTATTTTAAAATTTACTTCACGTGTTTTAGTTACCATATCAATCTGTTTATACCGAATTTTGCTTTTCACCAAACTCTATTTTTACAAAATTTATTTTTATAAAATTCATTTTTATCTAATTAAAATCCGTCCGAACGGGTTGGTGCTCCTTGTATACTGATAACTATTGAGGATTTGAGTCGCTGTTAATGGCAGACATATCAATACATGCAGTTGTGATTGCTTGCCGAGTTCTGTGGGATTGCATATCCTTAGTGAAATCATTTTCTGAAGAATCAGTTCATATCTTGTGAAAAAATACAAACAGTTTTCTTGCATACCTTTAAGTTTCAAGCATTAAAATGGTCTAAGTTACTAAACAAACACAATCTGATAATCACCTCTATTTTCCTCAAGTAACTAATAATCGATCTTCTACTTACTAAAAGAGTTCGATGAACTTACAGTACCTATTGTTGAGCTGTAATGATTCAGTTTTCTCCTTTTAATTACTTTGAGCTATTTAGATTGCCCATCAGGATGAAGAATTGATACGTGAACTTATGGAAGGTTAGGTGAAAACATCAGAAGCAATCATCAACGAGTGATTTATTGTCTTTTTTCCAAATTGAAAGCCCTTCTCACTCTTGCTTTCGTTCCTTTAATTTTCTGTAATCTTTTCAAGACCAAAATATATCTTGGTTTCCATTTGCTGGTATCCAAGTTCCTAGGATATGCCATTTCACTAACAACGTACATCACGAAACAGAAAGTACCACAATTACTTGTTCGCAATTTTTGCACATTTTTAACGTAGCCAATTTAAAGCATTAAAGCTTGTGTTTTTCTAGGTGAGAAAGGAAATGATGGCCCTTTTGTGAATTGTTTTGGTAAGTTTTATCTTGAAACCAAAAAGTAAGAACACTTCAAACCAAGTCCAAATGTTGTAGTTACATAAACCCAATCGACAATGACATCATCTAGGGAGTCGGACCGAAGAAAAACGCTCGTACCAGCATTAACTTGACGGAGCTATTTATGGCGTTGTTTGGTAACTTTTTTTTTGTAATCTTTAAACTTTTTGTTTAATAAAAATTTATTAAAAACTTTAGAAAATATAAATAAATATATATTATAAAATTTATACATATATTATTTGTACTAAAAATGAAATGGTGAGGTGCTACTAAAAATTTATTTGATAAGAAAATTTTTTTAAGACTAAAATATTATTTTAATAAAATAGTAATTTAGATTACAAATATTATATGATAAGAATTATTGGACTATTAAAGATCAAGATATTTATAAGATAGCGTAATAGAAATAAATATGTTAAGATAGATATGTATGTATATTATGATGAACAAAATATGAAATAAGTATATATGTTAACAAGTCATTATCGCACCGATCGAAAGACAAAAGAATGTCGGTTTAATTGTTTAGATATGTCTTATGCATATTAATAAATACTGCAATGCGTAAAAATAATATAATTATATGAATAATTTAGGAAAAAATAGGTTACCAGAGTTAACTTAGCCAAAGGTGATTGGGAATGACTTAGCAGAAATAGATCTTTTCGATAGATTTGATTTATAATTGAACTTAATAAAGAAAACGGATTTGTAACGTAACTAACTCAAGTGAGATAAAACTTTAATTTATTGTCGTTGCTTTTAAGTATAAAAAAGAAGCTGGTTTTTCAAACATTTAAAAAGCACTTTACGTGCCCTAGTATCTCGATTCCCTTTAATCCTGCTTTTCCATATTTCCATTGCGGCTGCAGTATATGCAAGCTCATCTCCATTCAGAAGCTTAAAGAAGAGGAACGAGTACGGTAGCAATGGTGGTGAATACAATGGAGAAGAAAGACAAAATCCTAGAGGCAGTGGAACCATTGCCGTTCCGGATGGCAGACATCCGTGCTGCCATACCTGAACACTGTTGGGTGAAGGATGCATGGCGGTCTATGAGTTACGTTACCCGTGATGTAGTCGTGGTGATTATACTGGCTGCCCTTTCTGCCTACATTGATCATTGGGTTCTGTGGCCATTCTATTGGCTTTTTCAGGGCACTATGTTCTGGGCTATCTTTGTTCTTGGGCATGACTGGTATATAAATAGCTTTACTATATTTATATTTGGTATTGCACTAAAGTAAAAATCATGATATATGCAAAATTCACCATCAAACGTTCAAACTTTGTTTTTGATTTTCTGATATTACATGGAAAATCTGTTGGTGAGCAGTGGGCATGGGAGCTTCTCTGATAATCTGAAGCTGAACACTGTGGTTGGGCACTTTCTTCACTCCTTTATTCTTGTACCATACCATGGATGGTAATATATGATTATTAGTTCAGGCTTTTCCTTCATCGTCTTTGTAGTATTGCGCCATAGAAAGCTTGAAATTTATTTGAACTTTCTTTGTTGGCCTTTTCTTTCTTTCTTTTTGCAGGAGGATTAGTCACAGAACTCACCACCAGAACCATGGCCATGTCGACAGAGATGAATCTTGGCACCCGGTTAGTATTGGGTCATATACTTCAGTAAATTACAAAATATGCTACTGTACGAGCTTAAGTCCAGGTTTACTAGTACTGTAGTATTAATTTCAGTAAATGGAAGTTAGTTTTACATTAAAGTTCTACCTAGTTCAAATTTAACTTGTAGGCAAAAGAATTCAATTGTAGACCTATAAGTACAGTATCCTTTCCAACTTTAGGAAAAAGGGGGTTTTTAGTCTTCTTTATAAACAATATCCAGATATCAAAATGAGCTTTCTTTGCTTTTGATTCACAGTTAACAGAGACAATATACAGGAAGTTGGATTTCCTTACCAAGAAGCTAAGATTCACTGTGCCTTTTCCTTTGTTTGCATACCCTGCCTATCTGGTATGCAATTTCTTTTCCCTGAATGTCTATTGTTGTCCTGAATGTTTACTCATGATTCTTTCAATCTTCAATGATTGAAAACTAGCCTAACTAAAATCAGTTGACAATAACCTAGAAATACGTGTAGTTAACTATGATTTTTCCTCTTTCCCATTATCTGCTTGAATTTGCTTGCAGTGGACAAGGAGCCCAGGGAAGAAAGGTTCACATTTCCTCCCAGATAGTGATCTATTTTCTCCCAAGGACAGGATGGATGTGATAATTTCGACCGCTTGCTGTGCTCTGATGCTGGCTGTGCTCCTCCAGATAGCATGGCACATTGGTCCTGAACCTGTACTAAAACTTTATGTTGGGCCATATATTGTAAGTCACAAATATTCTCCTTTCACAACAATTCAAATGAAGCTCAGCGGATGAGCTAATGTCAAGTGTTGCATATATTACAGGTCTTTGTCATGTGGTTAGATTTTGTTACTTACCTGCATCACCATGGGCATGATGAGAAGCTTCCCTGGTATCGCGGCAAGGTACGCACTTATCTTCCTTTTTTTTTGTCTTCTTTTTACAACATGAACATTATGTTATGTTGATTTAGTTGTTCATACAACTGGTTTGATGGCATTTTTGGTATAACTGGTTACTTCTTACTACCAGATTCACTGCTTATCATGATTCATGGTCAGTGCAGCCATGATAATATCGTGGTTGTTCCATGACCAACGAAAAGGCACATGCATCAAAGTAGATAATTCAAAAACCATCAGAAAAGTTAATTATTTCTATTTAGTGCAGTGGCGGAAAAGAATTATGATGTATATAAATCATTGACTCTCTTAAATTTTCTTCAAGACTGATATTTGTTTTCTTGGAAAATTCTGTAGGAATGGAGTTACCTGAGAGGGGCTCTAACTACAGTTGACAGAGACTATGGAATATTTAACATAATTCACCACAACATCGAAACTCATGTTATTCATCACCTCTTCCCTCAAATTCCACATTACCATCTAATTGAAGCAGTAAGCATTTGATCTCATTTCATTTTCTTATGCATTACTAATTTTTCTCTATAAAATAGATTTACATCAACGTCTAATGGACAGACGAAAGCCGCAAAGCCTGTGATGGGGAAATACTACAGAGAGCCGCAAAGATCAGGACCTCTTCCTCTCCACCTGTTCGGAATTTTGGCGAGGAGTTTCAGAGTAGATCATTTCGTTTGTGACTACGGTGACATTGTCTTTTACCAGACTGATCCTAAACTAAGTGGCAAAGCATGAACAATGGATTGATCATAAAAAATGGATCACTCTTACAGTATTTATTACTACTTAATGCTCTAAATCAGAGATCTGTGCTCTTAGATTATTATCAACTTATGCTTCGAGTTAGAACTGCTATTTTGAGTTTGCAGCCTTTTGTTTCCTTGTATGAACTGAAACCTGTATGAAGAAAACAACCTTAGATTGTGAATCACAAAAGAGAACTGTTTCATGAGATCCAAATCCTAAATATGGAAGAAAAGGGTTTGCATTGGTTTTTATTTCATTTCATGAACACACACATGACAAGATACATGTTCTTGAACCAAGACAAGAACAAATGGGAAGAATTTTTTTTAACAGCAAGCAAGAGAGAATGTAGGCTCATGGGTAGGGCCTTGTCTGTTGATAAACTTCACCTAATCACATGCCAAAGCAACATAAACCAAAACATTCAAAGTTTTTAAACCGAATGGAATATTCATTTTGTTTGGATCCATATTATAAGAGAGAGTTTTTCTTCCCAACTTTTCGTTTCACTCTTTCCAATAAAGCTTATAAAATATTCTATAAATTTTTAAAAAATTTTTAATAGTACATAAAATTCTACATTATAAATTTTTTTATTAATTATTTTTATTATTTTTTTAAAATAAAAAAATAAAATTTATTTTTAAAAAATTTTAAAAAATTTTTGCTTTTCAAAAATCTATTTTTTAATAAATACTTTCAAACATCTCCTAATTTCAGTGATGATAATATGCATAATGCATTGCAGCAACAGTAATTAGGAAATCATAAGGAAGAAAAATCTGTCATTAACGTTTGCAGTTGCAGCGCTCTTATTTTTTCCAACCAAATACGGAAAAGCTTAGCAAAAACTGGTGTTACCTTTTATCTTGTTAAGAAATTTTTTTTTCCTACCATTAGGTGCGTTACATTGTATATAGTTCATTGCTAGCAGTAGGTTTTTTTGTTTGTTTTTGTTTTAAATCTTCTCGGTAGACTGAAGGAAAAAAGAAATAAAAATAGAAAGATGAAACTCTCGCTCACTCTAGTGTCGAGGATTCGTGTGATCACAATCACATCTACCGAAACCGACGGGAGACGGCTGTTGATCTTAACGGATTCTCTCTTAACGGGTCACCACCTACCATTATCTCCTGGATTCCCTCCGACAAAAGTCCCAGGCCTCCCCTCTCTCCAACCCAGATTTAATCTCTCTTTCTTATAACAACACAATCACCTATCTAAACATGCCACGTATACATAACCGGGTCCCGCTACTTTTTACCCAAATTTTATTGGTTGGTATATCAAATGGTGTTATAGGTTATGTAGCTAATTAGATTAATGACCGTACGCAACACACCACAGCTCAGATTATTTATTTATTAGTTTCACTTCCCTTCTATTTTTCTCCTCTCTTGCCGTTTTCTTTACTACTGCTACAACAATCACCGGTGATGTAATACTCCGCACTGCGTCGCCGGCGAGCTAATCCTGAATTAGGGTTTACATTACCGGATCTCCACACCAATGGGCAATTGCTGTCGTTCTCCCGCTTCTGTTGCTCGTGAAGACGTCGATCCTCGCCCACGCAAACCTTCTTCCACCGCCGCCGCTGCCGGCGGTCACAATCACTACCATAATGGATCCGGCGGCGCTGGTAATGTGAAGCGTGTAACTGTTCTTAGTGAGTGTGAGGGGAAAGGTAACGTTGAAGAGCGCTACGCTCTCGATCGGGAGTTAGGGAGGGGAGAGTTTGGTGTTACTTATTTATGTATGGAGAAAGACAGCAGGGAATTGCTGGCTTGTAAATCTATACCGAAGAGGAAGCTCAGGACGGCGGTTGATGTTGAAGATGTCCGGCGAGAGGTGGCGATAATGCGGCATTTGCCAAGGAGCCCGAGTATTGTTGGATTGAAGGAAGCGCTTGAAGATGAGCACGCAGTTCATCTGGTTATGGAGCTATGCGAGGGTGGGGAGTTGTTTGATCGGATTGTTGCGCGGGGGCATTACACTGAGCGTGCGGCAGCTGGGGTTACAAGGACTATTGTGGAGGTCGTGCAGTTGTGCCATAAGCATGGGGTTATACACCGAGATCTTAAGCCGGAGAACTTCTTGTTTGCTAACAAGAAGGAGAATTCGCCACTCAAGGCTATTGATTTCGGGCTGTCTATCTTCTTCAAGCCTGGTCAGTGATATTAAACTGCAATCTCTTTTGTAATGTTGGAGTTGGAATTGTAGGTCTTGCTTAAGCTGTAAACAGGAATTTGTGGTTACTTAGCCGTTCTTAACTCTGATTGACTTCAGGTGAAGCTATATATTTTGATCTACAAAAGAAAAAGTATAGGTAAATAAGAACGTGTCTTTATTGGGAAGGTATTTAAAAATTGCTGGTGACTGTTAAGTGTTGATCTTGAGTTTAGGATTAGTTTATCTTTACTAGTATAGAACTAGATGGACGGGCCGATTGGATTTTGTTGGAGTGATTGTTCTTCGGTGAGACTGCTGCATCTTTTCTATGATACTGCATCCACGTGTTTTTGATGTTGTATCTATGTGTATAAGCGCATGGATGTAGCATCATAAGCAAGATGCAGTCATAGAGGCTGAATAATCACTCATTTAGTTGTGTCATGAAGTTGCTGGTAAACTAGTAGCTATGGTAGGTTGAGGATTTTACTAACCACTGAGATATTTGAGGTGGAAGCTCGTTTTGGAAAGTTGAACTAATGAAAGGTCGTGTATGAATTATCTACAACTGGAGGTGCACTGATCTTCATGATAAATAAAGTGCTTTTTGAGTGGTTTTCAGGCATATTAGAAGGACTCATTCTTGTAGCCAAGTTTTAGAAGTTGCTATCTTGAGTACAGTTGCATGTTGAATTAAGTGTACAGGAAAGTTATTGTTTTTTCTTGGGGTTACGGCCAGTTTATGGAAGGATTTTCATTGTTACCTTCAAGTGAATAAAAAATCTCACTATTTATCATGGAAAATAGATGGATACTCTGGTAGGTTTTCAAAATGCTCGGTCTATTAGGCTGGCAGCTGTAGGATGAAACTAGGAATGTAATAAATCGTATTTTAAGCTTATACCTTTCCAAAAGCAGCTGATTCTCTCAAGAGAAACTGCTGTTCAATGCGATTGTAAGGGGATTATGCTTGTTTGATTCTGCTTCTTTCAAGTGGCTCTCGTGCTTTTGGAATCATCATCCAATGTAACTATAGGTTCGTAGTGAGCGCATTATAAGATGCATAGATGCTGAGGTGGTTTGGGCATAGGCCAAAAAGTAATGATGTATGGAAAGAGATATGGTTTATTGGAATTGATACATCAAAAGTCTATAACGATAAGAGTGGAAACATTGACAATAAACTGAAAAAGCATCTCAGATTTCACTAAAGATAAGATATTAGTACAATGCTCTCCAAGTGGTCTTGTGGCTTACTGCCATCTAATGGGACAATGAAAGATTATTTTGTTGCGTTCACTGCTGTTGGAGTAAGCTAACAAGAATGCACGCTTGAGACCACGACGCAATGCGCAAAATAAAATTGGTTTGTAGCTCTTAACCTGATTGGTAGGTTTGTGCAGAGAATTTCATAGAATGTTTTGGGAAGCACTAAACTCTTCTTTCGTAAATTGAGATGCCAGTACTTTTTGGATACTTTATGCATGTTCCAAATAACCAAAATTTGGTATCAGCATCTTTGTTTTCTTTCTGGTTGGAACGCTTTGCTTGTGTCATGCTCCTCTCTCTCTCTCTCTCGCATGCACAAATAGACAGGCCACACATAGTAGTACCTTTCTTTTTATCCTACAAACATATTAGTAACATAGCGCGCAAGAGGATATCTTAGGCTATGCTTGATTTTTGGGGTGTAAAAACAAATTTTAAAAAAAGAAAAAATAAAAAGAAGAGAAAGTGAAAGGAAAAGAAAAGAAAAGAGAAGGAAGCCAAAGCACATTTTTCTCATTTTCAAAACCTCCAAGGAATCATATTCTCATAATTGAGTGAATTCTTTTCTTGTGTCCAAGTTCTATTCCTAATTAACAACAGAATAAAAGGAGAAAACCTTTCAATTCCTTCTCTTTTCCCTCACTTTCTCAAATATAGCCTTACAATGAAGCCATTACTTTATATCCTGTTTGACGACATGGCTGCCTAGGTATGAGTCCATGGTAAACTCATTTTATCTACAAATATCAGCAAATCATTGTTGCCTTTATTGCAACTATACATTTAGTGAAGGAGAGGCAGCCAACTGATGCTACATATGCTATGTGATTCCTTAAAGAGATGATCTTCAGCGGTAAAAATCCTGACTCATGTTCAAAGGACATTTTAACTTAATTTCTCAATAACATAGCATGAGTTGTTTTTGGTATGATTTAAATAAGTGATGACGACGTGTTTGCACCTATTATACTATTTTTGTTCTGATTGGACGATGACTTTAGTATAGGAAAGTTCTAAGCCTATTTTGAGCTTGTATCTGTCAAATGTCCCTTGTTATTTTGATCTTGATGTCATTGTCAATTTGTCATAATTCCTTTTTGCAAATAATTTGCTATATGCAAGGAGTTTTACTGCAAGCTGTATTTCCTTGTTCTTCTATAGTTTAGTGTTTCAGATCTGAGATTTAAATGTGCTTAAACTTTAAATGATGAGTAGTTTATGCAATTCATTTCTGCATAGTTTCTGTGATAATTTTGACAATTTATCACAGGCGAAAGGTTCTCGGAAATCGTTGGAAGTCCATATTACATGGCTCCTGAAGTTTTAAAGCGAAATTATGGACCTGAAATCGACATATGGAGTGCTGGAGTCATTCTTTATATATTATTGTGTGGAGTGCCCCCTTTTTGGGCCGGTGAGTCTCTATGTGATCAAATTATTAAGATTTTATATGAGTAACCTAATTTTAACGCATTTGCTGACTTCTTGGAATGTGTTATTTTTCTCAACTAGAGTACTCCTATCAATTGCAGAGAGAAGAGGAGCACTTGAAACTAATGAAAATCTCTTGCCCTTGCTGACTTCCTTTTTTAAAATGCAGAATCTGAGCAAGGTGTTGCACAAGCCATTCTTCGGGGTAACATAGATTTTAAGCGTGAACCTTGGCCGAGTATTTCGGAAAACGCAAAGAATTTGGTTCGGCAGATGTTAGAGCCTGATCCCAAGCTTAGGCTAACAGCAAAGCAAGTACTCGGTAATGCAATATCTCTTGTTCAATACAGTGGATGTTAAATTAGCTGTATTTCTGCTTGCTCTACATATTAAAATCATTGAATGAAGTAGTTTGATTGGTCTAATATCTCCTATCTGGATTGCATATGCGATGATGACGTAGTGAAATTTCATGTTCACAATGGAAACTTTTCAACTTCAGTAGTGAAACTTTGAGATGAGTTTGCTGAACAATGCGTGGCACGCTATAAAATTTGGTGGTTTTTCTTGATTCCCAAATTTGAAGTCGACAAGGTGTCACTAGAAAACTTGTGCTTCTACAATAATTCAAATCAACTAGGACTTGGAAGACGTGTCATTTTAGAAATCTATAAGATATAGAAATTTGCTTCTAAAGAAAATAAGATCAGCTTGGGCTACTTTTTACCGTCTGTTAGCATTTGTTGCTCTGTTGACAACTTCGCTTTCTCTATATAGTGGGTGTACCGTAAATGTTAACTCTAGTGTAATCATCGTTTAATGCTTGTGATTTCATCTGTAGGAGAAATGTAATAGTTTTACTATGCTATTGAGCCAGTTATTGTAACCAAATTAAGATATTATTGGTGTACTAGTGGGGATGACTTGATTCTTTACTTTATCTTGTTTAGAGCATCCGTGGCTACAAAATGCAAAGAAGGCTCCCAATGTGCCTCTTGGAGATGTTGTCAAGTCAAGGTTAAAGCAGTTTTCCAGGATGAATAGATTCAAGAGGAGAGCATTACGGGTTGGCAGATCATATCAAAACCAATTCCTTTTCCTTTATTTTTTTTTCATTTTTTTTAAATGTTTCAAAATGTTATTTACAGGTTATTGGTTCTAACTTCTTTCTTTACAGGTTATTGCCGATCATTTATCCGTTGAAGAAGTTGAAGACATAAAAGAGATCTTCAGGATGATTGACACTGACAATGATGGCATCATATCCAGTGAGGAACTGAAGACTGGTCTAGTTAAATATGGGTCACAGCTTGCTGAGTCTGAAGTGCAAATGCTTATAGAAGCTGTAAGTTCAGTTAACATGTAGTTTATGCATGACTTTTAACTATTATTAGACATTGGATCCATTGCAGTTGATCAACTACATATGTCTTTTTATGTATCTGGTTCCCTTAGTGGTCCTTGCAGACTATCAACACGTACTTTCTGTGATCTTTTTTCTTGCAAGCAAATTTGCATCTAGTTAGGTTACAGAGTTAGAGTACAGAGTTATGAAGAATGGAAATCATCTTTATTATATACTACTGTGGTTGTTGCTGAAAACTCGTGCATATGTTGAGGGTGATTTAAACAGTGCTATAGCTGTAGATGTATTGCATCATACAAGTCACTCTCATGCCATGTTGTATCTAACTTCTCTTGGAGTTAAAATTTCTGTGTAGTTCCAGGCAATTTATGAGTTCTATATGTAAGTCGTACGTGAAAATAGAAATAAATTCTGGTGCAAAATCATAGTTAACCAAGTTTCAGTAATCACATTTCTCAACTAGGAAATTAGGGTCGTCATCGAGACGGAACTGAACTGTTTGTGGATAGAAAGCCATTATGTAATAGGTGCATCAGCCATGGGGGAATCTCATTTGCGTTATAAAATGCCACAAGTGGAAAGGAAGATTCCTAACACAATATTGAAGTTTGACAAGACTGTGTTCCTAATAAATGTGTTTGAACTTGCAGGTCGATACCAATGGGAAAGGAACCCTGGATTATGGAGAATTTGTTGCTGTGTCTCTTCATCTACAACGGATGGCAAACGATGAGCACCTCCGAAGGGCTTTCTCTTATTTTGATAAAGATGGGAACGGTTATATTGAGCCCGAGGAGCTCCGGGAAGCCTTGGTGGAGGATGGAGCTACTGATACCGCAGATGTTGCTAATGATGTACTGCTAGAAGTTGACACTGACAAGGTAAGATTGCGAGTACCTTCAAGAGGACATTATCACGAGGATATTGTCATGTTCTGTTTTTGACTGCCACCGCTTTATCTATTTCAACTTTTCCAGGATGGTCGTATTAGCTATGATGAATTTGTGGCTATGATGAAAACTGGAACTGATTGGAGGAAGGCCTCACGGCACTACTCACGAGGAAGATTTAACAGCCTTAGTGTCAAACTCATGAAGGATGGTTCTCTGAACATGGGGAGTGAAGTGAGCTAATAACTACATTTTCTTCTGAATTGCTAGTGTTCAGGCTTTTGCAGGCAGTGTGATGGAAATTGTTTTACCTGATTGATTTTTGGGGTCCATTGGTTTTGATGGTTCCTTGGATCAAGTCCACTCGTGGTGTAATTATGTTCGGCTGATAGATTGGGGCGTAAATGCATGGCTCACGACGAAGTAGTTGTACAATTGATATCATCATACTCTAATTTTCGCCCTGTGATCTTGGTGTTACTACAGGGCCTCCTCTCCCGTATTTCCTTTTTTGGTTACTGTAATTACTGATGCCTTTGTTGCTGTTGTTGTAACATATGTCGCAGATTCACATGATATCCAGTTTTATCTATCGAACTTCTAAGTTCAAATGAAACACTTGATGTATCTCATTGATACGAATTGACATATCACGGTGTCCCTATTGAGTATGATAAATCGGGTCTAGTGATGTAATAGAAGTATTCATTCTGGAGTTACAGATGATTTGAACAGGAAGCAGCACGAGTACTTTGCGTCGTTCATTGGTTGGACATGGTGCTGCACAGCCGTGGCGACAGAAATATCAAATGCGCGAAGCATGTGAGAAGTAAGTGAAGGCCAAAGTATCTGCACCTCTTGTCATGACTTTCCTATTCTTATGCAAAGTGTTTGCCAAGCTGTTGGCCCATCAGAAGGAGCAACTCAGCATGTAGCATTTTGCTTGTGTGTGTTGGCAGTTCATACATTCTGAAATGGTGAAGCATATGTTTCGTGTTTCTGAATCAGAAAAGAGACATTCAACTTCTGACAAAGCATATGTAGAGTTCTTCACTGATTATCTTCTTTATGTGATCTAATCACAACAGTATGAATATACGAGTATTTTCTTTCCCTATTGAATTGCATTGATAAGTTGATCTATACTATTACTAATTCTCAAATTGGGAATTTTTCAATTCTGTATTTGGAATTAAGAACAGCTAATTTGCATTTGCATGTGAGGTGGATATCTTTCTTTTAACTTGAAATCTGGCAGAATGATGTCTTTTTAACATGGATTTGACTTGAATTTTTAACTGAGTGAGGATTATTCTTCAATTATCTTTTAAAAAAACAAGAAAACTTTACACAAGTAACACTACTAAAAATAATGTCTTCAACGACCGCCAACAATAAGTAGGCAAAACAATTTTGTGGTATTTACAGATTATTTTACTTCAGTGGGTATATTTTAGTCTGTGAAAGCATTTTTGTAGTAGTGTAGACTATCATAATTTATGATAAGGTGTATATACACAACTATATATATACACCGTACACGAGAAATTAGTGCAAAGAGCTTGGCTCAGCTTGTTAATTATTGTATATTTTCAGCATAGCAAAACAACATATTAGCAGGTATAAAAACTTACTCTTCGATGTTAGACGTATATCGCAATTAGGGCATTGAGAACTTTAGGAAATATATATTAACAATTAATATGTAGTAGCGTAGCTATATAGTTGTTTCACTTAGAGCTTTTTTTATTTCATTTTCATTCTAATTTTTTATTTCATATATCTCAAAAACTTTTATATAATTGTTTTAGACAAATTCTTTTAAAATTTTAATAATACAAAAGTTTCTACATACTAAAATCTTATAATTATTTATTATTATTTTTAAAATAAAAAATATAAATTATTTTTAAAAAAATTATTCTAAAAAAAAATTTTAAAAACACTTTCGAACACATTTGCAGTCGGCACCAACACGTTGGTCCATGAACATATTACATCACGTTTTATTTGCCTCTGTGTCCCTTTCTTTCTTTGCTGCAACACTAGCTTACCCAATTGCTTTACAAAATCTTTTCACATTATTTACGACTTAATTAGTACTCCACTTGTTCACCTAGTCTATAAATACATGAACACACTATATAATGTTTCCTCAGAAATATTAATTCCTCGATCTTATAATCTTCTAAAATGGTCGCCAGTGCTCTACAAGACTGGCCGGAGCCGGTAGTGCGAGTACAGTCTCTCGCCGAAAGCGGCGTCACAGTTTTACCTGACCGTTACATCAAACCTGTTTTAGAAAGACCTTATTCTCTCGACTCATCAATGTCTCATTCTGCGGCTAGAGATATCCCTGTCATAGACCTTGGCGGTCTATGGGAGGGATCGGTACTAGAACGGCGTGCTACTTTGCGAGCGATCTCTGACGCTTGCCGAGAGTGGGGTTTCTTTCAAGTTGTAAACCATGGCGTGAGCATCGAGCTCATGTCTCGTGTCCGTAAAACTTGGAAAGATTTCTTCCATCTTCCCATGGAGCAAAAACAAAACTACTCTAATTCACCTGCCACTTGCGAAGGCTATGGTAGCCGAGTTGGCCTCGAGAAAGAAGCTAGTCTCGACTGGGGTGATTACTACTTCCTCCATTTCTTGCCCAAATCTATAAGGAACTTCGATAAGTGGCCTTCCCTCCCTTCGTCATTGAGGTAATTAAGTAGTCTGAACCATGCAAGCATTAATTAATTCTCATCAAATTAAGTCAGATTAATTAATGCGTGCGTGTTACTATATATATCATCTGATTAATTGATCGATGCAGGGAGACGATAGAAGAGTACAGCGAAGAGGTGGTGAAGCTCTGCGGAGTACTGATGAAGGTTCTGTCGTTGAGCTTAGGGCTAGATGTCGGAGAACTGCAGCAAGCGTTCGGAGGTGAAGTCATTGGGGCGTGCATGAGAGTGAACTACTACCCCCGGTGTCCGCAACCGGAGCTAACCATGGGACTCTCTTCACACTCTGATCCAGGCGGTCTCACTCTTCTTCTTGCTGACGAACACGTTACCGGTCTTCAAGTCCGTAAATCTGGTAACTGGGTCACCGTCCAACCCGTGCCTAACGCCTTTATTGTCAACATCGGCGATCAGATTCAGGTGATTCACTCTCTCTCTCTCTATGCTTTTTTCTATTCTTTTTTTAAATCGGTAATAAATATTATGCTGCAGAGTTTCCTTCAAGTGATGATCGCGAGGCTTTGATGATTCTATCAGTCATATTCAAGGACGTGAATTGATTTACAATAACTATTTATAACTCTTTAACTTTTTTTTGTATGAACGTATTAATTCCTCCTAGCTATATACCTGCTTCATGTTTATCTCCTTCAAAAATTAATCAACACTTGAAACTGCAGAATATGAATTAATTTCAACCTCTTATTGATGATCATCACTTTGAATCATGCATGACCAATCAAATTAGAAAAGTAATTACTGCTTTTCTTACACCATTTAAAAGTTTTAGTTAATTAATCAACAATGTTTCTTACTTCTTATTGATTATTATTAACTTATTTTCTTTCTGTTTTCCACTTAGCACGTGTTTCCTCTGTTTCAGCAGACCTACAACTTTGCCCCAAAAAAAAAAAAAAAAAAAAAGTTGTATCTCTATTCTTTTAAGTTATTATGTCTTAATAACTGTGTTTACTCTATATATATATAGTGAGGCTATAATAACATTTGAAATAAATTTAATAGAATGCAAGATTCATTGCAGGTGTTGAGCAATGCAATATACAAGAGTGTGGAGCACAGAGTCGTAGCGAACGCATCAGAAGAACGTCTCTCCATAGCGTTGTTCTACAACCCGAGAAGCGATTTGCCGTTAGCGCCGGTGCCGGAGCTTGTATCACCGTGTCATCCACCGCTTTACCAGCCAATGACTTTTGAAGAGTACAGAACGTACATTCGCCGGAAAGGGCTCCACGGAAAGGCGCAGGTCGAGTCGTTGAAGTCCATCTGATTGATCCATCCCTTCGATCTACGTACGTCCAACCACCGACCGGCCAACCAGCTGAAATTAACAGTGTATCACATAAGAATAATAACAGTTATGAATAAAATATATAATATATAATGATTGCACGGATGTTGAATAATTAAGTTTGAATTGCACAAGCTCTAGCTGGGCTTTTTTATCTATATATGGAGTAGAGTTTATTGAGAGCAATTAATTTATATATATATGTGTCGGGATTGGAACAAATTTATTCTTATTTGTACATTTATGTACATCAACGTTATTTCATCAGTAAAAAAATTTCAAATTCAATTTTTACTATTTAATATAAAAATATATAAATTTATATTAATAAAAATTTTAATTCAATCGGATCATAAATAAATCAGATTTCATCTAATTCTTAATTTTAGTTAGATTTTTTTTTTTAATTTGAATATTATGCCGTCGAAGAAGGTGGTTCGGAGTTATAAAAACATAAGCAAGACAAGATCACAATGATGAATGATATCTTAGAAGTCACTCTCGACTATGTGAAACACTAGACGATGTGTTTCATTTTATCGGTAACTTACTTTTTTTCATCAAAAAAATAAAGATAATATAAGTTTCTATATTAATTATCATAATTTTTTATATACTTTAAATAATTTTAATTTTTAAAAATTAATTTTTCACAACTCACTTATCGATCACTTTCTAATAAAATGAATTCTTAACTAGCGAACGTATGCTTATGCTTGAGCTATCTAATTAGCACGTAATATTTGAGAGTATTTTTTAAAAAATATGAAAAAAATATTTTTTAAATTTTTTTTAAATTATAAAGTAAGAAAGTAAGTAATAATAAAATTTTAGAACGAAATTTTTTTAAATTTTTAAAATTTTTAAAAAATTCTGTAAAATATTTTTAAAATTTTATTAAAAAATATAAATTAAAAATTTTGAGTAAAAAAAAGATGTTAAGCTATCTCATATATCTACAAATGTATATGGCTCAAAAAAGCAGCATACTAATTGCAGACAGGCATACCGTTGTATAGACGACAACCACATGAATGCGCAAATTAGTATCCTATGAAATAGAGATATCGTATTCTTATTTTTCAACAATATCCGTTCGTAGCAATACATTTAAGGCACTGATACGTGTGTAAGAGGGATACCAATCTCAGCTGCATGATCTTTGATTGTGCCACGCGCTGTATGAAATCAAGTTGTTCAACCACAATAACTCATAAATTCATATTAATTTTATAAGCACGCTGCGATAATTGACTTGAATAAATTTTGGAGGTTCGTTCTTCAAAAATCAACAACCATAACTGTTAGATGCAAATAAAATTTGAAAATATTAATCAAGAATATTATTAAATTAGGATAGACTTATGAACCAGTGCAATTTTAGCTTCTAGATATGATTAAGAGAGTGTGGAATATTATAATATGTAGACGCATATTATTTGCCATGTGCTTATTGACATAAAAATCTAATGATGTCATTACATACGTATGTCACAGTGATTATCGGGAATTTATTTGTTGTAAGGGTTTACAAACATAAAATCTCGCAAGACTTAATGAGGCATTTGATATTGCTTATTTTAAAACAATTTTTTATTTTTAATATATTTTTATAAATATTTAAAAATTTTATATATAAAAATATTCTACATAATAAATTTTTATTATTTATTTATATTATTTTTTTTAGATAAAAAATAAATTTTATTTAAAAAATACTTTTTATTTTTAAAAAATTATTTTTAAAATACTTTCAAACAATCTCTAAACTAAGAGCCAATAATAGTAACAATATTATCCTCATAGAATTCAATTCAAAACAAAACTTTCTTCAATTTAGTTTAATCTTCCATTATTTCTAGGCAAGTATTCTTCGATTTTAAGGACTAATTTCAATAAAAAATAGAAAAAAAAAAAAAGGGAAGTTCTGGGCACTTGAAAAAGTTATGAATAGTGAAGTTAAGAAGTTATCTGCAAGGGTTTTCGTAATCAGTGAGGCCAATGATAGTGGGGAACATTTTTATTTTCTTTCTATCAAGTAGGGTAGGACCGTAGGAACATCAGAATATGCACCTAAATAAACATGTGCGCTTAGACAAGTTAAGGGATATATATCACTTACGTGGTTGTAGTATAGCAGAAAAAATAAAAAAACAAGAGAAACATCTTCTACATCCATATTATAATGATCATAACAAGCTAGCGCTACACCCTAACGCTATGGGAATCGCATATATAACAATACAACAAGTAGGCAAAGTAGGACAAAAGAATTCAACTTGTTCAACATGACATTTGACATGAAACGATTTCTAGAATCATGTCGCCGAAATTTTAGGTTGACAATGTGAAAAAGATTAATAAGAGTTAGAAAAAAAAAAATTTCATGCATGCATTTTGAAGATGCTCATCAAAATCAATAAGGCAATATAGACAGTAGCAAAGTTCTATTTCCTTGTTTGTTCGAACATTACCTAAAAAATTTAGGGATTTATCCGTCTGATAAATATCACATGGTTTTTCATAAAATCTGTAACCTTACAAATAAAGATTCGAAGCCGATAAAAGATATTCAAGGCAAATCATAGTACCTGGGTAATAATGCTGTCTGATTTTTATCTAGGACGTAATGATAGTCCTAACGATCAGTGCCGTTGCTCATCATGGACGACACGATCTTCATCTGCATCAAAATCGAAAGAATTCCTCCAATTTTATTTTAAACGAAACTAAGGCCATTTTCGATGAGAGGCAATCTTTTGTATAGAATACCATAACAATACATGCTATTTTCTATTTCTATAGCACAATCTTAAGTCATAGGGTAGTAATAAGATCAAGAAACTTACCAAGAAACCTCTTAAAGGTCCATCAGGAAGAACACTGCTCCATAGCATTGTAGTTCTTCCCATCCAACCGTAACTCAGCCCAGACCAGAATGTTGGACACTAGGCACAACAGATGGATTTCGATAGGCAAACAGTAGAGAATAACAGATCAACAAAATAGAATATGATCATATGCAGATAGTGAACCGAAGAAGAAATGATTAATAGAAAGAAAACTCAACCTTAGTGTTACCAACCATAACATTACATGTTGGTTGGCTCGCATTCTCGATATTCCTAAGGAAAAAAAATGGTCGGATTAGCTAGCAGTTAAAATAAGTATCTCTCGCATTGTCACAGTAACCGCAAAGGAGATAGCTGTTCCCCATGATAACAAGAATAAATACACAGTATAAATACCATCTCCATCAACAATAGCCATTAGCCTAAATCCTAAAGTAGTACAGCAATATGATTGTTACAGAACCACCTAATCTCCCGCGACACCTTCCTGCATGGTGAGTATCACATTACTGCCTCGATTTTTTTGAGCTACAGCTTGGGCATTTGTACTGCTTTATATTCTCAGCCTTGGCAGGTGTTATTTTCACACACTTGCCATGAAACCATCTCTCACATATATCACAGCCAATCCAGAACTCATTTGCATTGTAGTTGGCACCGCAAGCTCCACATAGGGTTTCACTGTGCTCTTCTAAGTCATCACCATACGCATCAGTTATCTTGGAACTAGCTTTAGACAGCCCCTCACTTGTACGCTGCATCAAGGGTAATAATGAGAACTTTTTAAGATAATACTAAAAAAAGTTTTTTAATAAAAAAAGAAAAATATTAACCTACTGACCTTTGATGACTGCTTTGATTTAGTTCCGCTATCTCCTGATCTTTCTTTGCTAGGCTTCCTATCAGTTATCACTTCAAAAACAGTAGGTAGATCGTTAATCATAGTGAATAACCGCTTCCTGCAACGTTTCAAGAGCAGCAGTAGCAATTAAGAACAAGCACACATAAAACCATATACTGATAACAGAAACAGTTGCAGTGCTCCGCCCAAAACTTGATTAAAAATTAAAAATAAAAATTCAGATCTAGTTTAATTCAAATGTCACCAAAACAGCAAGTTTTATCTATTTTACTGAAACGCACCATGTTTTTATGTACCATTTCCATGATCGAAGCTTTTGGTTACGATATTCAAAACCAAATGTGCATCTCAAGGCAGTGTTGCTCTTTCAGATCATATGCAAGTGCCAATCTACACTATTTCCACCATTATGCAACACGCGTGAAAGCTATGATAGCTTTTGTAATCCTCTACAACATATAATTTTAATCTAAATAAAACTGAAACATACTTATGAAAGCATAATCATGTATTGCAGTAAAAGCTTTAGAATCAAAGGAATTGCGTAAAAAATTATACAAATGACAATCAAAAGAACATTTTTCAAAAGATGATTGCATTACATACATAACAAGGACGCAACAACGCGTTTCAATTTCACCCACTTGCAAATAGATCAACCTTAAGCCTCACAAAAGGTATAATAACATGAGCAATCTTTTCGCATTGCAAAAAGCTTGATATCAAAATTCTCTCTCTGATAATTCTCACCCTAGCAGTTATATTTCAAGACAAAATTTGGAATTATATTGATTTATTTTGTTAAATTTTGGTTGTTTTAGCACTTCAATGAATACAAGTTTGCTTTTCTATCATCTCGATCAGTAGATAACTAAGAATAAACTACAGAAACCTAGTAATGAAGAAATAAACATCAACATGGGAGTATCTAGACAAAAGTGATCTGATTTACAGTAGATTGGTTTTGTGAATACTGCAATGCAAGAAGATAGAAAACTTAATAACCATGGGAATATCTTGATTTTTTGAAAGTATTTTGATATGCTCACAGAGCTTGGACTTAGTTTTGTTCACTCTAATAAAAGCTGAACCGTTCAAACCTTTCACTCTAGCAAGATGAAGCTACAGACTGCTATTAGCACTGCTTTGCCTTTTCTACTAATATGACGTTAAGGAGATAGAGGTAGGACTCATGGTTTCCTAAATATACAGGTACCCAGAGGTTCCTGAAATGCGACGTACTGGCAACTAAAGATTTTAAAGCTTGAAAGCCTAACCAAAACTATTTCTTTACAAAATTGCCTTTCTATCTGGGATTGCCAAAATTAAAATCATCTTTCAGAGAAGATAGAAAACAAATGAAAATCTACGGCTATATCTAATTTAACCATAGCAACATTTTCTATACTAAATTCATCCTCACTATCTATATATGTGACGCTCATATCTAGACTGTAAACACTAATATCATCACTATTAGATTCATTACCATCTATACTAACTATGTCCATTCCTTCTATTTCAGCGCAATAAACCATCATTTGCATTTCTCTTCAACTTCTTAAATCCAAGACACTTATGGTAACATCAAATTCCAGATTAGCTGAAATCTTCTGTAAGTTACATACTATTACTATAGGATGGGTAACAATAGATAAGTTTCCAGTAGGATCTAGTTTAAGAAAGGCAACCCCAATTAGAAAGGCAATTTTCTAAGAAATTGCTTTCTGAGATCTTCTATTGTATTTTTCCTTCGTCTTCAGAAGAATACATTGGTTGGTAATTATGCAAGGGGAAAGATCATTAAAGGTCAAATGAGTACATTAATTTCAAGACTATAGAAAGCTTCTCTCAGCTTTCGGCTGTTGGAACCATATCTAGGTGACTCCATCTTTGACTTTGTACCATAAACCCTCGCCAAAACAAAAAAAAAACCAGTATGCACCACAGTTTTATCTCAATAAATGTGTATCTAAAGGTATCCCATATTCCCATTTAAAGGAAAACAAGGATGCACGCGGAAGACAGCTGCAAACTGAGTTAGTTCAAAGATCTTAACACCAACATGCAGCACTAGTCCTTTGCCTCATTCAGCTTTTGTTCCTAGTGGCTACGTCGAAGCTTTGTAAGGGTTTAACTGATGTAGGGGGAACCAAATCAAATTCTAGACCCAGTTCGGACCCAATCACTTGAAGATACGCCACACTATGTTTAGTTTAGACAAACAGAAAAGTCAGCGTAATACCACCAGTTTCAGCATGTAATCTCAGAGCCATAGGTATGTAACAATCTACTGCCAAAACAGCTAACTCAGAACACTAAATCAAAACAGACATACACTAACTAACTTAACTTCCTATGTTCATCGTGATTTGTGTTGAAACTAAAGTAAGAAATCGTTACTACCAAAACTACCACACATGTTCAAACAACAGATCCACCACAACAATGCATTTTTTATATTGTTTTTTATATTACGTTTTCTTTTTTTAATTTGATTTTTGTATTAAACCCAGTAAATCTATCATTACATGCGGTGCCATTAGAGAGAGACAATAACATCATATTCTCCTTAGCTTGCCACTCATGCATTATTTTTAACAAACAATAACAACATTTACTCCTTATCCCACTATGTGGAGTAGGTTACATGGATCCTTTTGTGCCATTGTGCTCTATTGCATGCAATATCCTCAGTCATGCCACACATGGTTTTTAACAGACAAATAGTAAAATAAAGGCATTGTTAGCAACAGCATTACAATTATATAACAATGAATAAGAATTACTAGACATTGCAAAAAAAGAACCAGCATATTGTCAGGAGATCACCAACTACCATCTCATACCTTGAACCAATTTCAGTAGGTTCACAAACACAAAAGCCAAATCCCAAAATAAATACACCAAATTGCACAATAAGGAACTGAATTTATGCACAATAAAAAATAAATAAATACAAATAATAACGCACCAGCTACAACCAAATACCAGTCATCAATCTATTTGGACTGAGAGTACATAAGAGCAACGAGAGTGAATCAATTACTCTCTATTGCTCTTGTTTGGCAACAAACTTATAAGAGTAAAATGAACAGTAAAACCTCTCCTCATTACTCTTATATGGATAGTGATCGATTACACCCTTCATTAGGGTGTAACCGAAAGGAGGAAAATTTTATTATCTGTTGCAATTATGAAGTTTCCATCTTATCCATCAAGTTTTATTGTATTTACGCATTGGTTTTATCCCATCATTGATTAATTGTATTGTCGGAAAGAATAACAGGTTCTCATATACCCCGCCTGAGACAACGCACAACACCTTCTAACATCTCCACGAATCTTGAATTTAATAAAGTTAGCTCAATGTTATACCCAGCTAGAAACTTAAAGAATCCGTAAGGATTTTTGGGTCATTCGGTGGCCGTGGGTCTTCATCTTGCTTACCATCGGGGAACAGAGAGCCGTACTCAATGTTTAGATCAGGCCCATCGTCGAAAGGGTCAAGCCATAAATTTTTCTTCTTCGTGAAAACGGCAAAAGAGCGATGTCATTGGTGTGACAGTGAAGCTATAATGACGACAGTTGGAAGAAGATTTGGTGGTTATGGAAGTTATGTTTGGCGGGAAAGAAGATGGTCTTTGGAGTTGTACAGTTGAAGCCATGGATAGAAAGCTTCTCTTCTTTTCTTGATCATGACAGTTGTAAGTCGTTAAATGGATTTGAATGGGTGGATGTGGAGGATCCCAGCTGATACTAAGAATTCATCTTCAAGAATTTTATCTTCTTTGTGAGAAAATTGTATTTTCACATATTACAGTGTGGTAACAAAAGAAAATAGATAAAATTGGTTGTCTGATGATGCTTTCCCATGATGGTCCTTGAAGCTGCTTGCTTTTCGCAAATCATTAATGATAGTTTTTAATCATAGCATAGTTTTTATATTCATTAATGATAAATCTAGAAACCCTTTCACTTAACCAAAAAACATGAAAGAATATTTCAGACTTGTAAAAATTACTCTTACTTACTCCTCAATTATCAAATAAGAATAACTATTTACTTTTCATTACTCATACTAATATATCCAAATAGCATGAGGGTAAATTATTACTTCTACTCTTATCTCCACTCTTGTACTCTACTCTTGATTACTCTTTCTCTTTCAATACTCTTATTTATTATTCTCTTAGCCAAACGGATCCTTAGATTGCTCAAGATCAATAACAGTACAACAGCAAACCCAAAATCACAGTTCACACATACCAAATAACAACAAACTAAAATCAAGCAACAGACTAGCTGAGATAAGAAGTCACTAGTCGATTCAAACAAAGCAAGCAGAATCAATGTCGTGACCAAGGTTAATACATCGAGCAGATTCCAAATTAATAAATCACACCTTTCGTTAGAGTTAAGGCGGAATCCATGGTAGAAAGCAACAGAGATAAGCCAGGAATCACTATGAACAGCAACAAGAGCAAGCCAATCGCGACGGTTCATCCCATCACGTGCAAAATTAATTCCAAGGGCTGGCTCAGGGATCTCAGGCGGTACTTCTTCCGCAGGCAACGTAACTTCCCACGTTCCATTAGGATAACCATACAAACACAAGTTATCCTTCTCTACAAAAAACCACCAATAAGTACCCAAAAATTCAAATCCACAACGAGAATAGAATTAGAATAAGAAAATGGAGTGGAGAGAGATGAGGTCTGGTAGAAAACCGGGATCGCAGAAGGAGCAGAAATCGTCAACGTCACGAGTTAGAGCGTGAACGATTCCGGTACGGCGAGAACTGAAGTCCTTGAAGATCTCCTCGACTGTGCGAGGATTAGATGATATGGAAGTCATCTCCATCGATGCCGGCGATAGATCCGGCGCTTCAGTGATTAAATCGAGCTCAGATAAAAGAAAAGAACTTCGAAGTGTTCATTGTTTCGTCTCTTTCGCTCATAAAGCTCTACAGTTAAGCAGCTAAGAGCTTTCCTTTCGTTTTTTTTGCCTTTTCTTTTAATTAATAAATTACTGTATGCGGATACATAAGATGGACGGTTCAGATAAAATCACGTCTATTGGAGTCTGTTTAGAGTGACATAAAAGAGTAAATTACAGTTTTGCGACTGTATTTTTGTTCGTTAATTTACTTCAGTGATTTTGTTTGAAAGATATTAATTTATCAAACAAATTGATAAGCAATGCCTTATACATGATTATCAAATTTACGAAAATTTATATCTTCTACTAGATCATTAATTGTATTTCGAATTCTAACATGAAAAACATCACCTCCTCTATTATACTTACGAGCACTGTCACAGATAATAAAATTTCAGACAGCTAAAATGCTCACTCCTTAGATCACAACACCCTCACCCTTCGTTCGCATAAATAGTTAAATACAGAATTTAAACCTACCATAATAGCAGATTCACAGTGCAAAGAAAGCGAACTTAAACAATATCAGGAAGAAGAGCTACTATATACATCACCCTTTGAGAAAGCTAAATGCTCAAGTACGTACATTCTAATTGTACCCCCAGAAAGCTGGGAGAAAAAGACCTAGCAGATACAAGCTAAGTTATTATTATTATTATTATACAGTAATTACAATAGATAATTAACTGGTGCATGTCAATTGACAATTATTTTCGAAGGTAAGGCAATATCGGGAGCTTGATCATGTATGGAAAGATTCTCACATGGCACAAGTCTCAGGGTAGTGTTTGAAGAGAGCTTATACCTTTGTTTCAGATCAGTCAAACATCTGCAAAGGACATGCTCAAGCCACTTGCTCAAGGCTTCTCGATTTTCAGACACCCAAGTTGCTGCTAGTATTTGTTCCATTACCTCAATATCTATCTCCAGAATGCAAGAGGATCCAAATGTGTTTCTGCATATCTT
Source organism: Acanthochlamys bracteata (assembly GCA_019914995.1). Classification (NCBI taxonomy): domain Eukaryota; kingdom Viridiplantae; phylum Streptophyta; class Magnoliopsida; order Pandanales; family Velloziaceae; genus Acanthochlamys; species Acanthochlamys bracteata. Next base: position 2,754,477 of record CM034140.1, on the reverse strand, counting down.
GCTAACTTCCTTCATCACGTTGTCTGCAACAGCATCGAAATCAAATGGCTTTAAGGCTATATTTTCATCCACTGATTCAAGAAATTCTTCCAGCCATGTCTCTGATATGGAATTGTTCTCATCTGTTCCAGAATCTGCATCAGCAGCTACTGACTCCTCAACTGGCAGATTCAGGTCTAGGATTGAGTTTAATGTCTTGTGTGCCCGTTTTGATGTCCCTAAGGATTCATGTTCTGCATTGTCAAATGAAAAATCCAACTTCCTCTTGCCTAAATGACCTGCAATGCATGCAAATGCCTCTCTATTTATCGATTGTTTCTTGCTGCTTATGTACACATTCACATCTGGACTACTGCTGGTAAGCTTAGAAGTGGGTTCAATTACCATCATCATCTGCCTTGCCTCAGCTCTCAAAATCTTTTCCTCTGAAAAATAATTACATCTATTTCCTGTAGATGAATTCCTACCAAGATCCGTACTCGAAGTTGTCACGAAGATGTGACCATTGATGCTAATATCCCTCCCGTGTGAATCAGAAAACTTTCCTGTTCTTCTTGCAGTGGACAAGCTATTCTGAACTAGCAAATCTGCCTGGTCCAAGTTTTCAAGTAAGACAACTGACCACGGTTTCTTGCTGAGCTCCCCAGCAATGTAATCAGTGCTCGTCTTCCCCCTGAAATCAAGATCAAGTCTGCTGCTTCCCTGATTGCAAATTGTAGCTGCTTGGGAGCACAAATCCTGAAAGCTAAGATCGACACAAACAAAATGTTCTCTACTATTAAACAAAAACTCCGCAAGGGTCTGAGCAATCCTTCTCTTGCCTACTTTATCTGGACCGTGAAAGTGTAGCCATAATCTTGCCCCATGACATCTTTCCTGTGATTTGCAACAGGCCATAGCATGGCTGATAGTCTGTATTGCTTCTTCTTGCCAGTCCACTTTTCCGAAAAGACATCTGAACAATGCTTTATAATCTCTGGGGTCATATTGCTCAAAAATGTTGGGAGAGCTTTGTTTCCACCAACCTAAAGAAGACAGACAATTCCTATCGTCTTTTAGGGCCATGCGAGATTGTTCAATAGGGTGTCCACCTTTCTCACCAGAGCTAGGAAGAGTCAAAGAGATATGTGATTTAGATAAAAGCTCGGGACTACTTGCAGCTGCATCAATGTTCTTGGATGGTAAAACGTCCGTCTCCATCTGAGCTAGAGAGGAAGACTTTTCCTCCTTGCGAAGCATCCCACAGGGGGTTCCAAGTACTAACTCTGTTGTTACTGAAGTCATTGATGGAGGTGAAGCCACTTCGTCAGGCATTCCTCCTGGTAGTGAAGCTATGAAGGAGCCCATTCTAAGAAGCTGCTCGCTCTTTGAGGGCCTAACCTGAAGCTTAGATAAGAAAATCTTGTCTTTTAGCTTGGAGATATCGGGCATGGATATGCTTGGGCTGGCTGAAGTGCTAAGGCCAACGGAAGCGAGAACTTGATCTTGCTGCTGATGTCTTTGCTTTTCATACAGGTCGGCATACCTGCAGCTTTTATCACTGGATCCCTCTTCCCTGGAGTTATGAGTATCAAGCAAAGGGATATTAGGATGGTGATGGTGATTATTATCACTCTTATCTGAATCGATACTGTTTTTACTCAAGACCCTATGGTCATCCTTGGCCTGCACTGAAGAAGAGATCAAAATCAAGAAAAGATCGGGTAATTCATATCTACATTATGACCAAGATCGGTACAAGAATTTCACTTGAAAGTTCAATACGACAGATATCACAGCAGAAAAGCACACCTGTCCTGCATCCAGGCCATTTTGTCTGACATTTGTCTCTGAGAAAGAACTCCAAGGTTGCAAATTCGCTAGGAGCTGAGTTTCAATAGGAAGGGAAGGCCCCTTAGCTATAGAAGCAAAGTCTTCTTCGTATCTATCATTGTATTGCTGGCATTGTGGCACCGTCTTGGGCGGGCTACTTAACGCATACTTTGACTCATATGCTGTAGGGAAAAAACCGCCAAAAGGAATAAAGGACTCCATAAAGCTGCACCAACAGACAGAAGGATGGTTAACTAAAACTTGATATCTAAGCAAAGCATAACCAAATATCTAGGCAAAATTTGAGTAGGATCACTATAAGAGTTCCGAAAGTTATACCAGAAGAAGTGTATAGCTTAATTTTAAAAAAATAAAGGACTGAACTAACTGAAGAGGGAAGATGCACATCATGCAAATTAACCTAGAATCAAATATCTGGAGCATTAAACCTGCAACCCAGACTACAAACGGAGTCTAAGGAAGGGTTTCCATCGGCTACTGTCCCTTTTGATTTTCCTCTAACCTCCTGCTTCTCCGGGTGATTTAAAGATTAAAAAGGAAGCAGCTTTTGATCATGATCAATACAATAAGAAACAAATGTCTTTTCAACTCTCTTGGCAAAATTCATAAGATTTTCAAAATTTTGCCGGAGTATTAATACCATGGAGTCAGCAGAAAAATATCGCCATAGAACAAGATTATCTCTAGGTAACTTCTTAGTATTACTTGCATCTTAAAAATCTCAAGGGCATGACCTTAACAGGCAATTCTCTGTTGTTCCGTCCTTATCTTAATAAAGAACTTAGGAATATAGCAAGATCAACACCAACTTCCTATAAAAAAAGATTTCCCAGTTCTAGATCAGGAACCTCGTCTTAAAATAATACCCAAACCTTGCATTCATCATATAATATGCGTGCCTGCACCTGGAAAGGAATTATAAACTTAAAAGCCAATCACAACCATCTCTATACCACTGCTTATATGCAGCCACAAATTCAACAAAAACAAATGCCATGAACAATCTATTAAGTAGAGCAGCATATCAATGCATCAGTATCTTAAACAAATAACTATAATATATACAACATATTTGTCTTCCAATCCAAGAGAGTTGGATCACATACCTGCGAGGTCTTTGCTGTTGCCATAAACCAGGCCCTGGTTGGACATAAGAGATTGGAAGAAGCTGAAGATTCCAATCTCTATCCATTGAGGGATGAATCGATAACAGTTTAAGGTAAGTCTCATACGTTGCCAACCAACCGATTACACGAACTCTCCCAGCGCCACTCCTGCAGTTACCACTGCCCCCGTTCAATGCTAGCAACTGCGATAACTCCTGCACAAATTCATCACTGCTACCTTCTTTGTCAGCAATCCCTTTCAAATCCCCAATACTCACCACAACCAGTTCAGAATCCTCCTCTGCTGCTGCAATCCGCCGCTTGATTTCCTCCAGTTTCTCCAAATCCCAACACCCTCCAGCAACATCTTTCTCCACACTAATATGCTTCAATCCACATATCTCTGGCAAGATTCCCCGCTCAATGGCACGGGCGAAATCATTTGCGGCATCAGCCGCCCCGGCGCCAACGAGAATCGGATTCCTTCCGCCGGATTCCCGCTTGATAATTTCAGCAATTCGGCGGCAGTTATCTTCACCACCGTCATCAGAGAACCGGTCGCTAGCAGCTGAAGAAGAAGAAGTAAAAGGCAGGGCAGCGATTCCATCAGGAGAAAAATTGCAGAGGAACAACGGAGGACAGCGTGACGATGAAGACCGTGGGAAGCGGAAAAGAGACGGCGGTGGAGGCGGTGGTCGGAGTACGGCGAGTTTTATGTCACAGCTACGGAATCCGGCTTCTCCGAAAACCCTACTAACTACAGGATCATCTAGAATAGCTAAAACCAATTGCTGCAACTCAACTTTAACTCCAGAAAATCCAGGTTGTTGTTGCTGCTGCTGCTGCTGTTGTTGGTATAGATGAAAAGTTTCCGGATTCCTTCTCTGGTTCGCTTGCGAACGCTTAATCGCCGCCATGAGCGAGTTCGAAACAGGTGGTTCTTGATCAACTGCTTGAGTTCCACTTCCAGTACTACTTCCATGGTGGTGTGTTGATGAAGAAGGTATTCTATCAAGCGCAACACCGAAACAAAGTTCAAGTGCTTTAAACTGAAGTCTGGGCGAATACGCAACACTCCTCGCCCTCGTTAGCGCGTCTTTCAACAACGACGATGATGGAGAATTAAGTAAAGCAGAAACAACGTGGAGAGAAGTCGTTTGAGCGTGCGACCGACGCCGAGCGACGGAAACAGCGTCGTCCAGTGCTTTTGCAGCTTCTGATGATAAACACTGGCGTGCACTGGTTACCGGCGTCGGCATCACAGAAGAAAAAGATTAGAAACAACAAACAATCATATACTTTCAACAAAAATAAATAAATAAACTAAAAACAAACTAATCTAACACTCCCCGCGGGGTGCAATATTATAATAATCATCTGCAACCAATCTAATTTTTGTAGCACCAACACCAAGTTCACAAAATAATAAAGTCATAAAATAAAAAAACAAACTTTTTTTAAGAGAGAGAGAAAAGTTTGTATATGTGTTGGGTGTTGCAGAGAAGGAGCCGTGGGGACCACAGATGCTGGAAGTCGTTGTCGAAGAGTTGCTGTCGACGCTTTTGAGCCGGTACTGTTATACAGAAAGAAAGGAAGATGGTGACGTGTTTCGGACACAACAATCTTCTTTGAGTTTCCTGACACTTGTTGATCTTTTAATGGTTACAAGTATTACTGTTTCGTGTTGTGTTAAAGTGTAGAAAGATGGATTGAGTTCGGGTATTACTGGTGATGATTGGTTGTGTAGAGATGTTCCAATAGTACAAGGGATCAGCTGTGTGTAGTCATGATGTACGGTGTTTGTTTATTCTCTTTTTGTATTATCGATTTTTTTGGCTTTAGGTATGTTTATTTTGCTTAGAATTAAAGTTTAAGAAAATAAGTTCGAAATTTTGAGTTATTTTGTTAATTGGTGAAATTAAGCTTGCGATTGAGTTATATTTTAAATGTAGTCGGTAGAATTAAATTTGAAATTATTTCAATTTTTAATTTAAAATTTTGAATAACTGAGTATTTCAATTGCTAGAAGATAAGTTTCTAATAAATTACATTTACGAAGCGAAAGTTTCTTTACAAAGAGGAAGGAATTAAATTCTACTCTTATCTGTAAGTTGCATTTAAAAATGGATGAAATTCAGAACAAAGTTCAAAGTTAAAAACAAATTTTATAACATAAATAAGTAGTTTCTAATATTTAATTTAGGGCGTGTTTACCAATACTCTTAAATTTTACTTTTTTTAAACTTAAATTTCACATAAATATATATAAAAATTAAAATAAATTTTTTTTATCAATAAAATATTTTTAAAAATTTAAATTTAAAACTTACTAAAAATATATAATTAATATAAAATTTTATTTTTTATTAAATATTTTTTATTTTTTATTTTATTTTTTAAATTTACTTTCTAAAAATTCTATTTCACCCAAAAACTCCACTTTACACACCTTGATAAACACGTCTTTAGGGTAACTGAAATACATTCTAAGTATTCTCATGCCTTGTTCTCAAAGCTACAATTCAATAGCGCTTATTTTTGTACTTAAAGAGTTTGTCAGTAGTTAAGTTTTCGTTTTTATTTTTAAATAAATTTTTGAAATTTTATATTTTTTTATTTAGATAAGATGAAAAACTTACATTATAAATTTTTTAAATAAAAAATAGATAAAATTGTTTAAAAAATTTTAAAATATTTTTATTCTAAAAACGTTTTTTAAAACTTTAAATATTTTCTAATTTATTGGTGAATATCATCGTCAATATTACTTACAGTGAAAAATAAAATAATATGTATGCGATGGGGCTGGTGTTTGCTAGTGATAGACAGGCTGTACGAAAAAATTATTTAAAATTTTTTTTTATCAACAAGAAATTTACTAAAATATTTATTACATAACTTTTTTATAATTTCTAAAAATTTTTAATATTTTATAAATTATTAAAAAAAGTAAAAATATAAATTAGATATTAAGAAATTATTTTTTTGAAAAATGTTGATAAATAGATCAAAAAGATACTGCATGCAAAATGTCTTTTCTTAATTTGTTCAAAATTGCTGTACTTTTTAGCGATTATAATTGACCTGATTATATATAGTGAACAAAATGATTATGAATAAAAATCAACTAAGAATTGTAGTGGGCACAAGCAGAAGCCACTAAAGTTTGTCCTTCAACTTCATAAATCATCATCTAATTTTTGCCACATATACGACATATTTTAATTACCTCCAAAACTTCAATTACTCAATATAAATTTTAAATTTAATATTTTACTTATTTAATTATTAATTATATTTTATAACATTTTATATTATTTATTTTAATTATTATTCGAATTAGATTATTTTCAAATTTTATTTTTATCAAATTCTAATTTTATAAAACTTATTTTTTGTAAAAGTATATTTTTTATTTAATTGAGAGATGCCATTTGCATTACTTAGAAATATTTTATATTTGAAAAAATTAAAATAATAATAAAGTTTGTTATATAATTTATATTTTTATTTTTAAATACTTTTTAAGTTGAAAAAAATAGACTCATTAATCCGACCAAAATCTTTTTTCACCAAAAAGCATCTCAAATTTTGATCACCAAATCCTTTCGCCATAATTAATACATAGACTTTCTTCAAAAAATCAATCCAAAATAATATGAGCGAAAAAAATTTCTATTTTTTTTTATGAATTGTAATTTGGAAAGTGTGATAAACTTATACGACACCGTATATTTATTCGCAACCAAATACAACCTTTTTCTTGCACTCATTTTCATATAATACTACAAAAATGATATCTAATCGTTTTCAAAACACAAAAAATGGTGTAAAAAAAAAAAAGAAAATCTTTAATAGAATATCAAAATCGCATGAAATAAAGATTTTATGCGAAAACTACTTACAATGTGTTAGAGAATATTTAGATTCCTATATAAAATGTCAACTATTGGAAAGGGCATAATTATTAGTAACTCCACTAGGGAAAAAAAAAGAATCATGCTATATATGGAAACAAAAAATAAAAAGAAAACATGGTTGAAAAATGTTGAGGAGCACTAAAAAATCTCCTTTTATGAATTTCTTTCCAACAGTACATAGAATTTTAATAATTCTACAGTATTGATTTTTTTACTAAAAATTTATTTTTAGACTTATTTTTAATTTATATCAATCAAAACTTATATTTGATAGTTTTTAATCTCTGAATTGTAAAAATATTTTATTAACTATTTGAAATATGTAAATATATTATAATTATAAAATTTTATATATTAAGTTATATCTTTTAGATTAAAAAAAAAGTTAAGCTTGCTCCAAACTAAATTCTTTTAAGAATAGTTTTTTATTTTCTGTATTTCAGATATTTCTCATAACATTTATCAAATTCACTTCTAAAAAAATTTGTTTTTAAATGTAATATTTTAAATACAATTTATAAATTAAATATGTGTAATGAAATAAAATTTTATAAAAATAAAGTATAAACTAGAAATAATATTAAAGTAAGTATATAAATATTCAAATGATGCTTGATAGTGGATAGCGAATATAAAACCATCTCCACTACCAGTGATTATTTATTTATTTATTATTATTGTTTTGAAAGTTATACGAATGTAACCTTTTTTGGTGGAATCTAAAAGTTTCTGACTTGACTCGAATTGGACCCACCTGTGAGCTACAACCTACCCTAGATGTAATCTAAGCGCACCTTTCTTTTTCTGCTGCTCTATTTTAGGGATCTTTTTCATGTTGAAAAGATGAATCAGAAAAGAAAGAAAAAAAAGTAGATGCTAAGCTTTTAGAGATTGTCTGAAAGTGTTTAAAATAAATTTAAAATTTTAAAAATAAGTTTTGTTTATTTTTAAAAATTAACAAGAATTATATTTATATAAAAAGTTATGTATAATCATTTGTATTTTTAAAATAATAAAAAATTAAATAGTATAAAAAGTTGATTGAGAAACGAAATTGAATGAATGAAAATGAAAATTTTTGTCAAACGATATTGAATGTATAATTCTTTGTTTTAATTAGATTTTTATTAAACTTTTTAATATATTTAATCGACAATATTATCAAAAATATCCGTTATAAATATAACTTAATTATTTACAATTATATTCGAGTGATGTTATCAAAATCAGTATATATATAGACAAATTAAGCGGTTCAATTTGAAATAAAATTAAGTTAATTTTGCTCTATAATTAATAGTAATATTTTACATTTTTTCTTTAGCTTTATTTTAAAATATCTTTTATTGAATTATGTATCGCTTTAAAATTTTAGTTGAATATATATTTGATTAGACGTGACGCAAAATATTTATTGAAGATTGTAAGTAACAATTTTCAATGACTCGTTGGAGATAAGAGATTAGATATCTATCTTCCCTTTTTTAAGAAATTAAATGCGTATTTTTTGTTTTGAAACTAAACTATTAGAAAATAAATTATAAAAAAATTAAATTACTATAAATAATATTGTTAAATTGAATTAATTTTATGTTTTTATTAAATAAGTAAATTGAAAGTAATTTTGTATACTTTTTTGTATTTTAAAAATAAATCAAAAATAAATTTTTATCGAATAAAGTGAATTTGTAATGTGTAAAAAAAAAACCCAAAATCTTACGAGCATGTTTGAACTACAACAACAACAAAGCAGCAGCAATAACAATAGTAATAAAATATGACTAATATTCATATAATTTATTGCTCCAAATCTAACACCAAAGATTTTCTTTCCTTTTTTGGCTCTTTCTTAATTTGGATGTTTTCATGCAAAGCAAAAGTCACGTGCATTTAAAAGACTTAAAATTTATCGTATTAATAATTTTGCTTTCAATAACTGTTGATGCGTTGATCAGACTTATTAGAAGCTCTGTGAGTAATTTTAAAATAATTTTTTTATTTTTAAAAAATAATAAAAATATACAATAAAAACACGTAATTTTTTTTATATTTCTCAATTTTTAAATAATTTTTTTAAATAATTATAAAAAATATATTAAAAATTTAAAAATTATTTTTATTAAACAATATCAAATGCAGTCTAAATTATATATATATATATATATAAAGGCTAAGAGTTTAATAAAAAAAAGTTCATATTATAAATATTCTAATCGTCTAAGTTAGGTGGCTTGTAATTTTTTTTCAGTAAGCTTTTAATTAATTGATATTTTACGATAAATTGTTTCTGAAATATATTTTGAATGTAAGTAGTTGTTTCGGAAAGTTTCTAGTAGTCCTTTAAAATATTTTTTTAATTTTAAAATAAGTTTTTATTTTTTTTAAATAAAAAATTAAAATTTATTTTTTAAAAAAAATATTTTTTATTTTAAAAATTTTATTTTATAAAATTTTTAAATGTTTTTAATTGATATAAGAAAAAGAAGAAGAAGAAGAAATTCAGGTCAATGGCTTAGAAAACCAAATTATTGGTGTTCAAGAATAGTTACATAGAACCCTAACGAGAGAGTTGGCACTTTGCATTCTGCACTCCTTTAGATTCGAATCCAACTGAATTGTCTTCTTGTGATGTAGAGAAAAAGACTGCTGAGGTTGATTGAAGAAATACTTACTTCTAACGTGCTATACAAATCAAACGCTGTTGATCATATAGTCAGTTTGTGAATATATAATTTCAGTTGATTTAGAACTTTTAGAGCATGTTTTTAGTTCATGAATCAGTGATTTTTTATAATTAATTTCTTTAAAAAGTAAATTAAAAAAATGAATTCAAATTTAAATTTTAATTACAAAAATTGAATTCGGTGAAGCTGAACAAAAAATATTTACTTAGCTTATTGAGAATTTTTCGTTCTAAAATAATTGATATTTTTTAAGATGAAAATTAAACTTATTTTCAAAATTTTTTTAAAAATAGTTTTATATAAAAAAATGTTGTTATCATAAACATTCTCAAAAGTCTATTAAGTTCTCGTACCTTCGTCTAAATATTTACATCGGAATATTTTCTTAAGATCTTTTCAATTTAGGGGGAATATTTCATGTGATTGATGAGAATCTACCTAACTTGGAAGATTATCTTACTTTTTTATAAACCCCTTATTGTAACATTATTATTAATTATTATTCTTCTTTGCTTATTATGCATATTGTAAATGCTTTGGATTTAAGCTAATTATATTGGTGATTGTTAATATTAATGTTTCATGATGGGCTTTGATCTCTTCATTTAATCAAAATGAAGACATAAAAAAGTTTTAATTCTGCTTTTTTCTTGATTCGAATTGCAGGTAGTTGGAGTTTTTTTTTTTTTTTTTTTGAATGCACGACACTGCATAAAAGTTGTTTGAGCAAAAAAGAAACCATTCTTATTCCAAAATCGTATATTAATTTTTTCTAAACTCAATTTTTTTACAAAAAAATTATTTTAAACTCACTTTTAAATACAATCAAATGTAAAAAATTATTTCAATACATAATCACATCTGAAAATTTTAACTTATTTTCTATAAACTCACTTTACCGTAAACAAACGAGTTTAAAAACAAATATTTTTCAAACCAAGTTGTTTACTATAGACATCAGGGAATAAATTTTTTTAAAAAAAAGAGAAATATCACTATGAATGAAAAAGTAATTTTGAAACTTTTTTTTCCCAGTTTATATACTATATTCCGCAATAATGTTTATGCTGATTTCTCTTTCCAAGACATAAACAGATTAGAATGTTTAGAATTATTTTTTTGTTCTGAAGTTTGTCATGAGATTCCACAGCAGAGCACAGCAAATAACACTAGCAGTTGTTCATGAAACCCCACAAAACCATATGCTTGATGCCTTCTTCTGTCTTTGAGCAATAGCATTGTGTGACACTATTCAGATATCTTTCTTTATTAAATGATTCCAATTCATAATTTTGGCTTTGATATTATATGCATTCTAAGAAAAACCACTTGAACTAAAAGTTTAAGCAAATTGAAAGAAAGTTGATTATATATATTGAATGAATGTGAAATGAAGGAAAAAGAGAAGTAACAGTGATGTGAATGTATGTAAGGGACCAAGAAGCAGTACAACCCACAAATGAAAAGAAAAAGAAAAGAAAAGAAGAGAAGGCAATTGGTGAGAGTTAAAATTGGGTATGCTTGTGATTGACAGCAGTATGAAACACTACAACATAGAAAATCTAAGACTTTGGACATGTCTGCTACTCCGTTTTATTTTATTTTAAAATAAATATTTATAATATTTTTTAAAAAAATATTTAGAAAATATAGATAAATTAAGCGTTATAAATATATATATATATATATATATATATATATATATATATATATATATATATTATTATATTTTGAGATAATAAAATTAAACTTATTTTAAGATGGCTCTCAAACGATCTCACTTTTCTCTTCAAGATGCATTACGTGTATTCTTTAATCGAAAGTTTGACTTTGTTCAGTTAAAAATTTAAATAATTTTTGTTTTTCTAAATTTAGTTAATAGCACATTTTTTAGAAACTTATTTTTTAAAATTGTAATTTTTTTAATAATCACTTTCTGTGCAAAAGGACGCACTTAATTCTCTTTCTTTGACATCAACTCTCTCAAACCTTTTCTTTATAAAGTTGTAATCTTTTCAGTTGTAATGTAATGTAACCTCAACTTTATTCTACCATTATTCCCTTGATGCCTTCTTCCCTTTTGTTTACTCTTTTTTTTCCCCGTGGTCAACAACACACTCCACACCTTTCGGCCGAAGCTGAAGTTTTCATTTGGAATATCATGCCTTGAAGTGAAATTAAGCTTCAGTAATTGATAATGGAAGGTCTGTGGCAACCATTTCTATCATGATATTGTTTCTGTGCAGTAGGCATTAGCACAGCTGCAAGTATATGATATGCTTGCTAGAATGATGCACAGCAGTAGCAGTGGTACCACAATTATTAGGTCAAGATCCAGGCATTCAACCACTCAATCATTCTCTAGAGACTGCAATATAAAGACATTTTATCATAACACCTATGAAAATTCAAAAGTTTTAATATGCCTGCTGCTCCCCACATACCTTTAAGTTTACTTTGGGCATATTTCAATTGCAAAAAACTCTATTTTTTTTTTCAAGATTTTGAATTCGATCATGTGTTTTAATTATCATTCCCAACTCTACTTCTATTTTCACATCAAACTTTACTTCTATTAAAAGTTAATTCAAACTTTCACTTTACATGTTTCAGTTACTACTTCGAATTTTATTTCCAACGAACTCAATTTTCTATTAAATTTCACTTTCCAAAAACTCACTTTTATAAAACTCATTTCTATAATTAAAAGACGCCCTAAGACAGAAAGACCCTGATACTAACCTCAGCAGCATATACACCATATTTTGAAACTCAAAACACTAAAAAAAAATAGTAATATGGTGTCAGATTCAGAACACTGAAATGTGCAAACTAGGGTACTGACTCTCATTAGAGGAAGTATAGGTTTCCCATTAATTTCTAAATTTCTACACAATTAAAATGAGTCACCCCACCTCTTTGTTTGTGAACTTAAGGCAAATGATCCCATCATGAACATTTATAAACACTCAGACCATGTTTTATAATACATATAGTCAGTCAAGATTCTGGAGATTTATGGAGGAGCCAACAACTGCTTCAAACCTGCTTTCTGTTCTGGAGTCAATCGACTTGGAAACTTTATTTGAAATCTGATTCTCAGATTCCCCTTCTTGGATGGTTCTTTAGCAATTGGCATCCCTTCACCTTGAACAATTTCCTCATAGGTTGGGCTAACAATGGAGTTGATAGGGATTGATAGTGTTCGGCCATCAAGTGTTGTCAGTTGCACTGTGCAACCTGTGAGGGCATCAGCAAGAAGAATATTGTGGGTGTATATGAGATCGTTTCCATCTCTCTTGAATGTAGGATGGGGTCTCTCATCAATTATGAAGACCAGATCTGAAGGAATAAGGTTGCGCTGCTGGTTACCCTTCTCTGGGAATGTTATCTTAGTTCCCTTCTTCCATCCTGGCTTAATGTCAATTGTCAAGAACTCCTCGATGTTTGAGGGTTTCCTGCAAAAGAGCATTTGAAATACTCTAAGTACGGATTTTCAAATTCTCATTTTTTAAGCTTAATTTGCAAATCAACTACGTTGGTTTAGAGCAATCCAATGTTTGAGAACCTTCCGAATGTTGGTTCAGAGCTAACAATGTCCTTTAGGTTATCAACTTAGTGGGGGCAATGTTGAAGTTTTAATAGCACTATGATAGAATTTCCATTCGGGCTCCTATAAGAATAACATTCTGCTAACCCAGAAATAGTCTCAAAAGATTTAAGCCTCCCAAAGAGGTGATGTGGGTATTTAGTATGAAAAGAAATATTTGACATGAAAAAAAAAATGCATCTCAAATGGGACAAACTATGCATTTAAGATGAGTTTCCGTAATAATAAGTAAAATCACAAAGCTTCAAATCTTATGGTCTGCAAAGTTTATCGCATAATTATCCTGAAATCTTTTAAAGATTAGTAAAGGGTTTAACAAAATGTTTCATATCAAAGTCCCTCTTTTCAGCAGAATATATTTAAGCATCTCGCAGGTGTCCAGTTATGCCAGGAAATTTTCTGTAGAATTCACTCTCTCATTATTAGGAGTTTAGCAAAATTATGGATGGGTGTCATTCAATTTCCCTAAGAATTTTTGTAAAAGATCTACAGAAGAAGCGACAACAAGTGATTTATAAATGCATAATCTTTTCTCCCAAACATAATGAAACTATCCTATAATGCAACTATATCCTCAGAAAGCAAAAGAGAGCTCAAATGTTCCTCTCATTGTTTAAATTGATGCTTAATGGGTAAATGGGGTTGTGCTGATCTTCATTCCAAGCTGCAGTACTAGTTTTAACGCTATCTTCCTTTTATTGATCTTACATGAATTGCTACATGAATTCCTGACTCTCAGCAATCAAATTAATCCAGGACATGTAGGCAGCTCCTACAACATTGTTTTGTAAAATAAATAACCATGAAGTCAACTACAAGATATATAAACTCATCATTGGAAGGTAAACACATTATACTTACTTGTTCATTATGCTTGACTCTCTAGAATATGTTTGACTTGCATGGATCCTTAACAGTGATGAAAAATTGTGTCAAGGTATACGTATTGCATGTTGCAAAAAGGTTTTACCACAATTAATTTATACCATTTTTAGACGAAAGAAATAAATTCTGGAGGTATGAGTGACAAAGAGTTAGTCCACTTTGTCATCTCAAACTAGAGACTAGACTTCTTTGATTAATGCCTTCCTAGGAGCATCCAGAAGTCAATTTAATAGCATCAACCTAATCGCTTTTCCTTTTACAGAAGTTCAGCAAAACATTCTCTCAGACAATATAATTCTGATATACACACCAGGACACTCTTTTCTTGCAATAAGTACTTGGTTTTATTGTGTTTGACACTTCAAGTTTTCAATAATCAAGTACTACAACCCCGGTGAATGGATTGTTTACTGAAATTAGGAACTAAACCTCAAAAGAAGAATAGAAAATCGATGCTTCAACATGATATAAATGATAAACATTTGAATGAAAGCCAAGGAAAACTTGCCATGGCAGTATTATTAACCACAACATTCATGCTCAGGCTTTAAAAGTAATCTTTCAAGAGATGTAGGTGTTCCAATAGGGTTTGATAAGAATAAGGAAATGGGAAAGAAAGCCTGCGATATTGTTCATAGTAAGAATAAAGCGCATGCTTACATGATACTTATCGTCAAATGCATGAAGCAGTGAGGCCAAACGAAATTTCCTAGAAACATAACAATCAACTCAACAATGGAAAGTGCAAAGAATGTCAACAGTAGAGGTGGAAAGCATCTACAGTACCATGTAAATGCTATTGTCAAAGAGCACGCAATCAAACATTTCTCAGTAACCTTGAGCTCGAGATCTCATGGAAGTAACAAACTGCAGCTACATCCGTGCAAATATGTACACCTCTGATTTGTTGTGCGTATGCTGAAGGCTAATGGCATGAGGAAGCATGAATGCCAGTAAGGCAGCAAGCACACTTTTCACAAAAAAAATATGCTAGGCTAAATAAAAGACTGTAAATTCCATGGTATGATGCATGCAGTGGTCAAAGTTAAATAAGCAGAAACAGATGGTGATGTAAAGAATTGTCATGATCTCAAGAGAAAAGTTACAAAAACACTTACTATTCTTTTGTTGTTTTCTACGAATGACTTTTACACCTAAATCGTTCCAAATATCTAGATATTAATTGTTTTATTTTTTAACATTTTCCTTCGATTGTCATACCTTGCTTCACTGGAGTCGAAAAAACTAGTACTACCCTGCAAATTGCCTAATGCGGCATGCCTAAAAGAGATATGATTTGGCACATGCTATTTGGCACTAAATTTGAAGGAGGCATAAATGAACTCAAACGTTCAAGTGAGAAATCTTTTCATGAAACCATCCAAACCTCTTTAAAGCAAATGGCTACCGATTAATCCAGTCTATATAATATCATATGACAAATACATTAGTTCAGCAAACAATAGGAGCACAAAGAAACTTGCATCAATATGTAGTAAGGAAATCAATTTTAAAAAAGCAGCATTAACTCAACTCACCCACCGGCGTCGACCGTCTCCCTTAGAATCCTCATCTTCTTAGCATTACCCTTGTAGAGGTCCTCTAAGCTGCAGGCCAGCTTCTGCTCAACAGCCGGAGCCTTTCGAACTGTAGCAGACACTGATGGCCCTCCCCCTCCTCCTCCTCCTCCTCCTCTTCTTACACCAAAATCGGAAAATATATCTTCGCCAAACTTCCCTCTAGAAGATTTCCTACTTCCACCACCAGCACTGCCAAAGAATGGATTTGAAGAACCAAATATCTCAGCAAAAACCTCATCAGGGCTACGTGGATTAAAGGGCCGGAACCCACCGCTCGCTGTTGTGCCCTGCGGAGGAGGCGGAGGCGGTACCTGACCATTGAGCCCTTCTTCTCCATACTGATCATAAATTGCCCGCTTCTGTGGATCACTCAAAACCTGCACAAAATAACCGCAAAAAAAAAAAAAAAAAAAAAAAAAAAAAAAAGGAAAGTCTTTTTTAGCCGAATGTGGTTTACTGAATCACGAAATATCTTCGGAAATAAATTCAAGTTGGTGAAATTCATTCTGAAAAACAATACCATTAAGGGAGACATCAGATTTCTATTATCAATTCGAGAATTTTATTATAAAACACAATACCAGTATGAAAGAGTTTTACTATCGATTTGGTTTGCTAAACCATAAAAGAACAATTTCTTTTCAAACCATAAGACAATCTTTTCTCAAAAACAAAAGCAAAAACAGCGATAGAGTTCGAGAAATTGCTGCGATTACATCGTAGGCTTCGGAGACGAGCTTGAACTTGGACTCAGCTTGCTTCTTGTTAGATGGGTTTTTATCAGGGTGCCACTTCATAGCAAGCTTTCGGTACGCGCGCTTGAGTTCATCGTCGCTTGCGCTTCGATCTACTTCGAGTGTCTTGTAATAATCCACTCCCATTGCTCCCGATTCTCTCCGGAGATCGCCGGCGGAGAGAGAGGTTTAACTTCAAAGAATTGATCGTAAGCTCATGAAAACAACAGCAGCACTGTAGTAATTAATAGTCGTGCAAGAAGAGAAAAAAAAACTTATTGGATCATGGGCTTTGGACCAATCTAAAAGGCTTTCTGTTGAGACTTATTTATTTGTCAAGACTCAAGAGTGATCCGTAAATTAATTTTAAAGAGTGAATTTTTTCAATTAAATTTATAAAATTAATATTGAAAAATACGAAATTTATTATTTTACTGAAGAAAGTAAATTATAAGTAAAAATAGGGGTGACAATATATGACCATATTCAAAAATTTAACCCAAAATCGACCAACTTAATTCAAATTAGGGTTGAACATTTGACCCGTATAGATATATACGCTGAATTATGATTGAACGAATTTTATCCGCTTATCAAATAGATCGATTCTAATTGACTCAAAATTGACCTATCAATCTGAATTGTCATATTTTTAAAGGAATAATTCTTTCTTGATTTTTTTTACCATATAATAAACTTTTAGTAACAAAAAGAATAATATAATAATTTATAAATTATTAAATTATATTATATTATAATTAATTATTTATTTTTATGGTTTTGTAAAATAGTGTAAGATAAAAATTATAATATTATCAAAAGTATTACTGTTTAGGTTTTCTTGAATGATGAATTTAGATATTATAGAAAATTTTTTATTAAAATATTGTCAGCTAGTTATATTTATTAAAATTTTAATAAAAAGTATTATTATGTATTTATAATTATTAAATTTCAGTTATCATCACAAATTTTCAAAAATTAAAAAGTTTGTTAAAATATTTTAAAAACTGATAAAAATATTAAGAAATGAATATTTTATTTGATGGGCATTCACCATATTTTCATCAAATATATCATACATATTTATTCTAACTGATTTTATAATTTCACTAAAACTAAAAATATAAAATATAAAATTAAAAATTATAATTATTAAATAAATTGATCCGAATTTAATGATTTTGATCTTTATAAATTTAAAAATTAAATTAATCTTCCGAAGTTCTTGATGAACTACGGAATGACACAGCTGTCAATCAAGAAATTCTTTCTCCTTCGTTTGGACTGTTCATTTTTTTTTTACGCTGTTAACAAATTGAACAAAATTGATCCAATCATTAAATAAATCAATTCAAAATCAACCCCCTATCATAAATTGGCACACCTAACTAAAACGAAGCACGCTCTACGACTTGGTTAAGGTAACCCCAAAAAAAAACATAGAATTGACTACTATAAGTAGGAAAGCTATTCAGAATATTCGTGATATTAATAATGGCCCATTATTTAAACAATAATGGGCTGTCTTTATCAAATCCAATTAAGGGTTGTGGCCTTTATTTTTTATTAATGTTGTAAAAAATAATAAAAAAGTTAATGTTGTAATTAAGTAATAAAAAAAGCTACACTTTGAACCAGTTTTAGTAATAGTTGTCCGACCCGTTCAGATCGACCCGAACGGTAAATCGGTTAGAATTTGCAAAAGAATTATTTATGTAATCGATCTATTTCGATCCGTTTCAATCCGGTCGACCCGCCCGTCCGGATCAAATCAGGTTAAAAAAATTTTTTAAAAATTAACTAAAAATTTTTAATTTATGATATATTTAATACAGAAATAATTATTAATAACCCTATGTTGAAAAATGATATGTAATTTAAATTTTATATTTAGATGTGATAATATAAAACTATAATTAATTATGTCTTATTTGTAAATATTAATTATTAGTGATTTTTAAAATTTTATATTGTAAAATATTAAACTCAAATATGTATACCTAAAAAAGTTAGTTATATCTTTTTTACGATTTATCTATTTTATGATTTTATCTTTTTCTAATCTCCTAATTTATTTAAATATTTTTCATTATAAACTTTAGTTATTATTATTGTTGTTGGTGGTGACAATACTTCAATTTTCGCTGTAATTATTATTGCTGTTGTTGTCGATAATAATGCCTTAATAAAAATACTTTAATTTTTTACTATGATTATTATTGGTATTATTATTGGTAGTATTATTAGCAGTATATTTTTTACTGTAATTATTATTATTATTAGTTAAAAATATTTTAATATTATTGATCTAACGGTTCGATCAATTGATCCGACGGGTTAACTCAAAAATTGTAATTCAGATAATTTTTTGGTTCGATATCCTGTCCGATTTTTATAAATATGGTTTTAGTTACGGAACCAGTTTTAACAAATAAAGAAAAAGGGAGAATTCCGAACTCTGAACAGAAATTTGACGCCGACAAAACGAAGTGGTCGGCGTGTACACTATTGTTTTTGAAGTAGTTGTCTATTTTACTCGATTTTCTTTTATATTGACCAAAGTTTATTAATTTTTATTCATTTTCTCCATATCGAACTTTCTTCAAATCAATAGAGTTGAAGATCAACGGGGGAAAAAGAAAGCTCTCACACGGTCGTCGTCGTTTCTTGGAAACACTTGGAATTTTCTTTTTGCTTAGTTGAATAACTACTCTGCTGATATTATTTTTTGTTGTTATTATTTATCTTTATTGCTAATTGAAATTCTTTGATGTTAATCGACGTTGAGTCCAGTACAGCTGTCGCCGCTGGCAGGCCCGCCGCTGGCCACGATCTCTTCGGCTCGCAAAGACATGTTAGCTACAGGTCTCTCTCTCAGTCTTTCAAGTTCTTGAAATGAAAAAGTAATGAAGTTCAGTTCTTTTTGTGTTTATTTGATCTTTCGCAGATGTTGAATTTTGAGTTAGAACTTGTTTTTGAATTTTGGTGCTTGTTAATTTGGCGAAAGTTGAATTAATTTGGGGATTAGATAGATGGACACTGTGTATTAGGTTGTGGTTTTACTTATTGATTTGGTGCCTATATTAGCATATTTCTTAATAAAAAGCATTTGAATTATATATAGTTTTGTATTTTAATTTTCGGACACAGTTATTTCTGTGGAAGTTGTAAGTAGCTGGTGTATAATCAAAATGGTAAGTGCCAATATCAGTTAATAGGTGCAAGTTTCTGATTTGAATCTTTGTACTCGAATCTCTAACAGTGGTGTAAAACATTAATTGAAATTACCCAGTATGTTTAGCGTTTTGCAGGATAAGTGACTAGTATGAGAGATGTGTCCGTTATGTATGGTATACCGATTTATTGCCAAATAATTATGCGGTTGCAGTAAAAGCTGTTAACAACAGGAAGCTGAATTGTGAAAGAAGGCTTGAAGTATATGAAGTTTATTTATAAGTGCATTTTGCTTAGCTATGACAAGGAATGGGGGCTTTATTCACCTAATTGTAGCCACATTGCAATGCTCAAACATTCAGGCTTGTTTGCTTTATGAAAATCTGATTTTGATTAGTTATGCTTCTCCTAGATGTGTTTAAGAACTAAACATGTGGGGCTTTTTTCTATATGCAATGAGTCTACAGGGATTTCGAAAAGGTCTGGGGCACTCCTGAAGAGCTTTTGTTTCTTGCCCTTGTTGAGTACTCTCTGTTAGTCAGTTGCTGAACTATGAAGTTTTGGTATATGAGAACTGTCTTACAAATACTTTAAAATTATTATGTGAAGTTGTTTTCATCTTTGCAGCTAAAATTTCAGTGCATTGACAGTTTTGAAATTCTTGCAGTTGTGGCGCTTGTGGTTATGCACTGAACCTCAGTTCGTCAAACAGGAACACGGCAAACATAGATTCCAAGTACAGGAAGTCGATCAAAAAGGGGGTTGTTTCTTTCATTTCCATAGATCAAAGCAGATTTTCTCAGCATGTTGAGCTGCAATGCTTGCCTTACTACACATCAAATAGCTCTTGGGGCTTCTTCAGGCGGAGGACAAAGCTGTTATGCCGCAAGTGTGGAAACCATATTGGGAGTGCTTATGAGGATGGCTCCACGCAAGTAGGGTCAGATGCATCTGATTCAAGCCCTGCAAACAGTGTTTCTGGTAGCAAGAAGTACAAGATCAGGATTAGTTCATTGCAGCCATCCTCAGATGACACAGGCATTCCTCTCATTGAATGAAAAAACTGTGTGAACTTTGCTCTCAAGGCTAATTTTGTGTTGAGTTTGATTGGTCATTGCTGCTGGTGGACAGGTTAATCATGGTTAGAAGGAAAATTCATTTTGTTTCTTTTGGTTTGGTGGCCTCGTACATAAGCATGTTTCATTCTTTCTGTGGTGTACATGTTACAAGTGTGCACAACTGCGCACGATTTACCCTTTGTCTTGGTGAGACTTGATATAATGTTTTTATTGTAAAGCTATCTGATACTTGATTTTTTGTTATTTTTTATCCAATGCAAGTGAGTGTTACCCTGGTTAACCAATAAGCAATCAGTAAGATAATATCATGGAGTATGTAATGCATCCAAGGTATTGCGTTTTAAAATAATGACATCATAAAGAATTATATTTAGTTTGTATTAATAAGATCCTGGTTACTTGCCAATCAAATAATAACATACATGGTGGAAATTTGATTGGAGTGACCATAAATTACCCCAGTTTCTAACCCAAATACGACATTTTCTAAAATTTGCTAGAACAATTTACATGACATGTATAATTTAAATCTTGACTGCCATAACTTTCTCTGTGCTCCCTCCTGAGCTTCAAATGCATCCATTTACATATGATTCTTACAATATTCTGAATAAAGGACGGCAATCAACTTTCTAAAAGATCACCATCATCCATGTGTTGTTTCTGCACCATTTTCTTGTAATCTGTAAGCAAAAAACGTTAAACCAATTTATGATACATTAAAATTCAGGTACACAGTTCAGTGGATGAGATATTGTCACTGAATAAAAGGAGACTTCACACAAGATGCATCACTAATCTACAGCCGCAATCTCTGAAGTGATTTTACCTAATCAAACAAATGAATGCAAGACAGACATGAAAAAGCTAAAGAAAATATGAGATGACATCAGTCTAGATGTATCAGATATAACAAATGATTAATATGATAAAGATCTAGAGATATCTGATTTAACATATGAGCTTTCCCAAAAGTGCATAATCAGATGGCCTGACTTTGAACCACACTATTAAAGATGCATCCTGATCCTTACTGGCAAAAACTTAACTCCAATCTAAAATAAAAGTCTACATAACATTACACGAGTCAATTGTTAGAAATACAGGCTTTTTAGGAATGATGAATTTAATCCTTCACAAATTCATACGAAAGCATTGAGCATCTGATGGACATTCCATGCTATAGAATGCTCTTCAATAACAAACGTGATATATGGATCTAGTGGCATATCCATAGGTATGTCAATTAACAGACTCAAAACAATCCTACTTAGTAACAAACTCATGTTTCATACTGAACCATCATTTGGTGTGTAAGCTCATGGTTCTTACAAAGTGCCACACCAACACCACAAACACATGATGCCAGAGAATTCTTCTGGTATATCATAGTTGTAGTTATGAGCTTATTGTAAAGAAACTTCAGGATGTGGATGGCTAAATGATGCAACAACAAGAGCATAATCTTTAAAAGGATGATGGCAACAAATTACCTTCCTGGTTGCTCCATAATGTAGCGGCAAAACTGTTTAAAGGACTCTCATTATTTGGTTCTGTATACAAACCTAAGTTAAGATTGGTTTCATCTCCAATAATGAAAAAATGTCTAGGCATGCTGATTAAATAACTCACCTCCTAATAAGCTCTGGATGGACAACAATACCGTTCTACAATCATATGCTGAAGACCACATATCCTATTGGAAGAAAGCACATCATGTTTATTCAATTATTGGCAACTAATGCCAATGACAAATGCTGGATGAATATTACCTGAAGTATGTCTAGACAAATGTTTCCATATTGGTCGACATTTGGAAGGAAGCAAGGAGTCTCAAACTTAACCTGGGGAGGTATAAATGGATAATCCAATGGGAACCGCAAAGAAAGCTTGTAGGATAAACCTTCATAAGCAGTTCCCTTGCTACCCTCAATAGTACCAATCCATGAAAAGATATTTTCACCTTCGGGGAAGGCTGACACACCTATATCTCCAGTCATCTGCATCAAGGAAATACACAACTACAAAATAAGAGAAAATGAAGTAATACCAGCAGTACATTTTTCAAACAAATATTGACATCAGCTCAAGGAAATCTTACTCTATATACTAGTTAGTAGCACCTCTTTATCAAGTAAAAGGACTTAGTTTTGTCTACAATCAATAGTGGCGTATCAAAATGTTGTCTCCAGGGACTGTTGACAACTCCAGCCATAAACTCACCAACAGTGACTTCAACTGGAATGAATGTTGTTTCTCAGCAGAGGAAGACCAAATTTCATGATGGACTAGGAAAAAAGAATCTAGATAATCATAAAGTAGAAACTGCTTTTGTTACTTCCAGAAAGAAAGCGGTTCGATATCCTTAGTTTGCAAAAAACCAGGAAAACTGATGAAAATCTGTAGTAAAGATCCTACAAATAAGAGATGCACAGCGGACATTCAACTGATCAAACTTGACATTATTCCCCATTAGCACAAGCTATTGAAACAGGAAAATATCACAAACAACTATTTTGTTTTGATTATTTTCAGAGAGCAAAACTTGATGTTAGCGGAATCATTAGAAAAATAACCCTGAAGCTATAAAAAGGTTATTTTAATCATGGCTCCGAAAAAGTAACCACCATACAAATTCCAACATATCATTCACTGTTCCTTTCCAAGAATAACATATCATTTCATTGTTCCGCCAGTACTTTGAGTTTTCCACCAGGAAAAACCAAGTGACAATGAGCATTATAAAATCAATAAACATAACCTATCTTAACTTACTACCAATCATTCCATAGAGACGTCGAAGTGATCATAGCAATCGATTACAGCATAAATTGCATGTACGTGAAGAAAATTTTACTACTCTTATCACATAAAGAACAAATAAAGAACAACTATTGTCATTTTCTATACAACTATGGAACCTTTATAAATAACCCAAAAAGAAGGGAAAAAAGAAGAGAGAGAGAGAGAGAGAGAGAGAGAGAGAAATAAAAGGCTAACGAATTGCGCAAAAGGAACTCACCATTAGCGACATCAACTCCTTCTGCAACCTACCGAAGACAAAAAATACACAAATCAAAGAAACAGCAAGCATTAAAATAAACTCCTGAAAATTAAAAGAAAGAAATTAAACGCAGAATATTAACTACAGGGAAAAGTTTTTTTAAAAAAAATTACTGATTAGATCTAAACCTCTTAGAGACTGATGCAGTATCAACAGGTCCCGGCGCTGGCCGTAGTTGCTTCCTCGCTGCCACAGGCGACTGCCGCGATGCCGCAGCAGCGTTATCACCATTCCGAACTTCCATTATTTCAAACTAAGCTAACTACTCTCTCTATCAAAATGAATCACAACTAGATTAGTTTATATCGATGTTTAAACGAGAAAAAATCGAGATTGGAGAAAGACGAGGAGATCGTAGTCTAAATTAATTTTAGATCATTAGCAGAGAAGAAATAAATTAGTTTTTTAGAGAGATAGAGAGAACTCACAGAAGGCGAAGAAGCGTTGTTTTTGTTCTAATTTTGAAAAGTTTAATAATTAATTAATTAATTAATTTTGGAGCAGCTGGTGATTTGATAATTTTCGCGGCAGAAACAATGACTTTAGATAGATAATATAAAGCACTCGATCAAAACTTTTTTTAAATTATCTGATAACAAAGCAAAATGTTTCGATAATTATCTAGAAAATAATTATAATTTGATATCTTAGACGCACGTTTGACTCTCTTTTTCAAATATAAATACATTTTATATCATTAAAATTTTAAATATAATTTTTACTTTTTAACTAAAAAACGAATATATTTTTTTAATTAAAATTTTTTTTTAAAATGGTATTTTAAGCAACCTAAACGACCTCTTATATTACCTTTACGTTGCTTTCTTGCTTGCACAATAAAATAAGAGAACAACGTAAATTCTAAGTTGGTGAGACTTAAGCATGCATCTTGCTTTCAACTTAACCCAATCATTAATTTCTACAATGCAAGCTATCATTAATCGTAATACGATAATATTTTGTTTATGCACTTCTTTTTTTTAATTATGTCAGTAAAAATGGATACGATACTCCGAATTGAACACAACTGTTTGTCAGTAACGTTGAACATGTTGGTAGTTCTTCATTCTTCTCATGTTTGGTTGGCATTTCTTTTCAGTTCGGAAATAGTCATCTGCTTTGTCCAAATCTCGCAGCGCGGTTCCATCACTTGTCTTATTAAGAAAAAGTCCAAAGCATCAAGTGTTACTACAGATAACGATCTTCAAACATGTCACTCGCAATGTCGAGCACAATTCAAAGCAGCATCTTAAATATTTCAAAATCTTCCATCCAGTAAACAGAAATTCCATAAAAACACTAGTTCATACTGATTCCAACTGTAACTTCAGTATTGACCTAACATATATCTGTTGCTGTACATCTATCAGATTAAACATGCTTGAGTCACTATATGTTGAATATCCCTCTAGACAATGTGATATACAAAACAATCAATTCTTCAGATAATCCCTCTGAGAATTACTCATTGAGGAATTAAAATTAAGTTTAATCCATAGAAAACAAAATGCCACAGTTGGTATACATGCTGCTAGCACTAGATAATCGGCATTCCTTTGAAAATGCCCTATAACAACATATATTATTTGGTACTAGTTCCTATCACTATGTACAGAAACTGGAAATAATTGATGGCATATTATAAATGAAGACTGCAATCTTTTCCTACTGTTTCTCTCCCGAAAAAGAAGTTTTGCAAATTGGGCAGACATTCTTCATCTCCAACCATTTCTTGATGCAGCTAAAATGAAAATCATGCTGACAATAAAGCTTTCCCAGACTATCCCTGTCCTTATACTCTTCCTGCATAGAACAAAGCAACTTTGTCACTAAACCGCTATATAAGATTGCACAAAACATAAAAAGTTTATAGCTTCAACAAAGGGCTTCCCATGGATTTGGTAACAGTTATGTGACTTGTCTCGTAAGACAGTTTCCTACAAAAATTAATGCTTAAGAACTCACAAATATAAACACTGGAAAAGCGTATTCCCTAAACATCTAAACTCATATTGACAAAATAGCTGCAAAGTTCTACAGTGATCACTGACTTTAGACAAGTATCCAGTCCAATAAAACAATACACAGTTATCAATCTGATTAAAAAGGTCCGACAAAACATTTCAACTGTGAAGTAGTTGTATTTCCTTTTTTAATTACGTTGCTACATTCTTCAAAATTTTGTTCTTTTCACGTCTGGAAGATACTTATTGCTCATGTTTGTTAGGCTACATCAGCAGATGGTCAGCTCATCTTAGGTGTACTCACTATGTATTCAGTAAGCAAATACAGAAAGAATTTTTTTGATAGATCTTTACCAGGCATATTGCACATCTTGGTTCATCTGAATAATCCTGGATTAGATCTGGGGAACAGTATATTGTCTCCACCAAGTACTTGGAGAGCTTCTCTTCAGACAAGCCTGTACTAACAACTCCAATCCGCTCCCCCAAAGCAAGCAGCTCCTGAAAGAATAAATTTACAAAGGCATTAGCGGAGAGGAAAATCATAAAACTTTTAGAAAGCAACAAAAATTGATGAAAAGGCAAACCTCATAGCTCATGTTATCTACATCCAGTCTCATGCCTTGATGTTCATCAAACATACTTCTAGAGTCAAAATAAGTCGAATGACCTATTATCAATGTGCCCTGATGCAGAAGAAACAATGTAGTCACTCTGCATTCTAATAGGAGAGTACTCATCAGATGAACTCATGGTACAAAACTAGATGCCAACGAGAACCCACCTGAGAGACCCATCTATTACGGCCATAACTTTCATCTGTGATAGAATGGTATCTGTTGTAGGAACTTCTCCCTCCTATGTTCCTCCTAGTGTTACGATATGTAGATGGCGGCCTCGGGGGTCTGGAAGATGAAACAATTTCATGTTCTGAAAGTCTACAATCTTCCAAGGGCCTTGTCGAACTGACTGGAGCAAAGTTTGGCATATTCCTATATGAAGAAATTCTTTGACTGAAACTACTACGATCAACTGCCAATGCGTTTGTTGGAGGAACTTGGATAGTCGCTAATGAAGCCCCGCGACTCCTTGGGTTCAAACGATTGTGAGGGAAGCCATAATCTACTTCCAAGTTGATGTTAATACTGCCGCTTGCAGTTGATTGATTGAGTTCATGACCTGCAATTGCATAATCCGATAACTCTTTAAATAATTATGAAGAAACATGAAGACATACAAGATGGAGTTACTAACCAGAATGGCGGGGTGGAAGAAGCATCCCATTGGACAAGGACTCAAAAGTGCTGTTTCCTGCAATATTTGGAACAGGTGCTGCTGTTGAATGAGCATACGAATGCAAATTGTTTGACGCATGAGTTCCAAGTGGGTTAACTTGTACTTCACGAACTCGGTCGTGGCGCCTTCTAACATTTCTCAGGGATCCTTCCTCAGAAAAAGAAAAGTTAGCACTCCTGTGACCCTGGACCAAGCTTGTCTCCCAAGGCATGGACTGGAAATCCACTTGAGGGTTTGGTTGGATGTGCTCAGAGAGAATGGAGTTGTTGGACGAACTCTCTCCACTATAGAAACCATCTGAAGACCCTGAAGCAAGACCCATGTAGGTAATAGGACTTTTTCTTTTAAGTGGCAATCTTGTCCTCTCTATTTGTGGAGGGTATGTACTGTGTATTTGAGCATTTGAAACACGAGTGTAACTAGAAGGTCCTTGCTGGCAATAAGTTTGCGGAAGTTGACTGGCACTGCTAGCAGACGGAAATAGACAGTGATCAATTACAGGTATCGGGTTACTTGATCTATGATCTGGAATATTTGAAGAGGATGCTGATAAAGGTTGATCATTTGCCCTCACAATAATGTTGTTATAAGCTGTTGAGCCTACCCCAGGTACTGAGGCACTTTCAACAGGAAGCATGAAAGAACCATTCTCTGCAGTGATGTTTGTTATTTCTTAATACTCATTATATACGATAATCTTTGAACAATATAGCAGATATGCATAATAAGTTACCTAGGTTTATTTGGGGACCACGTGGTCTAGTGTTCCAGTGCTGATCATGATCCATTTCAAGCTCAGATATCGGAAATATGTCTGTGCCCCGTTCTTGATGTGGCTCCAATCAAACTAATGATATTCTGTAAATAGTAAATACAAAACTAAAGAGGTTATATCAACAAGGAAAACTACAAAAGCGACGAAGCTGTATATGTTGAAGCATAAAAATCACAATCACGACTATTGCAAAATAATGCATATACACTTCTTAAGAAGTAAAGCAGCAACTTTACTTAATAACAATAACAATAATAACAACAACAACAACAACAACAACAACAACAAAATAATAATAATAATAATAATAATACTACTATAGCACTGGATCCCAATGTATTCTTGCGAAGCACAAAAAGAAAGCTGCCTACATTCTGAAAATGAATCTGTTAGGAACCCTATTCCCTTCATCTTTAAGGTTATCTTCTAAACTAACAAGGTCGAGGAGAGCTTTTTCCTTCTGTTGAAATGAGAGAGGGCAACAGAAAGCAACCTCCAAGCATTAAAAATGTGGCATTCCAAGACACTGCAACAAGATTGGTGCTTTGAAGTCCTGTTCGTTATCATACAGCTCCTTCTATGCAGAAAAAAACATATGGATGCCAATCCACATGGCAGTATACCATGCAGGAAAGTTACTATTGCCCATCTGCTGCATTCCCTGTGAATTTGTTAAAAGAAAGATAAAGAGTTAAATTAGAATTTGTATAATTAGCTCTGGGTATATGGGCCACCTCCGAGATTGTTATGAAAGGACCTCCAACAAGATGACTTCAGAATACGTCCAACATGCTATTACTTTCCAGTGGCGTGCTTTCTATCAAAGCATCTGACATCTTCATAGAAGTACCTAGCACGACATACTCCCAAAAGAGTTCAGATTGTACAGATGTCAAACCTGGTCCAACAGATATTAACTATAAAATTTACGTTTTGCCCACTCTTCGAACTTCTACGTGCTCATCTACAGACAATCACAAAAGGATCCTTTAACCTTCTAACAGCATCCATTTATTTTATCAGGATCCATGAATGATACAGCAGTGGATAAAGATAGTTCCTACCGGCTAACAGGCATATCCTCCAGACACAATCACTTGCCATTATGAAAAGATAAAGGTCAAAAAGTCGCACATTTTAGCATCCGTATGAGCCAAGTTTTAAGAATAGAGTCAGCAAAATGTCATGGTAACATAAATTCATTCCTAAAGAATTTGAGCTTCTAACTTTGTCTCATACAAAATGCACACATCATTCTCCTCTGAGGATAATCGAATTTTAGCCAAATCAGATCACCTTCGCAACTGTGCTGAAATCTGACAGGAAAACATAAATGATAATCAAGGACTGCTATCCAAATCACAAGAAGCAACAGGTTCACCCACCATTCTGACCCACAAGAACTACAGTGTACCTTATTATCCTCAAGAAGTAATCCTGCAAATATCTAAAATATAGACTCCAAACTAACATCAAGCATATATTTTTAATTAGTTACTCTACCAAAGAGGCTATAGGACAGCACACTATCCGGCTTTGCACAATCAATACATCTACTTATTAACTACATTCATCCTCTGAGAGTAAGAAAGTAAGGAACGAGGTGCCTGCAACTACATGATACTTCACTTGATAAATAGGAAGCAGATTATTCCATTGTATCCAGCACTCAAATAACGTGAAGTACCTCCAACTAAGACGATCTACAATTTGTAGTGACGAGGTGGTCCATGTTGGGATAAAAAAGCTAGAACAAGTTTACAGTAGATTTGTTTCTAGTGCTTAGAAACACCAACAAGTTGGGTTATGGTACTTGTTAAAAGGAAGAAGATGACTAACTACAAAGACATGCCCATACATAAATTACTTCAAGTTTTAAGTTCAGTTAATTGATTCGAGCTGAGACATTTGAGAATTGTTGGGAGGACCCAAAAAGATTAAAGTGTTAAAACTTAAAGTAAATTAGAGTAACAAGATTCTGCCAGGTTAGTGCAGTCTGTACAAGTCTTCCATTCCTCTAAATATAAAGCAAAAGACCAATAACCTCTACAGGCTTTCTGCTCCACCGAACTAAGAGATATAAATTTTAATGTTGTGCATTTAACATTAATGGCGATTGACTATCTTAATGTTTGTTTGACAGACATAGACAACATTACTTTTCTAAAATTCTCAAGGAACCACTAGAGTATCCTGCTTCAAGAGATAGCATAGTCAAGAAGTACCATGAAAGAATTAGATAGGCCAACCTTCTTATCAGCTAGAAAGTAGACCTCCAGAACACTCACAACTTCAACCTAGAATAGGAAATAAACCCAAGAAATGTGGAATATGAAATGGACGCGAGAAATGAGGAAACAAAATATGATAGAACACAGCATACAGATAAAAAGAAGGAAGAACACAATAAAGAAACTCATCAAATGTCAGCATCTTAAAGGCAACGTAGAAGTATCATACTACCAAAACACCTCAAAAGAGAAAGCATAAATGGTAATCTCTGCCGGAAGCCATTCAAAAGGATAAAGCGAAAAAGAAAAGTTGTATCGTATGAGCTAAAAAGCATTAAAAAGATAATCCAACTGAGACAACCAGGATGAAAACCAAACTGGACTGACTGTAAAGGATTTCAGAAGCCATTAAAAGGAGAAACTAAAAAAAAAAAAAGAGAAAAAATGTATTTGCAAGAGCAAGAAGCATAAAAGGTGATCAAAAAGTGATAACCAGGATGAAAACCAAACTGACCAAGCATAAAGGATTTAGAAAAAACTATAATGCTGATAGAGAGCCGAAATAAAATGGGAGTGATTAACATAAGGACAAGTTACGGCGGCAAAGCACAGAGATGGATAAGTCCATAACTTACGTTTGAGAAGGAAATTAAAGTGTATATTTCTCATTGCAATGATCATTGCCGCCAATAGTAAAGGACACATGTACTTATTATGGATAAACTTTTTACATGAATAATAATGTTGAATCATTACACATGTAAGGAACATGCACTAACAACACAATCACTTTGTGGAACTTCACAAATTTGACCCATAAGCCACTTAGGAATTTTAAATCAACTAAGTCTTGTAAAGAGAGTAAAGTGAAGCAATATAGAGAAAACATCCTAGGTCCTGTGCTTAGCACTAAAACAAAGTACAAGGGACCTTATCCAATATTTTAAGATCAGGGCAAACCCACACAAAATTTAGCTACGTCTGGAATTACTCATCAAATTCTACATTCAGTGGTTTCTTATAAACTATAACAACTGGAGAAGACAACCCCTTCTCCTAGGTCTATTCAGGATTGGACTGTTCATCTATGTTATATCTTACAGTTACTGCACATATTCCCTCTCTTTTTTTTTTCAATTTTCTCCCTTTCTCTTTTATTCGCATAGGCAACTTTCTCAGCCAAATGATTAAGCATTCAAATTTGTACTATAGTTTAACTCCTTGGTAAGTCATAGGCTAAGCTCGCTGAGCAAGTCAGTCCTTGTAGCTTCAACTACTCTATTGACCAGGTGGTAGTCATAACAATCATCCAATTATGCACCGTTGGACCAATGGTAGGGGTTTAGCAAGAACTAAATGGCCATGCTAAAGCTGCTTCAGTCCTCACAAGCCCACCTCAATGAGGAAGCTACTTTTTTGAGATGTCTTAATGCACCTCTAAGTCAAATCATATGGTGAACAGTCCTCTACTAAGCAAGGTCTTTCTGCAGTACAAGGACTCCTGTTGCTTGATACGCAAGGTGACAACATCCAAGCCACTGAAACATAATTATCTCAAAAAGCTCTTAAATTAGTAAAGGCTTTCACCTGTGAACAAAATTCTAAATTTTCAGAGGTTACATTAGCTTTTATGACTACACAACTCCTAGCAATTATAGAACCTAAGCATTTTAAATCATTTTGCAAATATCTAAAACCTTTGGTTCTCACCACCATTCCATATCAGATGACTATTGCCTTTGTATCTGCTTTAGCAACCAATAACCACCTAAAAAATATTAGGAATTAAAATTGGCATACATATGCAGAAATTTGGAGATAAGGTAATTTAAATAGTTTTCCCCATTGTTTACCAATTGATAAAACATTGAAGTAACATGACAGCCAAACTCTTACCTACTCTACCAATCTACAACTTGTATGTCAATAACTTACAAAGCTTAAACTTAAAACATTTCCAGTAAGAGACCTATTTTCGCATGCTAACAGCTCAATATATAAAAACCTAGAATGTTAAAAAAAAAGAGCATTTCTTATAGTGCTTAGATGTAGATAATTCTAAAGAATTTTAGAGAACGAGTGTCCAAAAAAGAATATATAGTTGAGATAAAAACTTGGACAACTATAAAGAACATCCTTCAGATGTGGTTCATCCAAACCTGGAAAAGCCGAGATTGTGCTCAACATCAATAAGTAGATTCATCTAGTCCAGAAAAGTGGTCAGCATCAGATCAAGAAGATGATATCCAGGCAACCTAAACAAATTTTAGTTGGTTACTTGCAGTTATTTCCTAGACACAACTTGCCACACTCCCTGTGAGTACATCGTAGATTTTGCTGATCACATGCAAACCTAAAAAACTGACTGCATTCAGCATTTTACTCACCTCTTCAGTTTAAACCATTCACCTCCACATGATTCTTGTTGTAGAGCACACTGCTATAGGAGGAATTGCAGAAATTCACAAATAACGTGTGATCTTAGAACCGGATTTCTGTGGCAAACATATACATTGCTAAGAGAAATACTAGAAAGTACGACACTCCTGGGAAACGACAAATTAATGTTATATGTTGTTTGAAGAGACAGAGGTTTTTTACATAGTTCTATTTTGTAATAAAAATTTGCACAAAAAATGCGTACGAAAACAATCCGAGTTAGATCATGGCGAGAATAAGCTCATCTGAATCATTTTGGCTCCAGAAGTCCAGATGATTAACACTTTATGATACAGAGAACATGGACAAGAGACTCCCAAAAGAGGGACAACGACTCTGAGAGAGCTAGAATCAACCCAACTTTTCCAAAATCTATTCCCAAGTTCCCTTTATCCAGAATTAAAATTCATCCATGGAACCAATTTAAGTCACAATACATGATCTAATAAAAAAAAAGATGATCAAGTACAGAACAAATCTCCAAAAATCAACATCATCAAACTAATCAAATTAAACAACAGATTGAAAACGAAACCAAGGTATACCTGTTAATCGGTGATCTTCCACCTACAATCGGAGCTCCAAAACCACGACCCGGCGATCGGACTCTTTGATCAAAATCTTCTGATCGTCTAGTTTCAACGATTGATCTGGTCAACAATCAAGAATTGGGAAAGCGTTAGAGAGAGAGAGAGAGCACGAAATCTGTGTTTGGTTTGGCTTCAGTTATCTCAATTTTGCTTATTCTTATTTATAAATGGTAGAAAAGGGTACAAAATAAAATATAAAAATAATAGAAATAAAATGTAAAGAAATTTAATTTAGTTAGTGCAGTTTTACTTTTAATTCAAATAAAGAAGAATTAATGTTTTTTTCTCTTTCTCTATCCAGTGTTGCACGTGCGAGTGCGAAATGCGGGCTCGAATATTCCGTCAACCGGGTCTCCAGGTACCCGCTCGCGTAGTCGAGTGCGCCTTTATATTTGTCTTGTGGATTGCTTTATAATTTGGTGTACTTAAAGGATTACCAAAAAAGAATCACAAAACATGAATAAGTGTACATTACGGTAAATCAAAATATTCTAACGTGTGAAAATGGATGGAATGAAATTTTATTTAATACGCAATTTCTATAATAGGTAGTATTTTAACAAGGCTATAACATAGAAATTACGGAACGTCTTATCACCACTATACTTAATTGTTTCGCTAGCCTAGGCGAAATAACTTGATAAAAACAGAAGTACAATTCTCCAGAAGAGAATCACTGTAATACTGGGTATTGTTCGGAAAACGAATTACCTATATGAAGACCTCTATTATGAAGAGAGATCTTTCTCTTTGAATATACAGAACAACCGTTCTTTCGCTTATTATTCCTAATGCTTGTGTGTGTGTTTTGATGTGGGTTGAAGTCCTACAGAGACGGTTTCTTTCCTTTGTCCCAAATTACTGGAGCAAGGTTGAAGAGTTGCTTGGCATTGGCTTGCCCTGTAGGAAATGTTCGAATAGAATGAATGCCTGTCGAGGTCTATGAAGTGGAACTTCATGTCCTGCTCCGGTTACGGTTACAAAGGTGAGGCCTTTGTAAATTTGGCTCCATCCACCAACCTGTTGATAACATCACATACTACTTATAACAAGAAGGTAAAAGCAACTTAATAAACCAACAGAATGTTGATTTGCTAGTAATGCTTACCTTCCCGTTGTCATACCAAGGATACCATCTTTTAATAGTTGGGAGATGGAGAGCATCGATTGAATATCTCGTTGCTGTTACAGGCACAACGGAATCTGTATCTCCACTGCTCAAAGGACAAATTTCTCAAAAATTTAGATGCTGCATATGAATGTGCAGTTGCAAATTAATAATCTGTCAAAGTCATGAGATGGCTAGGAAACTGAATTATATCTACTCAGGCATATAGTTATGCATATCGCTAGATTTCAGAAACTCCATGGTAGCAGGTAATGATAAACTCAAATGATTTTCTGAGAATTCATTTGTACACGGACAATGCAGTTTTCTTTTACCATCATGCCATATATTCACAACAAAACAAGTTCAAACATAGACTGCGCCAATTCTCATCTTATTACTGTAACTTCTGGAGTTAAAAATACATATAAACCGGAGATGAGCAACATGAGATTAGATCTCTTGTAGTTTGTTAAAGAACATAGTATGTCTTAATAACTCCTAATATCCAGCTTAGCATCCTGCACATTCTCAAAATAAAGTCTAGATGGGACTTTCCAGTCTTCCACAAATTCCACAGCTTAGAACTCATAAAGATTTTGCGTGTCCTATCCTAGGTGTAGTCGACATAATGCACATTCAACTTCACAACTTACAAAGCCTACTCTGTTGGTTACTCTGCCATGTTAAAAGCTTGAAACATAGCTCCTTAGAAATTATGTGAGCTTCAAACAAAAGCATAATTGCTATCATAAGGCAGCAAGATACTCGATCAGTTTATTAACCAAACGGCGAATAAAGCTTAGTTGGTATAATATAGTTTAATTTATATCAAACGCATACCTGTATACCCATATCTTGAACCCAGCTGCAATAAGCTCTTGGTAGATGGGCAGCATTGACCTAGGCGAATCGGTCCAATTGTTCCCAATGAGGTTGCTGCAATAGCAAAAGCATAAACAACCCTGTCAAGCAGAAGAAGGTTTCCATACTGGAACTTTAAGATTCCAAGTCATGAAAACTGAACCAAACCTGCATGTATCCCATGGGTACGGAATTCCAGTCACATTGGCATGGAGTGCTTTCTGCACTTCAGGACGGTTGTAGTAGATTCTAGAATACCTTTCTGTGCAGGGATCGTATGCTCTTGACATCCAAGGCTGAAACAGAAACAAATCAAGATATCATAAGTGGTTGGTTGAAAGTTCACCCCTTAAAATTTTAAAAGTTATATTGAGGGAGCTTACATAACGACCCTTTAAGTTTCGCCTAAGAGTGGAAGTGTTAGAGCAGGCAGGAGTATATATGCTGTACGGATCGATGTTCCCCATTTCCTCACTGGAAACATTGAGAGCCTTCGTGCACTCATGTGAGGGGTGTTCTGAGGATTGCAAATCACAATAAGCCCTCAGAGAACGGTACGTCGCATCTGAGATCAATCCGTGTGTCCACCAGTACTCAAAAGTCCCAACATAGTCATGGAAATCATCGGTGACTGCATTCCCCACCTAAAAAACAAAGATTCAAAAATCTAGTTTCTCAACCAAAAAAAAAGCATTCACATATCTAAAACCGAATCAGAATCAAAATTGGAGCACTACCATAAATCCCTTGAAATTAATGATAGGTTTCTGGGCACCCTTGTTCTTGTGGTACACAAATTGGGACAACTGAGGAACGTAGTGCCCGGCATAGCTTTCTCCGGTGATGTAGAAGTCCCTATACTTATATCGAGGAAATCTCTCAAACCAATTCACCAGAAATGTATATGCGTCAGATGCTGCCAGATCAGTTTCACCAATTTCAACACTCTAAACTTCCTAACTACTGAAAAAAAAAAAATTAAATAAAAAATAATAAATCTCACCTGTTCTCTCATCACCAGCAGTATACAAGTCCGACGAAGTGTTCGAGTATGAGAATCCTACTCCGGCCGGCGATTCCAAGAACAATATATTTGCCGCTGAAATTAAAATGAAAAAAAGAACCACCAATTAAGATAATAATCAACCATTTCGTTCAGCATAACAATCGCAGAGATTATAAATCAAATGCTTGAAATTGAGAGCATGCCTTTGTTCCAAGCATAAGGATTGAGATAAAGAGTAGACCCATCCGGGTGAATCCGAAACGGTCCAAGTTCTTCAGAAGCACCGTATGCAACAGAAGAACATCCAGGTCCACCATTCAACCAGAGAACAAGCGGCGCCGTAGAACTTCGATTTCCTTCTGCTTCAACAAACCAATAAAACAGAGCACGGCCGGCTGTTTCATTCACAGTAACGTATCCAGCGTACTGCTTGAACTCAACGTTCGCTGGTTGTCCTGGTAAGTAAACAACTCTGTCCAACTCTTGTTGATGAAGACCACTGCAGCTGCTCTGTTGCGTGAGGAGTAAGAGAATTGGTAATAACAACAACAGCAGCAGCTGCTGCAGCGCCATTGCTGGATTGCTGTTTTTGGTTTCAGAGAAGAACAAGTGAAGATTTTGTTTGTAGTGCTGGAATCTAATGGAGACATTTTGAAGTCGTTGACGAAAGAATGCAGCCGTTTTTTACGTACGTTAAAATGTTTAATACAGAACAGAGGCGAGATGAAATAGTTTGTTACTGGGTTTACTTGGAATGCGAAGAATTCATTTTTAGTTTTTTCCCCACAAACTATTCATCGTTATTTAAATTAGGATAATTCTGAAGACGTCACACAATAATTAAATCTTGATTTGTTAGAGTGGAAAGTGCGACGTTGATCAGTCTTCGTTGAAAATCATGCATCTATAAATTAATTTCTTAATTAAGTTTGCTATAAACGTCTTTCCTCTGTAGTAGATGTTTTTTTTAATCTTTTAGTAAAAAATGTAAAGTAGTAAAACTTTGTGGTAAAGTCAACGGTCAAATTTTACATGGTTGAAATATTATAATATATGAATACAAACTATCATGATAATAATTGATTTCTCAACCATAGAAACTGGGGCAGGGCCATAAAGATTCAAAAGCCTACAAACAACAGATCTTAATCGGTAATACGTACTTTGCAGGCCCAGTCCAGTTTTGTTTTATTAGGAAACTTTCTTTGGAGAGAGAATTGCGATGGTGACGGTGATTAGACTTGTTTGGTGCCCATGCTTTACTTGTTGTCTGATTGCATTGGTATTCATCACTGGAAAAGAAACCAGAAAAAAAAGGTCAGCAACGGTTTAAAGTTGTTAAAATAAAAACCTAATTCATAAAATTTATTTAAATTTTTTTAATATAAAAATAACGTTAAAATTCATAATAGTAATTAAAATATATAAAATATTAAATTAAAAAAATTTAGTGTTAATTAAAATATATTCTTAGTTTTGCTGAAATCGTAGATGACTTCGGATCAAGTACAGATTCATCGCGGGAGCAAGTTGTCACTATTGAAAATTTGAGATATTACAAATGAAATATGTAATTTGGGGATTTTAAGATCTTCTTTACAAATCACCAAAACAAATTATAATTAGAAAGGGAATTTTTTTGATGTAGAAAGCAATAGAAAAAAAGAGAAAAAATTGAAAGCACTACGTGATTTTTTTTATAATCTTGATAATTTGTTATATTTTGCTCTATTTCTTTCTACTGTTATTTATTACTAATTATAGATTGAATACATTATCATTTACCCTCACCACGGAAATTTTATGGAGTTGTCCCTGCTTGGGAGGTGAGACAGGAACGATCAAATTGATCTAAGGGTTGAGGCTGCTTAAAATAAGCTATTTCTCATAAAAAATATTTTTTGGTATTTAAAAAATATTTTTTAGCTAAGTAACTGTGCATATAAATTATAAAATAAAAATTAAAAATACTTATCAAATTTTTAAAATAAATTAAAATGCTTTAAAAATATTTTTGAAACAAAAATTTAAAATAAAGATTAAAATAGAGTTGAAATGTAAAGCCAAAAATCCCACTCTATTGTATTTAAAGAATTTGGGCTTTAAATAGATGACGTGGGTCGTTAAGTGCAAATCTATGGGCTTCGTCATGGCCCATACGTGAATGGAGAAAAGCCCGAAGTGCATTTCATATAATTTTTTGTGGTACATGTGTCGATATACTAATGGTATGTTGACGTGTTTCCTCAGTTACTAATCGGAGACGAACAAAACCATGGACCAATAAGCTCTCATAATATTGTTTTTTCTATAATTTACTTTCCCCAAATTCGCTCCTTTCTTCTAGAGCTCTCGCTCGATTCCCTACTTTTCGATTGTTCATTTATCGATCACGGAGTTGTTTCTTTCCCCAGGTAAATGAGGAGTCCAATATTTTGTTATTCTGAGAATTTTCTGTGCTTTGATTTGAATTGTGCGGTATCGATATGATCTTTTGATGTATGCAGCAGAGAGCTTCAGGAAGTTTCTTATTTGATCTTTTCCGATGGCTGAGGATTTCAGATTCCCTGATGATGTGGTAAAGATCTGCTCTATGCTTCGTTATTAGATCTGTGGTAGCTTTTCGTTTTTTATTTTGTGGAGTTCTTATGCTGATGATCTTCTTAATTATAGATCTACTGAAATTTTGAACATGCAATAGCGGTTTAATGGTCTCTTATTAATTTATGACTTTGTTTATAATCTGTCAAGCGTGTGATTTTAACTTTGCTGAACATTTTAAAACCAGTTTATGATTGTGGTCTTGTTGATCTTCATTTGATGATGGTTCTTTCTGAAGCCCCTAAAGTATTGCATGTAATTATGTTTGCCCGAGAGTTTAATCTCATCGCAGACAGTATTTTAAATGTGCAACTGTAATAAAAGAGCTCTCAAGAAATGTCATGCATATAGATAATGACAAAGGAAAAAGGAAAATTCTGTCATGTAAATGCTTTGAGCAGTAGTGTTGGCTCTCACATTTCTACTAGTAACCAAGGACATTCAAACCTGTAAATTATCTCAGAGATAAAAGAAAGTAGGATTTCATGGAGCTTGCTTTTATGTCAGCATTCACAAGAATTAGATTGCATCAACAGTGTTTCCAAGCAGAGAAACACTGTTCTCCAGATTTAATTAGTTGTTAGTGATAATTTGTTGTTGATGATAACATTAGCAGTACCATGA
Source organism: Acanthochlamys bracteata (assembly GCA_019914995.1). Taxonomy (NCBI): domain Eukaryota; kingdom Viridiplantae; phylum Streptophyta; class Magnoliopsida; order Pandanales; family Velloziaceae; genus Acanthochlamys; species Acanthochlamys bracteata. The sequence continues at coordinate 2,715,307 of CM034140.1, read as the reverse complement.
ACCTGGTATGGTTAATTTGTTGAAAGTGGTATGGTTAATTTGTTATGAAAAAATGTTTTAGTATCTACTGGCAACTATACTTGACAGTTGTCTAGATTTAACCATTTTGGTGATTTCTTCTTGTCAATCAGAACACAATCAGAAAGGTGTTTAAAGCTCCTTCTGATATGGTAATCTGACATTGTTCACATTGGATTCATGTATAATTTTAAGGTTTTTTTTTTTGGGGTGATCTGGTGCATTTTAGAAGTATGCTGGAGACCAAATTTTTTATATATGTCATTGCCTTGCGCATTTTGTTGTTTGGTTTTGCTTAGCAAGGAGATAGTAGTATGTTTATGCTTTTCTGGAGATACATAAGCAAATTTGTAGGAAGAATTCTATTTTGTGTTGTGCTTAGGGTTGAAGATTAGGATAATATCTATTACAGAATCATTTCTCTGTAAAGCTTGTGGAGTAGAATTGTATTGTCATGGTGCTACTTATTAATTGAGTATGGTACTTTGCAAAGTAGTTCATTTGAGAATGTAGCTGTTGTGTTAGCAACCCTAGTCTGTTTATACCATAAACATTTCTATACGGTTGTTTTATTGATATTGCCAAACAAGCTCTGTGCTTACAAGGCATATAGACTACTAACTGTATTTGTTATCATCGTCTCCTTTCATTCTTTCTTTTTACAGTGGAATATATTTCTGCTACATCATTGATAAAAAAAGTAATTGAGCATACTGCACAAAAGCAAGTTATATTTCTCATGCATTTTATTGACCTGCCTTCTTCATTGAACAGGGAAATGTTGTCAGAGAAGAGGGAGCGAAAGGTTTTAACCCAGGTTTGGTGGTGTTAATTGTGGTTTTAGGGGCAGTACTGCTTTTCCTTGTGGGCAACTATGCATTGTACGTGTATGCACAGAAGACTCTGCCGCCAAAGAAAAAGAAGCCTATTTCTAAGAAGAAGATAAAGAGGGAGAGGCTGAAGCAGGGAGTCGCTCCACCAGGAGAGTAATCCTCAAAAGGAAGGCAATGATCCGACCACTTATTCATCAGGCATTCTCTGTCATGATCCTTAGATGTTTTGTCTGTTATGGGAGCGTAGCAGCTTGTATTGTACTAAGATATTTTTCTGTAGATGACTGATGTTAAATTGGGGATACTTGTGCCTAAATGGCCTTGTTACTGGAGGGATTGTTATGTAGTTTTTCGCCCCTACTTTTAAAATTAATTGTCAGAAATCTTGAGCTTGGCTGTTCATAGATTATGACACTAGCAAAACATTGAACTCCTAGAAGTCTATGCAGTGTTCTTAAATTCTTGTTATAATTTTAATTTACCTTTTCAATTGCTACTAATGTTCTTTTTTGCATTGTTGTCGCAAAGACTCTCCAATTTTAACCATACGCCACAGACAAAGCTATAGAGCATAAGCCTACAAGATATATTACTTTTTAATTTTTAATTTTATATTTTTTTATATATATGTTATAAATATTTTTAAAAAAATTTTAAAAATATAAAAAATTTTACATAATAAAATTTTTTTATTATATATTTTTATTATTTTTTTAAATAAAAAATAAAAATGTTTTTTATTTTAAAAAAATTATATTTCATAAATACTTTTTCCGTAAAACTTTGCTTTGCACAAGCGACCTATTAATAAAAGTGATGGGTTTTGACTCCACCTTAGACATGCAGGATGTATCACTACAATGTTACACTACAAGGAAAACAAATCAGAAGACAAAAAGTTTAAAAGGACTTCTCTCATTAGAAATATATCAAAATCAATGCCTGACACAGAACGCAAAGAAATAGCAATCCATTTGTGTTTGAGATGTGCTTTTCATGAAGGCCAAAAATAGCCTTGATCCCTTAAAGGGCGAACTGGTTGCACCTGAAACAGTGTTAGTGCATTGGTCCACTACTCCCACTCGGACAAATGTATCGATGTTAACCTTGAACCAAATCAAGGCATTTTGGCCTTGACAAGTAACAATTTCCTTTTCTAAAGGTGAATAAAATTGAGAACCTCGTCAACATTGCCTTGAATGTCAAGAAAGAAATACAAAGGAAGAAAGCCCAACCTCCACGATGAGCTATAAGCAATGGCAATGCTCGCAATAGAGATTTTGTTTCTTCAGGTTGCACAGCTGCTACATTAGTTAGGCACCATGCAGCTTCAAGCAACTACAATACAGAAATTACCAACCACTACGTAATGAAGAATAAGATTAATTCACTGATATCTAGGGAGAAGTGATGCAAATACATTCAAGATTATAGGCAATTTAAGGCAATACAAGCAAAAGAAAGCTCTTTAGACCTGTTCATCTGTTGTTCCACATGCAAGATATCATACTAGGACAGGAACTACTCTTCCTTCTAAGCCTGCATCAACAGGTGGTGCCTCAGACCTTGATAACAAGCTCCTCACACCACGTTGGTCTGCCAACTTTTCCGGGGTAGCTCCTTTTTCTCTGAGAAATCAATAACTGAGATGAATATTGCAAAATCAGAACCGCCAAAATCAAATCAGCTACTCTTTGATTAGAACTGTTTCAATAATCATGCTAAATGAAGCTCAAAGATAATGAAGATTGGGCAAAACCAAGAACACAATGTCTCTAAATTTGTGTAGTTAATGCTTTGAAAAGTTAAAAATTCGTGTTTAAGGAAGAAGATCTACAACTCACTGTAATTGAGCAGCGGTGTTTAAAGCTTTCAATGCTTGTAAAGTTTTGGGCCTCGAAAATTTAGGCATCTAAAAAATCTTTCTCCTCATCAACAATCATATCTCCCTTTCAAGGAATTTCATCATTGCAAGAATTCCATACCTATATGTCACACTCCTACCTAGAGCATGACTCCAAAATTGTCCTAACAGCTTCAAATAATAAGTACCAAAAGTTTGAAAAATTTTGACAACACCTCCTCTAAAACTCCAAGGGTGTAATTTAACATAAAACGAAAATATATATACCTTCTCATACCACAAAAGAAAAATAATATAATTGCTAAAATAATTCACACTACGATCAATGGCTATCAGTAGCCTACCCACTATATTACAAAATAAATAATACCTAAAAATATACGACAATACATAAATAAACAATAGAGTAGTACATGTTTCTTGAGATTACAAAGTCACCTATATGCAAAAAGTGGAGTGTTGAAGAAAACATTAGAATACTCTCAATGCATAGACTTGATCGATGATGCCAACTCAGATTCTCGCTTTACTGTCTCCGAGCTATCTGAGGAAGACAAAAAAAAAGAACGACATGAGCTCAGTCTCAGTGAGGTTAAAAATAACTAATGCACCGTTTAAATTTTCTAATGCATTATTTTAATAATTGCGTACTATCTTTCTACATATGCAAAAATGTATGAATTGGATCAAGATCATTCTTACTAAATTCTGAATCGTCCCGTACCGACTCAATTCTTGGTACGAAGGGTTTGACTATATGCAATGCATATGCATCAAACAATAATTATACAATAAAATTAAGAGAATAGAATTCTCGTTATATAAGCATTTAGATTGTTCTTAAAAGTATAAATACAAAAATTGCAGTTCAATAACAAGAATATTAAATAAAATTAAATTAAACATAAATGATTAGAAATATAATATATTAAATAATAACTAAATACATAGATAAATAAAGTATGAATACTTTAGTGAACAACAAATACTGAAAGCCAATCAAGAACTCATAACAAGTAAGCATTTAATACCAAACATCAATCTGCAGCAATTACACCAGTCAGGGAGTCGGGATATATACTAAGGACCGAGTGAGACCGCATCTCCAGCTCGTTCACATATCCATACATTTAATGTAGGTGCCGTGATATTATCACCCCTATGCAAGAGTCCGCCTAGTCTACAAACAAAAAAGAGAAAAGAAAGAAGAGACGAGATCTTGAAGTTAACATCTGACTGTCGCCTGCCTCAATGCAGCGCGAGCATCTAAGCATTACAAAATCCACAAATATCCCAATAAATATAATTTAGTTAAAATCCATAAAAATCACTAAACATAAATCATTAGCCTATCAAATAAAATATGATAGTAATTATACCAAATCGTTTTCAAATCATATGAATATATAACTTATAAAATCGTCGTCATAATTCATTTAACTCTTTAGATAAAACATAATAACTATTATCCAATCATTCATAAACCACACATATAAATTTCTCTTTTAATTTCAATAAAGCTCACATTATACATGATCTATGCATTGTAATAATCAATGTTACCATTCAAGTTATCACAAATACTTATCATCCTTCAAGAAGCCAGCATCACATACATTTATGTACCATGAGGGTCTAATCAATATGCAAGAAGTTGGCGAGGTATGACGGAAGGGTAAAGTAAATGTTACCTATGCCGAAAACCTAATGTTACTTTAGAAAAAAAGGTGGCACGATAACTCTCACCTTAAATTCTTTGTTATTGCTCAAGCCACCATAATTCTCTTAGTACACTATCTTCCTTTTTCCGATCCTAACAAATATGCACAAACAATTACTAATGTCTATCAAATTAGTATTAATGAACACTAAGTACCTACAGTGTTATAGCTCTGCATAAAAATCGACTAGGCTCCTAATTAGCCCCAATATCAACGTTGAATCTTTTTGCACTTCAAATCAAGAAAATTGAAGTCCACCGACACAGACCCCTAGCTAGATGTTTGTGAGTGCTTATTGAAAAGTAGCTTTCGAAAAAGAGTAATATTTTAAAAAATTTTGAAAAATAAGTCATACTTTTTTAATTTAAAAAAAATAATAATAAGAAAATTTCATACGTAAAATTTTTCTGTACTTTTAAAATTTTAAAAAAAATTTGTAAAATATTTCATAAATTTTATTAAAAAATGTGAAATAAAAAATTAAGAAAAAAGGCTCCCAGAACATGCCCAAAATATTAATAAGTGTTTTAGAAAAAAGCATGATCATGGTACCTGCTTGTAGTCCATCGACCCAACTCATTCCTAACCTAAAATATTTATATTGACAAAACTATCCCTTAAAGGAAATTAAGATGTTACACTATATAAATGCTTGGGGCGAATCAACCCTTCTCTTCGTTCTTTTCCCACTGAAGTTGCATTCCTGCAGTTTGATGTGCTGCATACAGATTTCTCTATGTTAAATCAATATGACATCAACATCAATGTTTACGAAATATCCTTCTTCCTTTCTGTTTGTCAAACACCTTCTACCCCTACGCCGATTGCAGTAACAAATGGTGCAATTTGTTCCACTCTTAGATTGAAGAACAATGAAAGCTTACTCTCAAGCTCTCTTCAGTATAAACATGAAAATGAAAGACTTCCAGTTCCAGAAAGAAAAAAACGCTTCCCTGAAGACTTGACGGGATCTCTGTGGTGCGAGAGACGGGACATATTCTCATCTGCCATTTTTATGTCAAACAATTTCCAAGCAAACAAGTTCTTCGAAGAAGAACAACAAATAAAGTAGTAGTTCTTGTGAATGAAGAACATATACTTGCTCGCATGCATGCGCAATTATGGAACCTTTTGCGCTTTTTGAGTGCATTCTGCTCAAAACTGACAATATCAGCTAAAAGAACACAGGCAGTAATCAGCTTTAGAACAAAATGCTCAAGGTATATTGGTTGCCCTCGTTAACCAAAGCCAGATTGAATAATATTCAGTAAAGAGAGTGCGAAGCATAATGACCCAGCACATGGACAGTTGACATACAGAAACTTTTGGGATCATGTTGATCTATTGAAGGATCAAATGTTCCCATAATATAATAATCAAAATACACCATAAAAACACAAGTGGAAAAATTAATGATTCTTATGCCTTTTGCTCGTGTCTGACTCACACAAGTAGTATAACATTTGAATTCAAGAGTTTCTGTCACCGGGTTCTACTTTTTCTTGCACAGAGGTTACTGGACTACTATCAGTGACCTCAGTTGATTGCTGCTTCCTTTCTGCCTGCAACAATCTGCACAAAGACTCCAGCTTTTCCTTTTGGTTCTTTATCTTTTCAATCTGTTTCTTCATGTTTTCACGCTGCCAGTAAGAAATTGGAATAACCCACCATCAATCTACTGAACATAACTAAATCTAGATGTGCAAATTCATGAGATAATGAAAAAGGGCTCAACTTCTTGCAACAACTTAATGAAAAGCAAAAACAGATCCAGCCAGGCGTGGTTAAAAAGGAAATAGCTGCATAAGGAGCTTCAAGAATAAACAGGACTTTGTTATGAACTGACATGGCCGACAGGTCTAATGAATAAAGTATTTTGTTCATAAGCAAGACCGATAGAAGAAGCTTCTAAACCTAATTGATAAACAACAAGCCCAAATTTATGATGTCATGTCATGACAGTTAGTAGAAAGATTTACTAGAAAGCCCTAACTTTCTTGGTTCCTCAGTGGTCCGTTAAACAAGATATTTCTTACATAGGAATGGCAGGAGATGGGAGCAAAGGGAAACTAATTAACCCCATATAGATGGACAAATAAAACAAGTATTAGGATGAAATTTGGAACACTGCATTGCATAGCGACAAAATTCTGACAAGCATAATGTGAATAATTAACTCATACCAAGTAGCAATCTCATTAATTCATAGATAAAGCACATATAAGACTTAGTTCAGTAGCATACCTCCTCAATAAGCTTTACAATGGCATAATCCGATTGCTCACATTTGTTCTTCAGAAAAGCATTATCCTTTTTCAGATCCTTTATCAATTTTGCCATCTACATTTCAAACAAATACAAGAGGCTCAATATTGTGCTTAAATAACTGAACCCTACTGAAATGTCCCATCTATACATGATCCCATTCAACTTTGCTTGACCGAAGATAATAAGATCAGCTAACTAGCCATATCTTTTCCTCTGATTGCTCACATTTGTTCTTCAGAATAGCAAATCCTTTATTATTGCCATGTACACTTCAAATAAGTACAAACGGCTCAATATTGTGCTTAAATAACTTGAACGCATACCGGAAAGCCCCATCTCTATATTGCATATCCCTTTCAACTTTGCTTGACTGAAGATAGGAAGATTAGCTAAATAGCCATATCTTTTCATCTCATTGCTCACTTTCTTTTTTCAGAATCAGAAAAGCATTTTTCCTGTTTTAGATCCTTTACTAAATTTGCCATCTACATTTCTACGTAAATACCAAAGGCTCAATTTTGTGCTTAAATAACTTGAACACATACTCAAAAGTCGCATCTCTATATTGCATATTGAAGATGAGAGGACTAGCTAAACTAGCCATACCTTTTCCATCTCTTGCTTAAATGTTTCAAAAACTTCATTACTCTTGAGCAATGCATCCTGCAAAAGAAAGTCACATTTCCAGAACCAATGTTCAGACAAAAAGGGGAGTATGATCATGATTAAGCAATTAGCATCTTATGTTCTCACATCCCTGCCTCCTAATACAAAGAAAGCTGATATTGTCAATGAATAATCCTTGAAGGGTTGTTAACACTTTTGTTCTATAGATATTGATGAAGAGTTTCACGGCCAAAAAAGTCAAGCTCTTTTAATAGAAGAAAAAGGTAACACACTGGCTTGGAGTTCCCAACAAGCTCTATTGACATATACCTTGTTTTCCATGTCACTTCTTAGGACCAATACCTAGATCTTTCGGTGAAAGAACTCTGTAAGCATTGGATATAAATGAAAGTGTTGCCGCCTTTAAATGGTGTGTTTGGATTAGATTACATGCATGGTTACTCTGAGTATTTTAATAAACCATTCAAGAAGCAAAACGTAAAAGCATCAATAAACAGGGGAATTGCCTAGAGTTTATATCTAAGAGAATTTTGTATTGCCTCAGCCTTGACCATAGATACCATACCTGGTCAAAGATAAGGAGAAAAGCTGTCTCTCATGTAAAAAGGCTCTAATACCAAACCAAGGTGTTTGAATATATTATTAACACAGGTGAGGATGAAGGAGAATTTCAAGTAAAGGGCCAGAGGCGAACAGCCTATGTGTTGGGCATGATCACTTTAAGTTCTCCAATTAATCATAATTTGAAATATTTTATAAGACATTTATTTGGAAAGCAAGCATCTTTCACAACATACTGTAGCCGAAGCCACAAACTTCAAGTCGTTGAAGTAGTACTTGGAATTGCTGAAATTTCTCCCCATCAGCAGCTAGCTGTAAGCGCAGATTCTTTTCCGTATCTAAAAGCTGTGACACCTGCTCAGCATATGATTGCATTTGTGTGTGCTCTTGAGCTGACCGTTCTTGCTCTTGCTGTAGTTTTAGATCAGCAAGCTGAAGCTCCAACGTCTTCTGCTTTAACTGCTTGGATTTTAGTAAAAGAATGATCAGAGGATAGAAGCAGAAAATAGCACACAAAAACCCAACAAAAATATTGCAGTAAAATATCAGAACATGACTGCTCCAAGCAAAATCACCTTAGCATGAAAGAATCCATAAGCTTAGCTCAACATAACCTATTTAGTATTTACCCAAGTTGATTCAGAATTTATTAGAATAAGGAAAACTGCAACTAGCAAGATATTTAGATTTTTAAGAAAAGAAAAAATCAACAAACAATCAAGCACTATAGCTACAAAGTAACAAGCTACTAGCGCAGCCAATATAAAAAGGTGTGTAACTTGAAACTTTAAAATCTGCATCATCTAGATTCCATTCTGCTACAAGCAATATGCCAAACATGAAAGACTTACAAGAAGCTTTCTTTTGGATGACTTTGATCTAAACAAAAGGACACAAAGAGAAATGAGGAAAAAGAGAAATAAAAAGTGGAGGGGCTTATCAGCAAGAATAGGGTTATCAGAAAACATTACACACCTTTGCTTCAAACTGTTGTTCCGTAAGAGCATACTGATCTGCCAGATGTTTTAACTTGCTTCTTAGCCTAAGAAAGAACAGCACATATATTTTAAGAATTTTATGAACTATTATCAAACATGAAATTCAGCTTTCATCTAAACTATAAGGTATCAAACTTATAATTTTAGGGAAAAAAAAATATATAACTGGGTCAAATAGAATTGGTATGGCTGTGTTTGTAACTTCAATAGCAAAGTAATTGTGCCATGAACAGAATGAAGAACCCTCTTCTGCACCAATTAACAATTACGGACAAGGCTCTAAAGCAGCATTCATCAATTACATGAACAAAGTGAAACTACAAAAGGGACTCCATTGTAGGATGAGATTACAGCTTTGATAAAATAGAGCAGTTAGGTATTGCCATGCTAATTCAGGTTGACAATGGATGCACCCACGAATCTAAGATAAATGAAAGCAATGTATTATCAAAAGCAGAAACAAACTCACATCTCATTCTCCTTTAGTTGACCGAGGCATTCATCCTTCTGCAGCTCAAGCTTACTGCTGACATCCTACAAACAAACTCCAGTAAGACATTGATATCAAATAATCTGTACACTAAATGCTATCAGAGTTAGGAAGCAGTGAAGCATAACCAATAATCTATTCAGCAGCATGAAAAACTAAGAGGCTTTATCTAAAGCTGGCGGTTTTTGAAGTAGAATATTATTCTTCCATCCAAGATAGAAATCCCAAATAAAACTCAAAAGATACATGAGAAAGTTACCATGCAACTAGGTAAAATGTCCTAACTGTGAACCACATAAGCACAAGAGAAAAGAAAAACTCAGTACAGTGTATGGGCACCTTGATTGCATTGTTAAATTTATTAGATAAATCTAGCCTCATGTTCTGACCCTCTGTTGATACTCGTTGACATTCATCCTGCAGCGATTGACATCAAGCAATCAGTAGAAGGACCTACCAAATTAGAACCTTTTTAAACAACATAAGCTACTGATAAAAACTGGAAATTTCACCAGCAAATGCTATGAATGTTATCCTTGGTTGTTAAAATAAAGGAAAACAAGCGGTACCATCAGAATTTTGTTCTGACGTTGCAATTCCCTACAGAGTGACTCAAGCCTTTCTCGAACGGCAAGAGCTTCAAAATATAAGAAAGACATTATATCAGATACGTTATATCATCCTGCGCACTCCTAGAACACTAGAATGTTCCTAATAATGAAGGCACAAGTTTATGGCTAAGATAACCTTTTAGGTAAGCAAGATTTATAGTTAAATTCCAGTTGGTGCAAGAACATTACTACTGATTAGGTTTTATAAGAATGACTTAAAAAGTAGAGGTTGGATAACTTAGCTTGTTCAAGATTCCATAAGTAAGAGCTTAAGCATTTAACTAAAGAGTTCATGTGAATAGACTATAATTAGCACAGCTATGTTTAGTATCTAGCATGCTAACCTGAATCTCTCTCTGCAACAACCTTCCGATACTGGAAAGTGAATTCTAACAATTCTTTGTCAGACTTTAGGCTACGCTTTGTTGCCTTTTTCTTAGTTTCAGAGCTTTCCTGAAACAATGAAATACAAATTACATAGAGCAGATGGAGAGATAGGTGCAGAGTCTAGTAAATTTGAAATGGAAAGAACTTGTCTTAAATGCAGCATCTGTTTGCACTCTCTCAGAAAATTGAGATTCAATACTTCAATATGGATGTGAAATATGATCTAACCAAGATTGATATAAACGGGTGATTAAGAGTTCTCTTAATGGACTGGTACCATGAGGACAACCAAGTGGCATGAATAGCTTAAATCCATATTTATCCACAATCCATCATACAGAACTTTACTTTCCCATTAGCTCCCCCCCAAAAAAAGCAATAAAAAAAGGGTTTCCATGTAAGCTTGAAAGCAAATATTTTCATTATCATGTAGGTGACCATGAGAATGTATTCAATATAAAGCAGCATGATAATAGGTGTAGAGACATCTTCCACATGACATATAACATAAAACCTGAAGATACTTTAGGAACTAAAAAATTACTGACTTGTTTTTTATTTTTCAAGGACTCATTTGCTTCCAAAGTGGATCCTTCAGTTATGGAGGTGTTATGCAACTCTCGAGACCCGCCAATATCTGCAAGTCGTATGAGATAAAAAGCAAATTACATAGACCCAACTGCAGTATTGCTAGCCCTGAAGAAATTAGTAATCAAATTTCATATTACTTACAGGAATAGCTGTATATCCTGAAAAATTATTATCAATATTGGAAGTCACTACTCACCACATTATCGTATTCGACATTGTGTTATCACTAACAACTACACCGACGCTATCAGTTAGCTTGCAATATCTGTTTTACATGCAAAATGGCGCCCATAAACTCAATTTACTTGCAAAGATCACAATTACCACCAAAAGGCTCTCCTTGATGAAGTGCCATAATGGCAATTCTCGTAAAAGAGTTAGGAATCTCACCTAGAATTCTGTTCACATCTTCATTCTTTTATCTAGATCGAACCAAGTTTCCAAACTAATGTAGTCATGTTATTCAAAGTTTTGCTAGGCACAGAAAATCTTACAGAAATCTATTTGCTTCATCAACACAACAAATTGAAGAAAAGATAAGATAGATCTTTTCAACCAGTATTCCACTAAACACAATACACTCTTTCCGACCACAAACTGAATCCTAAACAAGCATGCAATGCTTGATCAGCTCAGAAACAAATTCTCGAGAATTAATAAAACAATGACTCAACTCTACAAAACTATAAAAAAAAAACTTCACAAACACTTCATTTCCACTATATCAGATCAAATCCAGCTAAACACTTACCAGACTCTCGAAGTTTTTCAGCGTTCGAATCCGTTGCAGACCCTTCCAAACTATCACTCCCATGTACTGGCTCTTGCCCGCCGTCATCCATCTGTTGCGGTGGAGAATAATCCACAGACGGATCAACTGCCGGTTCCAAATCAATAAACGGATCCTTATAGTCTCTATCCAGCGCATCAACAGACGATGGCGGCGGCGGCGACCGCTCGGCAGAGCTATCGACGAAGCCATCGGGAAGCGAGTCTGCTTCAGGCAAACAATTTTCCGGCGACGAAGATTCCATTAATTACAAGAGCGCAATTAATCGCCGGTGATCGCCAGAAAATTGCTGCGCAGAATAGAGTCGAAGCAGTTGGACTTCCTTTTATTTCGTGTGATCTTCTCCATTTGCAGTGGAGTTAAATTTAATCCAATTTTGTAAAAACACCCTATTATAAATTAATAACAAATAACCCTCTTAGGTTTTTATAATTTACACTATGGCTCCTGCTAAGTTTAAAAGCGTATATAAACTGGTGTTAAGTAATAGCGAGATCTCTGCGCACTCGCATCTCCTTCTCAAAACCCTAGAGAAGCACCAGCGGCGGCGGAGCACAGCAGCAGTGTCGATCGAAGATGGTAGCGAATTTTAATTTATATTGTTTTAGTTCTTTGGATAGTAGATACATCTGTTGCTAGTTGATAGATTATCGAGTCAAATGTTTTTTAATTGTTGGAAATCTTGTGTTATGATTGATTGCCGGAGTAGACGTTCAAGCGCAGGAACGGTGGACGCAACAAGCATGGCCGGGGCCATGTTAACTTCATTCGTTGCTCCAACTGTGGCAAGTGTTGCCCTAAGGTAGTCAATTTTGGATCTATATATGATTGTAGTCTGTTTGTTGATTGTTTTGGATTTTTTTTTTCTTTATTGATTTGGAACTGGGTTGTTGTTTTGTTGATTTCAACATTGAAGGACAAGGCCATCAAGAGGGTTCTGGTGAGAAATATTGTTGAGCAGGCTGCTGTCAGGGATGTTCAGGAGGCCTGTGCCTTCGATGGTAATTGTTAGTAAAAGTTTCTAACTTGTATTTGTGTTGCCAAACGTTTGATAGTTTGATTTATTGATCTAGGATACACTCTCCCCAAGCTCTATGCTAAGGTGCAGTACTGTGTATCTTGTGCCATCCACTCACATGTTGTCAGGGTTCGTTCTCGTGAGAAGAGGAGGATCCGTGAGCCCCCACAGCGCTTCCGCCGCCGTGTAAGAATCAGCTCTCAATTTTACCTCACACTATTTCCATGTTGTTTATATTGTTTGCGGATTTCACTTCAATTGTTTTGTATATTATTGATGCACTATCACAGGAGTGATCTGTGTAATTTTCCCTTTGAAATGACACTCTGAGTAGGGACAGCATGTGTCCACTTGATATCTGCAGATTCTGGGGCTGTTCAGTCTAATTTACTGTTCTTGAGCATTAGCTAGTTTCAGTTTGCGGTTGTCTTAGGATCTGTTTGAGAAGATCAGAGTTCTATGATCTTTCCAAAAGGACTTAATCCTCTAACTCCGTAAAATGGATACGAAATGTCCTGAACTTGAACGGTTTTATGGGTTTACCTGCTTTCACTTTAACTTGAGTGCATAAAGAAGGTTAAAACTTTCTCAATCTTAGTATAACCTTTGTATTTAGATGGCATTTGAAGCTTGCTTCACATTCTTGGTTTTTGGAAATTGTATTCTGAATTTTGGTAATTTGGTTTTAGGAATGTGTTTATGACTTATGTTGCTGTTGGATGGTATACCTTGTCATGGGTATTCTTTTAGAGTCTGTTTTAGAGTTGAGAGTCATGTGATTTGGGATCCCATTTTGACACCATAGATGTCTTGCAACAAACATTTCATCTATTGTTTCTTATGCTCTGCTTCTTATTTGCATTTCTCACTTTTTATGATAATTCAATAGCGAACATATTATCATAGAAGGACACGCTACTTTTTATTGAGATTCCTACAAAATGTTGGATATGCTCAACTTTTCTGTGTAGTCCATATGTTGTTGTCACCGTTTCTGTAACTTGTGTTTTGTTTATGTTTGTAGGATGATGCTGCTAGGCCTGCACCAGGACCTCGCCCTACTGGAGCTGCGAATGTTGCTCCCCGCACTTGAGGGTTTCAGCAACCATCTGTTTAGAACACTATATTTAAAGGAACTTCTTAGGTTTTGAAGTTAAGGTTGTGTTCCATGAGATTTGATGTTTTATCTCAGCGTTCTTGTTTTGCTAGTTGAAATTTTCAGTGTAGGCAAGCACCTTTGATGTGGAGTCTGAAGATACTTTTTTTGTCTACACTCAGCCTATCTTTAATCTTTTTACAATATTGCTATGTATTTGCTATTTTAAATTGATCTTTTTCAGCTTTCTGTGAGGTGTCTAATAGTTGCTACTTTTGTATCACTGTTGGTCTAGTTTTGGAATAAGCTTTGTGAACTGTGTTGGTGTTAATTTGGAAAGCAAATCTTGATACATTGTGGTAGTATACTAATATAGTGGTTAAAGCTATCTGATTTTATTGGATGTCAGCAATGGTGTTTGAATAGTGTTGTGTTTAACTATGAATCGCTGCACCTGTGGTCTGTCTACTTATCTTGAAGTATCAGAAATGGATGTATATTCAGTAGTTGTTATAAGTTTTGGACTCATGAGAATAGAAATGGCGCCATTTGCGCGAACGTATATCTTTAACACCTGCGATTTTGTCAACGGCAATGTTACAAGGCTTAGCACCAGGAGATCAGTAGCGATCTAATTGTTTCATTATAAGACAAACATATAGAATGGAAATGTTAATTTTGAAAAGATCCGGACATGGTGATTTTGCTGCTTGATAAAATACAACCATGTCTTCTCTCTGCTATTGCTGTTGGAACGTGGGGAACTCGATTCCCACAAACGGAAAAACGCTGGATTTTTTCCAGCTCTGCTCTGCAGGGGAAATTTGTATCGACGTTTGGGGTACTTTTTTTAGGTTTTTTTTTGGACACTTCTCCAGCTCACATTCATTCAATTATATTCAAAAACAAGCCCGCATATACCTCCCCTCTATTCCCGGACCTTCTTCTCCCGCTCCTCAAATCAAAAAAACTCCTTCCCTTCCCTTCTCTCTCTCTCTCTCTCTCTCTCTCTCTTCTTCATCTACAAACCATATGAAAAGAGAAAGAGGTTGGTTTTCCTTGTCTTGACGGACGGATCACCGCCTCTTCCTCTTTACTTCTTCACTCTGTTCTCTTTCTCTCCTCCCTCCCTCTTCTCTTTTGATCTAAGCAAGCTAGGTAGCTCTTTGATCCTTTTTTTAGTCCGTCCATATTTGATGATTGTTTGCGAGCATGGATCTTCTCCTTTAATAAATTCTGAGAGCTTCAATCGTCGGCCCCGGAGTGTTCTGTCCTGTCATCTTGATTAGTTTTGTTTCGTAATTGGATGCTTCGGGGCCTGAATTTGAGACTGGTGATTTTAACAGATTGCGTACTTGATTTGGTGTTGCGGAGTTTTTGCCCCGGTTGATTATTAGGTTTTGTAGATCGTTTCGCTTTTTGTTCTTTTCTTCTACCTACATTTTTTTGTTTTTCGTGGGAATCTTGTTGGTTGCAGTAGGGAGAGGAAGCGGCGGAGGCCATGAGTTGCTTTCCTTGTTTCACTTGTAAGAAAAATCTTCCAAAAGAGGAGCCAGATAATGCTGCTGTGGTCGTATACACTAGGAACAGTGAGGTGCCACAAAAATCCCCTGGTAATTTTTGTTTTCTTCGGTTCAAATATATAAAAGGGGTGATTTTTCTGTTATTTTGATCTCGTAAAGGTGAAATAAGGCTCTACGAATGGGAGAATATCAGAATGAATGGCAATTCTGATATCATATGCATTTCAAAGACTATGAGTTTGTCCTGATGGCATTTTGGATGTTTCATTTTACTGGGAGAATATGAAAATCTATCATTTCTACTTTGCAGATAAACAGCAGAAGAGCTCTGCAGAATCGCCACCTAATAGGAATGGGAATACTAGTGATATTGCAGCACAAGCATTTACGTTCCGCGAATTGGCATCAGCTACAAAGAATTTCCGACCTGATTGCCTTATAGGCGAAGGAGGTTTTGGAAGAGTCTATAAGGGTGTTTTTGAGAAAACAGGCCAGGTAAACCTTAAGCTTCTGAATTTTTGTAAATGTCCAAGATAATCAGGTTTCCGTTCTCTGAGAAAAGTATCTGTTTAATGTGATTTGTTATAAGCTGAATGTGGTTAATGTCCTATTCGCAGGTTGTGGCAGTAAAGCAACTAGACCGGCATGGCATGCCAGCAGGGAGTAAGGAGTTCCTTGTTGAAGTTTTGATGCTCAGTCTCCTCAACCACCCAAATTTGGTCAAGTTTGTTGGGTATTGTGCAGATGGAGATCAAAGAGTTTTAGTTTATGAATTTATGTCTGGGGGAACGTTAGAAGACCATTTATTTGGTATGCTTTTTACTGGTCCCTAATTCTTTATTGGCAAGAGTTTCTTACTTCTGCAAAATGTGGAATTCTTTCCGCAGATCTACAACCTGATAAGAAACCATTAAGTTGGCACACTAGGTTGAAACTAGCTTGGGGAGCAGCTCAAGGTCTAGAGTACCTGCACGAAAAGGCCAATCCACCTGTGATTTATCGTGATTTGAAATCATCCAATATTTTGCTTGATGAAGAATTAAATCCAAAGCTTTCTGACGTTGGGCTTGCCAAGCTTGGCCCTACTGTGCATATGGGTACATATGGGTATTGTGCACCTGAGTATTCAAGAGCAGGCGATGTTACTGTGAAGTCGGATGTATACAGTTTTGGAGTAGTCCTACTGGAACTTATCACTGGGAGAAGAGCCATGGATACAACTAAGCCTACAAACGAGCAAAATCTCGTCACTTGGGTAAGAAAGCCTGACTAGGTTATATATTTGGCACGAGTCCACCTTTTTGTATAGCTTTACATTATCTTCTACACGAATGCAACTTTTACTTTTTATAACGAAGTAAATAATGTGAACTCATATCATATTGACATAAAGCGATGCTTATACATTTCTCTCGTTTCTCAATCTTGTTTGCTCTTCCTCTTTCCTTTCCTCTTGTTACCTTAATTGCATAAAGTAGCGGTTTTAGCAACTTAGGTGAACCAGTTGAAGAGTTTGTGTGAGTTTAACCTCAGTTCTGATACTTAGATGATCATATTGGTCAGTCTATGGATGCTTTAAGTTTGGATTTTGTTGGTTTATATACCTTCTGCTAGGAAAAAAACAATGTCAAAAATATCAATTACTATTACATTGAACGTTTTCAGAGTAGTAGATTGCACTCGCTTGTAGTGATCCTCTGCTTTGGTTTCTTGTAACAGGCTCAACCTATGTTCAGAGACCAAAAGAGATACCATGAGCTTGTCGATCCACTTCTTCAAGGTGAATATCCAGCAAAAACCTTGAACCAAGTCGTTGCAGTAGCTGCAATGTGCCTTCAAGAAGAGGCTTCAGTGCGCCCTCTGATAGCCGATGTTGTGGTGACTTTAAGCTTTCTATGCATGGAACCACCTATTGGAAGTGCTTCCACCACTCCAGCACAGTCCCCCTCTCCATCTCATACTCCACTTCCTGAAGTGAGTGAATCAATTCAAGAAATGGTGGCTGAAGAAAATCATCCTAGTGACCACAGCAACTCTGGCGATGAGAGCAGTGAGGATGGTGATGCAGATGACTATGCGGATTCCCACAAGCATGCCCATGAGCATGATAGTTCTGATGTTGATGCAGATTCGCAAAAGCATACCCATGACTGTGATGATTCTGATTCAGAATCAGATTCAGATCATGGTCATGAGCATACTGATCATTCTACTGCATCACGCACAAGTTCACAACGAAGTGACGGATCAAAACGCTGGAGTGAATCATCGGTACATTAGTAGATGAAAGCTTGTTCTATGTGATTGTTTAGTACATGGAAAGACAGCTTCTTCATCAGAGGCCTATTTTCAGTTACTATATAAAATTCGCGCCTGGGCAGAGTAGAGCTGCATGAAAAGTGCTTGTTTGAGATGAATTCTTTTTGGAGCCTTTTACAGTTTTGTGCTGAGTTGAATATCAAATGCCGGAATCTCTCGTGTACCAAAACAATCAAGCTTATAAAAGGCATCGGAAAATATACGTTCCCTCCTGCTTAGGTGCCAATGGCTGAGGGCAACTTAATGTTTATAATGACGGAAGTTTGTTATAATGGAAGATGAATATTGTGATGGTTTTTTTCTTTTCTCTTCTAATTCTTAATCTACTGAGGGATTTTCTCACTCACTGAACAAACTCATCTACCGTTCTAATGTTTCTATGTGACAAAGACTTCACTTATAGATATATTATCGAATATTATTTACTCTATGATGATTTATACGATTATATCTATTTATTTGTGTTTTCGTTATTATTTTCATTAACCAAAGGATGCGCAGATGATTATATTTCTAAGGTTTTAGACGAAATGGCAGAGACACTTGGGACCCACTTAGTAAAAATTGTTTTTGTTTTCTATCCAAGTTAGCTGTTGCGTGTTTAACTAAAGGGTATATAGTATATACACATGCTTTAATTTCAAATTTTTCTTTCAAAAATTTTTGTTTCAATTCATATTTTAAAGCTTTCACCAAAACAATACCATTTACAATCACATTATAAACTAAAATTTTTATTTTAACATGTTTTTAATAAAAAATAAACACAAACTAAAGTTATTTTACCAATTATTTTTTAAGCAACTTATTTTTTAAAAATTACTTCCAAAATCTTTTATCTTCGATCTTTTATCTTCTATCTTTAATTAAAGATAGCAAGCTCATTGAGTCATTTCCTTCGCGCCAAAGCATTCTACGTCGGTAACCGAGCACCTATATATATGTTACCGCTCACTCTGTTTCGTGGGAAAAGAAAGAAAAAGGAGAGAGCGTTAGAAGCCAGAAACAGAGACGAAAACAATGTCGAGGGAGATCCCGAAAGAAGAAGAAGAAGAAGAAACCAGCCCTCTACTCTCAGAAAATCACCAAATTCAAGCTGACAAAACCTTGCCTGAGCCGGTGAAACCTCCGATCAAAAGTTGGCCTGGGTCGGTGAAGAGTTCGCCGGAATGGGCGGCTGAAGGTTTGCCGGTGCCTTTGGTTCATGGGAGCGTTGCAGGAGCTTCTCTTGGTGAGCGTCAGCAGTGGAACTCGAGCATCTGTGCTTGCCTTGGCCGTAACGATGAGTTCTACAGCAGCGATCTGGAAGTTTGTGAGTACTCGATGTCCTTGTTGTTTTTGTTAAGAATTTTACGTGATATTGCGATAATTTGTTTGTTAGGATTTCAAATTTGGGGATCTGGTAGTATTGCTCGGTGTTGTCACTGGATCTATTTCTCTCTCCTAGATTAGATTCATTGAAATCTGTGCTTCAATCTGTGTCAAAACTTGAGTAGATAAATGGAATTGAACACGAAATAGATAGATACGTATTGTAGGTATGCTGTAGTTATGTGTAGGTCACTAGGAGATGTGCAAGACAAATCATCTAACATAAACTTGAAGATAATGATTATGAACAAGTTTGATTGGTTCAATCAGAGCTAAGGTTCTTATTACTAATTTTATTGTTGGTTTAAAAATTTTAATGCTGAATGAAATGATCCTGGTGGCGCCAACATAGTCAAGTATGGAGTCTAATTGTGATCAGTATTTAGCTTTCCTTCTTTGTTTTTTTTCCCCCTTTAAGTTAAGTTTATGTACTGAATGCATTTGAAATTATTCAAGTTTGAAATGATGCAGTTTTTTCAGATCTGGTCTGTGCTTTTGCTCAATTTTGCTTTCATTGTATCTTCTTTTGTTGTTAACTCAACACCCATGTCAGGTTTGCTTGGAAGTTTTGCTCCTTGTGTGCTACATGGCAGTAATGCTGAGAGGGTTGGGGAAGGTCGTGAATCTTTTGCACATCATTGCTTGCAGTATACTTGTGTCTACATGCTAGCAAACTTTTTATTTGGCTGGAATGGGCTGGCACCATGTATTTCTTATCCAACACGCACAGCTTTACGACACAGATTCAATCTGGAAGTAAGTTTACTCCTTGTCTTGGAAAGCAAGTTAAATTGTTAACTTCAGTTTTGTTTCTTAGTTTGGCCGATAGTAGCATTCAGATAACTAGGTTGACATGTTGGTCACAGCAACAGTCAAATAATTTTTATTACAATTCACATGTATTCAGATCCACAAATGTTTGTTTTTCCTCTATTGGAAACCACTTAGGGCTTGGCATATGATATCTTTGCTTTAAATCGAGTTTGCTGTGTTACTGTGTAACTCCTATCTTTGCTGCTCTATATTAGAAGGTTTTCACATAGAAAACAGTAGTAATTTATGCTTCGCTTGGAGTTGGCTATGTTTTTGCCTTGTTCGCTTTTTGTTTATGCACCTATATCACTTGTTCTAAGTCATATTTTCTGTTTTTTCTTACCTGCGGGAACAGGGAAGCTGTGAAGCATTAGTCAGATCTTTTGGATGCTGCAGTGGCCTTCTTGAGGATCCAGTCAAGAGGGAACAGTTGGAATCCGCATGTGATCTAATGACGCATTTTTGCTGCCACTCCTGTGCCTTGTGCCAGGAGGGACGTGAACTACGGCGTAGGCTTCCCCACCCAGGATTCAGTGGCCATCCTCTCTTTGTTATGATTCCACCTATGGACCAGATGATGAGACGTGCATAATAGTGTGTACCTGTATCCTCAATTGATATACCTTTGAAACTGTACGTTGATTGGTACGCACGCTGCTAGACTATGTATAAATGTATCATCTAAAACTTGTCATATGGTGTAAGTGTTCACTACTTTATTGTGGTTATACGCCTCATGGTTCTCTGCTAGTCGAGTTGCAATCGTGAATTTGGTGTAATGTCTTGAGTATGTACATATACTTCTTTGTGGCGTTTGAAAGCAAAACATACGTTTGCATTCGTATATTGTTGTTCGCCTGGAAAGCAGGATACATAAAACTGATTTCATCCTGCTGTGGAGTTGTATACGCCAGCCGTATGTACAGCGAGACTTGGGAAGACATCCACATAGGGTTAAGTTCTAAATCATTATTTGCAGCGCCCACTATTTAGCTTCACGAGAAAAGAACACGAAACACTTTCGGAGAAGGATTCCTGAAGTTACTTCCACTCGAAATAATACTTTCAGGTCTGCTGATTACTCTGGGCACACTGCGTTACCCAAAACATTAGTCAGTGCTGATTTCACACAACAATGTTAGAGCTCGGCTACAGCATTTTCCGAAGTTTCATGTAACTGCTTACTAAACAAATAGCAAGGCGTTTGTATAAATCATCAATAATCAGAACTCAAAAGGTTAATTCATGAATTATTCTTTAGCTCTAAGCTTAATCCAAACCAAGAAGAAAATCTTATTTACATCAGGAATCCTAATAAGGCTATCCCACAAACCACCCCTCCCAAACTGTGTAAACCTGTGTGGTCGGTCCTCCAATTGTCATCTCCTATTGCAGTCTAATGTACAATTTGTCGCAGATAATGGGGCCTGCTAGCTGGTCAAAAATGATTGAACCCACCTGGTGAAAATAGCGACAGCATTGGAATTGTTAGCACTATGCATTCAGTTATCATGATGGCAGTCCAACTTAAAGCTCTGGCTCACCGTTCTATCAAGTACATGCTGAAGGGGCAGGGCATACACCTCAATCTCAAGCCACGATCAATTTGGAACTGCAACTCTCTCACTAGAAGGGAAAATGGTTCTTGAACCATTTCAGATAAATTGAAGCAGCAGTTAACTGCATTTGGAATTAGCAAGCAACATATAGCAGTGCAGCAAAGTGATCAGAAGGACCTCACCATCCTGACATCCAGGTCTGTCCACTACTCCGAATCTGTATCTATTGAGAGATACAGCCGTGGTCTAACTGATCGTGGCCGCTGGGAATGTGTGATAGGGCTCTCGGATCTTTGACCATCAGGGGTCACTCTCTTCTCCCTGTCCTCGTTTCTACCTAGGAGGAAAGAAGCTGTACACAAAAACAAAAAACAAAAATAAGGAAAGCCAAACATAAATAAATCCTGAATCTTTATATGTGGTAAGAATAGTTGCATATACACAATCATGAAGCTAATGCTGCAACACTGAACAGAGGAATAGGACATCTACGCAAGAAACCTATCACATCTTAGACAATTGAAATTCAAATAACATAAATGGATTGAAGACAAGACACAAACCAGTATTCGCTAGAGCATCCATTCTGCTATCCTTGGGGTTAACCTGTCGCGGAGGATTAAGTCCAGATGCGGTACCACATTCACCATGCCTTGCACCAGTACCTCCAAGGCTTAAAGAGATCCAATCATCAGATCCTGCACCATTTGGCACTTCAGTATGGTCCCTCGTAGCAGTCTGCAAGGGAGTCTCAGCAGTTCTACTGGGAAGGAAGATTTGTAAAGAGGGGTCATCACTGGCAAATGCCAGAGGATTATCAACCAGGCTTCCATTCATTTCGGTATTAGGACGAGATGTCGGAATATCATGAACTTGAGAAGGTTCACCTGATGCATATTCTGACACCAAAGCATAGCTACCAATTGGAGGACAACTAAGTGAAGTTTGCTGCACATCAACTAGAGACTCTGGAACCTCAGAATCTGAACCAAACAGTTGGAGCGGTGTGCCTGTTTGTAATGGCCACAAAGGCATTCCAAAATCATCATGCTCAATGTTGAAAAGGCCAAGACACGAAGTTCCATTGCTTCGAAGTCCAGGGTCTTCAGAGTAAGTTGCTGAAACCCCAGGGTGAACAGAATAGGAGTTTACGGTTCCATTAATCTGGTGAGTGTCATAGATAGTAACATTCTCATCCTCCGAATCACTAAGGACTATGACATCTGTTTCATGAAACTGCGCTGGAGCATGTCTGTCCTCAGCATTAGTTGGCTGATCAAAACCAAAGGACATGGAATCAAATTCATGGCCATTATTCAAGGAAAAATCAAAATGGCCACCTCCATCCTGATTAATACTGGAATCATCCCCATCTCTACAGCTTCCGGAAGCACTGCTGCTCATACGCATAATATTCTGGTGGTGGTTTTCAAGATTTTTCAAACCATTATATCCAGAAGATGGCAGTTTATGATCTTCAGGTTTACTGACCTCCCATACCCCATTCCTTCGTTTAATCCCTAACCTAAGTCCAGTATGCCCCTCCGATGCTGTTTCCTGTTTAACTTGCTTCAAGGCAGCCAAGTTAGGTTTTACATTTATGTCCATTCTTGCAAGAGAACCATCAGGAAGGTGCCACTGTCCAAGGTCTCCACTTTCATTCTTTACACGCCAAGAGCCATCAGGTTTCACATCAATCTCATTAACATCTTCTCCGCAGTTCCGCATCTTCATTATAGAAACATTAGGGGTATGTTTAATACGATAGAAGTCCAAGGAGAAAAATCATAACTATCAAATCTAAAAAAAGGAATACATTAGTATTATTTACCAATGACGTGATCCGATTAAAATATGGATCGATAATGACATTCTCCAAAGTGTAGTTCTTCAGGCAAATGGGACATTGCCACTGTATAAAGAGAATAATGCACTCCATCAAAAAATACGAGAGAGAGAGAGAGAGAGTACAGTAAGTAGAAGATTCATACCTTCCGAGATCTTTGATTAAGTTCCACAAAAGTCCCAAGATCAAAACAACCCATGTGAACACAAGGCTTGAATCTTCCAGCAATCTTCATTCTGGATCCGCTATTCTACAAAACAGATGTTCTTTCAGAACCATCTTGGTAACAAAAGACCTTAATTTGCAAGCAAATACATCAAAGCAATCATAAACCACGAGAGGGACCTTTTAACTTTTTTATCAATTTACGAAAAGGGTAATCATGAAAATTCTACCAGTAGCATTCAAATACAACCAAGACCATGCTGATAAGTAAAAGAATTAACTATATGGAGCCACTTACAGGGCATCGAAGATTTACGGTGATAGAATCAGCTACAACTTCAATATCACTATCACTGTCTGCATTGTCTGTTGTATTTCCACCACCAACACAACGACAAACACGTGCAAGGGCTTCCTCAAAATGCTCACCATCTGCCTCTTTTGGCACTAAACTTAGAACCTATAACATTAACAAAAGAAAAGTTGTGCCACTTCATTCATTACAGCTGCAACTCAAATTTGGAAAAGTTATATGCTCTACCACACAATGAAGCAAATAGCATAAGGTTAGAGGAGAAGGAAATGAGTGAGTGGAATATCAATGTACTCTACATCCACACTCAAAATAGATAAGATCCATATCTTCTGCAATAAAGGCAATGAGTGATATAAAATCTGAAAAGCAACTAAAGGCATGCATTTCTGACTCTAATTAAGAACAACAGCCAAGGTAAAGCAGATATTACTGAGATAATGAGCTCCTTCTAAACTAAGCCCACAGAAAAATGTGCAAACCACCAATTTGTCCCTACAACTAACTATACTTCCTCAAAGGCTGCTTTTCTAGCTCAGTGATATGATCAGTTCAACTATGGCATATAAACCTTATTCAATAATATTGCAGAACTGGCTGTTTTGTCAAATTGATATGGCTTCAACAATGCAGCAGTGAGATTCCTAATCAATCCTTTACCAAAACACAAAAACTATCAGAATATCATATTTAAACAGCAAAATAGGACTTGCTACTACTGGTAACAGCAAAATGTAATTAACAACCTTTTCACAACTATCAAAACAAAACCAAATAAAACTGCTTCATATTGGACTCAGCAAGCATGTTTCAGCTAGGACTACGCCAATCCTTTCCAGAGGCTTTTGAGAACATAATGAAGTTCAAATGTTTGACAGGAATATGCTAGACAACATGTTCAGCATAATAGAGGAACGAATGCCATTTACAAAATTCTCCTATTGAATTCCCTATAATGAACTAAACATCATGATCAACAGAGATAGACCCAGTGTTCCTGGAAAAAATTACAAGGCAGCCCAAACACCAAATACCAGCTATCATATTTCATTCATGATTCATGGATAAAGGACATTGGCGAATACTCCATTCAAGAATACCTATTCACCAATAAACTTAAAAGACGAAAAAACTCACAAAACAAGAAAAGCTAATCCGCTGCCTTAATAAGACATCATTGACAGTACCTGCGGAACAGTCAGTCGCCTAGCAATTCTGATACCAAAACAGAATACACGAGGATCACATCTCGATAAACATATCTTATTTATTCCTTCCCTGCTGCATCCAGTAATCTGAGAAGATACCAAATGGAGATTGCATTAACCCTAATCAGAAGCACATAAAGGAACCTCATGTCTTGTATAAAAAATTTCACAAATTTCGCATAAACAAGCATACATGCCCACACACCCCCCACAACACAAACACAACAACAACAACAGCAGCAGCAACAACAACAAAACAGCAACAACAGCAACACAAACAAACAAAAATAATGTTTTGTTTAAATGATGTGGAGAATTCTCTAACCACTGGACCATCATCCCTTCCGTTGATTCCTAACATTTGTGTCCCAGGCCTATTAACTACTCGTACTGGAACACCTGCAACCACAACCATAACACACACTAAGTAATGTATCTCAAAAGGGGAAAAATACAATAACCAAAACAAACACAAACTTCTATAATTATACTACAACATCAGTACCATTCACTTGCACATCTGCAAATTGGGGCCACTGCATTCTGAATGGAACTTTATCATTAACAAGAACACACCAGACCTAAAAACAAGGAGTTGGATTAAGTATCATTGAACATACCCTCAACGGAAAGATTAAAGAGTATAGCATGCCAGACATCCTCCAAAAGAGAAAGGGGAAAGGAAAAAAACTTGCTAACTGAACTTTGTTCTCCATTGAAAAAGAAAATATAATCCAATTTCTAAGAGAAAAATTGACAAGCTTGTAGAGTTTCAGCCTCAAAATAGGCCGAAAAAGGACTAAGGAAACTTTAAATGCTACCTAAGATTCATTTCCTTAAAAGAGTACTTTTTGCATATGACTGAAGTAAAAGAGTTTAAAGAGGTTTTCGCATTATGTCACTAGCTTAAACAGAAACAACATCAAGTGAATGTGATCAACATATATTAACTACTTTAGATTGTTGAAGTAGTTATATAGGGATCTCCAGTGAAAGGTGCAAAAAAGTGAAGATCCATCCCTATAGTCACACTCAAAGCTACAGAACAAATTATATCTCCTCAGCTATAAGTCACTTGAAAATAATTGCACTGTGTATATTCTATTAAGAAAAATCCTGCACTATAAGTATGATTCAGATAGAATTATACCAGATCTCTCTCCAAAGACAGTGTGAATACGAACTTATATTTATGGTATAAGAAGCTCCTTAGTCAAAAGATAACTTTGAGAGCAATCTTCAAAGCATAGATATTTCAGATGCAACTAAATCATTTGTGGAAGTAAATTGGTAACCTGAAGATCATGATCTGTCCGCTGTAACAATTCCCTGTTGGAACTTGACAACTGAAATGTTCTTTCAATACTTTGTACAGTACTTGTTCTGAGAAATAATGGACAAACATGATAATCCTCAACAATGAGGTAAAGAAGTTAGATAGCATAACTGAAGAAATAAAGTGAAGCTGTAAACCTCAATCTGCAAAAGGATACACTCAGCAATCCACAAGACAAAGGATACACTCAGCAATCCACAAGACAAAGGATACACACAGCAATCCACAAGACAAAACTTTCTCCTAGACTGGCAACCCAAAATAACAACATAATACACTTTATGCACAAGCAAGAACAGTCCACCAACCTAGCATGGCAGTAATCGATAATGATGTTAAAACTTCTTGTAGTACACAGAACTAACAGAATAAGGTCAAGAGTAACAATATTTAGGCATTTGACATCACTACAACTTCATCCTCACACCACACCAAGAGACGTTACAGTACAGATACGTGATTATTTTCTGGAGAAATGTTAGTTCATGTTTCTGATGCAAAATACAGATTCAGAACTCTATATCCATATGGAGAACAGCCAAGAAAAACAAATCCAGAAGGCTGATTTGCTCAATGTCAGACAGAATAACATTAAAATGCACAGGAAAAGAGATTCAACGCTTACCCATCTGCAGCCATCATTCCTGAGGTTTGCAGTTTTACTGGGGGCAAGGGATGTTCCACAGTAACCCAGAACCTGAGATCAAAATTCAATATACAAAAAATAATAAATAATAAAGTTGCAGCCCAAAGCATATTCAGTAATTATATATGATGCCAAAATTTTGTAGACCATAAGAGATCTGTTAGGCAAGAAAAAAATCATCAAATTGCAAAAATGAGACATACGGATCAGCCCGATTGATTCGGCAAATTTCACAATAGAAGCAAGATGGAACCTCAGGTAAAACGCCTTCTGTAGGTTTCTCAGGTATAATGACACAGCTAATGTGTTGCCATACTTGACATCTACGGTCTTCACACTGTGAAAGAACAAAGCTAACCACATCAAGAGAAGATTGATCCCAACAATATTAAATATCTATGCTGAACAATGCAAGAACAACATTATTTCCAGTTTCCAGAGTGTAACATATTTATAAAGGAAACAAACAAACAGCTTATAAAGAAAGTCTGTTTTTTTCTTGTGGTATTCATTAACACAACAAAACCTAACGCGTCGCTCTAACTGCAGTATTTCTTTAAATGTATGTAGCTTTTTCTTTCAACTATTACATACACATCTACAGTTTGCATAATGATTTCCATTTTTTGTCTCAAACTGGAAAAAATGTTGAAATGATAGTCTTGCCACCAAACGATGAAACTTTATAATATTATAACGCCGGCATCAATGAAGCATTATCCCCATAGGCCATAGATGTATAACAATAAATTCTATACAACATCTACAGACTGCAATTTTTTTCAACCAATCTATGCAGTCGTCTTCTCTCCTCTCTTAGGACTTACACAGCTCCATTCAAGTTACACCTATTCTTATGGTGCATCAATAAATATCTATATATTTCAATAAGCCAAAAGAAAATAGTAACCACCTCACTTCTTCATCCTTGAAGCTTATTATGTTCGAAATTCCCTCTTTTACTATGTAAGTGGTCCTAAGAGTGAAATCAATGTACAACTTAGTCAAGATGACTGTAACTAGACACTACTACCCATTCTAAGTCAAACAAAATGAAGATTTAACATTTAAGAACATTCCAAATAACTTATCAGTTATCTGTTTACCTTAACCATTGACTCAGAAAGCAAAGGATTGCCGCATGGACAGCGAACCTTCATTTCCATTTGAAATGAATCAGTTGCTTCCTCCTTGGGCTTGACATGATTTAGTTCAGAACCACTCGGGCTCTTTGATGCTAAATCTTTAGCACCAGAACCCTGCATTTTTCTACGTGAAAGCAAAAAATTCCAACGAAATTTTAGACTCTGAAATACAGAGAAAAAAGAATAATCAATTACAAGCTTAGATCATAAAACATTAGGCGGGAAAACCTGTAAGTATCATCAATGATCTTAGCCACTCCTTCCTTCCCAATATTATTCTTCCTAGGCCAGGCGTGTGACTTGGAGGCTAAAGAAGGAAACTTTAACAGAGCAGTTAGCTACCATTGTATAATGATACCAAAGTCAAATTTACAATATTAAACAAATGAAAATGTGAATTCAATGGTACAAATTGCCTCGAAATACATCTACGTCCAGTTGCATGCGTAACCCCTGAGAATCACCAAAACCCTAGTCAATATAACCTAAATCCATAACCTGGACTTCTGAACTTTTAGAAGATCCTGACAGAATGAACTACCAAAATAAAAGAGGAAAAATCAACCAAAAATTACCAATATACTTTCACTTGACCTCGTAATAATAGAACCAAGTTTCATGCAAAAAAATAAAAAGTATAAGATCCATTCTTTTCAAATATATTAGTTACCCAATTCTGATACATGATCGTCTTAAGAACACAAGTGATGTAGACAAATAATGCTTGAATTTACACTGATAACATTGGAGCTAAGAATGAGCAGTTAATGTAGAAGAAAATGATGGAAACGAGCAACATTTCGCAAATCCAGTAAGACTCTTGAGATAAATAAGAGCAAACATAGCGTGCTAATTGTGTGGTGTGCTGCCCTTACTTTGCAGAAAATGAATATCATTTACAAATTTCAATTGGACAATCCGTAGACCAAGTTCAATGCAACTACACAACAAAAACTTCAGAATTGTTTCCAAATAAGCGTAGACCATGGAAGCATTCCAATAAATCATATCCAGAACCAGATACCAAAATTCAATCTACAGCTTCAGGAGAGAAGAGATATAACTAAGTCAATGATACCTTTAGAGATATCATCACAAATTTATTTGAATATGTACAGGACTGATTTGGTTAAGGCTATGTAGCAATAACCTGTCAGGCTGCAATATTTGAAATGCTGAGATATTTTCATTCTCTGTATATTGAAAATAGCAAAAGTTTCGTGCATCAGCATTATTACAGACAAAGAAAGAGAGTCAAATTATTACCTGGTTCATCTGAGAGCAATCCCAAAATTCTATCAACAAGTTCCTGAAGAGACAACAGAAGCACAAGAAACATAGAAATTAAACAAGCAACAGAAGACATGCCGCAATCTAAACCCAGCAGCCAATCTGCCTGACATCCAACGACTTTAAAAGCATTTTCCTTAAGAATGTAGGCGAAAACCAACATATTGCAAGGTATACCAGAAACATGGTGTTCCAATTTTGGCTGCATGCTAGAACTCACTATACAGCTTGAGAGCAAGGAAGACACCTCCACAGATTAATTTCAGAGTAAACAAGGAATGAAGAACATAAACTCGCAAGATATGCACAAAGTAATAAATATATTGCAACTTTTGAGTGATTGCACAAGAAGTTCTGATAATTACAACAGACATTATTATAGGTACAAAGCTGTGTGCAACAGAAGGCTACAGAATATAGTTTCGTAAATAACACTTTTTCTATTCTTCCATTTGCTCTGTGGGAACTGATCCATGCTTATTTTGCAGTATAAATGAATTTTCAGACCAAAGTTCAGATATTTGTGTTAGTATATAAAGAATTAGCCCAAGAAAAGAACCTGTATGAGTCTATTAACCCCGTAACCATGCGAGAAAATGCGCACAAACACGTCCATGCACGCACACGTGCACAGAGGGAGAGAGAGCGAGAGAGAGGCAATCGATGAATCCCAGTTTAAATTTGGATAATAAGTTTGACAACCTACAGTATCAGAATGGAGCAGAACATATATACCAGTCGCCAAACCTCAGGCTTAATGACCAATCTTTAAAAAGAAAATCAAACAAAAATAAAGAAATAGGAATGCCAAAACAAGAAAAACCATTCAAACTGCAACATCAGCACAACATTATGGGTGGCTTCCAACCCATCTATACAGTAGGGCTTCTAATATTTGTATTATACATTTTTATAGAGAGATAGGTGTTGAAAAATCACTGTCCCAACAAGAAAGTTGAATACCTGCTTCTTCCCTTGCTTTAGCAAACCAAGCTGAGTTAAGACATCTTTAAGCTCCTTTATTCTGAAAGATGTCACCTTTTCCTGCAGTGCTTGGATGTACGGTCATCAAATGAAATCAAACGTAAACAGGATAACAATAAAATATTGCCAATGAGATACATTTCTAAAGTCTAAACTCTGCCTTATTCAACCAAGCATAGTCACGAATAAACTAAACATATATCATTAGCTTAATGTGATGCAACCAAATACTGAATGTTTGTACAGCAACAACGTCAATGACCACTTCCACAACTCAAGCAACAACAAGAAAGGAGCTAAATCCAAGTGTTTTTCAAATTAACTCGACCTAACATACAACTACTAGTATGCATTTTCAAAATCATAAAATGCAAGTACAAATTTGGCATTACTAGGCCCTCTTAAAGTAAGTAGAACACGGGTCTATCCATGATGTTCTAAACCTCTGAACTAAATTTCACATAGAAAAGGACGCACTCACCCCATAGCTATCTGGGAGCTATTACAACTAAAACATTCGAATCAAATGAACTAATATTTTCTCTCAACTAGAACAAAAACTGACTAGAGAAGAACAACAACGCCGTCACAAAACAAAACTACCTACCAGTGACTTCAATAGCTTAACCAAATTTCAGCATAACTCTTAAATTGAAACAATTTCAAGCAGAAACCAGAGAACGCCCAATAAACTAACAACAGCAGCACAGTAGGTGTAGCAGCGATACCTTGCAAGTAGATGCGAGATCCATTCCGGCGAAAATCGAGAACGCCGCACCTGGAATAAAAGCTGCGGTTAGCGGACGCCGCCGTACCCGGCTTGTCAAACAATAATTAGGTCAGAAATCACACCAAATTCCTTAAATTCCTAAGGATCCTTTCTTCTTCCAACAATTTAAAAACACCAAATCTCTTCGCCTTATCGATAAATTGAAGAAGAATCGAACAATTTATACAAGACACTGAGATGAATTGAGCAAGTGAAAAAGCGAGAGAGAGACAATTGTTGTCGGTGGCGTATGTTGGTATTTATAGAGAAGAAACCCAGCTTCTGTTCTTCTCTTCTTCTTCTCCACTGCGTTCTCTTCTCTATTAGTCTCTCTCTTTCTGTTCAATCTCATCGGTGACAGCTCCCGCTCGCGTGCACCATCTCTCCTCTCTGTTTCTCTTATATTCTGTTTCTCTCCTAGTTTTTTTTCTTTTTTTACCCTCAAAGAAACGATTAAACGGAACGCCGTCAGTTCAATAGGTTATCAATAGGTTAAAAGTAAATAATGTAAATTACAGGGTCTATATGATAACTAACTAGTGGTATTAACTTGCAAAAAGGTCGCTCAGTTTTAATAATTGATGACTATAAAAGTGTGATCTGACGGGGTAGATACGAGAGGAAGATGACGTAATCACCGGCGTGGGAACCCAATTGCGGACTCGAACGGTCAAAGTTTAAATGCAATTTATTCCGTCGAGTGGAGTCCGCGCGAAAAAAGTTTATGTGGCCTTTTTGTCCAGGTCGTCCAAATTAAGGTCGGCTGTACCTGCGGATCAAATTAAATGTAGGATGGTTGTCCACGTGACAGCTGTAAAGTCAAGAGACTCGCAACTATTAAAAGTAGTAACTGAAAAGAAAACCCCCAAGAGGAAGATTTCGTATTAAAAAACACCTACTATCTTTGTGTTTTTGGCCTCTTGTGGTTTAAGAAGAGGTGAATAGAAAACGGAGGAATCATCTTTCATAAATCAAAATAGCGTTAAGGTGAATTAAATGCCAATAGCATGTTCCGATATACCATCCCGTATGGCTTAGCGTTTTATCAATAATTATTTTTAAATTTTTTAATTTTATTTTTTGATATATATTTTATAAATATTTAATAAATTTGTTTAAAATTAAAAAAATATAAAACATAATAAAACCTTTTTATTACATATTTTTATTATATTTTTAAAATAAAAAAATAATATTTATTTTTATAAAATAAAAATACTTTTTATTTTAAAATTTTTATTTCATAAATAATTTCAAATGTCCCACGTGTTAGGTATATGCCGATATGCAATTTGACTTCAATCTTTTTTTTTTTTTCTTGTTTTGAACTATTTAGGTGTTTGTTATAGACCTTCGGTTTGAAACACAAAACAAGATCAACATGTTGCACAGAGAATTAGCAAAGAAATGCATGCAATAATCTTGACCACCTGAAAGGTGCCTCACCCGAAGATTCAGTTATGTTCACGCAATTCAGCAAACAAACAAAACAGCCTGCCTAAACTCATGCTGATATTTCAGAAGCTTCAATATATGAACGCATCCCATGCCCGGCCCTACCTTCTCAAGGGGATGATGCTAAATCATTTCTCAAACTATTTGTTCTGAAGCTGCAGTGAACATCATCATTCTTAAATCTTTAGCAGGTCAAGGCAGGAGAAGGACAAACATGATAAATCAAACGGGCGCCAAACATAAACAGACATTCGAATTAACACATCCATGCAAACCGCTGTACAGCCCGAAACCGAAAGTGTACATCACAATACCAAAACAGCAGCACACAATGCACAAATATATGAAAATGATTAATTCATCAGCATATAAGGAAGCAGTCTACAGCAGACTTAGCAGTAGAGGGTCAAGGAAAGGATACATATACCACTACCACAATTCACAAACTTCTCCCGGATATATGAAAAAATAAACAAACAAGAAATAACAACCACAGAAGCACAATGTCAATTCAATGAAACAAACCAACTTTGAGATTAAAACATAAACTAACAATGTCCCAGACACATGTTAGACACATGTTCGATACCTATAGTCTCATGTAGACCAAATAATAAAAAGTAGAAGTAAATCCTAAACCAAAATCTGCCACCGCCTGTCAAGTACCCAGGTCTGCATACGACAACAAAAGGACCACAAGACACGACATTGGGAAGCATTATAAAAGACAACAGAAATGCAAGTAACCTTTACATATGTTCACTTCTTGTTAGCTGCAGCCTTGGTGACCTTAGCACCAGTGGGGTCTTTCTTCTCAACACTCTTGATGACACCTACAGCAACAGTCTGCCTCATGTCCGTCACGGCAAAACGGCCTAGAGGTGGATATTTAGAGAATGTCTCTACAACCATAGGCTTGGTTGGGATCATCTTCACAAAACCAGTATCACCATTCTTCAAGAACTTAGGCTCCTTCTCAAGTTCCTTGCCAGATCGTCTGTCAATCTTGGTCATGATCTCAGCAAACATGACAGCAATATGAGATGTGTGGCAGTCGAGAACAGGAGTATATCCATTACCAATCTGATCAGGGTGGTTCATGATGATAACCTGTGAGGTAAAGTTAGCAGCCTCCTTTGCAGGATCATCCTTGGAGTTGGAGGCAACATAACCACGCTTGAGGTCCTTCACAGCAACATTCCTAACATTAAAACCAACATTGTCACCAGGAAGGGCTTCCTGAAGAGCCTCATGATGCATCTTAACAGACTTGACTTCAGTGGTTAATCCAGAAGGACCAAAAGTAACAACCACTCCATGCTTCAAAATTCCAGTCTCAACTTGACCCTCAGGGACAGTGCCAATTCCGCCAATTTTGTAGACATCCTGTAGCGGAGGCTTGTATGAGGGCCTCTTTGGCTCCAGGATCTGGTGAAGGGCTTCAAGAAGAGTAGGGCCCTTGTACCTATCAAGGTTGGTAGACCTCTCAATCATGTTATATCCTTCAAGCCCAGAGATGAGAACGAAAGGGATCTTGTCAGGATTATGTCCTACCTTCTTCAGGTATGAGGAGACTTCCTAAACAATTTCATCATCCATCTGTACATAAGAAAAGACATCTCTTTTAAGTTTAGATCGATACCAATTTACTTACAAAAGCAAAGAAAAAAAGCTAACTTCCACCAAAAACACAGTTCAACAGAATTGAAAAATTAATGATCTAATTATATAACCATTAATGATCTAACCTTGTTGCAGCAGCAATATCACCAAGAGTATAGGCAAGCAATGCATGCTCACGGGTCTCTCCATCTTTTGAAATGCCAGCCTCAAAACCACCAGTTGTGGAGTCTATGATAAGAACAGCACAAATCTGCTTGGGATGTACCAGTGATCATGTTCTTGATGAAGTCACGATGCCCAGGTGCACCAAATACAGTACAATAGTACTTGGTAGTCTCAAATTCCACATAGCAATACCAATAGTGATACCACTTTCACATTCAGCCTTAAGCTTGTGGAGGACCTAGGCATACCTGAAGGACCTCTTGTTCATTTCAGCAGCCTCTTTCTTGAACCTCTCAATGACACGCTTGTCGATACCACCAAGTTTGGAGATCAGATGGCCAGTTGTGGTAGACTTGCCAGACTTGACATGTCCAATGACAACGATGTTAATGTGAACCTTCTCCTTACCCATGCTGCTGACTTCTATATAAGTAGAACCAATGAAGATAAAATAACGAGCCATTCAAAAAGCAACATCCTCATACAACTAATAGCAATATACAAAGAATTTAATATAACCAGATCTTAAGATAGTTGAGTCAATATGTTCACATTAAAAGTTCTTCATACCATATGAAACCTCATCATTTCAGAATACGATCATGTCACTAAATATTGCAATTTTAAATTAATAAATTAACAAAATTTTCAGATGTAAGAACATGCTTACTAACAATAGCCTCACACTTTATGCAGATAAAAAAGTCAGACAATCTGATTGGTGCGTGACTTATAATTAAGGTCCACTAAGAACAGCTACCCAGTACCAGTACAATTTTTCAACTGACATCATGTAGGTTTACTTGTGCTATAAAGATTATAACTATTATTACACAGTTAACAAGTGATCCTTGAACCAAGAAACCTTAGGAAAGAAAACAAACCTTCAGACAATGTATTAAATGAAAGATTCTACGCACTTCATATAACTGCAAGCAAGTATGCTCCAGAAGATAAGAACGACTTACTATAGGATCAGAGGAGCAAAATCGTACTGTGTTTTGAGAATGAAATAGCATAAACTGAATATATACTGAGAGCTGGGAAGTTCCAGAGTTAATATAAAGGGGTACCAAAACTCCCAGATATTGCTCTATTCTGAACATCACTAACTGAACCATCTCACAGTCGAAAGAAGAGGCAAAAGACACCTATAACACTAATTTTAGATACTAGTCACAGACCATGCTTATTCGCATTCCACTGCTTCACATAATCAACCAAACGCCATAATTATAGTAGCAAGCTAAACTAAACAAATCCAAAACCAAACGCGTGTTCACGGATCTCCATCTTTTGAGTTATTAATCAGTAACTAAACACGAGAGTAAGCAGAATTTCACATAAATCCACTACCAATCCAACCGATAATCTATACAAAAGGGGAAAAAAACTACTGAAAATCAGTAAATTCCCGGAAAAAAGTTTCGAGCAGAGTCAGCACGAGCACAGACGATTGAATCATCCAGGAAACTAGATACGACGAACTAATTAAAGATTAATACAGAAAAGAACTAGAACAATTTTGACGTGATATCCATAACTTAGATTTGAAATCAATATAAATTAACGAAAGACTTCTCACCTTAGGTTAGACGGCGGCGGTAGTGATCTTGCTCTACGGTTGAGTGTGGCGGAAAGATACAGAAGGGTTTTGGAAATGCGACCGTGTTGCTCTATCAGCACGTCATTTCTTAAACTTTCAACTTACAGTTTTAACTACAAGAAACGATCATTACTTTTTTCAAAAACAAAAAAATATGCTGCCAGACATATATTCGTTTATCCTCTATCCTGAATTAGGTGAATTTAGAGTACCTTTTAACTCTTTTATTTTATATTTTAATTAGTATTTTATAATTTTTTAATTTTGAAAATATAAAAATTTATGTTATAAAATCTTATTATTACTTATTATTATTTTTTAATAAAAAAATCAATTTAAAAAAATTAAATATATTTTGTTTAAAATTGTTTTTTAATATCACACTAAATATTCTCTTACTCAATTGTCTAACTAAACATTTAGTATGAAATGCACTTAACTTAATTTTGTTAAAATAAATTTCGTGAAATTGAAATATTATAAAAGATGAATTTAAAGAAAGCAAAATTTGAAATAACATTTAAAACTAATAAAATAAATATTAAAATTAAATTTTGGTAAAAATAAAATTTAAAATAATAATTAAAATACATGATCGAATTTAAAATTAAAAAAAATAAAGTGAAATTTGATGTATTCGAAACAAATCTTTATATAAACTTCTTTTTTTTAAGCATACACATGTTAACATAATTTTGCATTAACAAAAAAAGAGCTAAAATTAAGTCTTGCAACTTCTTCACCATAACTTGAAGATACACGAAGGTTAACTTGAGGAAAAAAGGAACATATTTTACGCAAAACAATCGTTAACAACTTGCAATTATTCAGCGGCAAGAAAAATGAGACATACAGCAGCTTAAAACGCGAAGAAGATTATTGCAACCTTCAAATAATGATAAACATAAACAAACCCAACCAACAAACATAAACCTTTGCAGAAAATATAAACAGGGTAAGTACCCAAAGCGATTTAAATACTTCAAATGAAGCAATGGCTTTCCAAATAAATGTTAACTCCATAGACTCGCACCAACTTTCATTCTTCAAGAGGTGACTTTCTCTCTAATATTATCTGTTGAGCCAAATAGCTGCTCTTTCGGTGAGGCAAGATCAATTTTCGGCGGGCCAGAGTGCCGCCTCACTCCTGTAATAGGGGGAGCGAAGATTTTCTCTCCAGCTGGAAAAGATAACCTCTTTTTCACTGAGCTTACTGAAGCCTTATCTGCATCTGTCTTGTCACTCAATGGGCTTGGGAGCCGTGACTTGGCCCTTGCAGACTCTGTAGATGCCATGTAGCTGGGTACAGAGGGGGAGCTCCGAAGGTTTTCATCATCCCTTACAGACAATCCTGCTAAACTGTGCCTCCTGGGATGCTCTGACTGGAAGCTTATCGTACTCCTATCATCCTCCAGTGCGCTTCTGGTGCTTGCTGACCTTAGCTTTCCTGTAACTGATGGTGTCTTTGAGGGTGGCGTTGAGGGAGATTGACGACTGGGAGGGCGGCTAGACCTTTGGCTCACTTGAGAGCTTGCATCCCTACGAGAATAAGCCTTGAGTATCTCCCCTCCTACAGTCTGGTTGGCACTCCTGACAGAGGCACGATCAGTTTGGCTTTCTCTATCAGCAGTGTTTTGGCTCTCCCATGGCCTTGCAGCCATCCAACGTTCCAGCCAGCTCCATCCCCATTGTGGATTTGTGGGATCCATGAACATGGAGTTGACGCACCTAGAAGAGTTCTTCCACTGCAAGGAAAAAGTTTGTTTACAGTATGAGAAAACATGCCAAAAAACTTTTAAGCTGATGAATTTAGATATTTTAGGAAATCTAACAATTTCAAAAGATACTACCTGGTGTGTAAACGCATAAGCTAATGCTCTTTCCCTTCTCATGGCACCCTCTTGTTTATGCAGAAGATTTGCTTCAATTTGTTCTTTAGACTGCAAGCTATCATCCCACTCCTCTCCCTTCTGTTGAAGAATCCACAACAAAGAGATTCAATGCTACTATAATATTGGCAAGGACTTGCTACTGAAACATGAAAACACCAGTGGCATATATGATATATGACAAAGAAAGAAGCTACATCTTTTTGTACGTAAAAAGCCTTGAATTTATTGCTGATTTTGTTACTCAAGACAACAAAAGAGATTTCGAATGCGAATTAAAAGGCTTAAACAGTGATGAACAACATTAGACATATTTGTTAAAAGCTTAATGAACAACACCTTAGTTTGTTAAATTACGGGGTTCATCACAGGAAGGAAAAGAGAAGCACTACAGTTAACTCGTCAGTACACATATAGAGGGAAAAATCTCTTAAAACTTATTGAAGAATTCTTTATAACTAGCTGCCATATCCAGCACCTCTTAATGGTTGGTTGAAACTTGCTACTAAATGGTCTCTCTAAGAAATTGGATAACTATTTCCTCCTCCTGAAGGGAAAATAGTACCAAAAAATCTTGCTTTAGCAATGGTGATTTATTCTATTTGTATCCTCTTAATCAATCCCCTAACATAGACATCAATACCATTTTCCTTTTTCAAACAAACTGTTGTGTAAAGAACTGCCATACTATCTCCTACAGTATAGAAATATCTTAGAATAGAAATCCATGTCTACACAATCCTCACTGCAATGAAGAGATTATGAATATCAAAACTATCATCCTCTTCAGGCAGTATAAAAGCGATTTCCAAATATGCTTATCAAAGAATTGCCATGCTTGCCATAGACTAATGCATCACGCCGTTAAGGTGTTGCAGATGCCACGCAAAAGAAGTAAGAAAACAGAAATGAATGACACTCACCCTTTATTCAGACAAATTTATTATTTAAATGGAGAATTTACCTTTAGTTTCTCAAGCTCCTTTTCATGTTTAAGCAGCAACTGCCTCTGGAAAGCCTGATTTTCCTCTGCCATTCTAATTCTCCTTGAACGAATCAGCGAATGGACTCTTGCCATTGTCTGCATGCAATGCAATGTGTTTGCTGTTTGACGCTTGATAGAATTGCTCTGCATGAGTGACTGCAGACGGACCAGCCCTCGCAAGTTCCGGAGTGCTCTCCTTGCCTATCATGTTGTTGTACAGAAAAAACTTATAAAATAAACAAATTCAGACGCACACCCTTAACTGTAAGCTAAAGAGTGAAAAAGTGAGATATCTTTAGAAAAACTATAACTTTCAATCCTAAGAATATGTCAGCATAATCACAACTTATTTCTGTAAGTAACAGTGAGAATCACTATGTCAACCCTTCAAAGCTGAGACTGAGATGTACCAAGAAGAGGGAAAGGAAAGAAAAAAAGAACGAAGAGATCTGCAACTGCAGCTATCTAGTGTGACTTAGAGGTACATGTTTGAGGATAATTAATTGATTGAAAATTGATTTGGAGAGTACCTAGGACTTTCCACAAAGCTACCTTCACTGAAAGAAGCCTAATGGATAAACCAGACACCAAAATATGTTACAGAGAAGGCTTTCTAAGCAAAAGTCTTGAGACTTAACAGCTATTCCCATATACAGAATTATGAGATTTAGCTAGCTATACCATATTTCAGAATTATCATGGCTTTGCAAGTTCTATTGATGCACTGAGAGTAATAAATTAAAGTCTGTGGTGCTCAATTAGCTATTGTTTAAGGCATATGAAAAGAAAGTCAACCATTCTTGTATTGGCACCGGAAGGAATCAAAGCATTCTTATCCTGAAATGCCTATATCATACATTTTTACCTAGAATGGATCTGATATAAGAATAAGAACATCCCAATGCTCTACAATAGATGTGAACTATGTTGTAGAGGTTTAGTTCTGCAGCATTTACTGTTGAAGATTCATATCAACATAAATAAATATATAAATAATTTTTTTCTCCATTCATAAGCTTCTGGACATTTTGTGAGTTTTATAAGTTAGAAACATTGCTTGGTGTGAAAGAAGACTGTCAAAGTTTCACGTGTAGGCCTCATAACCGTATTTACATACTGAGGCCGACATGTAACGTTATCATTAAGAGGAAACGAAATTTTCTAGTACCTTGTATCCTCGGAAGGCTGTCTGGATCCTGATCGCTGCATTCTCCTCCTTGGACTTGCTGGCAGTAAACCTTGCAGATGATGTGAGATGGGCAACCTCTGCAGCAGCCTGCGCAGCAACCACAGCAGCCTCAGCTGCAACAGCACTAGCCAGTGCCACAGATAACGCATGTTTGCTTTGCTCTTCCTCACCTTCCTTCTTCTTCGTCTTCTCTTCTTCCCTTGTAGGTACAGGGGGAAGTTCAACAGGATCCGAGGTAAGAGGGACCATAGCTTCATTATCCTTTAGTGCTTCCTCCGGTGGCTCAGAGGTAACAGGATTGGAGCAGAGGCATCCCATACAGGCCCATGCTCCTTTTGATTTCTGAATCACAAAGATTGAATTTTGAAATTGCCAAATTGGGCCAATATCACACCAAAAAAACCAAATAATAAAAAAATAATGCAAGATGATCTCAACCTGTGGTTTGGTGTTGTCAGCCTTGGGGCTTAGAGCCTCTTGCATAGCAGAGAACCACTTTGCCATTTCTTCTGCTCCTTTTTTCCTCTTTAACTCTTTTCAACAGAGAATGCCTGAATCAATTAGCTAATAGGGGAAATAAATCAATACTTAAAATTGAGAAAGAAATAGAAGCTGAATGAATAATGATTCTGGTATTGCGGCTGAAATTTAATGCATGTATCTATTTACTCTGCTAAAATAACAGAAATTCCAAAGTTGCAAAGTTTGTAAAACAAGAATCTTAGCCAAAGAATCAGCTCAAAACGAAGGGAATCAAACAGAACTGGACAATTATATTATAAGTTTATAACACTAAAAAAGACAACTCCATCAACAACAGCAACCGTTTATATCCGTCTTGGCAACTAGCACGCTCCATAGCCAGTCTACCAACAAACAAAATTTTCTTATAACCAGAGAACAACCAAAAACGCTACCAGACAACGGGAAGAAAACGACATATAAAACTCTCCAAAAAACTAAATAATTAAAGGACTTAAAACAAATCTCATCCTTAGATTTAGGAACCTCACCTTAAAAAGAAGCAGATCTACAAGCAGATCTCATGAACCATTTCTTTTTCTTCTCGTCTTCTTTCCTTTCCTCTGCTGCTGCTGCTGCTCTTCTTCTGAGAAAATACTCGTTCGTTTCCAATCGCCGTGGAAGGAAAAAAAAAACAAAAAAACGCAACTAAGAAATTAATCCCGGCGGTGGGCCCCCTATCTGTGGACCCAACCAACCTTCCCTGAATGGAACAGGAAGATTGATGTATTTGGTCCCGCAGAGGAAATGAACCTCTCGGGTTACCTTTTAACATTCGATAACGAAACGGAGCTGGCGGGTTTACTAATTTGAGAGGGATTAAATTGACCCACGGTTTTGTTTATTTTTCGATTGTTAAGAACTGTTATTTATTAAGCAAGTAAATAAGTTTATCATTCACACCCGTTTTGACATTGATGTGTCTATCCCTTATGCAGACAGTCACAAAATTTGTAAAATTATATATTAGCCGAGATAGGCACAACTGACTTCAAGATAGTTTGCAATAAAAAATGTCAAAACGGGTATTTTAGATTGATAAACAAGCCATATATAATTATTTAGATCTGATATTCTCCAAATTGTTATTGGTATTTTAGATTTGGAGTATTTGATATGACTCTGTTTGACATTGATTATAAAAAAATTAATTTTTTATTTTATATTTTTGTAATATATATTTTATAAGTATATAAAAATTAATTTAAAAATATAAAAAATTTTATGAGATTTTTTATTATATATTTTTATTATTTTTAAAAATAAAAAATAAAAAATATTTTTTAAAACTAAAAAAATTCTATTTTACAAAAAATCTCAAACATCCCTCGACCATAGAAAATTTGGTTGCTTGATTAGGACACTGTACAGATAAGTAAACATTAATCACATACTAAATTTAATTAATTCATTCATTAATTGCATGGAAATTGATGATGATAGGGATTAGAGAGACAGAATAAAATAATGTTGTTGATCTACCGAGGAGTGGGCTCAGTGGGGAACGATTAAACACCAAACCATCGCTATCAGCTACTTGTAATAACTTCACCAAAATATCAAGTGCCAGTTTTGTGATTATTATTTTATGTAAACACAAAAGAGAAAGTAGTCAGTTAGTCACTTTCCTTTCAATGCAGGGTGCTAATGTTTTGTTTTTGTAGTAATTTTAAGTGCTCTTATCTTTGAAGCCAAGAAAAATTAGGAGGGTTTGCAACGTTTCAACCTAAAGATGACAGCTCTGTAAATCATTAAAAGGAAAGGGTTTTAATATATGTATACGCATAACTTGAGAACATCAAGCTTAAATAAAATGGCAATGGAGATGTAGTTCATACTTGGAAATGAAAGTAGTATTACATAAATATTTATATTTTGGTAAATTTACATTACATACTGTGTTTGGATAATAGAGAAACGAGAGTAAGGCTTTGTTTGGCTGCACGTTCTATAGCATTTTAATTTTTTTTTAATTTCACATTTCAATAAATTCACAATATTATATAAAAATTTATTTACATCTTATAAATATACTAAAATAAAAATATTCTATATTTAAAAAAATTATTTTATAAATATTTTGAAAACATTTTTTAAATAATAAAAAACCAATATAACCACAAAAGAGTTATAGAATTCTTTTCCCTTCTCAGTTCCTAGCATTTGTTGAGACTATAGTGTTTCGTTTGCCAAAACTTTTTATTATTTCACAATTTTTGTTTAATTTTTATTTTTGAGTAATTTTTTTATAACATATTAATTCTTTTAAATTCAAGAATATCATAAATTATATATATACTATTTTGAAATTAAAAAATTAAAGTTATTTTCTAAAAAAATTTTAAAAACACTTCTAAATAGTTCTTATATATATTAGAACACAGATAGCTATCACAATTATTCAGTCACACTACCTCAAGTACTATTTCATTTTTTATGCGTATTTTAAATACACTGAATTTTATGAAATTGTATTTCGTAAAATTAGAATTCGGTAAAAAATAAAATTCGATAGAAGCAGAATTCAGAATAATATTTAAAATAAGTGAAATAAAATTTGAAATAAAATTTTGACAAAAAGTAAAATTTAATATGAAAATAAAAATAGAGTTGGAAATGATAATTAAAATACGTGAAAATCTAAACTTAAAATAAAAAAATATAAAATTCGATATATTTAAAACAAACACTAAGTCGCTATACTTATTTATAAATTAAAGCATTTTCAGACCTTTGATTTTCATTTCAAAAAACTTTATATCATGACACATGCTGAATTGCATAAAAAAAGTTTTTCAATCTGCAAAATGTTTTACTACTTTAATTTTAATAGCCACGTAAACGTATGTGGCCCATCGTCCAACTCGACACCTCTATCTCTGTACCTCTTCTCTCTCAACCTCGCCCTTATCCGGTTCTCGTTAATCAACTACACCATCTAAACAAACCAATAAAAAGACCTACACTCTCTTTTCTCTTCTTGGTTCAATTTTGGGTTACTTTCCTCTGTCCCGTTTCCGTTCAACTGTCTTCGGTAATGATAAAACCTCTCTATATAAATATAAATAAACCAAACAACAGCAATCAACAAGTTCCCCGAAACCTGTTTAATGGCTCCGGTCACCGATCCATTGGATTCTCTCCTTCGGAGTCTCCGTGAAGCTCTCGCTCCGCTTCACTCCGTTCTCAGTCGCACTGCTTTCGATATCCATCTCTTCTCCGGCGACATTCCGCCGCCGCGGCGATCACCTCTTCATAATAATCCATTCCGTGGAATCGCTGGCCGCTCGAAGAAGCGTACTGCTGCTACTTCGATTAAAAGAGGAGAAGAAGATGAAGAGGAGAAGATGGCAACTTCATCGTGTGCGAACTGTTTGCACTTCGCTGTCTCGCTTTCGGTAATGTTTGATAATTTTTTGCAATCGCTTCCTTTTTCTCCGAACAAATCAGCTAAGAAACGCGGCGTTCTGTCTTCTTCTGATTCGAAGAAATTGAAGATAAAAGGATCTCAAGCTAGTAATAGTGCTAAGACGTCTGTTGATCAGGAGAAACAGAAGCAGTCGCTCGAGTATTTGATTTGCTGTACACTCTGTAATCTGGTTCAGTTACAGAAGTTAGATCAGAGATGCCCGCAAACTATGGCTTCTTCTAATTTTAGTTCTGATTGTGGTGATAGTAATAAAACTAAGAAGCCTGACCATTTGGAGATGATTGTTGGTGCTATTAGAGGAAAGAAGACTGATGTCAGTTGTTTCCTTTCAAATTTCATGTTTGCAAGGGTGGGTAGTGTTCCACGGAGCCTAGCGGCTGCAGTGAAGGAGGATGAAGGTGATCAGCAACTGAATGCGGATAGAGAAGAGACAGAGAATAGTACTGGTACACAGAAACTTGGTTCGCTGCTAAACATTCCTCTATCCAATGTGGAGCGGTTGAAGTCCTCATTGTCAACTGTTTCGTTGACGGAGCTGATTGAGCACATTCCACAGCTCGGGAAGGCATCCACTGACCATCCTGATAAGAAGAAGCTCTTCTCTGTTCAGGATTTCTTTCGATACACCGAAACTGAAGGTAGACATTCCTACTGAATTTTACCATCTTGTATTATGTGAAGACCTCTTACTACGGTAGAAGTTGGCATGAAACAGTTTCCCAGTGTGCTGTA
Organism: Acanthochlamys bracteata; assembly: GCA_019914995.1. NCBI lineage: Eukaryota > Viridiplantae > Streptophyta > Magnoliopsida > Pandanales > Velloziaceae > Acanthochlamys > Acanthochlamys bracteata. Next base: position 2,670,551 of record CM034140.1, on the reverse strand, counting down.
GCTGTATTTATAGTTTGATAGAAAAAAATTCTTTCTGTAGAGTCTGTGTCAAGGTAGAATGAATTTGCATCTAAACGGCCAGGAATGATCTTAGCATAGTTTAGTTATCTATGGGTATTTGTTAACATAACACATATTTTGCTGATGGACATATCTTTGGTGGTTTATATGAATATAGGTCTTAAATGTTTTTGCTGGTTCAGGATATACTTGCTCACTGTTTCTATGCTAGCATAGTTCGTTATGGACACACTATGATGCTAGCTGTGTAAATTTACTTGTACATTTGGTTTTGCATCTATCCTCCGGTAAAAAACACGTGAATGGAACTATTGCATTTCTGGCTAGATAGAATTTAATGTAGCATTAAGATGTTACATATTGAAGGTTGCAGGTTGAATTATGAAAATCAGATAGTTTCAACTTATGGTTATCTCTTCTGGCAAAGATCCTTTTGTAGTTTACACAATTTGATACAGGAAGACGTTTCTTTGAGGAATTGGACAGAGATGGCGATGGCCAAGTCACTCTTGAAGACCTTGAAATCGCAATGAGAAAAAGAAGACTGCCAAGAAGGTATGCGCGGGATTTCCTCCGTCGCACTCGAAGACACTTACTTTCGAAATCTATTGGATGGAAACAGTTTTTGACCTTGATGGAGCAGAAGGAGCCAACAATTCTTCGAGCATACACAACTTTGTGTTTGAGAAAGTCTGGCACACTTCAGAAGAATCAAATATTAACTTCCCTGAAAAGCGCTGGGCTTCCTGCCAGTGAGGACAATGCTGTTGCAATGATGCGTTATCTGAACGCAGATGCTGAAGGGTCTATATCCTATAGCCATTTTCGCAATTTCATGCTCCTTCTTCCTTCAGAACGCCTTGAAGACGATCCTAGGTATGAAACATTCTCTCTGGTATCTCCAATCTTCCAATTGTACTAGGAAGCATTTTATGTGAATTATCACATTGTCATCTTATGCAGAAATGTCTGGTTTGAAGCTGCCACTCTTGTAGCTGTCCCTCCTCCTGTGGAAATATCAACTGAAAATGTCTTGAAGTCAGCTTTGGCAGGAGGCCTTGCATGTGCACTTTCCACTTCCTTAATGCATCCTATTGATACAATGAAGGTGTAAATCTCCCTCCTCCCATGTAAAACTGGGTATATCTGGTATAGTTTTGCCCATTGGCCAATGGTGATTGAACGGCAATATACACTATGCGCGATGGCATTAGTTAATCAATTAATTGCTTGTAACGCGGAAGGTCTATTGTGCATCTTTTCACGAAGTTGTTTTTCTTAGTATGTTTGTAGCAACAGCTACAGCAATTGCTACACAAAAACGTAAGGAGGAAAAGCTACTATGTTAAGCATGCCATAGGATCTAGTTATTGCGGTGTTTTCTACCTGATATTTCTATGGTAATGCATTGCTATCCTTGCATGTAAGCTAACTGTAATGTGCTCATGCTACTTGATTGTTTTAGCATATTTAGTTATGTGTTGCTTTACCACATTGCAGCTTTCCTTTTAGTCAAGCTGTTTCTTGAAATTCTTTTATCATGGATGATTACTCCAAAATGTTTTTGGAAGTAGAATTCTCTTCTTGTGCTGTGGGTAATTTGCGTTGTGGTCCTACTTATAAGAAGTTGGATCAAGGTTTAGCTAGGCCTAAAGATTAGGTTGAGTTTCCTGCTACAGTCATGTTTAGACTTTCTCATCAATTAAAGATATTGAATTCAGTAGAGCACGATGAAGCTTGAAGGAGTAACTTCAAATGGTAGTTAAATCTTTAGATAGGATCTTGTAAAATAATTGTTGAGAATATGTAATAGAAGATTATGCTTTTCTGATTTCATTACTTATAATATATGTAGATGTATCACCTTCGATTTTGTTATTTGTAGACCCGTGTCCAAGCTTCAACTCTTTCTTTCCCAGAACTTGTGTCAAAGCTTCCACAAATTGGGATGAGGGGATTGTATAGAGGTTCTATTCCAGCAATTCTTGGACAATTCTCTAGGTTTACCCCTTCTATCTATCTAGTTATCATGTTTCTACGTTGCTGCAGCACTTGCGGTAATCTTATCTAGTAATTATGCAGCCATGGATTGCGAACTGGTATTTTTGAAGCGAGCAAGCTTGTGCTGATAAATGTTGCACCAACGCTTCCTGAAATTCAGGTAGGAAGTTCTCACCATGCACTGAAGTTTCTTTCGGGTATGGTTGTCTTAGACTCTTCCTGTGTTGCATTGATGTGAAAGAACAATCACCATTCCATGTAACAACTAGATTTATTTTGTGGCAGCAAACTTAAGCAAATTATTTCGAGCTACATAGTATAATCTACCCGTTTAGTCTAAGTAGTAAGATGCGCTTTGTGTTCACTCATGTGCATCCTATTTTCTGACTCTATGTTAATACTAATACTTCCAATTATGGAATGGTGTGAAGTGATCTCTTCAATGATTTCCTTTAGTTTTTTTGTTTGATTATGATCTCCATTAGAAGTAATTTCCTTTACAGAATAAAGTGACAAATTGATATACTGTTGGCTTTTAGGTGCAATCGTTGGCATCTTTCTGCAGCACAGTCCTCGGAACTGCCGTCAGAATCCCCTGTGAGGTTTTGAAGCAACGGTTACAAGCAGGTCTTTTTGACAATGTTGGAGAGGCAATTGTTGGTACTGCACAGAAGGATGGTTTTCGAGGCTTCTTTCGGGGTACTGGTGCTACACTTTGTCGCGAAGTTCCATTTTATGTAGCTGGTATGGGACTTTACGCTGAGGCCAAAAAGGTAGGTTTTTGTTTCCACCAGTTTAGTCTACTGCTTAAGTATATTGGACTGTGGTATATATCCTAGTGGAGTTCAAATTTCTCTTGCATCCGAATTTGCTTATGCTGCACACCTGATAGTTCCATATGATCCACTGCTTATTGCTTTTCTTCACAACTGTGGTGTCTCTTGCTATCGTTTTTCATCTTTGTTCTCTCCAAGGAATTTCATTGCAGCCTTTCTTAATTTCCTTCTTTCTCTGCCTCTAAAAGGTTGCACAAAATCTCCTTAATCGAGATCTGGAACCATGGGAGACTATTGCTGTTGGTGCCCTGTCTGGTGGGCTTGCCGCGGTCATCACAACCCCCTTTGATGTGATGAAGACCAGAATGATGACCGCGCCACAAAGATTTCAAGCGTCCATGCAGATTGTAGCTTTCTCCATTCTCCGCAAAGAGGGACCTATTGGTCTTTTCAAGGGAGCTGTCCCAAGGTTCTTCTGGATTGCACCTCTTGGTGCCATGAATTTTGCTGGCTATGAGCTAGCAAAGAAAGCCATGGACAAACCTGAGGACGTCTCAAATAACCGGGAGAAAAGACTAGCCAGTTAGTGTAGTTATGGAAAAAGGTTGTTCTGCCAAGTTTTTTCCGCAGGTGAAACAGCCTTCAGTTTGTGTATCTGTGTAAAGATTCACTATTTTTTTCTTCCGAGAGTTTTGTTCTTAGTCTATAGCTGGATAGCCCCTTGCGAATACCAAGTCTTATACGGTCATACTGAAGAGGAGGGACTTGGAAGCCTGTCTAACGTACATAACATAGCTGCAGATTTTGGCAATACATTTGATTGTATTTTAAAAATGCAAAAGTCAAATGTAAATCGTAAACCAGCAGTAAATGTACCTTTCTTCTCTATGAGATGCTACGCAATGTAATGATGATATTTGCAATCAGGTATCTGATTTAGAACATCGGCTTTATTTGTTCGTTTTATCATCAAGTGAATTTGAGTACAATGAGACAATTAGTATGACTTTCATATTGAATATGAAGCCGAGAAATTCAACTTAAAAAAATACCGGCAAAAAAAACAAGCAAGCTGTTAAAAGATGACTTGATATAATAGGCTACAGTAAATAGCCTGCATTGTCCCTTTGGATTCAGGTTATCCAGTTACACTATATATTTTCAATATATATATAATTATAGACTTCCTCAGAGGATTCGAGTATTCACCTTTTTAAGAGCAAACAGTCCTTGAGCAAAACACATGTTTCTTACGAAGAGCTAAACAAAACAAAGCTGTATGCTCGCAACCTAATCATCAGACAGCGAAGCACTATATAGACATAGGATCAACATGAAAGTCACAAGTACTCATCTTCAGTATCATCATAATATTCACCTCCATCATCATCTGAATTTTCATCTTCACCATAATCATATAGTATCCGCTGTTCATCCCATAATGGACAGGAACATGTTGCCTTTTTGTTTTTCCATTCAGCCCCACAAGTATAGCAAAACTCATAGCCGCACCTGAGGCAAAAAAACATATCAATTCAAGCTCAACATAACGTCAGCAACTTGCCAAGACCAATCCAGCAGCAACTGCCAGGACTTATTCAATTATGCAAGTTTAGTTTAATACATGCTAAGAAATAACAAGAAATTTGGCTGGACATACATGAGCTCATATTTAATTATCTGGCACTACTTGAGAAAAACTATCTTTTCCAACAACTTTCTTGAGTTCAGTATGTAAGACAAGTGAGCAGATGCAATTTCAGCGACATAAATAATCTTTGCATTCCACACGATCAGACCTAAAGGTGTACTCTTCTATTGCGATGTTTGCACGAATAGTCCATAATTTAGTATATAGCTGGTAGACATCAGCCTCACATTATGTGGATATAATTGGAGTGCTGATTTACTGAGAGAATGGAAGATAAGATACTACGCACATAACCATCTTCAACACATATACAACGTGTTAGCGTCTAACTTCTCTTTGCATTTCTGTACTTGCACTAAAACTGTCAAAGGAAAAGTAAAATTTTTGGAGTGCTGATTTACTGAGAGAATGGAAGATAAGATATTATGCACATAACCATCTTCAACACATATACAACGTGTTAGCGTCTAACTTCTCTTTGCATTTCTGTACTTGCACTAAAACTGTCAAAGGAAAAGCATAACTTTTGTGCAACATATTTGGTAATTATAATATGTACTAATTGTTAAGTATCTAACTGGAAGAAGTTATCTTATTATTCACGTACATGTAGCTTTAAACAAAAACACATAGCTGGAAATGAAGATGATGCAAGTTTCTCTATATCGGTGAAACAGCAAACAGTAGATTTCGATATACCTGCAAGTTATATGGAAGCAACCTTCTGCAAGTTCAATCATATGTTTACACTTGATGCATTGCCTCCATAACTGGAGCCTTGCAAGAGACTGCAACCTTGCATCTTCCACACGTGGATGGGGGTTCAACCTTCTGTAATCATAGCATGACATGTTTGCATGCCAGGGGACTTGACAGGAGATACAAAATGCTCCATCACATTTGATGCATTTTCTGAGTCCAGAAACATTAGCAACATGCATCTTTGAAGAAGAAGGCTCCAGCTGAGGTCTTATTGCTTCAGTTCTTGACATCAAAGCAGAACACTTCGGATAAGGGCAATACACCTTTTCGTTAGCAGGGATCGAAGATTCTCTTATGCGGTTGAACATTATATTATATAATTTATCAGAAAGGAACCTTTTGGAACTTTCTAATTGCAACATGATCCTGCAGCCATCTTGTGGGCAACCTGGGAGCATACCATGAAGCAATTTCACCTCTACATGCTGTTTCATGCAGGAAAAACAGAAACGGTGCATGCATCCATCAACAGAGAACATTTGTGAAGAATCAGTATCCTCTAAGCAGATGTTACATATGTCCTTTGAACCAGAACTGCCACCAAGATTGACATTTTTCTCTATCTGAGCATCGATTGCATCTCTAGCCAATTTGAAAACAAATTGCATATGGCACCGCGGCAGTAAAAACATCTCACAACTCTCAAGTTTTGTTTTAAGCAGCATAACCTGATTTATCATATTCGCAATCTTTTGCTGCTTCACTCTCCATCTCCCCATGACCTGCATTGCAAACTCATCCGGTCAGTATTTACATTTCGTATACACAAACAGTGGTAGGTTTGTCTTCAAGCATATCTAACACTGTCAAATGAGTTGACCAGACCTTAGTTGGGTGAATCCAACTTACATGAAATCTTACTTAAAGCAAACGGAGGTCATTGCTTGCTACAAGAGTACAACAAATCCAACTTAAAGCAAATGAAAGATGACCATGCTCTGCACCATATGTTGCATTGTTTCCGAGTGTTAGACTTCACTCAAGTTTTTATTTTTGATACTTACAAAAAATTAGGAAACGTCTAAAATTAATGCAGGTCCCATTTGTTACAAGTTTAATGGTTGGTCAGTCAAGAACTAAGAATGTTCATCAGGTGGCTGTCTATGAGGATAGGTCATGGGTTTTTCCTATCTTATAGAACAGAATAAGATCTTACATATTCCGAGTGCATCACTCAAGAACAACAAAGACTAAACAAAAAATCACGCCCCTAAATTTGCAATATATTACCTAAAAGCTACTCATCATCCCAAATATCACCATCAACTATTCAGGCAATCATTTTGTTAATATGCTAATGCGAATAGTATGAGGTACTTCAAGACTAAGAAGGCCACAAAATCATTCTTTGAAAATGTCCACCAAAATTAATCCACATCCAACTGACCTCGCTATTCATCACCAGTATACCTATATTATGGATAGTACATATCAAAATACATAACAATTACCAAACATGGTTAAATCATCAAAAAAGGCAAATTCAGAGGTTGATTTCCATTTATTGCAAAACTAAAGTAGGAGAAGAAGCGTTTACATGGTTGTAAAGCACTTTGAAGTCAAAGAAGACATTGATGCGTTTAATCCCAAGTGAAAGAACAGTATTGAGTCCTTCAATTAGTGCTTTCGCTTCTAGCGCTTCCCTGCCTACTCTATTGCTACTCCTTCCATCCTCACCAGTCTCCAACATAACAGGTTTCTGAATTTTAAGAACAATCGTATTGCTAGGATCACAAACAGCGATCCCAATCGCCACCAACTGAACCCACTTGCCTTTCACGAAATCTGTACTCGCCATTCCTTTAAAGTAAAGCCCGAAAGGCTCACCGTCGTCGTATTTCTGTTCGTCGAACGGGCGCTCAAAATCATCACCGTAATCCTCCCATTCTTCATCGGGTATGCTATCAATCTCGCGCGCGAACTTATGATCGTGAGCGCGGCGGCGTAGTTCAGCTTCAGCACGACGGAGCTCCGCGGCATGGAGCTCGGCGTCTTCTCGCTCCTGACGAAACCGCTCGAGCTCTAAAGCCTGAAGCGCCACAGCATCGGCAAGAGTGATGTCAGCAGAGAGGTCATCGGTGACATCATCAATGGGGACCACTGGCGGTGGTGGTGCGGAGGAAGAAGGAGGAGGAGGGAGAGAAGAGAGAGAAGCGGCCATGGCTTCTTGGAGTTGGAGGCGATAAGCGAGTTCGTGATCGGACTCGGTCGAACGGAATGAGTCGAGCTCCGCGCGTTGGAATGCTACTATAGATTCCAACTCGGCGGCGTTCGCCGGCGAGTTCATTGTTCGTTGTTGTACTCCGGCAGCGGTAAACTTGGGAAAAAAATATCAAACTCTCCCACGATCGACGGGTTGGGGTTAGAACTCGACTGTTTCCCGTGATAAAATAATGCTCAGTTATTAAAATAATGCTCAGTTATTAGCTAAAATAACTTTGCTACTGTAACAAATAAAACTATTTTTAATGTTAAATTAAAAAAAAAAAGAATCCAGAAGATCTAAATAAATTATAAATTAGAAAATTATTCTAAATAAAGAATGACTAATTTATTTTTCTTAGAAATTAAAAGTAATTCAAAACATCTTCTAAACAATACAAAACAAAGCGGTTAAATGTACATGAAATTTACATGTTAAAACAAAATATCTTTTAAGAGAATTCTCTTAAAATATTTGGGTAGAAAATAAATGCCCAACTAACATATTTTCAATTAAATAGTATATTACTTACTGAATATACAAACTTGTAAACTTTTCTCATATATAGCTGTGTTTCAAATTCATCAAAGTTGTTTACATATTCAATTATTCAATCTGTAAATATTTCTGATATGATGAAAACTTAAAGAGTTATTTACTACTATAAACGAATGAACGTGATATCTGAATTGATATCTTCAAAGAACCGAGCGCCTTTATCTTAAGATAAATTTATTTTTTTAAAATAAATATACAATACAAAATTAAAATTAAAAATATTTAATAAAAATAAAAATTTGTTTTTATTTTGTACTCTTAAGTAAATTTTAAAAAATAATTTTTTTAATTTTTAATTTTATTTATATTAAAAATTAATTTTAAAAAAATAAATTTGATGGATTATCAACAAGCCCAAACAGATTCTTCTTTCTTTTTAACGTTATCATTCTCATTTGATTGTACTTTCCTTTTCTTTTACATAACAAACCCTTTTTCTTATCATCTAATAGAACAAATTGATAAAGAAAACTTTTTAAGTTCTCCAAAATTAGAGATAATAAAATAATAAATAACGGAAGAAGAGTTTTACATCAAACTTAGTTTCACAAAGATGAAACAAATATGGTAGTGATTTAACGAAAGCCAAAGTAACATTTCACAAGTCTCTAAATGGTGCTTTATAATGAATCATAACAAAAGTGGAAGCAATTTTAATTTAAACAGATTTTAGAGAAGTTTAACATAACCTATATTTTAGGGAAAAAATAAAAAAAATAATTTCAAATAAAGAAATCAAGATCAATTTGATAGGAGTAATTCCGGATCTATGATTTTGGAGATAATAACGAAAATTTGAAAAAATAATGGAGAAATTCTATATATATCTCTTTTATGTTTGAGTTAATTTTGTAATGTATCATATATGAATAACTATTTTATTTGTATTTGTAGAGAATAACCGGCAGATATATTATTTAGAAGAAAAACGATTAAAGATATTTTACGAAAAAATAATCTAGAAAAGATAATTATTACTACAGAGCTATAGCAGTGATTTACCACAAAAGATTAATGAACATGAAAAACTAGTTTTTCTGTTGCATACTTCATGGAAGATATTATATTAGTTTTCTTTTTTGGTTTTTCTTCCAAAGGCCACCGATCTTCCTTAGCATGCTGCTACTCTTCCTCCTTGGTGAATCACCGTCGTCGTCGAAGTCGTCAGAATATGGTGAGCTCATAAGCTTCTTAACTGAGTAGTATTCAGAATCTAACGAACCAGTCCTCTCGACGATCCTGCCATTGTGAGTACTTGTAAGAATTGTTGCAGCAGCTTCAGCTGCTTTTCTCCATTGTTCCGACTGCACCCTTAACCTTCTTAGTTCAGCTTCCATCTCTGACTGTGTAGTTTGGAGTGCATGCAACTGCTCTGCTGCCCTTGCTGCTCTCCTACTGCTTTTGTCGGCCTCATCAGTAGAGTATTTGAGTCTTATTATTGCTTCCTGCTCCCTGGAGCGTGCCAGCTCCAGTTCTGTTAGAAGCATCTCCTGGGCTTCATGGCTCTCCACCTCCCTTTTTGTCATTTCTGATTTGAGGAGCTCGTTCCCGTCCATGATACCCTGGAGAGCTGTCTCCTTTGTTATAACCTCTAACTTCAGTTCCGTGAGAGACAATTCTGATTCCGTCTGACTTATGTGAATCCTATCCAGTTTGGAACGTAGATCCCTGATTTTACCCTTTAGATTCTCAACTTGTGCCTCCTTGTCAGTTAGATTTTCTTTCAAGACATCTATCTCCAGTCTTGCATCCTTCAGTTTTGAGTCTAGTTCTATTTGTGTTACTTCAGAGGAACTCCTCAGGTGTTCCGCTGACTCGAGCGCAGAATGTAACTTGAGCAAACTTGCTATTTCTTCCTCCCAGTGCCTGCATTTGGATGCCTCAAGAAATTCTATATCTGTTTCAATTGAGCAACATTGTGGGAATTTGCTGCAGTGAACCTTGAGATTGGTACCATTAAGGCAATCATTTTGCAAATAATTTTCCTCAAGTGACCTTATCCTAGCTTCAGACTCCTCCAATTTGAAGACTTTGGTGCTTAAAGACTCCCTCAGTTTCAAATCATCAGTGTGGAGAGTTCCCATTGAAGCGTTGCTGCTTTCCAATTCTTTTAGTGCTTCATTCAGCTTATCTTGCGTCTCTGATTGCGCCTTCTTGTGATCTCTAAGTTGGAACTCCAGATTCTCAATCACTGAGTTCTTCTCAGCTAATTCTGCTCTAAATTTCTGAAGCTTCAACTGTGCTTGCTGAGACTGCTCAGTCAATGCAGCTTCAGACTTAACAGAAGTATTAAGCTGCACTTTTAACCTCTGGATCTCAGCCATGGCAGCTTCCAAGGATCCCGAGTCAGCTGAGTGCTGATCCTGAACTGCTTCTAGTTCCAACTGCCAAGCTTTATCCCACTCTTGAGAAATCATGTTAAATTCCTCTAGCCGAACCTCCTCTGCAGCAGAAAGCTCTAAGAGATGGGTTTGAAACTCTTTGGCTTTTGCAGTCATGAGTGCCGCTTGCTGTTTGGCCTCTTCAGCTTCCTCCTGTGCTTGCTTCATTGATGATTCAGATGTGTTCAGCTGGTCTTTGGTTTTCCTTAAATCCTCTCGAAGCTGAGAGAGTTGGCACTCCAGCTCCACGACCTTGCTTGGACGCTTCTTCTGGAGTTAAATGAAAAGAGGAACAACTTAGAACACAAAAACAGCAGAAAGAACTACCCTGACAATCAAATTAAGCTATGGTGATGCACTTAAGGAACTTGCTAGTTAGACGCAGTAGTACTTCTTGCACTGAGCTTCTTGGTGAATGGCTATTGATTACTCTTGGGCTTCCATTAGATGGAGTCTTTGACAATATATTGGCAGCAATAGCAGAGTCAGAAACAGATCCTGCTAGCTTAATTGAACGGTTTGATTTTGGGGTGGATGGGGATGCCTTCCGGTTAATTTCTGATGATGCACTCCTGTATCAAATGGCAATGAGCGAAAGACTTTAGCAATTTGTAAAAAAAGAAGATGATCACTTTAGACAAGAAATTATACAATCAACGGCAAGATGCTTGTTTTTTTGTATTTCCGCTCCCTAAAAATGGTTTGGATAAGCAGCATATATAAGCATTTCTGCAATACAGATAATAGCTTACCCATTTTATGCAATGAAGCATTTATCTGATAAGCTACTCTAATTCAAAATCAGCATGGCACTCTTTTAAATTAGCAAAATCACGCCGCATGTATAGAGGACAGAGGTGCAAATGACTGTCTATCAGCATCATGTCTGAGATGCTGAGATAATAAAATGCATGAACAGGGTAAAACCTGTTTCCACTGTGTTATAGAAAATTGATGGAGTTCTATTCAATTATCAAAAGGTGATCAACTATGTCTTAAAGAGGAATGGACTAATCCTAATGTAATGGAGATTGAGGAAAATAGGTTCCCTGGAAACTCAATCTATGCGTGTTTAACTCCCTAGTTTTAGCATGACCTACTAGCACATAATGATATATTCCCGTTAATATCTATAAAGGAAGAACTATTTATGACTAAGTATCACCATTGATCAGTTGTCTTAAGACCTTCCTTCCCCTACTAGGATGTTAGAAATTCATGTGCTGGTTTACAATGTTCAAGTGTGACTTGGGCTTTGGATAAAGTTGCTAAGTGAAACAGCAATTACTCTGCAGTACCATCAAGTTCATAGGTACTTATTTGACCAGTGTAGATTTTTTCAACAAAGAATAACCTTGGTACAGGTTCCACGCAAAATTTTCAATATCATTGCAAAGGATTTAAGAAGAATGAAAAAAAGCATGTCACCTGCTACAAAAAAACGGAGGCAAACAATGATTGTAACCATGGGAACTAGTGTTTTCCAAGCAAGGAATGTTTAGATTGTTGGCAAAATTAAAAGACAAAAGCAATAGCTACAAATTGCAATATCATACTAGCTCACAATTTTTCCTTTTAATGTAAAACATACAAGGTAAGCAAGTAGTCAGATAGAACAACAAAAGTAAGAAGATCCAAAACTGGAAACATTCTAGTAAAAGGTAAAGTACAAAATATACAGATCAAGCCGAGGCATTTTCTCTGGTTCAACCAATTTAATTTAAAGTAAACAACAAGAACAATCCAGTGAAGTTCATAGAAAGAAAAACCTGGTTTTGGGTGTCTGCATAGTTCTTCCTACAATTAGTGACTTCCACGACTGAGCCTAGCCTGCACCCACAAAAAAGGAGGGCATCCATCGTGTTAGAGCTTAAACTTAATTTAAGATAGCACAAGGTACTGGATGTTGCCGTCTATGAATGCACTGGTGCATTGCACATGAACAAATAAATACGCCACGGCTCCTTATTTAATATCTTTAGATCATCATACCTACTCATAAGCAAAAAGTTCTTCTAACAAAAATCCTTCCTTTCTGTTCACTCCATATATAATGAAGCTAAAGCTTAAAGGAAAGCTACTTATTGCTTCACTGCGTGGTTGCTTCACCTCACTACAATGGCGATGATTTGCGAGAAAACCACTAAACACAGAAAAAACCAAAAAAACAAAAGACAAATAAGAAAGATTTTCTCAACTTCTTCAGTAAAAGAAATACTGAGGAATCTTGAATTAACAAAACCAACAAAAAAGAAGAAAGATTCCTAGGTGCCTAATAATAAAGGCTCATTTATTTAGGAAAAAATTCATATAATTTATCAGCTAAAGCAATTATTGCTAGTAAAGTTGTTCCATCAACCACCAACAACGACAAAGGAATTCCATCAGAGAACAAAATTTTGCTAAACCGTAACTAAAATCCCATATTACTTATCAGCTAAGAAAGATTTTTGCTAAATCTTGACTGAAGTTCCATCAAAAACACAACAATTTTTACTAAATTCCAGTAGATCCAAAATAACAGTATTACCCGTAACAAGGAGAAACAGAGAGAACAGTCCAAGAAGAAAAAGAACAACATTGAAATAAACTAACCTTGGCTTCCTCTCTTCCTGATCTCACCTTTCTTTTCGTTTCCTTCTTTTTAGTTAGAGAGTGCAAAAAAATTCAGAAAGCTCTACCTTTGTTGGAGTTTAAGAAGGTCAACGAACAGTCGAAAGAGTAGAGAGCACTTTACAAACACAGCGGTGTGCACAGTTATAGAGATACACCAGTAGAGAAGTGGGGTTGTTTTTTGTTCGTTTCTCGGAGCGATCTTAGAAAAGGACAGCGGCTGCGAGCAAATGTTGTTGTCGTTGCTTGAGAGCTGCGCGCGAAAGCGCTTTAAATAAAAACTTGCCAGAAACGCAGGCTTCGGAATGTGGACCCAAACAAAAGTATCCAAGATTGTGTTGTTATTATCAGTCTTATTAACGTAGTTATTCATGGCCACAAGTCACAACCGCACTAGCTAACCAAAATTGTTGGATCCTTTTGGTTTGGTTTTTTATTGAACCTGATTGATGCGATGATGATTGTTGAATTGTTTACACACACAAAGAATGAACATGTACAGAATGAATGAACAAAATGCCTGAAGATCTCAGCAATAAAATAGTATGCCAAATCAGATAGTTCAAACGCTTGTGATTCTAGCATCTCCCTTGCTGAACCTTAAAATAATTGCCTCTCATCTCCGACATTTGAGGGTATCTGCTTGACATATACCAGTGCTCGTCTTCTCTGCAATCTCCGCACATGCATGATCACATCGGGCGTAAGAGATATACAAGCATAGTCTTCTCTATCTACCCCTTCAGTTTGCTTCCATAATCTGTTCATCAAGAGAAAAAGGGCATGTTAACTGAAATTTTATGTACTGGATCTGATATGTTACTACGACTCAAACTCACCTCTTTTGCATTCTTAGGATGGGTGATGCTTTCTTGGCTAAGGGTGCCCAGAGCTTCACGTTCTTATCAAGTCCACTTGTTGCAAGAAAGAGCAAGAAAAGGATGCCATTTGATACGTTGGGGCCAAAGAAACCGACTCCCTAAGTGTTTGAGTATTCCTATGGCCCAAATACACCTGCAGTTGATCAGGTCTTTCTAAGGTTTCATCTGATACAGATTGTTGGTCCGATACCCATATCTTTCTCTAACAGTCACGCAAGCTCATCATTGATATATGACACAGCCGACTCCCTAGAATTAGAGTACCCCAAACCAGTAATGTGTGCATTGTCGGAGCCCTTGAGAAGACGAGGAACACAAATATTGACAAGTTGGTCAGTGGACCACATATCCCCTGAACAATTTCTTATATCATATGCGTGCCTTAGTGCCTATTCATCGTACCTCTCGACTGCAAAATAGTTAGGATTGTGTTGGTCTATGACAATGCTCTTAAGCTGGATTGGCTGCTTTTCATCTAGCATGAAAGAGCTTCATAGCTGAATTACTTCGCAGATCAAACTGCAAGAAATTAGTTTTTAGATTCTTGTTTTACAATCGCGGACAAGTTGAAAGGAAAAAAAATGGACAAGTATGAGCCAACCTCACCACAGCTATAAATTATGTAAGGACTGCCAGGCTCTGTGGCGAGTTTGTGTACACGACCCGTGCTTGCCTGTGTGTATTGTATAAACCTGGCTACCCCTACCCGATTTAACCAACTCTAACATGTAATCAATACGCTATTCGTGTCTGTGAAGCAAACAGGACTAAATAAAAGCTAATTCACTTGTTCACAATTCACACTATCCATTGTGTGCACGAGGAAATCAATAGGAACTACTAGAGTTTCTAAGATGATTAGATGGACGAAATGAGAGCAAACCTAAGAAATCAACCGTGGTGAATGACTAGTATAGAAAGGACAATAGGAAGTTTGATCTTGTGTGATCTAGTATAGAAAGGTTAAATTTTCATGTTGAAAACTTAGCTCCATAAGGCTGTACTCAAACATAAATGTAACTTTGATTTTGTAATGGTCAAATATGAATCATCCCAAGGATCATTACAGTACAATAAGGGCATACCTGGCCATCAGCAGCAGCTGTTTCTATAGTATGGTCACTGGTGATAGGCATACACGTGCCTGAAAGACATAACTGAGTGACCAGAATGATAATCAAACAGCTTACTTTTTGTTGCCCAATTCCACATTATAATAAGTTCATTGTCAGAACTGGAAAAAAAGATTCGTCGCCACAGGGTTGAAGCTCACAGTATTTACACAACCTCTATGACCATTCCCCTTTCCATTCAGACCAAACCGCTTGACAAGTGCCTGGTCAAAGGAAATACCCCATTTCACCAAAAACAAAAATCTCTAATAACAAAATTTAACATATACCAATGTCTTGAATTGTGATTAAAAAAAAAAGAGCAATTGCATGATCCAAAGCAGGAAACATCAGACCCTTATAGTCAGTTATGGTGAGTAATCGTTGTTAGCCCAAGTAGTGTAAGTAGGCCCTAACTTATAGCAGGCTTAGTTCTATCAATTTGGGCATGAAAGCCTTCATGACGTATTCTATTGGAAATATGCACGGACACTAATGAAAGGTTCTTTGGCGATTAAGTAACAAACTAAAAAATGTAAACAAGAAACTTCACTGTTTTGTGACATAGAAAATGTATATATCCAAACAAGTGAATTCTAATACAATCATCAATTCTGTGCTGCAATTTCTTCAAAGGAATGTTCCAGGAAATGCAAACATACAAACACATCAACTGATTAGTCACCAACTAATTCAGTAACTCAAATGATCAGCTACTAAATTGAAAACCAAGTAACCATACATTACAAGTGCCACCAGTTATCTAGACAAATTCCAAACTAAAAAATTCCACTATTCACAAAAAAAACAGAAAAAAAAAAGAAAAAATAAAACTGAATCTTTATCCAAAGAATCAAGAAAAAGATTAAAGATTAAAAGATAAAGTTAGACACATCCCGGAACCACCGATTCTCCAAGGGAAGACACGAAGGCTAGCGAGGCCGATTTCTCTATGACAAACCTCAAATAACCCACTCGATCGAGAGCTCTGCAACTCAGTAACAGAACTAGTCACACACCGAGAACAAGAGAGCAGAAGTAGCTTTTACATTCCAGTCGCGCTGTTATAGGGCTGGAAAGCTAGGCGGTCCGACTGCTTGCAGCTTAGGGCGTGTTTACCGAGGGGGTGGGAAGTGAAGTTTTGGATGAAGTAGAGTTTTTAGGAAATAAATTTAAAAAATAAAATTAAAAATTAAAAATATTTAATAAAAAATAAAATTTTATATTAATTATGTATTTATAATAAGTGTTAAATTTGAATTTTAAAAAAAATTTATTGATAAAAAAATTTTATTTTAATTTTTGTATGTATTTATGTAAAATTTGAGTTTAAAGAAAGTGGAGTTTATGGGTGTTGATAAACACGCCCTTAGTTGCAGGAATTTTATAGAATCACCGCTGCAATACACGTGAATGTCACGTGCGTATATTAAGGTTTCTTGTTTTGCAACATAGGCCCATAATTATAAATTCGGCAAAGTCGGTCATCTTTGATATAGCTCTGGCTTTCGGGTTTGAAAATATTTTTAAAATAGAAAATATTTTTATTTTTTAAAAAATAATTTTATTTTTTTAATTAAAAATAATAAAATATATAATAAATAATTTTAAATTTTTTTTAATTTTTGAATTTTGAAATAGTTTTTTAAATATTTATAAATATATATTAAAAAATTAAAAAATATTTTTAAAATAACCAATACCAAACGTCTTTAAAAGTTTAAATAGTTCTTAAATAGTTCCATGAAAGAGCAAAGAAATTACTCTCTCGTTCGATTACGTTATTCGCCACTATATGTGGCCCCGGCTGCTCCGATGGGCCGGAGTTCTCTTCTCTTTCTTTCTTTTCAACGACTGTCAGTCATGCCAATACTATATTATAGCCTTTTAATAAAACCTTTATAAGTTAGATGTAAAGAAAAGGAGAAACTATGAACGGAAGGAAACACTCGAATACAAAACCTCAAATAATTTGCTGGATTCAGATCGAGATCTTAAAATTGGTGATCATTTATTTTCATTTGTTTTCTTTTCTGGATTGATTTGTGTTTCTGAGAAATCGCTGGCGCTATGAAATTGTTCGATAATTTGCCGCCGATGGAACACCTTCGGTCAGAGATGATGACTCTTGTTCAGCTCATCATTCCTGTAGAATCAGCACACCGTGCTATTACTTACCTTGGCGAGCTTGGTCTTCTCCAGTTCAAAGATGTAGGTTGACTATTAATTTTGTTTTTGCTGCTGTTCTTGTTCTTTTTGTTTTTTCTGATTCAGTAGATCTGGTTATTGATTTCGTCCGTTGACTAACGGGTTATGCTGGATTATTTTGTTGTTGTTTCGTTGGATCTCTTTGTTTTCTTTGCTACCGCGTGATTATGGTTTAGTGTGAATATTTCGAGTTGGAAGTAGCTAATAAGTGGGTAACTGAATCTGGAACAGCTTGCATTGTTGAGATCTCTAGCCTAAGGAAGTAAGTGAATTCTTGAAAAAAGAATTATGAGAGTGCTGCCATTGGAAAGGAGTGCAATAGACTCGAGATGGACCTGAGAAATTTAATATAGTAAGTAGGATAAAGTTTGTCTCTGGTTGAGTTTGCAAAGTGAACTTTCTTAGGGCTTTAATATATTTTGCTGCATATGCTAATTAACAGACTAAAATTTGCCTCAATAAGTTATCTATGATTGTGAGAACCTGCAGATTTAGGGGTATCTAAAGCAACAAGCAGATGAGGGAAGCATATATTTGAGATCACTTTTCTCCCCCTAAGTAACGTTGAACATGACTGCATGCATATTAGGAAACATTGAGAATGCATATCATCAAATTATGCTTATATATGTTTTTGGGCTAAATTTCATGGGTCCAAGTCCCTAGGAGTAGGAGGTGGGTAACAACCTAGCAATCAACATTATTGCATCACCAACTCATGATGTACAATCCTAATTTGGTGTTTCAGCTTCTTTCATCCATTTGCTTAATCTCCTGTTTGGATTGTAGGAAAGCAGATATGCCCAATAAACCAGTCTAGAAGAAATTTTCATTAATCTGTTCTCCAAAAAGTTATACATATATGTATATACATAAAATTGTCGGAAAGTGACTATGAGTATATATATATATATATATGGAAGGATATGGGCACTCCAATTCTTATGCACACTCCAGCGCACTCCACGGTTGTTTGTGGCCGTGGAGACCTTCAAATCCAATCTCTACCGTTGGATATGAAGAATTATGAGTCGTTAACATATTGATAAAATTTCATCTCGATCGGAATACAAATCGACCTCCATCCAACCACTTGATCAAGATGACTAAAAAAAGAGATATATATTTTTCGTCAACTTTTACTATTTGTGTTATCATTATCAAGTGACCGGATGAAGGTCTATTCGTAGTCCGATCGAGATGAAATTTTGTCAATATGTTAACGACTCGTAATTCTTCATATCCAACTGCAGAGATTGGATTAGAAGGTCTCCACGGGCACAAACGGCCGTGGAGTGCGCTGGAGTGTGCATAAGAGTTGGAGTGCTCCTATCCCTTCCCTATATATATATATATATATATATATATATATATATATATTTCAGTAGTTCAATTTATTTTTATTAGATATTCTGGTGAATGTTCTATGTTTTTGTGTGCCAGTTAAATGAAGACAAGAGTCCCTTTCAGCTGACATTTGTGAATCAGGTACCCAGGCCCTCAGTTTTAATTGCGTAAAATTAGTTTAGGTGCACGTTGTTCTGCTTTCTTATAAATTTTATTACAACCTTGATTTAAATCAGGTCCCTGTTCTTTGCTCCATGTTTTGCCCTTTCTAGAATCTGCAAATTGATTATGCCATTAAGCTTGTGTTCAAAATTTAACCAAAGATGGGTAAATAGACATTAATTGCAAGGATGATTATGTGTAAGCTTTCTGCGCAGATATTGCCCATGACAATACTAATTCCGTTTGATTTGACTCTCTCTACTTTCTACCCTTTCGGGTTTTGTCCTGCCCTCATATTTTGGAGAGACAATATGCTGTCCCTGTATACCCTTTTTTCTTTTATATGTATTGACTTTCTCATCCTTTCTTCCAAAACAAACAGGTCAAGAGATGTGCAGAAATGTCCCAGAAACTTCGGTTTTTAAGTGATCAGATTAGCAAGGCTGGCCTGGCACCAGCTGTATGGCCAACTTTGCCACCAGATATTGATTTGGAGGAGCTGGAGGTAGTGTTGCATCTTTGCACTTCTTTTTGTATTGTATGAAACATAGTTTCAAGACTTGCTGGTCATTGATATCGCAGGCACAACTTGGCAAACATGAAGCAGAACTTCTTGAAATGAATACAAACAGTGAAAAGTTGAGGCAGACTTACAATGAGCTCTTCGAATATAAATTAGTTTTGGTTAAGGTACCTTATTACATATTACTTTCAAGAACTGCTTGAATTCTGTCTTTCAGTAAATTGCTAAGAAATGTTTTTTTTTTTGTTTATCTGTCTAAAGAATTCCTTTTGACTCACCCATATTGCATTTGCGTTTTCATGCAGTCATGCATGCTACCCTCTTCTCCTTGTCCTTCTACTCCTTCTTCTCCTCCTCCTGCTTCTTCTTCTGCTGCTGCTGCTTCTTCTTCTTCTTCCTTTTTGTGTGTGGATATCAGTGCGTGAGCATGTGCAAGCGCAAGTGTACGTGGGTGTGCATGCGTGTGTGCATTGCACATTTGAGAATAGGAAAGAGAGGAGAGATCTTGTCGTCCACATTTATTTAGCCTGTTAGTTAAATTGTTCATTATAAATGATTCCTCCTGCTTCTCAATCAGCTTGTTGAAATACTAATTCTTTAAGTGAAATATTCATTATCTTGTGAGAGTATTGAGCTTCTTCATATTTTGATGGCCTACCAGTAGGCACTTCTCAAAATTTTCTCTTCTGATAATCTCTATTCCAGGCAGGTGGTTTTCTTGTTTCTTCTCACAACCATGCAGCTCCACCTGAGAGAGAGATGGATGAAAATGTTTTCTCCGTAAAGGAGGATGTCGAGACCGTATATTTGCTTGAACAGGTTTTGTTTTGTTAGGTCCTGGAAACATAGTAACATTGATTAACTTATTCTCTCTTGAAACAACTGCTCTTTTCAGGAAATGCAGCCTGAACCTTTGAATAAAGCTGGACTAAGTTTCATCAGTGGAATTATTTGTAAGTCTAAGGCATTGAGATTTGAAAGGATGCTCTTCAGAGCTACCAGAGGGAATATGTTTTTCAATCAAGTGCCAGCAGGAGAGCATGTCCTTGATCCAGTGACTGGAGAAAAGGTTTGAACATAAGGCTTAACATCCATTGAAAAGTCAATGTTACTCTTTTTAAGTAGTCTGATGCCAATACCTATATCTTTCATTTCTTATGCTATTGAGTCATCTAAGGGTGTATACAGATATTTTCCTGATCTTTCTGAGAGAATTGATGGGTCTATCAAAGTTCAAATCTATATGTGGTCCATATAGTCGTAGCTAGTAGAGTTCTAATTTTCTAGTGAAGATTTTGATTTGCTGTTTCTATATGCAGGTAGAGAAAATAGTCTTTGTGGTTTTCTTCTCAGGCGAGCAGGCTAGAAAGAAAATATTGAAGATTTGCGAGGCTTTTGGAGCAAATTGCTATCCCGTACCCGAGGACATTAATAAACAAAAGCAATTAACAGGAGAGGTACATCTGCATGTCTCTAGTCTCTAGTTTCCTTTCTAGAGATTATACCAGTAACCATGTATCCCATGGATGCTCAAGATTAATAATTTATGTAGATTTTAAATTTGCTTTCTCATGGTGAAAGAGTAGTGCTATTTGTTAGGCCAAAATGGCTATGATGTATATCAAGGATGATGTTTCAATACATATTAGAATGAAGAATAATTAACTGTACAACAAAACAACAAATTAAACCTTTATCCCATTTGAATGGGATCGGTTACTTGAATTTTTTTTTTTTTCCATTTCATTCGATTATACACCAGATTTAGTGAAAAATAAAATTCTTTAAAAGCCATCACCCTAGGCCAAATTAATTTTGGTCTATCTTTACTCCTATAGTGTTTTATTAGAATCACATCACACTTATTCACTGCATCAACTTTAAGTCTGCACAAGACATGTTCGAACCATCTAAAGTCTATCTTCCCTTGTCTCCGATTGACTCGACAGCTACTTATTGCAGTATATTCTTATTTCATATTTTATCTATTCTAATTTACCACACATCTATCTTAATATCCTCATTTTTGCTACGCTTATGTTATGGGCATCTTGATCTTTCATATCCCATCATTCACTACTATATAACATGCAGGCCGAATAACTGCTCTGTAAAACTGACATTTTATCTTAAAATTTTTTTTCTTATCATACAAAATTTCTGTAGTACTTCGCCATTTCATCCATCCTGTTTTAATCATATGTATAAATTCTTCTTCTATTCTTTCTTCCTTATGAATAATTTAATCTAAATATTTAAAAATATCACTTTGCAGTACAATACAATCCTATATGGCAACACCATGTAAAGTACAATTCTTCACAACTATGTAAACCTATTATTTATTGACACATCAACCCTGAAGCATATTGGGCCCAAAATAACCCTGCTACATAATTTCATCTGGCAATGGACGATGCCTCATTTAACTAGAATGAGATATCATTAGAAAAAACAGTTAAAATTTCTCTTGGTGAGTGTACATATGAAAATATTTAATGGCTATCTCTCAAAGATCATAAGATCAATTGGATAAGGTGATAGTTTACTTGCAGGTTTACTTTCCAAGTACACTAGATCAAGTTATCCTCAATGCATTAATGTTCTCCCATAATGTACAGATATTGGATTATCCACACTGCCAAATCTCAGTTCTTAGGTGTAGATGCATCAGAAATCCCTTTCAAAATAATATTGTTTTAGGTGCATAAAGGGTTTACCATGTCAAAGCTTATGAGTTGAAATCTCTATAAGCTAGAAAGAGATTGATAGATAAACCGCACAACCATGACAATCACTTCTTACTAATCTAATTGCTCGTCATGTTTATGTGGAAGTTTATGGTTTAGTTAGTAGTTTGGGGTTACAACTTCGACAGTGTGATTTCAGAAATTTGTTTGACTTTGGTCCTGATCTTTAAGGATTTTGGTTAATAGACAGCTTATTTTATTTCAGGTCTTATCACGCCTCTCTGAATTCGAAGAAACCTTGGAGGCTGGAATTCGTCATAGAAATAGTGCTCTCAGTTCGATTGGCTTCCAGATAGGGAATTGGTCTCTTAGGGTAAGCAGTTGAAAGGTAGCCATTTGTGTTTAGCATTGCAGTTCTTTTTTGGTTTATGGACTCAGTTTATATATATATTACAAACAAGCATATGCTGAGATCTTGTGATTGTTATTTTAAATTTAAGTGGTGATGGCCTGTTATCAAGCTCACACACTTGCTTTCCTTGTCAGGTTAAAAAGGAGAAGGCTGTTTATGATACACTGAATATGCTCAACTTTGATGTCACCAAAAAATGTCTTGTTGGTGAGGGATGGTGTCCCATTTTTGCTAAGCCCCAGGTCAAGCAAATTTTGAATATTATTTAGTGTGTAACTATATTACTTTTTCTGGAAGTGTATAATCGTGATTTCATTCTCTTATTCGGTGATAGATTAAGGAGGCATTGCAACTTGCCACAATTGATAGCAACTGTCAAGTGGGGACTATATTTCACGTAATGGATACAATTGAGTCACCGCCAACATACTTTAGAAAGAACAAATTTATGTGTGCCTTTCAGGAGATTGTTGATGTATATGGGTGCGTTCTCTGACCTACGATAGTAGATAGTCGCCCACTCTGATGCTTACAAATTTTTTAACAAAAATAATTTTTTTGAAGAATATTCGTTTGTGGGATTAAACTAATTTCAGTTTTTTTAAATAACTCGGTCCCAAGTGTTCCATCTATCCTCCTGTAGTTGGAGGCTGTTTCTTTTGCCAGTAGTCTTGAGAGCATGTTACTCCATGGTTGATCCCAATATCTTCTTACGCAGTGTTGCGAGATATCAAGAGGCAAATCCAGCTGTGTTTTCTGTAATCTCTTTTCCATTTCTTTTTGCTGTTATGTTTGGAGATTGGGGCCATGGCATATGCTTGCTATTGGGAGCTCTGGTCCTAATTGTTCGTGAAAGGAAACTTGGATCTCAGGTAATATCCTATGCTTACACTTGTTTTTGTCTTTTGCCATTTTGTTACACCTTGTAAATTCTCTATATGTGAAGATGAAGCAAGTTCTAGGTTGTTTACATTAAGGTTAAAGTTGCTAATTCCTTGACGATGATTTATTCACTTTATTCTTTTCTAGTAGTGACTATTGACTTTGTCAATTCAGAAGCAACTTGTCAAGTGCAGCTAATTTTTAGTTCATTTCTGTTTGTCAGCTTAAATGCCATATCTGCTTCACAGCAGGTTCACGATCTACTTCTGTTACGTGAGAGCCTTCAGAAATTAGCATATTTTATGATTTTTAAGTTTTAGAGGACCCATAGAGCGTTATACATTGTATTTGTCGTAATGTAGCGGTAAAATGATACATTAGTCCTGCATTTACATGCTTTAATATTCTGTCCTTGTATGCCCTTTTAAGTTGTACTTCAAATCTCAGAAACTTGGCAGCTTCATGGAGATGGCTTTCGGGGGGCGCTATGTTATCCTTTTGATGGCATTGTTTTCAATCTACTGCGGCCTGATCTATAATGAGTTCTTCTCTGTACCATTTCATATATTCAGTGCGTCTGCTTACAAGTGCCGGGATTTGAGTTGCAGGTACTGTCGGGAATGCCTTTGTATAAAACAAGTTCTAAAAGGATGCCAGCAAAGAAAGCCTTTTCATTGATTTGGATTAGCAAGTTTAGATTCACTTGACTTAATTATAATTATCTATGTGTTGCCCCTTATTAAAGTCATTTTGCTTTGTTTTTTTTAATAGCAAGTGCTGCCTGATACTACCATTAACATTTTGCTTGTTGTATAATTTCTACCAGATGTGAATTCCTAGATCTGAACTTTTGAGTTGTTTATTTTGACATAAATTAATTTTCTTGTGTAATATTACAGTGATGCACGTACTACAGGGCTAATCAAATACCGGGATCCATACGCATTTGGTGTGGATCCCAGTTGGCGTGGCAGTCGTTCTGAGCTACCATTCCTCAATTCACTGAAAATGAAGATGTCCATATTGTTAGGTGTAGTTCAAATGAACTTGGGAATCATATTAAGTTATTTTGATGCAAAGTTTCATGGCGACTCTCTTAATATAAGGTCTGCAACCTTTCCTTGGGCTATTTCAATCAATTATTTGCAAGGCTTTTTAAAATATTCTCTCACTATTCCTGTGTAGGTATCAGTTTATACCACAGATGATATTTCTCAACAGCCTATTTGGGTATCTTGCACTTCTCATTGTGGTCAAGTGGTGCACCGGATCTCAAGCTGATTTGTATCATGTGATGATTTATATGTTCTTGAGTCCTACTGATAATCTTGGCGAGAATCAGCTCTTTTGGGGTCAGAAGCTGCTGCAGGTCTGTTCTTGCATTATTGTTTCTTCTAATATCCTGTTTTATTCTGAAAATATGCTCCTATAAATTATAATACATTATATTATTTTCTAGTAGATCTTATTGCTACTAGCAGCTGTGGTGGCAGTTCCCTGGATGCTCTTCCCGAAACCTTTCATCCTTAGGAAGCTTCATACTGAGGTTAGATTCATCATGCGTATCTCCACACAGAGCACCGTTAATCTTTTCTAATCTCACGTTGATACTATGATGTTTTGAACGTTGGTCATCTCAAGGTGGAGCTGTTTTGATCTCAGGGAAGTTAAAATGCTGCTAATTTAACTGCAGTTTGTAATATGTTTTTTCGAAAATTTGGCCCTCTAGTATTAGTTTTTGAGATGTGGTAATGAAAGCAAAAGTCCAAAGAAGTGGAACAAGTCATTATTACAAAAACTAACATTTATCTCCCGTTTGCTATAATAGAGATTTCAAGGTCGCACTTATGGCTTACTCGAGAGGTCCGAGAGGGATCTTGATTCTGAACCTGATTCTGCAAGACAACACCATGAGGATTTTAATTTTAGCGAGGTCTTCGTGCATCAAATGATACATTCCATTGAATTTGTTCTGAGTGCAGTCTCAAACACTGCATCTTATCTTCGACTTTGGGCCCTAAGGTAAGCCATCGTTTGCTAATAAAATGTTATTTATCTCCGCATGATGCTAAAATTGCGTCTCATGGTTCTTCTTGATCTGCAGCTTAGCACATTCAGAGTTATCAACTGTTCTCTATGAAAAACTCTTATTGCTTGCTTGGGAGTAAGTTCTTGTCTCTACGTTTGGTATTTGCCGAAGCCAGAGAAGTGCTTGTTGTTACAACTTAATCACATGTACATATGTTACAAGTTAATCACGTATATGCGTGCATAGAAGGATATGGGTCAACAGAGGTGGGCCTACTTAGTTACTGCAGTTTTGAGAGTAGCAATTGAATGAAATAATTGAAACTGGCTAGTGACTGCCTCTACTGTACCATACCCTAACAAGAAATTAGTATACTGGTAATGAAAGTAAAATTTCATAATAGCAAAAATGAAAACTATCAAACAACTTCACTTCCATTATGGTTAATGTGTTGAACTTGTCATTCTCTCATTACATTCCATGATAGTCCGTAGTAGTTTTGACATGCTTCAGCTAAGTGCTAGTATTTCTAGCTAGCCAATGATTGCAATGTCTCTGTTATACATTCAAATTCCTTAGTAGTTGATATAACTGAAATCACAATTCTCTATGGCAACAGTTATGACAACATAGTCATCCGTCTAGTAGGGCTTGCAGTATTTGCATTTGCAACAGCATTTATATTGCTCATGATGGAGACCTTGAGTGCCTTCCTTCACGCCTTGCGACTCCATTGGGTTGAATTTATGGGTAAGTTCTACCACGGTGATGGTTACAAATTCAGACCATTCTCATTTGCCAATCTAGCAGATGATGAAGATTGAGCAAGACTTTGTTCTAGGCTTTTGTTTATATGAAACACAAACATGAAATCCCAGGAATAAGACGTCCACAAGATCAAGTTTTAGTTCGCATTGCAATCAGATAAAAACTATACAGGAAGCAATGAGGTGGATTCGCTGGTTTCGTGATCTAAACTCCGTCAAATCATTTTGAAGTTATCAGCATAGAGTCAACGGAAGCCAAGTTCACGTCTATACATGTTTTGGGAAACTTTGTAAAGAGTAGTAGGATTCTTGGTACAGGATTAACTTGTTGGTCTCTTTTGGGAAGGGCAGGTCCGATCATTTACCTCTCAATTGTGTATAATATCAGATGTTAAGTCCACTCTTTTTAGGTTACGAGTTGATCTTTCCAACCCTGTCAAAGGAAAGGCCCTAATTTTGCTAGCATATCATATAGTTCGAGCGTCAATTGCTGAGTATTGTACATTTACGCTTCGTATTTCGTTTCTACGAGAACCTTTATTTGGATTTGTTATCAGACATTAAATGAAGAATTTTTTACGGATGATTGCTCGTGTAATATTATGGTTGTGTTTATAGTTATCCAGCATGATTGGAATAGCTAAATAAATAAAATTTCTTAAAATTTATATTAGTAGTTATAAATTGTATGAATAAATAATTATTTGCTGGCGTATAATGCATCTTTTAAGTTTAAATAAAAATTGAACTAATATACATGATTTTTTTTGTTTAAAAATTTTTAAAATTACTCTACGAAATACACCGCAGGACAGGTTTTTTGAAAATTTAATTACGTTTCTATTTTATTATTTATGAAATTGGGCCTAGAATTGCAAAATGCTACGTGTTTCTTCAGAACGGGTCGGCCCATGGAGAAGCCGGCAACCATGCCGCGCGGTCTTTATTGATTGACAAGCCGGCCCATGGACAAAATGCTACGTTTTATAAAATTATGGGCCTAGGATTCCGGAAGCAATACAAGAGTTGCAGGCGATCATACTGATACTTCTAAGTAAGCGTTGGAGAATATTTATAAAATAAAGTTTTTTAAAATTAAAAAAAAATTTAAAATAAGTTTTTTTTATTTTTAAATAAAAAATTCAAAACTTTTTTATATTTTTTAAATTTTTAAATAACTTTTTAAAATATTTATAAAATATATATTAAAAAATATAACATTAGAAATTGAAATAGAGCGATAGAAAACGAAATCTTAAACGCCCCTAATGTAGATGGGGCGGATGATATGTCGACAGGAACAGTCAGCACTGTAGCAGCAGAACTAGCCAAAATTTGATGAATGCGATGAAGGAGTCTCTCATGTGGAGGAGCAGATTGTAGCTGGGACAAGCTCGAGTTATGGGAGTCGAGGCAATGTAGAGACAACTGAGGTTGTGAGCAACAGATACCGTTTAGTGTTGAGGTTGGAATCACTCGTGATGATGCGTCCCAATGCATCATTGTTGAAGAGGTGTTTCCAGTTTCTATCGACCCTAAATTAGAAGATAATGGTAAAATACAGGATAAGGAAAGTGGTTTTGCAACTTGAAGCTCCAGATGGTGTTAACCATGAAGCTTCAAGGTCAGAATCCTATGACAATAACCAAAATGCCAGGAAGCAACAGTTAGAGGTAGCCAAAACCAATGATCAGGATGAATTAATTATGGAACCTTCTTCATCTGCTGATATCATTATGTCTGTGCCAGATAAAACTAGCAAGAGAATATTAGCATGTGATCGTGAACTCGGGAGTTATTACTTCCCTCCAATATAGAAGGAAGGTTTTAGAATGCGTTTGGGATTGCGTTTCACTCCATTACAACAACTCCATTTTATTTCACGTTCTGTTTTAGGACTGCTGGAGCATAATTCTGAGATGACTGCTGATTTTCTGAATGAGTCCAAGAGAAATGCTGCCGACCACCCAGCTCAGGCTCTTTCTGATCCAGGCTCCAAGAACAACAATTCAGAAGGCCGAAAAAGAAAATCCACTGAGGAAATAAGTATCCTTGTGGATGATGGATAAGATAACTTGTCAGAAATGTTGGAAAATGAAGCAGCTGATGCTGATGGAAGAAGAGATCAGTATGGAGTAGAAGTGTCAGTCAACTAACTTCAATTTCATTAGAGAAGAAGCATAAAGTTTTTGATTCTGCTGAAACAGGTATGTCTAAGGAAAAGACTGTTGATATTTTTGGCGATCAGCCAAGGTCTCCATCAGTATCTTCCAATCGTTCTTTCAGAGTTGGAGAGTGAATTCGTCGGGCTGCAACTCAGCTTACTGCATCACGACCAATTCTTAAGCCTTCCAGTGAAATTATTGAGAGATGCACCCTTGAGGTTGATGATATCACATTTGATGAGTTTTCTCTTCCGAAGTTGTTAGGGACTCGGGCATAGTGGGAAAAGAAGCTCTTTCAGAAGGCCCTCTTTCTACTGATGAATTGCTTGCGCAGCTCTATTTAGCTGCATCTGATCGTTTGCAGAGTTATAGCTTGGTTTCATCAATTGTTGATTTCTTCACTGAGTTCAGGAAATTTTCATGTTCATTCTCAGAGGGGAGTAAAAGGGGTAGGAAAAGGAATTCTGTAGTTAAGATAGAACGCCGTCAGTGTCTCCAGATTCATCCATTTGTGCTTCTCCAAAGAGGGGCAAAAGGGTTAGAAAAAGAAGAGTGAATCCATGCCTAGATGACTCTTACTTGGAAGACTCTAACCTAGTATCAATCCCCAACTCTTCAGATGTCACATCTGATCATATGAAAGATTCTGTGTACCTGTGTGAATTCAGCTTTTTGAATGTGTACATTCTCATTTTCCTTTCTTTTTTGTTCTTTTTTCTAGCTCGAACTGAGACTCTAGTACTGTCCATTTCGGATTCAGGTATATTAGTTTTTCCGCCTTTGTATAAGTTGCGACTATAGCCTAGCTAAACATGGATGTTTATTAAATTATAGACTTTATTTTTAACTCAAGATAAATACTGACCTTTGGGACTTAGATCAGTTTAACTTCTTCTCATTCTGTTTTATGTTAATTTGCTTGTAAGTGCAAGTCGCCTTGCTTGCTTTTCAATGTAGTTTTTGTTCAACAACAGACCCTAGGCATTGAGTTGGCAGAGCGAGGTATATTTCCAGTGTACTTTCCTAGTATAGTCTATTGCCATTATTTAGTTAATTTTGCCTTCTTATGTGGATCTGTTCCTATTTCAAATGTAGAGGTGGCAGATTTAGGTAGTTTCTTCTTCTAACGACTGTTACTTCAAAATAATCATTTGAGTACAGTTCTTATTAAATGGTGTGTCTATCCCATTTGCAGGAGCAGAGGTTGCAAGAACAGATTTTGCAGGTTGCTTATGTTACCTTGTACAGTTGTTGCTTTGTATTGATCTCCTGTTTTTTGAACCATGTGCATAATTTCTGATATTCTGCAAGAACTGGAAAAGGGGACAACTTCATTTGAGCATGAAGGTACTTTCTTGATTTGCTACTTATTCTAAGTCAATAAAAGAATATAGATTCTATATTATTAAATTGTGTTGTCCTGTTTCTTTGCTTTCTTTCCTCTCTAACACAAGTGCTGCAGTAGTAGTTGGACATCCAGGTACAACATTGTTTGTTGGGTGTTAAAACTTCGTAGGGTCTCCAACTTCTGGTGCTAATTTCAATGTCGCATTTTCGTGTTAGTTCAAGCTGGGGATGAATCAATAGAAACGATTGATCAAGGTAATTTGCATCAACTGCTTCCTACTCCTTGCCGGTCAGAAGTTACCCTTTTCTTATAATGTTAATCATGAAGTTTTACCTTGTTAAGTGCAAAAAGCAGAAGCTGAAGTTCCACTGGTTGTAGATCAAGGTATTCTGCTACTTCTCTCATGTAGTTCTCGTGAAGCCTTTATGGAATATGGTTGAACCTAAATCCTGATTTTTTCCCCACAAATCCGAGATGTGAGTGCTACTTCAATGGCGAGTTTGGTCCATGATGAGGGTATAGCTCCTTTGGTGACACAGCCAGGTCCATCTAATCTCATCCCTTCTTATTTGTTTTCTTTTTAACTAGAATTTTGTAGCCTTTCATAAGTCGGTGCTCATGTAACTGTTGTTTTTTTGGTATTTGCTAACACACACAGCAAGTCACTGAATGTGGTGGATCAAGGTATTCTATTTATCTCTTTTGGCTTGTAATAATAGCAGTGATACTTGTTTGTGAGCCATAGAGTTGTGGTATTAACTAAATTAAGGTGAAGCTAGGACTGAATCGAGTATGAAGGTAGAATCAGGTACATTGTAATTACTTTTCTGTCTTTACATCCTATGGCTTTCAAATATATGCATATTTATCGATCACCTTTATTATTTTAGTGTCACTACAGAAGATAACGACGCAGCATCTCAAGTGTACGTACAAGTACTTCTCTCTGTCACACATTAAAAAGATAAATAGGTCTCTTCATCTACCGCACATGGGTCTCGCTATATCAAATGTGTAGTTGGGATAACTTTTTCTCCTTCATCGTGGGCTGGGTTTCGCATCATTTGCTTTGAGAGATCGATGGGGAGACCCATAGCATTTGGACCACTTATATGTGTATCATTCACTTTCATGCAAATGCTTACATGATTCCTAACTGTGTTTGAGCCTATGCAGATACAGTATCTGAAGTGGTAGCAGATCAAGGTACGCATACCCACAAACAGTCTTCTAAAGCAATGTTTTGTTTCATCTGTGTATCTCTAAGCCTGATTTGCTTCTTTTACCAATCAGAGATAATGCCCTCAAAATCTATAGATTCAGGTAATTCACAATGCGATCTGTTTATAGCGACAGAATTTGATTATAGAGTATGTGACTAATCTTCCTCTAATTTGATGTAGTTGAGGCTGGAGAGTTGGGAACTAACATGTCAACAGTGGAAAATGCAGGTATCTGCTGATACTTGTTCACTCAGTTCAAGATTAGTCTTTCATCTCATTGGAGGATCTGATTTGTTTCTTTCTTATTTATTTATTTACTCAACAAGATGTTGAATCGCAAAGAAATGAATTGCCGGAAGTGGAAGCTAGCTGGTGATTGGGTATGGTAGAACTTGTTGGCATATGGGAGGCACTCACCCAAAGCACGAGAGAATCACATCATATGCAGCTTGAAAACTGAGTGACACTGCATACAATCTGCTTATGGCTATGAATTGAGAACTGACGGTGAGAAGTCTAGCCTTTGATAATGTCCTGGAGTGGAGCTTATGCCTGACAATAATTTTCACAGTACATGATCTAGCATGATTATACTGGAAAGCCTTTGGCATATTAGCATTCAAAAAAGAGGGAAAGCCTTTCGAGGTCTGATCTCACCAGTTTCTGAAGTTCTATTTGTATGTATATGTTATATTGTATAGTTGACATTGTGTGTATGAGATTTATCATGTCCTGTCATATAAAGAGACGCCTAGGATTAAAACATTCCGCTTACAAAGAAAAGAAAAAATTGCACCATATCCAGATATGCTATGGTTATAGTAATAAATTGGTTGGTCAAATCTATTTTCTCTATGGAATTGATATTGTTTAGGTATACATGGCAACCTACAAGCTACCGCTGTACCTTGAAACTTTTTAGGTTTTATATGTGCAGAAGTAGATTGTTGCTATGTTTGAAAAAATCCCATGTTTTCCGCGTTCAGAGCTTGATACTTCTGCCAGGTCCTCGTTAACAGTAGCAGCTTGTTGGATAACGACGCAACAACATAAGTTTCTAGCAGTGGCATACTTTAGATTACCAAGAACTCAACACACATCCAATCTAGCAAACTAGTAGCAAAAGCAGTTAATTCTATGCACAAACAAAAATTATGCAACATCCTAGGAAAGACTTGCGTTGCAGTTGCTTTATACAAACCCAGCAACAAAAATTACATAAGATATAAGCATGATCTGCTAGGGGCTTCAAGCATAAATAGCTAAGAGTAACCTATGTGTGAATGATTCAAGTTGACTGTAGCTGTTGCTGCAACTCAAGACAACCAGCATCATTGAGATATGAACGTCCTCATGTACAAGCACTGCACAAAAATATAGCAAGAGAACATAAGAATATGCAAGCCTGACTAAAACATATTTTGTAAATAATTGAGCTTGACATGTGATGTTACTGTCATCCAAATGTAAGCAAAACCAAAATCACAACCATGCCAAAAAGGAAGTTAGAAAAATGTGAAATAGTATAAACTTGAACAAGATAGTTTAGAAAGAAGCTCTCCGCTTATGCAGTAAAATAAACGCAACAGAACAAAGTAAAATTTTCTCTAAGGTAATCAATTTACAAGCAGATCGATAAAATGTTCAGTGGTCTGCAACATGTTTGCATAATTACAATTACATATCAAGAACCAGCAGTGTTAAACAACTCGTAAGCCTATTCATAGCTAATGTGACAACTATATCTACACACCTTTTGCATACGACAATGAATCAAGGAAATTGATCACTTGTTACTCATTGTTCTAATCCTCATTCCACATGGAAATGGAGGAATCTTTTGAAGGATACCCTACTCAGAAGATAAGTACATGATTTGAAGTGTATTTTTTGCTCAAATCCATGAAAGGCCTTTATATTTTCCAATGGGACCAACATCTGAATTGCACAGATGATAATGTAATCCTTAGCAGATTTGCACTCTCCAATAGATATATCCAATGTATCAAACAATCAAATAGAAAGATAGTCGACCAAGAAACTAAACACCCATGTGACAACTGCAAAATGCAACTGTAGTCTTAGAGTCCTAATACAACATCTAAAATGCACAGCTACTAATGTAATACTTAGCAGATTTGCATTCTTCAAAATATCAAGCAGATTTTGCATTCTCCAAAATATCAAAAATCCAAACAGCATGCTAGTCCACCAAGATACTAATACACCCATGTAATTGCAAACCCCACCTTTACTCTGCAGGTTTACTCAAAGTCAACCAACTTTCTATAGGCAGGTGCAGCAGTTTATTCAAATTTGGGTTCTAACTGTAACTAGTTTTTCCAAAATTGCTATGTTAAGCAACATTAGTCAAAATTATTAAGTGGATCAGTGCTTCTGCAAACATCTGTCTCTAGAGTTTTTTGATGTTTTACTATGCCAAGAGGCAAGAGGACCTAGACCAATGTAGCTCTAACACAAATGAACAGTTCGTACCAACCTACAACAAGATGTTCTGCAGAAGACAGGACAAGAACATTTACCTGAATAAAAAACACCAGCCAGAATAGGCAGATTATAAGTTTCATCCTGATAGATCACCATTATGAAACTGGAAAGGTGAAGGAATGTAAGCATAAGTGAACCAAAAATCACACAAGATGCTAACAGATTAGAAAGGAGACAAGAAAAATAAAATAGTTACAAGTATGCACAGACAACTTCAATTTCCAGTGACTAAAGTCTGGATCAGTAGGGATATTTAGACTCAATTTCCTCATTGCTTTACACTATCAATACATACATCAAGGTAACATATATTAACATTATCATTTATTACTTAAAACAAGCCATCTTGTGTTTACCTAAACATATATACAAATTAAGACTCAATTGGCACAATAAAAGAAAAGAACAAAAGAAATCAGGAATTTGTTCACAAGTTGCTAGCAAAGACATGAATTCTAAATATTGCTGCAGCTATATAATCTGTTACAGATTTGAGCACGTGCAAAATGCATTACAGGAGCAATGGAGTTAAGATATACTTTAGCACAAACATGATGTATGAGTGGCAATCACCTACCTGAGGATGCATGTAACCCATGCCTTGAGCATATGCACCTTGTTGAGCAATCTGCAGGTAAAGATCATGAGCAAACGATAAAGAAGCAACACAACATTTTCAAAACTTCAAACGTGGAGTGCACGCAGACCTGAGTGCTAGGACCTGGCTGAGCTCCACCTGAATATCCACCAGTATCTTTCTTGACAGAGCCTTCTACAGCCTTAGCAGATCCTTTACTATCACCCTGACAGTCATAAAGGATGCTATTAATACTACTTTAACATGCATTCAAGTGCATATAACTTTGATCATCAAACACAATATTCTCCTTATAACCACACTGAAGAAGTTTCGACTAACATTAGGAAAAATGCTAGCGATGCTGGGGAAGAACTTCCAAAAGCAATCAGAATCCCAATTTCATCTATGGTAGAAATATTGATCCTTCAAAGTATAAGCCTATACAACATTATGAGGAAGCTCACAAAAACCTAGCCATAAGAACAAGATAGCTGGTAGAACAATATAAAACTACAATAACTTATGTCTCCAAATAAAAGAACAACCATAATTCAACGCAGACTTTGCTGCATCATATTTCTCTATTAGGAAATACATATCTTTCAAAATTGAGACTTAAGTCGATCACTAAGAGCACTGTAAAAAGCATTTGCATTAGATGTGAGATGAATCCAAAGAATCAATTACCTCCATCTGTGTCAAGCATTCCACATCCGGCCACCCACCCGAATCAAGAATTAAACAGACAAGAAAATAAGAGTCAGATTGGATCCAAAGCATCAAATAGAATCTACACAACAAGCACTATGAATGAATTACTAACGAACAAATCCTGAATTCTAATACACCTCTCTGTACTTATGTAAATACAGCTTCAATGGTTCAATGTAATCCTCGAAGCCCAGTGTCGCCATGGCCCATAACAGATCATCTCCATTGATCGTCTTCCTCTTCTCCCTCTGGCACTTATCACTCGCTCTAATTCCAATCACAAATTTCCAAAAACAACAATCAACATCTAAGAAAAGAATCATAAACAATCATCTACCAACTCACAAAATTAAAAATAAAAACAATCATACTCGCTAGTGATGAAGCTGATGAATTCAGAGACGCACTCCTGCACTGTCTCCTTAGCATCTTTAGCAATCTTTCCATTCGCGGGTAGCGCTTTCTTCATGATTCTACTGATATTAGCGATTGGTAGAAACCTATCCTGTTCTCTGACATTCGATCGATTCGGGCTATGTTCTCCACTCTCCTGACTTCCTCCACCAGGACTCCCCGGTGCTTCCGTCGCCATCTCTACCAATCAATTCAATCTAATCAACAGAACAGAAACCCTAAATCTACAAAAGATCAATCGATCAAGAGGAGAGAGATGGAGAGTATAAGCGGGAGTTTTTAAATGGCGCGAGCGAGAATGTTTCTTTCTGTGTTTGTCTGTGTTTTTAATTTTTGTTTTGATTTGATTTAATTCGTGGGTGAAAGAGAACGAGAGAGGAACGGGAGGGAGAAGAGGGCGAGAGATCGGACGCTGGAGAAGAAGGGAGAAAACAGAAGGGTGAGATGAATTAACACGATCAATCCCAACCGTTGATTCAATCTCTAAAAACAAACACAGAAAGACAGAGTACTAAATTTTTTTTAAGGACAGAGTACGGGACCTACTCCTCACTCTCTCCACCGGCTTCGCCTTTGGCGTCTCTCTCCTTCCTTTTCTTTTGTGCAAATAATAATATAAGGGGCCGTTTCCACTAATATCGACAATTGCTGAGATGTTTTCGAAAACACCCGTAAGACGAAAGATGCGGTGCACGAGACAGGTAAACCTTCCAATTATAAAATGCCACGATGAATGAAAAATTTTTGCAGGTTAATTTATTTCCCGCCGGTAGCCGCTTTCAAACGAACGTTTCGAGATCTGGTTCGGTACTCAGCAGCTGATCTCTCGCTCCTTCGAATGAGAACAATTCGAAAGAATTTTAATTTGATTGAATTCCATGGATGGGGAAGCCGCGACCTCTTTGATCCCTACGCGATCTCCTTCATCGGGTTAGTTTTACAATTACTAATTCAAGTATTAATTCCCTTTTTGTATGATTTAGGGTTTATGTTTTCTCGACGAATTTCTTTGATTTGTTTGAAAATTTTCAATCGGTCATTCTGTGACTGTAGTTTGAAAGGATTCATGTTCGAAAATGTTTTGTATTTAATTGGAATAAATAAATTTTGCTCAGGTAATTTGGCTTTGACGATAGTTTAAGGATTGATGGTTTCCTAAAGTAATTTGTTGGTTGTTTGTTTTAAGTGTTCTTGCACAAATGCAGGAATGATGGATGATGAAAAGGAGAATCTTTATAATATTCCTGAGGACGAGGACGGTTTGGCCGAATTGGATTCTGTCAAGGCGATGCCTGTAGAGCTGAAAAGAAATCGGAAGGCTGGAGCGTGCAATCTCAGAAAGAGTCTTGCTTGGAACAGAGCTTTCTTTACTGAAGAAGGTTGGATGTTTGTTTTGTGTTATTAGCATTCTTTGGGGTGGCGTAATGATCTTAAATGAAGTGTTAACCTTGTGAATGATACGATATAAGGTGTTCTTGATCCACTTGAGCTGTCCATGTTGAACGAATCCATCAAGAGCCAAGGTTCATCAGCTGCAACCAATGTTGGAATAACGTCTCCATTGACAGAGCTAAATTTAAGTAGCGAGCGGCAAAAAGTTGTTGATATGAGCAGAAACTCAGGTGGTAATGCACCTGGCAAATGCCAAAGGAAAATTACAGATGCCAGTCACCATTCTTCAAAGTCGCAGTTTACATTTAATGCTAGAGAATCAAATAAGGTTTGTTTTCTATTGTCCAATGACAACTCTTGTTGTTGTGGTTAGTACCTCATTTTCTGTTTCCAGGTACCACTGAAGATACTGGTACCAAAGGGACCTTCCAAGAACACATTGCAAGCACCTTCTACATATTCATATCCTTTTTACCTGGAATAGATGCAATAATCAACAATTTTGAAGTACATGCTTTATAGTTGTTGAATTTCCTTGACTTTGCAGCACTCAGAAGAGGGTTTCTAATATGTCTACTGTGAATCCTACAACCAAAGTACCAAAGATTATGCCAAAGCTTAAACAAATTGTTGCCACAGGTTCTCTTCGAACACATTTTTTACTTTTTGAGGTGTTGGTAGGTCAATGGGTACCATCCTGACAAGGTTGGGATGACCAAATACGTGGCATTACAGATAGTAGTCAGCGAAGCACTACGATCTTAGGCAGTGGATCATCTAAAGTGATGGAGTTTGGGCAATCTTTATCAGCTAAGGTAGTAACAAATGACTCTATGAAAGATGAGGTGAGGTCCATAGATTTCATTGAAGTATCATTGCAAATTTTTTTCGGTTAAAGACAGCAGTACTCATGGTTAAAATGTCTTTTAATTTTTTCCAGCTTTCAAATGTTGAGAAAAGCAGGTACAGTTTCAAGATTCCTTCTTCATCATCTATGATTAAGCCGCTTGAACCATGTGCTGGCGCTAGCTCTTATAATAAATCATCTGGCTTGCCGCAAAATCAAAACCATGTGAATAAAGGTCTTTCTGCACCAGTTTATGGAAAGCCAACAGCTCTTCGCATGCCTTCACCAACATTGGGATTCTTCAGCCAGGTGTGTCTCAACTCCATGGTTTACTCCAGTCTGCACATAAGGATAGTTAAAAACTTCTTCTATGCCGAGACAAAAGTTACGTATCTATGATGAGTTGTCTTGATAACTGAAGTTTGAAGTTTACAATGAGTTTCTTCTATGAATTGAAACTACTGAGTAAATGACGCATGATTCAAAGGGCAATCAATTGACCATATTTGGTGCGTTTTATTTTGATGTGGCATCAAGGGGAGGAGTTAGATGATGATGATCCTTTTTGGATACTGAATTTCACGTTGCTGGCTTTTTGTAGTCAGCACATTTGTTTGGACATTTTGTTCTTATTCTTTTGGCTGTATAGAATACTGGTATCACCCGTGCCTACAAAGTTTACTTCCTTTCAAATATATCACCAAATGGAAATATTTGGGTAAAATCAGTAACTCCATTACTTTTTCAACCGAGCTTTATCGCACTAAACTCGATAGATTCTTTATAACCATAGATTCTTCTGTAGAGAATCTGTGTCATAATGATTTGACAAGATTTCATTGGTGGCTAAATCTATACCTAATTGTTTATTTTCAGGGAAAGACTTCACTTTCATATGATGCGCCTTTTAGCAGAAACATGAAGCCAACCATTTCAAATCTTCCCAGTGAAAAAGATACAGATATTGGTGTCTCAAAGCTGCTATGCAGATCAGTTGGCAAGAAAACTACAGCAGGATGTGGTGCTACTAAAGTTACATCTGAGAGTATAATTTCCAAAAGCAAAGTACAGCAATCAGTTGCAAGTTTCTCAAAGCCATCCCTGCTTGCTACTAAATCAAATGTAGTGACAAATGGAACTAATAGGTCACATTATTCACATCATTCATCAGTTTGTGAGCTCACAAATAGAATGTCCGATCCTAGTCTAAATAAGGAAGTGCCACCTGAGCATGGCTCAATGAAGATGAACTGTGGATTTTCATCTGAGGAAATGTTAAAGGAACCTGTTGACACAACTGCTTTTGATAATTTTTCGGATGGTTGTCCTTCGATAGGTAATGGTTTTCATTCAAAAAAATCTTCCTCAGAAATACCAGTTTCAAAGGTGGCTGAAGAAACTCATTTAAAGCCCCAAATAGGTGTCCGTGCTGTAGAAAATCCTGCTAACTGTTCAGATGCAAATGATGCTGACATTTTTGACTTGGCAATATCTTCTGCACCATCAATTACAAGTACAAAGTGCATATCTGCTATAGACGCAAGCCTTGCAGAGTTGGATAAACCTTTAGCTACGAAAATGGTACCTTTAATCTACTCTGGAACAACAGAAGCAAGGGAAGTCCAGTTTATGGAATCGAAAAGCAACGACTATCAAGAGTGCAACGTGCAGCACGATTTGCTTACTCAAAAACCAAAAGAGGCCAGGCAAATGGAAGAGGCTGCAGTAACAAAAGAGTAAGTATTTGATACCATACAGACAACTTAAACTAATATTTTCATTAGATTACACATGATATTAAAGAGATCATACAAGTTTCTCATAATTTTTCTGAGCATTACATGAACCAAATTCACCTTTATGTCTATATATCCAGTAATGAGAGATGTGCAAAAAATGTGAAGGTGAATCCCGATGTTCAAGCCTTAAGATGTCAGATTAATGCTGTACCCTTCTCAGATGAATGGTTAGCTGCTTTAGAGGCCTTTGGGGAGGTGGTTTTCTTAATCTTTTTGAGAGCTTTTAGTTTTACTTAAAAGATTTTTATAGAATTGTGGATCATTTGAGGCTATCTAATTTGGCAATATGCTACATGCAAAAACTTTTAAATCAGTTTGCATATAGATTGTGCTGGCATAAGTCAGCAACTCATTGGTCTGGTAGTAGGACAACACCGCCAGTACTTAAAGAAGGCTTGGGTTCAATTCTCTGAATCCTCAATGGTTACTCATTTTTTGTCGTCTAACCAAAAAAGTGTATGGCTGTAGATGTTATTGTTACCTTCTTTTTATTGTTTTTCTAGCTCCGTTTGATATATACATTAACTTTCTTTCCTATATTCTCATTCTCAATTTCCTCTCTAGAACTCTGCCTGACCATGATAGGGCTCTCGTATCCAAATTTTAGCGACTCATATTATGCTAGTTATATAAGCTTGCGACAGCAAGCAAGTCAACAGTACGTCTTTGCAAGATAACATAACCTTACCAATAAATATTCTCGAGCAGCTTTTATTTCTGATTTTGCCCTAAATTTATGACAAATTGCATATACCTTTAAGCTAATTGTGGAGATGTCTCTTAAAATTGTAGATCAGTAGAAGCCTCTCCAGCCAGTTGTCCTATTTTCCTTAGTTTCCTTACATGCGACATTTTTTGCAGGACATACTGCATTTGAAATCAGGTGCTGTTCAAAATTCTCCTACAGATAAGGCACTTTCGGAGCCAGGTCCATGGTCACCGGTATGCACATCTTTGATCTTACTTGACACTAGTACATTCCTTATGTAGCTTGTGTAGAATTGGAAATAAGTGAATGAAATCAGTTTGGTCAGAGAAGTTCTTCCATATCCAATGAGCATCTCCGCATTTTTTTCAACACATCGTTTTTGTCATACTATGAACTGTTATTGGACCCAGGGAGTAGAAAAGCTGCATGCCCCTTGGAGTCAGTTGAAGATATTTGCTTTCTTATTGCTAATATGGTAGGATAGGAACAATGCTTGAATTTCACCATCTCTCAAGGTGGATATAGACAGTGGGTATACACATGCTGAGCATGTTGAATAAACATTCTGGCTTTACATCTGTTTGGCAGCCAATGCTTCTCAAGAGATATGCTGCCTTTTCTAATTGGCACCGACATAAACCTAAACTGTGTACCTTAGTAGATAGATATGCTTAAGTGAAGCTTGCTGGATCTACACAACTATATGCACTTCTCTCCATCTTCCCATATCATATTTCATTTTTGTTCTGTGCTACATCTATAGGAATAGCATCTCTTCCTGCTATTTGTTGATGTCTTGTCTATGGCAGGTGAAACGGAAGACTCAGGATATTGGACCATTTGACTGTACAAAATACGCAAAAAACATTGAAACTTCCGACTCCTAGGTTAGTGGTGAGGGTGATAACATTTGCTCACATCTAACAATTGATGGCTGCAGGTTCAGCACCACGTGCAATCACAAGAACAAATTCATTCACTTCTTTGTGCTTGCAAAATACAGTGTAGCGACACAATGTACTGCTTTCTGAAGAGCATGTTTTCCGTTTGTTACGATCAATAAAATGAACAACTCATAAGAAGCTTCCATTATTTCCTAGTGGTTTTAGTCTCATTAGTCAAATCGAAGTACTACTGTAACTCTTTACAGATGTGAAGACATTGGTTTCTTTTTGTATCTGAATCTGATGCACGCATGCGGAGTTTGGGTTGTTACGCAGCATTTGCTTTTTGTCTCCACGAGCGAAACCTTTTTCAAATTTATGTACAAGTTTCCCAAGCTATCTCGCAACTTTTTACCTTACTAGCACAATGTGACCGACCGCATGATGTTAGAGGTATGCATATAATTTTTGACATCAAGAATCAAGAGAATAAAAAGGTTTCGACGCTGAAGACGAGAAGCAAGCAAAACGAAGAAACAAGCCATTCATACTTATGTAAAATCAGTAATTTCACATCAAATGATTGAAATTAATGGCATATTTCAATCGGTGAGTTTCATAGAAGTGAATTTAGTAAAAGCAAAATTTGGTGAAAAATAAAGTTCAATGAAAGTAAAGTTAACGTAGAGTTTAAAATAATATTTTGATAAAAATAGAATTCAGCTCGATAATAAAAATAAAGTATAGAGTGATAATTGAACATATGAAATGCCAAACTCATATTTTAGATAAAATAAAGTGGAGTTACATAATAATTGAAATATGCCATAAGCAAAAGAAGAGAAAAGATAAACACCTTATTACAGAGAACAGAGGTGTTGAAACCATGCTCTGATTTATTACAGCGCGTGGAGAAGACTGAAAGAAAGAAACTAGATCCCTCCTAAATATCTTCGGCTATCTACATCTTGCGTGTGTGCAAAACATTCATTTTTGTTTAACCTAACTGGCTATCTGTTGTGTGCAAAACAATCATTTTGTTTAACCTAAACTGGCTATCTGTGTACATTGATAGCGATTGGCTTCTCTAAGCTAACTATCAGCTCCTTCAAGCAACCTACCTGCAAGCATCTCCTGGTATTTTCATCAACTAATTAAAGTTTTAGTACAGCCTCAAAACCACCAACCAACCGAACTATGTCGATTACGAAAGACACCTAGCATTCCGCTACAATTGGAGAAGTATCTCATTGTCAGAAAAAACTGAAAGGCCAAGGAAATCACAGCAAAGGAAGCACCTGATCAAATTATAAAACGCCCTCGAAAAGGAAATGTCCAGGATCCTCCCCATCTTTAATTGCCTTTGCTACTAGTTGTCCAAGAAGCAAAACTTCTTCAGTCACTCAATTGAAAAAAATGTTTCAGCTGACCAGGGGCGTGAAAACAATCCAAGAGGAGCAACCACAAATCCGGAATCTTCTATGGCTTTACTACTTCCAAAATGAAGACAACGGGGGAAGGATTTCAAACTTTTTGGGATTTCATGACTAACCAAGGTGTAGAACTCCATTGGACCAAGACCGGTACCCATTTCTTCAATAAACACTTCAATTGCTGCATTACTAGAAGAATATGTTGCCATCAATTTGCTGCTGAATCCAAATAGAGTGGCGATTAGCTTAAAACATTTTTCCTCGAAGATGAACCTCAACTGCGTCCTTCGGTCAGTTGAAGGATTACTGTCCATACTACAGAGATGCATGCATCAAGTTTTGCTGACTTTTTGAAGTACCAAAAACAGTCAATTGGAAGTACTTCCATCTCGTCTCATAAGAAAAGAAGAATGGCCAAACAGACATTATTTGGCTACACCACAATGGCATGCTACCTATACTTAACACCAAGGGATTGTTCAAGTTTATCAGTCAGTATAACTCAGATTGAAATACCTGAAAAATAACCACCTTTAATTCATCAAATTATGCACCTTTCCTTCAGCAAATGCATGAATCTCATGGGTCCAAAGACTAAAAGCACAAGGATTCAGACCTCCCAAAATTCTCATGAGAAACAACAACTTGCATGAAGGATTTGACTTGTCCAAGTTGCAAGAAAGTTCTCCAAGCATCAAACTGGGAGAGAAGTATGGATTTCTTAAAGCTAGCAGTTGAGTTCTGAATGAAGGAAAAGCAACTAAATTGGTGTGACCTTTCAGAACCACTTGAGCAAAAGAGTCTTTTAGAAAAAGTAGAACGGTGAACGGAACTACGATAATCTCGTTTTTTTTTCTTCCCAACTTGAGCGCCGTTCTGTGTTGCGCGTTTTCTTTCTTTGGTCTTTTTAAGAACCACAGGGAAGGATTGAAGAAGTCGGACAACAAACAAACAAATCCTTCCCTGTTTATTTACTGAAAATCTCTCATAAAACAATCTATTGGGCTGAAATAAAGGCTTATTCTTTTTGGTGAGATCTACCGTTGATCTTTAGACAACTGTCTCAATAAGTATATTTGTCACATTCAACGGTGCATCGACGACGAAGAATTAGATAGGTATATAAATAAGTAGCCAGATTATTACTATTTTGATCACTGTCTTTGGGTGTGTTTAAGTTGAGGTAAATTTGAGTTTTTAAAAGTAAATTTAAAAAATTAAATTAAAAATTAAAAGTATTTTATAATAAATAAATTGTTATATTAATTTGGTATTAATAGTAAGTTTTAAAATTAAAATTTTAAAAAATATTTGATAGAAAAAAATTATTTTAAATTTTTTATTTATTTTATATTAAAAATAAATTTAGAAAAAATTGAATTTATAGTGTAGAAAAATACGCCCTTTATTGTCGCAAGAACGCCATAAAATCTAGATATATTTCAAAAGTAATTTAAATGATATCCAAATGATTTATATTTGTATGTCATACAGAACGGTTAAGATTGTAGGTTTGAGAACAACTCCTTTCTTCGTACAGAACGGTAGGATGCTTATTAATTGGGTGCGTTTGTTTTGCTTTTACTTAACAAAATTTTTTAATTTTTAATTATATATTTTTTAATATATATTTTATAAGTATTTAAAAAATTTATTTAAAAAAAAAAAATTTAAAAAAATTTTATGTAATGAGATTATTTTATTATATATTTTTATTATTTTTTTGAAAATAAAAAAAATAAAAATATTTTTTATTTTAAAAAAATTTTATTTTTATAAGCAATTCCGAGGGGCCGATCTGTAGAGTTAGTTCATTAGAAAAATACCCTCACATCTTTTGCTCGTATGTAGAGTTAGTTCATTAGAAATTATTGTAGAATAATTAATGGGCCGATCCTGACTTTTTAACTCCTCCGTCTTATTGGGCCAGACCTTTTTATGTTCTTCCAATTAGCATATAAAAATTCAACTCTGCGCAATATAATAGTCAGTTGCTGAATTCGTTGTTCCCGCTCAAATCTACTCTGGTTCCCAACATTG
This sequence comes from Acanthochlamys bracteata, assembly GCA_019914995.1. Taxonomy (NCBI): domain Eukaryota; kingdom Viridiplantae; phylum Streptophyta; class Magnoliopsida; order Pandanales; family Velloziaceae; genus Acanthochlamys; species Acanthochlamys bracteata. Next base: position 2,626,519 of record CM034140.1, on the reverse strand, counting down.
GTCGCTGCTCTCATTCGAAATGTACAGCAAAGCAGGTGATTGCGCCACCGTAGAGCATCAGTATCGTTCAGATCCCGGAGAGATCGCTAGGGTTTGGTCCAATTACTTCCCGGACATGGATATCTCTGCCGATGACCGCAGGTTTAAGCTCATCGCTGAGTTAGCTGGTTTCTTCTCTTCAACGCAAGCTGCAAACCTTCTATCCCAGGTTTTCAATTATATTCAGCTGTAGATAGACTCATTTTAGGGATATTTTCACGAATTTTTTGGTTGAGATATTTTTGTTGTGCGAGTGATTGATGGCATTTCGTTTCTAAGAATTGAATTGAAAGTAGTAGACGGTGTGATGAAGCCAAGACTAAAGTCTGGTGAACTAAACATGTGCGCATTAAATAAAGGGAAAGCAAAACCAAATCGCCAATTGTTTGATTATCAACTACTGGGAAATGTGTACATAGTTCCATCAATAGCTAGGTTATGGTATCTGCTTGGTTTCTAGACACCCAAATTTAGTTATCTTTCAGGAGAGTAGCCAGATTACTGAAATAATTCTTAGTAGCTAATTGCTTTGTTAAAAGTTCACATGTAAGTTTTTTTGAAGTCCTTGGTGTCGCAAAACAAAAGCATTCTTTATGCGAGGCTACTCTTTAGGGTAAAAAGATTTCCGGTGGACACAGATCTAAACGTGGCACTTTAGAGTTGTATGTGATCTTACTTGCACATGTATAATCACAAGCCAATCTACAGGATGCATTTACTTGTGAAAATTCAAGGAGTCAGGCAGTACAAAGCTTGTAATATGAAGGATTTAGAAATACAAAAGCTACCTCTTTTTCCTAGATGGTTGTTCATTTAATAGTATCCAACATATTTGTTCCATAAGTTCTCTTTACTTAATCGCAGCAGATTATCTTAACTTGTTGTTTGGTAACCTCTCTTCTGCATGTTTAGGTTCAAAGGGATGGTGACTCTGCCTTATTTCTACCTATTGACATTCGGAAACTTAGTAAAGTATGTGGAGTTGCAGAATTATATTCTGCTCTGGAGATGGCACCAAAAGAAGCACTCTTGTGCATGGGGGCTGCTGTTCAAATCGTATAGTCTTCTTCTATCAAATTCATACCCTTCTTTTTCTAAATTATGGTGTTTTAAGATCATTTATCTACACTTTGAAGCAGGCATTTCTGAGGAAGAAAAAGAGTTGCTTATCAGACAATGAAGACAAGATAAACATTAGGCTATACAATCATCAAGACTCAATGATTACCTTGAGGAATTTGAAAGCTGCATATATCGGTTTTTCCCTTCTTCATTTGTTGGAGCAGTACTTTTGTACAGCCTGAATTCATGTAGATGATCAAGGCTTATAACCATTGCTGTGGCTTGGCAGGCAGACTTGTTTCCATGCGTGGTACAGTAGTCAAGGTGAGCACTGTCAGACCTTTGGTCATTCAAATGGATTTCATTTGTGGGAAATGCAGGACTATAATAACTCGAATGTTCAATGATGGAAAATTTTCACCACCCACCATTTGTGCATTTCATGGATGCAAAAGCAAAACTTTCACTCCCATCAGATCATCAGCTCAACTAATTGATTTTCAGAAGATTAGGCAAGCAGTTATTTGTAAACTTTCAAATATTGTGAACTTTATAAGAGGCTTTCGTTTTAATGTGTGAATCTATAAAGGGTGCAGGAGCTGCTAAAATCAGAAAGCCATGAAGAAGGCCGGGTACCTCGTACAGTTGAGTGTGAACTATCAGAAGATCTTGTCGACTCTTGTATTCCTGGAGATGTTGTGACAGTCACTGGAATCATAAAAGTAATCAATAACTATATGGATATTGGGGGAGGTATTGATTTGGATATATATTCCATGCAAGTTCCTTTCCCATTTGATTAACCGAGAAGAAATGTGCTTCTTGCAACAACATTCAGAGATAGACTGCATTAGCAGATTCAATTTGTTTGCAGAATTGTTTATTGAAAGAACTCTTATATACTGCAGGAAAATCCAAGAGCAAGAATCAAGGACTATATTATTTATACCTGGAAGCAGTTTCAGTTAGAAATTCCAAATCACAATCTTCTTCTGAAGATCTACTACAAAATTCTGATACAAGAGATGATATGCTACCTGATTTTCCTGCATTTTCTCCAAGGGATTTGGAATTCATTGTGAAATTTTCAGAGGAGCATGGACCAGACGTCTTCCGACAAATACTTCAGTCTTTTTGTCCGTCCATCTATGGCCATGAGCTTGTCAAAGGTAAACATAACATACTATGTAATCAATTTTGGTGAATTAGCTCCATCAGTGAAGTTAAAAAATACATGGATCAGGCATCAATACGCTTCAGCAGAAATCTTAGGTTGTCAGGGAAGCATTGGTTTCCTAAGTCTTAACAGCAACATTTTTCCAATGAGGCTTAGTACCTTCTTGTTATGATTTTAAGGTAAGCCACTTAGATAGGATCTACTGTGTGAAGTCTGAATCTTCAACATTTACACATAGCTGTACCATTACGTTTCGTCGAAATGCCTGAAGTTTTTCTGAATGCATGGCCTATCCATGTGATACTTCAGAATGAGTACTGAAGCCATGGTATTGATCTGTTATGACAGCTATTTTTGTTTTTGGTCGTGGCATAGAGCCTTATATTTGTGCTGTTGTGTATGTGAGACATTGGTCAGCAAGTAGTCCTTTCCCCATTGTGCCTCTCAAATATATTTTGATTTGGGGCAACTTGGCTAGTAGTTGAGCCATTATGTGTTAACATGTTTTTAGATGTTAGACAATGAAAAGTAGCATGTATGGATGTTATTATACTAATTCTTGGAATGCTGCTTGAATTGGTTTCTTATATTTCACCAGCTATGCAGATGCCAGATTATATTGCAGTAGTACTATTCCTTTCAACTAAACTAACCTATAGAAGATATGAGAACTGCTTTTGAGGGCGTTAACCTGCATCATCGTTCTCAGAAGAAATTAAAGTTGGAGTAGCACTCAATGTTTTGCCAGAAATATGTTTCAACATGTACCAACCAAAAGCAAAGCTGCTGGTGGAAGTTAACGATATTTACACAGATAACTAGCTAATATGCCAGTTGACAGATGGTTGTTGTGCAGTTACCTGAATTCATACAGATAGCTAGGCTTTATGGTAGCTTAGAGATGGTTGTTGTTCATTTACCTAAATTCAGTAAGTTAGATCTTATTAGTTTCTATCCTGGGACCTAACAAGAGTTACGTTTTTTAACATAATTTAAAAAATGGTAATTTTCTGCAAAGTGCAAGTCATTTACCAACATGCTTATCCAGCTTAGTATAACAGTTTACTGATAAAAAACTGGATAGATCACTCTCTAAACCATTTGAAGTAATTTATATTTTGTCTATCAATTACAAAGCCATATGCTAGAAAGGAGAGCTCCAGTAGTGTTTCTCCAATGCTTATAGTCTATAAAGTATCCAGCATTTGTTGTGTCTTGCAATTTTGTTGTATCTCTTCCTAAAGTGCTTTTACTGTTTGTTGATGTTTGTTGTTAGCATGAATCATTTTTCAACTGCAGCTGGAATTACACTTGCTTTATTTGGAGGTGTACAAAAGCATTCAGCGGATCAGAACAAGGTCCCTGTTCGTGGTGACATTCATGTCATCATTGTCGGTAATAAAATGAACTACTCTATTCCTGACCATTACCCTCTTCTATTCTCATGTGCTCTCTCACAGGCGATCCTGGCCTGGGAAAGAGTCAACTTCTCCAAGCAGCAGCAGCTGTTTCTCCTAGAGGCATATATGTGTGTGGAAATGCAACGACAAATGCTGGGTTAACAGTTGCAGTTGTCAAGGATCCTAAAACCAGTGACTATGCTTTTGAAGCTGGTAGTTGGATATACATCTACATCTCATCTTAATTAACAAAAAAAAAAAAAAGAAAGAAAGAAAAGAAAAAGAAAAGCAGATAGACAGACAGAGAGAATTGTTTTGTTTCTTCACACATGAGATTTTCTTCAGAAAACAAAGACGACCTTTTTTCGCATATGAGAACTACCGCCTGGAGCTATCATGTAGTTTGCATGCTCCCAATGCTTGAAAAAGTCCTGGTTAATTCTTTCGATGGAGTATGACATCTTTTAGTTCAAACTATGTTTTTAACTCTGAATAATGCTAAGGGAACATCTATTGGTTCTGTAGAAATCATTGTTTAAAGTTAATGAGTATTTATTTTTTGGTTAAGCTATTAAATGTTGGTAAAACTCATCATGTGAAGTCCAAAAGGCATTACTTATGTCACACACTCATTGCAGTACAGTATTTGAATTTTGTTTTTATTGTTTACTAAATAATCTCCTTGGACTTTACTAACCAACTAGATGCATGGAACAGGTGCCATGGTACTCGCTGATCGCGGGTTGTGCTGCATAGATGAGTTTGACAAAATGTCTGCAGAACATCAGGTAGTAAGGTTAGACTAAATCCATCTACTGTCCATGTTAGTGCAAGTCTTTATCTGACCAGTTTTCAGTAAATAGGCTCTTCTGGAAGCTATGGAACAACAGTGTGTCTCTGTAGCAAAGGCAGGACTTGTGGCCAGTTTGTCTGCTAGAACCTCCATACTGGCTGCAGCAAATCCTGTCGGGGGTCACTATAAGTATGTCCCTGATCTTCATATAATCTTCCCCTGATGTTCATATAATCTTCTACTTCTTGCTTCTATGGCCTTTTTGGTGAAATTAAGATTCCATATAGTGTAATCATACCATTGGCATAATACATCTCCCAAGAAATTGCATACCTCAATGCAGGAATATCTGGAGCTTACTTTTGTATTCTATATCTTTTAAGTAAACCCTCTTCTTAATAAAAAACATTAAAAAAAAGGAAAAGAAAAGGAACTCTTAGTCAAGCCTGCTATAGCTTACCAGGCCTGTAAATGAGTGTTTGCATTGGCTATTTCACGTTCGAACAACCAATGTAAATGGGAAGCATTTAAGTTAGTGACCATAGCACGAGACTTCCTCAGTTGTAACTGAATTCCTTATGGCGCACAGCTTGCAGATAACACAAATTAACAAAATATAATCATCTAAAGATTACTAATGAAACAATTGGATGAACCTGTTCCTTGGAGATAGGCTGAAGTTAATACGCGACATTAAATTAAAATTGAAAATCTTGACATGTTGCTCCATTCGGAACATGTTTGATTGTGTTCTTAGGCCTATTTAACTGCCTTTGCAATAAAAGGCATCTAAATCTTAAAGAAGCTGATGTCTTTCATTTTGACGTTTTATATCATTTAAGATGACTGTTTATCTTTAGCTTTTTTGCCTCCATCTGTTTTGGTTATTGGTGTATTATCCTTTCTTATTCTGTTCTAGTTACTTTTCGCCAAGGTGCTATATGTAGCTTGAAAATGATAATATAAGCTTTATTGTTTCAGCCGGTCAAAAACTGTAAATGAGAACCTCAAGATGGGAGCAGCTCTTCTCTCACGTTTTGATCTTGTTTTTATTTTATTGGATAAGCCAGATGAAATCCTTGATAAAAGAGTATCTGACCACATCATGGCAGTAAGTAAACATGATTTTACTTTTGAACTTATTCCACATTTGGTTAAATTCAGATTTTTCTCTGCCATTAATGTAATTAGTAACCTAGCCTGAGGATGCAAAAGCTCATTTTAGTTTTAATGCAGCTTCACACAGGAAATGTGGATAGCATATTGCCTACCAAAAAACTGTGCATAGGTTTGGTTAAAACCTTGCCCTAAAAGGAATGATGATTAAGATTTTTCTGGTACCAAAAGCTAATTGAAAGTAGCATCTGCAGATGTCGATAATACTGGAGATGTGGAGTATGGGGTTTGCAATGGTTCTTTGGCATCACGGATGAGACTCGATCGGGTGAAAGATAGGGATTTCGCACCTGTGCCTGGTGTTCTGCTTCGAAAATATATAGCATATGCTAAGAACTTTGTTTTCCCAAGGTTTTTATCAGCTTATCTTCAATGATTTTGCTATTGTGAATGATAGGAGTTCTTTTTTCCTAAAATGCTCAATTTCTATAGGATGTCCAAAGCAGCATCTGAGATATTGCAGAAATTTTACTTGCGCTTGAGAGATCACAGTACATCAGCTGATGGTACGCCTATCACTGCACGGCAACTGGAAAGCCTAGTCAGATTAGCTGAAGCCCGTGCACGTGTGGATTTGAGGGAAGAGATAACTGCACAAGATGCTATGGTATGATCTTCTAGTATTCTGTCAACCAGAATTGGTCATTACATGTACGTTAGAGAAATTTTAATAATCTCTGTGTAGGATCATGTGTGATTGTAGTTTCTAAAATTTATTTTATTTTAGTGGCTTGCTTGTTGCTTTGAATTTTGTACTCTCTTGCAATGCGGTCTTTACTTATAATAACAAGTCTAGCTGCTAATATTCAAATGTGCACTCATTACTCATTGTTTTGCTGTACAGGATGTAGTTGAGATAATGAAAGAATCCTTGTATGACAAATATGTCGATGAGCATGGTTTTGTTGACTTTGCAAGAAGTGGAGGTATGAGTCACCAGAAGGAAGCAAAACGATTTCTTGCAGCTCTTCATAAACAGTCTGAGCTACAGCAAAAAGATTGTCTATCAATCTCTGTGAGTAGAAGTCCATCACTTGCAGCTAGAATAACGCCATTTATGTGATTAAAATATGACAAGACCACAATCTTAACTAAATAAATAGATTTATCGTACTCATTCAGTTACTGGGTTCTGCATTTTAGTTATCCATGCATTTCTGCAACTCAGATTCTTGTAGCTTGCAGCAGGAGATGGTGTAACATGACATTCCCCTACTATCTTTCAGGAAATATACAGTTTGGCTGATAAAATTGGTCTGAGAGTTCCGGACATTGATAGTTTTGTAGATAACCTGAACAGTGTTGGCTATTTACTGAAGAAGGGACCAAAGATGTATCAGGTAAGTGAAAATTGTCTGGTTCTAATACTGTCTAGTTTCTGATCAAGTACTTGCAAATAGTTTTAACTGCCAACATTTTCCTTGCGTGTGTTTTCTTCTTATGATTGAAAAGCATCTCTTTTGATTATTTCTTTACTATGCTTTTTTACAGATCCTGTCATCTTCTTACTTGCGCAGTCAGTCTTCAAGATCAAGATGCTAGAATTTGCAGGAAATTAGAGCAAACAACAGATGATGGCAGAGTAGGGAAGATATAGACACATGCTGTGGTATTAGATGGATCCTGGGGCAAAAAGTTTACAATATCCTTGAATTGAAATGGAACGATAGCCTCTTTACTTAGATTTGATGGGAACATATTGGCTCTATTATCTATAGGCTGTACAACCTTTAGAAGAACTGTTCAATTCATGCTATGTTGAAAGGTAGTACTCAGCTGTACTCATGTTTTATATAGAAAGGTAGGTTAAGGGTCATTTGGGGGAGTTTAAAAGATTTTTTTAAAAAAAGAAGCTTTTTGTGTGGCGTTTTGGAAAACAAATATATTTTCTTAGCTTAAAAAATAATAAAATTATAGATATAAATATTTTTATGACATAATGTATTATAATTTCAAAATTTTAAAGAAATTTATAGAGTTTAATTGACAATAAAAAGTTGAGATTAAAAAAAATTTAAAATAGAGAGTCGAACGACTCTATAGATCGTTTTGGTTGTTCTCAAGTACTTTAAGAGTGTTTAAAAGTATTTATAAAAATAATTTTTAAAAAAAACAGAGTATAATTTTTATTTTATTTATTTTTTGACTTAAAAATAAAAATTAATACTAATAAGATTTATTATGTAAATATTTTTATATTTTTTTAAAATTTTAAAATAAATTTTATAAAAATTATAAAATATTTATTAAAAATATATAACATAAAAAGTACTTATTAAAAAGTTCACATAAGTAATGTCAAACACACTTCATTTGACTCTTAAAGTTTGAATAGTTTTGTTTGTTTTCTTATTATTATAATTTCGTAAATCCGTTGTGTTTATGCAGCACGTACGATATGTACTTCTCCAGTGATTTAAAAAATGTATAAATAGTAAATTATAAATATTTTTTTAGGTTATATTTAAGAAATATATATCTAAGCTTTCACATAAATGTTATGTGACGGATATGATGAAAATTATAATACGAAATTATTGGCCTTAATGAATTAAATAGTAGTTTTCAAGTGAAACTAAGTTGAAAGCTTAGGGGCTATCTATCAACGTTGTTTAACCGGTATTCATATGTTTCTAAGTCCATGCTATAGATTCATGTCCAGATGCGGAGCTAATCAAACGCATATATGTTCAGGTAAAATAGCACCGGACTTGGAGTCTTGGATAATTCTTAAAATTTGCTAGGAAGCCTATGACGGCCTTGTTTTTTGTTACTGACGAAACGCTCGAAAAGTTAAACCATAACATAAATAATGTTTTTTTCCCCGGTCCTGCGTGTGATGGAGGAGTAATAGGGTGATTCAGCCAGTTCGCTATCATTTTTATGTTCCTCTGAGAAATAGCTACAGTCCATAACCTATTCTTCAAAAGAAAAAGGAAAAAATCCAGATAGTTTCTTAAACTTCTATGCGAGATTGCGATCGGTTCATATTATTGGTAATGGTCTTTTTCTTTTATATAATACTTCGTATAGCAGGTAGAAGGCTGCTCTATGTATGGAATCAGGTACATCGAAGTAAACTTTAGTTAGCTCAGTGTTGTATGGCCTATGCTGTGGATATATAATGAGACTGCCAAATAATGAAACATCTATACATGGTTTGCGAGGTCAAGAGCATTTGCTTTGATCCATGAACAACGCAATTGGATTCACAGGGAAAGCTCAAAACTGCAGTTAGCTCACTTCATATTCATCCCCAACAATGGGCTCAAGCCGCCACTCGCTGCCGTAGTAAGAATTTGGCAATCCCAACCAGAATTTGAAAGCTTCAGCAGCCCTCTTCCTCTCAGCCCGCCGGTCCTGCCTAGCTTTCGATGCGTGCTTGCTTGTGAACATCTTCGAATGCATCTCTACATATATCCTCTTATACTTGGTCTTGTTTGGAGAGATCCCATTCTCCTCCATACACGCCACAATCTCCAATGCCTTCTTGAAGAAAGCCGCTCTCACACATATGTCTGCTAATGCGTCAAGCAGCCCTTCATCGGGCCTTAGAGGCGGTGACAAATTGCATCTCTCCTTCACTTCATTCCAAAGCAGCAAAGCTTCCCCAGGCTTCCGTGCCAGTGTGATTCCGTTGGCAAGGCTGCCGTAGGTAGCTACATCTGGCTCTAATCCGCTTTCCTTCATTTTGGAGATGATCTTCTTGGCTTCTTCTACTAATCCCAACCTGCAGTAGCCGTCAACTAACATGTTCCAAGCCACTCTATCCACCTTCACTCTAGGATCTTTAGACATTTCATCGAACACTTTATGCGCAAGCCGCGGCTGGCCAGAAAGCGCAAATGCCTTCATCAGCGTGGTATAGCTGACCTTTGACGGAGCGATTCCACACTCTCTCATCTGATTGAAGTAAGCCAACGCACCGGCGCTATCATCAACTAGAATGCAACCGTCAATAAGTATATTATAAGATACAACATTTGGTTCAATCCCTGTGTGCTCAGACATGTAGCGGACAAGCTCTCGCGCCTTGTCGAGCTCCAGCTGCTGGCAGAAGCCTTTTAACAGCACATTGTAGGTGATTCTGTTAGCAGGAGCTCCAGCAAGTGCCATTTCATCAAGCACTGCACGGGCACGGTCCATGTTTCCAGCAGCAACCAATGCCGAGATCACAGTTGTGTATGTAACTTCATCGGGACGGCTTGCCGGATCAGTCTCCTTCTGCATTGCCCGCACCATGCGCACAACATCATGATGTCTACCCGATTTCATGTACCCCTTCATCAGCGTTGTATAGATTCTTGAATCCGGCTTGTAAATCTTCGGCAGTAGCTGCGGTGGCTCTGCAAATAACTGACCACTGTACTCAACTGTTTTCTCTAACCATGAATTCGTTTCATCACTAGCATTGCTTGAGTTTGAAATTGAATAATTGCATGAAGTTTCTCTGAGCACAGCACAAAGATCACTCCGACCATCGCGCATAGCTTGAACAAGTTTCTCTGCTGTGGTTAGATCACCGAAGCCAACATATGCTGCAACAAGGGAATGAAGGGTAGTGATGCAAGGAACAATCCCAGCTTTGATAATTCTTTCAAGAACGAACACTAGCAAATCTTTCCGGCCAACGCGCGCGCACATCTTGATCAGAACATTGTAGCTCAGTACGTCAGGCTTTACATCAAACTCCTTCATCGTCTCATCGAAGATCTCAGCAAACCGTGCGGCGTCGCCGAGATTAGCACAAGCATTTAATGCTGCATTGAACGCGGCAGTGTCAGGCCGAGCATCAGCAGCAAGTGCAGCGGCGCTGACACGGCGAATACGGCGGAGAACGGAATCAAATAACCGGAGAGCGTTTTCTGGTCCATCATCTGGTGCTGAAGCTAGCCGAGCAGCTACAGCGCTCCACGCTTTAACATGGGGGAGGTAACCAGACCGAAACACAGAGCGTAGAACAGAGAGAGCATATGCGAGCGCACCGGAGCGTGCGGCGGCAACGGCAAGGAGACCTAAAGAGTTGGCATCGAGGCGGTCAAGTTGTTTCTCTTCACGAAGACGACGAACGACAGATTGCGCACGAGCAAGCGAAGCTTGACTGCCTTGGTAGGAGAGCTGAGCGACAAGTCGGCTGAGGCAAGTAGAGCCAGGGAGGTGAGCTGACCGCGAGTAGAGCTTGTATGCTTCGTCGGTCTTTCGTTGTCGGAGAAGATAAAGAAGCGCACCGTCTTCGCCGGACATGGTTGTTTTAGTGATGTCATCACCGGCGGTGAAGTTAAGAGACTGAGAAGGAGCAGAGGTAGAGTGGAGTTGGTGTTGTGGTGGGAAAGCACGGATTGGGTAGTGGTGTTGGTTTTGTGAAGATTTGAGAGATGGAATGAGGTTGAGAGAAGAAGGAGATGTTAGACTTGATGGAGATGGTTGAAGCATGTCGGAAAATTTTTGAGCTTTGTTGGGAGCAAGAGAAGAGAGAGAGAGAATCCTGCTGCTCAGCGATGAAGCTCCCGAAAGACGAAGGGGTCGTGGATAGATAGAGTGGATGGATAGAGAAGGTGATACGTTGAAGAGATAAGAATCTTTTGTTCTCTGGAGATAAAAAATTTTATCTGATACTTAACTTTGAAGCATGTCAATGGGTAATAGTATGGCTAGAAATTATGTTACTCGTAATTGAGGTAGAAGTATAAGCACCCTTATTGTCCCGCTTGAAATCAAACACTCCCAAAATGTCCCACCTTCATCAACGGAAACATTAACCAAATTATAGTTCACTGTTTAGTAAATATAGATCAATATAAGGAATACTTAACTTATTCAATCATACACTGCTGCATGTATATGTTTTCCTTTAAAATTTTATAATTTTATATCAAATAAATATGATAATTTTTGTTCATATTTTTAGTACAATTCATGTGTGCACATAACTTTCATACATTGGGTATTGCACAAAGTATATTTCTACAGCAACATCCACTGACACCCATCGTTAGACCATTTGTGTCATGCTATCCTAACAATGCACTAAAGAAGACAATAAATTCCAGGAATTATTGATTCATTGGAACATATCTTCACAGGTTATAGCAACACCTGATAGACTTCTTACAGCCAGCTTTCAGAAAACCTTGCACTCCTAGTTATAGCTAACTGCATAAGTACACTTTGATAATTATATGCGGATTGTTGCTCTTCACAATCCAAAAAGAATGTGTTCGACACTCCAAGTCGTAAATAAAAAGTCTATACTATGGATAAAATAGATTCTCACAAGGCATCACAAAAGCAAGTACCAGTTCTTCCAAGTAATAACTGCCAATCAGAGTACCTGACAATTGGAATCTATACAAGCTTCTCCTTAAAGTAGCAAGTTAGGTTCCACAACAGCCAGGCGGAAGCAACTAGCAACTCCGATTTACATTATGCTGAGCCAAGCAACCCTTGCGTTTGTCAACTCATTCACCTCTCTCAAAATTTTGGCTTCCCTGGATAATAACACAATTGTAAGACCTTCAAAACCAAAAGCTATTACAGCAACATCTTAAGAACAATCCAAATCACACAGGTGGTTCAACCAGTAAGACTCACCCGGATTTAGGTAGAGTAAATTTTCATGAATTGCTCCAACGAGTGCGTCTAATTTTCTCACCTCAAGTTTGACACCCTGGATTAAGATATTTGAGTAATCATATACATTATAGGACGAGTGTAATGAAGTGGAAATCATTTATTCACCTCAATCTTTTCTTTTCTAGCGACAGATTCCCAGTCCTTAGCTGATACCAGTCTTCCAGTCAATATTAACACTTGCTCGATACACTTATTTTCACCATCTAACCAGAAGCAGGCCTCATAGTTGCCAGTCCCTGTAGTTGTAAATGCAAACTGTCCAGCTGTAATCTCTTCATTGTGATGAAGTGTGTCACCATAATGTGATGTTACCTGTGAGAGGATAGGTAATCTCCTAAAGATGTCAGCTAAGTTCAGGAAAACTGGAAATTCAGTGAGATATTCCCTCTTCCATGCAGCACAAATATGTTCACAAGCTTATTGAAGTTACAACTAAACATACCAGTGCAGTGAACTGCTTCACTATATTAATCAATCATAGAATTAAACAATTTTCTCCCTCAAAAAGCTCCTCTTTAAAAGACCACTAAAGGTGAAAAGCTGTAATTTCTCCTCCGTAAACAATGGTCAGCATATAGACTTTCTCATATTTAAGGTTGGAAGCTGTTTACATATTAATCTTAGAAAGGGAAATGGGAAGTCATTTGAGAGAAATCTATATTAACATACAAAATGGATGAGACTAAATTACTCATGCATCTATTCGACATAATAAATCGCTCCAGAAACTGATTGAGAACATTCCAAGGGATGTTTTTGATCTCGAAATTGATTCCATAAGTTCCAGTTATTAGAAGTATTAGCAGAAAAACAAGAAGCAAAGCAGAAATTAAGAGATTTTCTATCTCAAAACAATATAGCCACACAACAGAAATTTATTAATGAATGCTCCAAATAATCATATTCAAATAGCCTAGACCTGACTCGGATGCTGTGAAACTGTCCAAAGTTACTAAATTTCTTGAGAAGTTTCTATGATGACATAATCCATAGCACAAAACATACCCATCCTCTCCTCTCTTGAGAAGTTTCTATGATGACATAATCCATAGCACAAAACATACCCATCCTCTCCTCTCTTATATTATGTATTCAAAAGAAAGCAGCTTACAACATTAAATGATAGTCCATAATACAAAATATACATTTCCTCTGCCTGAAATATACTTACACATGATGTGCATTTCATATTGTCTATGATAAAGGCAGACCTGCACTATTCATAACAAAACCTACAACAAAGGGTTTAGAGCACACCGCTTGAGTTCCTAACAAGCAAGGTTGTCAAAATAGAAATTTTAAGTACAATTGTATGATTTTAACATACTGATAATTTTTTTATAAAATTTTTCTTCAACACCTATAAAATTTTGGATAATATTTATTAAAATATTATTAATAACTTCAAAGAAAATTCTTGATAATTTAAAATTTTTAAATAAAATTTTATAGAAAATCTTTCTATATTTGACAAAAAAAATTCCCTCATATTTTACAGAAAACCCCTCCACATATATGTAATTGTAAAAATTCTACAAAGACCCTCCCAAATTTATAAAAAACCCCTAAAATATGAAATTGTAACGATCTTACAATTTAAATCCCGATTTTACTGTGATCTTACTAAGAATGCAATTTTGTGTGAAATAGAATCGTTTTGTTGATGTAAAATCGAAGGATTTTAAAATTTAAATGGGATCTTGATAACCATGCTAACAAGATAGTATGACTGAATGTTCAAAAATACTCTAGACTAGCTAATCTCATTCTAGGATCATGTCAGGTAGGTCTGTCTCTTCATATATCTTATAGGAAAGACCAATTTGGCTACATGACTTATGGCCTTACATGAACAACAGAAACTTGGTCAGTTACTTTATTACTTCTAACCTTAGGGAACTTAAATAACTAGGAGAGGCAGGATAAATTCAACTAGCTAAGATATGATAAAATAGATTGCTAGACAGCAATATTGCAAGCAACTAAAGAACAATGACATTCCATTTTCTTTGAGGCATAACTATTCTATAGCAACAAGTTCTACCAACTTCCTTTCAGGGGACTGTTAGAACATGTTCCGTCTTGCCAATTCATTTCCTTATGGCAGTATAAATATTCAGAGATCAAGAGTTTAAAACTCATTACGCTATAATCGATCCACAAATAATAAGACCATTAAAACTCAGGATCCAGAAACAGTGAAAACTTTCTAAGGGTAGTTTCAAGAACTTCAATGTTCATCCTTGCTTTGCAAAATCTTCACCCACTTTCTAGTAACTAATAAGCATCAAGAGCTTGAAAAAAGAGAAACTTTGAAGACATAGATAGCATCCAAATATCTCTCTGCATCTCAAATCACTCCAATTTGAAATCAAACGCACACCTGAGCACAGACACAAAGAACCAAGTAACTCAGGACTGCACGATTTTGCACCAAGCAATCCCAAGCTTATTTAATTCTTCCATCTTGATGATAAATAAACAAGCAATATTATGCAAGACACAGAAATTCACAGATCTACAATTCATTTGGAACAAGAGAGATGCTAACGAACTAACAAATAAAATATTCCATCCTACTATCAAACTGATCAACGGATTGAATACCTTGACCGCGATAGTTGGAGTGACATGAACATTGTTGATCGTCAGGGATAACAGAGTAATCGGAGACAACAACAGCGTTAGTTTGGATCTCTTTCAGACACACACTTCATTCCTGTCGAGAACAAGTTCAGCCACACACCCCTTGCTCTCCATGGCACCAAACATAGAACCAGCATCGTTGATAACAGCAGCAACAACGCACGTCTCACTTTTAAATTTCTCTTCTCTACAGAAAGTTTTGTCTTGGGATTTGCAGTTGATTGATGAGAACTAACACAAAGTAACAGATCTTCTACAGCAAGCAAGACCTGAGACGAACTCGGCGGCCGTTCTTTTTCTTTTTTTTTATATTTTATTAACCTTGTTCTGTTTCTACTTTCTTTGGTGTTTACTTGTCCAGGACACCGATGGTTTTCTATAGACGTAGCTGTTATGAGTAGATAGCAAACAGATTTGAGTTCAACAACTGATACTTTGAAAATAAACTTAAGGCTAATTATATGAAACTTCACTTATCTGTTATAGATTTTGAGTTTTATCATTCATGTATTTTAATTATCATTATAAATTCTATTTTATTTTTTATATCAAATTTACTTTTATTAAAATTTAATTTCATATATTTTAATTACTATTTTGAATTTTATTTTCATCAAACTCTCCTCTCATCGAACTTTAATTTTATAAAACTTATTTTCATAAAAATATTTTATATAATAAAAACACCCATTTACTTTGAAATGAATGGATTAATTTTTATTATTTATATAATAATAAATAGTTTAATAAAATTTTGATAAATTTCAAATAAATTTTCTACCTTAAATTTTTTGTTAAAGAATACATTATTTTTCAAGAAAGGCATATATTTAGGGTGAGTTTTTATGATTTTGAAAGTGAGTTTTTTTTAAAATAAATATTTAAAATAAATTGTTAAAAACAGTGTTGTTGAAAATAATGTATTCTTTTGTATTGAAAAAGAAGTTAAAAGTAATTTTTTGTGTTCTTTTTGTAGTAAAAATTGAGTTGAAAGTAATTTTTAGTAAAAAAGGAATCACTTGTATGTGTAATAGAACACACACTCGCCAAAACAAAACGAGAATCTTATTATAAAGGCTTCATTTTACGAATACCAAGCTTTTATTTCCAGTTATGAAATCAACTTCTTTCTCTTATAAATACTATAATGTTAGCTCAATATATATGAAATTTCTCTTTGATAGAGTATAGGGACAGATTTTAAGCTTGATATATTGGTGTTTTTTTTTTCACCTAAAGTTGATTTTTTTTTGGTTAAAACCTTATTTTCAAATGATTTTCTTTATTTTTTATATATCAATGACTTATTTTTTAAAAACTTATCTAATTGCAATATATATGAAATTTCTCTTTGATAGAGTATAGTGACAGATTTTAATTTGATATATTAAATGTGTTTTTTTAACCTAAAGGTGATTTTTTCGTTAAAAACTTATTTTCAAATAATTTTCTGTATTTTAATTTCAATGACTTATTTTTTAAAACTTAAAATTCAAAAAATTTATTTTGTGTTAAAAAAGAACACACTGTATTTATAGACGCGCGTAATTGCCCATTGTTCTCCAATATTGCTAGTTATCTGCTTAGTTATTCAACAATATTTTAATATAATAACAAAAAGACTTATTAAAAGAGTAGGTCTTGCATTTAACATAACTAATTTTCTTTCCTATTTATATTTCTATGTTTTTCTATTTTTTTTTAGTCTATGACAAATCTCAATAATAATAAGCTTATTTATTAAAAGAGTAAGATTATAATCATAAAGTTTAGGCGCTGTTTGGTTCTCCGTTTCAAAAGCTGCTTATCAATTTTTCTCAATTTTTCTCTATTTTACGTTTTTCAATATATATTTTATAAGTATATAAAAAATTTATTTAAAAATTTAAAAAGTGTAGAAAAATTTTACGAAGTGAGATCTTTTTATTGCATATTTTTATTATTTTTTTGAAGTAAAAAAAATATAGCTTATTTTCAAAAAAAATAAAAATACTTTCTATTTTATAAGCGATTTTAAACACTCCTTAATTTATTAAGTGTTAATGAACAAGTTGAATATTTGTTCAGAATTTTTTTTTATAAAGTAAAGCCCAATTGATAAAAACGTTCCGAACTGGCCCAAGTACAGCGGGCCTCGGGCGAGTAGTTGCGATGGTATTTCCGTTCAAAATTTAACAAGTTTACAAACTACCGTGACCGGTCAACGCGAAGACCAACCGGCTACCGCACCTTCTCATCTAAATGACCAAATTTCAAAAAAAGACCACTACGTTTTGCCTTCAGGGATACTTCAAATTATCATGCATTTAGGCAACAATTATAGAAAACCTGTTTAGGCCCTAATTTGGCTAATAATGTGTATGTTTGGTCGGTATTGCAAATACTCTAATGTCACTATTATTACCAACGTTCGTTAACACCAACATCCAACAAAGAAGTACAAGTAACGCCACGGCCGTTGACGCCTATACAGAAAAGATCAAAAGAACAGGGAGAATAAAACCAACCGAAGAAGAAGAACAACAACAACAACATTTCCCTTTCGTTTGATACAAACAAGCCCAGATCTCTCTCCCTTTCTCTTCGCCCTCGGAAAAAAAAAAAAAACAGAGCACAAAGTCCGCTCTCTTCCTTCTCCTTTCCATCTCCAGATCCAAATCTCCAATGAACGGAAAACCCGGCGGTGGAGGAGCTCCGCTTTCCAGCGGCAGCGCTTCATTTCTCGGCGGCGGACGCTTGTTTACCTTCGCTCTCGTCTCTGCTTGGTACTCTTCGAACATAGGAGTGCTTCTTCTGAACAAGTATTTGTTGAGCAATTATGGATTCAAGTACCCAATCTTCCTCACCTTGTGCCATATGACCGCTTGCTCGTTGCTCAGCTACATTGCCATCGCATGGCTCCGTTTGGTTCCAATGCAAGCCGTGCGATCGCGGCTGCAGCTGACCAAGATCGCGGCACTCGGTCTTGTTTTCTGTGGCTCTGTTGTTAGCGGTAATGTTTCGTTAAGGTATCTCCCTGTGTCGTTCAACCAGGCTGTGGGGGCTACCACGCCGTTCTTCACCGCCGTTTTCGCTTACGTCATCACTGTTAAGCGGGAGGGTTGGATCACTTATCTCGCACTCATTCCTGTTGTTACTGGTGTTATCATCGCCAGCGGGGTATGTAAATGTAATCAAATGGATTGGATTAGACTGGATCTCGTGTTTTTTTAGGAGATCGGACTGATTAATAGGGACTAATTAAATTATTGGTAGCTGATCGGAGAATGTCGATTGGTTGAGTTTGTTTTGTTTGCTTGATTTGAAATTGGCTTGGTCTAGTATTGAAGCAGCTTTACTTAAACAGGACTATCGGTATTGACTTGCATGCTTGCTTGTTTGCTAAATTAGGATTTCTTTGGGTTTCGAGTGGAAACTCAATTATTTTTCTTTTTTGGTATTAAATGAGATAATAGCTTAGCATGGTTGCTTTGTTTGCTGGATGAATGACTAGCTTTTTTGCGTTAAATGCTTTCTAGATATACTTACGTTTAGTTATGTGAATCATGAGTTTTATGACTTTATTTGAGAATTATAAGCTATTTTGTTGTTTATGCAACTCAGTCAAGCCTGATGAGAATTGTGCTTTCTTATTCTTTTCTGTTATTTTTTTATTAGTCGATACTGATGGAAGATTTATGTGGACATTGATAGGTCAAGGCTCGCTGGCTTGTAGTCTGAATGCAGATTTACTCATTTTTATTTGTTGGTTTTGCTAGCTCAAATTATCATTGTGGTAACTGATACTGGTCTTGCTAAGTAAGCAAATTTTACGTCAAAGAAATTAGCTGGCAGCTTAATCATGGAGGATGAGAATTGTGCTGTGTGGTTGTGGTAACTTTTTCTCATTGATAGTCATAATTCTGATAGTAATTGGATTTGCTAGTAGTGTTGTATCAAAATTCGATCATTTTGCATGTGGTGCTAGTAATTGGATTGGCTGAGGCCTTACTGGTCTGTATTCTGTCTTTCTGTGAAGTTTGGCTATGGTACTTTGGAACTTCTACGGGTTTTGGATTGTTAGGCAGTCAACTTTCTAGGTGCTTGTTTAGGTAGTTAGCATAAGGGCGATTGGGTTGTCACTTGATTGGTCCTATGCTATTTCATATTCTTTTTATGGACATGAAATATTGACATATTCTCTTAGATGCTCCTAGAGTTCTTTTTTCTATCATGTTGTAGTATTAAAATTTTGGAACATTTGCTGGAGCCTGACTTCTTGAATAGTTCTGTAACAGTTGATTACAGATGACAAGCATTTTCAATATGCATCTACTATTCAGTTGGTTATGATTTTATACCTTTCATGCTGGTAACTAGATCCTTCGATGGATACTAAAATAACTTGACTAGCTAATGTCTTCAAGACTGGTTTCAGCAAAGAACCAACATACATGATTTTTGCTTTGTACTGCTACTTCCTTTTCCCGTTACCTCATCAGGGCATTATGTTCAATAATTGGTGAACAGATTCTATTCTTAATTTAGAACATCTTATTTTGTCTCCTACTACTTGAGTTTTAGTCAGGCTTTGCTGATTACGTTGTTTATTTTGTTTCAACCTTGTAGGGAGAACCAAGCTTCCATTTGTTTGGGTTTATAATGTGTATCAGTGCAACTGCTGCAAGGGCCCTCAAGTCTGTGTTGCAAGGAATTTTACTATCCTCTGAGGGGTAACGATCCTCTATCCTTTAGATTTGTTGTCTCTAAAGTTTTTATTAACAGTTGTAGATGTCTTTTGTTCCACTAGCTCCACTGCAGGCCAAATACATGAAAAATACTTGCTATCTTGGCTTTTGCTTGACTAGCTTTTGTATCTCTCCACTCAGGGAAAAGCTCAATTCAATGAACCTTCTTCTGTATATGGCCCCAATAGCTGTTATCATTCTTCTTCCTGCAACAATAATAATGGAGGATAATGTAGTCGGTATAACATTAGCACTTGCAAGGGAGGATATCAGAATAATTTGGTACCTCCTCTTCAATTCAGCCCTGGCATATTTTGTGAATCTTACAAATTTCTTGGTCACCAAGCATACCAGTCCTCTGACACTACAGGTGTGACTCTGTTATATTTGCTGTATCTCACCTCCTTACAATTGCTTCTAAACTTAGTATTTTCCTAGGATAATCTAATAGATTTCTAAATTTTGGCCTGCAGCATTTGAATAGTTGAGAAGGTCTTCTAGTTTGTTTCAGCGCATGCATTGCGCTTCTCCATTTGTTTTGCTTTCAATTTCCTCATTCAGTACATCTTCACTTCTGATTGAGTTCTAACGTTTGGGCTGCAGCATTTGAATAGTTGGGGAAGGTCTTCTAGTTTGTTTCTTCTCATGCATCGTGCTTCCTTCATTTGTTTTTCTTTCAGTTTCCTTATTCAGTACATCTTCGCCTCTTAACATACTTTATAGAATGTCCATCATAATTAGACTAAGGAATGGAAATCAAAATGTTTGGCTAGTAACCGATACACTACTTGTATTCCCTGCATAGATGCAACTATTGTTAGTTATGGAAGCCTACCTTAAAGGATGTCTGTGGTGCATCAATCACTGAGCCTTGATCTAGTGAACTATTACTGGTCTATGAGTGGACTACTCATACTGTTTTCATATAACTATGTAAAACCAGTGGTCAGAAGAAATGGTCGAATGTGTATGTACAATCAAATCATTTTTTTTCCAAGATGTAGTTAGCTATATATGGAAACATCCAGTATATGAATTTTTTATAGCATTTAAAGACTACAGTAGAAATGGTTGGCAAAAGTTGATATGCCATTGTTCTTTTTTTCTTACATAAAAAAGAATAAAAAATAGGCTGCAGCAAGATTAGAGCGACTAATACGAACCTGATGTTAAGACTAGCAACCAATGACATAGCCTATCAGCAAATGTGAAGTAGTTAATTACCAGGCCTGTAACACTCAACCCTCCAGTGAAAAAAACCAATTGCTAAAGTTCATTGTGTTGAGAAATGCAAATGCTAGGAGGTACATGAGGTTAAGCAGCATAGTTTTCTCTCTGTCATCCTTATGTCCATAAAGCATTCAGCTGTGTGATTACTTTATGTGCTGCATGACATGTTTAGGCATATCAAATGACGAACATTAGCTTCAAAGGGATACTTTGAGAAGAGTGATGTGTGAAGTTACAAAACAAAACAAAATATCAAGGACTTAGAGCCTTTACCCCTGTCACAAAATAAACTACTGAGTTGTTAGTTCAGTAAATATGTTTGCATTTGAAACTTTAGGTTTTCTAAGTTACAATAATCCAAAACTACATTCTGATCCACCTGAACAAATTTGTGTCAGTGAATTAAAAAGCTCTAAAACTCTGTTAGTTGAAGAAAGAATTGAAGAAGAGCCAAGAACCCATGTTCCTGCTTATATTCGAGAAGACTATCTATTTTCTGTCTACTGTCCCATGAGGACTTCACAGAAAGTTGAGGGGCTCGTCGAGGATTCCTGCTTGTTGAATCTCTATGCAATCAAGTTGTAAACTAAGTAAACATTCGGAAGCAAAGTACTATATTCTATATGGTTGGCATGTCATGGTATCATCACTCAACCCTATAAGCATTGTTTTGCTGAAAAAGGGAACAAGTAAAGCGCATCTGCGAAGTAATGCTAAGATTTTGTACTGTCTTTTGGAGCTTCATGTCTCTCACCAAGGATTTGAAGTGTTGTTTCATATTGTTATTTGGACCCATTTATTCTTGCATTGTTTATTGTACATTGCAAAGAGATGTTAACTTCCGATTTTCAGGTTCTTGGGAATGCTAAAGGAGCTGTAGCTGTGGTAGTATCAATTTTGATATTCAGGAACCCTGTATCAGTCACAGGGATGCTTGGTTATACTCTCACAGTTATTGGGGTTGTTCTTTACAGTGAAGCAAAGAAGCGTAACAAGTGAGTATCCCATATTCATGGGAGATGGCTTTCTCATTATTTTAGTAGGTCGACACTGTCCTCATTGAAGCCTCAGCATCATTGCCACTTGTGCGATTGGAACATGTGTTGTGCCAAATTCTTTTAGGGAAATTTCAAAAGATTTCTGCCTGTATCAAACGAGATGAAGGAGGAGTTACAGGAACTGAATAAGAAAGCAGGTAGCCCTCTATTACTTATCGGGGTGCATTTTACCCCAATCATCTTTATATAGGATTCAGCTACTGCAATTCTTTGCAACAGTGGGACTAGGTCCCTTTTTGATATCTCCTATATTACCTTTTCATGAATGTGCTATAGATGCGACTTTGTTCTTCTTATACTATTTTGTGCAACCGAAAACATTTTAACATGTACTTCGAGGGAGAAGTAATACATATCATTCTTTTTCATCGTAACGGATAAATGCATCACACGCTATATCGGTGCAACGTGATCTGCTCCTGAAGTGAACTATTTGTGCTTTCATAATTGCCTCCTTCTAATTACTTTTCTAGCGTTTTAGAAAAATATTTTTTATTATATATTTTTTATAATATCTTATAAAATTTATTTAAAAATTTAAAAAATATATAAAAAATTCACCCAATAAAATTTTATTATTATTTATTTTAATTTTTTAAATAAAAAGTTAATTTTTTGAGTTAAGATAAAAATGTTTTTTATTTTAGAATTTTTTTTATAAATACTTCTAAATACTCCCCATAAAACGTTTTCTTTATTATCTGGTTTTGTCACTACCATGGATTTTTCGGTGGCTGTCTTGTGAATTGAATGATAAAAAATATGAATTGATATTTCTTATTGTTCTTCTCAATAGAAGAGATACAATATATATAGAAGATACAAATATCTTAATTAGGAAGAATATCTAATATCTAAACTAGGAAGAATATCTAATAAGATATTATCTAAATTAGGAATAATATCTAATTAGATAGTAACAAATATCTAACGAGATATTTCAACACTCCCCCTCAAGTTGGTGCATAGATATTATACATGCTCAACTTGTTTAAGAACTTCGAGAATATATGTTTTGAAACTGTTTTGGTGAGAATATCGGCCAATTGATCTTCTGATCGAATTTTAGGTAACTCCAAGATTTTTCCATCCAATTTCTCCTTAATGAAGAACCTATCTACTTCAACATGTTTTGTGCGATCATGTTGTACTGAATTATGTGCTATATCACATGCTGCTTTGTTATCACAGTATAACTGAATCGATTGCTTAGTTGGAAAACCTAAATCTTCCAGAAGAAGTCTCAATCACAATGCTTCGCAAAGTCCAAGTGCTAAACCTCTAAATTCAGCTTCTGCACTTGAGTGTGCTACAACATTTTGCTTTTTACTTCTCCATGTAACTAGATTACCGCCCACAAAGATAAAATAACCTGAGGTGGACCGTCTATCATCAATTGCTTTAGCCCAATCAGCATCAGTATATACATGTATATTTGATAATCCATATTCTTTGTGAACAAAATTTCTTTTCCAGGAGCAGACTTCAGATACCTCAAAATGCGCATCACTGCATCCATATGTTGCTCTCCAGGATTATGCATAAATTGGTTGACAATACTCAATGCATATGCAAGATCAGGTCTTGTATGTGCCAAATACATCAACCTTCCAACTAGTCTCTGATATCTTCCTTTATTGGCTGGAATCTGATTAGCATCAATGTATAATTTCAAACCTTCTTCCACTGGTGTATCAATTGGTTGACATGCAGACATACCAGTCTCCTCTAAAAGGTCTAATGTATATTTTCGTTGGGACAGAAAAATTCCCTTCTTAGATCGAGAAACTTCAATCCCAAGAAAATATTTCAAAGGACCAAGATCTTTCATTTCAAATTCCCTAGATAAGTAATCTTGCAGTAGTTTTCTTTCTTCCGGATCATTTCCTGTAACGACCGTATCATCTACATATACAATGAGTGCAGTGAGTTTGCCATACCTTTTCTTCAGAAATAATGTATGATCTGAATTACTCTGACGGTATCCAAATGCTATCATGGACTTTGTAAATCTTCCAAACCATGCTCTTGAAGATTGCTTCAGTCCATAAAGTGATTTCTTTAATCTACATACCTTTTGTCTCTGGATTTCTGATGATATACACCCTGGTGGAAGATCCATATAGACTTCTTCAGTCAATTCACTATGTAGAAAGGCGTTCTTCGCATCGAATTGTTGCAGTGGCCAATCTAAATTTACAGCTAAAGATAACAAAACTCGAATGTGTGTTAATTTTAGCTCTGAGAGCAAAAATATCTGTATAATCAATTCCGTAGGTTTGAGTATATCCTTTTGCCACCAATCTTGCTTTGAAGCGTTCGATTGTGCCATCTGCTTTATACTTTACAGTATATACCCATCGACATCCAACTGTTGTCTTTCCTGGAGGAAGATCAACAAGTTCCCAAGTTCCATTCTTTTGTAAAGACTTCATCTCTTCATTCATAGCTTCCTTCCATCTTGGATCATTTAAGGCTTCCTGCACACTGTTAGGAATAGATATAGTAGATAATTGATTTACAAATGACAGATTTGATTCTGACAGCCGATGGTTAGACACATAATGACTCATAGGGTATCTAGTTTTACTAAAAAGTTCAGATTCATATGTGGATTTAGGAATACCTCTATTGTGTTTGCCTGGTATGGTAACTGTTTTGTAGATGGTTCGAAAACTAAATTAAGAACATCCTCGTGAGCGATTGGTTTGGTATATTAGTTGATTGTGGAGCGAGGGCTTATGTCATACCTTCAGTTCCAGAATTTTGATCCAAGTCTAGATCAGTCAAGTTCTCACCAATTGCTTCGGATTGGGAGTTATCGCCACTGTTGCTCAGATCTAAATTGTCAACTTCTCGATTAACAAACTCTAACAATGTACCTTCTTCAGAAGTATGAGGACCATAATTTAAACTCTGAACTTCCTGAAAATTCTCCCCCTGAAGTTCAACATCCAAAGAAAAATACATTGTATCTTCATGAAATACAACATCCACCGTAATAAACATACGACGAGTTGGAGGATGATAACACCGATACCCCTTTTGAGATGCAGCATATCTAAGAAATACACATCTCAAAGCTCGAGGACTCAACTTGTTACGCTGGTGATGGTGAAGGTGTACAAATGTGACACACCCAAAAACACGGGGAGGCAAGCTCGGAATCGCCGGTGCAACAACTGCTTCCAAAAGGGATGCCAATGGTGTCTTAAATCTATAATTCTCGATGGTACCCGATTGATAAGATATGCAGCGGAAACAAGTGCTTCGCCCCAATAACTTAACGGCATATGACCTTCTATCAATAAAGCACGGACCACCTCCAATAAGTGTCGATTCTTCCTCTCAGCAACTCCGTTTTGTTGAGGCGTATTAGGGCATGTTGTTTGATGAATTATTCCATGTGCCTCTAAATACTGCTGAAGTGCGGAACACTGATATTCTCCACCATTATCACTACAAAGAACTTGAACTTGTGTATTATACTGAGTCTGAACCATTTTATGAAACCTTTGAAATAAGCAGTTCACTTCACCTTTAGATTTCATTAAATAAAGCCACGTCATTCTGGTACAATCATCAATAAAAGTAACAAACCATCGTGATCCACCTAAGGTAGTAACTTTAGATGGACCCAAACATCAGAATGTATTATCATAAAAGGTAACGGACTTTTATTCAAACTCAAAGGAAAAGAAGTACGATGACTTTTTGCCAGTTCACAAATATCACAATGAAAATTAGAAAAATCTAATTTTGTAAACAAACTGGGAAATAATCTCTTCAAATAACCAAAAGAAGCATGTCCCAATCGTCGATGCCATAACAAGACTTCTGACTTTATCTTCTCACCCTTTAAGCCATGCACAAAAAACTTGATTTAACTTATCATAACTCTTTGGCGATAAATCCGGATAATACAATCGCCTCGCTTAGTACCATAACCAATCGTCGCTTTTGTTCGAATGTCCTTAAATACACAAGATTCAGGCCAAAAAATTACAACACAAGATAAAGTTTTGGTTATTTGAAAGACAGATAAAAGATTATAACCCAAGGATGGAACAACTAAGACTGAATCTAAACTCAAAGTATTAGTGAGGGATACAGATCCTTCACCAATAACAGAGTTTAAATTACCATTTGCGGTTGAAATAAAATTTTGTGAGGATGGTTTAAGGGTTACGACATGCTTAGAATCAAATGTCATATGATCTGTAGCACTAGAATCAATTATCCATGTACTATTAGAAATAGGTGTGGAAGTGTGTAAAACCGTACCTCCATTATCTACAGCCGCAACTAATGCTGAAGCCTGTTTAGTGCCATCATCGTCCTCTATCTTTGTCTCAGCTACTGCAGCAACATGAATTTTCTTGGAATCTTGCTTCTGTCGATCTCGATTATGATCCCACCAGTCTGGATATCCAATAAGTTTAAAACACTTACTTTTGGTATGGCCAGACTTATTGCAATGAGTGCATTTGTAGGTTGACTCATGTGCAGCTTTAGACTTTGTACGATCTTGACGATTCCGTACCACCATAGCGAAAGCTTCAGAATTTTCAGACTCACTGTTCAGAGTAGATCTATGCACCGCCTCACGACGAACCAACGAGTAGCATTCTTCCAAATCTGGAACTGATTCTTTGCGAAGAATTTCTCCACGAATCTGTTCAAAAATATTGTCTAATCCAGCAAGAAATATGTGAACTCTTAGTCGCTCAATGGACTTTCTATACGCCACAATATCATCAGAATCTTTCATTACCACATTATCACGATGGTCTAATTCTCGAAAAATTTCGGTCAATTCTCCATAATATTCAGAAAGAATTTTTTCACCTTGCTTGGCGGTGAAAGCTCTTTGATTTAAGGAAAATACCTGTAATTCGTCACTTCCGTCATAAAACGCCTTCGATAAAGCACTCCAAATTTTACGAGCAGTGGATAAGCGCAAGTAACGCTTCATAATGTCTGGAGTCATAGACATCAGTAGCCACCGTTTAACTTTCTGATTTTCAGCATACCATTTTTCATATCCATCTTCTGATTCATCAGGTGGTTTTGCTTTGCCACGAATATAAGAGAGCTTCTCTTTTTCAGCAATATGCATCTCCATTAATTGAGACCAAATATCATAATTAGTCTCATTAAGAATAATTCCTGAGTTGAATACACCGTCTGATTGAATGATAACTGGAGTGGTTCCAGACATAACGTTGTCCTTCCCTTTCTCCTTTCTTCTTTTTTTTTTTTTTTTTGTGGTGTAACAATGGTAAAATCAGGTTTGGCTCTGGTACCAAATTGAATGATAAAAAATATGAATTGATATTTCTTATTGTTCTTCTCAATAGAAGAGATACAATATATATAGAAGATACAAGTATTTTAATTAGGAAGAATATCTAATATCTAAACTAGGAAGAATATCTAATAAGATATTATCTAAATTAGAAATAATATCTAATTAGATAGTAACAAATATCTAACGAGATATTTCAAGATTGTGATGATACAGTATGTAGCTGTAGGTATGTGCTTTGATGATCCTGTAGATAGCCATACGTACTGTTTACTTTGATCGTAGAGTTGGCAGCTGAAGTAGTGTATATTGACCGGAACTCGTGGCTAGGTAGTTTTTACTGCTATCGGTATGTCTCGTCTCGAGTTGTGGGAAGAAAAAGTTATTTCCTCCTTGATTAATAGTTAAAACATTTGTATTAGAGATCTGAAGGGCGTGTTTATCAACACCCCAAATTTATTTTTTTTAAAATTTACTTTTAATATAAAATACATACAAAAATTAAAATAATTTTTTTATTAATAAAATTTTTTTAAAAATTTAATTTTAAAACTTATTATAAATATTAAATTAATATATAATTTTATTTTTATTAAATATTTTTAATTTTTAATTTAATTTATTAATTAACTTTCAAAAAATTTATTTTACCCACTTTATCTTCTAAGGGAAACACGCCCGAAATGTACACTTGCCAGGTTCTTTTGGTTGCAGGAATTGAAGAGTACAAGGGTAATATTGGACAAATGTGTGGTCTTTTTAGCCTCTTCGTTCCTATTGCTTTAATGACTTTAATCTTATCAGTTACATCCGGGACTTCATATTGACTTCAATTTTCTAAGCACTAGTTTAACTTCTCATGAACCTCAGAGACCCGAGGAATAATAATTTTGCAGCAGCGAACATGCTAAATTCCTTCCTGTATCTCCGCATGCTTAAGCACTTAACTATTCTGGTGCAATTTTTTTGCCCCAAGACATGTTGCTAACTGGACTTAGTATTACCTTACCTAGAGCTCTAATACAAGCACTGTCAGTTGATCTTGGACCGGTAAAAACAACGTAAAAACACACAATTGACTTCAGTATAAATCTCTCTGTTACCGTACGGTAATAGTATAGATTTAGAGTAAAATACTTCAAAACCTTCCTTTCTCTTTCCACAAACATTTACAGACTCCTACTGAAATACATACCAGAAATCCATGACCCAGAGCATTAGAAACCTTTACCTTACCGAAGTACCAGCTTAATTCAATAACAAGTCCAAGCGCTGCGTCCAATCTACTAATATGGTGAAAATGAAATGAACGAGCCATATCAAGAGAAATTTCACACGAAAGCTTAACCTCTATGTAAAACATTTTAAAGAATCTTTGATAAGCTTGACTATCCCGTGATGTCTACCCCTTTCCACACATCTCTACACCAGAGAGCTATTGATGAGTCCATTCCAAAACGAAGAAGATGAAGAACAAGAACTATCACCAACACCATTGATCCAACATTCTCTTCTAATCGAGTAATCTGATTTATCCATGATACCATTTCCATGATTACATTTCTCCAGTTCCAAGTTGTTTTCGGTCTCCTGATCCACTGCAATGCAAGATCCATCCCTGTTAACTCCTGTTATTGCACTTGAAGGTGAATTAGGGCTTGTAGTCTGCCCTCCTTCAAAGGTATTAGTAGCCACGCCAGTTTCAACCTCACCAACAATACTAGTACTGTTACCGGTACCAGCTGCGCCACCAAACCCGTAGTAAAATTTCTGAAAGTAATTCTGATTATTACCAGCTGATGATGATGAATCTAGGACAAGCCCAGTAGTAGTCTTCAGTACGTCAAGAAACCCAGTGGGAGTAGTTGAGATATTTCGAGAGAAGCCGGTAAGGTAAGGGTTAGGAGTAGCAGTAGTTGCAGTAGCACTACTGTTGGTAATGAATGGATCATACTCGTTGAATAGTTCAAGTTGTTTGGTTGGAAGGAGACCAGAGAAGCTGAGTCTGACTTGATCACTAGCTGTAGGATCGTAAGTTGTGATCATCTGATGTGGTAAGTTGAGTAATTGGTTTGTAGGGACAACAACAGTTTGGTTTAACGATTCCATCGATAATTTCTTTGATAATGAAGAAGGAGAAGAAGACGATGATGAAGAGGGAGAAACAGATGAGGAAGAAGATGGTAATGTAGTCGCTGATGTTCTTTTATTTTTGCGAGAGCCGCCGCCAACGGGAACGTTGCGGAGAGAGCCGCCGTTGGTCCAATAACGGCGACATCCCTTGCAGAAGTACCTGGGCTGTGATAGACTGTAGTTGTTGTAGTAGCAGAACTTGGTGTTGATGGAATCACACCTCGGGCACTTGAGTGCTTGCCCTGCAGTGGGAGGAGGCTTTAGTTTCTTGCTCTCTTGTTGCTCATGATGTTGGTGTTCGTGATCTTGTTGCTGCTGCAGTAGTTTTGGGCAACAACCAATAACTTGTTGAAGCTTATCATAACTGGGTTTGGCCTGCAATACATGTTCAGAAGAACTAGATATCCATGCCAAAATGTACATAGCATGAAAAATGTTTATGATAAAGTAGTTCACGAGAAGGTTGATTAATTACCTCGTATACCATAGAATAATTAGATATCTAAGAATTAGCTTGTGAACTGAAGATGTAAAAAGCCAGCAAATTAGGAGTTTCTTTCATCCAGAAGAATACTGAAGTTTATAAGATTGGGAATTTTATATGATGAAGACAGTTTATTAACTAATATCAGGTGAATTACAAAAAGAGAATGGAACAAAGAAAGAGGAGGGCTTTTTGATTGAAGAGATGATAACATATTACACTTCATTGAAAAAGGAAAGCAAAAAAGTTCTTATCTTTGATGAGACAAATGCAAATGGATGAAGCTAACAACGAGAAGAAATGACCAAGATTAAGATATCTCTCTAAGCGTACCAAATCATCGCACCCGTATATATGATTTAACCAAAAACCAGAGCTGAAGTCCACCACACCGTTGCACGAGCCACAACGGTGAAACCAAATATAGAACTCAGAAAACATAGAGAATGTTGGAAGAAGTGGCGTTCAATCAAAGAAAACGAAAAACTTACATTGTGGTGAATGCTAGAGATCTCCATCAATGCACGATTTCTCCTATCGAAAGCTTAACTTCAATGAAGGAACACCAAAACCATAACCGACCTGTCTTAGAAAAGTGAAAGAGAAAGCAATAACTCCACTAGCATAACAGTGCAAAGGGAAGAATGAAGTCACCCAACCTCTCCAATAAATAACGCCATCAGAACTGCACAGATAAGGTAAGGAAAAATGCAATACCGTAACAGAGAGAAGGGAGAATCGATTACGTTGCTTACCAAAACCGTCGAATGAACAACGATGCGTTTAGCTTTTGACTTGCACGCAGCGCAGAAGTATTCGTTAAACTCCGAACCCAATCTTCAACAACCGAGTCGCACGATATACAGCACGCAGCAGGTCCACAACGCACCATGATCGTGCTCTCTGTTGATTCTCCATAACTAGGAATCTTAACAACCGTTCCATTGACTAGTCAAAGTGGTAAAACCTCTTCAACATTTACTAAAGACCAGCAGTCCTTATCATTCTGACGGCAGTCAAATAAGACCCTGTCCTTTTGTTTCTAGAAAGCAGTCAAAGTTGGTGAGTGTCTCGAGATCTTCCATTTTCCAGCATTTGAACACTTGCTACTTGCCAGTTAACTCAGTGTTTGAAGAATGAATTTTATACACACTAGAGTTTTAACTTCTGTTCTTTCAGTAAAATCGAAGTTTTAATCAAGCCATTGTTAAATAACAAAGAAAGTGTGAATTTTCTTTGGCGTGTCAATTCATATGATGATTGATCTTAATTAACAGTAGCATGTTAAGTAGTTGGTCGCAGTTGATGATAAGGATGAATGATCTCTGTACAAGCTCCAGCGCACTGATCGTACCAACAACCGACTACTACCCGGACCATGTCAGAGTACGCAGTACCACAGCGCGGCAGCAGACCTTCTTGCACTCAACGTCTCGTACAAGCCAGAGCAGGGAGGGGACCCCGTGAAGAGATCATACGGTTAATGTCAATCTCAGATAAGCAACAGAAACGTTACAGTAGCTTGAAACTGACGGAAGGCAACGACGTTGGCGTTGGTGGGGAAGAATGAAGAAGGTGACAGCTGGTGACCGAAGGTTTGTTTGGAAACGAAGTGAAGAACTAAAGGGTCCCATGATAACAGTGGTAGGATGAGAGTTCGCTCCAATGGCAGTAAAGTGTCGGTGGTGGGTGAGTCCCAGGTGGGGTATGCGGCAGCGATCGATGCCCTTGCCCTCAGGGGCAGCGTGGCATCGGCGCACGGCAGCCATCTAGCGCAGTACGTATATAGATAAGCTACCAAATTGATCGCAGTCATGGGTTTGGTTTTGTATATTGGGACTCGAAAGAGAGATCAACTAGGGTACCTTGAACTCACTGGGTAAACAAACGAAAGAAGATTTTGATTTGGACAATTTAGTTCCAGATAGCTGAAGAGTTCCTTTAGGTTAACGTGTTTAATTTCTCCTCAATCTTCATAAGAACCAAGGATAAGAAAATGTACATACGGCTTTGTAATTTGTATAGCAGATCATGGGTAGATAAAATACATTAATTTTATTTTGATCACAAAAGAAATGTAGAATTTGATGAATTAATTATTTTCAAGCAGCAAAACGCATGGTTTGTGTAGAGTCTAACATAACATAGTCAAGAACCATTTCGCGCATTTGGTCTGGTCGGGCAATTTCTTGGCAATTCCATCCGTTGCCGGCGGCGGGGTCACATATATTGACAAGGTTTCCATATGCTTCCAATTCGAGAAATGCACCGAGAGCACGCGTTCTCGCTAGCGCTAGTTTCCCTCCACGAGCCCGTTCGCAGCGAACCCCAGACGCTCGAATCCTTCTTACGAGCACAGAAGAAGAATGCTGACACAGCTAAGGACTCCAACCACAGAACAGATAACAATGACAACTATTGTAAGATTAATGTTCCCGGAGAAGCTGATAGCATAAACAAAAACAAAAATGTAATCGGC
This sequence comes from Acanthochlamys bracteata, assembly GCA_019914995.1. NCBI lineage: Eukaryota > Viridiplantae > Streptophyta > Magnoliopsida > Pandanales > Velloziaceae > Acanthochlamys > Acanthochlamys bracteata. The sequence continues at coordinate 2,594,174 of CM034140.1, read as the reverse complement.
ACACTCGAAAAAAATACGTAAACACATGCAGACCCAAAAAAAGCCAATTCAAAGTGACCCAACTATAAGGATCAGCCCTCATTGGTTACTACAGTAGGTAGATTGAAAGGAAAGAAAGCACACTTTTTGCAGTCTCATATTTATATAAGTCAGATAAATTTTTTTGAAGGAAAACATACCTACTTGAGCAGCAAGGAGTCACAGGAGGATTTGTCATGGTTTTCGGCCTTCCATTTGCATTTCGAACGAGCTTGTATGATTTGGCATTAGTTACGTATCAAGAGGATGCAAACCATCTTTCAGGAAACATGTTGATTGGAGAAGCTACTTTGAGATTCAGTTGAGTGTCTTGCCAAATATCTATGCGTATTGGTGCAATGGCCGTCGATCAGTTTGGTGCAAAAGTAAATCGCTTTTCATTGAGTTCACTGTTTTGGTCATACTAATGGCATGTTTTAAATATGCAAAAATGATTTCTACGGAAGTGAAAAATGAAAATTGAAGTTATTTGAATGTAAGTTTGATTTTTATGTTTTAATTTTACTTAAAAGTCTGTCGGAAGTGAAACTTAGTGTTTTAAAAATTGAAATAATGTTTTCCAATAGAAAATAGAAATAAAATTCTCAGTTCAACAAATAATTAAAATACATGAATCTTTTGAAATTCTAAATCTGATGCGAGCAAGCGAAACTCAGATCACTTAAAATATATCCTAACTCAATGGAGACATTTTGTGAAACTAACTATTGACCGTTATAGAGCTGTAACTTGTAAGCCCTCTTTCCCTAGTCTAACAAAGAGCTAGCATTATCATACTGTACATAGATTTGCTATTGCCCACTCTACTAACTGTGAGATTAACATGAGCTGGGATTTTTGCAAGTAGTAATATGATGTGATCGAGTTTTCGAAATAATGTACATCGTGGAAATGTCAATATAGTTTTTAATATATCTTTAATGCCAATCTATGTTGGTTCTTTTATTTTCCCTGTTTCCAGTACCAGTTCAAGGCACACAGCCACAGTTTCACTTGTAGAAGTTAGAGGACCAAGCATGTCCCAGCCTTAGCTGTAGCAATGACAGTACCATACAAAGTTAATCTCCCATCAGCATACAAAATGCAAAATAAATCTGCAGATAAAATTTATAGCGAAAAGCAAGCTAAAGGCAATTCAATATTTATTGCAACTATGAACTTATGATTCCTCACCCCAGTTCTGAAAGCTTCAAGTGAGATTCGAGATAGTCCTTAAGAAAGCCTCTTGTCCTGGAGGAGTTGTCAGTTAGCAGCTGATGGTCTTTCTTGTCTCCGCTAAGAAGCTCCCTAGTAAAAGGAAAACAACGCTCATATTCACTCTGAACTTAAAACGTAAAATAACAATCATGAAAGGCCAGTATACAAATGAATCTTAAAACGCAGAAACCCAACATACTTGAAGAACGAATTATCAAAAATGAGAGTATTCCTGGCCCCTCAAAGCCAGAGTGATCTTTATGGCACCCTCCCTGCAATATCTTAGCAATCAATACAAAAAGGTTCAACAGTCACGAGTCCAGCCCTCAGCAGAATCATAACCACCTGAAGACTTCAAAATGTACTCAACACAAGCTGAATTTTAGATTGTAAGGAGGTTTGACAATTGACATTAGTTGAAATGGGACTTACCAGAGTGTGTCCTCCAGAAAGAGCCAAATTGTCTTGATCACTCGGACCCATTTGAGAACCAAATACAACCCTCAGGTGGTCAGCACCTAAACATAACAAAATCAGCATGAAGGTCAGAAGTCAAACCACTTGCAGCATAATGATATTCAGTATCTACTTCAGACAAAATTAAATTTGCCCAATAACAAGAGCAAGAGAAGCAATAAATTCTTACTGAATAGAGAGAGATTCGTGAATTCTCTGCACCAACTTTGCTATCTAAAAATCTGAAAAACCAATGTCTTAAGACACTTTTCTTTTGATTTATATTAAAGGACCATGATAATAGCATGTTAGAAAAGCCTCCTGCTATAAGCAGTAAATATTTCTGTACAATTTGATTATTTCTTGGTTGTTGCTGAACTTTCGTCCGTCTAAAACTCTACTGTTGGCCACTGCCACAATGTGGCAAAATCTCTTAGTGCCTTTTGTAGAGTGAAATCCATGTTTCTCTCTATATGTCGGCCATCAAACACAATAACGCTAACGCCGAAATCAGGCTCAATCATATTCGCATAAAACCACCAATAAAATTTCAATATGAAGTTCAGTAACATCGAAGGCAGAAATAAAAGAAGTACGTAAAAGGAATAAGCTCTAAATTTGATAGGTAACTGAAACACTATCCACCTTTTGTGGCATCACGTAACCGGCCTTCCTGTGGTGGCTCTGGTTTGTCCTGGAATTCATCACAAATAACCAATCATAACTAAATAACCACTTCATTATTCAAAACAAGCATTAGGCAACCAAAAAATCAGTGACAAAGCCTATACAGATACCAAGAGAAACCACACCAAAAACTAATAATAAGTAATATAACATTGACATACCTCTTTCTTCCCGGATGGAACGAGATCTCAGGCCCACCGGTGACCTCACCACCACTCCGGCCAACTGAAAACAGAACCAATAATCAGTCAACAAATTAAATAACATAATCATACTCTTGCTTATTCAGTAGTCAATTAACGTTACAATCAGCAAGTAATGTAAGGGAAAACCGTACGAATCTGGTAGAAATCGGCATAGGGACTGGTCCTTGATGGGTTAAATCAAGCGGACAGCGACCACGACACCGTGTTAGTGCCGTGTCCCTGCTCGATCTTGTGCCTCATCGTCCCGAACGGTCCGCGAGCCTTCATCTTCACGTCATATGGTACCACTGAATGCCATCTAAATCAATCGATCACACGATCAACCAGCAACAAACAGCAACCAAATCATTCAATGATCATAGCGTCAAATAACGTCTCCAGCATCTAAACCAAACAAAGATAGATGGTACTGATGTTTAACATACGCGAGACGAAGCATGATTGCAAGCAATGTTCTTCTCGGCAATGAGACCTCGAACCATGATTGTTAGATTTACCAAATGCAATCTAATCAACGATATTAGTTAAAAACAGAAACAAAATTTTCAGAATCAGAAACAATTTGATTGTTCCAATGTTTCTGAGATTGCGAAATGCAGTAGACACTGATATAGAAGCTCGCAGCAAATCTCTATCAAGTATTTATAGACGAGTAAAATGTGAAAGCGAGATATTGTGAGTCGTCCGATCAGATCAGTCACATCAGGATGAGATCTGCGCTGAGGGAAACGAAACATTCGTGGTAACGTAACTCTGTGAACGGTTTTGGAATTCCTTTGATTAAATAAAATTTTTCAGAAATAAAAATATTTTAAAATTTTTTTAAAAACAAAATTTATTTTTCTAAAAAATAATTAATATATATAATTAAAAAATCTTACTAGTAACATATTTTTATACTTTCTAAAATTTTAAATAATTTTTTAAAATATTTATAAAAAATATATAAAAATATAAAAAAATAAAAAATATATTTTTAGGGTAAGTAACAAACGCCCCAAATAAAAAGTTAGTAGTAAGATTCCGCTTAACGATATACGCGAAACGCCTTGTTATGGGCGATTGACTGCTCGAACAATCATCACCGCTTTGTTTTTAACAGTGCTCTAATTCTACGGATGATGGGTAACATATTCCAAACAAAAGAGGGCAATCCAAACTAACGAAAATTTGCTAGAAATAGAGAACTTGAACGGTGCTTCGGTCATCAACTCTACTTTAATGCATCTGTTTCATATAAGTAAAATGTCCTGGTTATCTAAACTAGCTGCTCTCATTGACAGGAAAAATTACTGACGCAGGCAACATGAAAAAGGCATGTTACAGTAATTTCAGGGGGCAAGGATAACCTTCCACCCCTTAGCATAATTTTAAGCTAACAAGAGAGATCTACTTGCTCGATGTTAACATACACTTTTGTGTGAACACAGATCAACCTCAATAACACAAGCACAACATGACTAGCTTCCCAAGGAAATCTAAGATACTGATTCAACCTTATTCTGTAGGTCCATATTAAGACAAAGAGTCGCTTTTAACCAATTTTTAAAATATGGGGGAAAATATCAATATGCACAAAATATACAGAAACAGTAGGGAGAAGCCAAACCCTGCACAATTGGCAGTAAGAGGCAAGTCAGAATTGGTAAAATGCGGGACAAGCATTTTAGCTTGACAACTAGACTGCTTGTAAATTATGTGCATTGAGTAAGTATCAGTAAAACTGAGCTAAGCACAAGCATCTCCAACATATCAACATTTCAAGGCTCTTCAGTGAAAAGCATGATGATCCCATACTGAATTGTAAAACAGCCCTACAAAAATTTCCAGAATGGGAAATTGTTAAAAGAACTTCAACAAGAAAATAAGACTAGAACAATGACTGAAACAGGATTTTACTATCTAGAGAAAAATGTCAAAGAACAAGCACAAACAATCATAACAGCAACTACACTCAGTTGGCTTATGCTCCATGATGTAACTCAAGTGCTGTATAACCACTCATAACAGTTGTATCTAAACATACAGGATGTAAAGACTTGGCTTACATCATATCTAACCTAGAACTTTCATGTCCATTGTCTTTTCAAGTTTAAAATCTCATCTCAGATATGTCTGATAAAAGTTCAAATGGCATCTATAGACCAAGTATTACATACATGGTCCCTACAGGAACGAAATAAAGAAAAGGATAACAAGCAAAAGGGAAAGGAATCAATCTTCCTTATGGCTGTTATCGCCAAAGCTTAAAAGAAGTATTTAAACCCCGAAGGTCACTACAAATAAAAACAGGAAGCATACTCTATGTTAATAAGAGTAATGCAGCAGCAACAATATAGATATTTTTGTAAAATTCAACAGTTCATGAAGCAAAGCATGCCTCACCTGCTAGCGAGCACCAAAAATCGACTATTGAGTACCCCAGTCCAACCTTTCAATACCAGCACAAATCAGCAGATCAACCATGCACTCATAAACTCCAGGAATATGCTTTATAAGTAGCCAAGACACTTTGAAGTCAAGCAGCAGCAGAGAACATGTGAAGCTCCTTTATCCTACTGCATCCTAAATGCTTGATTGTACACATTTCCTGAGTTTGTCATATGAAACTTAGGCTCCTCATTTCCTCGAAAAAAATTAGGAAGTCCAAATCTGTCATTTCTCAGATTATCAGACATGCCAATATCATTGCCTGTCCAGCTATCCCACTGGCCATTTGACATTCCAACATCCCTAGACTGTTGGAGTGCCCGTCCAAATGAAGAAATGTTACTGCTCTGTGCTAAGAGCCTCGAAGATGTAAAAGACTCATTCAATGACAATGAATCCCCAAGAAGGTCAGAAAATCTGACTTCTGGTTGTGCAGAGATAGACTGTTGCATCAATAGCTGAAGTCTCGGGTCCCTCTCAAAGGAATTAAGTTGTGTAGTAAAAGGAGGTGTCAAATTAAATCCCGACGTATTAACTCCAAGCGGCAGTCTACCTTTACCAACAGCTAAAATTGCTGGATCAATAAACTCCACATCGGCTGTATTTTCAGAAAGATGAACTTGATTTTGACTTCGTAGAGGAAAGTCGCCAATACAATGATCTAATAAGAAAACAAGAATGTCAGACTGGAAAAAGGTTATACTTTGAACGTTGCATCAAATAAATAAAAACCTAACAGACCAGATAAAGCTCCATTTCTATGGTCATGTCTATCTTGAGTAGAGAAGCCAGGAGGCGCAGATCTGTTTGGAATGGAAAATCCAGGTGGTGCTGATATTTTAGCTTTTGGAGCACCTGCGCATAGAATGGAGTAACTAAAATGAAAAGAATTTGCTAGCTTAAACATTAAAGAGGCTACCATAAAGCATAATGAAGTAGCTTAAGCCACAACAAACAATGCTAACTACCCATGAAATTAATAGGAAGTTTCTCCTTTCCTAAAAAAAACGATTACCTACAAAATGAACTTGTGAACCATGCATGCATTGCTACAATAATGAAAGAAGCATTTCTAACATTTAAATGACTTGCAATTCTAACAATTCTTTGTAGGTGTGAGAGTACAGTAACACAATCCCCCAAAATGGAACAAGCCAACAACACAACCCCCAAATGAGACAAGCCAAAGACATTATGTAGATGGAAAAAATAAGAATCTTTCTGGACAAACCATAAGCAAAAATAAGATAAGACAACATCTCTCTGCTCAATTTAGATTGATCATGAGACGGTGACAATATGCTTACATACTAAACGACAAAACTAAAACCGTACATCTCAAGCTACAAAAGGAGCATAAAGGTATGATTTGCACATGACAAAATGGACAAATTCAAAGCATTTACCAACCCTCCCAGGCAGAAAACAACATTCAATTGGCTCATATGCAGAGTATGGTAGATGCCTGTAAATGCAAATGCATTTAGCATAGCTAGAAGGATTCTTTAGTCATGGAGGATTCAATAGTTAAGAAGTCCTAACAACAGCAAACTAGAAGCCTCTTTTTAGGGTAAAAAATCAAACACTCACCAGGAGCCCTGTCGGATAAACCAAGAGGACCCCTTTCAGGCAATCCAAATATTTGGTTAACGGCAGGAGAATTTGAACTTCCAAAACTGTTAGAGAGGAAACGATTCTGAGATCGCTCACTGTACACATCCTGTGATGACAAAGGAAAGGTCTGTGCATGGCCTAATATTTGGACAGGAGGTTCCATGGAGGAACCCTCACTTTCTTGCCTAGCAAATGAAAACCTGGACTCTCCGCTATTTTGCAACTTCCATGATGGAAGTGGCTGGAAAGTCCCTTCCTGCCTACCAGATTCACCAAGAAGTCTCGCTAAATTGTTAGCTGCAGATAAAGAGTCATCCCAAGGATCGAAGTCGAGGGATAGTATGTCTGAAATTATGCCGCCCTCTCCCATATCTACACCTGAAGACTTGTTAACATTCACTACGCTATTAAAAGTTTCTATATCATTTGCCTTTCCTTTGGAGTAGTTTATATAAGAAGATTCACGAATCTCCCGTGATATAGGGCGCAGCTTATCTCCAATGTGACCATTAGGCGTACTTGACATACTTTGACCTCCCAAAAGAAAGCCATCATCCACTTGAGTGGGCAAAATGCTATTCCATGAACTTCTATCTGTATTATCTACAATTTGATGAAGTTCATTTGAATGAGTTGACAAGAATGGTTGAACAGCTGCATCTGGATATCCAAGGTTATGATCATCTACAGCATTGAAGTTGCTTCCGTTGGATTTATGGTGTTGCCTCTCTGACTCTGAATCCCAAACATACGGCTGCACCAAGGAAATGGCATCAGATGCTCCAGTTGGCTTGCTTGATATTGCCAGAGAGGCACTACCAAGTGTAGGATATGAAACTGAAGAATGATTAGAGGCTACTTCCAAACTATTATCTTGCAGAAATTTATCTAACTTTAAGGTGGAAAACTCCGAGCATAAAGCTGTGTTGGTACCATCACCATCTATACACCCAGTTGAAATATTAGCAGGAGAAACATAACCTTTCGAGCTCATTCCATTCGTCAGAACATTGCCGTTTCCGTGACCAAGGAAACCAAGCCCATTCTGACTGCTTGCAGGAACTATTGAGCTTGTTGAAGACGTCATTGGAACTTCTGAAGCGCTTAAATATTCGGCTTGTGGAGAAGTTCTGCACTCTTCTGAACTTCGCTGGGCAGGTTGTTCTGAAAACTGCAACCTAGCAGCTATGTTCTTTACATTATTTCCTACAGGTTCCATAGGTGGTACCAAATCATCATCATCATCCCAGGCAGAGGTTACAGGATCTTGACATACGTCCAAAGGATCCTCCTGAGACTCCTCACTTGTGTGATCATCTCCGCCAAAAGAAGGTATTTTCATTGTCATAGGTCTAGTGGATCTATGGGTTGCATGCCTTCCTTCAGGTACCTTTAATGCTGTAGCATCATCATGCCATGCAGAACTTGCTTTAGTGTTTGAAGAACCATTAGCAAGATCCGTTTTTGGCTTAAGAATGCCTTCTAATGATTTTGCCGGAGGTTGCCGGCCATTTGCTTGTAATCCCCTGAATGAGTTTAGGACACGAACTACTGTAAGGATTTCTTAAAAACAGATGGAATGAATTAACAACGAATGCACAACACATACCATGATGCAGCAGGTGGAAGAACATTCGTTTTTCCAGCATTATTACAATTGGAAGAAATTTTGGCTTGGACTATCGTGCATTGCTAATTGGCCGTCAAAAAGTTCAGACAGTAAAAAGCATGTGAGAATAGAATCGAAATCAGCAAATACAACAGTAATCCCACAAGGGGAAAAAAGAGTTTGACATGGCGTAAGTAGCAAAACAAAAATCTTACATTTTGGCCATTCCTAACTACTGCATGTTTGCCTGAGACTACATCATTACTACACATGTCATCAACAGGTGGAGGTAGCACACTCCCTGAACGTCTTTGTAGATTGTTGGAAGCAACTTGAGGGACCCTACTCCTGAAGAACAAACAGTAAATGTATAATCCTTGAAAGGACAACAGTGTAAAATCCTGAAGTTTGTTGCAGCGGAAAAGAAGTCAAGAAAATGACTTAATCATCGAACAATAGAAAATACAATTTGCTCCTTATTTCATCGATAAGAAGCTTACTTAATGAGAATGTGTGCTCTATTGAACAACTACCAACAGAATAGGGTGAAGATAACTGATACGTTTATCCCAATTTAAATACTAGTGTAGTCCAAGAACTTTGCAGCCTGTAAAACCCCTATCACAACCAATGGATGCAAAGCTAAACAAAGCTTAGTTGTAACCTACTTATATTGAAAGTACTGACACAATTCCTGTAAGATCTAACTTCGGAGAGGCAGTTGGCATCACTAAGAAAAAGATAAAGCCACTAGTATGTTAAACGAGAATCAGAACAGATCTCAGCTGATCACAAACTAAGAATCTGAAGATGCAATAGCAGTCCAACACCGACAAGTAACTTTACAAGTAGAGATATATTTACATCTCATTATGAGTTTCAACCATATAATAAGGCCTTAGCATGAGAGACTGTTTCTTAACACAGTTTATCCTTACATATATTGAGAAGAAAGTTTAGAGAGCTAACAACATTTAAGAATACCTCGTGTAAGCTGAAATGATCTCATCTTTAGTGAAACTATCCTCCTGACTACCAATGTCGTGCAGATACATGCAATCAGGATTGCTGCAATTCTGAACCAGCCAAGGCACAATATGAACCATGCCTAACATAAAATATCCAAAAATGATAGATGCAGATCTTGAAGAGAAAAAGAAGTACATCATACCATATTTCTCAGCCAAGAATGGCAGTACTTTGTGGTCCCAAAGCATGCTCTGTCAGTTCAAATTTTTTAGGTGTCAATAGCGAGGGGTAAAGCAAGACATAAGACATATCGCAACTCTACCTTAAAGGTTTTCCGTCCAACACAAAATTGTGAACAGCTTGAATACATCTGACAGCTTCCTCCTCTTTAGCATAAGTAATGTATCTGGGCCATAAAAACCAGAAATGTGATATGATGAAACCGACGATCTATTTTTATTCAAGAATGTGACTAAATCATCAAACTTCAAAGATGTTCTAGGGTGCATGCAAGGCATATCATATTATTGCTTAACCACAAAGCCTACAAGGGCAACTTTCAGAATAAAGTAAAGTCCTAATCAAGAAAAATTGTACATAAAAAGATATACATATAGCTATGTGCATCTTGCAAAAGTTGTACATATGTCTAGCAAGACAGCGCATCATTGCGTCCTGTAAATGGTAATTCAATTAATAAAGTGACAAGCAGAAACATGTTTAAGAAAAAGAATATTATGTGAGTACATATCACTTCATACAACAGAAGTGTGACCTTTAGATTGCTCAAAATACTAATGGAAACAGTACCATCTGAGTGAACTATCAGAGTGATGATCATAGACATTGTCCCTAGATATGCTAGACATGACTCTTCAGCTTGCTCAAATTACTAGCAACCCTAAGCAGAATCAATCAATTAATTCTCCTAATCATCTTGACAAAGGTGAGAATCCCCTCTAAAAAGTATCAATTTTTTACAATAGCGGCTGCAAGCTAGTGTCCAGTCATATGTAGCTGCTCACCTCCTGGCTAATTCTCAACGTAGCATACTGCACAATTACATATATAACTCAGACCTACCATTGATAGTTCCAAACATAAATGCAACTACTATAGCATATAGATGCCTTTAAAGAAACATAACGGCGATATGAAGAACAAAGCCATCTCTGAAGACAAGAAGTCTAATCTGCAAAGCAATAAACCGTGCCATCTTTTTTCCCAACTTAATAAACACCCATCATTAAACAAGCAGAACAACAATTTAATAAACTACCATGAGAACACCATGTAAATGCTTCACACGACTCCTTATCACAATGCCGTCAGCTTAACATGGAATGTACACGTGCAAAGTAAACTCGGATATAAAATAGACATGATATGAAAACAGACAACTTACACACTAAAAGTGTTATTGTTGGCTGCTTGCAGTGCAGCTGCTGCAGTTGTTGGACGTGATATCGAAACCTTTAGAACCCGCCCATATTGACCAAAAAATTCCTTCCTCTCAAGCAACTGTCAATAATAAATAGTGCAACCAACTGTGGATAAGAGGCTATGTTTGTTTTCAAGTACTGTACATTAACAACAAAAAGTGTGCAACCAACCAAAAGAATCCAACACCTAAAACTACCTACATTCTCATCACATAAATTGGATGGCAGCCCAATGATATACACAAGGTTCCTTTGAATTACTCGGACACTACTCAGGTGCTTCCTAGATTCAAGCGATGATTTTGATCTCGCTTTCTGAGATTTCTGCCGTTTCTCAGCATTTAACTCCACAACCATCCTACACAAACAGTAGTTCCCATAAGCACCAAAAAGTTAGAAAGAGGTACATAAATGAAAAAGCACAAAAGATACCTTTCACAGTTAGTAGCAGTTCCTACTATTCTCTCCTTGTCATAAGGGGTACGACAGGCAGGACATCTACCCTCAGTATCTTCTTTCTCAGCCATCTCAATTATGTGATGCCAACACCACACACATATCTGCCAACAACCTATCCGCAAATTAGAAACTTCCATAGTTTAAAACATTAGGTACACTACAGAACGTATCAAATGCAATCAACAATTTGTGATTCAAATTCAAGTATGAACTGAAACAAAGAAGTGAGAAAGAAAGCAAGTATGAATCCTTCACCTCATATCCACACTTGCAAGGCTTCAACTGCTGATCGGTCATGTCCATCTCCTCTGCACAGAGGGGGCAAGTCCTTTCTCCATCATCACTCATTGTCGTCCTTCAATCCAGTTAACAAAAAAAGGCTTAGCCTTTTGCATGAAAGTTTAGCATACCAATCAAAACCTAAACTTGAATTTATTACAGTTCAATCCATGCCAGACCTCAACATAATCTTAATAATTCACAGGCAATCAGCCCTTTACAAAATTGTAAACAACAATCGTACCCGAGTACACTCAAACTCTATCTCAGCACTAAAAAAAGACGTTGTATACGGCAATCTAATCGAAATCACCATAGCCCCAAATAAAAAAACCCATTCCTAATATTTCTCCCCATTAAAGAAACCAAAGATCTAATCAAGACCCAGATCCAAAAAACACCTAAACTAAAAACCACCGGTGAGCCGAGCAAAAAGCCTTGTCAATCAATTATTCCTACAAAAACTATCGAACTTTTCCCTCAAATAATTCCACAAACAAACCAAACCACCACAAAATCGATCAATTTTTAACACCGATAGAGCGATAGATGAGATACATCGAAGCAGATCGATGACTTACATTGTTGCGATTGAGGGGATCGTCAAACCGGAGCCGGAGAACGAATAAGGGAACGAGAGAGCCGGTGGGAAATTACCAAAACCAAGGGACGAGAAACAACGAAATGAACGAAGCAAACCCTTTCTCTTGGCCGCTAGATGGTTTTTGTCGCCTTCTCTCTCTCTTCCCCTCTCTATTTCTATTTACGCGTCGGTGCCCATTACATTATAATCATCGAGTTTAATCTCGAATTAACTCGAGCCTGATCTATATTCACGCTAACCCAAAACCCGACCGGGTCAAATTTTACTAGGATAGCTGGATAGATGTGGAATGGGTTTGACAGATTAGCTGAAACTTGATTGGAGCGGTTTTGGATTGGTCTCTGATTATTGTTTCATTAACTGAAGCAAAGTGTTTTGTGGAATTTCTGGGTGGTTGGTTGTTAGCAAGTTGTATATAAATAAATAGTTATTTTTAAATTTTGTTGATTATGATTTGTGATTGAAGGGAGAAAGGAAAGATGCTTTTGGATAATGTAATCTATGATAAAAAGTATAAACAAATTTATTAAATCATGCATAATAGTAACATGAAAGTATTAATATGCTGAAAGCAAAATGGCACCGAGTTCATACTTTAACTATTTATTACTTCGTGAAAACAGCAAGCAATTAACTACACATAAAAAATTCTATAATATAGTTTTTTAAAATTAAAAAATAATATAATTGTATGTTATAATATATATATATGAAGTACATAAAATTATTTTTAAACAATTAATTAAAAAATCATTTTTAAAAGCTATTTTATTTAAACCAATCTTAAACTACCCCACAAGCATCCGAGTCAATAAATAATTACTTTGCATGAAAGTCAAAAGTTAACACTTCTCAAAATTATGCCAAACCAAACTTAAATAAAAAGAAAGATACGGCTAAGAAAATTTTAGTAGTATCTCCATATTAACTGTGCCTACGCCGATGGGCTGGGCTTTAAGTTTTCAGTAACCAACTACAGTTTTAAATGAAGCCCGATTTGATACGTCATGCGGGCTGAAACTGGATTTGTAATTGCCCATTTAGAGCCGTGAACAAGTTCCTTCTAAGAGTGCAATATAGATTAATAAATCAGTTTCGAATCGACTTATATAATAATCGAATCAAAATAATTCAATCTTAATTTGATCTATTTATTTATATGAGTCAAAATTGTCAATTCTAATCCAACCTATTTATAATTGAGTCAAATTCGATCGACCTATTTAATAATTAAATTATTAAATAAAAATTATAAATATTAAATTTTTAATAATAATATATATATTATTAATTATAATATATTTAAAAAGAAAAATATTAATTTTGACAAAATTTATAAATTAAATAAAAATTAGTTAAAATTAAAATAAATTAAAAATATATATATATTAAATTCAAATTATTCACTATTTTTTCTAATTATGAAGTAATATATATTATATAAATAATTATACGGTTTAAACGGATCAATTTTGGGTCAACCCAAATCCGATCCGAACTCATTTAAATTTTTTAGATTATTTTCGGATCGATCCGAACCCGTCGATTTGGGGTCAAATTTTTGGGTCGGATCGAAATTTGCCATCTCTATTCGCTTCCACCTTTTATTATGGATTTATATAGAATGTTTATAAAAAAAACTAAATAGAAGATTTTCTTAAAAATTTTAAAAATAAATTATTTTATAAAAAATACATATATATATTATTGGATATCTAAACTTTCAGATTACAATTTTTTGTTAAATTATAAATTTTATAACAATTTTATGAAAAATATAAAATATTTACTTGATTGATAAGTATTTGAATGCGTCCGCGGCATCCTCACACGTATGCCAAACGTCCCTGTTTCGAATGATAACCCTAAGTTAAAAATAAAACTTATTTAAAATTTTTTTAAAAACAAATTTAAACTTGTTTAATTAATAAATAATTCGATATAAATTCCTTAAAAATATAATAAATATATCGAATAGATTGTTTTATGAATTGATCTGATCGCAACTTCAAATATGAAATTCAAGAGGATCAAATAAAACATAATACTCTAAATTATATAACTATAATTAAATATACTATCAATTATTATTAATCGAATTGACAAAAAAATAAAAAATAATTTGATCTATGAATATATATTCTATAATTTATGTTATTTTTTAATATAAAAAATTTATTTAGAAATATAAAAAATGTCAAAAAATAATAATATTACTGTCAAATAGAAAAAACAGTAGGAAAAATAAATAATAAATAATACTTATAAATTTAACTTGCACAAGTGTTGTTGGCAAGTTGAAAAAACAGGACAGGACGAGAGGGAGAGGGAGAGGGAGAGGGAGAGGGAGAGAGAGAGAGGGAGACTGCTGACTGAATCACAATGCCATTGCGCCGTGGCCGCACCCACCCCATGCGCCTGCTCTCTGCATCTTCCTATTCCTTTTCTCCTTATTAACCCGATATCTGGAATCATTCCTTCGCTCGTGACGATACCCATAACTACGCGACAAAACAAAAATTAAAAAATTCCACTTATGCTCCACAGTGAAATCTCTACGATGACTGTTTACCCATGATCGTAGCCCGAAAACCACTGCACTACCCCCCTCAACTTGTTCTTCTTGCTTTTGGTTGTTGCTCCGTTCTTCTCATCGCCGTCTCTCTATCTCTCTCTTTCTCTTTCTCACCTTCTATTTATTTGTTTTTTGTGTACATCGATGATTCAACAATCTTCTTATCCTGCCGCTGCCGTTCTCCGGCAGGATATCTTCTCTTCTGCCGCCGAAACTGATTCTGAGCTTTATTTTTAACTGATGAACTGAATAGTCCTGCGGTTATTAACTGAAGAGTAAACAAAGAGTTTGTCTGACGAGTGTTAGCATGCTACTGGAGAACTGACTCGATCAGAACTCTCTCTCAATGAATACTTTTATTTAATTCTTTGTGGATAGATAGATTTGTTTTCTTGTTTTTTTATTTCTTTTATGTATCTGGATTTGTTTTATCTATCTATCTCCGCGAAGATCGAAGCAGGTTGATAAATCAATAACAGTATATAAAGTGGCTGTGCTCCTCTCTAGCTTGGAGAACTGCCTTTCTCAGTTTATCTATTCTCCGGTGATTTTTGAGAGAACAGAATGCTGGATCTCAACGTTGCTTCGACCGAGGAAACGGTTTCCGGCGCTGAATCGGGCAACGATTCTGGTGATTCATCAGTATTCAACGCTGGCGATGAAGGCACGCGTGCTTCCTCGTATATCTTCTCCATTCTCAAAAATGTTAACGGTGGAGATGATTCGAGATCGGCGACGATGCAGTTGTTTCCGTCGCCGACACCGGAAACAGACTCGTCTTGGCCGGCGCCGACGAGATCTCGGTGGTCTAATGTTGTCTTGCAACAACAGCAGCAGCAGCAGGTGAAGAAGAGCCGGAGAGGCCCTAGGTCTCGTAGCTCGCAGTATCGTGGCGTCACGTTTTATCGGAGAACTGGCAGATGGGAGTCGCATATTTGGTTTGTTTGATGATCCATTTCTTTAATTTTTGAGTGCTTGATCATTGATCTTGTTAAGTGCTACTGTTTTCTTTGTTACCTGTTTGTCTGATTTCGCTAAGTTATTTTGTTGAATTTTGGAGCAGGGATTGTGGGAGACAAGTCTATTTGGGTAATGATTAAATTCACTTCTACATATCTGATTTTTATTCATGCCTGAGAAATGATAACTAATCTGGCACCTGCTCTATCTAAATGTTTGCCTACATTAGGGGGGTTCGACACTGCCCATGCTGCTGCAAGGTTTGGCTCAAATTATCCCATCTTCAATTTGGTGACTGGTGGTACTGGAATTTCCTTATGTTAGTTGAGATTTGATGTGATGCAGAGCTTATGACCGGGCCGCAATCAAGTTTCGAGGGCTAGACGCAGACATAAATTTCAATCTGAGTGATTATGAGGAAGATCTCAAACAGGTGTGTGAGGTGTGCTTCTTGATGTCTATTGTTGTTGAGGAATTTATCAGAATGCTTGCTATATTTGTTGCAGATGAGGAACATGAGCAAGGAGGAGTTTGTGCACATTCTTCGCCGCCAGAGCACAGGTTTCTCGAGGGGAAGCTCCAAATACAGAGGGGTGACTCTTCATAAGTGCGGCCGCTGGGAAGCTCGCATGGGCCAATTCCTTGGCAAGAAGTAAGAGACTGTCTTTCCAATTTCCAAATTATTGTCAGCATATAGGATAAGCTTGTAAATAACTGTGTAGTGATTTATGTATGCATTTTTAACGACCATACTTAATTATCTCTCTCATGCTGTAAAGCGCAAATCTTGATATGAGACCTGCCATTATGCTAGTGGACTCATTACCTGCGAGGCTTTCTCTGTTGCCTGATTGAAAGATCATAGCTAGTAGAGATGCAACTCCATCTGATGAAAATCTGTGCTGTCTTGCAGGTACATCTATCTTGGGCTTTTTGATAGCGAGATAGAGGCTGCAAGGTTGTGTTTAGATAAGTCTTCACACTAAATTTGTAGTTTGTATTGGTCGTTTAACTGCCATTCCTCTTCCTCTTCTCCTGATCTTTTCTTTTCCCAATTACCAGGGCGTATGATAAGGCAGCGATGAAGTTTAATGGAAGGGAAGCTGTCACCAACTTTGAGCCTAGTACTTATGAGGAACTGTTGTCAGAGAGCAGTAATGAAGGTATTGCTAGAAAAGGATGATATACTGTAAATTTCTACTTAACTTTTTATTGTCCTTCTATTCTGTCTTTTGTTTTGAGATATACTCACTGAAATTATGAAATTCTCTTAGCCACTGCTGTCAATTTTCTTTGTAGTTATTGGTGAAGCTCTCGATCTGAACCTTAGCATTTCCCAACCTTGCCCCAAGGAGGATGATATCTCATTTGACATCCAGCTTGGAGATAGCTCCTTCAGAGCTTCCAATTTGACCAAAGAACTGGTATGTGAAAGCCTAATATCTAAGTTGTGTTGCTCACTCATTTTTAACGTCCATAATTATCAAATCCCAGTTTTTTGAGTTCTTTTATCAGACAAACCTTGCCTGTTTTTGTGAAGATAAGTTTGGCAGCAGCATGAAATCTGTCATAGGAGAAGGTTTGGCAATCAAAATATGAATTTCCCAAAATCTTAAAGGTTTTTTTTGTCCTTAGCTAATTCTATGTGATGACATCAAGTAATAGTTTATCCTACACATTAGCAAAAACTGCAAATACTGTGTCCGTTCTTTTGAATGCAAATTTATGAAGTGTAGTGTGATCATAGATTGTTTAGGTATCTGTTTATTGCGGTAATTACAAGTACAAAGTACACTGCATAAGTGCTGTAAGTGCTTCCCCTATGTGTATTATCCAACTTTGAAATTTTGAGCTCTCTCTGGTTTAAGTTGGAGACAAACTGGTTTCTGTGATCCTAGTAAAACAAACTGGGTTTTAGCTGTAAGGCGACCGTAGTACTGTTGCTTATGTACATCCATTTTAGTAATCACCAACAATAGGATTGGCTGTTTTACTTCCACATTTCTAATTTCTCATTTGATATTCTTGTGCTCTGGTTAGAAAAGTTTGTTATTATGCTATTTCTTGAGTTAGCTGCAGGCTTCAAAGTACGTATGTGTTGCAATATTTAATTTACTTGCAGTCAGTCAGTCATTTGCTTGTTCAAACTTGCCATTTTATTTTGAATTCTGAGAGCTTGATCTCTACGTCAAAGTCTCTTACTTAAATTAGAACTACTTTCCAATTGAAGAGTTCCAATTGTTGCATGGTAGGCACTGTTTTTGTTTACAAGATCTTGTAGAAGTTTTTGTAAATATTTGTTCTCACTATTTTGGCAGGAAGGAGCTCCAGGATACAGGTTGGATGCAAATTCACCTGCTATGTCAAGCTGGCCATCGCAAGCATATAGCAATTTTCCATTGCGGTTCTCTTCTGCAGCATCATCAGGATTCTTCAACACCACTTCCACCAATGCTTTTCCAGTCACTCTGCCAAGGTCACTGCCTTATCTATCAACTACTGCTCACAACACTCATGTTACACCATCAGCCACCACCCGTCAGTATCTCAATGATATATAGCTAGCAAGAGCTTTAGAGCAAATATCAATACTAGTGTGATTTGCTTGGCTACAATGTTACAGAATTGGCTTTGTTATGCATGGCTTGTCTTGTTTTGTCCAAAGGATTCTCGGTGTTTTGATTTGAAGTCTTTAGCCTGCCAACTAGTTTTGGCCGTTTGCAGAAATCGTTTTGAGCATGCTATTAATGGTACTTCTCTTCTGATGTACCGCGTCTTTATTAATGTATGCTAGAAAGCTTGTCTTCCTATAATCACTGCCATGCCATGCTTTCAACTGTTTTTTAAGCAACTGTATTCCTTCAGAATTATGCAACCTTTCCTAGTAGGGTTGGTACCACGAGTGTCTCCAGGAAGAGGGACGCAGTATGGTGGTTTATTGCCCAATGGGTACTTCATCGTACTCTGTTACTGTATCAAAGTTGTTGTGTCGTAAAGATCCAGAAAGAGAGATGCCCTACAATGAATTGATTGAACTATCCTTTTTTCTTTATTGCTTCTCATGTTTCTAGAAATTATCAAACCATAGCCGAGGATATGGACTCTACGTGCTAGGAATGATTATGAGCACAAGCATTTCAAAACGTACATTTTACATATACAGGCAAAAGCATGCATGTTTGTTTCTTACTATACTGACATTTTTTCCTCCCCGCTGCTTCTGCCTGTGACTGTGGTTCATTGAGCAGCTCGTTGTATTGGAAATGTCATGCTTGTTACGTGATATTGTATCTAGCATTAAAAGCGAAGTTTCTTTTTTCTTAAGATAAAAGGCAGATCTTTCAAGTTGAGTGAAAAAGGAAAACGATTTTGACTAGGATGGTTCATCAGGTTCATCAATTGTTTTGTTGTATCAGGGGATGTGGACGTATCGCTGATCATCAATGTGTTTAATGGCTCACCAGCTTTTTCTTCTAATTTTCGTTCCTTTTTTTTTCCCTTGTCGAGCAAAAAAAAGCAAAGGTAATGTCAGGTATCAGATATCAATTCTTCTCCTTATTTGGGGTTTTGCTCCACAGGTCATAGGCTTCCAGTGCTACTTTTTGAAAAGCCAAAAGCACGTTCTATTTTCTAGGCTGTGTACTCAATAAGTGCTTTACTCAGTTAGCTACATTGCTGGCTGGCTGAAGGGTTGCAGTGTGATGATGAATCTATCTGTGAAAAGAAAAACGAAAAACAAAAAGAGCGGAAACTTTCTTCATCGGGCAAACTCATGTATTTGTTTTCTTTATTTGGTTATTTATTATATTTTTTCCTACAAGAAAAATGGCACTTGCATTCGTGTTGCCACCAAGCATGTTAGTGCCCATAGAATAATTAGTTTAGATAGTCCAAAGAAATTAATAATTTCTGTGTTAATAGTCAAAATAAAATAGCAACCGCAGCCGATAAGTAGCCAAGCAGATACTGCTAATCTCATACTAAATAGATTCAAGGATATTTTCATTATTTTTGAAAACTAATTTTTATTTTTAAAAATAATACAATTTATTAATAATAAAATTTTATGAAATAAAATTTCTAGTTTTTAATAATTTTATTAAATATTATAAAAGATATATTAAAAAATAAAGCCAAACATGTTCTAAAAGAACTTGTTTGGTAGCACCGTAAAAATTTAAAATCTAAGGTCTTAAATAGCATTGAAGAATTTGTTTTTAATTCCATATTTTAAATTTAATTTTTAAAATTTAATATTACCGCAATACTGTTAGATCTTAAGTCCATAATAGTTAAAAAATTTAGATCACATAATTTTCAATAACATTCGATCTTTTTATGTGGTTGTCCAATTTTAAAATGCCAATGATATTTTATTTGTTTCTTCACAAGCGAGTATTTAGGAAGCACTTATTGGTTGACTTTTAAGAAGCCGTTTGTATAGATTTTTTTTAGTTTTATTTTTTATTTTATGATAAAATATTTTTATTTTTTAATATTTTTGAAAATTAAATTATAAAAAATTTATATTAAATATTTGGTATTATTTATTTTTTTAGACAAAAAATAATACTGAATTTTAAAAATTAAAAATTTTTTTTATTCTAAAAAATTATTTTTAAAGTACTCCTAAATAATCTTTAAAAGTTTTTGCACTCGAGGTTGTAAGAATCCACTACAAAAGCAGCAATCTTTACAAAAGCCACAAGGGCACGATATCTAGAGAAATAAAACAAACGGTTAGGCCAGCCCAGCCCAGACCATGAAATATAGCAAAAGGCCCACTTCCCGATTCTTCGAAACTGATCAAGCACAACATCACAAACCCGAATCCAACTCGTCTCTGTCCAACTCACTCACGTTTCTCCACCCATCTCGTCTCCCCTTCCAATCAATCACCGATTGCCGCCGCGCCGCCGCTTCCTGCCATCGCCGCTATTGAGATTGTTTTCTTCGATTCGAATTGATCGGTTTACTAGTTGAGTGATTCATCGAATAATTAGGGGGAAAATGCCGCCGAAGCAACAATCAAAGGTGGACTTAGCGAAGAAGCAGAAGACTGTTGAGGACAAAACATTCGGTCTTAAGAACAAAAACAAGAGTAAAAATGTCCAGAAGTATGTACAGAGTCTACACCAATCCGTGCAACCCAAGCCTGATGCATCTAAGATGAACGCAAAGGTTTATTTTAGTTTCCTCTGTTGATTTTTTTTGTACTTAATTAATGCTTCGGATTGTTGATGTCTAAAGTGTTTTTGAGAAATTTGTTGGCCAGGAAGTTGATTCAAGTGAGAGATCTGGTAATCGGGTTTAGGTGCAGTTTGTGGTCGGAGTTATTGGAAGTTATTAACTTTGTATTGATGAACACTTGATTGTTTGTTGACGCTTGAATGGAGGTAAAAATAGGTTTTTGGAGTGGTATCCTAATAGGTATTCTTATTTTGTTGTTGTAGAAGAAGAAGGAGGAGGAAAAGGCGCGCGAGAAGGAGCTCAATGATCTATTCAAGGTTGCTGTTAGCCAGCCTAAGGTCCCGCTTGGTATGTTTAATGATCTACTGTTTAATTCAAATGATTTTCACTATCTATAGTTAATCTTCATATCGCTGTCCACTGGACTAAACTAACCTAAAAATCTTACTTTTATTGGCATTGCTTGAAAGTATGAATTGCATTATATATGTTGGTTGCTCAGGTGTTGATCCTAAATCCATATTGTGTGAATTCTTCAAGCATGGGCAGTGTGCCAAAGGCTTCAAGTGCAAATTTTCGCATGATTTGAATGTACAGAGGAAGGGCGAGAAGATCGACATCTATAGTGACAAGCGTGATCAGGGCAAGGATGGTAAGTAACTACTGTCAAACAACACGTCTTTGTGCGTAACTTTGTTAAACTAATTTATATATGTTGTATGCAGAAACAATGGAGGACTGGGATCAAGAGACTTTAGAGAAGGTTGTGGAGTCAAAGAAGAACGAGTACAACCAGAACAAACCTACTGATATAGTATGTTCTTCCTTACCTTTAATGCCTGAAAATTTACGATATTCTTTTCCCATTGAAAGAGAAAAATAATTGTATTTCATATTGTGTGCTGGAGTAATGGGTAATAGATGAAGTGCTAATATTGTCTAATCATGTAATCTGTCTTAATACTTTGTTTGACGTGAACAAATTTGGATGCACGCCGTCAATGTGAATTTTCCATAGGTAATGTGGAGTTGAGTTTGTACGGCAATTTTCCTTTCAAGTATTTTGTAATTTAGGTTTACCTTTTTCTTTCATTCTTTCTCTCTTCTTGTTTTGCCTTTCTGCTTCGTTTGAGGATCCAATCTCACCTACCCTTCTTGATCCTTCATTTAACTTGGTATTGTCTTACTTTCATTTTGCATCATTAGATGTAAACTCTATATTTACAATACTAGTCCTCTTGACCTCACTCTAATAATTGGCTGTTTATAATATTCATACGTTGATCTATGGTGGAAATAATTATCAGTATGAAGGTGAAATTTTGGTCTAGTACTCTATGTTTACCATTTTATCAACAAAAGGCTAGATTGCAGTGTACAGAGGTAATGGAAGGATCATTGCTCCATTTCTTGTCTGGTCCTAAGGCTAAACCATTTCCAAATATGAGTGATATGTAATCTTGCACTTTAGCGACTTGACTTTTTGGCTGTGTTAAATGGAAATTGTTGTAGGTATGCAAGTACTTTCTCGAGGCCGTGGAAAAGAAACAATATGGTTGGTTCTGGGTTTGTCCTAATGGAGGGAAGGACTGTCACTATAGACATGCCCTTCCGCCTGGATATGTTTTGAAATCTCAAATGAAGGCTTTATTAGAAGAAGAATCAGAGAAGATTCCTATAGAAGAGGAGATAGAGAATGAGGTACTGCACAGTACTCTCCGTTGTCGTTTTCTGTGTGAAGGCTTACTGTGTGTCACTTTACTATATCCCTTCTCCCCCTCCTTTAATCAGGCTATGTCTGTATTTTAATAATGTTTCCTTGATAATGTAAGATTCTGAACCATTGTATTGACCTGTAAGCCATTTCTCTGGTTAGCGCTCCAAAGTTACTACTACAACCCCGTTGACTCAAGAGTTGTTCATGCAATGGAAGAAGAAAAAGATGGACCAAAATCAAGCACATTTTGATGCAATGAGAGCAGAGAGGGCTAAGAATGATAGGATGAGGTAGTGGATCCTTTATGTTCATAGGTGTATCTGAGTGTTCTCCTCTTGTAGTAGTTTCTTGAAATTTAGAAACTCTTTTGCAGTGGACGTGAGCTCTTTATGTCAGATGCAAGTTTGTTTGTTGATGATGCTGAGGCGTATGAGATTTACCAACGGGAAGAGCAATCCAATGATGGTCCTGAAGATAAGGTGAGGCTGTTTTTCTTGTCATCCAGCTTTGTTGTTTGATTAGATTTACAGCTAATGTATTTGATAGTTATTGGGACATAAATATAATCTTCAAATTTTGTTAAGTTGCAAGTATATCATGGTCATGTTCTGGTTTAGGTGCTGATTCTAGCTAGACTAACCTAAGACATGGTGAAAGATCTAACACTATTCGCCTGCACCTTTCATCTATAATATATAAGACGTTGATGCCTGATTGCATTAGAATGGACGAGTTTACCCAACGTGCATATGTCATTTCGCTGGAAGATTATTTTGATTTTACGTGATGATTTTTCATTTGAGATCCATCTTATGGATGATCTTATCTGGTAAATTGTCTTCAGGTCAAGAATGAATCTAGAGCAGCGGGACCAAGTTCCTCAAGTGGTGTTGGGAAGGATGCTGTTGAAGGTTACGATGATGACGATGATGATGAACTAGACTTGGATGAGCTAAATGAAATTGAGGCTAGTTTGGCCAGAACATCTGTTCAAATCCGTGAGCCAGGAATTGAAGCATCATCTTGAGAGGGCACCTATATACATTGTCCGCTATTAAGCTGTCCTGTGTACACGAGGTTGGGACCAGCTTTGCACATTTGACTTATACAAAGGGAGATTAAAATTCTCTCGAGTTAGTTACGTGTGTGAAATGTAGTCGGGATGAGAGCATAATGCTGAGGTATTACTCAGAGAAGTACTAATGTGGGAGAGGCTGGTTTTGTTGCAGCTTTTACCATTTGACCTGATATGCTAAAGACATTGCCCTCGTTCAAATTACTGTACGCTGAGTCGTTTGCATTTGAGTTTTGAGTATATTAAGGTCTTAATTTTGCTTATGTAATAGTTGAGCCTGTGGAAGTTGCATGTTTTGTATGTTCCATGAGAGATTGATATCACTTGCAAGTATCAAATTTCATGCTTCTGATAACCTAATTCTTACTATTTCAACGAACTACAACCATGTATCTGCAGACTCATTCTCTAACTTCCTAGTTTCTAAATAACTGGATTCTTATTCTGAAACTGTAACAGGTATTAACAGTTTATCTGGCAGCTCACATAAATAGCTAAGTCCACGTTCTGCTACGTCGTCCACCTCCAACCGATGCTTCTAATTATTTATTTATTCACTTGCAACAGAACAGAAATAGCTTGCTTTCCAAATGCCCCACAAAAATTCGTCTAGGTGCACAAACCCACTCAAAAGTCAAAACAAACATGAAACGCGTGACAAACAAGGAGAAAGAATCCATCAGTCTAAAGGCGTATTTTAAATGCGCATAATTTACTTTCTTCCGTCAAATTTTAAGTTTCGAATAATTCACATATTTTAATTATATAAAAAATTCAGAACTTCACTTCCACGTACGAAATTCTAATTCCAATTTTTTTATTTACATACTTTTTAATATAACTATATTTTTTAATTTTTAATATACTTCTAAAATTTATTAAAACACAAATACTGAATCCACTTCTATTTTATTTTTTAATGAACTCTACTTCCTATTTTTCACTTTCACGAAATTCAGTTACAGATATTTGAAACACGCTCTAAAAAATTAAAAGCCAAATTCTGAAGGAAAACCTTCTCCATTAACAATCTCAATCATTCATATTGCTCTTGAAATAATTCAAATGTTCATTCCAGGGATGCTGAAAACAGGTGGTATCCCCTAGTTATTCCCAATAATATATAGTTCTCGCCTTCAGAAATTATAGACAAATCAACATACATATAAACACTTACGATTAATTCAATGATATGAAGCTACCTAACTGAATAGGTTAGGGACCGATGACGCAAGTTTGAGTGACGTACAAAGACCAGATGGACTCTGAGGTCATTCATGATGTTATTTTCCATTTTCCAAACCAACTTGTTAAGGAAAAAACATATCTCCCAATTAGATAAGATAGTATACAGGAATTAAAGTGGTAGTTAGTAAAGTTGACTTTCTTTTGTTAAAGGGTTGGGGTCGGTCTCTATCCTTGTATATAAGTTTGTTGCTAGTCTCTACACAGAACATAGATGACTTTAACTTACAGTTTCTGAGAAAGAAAAATAAAAAAAAAAGTTATTTTTATCTTCTTTAACTTTTAACTTTTTGCAAATCTACCGATCGGAAGAAATCATAATGAGCTACTGATGGTTCACTAATATCCACTAATTGAAAAAAGAAAACTCATTAGTGGTTCTCTTGTGGTGGGTTAGCACCAACAGGATAGTTCTTTTCGGGGATTGGTTTTTGAAGTAAAGGGTGCATTCTTTCCATGGAAATAATTTTTGAAGAATAATTTTTTAAAAAAATAAGTTTTTAAAAATATAAATTTATATAATTAAACAATTAGAAAATATATAAATAAATTTTAATAAGAATTATTTTTGGACAAAACAAACATCCAAAGTCTTACTGAAATTAGCCCTTGACAATTAATCATGAATCTACATATTCTTACATACATGCTTACTCTTATTCCGGGAAGTTTGAAAGTGCTTAAAACAAAAAAAAAATATTTTAAAGCTTTTAGAATACAAGTTTATTTTTTATTTAACAAAATACTAATAAATATGCATATAAAAATTTTATAACGTTAAAATTCATCTATATTTTTAATTTAAAAATTTTTAAATACTATTAATAATTTATATAAAAAAATAATAAACACGGATAAGTACTCCAAACCACGCCTATGCTTATGCCTTTTAACCTTAATATTTACTAGCCACGTTTTATTCCAAGTTTTAGAAGCAAACACACACAAATCATAATCTATAATCTACCAATAATCAGTAATCTGTAACCAGCTTAGCTAGCTATTATGTGACCATCCATGCCTCTGTCAGTACTTCACAAGTAAGCACAAGCATCCTTCTGTGAGTCTGTCTAGCATATAGTGCTACTGGATATTTGAAGAATATCTTCAGTTAGTTTATGTTAAGCTGATTAATAATATGAATCATACATGAAAGTTTCTAATACCTGCTTAATTAAAGAGTTGAACCCATTTCATAATAATGATTCTCTTGAAAACCAGTACATTAGCACTGACATCAAATCAAACACACTTAGAAACCTAGTGATCAGTTGATCTCTGCAGATTCTGAAAATAATAGAAAGCTACAGAGATGTTCCTGCATGCAACACAAGCAACACAGATTACGAACAACCAAATTGAAAACATAACCCTTGAATCCTTGATGCATGTTTGCAATAAAAAACCTTTGCAATACATGCATCAAAGAGTAGAAGTAGCTGTAGAAGAACTAGATCATGAAAATGATCAATCCTCATCTGCAGTGTTGCTACTTGCTGGTGCCATGATCACTAATATTGTTATTATCACCGTCGTTGGTCTTCTGATTATCTTTGTCATGCTTTATCACTTGTTCATTTTTGCTTGAGAAAACCATGGAACCGATCTCACGAAAAATTCTTTTCTTGATCTGTCCTCTCACCGGCGGAAAACTCACGGTTTCCATTTCTTCGAGTTGTTAGATCTTGCAGAAGGAATTAGAGAGAATAGTGATGGAGAAGAGATGAGAGCAAGTAGTGTTGGGAAAGAAGGGACGAGTTCTTATAATGAGTGACAGCCAATGAAAGAGACAAACTTAACCTCCAAGAAGGAGCTAAAGGTTTCACCAATGACTAGTGAATATTCCATGTCGATGGATTCTCATGGGAGCCAACCTTTCTAGAAATCTTTCAATTTCAGAAATAAGAGGAACTCTTTAAGAATATTTCAATCGCAAAGAACTATATTTTATTTTTCCAGATTTCAATTCAGACATTTTACATATTTTAGTTATCACTACAAATTTTATTTTCACACCAAACTTTACTTTTATTAAAATTTAACTGAAATTTTATTTCATGTATTTCAATTACTACAATCTATTTCTACTAAATTTTGATAATTTTTTTACAAAATTTATTTTATATAATTAAAACATGCCCTATATGTCTTGATTTTGTTCAAATAATCTTGTATACAAAAACTTCTTCATATAAAAAAATAGTTTTATTATATTTTTTTTTTCATCTTTCTGTATAAATTTATAAGACTTATAAATATGAGAAAGTTATGTAATATATAAAACCTGTGATGATCCCTTTCTCAGTGATAAACTAAGCTGTTTCTAAAGAAAATTGGGGTTGGTTCATTTGAAAATTTCTTGCATGTGTGGAGTTGGGCTCCAGTGGAAGAAAAAGGGCAATTGTCGGCGCCAGGTAGGGACACCATCAGAGCATCTAAAGTTATCTGTTTCCACGATGGCTATTGAGCTTGACAGCCATTTTATATTCTTATCTAGATTGACTTGCAGTCTATTCCTTTTCTTGCCTTTTTGTTTTTTTTTTTGGAGAACAAATTTTTTCACCATCAAAATTTATAAGACTCTTATACCCCCATCTTAAATAAATATTGACTCTTAAATAATAATACATATATGCATATACGGGTGTATATATATAAAAAAATATGTTCGTATTGTCATCTTACGTGCATATTGGTCAATATAAAATGCGTAAAAATATTAAAATTTGATCACCATTATTGAATATGTAGTATGAGTTGTGTACACATCAACAAAACTGTAACTCAATTAGATTTCGAATCGATCTCAATTCAATATTTTGATCAAAATGATAGAAAAAAAAAAATCTTATATTTGTAAATTTTGTTAATATTTTTTTCTATCATCTTAATTAAATGTTTTCATTAAATTCTGTAAGACAGAGTGCCGCTAAAAGATAAATGATCATAGGTTGCTGTTAAGTGTTGATTGTATCTGAAATATACGACAAATGTGCCTACCTCTTGGAGGCAAGGAGATCCACTCACAACAAAGAACACATATGGAAAAAGAAGGAAAAAGAAATGAGTTGCTAGCCTGAAGAATCGTGTAAGAAATTATGGTCTTCAAAATGACACGGACAAAACTAGCGAACTACCCAAAATGTCGAGCAAATGCAACTACAGCTTTCCTATCTCTCCACATATCAATGACAGAAGTAGCATTTCCATTTAAATTGAAGACTTCTACTTCTTTCAATTTGTTTGACATATCATCAGTAGGCATCTGTGCTTCCTAGCAGAAGCAAATGAAGAATTGTCGAAGTTGTATGTTTAATACTTGGAAAGCAATGAAAGGAGAAATTAAAAATATACTTAAACCTAACAATAAAAGCAAACTAAAAAGAATGCATTTTAACATCATTATTGGGCCTTCTTGGTGCGTTGCTAGTTGCTTTGAAGTGGAAAAAAACAAAAAGATAAGAAACCACCTTTACAAATTTGTCATAAGGTCTGTGTTTAGTCAAGTACTTTATTAGAAGCATGAGTAAAATGCAAGAGAAACTTGAACAACCTCTATTGTGGGTGTGCTTCTTACAGTCCTGTTCTATAATTGGCTGCCCGAAACTAGTTGAACTACCATAAACAGCAAAAGTATGGAAATAGCCAATAAAATAAGTTAACCTAGTAATTTATGCCTCTATTACTAAGTTTTGCTAATATGAAGATAAGAAGAAAAATAAGTCATTCTTTAACAGTGGAGAGCGGAGAGCACCTTTATATACTGGACCATAGGTCTACTGTCTACCAGATGTGAACAAATGCAGGAATAATTAACATGAAAACTTATTATTCCAGATAAAAAGATGGAATTAAGAGGCTTATGTTGAATAGAGATCTATCCAAATGAAACTAACAAATTCCCACATGAATCCATGTATGCTAGAGTTTGCAAGTCTTTCTATATTCTATAGCAAGTAGATTCAAATCCTTTCAGTAAACTGCATCACAAATGGGTATAAGAAACTACACTACAGTCGCCAGGGTCCAGGGAAAAAAATTAGTGTAAAATGCAATTTCAACTAGTAAAGAAACAAAAACCATCTCGTATGTGTGACTAGAAGAAGAAACAAAGCAAGCAAAGATCATGTGTTTAAGGCTTCAAGTAATTACCAGAGTTGGTAAACAACGAGATGCAACTTCTTTCGCATCAATAAGATAAGCAGATTAGCAAAAGCGCTCGCCATCGCCGAGACAAGAACCGAAAGTTCGAACTGTTGCTTGTATCTGTTAGACAGGGTTGAACAGAGAATGGCAGGCCATCTTTAACGATCACGGGCGATCGAATTCGTTCTCCGACCGCAACTGTAACAAGAGAAAAGCACCCCGGAGTTGCGGTTGCCAGGGTAATCGTTGCCATCGTTAGCGATAAGACTGCTGCTAGTGTTGGTCTTCTTCTCCTCCTCCGTTCGAATTCCATAATTTTCGGTTTGAAAGTTCTTCTGTTATCTGAAAATCTTGAGGTCGATTCGAATACGCGCCAGATCCAGGTAGGTGTTTATATACTAGAGACTTCTTGTAAAAAAAAAAAAAAAAAAAAAACAAATCACCTCTTATGGTTACCACTACGAATAATAATAGTAACATAAAATCATATTCTCGATTAAATATTAATTAATAAAGTATTATATTTTTAATGGATTAATTTAAAATTGAAAAGGAGAAAGAAATAGGAAAAATAACTCCGGCTTCAGTGGGATTGTTGCTCGCTGGAAGCTTCTGGAATGGCGTCGATGCGAACGGTTCTCCGAGGCCTCACGGCGGTGCGCGGCGGCAATGAAGCGGTTTATCAGCGGCGTAACAGAATTTTTACGGTTCGAGCTTTTTCGGTTAGCTTGTCGCCGCCCTCGAAAGCCATCGTTTACGATCAGCACGGCCCGCCGGACCAGGTCACCAGGTCTCTCTCTCTCTCTCTCTCTCTCTGTGAAACATCCAACAAATTTGCAAGTTTTACAAACTGTATGGAAGTTTCTAGGACATTTCTTGCCTGTAAGTGCACTCTAGTTTGTAGAATTTGAAGCATGATCTAGCGTGAAGCATGTAAGCAAACATTTTGAAAGAAATGTGAACTGTTTCTTGCTTTAGCTGAGTTTACTATTGTTGCTTTTGTGTTATAATCTACTAAGAATGGAGGATTAAGTGAATGCGTTCTTGAACTCCAAGTTAAACTGACTACATAAGAGAAATGAGCGTGTGGTGTATCGGAAAGCTTATTGGGTTACTGTATTAATGTAGTAATTGTAGGATTTTGATACCTAACTGGTTAATTTGTTCTCAGAGTGGTAGACCTCCCGCCGGTTGAACTAAAAGAAAATGATGTATGCGTCAAGATGCTTGCAGTTCCAACCAATCCATCAGATATTAATAGGATAGAAGGTGAGAAAGCAATTTGGCAGTTGGAGCCCTTCAGATTGTGTGAACCAATTTATGAAACTGTGTAATCGTGGCAGGGAGTGTATTGTTCTATGGCTATTTTTCTAGGTGTCTACCCTATAAGACCTTCACTACCAGCAGTTGGGGGATATGAAGGAGTTGGGGAAGTATATTCTACAGGTTCATCAGTGAAGCATCTCTTTGGTGGGTGACCGGGTCATACCTTCTCCTTCATCATCTGGTATATTTGCATTCTCATGTTTACTCTAATAACATAATATTTCAGACAAACAATTGATACATGCAATTTAAACTCTGAAGAAACTGGCTTTAGGTATATTGGATGTTGTATGAATTCTTAGTGCTGCTTGGGTTTTCACATTCTTTTGATTTCTCCTACGGTAATTTGTGTTGTTCACTTCTCTCACGCTCTTAAGTAACAAGAAGTGTGTGCTTCTTTGGAACATGGCAAACTTATGTTGTAAAAAATGAAAGTGTCTGGCACAAAGTAAACAGGGATGTTCCGATGGAATATCCTGCTACGATTACTGTGAGTCCTTTAATAGCCCTAAGAATGCTTGAGGATTTTGTTGAGTTGAAATCAGGTAATCAATCATTCTATTTGACTCTTGGTTTCCTACCTTTTGCTCCATGATATTGCCCATTCAATGGTCAGGCGATGCTATTGTGCAAAATGGTGCTCCCAGCATAGTGAGCCAGTGCATCATTCAGCTTGCACGAGCTCAGGGCATCCATAGTATAAGTATAATAAGAGACAGGTAATATAATCACCTGTTATATTTTACTTTATTGATTTTCTTTTTTGCAGGTTCCTTTTGTGCACTTCATGTCTTAGATGGCATTGTTATCTCCATGTTTTTTCCCATGTATTTCCCAACAGTCAAGACCATTTGGTAGATCCTATGTACTGGTCATACAATCAATAAATGGTTATGAGAGTTTCTTGCTTTATGTTGATGGAAGCATTATTGTAACTAAATCTGTTTTTGGATTAAGTATGATAGTTTAGTTAGCTTCTCGTCCATTCTTTGCTTTGTTCTGTGGATTCTTTGTTAATCAATTCTACTGGGATCATTCTTGGATTCTTTATGAACTAATTCAGCCTGTTTCATTTAAGGTCACATGTAATACTCTAATTAGATATATTTGTCAGTTCCAGCTAGTTTGAAGTTGAAACTTAAGTGTTATTCTGACTGCATGTTTGTTCCTTTGACTTTTGAAGCAAGCAGTCTCTCAAGAGCAAATATTTGAAAAGATTTTTCAGGGCTGGATCAGAAGAAGCAAAGGAGAAACTTAAGAAGCTAGGTGCAGATGAGGTGTATACAGAATCCCAGGTGGCCTTGAAGAATATCAAGAGCCTACTAGTATGTCATATATGGTTTAACTTCATCTTGTCCTTTCAGTGGCTTTTAATTGTTTCCATTGTGGACACATGTTCTTCTCATCTTGTCCTTTCTGTGGCTTTTAATTGTTTCCATTGTGGACACATGTTCTTCTTTTTAATAATTTTGGAGTCTTTATGAACATTTGGAATTGCCTATTTGATGGCTCCATAGTTATAAGTTTTAGCACACCTTTATCATCTGACGGGCAAATATTTTTAGGGTGATATACCAGAGCCTGCTCTAGGATTCAACCGTGTAGGTTGGAATGCAGCTTCATTAGTCCTCAAGATGTTGAGGTAAATTCTGGACTTTGATTAATTTCAGTATTCCCAGGATCTTCCAGAATGAATCAAAACCTTATGAAGTTTGCTATGCAGACAAAGAGGAACTATGGTAACCTATGGTGATATGTCTAAGATGCCCATTGCTGTGCCTACCTCTGCATTTATATTGAAGGTGAGTACTTCTTGAGCTTTATGGGACAACTTTTACCCTAACAATGTTATTAGCCTGGCATATTTTACCCAAACGATGTTATTAACCTGGCATATTTCAAGGCAGTCATTTGCATTGACATTTTAAGATAAAACTTCAAAAGTCTAGTCTATCATAATGCATTCACAGTACCATCCCGTGAGGGTCAGTTTCTTTAAATTTTAAAAACTCATAATGGTATTTGTTTATCACGAGTAAAACTCTGCTTTTTGTGATACTTCGATAAATTTTCTATCCATGTATTTCCTGTTTTTTCTATTATGATTGAAACTCTCTTTTAGATATTGCATCTAGTTATTTAGAAGCAAGTGCAGCTTTAGTATGTCCCTATGTCCACGAAAATGCATTTTGCAGGAGCTTTCACTACGTGGATTTTGGCTGCAAATGTGGACAGGTGATGATTAGACGGAAGATAGCAGAAAGAAGATAGACCACCTATTGAATCTTGTGCAAAGTGGGAGTCTCAAATATGAGTGCGTACCCTTATATGCCACTAGTCTTTGCTTAAATCACTTAAACCTCCTCTACTCTGCGTTGACGTTCTCTGTTCAGTTGTCAATACAAGATTCACATTGACTATTCCTTTGCTTAGTTTTTATAACCTCCAGAGGATCTTCTTGCAGGATGCAACTGGTTCCTTTCAATGATTTCAGTATAGCTTTGGATAAGGCACTTGGTAAACATGGTAGCCAACCCAAACAGGTAATCAAATTTTAGGCATTTGAAGCTTGCAAATTATATGAGGACATCCTCCACTCCTTGAGATCTGGAGAGATTTCATAGTTCCTTTCTCCTGGGCGATTTACAAAATTTTACACTTGGTGGGCTGTTTATCTTCCGAAATTAACATGTCTGTGCCTTTTAACAATGATAATTGGTGCTTGTTGCCATTAGAGTTCGGTGACTGTTAGTAATTTTATGCTGCAAAAATTTAGTGAAGCACCATCAGGAGTAAATAAGGGCACAGCCATGTTAAACGTGTAATGGCTATGACAAGTTTGCAATGTCACATTCCCAGACGCCATTCCTTGGGGTTTCATGTACGTACCTAGTTACAATGCTTTCTGCAAAATTGCTGCTTGAGAATGCACTTGGCCCCTGGTGTTGTTGCATGTCTACTGATTAAAATGTGCTTTGTGTTATACTTTACGTACACCTTCTGCTTGTAAGCAATGTTGCATTCTCTTGGCAAAAGAGTAATATTATGCATAACATTTGGCGTCTCCTTCGACATCGATAAATAAAAAAATGCGTAGTTCATGGTTTTACTTTTACATGAAGTAGATTATATATCAATGATTCAATGTTTTCTTTAGCATGGAAGTGAATTATTGAAAAATGAGTTACTAAAGTAAGTATATTTTTTTATAGAAAACAATAAATTAGAAGTAATTCTTTGTAGTTAGGAGTGAGTTAAAAGTAATTTTTTAACAAAAAAAATTAAATTGTAAGAATGAAAAGAATACACAATTTTAATTGGCAGTAGTTATTTTACCGAAATTCTAATAGTACCCGTGCATGTTATGCAAAAGACTGAACAACCCTTCGATTCCTAGCAGATAAGGGAATGGCTTTCTATCCTCCCTCCGCAATTTTGGCCAATCCAAAAAAACAAACTGATCAACAACGACAATGGAGGCTTCTCTCTGCTGCCTCCCTTCCACCAAACCCCCTTCTCTACCCTTCTCTAAATTCCCAAATTCCCTCTCTATCCCATCTTCGCACTACAGTAACCAGCGCCGTGGCTCCTCAGTTATCCGTGCCGCAATATCTCGAACGAAGAAAGAAGAAACAGTCGAGATTGTGAAGCAACAGCTTGAGAACTGTTACCTAATCGCCGGGATTCGATACAAGGGCATGACTGTAAAACAACTTCAAGACCTCCGCCGTTTACTGCCTGATTCTGTTAAGCTCGTTGTGGCCAAGAACACGCTCGTTGGCAAAGCAGTGGAAGGAACGACTTGGGAAGCGATATCCCCGTGCTTGTCGGGAATGAACGCTTGGTTGTTTGTTCACACAGAGGAGATCCCCGAAGCTTTGAAGCCGTACAGAAGTTTCCAGAAGGAGAGGAAACTGGAAGAGAATGATTTTACTGGGGCTGTTTTTGAAGGAAGGTTTTATAGGCCGGATGAGTTCAAGGTGCTCGAGACAATGCCGAGCAGAACGGAGTTGTATGCGAAGATTTTGGGAGCGCTTCAGAGCCCTGCTATCTCAGTTGTGAGCACACTGCAAGCTCCTGCGAGGGATCTTGTGCTAACGCTCAAAGCTTACGTGCAGAAGCTGGAGGAACAGAGCGGGCAATAATCAAAATGTATGTTCTTGATTATTCTGTTTTCTGTGATTTGGATTTTTGTGCAGTGCTTTGTTTGTGATGGATTTGTAATTTTGATACGGTAATGGTGATTTAGTTGGCAAACGCTACATATATTTTTAGCCGTGAATGACCATTACACCAATGTTCATGCTGAACATAGTTGATCAGGAGTGAAAATGAATTTCAAAGACCAGTTATGATTGTATGCCTATAGGGAAATGCATATATATAGATAATTGGTTGCTTGTAGCATAATAGCATGGCATCAAGATGCAAAAGAAACATTAGCATAATACCAACGAGATACATAACATGCCTAAAACAGTGTTCAGTAGAAGCCTAGAAGGGCGTAACTGGTGACCTGTAATACAGAAGGGGTGCTTACAGGTGACTATATTACCTGTCTATTACAGTTATACTATGCTTTTTGTCTGTTTGAGTGCGAGCTCTCTAGTAGAGAAATAGGACTAACTCTTGGTAGTCATGAATAGAGGTCCATCCTCTGTCAGTTAACAGTGCTTGGAAAGGATAGATTCAACAACACTTGAGCTATCGGATGATAACATTCACGCGCCTCAGAGAAAATTCTTTTCGCTAGCAGTTTCTCTTCTTCCTTTCCTGTGCCCTGCACCAAAGCTGTACAGTGGGCGCAAGTATTTCATCCGCCCAACACATTTGAGAGCACTCTCAACCTCGCCAAAAAAATACAGTTTGCATCCTGATAGAATTGCTAGCTGAAAGAAAGCAATCTTTACCTCCCAATCTTTGGAGTTAGATAGATGGTAGCATGCATCCAGAGCTGCAAGCTGCATCAGGAGAAGAAAGTTGCTTTCATTAAAAGGGAATCAAAGACTGAAAGTGCAGATGTATTGGAAGTTACAGCATGTTTGCATCAAGAAGTGGCCATCAAATGATTTGTTATGAAAGGAGTGCAGCAAAGCATAGTATATGTTAAAATAAATTGAAACATGTACTGAAATATTTTCACCTTTTCCAGCTCCCACTCAATCTGGTCATCTTTAGTCCCATTAACAACATGAAAATATTCCAGCCTTTATCGTCCACTATGATTTGTGCTAGAGCTTAGTATACATCCTCGAACTCCTCCACATGGAGACTTCAATTTGCTTTTGCAACATCAGATTTCTCAAGGAATTTTGCTAATCCAATTCCTTTCTAAAGGAAGTTTGCTAAAAGCCAAGTATCTTTATTTTATGTACTAATAGGCACATCCCAAACAAAGCTGGAAGGTGGACTGCAGAAAAAGCATCAACGGATATGTCAATGTCATACTCAAGCAAAAAGTTAAATAGATGACTTTTAAATGGACCTGAGGGAAAGGATGTTATCATGGTCGTGGTCGATCGTCTTTCCAAATACGCCCACTTCGTCCCTCTCAAGCACCCCCCGTTCGGCAGTGGAGTGGCCGCAACGTTTGCCAAGGAAGTTGTGCGCTTGCATGGGTTTCCGGCATCTATAGTCTCTGATCGAGACTCTGTCTTTCTCAGCTCGTTTTGGCAAGAACACCATCACCTCCAAGGTACTTCACTTCATATGAGTACTGCCTACCATTCCAAAACTGATGGTCAATCGGAAGTTGTCGATAGATGTCTAGAAACCTATTGCGATGCTTTGTAGGAGAGCATCCCAAGAGGTGGATTCAATGGTTTCATTGGATTGAGTACTCTTACAATACTAGTGTCCACAGTTCGACACAAACCACGCTTTTTGAAGCCATTTATGGACGACCCCCGGCCGCCTTAGTTATGTTTGCTACCAGTCCAATTCCCTGCGTGTTTAAGGTCTACAGACTGACCCCAGTCTTTGCTTGTCAAAAGCAGTCTAAGAGAAGTAAATACCTTGTCAAAAGGTCCATACATTCATGTATGTGAAGCCTATAATAAGTTGCACAAAATATTTTGAAGGTGTACAATGAGAAAGAAACGGAAAACTGTTACTATAGGAAAGCTTTAGGACCTAGACGTCGCTGACTTGGCATGCTATTACTGTCAAAATCTACCAGAAGATGCATTCTTATGGCATGCTGACGGCTTGATGCAGTACAGTATGTTATGCCTCTAACAGTTTAAGGGCAAGTGTTTTCCATTTGAAACAAAATGTTACCTGTGAAGCATCAGCTGGTTTCGGAAGGTTCTCTAAGTAAGTTCCCATTCCTGCCCATGCCAGTCAGCTATCTCATCATCTCTAGGCAACTTTCGAAGCTTAAATTCTTGCGCCAGTGACACAATCTTAGAATAAATAGTAGAAACTGGCTCAGTAGCATCTGGAGGGATTCCTGTTCACTCAGTCCATACTTTGAGATCAATCTGGTTCTCATTTCCAGGCACATTGGCCTTCAAGAACTCTAGAAGAGTTTCTGTACCTATTGACTGAGACTTAAAGTTTTCATTGTACTTCTTCAGAAACTCATCAAATGCTGGATTGCCAATCTGTAAAACGATAGGACAGCTAATTAGCAATGAAAAGATTTCACACAACCAAAGCTAACACCAAACAGATGATGATATTTAGAGCAACAGATACTTGCCGTTCGATGCACCAGAGCAACTTGAACCCCTTCTCATATGGACTTGAGAATAGATGTCATCTGGGTCAATACCCTCCTGCTTGTTCTTCAGCTTTGTAAACTCCATGTTATTCTTGAACCTCTCAATCTCGTCATTCAGTCCCTTCCACCCAATTCCCCCATCTTCAAAGCTGCTAGCGCCTCTCCCTGCACTGCTTCAACAATTCTCCTCTCTGCATAAGTAGTGTACCCCTACAAAAAAACAGCAATTTCTGAGCAACAACAATTCCATTAATGAGAATTAGCTACTGCTGGATTAAGTGCCCATGCTGTAGATCTGATTGGTGGTTTGCTAACGGTACCATTGTTCCGATGAGAGATGATGACGCACCAATTTGGTTCTCTAAGATATCAGACAGCAAAGTTAAAACAGTTGTTGACTCCTTTGAATTACTATCACATGAATTAAAGAAATTGAGATCGAGGGAAGAGGGTGAAATATTACTCATGATGACCACAACATTTTAACGCACTCTGACCAATCAGCATTTTCGAGTTAGTTGACAAAGATGTTGCTCGTTGTTTCCTGTACTTTTGGTCTTCTAGTGCCTGGACTTTGATATAATTGTGATCTTGTGCATGTACAATGCATCAACAGCTTCTGCTGAGGCTCCAACAGAATATGGAGGAAGTTGTTCTATCCCACGTGACAATAGCTTAGAAGCTGTTAAGGTCGAGTCTACACAGAGTATGTTATCAAATTCAAATCCTGCTCCTTTAAAATGGGGTTCTAATGGCAGTAGCAATGATAATGACATGGGTTTCACTACTAAGAATGGCTGCACAAAGCTGCCAGCATTGAAGGAAAAGACTTCCATCAAATCTGCAATCAAGCAGCAAGTTGTGCAAGATAAAGCAGTTGATGCTACAACTGGTGCGCCTGTGGGACATGTTCAAGTGCAGCATCACCATCATCATCACCACCATGTTCACAATATGCTGCAACAGCCGAAGACATCTCTGGTCATGAAGATATGTCTCTGAAGAACATGGCAGCACCTTCAATGCAGTGTGAGTCTTCAAATATGTTTACAGGTCCACTTGAAGGTAATGCTGCCAATTACAGCTTAAACGGTAGCAACTCATGTAGCAACCACGGAAGTAAATGGGCACTATGGAAGCAGCAGGACTGCAAATGCTGGTGGAGCATATATGGAGGTTGATAAACTTGCAGGAATAAGTTGTACTGGAGATGGGAACGGAAAGTTAGCCTGTTAGGGTAGATCAAAACTGTTTTGCACAAAGAGAAGCTGCCCATTCCGTCAGAAAAGAAAGGAGAGAATTTTCGGAAAAAAGGTAACTCATTTTCGTTGGGCCCTTTCTCTGGCACCTTCTCCAGATTGGCCTTCGTTTTTTTTTTTTTGAATCTGTGCATTCTGTACAAGCATGCTTATAATATCACAAGGAAACTTTTCCTGATAGTATTGAGTTTAGAGGAAGACTTCTTATAAGCGTCAACTATGCTTCAATTCCGGACTATAGAACTTCATTCAATTATATTCCTGTAAGGGTGAGTTTGTAATTGTTACTTCCCGAAGAAAGTAGAAATCGTGTATGGTGGAGAGTACTACTCTTTAACTGTTGATGCATCTTTGAGATTTGGAGTCGGCAATCTATTTGGCTATTTGCTAAAATTGTTCTTGATATCAACAAATCTTGCTTTTCTTGCCTGCCAACTTTCACGGAAAATTGAAGGGAATTCGCCCTTTTGTTCTCCTTCTTTTTCAGGTTCGTACCATAACAGGAAGAGATTTGGCGGAGCAGCGGCTAAGAGTTCGTGGACAATTTGTGCGGCAGATTGTAAATGAACGAAAGAAACCGGATGCAGATAGCCGATCCTCATGATTGGAGAGGCTATTTGGATGCAAAGTTTTAGCTTAAATCAAAATCCCATTGTTCAGACAGCTACTTATCAATGAAGTGCCAAAATCTATAAAATAGACCGTTTGAAAGTAATTGCTAAACAAATTTTATTTTGATAAATAAATTCTATTATCTTGATATAAAAAAGATAAAAATAAAAAAAAATATCAAATATAATTTTTTATATTTTTAAATTTATAAATAAATTTTATAAATTATAATAAAATTTTATTAAAATATGAAATAAAAAATTATTTCAGAATGAAAAGTCAGACAGTTTCGAAGTCATGGACTAATTATTCAGGTTGTCGAATTTTTTTTTAAAACTAGTAGGTTTTGGGTGTGCGTTTAATGTCTAGTAAGTAAACAGGAGGTCGGCCTTGAACGGGTTTAGGTATCGATAGATGTACATTGGTCCTTGGGTGTTATTTTCACTTTCATACTGATTGTTTCCGCCAGGTTTAGAGCTACTTCCAAATAATTCATTATAGATTTTGGTTACATGAAAGAATTTATAAAGCTGACTATTTTGATCTGGTGTTAGTTGTTTTGTCGCAGATTTCGGGGTTGCGTGGACCGGCTGAACTTGTATTTCGGATTTTAAACCTATAGCCCGTTTAAGCCTAATTTCCCAATGTACGTTGGTTATGAAAATTTTAACACTAACTCGTTTATGTGATTTGGTTCAAATGTGTACAAAACAACAACGCTCAAGAAGATGACACTTTACAAAGACTTCTTACACCTACGCAATTAGAACTTTTTACTTTTGTACCAATTTGTTTTCAGCCTAGAAATTTCTAACCATCTTATTGACGTCTCCCGATTCATTATTAATTTAACAAAGAAAACCTGTTAAGTTTTAAACTCCCCTTGCTCGCACGTAGGTGGAGGTATTTCTCACACCTCAAATCAATGCAATTTTATTAACATATCATTACATCCATAATTTCATCCTTCAAGTCGAAGAATACTTTTTCCTATTTTGTTATCTAAGTATTTTTGGAAACATTTGGTATTTCTTTTATTTTAATAATATTTTATAGGATTTTAAAATTTAAAAATTATATATCAAATATATATATATATATATAGGGAGATGATGCATACATTCTTCCTACTGTAGACACTCCTACACTCCCATCACGAATCGAACGGTTAGGATTTGATCTCACGTGGTGAGCGGTTGCGATTTGAGATTTCGTTCACGCGTTCACTCCCCGCACTCGTCCGTTCATGCACGCATCTTCCTTCTCCCTCTCATTTCTCTCTTCGCTTTCTCTCTCTTTCGTCCGCTCGTCTCTCTCCTTCCGGTTGCGCGACTCTCTCCAATCTACTCACCTTTGTTACTCAAAATTTCAAAAAATTCTCCAAGCAGATTTGTTTCACACCCGCAGATATATTCATCGAGCTTGATGCCGTGATTTGGAGCGACTACGGCGAGCAAATTGAGAAATTGCTAGTCAGGCTGATGGCGAAATTTAGTCTCGATTTGGAGCACAGACCAAGAAATTCAATCTTAGCCTCGAGTGACAATGCTGAAATCATCTCCTCATTCTTCAATTTCACCGATGTTTTTGCTTAAACTTTCCTTTAAATATTGAATTGGTTTTGGATTTTTTTTTTTCTTTTTTTTTTTGTTGCTGTTTTTGTGGATTGTTTAGCTTATGTTGTTATGGTATTGTTTTCTTTGGTTTTTACTCTCAAGTCTATACCGTGAAGCTCTAATGCAAGTGAAATAAGAAGAAAAAATATTAGTAGAAAAAGTATTAGCCATATGGATTTCTAAATTTGTTTCAAAATTTGATGCTCATTCTGATTTATTAGGTTTCTGCTTTTGCTTCTGCTTCTGCTTCAGCTTCAATGGCGTTCTTTAAGATTTTAGAGCCAAAAAAAGAAAAAAAAAAGGTTGTGTTCTATGTCAATGCAAGCTTTTAGAGCATGATTTTTATTTTGCAGCTTGTTGTTGTTGGTGGCGTGATTCTTGGACTAGGTGGCTTGTTACAACAAGCTGTGCCTGGGGGCTAATAGCAGTAAAGCTTGATTACAAAGTGTTGGATGTTGTAATAGCAGTAACAAATGGTTTCTTGAAGGCTATGCTTATGTAATTGATGTAAGATGTGTAATCTGGAAAGTTTGTATAATCTGGAAGTGATGTATGGAAACTATGTATGTAAATGTCAATCTGTTTGACTGGATTCATCCATTCCAGTTCTTTTCAATGAAAGTGAATTGAACACAATCATCCAAGTTGTTTTGTTGGATAGGAGATTTGTTCTGTTTAACAAATCTGTAAACAGCAGCAATATTCATGGATAAAATTTTGTTCATGTTTTTTTCTTCAAAATATTTCAGTTGAATTCATTTAATTGCATTAATGTTATGATGATGTTACCAATCATTATATATGTATAACATTGTTTAGTTCTGCATAGTCATGCAACAAGTATTTGCATTGAGAGGTGAGAATATTTTACATTCATCGGCCATTGAAAATAAGTGATAAAATTGCTCAAAATACTTTCCATTAAGAAGAGTTGGATTGAGCCAGTCAAAAAGATTGATAACATTGCATACAAAGTTTCATTGTACATTTTCATATTACATAAACACTATATCATTTCAGAATTTATACAAGCATTTTCATATGTCTTACATCTTTAACACAAGCACAATCTTTCAGAAACAACTCGCTATTGTACATATCCAGATAACTTAAGCATTCTTCAAGCACAGAACATGGCACTGCTGGTTCTGTCGAGACAACTTTGCATTCCATTCTTGGATGGATCCAATACTCGTTAAAACAACTAATCTGCTGATAACAACATCCAGTAGTATGCTATAACAACAAAATCTGTCAATAGATATATACAACAATTTCAACCACATCAACAAAAACTTCAAAGATATCAACCATCGTCCAGGCACACCTTGTTGCCACAAGCTACCTAGTCCAAGAATCAACGAACAATCTGCTGATTACAACATCCAGCAGTATACCAAAGAGAGAAAAAAATGAAAAAGAAAAATCAACAAAGATAAGCATTAAAGTATACTGAATAAACCAACAACACAAGCTACACAAACCAATTTTTTTTGGGTACCGGTACATTTCAGCTATCCGAATTTTTTTTTTCTTCTTATTTCACTTACATTAGAGCTTTAAGATAGAATTGAAAGACAAACAGCAAAAAAAAAATCTAAACTAAACAGAGAAAATTTAGAGAACCATAACCTCTAAGCTAAACAGAGGAACGGTTGGAAGATCAGAAAATTTAGAGGACCAAATTTATAGGAAATCTAAGCTTCCAAGCTACAAGAACACCTAATTAAGCTAAACAATTCACAAAAACTTAGAAAAAAAAATCCAAAACCAGATCAAAATTTAGAGGAAAATGAAGAATGAGGAGATGATTTCGGCATCGTCACTCGAGGCTAAGATCGAGTTTCTTCGTCTGTGCTCCAAATCGAGACCAAATTTTCGCCATCGGCCTGACTAGAAATTTCTCAATTTGCTCGCCATAGTCGCTCGAAATCACGGCATCAAGCTCGACGAATAGATCTGCGGTGTGAAACAAATCTGCTTGGAGAATCTTTTGAGATTTTGAGTGACGAAGGTGAGTAGATCGGAGAGTCGCGCGCAAATAGGAAGGAGACGAGCGGACGAAAGAGAGAGAAAGCGAAGAGAGAAATGAGAGGGAAAAGGAAGACGTGTGCGTGAACGGACGAGTGCGGGGAGTGAACGCGTGAACGAGACCTCAAATCGCAGCCGCTCACCACGCGAGATCAAATCCCAACCGTTCGATTCGTGATGAGAGTGTAGGAGTGTATACAGTAGGGAGAGTGTATGCATCCTCCCCCATATATATATATATATATAGGGGAGGAATACGGGCACTCTCTCACTTTACGCACTTCCGGGCACTCCCTGATGTGGACGGTTATGATTCAATCACGCGAGTGGTAGTTTGTGTCTTGTATCAGTTCGGTTTGATTTATTTGTTTTTATCCAAAATTTTAAAGAAATGCCGATTCCTCACTGTTTTCGGTCGTACCCTTTTGACATGTTACGTAGTCTCTCTACTTACTTTCTTTTAATTTTCTCATTACTCTTAATTAATCAATTCATTAACCTAATTAATTTTATTTAACTTAATTAAATTAACTACTTCTTTTTATATGTTTTTTCTTCTCTCGGTTCTTCAATCTTCACCGTTTCATTTTTTTCTTTCTCCACCGCAAATCTCGTAGCATCTCTCTCCCGCACCATATCACCGACGATCTCGCGTGTGATCTTTCTCCCGGCGAGCTTGCTCTCCCTTTGGCGAACTCCTGTTCAGTCCAATGATCTCGAGCGGTGAATTTGTCCCGACGAGGTTTTGTTTCATCCCTCCGGCGATCGATCTCTCGATGATGATGATTACTGCCCGACGATCTCGTCCTGTGAATCTGTCTCAGAGAAGATTTATTTCGTTCCCTCGACAATCTCTCTGGAGGACGATCTCGGTTCAATAATCTCGAGCCGTGAATCTG
Organism: Acanthochlamys bracteata; assembly: GCA_019914995.1. Lineage (NCBI taxonomy): Eukaryota > Viridiplantae > Streptophyta > Magnoliopsida > Pandanales > Velloziaceae > Acanthochlamys > Acanthochlamys bracteata. Next base: position 2,550,808 of record CM034140.1, on the reverse strand, counting down.
TTTTTAACAATTTCTTTTTGTATTGAATTTTTTTTTGTGTAATGGCTTTGATATTGAAGTTGTTGTAGCTGGATAATCTTATGATGATGCTGATATTATTTTCTGAAGTTCTTACGATGCTGGATACTTGACTAGGACTAGGTGACATCGGAAAGAACGACTTGTTGGTTGTTCGAATAATGATGGGTGATAGTTTTAGTGAGTTAATTCAAATAGGTAACAGAAGAAATATTATTTGATGTTTCGGTCGTAAAAAGTGTTTTCAGAATACAATTTGATTGCCTCTGTTTTATTTTTGACTGAATTCATTCATGTTTTGTTTACCGAAAGAGCTGAAGCATCAACATTTTTATTAAAGCTATCTTCCGAAGTCCGTTTTTAAAGAATCGAAGAATCAACGTTATCAGTATTATCTCGCTGCTCAATCATGGAGTAATGCCTGTATATGGAATCTTAAAATACACCATATGTTTGTGTTTGTATATCTGATTGATATACAACGTTGCTGTGTAATCTAGTTTAATATAATAATTTTAATTTATTTAATGCAGATGTTTATTTTTCAATCACACTTACTGTTTATTTTTTTGCAAACTTTTATTAATGTGAATTGCGGTCTTCTTTTTGTTTCAGCGAATTTATTTTTGATTAACTTTGAATGTTACCCGTTTATCTTAATATGTTAACTAGTTTGAGTTTATTTGTAATCACGTGTGAGGATATCGAGGTTGAGTTTATTTCTAATAATCAAACTGTGACTGTATTTTATAGTGGACAAAGTTGCGTTACCGTTTTTTTCCGAGCTTATCACCGTTCTCCCGCTAAATTTTAGAGATAATATTGATAGCTTCACCGTTAACAATGTAGGATTCATAGCATTGATAAATATATATATATATATAATATATATGGTTACAGCTAAGTAATCCATTGTATTCATAACATTGTACACTCATACAGATTCATCCGTTTACATGATCTATCTTTTAAGTAAATAAGAGTTACATGTGCTATACTGCTTACATAGAGCTATCTGTTTACAGGTATCGTACATTGAATGTATTTGTCCATCCAGACATAGCAGTAAATGCAACCATCAAAAGAAGCTAAAAAAAAACCAACCATCCATCCACTGATGTATTATGGAGTATACACGCATACGGATATCAGAATCTACTATCAAATCATAATAGGGAGAGAAAAATATAAGTGAGGCTCAGATTCGCATTTAATCAGGCAACGAGATTTACTGCTAACTTTGTCCGATTGTTCTCACCCATCTATTGCTCTCTCCTCTCAACATGTCTTCTCTAATCACAGTTGCATTGGTTGCCAATTAACAGAGTTATGGCCATCCTTACTGTACTACTGTGTATTTTGAGAGGTAGTGCGGAGTCGGGAGAACAAAAAAAAAAAAAAAGAGTAAAAAATCTTACATATTTTTTCACATCATTGCCTCGAATATCTAACATTATTCAAACAACAAGAACTAATTTCAGTATCCAACAGGTGTAATGAAATGATTAATTAAGGGTAATGAAAAGATTAATTAAAAATAATGAAAAAATAAGAGAAAGTAAGGAGAGTGAATACGTAAAAACTGTCAGAAAGATACAGCCGAAAAATAATAAGTAATCGGAGATTTTATAAATTTCAGAGATAAGAAAATACATCAAATTGACCTCATCTAACAGGCGAATCAAATATTGTAGGGGACTGTCGCGATGACCATCCACGTCAAGGAATGTCCGGGAGTGCCAATGAGAGAGAGGCTTAAATTCGGTTCGATCAATCATCGAGGGTCAAAGATGCTACCTATTGCAAACATTCTCACAATTCACCGCTCTATCTATCTCTACATTGTTTTTTTTAATTGCAGCTGCAATGGTAGTCGCTTGACCTTGTCAGGGGCTGTCCTGACTGTCTTGCTACGTAAGAAGTAGTGTAGAATCAAAACCAAAGAATAGGGAAGCATAATAAATCCTACAACGGTTAGTAAATTATGTTGAATTAAAAGACAATCTAACTAAAACACCAAAGAGTAATCCACATATCTTAAGAGTATAGAAACAAAAAACAAAATTAAATCAAGTGCCACGTCATAGAGAAATACACGTAAAAGATATTAACTTTAATCATTGGTGATTAAAAACTGGTTATGGCGGTACAATCACTAACTTTTATATTTATATTTTATAGATCCGGACAAAGTAATTACATTGTCTAATTAATTAAATTACCTCAGCTTGTAAATATAATCTAAAAGTTTCAATTTAACCACTTTAAATTATCTAATTTAGTTTCAATTTTGATTGGTTTGATTATTTTTCTACATTCATTTCGTTTTCATTTCTCCATTCAGCCCTTTTCTTTCTCTTTTTATTTTCTCTTTCTGTCACTCTTACGCGTTCCTCTCTCTCTCTCTTTTTATATATATGATCTCCAACGAAGAACAACAGCAGAGCCCAACATCGATCGAGAAGAGAGAGAGATAGAGGAGGGAGAGGAAACAAATGGGTGGGTTTCTTTGCAGAGGAGGGAAATCGAGCCGGAAAACCAAAGGAAAAGATCGTCTTCAGTCTCAGACAGGTAGTTGCTTAAATTTTGGGAAATTCTTTGGGTTTGGTTTCGATCGGATCGATTGTCGGGTTTTTGAGCTGCTCTTGAACGATGATTTAGGGTCTTTGCGTTCGATTATGAGCTGGGGATGTGGCGCATTTGAGCTGCTTCGGATTAGGATTGAACATGTAGATGTTCCTGGAATCGTTTGAATTTGGCGTCTTAAATATTTCAATTTTACTTTTGCGGAGAGTGGAGCTACTAGATTATTAAAATTAATAGTCCGATTTTGTGGTGATCATTAGAATTGAGAGCGGCTGTTAAATTTTTCTCAAAAGGGTCTCTCTTTCATTCTTTTCTTTGCTAAATAATTTTTTCGAATATTTATGAGAGTTTGTGAGTGCAGGTTTTGGATTATGGTGTCTGTATAGTATAGTTTTGTTGAGGAACCGGTATATACTGAATTTTTGCTTTATGGTTTTTCCTTCAGATTATAATCTGAGAACTTGAGTAAATTGCTATGATTCTTTCTGTGAAAACTTAGGTAAATGCTTTATTCATGTTAAAATTTAAGAGAAGTGTAACTCTGAAACATGTGAAGCATGTAGTCGTAAAAGAAAAGTTAGGTTTTCAGGAAATTGCAGATGCTACTTGCTGAAGTTCCATACTTTGCAACCTTCTATATGTATATCGGGATTTTCTGCGAAAGTTTTAGTTATTTTGGATTGTTCTGAAGGTCTAACTGCTGTTTGGTTTTTGCTTCTCCAGCTGGGAAGCCAAAGCAAGATGCCACTTTGGCTGTGAAGAAGGAGAATTCTGGAAAGCAGAATCCAGTAAATGGTGGTTCAAGTGATGGAAAGAAACACAATTCGCTGGATTTCAAAAAACAGGGTTCTGTCGATGGGAAAAAGGAAGCACCTGGTGCTAGCTCGCAGCATATAGCAGTACAAACTTTTTCATTCAGCGAACTGGCTGCTGCCACTAAAAATTTTAGATCTGATTGCTTTCTTGGAGAGGGAGGATTTGGGCGAGTTTATAGAGGACGGCTGGAGAGTACCAACCAGGTTATTTCATTCATCATTTCTGGCTTCTACTAGAATTTTATATGCTTTGCAGCTAGTTCCATTATTTTCCTGTGATTGATATTCTCCAAAACTTCCGAAGCCACCTCCTCCTTCGAAATTGAACTTATCTCAGTTAATTTTTTGAAAACTTATATACTTTAAGTTTTTTGAAACTTACATACTGAAATCCTTGGAAATGCTCTTTGATTGTTAAGTATCAGTACTTACATAGTTACATTCTGGTTAGTGTCATGATTTGTCCGTAATCCCTATGCATCATATTTCTCAATGCATCTCCTGGTCGCATTTTAAGTTGTTGGAGCTCTCATACCTTCGGACATTTTTTATCAAGACTTAAACAATAAACTTTATGATATTATTTGTCAGGAGGTAGCTATAAAACAGCTGGATCTTAATGGGCTCCAAGGCAACAGAGAATTCCTCGTTGAAGTACTGATGTTAAGCCTACATCATCACCCTAACTTAGTCAACTTAATTGGTTACTGTGCTGACAGTGATCAGAGGCTTTTAGTCTATGAATACATGTCATTAGGATCGTTGGAAGATCACTTGCACAGTAAGTTGTTTGTATGGTCTTCTTTGATTCTTGTTTTTAATGACCATTTTGTCAATTCATATTCACCTTTCTTTATGCTAAGTATGTACTTTTTTCTTTTTATCTTTATAGCAGACCCGACATCTGAAAAGAAGCCACTTGACTGGAATACTAGAATGAAAATTGCTGCGGGTGCTGCTAAAGGATTAGAGTATCTGCATGACAAAGCCAGCCCCCCTGTTATATACCGTGATTTAAAATGCTCCAACATTTTGCTTGGGGAAGGATATTATCCCAAATTATCTGATTTTGGTTTTGCAAAACTGGGTCCTGTTGGTGATAAGACTCATGTTTCAACAAGAGTGATGGGCACATATGGATATTGTGCTCCTGAATATGCAATGACTGGTCAGCTCACACTCAAATCAGATGTTTATAGTTTTGGAGTGGTCCTTTTGGAACTAATAACAGGAAGAAGGGCTATTGATAATACTCGAGCACCAGGGGAGCATAACCTAGTTGCATGGGTGAGCTGTTACATCTTACCGTTCATTATGTTTTGTCTTGCTTGTTCAAGTCATTGTTTCGGAAACCTTTGTTACGCTACAGTTTTGTTTAAAGGCATTTCCTACCCAGTGGCCTGCTAGATCATTGTAATTTCTTGTTTGCACGTTATATTATTTTCTACATGAATGTCTAGTGGAGGCGACCTTTTTTCATTTGATGCAATCTGTTAACTGAATCCATGAAGACTGAAAAAAGATTTTCCCGTTAAGTTCATGAGTCCTTATGTTCTATACAAGTTCCTTTTCTTTTCATACTTCCGTTAGTTCTTACTCTGAGGCAGGCCATTTTAGTTAGATAGCAAGTATCCTCTTTCTGTTGACATTTCACATCCTTGCTCACAACTTTTACTTGGGTTGTATTAACTCTTCACAAAGGATTTCTAGATCCATTCTCGCTTCTCCAGAATAAAGAGAGAAAGTTAGGACAGGATACAAACAGAAACTCTGTCTGTCTGCTCAGCTGATGAAGCAGGAGCAAAGGAAACAAAATGGAACTTGTATTATTTTCTTTTAGCTTCCTTCATTTTTGCTCTGCTTTTCTGTCTAGATATGTCTTTTCACGGTAGTTTCTCTACTTATATTAAAAGGCTATCTGCTGGCTTCGATGATATGCTTTAGCTTCTGTTAATTGTGTTTCATATTTAATTGCAGGCAAGGCCTTTGTTCAAAGACAGGAGGAAGTTTCCACAGATGGCCGACCCAGCACTTCAAGGCCAGTATCCAGTGAGAGGTTTATACCAAGCTCTTGCTGTTGCGGCAATGTGCGTGCAGGAGCAACCCACCATGAGACCTGTAATAGCTGATGTGGTGACAGCTCTTACATACCTGGCTTCTCAAAACTACGAGCCAGGTAACCAGTCCCATTTTACGAGGGACTCCTCGAATGACAGCGCCTGAAACTCCTCCTAGAACCAGAAGTGAGAGAAGCAAGAGAAAACCAAATCTTGGATCTCCTAATTAAACATGTTTTATGGAAAGCCACCTCCTTAGACTCTTTTTCTCTGTTTAGTCTGAAGTCTGTTTCTTGTTGTTCCAAGGTTCTAGGAATTCAGTTATCAAATTTTGTACCATTTCAGATAACTGATTCATTCTGGGCAATATTTGTGCAGGAGAGAGCTGTTGCCTTACCTTGTTGGTTCTTTTACATGTAAAAAAATGAAAGCTCTGGTATTCTTTGTAACTACTATATATGCAGCTTAGTTGAAGCATTATTCATTTATATCATATCTTCCATTACACTGGTTATGATACCAGGGAATTGCTATTAGCATAGCATCTTTTATTTAATGTCCGATTTTACATTCCACTTGTACTGTTTTGTGTTGATACGAATGAGGATTTATTTATCTAGTAGGATATACTAAAATTTACTTTAAAAAATAAATAAGAGGATGAGTTCATATTTGAAGTGATTTTAAAAAGAAGCATCTTTAGAATAAAAGACACTTTAGGAATTTTAAAACAATGAGCTCTATTTAAAAAAATTAAATATAAGTAATAATAAATTTTTATTATGTAATATTTTTGTATATTTTTTGAAATTTTAAACGGGCTATGAGTGATAAAAATTTGCTTATTCATTGGACGAACCGGCCCAATCAGAAACCACATACATATTATATGAACAGAAATCAACCAATCAAAATCATTAAATACGAAAAATTTATAAATATTATAAAAATATAAATAAAAAATATGATAAAGAAAAATTGAAAACACAAACATCACCTCAATCAATTTGGTAGAATATTATCTTAAAAATTGGGTATTTTTATTTTACATATTGATATTCTTGTTAGAAATAATATATATAAACATATACGGAGCATGAGTATGATTGGTAACTTCTTATTAGGAACTCTGCGATCTCCAGGGCTTGCGTTTGTTGCCCGACAGAAACGATCACAACAACGATTGAATCAAACCAACGATTAACGATGCCTCCTCCCTTCTTCTCCCACACCCCAACAACATTACTTAAAAAATCCCTCTTCCTTCACCACCCTTCTTCCTTTTCCTTTCACTCTCCCCCTATTCTCTTCCTTCACCGCCGCAAATCACCACCACCGCCGTCCTCAACCACCAACGGTTCCGCAGCTGCTCTCCTCCGTCGCAACGTCAGCACTCCGTCGGGGATAAAGTTATCGCGATTCTCAGAAGAGCGCGCATGGTTGATGGGCCCACGGTTTCCTTTCGCGAGAACGAACAAGGCTGAAAACCGATTGAATAATAATACTGCAATGGGATCGCTGCATTACCACAATAATGGTGAGGGAAATTTTGTTAATAATGGCGGCTTTGTAAAACAACAGCAGCAGCAAGGGGATGAGACTGGTGGGAACAATAAGAACAAACTTCTCACTTTGCCCACCGTTCTCACGCTCGGAAGGGTGGCCGCCGTTCCGGTCCTCGTCAGCAGTAGGTCCCCCTGCATTACATGTTTCATTATTGATCGATGTGTTTAATTCTCGTTCAGAGTTTTGATTTTCATTTGTTTGATAATAATAATGCCCAGGTGGGGATGGATTTGAGTGATTTTTGTTACGGATGAATAGATTTTCTTGGAATAATATGATTGCTTTGGATTTTTCTCAATTCTTGTGCAGATTGTTTTGAAGTTTTTCTGATGTAGTTTCTAGAATCTTATCCTTAGTTTTCTTCTTTTCCTGTAGATTTTGGCGAGGAATTTTTCATAAAGGCAATTCTTTGATTATATTATGTTGCTTAGGACACATTGCCTGCTCATGTTTCTGTTGGCTGCATGCTTTTCAAAATTGTTTGGAGTGCATTGCGGTATAGTAGTTGAGTTTATAGTTAGTTGTGCTAGCAATTTGCACCTGTCGTCTTCGGTTTACAGAAAGTGGTGCTTAGAAGGCAGAGAGGTTGAAGATTGTTAGTTTCAACAAATTATGTTTCATCGGCTTACATTGTTATATCTTATGCTCATTGATGCTGTTTCCATGCTAAGGATCTTTACTTCATCCTTTTTTAGACATCGTAGGTGTGCTACCAAATGCATTGTCTGTATAACAGTTTCCCAACTTAAACTTCTGAGTCTCTCTTATCCCACTAACAAATATATAAAGTACATTTGAAAGACAATTTCAAGTACTCAGAAAGCGTGTTTAGAAGGAAAGAGTGTTTTTTTTTCACAATATTTCTTGATAATGGAAGAGTCTTCCCTTTTACATTCTCTCATCATCATTATTAATTTTTTTAGATAACCGGTAATTCAAAGTTTTAAACACTGACCAACATGCTAGCCGCTAGGTGGCAATTGCAATGGCTGTTATTTTGTTCATTAGCTTGATGCCAAGTAAGTTGATTTTTGAATAAGGATCGTGATGGATGAGCAGGATAATTTTCTAGGCCATCAGATTATGTTCATGGGCTTAACTTGAATTTCACATTATTTGCTGAGGTACTTGAGTTTTTTTTCCTATCAACTATGTTAATCATGTGTCTGCTTGTGTTTGTATTTCTGTAACATGGCTGCTTCATCCTTCAGAAATTATTTTTCAAAATATTGTGTCCAGTCTTCCAATTCGTGGTCTCTATTTTCTGACATCTCAACCCAAAAATCTTCACTTGATTTCTGGAATTTAGTTAGACTAGGAAGAAGTTAAGAAGCCAATGCATTCATGCCAACTGATCTGGATTATTGCTCGTGCAAGTTACGTCTTAACTTGATCATATGTGCTTCATTTATTTCTTAATATTGCTCGTAGTTTGTTTAATTATTGGTCTAAAGACTGATGGATCCTTTCATGTGTAGCATTTTACATGGATAGTTGGTGGGCACCCACAGTCACAACAAGCATATTTATTGCTGCGGCAATCACAGACTGGCTAGATGGATATCTTGCTCGTAAGGTATGCTTACAGCATTTGGAAAATGAAAATGAAAATATTTATGGTTTGTCTTGCTTGTGTTGAACTGAAATATCTTTTTTTTATGTGACAGATGAGCCTTGGCACGACTTTTGGTGCATTTTTGGATCCTGTAGCGGATAAAGTATGCTATCCTTTTTTTGTTATAAAGAAATTATTTCCGATATGGCAGCTCAATATTTATGTGAGCTTGAGGCTAGAACTCTCTAAGCAAGCTTCCTGAACTTTTGCTGCATGCAGCTTATGGTTGCTGCTACATTGGTCTTATTATGCACCAAGCCGTTGGATGTAACAATGACTGGAAAAGCACCATGGCTTTTGACAGTGCCTTCTATTGCGATTATTGGTAGAGAGGTGATTTTTATTTTGATGCTCCACTTCGTTATTCAGTTTCTTAGATTAGTGTTTATTTTACATATTTCATCCCTAAACTATACAGTAGCTGCATAAGTACTGTGAAGTGTTATACGTTTCTTTTTACTAATCTTCTTTGGAGAGCTTTGACTCAAACTACCCTAATTAGCCAATTGATATTTTACTTGTTAGCCTGTACGCAGCTCCATACTGATTTTGAGTAAGTCTTTCATTTGACTTGTCGGAGTTGTACATCTATACAAGTTCCCAAACTTTATGGATAACTATGTGCAGTAAATGATACATCAATGCACTTGTGATCTGATATGATCATTGACTAGATGTGTTTAGAGAAGATTTTATATCAGTCAGAAGAATGAATGTGGATCTGAAAAATGCCAAGCACTTCCTAATTCCTAATGGCAAATTGTTGTAATTATTGTTGTGTTTTGCTTTATATTGAGCATGATTCTTAAGATGCTGCTGTTGTGAAGCGAACATGATGCAATAGGTAATGTGTTTTTTGGAAACTTCCGTCGTCGTATATTTAAATTGTTTAACTAAGCAGAACTTCTATTTTATTTTATTTTGACCTGTAGTATTGGCTAAATTTGGCATCTATTTTCTATTGGTATCCAGATAACGATGTCTGCAGTTAGAGAATGGGCTGCATCTCAGAATAGTAAAGTTCTCGAGGTTAGTTTCCAAAGTTTTCAGCTCCCCTTTACTGCCTCTCCTTTTCCTATAAAGAGCCCTAGGTAAGGGATGCTGATAACTGTTGTCTTATTCAGGCTGTTGCAGTAAATAAGTTGGGCAAATGGAAAACGGCGACTCAGATGACTGCATTAATTATTCTTCTTCTTACTAGAGATCCCAGGTTTAAATCCTTAAAACCTTAAAATCCTATTGGACGCCTATGTCTCAGGAATCTTATTCTGTCTCATTTTCTTTTTGTGTACTGAGCAGCTTTGCAGGTTCTGGATTAGTTGCCTCTGGTGTATTCTTACTATATATTTCTGCAGGACTTGCTGTTTGGTCTTTAGTTGTATACATGAGTAAAATTTGGAGAATACTCCTCAAGTAATACTTAGCAATAGGGCACCTGCAAAAGATATGTAATCTCAGTCACTGAAGAGCCCAATTTTGATTAACAAACAAGGTGGGTATACTGCAGCACACGTTTGGAGGGATTGATGAAGAAGGGAAGTAAGCGTCTACAAACAGAAATTTTGACATCTATGACCCGGTTCCAGTTATTATTACTGAGGTCTTTTAATTTATACTTGAGGTGCATTCCTGTTGCTTGTTGTTGGCAACATATAAAGGTAGATGTTGAGTGCGGACCGTCAGGGTTTAATTATTTGCAAGTTCACAGAAGATAAATTGTAGCTGTAGCGCGTTAATCTGAATTGATATTGTACTTATAATGACTCCTGAATAGGGCCTATACCAAAATGGCTTTGTAAATGCTTTCCATTCTTTTGAAAATTTGTAAGCTGATGTTCTGAGAGTCGAGCTGTAACGTAAAGATGATTGCTAAGTACCTGTAGGAACCGAACCTACATATAATAAACATTCTATGTTGATTTTTGGTTGCTAAATGTTCTAATTTTCTGTTATCACACAGCAGTCCCATATTGTTTGCCTTCTCTTGCGTTCACCAGCTATGTTGTCAGTTTTGACTAAACGTGATGGTTTTGGAATTATTTTGCAAAAACTGCCTCAAAAATATGCTGCCAGATTAATTTACAAAACAATTCCAGCGATGTCTCGATCAGAAAGCAGCAGCAGCAATTTAGACGAGAAGATTCTGAGTTATGGCGACGTAGTTCTCCGGCGTTCGGATCTCTCGATTCTCGGCGGGCCTTACTACATCAACGACCGTTTAATCGAGTTCTATTTCGCTTACCTTTCTGCGCCACCACAGCTCCTCCTCGTTCCGCCTTCACTCTCCTTCTTGCTCTCTCACTTCCCTGATCCCTCAGCCGCCGCACCCCTCCGCTTCTATGATCGTTCTCTTATAATCTTCACTGTCAACGATAACGTTGATCTCACCACCCCCATAGGTGGGTCCCACTGGAGCCTTCTCATCTTCCACCGATCAAGGTTTGATCTCTTCTTCTTCTCTTCTGTTCTGGAACGGGCATTTTAAATTTTGTTTCATCTTTTTTCTTAATTTGTAGGAAGAAATTTGTGCACCACGATAGTAGTGGGGGAGTTAACACACCGCATGCTTTGAAGCTATTCAACGCAGTTAAAGATTTGGTCTATGATGATGGTGACAAGGTGAATGGCGGAGAGTTGGAGTTTGTGGAGGGAAGAACGCCGCAGCAGATGAACGGGTATGATTGTGGGTTGTATGTGATGGCGACTGCTAGAGTTGTTTGTGAATGGTATAAGAACAGTACTGATGGTGGTGCTCAAGGAGATTGGTTTTCAGCTTTAGAGAAAGACTTGGATCCGAAGGTTGTAGGGAGATTGAGAAATGAAGTCAAGCAGATTATTTTGAGTTTAATGGAACAGCAGAGTTGAAAAGAATGCAATTAAAGCAGGTGAGAGTGATTTTATTAATTTTCAATTCATATGTTGTCCTTGATGTTAGAAAGCTGCAATTTTCTCAAGAATGTTGTCAGTGTTGAACTTGTAGAAGTGCACAGCATGATATATGGCATGCAATGTTATTTTCAAATTTCATCTTATAATGCTATTTCCGATTGTCTTTGTTCTGCATGATTTTGGTTTGTTCACATTGCTAAATGTATGGCTTCGACCTGTTCAAAATAAAAGGTGTTTGTAGAAATGGGGAAATATTTTAGGGAGACCTGAGAGATGGGTTTGTTGTATGTGTCACTTCCTTTTCCTTAATTCCGCTAAAAGGCTTTAGAGAAATTTGTGTATCCTTGAGGCATCAATTTGGACATCCTATTGAAAACTAGCGAAACTGTACTGGTGATTATGATAATGTGGCATGCCAGACAACTTCATAATTGTTTCAGTTTCGTTTCATGGGATACTTGTTATGCAGTGTCAATATTTTCGTTGAATTACCTCAGTTTTTGTCTGTTTATTTAGCATGTCAATTTCCATTCTGCTTATTATATCTTATATGTGTGATTGTAGGACACGTGAAATCTCGCGAATAAGCTTTTGTTACTAAGGTTGTTAGTTTTCACTTACCAAGTACCTGTTTTGTGTACATCTCTTAATCTCCAAGGGGGCGTTTGGTTCGGGTTATCCTAGTAGGATTTTTGAAAATTTAACATGAGGGAATGTGATCCCCACATTTGGTTTGCTAAGATGAAGATAATGTAATTTTCATAAGAGAATATGATTCCCAAATAAGAAAATGCAATTACCATGGGGAAGCAGTAATATTGATTTTCTAGTTTGTGGGAATCATATTACTTGTTTAATGCTAAACCTTTCCTTAAATCTTTTTTTTTCTTTCTTCATCTTTTTATTTCCCTTTTCATTTATTTTCTTTTCTTTGTATTTTATTTTCTTTCTTTCTCTTTTTATTTCTTTGCTTTCTTTTCTTTTTATTTTTTCCTTTCTCAAAATTTTTAATCTTTCTTCTTACTCTTTTTATTTCTTTCTTTTCATTCACTTTTTTTTCTTTTTATTTTGTTTTTTCCCCTTTAATTTGTATTGACGGTTGATTTTCATTTTATATGCATTAGGGGTATTTTAGTAAATTTTTGATAGTTTCTTGGGAATGTTAAATTAAAGCTAAATGTGGTAATGCAGCAGTTCCAACAATCAGATTGATGCAAATCAAAATTTCAGGAATGTGATTACCATGGTAATATGGTAAGGGAATGAACCAAACACACTTCATAAGTTTTTGAGGATGAGTTGGATTCTTAAGAGTCTTCATTATTCTTGTGACAAGATACTAGCTACAGAGATGCTCTCAAGAAGAAGATGCATTTGCTTGGCTTGAGAGGTTTCAGAAAAGCTAGTTCTATAATCTGATTATCAGTGATCACGAATATGAGCCAATTTCCTGCAAAGCTGTTCTTTGAGGCTCACGTAAAGAATTACAAGCTAGAGGACAAACACAATTTTACTTGTGCTTAATAACGGAACAAAAAATGCAATTATAGCAGGTGAGGATGATAATATTAGTTCCCAACTGAGTTGCAGAGTTACAGTGATTGCTTTACTGATTTGGGAATTTTCGGTGTTGTGGATGTTGAACTTGGGAAAGTGTATTGCCGTTGATCTTATAGTTTCTATGCAGTAGTATCAATTTTCTTGCTTTGTGATGGCATTGCCTCAGTTTTCTCATATTCTCTTTGTTGGACATGGTTTTGCCTTTGGGGTACGTTTGTTTGGCTTTGAGCTGCTCACAACATGAGCTGTTTGTTAACGGAATCGTGGAAAATTTTAGTGAGACCTGAGAGGAGATCTAATGTATATGTTCTTTATTAAGTTATCAATTTTAACATTGAAATGCAATACCATTTTATTAAAGATAAAAAATAACATCGAAAACAACAATAAATAATGGATCATCATGTTTTTTGGACAAAATTGTGTTTTTGCTCGACTTGGAGTATCAGAGTGACGTGCAAATTTTATAACTCACTGTGCTATCATCTTAGCATCTGTTATTGGTTATTTTCACATCACTCATCATTTACACTTAACTAAACTACTAATTTTTCAATGTAGGATTCGAACCCAGGTCTCTTGCCTGAAACACAAAGTAATCCTAGCCGAGCGGTCTGACGTCGGTCTTGTAGTATGAGCACTGTTCCAAATCTTCATTTAACATGTAAATCGTAACAACTATAATTAGTTTACCATGATTTAAAATAATGATGGAAAATATTATGGTTAGTGGTTGCTTGTCTAATAAAAATCTTTATGTTCCAGCATATATGGCGATTTCTTAGTTCTTACTTGCTACTATTAACCAAATCCTTATAACATGAGATGTATAATACTCGTCTCAACAATCTAACTGGAGTCTGATTACTTTTGAAGCCTGAGTAAAGAATGTAACAAGACCATGTCGAGTACAGATTGCAGAAGCAAATCGACTACATCTTGTAGTAAGACATCAATTTCAGGAAAGGTTTTTGTTCCTTTGCTAATCTTTGCTTCTGAATAGTTTGAATCAAACAGGCGAGCGAAAAGTTTAGCATTACACGACAACCAGTAGTTCAGAATCACGTGAATAGCTCCACTTCACTACCTAGTAATAAATCCAAAAAATGAACATTTTGAACCCATCACCGCTCAAAAAATTTGTGTTTCAATCTATTAACTTACCTTATTTATTATACCTGAAGAAGTTCAAAAGACGAACAAAAAGATGATGAACATTTCGTTTTTGCTGTAGAAGGACAGCACCTGGAGTTTTTAAAAAAAGAAAAAAAAAAACAGCGATTAGTGATGCTTGCATCAACAACAAACAAATGGAGGTAAAAATGTTTTATCAACGTTAATGAATTTGTATTGTCTTGATTATGTTTTCTTTATTTTGTTGAATTTGAAAGTTGGTTCTTTGTTATGTATCAGAGAAGAAACAATGCGGAAATCCGGAGATAATGCGCTAAGAACTGTTGAGTCTTTAAGAGGAAGACTGCTTGCAGAAAGAGCTACTTCAAGAACTGCCAAGGCTGAAGTTGATCTTCTTTCCAAAAGGGTAATAATTTATTTTTTCCTTTTCCATCCAGATTTCTCTTTTTTAATTTTCCGATGAGTGTTTCTTTTCTTGTTTTTTAGATCTGCTGTTTGTTTGATTTTCTTTTGTCTTTTTTTTTTGTCAATCGATGCTATTTATTATAGTTGGAAGAGCTTGAAAGTCAGCTTGCAGAAGAGATTAAATCCAGAGACAGAGCTGAGAAGAGGCTGAAAAATGCTTTGGAAAAGCTTGAATCTTTCAAAGCATCTGTTGTTTCACGCCAGCTTAAGAATCTAACTGGGAGCTCTGTGAGCTCATCTTCAGCATGCCTATCAAGTTTTCGAGAACCGGACTGCCAGAAACAGGTGGAGTTCGAGGAACGTGATTCATCGGGAGCCACCAAAGAGACTAAAGAAACCGGTTCGGTGAGTTCGTCTCTGGCTTCATCTCATCAATCGGTTTCACAAGAGGGCAGCTGGACTTCTGTGGAGACTGAGCATTCTCATAACAACGAAGAATTTGAGAAGGTTGAGAGCAAATCCCTGGAGTCGATTACTGTAAGGTACGCTAGCGCTTCTTTATATTTGCTCTTCAATATTAGTTTCTTGTATTTGAAAAGTTATCGTAATATCTACTAGCCGGTTTGTAGTTTGAATTGGTAATGCTATGTATGTACATGAATGTAGCTATGACTTTTGAGAGTTGTCTTTGAATTTTCCAATCTATTTTGCTCCTGCCAATACGACGCCATTTTTAGTGCTTCTGAAAAATCTAGCATTCAAAACATTACCGACTCCGTTTCTTTGCTTTTTTCGAGCAGAGAATCTCCTTCTACTGAAGATCAACAGCGGGATGATGAAGGTAAAGAGAATTGTCTAGCTTTAGTACCGATGGGTTCAGATGTTAGTAAACCAGATATGAAGAGCAACAGAGCAGAGGTGGTTCTTCTCACACTGCGGCGTGTGAAGGAACAAATACAGAGCTCATTGGCTCAAAGAGCTCTACTTAGTTCCCCCATAGAGATTTGCATCAGGCAGACAAGCTGTGGATGTTGTTCTCACTAGGCATGAAATTTATTTATTTTTTTTTTTGTGTGGTTAGTTTACCTTTTTTCGCCAGTGTCACTGTGTATTATCCAGGAATAATAACTTCCACTTTTTCTAGTGCATTGATCAGCTTGTAATATTTTTTTTTGCGTTTTGTCCCTCCCTTCGGAAGCAGTATGGATAGATTGTGAATTGAAGTATATATTATGACATTCCAAATTCTCTTTTGCGTAGTATTTAAGCTAGCAGGTTGATGATTTTAGGCTTGTTTGACATTACTTATTATAACTTATTTTAATTTTTTATTTACTAAGAAATTTTATACAGTTACTTAGGAAGAGTTTGGAAATATATTTATAAAAAATATTTTTTAAAATAAAAAATATTTTTGTTATTTTTTAAAAATTAAATTTTATTTTATAAAGAATAATATTTTTTATGTAAAATTTTTTATTTTTTAAATAAATATTGTAGTTCATTAAAAAATATATATTAAAAAATTAAAAAATAATTTTTTAGAACATATTACTAG
The DNA here is from genome assembly GCA_019914995.1 of Acanthochlamys bracteata. Classification (NCBI taxonomy): domain Eukaryota; kingdom Viridiplantae; phylum Streptophyta; class Magnoliopsida; order Pandanales; family Velloziaceae; genus Acanthochlamys; species Acanthochlamys bracteata. The sequence continues at coordinate 2,534,605 of CM034140.1, read as the reverse complement.
ACGCAGCCTTAAACATTTTCTCTAATACTAACTTCTATTTTAACAAAAAATTTTAATATAATCAATTGTAAATGACATTTCAAATATTCAATTGTTATTCTACACAGGACAATTTGGAATGCTTTATTATAAGCTGCTATATATTCACAGTTATTTTAGCCCTCATACCTTTAAAGATTAATGTGTACTGCCCTTGAACACAAGAAATAGTACAACTCTTTATTAAATATTATATCTGTGCAGTCACTGCTGTTGTACCTTATTTCCAGAGGTCCAGTTTACGGCCAGGCACGAAGGTTTCGACCAAGCCCAATTAAACTCATTATTTGATTATGTTGCTGATTAATAACAACTCATCAAAATGAAAATAGACAGTGGGGTCCATTGTCTAAGGTCTTTAGCTAGCTCTCACTATAATTATTATGTCTTCCATTGCTTCGGCTGTAGCCAGCGATCAAGCAAAGCTTCAAACCTACCGACACAATCACAGCACAACCCAAACAGTGAAACAGATCAGTTATAATCGATCGTCGATCTTCTCTGTTGCCCGTTTCAATTTCGGCACCGTCAGATCAATCAGCCGCTCTTCTTCTGATTTCATCGCTCTCATGGCCGCAGCGGCGGAGAACATTCTGAAAACCGGCGAAGTTTCCGCCATGATGAAGCAAGGTTTTCTTCACCCTCCTTCATCTCCTCCGCCTCCATCTCCGCCACGACCTACCACTCTTTTCGAAATGATCGCTCATGAAGATCAAATCAATCGCAATAATAATGTTAACAACCGTAATCGATCTGGGATTACCAACACCAACAACTTTCAACCGGTCTCTCCTGCTGAGCAGAAACGTCTCCGTATGAGATCGAGATTATCGAAGTTTCTCAATGCAGAGGGTTCTCGGTCTGATTGGGGTCCTGCTGATGTAGACCTCACTGTTAGTTCTAGTGAGGGTTTTAAGGTCTCCATGGCTGCTCACCGTAAGGTTCTCGCCGCACGCAGCCGGTTTTTTGCGGAGAAATTGGGAGGGAAGAGTAATGGTGGTGGTAGGGTTGCTGTTGAGATCTGTGACTGTGATGACGTGGAGGTTTACGTGGAGGTTGTCGCGTTGATGTATTGCGGTGATGTTAAGAAGCAGTTGTCTGGAGAGGATGTACCGAGAGTGATTGGATTGCTCAAGGTGAGCTTGTGATTCGTTTATGTGTTTGGTTTTGTGATTATTGATGTTTTCCTATGGTTTAATTTGAACAACTGTGGTAGAGAATGAATTAATAGAGATCATGGCTTTTCTTGATGGGTGCAACAGGAGTTATTTTGTGCGTAGTCAATCTGTTCTCTTATGGCTGTTAGTTATGCTGAGAAAAAAAATACATGTCAACTATTTGTCGCTTGTGTACATAGTTTTAGAGGCATTTTTATGGTATAGCGTGGTTTGGAAAGCTTTTCTGCAAGTTGTTCAGCAAAACTCCTACTGACCTAAATTTGAAAAAGGAAAACATGACTTTAATAATACTCAGTTCAGTTAGATTTTGTGCTGTAATATTACTTCAGCTGTAGCTATTTGTCGCATTAAAAATTTTGAGCTTGTTTCAGGTATCTGCGGCGTTGATGTTTGATGTGGGGGTTGCTTCATGCTTGGAGTTTCTGGAGGCTGTTCCTTGGTCTGATGATGAAGAAGAGAAGGTCATATCAGCCATCAGTCATCTCCAACTACATGAACCTGTGACAGGGGTCCTGCAGAGAGTTTCAGTGGAGTCGTCTGGTTCACCAAGAGTTGATGCCATTTTATCAAGGCTTATGGATGCAGTTCTTCAGGCTAATGATGATAAAGCCCGACGGGAGATGAAATCCATGATTGTGCAGTTAATTCGAGATGATAAGGGTCAAGGTGATATTGATGCTAATAGCGGTCTTGATGTTTCCAAAGAAACCCTTTACCACCTGTGCCATAAGTGTCTCAATCATCTTCTTTATTGCTTGTCTGAAGCCACAACTATGGATGAAAGCCAGCAGGGTCGGGGGGCATTAATGTCTGAGATTTCTCGTGAAGCTGACAATCTACACTGGCTCGTTGAGATTCTTACTAGCAAGAAAATTGCTGAACAATTTGTAACTCTCTGGGCAGATCAAAAGGAGCTTGCATGGCTCCACTCCAAGATATCACGCATGTTTCGATATGAAATAAGCGGAATCACTGCTCAGTTGTGCATAGGTATAGGTAAAGGTCATATCTTGGTACCTAGAGAATCAAGATCTGCCCTCTTATCTACATGGCTGGAAGCCTTCTACGATGACTTCCACTGGATGAAGAGGGCTTCCAAGATGTTTGATAAAAGAACTATGGAGAATGGGTTATGCGAGACAATTCTCACGTTGTCCATGTCACAGCAACAGGAAATCTTGCTGAGGTGGTTTGAGCGTTTTCTGAACAAAGGTGACGATTGTCCTAACATCCATAGGGCATTCCAGGTCTGGTGGAGAAGAGCTTTCGTTAGGCATCATGGAGGTGAACATGATCCTTCTAAATTGCAGATCACTCCCTATAATCACTCCTCGTGATAGGTACTTCTCAATAGATATTGTGCTTGCTGGCGTAGACAATTGAAGGTATGGTTTTCAGTGAGCACCGTGGTGCAACAGGTCTCGCCGTAGGCCCACCTCACCCAATGGAATGAAGGGTTGATTGGTATTTGTTTCTGACAAAGTGTAGTATACACATTGAAGCAACAAGAGAGATGTAATACTCCTGTTCTGTTTTTTCGGGTATGTGGATATCTCTTTGATGAATCCTTCTTGAATACATGTAGTCCTTTTTCTCTGCTATAAACCTTATTTTCCTCTGCACATTAAATTTTCTGTAAAGAAATAAATGTTAGAATGATATCTCTTGGCAACTAACTTTTGGTTCCTTGCAATGAAGTATCGCACCTGTAGTGGCTCTTCTTTGGTACAAATTTTTCGTCGACATGGTTAACTGATTTTTGTACGAATGATTTGAGCCAATGGAGGTTTCCCTTTTTTCTTATATGTCATGTTCAGATTGGTAACTGCGTGCTGTCTTTTCCTACTGCTACTCTGAGTCATGGAGTACTGCAAATTGCGTCCTTGTTAATCTACAAGCTATGATTATTACCTCTCTGGAGTCTGGACAAGTATAGAGATTTCTTAGAAGACGGCTTAAATTGAACGGTAGAACAAAGATTTTGAAATAACGTCTTCCATAAATTGGATTATCATCAAATTTATTGTTACCATTTCCATGGTTCAAAACTTTCCAGGTATCTATCGAGCTTGAAGTTACATGTAAGCAGCTACTTAGTAGAGAAACAGTGACACATCTGATTTGTCAAACAACTTATTTTGACATGTTGGAGGATAGTGATACCGTAATTCTTCCATACACACATTTAAGGGTATGATCCTTTCCTCTAATTACTTCTGATAATTTGGTTTTGTGATTTCAGGAGGTTCAGATGTAGTCATGAAGTCAGTGAAATGAAGGTTCATCCTTATTTCTATGAAGTAAGTTCTTAGGTGAAGGACCTGGATTGTTCTTGCTCGATGATGTTCATGCTTTTATAATACTTGCCGTTCATCACTGAATCTGCTCAGGACTACCAGTTGCATGTTGCAGTGACAAATACCTAAAAGAATATTTGGCACCGGCATCTCTCTTGTTTTTCTCATGTTTTCCATGCAATTGCTCGAATGCATTAGTTTGGGCAGTTCTGGACTATCCTGGTTTCCTATAGAAGATAACAACACGAACATGCAGGAACCAGAGGTAAGTGCTCTACGCCAATTATCTTGCAATGAAGCTACCATTCTTGATTCTGGAAAATGCAAAATTGAGATTACATTCATATATTATGAGGTGCATCTTTGCCCAGAAAATTATAACTCTGAGTTATTTGAATTCCAGCTTAATGCTAATAAAGATAAAACATGTGGAACAAGCTCTTGCACATGTTCTCACAGAGAATTTGCTATTCCTCCTATAAAAGCTCTAGGTCAGTAGAAATTTACCTTCAGAAGACATCAACCGGGCAATGCCCAGGGTTAATGTCGGCTTCCCTGCCTGTGTGACTCTTGAGTATTGGTATGTCAAGCTTAGGAGGGCTCTGATCAATGATGACATCATATTTCAGTATCAATTCAACACTAAACAAGTGCATATTGAGACTAACTTTGACTACCAATTATATTTGTATGTCATATGGAAAAATTTGGGCACCTGAGCTTTGAGATTGGCTATTGCCGAACTCAAAACTTAGAACGGTTTGCTTCATAGGCTTCATTACATACTGCTGCTTGCCTATGGTTACCAGACTTCAAGAGTTTCTCTCAAAGTGTTTACTACTGCTCTAACACCCATTCTAGATGTAGGTTAATAAGACAGACCTCTTTAGTCGGAACTAGACAATCAGATGCAAATGATTTTTTTGGTATTCTGCTGACAAGTTTGTTTAGAAGTATATAAAGGTTAATGATGAAAATGAATTTTCTCATTGTTGATCATAACATAAACCAAAGAAAAGAATCTCACCATGCATCGAACAAGAGCCCAGTTTATGCCACTGAAAAATGGATGCTGTTTAATTTCATTTGCTCCTTCGTATGACCCCAATCTGTTTTTGGGATCCCTATGTATTAATTGGTACATCAATTGCTTTGCTTTGAAACTTACCTACAGATATACAATGCGGCAATGCAATTAGCCATATGTACATCTAATACTATTTCTAAAGCATGTTATACATGTCAAAGGAAATACAGGGAACTGTAGAAACTGCAATTGAAAAACTCCAGTGTATCATTGAAGTTGCAACACTGTATCAAGATTTTATAGTTTGATTAGCTGTAACCAAGTTTAATATTTCTACGGTATAAGAATGCATGAAAACCATTAAAGGAGGTGTACATAATAATGCTACTACAAGTACTTGTTTAAGGCCTTAAAATACGTATTATTGAGAAGTCCACAGAAATGCTTACCAAGTTACTACTTGGAAACTTAATCTCCTTGTGCAGGATGTTCGCAAAAGTCTTTTGTCTTGTTTTTCCTCTGAATGGTGTGTACCCGTAGAACATCTCATAGAGAAGAATGCCTATAAAGGTTTACGCAGTATTAGCGTTTGCTAACTTGTGTTTCATTCAATTTGTAGTATATTCACTTAAATTGCTTTGCCCAGTTCTTATAATGATAAATATCTTTGAGACCAAAGCATTCTCTATTCTTCTTAAATCAGTACTGTGAATGACACTGCTGTTTGGTCCCTAGATGAGCATAACTTCTATGAATGGGTGAGCTTTACCAGGTCTTGCTATTCAATAATTCCATGTTTTTTAGTATTACTCACCAAGTGCCCACCAATCAACAGCGCTTGTATGGCCTGCGCCAGTTATAATCTCCTACAAGAATTAAAGAATTGTATAAAGGTCTTGAATGTGGTGATCATCATTGACTGCAATAGTAAATACTAGTTTGAGACCTAGAATGTATATCCATACATATCTGCAACTTCAGATAGCAAACGTAAATAAAGCTCGTTATTAGGTGTTAACTACATATGTCTCACCAAGCCACACAGTTCTGATGTCTGACTTATAGCAGAACTCTAGATTGGGAACGTTCTAGATAACAGATAAGGATAATACCAGTAGTCCAGCAACTAGTTTAGCTCTTATCTTCATCTAGTTGGCCATTAAGACGTACCGGTGCAATATATTCCTCAGTCCCGACAAAAGAATTGGATGCTCTCATTGGTTCGGCTATGAATAATGGGGCTAATCTTTCTTTAGACTGCTTCTTCTTTTCTTGAATGTCCGGAAGCAAAAGCTGACAAGAACATTAATAAGTTTGATCTTACATATATATAGAAATATTGATGTATGCAGGCATGCTGTAGCAAACAATTTTCTATGCACCTTTTTTATTTGCCTTGACAGTTCTGATACCATGTGTTCATGTACTTGTGATAGTGCCATTTGGGTTATATCCTCCAGATTAAATTTTATAAACAAAAAGTGTGCATTGTGCAGTATAAGCCTATCAAGCTTTAGCAGTCAAAAGATGACTAACTTGCACTCGTAACAAGGAAATGATTTTATAATCTTTCTATTGAAGAATGAGAGAAAAATACCTGAGGTTTGCAAGATGTCAAACAGGATAAGTCAAAATCTGTTAGAGATATATGCCCGCTCCCTCGAATTAAGATGTTCTCTGGTTTCAGATCTCTGTAGATGATCCCTGAAAGTAAACTCAATTTGTATAACTGTTAACCGTAGGCTGTTTTCTTAGTGCTTATTGAAATTAACTCTTCATAGAATCTAAGTTAATATATTCAGGTGACAGTGGAGAATAGAATCTAGATCATGTATAGTTTGTGAGACAAGACTAATGGCTTAACATTCGCAATTTGGTACTAAAATTCTTTATGTTTGTCAATGAGGTAGATCAGATATACACCTTGGAAGGAGCCTGATGCTATATATTTATTAACTATCTGAACAAACAGCCACCTTTCTAAAAAATAATAATAAATTCTAGTGCATAGTTACATGACTAGTGACAAGAGCTCCTTAATGTCCAGTCAAACCTGATTACTGAAGCAACTCTATGATTTCGACTTTCACAATGGAATTTAGTAAAGGATGGAGACTGGATGACACGTAATTTAACAAGATGTTAAGCAGGTTTCTCTAATATGACTTGGGATTTTAGCAGAATGAGCATCGCTTGCTTGCTGAGTGAAACCTTTATCCTAAAATATTCAGAAATAAAATTATAACTCTTTGATAAGGGAGACCGAAAGTTGAATATTTTCCTTCTTTCCAAACAACTTATGCTGTCAAATGCATTAGGTCATCTGTTTTCTACTATGAACCCATAATAAGTGTGCTCTGTTTTCAAAGTGTTTTCCTTTTTTCTGTTTTAAGCAAATATGGAAGATAGAAAACTTGCAAACATGCATGGTGTTTGAGGCAATTATCGAAGCTAGAAAAGTTGCAAAGAAGTTATGCTGTCAAATGTATTAGGTCATCCATTTTCTACTATGAAGCCATAAGATGTATGCCCCGTTTACGAAGTGTGTTTTTTTTTAAAGCAAAATGGAAGATAGAAAAGTTGCCAATGTGGATGGCATTTGAAGCAATGTTGCGACTTTCACAACAGCTCAAGTGATTGGAGGCCCATCAGCATGTAGGTTTTGTGAATATCCCCAAGAGAAAGATGCTTGAGCAGTATGAAAAAAAATGGCTAAAATTTATGATCAAGTATATGGTTCTGTAAGACTATACTATAGACTAATAGCGTTTTTGGGGGCATAAGAACCATACCTTGACAATGAAGATATTCTAGAACCACAACAATTTCAGCTGTGTAGAATCTGTATTTGCGTGTGTGGTTAGTTCCTTCTATGTATAGAGAAATGCATATACTTTTTACCAAATAGAAAATAACAAGAAAGTAAGAAAAACTCTTCAGCTCAATTAGGAAGCAATTGTTTTCAACTGGTGCATTCTAGTTATTTTCTTTTCTTATGAGAAAGGGCTGTACCTCACAGCGTCCTCCTTCAGGACTTTCAGAGGCTGTTTGTCCAGAAGTAAAAAGAGCTCTCCACCAGGGCAGTAATCTGTAATCAGGCAAATGTGCGTTTTTGTCTGAAAAAACAGAGTGAGGTGATTAAGGATTTATTTAACCAATGCTTTCAAAACCGAAATTAAGAAGTGTTCAAAGGTGCAAGGTACTTTATACCATTAGGAAGTCATTAGGTTTCCAAAGAATGGAAAAGAGGGAAGATTAACCTACTTGATGAAGCAGGTGTAGTCATAGCTTACTTTGCATAACCCTTTGTAATCAACAAGATTGAGCCAATTAATGAAAAATTATAAAGGCAACTCAAGGTTGAAGGTTGTGCACATAGGTATTTAAATTGTTGAAGACTTCAAGGATCTTAGCTTGGTGGCTTTTTATCAAAACTTGATTTATGAACTAGCAAGTATGCTAATTTTCCAAGAGAATCTGATTCAGAGCTTGTGGTTGTTAGAATAGACATATTAAACAAACAAATTTGTTGTGGTAATTGAACTTCTGACAACCATTATTGCTGAACCCAAAAATTATATAATGCTGTAGATTAAGGACTTCTAATACGGTTGCTCTATAAGATGTTGCAGGGTTTATCCTTTTCTCTTGGCATAGGTTAGCAGTTCACCCTGCTTCATACATACATGTTTTAAGTTTTGAGGTGCCCTTTCTTGTCTTCTTTTCTCTTTCATATATATAAGGAGAATTGGAACATATCGTACTACTTTACATGCATAAGCTTACTCGCTGTCACATTTCTTTCCTTCTCTTTGGTTTTTCAGGTTTCGTGCTTTTTATGCTTGTGCATAGTGCCTGTGCACGTGTTCTTCTGGTGTAGGAGCGTGGGGAACATCTTGTAAACTTATCTTGGTACCCAAAACGTAAGTACCAAAAGAAGTAACATCAAATCTCAAGTCTGCAAAATGGAATGTCTATGTGTTCAGTGTATTGATTAGAAACTACAAAGTAGGCTAAGATTCTCACACTTGTGGACAGCATTTTGTTTCATTGTATCCTTTGATATTGATGGTCTAGGGAATTTTACACTTGGAGCGACATACCTGAAAGGAAGCATATAACGTAGGAAGAAAAGGATGATCCAACATATCAAGAATTTCTCTTTCAGCACAAGCTCTATGGACCTGGATAAAACAAATTGAAGCAATGCTCATACTTCATGTAAAAGCCAAAGTACATGACAGTACAATAAATTTTTTCAAACTGTAAACTGAGGCATGCATTTGGGGCCTTGTGTCATTGTGATTATCTTAAAAGTGTGCTCACAAGTAATTTCCATTTCTAGTACTATATACCTACTCCGTGTTTATATTTTGTGACATCAAAGATCAGACCTGTCACAAAATCAGGAACAAAGTGTGTTCTTTTAGGTTGCATGATATGATCCCATGGCAATATTGCTGGGCAAGTGGTTCAGATTCAGTTTTGAGGAGAAAAGGAGATGAGTGTTTTCTGGTACCTTGTTTCGGTTAAGCATAACAGTTTTATCCATTGCCTTAAGAGCAAAGTATTCTCCTGTCTCCAACAATTCCACCAAGTGCACACTGCAATGCGATTTTTTTTTTTTTTCAAATAAAAAGATGTGATACTCCAAATTTGATTTACAAAGCTAGAAATCCAAGTTTGTCACATATATAGAGTATAAACCTGTGAACTTTTATGTTTTTGTTGTCTCTAACGTCACTAGGGTGTTTCTTACCGTTGTTTAGGGTATATGACATGTGCAAGAAATTACTTTTTCAATACAATTTCTTAGTCTTGAGAAGTGTTTTGAGGCGGTTTCAGGAATCACTAGGGGCACACCATTGAGGGGGCATTCGGCTGCAGCATGAAATTTAGTATCGGTATGGAAATGGGAATGCAACTAAAATTGAAATCGAAATCATTTAATTCCTTTCAATTGTTTGGTTAAGTTTTGGAATTGGAATGCAATAAAAATTATAAACTTAAGACAAACTTTTAATTTACAGATTACAATAAACAGTTTTTATAAAGATAATTTTATATCCAAATTTTATAGTATGTGGAATTAGAAAATGTTGAGACATAGTGTAAGGAAATAAATAGTGGATAGTTAAAATAACTACCGGAAAGGAAGATCTAAAAAAATCAGAATCAATTATTCATAAATTTTGAAAATGGGAATGGGAATCAAAAAAGAATTTTCAGAAACCAACTCGAAAGGAATCATTTATTCCAATTCCCTTTTCCGGATAACCAACCAAATTGCTAGCAAATTAAAGGAAACATTCTAGGAAATCTAACTCAGAGCAGTTAGTTATTCTTGAGCATCTACTTACGTTAGTACATGACATTCTGCATTAAGATGTGCATAAATTTATGCCAATATTAACTCTTTTGCGGACTGTGCACATGCAAAGATAAACTAATGCTTCATTTATACCATCAGATATCACGTATGGAGAGACAGGGGAACCGCTGTACTAAAGTAACTGGAGTTTCATGATCATAGATCAGGTAATTTTCAAGTTTCTTAATTGGGTTAGATAAAATGTTGCATCACCTAGTTACCTATGATTAATTGGAATGGATTAATTCAAATGATTAATTGGAACGAACTCGAGTGAACTGCTTTTGGCTTTTTGTGAATAGGAGTAAGTGTGTAGTAGGATCAAAACAAGAGTTAAGTTTATATAAAAATGGGACTTTAATTTTTTCTCCTATAAAGTAACTTGTGTACATGGTGGTATAGTATAAGGCAACCAGGTTTACTATGTGAAAGAGTCTACCAACCATATGGGCATTGAAATGCTTGCTATGATTAAATAAATTAGTTTGCAGAAACACTAAAGTCTAAATAAATAGTTGCTCACCTTCCAGTATCCCCAGATCCCAGGGCTTTGACAGGTCTGAAATGCTTTAAACTGATCTTCTCTCCAGTGTCTAGAACCTGCATATTTATTTATCAGTTAGAAAATGAACAAACTCATTGTCATAGTCTAAAGACTAAGTAGCATAGTATAAAATTTTTGCCGTTGCTAATACCTGACATTTATTACGCATAGTATCTAGGAGACGAGGAATTTGCAACAGGAGCCAAATACTTCATGTACTGGATCCGTTTGACAGTATTATATTCTATATTTATCTATTTTGAAGACCTATTAGGACCAGTTGTTTATAATGAAATTATGATAGTGCAAGCTTTTCAGAGGGAAGAATACTCTGAAGTATCTCAATCAAGAAATCAAAAGGATTTGATAAGACATTTGTCAAACAGGTCGCACAGTCTAGAACTCGTTGCTCGTTCATTTTGCACTCTGTTGAATGTCTTATGATTTAATATTATACAAAAGCTTTCAATATAAAGTAGCGAGAGTCTCAATATTCGCACTTGAGAGATGCCCGCCTACTCTAGCTAGTTTATTGAGAAATTCTCAGATTTGTCTTTACAATAAGGTTATGGAATATAGCAAAACAAAGTGCTGTGACCATAAAAGCCACTCCTGAGATTGTGACTTACCTTTTGAATTGCTTTCCATGCTGGATTATTTTTCATATGTGGCTTTGGAAGAACAACATTTGAGTGATTGGCCCATAGGTCTTCCGGTTTCTGTAGACATCAACAATTACATAGTAAATGGAGAGACAAAATTTTTTATACAATAAGGAGAACACTTTGGTCCTTACCAAATTGGCATCAGGAAGCTCTCTTACAGCTTCATCAACATTTTCTGCAGTTTCTTTCACCTGAAATGCATCCACGAGAGACACCGCTTAACAAGTAGAAGTTACATTTTAATTATAATAAAACACACATACGAATATGTTACACACATAGTCTATTACAAACTAAGAACACAAGTTTCAACCCTTTAATGTGCAAAAATGTCTAGAATTTCATACTTATAAGTTCAATGGCCTATACGAAGATTTCTGCAAATATAGGTCGCTCTTTTTAGAGATAGCAGAATCATTCAGCTACAATATTAGCCAATATATTCTGTGTTTTAATATTTAATTAAGATAAAACTCTCTGCTATCTAGGGTACCTTAAACCATGTAATGTGAAGTGCTATTTTAAGACTAATTCCACAGAACTTATAGCATACTAATCTGAGATTGTACTCTTTCTTTGGGCTTTAGAACTCATATTAGGCTGTACTTTAAAGCACCTGTATCACGTAGACATTTTTAATAGGGAGATATGAAAATTGCTACTTAGGAGGTGGAAGAAAATCTAGACCAGCTTAGCGCCTTCTTTTGCAGCAGTCTCAGGAATGCAGTTCTGAAGTGGCTCAACATGCTCGCTTCCATCAAGCTGAACCCCAATAAAATATTGAACCTCACCCTGTTGAGTAATGAATGTATCTGAATTATTTACTTAAAAGACAGGATCTGCCATAAAGTAGATAGTTTACTAGACAACAAAATGTTCACCAAAAGAGGTCCAAAAGTACCTTCTGATCACGCATGGGTTGAAGATGGAAAATATTCCAGAATTTTTGCCCTGCGGCAAGGGGATTAGGTCACTTCAGTACAAACTTTTCATAATATTCATCTAGAGAATTCTCCAAAATCTTTAGGTTCTAAGAAATAAAATTGTATGACAAATTTGATAAATTTCTGAAGATCTATAGTTTAATGGCTGTTTAAGGTCTGTGTCATACTGTTATGAAACAAATACATTCTTGAGCATGTAGCTGATAACCTTTAGCTTGTGGCTCTTGTTGATTCTAGTGATAAATATTCAATTACACTCAAGCATATATATTTCATCATTGTAAAAGTAAGCGTACCACTTTTTGTGTAATTCAGCAACTGGACAGTAACATCCCTCTGGTTATCTATGGCTTCTCTTATTTTAATTACAGTTGCTCGATCAGTTTCAGGACCTTGGAGGAACCTGCAGGGCAAGGAAGCTTAGAGCTCTTACTGAAGAGTCAATATATTTCTGAAACTTTTGAGTCATAAGTCTTAAGAACTAGAGAAACTAGTTCATTACAAATGTTTAAACTTCCATTTCTAGGAAAATAATGGAATTCATGATGCGCATTAGAGGAGATACCTCATACTTGTTGTTATTTATTCAGCTATAACTCAATTTCTTTCATCTTCTTGTAATGTTCTCTTGTGAGGCACATTATCACAGAATTCTTTAGTTTTCAACAGAGAATTTATCAAAAAACCCTTTGCTTAGTGAAATTTTTTATTTTATCAAAGCTTCAAAGAAAAGGTGGTAGTTAAGTGTAGGTCTATAGCGACTGCTTAGCGATGTAGAAGCGTGCAACCTGCAGTTCCTTCCCAATATCTCTTCACGGCTGTATTCTGTCAATTCCAAGAAACTATCAGATGCAAATATCTGCAGAAAGTCAGACAAAACTGAGATTCTAAGCCATTTCGTTTGCTTAGCGGAAGACAAGTCGGTTCCCTAAGTGTTTAAGATGCACTCTTACAATTGGATTATCTGGAAGTCTTGGATCTGTTATGACAAAATTCTTCTCAATACGCTCAAGTGTAGTGGCAAGATCGATTCCCCTCCGCATCTCTTTCTTCCTTTCCTGATCATCAAGGCTTTCTGGTCTTTCATCATCACTTTCCATTGATTTATCTGCATTCACTGAAACTTCCTGTTCATGTTTTTCCACATTTGCATGGCACAAGCCAAGAAGCCTGGAAAAATAGAAAAATGTTATGAAGATTATTTCAAGAGGTTATACTAAACGTAATGCTGAGCTAGTGAGCTGACATTCATTAAGCTTTTCTTTCCAGTTTTGTGGAATACAATAGTTGACTAGCGGTCTGCAATTTGGATTGAAAGGCAAGTTCTAGTGCTTTACCCCAAGAAGGAGCATATACTCAATATTCTTCTTTTCTTCCCACCTTCAGGCACCTCACTTATTTTTTGCATTGATTTTCTCATTCCATCACCTGAACTTTGTCGCAAAGGACTGGCACTTGCTGAATTTCTCCTTCCTGGAGTTTCAGATCTCCCACCATCAGTTTTGCAATCTGATTTTCTTCTGAATGCGCTATTACTTGATTCTAAGAGTGTACGTGGGTTCTTTACAGCAGTCACAAGCTGAGACAGTGAGCTACGAGCGTTTTCTTTTTGCCTAGCTGCAAAAAGTGGCAACATTAATTTTGTCAAACACAACATACTGTTAAGGCTATCCTCAAATAATGTCTTGATTGTAAAATACAGTTTAAGTAATTATTTTTCTGTAGAGCTTATGCAAATCTTTTTACCATCATAGCATATTAATGACTCTGGTAATCCATTTGGTCGAAGCATGGTGAGTTTTGATCCTTCGGTGTATTTACTGACTTCAACTTGCATCCTGCAGTAGAGGATATCAATATTCTTTCACCAAATATGTTTTTCCTCAATAAATCTAACTGCATTTATGACAACATGCACTAGCTTCAACTGTGTGTCACCTAACAGGCAGGGTTCAAATGTGAAAGGTGAGATTCCTGGTATCTCAGTTATCTACGTATAATGTTTTCCAGAAATTTGTTCACTGAGAAGATTTAACATAGAACTTAGCATAGAAAGATTAGTACCCTATATACTTGAGAACTTTGCCTGAGTCATCTTTGATAGGTGCAATAGTCAAAAGGTTCCAGAAGGGAGTCGCGTCTTTCTTGTAATTTAAAATGCGGCCACAGTAACTGGTTCCTGTATTCAATGCTTCCCTAATCTTTGCAATCTCGTCTTGGTCAGTTTCAGCACCTTGCAGGAAGCGACTGCAAACATCCAGAAGCTCTATAAATAATTTTGAACATGTTCTTTTGCATAGGCTAAAATTGTACAGATAAGATTGAATAGCTTTTGTTGGACAGTGTATAGTTATATAAATATTTAATTTCTGATTGTTTGATTGTACTTAGCTACCCCCTCTCTGTTTGTAGCATAAGCAGCTTGCTTGAGCTGCCATGGCAAGAGCGAGAAGCTGCAGCAGGATTAGGAAGATGAAACACTGGCTTACCAGTTGCGCCCGATTACTTCCTTGGGAAGGTATCCGGTCATATTGAAGAATCCAGCGCTAGCATACATGATGGGATGGTCCGGCTTTGTCGTGTCCGATACCACAAAAGTCTGTGGAAATGCTGAGAGCACCTCCCTCAGATCCTCTGATATCCGTGGCATCCCACTTCCAGCTGCCCCTGCTGCAGACGAGATCGATGACTCTTCCCCTGAGCTCCGGCAGGACGCAGAGGTATTCCCTCCCCCAGAGGCCCTCTTCTCTCCTGATCGCCGCACTTCCACACCCTGTGGGCGCCCAGTCTCTGAGTCCCTCCGCAGAACCAGCCCCCATTCAGCTGCCCTCTCTGCTGCTGCCGCATCCTCTGCTACCTCTGCTGCAGAGCTGTTCTTCTCCTTGGTCGACGACTGCTGCTGCTGTTTTACTTGGTCGCTTCTGGGGAGGGCAAGCCACTGTGGGGTGATTTCTTCATCGACACTCTCTTCAGGAGGAGGCTGATGGGTTCCACCTGTAGGACGGGATCGCCACGTGTAAAGATGAGAGCGTTGAGGCCGGGCGGAGAAGGTGGATGGATTGAAGACTTCCAGTGAGCCGCGAGCATCCCGAGGGAGGGAGGGCAGCAGCGATCGTTTATTGAAAGGTTGGTCCTCCATTTGATGTGCTTTATTTATAGTGTCGTATAGTTATCTTCTTCACCTACACGCACGCATACATTAATTTCTTGCATTTATAATCAAATTTCTCTGAATATCAAACATGTTGCGTTTAAGCTAAACGTAAACTGTGAGAATCAGAGCTCCTTTGTTGGTTACCTTTTAGAGTGAATATATTAAAATGCGTACCCTGAAAGATATTTGGAATCCGAGATTTCTGATTGGTGAATAAAGAGGACACGATCGCGATGCCAATTCTGGTAAAACTTTTAAATTCCGGTGCGAATGTTTGCCTCCTCCGGACATAAGTGAGGGTGCTTCGGAGTATTTATGAAATAATTTTTTTTAAAATAAAAATTATTTTTATTTTTTTAAAAAATAAGTTTTATTTTTTTATTTTTAAAAAAATAATAAAAATATGTAATAAAAAGATCTCACTTCGTAAAATTTTTTTATATTTTTTAAATTTTTAAATAAATTTTTATATATTTATAAAATATATATTAAAAATATGAAATGAAAAAAAATTAATACATAATTTTTCAAACACTCTCAGTTACTAAAGGTTTGTTCAAATATACTAATTTTTTTTTAATTTTGAGTTCAATCATCTCACATATTTTAATTATTATTTTAATTTTAATTTTACATTTACAATTCAAATTATATTTTTATTAAAATTTAACTTCAAATTTTAGTTTATATATTTCAAACGTTACTCCAAATTCTGCTTTAATAGAACTTTAGTTTTTATTAAATTTTACTTTTATAAATTAAAATTTGTAAAACTCAATTACGTTATGTATAATTAGTTATGACATAATAGTGTTTAAGTAAGGTGAGGAAAATTAAACGAGTGGTTCTTTTCTGACTATATTCTAAAAATTATATTTCTAAGTACTGTAGCTAAAAAAATTTTAAAGCAAAATTTATTTTAATTTTAAAAAATATTTTATTTTTATTTCAAAAGATATTGAAAATTATATATATAAAAGTTTTATGATACACAATTTTACTTTTCAAATTTTAAAATTTTTTAAAATATTATACAAAATTTATTTTAAAATATTAAAAATTTTGAAACTAAAAAACAGTATGAAAAACAGTGCCAAATATCCCCAAGTCTTACTAATTGCAATAAGATAAGGTTGCCTAAAAGTAGTGGCCATGAAGACTTCTCGAGTGTTACATCGCTGTGATGATTCAAGCAGCATTGACAATTAACAACCAGATATAGCGAAAATCCTCCCAGGTTAATTTGAGAAATCTTGAGGTAGGAGAGAAATTAAGGAATTAACTAAGAAGATATAAGGAATAAATAGACGGCATTAACTTTATCGGCTAGCTACCTTCAGAATAGGGAACTTGAAGGCCTTGAGTTTCTGAAAATCTCACCGAGTCTTACCAGCGTGATATCATGCAAGAATCAGCTCAGAAACCTTAGCTGAATGCTAGAACAAGTGACCAGTTCTATATATCAAAATGGAGTGCATGTGTATGCCGGTCAGGTTATTTTATGGCAACAGAAATATGTAACTATCATATACAAAGAACCCAAAGCTAGTAAAAGATTCAGTAGCTAACCTTGAAAAGATCCAAAAGCTTCTTGTCCTGCTTGTTCTTCTTCTTCTTCTTCAAATTACGTATCTCGCCGCTAAGGGAACTGATGAAAGGGAAGATATGACATGAAGAGGCTAGCTAGATTCAGAAGCAGACCAAAGGATCGATGAGATGAATAATTGGAGATAGATTCTGATCGCCCATTCCCTTTCTACTGTTGTTCGCATGGTGTTGCCTGCATGGGTGGCAACAAAACGAGTGTTTCAGATTCTTTGCTGTCGCTCTAATGATCTCAGCTCTCCTTTCCGACTTCAACACAGTAGCTAGTCGTTAGCAGAGAGATGTCATATATCAAAATAATGTATAAACTAAAGGAGGAGAAGTGAATAATTAATTAGTTTGTTTGGTTGGATTTAGAGAAAATAGAAGAATAGTAGGGACGGAGAACAAGAAGTGATAGATAGCTTTCTTGCTGCGCGCCCAACATTGAGAACCGATGGCCTGCGCTCGTGGGCCGTCTTAGAATATGGCAGTTTCTCCAAAGTATGGAGAGGATGATGGCGAAAACTGGATACCGAACATCACTGCTTGTGCATTTTTAAATATGAAGAGAATTAAAAGTTCACGCTGAAACTATTTCGAGTAAACTTAGTTACTTTACAGATGCAGGACAAGTTTAATTCTAAATGCAATCTGTGCTTGGTTTCAGAATGTTCAGCAGCAAAACTTATCTCATATCAAGCATGCAGAAAGCAGAACATTGCTCCAGGTTTTTTATTTTGATATGATACTATAATGATAATTGTACTGGTAACTGGTTTAGTTCTCGTTCCAGTGTTATCTTGTCAAAGGGAAAGCCAAAAGAGAGAACAAAATTGTTATCTGACCCTGGGCCAGGCACCACGTGAATTTCGATCCATTTCATTTGGCGCTATCCGTTCTCTTATCTCTTCACTTATTGGGTACAACACATCACATCCGAAACCATCTTGTATCGGAAATTAAGATTTTATTTGGAAAATTTTTTAAAATAAAAAAATATATTTACTTAAAAAATAATAAAAATAAAAATATCTTTTTACATAATTTTTTATATTTTCTAAAATTTTAAAAATTATTATAAAAATTATTTAAAACTAAAAAATAAAAAATTATTTTTTTGAAATACGTCGCCAAACGCTGATTCTTTTCTCTGGAATTGGAATAATGCTAGTAGGTGCTACACAAATGTTAGTAAAATCCAAATCCAGAATTAGCTTGAGAGATAAAAATGATCAAACTTAATTATATACATAATTTATATAGTTTGTCAATAAAAAATATGTGATAATTTAACACCCTCCTCATGTGTAGCATATATAGGAATGGACATAATTTCTTTATAGGACAAATATTTTTAAGAGACTTATTTTACGTGTGATATGTTTTGATATCATATTAAATATATTAGGGTAGAATTAATACTAAAAGCTAGCTGGAGAGGTGTAGGTGTGTAAACTTATATAAACAGCCATTCAATTCAACATTAGGTATTATCTCTTTTTTAACAAATCAGATCATGAAGTTATAATCCTCTACAATCTTTTGTTCTGTGTGAAATGAAATATTGAACTTTGATATAATACCTTGTTTTCTTAAAGCTGAGTTTTGTCACTTGAATGGTGAAATATCAAATATAATGCAGTTTTTCTTCCCAGACAAGGATTTCATTGAGATTCTCTGTCAGCAATGTGAACAGAGAAAGTGATTTGAAATAATAAAACGAATATGGAACGGAAACTATTTACAGAAGATTCACTGTTTGTTTTTTTTCTTTAGGGAATGAAATTCCTGATTAGGCATCTTTAGTTTCATCGACGACGATCTCCGTTTGTGTCTGAGCTGTATGTTCATCCTCGTGGAAATAATCTTCCCTGACGTTCGATGTCAGCATCTGACAAACAATCCAGAAGAGGCAAGCGTCAAGGGCCAGCAGAGATGCGCCGCCAAAAAGTCCCGTCTTTGCCGTGGCGCATTCTGCATTGGCCTCTCTGTGCACGTTATGCTGCCGATGGAAAACTTCTGTTATCGTCGCCCAGCACAGCATCCCACTTCCGGCCACAGTCATCAGTCTGTATAAAAGAATCCATATGTTATAACAACAGTTAAAACCATCGCGAGAAAAGCTGGTGTTAGAAATTCTACCCAAATAATAGAAGCTTACATTGCGAGGGTGAAGAAGACCAGGAGCAAGGTGTTTTGGAAGAGAACATCTCTAGGGATGGATCTTCCCTTGTAAGGGAAGAAAACTGAGAGAATGCCAAGGCCGGTGGTGATCAGTGTAGCAAAAACAGATAAAACTCCCAAAGCGATTGTTGGATCTGTTGGGAACTTGCATATGATCACACCTTTCCCTTCAATTGGTGTTCCAAATGGTGGCTGGAAAAAAAAATTTTAAATGGATTTGGTAGACAAGTTAAATTCAATATTTGAAACTTTTGTTAAAATTGATCATGAAGGTTCTATATTATTACCTTTTTAATTTCCGCGACTACGGAGAATGCGAAGGATAGGGTTCCAAAGAGCGTTACAGCAAGAGCAATCTGCGCGTATTGACTTACTGCCATTTTCTAATTAAAAAAACCTGCAAACACAAAGATGATTGTGAAAATCAGTTTGATAAAAGGAAGCATATATCATAGCTGCCTGTTAACATCAATCATTTAAATAATACATATGTGTATTACCAAAGAATTCTCTCCGTATCCTTCTACTGCTCTAAACGTTCTGAAAACCTACAGAATAGGTAATAAAATAACTACAAAAAGAGAGGAAAAAGGTGCTTTCCTCTGGTTTATTTTTGAGATCCTGAGTGCTAGAGGGGAACGGAAAAGCAAGCATGTTTATATAAAGCGCATGGATGTTGAATTCGTGGACGGTGTTTGCCAATGGAGATTGTTTTGTTTTTGACAACGCAGAAAAATTTCCTTTTTGGTAAATCTCTGTCTTTTTCTTTTCTAAGGTAATAGTCTTGACATACTTTGTAGGATTTTGTTTTTATGGAAAAATACATTTTGAAATAATATTTTGGACTAATTCATTAAGGGCGTGTTTTAAATATGCGTAATTTCACTTTTTTCTGTCAGATTTTGAGTTTCAAATAGTTCATATATTTTAATTATACAAAAAATTTAGAACTCCACTTTCACATATGGAACTTCAATTCTAATTTTTTTATTTGCACACTTTTAATACAACTATATTTTTAAATTTTCAATACACTTCCAAAACCTATTGAAACAGAAATACTGAATTCCATTTTTACTTCATTTTTTAAAAAGTTTTATTTTCTATTTTTTACTTTTATAAAATTCAGTTAAAATTATTTGAAACACGCCCTAAATAAGTATTACTATTATTTCTCTGCGAATTAATGTGGTAATAAAACTATCCTGCATTAACACGTGTATATTTCTAACTTTTTAAGCTAATTCTTTTTTGTATAAGAAAAGCTTATACCGTGTATTTATTTCATGTCTTTGATATATCAACTCTAATGTACTTGAGACTCTTTCGATCATGATGCATAACAATAGGATCTATTATCTTATTGCAATAGCATTTAATACGGTAGAATATCTCTAAAAAGCATACTATACTATGACTGGCAGTAAGATGCACAAACTCTTTGCATAGACTTGGGAAAAGCAATACCACATTAGTGGAATCTATCATTAGGTAAATATTCAAAACTGTTTCATGTATGAGAAGTGGTGGCAAATTTCGATCCGATCCGAAAATCCGATCCAGACCAATTTAATAAGATTGGATTCGGGTCAAGTCTTAGTCGGATTCGGATCGATTCGAAAATTTTAAATGAATTCAAGCCGAATTCAGATTGACCCAAAATTGACCCGTTTAATTATTTATATAATATATATTATTTAATAATTAAAACATAATAGTATAAAATTTAAATTTAATTTGTATATATATATTTTTAATTTATCTTAATTTAACTAATTATTATTTAATTTATAAATTTTGTCAAAATTAATATTTTTTAAATATATCATAATAAATAATTTTTATATATTATTATTAAAAATTAATATTTATAATTTTTATTTTAATAATTTTAATTATTAAATGGGTCGATCCGAATTTGATTCGATTATAAATAGGTTGAATTATGATTGACAAATTTGATCCATTTAAATAAATGGGTTAAATTAGGGTTGAATAATTTTGAGCTGATTATTATATGAATCGATCCGGAATCGATTTAAGAATCCGAATTGACATCCCTATGTATGAGATGGTTATTCTTTTTTCTGAGAAAATGCAGTGGTCACTCCCGTATAGTTCTGTGGTTAAATAGTCATATTGTAGCACATGTTTGCTCAGTATTATTTATTTATCTGGAGTTCATCTTCTTCAGCTGCAGTTTCTATTCAGAATGTGGATGTCGAGAACCAAAATATCACCTCATGTTAACAGCGAGTTCTTCACCATTTTCAAGATATTTCTCATTAACTTTTTTCAGTGGCCTTAAAACTTAACAATGATGCATGTGCAAACAGTGGTTCGTCCTTGTTTTGAGGGCACGAGGAAATTGAAGAGTGGGCATTATTATCACAAGGTTGCTGAGATCGCACAGAGTGCTCAGAAATCTCTAGAGGAAGAATAGAAGGTAAGCAGCACAATCGAATGTCAGTTGTTTCACATATCAAAAACCATTTCGTTCTCGTTTCTTAAATCAAACCATGCAATGCTTGAATTTAACCAGATGGATGAACCCTCTTGTTCAACACCAAAGAAGAGGCAAATAAACTTACCCCGAGTGAATCATCTTAAAAACTCCAGGCTTCGAAGAACTGTTGAAAGTCATTCCCGGAGTCGAAGCTTGCTGCTAACTAAGCAAGTAAATGGAGATGCAAAGCGATTTTTCGCATCGCATGAGTCGTAACAATCACAGGGTTTGAGAGACTTGAGGGCACCTCTTACTGCGATCAATTAATCACTAATAAGGTAAAGAGTAGTAAAAGTTCTTGACAAAAATTGTTGTTCAGATGGCATCTTTTTCAGAATTTTAGATATTCATATACTAGTTCTATTAGAAATTTAATCAAAGTTTAATCAGGATAGTTATTAAGAACAAGTATTCAGTAGCAGATTTAAGGCAGGATTGAAGGCGCGATGCATTTGACTTTTGATCCTTTTGAGATAAAAATGAGAAAAAAAAATGTCGTAAATTATATGACATTGCCGTTCAAGCAATGCAGCAACAGCATTCTTTTTTTTTAAAAATAAAATTTATTAAATTATTTATTTTTTAACAAGCCGTAGACCTGTGCAATGCAAAAGACTTCTTATTTAAGTATGGTCTTTTAGTTTAAAATATAGTGTTTTATTTGAAAATTTCGAAATTTTCATTTACAATTTCTTAGCAAGCAGATTATAAATATTGTTAATTTTTTACATTCTTAGCTTTTGCTTGAGGGAATAATTTCATGTCTTTAACCGTTTTTTTTAAGAGAACATGTTGTTATCTATTTTAATTCCTCTTTTAAATTGCATTATAAAATGTAAGATATTCTCTTTTTATTTTTTATTATTTATTATTTATAGTTTAAATCAGTTCAACAACCTCCAGATATATGTATAGTACCTGCAGAATTTGTTTTATTCTACTTTTGGTTTTATTAAATGCCATAGTTAACCTTTTTCCTTATATCTTTGTTAAGTAATTTTTATTTTCTTAATTTACTTCGACCATTTCTTATAAGTTTCATTATTTGTGATTTGATTATTTTATTTTCCTGCACTCAATTTCCCTCACATATTCATTCCAGAAAGGCTTCAAATAATTCAGAAATAGCTTTTGTTTTTCAGTGAGTAAAGTTTCATTTTGAACTAGTAAAATAATATTTTAATATATATCATTACGAGTTGATAGCTTATTTTATTTTATTATTCTTTTAATTTGCTTGCACTATGCGTTAATTGAAAATTCTCTTAATTCAGAAAATAAAAATCAAACAAAAATAAAGTAAGGGGTTCCAACCGGCATTGAACTGTTTTTGAAACCCATTTTTATATAGTATGTAAATAAAGAGAGGTTATGAACTTATTACCTAAGCAAATTCAATGATATTATCTTCGTTGCTGTTAAGAAATTTATGATCGTTGGGAATGTCAACACAAAGAATGTACTAAAAGAAAATAGATAAACAAACTCAGCCCCAAAAAATAGAAAAAAGAAAATGTACTTGAATAGATTATTGAACTGAAAGGAGTGAACGAAGAATTGAAAGTCCTTTCATCAACCCAAATATAACGTGTTTCCATGTTATGAAAACAAAAAAATGAAGAAGGTACTTTCTTCTTTGCACGACTACCAACTTGGTTTTGAACAAGAAATATAGCCTAAATTATCGGGGAAAAAATTAAACCACAAAAAAAAAGAAATTTCTATATGACCTTCTTTGCACGAATATTCTTGCAAAGTTTCTGTCACCTTTTTTTTACTACCACTAATGAAAACTTTGTGCTTTCAACTTTTATTGAAGAATCTATATAATTTGCGGACTTAAAAAAAAGGTGAGAAACTAGAACATATCTTTTCCAGAAATTGTTAACACCACATTAAGCCAAAATATTTCACAAAAGAAACTTGAAAACTTTAACCAAGTTCATCTGTTCATTCTTTGATCAATACATGTTTAAACAAATTGTATATATAACTCAATCATGCGAACAAGCAAAAACCAAAGCGCAACGTGCGCAGCAGCGGCAAAGTCTCTTCAACGGCTATAAATTACTCTTTCTCAACCAACCCTTCTCTCTCTTTCTCTCAACCAACATTTCTCATTCATTCATGTAGAAACCTTCATTCATTCTGCAATCAACCGATCGATCAATCAATCAATCTGATTGCATTGCATGGAACCCATCCACGAGTATGTCGAGGTTCCTCTCCATGAGGGCATGGCAATACAGATCGATCACAATGACAGACAAAGCTTCAGCAATGGTGTTCCACGACAGGAGTCGCATAGGTTAGTGGGAATTTTGGCACCGCAGAAAGGTTTGTCGGCATTGAAGTCGCTTAAGGAGGCTGCTGTTGGAGTACATCGGCCTCCAAGGCCGCATCCTCCTGGTATGTCCAGAGTGAAGTCACGTGCAGAGATTGGATTGAGGGGATTGAGGTTTCTTGATAAGACGGCTGGCGGGAAGGAAGACGGATGGAAGGCTGTTGAGAAGAGATTTCATCAGCTCGCTGGTGACGATGGTCAGCTTCGGAAGGAGAGCTTCGGAAAATGCATCGGTGAGTTTGTGAGCTGTTTCTTTGCTTCGGTTTCATGTCAGCTTTCCATGTATCTATATCAAAATTTAGAACACTTAAAGCTCATGCGTAGAGATCAACATGAGCAACTAAAGAACATAGATCAAAATCTGAAGACAATAGAGAGAAAATCTAGTTTGAGATCCATAAAACAACTCGATCGGCACTTAGTAAATGAAAATTCATGAATCTTTGCAATGTAAAGTCTTGCAGTTCTCATTTTTCTCAGCTGTTTTTCACTTCTGAAAGGCATGGCTGACAGTAAAGAATTCGCGGGTGGATTGTTTGACACACTGGCAAGAAGGAGAAACCTTAACCCTGAGAATGGTATAACCAAGGATCAACTCAGAGAATTCTGGGAAGAAATAACAGACCAAAACTTTGATTCTCGGCTTCAGATATTCTTTGACATGTATAATCTTCTTCTACCTTGCCCTTCTGCTTTAGCTGTAATAAACAATGGCTGACACTGACATAGCTCCTATCTATTTCAGGTGCGACAAGAATGGTGATGGGAAGCTTACTGAAGATGAGGTGAAAGAGGTCAGCCCCAAATATCATTCTTGCTATTGCTTGCTGAATGAAGATGATCACTGCTTCCAGATTCTGTATGGCATAATTACATCCACTTCCTATTTGCAGGTTATAATTTTGAGCGCCTCTGCAAACAAGCTTGCAAAGCTGAAGGCACATGCCGCAACCTATGCTGCACTTATAATGGAGGAGTTAGATCCAGACCATCTTGGCTACATAGAGGTACAACCTGTCTACTGCTCATTACTGGTACTTCAAGTTGACCAAAGACAAAAATTGAGGCCAGATATTACCTGCCATGACTGCTTTCTTCTCCCAGATTTGGCAACTCGAGACGTTACTCCGAGGAATGGTGAGCTCAGAGAGAAACGAGAAGATGATCAAGAACACACAAACACTTGCGAAGACAATGATTCCAAGGCGATACAGAAGCCCAATCACTAGATTTTTCAGTAAGAAGGCAGACTTCATCCATGAGAATTGGAAGAGGATATGGGTATTCTCAATATGGCTTGCAGTGAACTTTGCTCTATTTGCATGGAAGTTTCAACAGTACAGGCACAGAGCAGCATTTCAAGTGATGGGCTACTGTGTCTGCACAGCGAAGGGTGCTGCTGAGATTTTGAAACTGAACATGGCACTTATACTCCTGCCTGTTTGTCGCAATACGCTGACAAGGCTAAGATCAACCGCTCTAAGCAAAATTTTCCCATTTGATGACAACATTAACATGCACAAGGTTAGATATGCACTTTGCAGTATAGTCTTCCCATAAAATCTTGTTACCATTGAGATTATAGCATCTGACGCACTTCAATTATATTTCACAGACAATTGCACTGGCAATAACAATCGCAACACTTGTCCATACTGTAGCTCATTTGGCCTGTGATTTTCCAAGACTTATTAGATGCCCCAGAGCCAAGTTCATGGAAACATTGGGACCTAATTTCCATTACAAGCAGCCCACATATCCTTACCTCTTATCCAGCACAGCAGGGCTCACAGGAATATTTATGATCATCATAATGGCCTTTTCTTTCACATTAGCAACACATTTTTTCAGGAGAAGTGTGGTTAAGCTTCCGTCGCCCCTCCACCACTTGGCTGGTTTCAATGCTTTTTGGTATGCTCACCATCTGCTGGTGATTGCCTATATAGTCCTTATCGTGCATTCCTACTTCATCTTTCTCACCAAGGAATGGTATAAAAAAACAGTAAGACCATTATTCCCAAATTTTATATTTCTCCGATAGATATGCCAGTTTCAATAACATTCTATTATTATCTGTAGACATGGATGTACCTTGCAGTCCCAGTCACCTTCTATGCTTGTGAGAGGTTAATCAGAGCATTCCGTGCTGAACATTATCGTGTCAACATTATCAAGGTCAGCCATCTGCATGAGAGTAAACCCAAAGAGTCAAAGACTATATTAGTTGTGTCCAACAAATGAATAGTATGTTTACAGTAACACAAATTACTCTCTGCAGGCTGCAATATATCCAGGGAATGTGCTTTCTATACATATGAAAAAGCCACCAGGATTTAAATACAAGAGTGGAATGTACCTCTTTGTCAAATGTCCAGATGTCTCACCTTTTGAATGGTATATATCAAGGTCTATATCCTTTTTTTTTTCCCATGCTCAACCACTTCTTTTGACAGGCATCCGTTTTCGATCACATCAGCACCTGGAGATGTCTATCTAAGTGTTCATATCAGGACATTGGGGGACTGGACATCAGAACTTAGGAACTTATTTGGAAAGGTTAGTAGTTGAGGGATAGATCTACAAATGCAAGGGAAAACAATTAGTATTTCAGTTAAAAGGTTAACATTAACCACAAATATTCCGGTTGCAGGCATGTGAGGTTCAGGTGACTTCCAAGAAGGCTAATCTGGTTAGGTTGGAGACCACAGTAATAGCAGATACTCAAATTCAGCCAACAACGTATTGTTCTCTATGCAGTACAATAGTCTTTATTCTGCTGGTTCCTTACGTCAATAGCAGTTTATTTGCATCATGTAGTAACATTTCCTTTTTCTCTTCCCAGGTTCCCAAAAGTCCTAATTGATGGACCCTATGGTGCACCAGCACAGAATTACAAAAAATATGACATCCTTCTTCTTATCGGTCTTGGAATAGGAGCAACTCCGTTCATAAGCATACTAAAAGATCTCCTGAATAATATCAAATCTGAAGAGGTGACTTTGACAGCCAAACTAATTCTATAAACTGTAGTCGAATAACGTAGCCGACTCCACTTAAGTGGGATAAAAGCTTAGCTTGTTGTTGTTTGTTGTATAGTCGAATAATAGTTCTTGCTCATATGGACAAATCTCTTGCAGGAAATGCAAAACAAACTTTCAATAGAACCAGGCACAAGTAAAGCGAAAGGTCCAGGAAGAGCTTACTTCTATTGGGTTACAAGAGAACAAGGCTCATTTGAATGGTTCAAAGGTGTCATGAACGATGTTGCAGAAAGTGATCATAATGTAAGTTCTTGTACTGCTCCTCAAGTCAATAATTGAGAGATTTAAGTCAAAGTATAAGGAAAGACTTCATTTATTCAGCATGTTATAGAGATGCACAACTACTTGACCTGTGTGTATGAAGAAGGAGATGCAAGGTCGGCTCTTATTGCAATGGTTCAGTCTTTACAGCATGCGAAAAATGGAGTTGACATCGTCTCAGGAAGCCGGGTAACTATTGATGCACGATAAAACAAAATCTTGAAGGTACATACATGCATTTCATTCTCTCTGAAATGTTAATCTTTGTTGACAGATACGTACACACTTTGCAAGGCCAAACTGGAGAAAAGTTTTCTCCGGTCTGGCAAGAGTTCATAAAAATTCTCGTATTGGTAAGCTGCTTAACTAAATGATGCTTGAAATGCATTGCCATTTGTAAATCCTGTTAAAAATAATATACCTGTGCAATTGCAGGAGTTTTCTACTGTGGATCACCAACGCTTACAAAACAGCTAAAGGATCTTTCAAAAGAATTCAGCCATACAACGACAACCAGATTCCACTTCCACAAGGAGAACTTTTAGGATAGAGCTAGAAGATATAGTAACATCATTTGTACAGTGTCAGTTGTAGGGAGAGAAGATTTGCTTACTGAGTAGAGATTTTGTTGTACAAATTTTCGTCATATAGTTTCTCAATTTGCTTGGTAAAGAGAATTCAACTACCTACAAATCCAAACTAGCAGGCCCTAGTTGCAACTTTATAAGTGTTGACCATGACTAGCACTGCTATTCCATCCAAAAGGCAGCACATTGACTTCCGAAATAGCCTCGAATCAAAGCATTTATCCTTTTCTTCTGCTTTTCAGCTTAGGAAGTTCGCACTTTGTTTATGAACAGTTGACTGGCTCTTCAAAGTTTTTCAGGAAAACATATCACAAAATACTCTTGACTTACTAAGGGTGGTACCATGATGATCTGTTGCACAGTATTTTTTGGTCAAGATCTGCATCTGTTCTACTTCTTTAGTATTCTGATGCCGTATTGACTTTAGAAGAAATTTCTCCTGCACAGACGAAACTTTTCCCTGCTCATTATTTTGCAAAGCCATATCCATTGGTGGCTCTAAGAATCTTATAATGGCTCTATCACGATACTCTTTAAGTTTATGACCCTTGAATTCAATTGCCTGGGTCAGTCTGGATTTCCGAATGCCTTCCTCTTTCTTCCAGAGTTTCTAACATGGTATTTTGCTGCCTTTGCATGTTTTACTCTTGTAACAGAAACAGAAATCTCATATTTGCAACTTCCAAGAACTACGTCAGTAAGTGAGACAGAAATATCAAGGGGCACTAGCACATCCTCTAGCTCATGCCACTCTAGATCTTCCAGATCACCATCTTCATACACAACCCTGCACCAATTAGATTCATCGTCATACTCCACAACCTTCCCTGAGTACTACTGCTTCCCAAACATCTTCCAAAAAGAGGGGATCACTAATTGGTTCAATGTCATTGACACTGTTAGGATGAACAGACACAATACTAAGAGCAGTGACATCAGGGGACACTATTGATAATAATAGCTGGCTCTCCAGTTAAGTCATATACAGTCGCAGAATTACATTGTAAATCTTGGCCAGTGCAAGCTTTTCGTATCATCAATCATCAAATAACTGGCCAATCTGTTGGTAACTCCGTTAGAGAAGCAAAAAGTTTGGTGTATGGAGCATTCTCACGATAGGTATCTTAATCTCTACTTTTACAAGAAGGATGTATGGAGCATTCTCACTGCAAACCATCAAACTGATGAACTCCATGAAAACTAAGTCGAAGAAGCATAGAACTACCCTGTTTAAGAGATGAGCTTGAATTCAAGAAAGGATTTTCGACCCCATTGTCACAAATGTTTTCAGTTTGCCATGATGATATATCTCCAATTAAAGGAACGTAAGGCCTCAGACAGTAAGATTAAATTGCCTATATAGTATGCTGATTCAGTTTATATCAATTGTGGTAATACACTAAATCCCTTATGCCTATATTCTTAAACCATTTGAAAGCAATATAATAGACATCCAATTGAAGGATCTCCATATCAGACGTTGTGGTACCTTGTAAAGTCTTGAAACTATCAGTCTCTTTTCCTTGAATTTAACTTTGAGGTATAGGTGGTCTCTCAATTGAAACTCCACAATCCTCCAAAACCTTTATGATCAAGCATCTCCAGGAAAGAGCTCAAAAAGTCATCTCTGCAAAAATGCCGTAAGCGAATTATGAAATCAACCAACAAATGTAAGTCTATGTAACTGCACTAAACAAAAACAAAAGGCCACTGTGCACCCACTTTTACTGTTGTCTAGACAATGATGTAAATAAAACAAGAGAAAAACTACTATTTACGATGAGTACAGTCATGATGATATCTTGATGTGGTTGATGTGTCATTATATGATTGACTGTTTGAATTTCAATTACCAAGCATAAGCCGCCATACCAGCCATATTTTCTCTTCATGTTTATTCTTATGAATAGCAATATCCCAAAGATAGCTGATTGACAGACAACAACCTAATTTAAAACGCACAAAGTCAACTTGAAATAAAGCCAAAATTCTGGCAGAGATTGCAGAATAAAGGAATCAAACCAAAATTAGCTCAAAGTATCAGCAACTGTGAAGAGACTGGTAGGTGTAAATATTACCAGACAAAATGCAAAGCCATGTTTCCTAAGATATTCAAAAAATTTAAGGACTCAACAGTATATAAAATAAAAACTATTAAAAACCAAATCTAAGATTAAAACACCATCCTATTCAAGGACAAGTAACGACAACATGTACTTCTAAGTGTTGCTAAAGGCATGGCATAAACCCAAACAAAATCTCTAACAAAAGCATGGAGAATATAATACTTCGTTTATAACTGGATATTCTCTAGCAGCTACATCTTGTAGCTGAAACGAGAATGCATATATTAAAGCATGTGATAGTGAAATCACCTTTATTACTACACCAAAGCAGCTGTAATCAAGCAACACAGAATCGAAAGCTCTTTGAGGCATATCATCAAACACTTCGACAGCAATACTTAAGAAACACATTCTTGAACGAAAATCAAAAGCTTGAAAAGTGTTCAACTTCTGAAAACACCAAAAGAACAACAATTTCAAAAGCAGCAAACAATCATTTCACAAGAAATGGAAAACTCAAACCAACCACAAGCATAAAATTTAGGGGAAAAAAAAAAACAAAGAAATCACAGAGCCGAATTAGTTCCTGTCAGTGAAAGAAAGCGCCGGAAGAAGAAATATGCTAGTGCGCGAGATCTCCCACTTACAAATAGATCCACAAATTCGACGCCACTGTTATTAGAGCGACGCCAATCCTGAATCTTGTTCTGCCAAAGTATTTATAGCGGTTACATTTTGCAACATTATATTGCTTTGGCTCCGTCTCACAGAACTCAGCGAATTGCTGTAATATTTTACAAAATGGTACCTGATCTTTCTATCTTTTTACATTTTATAAGCTACATTCAGGTTGTTTAATAATAAACCCCTAACATTAACTAATGACAAAAAAAAGCCCCCACTGTTGTTATGAAT
This sequence comes from Acanthochlamys bracteata, assembly GCA_019914995.1. Lineage (NCBI taxonomy): Eukaryota > Viridiplantae > Streptophyta > Magnoliopsida > Pandanales > Velloziaceae > Acanthochlamys > Acanthochlamys bracteata. Next base: position 2,503,895 of record CM034140.1, on the reverse strand, counting down.
TTCTTCGCTCGCAATAATGTTAGACTTGTTCAAGCTTACATTTGGCTTCAGTGCTTTCGCTTTCCGGCGGCTTCATCAGCATTGAGATTCGGTAAGCAAGTAAAGAAATATTCATTGGATTCAATTTTTTTTTCTCTTTCTAATGCTGTTGTTGGATTATTTATGTTTCTAATTTGTGTTTATGTTCTCATGGGATTAAACGAATATTTTAATCGGTTATTTTAAATGAAAATTTGGATTACTTGTTTTGCTCGGGTTTCGATTAGATTTGAATTCTTCGTTTAGGAAATTGTTCTCATGATTATAATTTGGTAGATGTCTTTGATTAATGTATAAGAAATTACTTGTATGTTAATTAATTGAAGTATATTGATACGCAATTTTTAACGTGGATGTAATACATTTTAGATCACTTTTGTTTCACTGATCATTGGACTATTTGTTACAACATTGATTTCCTCTTTAATTGTCTTTATATCCTAAATTTTAGCTCTAAGCAATCATGACTTATTTCTAGTAAGTCTAAGGAGTGTTAGTATTATCCTTTGTGATCAATCGATAGTAGCAATACTCTATAACCATGAAGCAGTTGTTTTTTCGCTCCTCTCCACAATACCGACACCTTCTCCTGTTGTCATATAGCTGATTGGTTTCATTTTCAAGGCAGATGTCCCCTTATGTTGCTGTAACATGATTTAGAACTGTAACTGATAACCTCCTATATAGTTTCTTTGATAGGACTTACGAACTAGTGAATTTATCCTAAACAAGCATGCTTCCATGAAATCCGTAGAAGTTATCACTATTTCAAGTAAGCTTGTTGCTTGTCATGCTGATTTGATAGTCATTTCTCATATTTGCTATGAGCGAAAAATGACGTTTGAAATCTAGATTATAATGAACCAGCTCTGCCGTAAGATTTCTTGAGCTGACTTGGACTACTTGAAGTTACAAGCACTGATTTATTTTATCTGATGCCATTGATGATGCATGTTTTATTGATTTTATTTTCTCTTTGTACATCCATGTGGTCTGCTTGTGCATATTCCGATCTTCTGTTGATCTTTTGATATTCTGTTGAGTACTTGTTATTTGCTTGATGGAATTTCTTAATTGAAATCATGATCTGATTCTTATAGATGTTACTCTGATTATATAACAGAGTTGTCAATGGGATAATCAAGAGCGGTTTATCTTTCCTACTTGGAACTGGTTGTGGCATTTATGTTGCCCAGAATTACAATGTCCCAGATGTTAAAAAACTCATAAATATGTGGATTTTCGTGGCGAAGCACATTGAAGAGAACTACAGGAAGCCAAGGAATAAGGACGAAGACTAAGTGTCCTGTCAAGTTTCATACCAGCTCTGACAACTAGGTATAAAAGCTCAGGAAAAGCTTCACGTACCATCTTGAACTATTCTGCACATGGGAAATCATCATCAAGAGATTACATTAGCGCTTTCTCTTAATTAGATATTAACCTTAGCGATGGATGGTCACTGTATTATGTAAATTAGGAAGAGGTTCTGTTTTAGAATTTTAGTTGGTATAGGGAAGCAGTTTTTAGAACCAACTTTTGCTTTAAATATAGCCTTTTTCGTAAAGTAGGTATTTATACATCATCATTTTTGTGTATGACAACATTGTGTTTTAGAAAAGAAATCATCATATTTAATCTCATTGTCTAAACAGTATATACAGGCTTGTTATTTATCATAACTGCCTCCTCACAACATTGTACTGTTAATCTGCTTTCATTTTCCTGTATGCTTTGACTTCAAAATGCTTGTGTGTCGCTTTCAGCTCAATTCACTAGTAGCTCAGTAAAGTCAGTGAAGTGATTGGTAATTGTTGTACCATAAGTAGTGGCTAGCCCAAAATAACACATAGATGAATGCCAGATGATTTTGCATTGCGTGCATGCTGAGCAACTTTTGTTTGTCTACCCTACGGATAATTAGGCATGTTACCATCTGATCTTTTTTTTATTATCTCTTCGTATAAGAAGGGAACCACGGCTCTTAAAGACATTTTTGTTTCATCAGGAAACTCATTGAGATAAACTTCTATCCTTTAGAACACTGCATGCTCAGTTTTAGGGAGTTTTATTTGCTTTCTGCGTGCTATGTGCTTGGTTTGTGGAAACCATATAGTAAGCTATGCATTTCTTCTTACCATGCATGGACAGATGAGCTTCTCGTTACAGTGTCTATTTGAGATAGTGCTAATCAAGCGGGCATTCGTCTTCTGTTGCCTAAATTGTTGTAATTAGCAATGCAAAATTCTTTTTTGCGGACTTCTTTTGATGGTCATTTCCTCTTCCTTCTTTGATTTCTTCGTTAGTCATGTATTTCATAAAACTTTCCTCTTGCTCCTTTGGTAGTGCTATATAATTTTCCATTTTTAATGTAGGTCTTTCTCTTTCTGTATTTGATAATCAGCTGCCTGAACTCTAGTAACATAGGAATATACAGCCCATTAAGAAGTAGCATTCTTGTTTTAGCAATTTAATTGTAATTTGATGCCTAGTCTCAGCTTAGCAATGGAATAACTCAATTGGAGATGAGAATAATTTTTCAGTTCCTAAGTAGTCAATTTTTTGCGGTGCCCTTTCATATTTTTGTGACATGATTGTCTGCCAGGTATTGTCTTGACTGAAAAATCTTGAAGACATAGCTTAGGGCGCGTTTGGCAACGCGTTTTAGAAAAGCAGGTTTTCAACTTTTTAGTTTACGTTTTTAAATAAACCTTCTACAATCTTGTTATCGCTTATTTTTATTAATTTTTTTAGGTCAAAAAAAATAGAGCTTGTTTTTCGAAATAGAACAAAATACCCTCTATTCTAGAAAATCACTCCCAAACGCCCCCTTTAGTTAATAATAAATTCCAATTCTCCTTCTTCTTATGTGGTGGAAGTAGGAGAAGCCTAAAGAGTCTGGCTGATTTATATGCATTTAATAAAGTACTTGCAGAGAAAATTTATTGAACTAAACATGCAGTATTAATCTTGTGATTCTTGTGAAATATGTCTTTTTAGAAATGTTTGGTAATCATTTGCGAGCTTTTGTTACGAAATAGCTCTAAACTTAGTTTCTCAGGAATGTAGTCATGATGGATAATGTTTATACTTACAATATGAACTAGGCAATTCTTAGATCTGTTTTTTGTCTATTTTGTCTTGAGGTTCTATCAACTCGATAGCTCAATAGGTCACAAATTGAAAAGATTATCCTGGTTGCCCTGTTTACTCGTCATGCTAAGAAAGCTATTACCCAATATAGACAACACAAGAATTATGCCCGAATATATTTGCCCTGCTGCTCTAATGATTAGAGTTGCATCCTTTCGCAGTTAGCATCTTTGGTCAGACAGTGAATCTCCATCTATAACTTCAACTTGGGTATCTTGAATTGCTTTACATGATTGAAATTATGATAGTGAATCTTTCTTTTTATTAGTGACTAGCTTTTGTATTAGTGGCAATCAAAAGAACATATCAAGAGCATAAAGACAAACTTTTCTTATATAAAAGATTTAGCGTGCAAATGTCATAAATTTCATCTCAAGTCATATCAACATCTGATGGGCTACTCTCTGCTTTGCATGTTTTGTACTCACAACATTTGAACTTCTTAAACTTGTGTAACCCAGAACTCCGGTCCGTTCCCTTTCTGTAAGAAATACTCTGAACCTAAATTTTTATGGCTTTCTGTAAGATTCTTTTCTCCACCAAATCAAGATATCTTTAATGTTCATGAAACCTTTGAGAAAGCACTAGTGTGAGTATTAGAATAAGCTTCTTCATTCTTCTATCCTTCTGTAGCTTAAGGTAGCTTTGTAGAGCTTCAGCTGAGAGCTGATTATAAACTGAAAAAGTTCATGTAAGTGCTAGTTGCACTATCATTTCAATGTTAGTGCTTGATTGCACCTAAATGAAGCTTCATCAATTGTAAGTCGGAACTAATGCTCCCAGGACATCATGATTGGAGCTTCACTATTGGCAATGATAAGAAGACTATTCTAGCGCAGCCAAATTTTCTGCATAGGACTACTTGCAGCCCCTACTTGTAGAGCTATTATGCAGTGTAGAGTATTGTGCTATTTAACAGATGGTACACCCAATTAGTTGCCGACAAGGAATCTATATAGTCTAAAATTCTCCTCCTTGTAGGGGAGTTTTTAGGCTCCAGGCCTTATAGCCTTTGTCAAAAGCAGATTCTCCACAAGGTCGTGATGTGGTATGCGGTTCTTCAGCTTGCACTAAAGTGCTAGTGCTTGCAGGGATTTAATATGTGATATATATGGAATAGGAAAAGTTGGGGGTACCAGAAGTACTTACCTGTTTTCAAGCTGGTGTACTTTGTTATGCTCTGCATGTGGGCTGTTGTCTAGGATATATGTAATTTATAGCATTAGTGGACAATATAGAGCTTTCTTTAGGACAAAGAAAAGCTTTTCCTTTATAATAACATAGTTCAAGTAATGGAGGGGCACAAGGTCCTTTATTAATAAGCTATGCTAAAGTTGGAAGCTTCTCATTGCTCTTTTACTGGAGGACCCTTTTGGCCTTGTTTGACTGTTAGAATATTGTCCTCCAGCTTGATCAGTGTACAAATTCAAGATACATTTGGGATCTGGATTTTTCCTGATTTGATTGGTTAATCCTTTACTTCAGGCAGATTCTTAGCTAAATGATGGGGAGTGTCTTTTGTGGGATTGGTTTTGCAGTTCTGCTGATGTAACCTGGGATGGTGAACTTGACTTGCGACATGGTAACTCCATCATGGTTATGCATTCAATTGCAAGTTGTTAATAATAGTTTGGCGTCACAAAGTAACAGCTACAGAAACTTAAAGAGAGTGACAAACTTTCACGAGGTGAAGATAATGTGTTTTTGTCTCCTGATCGTTTATTATTTTGTTGGATATCACGAATGCTTCATTTGAACATGGTTTTCAATAGTCTTCCGATCATCTTGTCCAAGGTGCCTGATGAGTTTTTATCATGTTGACAAACTGATATTGATTTCTACAAACAAAAAGGCCCTTGAGGAAGTTATTCATCACGTAAAAGGTAACCTTTATCATATATGTCTGAAATTGAATATCAGCCTTGTCAAGTTGTGGTAGGAATGAAGTATACATCTGCAGTAACTTAGAGTTGACACTTCGTGTATGCAGCATAGTTGCTCAATATGCAGGGTAAGATATGATCTGTAATTGCTAGCTTACATGAGGGTTTCCGTGATTCTCAGCTCACAGCTGTTTCATATTTACGACTGTAAGTCAGCCAGGTGTTCAAAAAGGTTTTACTAAATTATTCTGAATAATATACTTGATGTCATTTGTTAGCAGGTTCAAGACTGGATATCAATGAGCTACTAACTTGTGCAGGGAATAAGGCCAATCTGCAACTTGTTATATAATGGTTGGTTTCTGACTTCAACTTACTGTTTTAACACTGTCAGGAACCTTGGTTACAATAATATTGGCACTTCTGGAAAGCATGATTAATTGACAAAACTCAAGTTATTTGGGTTCATATGATGTCTGATTATATTGGTTAGGCTATAGAAAGAGGTCATGTGGCCTGATGATGCTTTTCTTATTTCCCAGCAGAAAATGGACTACTACTCCCATGAGGTTCTCGTTAATTTAATGCAATTCCTGCCTACATACCTTTCCCAAAAAGTTAAAACATCCCATGATTGCGATATAAAGTTATATGAAATTATTCTAAAACACAGATTCGGATACAGATGCTAATTGCTAACACTTTCCTCTTTATTTTGTTTTTTAAGCAGCACAGCAGTTTAAGTCTCCATTTTGCTATTAAGATGTGGATGTAACTTTGGAGCTATGTCAAGGTAGAATTTCATTCCAGTAATACATATTACGTGTAACTTTGGTTTACTGGTGAGACTAGTCTTTTTTTCTGGTGATTATACTTTGTACACTGTATCATAGAGGATACCTGTGCATGTCCTCTGCTCTAGAATTCTACACACTATAGTTGCATGATTACTTATATATGCTTATAGTATCATATATACTGTCTACTCTTGCTTTGGGTATCTCGACTTTTACGTGCATGCGGGACCTAAAAATAGGTTCGTAAGTAAAAAATAAAAAATAGAGTTCATAAAATATAAATCGGGAGTGAATTTAATTTTTATGTTTTTTATTAGAAAGCGTATTGAAAGTGAGAAATAAAGTTTTAAAAGTTAAATTTATGATTTTTTAAATAGTAAAATAGAAGTAGAATTTTTAATTTAATAAATAATTAAAACACAAAAATTTTTAAAATCTAAATTTTTATTCAAAGAAGTTAAGTTTTAGGCATTTAAAATACGGCCTTTTTCTGTAGCGTGCAATAAGGGTAAATTCATAGAGTAGTTAAAAACTCATATTTTAGGAATAGGAAGCATCCTAGCATATTGCTGTAGTAATTTCTTTTTAGTTTTATTGTGGGTATAGCTATAGGCATGCAACTTGTGTCGTGTTGACTTCCGCACCATGCCTTTTGTTTTCCTTTCTCTTGGACATAATTTTCGGCAATAATATTCCCATTGCACCTTTGTCGTGCCTCTTTTTCTAGACCTACGGAAGTAGTGCAAAATATCAGAAATAATGTTGATTCATGCGCTATGGATTTTTTGCAATAGTCCAAACAAATGTTCATTTATATATCAAACTTTTACGGAGATTATGTATTTCATTATGAGAAAATTACAAGTATTTTTATAATTTTCAAACTTTACTCACGCACATCTATGCATCTAAGTACTGCAATATCTAAATTATAACGCATTGTGTCGATATTTCTGTTGGGGACAACTCAAAAATGTACATGTTTATGCATGTCAATGAACAAGCACTATATATTGAATGTTAATAAAAATATCTACGCAAAGAGACGCAGGCGCGCGCCAGAGGACATCTGGCCAACTTCGTCCAAATAAAGATTTCTTTATTTCTTCTGTGGTGTTCCAAGGAAAGAGGAGTCGGTGCAATTCCAGTTGGGTGACAATAAAATGACTTCCACCATTTTAGTCTTACAAAAATAGCAAATCCAAGAGCAGCGAAGCTAGACCACGACACCAATTTTTAGTAAAGAAAAATGTTTTTTGATTATTTTCTTTCTTCTCTGATCAATTCTATATGTATATATAAAGCAAATGCATTTAAAACAAAAAGTATATGAAACTGAAACTAACGAAGAGAAAAAGGAAAAAAAAGAAAAAAGCAGACAACAACAATTAAAATTAACTAGTACAACTATTCTGCTGCTGCTAAACTACAACTAACAACAACCCAACTCTGTCGCCAGCCAGCTTTTCTCTTTTGCTGAGTGTCTGTTTTCGGTTTCTTCTTTATTTTAATTTGTGTAGCTAGATAGACAACAAAGTTTAAGTTATACTTAAGAGAGAAGGTTCATGGAGAGTACGTCGAGGTAATTTGCCCACGTATCCTCGTCGACGGCCCACTTACGGCATTCGTCCTCTTCCATCTCCGCCGCCAACGCCGCCTGCATTTGCCGACACCATTCGTCCATGGTTCCATTATTGTTACTGCAATCGCCGCCTCCGCTGCCGCTGCCAATGTTACTGTAAGCAAAGTTGTTAATGTAGTTCATCGTCTCTTGCTGCTGTTGATGTGCTTCGTTGAAATCTTTGATGAAGGTGTATTGATCGTAAGAAGCAGTGTAAGTAGTGTAGGAGCCTGCTTCATAGCAGGCACTACTCTCCTCTGTTGCATGATCAGCTTCGACTTCGATCTCGTCGTTCTTTGCGAACCGTCCACGAACACGAGGCCTGCTATCCGCCAACGTTTTCCTACATGCGTACTGCAACAAGAGAACACATCAAAAAACAAAAACTTACTCAAACTCAATGAGTAGTGTAGTGAATTACACGTACAGTGATCTTTTTCTGAAAGTTACGATTGTTCCGTTTGCTCCGGTACCGCTCAATCCTTTCCTTTCTCTCTTCGGCACTGGACCTACCAACTCTTGCAGCAGCTGGAGCGTTCCGTTCTTGGCCTACATTCTCCACTGAAGCTTGCATACTGTTAATTCTCTGCTTTAACATTTATTCAAAGATTAATTTAGCTATAGATGAACACAATATATATGCATGCCATGTTAAGTTAATACCTGGAGATCGCCGGTGCTGAAAACACGGCGAACAGGTTGGGAAGAGAAGTCGCAAGTAAGGTGATGATCAGAAGGAGAAGGAGAAGGAGAAGAAGAAGAAGAAGAGAAGAAAGGAATGTGAGGATTCGGCTCGCTAATGTGATGAGTTTGGAGAGGAAGTGCGCTGCTTGTCATGAACAAGTAGTGGTCAGACGAAAAAGAAGAAGACGAAGAAGAAGAAGACGAAGAAGGAAGAGAAGAAGAGTAGTTAGACGGTGGAGATTGAGATGTAGGACTGAGATTGTAATAGAAGTTTGCAGTTACGACACCGTTGAATTCGTTGGCGGTTACCGGAGTAAAGCAGTAGGGTTGGGGCAGTAGAGGAAGGTTTAGGTCTGAGCTGGTGTTGTTGCTTTTGTGAAACATGCTGTTGTCGCTGCTTTGGGTAAAGAAAGAGAGAGAGAGAGAGAAAGAGGCAATGGAGTGAAGGAGTGAAGACACTGGAGGAGTTGAGTTGCACGTATGTATTGGTTGAAAAGGAGACGGAGATTGGGACCCATTTTATGCTGATGTGGACAATGACGTCATTTGCTGGTAAGCGTTGACTGTTATGGGTCCCAAGAATGTGTGGAGCTTGTGCGTATATGAGTTCGCGCGTCTGTTCGTGAGCACGTAGGGCTGGCTGGTAACATCATACGTCCTGCATTACGTTTTCTTCAGCATAAAAATAAGCATATAGAAATTTAAAAATATATTAACCGTATGGACCATAAAAGAATTGCATCAACGGTCAACTAAAAATGTGTTTATCTTAAAATAAATTTTAAATAAATTAAAATTTTAAATTTTAAAATATTTAATAAAAAATAATTTATTAAAACATTAAAACACCGAAGACATTAAAACATTGACCAACACAAAGGCAATTATGTAATCTCAATCATATTGGTAGGTTCACAATCGTGATAGTAAATGCACTTTTATTAAATGAAGAAAATTAAGGACCATAAGCTTCCAAAAATTCCATAGACCTAAAATTTTGTAGGCCATGGCGTAGATCACAATCGATGACTTTCAATAGGGTCCACCAAAGTCAACTCGCTCTTTTAATCCTATTGATTCGTTAGACAGTTGCAAACGGTCAACGCGTAACATTGCACACAACATAAGCTCTGTAATTATATTCTTTAAAAGACAAAAAAACACCACAAGTTGCACGAATTCTCCGTACCTGAAAGTCCCAGATTTGAACTCCCGCAACTTTACATTCCCAGACCTTCCTGAATCAGGCGTCACAACTTACGCAGTAGAGAGCCAATAAAATCTAAACAATGGTGAAAATCTAGATAATCATATGACCAGAACAGCAGCTTTTTCAAAATACTGCAACTATATTTTTTTTTAGAAATAAAAAAAACAAAGCTCGATTGTCAAATAAAATAAAAATATCTTTCATCTCAAAAACACTCCATTTTATAAGCAATTCCAAACGCACCATAACCGAAACCAAATTCAACCTGATTGTTAGATCGCGCTACAACTCCACATGGAGAATTGATTTCAAAATATAGAACTTCCAAAAGAAAAGAGCAAGCAATAAAATAATGCAATACTATGTACAGTTTCCTCCAACATAGTAAGCAAGAAACTCCTTTGACAAATCTAAATAGTTTTTGCACCAGAAAGCAGTACGAAAGATTTTGAACTATAAAGGCCAAGCTGCACTTCTGGATAGCATTTGATACAGCACCAGCCAGGTAAACTAGCACTACCGTTCATAGCTCTATGAAGCCCACCTTTTGCCTTACACTTCATGGAGCACTACTTCCAGCACCCAGTGCAATCAATGATATATATTTCTAAATCACCAGGTATTGTATGAGTTTCATCTCAAACAATTCAAACCATAACCAAAAAAGTCAACAATCTAACAAAGCTAAAATGATTTCGAGTGAAGAACAGCATAAAAAGACCAATGCGTCTAACAGCAACATCAGCCAAAGAGTCAAAATTGAGACATACAACTTTGCATGAACTTCTAGACTTATAGCTAGACAATAACATCAATCTAAGTGAGATGTAACTAAAACAAGATGTGCATGCAGTTGAAGAACAATTGCAAAATTTTGTAAACAGCTACCATGGGCAATCATAGAACGTCAACAACATAGCACATTTCAGTTCTGATCTTAGAAACCCCAATGCTACAAGTTTGAGCACAACCTGCAACTGACTACACTGACAAAGCCCCACCACCCACAAAGTAAATGGAAGTCAGACCACCAACAAAACCAGATAAAATAGGCTTTCAGCTGGCTAGAAAAATGATTTAAAGAGAATCATCCTTACACCTGATACAGTAGTATGTAAAAGTAGAAAACAACGGAAGAGAGTGCTAGACCAGTTTAGCAGCAAACTTAACATCCCAAGAGATATTATATGTCTAAATACTGTAAGGAGTCTGCTTAGTGTTTGCCTAGGCCAGAGAGCCCTCAACATTGTCATTTACCTTAAAGCTCTACCAATGATCTTCGCTGGAAACATGCATTTATCATTCAAAATATAACCTCAACAGCAAGGGTGACAACACTCAAGTCCTAGGCAATCATCTGCTTTTCTTCATTCACTAATTGGCTCAGAAGTGTGATATTGCTGTCAAATATCTGTTGAAAGGAGAAGTTTTTTAGATTATCTATTGGATGGTAAGCAACAGTCTGATGCAGGTTGAACCCATTTCAGATCTTTACTGTTGCCCCTCAGGACCCAAGAACCCCACTCCAAGTCCCACATTAGAACATATTGGATTGATGTAACAAGACACTGCAGTATCTCCAACTTGGAAAACAGCTATGGTCAACACAAAAGCATAAAGTCACAAGCACCTGGTAATATCACTGCTTGCAACAATGATTGGTGAACCTGTCGTATATAACATGTAGAGACCCCATTAAGGAAAATAAGAGAAAATTAACAGAAGAACTCAGCTTTTTGTCCATTTAAGGGATAAAACCAAAGCAACAAAGGAGTAATATTATCAAATTAGTTTACTGGAACATACTTTCTAAAGAAAAGCATCAATAGGTCAAAGGTGATACGAATAACAAATAGTCCACTTGATTTTTAGATGACAATAGAACTTCCTACTCAGAATTAATAGGTTTTACTCAATCCTTAATATGACAATACAACTTTACTCTAAGAATTTTCGCACAGGCTCCATTAGAAGTGACTAGAAACTAAAAAGCCAAAAATGTAGTCGAATTCACACAACAGTTTCTCCTCACATAACAAGAACAAGAAATGAACTTAACCATTACATTATTGAGTGAACAATATACATATTCATTGATCATCATCTATAGTGGTTCATAACTCATACTGTCTCAACGATTAGAAATCAAATCAAGAATGCATGTGACTTCCTATGTGAATACTGAAATGAAAATGTTCTGCAATGCTAATGGGGATAATGAAGTAGTTTCAATGTTGTTTCTATGACGAATCCAGAGACCAAGTTTGATATTAACTGGGAGAGGGCAGAGTCTAAATCGGAGAGAGGATAATGGTCTGTGACATAGAATGATTTACTCGCTCTTCAAGAAGAGACTTTTTGTAGACATATTCGTATCTCAAATGCAGTATTCCAATCCAAAACACTTGCAACATTTTGCTCTAAGCGACTGAAATGAATATTGACCAAGTACAAACGAAGTGGAGCTTTAAGTATGGCTTGCTTACATTCACATCCAATGTATATAGAACCACAAAAGTAACATGTGAATAGAATTTCTTTGCAAAAAGAAAGTAGCCCTTTGAAATATAAAGTGTCAAATGCGTGTTTCTCCTTTATTTTTATTTACATGACCCAATAGAAATCTTGTATATTTCAAGGCACAGCAGTCCAACTAAGGGCGTAGTTCAATTGCCTCAAATTCATTTTTTCTACCAAAGTTGGAGGTCGGAACCATTTCATGTGTTTCAATTGCCACTTCAACTCCACTTCCACTCCGAACTCCACTTTAAAATGAATTGAAACACAATAATATAACCTTACTTCAAACCCACTTCTCTCTGAACTCTATTTTCTAAAACTACACTTCCTAAGAACTCACTTCAAAGCAACTAAAACACGCCCTAAATAAAAACGTTTTGAGTACCTACGGTCTCAAAAGCAAAAATAGTAATTAAAAAAAGGACAAGTAATATAAAAAAAGTTGTATACAACCTAAATAAGCATATGATTAAAGTTACAGCATATCACCTTTAGATTTTAGATTGAATATGCAGTAATTAGTATGTAATGTTCTTGAGGATTAGCCTAGAACATGCTTTAAGTAATGATTTACCATTCTGAGCATATCATATTCAATAAGTATGTCTCCTTCTTGGATTAACATTGAAAGACATCCAAGATATCAATTAACTTGCTATCTTAAGGATTGATACTTATTGACATGTTTAAATATTTGGGTTGCTCAAATGTCCTTGAAGTCGTTTGCATTGAGAACTCTTGCTGTTTACATATCTTTGCTATAGATATACTTCCAAGTTTCCTCCATGAGAACAGTTTCTAGGATTCGCAAAGCATTGTAATAACCCCTTCTCAAATTTCCAAGGAAAAAAAGAAATCTTCTACTCACATTGAGGACGTTTAAACCGATTAGGCATAAGAATAGGTGGAAAAGTAGTTCACAATGGGTAAAATGAGATTCATCAACCAGACTTTTAGCAGAAATATGCGAAAACTGGCAGAAGGATCTCCTTTAACATTCCACATGCGCAAGTAGTTTCAGGTTTATATATAATCATGAAGAAATCAATATGCCAAAGAACAAACATGTAGGCAACAAAAGAAGAAGAAGAAGAAGAAGAAGAAGCATAACCTGATATACTTAAAAATGACATGAAATTTTTCTTTATGTGCGCTTTCTTGATCTGATCATTTGCAATGCTTTATTTCTGTAAAAACTACCCTTTACCATATGCTTCATAGACAAGTGACAAGGCGATCCTTCCAGCCGTTTTCTTTTTCCTGATGAGCGCATTGACACTCAAAGCCATCAGTAAAGATGAAACAATATTTGCAAGCAGTTATTAATAGAATATCAATTAAGGAGATATTGCAGTATCAATAATTCATCCAAAATGAAACTCCAGACTATTCAAGTAGCATGCAGACAAGAAGCCAGTTGTTTATTAATAAGCACAAGCTCAAGATCAGAGAAAGATTTTTGAAGTAGCACACAGACAAGACGTCAATTGCTTACTAACACACACAAGCCCAAGATTGATAATGAAGGATTTTTGAAATAGCTGCATCTGGCCACTGAAGAGCTTTCAAACAGAAATCAGGCAGCTCACTCCAAAGGGGCCAGACCAACCAGTAAATCTTTCAGATATCTGCAATGCTTGAGCAATAAGTTTGTAGAATAAATAATGCTGATAAGTACGCACCCATTCACAAAAATAAATACATCAGTGACAGCCTCTGTTAAAAATAAAAAGTCATATTTGACGTAGAGCAGATACTCAAGCACATAAGGCGTCCACGCAATCCACACAATATAGAGGCATACACAGACATGGAAAAAGCATGTCAGTACATAGAATTAGACATGTGTACGAATGCACTCATAAGTCCACGCAAAAAGACATATAACTACACAATACTTACCAACTTCATCCATGATAACAAAAGCACTACATGACACAAGAAATTGGAAGAGGTATTTACCTGTTCTAGCCTTGTCAACTGCAATACTATATGTGGAATCAGATGTGTTTAGCTTCTGAGTATGCACTGAAGTATCACCTGTCGAAATTAAGTCTCCCACCTCATCCTCATTTTCTTTTTCAAAATTATTCTCCAAATTTATATCACTTTCTTCACTAGGAGTAAAACATTCTGCAGAATCGTTTGATGTTGGCTGACCACTTTCCCAATGAGGCAGTCTGCTGGTCAAATATGAGGTCCTACTTTTATTGGAATCAGCACGAGTGGCATGTGAGCTTTTCTGGTTTTTAATAAAGGTACCAGAACCACAGTTGTCATCAATCATTAAATGCTTGGGATCAGAATTAACATCAGTGGCATGCAAAAGTTGCTTATTTTCGATGCTAGACTCAAATTCTAGCTCCTTTGCAGTCATTTTTAAAAGTCTTAAACTATCATCGGATGTTTCCTCGCTTATAGCAATTTTATCTTCTGAACCTGACGGAGAGGACCCAAACATGTCATAAGCATCATTATACTCGTAACAACTTTTTGGCACTTTAGTCATAATAATAGGGCTGTCAAGTTTGCCAGCATCTTCCCCTTTCCCTTGTGCTTCATGACATGCAAGCAGTGGTCGACTGCCTGAACCTTCTTTTTCATTTATATATTCTTTACAGACTTCATCAGCAGCAGGAGCTTTACCTGTATCCATAGCTGCTTTCAGATTGTCAGATACCCAAAAACTTATTCCCTTGTCAGTTTGCGAGCAAAAAGCAGTTTTATCTTGGAATTGCGTCTCACACTCCACTGACGGAAAGCCAGGTTTCACGGGACTGGCAGTGAAAAGCACCTCTGATAACGTCAAATCACCATCTCCGCTAGAGAGTGGATCCCAATCATTACAGTCACTGAACCAGATTCCCCTTCTATCCAATTGTTCCTCTGGTATGATTCTTTCAATTCTGATAGCTTCTTTATAACAATATTTCCTTCTCAAAGCTCTAACTATTAGAGACCTGTATAAAGGCAAAGCAACCACAAAATGATCAAAAATATATCCAATATCATAAGCACAAACCATTTCAAGGAAGGGCATCTATAAGAATGCCACTAGACTACACATTAGATGAAAACTACTCTTTACTGCCAGGTGGAGGCAATAACTGCAATGAGACAGAAGCCTTTTGGGCAATTTAAGCATAAAAATTAAATTTACTTTCTAACGGCCATTGATGCTATAGCACAGAAATGTGTACTACACCTGCAGTTTCTTGATATAGCTGCTTTAGCACGTTCCATTGGCAGACCAAGAAGAACTGCAGACAAATTTGCAAGATCATATGGTCCTCTAATATCATTTGCAGTGTTAGCAGAACTAGATAAAATTAGACTCTTCCCTCTAGTCCAATCCACCAATGTCTGTGAATCCAAGCAGTGAGTTTAAAGGTACAAAAGTTAATGAAACTTGCACATAACCAATAAAAAAGACGGAATGATTGCTAGAAGCATAACAGGTGATAACACCCATGAGCAGTATATTCTTTTAGTGCCCAAATTTTCCTAATAGGCTCCAACCATGTACAATTTCTAAACATACAAACATGAAATAAATTTGTCTAACACGCTTCTTCTTGCTACTGATAATTTCTGTTTCAAAATATTTCAGACTAATGCGATTACTTAAATGATAAAAGTATACTTATTTAAGGTGTAGAATATGAAGATTTGAGTCACATGGAAGGCTATCAGAAAAAAATTGCATGGAAGGTTATCAGCTGAAATACTCAAATAATTGGCACAGAAAAAGAAGACAATGCATAAGAGAGAAACGAAGACCCATAGCTAACCATAATAAAAAATAATAATATGAATAAGGACCAGGAGAAAAGGCAAATACAATCTGACATGCAAGATTTTCCAGTAGTAGGACGGGATAACAGCAGCAACAACAACCACAGCAACATCAACGAAATTATTAGGAAACTCAAGAAACATGGCAAGAGAGCCTTGTGAGAGAAGGTATCAATGTTAACTACATTGCTACGCTTCGACCCACAAACCTTGCTTTCAC
This sequence comes from Acanthochlamys bracteata, assembly GCA_019914995.1. Lineage (NCBI taxonomy): Eukaryota > Viridiplantae > Streptophyta > Magnoliopsida > Pandanales > Velloziaceae > Acanthochlamys > Acanthochlamys bracteata. Next base: position 2,487,973 of record CM034140.1, on the reverse strand, counting down.
AGTATTAAAGCTCATCTTGCCCTTGACAGGTGCATAACAACCCATACAAATTTTGCATAGAGTAAGACCAGTGATTCTCAAAATTAACAATAAACTTCATCCTGCACAAACTTATTTCTAAAAGCTTCATTTTGGAAAACACCTATACAGAAAATATATCTATCAACTAAAAATAGATGGAGTACATAAATTACAAGGATTATGGAGGAGAAATTGCAAATAACATGCATACAGAGGCACTGAACTTAATGAAGAAACGCACATACGTTCAAGATGAGAAAAAATAAAAAAAACATTAATTAACTTATTAGATTAACAAATGGCTGTAACACTACATAGTACAATTATACTCCTTATTGGCATGCAAGTTGCTAATATTACTCAAAACAAATACCACAGAAACTCAACTGAATAATCCAAAATCTATGAAACCAAAAGAAAGCATTATACACTCAGCAAAAGTTATAATCATCAGTAAAGAACTAAGATAAAGCACTTAAATTAATCTTTCACAAAGCTTAAAAGCACTATATTCGTTGTTCAAAACTTACAGCAAATCCTTTCAAAATTTTGAGCATAAAATTTGATTCTCATGTTTCTTCCTTCGTAGTTGATGAGCAATAGCCAAAAAAAAGACTAGGTTTTTTCCTTAGTACAGCTATGGTGTAAAGTATTTTCCAAAGGTCTGAAGAAAAATTATTGCAAAAACAACTGGAAATTATATAGACATTAAAGTCTACCGGGAAATGCTATTTCCAATGAGTACTCATAGCATGTTCTACTAGTAAAACACTATTCACAAAATTCAGAGTAAGGATATAGAAATATTTAGCTCTAATCATGCTTTAAATTAAAAGTCTCATCTACAAATGACATTAAGAATAACTTCGTATACATAAAAGCCATTATTCTTTGTTTCCCAGATAAATAGTTCAAATATGGACTGTTAGCAGCAATTTTATTTTAACATATTGGTTACTAATCTGTAAAAGTGTACTGACAAACGTGTTAGCTTACAACTTCATGCTTGTTTCCGTGAGTGTACAAAGAGGTGTACTTTGTGAACAAAATTTCACAGAGTACTCCTTGACATACGATATAGATACAGATTAAAAGGCCTCATTGCTCCATGTCAAAAATAAAGCCCCAAAATACTTCAAAGGCTTACACCAATCCACATAAACCATAATGCACGCAAAGAAGAGAAACAACATTTCTGAAGATAATGACACAGTTTCATGAAGACATGGGCATAATAAAAAATAACAGAAGTTACCAGACAGCAATAGCTGTCAAAAAATAGATTATCTGGTCCAGACGATTGGATCCAAATGTGGTTACGTCCAAGGACTAATCATCAATGTTGCTCTAGAACATCTAGGAGCAAAGTAAGGAATGTCAAGCACGAAATATAACTGATGCTTAAAGGTACGATAAATACAAAAATAACAGCAAACAACAATGACACAATCACATGGCTCAAAGCCTGTGTCCGTAACAACATGCTTCCATATTGCATCTAAAAACTCTCTCTCTCTCTCTCGATATTGACAAAATTTCATCTCGATCGGATTACGAATAGACCTTCATCCGGTCACTTGATAATGATGACACAAATAATAAAAATTAACAATATATATATATATATATATATATATATATATATTTCTTTTTTTTAGTCATCTTAATCAAATGGTCGGATAGAGATTAATTTGTATTCCAATTCAGATGAAATTTTATCAGCAAATTAACGACTCGTAATTCTTCATATCCAACGATAAATATTGGATTTGAAGATCTCCACGGCCATAGAGTGCGATGGAGTGTGCATAAAGATTATAGTGCCCTATCTATGCAACATTCGGTATTATCAACTAATTCTAGCAACCACTATCACTATTGAAGACAGTTAACAACTAAGTTATTCCAACACCAACATATACTTAATACACTCTTTCTCAAACAAAAGAATAGGGGAAATTAATAAATCATGTGTCCTCAAAGATTCCCTTTTTGAAAAACCCATCCCCAGGTGATATGCATCATACTATCCCTACTGTCAGGAACAGGTCAAGAGGCTCAAGGAGGGACCAAGGCTTGAGTTATAACAAATACCTTTACACACAATCATATTGCAAAGAACATATGGTCACCAAGCTAAGATAAGCATTTCATCAATCAGGGCTTCCTAAATGTTGATTAGCAACTAAGATAGTAAGAATAAATAAGTAACCAGAGCATGTGAATTCAATTGTTACAACCTAAGAAAACATTGTGAATAATAAGGATATGTAAACACTTACACGGATATTTGATAGCATTTGTTTTCTCACATCAGCATCAATAAGGTGAGAATATGTTACCTCAAAATACACTCCTCGCTGTGAGAAAAGCATCTACGTTAGAAAACCAAGAAAATAAGAAGTTCCCAATGCTACTCATAATAAATTAGAAAAGACATGTCAATGAGAATAACCTTTATTGCATCTTGAACCCAATGACTATTGAGAGAAAAATGAAGCTTTTGAGAGAAATCTATAGTAATCAAGTCAATCTGCCAGAAAGCAATTACAAAAATAAGCAACAAGAGAGAAAGAGCATTACTAATAGCGCCCATCAAAGAGATGTTTCTCAATTATAAATGAAGACAGATATTGGGAATTGAACAAAGCAAAAATCAAAGAGATAAAAGAAATGCTAGACGTACAATGGGCCTTCACTATGCACTTCTCACTTACCATTTAAGAATGAATATGCATAGAAATATTCCCTAATAATGAAAAAGGAAAAGAAAGCGTTACTCCTGCTTATTTAAATCATAATTAGATTGGTTAGCATTGAAATTTGTAGATTTTTCTAGCATGGATTTTGTATTATCTACATAATGAAGCACAGAGAGAGAGAGAGAGAGACCTCAGAGGACTTGCAGAGTACTTCCAATGCATCTCGCGAAGTTGGCCTAGCAGCAACAATATCATAAGATCGCAATATAGCCGAAGCTGAATTCAAAGCAACCGCAGCAACCCTACTCTCAACAATAATCGTAACCCTATTATACTGCCGAAAAGTTAAATTCTCCGAATCCGCCCCTACAAGGCGTCGGTGTAACGCCGCAGAAGCAGCGAGCGATGGTGCTCGCGCGAACAAGGATTCGAGTGGCAGCGGTGGGATTCTGCATCGGTCGGGTTCCGCAGGGGCACCGCGGAGGTGCCGATTGTATGCAACGCCCGCGTAGCCGAGCTCCGCAGCACGAACGACCATGCGTACGCGAGTGTCCCAGAGAACTCTTTTCTGGACAGCTGTGAGTTTGCTGCCGTCGTGCTCAAGATAAGGAATGCTTAGATCGAAGAATGAAGCCATGGCAGCGGCGGCGGCGGCGGCTGGGGGGAGAGATAGAAGGAGGGAGCGGGAAAGAGAAACGAAGACGCGGTTGCGTGGTGTGGTGTATTGTGTTTCGGCCCGATCTAAATGGGCCTTAAAATTTAAGTTTGGGCGGGATTATTTGGGGAACTGCTTCTTTATTATTGAAATTTGAATGTTGAAATGATATTATAGTGAATGGGATTTTGTTCAAAAATGTTGAAAATTTTGAAAAATGAAAGATATTGCGTAGAAAAGAACCAAACTGTTTAACCGACTGCTAAGGAGATATTTGATAGTGCTTATGAAATAGAACTTTTCTGAAATAAAAAATATTTTTATCTTTTTTGAAAAACGAACTCTATTTTTTTATTTCCAAAAAAATAATAAAAATATGTAATAAAAAGATCTCACTATGTAAAATTTTTCTACACTATCTAAATTTTTAAATATTTATAAAATATATATTAAAAAATATAAAATAAAAAAATTAAAAAACTGCTTATGATAAGCAGTGCTAAACAGCCCCTAAAATTCAAATTCCAGTAAAAGCAATAATATCAGTTAATAGTAAATCTAACAAATTATAAACACAATATATTATGAAATAAAATTTTTTAAAATAAAAAATATTTTTGTTATTTTTTAAAAACGAATTTTATTTTTTTACTTTTAAAAATATATAATAAAAAATTTTATTAATTAAAATTTTTCTATACTTTTTAAATTTTTAAATATTTATAAAATATAAAATTAAAAAATACCGTCGGTAAAACGCTTAGTCAAACTGGTATCCCTACTTGTATAGTACTCTCATTAACTAAGGACTTATTGAATTTTACCGCATTTATTTTTCCCTTTGAATTTTTGAATTCAAACATTCAATGATTCTGGACTTACTGAATTCACTTTTAATTCATTTATTAATAAAATTAGTTTTACCAAACTTAATTTATGTAATTTATTTTTAACAAATTAATGTACATTCTAAGAATGATTGGCGGTCCGCACTTTAGTAAACAAAAGTCTACCAAATATGCAAAATTATGTTAAATATGATAAGATAAGATACACGTCTTTTAGATGGATGTTTAAATATGAACAAACAATTTATTTACTTCACCAAAGGAAGTGAATTTTTTTGTGGGAAAAATTATTTTCAAATGATTCTATGTTTACTTTTAAAATTTTGTCTCACAAATTCACTTTTCTTCAACTTATTTTTTTCAAAATTCACTTTCATGTAAATAAATATGCTCTTAGTGTAAACAAAGTTAGATGCATTGTCTCACCGTTGTTTGTTTACATAGACGACGAATAAGGAATAAGGAATTGTTTTAAATAAAATGCTTTAGTGAATTGGAGATTGCTTACGTTATTTTTTTAAATTGGAGATTGCTTAAGATAATAAAGAGGTTTTTATTTTTCAATAAAAGTATGTTTAAGATATTATTGCATCAGTAAATATATCAGATAATAAAATAATTGACACTCTAATGGAGCTTCATATACTACTATATTAAACAGTTTCACTGACTGACAAAAACAGTCGATAATTTATCAATTTCAGTCGGTAAATATAAATACCGACTGAAAAGAATGCAGTCGATATTAGTCGGCAAATTCAAATCGGTAAACCACTTGCCGACTAACTTTTATGGACAGTCGATATTGCATAGTAAATTACCGACTGACGTATGCCGTCGCAACTTACCGAGTGCTTAAGTAGTCGGGAAACTTAACGACTAATCTTTAGTTGATATTTACTGACTGAGATGGTGGTCGCTATCTTACCGACCAATTTAGTAGTCGGTAATTTTCGACTGTAAGTTTGGTCGGTAATTACCAACTGTTTATTTAGTCGGTAATTACCGACTGTGCCGTTAGTATGTAGTTACCAACTAACGTTATAGTCGGTGCTAACCGACTAATATACTAGTCGGTATTAGTGCTACTTTAGTCGGTAATTACCGACTATTTTTTTCGGTCGGTAATTTCTCCTACATATTTTCCGACCGCTTTTGTAGTCGGTAATTACTGACTACTGATTGTTTTTAATGTGTAATTACCGATCTGCTCACTATTATTTCTAATTAATTCTATCCATTCACCAAACTTCATATCAAACCTGCTATATATGTATCCATTCACCACAACACACAAACGTAACTGATGAAAAAAAAATTTTAAATTAAATAAATATTTCTCAAATTATCACCAATGCTTAGTATATATTTATAGTTTTTTAAATAAATACAACTCCAATAGATGCTCTTCATTTGGTTTTATAAACTCTAACGCAGCGTCTCCTTTATTCACCGAGGATCAGCTGCATGTTGAATGTATGCATCAAGATACTAAGAACATGTACAGTCCGCATGTTTATGTTCAATGCTGCATGTTCATCCTCGTTTAGTTAATATACAACACTGATACTAAGAACATCAAGACTATAGCCATAGAGGACAGTACAGTCCACATGTTTATGCTCTCATGCAGAATTACAGCTACATGGACATAATTGCTTGATGAAGAACATTCAAAATACCTTGGAAATAAAGGGATTCTGCAGCATGAAATTCTCTCTCATCTCCAGCAGATGTATGAATTAACAACTTTTGAATATTCCGGTACTTGCTGCCGCAAAGAACTTGAAAGGTCTTGAAATGTGCCTTTTGATGCATCCATGAGGCCATTATCTCCAGAAACCAAGTCCAGCCATTCGAGGAGCCCTTGGAGCAGGAGGAAAGAAGCGTGACGTGCGATCTTCATAAGTAAACATATTATCACGGTTGTCCTGGCATAAAATTTAAATTTTAGAGTGTGAATCCAAAAAAGACATCATTTAGCACTTACATCAAAAGTGAAAAGTTCAGAAGATTACACATCTAACAAAAAATTGGATCAGATGATGGCTAACACTGTAAAGCCACCCATGGCTACCTGTACCTTCATATAGTTTCATCAACAATACTTACCCATGGATATCTGTACCCTCATATAGTTTCATAAACAATACTTAGTGCTTACTCTCTATACCTCTTTGTTCCTAGCACTTCAGTTCATTTGCCTTCATTTTGTTGTCATGATTATTTACAAGATAACTTGTTATGTTATCAAGTTCTTTAACTTTTTAACTGTTCGAAACAACATGGTTTAATAAAAATCCAGGGAGCTTTACTCAGCAAACAAAGATTTCCACCTTACATGGAAAAAAAAGAAGAGAAGACAGTTTATTTAAAATCTCTCAGACAGGTCATCGTTAAGAATGGAGGCCTTTACTTAAGATAAATACAGATAATAAAGAGAAGGTGCATAATTAAACAGAGCAGTATATGAGGGAATAGCAATCTTACTAGGCATCTGCATTCAACCTCTTCAATCCGTTGAAATGAGTAAGTATATCACGCACAATCTTGTGAAGCTTCTCACTTAAGTCGCCGCTAATCTGCATTTAAGGAAGTTAATGTATACATGTAAAACTGCAGTTACGATCGTCCTATTCACAATGTTGGTAGATAGCATAATCAGAGAAGCAGCAGAAAAGGAAAGATGAAAGATAATTATGCCGTGGCAACTATATATGATGTTGTTCTATATGTAAACAACGTATAAACTCTCACCCTATAGTCTACTAGATGCTTGCCCTAATCCTTGCTTAGAATTTCTGCACTCAATCAATTGCAAGATGTTGTCTCTGTTTGTTCCCAACACCTGGTTGCAAAGAAAAATTTTATGATTCCAAATTAATGCAAGCAAATATTATGTACTCATAAGAGTTCTTTCTAAACCAGAATACATCAGCAGTAAAGAGAAGCCAATTAAGCTCAAAATTGCCCAACAGAACCTGTTTAACAGAAACATGTCATATTACAAAAACAAATAATTGATATTATAGTTAAAAAAGATTTAGACATGCTTGAAAAGCATAACATGAGCATATCTGGAAAGTAATACTCTTTCATTAAATCATTGGGTTGATGCTGCACTTCGTTGCCTGCCAATTTTCCCAGCAGTTATTTGCCATCCAAGAGCCTAAGTTATTAGCAAGTAACATCAAAAGAATAAAATAAATAAATAACTCATCCCATAATTAAGTAAACTTTCCATACATTGAAAAAGTTGGACAGAAAAAATTGCCAATATAACCTGGTACTTGTTGTCTCGAGCATTGCAATGTATGTTGATGCATGAAAAATCATCTAAGATATGTATGCCTGATTTCAATGTTTGAATGTTGGGGTATTCTACAATAGCGACAGCAGGTCCAGGAGCAATGTAGTCCGAAGCAAAAAGGTCCAATGCATGGAAAATCTTCACTTATAAAAAGGTTGCTCAATAATATGTAGTCCATGGCAAAACTAAATTAAAAGATTAGTCACCTATAGTCGATCAATGTCCTCTGCAGAAGTTTTTTACCAGCTTCCGCTCCTTCCACATATCCCACCTAAAAGTTAACGGTCATCAAGAAGTCATATTACTTGAAGAAAGCAGTATGTTCCTCCTTAGACTGAACATGCCATCCATGAACCTTGTGAAAACAGATGTTACTTTAAAATTTGAAGAAATTATCTGTAGATGAGGTATGATCTGACAAATTCTAAGAAATCATAAGAGATGAAGAAAATTGGTGAAAAGAAAATACAATATTCCTCAAATGATCACCACTGTTTAGTATACATGCATCATCATCTCATGCACACTAAACAAATCACTCTTGATCATAGTAATAAGAAGGTTCCAAGTTGTACCAATCCCTAACAGCTCAACATACAAAAGATAAAATCAGAGTATATAGTATATAAAAAAAGGCAACTCTGTCCGACGTCTAAAAACTAAAAATGATTACATCCATATCTCTAATTCACAAGTGACCACCAGAATAAGATCAAACCCATCATACCAGGCAATCCCATGTAACAAGACTTGCGTAGCTCCATTGTTTAGTCCAGTTGAGGCGCTAGGAAGTGGCTGACATATAAAAAAGGTGTTAATTGCTTAAGAATTCCACAGACAAATAGCTAGGTGAGTTAAGAGGCAAATTATCCCTAAGATTAATGCCTTGATTAGGGGAAAAAATTAAGTGATGCGTTTCAGCATACAGTTACAAATAAGAAGCACCTTAGCTAAATATAAATAAGAAAGTTTGGTCTCTCTTACTGTTAAATAAGAAGCACACTAGCTAGCTATTTGAAACACCATCCATGTAACGTAGAAAGCAAATAGCTTTATTATCAAACATAGAGCAAAAAATATATATGTTTTGAAATTATCAAACCTGAACTTAAAGATGCATTAGATGGACTGGATACATAATTATACGGAAGTAGCAGCATACAGATGGCACATTAATAACACTACATGCATATTCCTAAGAAATTATGGCATGACATATATGGAAACTTCAGTCATTAAGAAGACATGCATATATGACAACTAATGCATAAGGGATCCTATAGACAATTCATATAAAATATCAGCAAGGCTGTAGATATTCAATCACTACCATCAAAGACACACATAGACACATATAAATATATAACTAAATATTCTGCATACGACAACCAACGTTTAACAGTTAACTTTGTTCTTAACTATAGGATTTCTCTAGTTGAAATAAAGAAATACTAATAAATAATAAAAAACACACAATTTACTTACGATATAGGTAGTCCAGTAGTATTTTTAAGTTTTCCGAATATCTCCATAAGGAATGATACTTTTTCTTCATTTTCACGGAGGCGTTGTCTAGTCTCAAGTAGTTCATATTGTTGCTTCTCAAGCTCTTGTTGCTGCTTCTCAAGCTCAGCCTGTTGTCTTTCACTTTTTTCCTCTAGAGTTACAATCTGGTTTTTCAAAATAGAATTGTTGTATGTTTGGGTAGAGGAACCAGCAAAATGGGTGCTAGGTGGCTTAGGTCCACGCCCACGTCCACGAATATATCCGTGTGCTTTCCCGAGCATCGATAAGCATATCTCTTCATCATCGACGGCATTTCCCTCTTCTTGAGATTTGGTCTATATCTCTACCATTTGATTCTGTATTTCATTTAAAATAAAATATCATAGCATATTATAAACTTTAACTCTTAAGGTTAATCCAAAAAAATTGTACAGAAAGGACATAACTTACATAATTTGATTGCGACTCTTCCGATATCCAACTGCCCTTTTTTTCTTTTACATTTGAAATGTGCGTCTCCTTATACAAATCAATACAGTTGGCATTCTACAAATTGTTCAAAAAACCAATATAAATTAGTTAGTTAGAGTCATATTGTCTTTGCTACATTAATGCAATTAATTAAAAAATTATAAAGAAAATACCTTCTCTCGTTGTATTGCTACAAAAGTACGTGAGCTGCTGTGTGCTTACTATTATTCTTTGCACGAGCAGCTTTTGTTTTTTCTGATTTTTTCTACATATAACCAATGATAAGAATATTATCTACCAATGAGATAAAAAAGATACAATAAAAATGTAGATAAACGAATCTTACGATCCATTCTGGTGAATCAAATTGATCGCATAGCCAAATCAGCAATATTCTGAGTTGATTGTAGCGACAGTCGTCTTCTACTAGATGTTGCCGGCGCCATAAAGATAAATATAAAAAAAACAGCACCTGTATACAAAATTTTATATAACAAATAGAAAATGAGACTTAAAATTAAATATAAGCAAATTAGTGTATAAGGTTGAGTTTAATTTCACATGTGACTTATACTTCAATTGAGTTCACCATCACTATAGTTGCACTCCTCCTCGCTTTCGTTTTCATTTTAATCTACCTTGGGACGAATGTCTTCTTGGTCGTCCAAGACCTCAATCACTTCATGATCAAGTTCAACTATCTTATTTAAATTATCTATTTCTATACTATCATCTTCATTTCTTATGCTCGAGCATTCCACTTCTTGATAGGCATCATTGTCTGCGCTGATTACTTCTTCATCAACATATGTGTTTTCTTCATCTTCGCCCCCTCCAAACGAGAGATGATATAAATATCGATGTTGTGATTGTTGTGCTACAACCCAATCATTACCTTGCTTCGTATCTTGAACATAAAACACTTGAGTCACGTTCATAGGAAACACGAACGGATCATCTTGATACCATCTTTTGGTAATGTTGATGCTAGTAAAGTCATCATCAATCCTGATGGATTTTTTGTGCCCTAAATCAAACCATTTACATTTGAATAGAAAAACTTGACGACCCTTGGGATATGCCAAACTCAAGACTTCATTCAAAATACCATAAAAATTTAAAATTTGATCTTTATGATCACCTTGCACACAAATTCTACTATTTTGAGTCAACAAACGACCCTCGACCCTCGCGTTTGTTTGTTAAAAATTTCACTCCATTGACAATGCATCCAAAATACCTAATTGCACGTTTATCTGGACCAAGGGCTAGTGAATATATATCATCTATAATATCTTGCGTAGTCACATGGAAATGTCTTATCTATAATAAAAATACATAACAAATAAGTATTCATTAAAGTGTAACGGTTATAAACGAAATCTTTCGATAAATTAATTATTATATACTATTTCATACTCGATTTTTGAACCACGTAGGAAACGCATCTCTTTGTCTTGACTCCAAATTAAATGGACTCTCCACTTTAAGAAGCTCCTCATGTTCACTGTAATCATAGGTTATGCTTAGTATGCGCCAAAGAATACAATTCTTTAAAATTCTAAATATTTATCTGAGATATGGAACAACTTTGTCGCAATTATTTAAAACAAACCAATGTGCTAAACTATACTCCTCCTGTGTTAAGAGAATTTGGTTAGCTTTGCCCAATGGTCGAACCTTCTGAGAAAACACAGATAATGTTGTATCAACATATTGCTCTCCATCGTTATGTCGTTCTTGTCGATTGAATTTAGTCTACAACCCTCGCAAGTATCTAGAGCAAAATATTAGACACACATTTACTGTATAAGATTCTGTTATAGAACTTTTTGAACGTGTTCTATTACGAACATACGCTTTAAACGTACCAACAGCCCTACATGTATAGATGAAATAAAGAAAATCTTTAGAAGATTCAAATAGAGAAATTAAACGAGAATTGAATTGGTTCCTATATTAAAATTTTACCTCTCTATAGGATACATCCATCTATAATTAACATGACCTCCCTTGATAGCTTTTTCCGGCAAGTGCACAGCTAAATGTACCATGACATCAAAAAATACCGGAGGTAATATCATCTCGAGCTTGCAAAGAATAATCACTATGTTCTGTTGCAACTCTTTCAATACATCCAGCTTTAAAGTCTTTGCACATAGTTCTCTAAAATTTTTTTCCAATTCACTGATTACATCAACCACTTCTTTCTTGAGATACCCACGTACACCAATAGGCAGTAAGCGCTGCAACAAACATGATTATCATGACTCTTCAACCCCGAGATTTTTTCATCCACCGTATTTACACACTTCGAAATATTTGTAGTATATCCATCAGAAAATTTTACAGATTTAAGAAACTCACAAAATTTCTTTCTTTCTTGATGTGATAAAGTGTATGTCGCAATCGGTTTCTCCCACTTATTTGTATATAATTTCTTTTTGTATGCAACTCACGTCGTATGCTCAGATCTTCTAAATCCCAACGAGCCTTCAGTGTATCCTTCGTTTTTTTATTTACATTCATCACTGTTCCCAAAATGTTATCAAAAATATTTTTCTCGATATGCATGACATCAAGATTGTGTCGAATTATGAGATCCTTCCAATATGGTAGTTCAAAAAAAATACTTTTTTTGGTCCAATTAAGCTCTTTAGTAGTGCGTTTCCTCTTCTTTGTGTATAAAGATTTTCCAAATTTCACGTTTTTAACAATCTCCATCTGCTCTAGCAATTTATCAGTTGACAACGTAGGAGGTGGTGGTGCTGGTTCTTTTTTTCATTGAACTTTTACTCCTTTTATATGGATGATTGTTCGGCAAATAGCGACGATGACCGAGATAGCCAATTTTGTCTCTAAGTTTTACCGAACATGTGTATTTGTTGCAAATAGGGCATGCCAAATAGCCTTTTGTGCTCCATCTGGATAAAATTTCATATACTGAAAAATCATTTATAGTCCATAGAACAGCTGCATGTAATTGAAATATAGTGTTGGAGAAAGCGTCATATGTTGGAACTCCGTTCTCCCATAATATCTTCAACTCTTCGATCAATGGTTGAAGATATACATCAATGTCTTTACCCGGTGCTTTTTTTCTAGGAATTAAAAGTGACATTATAAAATATGATTCCTTCATACACATCTATAGAGGCATATTATATGACAATAAGATAACTGGCCAACAGCTATAAGCATTGCTCATGTCTTCAAAAGGATTGAAACCATCAGTTGCCAAGCCAAGACGCAAGTTTCGAGCATCATCAGCAAACCAAGGATACTTCACATCAAAATCCTTCCACGCTTCAGCATCTACAGGATGCCTCAGAATACCAGGATTATCTGCACATTTCTCTTTATACCATCTCATATCTAGAGCAGTCTTTCGTGACATATAAAATCATCGCAATCTAGGTATTAATGGAAAATGACGGACAACTTTTTGGGAACTTTCTTACTGGTGCCATCACTATCCTTCCACCTGGATGTATTACATTTAGGGCACTTCTCCTCGTTTATCAAGTCCTTTCTAAAAAGAACACAATCATTCTCGCATGCAGCAATCGGTTCCCATCCCAAGCCTAAATCTTTCAAAACTTTTCGACACTGATAGTAGGATAAAGAAAGTAAATGCCCTCTTAGAAAAGCATCATTCAAAAGGTTAAGCAACATATTGAAGCCCTTGTTGCTCCAACGATTAAGCACCTTAACATGAAGCAACTTTACGAGGAAAGATAATTTTGAGATTGTGCATCCTTCGTACAATGACTTCTCGACGTCTTCGAGCAACTTATCATATCTATCAACATCACATGCCGCAACTGACTCCGACCCTTCACCATGTAGTGGGTGAGGAGTCTCACCCTCCACATATTCTTGAGGGATCTGTAAATCCACAACACCACCCCTGCGTATATCCTCCAAAATTTCAAACATTTCGTCATATTCTTCATCTTCACCAAGTCTCATTGGGTTTTCATCTAAAGACGCACCATGACTCTGATTACCTCGTTGAGTGACTTCTCCGTGAAGGTTCCATATCGTATAAGACGTCATAAAACCATTCACCAACAAATATATGTACACTGATTCGAGCGTGTTTGAATATCTATTCAAACAGCGTCGGTATGGACAATGCATCTCAGCAACACTCGGTAAATTATCTTTAGCAAATTGCATGAAAGAGCGGACTTCATCTGTATACTCCTCCGACAGTTTGTCGGGATTATACATCCAACTCTTATCCATTCTTCATAAAAAATTTTAAAAGTTAGTCCTACTATTTAAAATTACACACTAACAATTTAATTATTGTATATGTAAGATGTATAAATTTTTTTAGAAATAACGAGAATTTAATCTTGCATTAAAATTTAATCTTCCTAAACATATAATGTAATTCATAATCTGATATGACATTAGGTGTCAACTTGTAACAAATGTCTTCTTGTTCTTATTAAATCTCCATGTCAAAACATGTACAGTAAGTATTTTCAACAATCATCAATTAAAATTTAATTATATCATCAACTTTTACTATGATTGAAAGAGTAGTGCAAGTTCACCAAACTCATAACCATAAGCAATGAACTAGAATTATTCTCATTATCTTCATTTAAGGTAGATTTTAATAGAAATAGAAAGTAGAGCTCTTACAGACTTGCCAAATCAAATAGAATCGTCACAGCAGCAGGAAAAGACCCAACAACAGAAACTGCATATACTTCCCTACAAATAACAGTAGCTGAAAATTACTATCTGCTTCATTACACTAATGCTGCAAATAATATATGTAAACTGCAATAGAATTAATGCACTACAGTGAAAATTTTATGGACAATCCATCAAGCTACCTCATTGCTTTCCCAACACTAACTCATTATTAATTGTTTCAACCAGACATGAATTGTGTCATATCATAAATTAATGCATATGCATGCAGCTCTGGAATATATGTCCGTAGACAAACACATTCTTCTTCTGATGAAACAACAAATTTTGTTCACAGTTTGTCTTTGGTTCTAAACTTGAACAATATGCCCATATGCTTCAAAACTTGCTAGCTAGTGAGAACGTATATCATATCCATGCATATATAGGATAATCTCAGTCACAACGTTTTGCAATATCTCTTTCTTTTGTCTTGATTCAAGTGTGCATATATTCTTTTGCAAAAAAACTTGTTATAGAATATCATATATTGTCATCACTCAAAAATCCAAAACGAAACCCCATAACAGTGCTAATTCTTATGTATAAGATAAGATTCATTACTCTATTAATTCCATACTAACTAAAGCCTCCAATACATATATATATTAAGCAAGTTAATTAAAGAAATATTTCCAAAATAAAAAAAAAAAATTGGAAAGAAAAGAAACATGCAATGGACAAGCTAAAGAGAGTAATGAATTGAATTAATGCATAAGGGATTAATATAAGTTAAGTTAAGAAGCAAAGAGCAAAGATCCCAAAAAAGCAAGCTTTAAAGTTAATCCAATGCTTATATATACATAGTTATAAAAACCGAACCGGACGTTGACCCGAAATGCTGTCCGGATCAACGGGTCACGGGTTGACCCGCCGGGTCAACTAGCATCTGGTCCAGACAGCAGTTACAATACATATAGTAGCACACAGCAAGAAACTTTTTTTGCAAGAGATAGCAAGATATATTTCATTTCTAATCCAGATTCTAGACATCAAGAATCTTTACCAAAAACATATCAACATTCTGTTTTCAAATTTTAAGTATGAATGTACACAAAATTGAACTTCTAGTTTCAACAATAATACAAATTTAAAAGCAACAAGCTCATCATTTCATTAATAACATTCAAATAGCACTAATTTTTTAATTTCTAACAACATTCAAAGCTTTGTAGCTTTGCAAACGGATCATAAATTAGAGGGATATCCCTTCAAGGCTTCGGCTGTGTGGAAGGGTAAAAATCCACATTCAATTCAAGACTTCAACTCTATCAGGCAGTCAGTAAGCTCCTGCATTACTACCTGTGCAATGTTAATCTATGACACTCAAGTGGATTGCATAAAAAATCCAATGCAATAAAAAAGATAGTCATCCAAACAAATAACAAAAATTGTAACAATTCAGTTTGTAAAAGAAAAATTAATTATGTTATAACATGCATGAAACAAAAGGTTCTGTTTATCGCTTCTGTTTTGTAAAGAAAAATCAATTTTGTTTTGTTTGCCAGCAATTCAGTGACATACTAGTGCTTATAATAAATCAGAAATAGTACAAGAAATCCTATACTGCAGCAAGAAAAATATTCCACATATAAGAATGTCATAGTAGTGTTTATACTAGATAAAAAACAATACATAAAATCCTATGCTGGTAGTAAAAAAAGAATTTCACAAAGTCTGCTACACTAGTGCTTATACTACATCAAAAAAAAATCATTAAAATCCTATCTTTGTGAAAAAGATCTGGTGCTTATATTACATCAAAAAAAAAAAAAAAAATCCAGAAAACCTTATGCTGGCAGCAAGAAAAAAATACCACATGCAAGACTGCCATACTAGTGTTTATACCAGATAAAAAAAAATTCTTATACCAAAAAAAATATCCAAAAATTCTTTTCTAATTCTAATATGTATTGTTTTCTTTTCTATAGTTTGAAGAACGAATATCAAAGCAAAAAAAAAAAACTTTAAATCTTTCCTGTCTTATGTTCGCTCCTACAAAGCTTTACTCAACTCTTTTCCATTGATGGATGGATTAACTAATCAATGAATACCAGTGATATTAGAAACTCCACAATAACTAATGTATCAATTGAGTTGTAGCAAAAAAAATACCCGATGGATGCCGGAAAAATTGAAACGTCTTGGAGGAAGCTCGCCACAAAACAAGCGCCGAACAGATCGGACCGGCTTTGGCGAAGTCGAGCAACTTCGGTCTCACACACGGCGAATCGAGAACTTCCGAAATTTCTTTGAAATTTCTTCTCCTAGCGTGAAATCAATCATGCCAAGAAAAAAAGACGGAAGCAAATCCGACGAGATGAAGCGTGATTTCTCAAGTAGATCACCAATCAGCGGCAAGGGAACGGCTCCGACGAAAACCTAACTAAGACAGCGTGAGAAGGAAATGAACCCGATCGGGTTCATTAAGACATTTTGCCGACTGCAAACCTTTCCAGTCGGTAATTTTACCGACCGAATACTTACTCAGTCGATATTCTATCAAAACTTTACCGACTGACTTAGTATTAGTCGGTATATTCATAAAATATGGACCAAGTAACTATGTAGTAGGTAAATTAATATGATTTGCCGACTGATTTTTTTTTAGTCGGTATTTTACAAAGTTACCTACTGAACACGTTCAGTCGGTAATTGTCTTTTTTGTAGTAGTGATATAAAGCTTTGTTCCACTAATGGTGAGCCTTTCACAGGTTTAAATCGATATGGAAGACTGGTTAGTCAGCTTGTATATATTTGTTTAATGAAGCCGGATATTTTTTATGCAGTTAGTATTGTTAATCAGTTTGTTTCTACACATCAATTAGTACATTATAGTGCTTTAATTCGAATTCTTAAATATCTTTGAGGTACCATTATTTGATCATTTTTTATATCTTCTAAATCTAGTTTGAAACTTTGAGCCTTTTCGGATACGGATTAGACAAGTGACCTAAGCACCAGACGGTTTACTATAGATTTTTGTTTATTTTTTAGTGATTTGTTGATCTCGTGTTTAGTAAAAAGCAGACAGTGGTTACATATTCTTTTACAGAAGTAGTATAGAAATATGGCTGCTACTAGTATAGAGATTATTTATATGCACAGATTGCTGTCTAATATGGATATTATACCTATAGAATCTACACTTTTATACTGTGACAACGAAGTGATATTCAAATTGTGAATAATTCAGAATTTCATAAACGGACAAAATATATTGAGATTGATTGTGATTTTGTTCATGAGCAATTTTTGTGAGGCACTATTTTATTATCATATATGATTACTACTAACCAACTCACTGATTATTTCACAAAGTTATATCCCACAACAAGATTTCAGACATTATTTTGTAAACTCATATTTGTTGATCACCATAAGTTTAAGAGACTGTGTTACACTATTTTGGGACTTGTATATAGGCCCATCTTATTATAATCAGTTTAAAAATCTTTATTCCTCTATTGATTAAGTTTGATGGAAGGTCTATCATAAGAAGTATATATGTACCTATTGGATGTAAATAATTATTAACAATTATCATCAATTATATCATATTTTATTCTCAATTTAATTCATTTCATATACAAATTGCAGCATACTAAACACATAATCACATAGGCCCTGGCTAAACCAGTTTTTCGAAAGATCTTTAATATATAAGATGCATGTATCAGTAGAATATCATTCAGTCAATGGAACATTCACCTAGTTACAGAATCAAGTGTGATAGGCACCGCGCATACCATTACTGGTGAAGTTTGGCTGCTAATTTCATATCACTTCCACTTCTTGAACTTGCCACCCAACAGACGATGCTTCCCATGGTGGAACATGTGCTTGCCGAACTTTCCATGCTTGAACATACCATGGCGTTTGAACTTGCCATGGTGCCAATAACCATGGCCGTAACCGTGGTACACCCCATGGCCATAATGATGATGACCGTGAGCCAAGTGATGTGCGCCATAAGCAGCCGCTGCTGCTGCAGCACCCCCAGCTATCAAGGCACCTAGACCAGGTCCACGACCTTCCAATAGAAGTCACAAAAATTAGCAAGGATACTAAGCATTTGGGCATAAACTAATGCTAAAGGATTCTATCAAAAAAGCTTATTAAGACAAAATAAAGCCAAAGTGTGGTACTACATAACTACAAAAGCCAAAGAAGAGATGCAAAAACCCGATAATGTTCAAGTAACTTGATGTTCATAAAAAAATATAATGGATACTGAGCAGCACAATGTATATGCGTTGCTCCTTTTCAAATAAATTACCACATTTTGGATCCAAATTTGACTAAAAACATACCATGAGAAGAACTAGGGTAACCAGGAGGCGGATAGCCAGCAGGAGGATAACCGGATTGCGAATATCCATAACCATGAGAAGGTGGATATCCTGATGGTGGATATGCAGGAGGAGGGTATGCTGTTGGAGGATAACCAGGTGATCGTGGGTATCCTGCTGGAGGATATCCTACAGGAGGAGGTGGATAAATGTATCCATGATAAAGTCCATGGGCAATGTTCGACAGTAAACCTTTGTCCCTGCTATCTGAGCTATCATGCTTGTCACCATTACCTCCCATCATCTCCTACTGAAACGAAAAAAGTAAGCTTTAGGTGAGTTCCTCTTTGCCACAATGAAACATAATTACTCGACCAGAATGCACCTAAAGTAGATATGATTTTTAAATTTCAATACAAAAGGCATTGTAAGAGAAGTGATTGCCGAAAGATTTTACCATCATAACAAGTCAATAGTTTTTCTGTCGTGTACAAATCCATTTTTCGTTCTATCATTTCCGAAAAAGTTGATTGCAGCTCGTATTGTTTGTTGACTATAGTCAACATTGGGTATGCTGAACATATGGTGCAAGCACCTCTAGTCATATCTAGATAAATTCAACAATAAACTAACAAAATCAGATATTTGAGCTCAATCCTCCAGGTTAACCCAGAGTAGGACTTCTCCAAGCATCACAATCATTTCCTACGTACCAAATAAAATTTTGGAACTTCTACGGCGTACTACTAATTCAAGTGGCTCCATTTTAGCCTCGAAGTAAGGGTATGTTTGGGATCATTTATAAGTGCTTATAGATGAATTGTAGTAATAGAATCATTATATATATAATTCTTTTAAGCTTAAAAAAATTAAATTCCTTTTCAAAAAAAATTCTATTGAAATTCTTTTTTTCACCAAAAGTATCATTTACTTTAATCGATCTCCAGACCCTTAAATCAAAGTATAGATGACTAAAAATCAAACAATGAACAAGGAATATCAGCAAAAAAAGGTGAAGTTCACGCCAAGAAACTCCATTGAAGAACCTTTAAAAATCAAACAAGGTTTTTAAGTCAATTCATTAATCAATCCCAAATCACAAGAAGGAAAATTTAACACGTGATTCAAAAACACAAGCTCAAGAGGCCAGCTTGTTGAATTATGGCAAACAGAAACCAAAAATAAGCAAAAAATTATAAAATAACGTAAAAAACAGAAACGCAACAATGGAAAATAGTGAATAACTGACCTGTAAAAGTATTCGCAACAGCAAAGTCGATTTACTCACCAACTAGCTTACAACCAAAATCGAAAATTTGGACAAACTGAAATTCGAAAAACAAAAAGAAAAACCAATAGCACTAGAAAGAAGATGAAGCTTACCCTGGCAAAGATTGGAGGAAAGAACGAAGAAGCTAAAAACTACATAGAAAGGAAAAAAAACAGAGAAAACAAAAAAGTAGAAGAAAACGTTTATGACAAATCAATTATATATAGGTTTTGCTTTATATAGTAGTGCGCGTTCTTCCAACGCTGAGATCACGTGAGGTAGACGCGTGCGAGCTTCATTGCTAAAGGCCATGAACTAAACCTAATCCATTTACTGCTAACTATGATTACGCACGGTTTGGCCGCAGTTTGTTGATGTTAAAAACCTAATCCATTTACTGCTGACTATGATTACGCATGGCGGCTTTGCTGATGTTAAAAACCTAATCCATTTACTGCTGACTATGATTAAGCAAACTTAATTATGAATTTGGTAAAGAAAATTTGATATCAGAATATTAATTATGCAAACTAAAGTCTGCATATAATACAAGGAATGGATTAGGTATAGGTTTTTCGGTAACGAATATTAGACAACGACGACGATAATCTGCCAATATATGCAGTCATTTTATTAAAATATCAACGACAGCAGAAAGGTGATGCAACTCTTTGAGACTTTGATCTTCTATTATCTGTAAGAATTAAGGCAATCTTCTTGATAATAATTTACAAAAGAAGGGAAAAGAATACATTGTGATCCGAATAAGTTGGTAAGGTAATTCTGATGAACAATAAATAGTTACAATAGTAGAGGTAAAGCTTTTCAGATAGAAAATTTCATGAAGGCATTCCATGTTTGATGTTGTTGTAGTGTTTCCTTACTGCTGGACTCATGCATGAAAAGATGGAAGGCTTCTTAGGCTTGGTTCCGAAGAGGAAGGTCCGAAGAGGCACTCGGCCTTTCGAGGAGTTGTGTTTGATTGGCTGGTTCTGGTGGTGGTTTTTCTTTGGAGAAGGCAGCTCAAGACTCTTGTGAAGCGTAGATAGCAGCTTCCCGACTTCTGCCTGAAGACCATTCACATGATCTATTCCAGCCTTAAGCTCACTGGCAACCTTCATGTTCTCTTGTTGCATGTTGGTCACCTCCCCTTGGTACTTTGCTGCCTGGTAAGGAGTGAACTCGACCCCTACGTTCTGACAGTCGTTAAGAACTTTTATTATTTCATGTTGAATGGAACCCAGAGAACCGGACCTTTTCTTAATCTCCACTTTGAGCAATCCATTCTGCTCCAGCCACACCTGAAGTTCAGTGTTCAGCTCTCTCAGTTTCTTGTCAGTTGGTATTGATTCCTTTTCATCCCCATCCTCACCGGAGAGTGTGCTTTTGCTCTCTTGTTTCTTGCCATCGTTGAGCTTTTCAACTTCCGCCTGTAGAGCCTGGAATCTTGTCTTAAATTTCTGTATCTGATGATACGAAGTGCAGAACCTTAACCAGAAATCTAAGTTCTCTTCCAGCAAATTGTCTATGTCTGTTCTGAACTTTTCCTCGATGCCTGAGGGAGTGTATTCTTCTATTAGTGCCAGCTTAACGTCTTCTCCTGAGCTTTCATTTTCAACGAAATATGTGGCATCTAACTTCTTGGATTCTCTGTATCTGTCCTCGGTCATAATGGAATACAAGGATCTGCTTCTGTGTTTACGATACTTTGCGAGCTTTGTGGTAGATGAATCTTCACTCTGAGGTTTGGGTGATCCTGGAGAACCACCCAATTTCTGTCTTAGAGCATGGAGCTCCTCCTCTTTTTTAGCATTATCACTCTTCAGATCTCGTATCTGTGCTATCATTTCAGACATGCAATCTTGGGACTTCTTCTCCACTTCCGAAAGCTTTTCCTTTGTTTCTCTGTAATCTCGAAGCAGTGATGTGTACTCATCTAGCAATATCTTATCTTTACCAACTCTAACCGCAAGTGATGACTGCTGGTTTTCTAAAGAATCTCCATGCGCCTGAAGTTCTGTTTGAGAATTTGACTCTCCGACTCCTTCCTGCTTTACTCGTTGGAGCTCATCTAGATCAGTTGGAAGGTGAGATGCTGTCTCAGAATCAACACGCCCTTCTCTTCCTTCTACCAAGTTGTCTGAACAGCTTTGAGTCTTTTCATCTTCTTTCTTGTGCAGTGGAGTGGCAGTATTTATCTCGCTTTGATGTGTAGGAGATTGCAATTTGTCCGATATACCATGAAGACTACGGTATGCTTCCTTGAGTCCTGTTTGAAGCATACCCTTGTCATTATGCACAGATATCTCAAGATCTAGAATCCTTTGCAACTGATCTTCTGCTTGTGTTAACCGTTTGTTTAAAGCATTTGAATCATCAATTAGACCCATCTTGTCTTCTTCAAATGCATACAGGTGCTTCTGGAGCTCGTCATTCTCGAACCTCAACCTGGTTATCTGTGCATTCTGCGAAGACACTGTCAGTTCCAAGTGAATAATCTTTTCAACCAGTTCATCAATCTTCTCAGCTAGCTCTGCAACAGAAGTACCTGAATTTCTTTCAAAGTGCTCCTTAACCCTCTCACATATTGAATTTAATTCTATCCTTTCTTGCTTCAAACTGCACACCTCGTCCTCCGCTGTTGTCGAATTCACATCTGACTTATCAGTTTCTGGTGTCTCTAAAACTGGCTGACCATATTCTCTTTTGAGAGCTTTCAGCTTCTTCTTAACTTCTTCTGTTCTCCCAGACTCAACCTGTGCCTCATCTATAGCTTTCTTCTGTTGCTCTTGCAAGGAAATCAGAGTCTCCTCACAGGATTTAAGGGCGGTAGCAACCATTAGTGCTCGAGCATCATCATCCTCGATCTGAACAGTGGCACTAAACTCATCCTGCAAATAAGAAACTTCATCTTGCAAATCAGTCATCTGCTTCTCAATTTCCAAGAACTTGGCAAGACTGCTTTCATAAGTGCTCTTGACAAACTCTCTCTCAGTCTGGAGGACAAGGATTTCCTTCTGAAGTCTATCTACCTCTTCACGTGCCTTATCTTTGTCAATAGCTGAAACAGGAAACCTAGGCTTTGGCTTCCTTGTGGATGACCGACTTTCTTTATACTTGTTCAATGTGCTAATTCTTTGCAGAACTGCTGAAGGCTTCACTAGCTTGCTAGGATCAATCAAAGTTCCTTTTGGAGAGCTGTCATCATCATCATCCTGCATCGCAAGCTGTACTTGGTCTGGGAAAGCTGTCGCTATTGTGTGGTTTGCCTTGTGAAGCTCTCCTGAGAGATGGTCATACCTATCAGCCAATGATTTATACTCCCTGTAGGCCTCTTCGACAAAATTTATGAGAATTGGTCGTCTCTGGAAGTACATCTCTGCTTTCTTAGCAAAGGTATCTGCATCTTCTTCAATAAGTTTGATCATCGCTTTGACCTTCTCCTCCATCTCTGCAAACCATATACCAATGAAACTGAATTAAATTAACATTACCTACAATATGTAGTCATCATGTAAAGGAAACTTCAAATAATTTCAGTTTCCTTGTGGAATATTAGGATGTCAAAACATATCATTGCAAACTAGAATATTCACAAATCAGGAAACCAATTCTACAATATCTATCCTTTTTATCAAACATATCATATAACATCATATATACAATGTTACATAAAAGATATTGTTTAGACATTGAGATAAAGGAAAAAACTATTATCCCATCAAAAATATTTCTCATGAAGCAAACAACTACAAGAAAATATTCTTTCATAACAACAGAAGCAATATAAAATGCTGAGTGCATGTGGTGAAATCAAGACAATGATTTTCAAGAAGGACATCTATAATTAAGATTTCATTTCCCTTCAAACCATCAGGAAGTACACGAAGATACTGTCGTTCTTATTAATCTCTATCAGTTCATGCACACTCAAATTATCGCTTGCAAATATTCAATTTGAAGAATTAAAAACAAGGAACAACTCACAAAACGAAAATCTATCTATCAACTCCAAATGGCAACAGTGAGTTAGCTGATTAAAAAAGCATTTGAAATAAGCAAATGCTAACACAACTGCTCAAATGTACCAACAATCCCTGAAGCCACATTAACCACTAGGGGGTGTTTGGGATTGCTTTTCCCCAACACTCTTTTTCATTTTTTCATTTCACGTTTTTCAATACATATTTTATAAATATATAAAAAATTTATTTAAAAATTTAGAAAGTGTAGAAAAATTCTACGAAATGAGATCTTTTTATTGCATATTTTTATTATTTTTTTGGAAGTAAAAAAAATATAGCTCGTTTTTAAAAAAGGACAAAAATATCTTTCATTCTAGAAAAGCTCCATTTCATAAGTACTGTCAAACACCCCCTAGAACTGATCAAATTATGCAAATACCATCATCGCACTTCTGAAAAGGATATAGCAGTTTAGTGATAATATGATAGAGTTAATTTGTGAACAAAACAACTGCTCTTTTTTAGATAAAGATTCGCCATAAAAATATAGATGTTCGAGAATCAAATGAGCAACGAAAAGATAAATGCAAAAATTTAACCTTGGAGACTGTTATCAAGCCACTTAGATTGCTTGGTTCGGATGTTACTCGCCCACCACCAAGAGTAGGCGTTGCTCGCAGCTCTCTGAAGCATATTTCTTCCAACTCACCCCGGTACTCCTACCTCTTCTCTACCTTCTTCTTCTTCCCTGCAACACCGATTCAAATTCATTCTCCATTGAAGCAATGCCCTGACCTAACATGCAACACCACCACCACTAACAGCAACAACACAAACAAACAAGTAAAAACATCTACACGTTGAGAAATTCATTACCTAATCTTGTTGTTGCTTCGTTGTACTGAAAGGCTTCCCTGATTTCTCGATGAATCTGATCTAATTTTGGAAGGAAGGAAAACGGAAACCAGTGGCGATCGCGCCAGTTTCGCCATAGCTGAAACAAATTCAAACAAACTATACAGGAAAAAAGTTCTACTATAAATGATGATGAGCCCACTTTATATGGGCCGGCCCAGAAGAAAAGATATCGTAATCTTCAGCTGCCAGCCTGCCAAACAGTAAACAGGAACTACTCAACAATCTCCAGCTAGAGTATAATTCTATGTTATTCTCCCGCGCGCAAGAAAGCGGTGGTGCGTTCGAGTTCGCCGGAAATCAACGGTAGGGAAGAAAATGGTTGCCTCGATAGTAGCGTTAGAAATATGATCGAGCACGTGTCGTTCGCACGGATTGGATTGCTAGGAAACCCCAGCGATGTCTACTACGGACGAACCATTTCTCTCTCCGTTGGAAATTTCTATGCTTCCGTTCGACTTGCTCCTTCCCACGATCTTGTTATTCAACCACATCCTAAGCATGATCTCGTTTCGTTCTCTTCGATCCACAATCTCGTTGGTTTCTTGATCTCTGTTTGTAATGTGTTTGATTTGTTTCAGATTTTGGTTGGATTGGTATTGATTTTGGTTTTGATTTTGTGGAATCTTAGGTGAATCGGTTGGATAATGAAGGGTATTATGGAGGAGTGAGATTGTTGATGGCGATCTGCAAGGTCTTCTATAGATATTGTGCTGATAATAAGATCGAGTTGAAAGAAGGGAACTTTACGCTATCTTATGAGACTGATATTCCTAGACAGGTAATGCAATGCTGCTTTCGTTTCTAGTTTATGATGAAATTGTGGAATTAAATTTGCGTAGTCTGTTATTGGATTTAGCTTAGTTCCTTCACGGATGAGAATCTTTTAGAAGCTTGCTTTGGTATTGTTTTGTTAAATTATTTCTGACTGTACTGGTTTTCGTAGAGGTCCTCAGAAATGTGAGTCAAAGTGTTGAATTTTTTAATTTAAAACTTGAGATATTGAACAATATTGACTTTTCATTCTCTTCTTTATTTGTTCCTCTTTGCTTTTTGAGGAGCGCTGAGACATGCATTGCATTCAAAATTTTATATAGAATGATCTTAGACTTTCATAATACTTAAGAAACTTTTCAAGTAAAAGCCATGGATGCAAATTACCTCAGTTTTTGTTGATCGTGTCAGTGCCGAATAAATAGGCTAGCATTTTACTCATGCATAATGTTTTTGTATTTTGATTATGTATTACGTATGATAGAAGCACATGCAAAATTGACATGCTCATGCTTATACGTAGCCCCACATGCATAGTTGTTCATTTGCATGCATACTTAATTATATAAGTACTCCTAAATTACCAATTATGTTAAGTTAAAATACATGCAGCATGATATTCAATTATGGACAGTTTGATGTCAGTTCTAAATCATTTTACAGCTTGAATTGCTTCGCTTGTTTTAATTACAATTCATTTCAATGTCGTATTGAGTTCCATATTTGATTTTTCAGGCTGGTCTTTCTGGCTCTAGTGCTATAATCTGTGGTGCTCTAAATTGCCTTCTTGACTTTTACAATGTCAGACATCTTGTGAAAGTCGAAATTAGACCGCAACTGATACTGAGTTCTGAGAAGGAACTGGGAATTGTTGCTGGTCTTCAGGACCGTGTTGTACAGGTTTATGGAGGACTAGTTTACATGGTACATAACTGTAAAAACCTCCATTACTTTAATGTTCAATCAAGAAGCCCTCTTACAATATCCATTTTTTGATTGATGCAGGACTTCGACAAGGAACACATGGATAAATTCGGGTACGGCGTGTATGAGCCCATGGATATAAGCCTTCTTCCTCCACTTCATCTCATTTATGCAGAAAATCCAAGTGACTCAGGAAAGGTCAGTCTTAAAGGGTCACACCAGCTTCTTTGTTTTAGTGCAAGAGAAAGATAATTGCGCCTATATTATTATCAGTAAACCAAGTTTTGGTGACCTTTTTTATTTGGTCGTTTAGACTGTGTATCATGCGTCTTCTGAAATAAAACAGATGTCTGCAAGAACCTCTTATATGCTATGTAATATCTAAGTTTTCCATACGCCTTTTAAGTTCCAAGCGATATGCTTCTTTAAAGCATGTATGAGTAATGAGTGTCACATTGATGTCAGGTTCATAGTACTGTTCGCAAAAGGTGGCTGGATGGGGATGAATTCATCATTACATCCATGAATGAAGTTGCAAATATAGCTTTGGATGGTCGTCAGGCTTTGCGACAAAAGGATTATAATTCATTTTATAATTTAATGAACCGCAATTTTGATCTCCGGAGGTAAAATGCATTCAAGGTGTCCTCCTAGTGTGTGAATATATTGAGCTAAAATGCATTCCAGGGCCATTCTGGATTGCTCTTTTAGCTTTTCAAGCTGGACCATTTTATCTTGTACTAAGTTTGCATTAGTAGTCCAGCTAAAATGGCCAACTTTTCATTAGTACCTACTGGCGTGTCGTGCATGTAGTTTAGATATGGGCAATGACTGGAAATCATTATCACGGTAGTTAGAATAAAAGTATGTGTCGGATAACCATGCACGTCTTCATCAGTATTACATTTATTTGTGCTGGATCCTCAAATCTGATCCCCTATTTGAAACTATCTTGTTCTTATTATTATTATTATTGGAACTGCTGGACTACTAGCAATACATCAAATCAAAAAGGGGTTTTCCCCATTTAAAATGTTTGCGTTGTTTTATACACTTATGTTTGCAGGAAGATGTTTGGAGATGATGTGCTTGGTTCTCTAAACCTCAAGATGATCAGGGTGGCTAGAAGTGTTGGTGCGGCTGCCAAGTTCACTGGAAGTGGAGGAGCTGTAGTTGCTTTTTGCCCAGAGGGAACTGCCCAAGTGAAGCTTCTTGAAGAAGCTTGCAAGCAAGCAGGTTTTATTATTCAACCAGTACAAGTTGTGCCTTCTGTTCTCACCGATGTGGACCGCCAAACACTGTCTTCCTCTTAAACTCGGTAGATAGGTTTGTTTTCCTGTTTTCATTTTCCGAATTTGATAATGACCTTTTCATGAGATTATAATAAAAATTTTGGTGTCCAGTAAGCTCCAGTGGTTACTTACGATTATTGTAAATTTGATGCCTTTATCTTTCTTGGCCAGATTCATTTTATGCTCGTCATGCTGAGCACGAAAGCTGCATCTTACGACTCTTCAAAGTTTTTTGGTATGGCTTGAAATCGTCCTCCCAGTTGTGAGAATTCTTCGGAACGAAGTTGTTGGTTTTTTTAAAATAATCAAGGGTGACGAGTAAATGCTTCTGAATGTGAGAAAGCATTACTTTCTATGTATGATAGAAAATTAACAACCATACTCATGAATGATAAGTACGTTATATGTATAATATTTATGTGCTTGACTTGAACTACTCACCAACAGCTGCTAACAGAAGGGAGTATTGAAAAAGACTAAAATTTTAATTAAAGAACTATTTTCTATTTAATGGTTATGTTATTTTTCTTTCTAAGTTGGAATATGCGCGGCGGTACAGTTGGTGTATAATGCTATCTTTCCGTGGATGCCTTCCTTGTGGTCATCGGATATGAACCACTGAATAACGTAAAGAGAAAATTTGCTTTAAGAAAAGAAAAGAAAAAAGAGGCGACGATTCGGATTTCATTATCGTAGATTTCGGACAAATTTACCAAAGCTATGACTGCACACTTAGGACTCGTTTGATTGCAACAAGGACATGTTTAACTACCATACAAATTTTTTTTAAAAAAAATTTACTTCTAACTTACTTTTAAAATAAGATAAATATACAAAATAAACATTCTTAAATTTCACTTTATAATTTAAATTTTAAAATTAAATTTATTTTCAGAATTATTTTTAACACAAAAAAACAAAAAATTATTTTTATCATATTTACATTTAAATTCTATTTTTGTTCAAAACTCAATTTAAAAAATAAATTTAACTGCCTAAAGTAAATTTTAAAAATATATTTTAAAAATATATTAATTTTATATTTAATTATATTTAAAATATATTTAAATATAAAAATAAATTTAAATGTACTGAAATACGTCTTTAATTTTTTAATATATTCCAACAGAGACATTGAATAAGAAAAAAAGAAGATATTTAAAAGGAAAACACAAAGCGGTCGCAACAATAAAATAATATGAATGGCATCTTAATCCAATGCAAGCAAGTTGCCCAACGCAACATGTTCTCTTTCTTCTTTGCGCTTTGTGGGCCCTGCTAACGTGGTCAGCGCGCCATTGCCTCTCTCCTTTTTTCTTCTTTTCTTTTTCTTTCACACCCACTTCCTAGAAACTCCCCAACAACTTAACCACCTATAGTCTCTCTCTCTCTCTCTCTCTCTCTCGTAGTCATCGGTGAAAAAAAGGAAGAAGAAATCAAACATTTCATTTAGATCAGGTAAACCATTTCATCTGATGATTTACAGTTTCCCTGAAATTTCAATCTATTTCAAGGAATTCTTACATGTTTTCTTTTTTCTCCTTGGAAAAGCATTATTAGAAACAATGGCGACACAGACTAACTATTGATTTCTCCACCGCAAATGAATTGCTAGTGGTGGATTTTTGTTCCAAGGTAAGAAAAAAGGTTGGGAAATTCCAAACTGATGTTTGAATCCTTGTTTGACAAGCTGGAAATTTCTCGAGAATTTTTCTTTTTCTGCTTTATGTTAATGTTTAAGTAATATTTGTGAGGACGAGGTGAGAAGTTTTGGGTTTTTAGTTGGAAGATAAGGAATTTAGTGTATCTGTAAGATCTAGTTGGGGAATGATGGTTTTGTTTCTGGACTGTTGAAGCAAGAAGTACGAAGTGTTTGATTTCTGATCTATGCTGGAGTTTGAAATTGTTTTCGGCGACTGGTGTTCAAATTTGAAAAGTGTTAGAGATACAATCAGTTTTTGGAGCAAGTTTGAGCACATCATGCAATGCGTTGACCTAGGTTTGAGAAATCTGTACTGGTTTCTTCGGAATGAAAAACAAAGAGGTGTGCAGAAGATCTTGTGCATGACCTGATCTAGATTTGGTCTTGTTGAACATACATGGATATGTTACTAGAAAGTATGAGGTCAGGAAAATGGTTTAAGACTGGCTGGCTTATCTACTGTGCCTGCGAATTAGTCATACTGGTTAAACAACGGTATTCTGCCAAAAACACTCCTGCAAAGTTCTTTTGTCATAGTTGCCTTTTGTCTGGCACCATTAATGTCGAAAGTACTGGTTTTTGTGGCTACTGATGGGAATAACAGCAGCAGCATTTGTGAGCAATTAAACAAATGGAAGCTGGTAACGTAGCTGCAGTTAGTCGCTTTCTCATGATTGGCAAATGAACAAATGATATCTGTCACGTCAGAGCATGTTTGACGAAGAACGTAGTAAGAATGGTGTAATATGAAGCAGAAGATTTCTGTGCGTGCAGTTCTACTTCCAATCTAATAATGGAAATCTCAATTTTCTAAGAGTAGTGTATATGTTCTAATTTCTAACAGGAGCTTCCACTGAAAATTGATTGCAGATCACCTTTAATTTTCTTTAAAGGTGCATTGTTTTTATGGAGGCATCACTGTGGAAAGTGTCCAATGTTTTTTAGCAGCTGGAAAGCTTTTGCACAAAACTTTTATGTGTTTATGATCGAGTACTAACTTCTTTGTGACTGCTATGAGATTGAGGATCTAGTTGTTTGGTGGAATTTTTTCTATCTCCCGTACGGATTTTTTGTCTACCCGGCATTCTATTTTATTAAATTGGTCCTCGATTTCGGGTTGATCCTAAAGCAACTAGGAAGCTAAGAGTCTCTGATGAATTCAAATGAGCCTAATTCAATTGGATGGAGGAGAGTGGCAGATTCTTGGAGGAACTTTTGCACTTGCTGTGATCAACAACAAGATGACAACAGAATGACAACATTAAATTTCACTATACTTAGTCATAATGTGCAGATATCTCATGGAAATGTTTTTCTCCTTTTACTTTAGATTTTGACTATCACACATTTTTTGGCAGATTGGCGTACTAGGAGGTTATCGTAGAATAACTAGTGACAACTAGAATGCATGTTTCGTGAGCAAGCTACAGCAACTTTGGTGCAGATCACTAACAAGTAATTCGGAACTCCTTCTAACTCCATCTATTCAGTGATTATCAAACCTGAAGAAATGCAGACCACTGATAATGAAAAGGTGTTTCTTTTATAACTTTGAATTTGAATAATCATTCAAACAACCAAAAGTTTCCATTTAAGATGTTTTTCTTAATTTCTTAAATTTGCAGGCAGTTGTTGGTCCACTTTCTAGGAGTCCCAGCAACATCCTTGCAAGTGTTCCCATTAAAAAAAGGCCAATTATTTTTCCTCGGTCTCCATCACCTCCACCTGCAATATCTGAGTATGAAGGTGGTGTTTGCACTGTTTCTGAAAACAAATGTTGTATTTTGGAGAAGGGTTCTCTTGTATCAGATCATCTCGAGAAACCTTCGGCTGCTAACTTTTTTTCTGGGAGCTCCCATGAGTTTAAGGGTGATTTGGCCATCAATGGCGAGAACCCTTCTATACATAATTCTTCAGAACTGGATTTCACCCATGGCGATCTTGGCAAGTACCATTCGAGATCGTCAGATTCGGTGGATGACAAGTCCACACCACAGCTATTGTCAGTGTTGAAGGAGCCATCTGTCCTGGTGCTTATGGGTGAAGGCCAGCATGCTAGCAATGATAAATATGTACTTAGCAGTGGTCCCAGTACGAAAGTTCAGCTGTCCATGAACAACCAGAGTGGAATGCCCAAGAATGGGCATGACAGAGAGCGAAATTTAATGCAGCATTTGAAGATGGAACCTAAAGTGGGTATTGTTCCTTGTAGTGATGATCAACAGAAAAGTAAAGAGAGTGATACTGGACTGAATATCAGTTCTTCACATCTAGATGTGAGCAGATTGAACTGGGATTTGAATACTCCAATGGAGGCTTGGGAAAGCACTTTTAGTTGTTCTGGAGTAGACCATAAAACCTCTGAACAAGTGGCATCTGATCAGGACATATTATGCAAAGCAAATGTTGATTTATACTTCGGACAAATGCATGCTAGAGAATACAATGAACTCAACCATAAAAGTATAGAAGATTTGTTTGTAAATGGTGAGCCGAAACTTACATCATTTGACAAAGCAACAGCTAATGAGAAGTATGATTCTAGAGCATTTTTAGACTTGCAGCTGAAACCATATGATGTTGGAAATAATTCAGGGAGAAACCTTCCTCCTGTACAGAACTCATTAGAGGAGCCTTTAACATCTAACCAAGCTGCACGTGCAGCTGTAAAATGTGAACCCTATGAGAATGGTAATCCGCTGGACAATGTCGAAAAAGTTGTTAAACCTGAGCCAATTGAAGAAACTGTTTGTGAAGCACCCAATACTAGCTCTGATGTTCTTAAGCTCTCATTCAATAGAAATGTAAAGCTAGAACCTCAGCAAGGTACATTTCAGGCTTCCCATAGATTGCTTGAAAGGAAGTCATCTGTCCCAAAGTTGGACGATCAAGTTTTGGATGCTTCTGTCGCAGATGTTCGAATTGTAGCTACCCCTGTGACAAAGAAGTCAGAAGATGTGAGTCAGTATGTTGAAAAGGCCTTGGAATTGATTTCTGAGTATGTTAAAGTGAACCTTGGGGAAGATGGAAGTAAGATTTCTAGCGAAGCAATGCCTTCCACTACTGACACTCCCTCAGTTGATACTAAAATGCCATCTGAGTTACTTGCTTGTACTGGCATTCCAACAATGAGCGCTGAATCCACAAGTGAGTGCTCTGAATCCACAAGTGAGTGCTCCAATGAGATTTCGAAATGTCAAAAACTGGAGAATGAATATTTGATTTCAGTTAATAATGCACAATCAATGGCTGGTTCAACTGCTCATTGTCCTGGATCTTTGCTTTCTAATGAGGAAGAACATCTGAGGGCACACGCACAAGAATTGTCTGAAACACCTGTGCATTGTCCTGAATCTTCAATGTTGAATGAGAAAGTAAATTCATGTTCTTCTGATAAAAAAGATTCAAATGTATCTGAAGTTTTGCAAGAATGTGAGCTTTCTCAAGGTGGAATAGCTGATGTAGGTTCAAGCAGTGACATGGACATGTCAGAAGATGACATGCCAACTGATAGTACCCATCTATCAGGTCACACTGATGTTGCATGTCAGAGAATCTACGATGCCTATAATGGAGATGGAAAAGGAAAGTCACTACCTTGTGCTGAACCTGAAGGATCTTCTAATGGAATGCAGGATAACAATTCTAGTAGCTGCAGTCCCTCTAATGGTGTATCCATCTCAATGCTGCCAAATCCATGTGATGACGTCGACAAAGAGAAAAGTATTGATAGGTTCTCTAACAATCATAAAGAAGTTGCTATGAGCAAAGCTGCAAGTTCAGGTGAAATTTCAAATCCTGGGGAAAAGACTGGTAATTTTGGTAAAAAGGATACCATATGTAGCACGAATAAGATACAAGAGAATCATTGTAAGATTGACAAGGGACTTGATTCAAAGCCACAGTATGACCATACTCCTACTGCCAAAGAAGATCAGGAAAATGATGCCAACTCTAAGCTCCAGGACTCTCAGGGTTATGACCACCAAGTTGCCAAAATCCTCACTAACTTGGAGCAGACATTAGATAATAATACAAATGGCAAGGCGGAGGTTAGGTGTAGAGGTAGGCGAAACCTTACTACTGATACGGATCCAGTATTTGGGAAGTCAAAATCATTTTCTGAGAGGTTTCTGACATCAACTCTTGCTAAAGAAAGGTCTGTGGATAAGTCAAATAGACGAGACCAAACATATTCCAGAGGGAGCAGGTGATGTTTGCATTCATAGTTGTCAACATTGTTTCATTTTGTAATGTTTATACTGAGAAACTTCTTTTGCTTTTATCTCTGGTTTGATATCTGCAGTGATCGATTCAGAAGATTTAAGAGTGATAAATATCAATATGAAACAGCTGAAGAAGGTGGAGCACATGTTGGGTCCCGTAGGAGAGAGGAGGAAAATGCAGATTCTGTACATGATCATACATTCAACCATGATTATGGTCTTGGACGAGTGTCAAATGGATTCCGACTTTCCAGACATGTAGATGCATCTGGGCCTCGCATTGCTATCGAAGAGGATGGTTTTGTAAAAGGTAGTGGCAGGATTGCTAGGGTATCTATGAATGACGAATTGCAGCATATATCTCGAGTTCCATCTAGGAGGCAGTCTTCAGGTGGTAGGGACCAAATACCAACTGATATTCCAATTGGCCGCCATCCAGTACGGGATGTCAGCTCTACAAGATGCCTTGGGAGGAATACCCCTGACTTTATGCGGTTTAACCATGAGAAGTTACATAGAACTTTGCCCGCTGACATGATGAGTTCCCTCTCCTTCTCCCGCCCCGTGGCTCCATACGAACAAGGAGAAGGTATTCTCGTGAGAAGAAGAAGGAGAAGCTTGTCGCCGGGGCAAAGGAGGGGTCCTGTGTTGCACTCGCAACGAATTTACTTGGATTCATCTCCTAGATCTCAAATGCGGTTACCTCGTCAATGGTCTCCTCCAGAAGGATCTGAGATTGCATTTAATGTACAGCAAGAGGTAATCAGGCCTCGATCACCATCTCTTATAAGGGCTGATAGGATGAGGTCTCCTCCATGTGCCCCTTATCTACGAGAGGAAGTATTGATGAGAAGGCATGGCTCTCCCCATTTAGAACGATTACCTGAGGCTATGCATGCTGCTCACTCAAGGGAACATTTGACAGAAATTGGTACCTCAAGGGAATATATGATGGAGATCAACAACCATTCAAGGCCAATCAGAGGTCCTGATAGGAGCATGCAGAGGTTTGATCTAGTTGGTCCTGAAGTAATGGATGAGGATGAAGAACAATGTTTTGGACCTGAATTTCATGGTGAAGTTGGTGAATTCCCTGAAGAATTGTTTGTTAATAATAGACAAAATTTTGCTGGGAGGGGTGGGATGGTACGTTCTGTGAGAGAACGTCTAGGTCCTCTTAATGATAACGAGAACTTTGTTTCACATGGTGACTCTGGTCTTTCTAGGCCTATGAGATTTTATCCAGGAGGAGTTGTAGAGTACCGTGAGAGGACAAGGAATTCTGGTAGGCGATTTAGAAATCAGCTAGAGAATATGCCTTGTAGGACTAGAGGCATTGTGGATCAAGAAGATAATTTCATGCGCCATCATGAACAGGGTTGGGTTGATACTCCTGATGTTAGGATGAAGAGGAGGAGATTCTGAATGTTTGTACCATGTGGTCAATTGCTGTGCAAAAAGGTAATGTTTGTTATAGTATTGTTTCAAGCAGAACCGGCCTATGGTTGCATCCATGAACAGTGCAGGTCCGCTTCGACCACAATGGACTTGTTGATGGCTAGCATCTTGGACTCTCAATGTACTGAAAAAAAAAAAATTGCCTGTTCAATGCCCACCTTATTTTGTCACTATATCATGGACCCCATCAATTTCAGCCTTACTCAAGGCCAACAGAAGCAAGCAACATTTCATCTTCCTTTCCTGTGCGTCGTGCTACAAAAGCTCACGTCGACATCCCAGGTTTTTCTCTCTCCCTTCGGCCAGTTGTTTGGTACTCGGGATATTATAGTTCGGAGGCAGTAGTGGTCCAATCTTGCAGTTTAGGATGCAAACATTCTTGTAAAGTCAATAACATGATAATGGCAGAGCTGTACTTGGAGTTTTCTGTTTCGCTGCTACGTGCTATCAACAATTTCCCGTAGGGCGTGTTTACCAATACCCTAAACTTCACTTCCTTTAAACTCATTTTTAACATAAAATACTTACAAAAATTAAAATAAATTTTTTTATTAATAATTTTTTTTTAAATTCAAATTTAAAACTTACTATAAATATATAATTAATATAAAATTTTATTTTTTATTAAATATTTTCAATTTTATTTTTTAAATTTACTTTCTAAAAATTCCACTTCACCTCTTGGTAAACACGCACGTAGCTTTCGGACCTTCCGGTGACTACGGACAAGTTAACATGCCATTTGAAAAGCCTCAGTGTAGACTGACTGTATATCTTCTCTCGTTTCTACCTCTGGTTACCTTTTTCGTTATATCTCATTGCAAGATGAAAATGCTTTTGTATCTTAAACTGTATATGTTTTCACTGTTCTCTTCTTTTACAAATTGGAGTAGAATCACAGTTAATCTCTTCTTTTTTATAGACAAGTCTGATCAAACGATTACATAATTATGATTTAATCAAACGGTTAGGCACTTTTGTATCTTAAACGCATTATTGTTTTTTCTAATAAAGAATGAATCGTAGTTGTGCAAGAGTGCAAGGAAAATAGTGTGCTTATTTATCTCCCGCCTAAATTAATTTCACTTTTGAGAAATGAAAAGAAGTACTCCTGTAGAGTTATTTCATCGTGGGAATATTTTAATTATAAAACAATTTACTTTTTATTTTAGATTTTAAATTTTACAATTTTATATATTTTAATTATAATTATAATTTTATATGTTTTATATTAAATGTTCGTATGTGAAGAACGTGTAATTGATAGCCTTGGTTTTTTTTTTTTGCTTTTCATCCATTTACGAGACTTTTGAAACCTACAGCATACAAGTAAATTACTACACATCGATGGTGGTTACTGCATTATCAATATTTTAGATTTTTCAATCGTCACTAAATTCTTTTTTTTTTTTTGGGCATCTAAATTCAGCACTTTATATAATTTAATAATAATTACGAACTCTAATTTCGTTTCTAAATGAATTTTATTTTTATTAAAATTTGCTTCAAATTTTACGTCACTTGTGTTAATTATTATTTTAAATTTTACTTTTCGCTGACTTTATTTATATAAAATTCAATTTTTTAAATTATTTTTATATAATTAAATCACATTTTAAAGTATGTTTTTCTTTTACTTCTAGAGTTGATTTTTTAATTAAAAAATCTATTTCGAATGATTTATATATTTTTCTAGTAATAACTTATATTTATAACTTATTTACAAAATTTATTTTACGAAATTTACTTCACAATAAAAAAAACACACAGCCTTAGATTCAGAAATGTTGTCAACTGGATTACCAGTAACTTTTTTATTTTAATACTTTATTAATACTTCAATTTTCTTAAAAATTTGAATTATATAAATAAATTTTACATCATAAAATTATTATATATATAATTTATTTATTATTTTTAATTAAAAACCAAACTATGTTTTTAAGTTATTAAAATTATTTTAGTTCAAGCAATGCCAAGCACGACCAGTAGGTTGAGGAAAATTTCATGCTGGGCCTTGTTAATTAAAATATTAAAATAAATCTGAATTTTATTTCTATTAAAATAAACCTGAACTTTCGGCCAATAAACCTGAACACAAATTAAAAATATTAAATTGTAATTCAGGTCCTGAAAATTTTCTTTTATATAGAACGTGTTTGTAATTGAATTTTAAATAGGACTTATTTCATATACACCAAATTTTAATTCTTTTTAAATTTTAAATTCGATCATTATATATTTTAATTATTATTTAAAATTTTATTTTTAATTTTATACTAAATTTTAATTTTATCAAATTAAAATTAAAATTTTATTTCACTAATTTTAAATATCACTCTGATTCTACTTCTATCGAATAAAATTCAGTTTCATAAAATTCAATTATGTGTATATAAAACATACATGTAGTAAAAAACAGAAAGTGAAGTTTTTAAAAAAATATATTAAAAATGGAATTTATTTTGTGTTTTAGTTGTTTTTAAAATTATGTTAAATTGAAAAATAAAATTATATTAAAAAATATACAAATAAATTAAATTAGAATTAAAGTTTATATTTTTTTTTACAAATAAAATATATAAATTTTTTAGAACTCTAATTTTGAACAAAAAAATTCTCGACCAACTGAAACACGCAAATATTATAACTAAGTCATCTGTGTCGAGACGTGTGCTATGGAAGAAGTTTAAAATACTTACTAAATAAAATTTTCTTTAACAAAACATTTTAAATTATTTATAAAATGAATTTTAATGTTTATCTAAAAAATAAAAAAATATGTATTATGTATATATATAATTTTTAAAATTTTATTAAAACTATAAAGTATTTATATAAAGTTATAAACAAATTTATTTTTTCTGTCAGATTTAATTTAAATTTAAATTTATTTCTATATTTTAATTTACACCAACTTTGATCTATTTTTGTTGAGTTAAATTCGGTCAAATTTAATTTTTAATCTAATGAAGATATGTTTATGCAGATACGCGTTAACCCTGCTGCAGTCGGTCGATTCGCAAAATGTTACCTGAAGCCGTGGCAATATCGTAACAAAATACAAATCCTTCAGGGGCATTACATTCAACTGTCTTTACTTCTGTCGCTGTTATCTTTCTTTTATATTGCAAAAATTTAACGAGAGAGAAATAGAGAAAACGAAGGCTTGCTCGCTCAGATCTCGATCTCGAACACTGACAATGGATTGCCGATTTCTCTCCACCGCCATGTTCGTTCTTGTTCTTCTTAGCTTCGCTCCATTCGCGAGATCGGAGATCAAAACGTTGAAGATTGGGTCCGATTCCCGAGGCATGATTATGTTCGAGAAGTTCGGGTTCGTTCTCGGCGGCACTGTATCAATCGCGATCTCCAGCGTCACCGTTGAATCAGCACTAGGTCCTCCTGATCCTTCTCTTCTTGGCTTCTTTCTTCTCTCTGATAAATCCTTAATTCAAGCTCTCTATGATTCTTCACACCATCTCGCTCCACACAACACTAATACTAACTCGAATGAACAGCCTTCGGATCCCAACTGTGTTCTTAGTAGTCTTTATGTTCAAACCTTGTTCAATTTCGGTGATCTATCTCCGCCGCCAGCTAGCTCGTATAATCGATCGTTCCCGATCCATCGACCTGATGAATACAGCTTGTTCTTCGCTAATTGCGCGCCGGAAGCTAAGGTATCGATGTCGGTGAGAACAGAGATGTTTAATCCAAGAGCTGATGGATCTAAGGATTACCTATCTGTTGGACAAGCTCCGTTACCGACGCTTTACACGTTCTTCGCTGTCACTTACATTGGATTTCTAGCTACTTGGGTTTATTATTGCCTGATCCAGAATCGTCTCTCAGCTCACCGGATTCATTTGCTGATGGGTGGGCTTCTGCTTGCTAAGGCTCTCAACTTGATTGCTGCTGCTGAAGATCTGCATTATGTACGTGTTACTGGCACACCGCACGGATGGGATGTTCTGTTTTACGTGTTCCAGTTTCTTAAGGGTATTCTGCTGTTTACTGTTATTGTGCTTATTGGTACTGGGTGGTCTTTCCTCAAGCCGTTCCTGCAGGAACGTGAGAAAAAGGTGCTCATGATTGTGATTCCTCTCCAAGTCATTGCAAATGTGGCTTCTGCTGTGGTTGGAGAAAATGGACCGTTCATAAAGGACTGGGCTACTTGGAACCAGGTGTTTTTGCTGATTGATATCGCCTGCTGCTGTGCCATTCTGTTTCCAATAGTGTGGTCAATAAGAGCGCTGCGTGAAACCTCAAAGACTGATGGCAAGGCCGCCCGCAATCTTGCCAAGCTCACTTTGTTCCGCAGGTTTTATGTCAGCGTTGTTGGGTACCTCTACTTCACTCGCATTGTGGTGTTTGCCCTTCGCACAATTACTGCATACCAGTATGGCTGGGTCAGTGTAGCTGCTGAGGAGTTAGCCAGCCTTGCATTTTATATGTTCATGTTCTACACTTTTAGACCAGTGGAGAGGAACCAGTACTTCATGATTGATGATGAGGAGGAGGAGGCTGCTCAAGCAGCACTTAGGCAGGAAGAATTCGAGCTTTGAACACCACAAGACAATAAGATCCAAAAAGGGGCCAGAGATTTTACTTATCTTGTTCCCAACTTGTTCTCCACTACAGGCAGATTCCATTTACTCTCAATGTAGAATTGGTTTTGATACTTCTGCTAGATAATGTCGTGTGGTTGGCCAAGTTGTTCTAGTAGCGGAAAGTCACCTGCATTGGTCTTATAATGATATATTTGGATTTGTGCACTAAAGATACGTGGTTAAGAACTCTTTGACAGATTTATTTCTTCCACTTCCTTTGATTGCTATGGATATGCAATTTCTTCCACTAAAGTTGCATGTTCGTCAGGCTGGACACATTTTCAGATAGCTGTGAAGGTTTATAATATATGGTTTTTACTGTTGTCTAGGTGTTCTTCTGATAACTTAAGTATTATTGTTGACTGGTTCTGGGCATGTGTTAGGAGTGGGTTTCTGTTACAAATGCATGTACAGTCACATGCATGCTTAAGATTTTTCTATGCCCATATAGATGTTATCACCTCAGGCACTTATTTGAATACCTGAAGGAGACTGCAATAGGTTATAGACATGCTGCTTGCTAGTTATGTCAGTGTTGCTTGTTTAGTTGTTGAATAGACTAGTTACATTCATTTATCTGTCTGTAACTTAAGCTGGAATAGGCAATTGACTGTCTAGAACTAGTGCTTCCTAAGTTAATGTCAGTAGACATGTAGCTCAGAAACTATGATAAGTTGCTTCTAGCAATTAGTAGATGATTGCTCTTGGGCTATATATAAGCTAAGCATTCAGGTGAATTCTCCTCCTGAATCACTAATTTTATTTGATGCCTGGCATGCTATCGCAATATCCTAAAGAACCTTGATCTGCTTAAAACTATGGTAGTGTTTGATTTTTTAGCGAATTATGGTAGGGAATTTTCTAAAAAGTTCTTATGTGTGATTGGTTTTTAATACTATGAGATTTTTGAGTTAATGATGGTGGTATGACAATGGAGTTTTCATAGCCAAAGTGACAACTTTCAAGCTGCCAACATTGCATGTTATGTCAAGTCGACGGTGTGGCTTTTGTTATGTCATGGTCCTCGACCTATCGTACATGACATGCTGGATGAAAATGATGACATGAGAGCAATTAACCATAATATAGGATGATCTTGAAAGGCAAGTAACAGAATTGCCATATTTGTGAATGAGAAGATAATTCAATGGGAAAGACGTTGATCAGTGAGGGGTAAAGGCAGTAAGCAAGACATTGTCTGCACTTGGTTACTCTTTGGTGCTGTTGGTGTGTGTAGTGCTTGTTCAGGATTTGTCATCCTGACCCTGTGACTTGTTATTTTACTTCGAAGCCTTGAGCTTGAATTTCTTCTAGTATCGATCTTGCAAGAGTTGTAACAATCAGGTATGACTTGTTAGGTATAGGAACAAACTACTAACATTATGTGATTGCAGAAAGAAGAGGTGTTGGGAAATCTTCTATGCGGGATATAGGACTACTGGTAAGCTTTTATGAATTTCAGTAAACACCTAGTTAGTTTCACAAGTTCATGCCATCCAGTGATTGGCTACGATACTGGCGATCACTTTTTACTATTTGGATTGCATTTTCCAAAACACTTTTTTTCAATTTTTTTATTTAACATTTTTTAATATATATTTTATAATTATTTAGAAATTTATTTAAAAATTTAGAAAATGTAAAAAAATTTTACGTAGTGAGATTTTTTTATTACATATTTTTATTATTTTTTTTGAAGTAAAAAAAATAGAGCTCGTTTTTTAAAAAAATAAAAATATTTTGCGTTTTGAAAAAGTTCTATTTTATAAACACTACCAAACATCTTTTATGTTCTTGCTTGTTCTTGTGAGTTAAGTAGTCCTAAGTAAAATTTAGTAGTAGAAAGATGAGATTGTTGTTACCTTTCTGTGATCTAGAATACAGTAGCTGAAAATGTAACTCTCGGGGCAAAGAGACAAAACACAATCACAATTTTTTGCCATAAAGCCACTCGTAGGTAGTTTGAAATTGCTTATGAAGACATATTTTCGGTAAAACAAGTTTTTGATGAATTTGTTTCAAAAAATGAGCATATGTTTTTAGTTAATTTTTTTAAAAAATAAATATAATAATTTTATGGTATATAAGTTATGGATATTTTTAAAAATTTTAAAATATTGTAGAAGATATTTTTGGAAATAAAAAACTGAAATGGAGATAGGAAAATCATCCATAAGTAATGGCAAATAGGGCCTTGGTTCCAATTTAGATATGAGATCGCTAATGGAATGCATGCTACGGTTCGAAACATGTTAATTTAATCTAAAACTTTCGTTTAAAGTGGTTACATGCTTTTTAGCCTTCCATTCTACAAAAATTTTCTATTAATTCTTATTTATATTTTTTAATAAATTTTTTATTATAATTTATAGAATTTATTTAAAAATTTAAAAAATATAAATAATTTTACATAATAAAATTTTTATTATTTAATTTTTATGTTTTTTTAATATCGTAGAATTTGTTTATAAAATAAAATAAAAATATTTTTATTTAAAAAATTTTATTTATAAACAAACCGTTCCTCTGATATATTATGTACAACTACCAACCTCCTACCAGAATCCGGGATGCATTCAGGAATATTGTATCTATTCATTACCCATTATTTTCTATCTACTTGTATTGATTCTACTCACAACACCTACCTACTCTTCATTTTGGTGTCTTGCTTTTATGTTGGTATTTCCATTTCTTCAAGTTATGACATTTTTCTCTTTCAAATTTAGTTTTAATCACAAGCTTTTATCTTCTGCACTTGTTCAATCCAGTGGTTCATTGTTTTCTTTTCCAACCGATTTCGTTAAATTCCATGCTGCATCTGCTTGTCCAATGGCTAATGACAACATTCATAATAAAATAATAGAACACAATGACGTGAATCCTTTCACGTGTTCCTCAATTTATTATGATATAATTTTAGTTGCGGTGGTTGTTGTCAAGGATTAATGATACCGTAGTCTAAGAGTTCCTATAAAATTATTCCTGACGTTTATTTTCCTGAAACCTTACATGTTTACAGGAAATTAACTACGCTAATAATTAATTAATTGTTTTATTAATCTATGATTGAAGTGCTTGGAGTGG
Source organism: Acanthochlamys bracteata (assembly GCA_019914995.1). NCBI lineage: Eukaryota > Viridiplantae > Streptophyta > Magnoliopsida > Pandanales > Velloziaceae > Acanthochlamys > Acanthochlamys bracteata. The sequence goes on along the minus strand of CM034140.1, from coordinate 2,445,229 downwards.
ACCTTAATATGGACGGAACTAAACCTATCCAAAATTTCAGATCTATTTTACAATTTCTCAGTTAAATCTAATTAATATGTCGATACTAACAAGGTTGAACCAACTTAATAAGCTAATTAATTATTGCTAATCTCTTCCATACTTATTATTGCGATAATAATAATAATCAACCAATTGGATTAACAGAATAGTATAGGTTATGTAGGTTGTTAGTAAAGTTATAACCGACCTAGTACATTACTATTTGCAAAATCAGGTGTTAATGGTCTGATTATGCAAAATAAAAACGATTTATTTCTTTCTGGGATGATTAAGTATAAATTTAGAACGAGGGGATGGAATGGCCCCCTCTCTTCTTCTCTCCGCCGAGCTCTGACCGTTATCCAAATCGTGACTGACGACAACTCCGAAGAACAACACCGACATCTGTTGCTCTTTCGTTCTTTCTTTATTTCTCTCGCTCGTTCGCACGCACGCACGCTCGTGTTCAATTTCTATCTGATTGTTTTCAGCGACCAGGTTAGCAATCGTCTCTTGTTTCTTGTTCAGTTGATTTCGTTTTAAGGAATTCATCTCGGGATTGTGGATTCAAAGACATTTCGTCAATTTGGGTTTCTTTTGTAAGGAGTCGACATTTTTGTTCTGGTGGTTTTGATTAAATGTGGAGCTGGCTATGGAATTTAAAGTAGCTGGTGGTTTGATTTCTTGATTTCTCTGATATCTGTAGCGGTGATCGTGTTTGAATTTTTTTTAGTGTACAGTGGGAATATGGGTGGAAATGAGAGAATTATGGAGGAGGATTTCAGTTTTCTCGAAGCTGTCTACTGTGGGAAGTCATTAGCTGGAATGTCCTTGACAATTAGGATTGAGATGGTTTACGTATCAAGTCTTCTGCTGAGTTTTTCTAATTTGATTGTGGCAGCTACAAATATATTATCAAAATTTGATCTTCTTTTGAGTTCAGGCAAGTCTTTTGCCAAGTGTTCTGTTAGTTGACAAATTAATTTTCTGTCTTATTGCAGGTTTGGGGGTTATTGTAATGATTGGAGCTGAAAAGATCATGATTTAGGGTTTTACTCTTGTATCTCTCCACGATCAAGATGAATGTGGTTGGTAGATTCGGAAGTTTGATAACACAGGGTGTGTATTCTGTTGCTACTCCATTCCACCCCTTTGGTGGTGCTGTTGATATTATCGTTGTTGAGCAACAAGATGGGACTTATCGTAGCACTCCTTGGTATGTGCGGTTTGGGAAATTCCAAGGTGTCCTCAAGGGTGCTGAGAAGGTTGTTACTATTGCTGTCAATGGTGCTGAGGCCAATTTCCACATGTATCTTGATAATTCTGGCGAAGCATATTTTATGAGAGAAGTTGCAGAAGATGGCAAGGGTGGAGAAATCAATGATCAAGGAGAGAATGATCCCTGCCCTGAGGAATCTATCGAGGGTGATAAAGTTGTTAACAGTGAAGAATATCACCAGAATATTTATGAAGAGAACAAAATTTCTACTAATGAGTATCAATTCCAAGCTGAAAGGCATTCAGTGGAGACTTCTGTAAGTTCAGTAGAATACAGTAATTATCATTATGGCAGCTTAGAAGAAGAACTGGTTAAGCCATCACAAGACATGAATTCAGAAATGGTGTTAGTCAGTGTTGATGGGCATGTTCTCACTGCACCAATCTCAGGGGATGAACAAATTGCAAACAACGTGCAATTAACTACTCCGCAGTTTCATCTGGGTCCTGGTGAAGGATCTGCTGAAGACTTCTCTGCTAACATAGGAACCTGGGAGTTTGGTGACATAAATATACCAACAAGCGAGGGTCCAAGGTATTCATCCACAGACGCCAATAGAATTGCAGTTAGTGATAATGGGTTTCAAAATGCTGAAGATACTGACATGAGCAGCAGTTTGGCAAATGTGACAGGCATGAGAAAAGATGACACATTTAAGAGTTGTCTAGATCTAGCATCTCACGTGGTTGAGGAGGATAAAGAGGGGTATTCTGGTCAGGATATTAAAGATAAATCAATGCATTCAGTAGGTATAATGGCTTCCAGAGGCATTATGGTGAATATAACAACAGGGGAAGACGATCTAATTTCCATGGAGCATGTAATTTCAAGTTCAGATGTTACATGCAACAGTGAAGTAGAATCCATAACAGAAGTTTTTCAAAGTAAGATGTGTCTTGATCTTGAACAGAAGGATAGTTGTAAAGCTGATGTATCTTCTCCACTTTCTACTCAGTCTTGTAATGATGTTTCCCCTTCTCATAGCGAGGGGTCTTCTTCTATGCATACGGTAAAAGATGAAACATCTATACATTCAGGACCTACTTTTAGTTCAAGTGATATTTTGGTGGACGGCCAAGCAGTTGCAAACAGCCGTACTTCTGTTGATGGTGCTCATTCAAGTTCAGATGTATCATGCAATGGAGGATTGGAAACTGTGGCAGAGACCTTTGAATGCAGTGCCTGCCTTAGTCTTGAATGTAAGAATGATCATTACAAAGCCTATACAGTTTCTGCTAAGTCTGGTAACAACGTATCACCAATTGCTGATGCCGAATTCAACAATTCTGAAAATCTGACTTATGAAGGAACTGACCATTTAGGTTATGGTAATCATTCAAGCCGTTGTATTGGTAATGATCTTCAGAGAAATGACTCTGATATGCTTGAGGTGTCTAGCTCTCCGGGTGGAAGCAGAAATGGGTGCCTGAGCACTATCTCAGGCTTGGGTACGTACTTGCACTTCATTTTCCTTTTTCTTTTTCATTTGCTTGTCGAGTTAAAGAAGGATTTCTCATCTATGTTTGCTGCTTGCAGGTTTTGAGATTTCTCTTTGTGGAAACCATCTTCACCCGGGTATGGGACGTACTTCAGCGGAAGAAGTCTTTGAAGCCCATCTTATTTCTGAAGAAGAATTCAAAGCATCTGGATCAACGTTTGTTAAGAATGAGAATCTTATAGTGAGATTTAAAGACAAGTACTTCTTTTGGGATAAAGTTGCTCATTTTGTTCTTGGAATGGCAGTTTATGGTACAAATATTTCAATAGAACAGAAGGATGCTATTGCTATTGAGGCTGATGAAGCAACAAATCCAAAAGACAATATCCAAGAATTGAATCCTTCTTCCAGCAGTCGATGGAGACTCTGGCCAATTCCTTTTAGGAGGACTAAGTCACTTCAACATAGAAATGGTAGCGGGTCAAACGAAGAACTCCTTGTAGATACTGAATCTGGAGTGCCTAGCTCAGGTGATAACCAAGTTTCAACTAACAAAGCCAAGCCGGTCAAGCAGTTCTTGAGGACAAAGTTGCCAACCAATGAGCAGATTGCATCTTTGGGTCTTAAGGATGGTCAGAACCAGATAACATTCAGTTTCTCAACTAGAGTTTTAGGAAAGCAGCAGGTTGTTCTTTCCTCTGTAATCTAGTAGGTTTTAGGATTCTCATTGTGGCATCTACAGCAGATACTTATTGTGCTCCTTTTTGACAGGTGGATGCAAATATTTACTTGTGGAAATGGAATGCACGGATAGTAATATCTGATGTTGATGGGACCATTACTAAGTAAGTTTTGTTTGTGTTTATATCTGGGATTCTGGATTGATTTGATATTCCTGGATTGTGGCTTTTTGCTGTAAATCTATATTCTTAGTTAAACAGAGGAAACCAATGAAGAAAAAAAAAAAAAAAGACAAAAACAAAAGGAAAAGAGATGCTTGTATAGCTGTATAGAAGTTAGTCTGCAGAGGTATGAGAAAGACTAGTCAGGTTGTTCATTATGTTCTCCAAATATCATCTTTCTCCTATTGCGCAAATCACTTTTACAAGAAAAACACTTATTCTTGTTCTAAACTTATTAGCTATGTAGGCATGAATTTCAGTACGTCTATGTAGAAAGGAAGTATAGGAAAATAGTATAAACCAGCTTTTAGTCTGTTAGATAAAAGTTAAAAATGGTGCTTTTGGTGCATCCACATGCTGGAGCTATATGACGTTGACATATATACATACTTGTAAGAGCCAGCTTAGAGATTCAGAGTGTAAATTCATTCAAAGTTGTAATACAAGGTAGGGTAAAAGTATACCAATAGTCTTACTGTAAACTTGCACAAAGGAATTAGAAATTTTCAAGGAATAATTGCTGCAAACTCTTGAAGTGGGAATTCTATAACATAAAGGAGACGATGCGGGGTCTTTTAGTTTTTGCGAGTCTCTATGGTGTGTTCACTGAAGCTCTTTTTCTGGTGCTCATTTGACTTGTTCTTGTGATAGTTTGAGCATGCAAACTATACTTGCAATTATTCTTTTATGCTACGAGCTAGGTGCCTGCTGTTCATGTAATTCTTTGTAGATTACGTATAAGAAGTATCAATTGCAATCTAGTATGAAACCCTTCTTGGCTCCTTGTTCTAGATCTGACGTCTTGGGCCAATTTATGCCTTTAGTTGGAAAAGATTGGACTCAATCTGGGGTTGCACGACTATTTTCTGCAATTAAGGTATTTTTTTCCTTCATTTCGACATATATTCTTTCTTGGTTAAATTTGATACAGTTCTTGCTTTTGCGGTATCCTAGATTACTCTGCGTCTTTTGTGACCAAATATATGCTCTACGTGTTTATATAAGCTCTTTTGTGGCCGTATTGATAGCTGACATGCTAATGTACCCTTATAGTTCATATGCGAAAACAATTGCTTCATATCTTCGTAACTGAATCAGGAAAATGGGTATCAACTGCTGTTTCTCAGTGCTCGAGCTATTGTTCAAGCATATCTTACTAGAAGTTTTCTTTTGAATTTAAAACAGGTAATTGGTTCTTCTCTTGTCTCTTCTAGAGGCATCTTGTTTTTCCTTTAGAAGTTTTTTACCATTTTGATTAACCTACTGTTATAAAATGCAACGTTCGGTGATCTTTCTGAAATATCAGTTTCACTGCTGACGCTTTCTTTTCAATTTTTATAAGTTCTATTATTTCCGGACTGAGTGAATCTTGTTTTTGCAGGATGGTAAAACCCTTCCTAGTGGTCCTATTGTGATCTCACCTGATGGATTGTTTCCATCATTGTATAGAGAAGGTAATAAGATTCACTTAACCCCATATTGATGTGCACATATTTGTTGTTCAATATCTTTTTTTTCCTGTAGCAGGTTTGTATCGTTCAGAATTGAGTGGTTGAAATCAATTAATGTATTTCATGTTGCTCAATGATGATTTGTTTTCCAATGACAGTCATAAGGAGAGCACCTCATGAATTCAAGATCGCTTGTTTGGAGGTAACTAGCTCTGGCTGGTTGGGGAAAAGGGTTCTTGCATCTTCTTTTTTTTTTTTGGGTTCTTTTTTTTTTTTCTTTTTCTTTTTTTTTCTTTTTTTGTTATAACTATTGATGAATACCAACAACTTCAGAGGAAAGGGGTGAGGAAGGGGGACTATCTATCTGTATGTACGTGAAATAGGAAAATAAGAAAGTAACTAGACAATGTTCTCAAATCTGTAATTATAAAGCTTTAGAGGCATAATAGTTACTGCTTAAAACAATACTTCAGTATATTAACAAGCCATTTCTCACTTAATGATTTCAACGTAATAAGCTTAGAGGAGTTTTTACTAAGGAAATGTGTCAAGAACCTGGGAATTATGTATAAAAATTACCCTGAAATACTGGTGCACCGATTGTTGGTTATTTATTTGTTTTTCGTGTTATTATATTCTCATGTTGGTGTATGTATATCTTTGCAGGATATCAAGGCCCTATTTCCTTCGGACTACAACCCTTTTTATGCTGGCTTTGGTAACAGAGACACTGATGAGCTTAGCTACAGAAAGATTGGAATTCCCAAGGGGAAGATATTCATTATAAATCCCAAGGTTCGCTGTTTTCCTTTCAGCTTCCAATTTACAATGGCTTAGTATATATTATTGGCAGTATGTGATCTTCTTTGTATCAAGCAGGGTGAAGTAGCTGTCAACAACTCCATCGATGTGAAGTCATACACATCCTTGCATACTCTTGTGAATGACATGTTTCCACCCACCTCGAAGGTTGAACAAGTGAGTATCAAACTAGCACTCAAACATAAAATGGCACATTCCATATATCCAGAATTGGAGTAATGAAGAGAAGATGTTTAATCTAAGGAATCTTCTAGCTTTTTTGCATAATCCATCTATGCATGCAAAATCAAAATCAGCCAATAAGTATTAAATCAACCTAATTTGATGTTTTTTCTTTCATTTTCTAAGAATTCTGATAATTTATTTTCTCCAATGCTCATAAGTTCTGTGATTTCTGGTGCAGGAAGATTTCAACTCCTGGAACTATTGGAAGATGCCATTACCCAGCATTGACTGAGGAGGATACAATCTCTGATAATTGTCGACACTGCAAGATTAAATATTTTTCACAAAACTCCTGATCTTACTGTTGCGGCAATTTGTAGCCTTCAATTCTTTCTCATTAGTTGTTGTAGGTCGTCTTCACTATGTAACATCATCTAATTCTTCGAGGGTTCAAAATTTTCTTGCCCTTGCCCCCCTCTTCCTCCATCGTCACAGATAAATGTAAAAAAATTTGCTACCACAGCTAAATGTATATCTGCACATTACTGCTAAATACAATCACAGCTTAAATGAAAAGGCTCTTTGCATTTAATAAAAGAGCCTTTTTTTTTCTTCATAATTATATGCATTTGCTGTTTATCAATATCGCCTGTATGTCCTGGACAGGTAGAATCAATCCATTTCCTGGTGCCCAGAAACCTGTTTGTGATAACGATCGCATTGCACAGATGGATTGATGCTCCACCAATTCATTTGCCCCGTCTATGATAAGCAAAGTTTATGCGGAAATAATCAGACTTGTCATCCCAAAAAAAACAAGAAAAAAGAAGAATGCATACTACACTATCTAAACGACTAAAATTATGCTTGTGTGTGGTTAGTTTTGAAGATGTTCATATATATAGCAGGAACCTCAGTGATACGTTACGGGCGTGTTTATCAACACCCCAAATTTACTTTTTTTTAAAATTATTTTTTAATATAAAATATATACAAAAATTAAAATAAAATTTTTTTATTAATAATTTTTTAAAAAAAATTAATTTTAAAAACTTATTATAAATATTAAATTAATATATAATTTTATTTGTTATTAAATACTTTTAATTTTTAATTTAATTTTTTAAATTAATTTTTAAAATATTTACTTCAATTATTTTATCTTCAAGCTAAACACGCCCTGCATGTCCGTGGAGGCACGCTGATGCAATGTCTGTGTTTGAAAGAAAAGAAAGGTTTGCGGTATCCACGGGGGCGCGGGGCCTACTTCATCCATCTTTTGTATTTAAGGAGTTCTTCCCTCCCGATTTCTTGACTCCTTCCCCGCTCCTGACGCTTCATTCCTTTCCACCACCATCATCGACAACAAACCAAATCTCTCTCTCTCTCTCTCTCTCTCTCTCTCTCTCGTTTGATTGAATTGATTTAATCTGTAAATAATTATTGGGTTGGATTACAATGTCGTGGCTGCGATCGGTGGTGCACAAGGCGGTGGAGGTTAGAGGGCGGAATAACATCGGGCACGCCGTTCGTGGATACGCCAGCACCGTCGTTCATCACGCTGGCCAGGCTGTTGTCGATGGAGCAAGAATCATCCAAGATCGAATAGTAAATCTCCCCTTTTCTCCATTTCTCTCGATTGTATTGGTTTTTTCAGGGTTCCTAAATTTAGAGATCTTCCGGTAATGTAATAGAATGAATGCTAGGTATAATGGATTTCTGAACTTGTGCGCAAAAGGATGGATTGTTTTTGAGCATATTAATCAGATTTGGGTGCAACTGAGTATAAGGCCTGAAGTGATGATCAGACTACATCTGGGTCGTGAAAGTTTATTTTACATTCTTGAGATCTTAGAGGCTGAGTTTTTTTTAAGCTTTAAATCACATGAAATTATCTTAAAGTTTTACTGGTAAAATGCTAAACGGATACTGTACAATGTTACCTTAAATTTTTTAGAGATGAAAAGTTAGTTAGATTGCTACTTGTGTAATGACTTTAGGTTCCTCGAAATTACCAAAGCTTTAAGCAAACTGTAAGGAGGCTAGAGGATGTGGCAGTCTCTTGTAGGGGATTGGAAAGGGTTCAATTACTTCGGAGATGGTTGGTTGCGCTAAAAGAAATTGAAAAGATGTCGCAAGGATTGATTGAAGAGAGCAGCCAAGAAAGTGCATCTTCTGATGAGTCAAACATGCAATCTAGGAAAGATTCTATGGTAAGTAATACTTGTTGGTGTTTTGCTTGTTGGATTTCTTCAGGTGCTGGTGCTCTTGAATGATCTTGTTATTCTCTTTGATTTTTCGGTGTCATCCTTCCATTTCTTGTCGTGTGCATGTTACGCGTGAGCTTCACAGTTATGTCTCTTCTATCCTACATGATTGATTAGGAAAAGTACTTTTTATATGTAGATCTAATGACACTTCGGAAGTAAAGGAGGATGAAATAAGCTCCTCTTCAGCATTTTTAAATTGACTTAGCTGATTTGTATTTATGTTTCATAATAAGGTAATATTATGACATGTATCATAGTAGAAGAATGACCAAGTGTTCCTGTAACTTATTATCATTTGTAGCTTAACCTACCACATTTGAGTTGTAGCTCGAATTGCAGTAGCTGCAACCCCGACTAATTTGAGGCACTGTGTTTGATGCTTTTGGAAACTAAGCTATATTGTCACGATGAAGAAATGAATGCACTCTTAGAATGACTTGGTATGCTAGAGATGTAGAAATTTTAACAAGGCTGGTAGGTTTATTCGTCATCTAGTAATATCACATTTACAGAACTGAATCTCACCAGTAGAAGCTTCAAGCATTTAAGAAAACTAGTGTCCAGTATAGCCTTGTCATAATCTTCTTCCGGATGCCTTCTTACAGGTCTTATACTTTGATCCTGATTTGAGTGGAGGACCTATGAATTTTAGGGATGTATTTCTTCACAGTCAAGCCCTTGAAGGGATTACTTTATCGATGGTAAGTCTACTTCACATTGTGTGATCCTATACTTAGGCAATTCATAGCCTTTCTGCCTGAAAAAAGCTTATTACATGTTGGGCCTTCTTTTAAGACTTCCTTTAACAAGACCACATATTTGGGTCTTTGAGGGATCTCGTATGACATCTGACCATTAAGTTTTGACTTTTCAGTTGGAGGGTTGGGCTTTAGAAGTTGCTGTTCAATAAATATTATTTCTGATGATAGAGGTTAACCGCAGGTTCACTTCTTTTTATGGCTCAGATCCTAGAAGCACCAACCGAAGAGGAAGTTTCTCTTCTCTTGGAGATTTTCAGGTGAGTTTCATCACCTTCTGTCATGAACTCAAACTCAGATGACACACTGTTGCATTTTATGTTTCAGCTTATTCATTAGTTGTGCAATTGCAAGACTGTCTTTACCATTCTTCTTGTCTTTTTAGGGGATGATAAAATTGAGCTGTTTAACATTTCTGTATTGGCTGATTTGTTGTTGTTTATGCATTTTTTATCGATAAGCTGGAAGTGTAACTAGTCTCCAGCCAAAATAGAAATCTGAGCTATTTAGTGTCAAGTAGTCTATCCTTGAGGGATCGTCCCTTCACTTAGCATCTCGTTAGATACGTTTGCTTCCCTTCTTTATGCAGGGGAAAGAGTGCTGAAATACATTAGATAAATAATGCTGTTTCTAACTTTAATATATTTCGACACTTATTATGCTTTAAATTGTTGAACTAAGTCTCATAACAATCTCTACGGAAGACCATGAAAGTCATTTAGCATAGCTGTAATGTATAGAAACTTGAAGGTTTGCCCTAAATCTACTTTCATGGTGTTTAAACTTGTGAACAAAGGCATTGATGTAAGTATGCTTAAGACCTGCCAAGAAGTAGAATAAATGTTGTGATTAATGTCTAATCAAACGGATTATGTGCATGTTTATTTTCTTAAATCAGACTTACAGGAGAACCTTTGGTCGTGACTTGACTTTGTAGTAATTTGTACTGGGTTCCCTACATCACATAGAATAGCAATTTAATGTTTTGCTCATGAGATGTTTCTGTGTGGAGGAAAATGCTTTGTAAAAACATTTAATCTCTGGTCCCATCAAGTGAATACGTACGCAGGTTCATTTGTTTGCATTGCAAAAGAAGAAAGACCAACTCATCAGCTGTCTTATCTCATATAGTGTAAATGATGATACTTGTTTATCTTCATGTTATTACTTTATTATCTTAGCTTTTTTTTGGTTGATTATATGCAGACTCTGTTTGACAGGAGGCAAAGACATCCATCATGTTGTTATGAGCAGCGTGCAAGATTTGGCTAAAGCTTTCTCAGATTATCAAGACGAAGTTCTGGTATTTTCATTATAATATTATTATTGATACTGACATTTATGGCTTTATATGGAGAATGCAACTATTCAAATACGGTAGCTGTGTATTACATCACTTTAGGCTAAAGGAGGGCAATGGCTTCAACCATGCTTTACTAATGTTTTATGCTACCAAGATTGTGTGTTTTTATGGATCTGGTTGCTTTAATGTTTTGTGGTGTCACATAATAAGTATGACGATGGGAACTTTTCTTATGCATTTTACATATCATATTTTCATTTACTTGCAGGCAAAACGTGAAGAACTGCTTCAATATGCTCAAGGGGTTATTTCTGGGCTGAAAGTGAATGCAGATCTCGCAAGGTCTAGTGGCCATTTTTTTGTACTTGTTTAGTATCTTTTTATCTTTAAAGTCTGTTTTTCTATTGAAAGATTGGCAAAAGAAGATCTACTGGGTCAATATCCTATTATCATTTCATTCTATATGCTGCATACCAGGCTTAGGTGGGGTAGCAAAGGAGCAGAGCTTTTACCAGTGATTAGGTTAGTTTGGTACTTTGTTTATTAAGCAGAGAGAAAAATAACTCGATTCAAAATCTTGTGGGTGATATATTCTTAGCTTGGTTTGGTTCACGAGCAGCACTAAGGAAGCGTTCTTGTTAGTAAAAAATGTTCATCGATGGATTGTATAGGATGCTCGTGAACAACTTTGTCAATATTTTAAGATTACCTGCATGTGCTTGCATATTTGTTTAACACCTAGTGACTGCATGCAAACAATGGGATAGAAATTTGCCATATGAGTATGTGCTTGCCATCCTGTGTTCTCCACATGTTGTTGAAACTAAGCCAGTTAGGGCCTATTCTCTCATTCATGTCAAGAACTCCTTTGAAAGATCATCATGGAAGCTCATGGGAAGGAATTGTGCTTAAGCCAAATAGCATGATTATTGTTCTTCCTTACATTTTCTTGAAGTAGCTCTTTGCTTAGAAGTTTGGTTTCAGTTGCTATTGTTTTCTGTCAATGTTCCCTTCAGAATAGATGCCGAAGCATCAGAACTGTGGCAAAAGATTAGTGGAACAGAAGCATTAAGAGATCTTTCTGTGGATAATGGTCAAACTAAATCTGGAAGGACCACTCTTACAATGGTGGAGGTACAGTTGGATATAGTCAATCTGCCTTGTTTGTGCCAGCCAGTATAAATTCTTTAAGAAATTCCAAGATAGTATAATTTTGACTTTTCAAATTGTACTTTATTTGATATCGTTAGACATTTCTGAATTTCAAGACTAGTCATGTTTTTGGTTTGTGTCATCCATCATAGCCAATAGTTGCCCCGTTAGGCTTTTGCTATAACTTATATACAATCTTACACCTACTGCAAGTAATAATTGTAGAACATTTTTGTTGGTATGAATATGCAGGCTCTCAAAGAAGCACTTGCAGAAGTACAAGCATGCTCTAGACTTGAAACGTTAATTGTAAGGAAGAAATATATAAGCTACAGTGACTCAATGGAGACTCATACTCAAAAGGTACAATGTTGTTTTCCTTCTCTTATGAGATGTAATATTGGAGAGCTCAGTATTTATGCTTCATTGTTGTTTCAAATGTTTTAGTTTTGTGGTGCCGGTATATGGTTCTCTCTTTGAAAGCTGACTTTTAGATTATTATGTTTTAGAGCTTGACTGCCTAATCATGAAAGAAGAAATTTTCTAACTATATCCTTCTTTAACTCTCTGCATTATTTTGTCACTTGAATTATTATTTTTTGAAGAATCTATAGAGTCATCATCAGTTCCACAGAGGTTACCATCTTGCCATTCATCCCTAAGAGTAATGTAATGCTATAAGTTGGGGTGGTTGGCCTTTCAATAGAGCACAATTACATACAAGGTCTTCTGCAGCCAGCTCAATATAGTTAGTTATCCCTTGATTTTGGTTGTTGTTGTTGTTGTTACAGCTTAGGATATTCTTCTACTTTGTTCTTATGTATTATGTCACAAGCCTAAGTTTTGGGGACCACATATCTTGGGCTGCTTCTGTAATATATTAATATATATGATATTGGAGTTGTTAGCAATGTAGATAAAACCACATGCATCTGAAGTTGTCACATGCCGGCATTGTGCTCCGCTATTATATAGCTTCCATAAGTTTAGAAGCATCCGTTGTAAGTTATGCCTGTTTGACTATATAGAATTGCTGCTGACCACTACAAGGATTGGTGGTGGTTAGAAAGCCCTTGAAATATCAATAGGATGTGTTTTTGCTGATAGCAGTCTACAAATGCCGCAGGTTGACAAGTTGAAAATTTTAGCGGAATCTCTTGCGAATTCTGCGTCAAAGGCAGAGATGCGTATATCAGAGCAGAGGTCTTTTATGATTATAAGTCCACATTTTATTTCCTGTCTTTCACCTTCGCAATTTCTAGAATTCAGCATCAAGAACTTGTCATTTGTGTCATGCCATTTTTCCATGCTGGCCTGCTGTCACATTAGAAATGGTCATAATATAAAAGGCTTACAATTTTGCATACTGCTTGAACTTACTGAGGTCTCAAGGGAGAGATACTGCCACCAAGCAACCAATGCAGTTGGACCTCTGTTAGATGTAAGAGCCACCAGAGTTGAATCTTTTATGTTGTAGCAGTCTTGAAATTTAACATAGATCTTGCATGAGTCTTAGTTACAAATTACAGAATAGAGGTTGACTGTTAATATTGTTGCGTTGTTGGTCTCTAAATTCGTAAACTCAGGCAGGTAAAGCTCCATTCATCATTTGAAGAAGCTCCGCGTCTTTTCTTTTTGTTTATTTTTTGTGGTCCTGGCAGAATCACACTTACTGAGGTCAATCAGCCTGTCAATAAACTATAACCTTCCTGGATGTACAGACAAGAAAGAGAGCTGAAGTTTTCCAAGCTTAAATTGAATTAGTCCTGCATGTAATTTAGTGAATATGTTCATTCTGTTTTTAAGTAGTCAATTCTGTTTTGGCCCTCAGCTTATTGGTCCTCCACTTAGATGCCAGTTTACTAGATACCAGATAAGCTGGGGGATTCACAGTATGTCGATTTGCTTTTGAAGTTATCTTTTTCATGATAATGTAATAAAAAGGTAACTCTATACTCTATTTTAGGAGCACCGCAGATTATGTATCTTTTCGTCATCATGAAGATGTCTTAGAGATTTTCTTCCTGATTCTGCTATTTGTTCTTATTCTTCTAATATCTATAGTTCCTAACAAATAATCAGTATAGTAAACTAAGCTTATTCAATGAATTTAAGAGCAGGCATCAAATGGAAGAGGCTTTTAATTTTCGTGCAGCTAAAGCCAGTGAAGTTGGTGAATTTGAGAAGGTATGCTACAATCATGATGTTCATTAGAAAGTCTTGAAGCCTGTAAAATTATAATGTATGACCTCATGAATCAGCAAAGCACATATATCACCTAGTAGAATGGATGGAGGTATGATAAATGTGTTTGGGTTTTCTTCATAACTTGTTGCATCTAAAACAATATGGACGAGGCACATCTAAACAATAAATAAGCCTCATATGTAGATATTGTCTGATTAGCTGGACCAACATGATCTTTTATATTACATTTCCAGTGCATCTTTGTAGCTTCTTTGTCTTTCATATGTTTCTACAGGCTTTGATGTGATCACGAGTGCAATTGGCACGATTGTTGTCAGTATCATAAACTTGAGCTCACTCATTGTTTGCAGTTTTATTTTCTGATGACCACGTATATAGTTTCAATATTATCCAGAACAGGAACGCAACCTTACAAGCATCTCTGTCATAATTAATGTGGACTTTGCTTGGATTCTAGTTTCTTTATTTTGCTTGGTTCATTTTATCTTTTTCCTTAATGTCTGAGAAAATTTGCTGCACCTAGATAGGTCTGAATCTGTTGTAGCCTTTAGTCTCAATCTTTATTTCTTCATGCATCACAACTTGCACATTCCAACACTGTTTCTAGAGAAGTTTTGTATATTCACAATCTTTACATGAATTTTAGAAACAAGCATCAAATTTGCTTTGCCTTGTTGCTATTGTCATCTATTTCAATGAAAAGTTCATGGCGTTTCTTAATCTGAATATTTAATCATTGGAAGTTCACTCTTGTGGTTTATCCTGATGTTTTTTGATTAATCAGCAATTGGCTGCTGAAATTGGTGGGCTTGAGAAGCAAAGAAACGAGCTCGAGGCTCAGTTGAAGAAGGTAGCTTGAATTATGAAAATACGCCTAAATGATCTTATATTAATTTTCAGTTGTGCTATACTCTTTTTTGTTCCTTTTAACTAGAAAGCTTATATGTGTGCCACAACTATGGCTACTTTGAATATAGATACAATTTGAGGCTTTTTTCTTTTCCTTAACTGATCAAGCATCTCATCTGTTAAACTTGAGTATCACAGCTTTTTCACTTGACCAAGATGTCCAGAATGAAAATGGGTGACCCAACGTGGCAAGCAAGTATTGTGGTATTTTCATGCCCAAACTTCATAAGGTTATAACTTAGAATTGATTTTAGATTTTGGGGTTGGATTATTGGACCATCTGCAGAATAGAAGGATGTATTTGATGTAATTCTGCTTCGAGTTTAATGACTGCTATACTCTAAGTAATGGCATTTAGGTTTTAGTTTTCAACAGCATGTGTAAGAAGATGGATCTTGGGGAAGTTGCGAGCTTGTTTGATTCTTAGCGAGTTCTAAGTGGTTGAAGTAATGAACTCATAAAGAACGAGAAGGCTGTCTGGGTATTAGAAACCAATTGAGCATTCTGAATCTGTGGGATTCTACTGTGCTTGCGCTTATTACTTTTGTTACAAAGGAAGCTGTCTGCATTATGCTCCTATGGAAGTTGAGATTCAGTAAAAAGTTTCTTTGCTGAAACTCCTAAATAATTCCAGAATGTTATCTAAGTAGTTCTCAAGTATTACATCATAGTGAAGTGATATGTATGTGCTTTGTCATAGATTCTTATATAGATATTGATGACTGAAAGAACAAATGTAGGTGAATACTGCATTGACTGCTGCATTTCTACGCCTCAAAAAGACCAAGGAAGAGAGGGACCAGTTTGATGAAGCAAGCAATCAAATTATTGTATATTTGAAATCGAAGGTACAGGTCATATGAATTTCAAAGTTTTGTTCCTAATGGTATTTTGCAGAATTATATATTTTTTCTCCTAGATAGATCTGAAACTTGTTCAGTTTCTTTATGTGTTTTATCAATATAGGAGGATGAGCTTGCAAGGTCTGTTGCTTCATGTAAAGTAGAAGCTGAAATTGTTCATACATGGATTAAGTTTCTGGAAGATAGCTGGGTTCTCCAGTTGCGGTACACAGAAATGAAGGAAAAGCAGACTGAGTGCGTAGTTTCTTTTGTTATGCAAGCTGGTTAACCTCTACAAGTATCGTGTCATAAGGCTTATTATCTCATGTAATTTGTCTGAAGCATGTAGCTTGAGCTTCATATTCTTTTGAATGTTTCTCTCTGTGCTAGTTCATCTTGGTTAATAGCTATGTATTTTGCCTATTGTAGCTATGAGTTGAAGAAATACGGCAACTGCTTCTTGAAGTTAATCAAGCGTCATTTGTTGGCTTGCAAGGTATCATTATCTTCAAAACTGATTATAAGCTCATGATTTGGCGTTAGTGCAACTTAATGTTATAGTTTGAAATAGTTTACTTAATGGCTGTATTCTACAAGCTCCATAGGAAGAAGGGGAACACTGTTTAAGTGGGTTAAAGACAATTGTGGACAACTTGAGGATATTCGACGATAGGTACTGCAGGTCTTTTAAGTCCAACAGTCTTAATGAATCATCATCAGTTAGTCACTTTATTATTTTTATCATTTTTATTCGTATTCACAGATCTGAAACTACGGAAAATTTAGTTCCAGATATGCCAAAAGAGTCTAACCCGAGGATATTGTTGGAGAAGGATTATTTGGAAACTGAATCAAAGGTATGATGTCTTGCTTTCACCTTCTTGTCTTCTCCATGCATAACTGTATGAGATAAATCTTTGCCACCTTGCAAGGATTTTACATATTTCAGAACTTGTCTTATAAAATAATGGGTGAATCGATTTGTTTTGAGACAGTTCATGCAAACATCGGTGAGATAGAACCATATAGTTATGACCTTAAGTAACTAATTACGTAGGAGCGAAATAAATGGTGCTCCTGCTGAATGTTAATAGTGTTAATGGACTTCGATGCAGTAATCTCTTAATGTATTGTAAGGTGGTAGAGCTGGATGGTTACATTGGCGGGCAATTATTTTTTTGGTGTCTTATATTTGGAAGTCATCTTCTCAGATTCTGACAGCCTTTGGAGTAGTCGATCAAATGAAGGAGCTTTTCTATGCTGAACGAGACACATCCAGGTAGGTTAAGCTTCTATTTACTCCTTCAGACTCTATGGTCAACAGAGCATTAGTATGCATTATCAGAATGTTTGCTGGCAGCTTCTATGAATGTTTTATGTCAAAATGCTCTTGCAGAGGAGAAGATTCAGAGGTTAAAGAATTGTTTGGTGCTATCAACAAACTGAGAGTGGATTTCAGTAGCATTGAGAGACCAATTTTGAATTTTGAGACTCCAAAAAAGAATATGGATCTTTCTGAAGAGAGAGTGCTGAAGACTCTGTCTCATGCTGGTAACACTGTCATATTCCAACCAAAAGCCATGAACTCACCCAGGTTAGCTGTGAGGATAACAGGAAAGCAATCTGATGCAGTAAGAGAAATCGCAAAGATAGAAGCTGAAGTTGGGGGTGGAAGCAGAGATTCCCCAAATGATGAGATCCTTGGCTGGGAGTTTGATGAATAAAAGTGTAATCTTCAGCAGCAACCAGATGGAACTGAAGTCTCTCATCCTGAAACATTGTCAGGAGTACCTCATATAAATAAGCATAACCAAAGAGGATTACTGCAGCATTGTCACTTTAGTGAGATGATTGTTTTCATAAAGGAAGTTCTCCATGTTTACTTACCAAATAGCTATGGATTTCATGACTGAAGAATCATTCTGTTGAGCACAAAGATGGTTTTGCAGCAGGTCCATTTGAACAATGGCAAGTTGCAAGATGTCCATTTGAGCCATACCTCATGAGAAGGAAGATTTAGATAAAATTGTGAAAACATATACAGACTGTAGCTTTATTTTTCTTTGTTGAAGAGAGAGGAAGGAATTTAGAGTTGCAATTTGAGACTTTTGTACTCAGACTCAAATGTTTATTCTGAACCTGTGGCACTACAGTAGAACGATAAATCCTTTTTTTTAAAGAAGTTCTTTCGGTGGAGCCAGAATCAACCTTTTATTTCAAAAGAGTTACTGGAAACACGAATGGGGTGAGAAAGTGTTTGTACATTGGAATGCAAAGTGGAAATTTTCCCTCCTCGTGTCATGTATGAAAAAGCTCTGATCAGAAAATGAGGGATAGCATTATTGTAGTTGCAGGTTCTCGCTCCCACTACTAGTGCCAAGAAATGAATTTCCTTTATTTGATTCAATTCTTTCCAGTTTTTTTCTTATTTGCTTTTATATTTACTGATACATAACCTAGTTTGCTTTTCTGTATGTTATATTGCAGAAGAAGCCTGTATAGGAATTTTCATGATGAACAACTGCCTGAGAAAGAGGATGAACGAATTCTGTTTGCGTAGCCCTCTATCAGCAGTGTTTTCGATTGAAGCTTGGGACGTAAACAGGTTGCGTCAAAGAAAGTAAACCCCTCGAGCTTTGCAGACGATTTATTTATCAAATTGTGTGTTATCCACCTAATAATGTCGGACATTTTTTTTATTTCTTTCTTTCAGGTAGACTTTACCTAGCCACATTATAATGGCTACTATATATGCTTAGACTATATGTAAACCAAAAAACAAAAAAAAGTTAAAAAGCAAGAAAATTAGAGCTTAAATATATCAATCGACGGAAAGATTGATATGGACTTTCGGGAAAATGTTTGTGTTAGTGGTATTTCTTTTCAGGATTCAGCAAAATTTTTACGAAGCCAAAAAAAATGGGATGAACGTAAACTCAGCTTTCGTTCTTTTTTTCGGTAGATTGTTCTTTTCCGAAACGTACTACCCAATAGCTTTATAAATTAGTGCTCACAGCAACTGAAACATTGAGATTTCTTACATTGTATATATAAGGCATAGGTTATGGACCAAAAAAAAAATCTTGCAGAAGAAACACTGATTTTCCTAATAGGGTATTTGATTGCATTTTGCAATGTTTAAATAGCTAATTTATATGAAACAGACTTGAGAAAACTAGAGTTGTTGTAATCAATGTTCAATGCGGCACGATAAACCAGCTGCCAGCATTATGTAATAAGATTGAGAGAGACATCAAAGATAAGCGGTAGCAAAAAATTTCAAACTTTGTGTCTTCTTCAAGACAGCTTGCCTGCATAATCTAAGTTCTAAAACTTCTATTTTGCTGCATATCAATGAGTCGTAGCAAAAGCTCAATATTCCATGTTTTGATCCTTGAGCTTTTTCTTTTCTTTCAAATTCAAATGCCAGCATAGACAACATCAAACTTCTCCCCATTTTTCAAGAATTTATTAATAAGAACAAATTTAACCAAACAATTTAACATATCTCCCTCTCTCTTTTTGTTTTTCTCTTATTAAAATCATTAAATAGTGTTGCGTTCTTATATATATTCATCTCTGCTTCTTCTCAAGCTCTCAAAGAAACTTCAGCAATGGAAAAAAGAAGCAATTCTCTATCTCACATTGATCACCATCAACAACATATTACAATCGACGAGGACGAATTTATCGACATGGAAGTTAGTTCTATAAATCCAACGCTGCTCTGTTACAGCTTTCCTTCTTCTCCTAGAGAGTTCGAGTTCAACAATATTGTTGCAGATTGTAATGCGAAATCGCAGCAGCTCACTTCACCGGCAGACGAATTGTTCTACAAAGGAAAGCTTCTTCCTCTGCATCTTCCACCGCGTCTTCAAATGGTTCAGAAACTATTAAGGGAGAAAAGTGAAGAGAAATTCAATCGTAGTTTCACTACAAGTAGTACTACTACTGAAACTACTCCGTTTGAATCATGCCGTATTTCGCCGGCAACTTCGTGTTGCGTAAGCGGCGAGATTGATCCTGATGAGTACTTTTATGAGTGCTCTGCGCCGTTGGTGTTGCCGGAAAGTGTTGCAGGAGTGAAGAAGTATTCATGGATGAAGAAGAAACTCAAGCTTGTCAACATGAATACAGCAAGCTTAGGTTTGAAGCTGAAAGCTTCCAGGGATTACATCAAATCAATGTTTTTTACCAAATCTGTTGATCATTCCTCTGTAGAGAAGAAAGAAAGCTTCAACGCAGACAAATTGAAAAAGGCAAACAAGAAGAAGAAGAAGAAGAAGGTGTCCGGAGAAATGCTACGTCATAGTAAAGAAGAAACCAGTGAACATCACCGGAGATCGTACTCCGGTGTAATCAAGAGTTCATCTTCATCGTTTTCTTCTTCAGCTTCTGCTTCGTCTTCGTGTTCTTCCTCAAAATCTTCTTCCTTTTCAAGCTCAAGTTCTTCAAAAGGAGGAAAACAACAAGTCGCGGTGCTGAAGAGAAGCAGCAGCGTTGGATCAGAAACAGAGGCGTCGATCAACGGCGCCATTGCACACTGCAAGAAGTCACAGCAGAAGCAGCAAACTGCTACAGAAAGAAAAAGCTTAAGCGTTGATGTTGAGTTGTTCTCTTTTTCTACACCAGCAACTTCTTCAATGCCTTCGCCGGAATCCGTTGAGATTAATCTTGTTGATCATGTTAAAACTATTTGATTAGTGAATGTTTGTAGTTTGTAAAACCTTGTTCCACATCAATATCGTAACTTGGAAGTTTGTAACATGCTCTGTTTTAGTTTTAATCCTCTCTAAAGAAGATTCAATTCCTTATGCATTGTTGCAAACTGATCAGATAGATGTATGGAATCTAATTAAGAAATTGATTTTGTAAATTCTATTCCATAACTAGAAGAAACAAAAGCAAGTTTAACTTTATTTGTTCTGTAGCGCTTCATTTCAATCACTGATTAATTAGCGAAAACTTGGTGGGTTGGTACTTTGGAAATTAATGATTAATCTAATCTAAATTATTTGTTAAAAGTAATTAAGACAAAAAAAGAGCTATTTGTTCTTGATTGTGATTATTAAAGAAAAAAGGCAAAGACACATTAGAACGGAAGAAGAAGGTTATAATATGCAGACAGCGATGTCGGAGTTGGATAACAAGAAAACACTTATATGATTGATTCTGAAATTTTAATATACAAAAAAAGCACTAACAAAATTTTAATACAGAAATGTTAAAGCAATGAAATGAAACAAGTCATGATCGCTGACGTTAGATAGAAGAAAATTTAACTCTTTCTCAGCACTATAATAGTGTACTACAATGCATGACACACACACATGCAAGATGTAATTTAGAATTAATATTTGAAAGAAAGAATTATCAAGTAAAGAAATCTTCAAGTGGAGACAAATATTACCTTAAACTAAGTTAAGATGTTAGGCAAAGTGTTGACAAAAGATTGTGAGATTCTAATGAACGAAGCAAACAAATGATGCTGCTGTTTTGTGGTTACCCTGCGATGTTCTTTCCCTATGTCCTACAGTAATGGATATGGTAAGCAACTATATTTCTGATTATAATCTTTTTCAAAGTTTAAAGTTTAAACTAGTTCTATAATATTTTGGAAGAAAATATTAACAGATCCATCATTGCATAACTAGTCCATAATAATCAATATTAAACCTTGGTATGGATTTCTAATAAAAACAAAAAATTAAAAAGGAGAGAGAAAAAGTTGGCTAAGCAATGTCAGACATCCACTTAAAGAAGTATCATTAGAAATTGCTTATAAAAAAATACTTCTGATAAAAAGTAATTTTTACTAATTTTTTATAAATAAGTTTATAAAAACTTTTTTAAGAAATAAAAAGTTAAATAAAGATGAAATAACGAGGCAAAGCGATTGCCAAGCTACCCCTTATCTTTGACTACTTTCGTTACTAAAAATAAAAGAAAAAAGGCTTTATCAGAAAATTAAAGTTTTGTTGGGCCAAGCCCATGAAATTAAGGGACGTAATTTTAAACAGCGTAGATTCTCTTGTTCTCGTTATAAATCATCTCATTATCTGACAAGGCGTAATTGATTGACCACGACCGTGATCTTTCAAGGGACGACCTTCTCAACTTTCTATCTTCCATTCTCTGCTGCACTACCCAATAACTCATCGTCCCAAGCGTCGTTGCTAACACCGTCGCTCCTATCACGGTCACTGCCACCGCCAGCCACCTTTCTTCTTCTCCAACAACAACGAAGCACAACGCCAGAAATGCTACGGACACAAAAACACAAGCCATCCATAGCAGTTTGTTGATGATCGCCATTAGTTGTTTCTTCGCTTTGCTCTCTACGACGACGACCGAAGTCTGCACCACGACAACTGCCAATGCTATGAACAACGCTACGGAGTCGAACACGAAGAATATCATGAATGAAGTTTCGTGAGCTATGTTGGCTTCTCCGACGGATAAGCCTGGAGCGAGGTCTTTGTACTCGACGTATTGACCTGGGACGGTGAAGATGGCTGCGAAGGTGACTGTTGCGATTAAGACAGCGACGACGGTGTTGGAGTTGATCGCGTTGTTGAGACCAGCGTGTTGGAGTTTGGAGATGTCTTTGACTATGCCTTGAACTTTGCGGCGGGTCTGAAGTGTTTGTTCTAGCTGAGAGTGAACTTCGTGTTTAATGTCGCTTACCTGCTGCTTCAATTCACGGGCACGGGTTGTTGCCGGAGAGATTGCGCGTGCACGAGGAACTCCGTGGTGTGTTAGAATTGCAACCGTGTCAAGGTGATCGAGTTTCTCAGCCGTGTCAAGTGCTGTCTCGCCGCTACGGTTGATCACCTTGGTGTCCGTTTCCTCTAGCTCCAGAAGAAGCTTCACAATCTGCAATATAATGCAATAACAATTTCATAAAAGATTGGCTTAAAATTCTAATGATTTTGCTGAACATGTTTTACCTCAGAGCGACCCTTTCGAGCGGCAATGTGTAATGCAGAGTTGCCCTTTGAATCGACCATGTTAACAACACCTGGTTCACATTTGAGAAGTTCTTCGACGACTTCCGTCTTCTGTCCCTTTGCCGCCATATGAAGCGGAGTCTGGCCCTTCTTGTCTATCCTAGTAGCAATAGAAGGTTCTTTTTCGAGAATAGCTCTAACGATTTCCACATGGCCGTTCCTAGAAGCAGAATGCAACGTAGTCTTGCCATTGCTTCTCGCGATTTTTGCCAAACTGCTATCGGTTTCAAGAAGGAGCTTCACCACTTCAACATGACCTTGTGTTGCAGCGGTGTGCAGTGCTGTTGTGTTTGAGAGATCTACAGTCATTGACAGCTCCGGAAGGGCGTGAAGAAGTTCCCTCACAACATCTGCTCAAATTCGACATGTAACTACTAGTGCAGGTTATCAGTAGCCCTAGAGATTTCAGGAAAGAATTTTGAAGTATATCAGCAAGCTAGAGCTTAATTATTACGCACACCTGCATCTCCTTGCTTGGCAGCAATATGCAAAGCATCGAAACCGCTATGCGCCTTTATACTAGCCGATGCGAGATCATAGTACTTCATCAATTCGTTCACCAAATCAACGTACCCGTACTCTGCTGCGACGAAAAGAGCAGTCTCACCAGCTTGATTCTGTTTGTATAGCAGAACGAGTAATTCTTCTTCGTCATCGATTCCTGATAGGATTTCTTTTGTAGCGGATAGATTACCGGACCTAGCTGCTGAATGAAGCTGAGTATCGCCCCGTTTCCCTGTTAATTGTTTGGTCATTTTCTTCCGCCGGAAACTCTGCTGGCCCTCCATTTTCTTTTGCTGAGGAGAAGGCTCCATTTTGCAGATGATAACGAGTCTGCTCCCTATTTTTACTTCTATAAGAAAGGCAAAGAGAATTAATAATGCATTCGATTTCTTTCTTACATGCAGCCTTGCAGCAAGCAAGCAGAAAACAATCTATCCATTAGATTCTTCAAAAACAGCGTGGGCGCAATTACAAACTATGAAAAACAAATGCCCCTAATTAAATAACGAAAAGGAATTGTGTCATAATTTCTGTTTACCTGACATGGATCAGTGCGTGAAGATAATCTACACGAAAACACACACACAAAAGAAAAAGAAACTAATTTCATTGAGAAACATTTCCTGCTCTCGCATTTTGTGTTCTGGTGTAATTATAAATACACATTCCTTTCTCAGAAAGAGAATGCAGTTAATAGCCAATGAAGCTACAACACATTAGGAGAAATTAACACACGTCAAACAAAAAGTTTTTGATAAATTAGTGTCCCATCAATCCGTTAAGCAACACAGTTGTTTGTTTCTCTTTTCCAAAATCATCTACATTGCAAATTTTATAAACAATGACTACAAAATGTTCGATGATTTTCAACAGCAGAAGAAAAACCTTAAAAAGAACAAGGAGAAAAAAAAATCCATACCTGAATGTAACCAATGGCGACGACATTGATCCCTTCTCTATATGGAAAGAAAAAGAAAAAAGGAGAGAAAAAGAAATTTTCATTGTTGGAAGGAAAGGCGTGGAAGAGTTTGACCACAACAACTATGTCGCATGAAAGAAAAGCAGAACACGAAGATACGTTGACCAAGCAAAAGTTAGGCCCACGTGACTTTTACTGGGCTGTTAAAGCCCCGGTTTATGTGGGTTAGTAATATTAATGGGCTTTAGGCTTTTTTATAAGAAAAGAAAGTTGAAACCGTAATCAGTTACCCTTTTCCTTATTTAAATTAACTGTTACATTGATTCCCCGCTTTAATTCGGGACCGTTCGCGCGAGAACTGTAACAGCGCGAACAGCAAGTACACGATATGATAAATATAAAAATGTCTTCTTTTTTTGTATCTCGGCGAGCTTCTAGTTTCTTGTTCTTAGAATTTGGAAAAAGAGTTGGAAATGGTGTTTCTACCTTACGCTAATGCTGATGTTAGCTTGCGAGCCATTGCTGGAAAAGCTGAAGGTTTCGGTCGGCATGCAGTCGGTGGACTTCATGGTGAAGTGTATCATGTCACCAATCTAGATGGTACATATCTGCAGAATTAATAGTTATTATTCTTGTTTTTTATAAGCTTAGCTAGCTTTTTAGTATTGGAACAATTTGTAATTGTTTATGCAATCTAAGTTGTATATGAAATGTGCCACCAGGTGTTTGTTGAAATGCTTCTTTTAAAATTGACGAACGTTTACAGAGCTGTAAGCTTTAGGGATATGGAGCTCATCGTGAAGTTTTTTTTTGCTTCTTTGTGCAGATGACGGATGCGGTTCTCTACGTGAAGCATGTCGTAGAAAGGAACCGCTTTGGATAGTGTTTGATGTTTCAGGAACCATTCACCTGTCATCAGGTGTGAGAGTCTCATCTTATAAGACAATAGATGGTCGAGGCCAGAAGGTCAAATTGACAGGCAAAGGATTGCAGCTGAGAGAGTGCGAGCATGTTATTATATGCAATTTGGAGCTTGAAGGTGGTAGAGGACATGATGTTGATGGGATTCAGATAAAGCCAAAATCAAGGCATATATGGATAGACAGATGCAGTCTTCGGGATTATGAAGATGGACTCATTGATATAACTTGTGGAAGCACTGATGTAACTGTTTCAAGGTAGGTGAAGAACCAAATCAACGTGGTGAAGTGAATTGCCTTCTTCATCATTAGGTTAATAGCACATTAACACGGGCATGAATACATCTGTTGCTTCTGCATTTAATGATGGGATTCCAATGTTTGATGTTTATCAGGAGGATTTTTTTCTTTTTTTTTTTTTTTTTTGAAATGTGATCAGATTTTAAAATGCGTCACAGGTGTTATTTTTCAATGCACGACAAAACCATACTTGTAGGAGCAAGCTGCAATGACATCGATGATAGAGGTATCCGAGTGACAATACATCATTGCTTTTTCAATGGGACACGACAAAGGCATCCTCGCGTGAGATTTGGCAAAGTACATATGTACAACAACTATATCTGGAATTGGGGCATTTATGCTGTTTGTGCTAGCCTGGAATCGCAGGTTTGTCGCATTTCTTATACTTCTTTTCATTTAATATTCATGAAGAAGGTTGTCCCTTATTCTAACCTGAAATGTATGACTTCTTGCCTGTCAGATAATTTCCCAATGCAATATCTATGAGGCTGGTCCGAAGAAGGAAGTTTTCAAGTATCTGACTGAGAAGGTATGGTATCCAATCCTTATCCCCCTACCCGGTTTAATTAGTTCAAGAATTATTAGCTTAAGAAATGGGAAGCTACCAAAAAAATAGTTGCATTAGATATTGGGCAAGTTTTGCTTTCAAAACAAATATTCTTCTCTGTTATAGGTTTATCAACATTAACAGATGTACTTCAGGAGATCTTAAGTACAGAAACTATTCATAACTCTGATAATACTTCAGGAGAGCACGTCTTATTTAGACTTTCAGACTAGAGATTCCCAAACAATGAACTTGGACTTGTGGTTTGAGTTTGCAACTAACAATGTAATATTATATCTATCACTACCGTCAACTCCTTTCTTTAGGAAAATAAAACAAGATGGTTAAGATTTTGGTTGAGTTCTATAATATATTTATTATCTGTTTTGTCAGTTCCGTCATGTATTTAATAAAACTTCAAAAGGTCGCTCTTGTTTTGCTTTTATATTACCCTGTATACATAATTAAACTCACAATTACATCTCTGTTAGCAAGACATGAAAATTTCTATGAAAATAAGGTGGAAATAGGAAAGGAGCACTCTTCTTGATGAATTGATTCAGAAAAAAGATTAGGAATTAAATCATCATTCTTTGCAGTTTTTAGAAAATTAGAAGCTGTTTTTCTTTCCAACCTGCTTGAGTTGAGCTTTAAATCATTTATTCTTGTTTACTTTAAATTTAAAAGATACAAACTTTATTGTTGGCAAATTTATGTAGGCGGCAGATAAGGAAGAGGACGCTTGCGGGTGGATAAGATCAGATGGTGATCTTTATTTGGAGGGTGCTCAATCTTGTTTACTGGAAGGAGCTGATATGAACTGTGTGTTTAATGCTTATGAACATTATCCTTCATGGACTTGTGAACCAGCATCACAGACACTTAAAGAGTTCCTGAAAGTATGCACAGGATGGCAAGCAGTTTCACAGCCACTTGACAATGAACGTACCATGGCAAGTATTATTTCAACCTGATAAGAAACGTTTATATCCGTATATGTATGCTACTAATTTATCATAAATAAAAGCTTATTGGCTTATAGATACAAATGCAGTTTGTTTTCATTGCTTCGTTGCTATAATGAATAGAGCCATTTGTTTTTACTTTTTACTCTGACAATCAAAACAAAATGCAGAGACTCATTCTTCTAGAACCAGTAAGACTAATTGTAAGTTGGCATTTGCCAAACTGCTACAGTTCCATGCATTTGAACTTTCTGAGCCTTATTTTCTGGCAACAAGTTCGGATATAGTCATGAGTCAAGTAATTGGTTTCCTCATGTTTCTTTGCAAATTGCAACACTAGTCTTGAAGTGCAATTAAAAACCGCTTCATTTCTTGACTCTATCAATATACAGAATCTTGCAAATACTTTTCTCTTCAGAAATAGCTTACTTGGTTGGATTTTTCAACAGCTGCTCTATGAGTGACTAATGCTCATTTTTGAGTAATTTGGTTTCTTTGCTGCAATGTCATAGTTGGGACCTTTACGGTATTCCTGTTATACCAAATCAAAGAGGATAGAAGAAGTCCTTCGGTAGAATTCCGCGATGTTTACCAGTAATTATCAATCAATCTTTATTCTAATTTTTTTAAATAATTTTTTAGAATATTCAACATAATTTATTTGAAATTTTGAAAAATATAAAATAATTCTACCTCACGAAATATTATTATTATTTAATTATTTTTATTTAAAAAATAAAAAATAATTTATTTTAAAAAATATTTTATAAATATTTCTAAATATCTCCAGACATATGATAATGTTCAGATTGTCGGATCGTAATACAAAAGCAAAGATGTTTATGATAATATACGTAACGGATGAAAAAATTTGCAAATGATTACCATAAAAGGTTCAATTTTTACCTGAGGAAAAATATGACGTATATAATGAGTGTTGCATTTTAGCTCTGATTATTTTCAAAACTATTATGTTTCGCACAAGTTTCTCATTGATAAACTGTTTCTAGAAGGTTCTGATGATACCGTCGTAGGGATTATTAATTATTATGTGATATAACTTGTTAAACAATTTATATCATTGACATTGATTATTAGTTCTGACTAGATTTAAAGTGCGTTTAAAAATGTTTATAAAATAAAAATTATAAATAAATTTTTTTAAAAAAATAAGTTTCATTTTTTTATTTCTAAAAATATAATAAAAATATATGATAAAAATTTCTTTACGTAAAACTTTTTTTACATTTTTTTAATTTTTAAATAACTTTTTTAAATATTTATAATATATATATATAATTTAAAATTAAAAAACTATTTTTTTTGATAAGCTAAATCAAATGCACTCTAAAGATTTGGAATTGTTTGGCTGCATTTAACGAAATTTTTTTTTATCAATTGTTATTTTAAAGTTTTAATAAATTTATTATATTTTCTATAAAAGTTATTTTATAAAAATTTTTTATCATAATAAAATATTATTTTTTTAAATTATATAATAAATTTTATTTATCAAAATAAATTTAAAATATTTTGTATTTAGAAAATTTTATTCTACAAGTATTTTCAAACATCTCATATGAATTTATAGTAAGTTTCTCAAGTCATATATGAACATGCACAACTGAAAAGAATATAGGAGAAAATTATATAAGGTTCTAAATTAAAATTAACAAAAGAATGCATTGCATCTAAATTCACAAGTTTTGGCTTATAAGTGATAGCAAGATCTGTTTCTCACAGTTACAAGTATACATATATGATTATTCTCAAGTGTAACGAAAATTAGACAAAATGCTTTGGCTTGGTTCACGATGACCTCAACCGAGACCAAAACGAACCGGACTGCGAACCGAAACGTGAACCGGTAATTGATCCCGGACCAGAGTGGGAACCAGAAAACAACTCATGAATCCGGTTCTTCACATCTTCCGGAGCAAAGCGAACGACACCTCCAGAGACGGCGTCGGAGCTCCTTAGCGCCGGCCTCCACCTTTCGTACGCTCCTCTGTACGATGGCAAAATCATCATCATCGCCGCCGCCTTGATCTCTTCCTTCATTCCTGAATCGGCCACGATCAATTCCTCTGCTTTCTTGCAAGCTTCCTCGAATGCAAAATTGAAGGCTCGAATTCTCTCCGCTGCGATCTCCGGCGTGATATCACCTACCGGCACCGCCGCTGCAACTTTCCCCCAAGCTAATTCCGTGTAGTTTCTCAGATACCTCCATGCCTTTCCCGAGTTCCTCGAGATCCAATCGTCGCCGATCAGTTGTCGAAGATTGCCGATCCTCACCTTGTTTACAACGTAGTGAAGATTGTTGGCTAGAAACAGGTAAGACAAAGCTACGTCTTTGTATGATTCGGTCTTGCTATTGAGCTTACAGAGAAGAACTAGCACTAGCCATGCGAGCCTTGCAGCGATGGAAGAAACCGGTTGTGGAGGTAATGATGAAAGCATCGGCGATCGTGGGCTGTCGAGGGAACAGAGTGAAGAAGATGTCGGCGATGAAGGCAAAGATGTTGTTGCTGATTCAAAGAATTGCTCTTTGATTGTGTTAGCCGGAGGTTCGAAAGGGTAGTCCGCGAAGATGGCGGTAAGTGCTGGTTCGTAGTCGGCTAGAAACGATATGTAGTTCATGACGTACGAACTTAAAGGGTGAACACCGCAGCCTGGCATCGAAGTTTTGGAAGGTTCTTTCTGGATAGCTGTCTCAAATTCTGCAACAAGTGTTCGCGCAACTTCGGCGAGCTTTAACCAGGCTGCGAGAGCTTGGTTGCGGACGGAGGCTGTGGAATGGAAGGAGAAGATGAACTCAAACTCCGGCCAGAGGTCGGAGATAGTGCTGTAGAGATCGAGAACACGGAAGAGTTTCTCGGATGAATGCTTGCACTCCTTGGACATAGCTACAGATTCAGGGAAGAAGAAGAATTTAGTTGCCGCTTCACGGGTTATGTCGGCAAACAAGGCTTCCTGGATTGAATTAGAATCCGGAAAGACCTGATCGATCAGGTCACGCTCAACGCCGAAGATCGATTCCAATGCCGGTCTTGCAGCTGCTAACCATGTTTTGATC
The DNA here is from genome assembly GCA_019914995.1 of Acanthochlamys bracteata. Taxonomy (NCBI): domain Eukaryota; kingdom Viridiplantae; phylum Streptophyta; class Magnoliopsida; order Pandanales; family Velloziaceae; genus Acanthochlamys; species Acanthochlamys bracteata. The sequence goes on along the minus strand of CM034140.1, from coordinate 2,415,465 downwards.
TTCGGTTCTAGTGATGCCCAGTTGAGCTTTTGGATTTGGGAATGCGTCATCGGCGGGAATCCTAGCAGGACAAGGCTGTCCTCCACTGCCGACTTCCTCTGAGATCGATAAACTTGCGCGCATTCCTTGCCATACCCCGAAGAGACCATTGTTTCAGCAATAGCGCGGAGATCAGAAGTCACAGTGGAGCAAGCTTGCTCGACGCTGCGTTGTTTCTGAGGTTCCGGACGTATCTCATCGACGTCGTCGATGTCAAAACTGAAGTCTGCAGCTGCATCATGGTCGGAGAGACTAGAAAGAGAAGACTGAGTTGAAACAGATTCAGGATCAAGGCGGTCACGGTTACTCTTAAGAATCTGATTGAACTCGTGCTCCAGCCGGCGCACGGCAGCTTTCATGAGCGCTTGCCCACGGACAAGCAGCTTTGAGACGCCAGCGATATCATCGTTGTGCGACGCGAAGAACAACATAGCTCGCTGCAGACCAGAAACAGCATCGAGAAGCTGCCTGCCTTCTTCTCTACTCTCATGAAATATCGAAGTAACTCTCGTATATGAAGAAGCCTCGAGGTCCCACTTCGTGACGATGTGCTCCGCTATTTCGAAGTTCTCTTCCATCATGGTGGCGGAGAAAGTTTGCCGTAAAGGCGACAAAGGCGCCGCTACCACTGTTGCTGCATCTCCGCTGTGACGGCGACGATGCCGGTGATGCGGAGAAGCAGGTGGAGTAGTGCCAGTAGTAGAAGGTTTCCGGTTACGTGAAAAGAAGAGAGACTTCATTCCTTTGATCGACGTTGTGTTGGTTGTTATATGAGTTTGTTCGTTGCAGGTGTGTTATATATAACTAACGGTCGGTTATTTGTCTTGCGCGTTCGGCAAACTGTTTTAAAAAATAATTTTTAATTTTTAATTTTTTATAATAGTTATATAAAATTTATTTAAAAACATGGAATTTTAAAATAGTATGATTTTTTATTTTTTGTTTTATTTCTAAATTAAAATAATAAAATTTATTTGTTAAAATAAAATAAATATCATTTAGTTTAAAAAAACGCACGCATAGCCTCAGCTGGGATGTTTATTTATTATTTTGATTGTGTCTAGGAGAAGAGCGTGGGTCCCAGTTAATTAGACTTGACTTACAGACGTCCCTCATTGCGTTTAGTTTTTGTCTTGTTCTGTTCATCTGCAATTGGATAGAAAAAGAGTGCGTTTGGGACTCAATGAAATGAAATTTTTCTTAAATATAAGATATTTTTATTTTTAAAAATAAGTTTTATTTTTTTTATTTAAAAAAAATAAATATATATAATAAAAAAAATTTATTATCTAAAATTTTTCTGCACTACCCAAAATTTTTAAATAAATTTTATAAATATTTATAAATATATATTAAAAAATATAAAATATAAAAAATTAAAAAAATAAATTTTAAATTTATTACTATTTCAAATGCAATACCAAAGTCGAGCAACAATATGTGCATTACACAAATATTACTATTTCAAATTTTAAATAATTTAAACACGCACTGAATATTATTTATTTAACAGAATAACGTAATAAGACATATCTAGTTTAATTAAACCAGACTGGCTTTAGTTTGTTAAATTAATTTTTGTAAGAATTTTTAACGTTGCCTTGGTAGGCCTAGAGTTAATTTTGTGATTGATTAAAAGCCTCTGGTTTAATAGGTAATTGTATATTTGCGCGTACTTTACGAAAAAATTTGAATTTTTTTTATAATTTACAAGATAAGCTTTATTTTAAAAATAAATAGTAGTAATATTTTACGATGTACATTTTTTTATATTTTTTATTTTAATAAACATATTTTGTATAATATTAAAAAAATTAATTAAAATATAAATTTAAAAGTTAAATTTAAAAAAAATTAAAAAATAATTTCAAACACCACGTAAGCAGTACTTAAAATATGTTTGGTTGAATGAAAAATGATTTTTATATAAATTAACTCAGTGAATGATTATGCATTTTTCAATTTGATAGGCCTCGGGAGACGTTTTGACCGGGTGTTCTAATTTTAGTTATTTCAGATAAATATTTTATATTTTATAAATAATTTTTTATATTATTGTATATAATTTTAAATTAGAAAATACAAAAAATTATATATTATAAATTTTTATACAAATGTTTTTTAGTAAAAAAGTTAAATTTATGTTTTTATTTAGAAAAAATTTTTTATTTAAAAATTTTTATTTTATAAATATTTTTAGACGTTCTCAAAGCATATATTTGATTTAAGTAAAAGTTACTTTTTTGTTAAAAATTTATTTTACCCATTCTTCAAAATTATCTTCCATCAATAAATTCATATTTTTTTGTCAAAATTTACTCCCAAAATTGATTATTTAAAAATAATAAAAATTATTTAATTTATTATTTTTTTATAAATAATCATATATAAAAAACTATTTAAGAACTTATTATTAAATTCAGGTTTTTCAGCGTACCGAATCAACCCTGAAGTATATATCTGCTACACCTTGCTGGAAATATTTGAACAAGTTCACTAAAGTCACTAATTATGCTCTCATTGGTCATAAGTCTTTAAAAATATAAAATATTTAAACAACTTTCACTAAAATTTTTCCAACATAATTAAGCATATAGTAGTAGAACGACAGTCAGAATATGTAACTAGAAAACATCAGTATTAGAATATATATTATAATTAATTTAGTAGCATAACTTAATTAATCTCCATCTTTTGTGGATCGTGTACAGATATTTACTTTTAAAAATCCCGAAATTGATACTGTAAGTCAAGTTATATGCATCAGGCTTCTTTGATTCATATTCAGTGTGCGTTTAAAATTACTTATAAAATAATTTTTTTAAAATAAAAAATATATTTATTTATTTTTAAAAATGAGTTTTATTTTTTTACTTAAAAAAATAATTAAAATATTTAATAAAAAATTTTATTACGTAAAATTTTTCTATAATATTTAAATTTTTAAATAAATTTTTTAAATATATATTTAAAAATATAAAATTAAAAAAAAATAAAAAACAGTGTTTAAAATTCAATCCCGAACGCACTCTTATTCAAGAGCAATGACATCAAACTTAAGGAACACTAATTTAATTCAGCAGAAAATCAACGTGTGCTTTATTTTTTGTCCAATTTTTTATTTATATATACCGGCGTATGATGATGATGATAATGAAGCATAGTTTATGTAAAATTAAAATATATAAGAATTTGTCGTTTAAAGGAAAATTGCTGATATTTAATTAAGTTTTGTTTAATATTGACGACTTAACTTTGAACTTGTCGTTGTTGATCTCCGGATTATTTTAGCCGCAATTTAAATTTTAATTAATAAGAAAAGAAAGTTCGTGAATAGATTTGCAAGGTCATCTATGTCGTACACTGGAAAAAATCATGAGAAATTAAAACTTGAATAGGATATAAGAATATTTTGGATAACTAGCTAGGGAAAGCTTATGTGCGGGAGTTTCTATCTATTACTTATTTTGATCGGTTACCTATTCCTAAAGAGTTCAATTCCCAATTTTTTCTGGCATCTTAAGAATTTAATATATATATGAATAATTTTGGACACTTTTTTTTTAGTTTGTAGTCAAAAATAATTTTTAAATTTAATTTTTATTATTAAATATAACAAATTATGAATTAAAGATATACTAATAAATTTTTAATTCAATCAAATTACGAATCGATCTGCATCTTACTATTTAGATGAATATGAAAAAATTAAAAAAAAACTCTAAAATAGGTATATTGTTTTCTTTTTATTATTTCGATACAAATAATCAATTAAAATAAATTCATAATCTCATTGAATTAAAATTTAATCAATATATATATATATATATATATTAAAATCCTTATCGCCACTTTTGAAATTTTGATTTATCATATTTTAAAATACGGGCGTATTTCAAATGCATGTAATGAGTTTCATAAAATTGAAATTTGTAAAATAAGAGTTTGATAGAAAGAAAAGTTCGATAGAAGTAAAGTTCGGAGTGACATTTAAAATAAGAAAAGTAATGTTTGGAATTAAATTTTTATAAAATAAAGTTCAATATAAAAGGTAAAAGTAAAATTTGGAGTGATAAATTAAAATACATGAAATGATCGAATTCAAAATATTGAGAAAGAAAATAGAATTTTATGTATTTGAAATAAATTCTAAAAAAATTATAACTTTAAATTGATAGAATCGTATTTTACTCGATTCTCAAAATAAGAATCACTTTTAGATAATTTAAAACAATGTTGTAAAATTTATCTATACAAACATATTTTCCTAAATTTAACTTTACTTTTAATAACTTGCTTTTTATTAAACATTACCTAGAATTAATAAGAAGTTGTTAACACATCATTTTTTTTACTTCTGATTAAATACCCAAAAACTCGTACGTACAAAACCTATACACGCATGGAAAAGGATGCCTATTTATCATGGAACATGTAGACCCCTAAATTAATAAAGTATTTGGTGGTGATATTGTTTAGATATTTAAAATTTTGAAACATAAAATATTTTATATTTTCGTATTATTATTTATTTTTATTATTTTTTAAATTAAAATTTTGTTTGTTCAAAAATTTTAAAATATTTTTTATCTTCAAAAATTTTTTATCTATTTATACCAGTTAGTCGTTTGAAAGTACTTATAAAATAAAAATTTTGAAATAAAAGTATTTTTCTAAAAAATAAATTTAATTATTTTATCTCAAAAAAATGAGATAAATAGTAATATCATTTTAAATTTTTATACTTTAGAAAACTTAAAATAAATAGAGTAGTAAAAGATTCCCCATTAGCAACGTCCAACTATTTTTCTAGAAGACGTTTGACATTACTTATTTCAAAAATAATTTTTTAAATTATATTTTTTAATATATTTTTTATATATATTTAAAAATTTTAAAATATAAAAGATATTTTATTATTTTTTTAATAAAAAAATAGAGCTATTTTAAAAAAAAATTAAAAATATTTTTATATTTTTATATTCGACAATAAAACCGAATTCGTTGATGTGATTTAGAATATGAAAATGTAGTAGCAAATCAAATATTAAGAAATTTCGACTAATAATTTGTTTGTCAAGAAAGAGCTGATTAATAACCTTTGAAGATGCTACAACGATGATCAGCTTTCGCATATTGTAATTCGACAAAACGGGAAAACAACACAAATTATATGAACCATCTTTTACAGACCAAAACATGCACCCAAAAGTGTCATTAGACTTCTGCGTGCAATGCACTCTTCACTATTAATACTCCTACATAGAAACACAAATATTACTAAGGATCGTTTTTTGAAATTAAAAATATTTTTATATATTTTAAAAAATAAGTTTTATTTTTTAATCTAAAAAATATAATAAAAATAAATAATAAAAATATTTTACTATATAAAATTTATTTATATTTTTTAAATTTTTAAATAAATTCTTTATATATTTATAAAAAAATATAAAATAAAAAAATAATAATTAGTTTTTGAAAAAAGTTTTTCTAAACGACTCTCCACATACTAGAGTCCCTCAATAACTCCATGCGTATCACTAAACTAACGGCATGTTTGGTTTTAATTTTTTTTGTTTTTAAAATATTTAAAATTTTAATAAAATTTTTATAGTATTATGTATAATTTGTTTAAGAATTACAAAAAATTATTTATAATTTTTATCATTAATTATTTTTATTCTTAATTTTTTAGATAAAAATTAAAGTTCGTTTATGAAAAAAATAAAAGTATTTACATTTAAAATTTTTTAAATCATTACCAAACTTACCTAATTCTACACCATCCCTAACGAAAATTTCTCAAAATTTAATTTATATCATACTATTTTGCATTAAATCACATCTAATGATTTTAATTTATATTTGTAGCCTCTAATACCGAAAATAAAAAAGCATTCTCTAATCGACATGAGATATTCATGCTCTAAAATTAGTTTTTACTATATGTTCATGTTCTAAATTATACTCTACAAATTTAAATTTTATACTTGAAATCTCTAATATAACTAACTGATGCACGAGAATAGCATTACTGACAACTGACTCCTTTAATAAATGAAGCAGAGGAATTCAACTGCAAGGCAAAATAAGAAATGCATTACGTTATGCAGAATGTAAAATAATGCACCAATGACTACGTTTTTACTTACATTTTTAAAATCTATTATTTACTTTTAAACTTTTGTCCCATTTTGAAGACCGTGATTAAGGAGATATTTAGAAATAATTATCTCAAAAAAATTATTTTAAAATTTTTTTTAAAAATGAGTTTTATTTTTTTTAACTTTAAAAAAAATAAAATTAATTAATAAAAAAATTTTATGAAGTATAATTTTTTGTATTTTAAAAATTTTTAAAAAAATTCTATACAATATTTTTATAAATTTTATTAAAAAATGAATCTTTATTGGGCCTTCTATATTAATGGACTTTAGCCGAGAATATATATCCTCGACAAACAGAAGCCCATCAACAGAGACACCAACTATTTATAATAGATATCTTCAACCCGCCAGCCAGAAAGCTTCTCTAGGGTTTCTATTGAACACCTTCAACACTTAGAGCTCCATCCCGCCGCTACCAATGGGTAAGAACCAGAAATTCCTAAGGCATTCCAGAGAAACAATCTCCAATTTATCTTCTTCTTTAAGTTCTTTTATTTGGAATATTTGAGACTGGTTTGTGTTTGAAATGACAGCAAGGATCAAGGTTCACGAGCTCCGGCAGAAGAATAAGCCTGATCTGTTGAACCAGCTTAAGGATCTAAAGTCTGAGTTGGCTTCCCTCCGTGTCGCTAAAGTCACCGGCGGCGCTCCTAACAAGCTCTCCAAGATGTATGTACCGTTGCGATTGTTTGTAGTAGATTTCTGTTTTTTTTGCTGTTACTGAAAGTGTTTTCAGATGATCAGGTTACACTATTGATTGGAATTTCTGTAGATTTACTTGTTGGAAATGAGCTATCTGGTTTGAGTGTGAGTCTTGTAATTGATTAATTTAATAGTTCTACTATTGTGTTGGTTAGCGAATTGGAGAGTTAACCTTTTGGGTAGTGTAATTTGGTAGTATAGCTATCAGTTTAGCATGTGAATGCATTGATTTTGAAAGAGCGATTGAAATGAGCATCTAGTTTCAAGGGAATGCTTAGAAAAATGTGATGCAATGAGCCAATTTGTAGTCTTGAACTACGTTTATTTAAAGAGAGCTTTCGATTAATTTGTTATTTGTCTGTTTTTGATTGACAGCAAGGTGGTTAGGAAGTCTATTGCACAGGTGCACACGGTGATCTCTCAAAAACAGAAGGCAGCCCTTAGAGAAGCATATAAGAACAAGAAGTACATCCCACTTGACCTCCGCCCAAAGAAGACCAGAGCTATCCGTCGCCGGCTTACCAAGCACCAGGTGGCTATGCTTTTACCACATTTTATGTTTTGTTTCACTCAAGTATCTGGTTGTTTGGTTTGAGATTCTGACTAAGATGCTTGCAACTGTGAATTATGATGCTATGTGGTCATCGTTATGGATTGGATGGTAATATGTTGCATGGTTGTTATTTAGAACAAATTTTCACAATATTGTAGTACTTGTTTGAACCATTTTGAATAAAGTTTAAAAATATTTGTGATGCTTCTGCAAGTTCTGCGAATGGTATGCAAAGTTTCAGATGTAGGCTGACTTCGATATTCTTGCTTGCTTTCTTTGTCTTTTGGTCCTAAATCTTTTATATCGAAATAGTTCTTATTACTGGATGTTCTTTACTAATTTTTTGTTTAAATTTGTAGGCATCCTTGAAGACAGAACGTGAGAAGAAAAGAGAGAAGTACTTCCCAATGAGGAAATATGCTATTAAGGCCTAAATTAGGGATTATCTGTTGTTGTAATATTATATCTCAAAACCCCCCTGGATTTGGGTGAAAGTTTTGGAGTTTGATCTGTAAGAGGCGGCTTAGCATTTGGTTTGATGGTTGACAAAAGATGCTATTCAGAATTACCTTATTTCATGACTTCCAGTTTAGTTTATCAAAGTTGAGATTGTGAATACTGGAATTGATTGCTATTTGCTTTGGATATTTTAAATATGATGCCAGCCTATGTACTGGTTTGCATGATAGTTCTTGTGCGGGAAATGCAGTCTGATGTTTTAAAGAGAACGACAAAAGCTAATGGCTACGTAAAGATAAGGCATCCATTATGAATGATTTGCATGTAGACGCTATGAGATGGATCGAGCGATGATTTGCCGTGCTGATGGCTGATAGTTGGTTGGGATCACGCTTTATCGAGCGTGAAAATGCAACAATATGAAAGAGTATCTTAAGGATGTAAAATGTTATGTGATGTAAGGTGGTGCGGCGGTTGTTAGCAAGTGAGAGATAGCTTTGTGCAATGGGTGTGTGGAAGAGAACTGCCAGATCGCTCTGATTAACAACAGCCACACTCGTCAAAAGAAAAAAGAAGAAATGCGACCACAGTGGGAGTCGAACCCACGACCTTCTGATCCGAAGTCAGACGCGCTAATCCACTGCGCTATGCGGTCATATGTTGATTGGTTTGGAATTTTCTTCCAAATAACATAACCAAGGATTCTATCCAGCAGTGATAGAAAAGCCAGATGTGTTGGCAAGTGTAACTTTTAATCGCCCGCAATAAAAATACATATAATGACTACTAAATTTACTTCTTTTGTCCGTTTCATAAAAAATATTCACTTTCCTAAGATAGCAAGGCACTTTTTATTCAATCCTGATTCGAATCGGTTTGCAAGCTTGTTAATCTCATCTTCGATGCACGATTGGAAGGCTTGATTCTTTGATGCAGACAAAAAAACAGTAGTTGAGAGTATGGACTAGATGAATTAAGGTTGATGGAATACAACTCCTCACATAAGTCACACTTAGTGCTTGCTCTCGCTAGCTTTTAGGAGTGGTGATCCAAAGCTAGCACGCCAAACAATACGACTGTGGCACCATATGGGAACCAGTTGTATGTCGCTTCAAGTTTGTTGAAAAAATTTTATAAATTTTTTACAACTACTAATTTCCTCTGCACTTCGTTTGTCCCGTAAATATTCTAATCAGAATGTTTCCATTTGTTGTTCCAAACCTCTCCGTCTTTTTCTCCCTCCCTGAGAAATTATTCATAAAATTCTTCTTGTTTAGGTTTCATAAAATCCGATTTGTTTCTGATATTTGGAATTTGTTTTCTCTTTTAATTTCTTGGTGTTTGAAATTTCTTTGCAGACGCAAGATTTTGTGGATAATTTTATGAGCCGTTAGCATCTTTATATTAAACAAACATCTTCTTTTTCAATTGCTTTTCATAGAGCCGACAAATTTCAATCCGACCCAAAAACTCGATCCGAGACCGATCCGAAAAAAATCAAGTTTGGGTCAACCTTTAGTCGGATTTGGATCGATTTCGAATTGACCCAAAAATTTTAACTGATTCGGATCGGATTCGAATTGACCCAAAATTAATTCGTTTAACCCATTTAACTATTTATATAGTATATATTATTTATTAATTAAAAAATAATAATAAAAATTTTGAATTTAATTTGTATATATATATTTTTACTTTATCTTAATTTAACTAATTTTTATTTAATTTATAAATTTTGTCAAAATTAATATATATATTTTTAAATATATTATAATTAATAATATATATATATATATTATTAAAAATTAATATTTATTATTTTTATTTTAATAATTATAATTATTAAATAGGTCGATCCGAATTTGACTCATTTATAAATAGGTTGGATTAGATTGATAATTTTGATCCATATAAATAAATAGGTCGGATTAAGATTGAATAATTTTGATCCGATTATTATATGGGTTGATTTAAAATCGATTCAGAAATTCGAATTGTCACCCCTAGCTTTTCAATAAGAATGTTAAATTTTAATGTAGATGGAGTTGTTTACAACTAAAAATCTTCCAAATGTTTTTTTTTTGGTTTCTTGAACAACATATTAATGTATGAAAAATTAATCATCAGCCAAACAAAACCAGGCACAAAGATCATGTCCGCCGAATTTCAAGACCTTCATAAATTAGAAGAAAAACAAAATGCTAAAAAATGAAATAGTACTGAAATTTTAATCTTATTTTTTTCTTACATAGTTACATGATTAATTAATATAAAAGGCATCTCGCTGGACTTTCCAAATCTCAATCTTACAAGTGATTGCAGTTTACTTTCCATTACAATAAGTTTTAACACCTTTTTCTTGAAAGCAGGAAGAACTTTTTTAGGATAATATATTAAGCTCTATAGAAAACTTAACTCTATGACTTTGAATTCTAAACCAATGTTTTAAATTTATTATTAAAAACTCTCATTTGAATTGAAGTAGTCGAATTATTTTCTTACGAACAACTCCATATATATGAATTATTAATATAAAATACCTTACCGACCACTTCTTGTGCTTCTCCTCTTTCTTTCTTTCACCTTGAGTTTTTCAAGCAACTCTTGCTAATGGTATGCTACAAAACTCCATCTTTTTCTCTCTTTTCAGTTTATTTTCTTTGTTTTAGTTCTTCGCTTCGTGTTATTCATTTGTTTATTTTTTTTGTGTTTAATTATTTCAGGCTGAAAATATCAAGTATGAAGAGGTTGGAATTAATAGTAATCACTTCTATATATTTCTTTCTTGATCATTTGAATAAAGTTGTTTATAACTTTTTTTGTTTTTGAAATTCAGGAATATATATCAAACTCTAGAGGAGTGAAGCAGTTTACATGCAGATGGCTTCCAGAAACACAAGAACCAAAAGCACTCATCTTTCTCTGCCATGGTATATCCATCTATACACAAGCGTAATTCACCAAGTTCATTCATTCATTCCAGATTAGAAGCTTAAACACTTTCATTTTTTTGTTTCTTAATTTGCAATGGCTGTTAATCAAAAGGCTATGCTGTGGATTGCAGCTTCTTCATGAAAGGTAAATTAATGATCAATTCTTAGAAATTATTAAGAAGAAAAGAAAAAACCCTAATGAAAAGTTGGAAAACGGACTGATTTCATTGTTTGATTTCAGGCACCGGAATCGCACTGGCGAAAGCAGGTTTCGCGGTGTATGGTATCGATCATGAAGGCCATGGAAAGTCTGATGGCCTTCAAGGCTACGTCCCCAGCTTCGACAACCTTGTCAACGATTGTTCTTCCTTTTTCACAAGCATATGTGGTATATATAAAAGAAATTTCAATTACAATCACCATTAGTAATACTGCTGCTTTGAAAAATATTGAATTTCATTTCTTCTTATTATTTATTTTCTTATATCTGGAACAGAAAAGCAAGAGAATAAAAACAAGAAGAGATTTCTTCTTGGTGAATCCATGGGTGGAGCAGTTGTTCTTCTTCTTCACAGGAAGTCCCCTACCTACTGGGATGGTGCTGTTCTTGTTGCTCCTATGTGCAAGGTCTCCTCTCCACCCCCCTCTAATTATTTATTTAACAAACAATATCAGAATTTATAATAGTTTCAAGCTTTTAGAAATTGTTAATAACTATTTTCAACTCTAGTGATTATAAAAGTCATAGTTGCTAACTTCCTCTGAAGAAGAAAACGGAAAAAGATATAAATCAATTGATTAGCATCTAGAAAAATTAAAGCAGAGTTATTTTCAATGAAGTTGACACTTAATAAACTAGTCTCTATCCAGTTAGCAATTAATGGCAGTGGTTAATTAAAGTTTAAACAATTGAAATTGATCTAACATCTCATGACTACTCAACTTACATGCTACATATATTATTAGATTAATCCCTTCATCAAGGGATCATTATTTTTCTTTAGATTCTTTTTTTGAAACAGAGCACTATGTATTTATTTGCCTTTTTCTTGAATGCAAATTGCTGATAGCTGAATTTTCAAAGGTTGCAATCCCTTTCTCAATATCTTATCTACATGCTTTTATTATTTGTATGAATTAATTTCGCTATTTTTTATTGGAAATTTTGTTCCTGTTTTTTTTAGATTGCTGACGATATGAAACCGCACCCGGTAGTGATAAGTATATTGAATAAGCTGACAAGGATAATACCTACTTGGAAGATAATACCTACAAAAGACATCATTGACGTTGGCTTCAAAAGACCAGAAAAAAGAGAAGAGGTAATTAATTCATTCATTCGTCAATCGACTGATTTCAACCAAATTTTCTCATGCGTTTATTCATGAAAATTTTAATCGTGAATATAAATTATTGCGCAGGTTCGTAGTAGTCCGCTTTGTTATAAGGGAAAGCCAAGATTGAAAACTGGCTTTGAACTTCTCATGGTCAGCTTAGACATTGAAAACAATCTTGACAAGGTAATAACATATGACTTTTTTTTTTGGAAATCTTTAGAAACATATATGTATTGAAAATATAGATCGTATAAAAATTCGTCAGGTAACGTTGCCATTTCTGATCGTTCAAGGAGGAGAAGATGTGGTGACAGATCCATCAGTAAGCAAACTGTTGTACGAGAAGGCGTCGACGGAGGACAAGAGTTATAAGCTGTACCCGGGAATGTGGCATGGGATTACATTCGGCGAGCCGGAGGAGAACATTCAGATTGTCTTCTCGGACATTGTTGCTTGGCTCAATGAAAGATTAGTAACTGTTTTCTCCATTAATGGTGAGACGGAGCAGAAGTTTAAGCATGATAAACACTAACTTTGAATGCATCCGCTGCTGCTGGTAATTAAAGGAGAAACTGGTGTATTAATAACAAACTAAGGGTGTGTTTTTATAAATTTTATATATTGTTGAGTTTCTATAAAAAAATTTCTAGATATTTAATTATTAAAATAAAGTAAAATTAAATTTATAAAAATAATATAAATATTATTTAAAAATAAATTTTTGGAAAAAAGCTAATTTCCATATCACTTATAGAAAAATAAATAAGGACGAATTATACGAAAGTGAGGTTCCGCGAAAGCAAAATAAATAAAAAATTGTAAACAAATAAGTAAAAAGTTATAAACACATAAAATAAATTTTGGAGTTAAAATTAATAAAAATAGAATTTGATGTGGAAGTGAAAGTAAAGTTATTGAAACACATGGAGTGACAAAATTCAAAATCTAAAATGAAAAAGTAGAATTTTTGTAATTAAAATATACCCTAAACACCGATTAGTAGGTACCCTATTTTAGTGTACTGTGACGTTAATTTGTAATAGAATTCAATACTTTCGGATCGTTCGGAAGTACTTCTAAAGTGGAAGATTTAAAAAAAAAAGAATATTTTTATTTTATTTTAAAAAATAAATTTTATTTTTTTATTTTAAATAATAAAAAATAAAAATAAATAATAATAAATTTTACAATTTTAAATTTTTTATATTTTTAAATAAGTTTTTATCATTTGGAAGTACAAAGTTTTTATATTTTATGTAAAGTAATATATTTGTCAATTTCTAATTTTTCATAGGCTTTTTAGTATTTTAGTATTGGGTCGTTTGGCAAAATTTTTTGAAAAAATTATTTTTAATTTTTGAGTTTATGTTTTTTAATACATATTTTATAAATATTTAAAAAAATTATTTAAAATTAAAAAATATAAAAAAAATTCTACATAATAAAATTTTTTATTATTTAATTCTATTTTTGTAGGTAAAAATAGTAAAATTTATTTTTTTTTTAAAAAAAAATATTTTTTTATAAAATTTTTATTTCAAAAATACTACCAAACAGAAGTTCTACCTCGTCAAAATGCAAAGAGAACTATTAACTTCAAAAGGAATATTTTGTTTTTAAAATAGATTGCACATTTGACTAACTATTTAATTTTGAATGGACTTGATTTTATGACAATAGTTAAATTGGACTAAATTTTAAAAAATAATACTGTAAGTCTATCAAAATAATTTAGATATTTTAATAAAAAATATAATTTGGAAAATTTAGTAGCTTTCTAACGTTAAAAGATAATACAAGAATGGCAATACAAGAGATCGCCCACACTCGTGGGCTATAGATGATGGGCCATGACGCGTACCAATACTGTGTGTGTGCTTACAAACGACTAACCTATTGGGCTAGATCTGGGCCCAACAGAAAAACAAACGGAGCGTGCTTCTCACGTGACCTCTGCCTACCCGCCACCTTTTTCTTTCTTTCTTTCGCTGTGTGTGTCCAAGTAGATCACGATCGCGAATTTTGCTTCAAGAAAAATGAAGCAGCTTCACAAACAATCAAGCCTCCCAAACACGCACTCCTCCACCGGCACCGCCGCAAAGTCACCTTCTATCAAACTCTCTTCCCGCTCTGGCGGTGGTGCTGCTTCCGCTCACTCCTTCGCTTCTTACCTTCTCCGTGAACAACGCCTTCTTTTCGTTCTCCTCGGCGCCCTCCTCGCTACTTCTTTCTTCCTTCTCCGACCCTCTTCTCCTTCTCTTTATTTCCCTATTCCTACTAATCACCACCGCCCTCTCCCTGTCTTCAAACGTCCACGCCCAACGACAACGATAACAACGACGATCTCCGCTGCTGGAACACGTTTGCCTGCTACCATTCGTGTTCCTGGAAGAAGAATCGTTGTTACTGGTGGTGCTGGGTTTGTTGGAAGCCATCTCGTTGATAAGTTGATTAATAGGGGTGATAGTGTTATCGTGATCGATAATTTCTTTACTGGAAGGAAAGAGAATCTGGTTCACCATTTCGGGAATCCAAAGTTTGAGCTCATCAGGCATGATGTTGTTGAGCCGATCTTGCTTGAGGCTGATCAGATCTATCATCTAGCTTGCCCTGCTTCGCCTGTGCACTACAAGTATAATCCAATCAAGACAATTATATCATTTTCATAAATTCTTCCTCAGTGCATTTTGTTTTTGTGTCACTTCTTTCACTGATTTAATGTTAATTGACGTGCTAATTTTATTTCTGTTAGAAAATATCGCTATTTGAATGATCTAGAGCATTTAGAAGCCTACTTAGGCACCTTAGTAATGGGATTGGTCGTGATCATGATAAAATGCTTCAGTAATTTTGTGAAGTTACTACCTTTTTTGGATTCTTTAACGTCTTGCTACAAGACCAACGTGATGGGAACTTTGAACATGCTTGGTTTGGCAAAGAGAATTGGGGCACGGTTCCTGCTGACAAGTACCAGTGAAGTATATGGTGATCCACTTGAGCATCCACAGAAGGAGACTTATTGGGGCCATGTCAACCCCATAGGTGAAATACATCAGTAGTGTTTGTCTACTTAACATGCTGCAAACTAATTTCTTTGGTGCTTTCGTAAAGTTGGGTTTTTTTGCATGCTTTGTTGTTAGGCATTCTCAAGTGTTTATGTTATGTCTAGATAGCCTATTTAGAACGTGTGATTAATACTTGGTTAATCTTAGGTGTCAGGAGTTGTTATGATGAAGGAAAAAGAACGGCAGAGACTTTGACCATGGATTATCACAGAGGTGCTGATGTTGAGGTACTTTTTGCACTGATCTTTCATTTGTTTTACTTTAGCTGAATGAGTGTTTGTCAAATCTTGCTGCAATGCCAGTCACCCCAACATTTAGTATAGCTACTGTATTTTGTTTTTCCTTGAGGCAGTTTAACAAGTGAAAGGGCTTGGCTTGTACACCATAGTTTTATAAATCTCACTTTCAGGATATTGTCTTAGCTGCTGAAGTGAACACATGATAGTTAATGAATAGCGTTAAATTAGGCCAAAACAACTTAAGTGTACAGAATTCAGTTGCATACTCCAGGCAGTGAAAAACCTTGGAAATTGGAACTTAAGTGGCAACTGATTAAATGGAAAAAGGACTTTGAGAGATTATAGTGTGTAAGACATGCAAAATTGCTGGCCTCCTTTTCCCTCTTTTTGTTGAGAGCTTAAACTTATACTCTTAGTTATAGGGGGAATGATTACTAAACAGAAATGTCTCATAGAAATTTGATTGAGCTTATCAGAAGTGGTTTAATACAAAGTCTAGATTCCTGAGTTTTTACCCTGTTAATCTTTTTATTTGTTGTCTTTCTTCCTTTCTATTTTATTCTTTCCATAAAATTTACAAGGGATGGACTTGGTTATATGAAATTCCTTACTAGCCCTCTTCCAACCCCCATTCCTTTCTTAAAGTTTTTGAGATTCAATTTTCTTTGGTTCTGTAATTTGATGGAAGAAGTTACTGTATATCTTTATCTTTGTTTGTAAAGTTAGTCTTATGATTTGACATGTTTAATAATATGCTTATGCATTTACTGTGTGAAAAATATGGTTTTGTAGGTGCGTATTGCTCGTATTTTCAATACATACGGCCCACGAATGTGCCTAGATGACGGTCGTGTTGTCAGCAACTTTGTAGCACAAGTTAGTTTGTACTTATTGTTTATATTGTTGTGTGTTATAAGCTTTTCTTTCTGAATGCATTTTGTACTGCCTTATGAAGCATGTACTCTCTCTTCCTACTTCTAACATATTTGCTCTACAGGCACTCCGTAAACAGCCAATGACAGTTTATGGGGATGGAAAGCAAACGCGAAGCTTCCAATATGTTTCTGATCTGGTACTTTAAATTTGACTTATAAGTAACTTTGTCCATGCACCTTTGTTTTTCAAGTAGTTCAGTCCTGCAGCATCTTTTTCTGATGGGATTCTGACTTATAAGAAACTTGTCCCAACCTTCTCATCTTCTTGGTGGTGTATATATGTCTTCAATCCCATCATTTTACTGTTTGGTTGATCATTTTTCCACAAACCAAGCCCACTTCCAGTCTATTATGATTGTAGTATGTTGAAAAATCTCATGTTTGGTTGCTCTGACGTTTCAATCATGTGTTGAGGTGACTTCCCACTCAAAAGTAGCTTTCTAAGTTATTACCAAGTCACCTAGGATGTAGAACTCTTCCTTGCACCGCAAAAAGAAACTCTATAAGCTGTAATAGATAGTAGATCCTAAGTTCTTGAAATTATCTCGTAAGATTCTTTAGTAGGTAAGACATGCAATTCAACCTTGAAGTTTGTTGGGCTCTGTATTAGAAATGACATGATTTCAGGTGCTTCATTCTGTGGTTTCTATATAATACTGCCTAAAGGTTTCACTTCACTCAGAATGTCTAGCTTGCACGTAAATTCTAGATTTCTGGTCCTTTCTATATTCTGATGATTAAAGAGGTTCAAAGAACTCTAAATAGTGAACTCTTTTTATTTATTCTTCTCATTGTGTACTTCCAAAGGTTGATGGATTATTTGCACTGATGGAAAATGATCATATTGGGCCATTCAACTTGGGCAATCCAGGAGAATTTACAATGCTAGAACTTGCTGAGGTTTGTGTAAACAAAAAATTTTGAGTCATTTGCCCCCTGAGATCACATTTTCTTAATTCTTCTTTCCTATATATTAATTCATGTTAACATAGTCTTTCTTTAAAATTTTAACTTGAGCTGCAGGTTGTCAAAGAAACTATTGATCCAAGTGCCACTGTTGAGTTCAAACCTAATACAGCAGATGACCCGCATATGCGAAAGCCAGATATTACCAAGGCAAAACAGCAGCTTAACTGGGAACCAAAGATCTCTTTACGGCAAGGGTTGCCTCTTATGGTCACCGATTTCCGGAAACGTCTAAATGAGGAGAAATGAAGATTATACCCTAGCCTGTAACATAGAATCTCACGTGTGGTGTTTCAAATTTTAATTATCGTTACTGATTCATGACCTCATCCTGTTTGATATCTATTTTCTGTCTTATATGAGGAACTCCATTTTCTTTCAGCTTTTTTAGATTCTCTGTAGAGTATCAGGAAACCCAATTGATAACTTCACAAATCATTTTTTTTTATGTAACATATTAATTGTATATTACATTGTGATATTGACTTCGCCTGAGGTAAACAGTGAAGGAAGAATTTTCTTTGTGCTGCTTTCATCTCAGCTGCAAGGCTGCTGGTTTTAACCACAGCATAGTCATTTCCTCTGCTGTATTTCACAACAGCAATGTGAGATTCTGGTAATCCAGGTTGATGGAGTCCCAACAACCTCAAGCCATTTTGCAGAATCATCATCAATGACTGCAACCATGTGGCTGCTGTTATCCGAATAGCTCGTAACATAAACTTCCTGCACCTTCCCCAGCAGCAGCGATGGACAACGCATCACGTTGCCAGATAACTCCTCATCAATCTCAGTTATTGATCCTGGCTCAATCGCTTGAAGTGTTGCTGTCGCGATCGGCAACCAGCCTATTGATTGCTGATGTTTTCCAATTCCAAGGCTGGAATATGAGATGTTTCTTGACGGAGAGAATGTACTGATTAGCTCAGGGAAAGGGCAGCGGTATCCATTTAGCATCGGTGATGTAGCTGATGACTGGGTATTCTGATTGCCTAGAAGGCTGGAGCTAAGTTTACAAAGAACGTTACGGCTGGTTCGGTAGGTTTGGTCGTTGCTGATAATTGTATGCTTCATGTAGATAATGATGGATTAACCATGAAAAGAAACAGAAGTATGGAAGTTAATTTGTGAGTATTATATGTTTGGAGCTTTATCATGTTTGAAAGACATTAATTTTGGAACGCATGGATAGGATTCAATGTGTTCTTGAGAAAAACTCTCCCAAACTGTGAAGGTATACAATTTAGGTTAGGTGCAGCAGTTCCAGTTTGCAAGTTGGAATAGGTAATCTTTGTTCTGGTTTTCCAATTAAATCATTTTTCTCTGAGAAAGCCAACTACTACATCTAAAAAATTCTCTAACTATTAATAAGATCCAACTACAATTAACCATGTAATAAATATCACAGAATTTGAAGCAAAGAAATGGTCTCTCAACTTTGAAGGAAGAAATAAACAATCTTCAGTGAGCATCAGATGCTCTATCAAATCTTTCCAAAAAGGCATAGTGAATTTTACAATGTCCTCATACAGTAAAACTGCTCACCTTCATAACCATTTCATGAAGATTTAACTCTCAAGAAGAGTCCAACAAAGATATTACAAAAAAAAAAAAAATTTCAAATCAAGTCTCGAACAATAATATTCAATACAAGTTTTAAATCACAATGTGATCTTAGTATCAGTAGTAAATCAGAACTCTTTCCTCTCCCAAAGATCACATAATCTAAATCATAAACATGTAATAAATAAATTAACATTACTGATTCTGATAATTTTCTATGCAGCACTGCTGTGAAGGAGATGGCCAAAACTGGGCATTCTTGACCTTGGAGACGCTGTTGAGCACGCTTAGTGGCGTTATGTCTCCGATCACTGTCACCTTCTTCCTTGCAAAATCAATTCTGAAAGAAGTAACGCCTGATCCAACATAGTTTGGTTTCAAAGTAAAGAAAGAAAAGGGAAAAAATGAAGAGCAAAGAAAAGGTGTCCGTATGTGCGAAATGCTCATGCAACACTATTGTTAAAAGTTAAAGGCTTGCTAGGTACGTTGGTGTCTCTAGAAAGCTGCACACAGTATATGTTTATGTTTCTGAATTGAAAGTCATAATAAATCACAAGCAACACGTGATTGTTTCTCATGGTAAGGGAACATCAAAGGTGTGACTAAAGGGGTGTGTTTTCTTTTTTCAGAAAGTAAATTTCTGAAAAATTATTACAGAAGTCATTCAGAAGTCAATTTCTTTTGGAAGCAAATGAACACATCTTAAATGATGTAGTATCAAATCAGAACAGCAATTATAAACTGTCTTTCATATTTAATTTGATTTTTTCATGCTCAAATTAAATTTTATTGATTTAAAATAGAGAATATCTCTAACGAATTAGAGTAAAGAGTTCTGTGGTTTTCTTAGTTTCACTCTTATAAATACCTTCCATCTTAGAAATGTGTTTCTTCACTTTCCTTTCACAACCTTTGCAATGAAGAGATACCTTCAATACCACCACCTAACAAAAACCAACAAGAAGAAAAAACAAACATTTAAGTAGACAAAACAAAAATTAATCAAACACAACCAAACAAAATTCAAATTTAAGACTACCGCACTTAATATACACTCTCATATAATTAAAAATAAATTTAGAAAAAAAAAGAAAACAAAAGGAAGGTTGAAGCATGCACCTGATCGGGCTTAGGCTTACGAGGCGGAGAAGAAGATTCCAATATCGTTGTTGGCGAAGCCGTTGAAGAGCTGGAAACCCTCCCCTGCTGCAGCAATTCATTATCTGTTTTCAAAACTATCGACGGCAAAACAACCGCATTATTCGCCGGCACCGGCATGGTATCATCAGAGTAAGCTTCATCAGTGTTAAGCAAGAACCTAGCTGAACTACCAGGACTAGCAAGAATATCACTGTTAACATTAGTATTTTTATGACTACTACTCCCTCTAGGTTGCTCAAAACTTTTTCTGAAACTCTTCCGAACGTTATAAGTTAACGCTTTGGAATGAGTACTACTAATTGCCGAAGAAGCAGAAGGATATGGCAGTAACGGTAACGGAGGTTGAGCTTTCGTTATTTTCGGGTCTCTAATGGGTTGTACAGCATGTTTGTCTTTAACACTTCCTCCTGTGGAAGGTTCGACTACGCGGCGGCGTTCGATGCTTGTGCAGATCGCTGCTGACGCCGGTGACGCGCAGGAGAAGTTAACTCCTTTCTTATTGTCTTTGAACAGCATGACTTTGTGTGTTATGTGTGTGTGATTGTTTGATTGATGAACTAGTACTTATTGATTTTAAAGAAAAGAGAACCGTTGGTTCGATCTGCGGAAGTTTTATGCTTGAGAGAAGAAGAAAAAGACGAAAGAGTTGAAAATGATCAGAGAGCCTGAGAAGCAATTGACTGATAGGTGTAACGGCACATACGTTTTTGCAAATTTGGTCCTCGTATTTATTTTTTAGCATCTGCAAACAGCTTTTTTTTATAAGTTATTTTTTAATTACGCAAAATTGAATTTTAAAAAACAAAATTAGATGAAAAAAATTTAGTAAAAATAAAATTTAAAATGATAACTGAAATACATAAAGTAAAATTAAAACTAAATTTTAATAAAAATAAAGTTCGATATTAAATAAAAATAAAGTTTTGAATAACAATATAGAAAATATAAAAATAAATCAATCTAAAAAATAATGCAAAACTTTTTTAATAATAATCATTCAAAAGACAACCCAGCTCTACCATAAAATCCCTTCACTGCAACGTCAATCGTGCCTCCCAACTTCGATCATGTGCGGTAGTACTTAAAATTTTACATTATAAAAATTTTATTATTATTTATCTTTTAATTATTTTTTAACTAAAATTTATTTCTAAAAAATAGTTTAAAATATTTTTTATTTAAAAAAATTACTAGCACTCAGCACCCAGACATCGACTTCCACCCACTTCCATTTTGCATTATTCGATCTAATCGCCGAGGTTTTGTGATTCTCGAATGCAAAAAGTGATGAGCACTACTAATCCAATTCAAAATTTCGTATTAACTCTTGTTTCATATGAATAGGAAACCAAATGAGAACCACATACGTATCTGGCATCTTTTCCTAATCCGCAATCAACAGGTAATGCAGCATGTCTACTATAAATAACCCAAAATCCCATTCCTTTCGGTTCATTCTTTCAGTACACAGTTCCACTGGTGCCGGTGTTCAACAGTGTACGGAGACAGTACACAGTTCCACTGGTTCTAGTGTTCAACAGTGTACGGAGACGTCATGGCTACAACCCCGTTGCCGGAGCCTGTTGAGATCTGTGTCAAAGCTGCCGTCGGTGATCCTACGGTTCTCGGAGACTGTAATCCTCTCTCTTTTTCAGTCTGCTTCTATTTCTCTCTGTAAAGATTTGAACTTGTAACTTGTTTTGCTTCCTTTTCACAGGCCCGTTCAGCCAACGAGCGCTACTGACATTAGAGGAGAAGAAAATTCCTTACGAGAAGAAGCTGATCGATGTCAGCAACAAGCCTCAATGGTGATTTTTTCGTTTTGCCCTCAAAAAAGGAACTGATTTTTAGTATTCTTGAGCGAGATTTGAGAGTCTTTTTTTTCTAATATTGAAGTTTGTGGTTTTGTTGATGTAGGTTTTTGGATATTAGTCCGGAAGGAAAAGTTCCTGTGCTGAAAGTGGAGGAGAACAAGTGGGTGCCGGATTCGGATGTTATTGTTCAGATTTTAGAGGAGAAGTATCCCAATCCTTCACTGGTCACTCCCCTGGAATATGCTTCAGTGTATGTTAATTTGTTGCGTTTTGTTTCTAGATTTTGTTTTGATGATATTTATACCCTTCTATTTCTTAGCTATGTGCTAAAGTAATTCAAGAATTGCATTTGAACTTTTGTGTTTGTGCACTGATGTTCTGGTACAAGCAAACTTAATAAGTGATTAGGTTTGATGAACAAAGTTTTATGTATGTTTATTTGTCAGTAAACTAGTTCTCAACTTAAAATTAGAAGTCCACATATGTGATTGTCATGTTTATTTGTAATCTTTTATTGCTAAATTAGACAAATGCCTTCGTTCTGAATGAGTTATACTTGTCCAAGTTTTGGGCTAGTGAAGTCTCAACGCTGATAATGGTTAGATCAAGCATTATAAATTTTCTTGGACTGCACTTCATAAGATTTATTTTGCTTGTCATGTGTTTGAGCTCGTGTAAGCGCATAGTCTTTTTGGCTTCAACTGGGTCATGGAATCTAATAGGTTGTATAGGTTTCTGGATTCGTAAGATATCTGTGCCTGTAGGTTTGTCTTCCTGGTAGTCTCGAGTTGCTAGCTATAGTATACATGAATATTAGAGTGAATTTAGATACTCTCTTGGAAGGTCTTCTCATCTTGGAATTACAACAGAATGGAAAGAGAATGTTAGATAAATGAAGATTTACAGGATTTCTCTGCTTAGTTCGAAAAAACTTTACAAGATGTTGTTGTTAAGGATATGGGGGCAAGAAATGGTTTGGAAAGTAAAGAAAGGGACAATATGGGTCACCAAATGAACTCATCACATTGAAGTAATATCAAACAACTATCCTGCTAGTAGTCTGTTGCTGTTCCTAAATCTAGTTATATATGTTGAAGATGCACATCTTAGTACAACCTTTTACTGTCTACGTTATTGCTGTTGTCACAAAATGAAGAAATGGAGCATACAACGACCATTTGCTTTTTATATTACAAATTACGCAGTAGGTTAGTTGCATGCTTCTTAAATTGTCAAGCTCCAAACCATCTCCTTCATCATTATTTCCACAAGGAAATTATTGATATGGATGTTGGACTATGTATACTAAATTGGCCTTAAACCTTGATCCATAAACAAAAGTGATTACTTGCTTACAAGAATCACATTATTTGTGTTTAAAGGAATAGTCCTCTATGGAGTAATAAATAACTATGCACTTCTATATAAGATTTTAGTTCCCTCTTCTTATTGCCAATTAGTTTGAAGTTGTAAGCTTGATTTCTTGACATTGTATTAGAGTTAATGCCTTTGGGCTATTCTTTCTTCTGCTTTAAGCCGACTTTGCTATTTCTTTCCTTCTGGTGTTCATTCAATTAATATTGACATACTGTAATTTGGATTTCTTAGCCGTGCCATAATTTGGGCACTCGTAACTGAGATTTCACTTGGGCTCGTCATGTTGCCCAATCAGGATCAACAATACGCTTGACGGGGATGTTAAAAGATTATACCATATGGATTAATAAAATAACTCCTCGCTGATATATAAGATTTTTGGTTTTATTTGTTTGTTTATTTTTTGCCAATTGGTTTTAGGTCGTAGGTCCAATTTTATGGCAGTTTGAGCGTGGACTATCTTCTTTATGTTTAGGTGGATCTATCTTTTTGTTTATGTTTTGTAGATTGAAAGTTGCAGTGGCTGGTAGTTTTTCATGTTTATGTTGATACACCTAGATTGTGATCTTAATATGTGGCACCTTCAAATGCGTTTATAACATCAAGATTTCCGAGTATGACAAGGTAATATCTATTTTTAAAACATGTGCCGTCTTTTATAGGGGATCAAAAATATGGCCAAGTTTTGTGAAGTTCTTGACAAGCAAGGATCCTAATGATGGCTATGAGCAGGCCTTGGTTGCCGAATTAAGTACTTTGGATGCTCACTTAAAAGACCATGTAAGTATGAGGACACTACTCTCTCTTGGCAAATTATTCCTGTACATGCAACTGTAGAAGCACAGCTCAAGTAAAAGCAGTTATGGTTGAGGTAGATTCAAGTTTTTCATGTTCAGAAAAATTAGCTGGCAGTAACTAACATTTCCTAATTATCAAGGATATAGTTGGAATTTGATTAGTTCATATTTTTCATAGGGTCCCTATGTTAATAAAGACTCCATATCTGCGGTGGATTTGAAGCTTGCACCAGCACTGTTCCATGTCGAGGTTGCTCTTGATCATTTCAAAGGATGGAAGGTCCCAGAAAATGTCACACATGTTAAGGAATATATGAAGGTGTGTTCACCCTCCCTTCTTTGACTGCATCAAAACACTGTTTGTTTGACAGATATGGAGTATTTCTGATTGATTGAGTTTTTCTTCGTGTTAAATGTATGAATTTAAGCTTTTCTCTTCTGTCTGCTTTCTTGATGTATTTATTTCAAACTTCCCTTTAAGTTGAATATGATAATACATATAGCCAGGATTTAGTTGCTCATTTTGTCTGTGCAAAGGTCGAGTCCGATTTCGTTTCATAAACCAAGCAGATTTTTATTTTCCTAACATTCTCTTGTGAGGTCCTGTTAATTTCTTTCTACAAACACGAATTGGTCGAATTATGGAGAACCATTGATAAAATCTAGCTTTTGTGGGCTTTGGTATAGATCTTTGTCTGAATTTAATTTCTAGAGCACTTCTCCTGTAATAGATTCATCTGCTTTTTATTTGCACCATGATCTGTTCCTCTTTACTGTAGAGTTTGCTTTGTAACAGCAGGTCCTGCTTATAGTATGTAGCTTTCTCTGCGGCATGTTTAATGATATTCTTTGTTATTATTGAATATCATTTTAAATGTTCACTACATTGGCCTTCATCACAAGCAACTATGTTTTTTTAACACCATTGTAGACTATTATGTGTTTTTAGACGTATCAAGTTCCTACTAAAGAAAATGCTTGCGGTTATGTAAATACTTGCCTTTCCCTGTTGCATTCTGCAAATCAGATGAGTTGTACAAGACATAGCTGATAATTTCTTGATATAACAATTCTCAGAGCTAACAATTCTAGACTTTGACAGTAAGATCTATCCATATTTATGTCATTGACAATGGTCTCTTGTTCCTGATGCAGCTTCTCTTCAGTCGTGAATCTTTTTGCAAAACTAAGCCGACAAAGGAGCATCTGATTGCAGGGTGGGCTCCGAAGGTCCATGCTTAGAGCCATATTTAAGACCAATTAAATAGCAAAATCTGAATAAATGCCTCCATCTGGTGTAATATCTAGGAGCATGCTCTGCTATTGAATTTTACTTAAGGTATGTGCTGCAAGGACAACTATTGAATACCCAAGTCTAATCTATTGTTGTGGTGCTATATATCGTGCACTCTTCTCCAAAATATTTGTTTTATCAACATGTGATGATGCTTGAATTGATTGAACGACGCATTAACCACTTTGGTCTCTGGTAACTAGTAGCACATCAAGTGCATCTCTATAATAGTTAATAGTACCTCCTGAACAGTCTCGTAAAGTCGATCGAAGGTTTTGGTGAGACTTTCTGTAATATGCAATACATATGAAACATTGTTATGCCATTATTGGCCAATCTTTCATGGCAGCTGCCTTCCTTTGAGAAGAAACGTTCCTACATGCTCGTGGTAGCATTTGAATCTCTCTACTCTTTTTGGTAAGAGGCATCTCTCATGAATGGCATCTACGAGCTTGCGCATCTGAACGTCTTCATTTATATTCAATTCATGCCACTTATAGTGACAATATGGATTAATAGATTGAGTTCGGATAATTAGATTAAAATCGTTCAATCATAATTCGACTCATATATTTATATGGATCAAAATTATCAACATAATTCAACTTATTTAATAATTAAATCAAATTCGATTAATCTTTTTAATAATTAAAATTTTTAAATCGAGAATTATAAAAGTTAATTCTAATAAAAATAAGTGAAATTATTAATTATTATATATCTAAATACTATTATTTCCGATAAGATTTAAAATTAAGTAAGAAATTAATTATAATATGATATAATGCATATATTAAATCAAAATTTGATTCATTTTTATAAATATTTTTAATTACAATATAATATATACTATACAAATAATTATACAAATTAAATAAATTAATTTTGGGTCAGTTCAAATTCGATCTAAATTTATTTAATTTTTCGGATCAAATTTGGATCGATTCAAAATTAATCAAAATCCAACTAAATTTGAATTCGGTTTAAATGAATAAATTCATAGCATATATTACCATATCTAATTTAAACACTTTTTTTTTTATGATTTTATTTTATTTTTAATTGCCACCCCTACTTCTAATGTTACGCTATACCCATCTCTACAATACCTACCTTTTAACCATATTGAGATTTTACTATCCGACATTTCTTCCTAAAGTATTTGCCGGAGTCACTGTTACTATATAGTTTTTAATCAGTTTCAGAGGGGGCTGTTTGGTTCAGCTTTTTTCCAACAAAACTTTTCAATTCTCTATTTCACATTTTTTAATACATATTTTATAAGTATATAAAAAATTTATTTAAAAATTTAAAAAGTGTAGAAAAATTCTACAAAGTGAGATCTTTTTATTACATATTTTTATTATTTTTTTTAAAGTAAAAAAAATAGAGCTCGTTTTTCAAAATGGACAAAAATATTCTTCATGTCACAAAAGCTCCATTTCATAAGTAATCCCAAACGCCCCAATTCCGTTTCTCAAATGCTCATCTTTAGTTTCTTATTTCATATTTTTAATATATATTTTATAAATATTTAAAAAATTTATTAAAAATTTAAAAAATATAAAAGCATTTTATATAATAAAATTTTTTAATATATTTTATTTTTTCAAAAAATAATACTTTTTTTTTAAAATAAAAATATTATTTATTTAAAAAAATTTATTTTATAAACACTTCTGATTATTTCTAAATGCCCCTTCAGTGACATACCTAGTCGTAGAATAACCAAAGTCTTACGCTTGCTTCGTGGGCTTTGATGCCGTTAAAGCCATTTAAGAAAAACCCATATTTAATCAATCAAATCACGGCCCGATAATAATTTCAATCTTTATACTTCGGATAGACCCGCACGTTGTGTACCACCATAAATATATATCTCTTCAATTAAACAAAAATAAAGAAATAAATAAAATCTGATCAATGACTAGTGTCTACGACTCGCCCAACACTACCCATCACCACAATTGTATTTACAATACAAAGCCTCTAATAAGTTTTTTATTTTAAAGAAATTAGTAGCGTTTCAACTAGTCGATTCGATCTTTAAATCGCGACTAGATAAAATAAGGGACTAGGTATTGCTAAAATTTAAAATCTATTGACTGAAAATTGCTAATTGGGAATTTAATGTTTTTCTGGCGCGTGAGATAGCTAGGGCGGATTTGCGGTGGCATTGATGCCTTTATTTTCCTTGCTTCAAGCTTTCCAGCTCCACCAACTCACCTCTATATAAATACGTCGCCCTCCATTTCTTCAGCCACCCTCACCCGCCCGCTTTCGATCTTCAGTATCTCCGCCGCTGTTCCTCGTTCGATCGATCGATCCACTTTATCTCTTCGATCGATCTCCTTTAAGGTTCATTTCTTAGATCTCTTCTCTTCTGCTCTTAGATCTGGTGGATTTGATCCTGATTTGGTTAGTTTAATGATTTGAAATGGAACTATTGAGATTTTGATGTGGTTTTCCTTTGGATCGGTTGAATTTGATGCGAGATTTTACTTTTTTTTTTGGGTTTGGATTTTGGTGGAGATCGATGAGTTTGAGGTGTTTGTCTACGGATTTTGAGTTCGAAGCAATCGAGGTAGCGTTTAGATTTTTTTCTACTTGACTAGGCGAGATTCTACTGTTTACATATGTCCTTATTAAATCGAATGGTATAGTAGAGATCGAACTGGTACTTTAGAACTTTTTGCCGTTTGTTGTGCGACTCTTCTTGCGTATGCTTTTTCTTCTTTTGTCAAAAATAAGGATATTGGGTCCTTTGCCTTTGTGAATCATAAAAACTTGGTTGTTATGGATATCGAAGAATGTTGTGGATTGCTTGACTTCTTGTTTGTGATCGAACTGTTTCCATATAAATGTTTGGACGCCAACTGTAAAGTTATGGCATGTTTATATGTTTTCCTATGCGAGCTTTGTGTATGAGCTCCATCTGGAGTTCGATGAAGTCTCTCTCTCTCTCTCTCTCTCTCTCTCTGTAGGTTCAGATTTCATATATGAAAATGCTTGACGGTTTTTTTGGTAGCTCTTGCTGCTTCGCTCATTGACTAAGTTTACTATGAGTGCAAACTGATTGATATGAATGAAATGCTTATTTTCCCTATATGCTATAAAGTTTATTTTCATAGTTTGCTCAGTACGGCCTCTTTTAGTCTGTCTGACATTATTTTGTTCTTGACTTCTTGTGTTACTGGCTTCTGCTAGTCGAAAATTTTTTTGGTTCTTCTCATTATCTGCTGTTCCCATGAAATCATGTGTTTGTATTTTTTTTATGGATGTAGTCAAAGGTTCATGCGTGCTGTTGGTGTTCATATAGGATTTTATTCTCATTCTTTCCCCTATTTATACCTGATGTGCTATGTGCTATCTATCTTGCCAAAGTTTCTATTTATATGTTCAAATATTAAGAAATGCTACCATGTTATTCATTGAATACTTGTTGTGATGTTTTCTAGTTGTAGCTAGGATTTAACTTCCGTGTACAAATGGATTTGAGAGGAATGGTGTATCCTACATAAAGTTTTACATAAGGCCAAGAACTGTTAAATCTTGTTTGTCTTGTTAGGAGATAGTTTGCACCTCCTAGTCACTAATCTTCTGGCAAAAGACATGTTATTGTTTGTAGCTATTTTTCTTTGTGAAACCTAATATAATAAAAAATGGAAAGGATAGCTAAAAATCTACCGCTAGTTGAGGTCCTGAACAATAATGTCTCACATTTGTACTGATGATTTGATTGTTTGAGTAATTAACAATTTGATATTACTTTACGAGAATGATGTTATAGATGCTTCCTCATAATGAGTCGTGCTTTGTTCTTATTGCTGATATGTTACTTTTGCCACTATTCATGGTTCAATTTATATTTCTTCCGCAGAATTTATTAGAGAATGGCTGACGGTGATGATATCCAGCCTCTTGTTGTTGACAATGGAACTGGAATGGTCAAGGTAAGCAACGTAATCCTTAGATTTAATCTGTTCTACATCTCAAGTATTTCCCCTAGTTACTCTTTGTGCTGTACATAGGCTGGGTTTGCTGGAGATGATGCACCTAGGGCAGTGTTTCCCAGTATTGTGGGCCGACCTCGTCACACAGGTGTGATGGTGGGTATGGGTCAGAAGGATGCATATGTCGGTGATGAAGCTCAGTCCAAGAGGGGTATTCTCACTTTGAAGTATCCGATAGAGCATGGAATTGTTAGCAATTGGGATGACATGGAGAAGATATGGCATCACACCTTCTACAATGAGCTGCGTGTTGCTCCAGAAGAGCACCCTGTGCTCCTTACTGAAGCACCACTCAATCCCAAGGCAAATAGGGAGAAGATGACACAAATCATGTTTGAGACATTCAATGTGCCAGCTATGTATGTTGCTATCCAGGCCGTCCTTTCCCTTTATGCTAGTGGACGAACAACTGGTATTGCATCATACTGTTGTGTATTTGACATCTATTCCCATCTTTTTCTTCTGCTAATATGTTGTTGCTGTCACCGGTAGGTATTGTTATGGATTCTGGTGATGGTGTGAGTCACACAGTTCCAATTTATGAAGGATATGCTCTCCCTCATGCCATCCTTCGTTTGGATCTTGCTGGGCGTGATCTGACAGATGCCTTGATGAAGATCCTTACAGAAAGAGGTTATTCCTTCACCACCACTGCAGAACGGGAAATTGTCAGAGACATAAAGGAGAAGCTCGCATATGTTGCTCTTGACTATGAGCAGGAGCTTGAGACAGCAAAGAACAGCTCATCCATTGAGAAGAGTTATGAACTTCCTGATGGACAGGTGATCACAATTGGAGCTGAAAGATTCAGGTGCCCGGAGGTCCTATTCCAGCCATCGTTGATAGGCATGGAAGCAGCTGGTATTCACGAGACCACATACAATTCCATCATGAAGTGTGATGTGGATATCAGAAAGGATCTATATGGTAACATCGTGCTTAGTGGTGGATCAACCATGTTCCCTGGAATTGCTGACCGTATGAGCAAGGAGATCACAGCTCTTGCCCCCAGCAGCATGAAGATCAAGGTTGTTGCTCCACCTGAGAGGAAGTACAGTGTCTGGATTGGAGGCTCCATTCTTGCTTCGCTTAGCACCTTCCAGCAGGTATGCTCTTATAGAATTAGTTGCTTTGCTTACTTCTGTGCAAATATTGATACCTGAACATAATCTTCTGGATATGTAGATGTGGATCTCGAAGGCGGAGTACGATGAGTCTGGCCCTGCAATTGTGCACAGGAAATGCTTTTAAGAAAGTCTTTGAGTTATTTAGAGGATTTCATGCTTGATCTGCTACCCTTATATATAGTCTCATTTTTGTTGAGGTTTGGGTATGAACTTTGGTATGTGTGTTTTTTAGATTGTTAAAGTTCTCTGCTTGGTTTTATAAAACTTGGAGCTATCTACTTACCTGATGTGGTTTAAGCTAGACGTTGTATCATTTGGTTTGCTTTCAAGTTCTTCAACTTATTACAGTCTATTTTATATGTTGTTTATCATATGTTCCTACTACTCTCTGTTTTCTTGGGGATGTAGATTGTTATATGATACAGATTTATGTGGTAGGGATAGAGATATACCATGATTCTGGCTAGGATGAAGTTGAGTTTTCTAATAACTTTTCTATTTTGTGTCAAGTGGCCTATCTTTCTACTTGTAGTATTTTTGTAATTCAGTTGTAATCCCAAAGCCATGCTCTCCCAATTCATAGCAATAGTTAAACAGCCATGCTCTCCCAATTTAAAGCCATAGTTAGTGCCTGTGTTACTAGCTTAACTAAGGCGGTTATAGTAGTTATAAACTTCTGTGAAATATCTGACGGTTGTCATTTGCCTAACAAGGGAAATCTGATCATGCATGCAAGTCAAGCTTGATTCAAGCGAGATGCGCAGTAAATGTGATGTTTTAAGGCGGCACTTTCTTCTTTTGGAGAAACCAGGCACCGTCGTAATATGCTGAATGAAGTTCATCAGACCAGTACATACTGTAACTGTAATTATTCTATGTCAATGCTGTCTGAACAATATGGGCAGGCTGAAAAATGAATAGAGTATAATATTTACATTTTCCTATTAAGCAGATAAAAACAATGCAGATTTCACAAAACTTCACACACCAATTCAACAAAGCCATATCATGCAAAAAAGCAATCACACGTCCATCGGTGGCAACAAGGGTTCTCTCTCAGGGGAAAGCTCATCTTCACGCTGTCTCAATAGGTTCTGCAGATAACTCAGCCTGCTCCTAGGAGGCTCATCGCTACTTGGTGTCAAACCTTTCAAACTCTGTACTCTTTGAATGCAAACTTGCACGGCATCATGCACACGTACAAAGTACCATTCTCTACCAATTGAGTCTATGAGACCGGATCTTGAAAGTGAAAGATGTACTTCTTGATTAGGGTTCGCAATTCCTATCTGCATAATACCAATGATGTATCAGAAATCACAAATAAGTTGAGAGCTAATGTCCAACCCAATCTATGACACGTCAGGTAGCATATGACACACCAGGAAAGGAAGTGACGTCGCATTTGTGACAACAGCCAATGAAGATAAAACTTACCTGGATAAATCGCGACTTGTACTCTTGGTGCAAATCTTTGAGAGCCTGGATGGCACTGGAGTCTATATATGTAACAGCTGCAGTAACATTGATGATTAGATAATATTTACAAGCCTATTCAAAACAATGTATAGTAAAAACAAAATATTTTAATATCTCATCCTAATTTCTAAACAATTTGATACTTCCAGTTGTGATGTTGACTACAAAAGATAAATTTTACAACTAAAACCATGAAGATACTTTCGTAAATTCAATGTACTGCAGTACTCCCATGAGGAATAAAAACAGCTCCAACCATGTAATGGGGACTAACATTCCGAGCTTTCAGAATTTGTAGACCTCTTTTCCTTTCTGATTATGGTCTGACAATGTCGAGGTAACCAAATCACGTCAACTGGGGTGCTCAACAGCTTCGAAATAAATTACATATGACTTACTATGGTTGAAATTCTTTAACATGCAAGGCAAACATGGTGATAAAAGATCATATAGATCTGTATCGAAGTTGTTGGGGCTACTTCAATGTAGCCATTTTGGAGATGATTTACCTACACAAAATGCCCCATAAGAATCCAGATTACATACACCAACAAAAGCATATTCCACAGTCTAAGTTCTTGAGATTGTATATATGCATCTGAATTTGGGGGCAATTACACTACACATTTTTAAACATCTAACACTGAAAATAGATTCTTTGATGCAATAAAAAAGTGCAAGATCCAAGTGTTTGGAAATTATAACATAAATAGTAACATACAAAAACTTTAAAGTGCCAGCTATTATTGCAATCAAGATTCACATTCAAAATCACACGAGTTCATTAACAAGCATTTTACTCTATAAACTGAATGAAAGTCTTACTTTATTTGACTAGATTGTCAAATCAATCACCTACTACCCTAGGTGGTAAACATAATTGCTCATAGAATCCATTAAGTAATATCATACTGTTGCCATGAAGGTAAAATGACAAGGAGTGAACTTACGTGACATCTCAATGATTACAAAGTAAATTCTTTCAACTTCTGGCCCTCTAGGTGGTAAACATAATTGCTCATAGAATCCATTAAGTAATATCATACTGTTGCCATGAAGGTAAAATGACAAGGAGTGAACTTACGTGACATCTCAATGATTACAAAGTAAATTCTTTCAACTTCTGGCCCTCTCTTTGCTGCTCCAGAAGAATCAAGTTCATACTCTCTCAGCCTGGTTTTCACAAGAGAAAAATAAAATCGAGTTTATGTAGAAATATTTTCCAAACATTTTAATTTTTTCAATGCCAATGATCTCACCTATCCTTAATGTAACTAATATTTGCAAAATATAGCGGTGAATCAATCCGAACCACAACGATCCCATTATAGGTATATGCTTCAGGGTACTGGAGAATGTTTCTGTACACTGTCGTTCCAGGAAGACGCCCCAAAACAGCTACATAAAAGAAAATTAATGTAGTTAAAAAAGAAAATCTCATAAACTTGTGAGCATCCCAGCTAATTAATGATAGTTCTTGAATGACAAAAATAAACCATCCACTAAAAGCACATTTATAATTTAAATCTACAAGAACCTTAGAAAGCACTTTTATCTACAAATAATTTTATTATTAGGTATAAGTTGATCTTGACTAGTTGTTTACTTCTGCAATTCAATATGTAAAGCAGTTTGAAGTTCAAATTTTGAACCTAGCCTAGTCCATATAATGGACAATGGTACTTGTAAGCCTGCAAATAAAGCAGCATTCACCACCTGACCATTTAATCCCTTTGGGCATCCAAGTTATAACGCTGCATTACACTGTAGTTTTCCCTCTAAGCTGAGATCTAGATCCATATAGGAAGATAAATGACATAAAAAGTAAAATGTGCAAAAAGCTAGTATGGTATATCAGTTATCCAAACAGACTTACCAATGTGTGGGTTTGCTGACTCATGGATTACAAATGCAAGAGAGAAGCCAACCTACATAGTAGAGATGATTTTGTGTAATTGTAAGCACAGTGAACAGAAGACAAGGATGAAGAGGAAATCACAAAGGAACAAGTAATTCTTTATGTAACTCAGTAAGTCATATAAGCTCAATAAGTTAAACTAACAAAAAAAAGAAAGTGATAATTTATCAAAAAAATCACTATGGTGCACTAAAAATTCCTAGAGTAAAACCTTAAGCTTTCAGTTGCTAAAATCTCTGATGTGCTATGAGAACTTACTCCAACAAGAACACCAATCTCAATCCCAAAGACCAGCGTTGCAATGCTAGTGATCGTCCACAAAAGAAAATCCTTCTTATCAACATGCCAGAGAAACATAGCTTCTTCATAGTCCACCTGAAACAATAAATTTGATATCCGATAATTCACAACTAAAATGTCACCTAAGCATTATGGTTCTAAATCTATTTTTTGCATCAATAATATCCAAAAGGTCATTGCACTTCTGAAATATTAAACTCAAAAGAAGTCGCAACCTAGCCCATTCTCCCACAGGGCATTCTTCCGCGCAATTACAAGAAACTAATGATTCCCACTGGTCAGGTTGGAAGCTTATATTTAGGAGTTGCTTTTAAGAAATCTGAACTAGGTTCCCTTCTCAACAATAACATACAAATGCTTTTGCCATATTGGTGAAGCGAGGACCATTACTTTGACATAGTTATTGAACCTTATTCTAGTGGGGAATAAAAAGAAGGAAAGCTAAAAGGTCAAAACAACTTGAAGTTCTAACTTTTCATGAATGCAACTGTATTCAAGTAACTCAAGAAACAAATACATGAAGGCACAACCCAAATTCATTTTTCTTACCAGGCCCATAACGGCAGATATCACAATGGCAGCAAGCGCACACTGCAACATTAAGGATCAAATAAGAACAGAGGTATCAACTCACTTCTTTGGTTAATAAATCAAAAAGCTTTTTGAAACAGTTATAGAAGAAACAATTAACCTGCGGTATCTCTTCAAACAATGGAGTCAAGAAGAGCAGAGCACATCCCATTACAACTCCTGTTGTAAGTCCAGACAGTCCAGTTTTAGCTCCACTTTCATGACTTACAGCTGACCTTGAAAATGAGCCTGAATAGACAAATTGAAATAAGATCCACCCATGGCTAACCTATCAAAGTGCGATGCCAAGAACAGTTAGGACGAAGTACCTGTTGCAGGGTATGCAGAGAAAAAAGAGCCACAAATATTTGCTACGCCAAGTCCAAATAGCTGGAGACAAGGTAATAAGGGAGCGTTACACAGCAGTTTGACTAACAAAATAAAACAGGGGACATCTTCATGATATGCAACAGCGAATGATGGAGCCTTCTCTAACATTTACCTCTTGATTTGGATCCAACTCATAACCATTCTTTGCTGCTAAAGCTTTAGCAATCCCTACAGATTCCTAAAAGAGACAGGAATTGAAGTATGAAAATTTTGAAAATAAAAATATATGAAAAAAAGTAAATAAGATCATACCAAAATTGCCACCCCAGTTATAAGAACTGCAGTTGAGATGAGGGACTTAGCATGCTCAAATTCTTTGGGAATGGAGAATTTCGGAAGGCCCTGAGGTATTTCACCCACCTAGAAAAAAAGGTAAATTTAACATTCTACTTTCCGGATTCTAGGTACATGCATTTCATGCCACATAGAAAACTCATTTTGACACACACCGCAAACAAAAATATATTTGAAGTCAGCAGTGTGATCATTAAATGCAAACTTCACTCCCTCTGTATAGGAATTAGGGTAAAATTCCAGAATCCAACAACAAGTCTATTTCAAAACTTTCGTCTTTGTCTTTCGGGAAAAAATGGTATTTCTTCCTAAAGTGTAAGTTACAACTCTTACACTTCTGATACAAGATTTGCTTGTCGTATTACAAAAATAGTTCATATTGAACAAAACACCTCACAACAATTATAAGGTAAGATAAATATATAGTTTTCCAGTACATTACCACTGAAATTGAAGATGGATGAAGTAATTTCACATAAGCTGTGCCCAGAACAATTCCAGTAAGGGGCCCTGATGCTCTTAGAAAATGCAAACTCTTACTTTTCTTTCCCTGTTGCAGTCAAGCACTGATAATAGGT
Source organism: Acanthochlamys bracteata (assembly GCA_019914995.1). NCBI lineage: Eukaryota > Viridiplantae > Streptophyta > Magnoliopsida > Pandanales > Velloziaceae > Acanthochlamys > Acanthochlamys bracteata. The sequence goes on along the minus strand of CM034140.1, from coordinate 2,379,392 downwards.
GAATCCTTGTCTTTTTGACATAAATGAGGATTTAAAAGTAGAGGTAGGAGGAATGCAATACCAGTTCCTTCATCACAATAAGTATGGCAAGAATAATTGAACCCATCAGAAAAGGTTGCCACTTGAACTAAAAGAAAAACTGTCACCTTGAATTAGTGAAAAATGAATACCTCCTAAGTTGACAGAGTTTAAAAAGAAAGAAAGAGATAACCAAAAAATAATAAGGACAAAGAGAGGAGAAAGAAACACATTAGCCAAATTGTTAAAAACAACTCACGGTAGATAAAATTTGATTAACTAGCAATACATGCATACATGCATCCATGCATGGATAGATGGATGCATACATAAGGGCACTCCCACCCTTAGAGGCACCTATGGGGCACCCTCCATTTAGAATGCTCTGAATTCAATCCCACCATTATATATGAAAACTATGAGTCGAAATTTCTGTGAAAAAATTTTATTTCAATCAAATCACGAATCAACCTCCATCGGAATTCCTTTTTCTTCTATCTTAATCAAATTGCCGGATGAAGGCCGATTGTGGTCGGATTGAGCTGAAATTGTTTCACAAATATCCCGACCTATAGTTCTCTATCTAACGGTAGAGATTGACCTCGTAGGATTCTAAATGGGGGGTGCCTCTATCCCCATCCTATATATATATATATATATATATATATAGATACAGATAGATATATATATAGGATGGGAATAGGAGCATTCCTTCCTTAAGGGGCACTCCCTCTCCGGTTTATTTAAGGAGACAGTGCCACTTTTTATTTATATATAAGAAGGACCTCATATTATTCAAATAATGACATCCAAATACTTTAAAGTTCCTAAACTAAGGCGAACGTATTATGTTCATGATGGCAGTGATCGGTTCCCTCGTTACTGTAAGTGGGCCTGAATTTTATTTAGCATAATTGGATTCAAATGCACGGAGCATTCCAGCCTAAGCCTGAAAACTACCTATATTAGCGTCACTTAAGCAATAAATGCAGGTATATATGTTTAATACCAGAACTTTGGTATCTTTGTTTCCTTATCATACGTTTTTGATTACTCTCCCGGAACTCAAGCTTGAGACTAACGGTATCAAGTCCAAGCAGCTTGAGAAAGGACAATATTTTTAGTGATTAGTTTGGGACCTGAATGCTATAGGCTTATTCACAAGGCGATTAGTAATTGTTTGAGCATGCCTAGTTAGCAGCTAAATGTTCATGAATTACACCAGAAACAGTTGCTAGGATGAAGAGCTAAATTACAATATAAAGCTTGTTATGAAAATGCTCAGGAACCAGAATATGCACCCAAATAATGAAGAGAAGAATGATTCAAGTGTCTAGGCAGGAAGCATACATCTTTGGCCCCAGCGATTATGCTCTTAACAAGTGGTATGATTTTGCTACTCCTGACTACATTGTATCCCAAGAAGTATTTCACTTGGGACAACCCAATGACAATGGCTGAAGCAGTTGTAAATCCAGATATTACTGAACGGCTAATAAAACGGATGAGCCAACCTAACCTGCATTAAGTAAATTGAAAATTAAGCAATTCAGCACACTGTAGACAGGTTCTCAAGCACATAATGCAAGTCATAGACCAAACTAAAAATTGCAAAGAAGAAGAACAATCTGTACTACATGAGGAATAAGCTCATTCTACCTATCTTTTGGAGGATAACAATAGGTTTGGAAGATATTAACTCCAGTTTTGCATTTCCTACGATAAGCACTATTTCTACAGATGATTTCTTGTTGTTCGTAGCCAGCTTAATGTACATAAGCTATCTCAAAACTGCGTCTATGACATGCTGAATAACTACTGGGAGAATAACTATTACATGCTGAATAAACAGTATAGGTGTATCTTCAGAGAATCTTTAGATTATAAAATCTTTCTTGCAAGCCAAATCTAGTGACATATTTTGATAGTGTCGTGTTAAACTCGTCACAGGGCTAAAGCAGGCTGATAACTCAAGTAGGTTGCTAAGGAGCTGAGTAGCCAGTCTATAGTAAGTTGGATAAAACTAACTTTCTAACGTTATCATGGTTGAAACAGGAAGGAAAAGAACTTCAATTAATTATATGAGATGTTTATACCTCAACAATCCCATAAGGCATTCGAGTAACCCAACCATTAGTGCTAGCAGTATAGCTAGATCAGTGTATAGCTTGTCAGAAGAATCAACAATGTGACCCAAGACATTGGAGACTAGCAAAGAGACCAATGCCACCGGTCCAATTGCAAGTTGCCGTGATGAACCAAAAATTGCATATACAAATACAGGAATAAATCCAGAATCTGCAAGAAGAGGTGATATTATTAAACTAAGATATATAACACCATTGGGCATGAGACGGGGAAACTAGAGATAGCAGCTGCAGATGCAGCATCTGAGTAGTTATACTCACAAAGTCCATAAATGGGATGCAACCCTGCTAATTTCGCATAAGACATAGCCTGGACCATCATTCATCAAGAGTCAAGGAATATGTCAGTATACTGCAATTGACATTTTCAAGTAACAGATCAAATTACTCTCAAATGTTCTCAGTAGGCTACATAAACCTTAATCCATAGTCACAAACACATCTCTTACTGCAAACAATTTTAATTTGACAGCAGAAGGCATAAGTTCCCATACACGCAACCCGAAAATTCAGCTAATCAGATGATGTTTCAAAATACAACTTCTACCAACACTGTCACATAGCAAGAAGGCCACACGAACCTCAACCCAGCTCAGAGGCACACTACTCTGTATAAGCTCCACACTAACCACCAAATGGACACGTTGCATGACTGTAACTATAAACAGCCCACAATACTATCGCTAACTTTTCCTTTCTGAATGATCACAACTGGGGTAATAGGCTAATAGCTACACCAATCAACTAGAATTACATTCCAACTTTGAAATTCCAGAGAAAAAGATTACAACAAGAACATACATAAAGTATAGCAAATGGTGACCGTAATAAGATTTTCAAAAGAGACCGAACCTGTGGAACGAGCATGGCGCCAATGGTGAGACCAGCAGAGATATCAGATTGCAAATCTCGCCAACGATAAGACTTGATCCATCTCGTGCAAGCGAATATCGCTTCAGCCCATTCAGCCGCGGTCACAGCGCGTGACCTACTGCGCCATCTCGCAATCGACGCAGCTCCTGGCAGCGGCGCCCGCATAGAAGAAGGTTCTGGGTGTTGGATCGGGATCACACGCACCGGGCGCCCGCTTCCTCCGGCGTCTAGCCTCGACGAGCTCGACGAAGCGTACGATAACCATCGTGATTGATGCTGTTGTTGTTCTTCCATTTATGAGATTTGTTAGAAATGCGTGAGAGCACGCTGTTGCGCGTTCTCTAAAATAGTAGCTTTATTCAATCAAATCACAATGAAAATGAAATAAATAGCGTAAAGTTTTCAGGAAGAATTGGTTCGAGCAGGTTTTAAATAATTTCTTCTTCTAGCTCCCAAAATATAAAAATTTTCTTCTTCTTCTTCTTTCTTTTAATTATTTGAATTCAGCAAAAACTAAAAAGTTACAATTATTTAGTTTTATTATTCAGTTTAAACAATAACGTGCATAGGTGAACTGGGACGATGTTTCGGGCAAAGGTGGGGTTGTATCCGGGCAGGCTCTCCGACTAAATACGCTTGTGTGGTTGTGTGGTTAGACCGAGCACTTGAATAGAAAACGTTTGGAATGTTTATGAAAAAATTTTCATAAATGTTTTTTAAGTACTATAATATTTTAAAAAAAATTAGATATATAATTAGTTGATCATTTATAATTTATTTATAATTTTATATTTTAATTTTTTTCAAAACTTATGTAAATTTTTAAGAATTAAAAAGAAACGTTTTTAAGAATGATAAGGAAAGGACTGAAACGTTTTTGTAATGGGCTTATGAGGGGGCCGTACTGACAATTCAACTAGAGACCGTTGAGTATGGAAGCAACGGTTTTAAAAATTTTAAATAAATTTTATAAAATATTATAAAATTTTATTAAAAATATATATATAAAATAAAATAAAATTATTGGAATGAAATTAAAACCAAATCCACTCCTTCAGAGTTGCCAGTTTCTGGAGGTCTCTGTTTTCTGTAGCTGGCAGTTATTTTTTGTATTTTGCACATGAAGCAGTTTTTTTGTGAGAAAGGTTTCTTGTTTAAAGAATTCTGCTCAAAATACAATTGATAAGTTTTAGACTGTTGACAACTTCAATTAATCAATGATCGGGATTCTTTCGAAGTTTTGAGTTGGCGAAAACTTGCAACAAAACGTAAGCTTGCCGTGTATGCAAACAACAGATGTTACTGTTTTCTTTCTTGAATTCTCTTTCGATTGTAGTTCAAACTCCACTACCAGGATCGATGACAGATGCTCAAAGAGAGATGTTATTTAGGAAATATTGGAGATGTTTTTCCAAAAAGAAATTCTAAAACAAAAATATTTGAAGAATTTTTTATATTTTTTAATTAAAAAAATTTATAAAATTTTTTTTAAACAATATTAAATTCTAAGAAGTTAAATTAAAAAATATATAAACAAAATTTTTTTGGTAAATCAGTGTTGTCATTACAATTTTTTAAAATACACAGCAGTCACAGCTACATAAATCACGAAATGAACAGAAAAAAGTACAAACAAGGCATGAGTTCGTAGGTGGATTGCAATTTGCATACGCGATTGCGGAACAAAGAACAATATGTACATATATAGAAAAAAAACAGCAACTAATTTACAAATGTTTTATATGAAAATAACAATACGACAAATGAATTTGATGTACTAATAAATAGTCCATTGGGCATGTGCAGATATTGCTTAGGAAATGTATACGATCTCTACACTTCCTATTTCAAGTGCCTCTGGCAGTACGTTTTTAAGAAAAAATTCTAATTTTTTATTTTAAATTTTTAATAAAATTTTTATAATATTTTATAAAAATTATTTATATAATAAAATTTTATTATTATTATTATTATTTATTAAATAAATTTATTTTTTAAAATAAAATTAAAATAGTTTTCGTTTTAAAAAATTATTTTTAAAAAGCACTTTCAAACATACTTTTCTAACTTTTGTACTCCCATCCCTTCGCATGAGAGTGACTGTGATCATCTTTTCTTGTTCAGCTCCCATTTCGGCTAACGACTCTTCCAGATCAATAGTAAGCTGTTTTTCTTCTGCCAAGACTTTGGAATTTTGATTTGTAGCCAACAACTTAGAAGTACATCAGTTTGTTCATACCACCGTTATCATGGAAGCAGCAGCTGAAAGATCTTTGATTTCCGTGATAGGTGACATCATAGGGATCATGAGCCTCTCCAAGTCCTCTTCCTTCATTCCCACTGACACGATGCAAGAACCATGTCTGATCATGAACGAAATGGCCTTAGGAGTAGCAAGAATAGCTGTCATGATAAGGAAACCTTCATTTTCACCATTTCATCGTCTGCAGCAATGACAAACTATAGACTACACTAGCATTAACGCGATTATAAGGACACTCACTAAGCTAAAAAATAATCAAACAATAAGAATCTAATCTCAGTTTCCTGTAATCATGGATTATGTAAGTGTTCTTTTGATATTTAAGACTAATAACCCAGAGAAGTGCGTGCTTAATGTGATTTCTTATTTGCCACAGGTGTATTCAATCTTTGTCGAAAAGAAGATAGTAATATACAGATGAAGCTGACCTGCCCTTGGCGTAATAGCGTTGATAACCTGCTCTATTGAGGAGAAACCTTCTGAAGGTTGGTCAGGATCAACCGCATCACTAACAAATAAATCTCTCCTGCATTATTTCAGCATGAACAGTCTCAGAAATATCGAGCCTATCAAGTGTACTGCCATTATCTTGATGTTTCAAGGATCAGTCATCAAAAAATCTTGGACCCAGTAAACCTTTTCCACCAACAGTATAGATTCAACAATCCTTTTCTGCTAGGGTCAGCTGAAGATTGGAGGATGGCAGGCAGCTAACAGAAAATTTTGTAAAGACAAAAGTGAAAAAATGCTGTTGTCAGTCGGTTTCTGAAAGATGGTATGCATAAATGGTGATTTCGAGAAGTAAACTAGAAAAGCAAGCTCTAAATTCACTAACTCTGGGTGCTGTTTGGATGAGGTAATAAGGAAGAGCCTATCAACAAGTAGTCCATTGGAGAAAGATGAAGACTTCCATTTACATCAAAATTTGTAGGCCTCTACTTAGCCTAAGAAATGAAATAACTTCTGCTTTCACAGTTAATATATATATATATAAGAGGTAGAAGTATGACAACCTCAACTTCAGCATATGCTAAGATGAGTGAGTGACCACATGGACAATACTATCAAAATCTAAAATCTAATGCATAACCAATACCCTCCCCACTACCACACACCCATTTAACACAGCAAAATTCAACCCAATGTCAAATGCAACTATTCCTCTCCATTTACCTCAATCATTTACCCTAGGATAAAACAAAAGAAACAAGCAGTAAACAGACAGCATGACTTATTCATAGAAAAATAAAGTATGATTTTGTGAGAAGATATTATAAAATTGCATCTGCGTACCTAAGATTGCATTATCTATGTCGTATTAATGGTTCCTACCAGTCAACAATTACTACGACCCAGTTCAATGATTTTTAATAAGGACACTGATGATGACTTCTGTTTACTATATGCATGTAGAAGTTCAAATATTCCTGACCATTGAGCAGGCCTGAGCACTTCTTGAACACAAGACATGGCGGTGGTCTCAATCTCAGGGAAAAAAATCAGCTTGCAAAAAAACCATAGCCACAGACTTTGTCCTAGTCTATGGACTAACGACCAGATGTAAAAGAAAATCCAAAAGGATGCAAAACTGAAAATACATAAAATTTTCAGCCTCATAGTACTTATAAGCATCTCTGAATGGGATTGTTTCTGAAAATTTTTTTGAATTTCAAATAACTTAAATTTGAAAAAAAAAAACTGGTCCTCACTCCTAACATCACCTTATGGCGGTAAAAAAATCCTAAAAAATGACCAAAGAATCGCATAAATGTCATCAGTTTGGGGATGCCTGCTGTCTCCGTTAAAGAACACATGCACCTTGCTTTGAACCTCAATCCAACTACACCCAGGAGTCCTCTTTATTCCTCTCTCCTTCATTTCCCTCCTGATTTCAGACACATTGTGCCAATCAGAAACCGAAGAGTAGACATTAGATAACTGAACATACGAAGAGATGTCTTTAGGATCCAATTCCAGTATCTTGAGGGCTATGTCTTCGGCCAGGCTCTTATTAGAAAATATCTGGCACCCAAGAAGCAACGACTTCCAGAACCCTATCCCTGGATCAAAAGGAAGATTGTCAAGGAACCTCTTAGCCTCGCTGAACTGTCCAGAACGTGATAACAAATCCACCATGCAAGCATAATGCTCAGCCTTCAGAATGGCTGGCTGTTCTTTCCTAGCTAAGTTGAAGTACTTATAAGCATCATCCACAAGCCCAGCATGATTGCAACCAAAAAGCAACCCAAGAAGAGTGACGCTGTTCGGCCGAATTCCTGATGCCTGCATTGTCTTATAGAATTGCAAGGCCTCTGTTCCTCTGCCATTCTGTGCATACCCACAAATCACCGCATTCCAAGACACAACGTTCTTCTCATTAAGTCTATGAAACACTTGCACGCTGTCTTCTAAGCACCCACTTTTAGCATAGAAGCTGATCAAGGCATTTCCTACAAAAACGTCAAGTCTGCAAAGAAATTTAAGAGCCGAGGCATGAAAGCTTCTCCCCATTCCAAGAGCCGCTATGTTGGCAGCAGCACTGAAGACACATGGGAATGTGGACTCACTTGGAACTACGCCTGTTCGGCACATTTCCACAAACAAATTCACTGCTTCCTCGTTGAGACCAATCTGGCTACAGCCTCCAATCATCGCGTTCCATGAAACAACATTCTTCTCAGGCATTTTCCTGAATAAAATGAAAGCTTCATGAAACTTCAGATTCCTTAAATACCCAGTGATCATAGTAGTATAAGAAACAACATTCGACTCATGGGTATCATCAAACACTCTCCTTGCCTCTTCTAAAGTTCCAAGCTTAGCGTAGAGATCAAGAAGGGAACTGGCAACAAACACATTCGAATGCAGCCCCATTTTAGCCAAGCAAGCATGAAGCTGCCGCCCTATGGTGGAATCCCCAAAAGCAGTAGCAGCATGCAATGTCGTACCGAAAGTGAATTCATTAGGTCTGATATCAACATAAAAAATTCTTCGAAAACTCGAGACGGCATCATAGTACCGACCAAGGCGAGACAATGCGCCAATGAACGATGTAACCGAGACAATATCCCAGTTAGGTACTTCGTCGAACAGTTGGTGGGCATGAGAGGAAGCCACACAATCGAAGTAAGAAAGAAGCAACTGAAAAAGTTGTAGATTGTTTCCGGATTTCAGAATCTGAGCGTGCGATTTCTGGGTGTTGAAGAGTTGATATTGGGAAGAAGAAGAAGAATAATAATAACAAAACGAAGAACAACTACAAAAAGAAATTTTTTCTTTGTTGATTTTAAGCAGCGCGTTCCTGAATTTACATAGCGTTGATTTCATCAGAAAATCTCTGAAACTGGTTTAAAAAAGAAAAAAACAGATAATATATATCGTCGGTCGTTCTTGGATCTCATCCGATTGACTGGTCCAAATTATTACTGGACTTAGCCCAATAAGGCCCTCTGGTGAAAAGTAAACAACTCTAAAACCTAAAGCAAAAGAAAAACCACAAAGGTAGAACCGTAGAAGTAGACTGGTTGATCTTTCTGGCATGTGACAGAGGCAGAGAGGAAACATGTTCATGTTTCTTATTGCAACAATAAATAAAAAGAAGGCAACATGGTGGGACTGGTTTCCAGGATGCAGACTGTTTTATGTTAATCTCTGGACCCCTTTGTCAGGCACGTTTACTGACTCTCTTCGAAAAGGACTCACGAAGTATTTCATTTTTTTCATTTCTCAGCTACCAACTGTATTTTAGTTGTTCTCGTTCTCGTTAACTGTAAACTACCAACTGGTATTTATCTTGCCCTATTCTTCTGTGTTCAGTTAATTTTTTTCTTTTCTGCAATAAACAAATGGCAATAGAACGTGACTTAGATCATAGTTGTAAAAATTGGACCGAATATTGAAACTGTCCTGATCAACAGATCACGAGTTAATCCATCGGATCAATAGATTGAACCGTCATGTCAAAATACTAAAGCGTTGACGGTAGTGCGAACACTTATTATTTAAAAAATAAATAAATTTTTTTTTGTTAGAAAGTATAAAAAAAATAAACTAACAAAAAAAATATAGAAAAACAAAAAAATATTTTAAATAATAAATTTCAAAAGAAATTCTTTATTTTAAAATAATTTTGTTATTTTTCTTACAATTTAACAAAATTAGTAATATAAAAACTTAAAAATTATTAATAATAAATATTTATAAATAAAATATAACAAATTTATTTTTTTACATTATTATATCTAAATATAAACTATATATTATATTTTAATATAAAACTACTAATGATTATTTTTACATCAATATATCATAAATTAAAATTTTTTAAAATTTAATTTAATCCGGTTCGATCCGGACGAACGAATCGATCGGATCGAAACGAGTCAGAATGAGTCGAAGTGGTCAGAGTAAATCGATTATATAAACGATTTTATTATAAATTCTGATTGATTTACGTTTTGGATTCACGATTTTCGATCAGGACGGATCAGTCCGAATTTTATAACTAGATAACAACACTGTGCCGCGCTTCTAAGTCGGCTTTAATTGCTTCATTCAAAGAACTGAGAAATGAACTCATCACCACCACCACCACCACCACCTCTCTCATCAAACATTTGTTGCTGTTTACTTCCTTTCCTGGGAGGCTGGGATTCTTGAAATGCCCTACATATGATCTAATCAAACTTGTATCTACCGGTCACACATTAATCTGCAAACCATTTCATAAAATCCAAAGTTTTCAACACCAGTTTCAATTTCACACTCAAATGTTCACTAGAAAAACCCAAGTTTTGATTTTTGTAGCTTACCAGATGCTACTGTTGAAGCTGCTTTCTGTAACTGGTTTCCAACCTTCAGACAAGTTCTTCATCAACTGCGGAGGCAAAACAAGCTTGACACTTCAAGATGGAAGAACATTCAAGCCAGACAACAACAGTTCTTCTTCTTCTTCTCAACTCTTCACTTTATCTCCAACTTCTTCAAACAATGTAGTTTCTGTTAAACCTTCTGATCTCCATGGAAGTGCTAGAATCTTCACTGAACAAGCAGAGTACAACTTTGAAACCAAACAGAATGGTTTGCACTTGTTGCGCTTACATTTCTACTCACTCAGTAATTCCCTTTTCAATATTGGGTCTGCTGCGTTTTCTGTTGCTGCTAACGAATTCATCTTACTTCACAATTTTTCCTGCAAAATTTTGGCTGGGCATAAGTGTTCTCTTGTGAAAGAATACATTTTGCAACTTGCGTTTGATTCAGATAAGCATTTGATACTAAAATTCATTCCTGCTGATGATAAATCCACTGCATTCATCAATGCCATTGAGCTTTTCAAAATTCCTGATCGACTACTTGGATCCCAAATCTCTCCCCATTTGGCCCTTGAAACTATTCATAGAATCAATGTTGGTGGTTCATTGTTGGATTCCAAGAATGACAGCTTATGGAGAGTTTGGGTCAGTGACAATCAGTTCTTAATCAATCCATCTTCGGCACAGGCGGTTTCCGGCGATCCGAATTCGATAAAATATCTTTCATCTGTTATTCCTGAGACAGCACCAAGTTTAGTGTATGCCACAGCTCAAGAAATGGCTGATGCAAATGTTGGGAACCAAAAATTCAATATCTCATGGAACTTAGCTGTGGACTCTGGTTTCAGGTATTTGATTAGGTTACATTTCTGTGACTTCATAAGCAAAGCTCCTCATAATCTGTTGTTCAATGTTTACATAAACAATCAATCTATGTTGAGCTCGTTTGACATCTCAAGCAAGGCCATGGGACTCTCTGCTGCTTATTTTGTGGATTTTGATTTAGATGTTAAATCAGAGAGGGTTTTAGTTCAAGTTGGACCGATAAATTCGGATAGTGTAATACCTAATGCAATACTCAATGGCCTTGAGATCATGAAGCTCAGTGACTCGAATGGCATCCTTGATGCAACAAAATCCATTGCTTTGATTAATTCACAGATGCAAAACAAGAAAAGAAATGTAGTGAAGATAACAGCTTCATGCTTGGGAGGATCAATGCTGCTTGGATTCAGCATTCTGGTTTGCATGTGGCATTTCCGGCGGCAGAAAGAAGACCTGAAGCAAGTATCGACCTGGTCACCTTCTCAATACTGTCTTGCTAACAACATGGGCAATTCTGAGACCAAGACTTCTGTTGGTAGTTTTGCTTCATCTGTTCCTTCAACATTAGGCTTACGACAATTGCTGGCATTCTCAGAAATCAAAGAGGCAACAAAGAATTTTGACGAGAGCCTTCTGCTGGGTATTGGTGGATTTGGGAAGGTGTACAAAGGAGTACTAGAGAACGGGGTAGAGGTTGCAGTAAAACGGGGTAATCCACGCTCTCAGCAAGGACTGGTTGAGTTCCGTACAGAGATCGAAATGTTGTCGAAGCTCAGGCATCGGCACCTTGTATCACTTATAGGATATTGTCATGAAGCTAATGAGATGGTGCTCGTCTATGAGTACATGGCAGGTGGTCCATTGAGAAAACATTTATATGGATCAGATCTTCCCGCACTGTCATGGAAGCAGAGAATTGAAATCTGTATAGGTGCAGCAAAAGGCTTGCATTACCTTCACACAGGAGCTGCTGAGACGATAATTCACAGAGATGTCAAGACAACTAACATTCTGCTTGATGAGAATCTTGAGGCTAAAGTTGCTGACTTTGGATTGTCGAAGCTTGGACCTGCAATGGATCAAACACATGTAAGCACTGCAGTAAAGGGAAGCTTCGGGTATCTTGATCCTGAGTACTTCAGAAGGCAGCAACTGACAGAGAAATCAGATGTTTACTCATTTGGTGTAGTACTGTTGGAAGTCTTGTGTGCTAGGCCAACAATCAATCCTACATTACCTCGGGAGCAAGTTAACATTGCAGAATGGGCGATGCACTGGCAGAAGAGAGGCCAACTAGAAAGGGTGATCGATCCAAATCTTGTAGGAAAAGTCAGTCTCGATTCATTGAGGAAGTTTGGAGAGACAGCAGAGAAGTGCTTGGCTGAGCACGGTGCTGACAGACCTGCAATGGGGGATGTGTTGTGGAACCTGGAGTATGCTCTACAGCTGCAGGAATCTTTTACAAAACAAGCTGGGACGGAAAATAGCATAAGTCATATTCAGCATATTCCAGAATTTCTAGAGCCTGTAGAACATATGGAGCATGATACTTTTAGTATTATCAGTAGAGATGGATCTGACGCAACAACCTCCACCAGTGGGGTATTCTCTCAGTTGATGAATCCAAAGGGAAGGTAGAACACAAGGTTTTGATGCTGATTTTTAGCTTGTCTTAAAATCGTTTGTCTTGATAGCGTCGATGTTTTTTATCCTTAGAAGCATATAGGTGACATAGAACTTCGATGATCAACCTTATTGCTTGAAAAGGAAAAGGAATTTTAATGTTTGGACTTAATATATTTTACTGCAGTTGTTTTCTTTTTTTGTTCCAGAGAAGTGTTTTGCCTAGGTTTGGCTTTCATCTGCAGTCTTAATGAATTCTGGCTTAGAAGTATTCACTTCAAAACTAAAAGAAGGCACCCTTAACCCTTAAGCCATGTACTTATGGTATCAAGGATAAGAAAAGCCATAAAGAAAAACAGAATGAAGATGCGCCATACTATACATGTAAGCCTGAAGATCTTTTCAGGCTGCTGTTGTACTGTGAGTCTCTTGCAGAAACTATGAAATCATATGCCACACTTAGAATTCTGGAGATTATGTAACTTCCCCTTAGAACAATGGGGAAGCAACTACAGAGAAATGTCATACTGCATAAAATTACACAGTTGTGCGATGCTCATAACTGTAAGGAACCTGTAGTCCGAGCAGTTGACCAGAAAGTTAATATTTCATTGGCAGACAATCACTAGCTTTCAGCAGCAGTTGTTCACTTCTAGAAACACCAATGACAAAATTCTTACAAAATGAATGTGGTCAGTTCCCTTTAGAGATTCCAAATGACAAAATATACATTAATATTGTTTCTGTGAAATAACAAGTTAAAAACCATAAAGTAATGTAAAAAACAATTAACATTCACTTCCACAATGTGAAGCTATATCCAAATTCTTCCAATTTTTGCCTACAAGGTTAAAAAGCTTCACGTGAGAAAGTTCATGCTGGTGAGCAGAGCACCCAACCAAAGTCCCTAGCTTTCAGGCTCGGAGTTCTTGACCTCCTCTGGAGAGGCCCATTGCTGGCTAGCACGTGATCTTGTCCATGGATCAAGGGCAGCTCGTTGAGGTGGTTGAGGTGTTGGTGGCTTCGCCTCTCGAAGCTCATTCTCCCTGTCAACAAATCTGCAAGGATCCTTTTCATATTATAACCTCCTAATGGTAACAAAGTTTAATAATTACAATCCCAAAATTTAAGCTAAAAGCATTACATAAAGATCAAGACCACGCAAATCCGAAGTCATTAATGCATTAAGATACCCTATTAAAAGTGCGGTGCAACAGTCATAGAGCAGGAAGCAAGATAGTTAAGTTTAGATATGACTTAATAAGTTTCTTGAGCAAAGCAAGAAGAGCAGGTTGCAGAAACGTTACATTCCATAATTCCATGCAGCAAGATGGTCCACAAGAATATAACAATCAAACCTTATCTATTATCTTTGAATGAAATTCTTCAAACATACTTAGCATCCAGATGGGGTCACTGCAACTTCAACAAATAGAATGCCGAAAAGGGTATTGATGGGCAGAAAATCAGTATATAGATGGTCTGTTTCAGAGGGCGTCGCTATCAACTTCAACAAGGGATTTGTAGTATACAGTTCCTTCTCTAAAGTGCAAAATTCAAGACTGGGAGCATCACATGGAAAAGCTTAAACTAAAAATATGTTGCTACTTGAGCACAAAAGTCTTCTCAAGTTTGTCTTCTAAGTAGATATATGCTTATTTACAAGACATGATAAACTCAAACAAAACAGGACTAATACCACAACAACTAGCCAAGAGAATCAATGACATTAGCAAGGACTACATGAACACAAATGTCCAATAAACTGATATAAGAGCAATTTTAACCCCAATCATGAATTAAGAAGAGGAGGCAACAATCTACAGGGAGATTGTATCAAGGCATTGGACAGTCACTCAATAAACACGGACCTTGAGGTAATGCATATAATGTAGTTAACATGGCCAGCAATGCAATAAATGACTCAAATCAGAGTTCCAGTCTTTGTAAAAATACCTAGAGGTTCATAATAATTATTAAAGGAATGGCAAATACTTAATTACTAACTCAAGCACTACCTAAAGTTCAACCTAAGTACCCAAGTCCTTTTTTTTTTTCTTCTAATAAAGAATGTAGCTAAGCCATTTCATTAGATCCAGTGCAAAATCTATCTATTCTAACACCTCATGTGGTACAAATGAAACCATTCAAAGTCAATGCAGGCACTATACCCATCGAAAACCCAATTCAAGTCGAATGCAGCTTATCACATATTTGTTTACCATATAAACAGCTATTTTCTTGCTTATCACACCATAGCATGCAAAATTGCCCTAAATTTATTGAACATCACACCAATGTTTTGACACGACTTGCAAGTTCTTTATGACTATCAAGCTGGAAGATAGCCTTCAAGGCATGAGTAATATCATCCAGGTGGAGGAGAAAATATGTTAAGAAGGAAATCTTACTCGATATATGCCATGGGTGCAGCATCCCCCATCCGTATGCGCGTCCGAAGTAACCTTGTATACCCACCAGCTCGATCTCTACAATGAAGAGGTAAATCATAGAGATGTAGAAATAAAACTAGAGGGCAAATAAAGAATGGATGAATAGGAGCAGTACTTATATCGATACGCCAGCTCTGTAAACAACTTATGGATAATATCGTCTCCACGCACAAAGGCAGTAGCACGACGTGCAGCAGCAAGAGTACCCTGAAAGAAATTATAGGTTATTGAAATGCTGCCGAAGTAAAAACACTTTACAATCCTTATGTCAAAAGCTAACAATTACAGTCTCATATAAGAAAATCATATTTGAAAGTATCTTTAGATGGTTGAATGGTATGTTTGGATCTTTGAATAGATTGCTGAATTAAAACTTGACATTGTTGAAAAGGCTCTTATTGCTAGCATAAATCCAGAATAAACTATGGAAATGCCACTTTCAAACAAGCAAGAGATATATTGTACAAAATTCTTCTCACCTCTTTTCCCAGCTGCACCATGTTATCGGCACAACGACGGACTTCCTTGGCCTGAGAGTATAACGAACTAAATTAGACTTGTAACACAAGATCCAACAATCAAACCCTTTGCAGACATACTGAGTGGAACTAAATGAGCAAAAATTAACTACTTAAATTGCTACTTCATCCGGAGTCAGGCAAAAACCCACAAAACCCACATAGCCGCTATGTGTCAAGGAAATGTCACTGAGGAAACGGTCTGTAGAGTAGACAGAAACCAACCTTGGCCACGGTTGTCTCGATTCGTTCGTGCTTGATCAGTTGCGAAACCATCGTCCTGCCGGTAGTAGTGAAATGGAGTTAGGTTCACTCTAGAGATTTCATAGAAACATAAGAAAGAGAGAGAGAACCTGAGCATGGCGACGCGGTGGGACGCGGGGCGGCCGAGTTTTCTGAACTTGGTCATGGTGGCGCGGGAAGGGACAAGCCGCCGGCGGAGAAAAGAAGTGAAACCTTTCCTCCGGCTGGGGTTCTGATTGTCATTGTTTCGAGCATGGGCCTTGTGTGGGCCTTAGATAGGGCGTATGAAGGCCCCACTACTATTTGGTATTTTGGGCCGTATTTTGGGCCTTAGATAGGTCTCTGGAGTCGGGCGTGTAATGTGAAAACAAAATTTTCTTTTAAATCTAAAAAAAAGAACAAACACTATCTTTCTCAGGTAAAATAGAAACAGAAAATTTAAAGAAGTAATCTCATCTCCAAACAAAACTAAACGAAAAAAGAAATAAAGAAATAAAAAAGAAGAAAACAGATTGCGGTATTTTAGTCTGAAGGAGCTAAATGGTTAAGATGGTAACTCAACAGTAGCGGCTTTGCATTTTCACAGAGCAAAGAATGAGCATTTGGCTAGGAACAAAGTCTCCTGGGAAACAATGTGGAACAAATAAAACAAACGTTACTCTCAAACATCGAAGAGTAAGTACAGCACCAGAATGGACATTTACATTACTAATATTACTAACGACATAACCAATACTGATGTCGAAATACATATTGATGCTTGAAACGGCAGTAATCATACAAAAACACGCATAGTTAAGTGACCAATACGATAAAACATCTATTATGAGCACCTACATATTGGCTTTCAGTCCTTTACACTGGTGTATTTCATATACAGATGTTGGTATTATTTAAGAAACTATTTCAAGGTCAAAACATTGAGCATCTTCCATTGGTGATCCATTTCAAACAACTACTTCTGTGTTGTAATGAGTGATATTGCTGGCTGCCAACAGCCCGGAGTTCTTTACAAAATGGATCCTGGTTTTATTGGAGAAACAGCACCTTATTTGCAGAAAATGATCTTATCAGTTCTGGAAGGGTGGCTACATCTTCCCTTTCCCTTCATGCAAGCCACACATTTGGATTCTTCACCTGAAGCCTCATAGCTTTTTCTTCGACTGATGGTCCACTACCTTGTACTTCCTTTGCTTGAACAGATGCAAATATAACTTCAGCCATAGAAATGGATAGCACACCAGCACAACCTAGAAAAGCACACCAATTCAGCCGTGTAAAAAGTACAAATATCACAAAAGTATGTAAATGAACTTCACCCCATTCTTACCACGACAAAGGAGTGATAACTGAAAGATAGTCTGTCAAAGAAGCTTGAGTAAAGATTCTGCTTCTTTATATATGGGAGTGCTTTGTACATAATCCACACTGCAGAGTAGGAAGTCATAACATAATAAAATTTCCTATCTTTTTAAACCACCAAACCAGGAGATAGAGTTTTGAATGCAAATATCAGACGCGTATACTCACTCTCTCCTGGGCCTACCCCAATAGGATACAACGGAATAAAAGCTGTGTACCTGAAATGCATAATTACCAATCTCAGACAGGGAATGTCAGTATTATAGTTGTACAAGCGTAAAAACTTATAGGATAATAAAAAATAATAGTAAAGCAGAGCTCTGAGTTGCCTTAGATGGGTAGTTTCTGCAAGCATTTGTCATAACTACTGAGTTGCCATGAAGTATGGTACATGTATATCTGTACCAAGGCAATTAGTGGCATACTTTAATCCCTAGGACCTACTGGAGAGGGCAATGAAGATGCAAGATTACATTGCATGGCAACAAAGCAGCATGCAACTACAAAATCAAATGCTAGATTCAGTGCACCTTCATTAAAGAATCTAAGCATCGCAAAGAGCTCTTTCATGGGGTATATACCTAAATTAATTAGCAAGAAGCATGAATAAGGAGCTCGTATCAATTACGAGGGTGAAGCGTTTTAATGATTTCTTTCAACAGCAAGTGGAAAGCATGAAGGCAGAGAAAGGTTTGAAAACTAGTCTACAACCAGGTTACAGGCGCTCTTCTATTGCTTATCAAAATCACTTACAGAACATCTAGTAGCATCCTTTTCCATATGACACAAAATGCAATAAAATGCAACTAGTAGGATATATCTCTATTATAAATCAATAAGTTTTATTTTTAAAGGTACTTCAAAAGGATGTCCATTCACAGACCTTAGATATGTCAGCCAGGAAGGACAAATTCCCAAAGAGCTTGAAGCATAATGAGAGTATCTTATAACCTATAAGAAAAGAAGAAAGAGCTTAATTATTATTTCTTCTAAAAGCTGCGAACTGAAGGAAGAGTAAATGATGTTAACAAATGTTAAAGAAAGCAACAAGACATATGTTAAAGTAACAAGAGTATGACCAAACCAATATCACTAGCAATTTAAAAGAACGATTCTTGTAGAGCAGTGTATTTCAAGGAAATCAAACTATAATAACAAACCTCAGATACACTCCATGCAAGAAATGTTATAAAGACTGATGGATGATGCTGAAGCTGCGGACAAAAACAGTACACAGTTAAGTTGTAGAACTTGCTATGCTAGACATGAGTATAACTATTAGCTGACTAGGAATACTATACTTAAATTTAGGACCTTATAGGTACTATGAACTCCAGAATGAGGTAAGTTGGCATAAAATAGATTCTGTCTTACAATAAACATGCTGTCTTGCAGTTATGTGATTTCCACCATTTTGAACATAACTATAAACTGAAACGAATCATCTGCTAACTAAATACACTAGCAATCTGGGTAAAACTTCAATTGGTTTTGCTCAGAATTGCAAATGACCTGGTGCAATTTTCTGAAATCAAAATGTGAACTCCTGCTAAAAGTCCAAGATATGCTTAGTCAAATTTTCCTAAAGCATACCTCCGGGATTTTCCAGACTATGGCAATTAGGAAGTGAGTCCGCCCTCCCCATTGCATCGAAGCAAGTAGCACACCACTAGGAACCAATCCTACATAAAAATCACACTTTTTGCAATAACCAGAAAACTCCATATAATAATGAACATCAAAAGAACCCCAAAAGAAAAATCACTGCTAACCAATTGCAGCATGAACAACTTCCAAACCGGCGACCATTTGCAAAAGACCTTCACATAGATAAATTCCATAAATTTAGAAACTTTCAAGAATTCTGAAAATTAACACGATAGTAAAGAATAAGTTACAGATGAGATCTCCGGAAAAATCATATGCCCCATTGAATGACTTGGTGGCTATCAAACTCCCCACAACACTGTAGAGTGCCCAAGTCCTGTAAATAGAATGACATCAACACATTGAACAAACAATAATTGATAGATAGATACAGAGACAGAGTTAAAGAGAAAGAAAGACCATCCAAGTAGCTGGAGAGAATTGTAGAAGAGGAGATAGAGCTTAGAGGGAGATGAAGAAGAAGGCATGTCAAAACAACGGCCAATAACATCAACACCGCCTGTAGATATAATAATACAGTTTGCCTTTTAGTACTACATACTTTACACTGAATTTTTACTGACAAGTCCCATACGGACACAGATATTAATATCACAAAACACAAGGACTAATTTATAATTTCGACTGGAACCAAATAAGCCCGATCCAGTTTATAGTAACTACAGGACGAACTTTCAGGCCATCTTCAACGTACTTGCACGCGGCGGGCAGGCATGGCTACGTCGATTCCGTTCGCCACCCGTTCCTCTGCAACCGTTCGACGCTCGCTTGGTTTAAACCAGTCATTGAAATTCTACCCCATTTTTTCATCTCATAACTCTGTTTGCTTCAAACGAAATTTTCCATCTCGTTGTTTAGCGACAACAGTAACCATGAGTGTTCAAGCACCCGAGAAAACCCCAGTTCCATCATTCTTGGATAAGAAGGAGTCTGAATTTCTCCACTTTGTCAAGTATCAAGGCGCTGGCAACGATTTTATTATGGTAATTTAGCTTTAATTTATCCAGTTTTGTTACGGATTTTATTTGTTTTGATTTTATGTGTTGGTTTACCTTTGCTGGTGTTTTGAAGGTGGATAATAGGGATTCTTCGGAGCCGAAGGTGACACCGGAGCAGGCCGTCAAGCTCTGCAATCGGAACTTTGGAGTTGGTGCTGACGGTGTAATATTCGTAATGCCAGGGATTGATGGTTCAGATTACTCCATGAGGATTTTCAATTCTGATGGTAGTGAACCAGAGGTAGGTTGTTATTCACTGGGGTTCATTGAATGCATAAGTTGATATAGATAGTGCTAGCTATTCAAGGATAAATTAGGCTGCATTTTGTATTTGAGTACACTAAAGACAATAAATATACCATCTCTATCTTATGGATTCTGCAAATGGGTAAAGTAATAAGATGATTAGAAGAAAGAATCGTTGGGTTCAGGAGTGGTAATGTCTGAGGTATTTGAGATTGTAAAATGGGAAATTTCGTAGAAGTGTATGTTAAAACCTCATGAAATGAATCTTGACAGAGAGAAACACAAGAGCCTGTTTCCATAGTGTTGTCACTGTTCCAAAACGACATGTTTCCACCCTTCTAGCTAACCTTTTTGACCAAGTTTTAAAAATTGATTTGGAGTTTTTCTGCTCCTTGGAAATGTAATACCGAAGGTATAACATGTATAGGATGACCCTGCCATATACTTAACAGCTAAAGGTGATTTTAGCTCTTAGTAATTGTAATTTATTTTGGGACATCTTTTCAAGGGAAGCTCTTCTAACCAGTTAACTTTCACCAAAGATCAATATTTTAATGTAGGCGAGCTTGTTATACTGCTCATATTATATTTTTCTCTGAGAAAGAACAACACAAGCTTCTCCATATGGCAGATAGTCTGTTTTCTTCAGAGAAAATAATTTCATCTGGGAAAGATGCACTTAGATGAAACATGGAACTATGCACTGCATAGCCCTTTTGTGAATTAAACTTCAACTACTGGACCTTTTAAAAATTATGCTTTTACTCATGTGTGTAACTACATGATGCTAGTTGGTGTTTCTAAGCTGTTTCTGGTGCATCAGAAACATAAATGCTAGCTGGTTGTTCACTTGCACTATGCAAGTCTAGATTTTATCATTCTAGGCTTCTTCGAGCTGCCTTTTGTAGCAATTTTGTTTTCCATTAAATGCTTCTTAGTTTTGTTGCTCTATGCAAGGCTTATCTTCCATCATACATTATTTTAAGTTGAACTTTATTACTGTTGAGCAAAGATTAGTAATACCTGCACTGTTTTGCCTGAAATTCTAATGGTTTCCATGATTTATCCACATTTTCAAGTCACATGAACTTTTTTGAACTAGTCCTTTCATCTTTGACATTCTCCTCATTCTTCGAGCCAGATGTGCGGTAATGGGGTTCGTTGCTTTGCGCGTTTCATTGCAGAACTTGAAAACTTCACTGGGATTCAAAGGTGCAGTCAGAATGTCATAATGCCTTTCTGTAACACTACTCATACAGAGATATTGTAAAGTTGTTGTTGCACGCCCTAGAACTGACTGGTTTATCAGTCCTTAAAATAGTGGAGTTCATACTTGCACTTTCTATGTGAAATTCATCTAAGTGCATTTTACTTTGGTTTCTTGTGATTTGTTGTTCTCATTTGAGATGTGCAGCATGTTGTTCCATTAATAAACTGAGTCTCTGTTTTATCTGAAATAGGTTAAGCTGAAATCTGTATCATGCCAATTTAGTGTTTAACATTACTATTCTGTGATACCGGAAATTTTACTTTTTTTCTTAATAACATACAGTTTCACTGTTCAGACTGGTGCTGGCCTAATCGTACCCAAAATTCTGAGTGATGGAAAGGTATGCCTTTCTTCTCTATTGAAGATTATAAGTAAGTTCAGTTTGATAGTGGGAGTCTGGAGGTGCTTCTTTTTTATTAGAACTTGTCCTTTCCACTGGAAAACCTGCTGGTGTTCGTAGGAGGACTCCAAAAGAAGGATTTGTTAAAAAGATATCACACCTCTAGAGTCTAGATTAAATTTACCACAAAACTAGATCCAGAGGCAGCTGAGTTTTTCTTCCCATTCTATATTTGACTAGGAAGTGAATAAAGGAGTAGCTATTATGTCAGGCATTTGCTCTTCCATAGATCATGTACCCTTCATGGTCCTTCTGGGAGTGTCCCTTCCATGCTCTATTGTCACTAGGGGTTATACCTTACCCCATCCCTTTTGTACACCTGAGAAACGAGGGACTGGCGAGAACCAAAAGTAGTGTTCCTTGCACTCAAAATCTGTGTTTATTGGTTACTTGTTCAGTTGTGTCAAATTTTATCTGTATCTTGTGATGTTAAACAAATTTCACATGCCAATAAATTTCCAGGTTCGAGTTGATATGGGCCAACCCATCCTTGCAGCACATGATATTCCCACCAAACTTCCTGCAAATAACAATGGAGCTGTTGTGCGATCAGAGTTGGTAGTTGATAATGCAACATGGAATGTGACATGTGTTAGCATGGGCAATCCACATTGTGTTACCTTCAGCTCAAAAGAATGTGAGGTAATTTGCTTGGAAACAGAATGGTAATATCCCAAAGTTCTCCATAATATATTGCTTTTTAATAAATGAGTTCTTATAACTAGCTGAAGCCATTTGTCGCTGTTTTTATGAATTTTTTGTGTAGAACATTTCTCTTGATGGCCTTTTTGTGTGTGCATGGGTGGGATTGAAGTAAATTTATTAGGGAGCTACACTGCAGTAGCTTCCAGTCAATGTTATAACCCTAAAGTCAGATGAGTGTTATGGATGGAAGGTGGTAGTGGTGAAAACTGGGTGCAATTCTTACTTTGGCGCTCATTCGAGTGCCAATGGTGGTGAGGATTTCTAGAAATGGACAAGCGACCAATGAGTGAAGGTGGTCAAAAGTCGATACTGGCATTGTTGGTGTTGGTGGTACTGATGGCAAGTGGACTGAAGAATAGAAAGCTCTTGATGATGCCTTTCTTTGTTGAGTCTCTGGTGCTTTCTTTCTTTCTCTCTCTTTTTTTTTCTCGTTGAGGTTTTAATTTAAGTGCCTACTTAGAGCAGTTACTGTCATTTCTGATGATAAGTATCATACCAGCTTTCAGTGAGAAATCCTTGGTAAACGACTTTTATAGAATGCCACCATCACATTCTGATAATATAGAATATTCTGTCAGATTTGCAGAATATGTTTAGAGATGGTCCTCCACAGAAGATGCTATCCGGATAGCAGAATTTCTGTTCTTTGTACTTCATGCATGATTTCGGGTTTTCTAGCGACTTCAACTGCTACTGATTGTCTGCGTTTTGATTAGAAAATATTGGAAATCTTATTCTTTCTTTCAACAGACTTTGCAGGTTGATGAGTTGAATCTGTCTGAAATTGGCCCAAAGTTCGAGCATCACACAATGTTCCCTGCTCGAACTAATACTGGTAATTTCATATGTTTGTTATTGATTATGTTTCTACCCATTCATGCGGATTTTCTTTTAGTCCTGCACTTTGGATGATTTGCACATAAAGGCTTATTTGAAAATTCGCATCCATGTTTGAATGGCCCAGCAAGAGACAAGCTGTTGTCTCACTTTAGAGACGTGTTATTTTCTTTTAGATAGAGGCGTGAGGACATAATGCCTTGCTTGAAACAATGTGTTGAGCATTGTAGACCGGAGAAAGTAGAGCCAAGGACTTGAGTGGAAAAAGATTTATGCTTCAGGATTGTCAGTTTTTCAAATCTAGATTCACAGAAGTGAAACCCACTTCAATATCTCTAACCCATTTTCTTAATCGCATTGATCGTTGCCTGACTTTCAAAGATGGCACTGTACTTTATCAATGCTGTTTATGTTTGTGAGAACTATTTCATGTTGCTTTACTAGCTCAATTATAGATTGAGCATGCCTTGTGGTCGGGTTACCTATCATTTTACGAGGACGTATATATACATTGTGTCTCTGAATTTAATGAAAAATTCACAGCTAGCAAGTGCTGATGCACTATTATATCAACCACACTGCCTTTATTGTGTGCTTGAATTACTACAGGGACTTATATTTTCAGATTATGGTTCATCTCATCTTTTTCTTACCCATCAGTCATGCTAGTTTTCTTCATGAAAATGTTAATTCTCATAGACTCATGCTATAATCTTTAAATGCTTCAGATGACTTAGATTTTGGGTTTTCTTTTTCTGCAGAATTTGTGCAAATTCATTCACGCTCACACCTGAAAATGCGTGTTTGGGAACGGGGTGCAGGTATGACTCATAATGCGAATGGACTATTGTTTCCTATTCTCTTTTGTTATTGTTTGTGTTCTCATATGAGAGTTTGCTGCTGCCTGTTGAACTGTCTTCCTGGCTTGTTCTTACTACATGTATTATCTTTTTGGATTCTGTTAAATTCATTTTTTTCAATTATCAGTTAATGTCTGTCAGTTTGATCGGTAATTACCTGTTAGAGAAGAATCTCTTATCAGCATTATAATTGAGACAGATGTTGTACTGTACTATCCTGTCTACTAAAATCAATATATGCAAGTTTTATTGCCTGCATCCTGAATTCTTGTAGGAGCGACACTGGCCTGTGGAACGGGTACCTGTGCTGTTGTTGTGGCTGCTGTTCTTGAGGGCCATGCAAATAGGGTAAGCTTCACATTGAGATTTGTCATTCATTTTGCTGCAATCCTTGTATGATTCTCACCTGGCATATCATACCATTCTTGGAAAGCAGACTTGCATTGTGGATTCACCTGGTGGTCAATTGGAGATTGAATGGAGACAAGAAGATAATCATGTTTACATGACTGGCCCTGCAGAAGTCGTCTTCTATGGATCTGCTCCCCTCTAGTTCAGGTAAAAGAATGGTTTTTTATGCATCTCTGTATCTTGAAGTCTGCTTAAGTGGCTAAGGTTTCAAGATTTCTATTTCACCTATTGCAGGAGGTGTTTCTGTTGCAACTTGTCTGATAATGTGGAAGATTATGGTACTCTTGCTGACGCACAACTGTTAGTTTGTGTTAGTTTCATGCTTGATGTAAGCTCCAACTTATGCATTCTACAAATCTAATTTGTTCCGAGTTGAAGCAGTTTGTGGAATGAATCATTGAACCTTACTTCACACCTTACTTTATTCCTCTCATGTTAACAACTTTGTTATATAATGGATTATTCTCTTAGTTTTGCTTATTCATAAAGTTCTTGCATAACCGCCTTTGTGCCTTCCAACTTTCGCATAAACCTAATTGCTCACAAGCCTTGATAATGTGGAACATTTTTCTAGTCAAAGCAAGTATAAGGCTTATTGAATTCAATCTCGTAGTGCTTGTGTTATTGGGTTTCTTATACAGTACATCATCCCCCTTATTTAAAGAATTGTCAAAGATGACAATTTTGCCTATTTCTACTGCTTGATCACGATTGAGTGGCCTCATCTCTTTCAGGTGTCATCGAAACAATTCCTGTAGAATGTCCCATAGCTTCTCCCTTTTTTCTTTCTAGACTTGGCCCTTCTAACTAAATGAGAAATCTGGAAGAGGTAGCGATACTTTTGTAGAGTTTATCCTGAATCTTCTTACTTTTCTGAATGAACCTGGAGCTCCTGGCATTTGTAATTGGACCGACCAGAACATAGAGTTTGATGGGTAATATTGTCTGGTATCTAGGAGCACTAAAGGATATATGATTTACCTTTTGTAACATTTGGTCACTATATTCGTACTGTAGCACCATTACACTAAATATTTCTTACTAACACTGGGCAAACATAAGGGAAATCTTGATGCTAGCTTTCCTCAATACTGAAAGCAGAAGCTATCTTTTATTGTCACAGATTGATTATTTGTATAGTGAGTCTTTAAGTTGCACGCCAGTATTGCAAACGTGGTCAAACTATGTTTGCACCGGACCTGACTAACTTATGTTCGCTTTGATCTTCTAAACTGATATGTGGATAACTAGCAAGTCTGGCATCTTCAGATCCATGGAGATAAAGTTAAACTATAACGGCTTAAAAATTGAGGTAAGATTTCCTCAAATGTTAGGATATCATATCTACTGGACTGATGTATATCTGGAAACATGGTTTCTTTCGTCACTTCAATGGAAGGGCAAAAACATGAAAATCTGAAATATCTGCTCATCTCCTTTAGGTTTAGTTTAGTTGAGATTATCCACTGGAAATGTCATTAGTTAGATAAATTAAGGTTGCATCTACTCTAATTGCCATGACGATGCTCTTGACTCTTAGTGAAACTTGACGAGTTTTCGTTCTTGTGGCATCGCAGTATGCATCCATCTTACTGATGTATATGCAATAGTATCACATGTCTATGCATATGCACACAGAACAGGGGATTTTTTTATCTGTTAGAGTTAATTTTAATATATTTTTCAAAAACATTTTGACCAATTTGCTCAAAAGACCTAGTCTAATGCTTTTGGGATTTCAAACTTCATTTTCTTATCAGTGTCAATCATATTGGTGATGTTGCTAATAGTCTGAACACATTATCGAGATAGATCCCCGTCAGAGCTCTGCGGAGGGCTCTTGATTGGTAGAGCTTCCAATTGCCAAGGTTCTGGGCTCAGTGTCATCCACTTGCTTGGTCCTGTACTCCTCTTTGGATTTCTGTCCTGATTACATGAACCTTGCATATGATTGTTTAAACCGAAGGCCTTCTACTTTTGGTGTTTAATCTAAAAGGTCCTTTAACTTTTCAAATATCCTTTATCCATGAATGCATCAGAGTGCACCATTATGCGTGCAGGCTTTTCTATGTTGGGTTTTCAGATTAAAATCTGGTGGTCGTTGGTTGAGATCTTTTAGTTTTAGCATCCCTCTGTATGCCCATAGTTGAATGAGTTAAGCAGACTACTCATTGTTTTAAGCTCTTTTATGTAATGTCTCCAAGGTGCATCTTTTATTTGCAAAAATCTATGTTTAACACCAAAGGATCTTTCTGTCTCACCCCTCGTCTACCTGCAATATTTTTTGATTGTACCATTGGTTGTTTGCTTATTAAACTCTTTTAATAGACAATGGCAGAACGTGGTATGGGTGCAAGCACAGAGTTGAAGTAAGACGGTCTTTGCAGGTATGTTATGATGAATACGGAATGTGTAATTTGTTTGGCACATAGCAGTAGTATGATTGGTTCGAGGAGTGATGCTAGAAACTTCTTAAGATGTTAGTAATCATGATTATAAGCTGTGGTGATTGGAAGTACCCATTACCAACGTCCATGTTTGAATAAGTTAACTGGAGAGTGTATATATGTGCAAGCAGGTGTATCCTATTGAGTACACGTTCACACAATCCTTTTGGATGCCAAGCTTAAGTGTGCAGAAAAAGATAAGGATTTAAAAAGCAGGCTTTCGCAATTGAAGCACAAGGAATAAGTTTATGTGCAAGGCTGTGTGTTCGATTTTTTGGTATATAAAGTTGAAGACTGTAGGGATAAGTTATGATTCGTCACTAAATTAGGAAAGACCTCCGAAGTGATAGAGGGAGACGCATATAGTGCTGTTGCGATATTAATCTCGAGTTTAAAGTGCTAAGGAATGGATGATTGCAGAAATGAAGAGATGCACTACTGTAATTTACTTGTAATTTAATTAGAAGATAAGGGGGTGATGCTCTAAGGACGGCGACAACATTGCGTTAGAGACCTTATCACTACTTTATTGATACTACTTTTTATGGAGGGAGTCATGAAAAATGAAACTCTTGGCATCTTCGAATAAACAAACCCTTGAAATATATGAATACTACACATTTAGCAAGCTTACATATAACTTTTAAAGCAAACAAATTTATAAGTAATATTTTCAATAGAGCATCTGTCATATTCTTCTAATATAGCCAAAAGACACTCTCGAAAGTGGAGATCTTTGATAAGTGCATGAAAATTAAAGAGTTTTAAAGTTTTTTAGCCGACACGATGAGCACTAGTGACATGAGCTAGTGCTTGTCTTCATACACAAGCTCACGATGTGACACACCACTGCAGCTTCATGTTACAAATTTTTTTAAAAGTTTCAAGACTTGCTATGCTGGATAGTACCAGCACTCTTGTTCATGCAGGAAGTTAGAACTCAAGAATTTATCTGATATTAATGAAGCGACTTGAAATCATTATCGTCAATCTCCCATAGGGACTGTGAACTGCACTCCCACATAGGAGATGATGATGATATAGGGCAGTAAGAACTGCAAACTTCTTCCTTGCACTGATCGACACTCAACTCAGTCATGGCTTCTGAAGATGCAATCTCTTCCCATATGTGGTCCATGGTGTAGTCTTTTGTTGCTTCAAATTCGTACTTTCCAACTTCTGCAAAAGCGGCACCATGTCCTTTGTTGTTCTGCTGATCCCTCTGCTCTAGTCCAGCCCCAGACGGGAGTTGAGTGGCTTGGGAGGAAAGACAACTTGAGGAGGAAGATGTGGCCGGTGATGATAATGATGAGTTCCTCTTCTGGTCTTGAGCTTTCTTTCGCATATGGGTCTTCCAGTAGTTCTTTATCTCATTGTCCGTGCGCCCTGGCAGTTTCCGTGCTATGCAAGACCACCTGCAAGTAATTCATTCTTATTAAAACCAGAAGCAAAATTGTGAATCCATTGTGCATAATATCGTTTATGCTTAATGATTCTAAAGGAACCTGTTGCCCCAGCGTGAGTGGAGTTCGAGCACAAGTCTCTCCTCCTGTGGTGTCATGCGGCCACGCTTGAGGCCGGGATGGAGGTAGTTCACCCACCGGAGTCTGCAACTTTTACCTGTTCTGTTGAGACCTGCAACACCACGCAACAAGTTTTCGTGCAACAAAAGAGTGCTATATGTTAAGGTTCAAAAGAGCAAGGTTAGATAAAGCATTAGGGTTAAACCTATCCTGATCCCCCGCCACTCCTCAAACCTGAAACTTTCGCTATGAAATCCCATCGCCGCTCACCAAACAAGCTCACATAGCACACTAGCTGCAAGTCTTCCTGCTCCGTCCATGGACCTTTACGGACCTCCTCTTTCGTTCCAACCATCCTTACCTCTATCTATCACCTTATCTTCTTTGGGCGTTTCTCTAGTTGTGTCAGCGGTGTCTTCCAGTTCTGCTACCCTTTTTCTTCTACTCTCCACAGAGCTAAGGTTTCTGCTGCCACTTCTTTGAACTGGTACTGGTAGTTTTTTATGGTCTGCGTGTGCTCTTCCTGTTGTTTATATAGGCTTCAACTTGAATTGGTATGTGATGTCATGCCAGAGTTTCAAGTGAGTCTACTAAGACTGCGGGTATAACTGCTGTAATTATGCTAGCACCAAAGTTACTACCTCTAGTTGATAAACACAGGTGATAAAATAAGTCAGCATATATCTAAACGTAAGAGCGTGTTTCAAATATACGTAACTTCACTTTCTTCCGTCAGATTTTAAATTTTGAACAATTTATTTGTTTCAATTATACAAGAAATTTAGAACTTCACTTTCATATACGAAACTCTAGTTCTAACTTTCTTATTTGCACATTTTTCAATACTACTATATTTTTCAATTTTCAACACATTTTAAAAATCTATTAAAACACAAATACTAAACTCCACTTTCATTTTATTTTTTAAAAAATTTTACTTTTTATTTTCACTTTTACGAAACTTAATTACGGACATTTGAAACATGCCCTAAATTGGTAACCATCATCAAGACATAGAATAAATTTAGACAATAATCAGGCATAAAATTTTGAGAGTGATAAATTCATCCTGATCGTGGTTAAGAAGAGCAATGGTGTTAATATATACATAAATAACCTTTTCTTGGGTGAAATATTGCGGCATCACTTTGCATAACATGTTACCATAAAGGAAATCATACAAGATAAGATGGAGCCATGAAAATTTTTCTGCATGAAAACGGTCTTTAGGATAAAGTTTTGGCATAGAGAACAGACTTGATGAAGAGCAATATAAGATTATTTGCTACAAGTTTCGGGATCTCAGGATTGATTTTATTTGCTTTATACGTTATACGTGAGAGTTTCTATTTCATCGTTCCTAAGATTTTTGCTATTTGCTACTTTTATCATATTCGTTTATAGAAGAATATGTTTTACCTACGAACAAGTTTTAAGGAAGTCTTTGAAAATACCTTTAAAAATAATTTTATTTATTTTAATAAATGAATTTTTTTTAATCTAAAAACATAATAATAATTAATAATAAGATTTTATTATGTGAAATTTTTAATATTTTTTAATTTTAAATAAATTTTATAAAATATTTTAAAATTTTATTAAAAATATATATATTTAAATTTTTTTTAAAAAATATTGTTTAAAAACGTACCTTTTAGGTTGAGTTCCTATTAATCCTCGTGAACCTACAGGACGACATCAATAGTGGAGTCGTGTGTGTAAGAAAATGAACTAAACATTTGTTTTGTTTTGAAGCTTCTAGATATATACAAGTAATTCCCCTGAGGAGAAGAATTTTTTCTGTTTCGCTCGCTTAAAAACGACAAGCTTATGGCCCATCATTGTCTAGCTCTATCCTGTTTGCTCCTTGTCCTTTCTCGTTGTGCAAATTGCTCCAATTTTTTTTTCTTTTAAAGAAAAAAAAATAAGGTTATGAAGGATTATAAAGAAGATTATAGGGCCTCACCGAAATTTTATTTTTTATTTCAGACTTTGAATTTTAGCTATTTTTACGTATTATAGTTATTACTTTAAATTTTTTTATTTTGAGATCAAGCTTCATTTTACTAAATTATTTTCTAAAATTTATTTATATATTTAAAATAAAATATTCATTTGAAATAAATAGTATTTTTAATGCAATGCCTCAGCTACTTTTTTTTAAAATAACATATAATTACTCTTATCTTTCGTAATATTCAATTCTGAAGATGAAAAGTAGCAAAGAAAAAGTCGCTTTTTTTCCTTACAAAGGATAGGGTAACTTAACAAAATGTTATTACTTTTAATTCTTACATAATAGTCTATCTTTGTGGATCAGATTTGTAAGATTGTCGCTTTTGTATCTTCCAAATCAAAAACTCCACCAAGTATTCCATCCAATAATTTTAAAAGTGTTTGACAGTATTTACTATATTATTTTTTATTATAAATACTTTTTAATAAAATTTATAAAATACTAAAAAATAATTTATTAGTTCTAACAAAAAATAAATTTATTAAAATTTATAATCAATTTATTTTGCAAAATTTTCTTTATTTTAGATATATTCACACATCCACTGCGGCCATGACGTTGCTCGTTTTAAGTAGTCTCCGTCAAATAAAACGTATGAAATGCACGCAGAAAGTTAAATGAAATGATCACCAGAATTAGGAAGCCTAAAAATATTTATGAAATAAATTTATTATTTTAATTTTAAAAAATAAAATAAATAGTAAAAATATATTATTATATACATAATTTTATATTTTTTTATATTTTATATAAATTCTATATATATTATAAAGAAATATTAAAAAATAAAAATAAAAAATTAATTTTTCAGATAAGTATTGTCCACAGCCGCTTAATCCGGCATCGTGCGGACTTCATAAAGATTTCGTGCCACGTTCTTGTTCAGTTCTTAGCCACAATTAACTTCTTTGTTTATTCGTGGAAGCTGTTTAGTCTTAATTGCATTTGCTGCTGAAAAAAGGCATCGACTTGTTTAATTAAATACGTATGTCACTTATTTTGTATGTTAGTGATAGATTAGAATACTAGTAAACAAACGATGCATGCAGTAGTGGCGTTTTCCCTCGGTTGTTATGACTCGTGCTCATTGATTCCCAAAAAATAAGTGTTTAAAAAACTTTTAAATGAAGAGAATTTATTGTTATTAGTTTTTCTTTTAACGTATATTTTTCAACATATTTAATTTCTAAACATTCATTTTACATTAGAGACGCAACTCAAGCAAAATTTGGTGAAATACTAAATACAATTTCATCTGAAAAACTCAAACATGCTCATCATCTTTAAAATTATTGAGGATAAGAAAATCATACCGCACAATTTATACAAACAGCTTATTTTAATAATAGTATGGTGTTATGTTTAAATAAATCAGATAAGCGGCTTATTTAATAAAATAAGCACTTCAGCCAAACAATTGTTAAATGAGTGCTTATTTAGAGTTACTGTATATTTGATATTACTTATAAAATTATTTCATTATAATTTTTTATTTTATATTTTTTAATAAAAAATTTCAAATAAATATTTTTTAAATTTTAAAAAATATGAAAAAAAATTTACATTATAAAATTTTTTTTTTAAATAAAAACATAAAATTTATTTTTAAAAAATTAATATATTTTTTATTTAAAAAAATCAATTTTAAAAGCAGTTTCTAAGATATATGCGTCAAAAAAACAATCACAAACAGTCTCATATATCAAATATGTATTCCGGCTATCATGGTTAAGGTGCGTTATTTTTTCACACAAACGTCACTTCTTTTCTACTAAAGGTATGTTTGGTATACATGATTAAAAAATAAAAATAAAAAAATAGATTGAAAATATAATAAAAATCCGGATAGAAAATGATAACTATTTAATTTTATAATATTTGAATATATAGTAAGAATAACAAACTAAATATGTTTGGATAGATAGATAAATGAATAAGTAACGAAAATAATTTTTTTATAAAAGACTCAAATGATCTTTTTAATTATATTAATTTAACTTTTATTAATATAACTTTAAATTAATTTAATTAATATAATTTAGATTAATTTTTTATATTAATTTAATTTTTTTATTAATGTTTGATATAATTTAACAAAATTAAATAAAATTTTAAATTAAAAAATTTGATCATATAGTTCTATTATTTTCTCTACCAACTAAAATCAATTAAACTTAAATAAAATATAAAAATTATAAATTATTATAATAAAAAATAACACATATTAATTAAAATAAATATTTATTTAAAAAATATCTAATTAAAATAAATATTAAAAAATAAAAATAAAAAAGATAAATGGGAAAGTAAATTTGATTCTCTTTTGTCACCATATAGTGGGTACACATTTCACCGTTAAATATGGTGAGGAATGGAGTCTCCATTCCTTTCTATTAATGAAATCAAAACAAACATAGTTAACATGGTCAAATATTTTACCATCATCACAATCCAAACATACTCCAAAAAGTTATTTTTAACTCACTTTTTATTAAAAAATAACACAAAAAATTACTTCCAATTTATTTTTCAATACAAAAAGAACATATCACTATTACTAACAACTTATTTCTAAGAACTCATTTTTAAAAAATTCACTTCCAATACTAAAAAAAATGCACCCTTAGTGTTTAAAGTTACAGAGTATGTAGATAAGATTTAGTTAGCTCAATTTTACCGGCATTTGTTTAGTAAGTGCGTACTCTTCGTGATTTCACTCCTTTGGCTTTTCTTCTTTACAGCAAGCAGAAAGCTGGAGAGCTGTCGACGCAACAGTAGTGATTGTACGGCGAAGCTTCTCCAATGGAAGATCGTAGTTGCGAGTGCGGATAATTAATCCAAGAGGATGAAGAAGACATGCAGACATTTTCAAGTGGAGAGCAGCCTGCAGCGGCAACACCCAATTAGTGTGCCATCTGTGGGCTTCCCACTTTGGATATCTTTCTTTTCTCTTCACAGTCCTAAATATGAACTTTTAAGACCTTATGCTTTCGTTCCAACATTGTTGCCCCCTCTTTGTCTTGCTCTTGTGTTCTTTTTAAGCCATCAATGATATGTAAGAAAGGTTCTATAATCTACTGCACTATCTCTGCAACAGGTCTTTGGTCGGTCGCATAGATAGATAATGCTATATCTTCTTCGTCTGTGTAGTACAAGATGTCAATGAGTGTTTGTTGATTCCATGAGGGTTGTGAGTTACCTCTGGAGAAAATTTTCGAGCTTGGTTTTTATGTTTATGTTTAAAAAAATAGACTTAGATGGTTTGAATACATCTGTACGTAAATTTTAAAAATACTATAGTGCTCAAAATATGCGATTTTATTTGAACAAATTTTTTTATAAAAAAAACCAAAATTAACTTGGTCTAGAGGTGCGGAAGGATTTAGAGAAATTAAACCTTTAATTGAATTTGATTTATAATAGAATATAACAAAAAAAAATAATAAATCATTTAGCCGATCCTATGTAAGTGAATAAAGCTTAGGAGATGTTTGGCGTTGCTTATTCTCTTCTTATTTTTATTCGAATTTCTCACTTTATAATTTTTAATAAATTTTTTAAAATATTGTATAAATTTTTTTTAAAAATTTAATAAGTATAAAAAAATTTTATATCGTGAGATAATATTATTGCTTATTTTTATTTTTTTAATCAAAATAATAAAACTTATTTTCTAAAAATTTTAAAAATATTTTTAGATTTTCAATAAATACTACTAAATATTTTGTTAGTTTATTGTTGTTGTAGGAAGGAAGAATAACTGGTTGAAAACTGGATATAAACTTGTACTCCGGTAAAATTGGCTTGTGTGCTAACTGGGCCCTGTTAGGCCTAATGGGCTTAGCTGAGCTTCTAAGATAGGAAACCCATTTGCGGTTGGGTTGTTTTGGAATTATCGATTATCAGCACAAAGTTGACCGATGACAAAAAGTGTACTGGTGCATAGCAACAGCAATATAAATAAAGTGGTAAATAAATAAACAAAGCATATAAAACATGGCCGTCGTTACGCTTCTGTTCCGTTCCTGTATCTTCTAGCATTTAGTGCATTCTTTTAATTTGTAAATGTGAGTTTTCAAAAATAAAGTTTTAAAAATAATGTTATTAAAAATGATATATTTTTATATTAAAAAATGAATTGAAAATAAATTATATTTTTTTAATAAAAAAATTAATTAAAAATATTCTTTTTAGTAGAAAAAAATTCACTTTTACGTGCAAAAAAACACGCCCAAGCTGTCATGACTCAATGTAAAAATCGTATAAATTCATTCATTTTCCTTGACCTATATATAGTTAAAAGCATTGCATTAGCAGTAAATATCGTACAACTGTATCATGTTACCTAATATATTGAGACCTTTCGATGTCTTCTCCCTCCTTTGCCTGTTTAATTACCATCAAAATTTTATTTTTTTAATTCACTTATAATATAAATTTTTTTATCAAAAAAATTTTTTTTGAAATTTAATTTTAAAATTTAATATTAATATAGAATTAATATATAAATTTATTTTTTATTAAATACTTTTAATTTAATATTTTAAATTTACTTTTGAAAAAATAAGTTTAAGTCAAGGCAAACACACCTTAACATCGACGAGCACGATTGCATGAACTAACTTAATATAGCAAAGTCAGGGATTTAGTTACCATGTTATTGCTGTTGTTTATCATGAACAGGAAACCAAAGCAAAGCCAGGTAAACATTATTCTTGGTTTAATTACCCTGTTTGACATGGTCACTTATTATAAATATTAGGTGATGCTCAGTTAAGCTTTTAATTTTTTTTTTATTCTATTTTTTTATTTATATTTTTTAATAAATTTGCTATAATATTTTATATATTTTTTTAAAAATAAAGAAATTCTACCTAATTAATTATTATTATTTTAAAATAAAAAACAGAATTTATTTTTAAAATATTTTTTATTTAAAAATTTTAAAAGCAATCCCAAATATTCATTAGCTAACAGCTTACTGATGCCTTGCGTTAAAAGAAGAACGCAAAAAAAAAAGGAAACTGATAAACCAAATTTAACCAGTAGCATTCCTGTGGTGTAGCAACCCCTTCAGATACCTAGGTGCCGCATCTTTCCTGCAACCTTGTTCCTTTCCTGGCTGCAATCAAACCTGTTCACAAGAAAATGTGCTTGTTAGCCCTGCTAGAGATGCTCAATGCTACTTGCAGAATTTCCAAAATCATGTTATTGCGTTCCATCAAAACGCATCAGGTTGTGATAGTAGAGAAAGCACGTCCAGAGTATAGCTTCGGGTCACTTGAAGTATTGATTTCTCCAGCTTGACCAGATTTCAGCTATTCCCATATATTGGGTAGGATGGTATCTTCAGCTTCATAAAAAAACTTCACAGATAAGGCCTTTGGAAACTGGCATTACAGAAATAAATGCTCCACCATTTCTGTTTCTTCAGAGCAGAACCTGCATCTCTGAGCTTCTCGATCGTTCTATCTCATAATAAATTATTTGTATTAGATTTCTATTCTCTTGGACTTTTATTTATTACTTGTCCTCTATCTTAGCTCTTGTCGATCAGCAGGTCCTCTCTAAAGTACTTCATTTCTTTCTTGTTTGATGTTACGAATCTCGTCTTGTTCATTAGTGAAGTGAGTTTTGTTCTAAAAGCGTGTTTACTAATAACTTAAATTTATTTTTTTTAAACTCATTTTTAATATAAAATATATAAAAAATTAAAATAAAATTTTTTTATTAATAAATTTTTTAAATTTAATTTTAAAACTTACTATAAATATTAAATTAATATATAATTTTACTTTTTATTAAATATTTTTAATTTTTAATTTTATTTTTTAAATTAATTTTCAAAAAATTTACTTTACCAATTTTATTTGCAAGATAAACACGCCCCGAGTTAATGATGAGTCTCATCCTCCTTTTACGAACATTCAACATTTCAATCATGGGTGATGGGTTATGTGGATACTGTAGGCAGAAATGTTTCACAAGTTTCAAAATTGTTTGGGTTATTACAAACCTTATATTTTCCTTTAAAATCTTCGCTTAATGGGATAGAAAAGATTTCGAAAAGTTTTGATTTTTATAATACCTATTTTATAAAAAGGTTGCTTGACAAAGTGGAAGATGCAATTAAGACGTGTTTATCTAAAATCTGAACTTACATTTTGGTTAAAAATTTTATTTTTAATTCATTTTAAAATTATATTAATATAAATTTTAATTTAATTTTTTATAAAAATTCTACTTTTAAATTGAATTTTATAACTAAAAATTTTATTTTAAATTGAATTTTATAATTAAAATTTTTACTTTTAAATATAGTTTAATAATAAATAAATATATACTTTTTAGTAACTTAGTAACAGAAATTTATTCAGAATTCAAGTGCCTTAATATTTAAGATTTTCCCTGAAAAGTGAAAAAAGAAGAATTTATTTTTAGATACACCGAAGAATGAAGATCTCGAAATCCTCGAATTTGCTTCTTCCTCAGTGTACTGTCCATTTCACCTCAGTGAAAATTAGTCAAAAAGAATCTGGGAAATAAACTCAAACCCAAAGAAAAATAAAAGTTTTGCTGTAATAGTAAATACATGCCTTGGGTCCCACAAGTGAATTGGTAATGTTTGCTCACGCGGAAAACATGTGCTCCTTAATAAATCGGCAACGAGAGCGAAGTAACGAGTGGGCTTTTAGTCGCTACTAGCAGCGTTCTCTAACCAATAACTGTAGTCATAATTTCTCATTTCTTTCTTCTCTCTGACCGAACCAAGCCAAACCCATGTCTCGGCTCCATTTCTTTCAATAGAATTCATACAACGACACTCTTCTCTGGCTCTTCCCCTTCTTCTTCGCTTCATTGCCTGAATGCTCAACTCCAGACTTGACCATTCTACTTCTTTCACCCTTCTTCTTCAGTTCTTTCTCTTTTTCTTTGCAAGCAGAGATTGATAAAGAGAAAGATTCGAACTTGCATGTGTCTCTATCTCGATAGACTATTCATGCACTGATTTCTTGAATGGAATCCAAGTGTAGAGGTTCGAACTTTCTTAAGTTATTTTGATCTCTTCAGGAACTTTTGAAATTGGAAGAGGTTAATTTGGTTTTGAGTTGAGTTGGAGTTGTAGCATGGGACCCGTTCGAGGGTCGAAGAAGCGGCGGAGGAACGACAGGAGTGCCGATGCTGAGGCCGGGAAGGGGAGTGGTGATTGGTGGGATGATTTCTCTAGGAGGATTAAAGGTTCACTTTTTCTACTTCTTTTTTCTTGTTATTCCCGTGTTGTTTTTGTTTCACTACTATGTTAATATCCTTATGCATTTTAAAATCAATTTGAGTTTTATGATTGTGAAGTGCTTGTTGTGTTTGCGATGATATGTTTGGAAGTCATACTGGCTGTTGCAAACAGATGCTACAAGTTGCGATCAGGTTTAGATTATGTACATTTACTAAAAATTGATCCGCTGCTCGGATGGGGCTGTTTTGCGCAAAAGAAAAAAAAAAGAGAAAAGAGCTGCACATTATGCAAGTTGAATTTGGGCTTTTTCTTTTTGGGATAATTCAAGGTAGACGGACTTTTGGATTAAACCAGGCATCATTGTGCAGTGTTGATTACTAACTTGATATTCATGGTTTTGCCAATGGAGCACCTCCATTATATGAAGATATTTTTTTCTCAAGACACCTAGAACTTGAATTTGCAGTTATCTGTATGGTTGTCGGCAGTGCGAAGCTTTCCTATCCATCTCCTGCTTTAGAGATTCTTCACATGAAAAAGTGATATTGTCATTGAAATGGTCTCACGTGTATTCTTTTTGCTTCAGTCTCCACAGACAGTACCATTTATGAAATCACGTTGCATGTTTGGAATTATTTATGTCGATAAACCCTTGGAATGTGGATTCGAATGCATTGCGTAGGTAATCCATATCCGATCTTAAGCTTTACAATGCCTAACTTATCTTAATGTTCCTGATGTATCATGAGTAAAAGTAAATGATCGACTAAATTTAACGTACTGTATACTAGTAATAGGATCTTTAACAGAACACTTGAGTATCTCAAAAGATGGTGTGATACTTGGTTTTCATCCAGCTTCCTTGGTTTCTAAATTCCTGGTTCATGTCCTCCTAGTGCCTACTATTTTTCTTTGATGCTTCTGTTATAGTTTCGTTTGTAACTATGCTTCCTTCATCTTTTTATTTTTTATAGCAAAATACATGGTCTTTGCATTTTTTGTTGTTGTTTGACAATAGTTTCGTTTGTAACTATGCTTCCTTCATCTTTTTATTTTTTATAGCAAAACACATGGTCTTTGCATTTTTTGTTGTTGTTTGACATTTCCAGAGGATATTTTTCTTAAATGTTAATTACTAAGCTGATTCTTGAAAGGACAAAGGCAGCTGGACCTAAAACTTGCATCAAGAGAATAAGCTTATTTTCTTTCCATCTTTTCTTGAGCAACCTCCCACGTGAGAAAAAGCTCTGGATATTTTATGTCTCATTGTGTACTTATTGTTCCATTTCTTTTAAAAGATTTTTTCTTCGCAATTTCCTTTTAATGGGCCAAAATCTTAGTCTTCCTAGTAGTCATTGTTGCTGGGTCTTTCATACTCTCGGGCATGTTATTTTTTCTTCTTTCTTGCTTTTAGATAGTCCTGTCTTGAAGATTCCATGTTATCTAGTTACATGGTGAATTTGTTGGTTGGTTGCTTGTTACTTGATATTTCATGTACGACTTGCTAAAGAAGGATGTATGTAGCTTGAAATTTCTGCATAATGATTGAAGACACCTATGACAAAGTTTATGATCAATAGTATGGTGATGGATAGGCTCTGCAATATGGGTCTGAAGTTTATACCGTTCTCGTTATATTACTTCTTTTAGGACCAGAGTCCTATTACCTGAACTGACATCAGTGTCAAATGTTTATATGCTAGCTTGATGCATTACATTGAAATCATTAGAAACTAATCAAACCATATGTCAAATAAATTGATATGGAATTGCATAATTTGTGAGGTGTTTTTGTTTTGTTTTCATGCCCTACATTTACTTCATCTGTACACTCAAGGCATTTTCATCTATAATATGCCGTTTATCATTGTTATGTACATGAGAAATGTTCATTTTCCTAATTTCTGCACCAAGTTGCTGTAGTTTCTATGAACTAGAAGCTCCATGTCTTTAAGTAATAGTGTTAGGACTCTGCTCCTCAATTGTGCCTATTCTTTGCCTTCTCTGATCTCAAATTTTGTTTTGGACTGGATTCTAGTCGTTGCAAGGAGACAACATTCTTAATATTTTCTAGTTATTGGCCATCTTTTGTTCAGTTTATTGTATCCTAACTCCTTTCTGCTTTAATTTAAAATTATTGCATGGCATGAATGTTCATGCATCTGCATGTGAATCTTATTACTCTTCTATATGTGGTATAGGATGCCATTTGGTATAAGGCCTTATCCTCTTTTCTATAGCTTCTGAATTTCTGACAGGCCATCTGTTTTATGAGCTTTTGCTTAACAGAAAATGAATTGGCATGTTTCTTTGTTTCATAGACAATTAAGTGCTCAGAGGACTATAGGTGCTTATAGCATCTGCTTGTTGTCATGTCTTGCTATTTGCTTCTCATGGGTTGCTGCAGTGCATTTTTTTTGTAGCATCTGAAAATTATCATCTTGTGCCTGTATCTTCCGTATATTTCCTGTCACTCATTTCCTCTTTTCAAATTTTATTCGCTAAAAGATCTGTTCTTCTTGCAGGATCCTTGTCTATATCAAGAGGGATGAACAGATTTGAGTCTGTCTTCAAGATATCACGAAAGACATTCAACTACATTG
This sequence comes from Acanthochlamys bracteata, assembly GCA_019914995.1. Taxonomy (NCBI): domain Eukaryota; kingdom Viridiplantae; phylum Streptophyta; class Magnoliopsida; order Pandanales; family Velloziaceae; genus Acanthochlamys; species Acanthochlamys bracteata. The sequence goes on along the minus strand of CM034140.1, from coordinate 2,339,034 downwards.
CCTCATTGGTAAGGGAGGAGTTAATGACAAAACCTGCCAACTTTTGTTTCAGTAATGGCAAACCTCTGTCTATTGATGATCAAGTAGCAGTAGCTTTACGAAGACTGAGCTCTGGTGAGTCTTTGTTAAATATTGGAAATGCATTCGGGATGCATCACTCCACCGTCTCTCAAGTGACTTGGCGCTTCGTGGAGACCATGGAAGAGAAAGGTATCCACCATCTTCGGTGGCCCAGCCACGAAGAAATGGAAAGCATCAAGTCCAAGTTTGAAAAAATCCAGGGTCTGCCGAATTGTTGTGGTGCCATTGATTCAACCCATATCAAAATGTGTTTACCATCAATGGACCCAGCAAGCAAAGTATGGAATGATCGTCACAAGAACTTCAGCATGGTTTTGCAAGTTATAGTTGATCCTGAGATGAGAATCCGTGACATTGTCAGTGGATGGCCAGGAAGCTTGAATAAATATCAAGTGTTGCAGTCCTCAGGTTTCTATAAAATGTGCGAGAAAGGTGCAAGGTTGGGCACAAAAATGGAGCTTTCAGATGGTTCAGAGATAAGAGAATATATAGTCGGCGATACAGGGTTCCCTCTTCTTGGGTGGCTCCAGACCCCATATCAGGGAAAAGATCTTTCAGATACACAGTGTGAGTTTAACAAACGGCAATTTGCAACTAGAATGGTGGCACACAGGGCACTAGCGAGGTTGAAAGAAATGTGGCAGATTGTTCAGGGAGAAATGTGGAGACCTGATAAACATAAACTCCCGAGAATAATTCTTGTGTGCTGCCTGCTTCACAACATTGTTGTAGACCTGGAAGACGAGGTAAGGGATGAGATATCATTGTCTCACCGGCACGACAATGGCTACAAGCTGCAGTTCTGCGACGATTCTGACAAGGACGGAGTAGAGCAGAGGGAGAAGCTGACACATTACTTGTCTGGAAAACTGCCGCCATAAGTTGTAACAACTCCATTCTAATTCATTGTCGATTTTTATCGTTTTTCTGTAATCTAGACCAATTGTAGCAGCCCGTAGCAATGCCTATGTATCATTTTCCGTAGTTCGTGAACCCATCCTGTTGTATTTTTCATTACTCATTACCATCAGTTCCCGGCACAAGTTAGTTCAGTGAAGACTGTTAAATACTTCTGTTGTTTCCAGTAATTATTTTGAAGAGTATTATTAGTTCTCCTGTAACATCGGCTGTGATTCTGTGAACCGTATTCCTTCTTTTTTGATTCTCTCCTTAGTCTTGAAAACTTGTTAATCTCTTCTAGAAAAGAGAGAACAGTCAAAAGAAGGTAGCAAGATGGTAGTAAGTAGTGATAGTTGTTGGTTTCATGCACAAGTCGATGAAACTTGAATACATGTTCATATTGTTTCACACAATTATCAGTGCACTTATTAATTAGATAGACTAGAAAGTCAGCAATTATATCTCATCTGAATGCAAGAGTCAACCAAATGTTGTTGAGATCAAGACAAGCAATTAAACATCATAACACAAAACAAATCAGGAAAATATTTTCCTTTTAACTTGTATGATTTTTCTCATGCTATTTCAGCCGTTTTAAACTCTACTTATATGTTGTTTTAATCAAAATTTATTTTTACAAAATTCACTCTGATAAATCTCACTTTTATATGATTTAAAACATACTCTTAGTAGCAAGAACATTTTTGCAGTCTAGTAAGGGGGATTTTTTGGAGCACTTATAAAATGAATTTTTTATAAAATAAAAGATAATTTAGAGATACTTAAAAAAATAAGTTTCTACTTTATGGCATAAAATATAATAATAAAATAAATAATAATAAAATTTCTATGATATATAATATTGCATATATTTTTTAATTTTAAATAAATTTTATAAAATATTAAAAATTTTATTTGAAAATATGAAACACAAAATTAGAATAAAAGACTACATGTAACGTCTTTAAATTGAAAATGAGTTTTTTCTTAAACGAAAAATACTTTAATAATTATTTTAAAATAAACGTATTTTTATTTAAAAATAATAATAAATTACTATATATTTTTTAAATTAAAAAAATTTATATATTATTATTAAATATTTAAATTAAAAAAGACTTAATTAACTTACCCAAACAGCAACAAAGTAATCACGCAGAGCATTCAAACCGCCTAGGAAACGCGTGCCATTAACTACTAACTACCACGTACTTTGTCGCATAGGTGTGTTGGAAAGTTAAACTACTGATTATAATCAGCAGGAATGGATCAACATTTCAAATCAATTTAAGAACAAACGAGTATCTTTCAAGTGACCGCTTAACTTGTGCTTATTCAGCTCGTGCTATCACATTAAACAACAATTATAGGCAATTATTCGTGTCACTAATTTTTATAAACTATCGTTAATTAATTAATATTCTGCATGCCTAACAAGCAACTTCTTTGAGAAGCTCTTTTCAACTTCCATAACTAGAGATAGTGTAGTAGTTATTAAAGATTCTATCATCTACTTGATAATAACACGTTTCAGTCAAAACAGTTAAAGTGGTTTACGTGGCAGCAGTTTTAGAAGTTGCTGTAATTATTTGAGTACGTGAAGTGACACCTAGGATTCTCTTCTGCCATGCAAACGAAAGTTTTCATATTATCAAATTATTTTCTTCTTCTTCATCAGTATGGAATCGAGATGTTTCTGAATTGAATTGTTGGTGTTTTATTTTTATGATAGATGTTTTCAGAAATTTTGAGTTGTCAATTTTGTGATTCTTTAAATACAGACAGAAATTGTGTGTTCATTTGTCAGGGAATACAAATTGTTAATACAGTTATATATTGACAACTGATTTATTCATAATTGTTTGAAGAAAATTCTAAGCATGTATAATAATTTTTGAAAACTAAATGTTAAAGATATGAGAGTAAGTATTAACTGTCCTTAGTTGCTTACTACTTCTAATCTCCAACTGCTTTTATATCTCATTTTTAAGAAGAAAAGTACTGAAAAATAATTTGATTCAGCTTATCAAAAAATAATTTTTTATTTTTTAATATATATTTTATAAGTATTTAAAAAATTTATTTAAAATTTTGAAATTGTAAAAAAATTTTATCGTAATAAAATTTTATTATTATTATTTTTTTAAGTAAAATTAATAAAATTTATTTAAAAATAAAAATATTTTTATTTTAAAATAATTCTGTTTAAAATCGTTTTTTTAAATAAAGAAAGAAACCCTGCACCGTTTTTTAGATACAACGAATCAACTAACTCTTACACATGATAACATTAGCACAGATGTCAGTAGTTGTCCCACAACACTGATACATGTAGCTTAAACTTATCAAGTATGTTTTTTCAAATATTTTATTTTTTAAATAAAATTTTTATAGTATTTATAAAATTTTTAAAATAACTTTTTATTATTTAAATCAGAGTATTATAGTTCTAAAAAAATTTTAATTTAACTTTTTTGTACAATTTTTTTTATTATAATCGGAACGATCCACTGAAACTAACTTGTGACGGTTTTGTTATTCATTTTTAAAAAGCTTTATTCATTTTTTATAATAATTTATTAAATTTATTTTAAATTTTTAAAAATATATAAAATTTTACTTGATAATTTTTTTATTTTATTTTTTAAAGTCAAAATAATGAATTTATTTATTATAATAAAGTAAAAGTATGTTTCATGCAAAAAAAAATTTTTGATAAGTATTCACAGACAGCTCTAACTACACATCATTCATCTGCCCGCCTTATTTAAACCTTTTTCATCTCATCATCATGATATCAATTATTTGCCGTGCTGCTGCAACATGAATGAAAAGAAAGAGTTGCAGTAGAAGAAGTCTCAGGAGTTTGAACCAGCTAGCTTAACGAAATACCGGCTTGCAAAATACACACCACCTGGACTCAAATCTTTTCGTGCTTTCTTGCCACCTACCTACTTATGAGAATACGTAGTTCACAACTCAAACTTACCCGAATTTTCAAAAGCAGAGTCGCATGACTTTCAGGAATTTTAAAAGTTACATCGTGGGTTTTTTTAATTTCCGTTTCATTATAGTATCAGTAGTAGTGTATATCTCTAGAAGAATACAACACAAGATTCCAAAGTTTCCAGCAGTCATTTCAAGACTCGTGGTAATCACCGTCACCCTTATTCTCTCTCTCGCTCTGCTGTGTTCTGTTCCATGTGTTTACGTGCTCACGAACTTCCAGATCACTGCTTCTCTCCACTATATAAACAACCCCCAACCCCTTTTTCCTTCTCCATTCAATTCAAAGTCGCTGATACTCAAAACACTTGATATCAAGAAAGACTAGTACAAGTTATCTCAGAAACAGTAGTGCGGAAATCAATCATGGAAGTCAAAAGATTCAGAATAGATGGAGAAGAAATAGAGCCGGAGCCGGAAAACGTGACCATGGCAAACGTTCTAATGCTGCTGTCTCGAGGAGATAACAGCAACAGCAGCAGTAGTACTACTAATAGCAGCAACAGTAGTGATCAAGAAACACACCCTTCTTCACCACCAGTGAACAGAGTGTTCGAGTGCAAGACATGTAACAGACAGTTTCATTCATTTCAGGCGCTAGGTGGGCACAGAGCGAGTCATAAGAAGCCAAGACTTGATGGAGATTCATCGCTGACGAAGCCTAAAGCTCACGAGTGTTCGATCTGTGGGCTTGAGTTTGCGATAGGGCAGGCGCTTGGTGGACATATGCGAAGACACCGAGCTACCGCTGAAGGGTTTGGTGGGTATGCTGTTGTGGAGAAGAAGGCTTGTAATGGAAGGAGGGTTATGTGTTTTGATCTTAACCTTCTTCCTTCTGAAAATGAAGCTGATCAGAGTATTGTTAAGTGCTTCCACTAATTAATCATCAAGATGTGGGAGCTCTGTTTTTTTCTTTTTTTCTTTTTTTTTTACATAAGGTAGAAGAACCGGAGTGTACATATTTGGTACCATAAAAGAAATTATTTTAATTTCCTCTTAGTTCTCAGACTCAAAATTTGGCCATCTTCAGTAGTACTGATGGTAATATTTTTTGGATGAATTTGAACATATAACAATGTTTTGATAATTCTAACTTCTGAAAATTTCAATTAGGAAAAAGTATTATAAAATTGACTGTAATTTGATATAGTTTGAAATTTTCAAAAAATTCAATTTAAATGAGATTTTTAAAAAGTTTTATACAGCATTGAAACCACTAGATCAAGAGTGTTTTGAGAAAGAGTTGTGTTAACTACATATGGTTGCTTGTTTATAATTGATTATCTTGAACTTACTATGACTAGTGATATATATGAGAAACTATTTGTTAACAATAAACAAAGTGTATGGATTAGTTAAAGCTCTATTCGAACTTCAAAGAAAGGGATTGCAAAACTAAGTTTGTAAATGTACAATATTAATGAAGTATATGAGATCCTCTAAATTGCAAACTTATAAATTAACTCAAATCACTATTCAATGGCTTATTAGTAGCTATGACTTGTGACTCGAAACTAAAAAGATTAATGTTTCACATCTGCATATCATCAAACAATGTGAGTATTTCTCACAGACCAGCTGGTTAAAATTTTTTCTGCTACATTAGTAATCCATATTTGTCTCACAAACAATAAAGATATCATGTAAGGCATGAATAAGAAACAGGTTTGGTTCCCACAGATAGACAAGAGTCGAAGAATAACTCCCAATCCTACCTACCTATAATCTAAAAACAAAATCATTTCTAGATACATCCACCAACAGTACACCTGGAGATTATTAAGAAACCAAATCTACGCGTACCTTTATATAAAACACATAACATAGTCACTCTCATCACATAAACAATTGATCATCGATTACATATTGCTGATTGCTTTTGAATTTTCAGTATTGTTGTCATACGGCCTTAGTAGCACTGCATTGTGTCTTACGGATCCACACAAATACCAACACTTGTTTGTGATTTATTAAGTAGTCGTTCGAGATTGTTTAGAAAATGAAATTTTGAAAAGCATATGAATAAATTAGTATAAAAAATGCCAAGTATTTTCTTAGACGTACTCGGCACCTCTAGACTTGTCTGTACAAGATACGTATATGTATGGTTAGTAACTTCCCCGAATAATACGTTTTCAAATGTCACTAGAAACTACTTAAAATATGTGGCTTTGTCTTTATTTAAAAACATGTCTAAACCTGAAAGCTTATCAGCTTCTTGGCTACTAATCAACCAAAAACGTGTTTCAAGTTTCAACTGGAAAAGCTATGTGGAAAGTTGCCGTGGCATTCCAATGAATGACACCAGACACCTTAAACAATTAAGTTAACGTTGCGTTTCGTTGTCATGTCATTCTTCGATTGAGTCTGCGTTTGGTACTGCTTACAAAAACAGATTTTTAAATTTTTTTATTTTATATTTTTTAATATATATTTTATAAATATTTAAAAAATTTATTAAAAATTTAGATAGTATAAAAAATATAATAAAATTTTTTTATGTATATTTTTATTATTTTTTAAAAATAAAAAAATAAAACTCATTTTTCAAAAAAAATAAAAATATTTTTTATTTTAAAAAAATTTTATTTCATAAATAATCCTACGCATCCGGACTGTTACCAAATTCTGGTATGGGAAAAGAGTGACATCCTAACTTGTTTCTGACTCCAATTAATTGGTCATCAGTCAACTGGAGTCAAAGTCTCTCCTTCCTCTACGTTCCCGAATCCAACTGAATATATATCCATTACTTCGTTCAGTAATTGTTTCAGAATCTGAAGATATTATTTGAAGTAGCAAAAACCTTCACGAAGTAGGCGACTTCCATCCAAATTTTCAAATAATAAAACTTCTTATCATCATTCTGTATTATATGTAATGAAATACATACATAAGTATAACATGCCTGATAGCAACATGTATAACATGTACACACACGAACAAACATGCTTTCAAACTGTTAAGAATGCTATATTTCAAAACAAGTAGTTCATTTTATTTTAGAATAATTAGTCCGTTTCATTTAATTTATTACATGGCACGTAATATGTATCAGTTCAATTTAAAAAATAAAAAAATACTTCGCTAGAAGACAGGTGTTAAGAATAGTTTAGTTTCACATTGCTTATCAATAATTCTGAAATGATATTTATAATGATTTGGGCTCACTTTTTTCATCGCCAATTGATTTTAGAAAAATTCTAAATTTGTTACACAATCAAACATGAATGTTACATATTTCTATATCTATTATAATAATATCTTCGTCTGCTTTATTAGCTGGCTATATTTCTTTGCTGTCAAGCACCTGTTATATAATTAACTTGTTCACCAATCTAGGAAATCAATTAACTACTCAGCAACTGGTGCTTTGCTCATTGATTGATCTATCTATCTATCTATGATTATCGATCGGTTTGATTTAGAATCACCTCGATAAACCCTGAAGTATGCGTTTCCATATCTATCTATATATGAACATCATATATTAGACCAATAAGCTGAAAGCTTCAAAGCGGTAGTTGTGTATGTAAGCTTCATAGAAACTGTGCAGACATATCTTCAATCTTAAGAAGCCATAAAACCCAAACCTTCACACTTCACACCTCCTATATAGAGAGAGAGAATTAAGCAACTTCTCTGCAGAAAGCAAGTAATCAATCGACATAATTTGATGGCTCTTGCAATAAGCTTCAGATTTGAAGGAGAGGAAATTGCGCCTATTAGTAATGCCGAAGTAGTAGCTGATGCTCTCATGCAACATTCTGAAGGCAACAACAACAACAAGAGGAAGAAGAATAAACACGATGAATCAATGTTTGCTTGCAAGACATGCAACAGAAAGTTTGCAACATTTCAAGCTCTAGGAGGGCACCGTGCAAGCCATAAAAGGCTTCCGCATGGCAGTAGTGACACGTTTGCTGCAGCGTCGACGAATAAGGTTTGGAAGACGCACAAGTGCTCGATTTGTGAAGCGGAATTTTCCATTGGGCAAGCACTTGGAGGACACATGAGGAAGCACACAAATAATATTACTAATAGCAGCAGTGGTAATATTATTGATCATCATCAGAAGACGAAGGGGACGAGGTGTTTTTGTTTGAACTTGTTTCCAGATCGTCAGGAGAGTAGAGAGTTTGAACTTCGTCCAAGATTATAATCTACTTGAACTATAAACTTTGTGAAGTATATATTGTTGTTTGTCATACATTAGCTGAATTAGCTTTTGATTTCTTATGCATATGTAGTATTATAATAGAAACAAATGTAGCTAAGCTAGCTAGCTAGCTAGGCTAGTTGTTTGTTACATGATAATTAATAAAAAGCTTCTCTTTTACATCCATCGCTTTCAACAGTACTGAACACTTTGCTAGCTTTGTATCTAGAGGCATTGGATATTTCTTCCTGTTGTACTAGGTTTCAAGCAAGATGTATAGAAAGCTATATGCAGTTTAAGATTTTAAACAATTACATAATGCGAACATCATCATCTGGTCATCTATATGTATCTCACAGATTATTACAAATTAATGATTTTAAATTGGATGATGTTCAGAAACACTATCAATAAAGGGGAAATTTAGAAGTGCTTGATAAGAAGTTTTTCTAAAATATTTTTAAAAAATTTTCAAAAATAATAAAATTTTATTTATAAATTGTACGATATATAAATCATCTATATTTTTTAATTTTTAAAATAAAATCTATATAATATTATAAAAAATTTATTGAAAAATGTAAATATTTTTAGGAAATGAAAAGTAGTGCCCAAAGTATTGAAACTAATCCTTTGAGTGATTATGTTTATTCAAACTGCCATTGGTAGGCAACTTAGATATTGGCTTGCACAATACATATTTTAGTATCAAGCCAACATATAAGCAATGAGATTAGAAATAAAGGTTTTTAATGATAAGGCAATACAACATATATATTTGTAATAAAATATTAAAATTAATTTAAAATTATTAAAAAATTAAAATTAAAATATATTTCAAATATTATCTAAAATTCAACAGAAATATCTGAAAGTGTTTAGAAAAAATATTTTTATTTTATTTTAAAAAATGATCTTTATTTTTTTATTTAAAAAATAATAAAAATAAATAATAACAAATTTTATAATATTAATTTTTATAAAAGTTTTAATAGTATAAAATATAAAATATTATAAAAATTTATTAACAAAAATTAAAAATAACTTTTTCAAAAGCAACGCTAAACCCACCGTACACTTTACATGAACCGGTGTTTTTAAAATTATTTATAAAATAGAATTTTTTTAAATAGAAAGTATTTTTTTGAAAAATAAGATCTATTTTATTATTTTTATAAAAATAATAAAATATATAATAAAATAATTGTAGAATTTTTTTATATTTTTTAAATTTTTAAATAAATTTTTTAAATATTTATAAATTATATATTAAAAAATTAAAAATTAAAAATTAAAAAAGAGTGTTTAGAATGCAATTCCAAACGCACACATAAAAGCACTAGGAATTTGCACGGTAACCTATATGCAAATTTAAGTTCTTAACTTACCCAAATGCGAGAAAACAGCGACTTTTGATCAAACAAAGATTCTTCTCTTCACAAAAACACAAAAATTGTGAAGAACGAAAAACATGTATTCTGCCATCATTTTTTTATGCATGACACAAACACAAATACGTGCGCCACTAGTTCTACTCAAGCAAAGATGCATACATTTGACAACCCATGCAAATGAAGTCATGTTTAGAAACCTATAACAATTTGTCCATTGTGCAGTTCATTACAAAACTAGTTGCTAACGTTTGCATGTGTAGTTAGTAGAGATGAGTCGGCAATATAGTATAAGGGAACTTCACAGTTACCGTTATTTAAGTAGTACTTTGAGTTCAATTTTCGAATACTCTAATTTATTACTCTAATCTTAATTTTAAGATAAAAAGCTTCGATATATTTAAGAGTTGAATATAATCAAATTATTTAGTTGGTGCACCGTAACTTTTTTCACAAACTAAGAGTGCGTTTCCAAACGCTTATTTTTAATTTTTTTTATTTTATATTTTTTAATATATATTTTATAAATATTTAAAAAATTTATTTAAAAATTTAGGTAGTATTAAAAAATTTTACATAATAAGATCTTTTTATTACATATTTTTATTTTTTTTAAAATAAATAAAATAGAGCTTATTTTTAAAAAATAAAATATTTTCTAATTTAAAAATATTTTATTTCATAAATCATCTCAAACGCACACTAATTGTGACGGAGAGTTGTTTGATAGTACGTTTCATACTTCATCTTATTTTATTTAATTTTTATATTTTTTAATAAATTTTTGAAAATATAAATAAATTGTATGTGTAAAATTTAGTACAATTATTTATTTCTAAATAAAAATTAAGCTTATCTTAAAAAATAAATTTATTTAAAAAACCCATTATATAAATACTTTTAAATATTCTCTGAAATGCGCAACAAGTTTTTTCAATAAAAAATACTTTTAGTTCTTTTATAGATAAAAATAAGAAATTTACTTTCAACTACAAAATTATAAAAATATTTTCACTTCTAATAGTGCTATTTATAATAATTTATTTTATATCAAATCTTTTAGTAAATTACTTAATATAAAGAAAACGCACCTTTAATCAATTGATGAATTCATTGATTGATAACTATTCTTTCAACACTCACATGGAAGAAATTTTTATACCTACTTCATACATAGCTACATTTCGGAAAGCTTTGCATATGAACAGAGGAACGAGTTTTGCTGCTAATTAGAATAAGTTTGATTTTTTCTGGTTTAGAAGTTTGATGAGTACCTTAAGAAATGTCAAAAAATATCTACCAAATTTTATATCATAGTAACTAAACAAAAATGTTCTTTGTTCGAAATAAACTAACGTAAATTAATTATAACTTAACTATACTAACTAGCTTCGTCCCAACGAGAGCTGTGTAACTAACATATGATAAATGAAGAAATTAAAAACCTTTGATTCTTAATCAGAACAAAAAACTTGCGGTATGTTTGGTTAATAAATAAAGGTGCAGAATGATGATAATGATGATGAAGTATTTACCTACATAATGATGTTTGTTTTGTTTTATTAAGAGTAGGGAAAGTTAGCATTTCCCATTCCTTCTCCATTGGTGGTAAAATACGATCGATGGATACACATGGTGACTACAAATAAAACAAATTTTGCTTTTTTATTTTATTTTATTTTATTTTATTTTTATTTTTAATTAGCACGTATTATTTTTATTATAATAATTTATAATTTTATATTATTTAATTTTAATTGATTTATTGATAGAAAAAATAATAAAATTATATGATCAAATTTTTTTATATTTAAAACTAATTAATCTAATATTAATATAAATTAGATAATATAAAAAATTATTTTAAAACTTATATTAATAAAATTAATTTAAAGTTATATTAATAAAACTTAAATTAATATAAATTAAAAAAATTTTGAATTTTTTATAAAAAATTTATTTTTGTTAGTTATTTATTTATTCATCTATTTAAATATAATTAATTTACTATTTTTAGTCTCTTACGTAAGATTAAAAATTATTATTTTCTATATATTGTTTAATTATTTTTTATATTTCATCTTACTTTTATTTGCAATTTACGTATCCAAATATGCCGTTAGACGTTTTGGGAAGGACTCCAACCGTCCACATTCTAAAATTTTAATATGTTTAATATTTAAATTTATAAATTATAAAAAAATATTCATCATAATATATATAATAAAAAATATAAATTTATTTTTAAAAAATTATAATTATTTTTTATAAATAAATAATGTTATTTGAAGTACTTTTAAAGGTCTTTTAAATAACAGGAAGAGGCAGGATGTTACGGGCGTGTTTATCAACACCCTAAATTTATTTATTTTTAAATTTATTTTTAATATAAAATATATATATAAATTAAAATAAATTTTTTTATTAATAAATTTTTTTAAATTTATTTTTAAAACTTTCTATAAATATTATATTAATATATAATTTTATTTTTTATAAATATTTTTAATTTTTAATTTAATTTTTTAAATTTACTTTTAAAAAACTCACTTCAACTAATTTTTTTATCAAGTTAAACATGCCCTACATGTATGTACATGATGGTTGGCTTTCTTGGCTTTGAACTAGAAGCTACTAGTAGTAACTAGTAGTTCATCAATCGAACAATGTAAGCTTTAAAACTCAAAACTCAAAAATCGGTTTGCAAACCATGCGTGCGGTGTGCCACCCTCGAGTCTACTACTACGTGTAACCGCTTAATTTCAGCTGCTAACTTATCTTTAAACTAGAAGCTGCACACAAGCTGCCTACCACCATTTGCTTCTCCTCCATCTTAACTCTCTTACGTTCTATATATACACACCCCTCGTGTATTCTTCTCTTCTCAATCCCAAACACAAAATTTCTTTTTCTTTTCTTCTTTACTGCACTAGTCTTTCACTTAGCTTCATAGTCCTTGTTCTCTTCCGTTTGTAAGCAAACAACAGGAAACAATATATGAAGAGGGAAAGAGAGATCATAGAACAAGAAAGCATCGCCGTGGCAAACACTCTCATGCTTCTTTCACGCAGCGGCGAAGAAGAAGAACCAAGCAGCTCTAACTGTTCTTCAGCAAACACAATAACAACGGCTTCGCCTTGTAACAATCAACGACAATTCGAGTGCAAAACATGTAATCGCTGTTTCCCTTCATTCCAAGCGCTTGGTGGACACAGAGCAAGCCACAAGAAACAAAAACTAGTCAATAACTTGAGTTCTTATTCTTCTTCTTTGCCAGTAAAGTCGAAGATGCACGAGTGTTCTATATGTGGGCTTGAGTTTGCAATCGGGCAAGCTCTCGGCGGACATATGCGGCGCCATAGAGTCATGGCGGACGTTTTCCCTGTGGAGAAGAAAGGGTTGGGGTATGATTTGAATTTGTCGCCCCTTGAAAATGAAACAGCCGAGCGAGTTGAACTGAGCTTGGGGCTTGCTCTTGGCCTTGCTAGAAGTAGTAAACATATGGTGGATTGTTCTCTTTAAATCCTCTTTAGTGTTTTTTTTTTTTTTTTTGAGTAGATATTACAGGATTGGTGTATGTAATGAGTACTGTAAATGATTCTTTGGGTTTAGTAATGTTTTCTATATGGATATAAAGCTTTTAGAGGATAGATGTTCTATTGCGGGAAAATTTTGTTGCTTGGTTGGAACTTCGAAAAGTTTGAGGGACGTTTAAAATTATTTAAACTAACAAGTTTTTTTGGGACTTTTTTGAGATTATAAGTTTGATTTTTTTTAAATATAAATTTATATATGAAAATTATATGACGTTTAAATTTTTTAAATAAAATATAATAAAAATTTATTAAAATATATGAAATTATTTTGAATAAAAATAATGTGATAGGTACCATCAAACACTTTCAAAAATGCATTTCAGTGAAAGCTGGCAGTAATCTATGTTTGGTTTATGAGCCTCCCAATTAAATGCTTCATTGAAGTTTAAGAGTGTGCTTATTATAATCTATGCAAGTTGAGAATAGGTTCTTTCTTCGAGTTCAATTCATCTCTGAACTGGAACGAAACGAAATTCAGATAAGAAAATTTAAAAATAATTTTTAAAATAAATTTAATTTTATATTTTAAAAATTTATATAAAATTTTTTATAACATATAAATTATTTTTATTTTCCAAATATTTAAAGTTTATTACAAAAATAAAATATTTATTTGAAATGAAGAAGCAAGTCTATAAGAAAACGTGCACTTCATCTTCATTATTCAGTGCACAAATTTTATACAACTCTTATCCCTTGAGAGTTGAGATTTATTAGCTACCTTTGTTCTCATAGATTAGAACAACCAGCTATTGATTGAGATGGTTTCTTCTAGGAAAAAGTTGCATTCCCTTGATTAGCACCAAGTTCCCCTAATTGCCTTAATTACAAGGTAAGCAATCCCAGGGGACGTTTGATTTTGATTTGTATAATTTTTATTTCATATTTTAAAATAAGTTTTTCGTAATATTTTTATAAAATTTATTTAAAATTTAAAATATTTAAAATATTTTTATATTATTAAATTTATTTTGTTATGCTAAAACTAAATTTTAGTTTTGTTTAATTTTTTTATTTTATTTAAATATTTTTAAAGTTTTCGTAATGACGAGATACAGTGAATATCTATTAAAATGTACTTTTTTTAATATTTTTATCAATTTAAAATATTTTTAAAAAGTTTTTATTTTTAAAAAATGCATAGTGACAAATAAAAATTTTATAATTATAAATAAATATTAATAATTTTTGATAAAAATTTTGATAAATATAACTTTCTAACAAATTTTGATAAAAATTTTTATGTAAAATTTAATTTTGTCATTACAGAAACACGTACATAATTATACTTTCGATAATTTTATAATTCTCATATTATATAATTTTACTAAAATATAAAAATAGCAATCAATTATAATACCATATAATTTAACAATTTATAAATTACTATTATTGATTAGTTTTATTACTAATATTTTAATAAATAGAAAGAAAAAATTAAATATTATTTTTTTAAGAAATAGCAATCCGAATTGATAGATCAATTTCGGATTAATTCGTATCGATCTATTTAATAATCGGATCAAATTTGCTCAATTCTAATCCAATCGATATATTTATACGGATCAAATTTTTTAATATTAATTCTAATTAAATGGATGAATTTCAAATTGTTCGGATCAGACATCCCTACTTCCGAGCGATCTCCGTAATGTACCTTTCCTGCTGAGCTATTTTTAAGAATCTGAGACTTTATTGTGCTTGGGGTAGGTTAGATAGCTACTGTAACTCTTCGATATTTCAACACTTTATTGTATAAGCAAACCGCAAGTCTTTTAGAAGACTTTGTAATTATTTAAAGAAATTTATGTAAATAACAAGTTGGGTCTTTAGATTTTATTTGGTTGTTTTTCTGGCGATTGCTTCTTTGTACTTCCAACTTGTGCTGTTTCTAATAAACACTGCAAAATTTTCAATGCAAGATGCATCTAACAACACAAGTTGGAAGTACTGATTAAGACTTAGATGTACTGATTAAGACGATTCGGTTCAACGTGCTTCCTCCATTCAACACTGACGCAGTGTTAACTTGACAAAGAATATCAATGAAGCAAGTGGCTTAGTTTAGTTTTGATCAACGAAGCAATCAGGCGTAGTGACATAAGTTGCTATGTCGGTACAAGAATTACCTGCAGCTATAAGTACAAAACTTTTACCACTACAATTTTATGGTTCCGTACCATAATTTAGGGTGTATTTAAATATCCGTAATTTTATTTTTTTTCGTCAGACTTTAAATTTCGAATAGTTTATATGTTTGAATTATATAACGAATTTAAAAATTCATTTTTATATATAGAATTTTAGTCATAACATTTTTATTTAGCACACTTTTTAATATAATTATATATTTCAATTTTCAACATATTTTTAAAAATTATTAAAATATAAAATACTGAACTCTACTTCCACTTTATTTTTTAAAAAATTTTATTTTTTATTTTTTGTTTTTATAAAGTTCAGTTACGAATATTTTAAATATGCTCTTAGGCACTCCAACTAAGTTCTATGCTCAAAATACGTACAAATGATATCAGCAAAAGCAAGGCTCGTTCGTCGTTTTTTTTTTTCTTTGTTTTTTGGACAGTAGGTTATAGGAAATAAATAATGGAAAGTGCATTATTAGAGAAGTGATCAAGTAAAATAAGTTCATTTTTTTATATTTATTTATATTTAAAAATAAATATTAATAGATTATTATCTTAAAATTAAGATAATAAAATTGAGTTCTTATTTACGTAATATTATTAATATAGTTGGAAATGAAAGTGATATTTTTAATAAAAAAAAAATTTTATACATATTTTAATTATCACAAAATTCTACTTTTTTTTTGAATTTAGAACATCAGTTACCACTTCGAAATCTACTTTATACGAACTCTACTTCAAACTCTATTCAAATTCTAATTTACGTATTTCAATTTATCATTTCGAACTATATTTATCAAACTGTACTTCTCTACAAATTTTTAGTTTAATGAAACTCATTTTTATATAGTCGAAACATACCCTTAAAAGAAACTTAGTTCAATAAAATAAAATTTTATATGCAAAATAAACGTAAAAACTTCCTGAAACTTAGTTTGGCAAAAAAATGAGTTTCGGAAAAAAATAAACACGCTCTAATATTGACAGCCCAATTACATGATTCTCCTTTCAAAATCGCCGTAGCCTTTCCATACTGAACACCTGGGAAGATTTCTAGTGCCGACTCTGTAAAGAAGGCTCTAGGACCAAATTTTTGGAATACACAATACGGTACAAATGCTGCG
The DNA here is from genome assembly GCA_019914995.1 of Acanthochlamys bracteata. Lineage (NCBI taxonomy): Eukaryota > Viridiplantae > Streptophyta > Magnoliopsida > Pandanales > Velloziaceae > Acanthochlamys > Acanthochlamys bracteata. Next base: position 2,322,627 of record CM034140.1, on the reverse strand, counting down.
GTCATAGGTTTCCACGGAACTCCATCAGCAGAAGCAAGCAAAACGTATGAAGTCTTTGCTGAGCAAAAACAGTCAACTATCAGAATATTACAGCTCACATAATGAGAAAATACTAGGCAGTTGAAGCCTGTTGAAGAACAACGAATTTACAACATCCCACCAGACAAATAAGACATGTTTACAAGAGATGTAAATTCTAGATTAGAGAGTCGTTAAAAAGACAGGAAAGCTCTTGGTATAACTCCTACATGCTATGAGGTTGAAAGAATGATAGGATTAGTTATACGACCACCGGCGATCTTATCATCATCTACAGCTAGCACAACATTACATCTAAAAATGTTGTGAATTAGTTTGAAAATAGAAGTTGATAGCCATGCTAACTGCCCCCGTGTGTTCATGAACCGCAACAAGCAGATTTCTGGGCTGCTGGCCCCTCTCCAGCTGCTTGGTCTGGTCTGTTGATTTTGATGGTGCGATCCTGAAAACAAGGAGCACTCAACTTCTATTTTGGACAGAAAAGAACAGGCCATCGAAAACAACGCCATTTACAAATTTGCAGAAGAAATTTCAAAATAATTCGTGGTGTGGAAGCCTGTGTGCTTTCTTAGTAGGAAAAACAATATTCAATACAGAAAACTTCAAGTTTCTCATATATAGTAACATGAAAAACACATTCCTACCTCAGGCTTGCTGTCACTCTCTGCAAGTCTCTGCTTAATATCTCTAGCTATTGAAAAGAACACTTCTTCAACATTTAAGTTTGTCTTTGCGCTCTGCAACCAAAAGAATCAAGTCAAACAGGTAAAATATTAACACAAAAGATGCATCATCAGCATAAACTAGTACTTACAGTTTCAAAAAACTTGATACCGTATTCATCAGCTAGTGCTTGCCCCTTTGCTGTTGGCACAGCCTGTAAATATCATGTAATATTCATAAGACATACATGAGCAGAGGAGAGTATAGCTTCAGGATAGTGGTAGCAGCACTTGCTAAGAACTAGATTAATTTACCCTTTTGCTTTCATCCATGTCAGCCTTGTTACCAACAAGGATCTTGTTAACATTATCAGAAGCATGCTGCTCGATGTTCCGTATCCAATTTCTTATGTCTGCATAAATTATGCATTACATGAAGATGACCAAGATAACACAAATGATTAGAGCTATCACAAGAAAAACGTAACTATCGGTTATTACTGTTAAATGAAGATTCATCAGTGACATCATAAACAAGAAGTATTCCCATAGCTCCTCGGTAGTAAGCTGCATTTTAAAAGAACAACAAGGCGACTTATCAGAAAACATGAACCAAAGAATCAAACTAGTCTTAGTATGATTAGGAGTACCAGTTGTAATTGTTCGGAAACGCTCCTGTCCAGCTGTATCCCATATCTGCAGTTTAATCCTTTTGCCATCCAATTCAATTGTTCTTATTTTGAAATCAATACTGCAACGGCACAATGTAGTGATAAAAGAATGAGAACATATCCCCTTGCATATAGCAGAATACAGATACAACACAACAAACAAATAAAAACATGAAAAGTGAATAAAATCATTCTAGTGGGCGAATACTACACACCCAATTGTGGTAATGAAGCTAGTAGTGAACGACCCATCCGAAAAACGCAAAAGAAGACAACTCTTACCAACACCTGCACCAGTCAATCCCAAGCAAGATTGTAAGTGAAGTTTAGAGGCCAAAACACAGAATAGTACCACAAATTTCTATTATGATCTACACATTAGTCATTTTCTTCTTTGCCTTACTAAAAAGGCATCACATAAAACTTTTTTGCTCAATTTATAAGCATGTTAGAAAAAATGGTTTTTTTTCAATTCTAAGTATGTCAGCATGACCATACTAAGTTATCCTCAAACAAATTTCTAATCTTATGTTGTTACAGTTCAAAGTGCAGAGACAATGGAAACTGTAGTCTGCCTATGCTGGTACAATGTCAGCCGAGTGTTAGTACCGGATTGATAAAACAAACTGGTGCAGCAGGAGTTCATATTACTAATCCTATGACCAAAAAGAAATCGAATCATTCTGGTTTAAATCACCAGCTGCAGAGCTCATTCATGGGAAGACCAGTGAGAAGTCACCGTAAAGTAGAAAAAGGTATAAATTTTTTTCCTGAGTGACCTGCTTTCAATATTTTTCTCCTAAATATTTTCCTCAACTTTAGCCTTGCAATTTAGCAGTTTAACATAGGTGTTTTCACTATGCAAATTTAACAACTGTATACACACTTTATTTTGTTCAATATCATGATTATCTATTTCCCTAATAATAATGTCATCATAAACACATTGGCACACTTGCTGACAAACAATGAGAAAAAGGTGGATAACGTCTTCAATTAAATCTAGGGCAATAGCGCCCAACCAACTTCCTATCCGACTTCTCCAAAGTCTTTTAACTAACCAAAAGACCAAAATAAAGGTGATGGCTTCAGTATGACAAGCACAGGATTCTTTGGGACATGATCGTGAAGGTACTTCTAAGAGAGAATCACATCAATTTTATTTATAGATCACTTTATCAGGAAAATTTTACCCTATGATCATTTCACACATCTTAATTCATGATAGTTCAGAGGGGAAGTAACTCCAAAACCAATGGCAAGTTTAAGAAATAGCCCCACGTTTGTATTTACTAGATCACTAACCAACAAGCAGTAAACCAATGTAATCCTCTACCTCCACTGAAATTCTATGTAAATGAAAAGCCAATTCCCAACTTGCTGTTCTTGTAGAAGGAGAATGAGACTGGGACCTTGGGTTACAATTGAATTGAATATAATAGAATTCCATTGAAGAGGGCATCCTTTCACATTGGTCATAGTAATTAGGCAAAAGTTTACAGCTTGACGCTGTTTGCTGGAACTATCAGTTAAAGTAGCCACATATTGTTTAGAAGTTTTCTTCTTAAAGAAGTACATACTGCTTTGCATGGTACTCCAAATTGTAGAGTCCTGACAAAGCTAACTGGTCTGCCCCTGAAAAGAAACTCAAGGATGGTGACAATGAAGGCTAGTTTGAGATTTGTTCTCCCAATGCCCAAATCAAATTGTATCTTCTCCTGCATTGTCTAATCAGGACTTCAACTTTCTAAGTGTACAAGCCTATAAGCTAACTGGCTTTCCGAGAAATCTAAATTCCGCTGGAAAATCAACATAACGTGCTTTAAATCTCCAATATGGTAATCGCTAAGCCTTGCACATTGCCAAAGTTGGTAAATCTTTAAAATGTGGTACATAAACCTTCATCAAGCTAATATTAGCATACAAGAAGGGTCCTTCCATACCGCTTAAGCAAGTATAATCTAAGAGGTCACCAGCAAGGGCAATAATGTGATAAAATTTTCTTTTTGGAAAGTATATATAAAAATAAAAAAGAACATGACGAATTCAATTGGATCTCTCAGGCGAAGAAACAAACCGCTGTCCCCAATAAGAAGGAGTTTAATTAGGTAGTCGTAATCTGCCCGAGCCCTAACTGGAGGTGCAGCCATAGATCGATCAGGCTTTCTGAGGGAGAAAAAAATCAACCAACAAAATTTCAAACAAACTCAAACAGAGACAGCAATGAACAACGAAAACATAAGTGTAATCAATAACGGAAAGCAAAGACGAACCTGATTGATTGAAGGAGAGCGGATCTAATTGCTCTACGGAGAGAAAGCGAAAGAGTTCAAAATATAAGATCAAAACAAAAGAAAGAAACAAAAGAAGTGGGGGTGGCGGGTAGGTGGGTCGGTTTCGGATAACTCATTTAATAATTAATTTAAATTTATTTAATTTTAATTTAATTTATAATTTATATGAGTTAAAATTGTTAATTTTAATCTAATTTATTAATAATTGGATCAAATTTAAATCGACCCATTTAATAATTAAAATTATTAATTTTATATTTTTAAACTTTAGTAAAATTATAAGATCAGTTCGAATAAAAATTTATGATATTTTTACTGACGAGATATAATTATGTTCGATAAAATACGCATTCCTTAATAACTTAATCGGTCCTTAAAATATTTTAAAAAAATTGTTATTTTTATTTTTTAAAAATATATGATAATAGCTGAAATTTATGATTATAAATACATTTTAATAATTTCGATAAAAATTTTGATAAATATATCTATCTAACAAAATTTTCATAAAAATCGTTATGCGAAATCTAAATTCGTCATTAAAAATACCTACATAGTAATATTTTCGATAATATTATAATTTTTTAATCTTATACTATTTTACTAAGATATAAAAATAAAAAATTAATTATAAATACAATATATTTTAATAGTTTGTAAATAATTATTATCGATTATTTTTATTGTTAATATTTTATTATACGGTAAGAAAAAATCATGAATTGTTTTTTTAAAAGATGACATTTTTTATTGGTGGATCAATTTTGGATTAACCCGAATCGAATTATTTAATAATCGGGTCAAATTTATTCAATTCTAATCTAATTTATATATTTATACGGGATAAATTTTTTAATCCTAATCTTGATTAAACAAATCAATTTTAGATTAAATTTTCGGATCGAATCATATATTACCACTCCTAAAAAGAAAGGCCTGTCCGACAAAACTAAAACAATTTATTTATGCGTTTTAATTTTTTCACTCTAAAGGTGAGTTCTGTACGACAGCAACGCGTAAAGAAACTAACGCTCGGGAAAGTTAAATTGAAATATTATGAAAAGGGACACCAAAGATAATTTTGAAAAAAGTAGATGAGCCAATTGAAATTTGTTTTTGTGTGAATGGAATAATTTGTTGATGTGGGCTTTCTATTAACAGCGTGGTATGCACGCTAACAAGCTAGCGATCACCTCTGATTCTGAATGCAAGTTTAGTTGGAGACATAATTTATTTTTAAAATAAATTATATTTATTATTTTTTGAAAATTATAAATTTTATGATGATGAATTTATTATAATTTTTAAATTTTATATAAATATTATAAAAATTTACTAAAAATATTAAAGAAAATATTAAATAAAAAATTAAAAAACACCAGCTAAATATGGATCTTTATCTCCACCAATCCTAATCAGGTAGCTTTGTAATGCCATTTTTCATCACCCAAACTCCAAAGTCCAAACTAGTTCTTTTTTGTTATTTTCCTTTTCTAAGTTTTTGGTCGTACCTTCTCTCGTGGGTTCTAACGTATACGTGAAAATTCTTTTAATAATTTTGAAATAAAAATATTTTTAATTTTTAAAAATAATTTTTTTATTTAAAAAATAAATAATAACTAAATTTTGTTTTTGTATTTTTTAAAATTTTTTTAAAAATTAAAATAAATTAAAATAATAAAATAAATTTAAAAAAATAAATATTGTCAAACGAGTTCTAGCTCTTTCACAACACTACATTGATATATTATAGTTTGATTACAAAATACATTTTCAATGTATAATGTTTCCTACAAATTCTGTATTTATCTTGAAAAACTCATTCAGATAAGTCTTATTTCAGCTCAAGTTTTGAAAAAGATACGTGCAAATACAAAAATACATAATCATTCAGTAGAAGTAGAGAACTAGCAGAACAATTTAACTTCTAACGGTTTGCAGAATTATTCTGAGCCCAAAATAAGGTCAAATTTTCATGTTCTGCTTTGAGGTAAGATTGGACTTTAATACGGTCTGCATATGCTTCTCACTATCATGTGAGCCCCATATTTAATAAATTTCTCATGTTTTATTTTGATGGCAAATTTTTATTATCAGATAATCTAAAAGATTTATAAAGATGTTTGGCAGTGATTTTAAAAAAATTAAATTAGTTTTAAAAATTAAAAGAACATGCTTTAATTTTTTATTTTAAAAAAATTATAATAATATTTTAAGATGTAGAATTTTTATATTTGTTAACTTATTAAAATTTTTTTTAAATATTTGAAAAGATTTATAAAAAAAGTGAAATAAAAATTTTTTTAAAAAATTTGTAAGCAATGTTAAACATGTACTTAATTACTTTAGCGCTTACCCGTTGCCGCTCAATATCTATTGTTATAACTAAGTATTTTGAGATGGAATGATGGATTCTAAATTCATCACAAATTTTAATTTTAGTAATAAATTTTATCTTAAAAGCATATTTAATAATATATTTTATTATAAAGTCTATATGTTGAGAATCAAAAACTACTAGAATCTAAAAACTAAAAAGTCAAGGTTTAGAATTTCAGATTATGATTCTTAATAGCTCTACCAGACATTGAATGTCTAATACTGTAATATAGCATAATCTAATTGTCATTGTACTTATAGAATACCATTAAAGACGTGTTTATCTTCGGGTAAAAAAATAAAAATAAAAATATTTAATTAAAATTTTATATTTATTTTGTATTGTATTTGAATTTTGAAATTAGTTTAAAATATAAATTTTATAGACATAATTTATTTTATAATTCAAAATAAATTTTAAAAAATAAATTTGATGGATTAATAAACAAACCCTAAACATCTGAGAGCTGAAGGAGTATGGCATCTGCATCTTTCCCTTTCGAAGAAACAAGTGAGAGTTCAAATTCAACGATGTTGATTAAAAGAAATAGGAACCAGTGATGTAGAGACACGAATGCAATAGAAATTAAATTAAACTAATCAAAAGAGTAAAGCATTACTTATCTTCGAGCAATCTTAAACTTCCATTTTTTTCAGCTAAAAGCTAAATCTAATCTAATTTAAGCTATGTTTGAGGTTATACTGAAAAGTAATTTTTTTTTTCAAAAGGAGATCTGATATTAACCCCAAACATGGCGTTAATGCAAATCCACCTCGCTAGTTCCATGCAGCTTCCCACCATTATCATTTTTATCATTTGCAGCAAAAGTGAAACCCACAACCTGTAAAGTAATCAAAAGCAGGGAGGAAAAAAAGCGATTGATTGAAGCATATGCTACGAAAATTCTGCTTGCCATTCAGTTTTTTTCTTTGCTTGCAAATACCCCCACATGAAAATCTTTTATTTTATGTATAATAGGCGCTATGGGTTTGCATTGAATGCAATTCATTCCTTAGATAACTTTCTGGTATTAAGTCTTGCTTGTTCTCTTCAACATGAAAAATTTCAGTTTCTTCATTACCGGCTATATCAGGAGCTGCAGCAGCAGCTGTTGGAGAGATGGCAGCGAAAGGCAAGATTATGAAGCCTGATGGCCTCTGTTGGTGAGGGCAACTTATAAATCTTTGGCATTGATTTTTACTTATACTAACAAAGAAGAAGATCTATGAAGTTTTTGTTAGTTTAAATTTAAAATGTCAATAGAGATGGATGAGATGATGCTCCATCATATTCACGCCTTGTTTATGTTGAGTTCTGAAAACTCAATTCTCAATTTCGATCTCAAAAATATTTTCTATATCACTTTAAATATTTTTTTAATTACAATAAATATAAATAAATCATACATTATATAATAATTTCTTTTTAATTAACAAATAACATACTTGTTTTCAAATTTAAAAAAATTATTTTCTTCAAAAAAATTCTATTTTTTTAACAACTCGAAATGTCGAAATGGCTCTAAAAAAATCAAACATTTGCTTTCTTACTCTTTTAGCTCTACAGTTAATGCTCTTCTATCCAAGTTGTATTCTATGTTTGAAGTTTAACCATAGCGATCAGTTAGTTGATCATACGGCATTTACTTTATGTTTTGGATTAGGAAGACCATTAGAATTATAATTTATAACAGTGCTCTAGCGTGTACTGAGGTGCGTACTCTTGGGCTTGATATCGGCTTAAACATATTCCAGCCCGTTGAGGTTAAGTAAGATACCCAATAAGTTTCAGCTAAATTAGCCCATATCGCCCAACCCAATAAGGCACAAATATTATCCGCACTTCTTCTCATCCGCGCCAAAGATAAGAACAGACCCACGTGAAGATCACGCTCTCCTTCTCTGAGCTTATATAAGAACCCTTCTGTCTCTTGTGTATGTTCCGTTGAGAGATAAAACCCCAACCCTCGCAAAAAAGCAACAAGAACTGAAAAAGTCTTCCAATCTTTATCAGAAGAAAAAAATCTCAATCAATTTCTGCAACAAAGCAGATATCTCTTCAATGGCGTTCAACAATCTCAACGGATTCGATCAACATGTTGTTGAATCTCTTCTCCGCCGTCTCCAGCTTAGCCCTTCTCTCGACGAAATCCTCTCCACCGCCGCCTCCACCGGTGAAGATTCTGAAGAAGAAGAAACCGATCTGTCTTCTCTTTCCCCACAAGACCGCCGCCGCCGCCACGTTTCTCGCGAGGAATCTGAACTTGAGAGTGAGCTCGTTAGAATGATTCATTCTGGTTTGGCTACTGAGAAGCTGAAACCTAATTCGGGACAATCGGTTTCTGTTGGTGAGCATAGTATCTGCGTTGCTGTGCATGTTGATTCTGGGAAGGAGTATAGAATTTGGGAGTGGCATGGACATGTTATGCTGTATGATGATGAGGCTGGGTATGATGCAGAGTATATTTATGGGAATTATTTTGAGAAGATTACTTCTGAGCAGAAAGTGAAACTTAATGAAGAAGAAGAAGAAGAAGAAGAAGACTACCATGATGATGATGGCGAGGAAGATGAAAAGGAGCTTGGGGAGACAGCACTGGTAAATTCAGGGCTGAGAGATTTGATTGATGGGGGCAACGATGAGAAGGAGAAGAATACTGGAAGAGTGCTCCACAGGAGCTCGCTGAATTCAGGGAAGAAAGCTGCCTCGTGATTGGTAATTGGGTATGCAGCTAACGCCTAAGAATTTGGTCTTGTCAATGATGATAAGTGAATTTTGGTAACTTTGGAGTTATTATTGCTTTTCACTTCTGTTGTCTAACATGGTAGTCAGTCTTTTGAATGGTTTGTGTTAAAACCATGTAATATGTGATGACAGTTTTTTAATGATAATTTGTGATACTTATTGCATGCTAGCGATATTTCTTGACAATGAAAGAAGTCCAAATAGTGTTATTTATGCCCAAATTATGGTGTTGGCCTCGTATATATATAATGTTAGTGCTGTCATTGTTGTTACTGACTGTTCTAGATTAGATGGATGAAACACGCCAGGAGGTTTTGTTGATGTGCTTTCTTTATGCAATGGAAACTTCGTTTGGAGAAATAGGCCACCAAGTTGGACTTGCTTTGATTTCCCTATTAAGTTTTGCTTTTATAAATAAGGCATAAGTTCATGCTTTCTGTGCTAAAAACTGCACCTATTTCTGATATTACATACATGTATTGACAGACAAATGTTTCCATCGTATCTCTGTTTGATGTAAGGTTATCTAACAACTGTACAATGCTAGAAGCTGTGTGTTATCTTTTGTGCATGTTCTGGTGAATTGATGTTTTTGTGCTAAGTTTAAGCGTAATAGCCTGCATGATTGATTTGCTTACTTGAACGTAGAGAGTTTGCTTTAGCAAGGTAATTCTCTTGAACGTTTCTTATGGAAAAATCTTGAGGTTGGTATAGATATAGCATAGGAAGCTAGAAAAGAAGTGGCACGAAAATAGGAAATAAGATATGAAAATATTGTTGGGCTAAGAGTGAGTAGATTAGTCCTACATTAAATAAAGATAAAATGAAAAAAAAATTAATATATTAGAAAGTTTTTTAAACTATTGGCTTAAGCTTTTGGTTGAATTGAGGTTTCTAGTGTATAGACCGCATGCTTCAAGTGGCATATTTTGGTTTAAACCTCCGGTATTGTATAGAGCCTATGATTATGAGTCCGATAGTAGTTCTCGCTGATAGTAGGTGAGCATGTTAGGAACAGTGTGATTTACACGGGCTGCCGTAAAATGTGAGTTGTATTCGGAACAAATCGGACTCTGATGGCTAGCTCTCAGTTGCGCAGGAATGATTCACAGGCGAATATACTGGCTCATGTTATAACTCTAGCTGGTAGTGGGATAAGCATATTAGAGCATTGTAGCTCGTCACTTTTTGCATGGCGAACGAAAATTCGGAGCAAGTTGGGATCTGTTGATTTGCTCTTGATGTACAGTAACGGTGTTAGAAGTCAAATAGTTATGATTTAGAACGATCGACTACTTGATGCGCGATAGGATGCTTGAATGAGGAAAAATATAGATGATCTATTTTTGAAGTAAAATTGTGGGATTAAAAGTGAGTAGATTAGTCCCACATTGATAAAAATGAAATGAGAAGGGATTTAATATATTAAAAAGTTTCATAATCTTTTGGTTTAAGTTTTTGAATTGAATTGAACTTTCTAGTGTATGACTGGAACATTCAGGTTTTTTATTTTGGTTAACTCATTCGATAGTTTATCTCTCCAACAAACATGTTTATTGCTGGATGTAAGAGGCATACTGTTGTTTATTTGTTAACTTGCTTTCATAGCTCATAGCAGTGGTAAAAATTGCAGAACATATGCTGCTGATGTTAGTTAGCATCTCGTCTCTTATATGCGAGCATAATGTCTCTGGTTACTATATTGTTATACCCCTTCGTTTTCAGATTTTCAGTTCAGATCATATACTATACACTTATTGTTTTCCCTAGACCAATTTAAATTAATATGTAGAGATGCTATCTGAAAGAAAATTATTTGTGTGCCTTCTTATATAAAATATTTACTACTGCAGACGAGCGGAGACTAGAAATTTGTTTTTCTAGTGATGCACAGGTTGGTTTCATGTATTTTTAGTCTTTATGAGTCTTTCATGTACATCGGGTGCGGATGCTGCCATGGCTTATGCCATTGATGAAGAAAACATTTGTTTATAGAGATTACATATCGTTTACATGGCAGCAAAAACCAATATATAAACAACGAAATATCCGTACTAACCTACTGCCCTTACTTATTTTCTGAGGGAACGTTTGAGAGTGCTCATGAGAGTTTTTTTAAAATAAAAAATATTTTTATTTTTTTAAAAAAAAAAAAATATATAATAAAAAAATTTTATTTTGTAAAATTTTTTTATATTTTTTAAATTTTTTAAATAAATTTTTTATATATTTATAAAATATATATTAAAAAATATATAAATAAAAAAAGTTGAAAAATATTTTGTAAAAAGCTAAACCAAACTGCTCTCAATTTGGACATGATTGGCACTGCCTTGATACATGATGTTTATCAATGGTTTCAATAACGATACTGATGGTACTCAAAACAGAACCAGACTAAAGTATAAAGAAGTTTTTTTGCATGAGCACCTGTTGACTATGACCAAGGACAAAAGAAGCAATCCTCTCTAGATATTTGCCCGGAAAACTTAACAACAGTTGCCGGGAAAACTACGGATGTTTCGAACGCACTCTCACTGTCCTATATCTATTTTTTATATTTTAAAATTATGTTTAAATTTGTATATATATAATTTTTTTTAAATTATGTTTAAAATACTGATCCACACTATGACATCGTAGTGTGGATCAGTATTGCACGTGGTAGTTATAGGGAGAATGTATTGAAGTTATGCTTGGTTTTGGGGCAGCTGACTGATGCAAGAACAAATCACGCGAGGCAATTACACATTCTGGTGACGTAAACTTCTGCGGGGTGTAGTTGGTTATCACGCTAGTCTCACACACTAGAGGTCCCCGGTTCGAGCCCGGGCTCAGACAACATAAAGTTTTCTTTTTTCAGTTTTGCTATGTCTATATATACTTTCATTTCGTTTTATTTTTACCTTCTTCTCACTCACTGCTTTTAGGAGGAAATTGCCATGCTTAATTACGAGAAAAAAGAACATCAAGCGATCCTTGTATTAAGTGTTGATCATAAATCGTCAATCCGTGTGTCAAATGCTTGATGAGAAAACACAAGAAGTTACTACAAGCTTCTCATCTTAACAACGAGCAAAGAAGCAGTCTCCTACTTCTATCTCACCACCCCAGAGTTCAGTAACACATGAACAAATCGACATTAATATGCTGCAGAATAGGTTTCCTAATGATGCAAAGTTGCCGGATTAAAAATTTTCTTGTCATGCGATCAACATCATTATTAACTACATGCCACTAAATACAGCTAATTCAACCTGAGAATTATACCAACACAGACCACCTAAACATACCACAAGCAAATTAATTACAAATGTGAGAATACATTAGGCTTTCTTAGGAGACTTGGTGCCCTTAGTAGGAGACTTCTGCTCGTTGGCCGCAGCAGCAGCTGACTTCTTTGGAAGCAGGACAGGGTTGATGTTGGGCAGCACTCCACCATGTGCAATGGTCACTCCAGCCAGCAGCTTGCCAAGCTCCTCATCGTTCCTCACAGCTAGAAGCACATGTCTAGGTATAATCCTGTTCTTCTTGTTGTCCCTTGCTGCATTTCCTGCCAGCTCCAATACCTGTTTATATGATCAGTCCACCATCAAATGGAAAATTATAATAAGTACACAAACATGTACCATTCTCCAAAAGTATGGATCCACTAATTAATATGCATATTTCCATCAAACCCATACCAAGCCACATAACTCGCACTTATTCCACACACTTCTCATAGTAATAATCAAACGCGTGTTTAGTAAAATCATGCTCAATAAAGTGCTGGCAAATATATAGCTTGAAGCATTCTTTTTCAAAAAGCTAGCTCATGTTCGAATAGTTGTAAATTTAGAAACAAGAAGGTGGCTTCCACACTAAGAACGGAATACTGCTTTCCAGCCAGAATTATTCCCAGTCATTGTACTAAAAAGCTAGGGTATCTTAAGCTTCAAGCCACTTGTAGGAAGAGGATTTTCATCAAGAAATAACATTAACAAATGCACAAACATGACTACTCTTCCCAACTCATTAACATAATGCAGTCCTATAAATAAATTTTCACTTGCAGTGAGGTTGCCTAATTGTTAGATTCAAAGAAACCAAATTTATCTTGCTATTTGGCTGATTCAGAAAAAAAAATGCAGATCCGTGCAAACTATCACGACCTAATCAAGTAAAAACAAATTGAACTGGACACATTCATTCGACCAACAACACATTATCGAAAATCGAAATATGCAAAGATTCCGATCAATCTATAACCAATCCATCTTAGAAATTATCTGATATAAAGGTACGAAAGTAATTTCACCTCAGCAGCGAGATACTCAAGTACAGCAGCGAGATAAACCGGCGCGCCGGTGCCGACACGCTTAGAGTAGCGTCCTTGCTTCAGGTACCGTCCGATTCTGCCCACCGGAAACTGAAGTCCCGCTTTCACTGACCTTGACACGGGCTTCTTCTTCGGCCCAAAGCCGCCGCCTCGGCTCCGCCCTGCCGCTCCTTTCTTCACCTTCCCGCCACCAGAATCCATCGTCAAATCTCGAACGATTGATTGTTTGATGTACGACTGGAAGGGAAAGGTTGGTGAGATGAAGTTGTTCTACTTATTATTTTCGTAGGGCTGTCTGAATAAAGCCGGAGGTTATGTGTTTTTGTTTCCGTGAATGAGGATGGATACGAACTGTTGGATTGAGTAGAATATGGACGGGTGAGATGGTGAGCCAGGGAGATGGTGGACAACCAATCAGAGAAGGATGTTGGGTTCTTTAAAATACGGCATTTGTTTGCACAAAACGAGATTATAATATAGTCGGCAGACCAGACCGTTTGGCATTTGAGTCGCGTTTACCGATCGAAACGCTCAAATCGGTTCGAATCTATAAAAAAATTTGAATTGCAACCAATCCAGTGTAACTTGGATCGCTTCAAGCGAATTCTGTGATGACTGTTGATCCACTCGTCTATGTCAACCGAATTATTTTCAAAAAATATTTGATCAGATGACTCAGAATGCATCACGAGGAATCAAGTTACCTAATTCTTTCGAATCTTATTTGGTTAGTCTTCACTGTTAATTATTTCTGTTTTGTACAGCATTGAAGCAACGACGGTGGATCAATGTTAAGTACATTACCAAAATCACCACAACCGCCCCACTACTTTTTTCCCGTCTCTCCTCCGTCCACCACTGCTCTCTCGCCGAAGAATATCTTCTCAACAACTGGTGAAAACTTCGAGAGTCACTTTCCAACCCATTTACGAATCTTCTTCTTCATTTCTGCATCCACCAGCACTGTTAATCCAACACTGCCGTGTATTGCTCTCTACAGGCGTTGGTGTGCGAGAAATGATGCTACAACCGTGATCATACTTTGGTCGCCAACTCGAACAGTTTTCCATCAGAACAGAGCTCGATACAGCGAGACGCTCGGATCTTGCTGTTGCTATAGCTCGGTATGGTGGATGACTAGCAGTAGATTTGGGATTTAGACAAGAATGATAATTGTGAGAGAGATGGAGAAGATTGTAGAGATTCTCAAGGAAGAGTTTTGATAACTATGTGATGTTCATTATTTTTCACCATCTTTGATCTCAGATCATTATATGTAAATTTTTTATTACACTCATCAAGAAGCACGTTGGTCCTGGTATTCTTTCCATGGCCAACGCTGGTAAGAACATGAATGGATCATAGTTTGTCATCTGCATTGAGAACACTGAGTGGTTGGATGAAACGAATGTTGTGTTCGAGCAAGTTATTAATGGCAAAATTGAAATTGGCAGATCAATCCGACGATCTGACTCGTTGATCTGGACGGTTGGACCGTGATCCGTTGATTCGGAAAGACTTTCGAATTTTGGGCTGATCGGGTCTGTCAATTTTTATTTATAAAAAATAAATTCTTAAAATAATATAAAAAATAAATTTGAAATAATTTTATGAGAGTAAATCCCATGCATAGATGGTTTCTGCGGATCAAGAAAGTTAAGCCCAAAAAGCCCAAATTAGAAAATATCCAATATCAGAGCTCGGATCAAGCGCCACGTTCCACTTGCAAAGACCCTTGACGACAACTTCAGCCCAATTCCCTATAAAAGCCCTCTCATCCGTTTTTCGTTCTTCCCCTTTAGCTCGATCTCCGCAAACCCTCTCCAAAATTTGTTCTGATCATCTCTAAATCAATCCGTTATCTAATCAATCTCATAAAAGGAAAAAAATTAGTAGATTTGAAATCCGTGTGCTGTTGTTTTGATTTCTCTTTTAATTCTTTGATCTCTTAGAGAGCCGACGACGATGTTGTCGGTGCTCGGACCGGCGATGAATGCTACTGCGTTTCACCGTGGCTGCTGCTCCCACCGTCTCAAATTTATCCACAGCTGGAATCCTAGCAGTAACTTTAGCTAACGCCTTGCCATCTCCCATATTCAGTAGTTTTTCGTTTGTTGTTTAAAATTTTTGCTTACATATTCCGAAGTTTGCCTTCAAAGTTCTGCAGACAAGTTCGCTGGCGGTTTGGTTGTGAAGACTGGTTTATTTTCATATAAGGTAATGGACTGGATCTCTGTTCTAGACTAAGATTGCTATATGCATCTGTGCTGTGTATATGTTAAATAAATGTAGCTGCATAGCGTTCGTTGTTGATCGATATTGTTAATTATATGTTTCTGTTCTTTGAAATGTTTAACTATGCGCTGAATAGGTTAAAAATGTTCTATCTATCCGTAAATTAAATTCCCAGAAAGGTTCTTTAATTATTTTGTTATTATGTTTTGGTAATAAGTGTTTGCCAAATTGGTCTTAACAAAATCAATTTCCGGAAGTTGTCTACTATACTTATGTTTGAACCATTCGTATGGCGGATCCTAGCCAAAAGGCCCAAAAGGCAAGAGCTTTGTTCAAAAGTTTGGTGAAGTGTCGTGATAGAACTGTGTCACATATCTCGCTTTGCTAAGTACAAATTCTTTTGGGAATGAGAAATTGGTATGCTTGTTGCTTGAAGGTGAGGTATCTTCGAGTGTTGCAGTTTCTTTTGGAGTCTTTAGTTCATAAAACCACTCTTTGGTTGTGAAGCATTTAGATGATAGAGGCAAGCCTTTAACTATTTCATCTTAATGCGGTCATGCAAGTACTTTTGTCGCATACTTTGCATCTTATTACTCCCTGTTAGTTGATTTTAAGTTTTAGTTCTTAAAACGTCCTTATTGTAGGTACATCTGCATGGGAGGTTCTAGTACTGCTACCAACTACGAGCCACGTGTAGATCGCACGGGCTCTGACTGTACTTTAGTGGTAAGAGAGACAGGGTTATTTTGTATAAAAGAGGGCATCCCCGAGCTTGTGGGAACTATTGCTCTTTCTCATGATGTAATGAGCAACGTGAGGCGCCAACAATGTGGAGATTCTTCTAGCCACTTTCAGGAAGTGCATGATCCTGCAGTGCAGACATTTCGAGTTCATGCCATTTCAGGTGATGGACAAACAAACTCATTGGCTGATAAGATTTGTGAAGACTTTAACCAGCATGTTTCTTTGAATCATAAGAAGACGAAAACATTCAGCAAATCCTCAACATTTCCTTGCGCATCAGAGGTGCAATCTTGCACTAAATCTGTAGACAAGAATTCCCTATATGTAGAAGTAGATGATCAGACTCTGGCGGACTCTAGAGGCCCTTCTTATACCCGCTCTATGTCTCTTCCGGTAAGCACTTTCTGAATCAGTTGCTTATTCGGCTTAAATGTGTGAGTCTGGTTAGATGGGCAGAACTAATATTGGTCTTGGCTAGATGCAAATTGAATGAATCAATTTATTTAAGAAGGTAGGCTGGTATATATGTTCATTAGAAACTACATGTCCAAGTCTAGATCAAATACTTGTCTGTGGTAAACACTGAAATTCGAATTGGTGCTGGGTATGTCCTCCTCCTTTTGGTTGTATATATGTTTCTATCTATTTAGACCTTGCACCCGTGTTCTCCTCCTTCCTAAGAGTTCAACTGAAGAGTTTACGATGTGTCAATTTTTATGGTGCAACAATTTGGTTATTTGCATTTTTTTTGGCCTTCTCCCTTGTCTTGGCATATGTTTCAACTCTCATCCACCTATTCCATGATCAACATGCTCGAGTGGTTTAACCATTTAATTTTTACTATTTTAATCCATATGATTATAGACATTTTTTAATCACAAGACCTCCTTCCAAAGATATTGATGTGAGCAATTGAGCATCGTATAGGGAAATGTGACTCTTCAGGTCTCATGACATGATAAGTAGCAGCGCAGCATGTTTCTTAATTCCACATGTATTACCTTTGTGGTGTCTCAAGTATTCGTTTTGGTTTACCTGCCATTAGGCTTCTGTTTAATGTTGCTCATAAATGAACTAATGTCAAGGTCTTGTTATGAACCTTCCTTTAGTAGTTGTTTCAGATCGTGTCAATATTATTGAAACTTAGCTTTTCTGTATAAACTTCCCCTCTGTGATTGGCTGATTATATTAAAGCTTGGTTTATAACAATAGGGAAGCACATGTCTAAGTTGAAGTATCTCAGGAACAGAAAAAGATTAGACTATTGTAATGGTCATCGAATCAGTTGGTGATTCATAGGAGGATATGTCAAGGTAACTATTGGGAGTCATGTATACCGGCATTGCATCTAATGCCTATTTTAGTTGTCTGTATAGCCTGGCGGTTTATTTTCTTTCTCCGAAATAGTCAGGTAGCAAGTCTTTCCTTATTGTTCTGATTGTTAAATATGATTTTTGTCAATGTGTTTCTCATTTCTATGATTAGATGCTACAGATATCAATCTACCTCCCCCTTGATCTATTTTCAATGAAGTATGTGATGTATTTCATAGGTTAAGCATCTCCTTCTTTATATGACATTTGTGCCATTTCCAGGTCCCAATTAAACTTGTTTCTGCAATGAAAGGAGGGCGTGAATCAAATGGAGAATCCCCAAAGATCAACTTGCATGTGAAGTGGGCAGCAGATGTTTATGATCCGCCTGTTACATCTGTGTCACACACATTGAGAAGCCATCCTCAGTGCACTAAGGCCAAAAAGAAGTGGAATTGCCGCAGAAAACATAAACAGGATAAGGGCAAGTCTCCACAAAGAGCTAGTAATGAAAGGAAAAATATTCACCACAGGCCTGTTGGTAACATAACAGCCCCTGCTGATGCAAGGTGAGTTTTTCCGAAAGTTAGTGAAGTATTTTCACTATTTTGAGGTATTGTGAACAGTATCTTACTATGCTTGGTTATTGAAGGCCACAAGCTTCTATTGACAAGTCAGTACTAGACAAGTGTGGCTGCTCTGATGTAGACTATGCGGTCAATGGCCAAGATGGGAAGTGTGGAAGTAATTTCTTGAAGGAGCCTCTTACTAAATTGCACATGCCTGTTTGCTGATGCCTCTTGGGAAAGTTTCTACAGAGCTCTCCTGTATCCAAGCTATCCTCCCAATGATTGTAAATAAATAATGAAAGTTTCTATTCCTGTAAGATATTGCCAGTTGTGGCTGTAGTGAGCTATCTTGAGCAGCACAGCTTTCTGCTCAAATTTGAGGTTGTTGTACTGTAAAGTGGAACTTGGGTTGTATTGCTTCCACTTCGCTGGTTGCTTTTTCAGAAGGTTTCTGTGGATTAATACGCTCTTATTTTTTAAGAGTTGGAACTTAAATAACTGAAAGATGCCTTCTAACTTTTCTTTTCTTAGAGTGTTTCCCTGTCTAATATTTTTACGAACGTAGCCATCGTCCTCGCCAATTTGCTTGTGTTTCTTAACTATTTGGGGTACGTTTGATAATACTTTTTCAGAGACGAATGTAGTTTTTTTTAAAATAAAAATTATATAATATATAAAAAAATGTTAAAAAGTTTTTTATTAAAAAAAATTTATAAAAGGTTTTTTGAAATAAAGAGTAATATTATAAGCATTGTCAAATATTTCTTGTATGTTGTTTTCACAAGTTACTGGTAAACTCAGAACATTTGTGCTAATAAGAAAACAATTGAAAATAGCTAAATAATGGAGATGCTTATTTCAGAAGAAAATCTATCATTATGACCTTAAAGGCTTAAACGTCTAAAACCTAAAAAGCAATATTACAATATGCAATTACGTCAAATGTTAGAGCGTTATGTTGTTTTAGCATAATAAGACCCTGCTAAACCCTAAAGCAGTCAATCGTATATTGTTATCAAGCTCGGTTCACTCTCTCGCTCGATCCTTTTCGCCGGCGGCTCTGCTCACCAACGCTTCCTGCTCGTCGGTGTTTAACTCCGAATTCTAGGTAATTTTCTCTTCTTTATTATTTGGGTCGTTGGCTACCATGATTTTTCTAGCTTTTATTATTGTGATTTTGTCGAATTGTATTTGATTTGATTTTTTTAATTTATTTTATTTATTATTAGGTGTTTTTTTATGTATTTCCAAGTAAGTTTTAGAAAACGTACATTCTTCGTCGAGTAAGAACGTTCTTATGCTTTACTTCTTCAGATTTACAAGTGTCTTTGTAGAGATCTATCATGTGCTGCTTAGATCTGTTATTTGATAATAGTGGCTCATTATAACAAGGAACTGTGATGGCATGGTATATATTCCGTTATTTGACGCCTTTTTCTGGATTTCATTATATGAATTTTTTCAGCTGCAGACAGAGCGGTTGCATTTTCATTGGATAACATGCATAGGAATTTAGGAGCTGCTTATTCTGCCAATAAGCAACTGATGGTCTAGTTCATTGATATTTTGAATTACATAAAGGTTCTTTAATCAGCTCGTATCAGATTTGTTGGGGAGATACAATGTTGGAGGAGTTAATCTTAAAGAGAAGAGTCTCAACTGAAAGGTCCGGCTCATACATTAGAAAGTTCAATCCAATCCAATTAAGCCAATGAGGTTTTGAAACTCTTTAGCATATCAATCTCTTTCTCATGTTATCTTCCTTCATGTGGGACTAATCCAGCTCGCTCTTGTACCCTATAAGATTAAATGCTAAATTTGCATTAGATGTTTTATACACAACTTTTCCCATAGGTTTATGTGCTTTGAACATACAAGGCAAGTTTTTACTCTTTAAAATGACTAAGATAGAAATTCAGGAGAAACTATATGTTGTTGCAATTCTGCCTGCCATTTTTTGGGGACATCAAGGCCATTTGTTCTTCATTGTTATTTGATGATGTCTATACCATTGGACTAAGAGGATTGATATTTCGTGTAATGTGCCATCGGGATTTCATGAGGATTTCAATAACTTGCTTAATATTGAGTTCTCAGTGAAAGAAAATTTTATGATAAAGGATAACCATTAAGGCTTGCTATGTCTTTCTCATCTAAAGAATCTGGGATTTAGCATCTAACATTTATCGTGCAATTTGCTTACAGAAGCAATGGTTAGAGTTAGTGTTCTGAATGATGCTCTCAATAGCATGTACAATGCTGGCAAGCGGCAAGTGATGATTAGGCCCTCATCGAAAGTGATCATCAAGTTTCTCCTTGTTATGTAGAAGCATGGTCAGATTCTGTTGTCTCCAGAAGCCTTATTCTATTACCTTGAACACATATGTGCTTATTTCCTGGTTGCTGTCAATGCAGGTTATATTGGTGAGTTTGAGTATGTTGATGACCATAGGGCTGGGAAGATTGTGGTTGAGTTGAACGGAAGACTGAACAAGTGCGGCGTTATCAGCCATCGCTTTGATGTTGGTGTGAAAGAGATTGAGTCATGGACTGCTAGACTTCTTCCATCACGACAGGTTCAAAGATGAGTATCACAACATATGGGTTTTGTTCAAAAAGTTAGCACCTTCCCAAAAAAATCATTTTGGTTATTCTAATTCGTGCAGTTTGGCTATACTGTACTGACAACTTCTGCTGGTATCATGGATCACGAGGAAGCTCGGAGAAAGAATGCTGGTGGAAAGATTCTAGGCTTCTTTTACTAAATATTGTCAACTGCTTCATTAGGGTACTAGCTTTACTGCTAGACAATTATCTTGGTTGCCACAGAATCTAATGTCATTTTCACAGTCGAGCATGCTTCAGACTCGCAAGTTTTGGTATTTATGGAAGCTGCTTAGTAGTTAAATTTGTTCTTTTCGGTCTAGACTTTTTGAGTAACAATTTATTCTGAACATTTGTGTATTTGAAACTTTATTTTCTAGCAATTCTACTTGGCAGATGCTTGAATTATGTTCATTAATTGTTACATTTCGAGAAGTGGTCTTTACTGGGTTGATGATGGTCTTCTCATGGTTTTTGTGAGAGATATTGTAATTAATAATATCAAATGGGCCGGCCCATTTATAGCTTATTGTAGTCCATAGCATATGATTTTATCCAAGTGTAGGAAGCGTAATAAAAGGGAGTAGTTGGCGTCTAAGCGTTGGTTTGACGATAGGATTGGAATCGAGACTTAATCCAAACACCATTTATTAACCGCACGAAATATGGGGCTCAGTCTTACGTCATGACGTGGCGCTTTTTAATTGGTTGGCCGTCGCTTTATTTGCATCTGTGATGGATATCTTCCGATCACTGCCCACTTCACCGTTCTCGTCTTACCCAATCTTAGAATCATAACAGCAGTAGGGAGTTTGCAGCATAAGACCTACAAGATACCTTTTAGGGCGTGTTTACCAAGGGAGTAGGAAGTGGAGTTTAGAATGAAGTGGAATTTTTAAGAAATAAATTTAAAAATTAAAATTAAAAATTAAAAATATTTAATAAAAAAATAAAATTTTATATTAATTATATATTTTTAGTAAGTTTGAAATTTGAAAATTTAAAAAAATTTTATTGATAAAAAAATTTTATTTTAATTTTTATATGTATTTATGTGGAACTTGAGTTTAAAGGAAGTGGAGTTTAGAGGTATTGGTAAACACGCACTTAGCATTTGTATTACTTAATAGTTAATACTACCGGAAGAGAAGAGTTACAGTGTAGTTATAATCGGACCGGACATCGAACCGAAAAACTGTCCGGATCACTGTTTTCGGGTTGAACCGTCGGATCAATAATATTAAAATATTTTTAACTAATAATAATAATTATAATAGTAAAAAATTTACTGCCAATAACACTACCAATAATAATAGCTATAGCAATTATAATAAAAAATTAGAATATTTTTGTTATGCCATTACTATAAACAATAACAGCAATAATAATCACAGCGAAGATTAAAGTATTGCCACCATAATTACCACCACCAACAATAATAATAACAACTAAAATTTATAATAAAAAATATTTAAATAAATTAAGAGATTAGAAAAAGATAAAACTATAAAATAGATAAATTATAAAAGAGATATAACTAATTTTTTTAGGTATACATATTTGAGTCTAAATATTTTACAATATAAAACTTTTAAAATCACCAATAATTGATATTTACAAATAAGACATAATCAATCATATTTTTACATTATCACATCCAAATGCAAAATCTAAACTACATATCATTTTTCAACATAGAACTATTAATAATTATTTTTGTATTAAATATATCATCAATTTAAAAAATTTTAATTAATTTTAAAAAAAAATTTTCAACCCGGTTTGATCCGGGCGGGTGGATCGATCTGATTGAAGCGGATCAAACGGGTCAAATCGGATCAAAACGGATCGATTGCATAAACAGTTCTTTTATAAATTCGGACCGATTTACCGTCCGGATCGATGATTTTCGAGTCGACCCAGACGGGTCGCTTCGGATCTGACGTTATAAACTGTAGCAAAATTTGATGAGTTTGAAGCTTGTTTAAGTACAATTCAAATTCATTTTTTTTAAATTCATTTTTAAACTAAAGTAACTACAAAATTTAAACAAAATTTTTCCATCAAAAACTCACTTTTAAAATTAAATATTTATTCAAACTTATTTTTTACAAACTCACATTGAGTTTAATACTAAAATAAACACACTCTAAAAGATTCATTTATTTCTCAATAAGTGATATTGAAATGATTTTCACGCAAAAAATTCACTTCAGTTTAATTTTCATATTTATTTTCAAAATTTATTCTCACTAACTTACTTTATAATATTTATTCAAAAGCTATTTTTTAAAAACTCATTTTCGTAGTATTTCGTAGTAGTTACTTAACAATATGTCCTTAATATATCACAATGTAGCTTTAACTTTGGTATGTTTTTATTTCGTGAGTTACATTGAAATAGAGTTTGGTGAAAATTAAATTTCACTTAGCATTTATAATGATAAGTGAAATATATAAACTGAAGTTCATAGAGACATTTGATAAAAGTGAATTTGATAAAATTGAAATTCAGTACGAAACTAAAAATATAATTTGATATGATAACTGAATATATAAGTGGTCGGAATTAAAAATTTGGAAAGATAAATTAATGTAGAAAGAGAAAGTAGAGTTTGGACTTTGGAGAAACTAAAATATGCACTTTGTTAAGAAGAGTTATTAAAAAGCAAAGTTGTAATAGGAGGATGATGTTGCATAATGTTTCTTCGTATTAGTTCACCTTCTGCATTTCTCGCTCGCCATTTCCACCGGAGGTCCCCGCCGCTGTAGAGAAAAAAGAAAAGCGATAATATCAGTCCAGATATTAGCGAACAAATCGATCAAAATTTTCTTTCCTCTCTGGTCTCGTTGCAATCGGCGCCCTTTTATCGCGCCGATCTCCGCTCCAGAAATGGTACATGCTCAATCTAACCTGTTCACTGATTTTTCTCTCGAGAGCTGATCAAATTTTTATATGGTTGATATGTCTCTGCGAGTGATGATCGATGTCTCGATGAATTTCTGAAGCTATTGTTTAGTTGTTTTTGTTTTATTGGTTTGTTTGCTGTTGTGTGATTAATGTTTTGGATCTGGATAAAAATGCTTGTGTTTGTGTTGGCACGGCTGCTTAGTTTGTTAGCTATCACTATTTCACTTGAGATCTACTTGAATTTTGATGAAAAGCTACAAAACGAAGGACCTTTGCTAGCGGATTTTTCACGCTTCCTGTTGAGGTTTTTAAACTAATTATGTTAATATGTTATTGATCATTATGGAGCTTGTTTGAATCAGATATATAGAAGAATCCATGTTCTTCTACGGTCTGTATTCTATCAGATTTATGCAAGATTATTCCTTAATAGCAGCTCATTGCCTAGGTCAATGGAAACAGGTTCACTTTGCTTCATATTTATCTTGACAAGATTGTATGTTAGTGACTGGTCATTAAACTCTAATGGTTCAAATGGTTTGTACACAATATGTTCATTTACAGGTTGTTGTTTGTATTGGTGCGGGTATTTGCAGGCCAATGCAGCATCAGGAATGGCCATTAATGATGAGTGCAAGCTGAAGTTTTTGGAACTGAAGGCTAAGAGGACATACCGCTTCATCATTTTTAAGATAGAGGAAAAGCAGAAGCAGGTGGTAGTGGAGAAGGTTGGTGAACCTACTCTTGGCTATGAGGATTTTGCTGCTGGCCTCCCTGCAGATGAGTGTAGATATGCAATCTATGACTTTGATTTTGTGACAGAAGAGAACTGTCAGAAGAGCAAAATCTTCTTCATTGCATGGTAATGCATTCTTTTGGCTGTGCAAATTATTCAGAAGTCTGGTTGCAATGTTGCTGATTGTGAAAACTAATTTTGCATATTATATAGTGCTTATGCTTTTCCTTTATCAATGAAGGTCTCCTGACACATCCAGAGTGAGAAGCAAGATGCTCTATGCAAGCTCTAAGGACAGGTTCAAGAGGGAGCTGGATGGTATCCAGGTTGAGCTGCAAGCCACTGATCCAACTGAAATGGGCATTGATGTTATTCGTGGACGTGCTAATTGATTTGTATTATGGGCTCGCAACACTGTTGCAGTTTATTTACTATAATGTAATGCTTATAGGGATGATGGATGTGCTGAATGTGACTTGTTCTTGTTCTGGGATGCAATTGAACTTTGCTATGTTAATATGACTCTCATGCCTGTTATCTTTATGCGGTGAGTGCCTGTGCTTCTAGCAACTGAATTGTTTTATGATACACTCAGCTTGCTTGATTGTATCGTTTGGAGTTAAAAGTGATTAGCTGTGATTTTATTTATATAATTGTCCACAGATGCGCTGTCAATAAGCAGTAGTTTCTTTTACTTAACTGTTCACTATTCAGTTGGCAATCTTTTTTTGAATGTTTTTATAGGTCAGCGGTTGCTTGTTAGCCTAGAGGCAGTGTCCATATGAGGGCATTTTGTTGTTGCTATTGTAGGAGTTGTTATTCACGAGTTCTCACCCTTTGGAATTGTTAATCATGAGTTCTCACTGTTTGGAGTTCGGTACATGCCTCAATCGAAGTTCTTTTTTGGGGGCAGGTTGAATTAGGGTTGTGACAGGAAGAGCATATAGGCGTATGAGTTGGATCCCAACATTAAGTTTGGATAAAACTATGTGATAAGATTTTGTCCCTGCTTGAGTCATTAAGAGCGTGTTTCAATAACGGAAACTTTAATTTTTTTGATCCGAATAAAATTTAAAACAGTTCATATATTTCAAATATAAATTAAATTAAAAAATATATTTCAAAATTATTATACTTTACTTTCAACTTATTTTTAAAATAAAATTTAAATTTTACTTGCAACCTACTTTAAAAAACAATTGAGATACAAAAAATATAATTTTATTTTCAATTTATTTTTGAAAAAATTTTACTATTTATTTTTGCAAATCTCACTTAGGTGTATTTAAAATATACCTAAAACGCATTGTATTTGGAGGATGCGTGCTTGAAGTCTTTTCATCGATGATACATCAAATAAGTCCCCCATTTCAACAACACACAATGAGTACTTTGTACATAGCTTCTAAGGATGCACTGCAACTAGCAAAGTCTCATACAACAAAATGGTTTCTGATGAATCATCTATGCTGACAAAGAGGCCGAGAACTAAAGTTTCATAGGGAACTTGACATTGAGAGATACATTGTTCTGGCCATCTACCAGAAATTCTTTAATAATGGTGCCGACATTCTGATTCCATTGGACCTTCTGGCCTTCTGTCTTCCTGTCTAGTGTACGGCTCAAGGATTTTCTCTGGCATGAAACTACCTAACCTTAGCCAATAGCGTTGTAAAAGCTGTAATCTGTATGAAAAGTCAGCCACTTACTCTCCTTAAGCTTGTTCTCTGCTCTTTCCTTTCACTTGAGATGATGGTCTGTGGTCCACACGTTTGTTAATAGTTATCGCATGTTGTTTTTAACTGTTCTACCTGCATTTGTGCCGCACTCCCTAATACGCGTTATGTAGTTTGGGTCGTTTGAATTCTACTGGAAGTCTAGTTTCAGCATGATCCCTTCAGTTCTACGTTTGAATTCAGTAGTATGTGTTGTGTATGCCTTGAGTCACCAATACTCATTGCATGAGCATAGCCCATGTGCGAAGTGATGGAACCGGCTTCGGTCACGCAGAACAATCTCCCGTTGTGTTATCCTTGAGATTATCTTCATTGCCTCGTGGCAATCGTTGCAGACTCTGAGATTCTTCACAACCCTGATGGTGGTGCCTGGTTTGGTGCTTATAAGCCCAAATGCAACTGCTAGTTTCTCACTATGTGTGAACAGAGCATCCTCCTTCTCTTCTTCATTTATGTTATGAACAACAACACTTGTGTTTGGAACATACCCTGCTACCTTCATTCTCTGTCCCATTTCAGTGATCATTGCATAGATCTCTTCTGAGCGAGGGTGTGATCTGTCACCTTTAAAGAATTCATAGACGGTGTTGTTTACCTCGATCCAACTACACCCAGGAGTCTTTGTGAGCTGCTGTCTTCTCAATCTTAGCCGACAATACGCTGCATCCTCAAGCCTGCCCATTGAAGAATACACATTTGCAAGATAGACATAACTGCCAGTATGTTCAGGATCAAGCTTGAGAATGCATTCGACTACCCGTTCTCCTCTGTCAGTATCCTTGTAAATCTGACAGCCGCCTAGCAGCGAGCCCCAGACAACAACATTGGGCTCCACCTTCATTGATTTGATCATGTCTTCGGCTTCATCCAGCCGTCCTGCTCTACTGAGGAGATCAACTACACAGCCATAATGCTCGACCTTTGGAGGAATTGAAAACTCATCCACCATCATATTGAAATAATCAAGCCCAAGGTCGACCAAACCTGAATGAGTACATGCTGATAAGATGCCCATGAAGGTGATGTCATTTGGCTTTATACCTTTAGCAAGCATTTCATCAAAAGCAGAGACAGCTTCGTCAGAGTGGCCGTGCATAGCAAGCCCTGAGATGAGTATACTCCAGGAGATGACATCTTTCTCTTGCATGCACCCAAACACCTGTCTAGCTTCAGCAATGCATCCACATTTAGCATACATGTCTGATAGAGCGTTGCCTAAGAAGAGCGTGAGTTCCTTTTCCCTCCGCTTGATGAACCTTTGTTCAATCCATTTTCCCAAATCCAATGCACCCAAATTCGCACATGCGGAGAGCACGCTCACAAGCGTACTTTCATTAGGTTGTAGGGCGCTGCCGCCTGAGCTCAGCATAGTGCGAAAGAGGGCGATACACTCAGAAAATTTCTCGTTTTGCGCATACCCAGCAATCATTGCATTCCAGCAAATAATGTTCCTCTGTTCCATGCGATCAAACAACTCTCTAGCTGCATCTACATCACCAGATTGAGTATAGCCTGAAATCATAGCAGACCAAGATACAAGATTTCTTTCTTCCATTGAATCGAACACTTTCCTTGCTAAAACTACATCATCACAAGAAGCAAGACCTGTGATAAGAGTGTTGTAGGAGACGACATCTTTAACTGGCATTTCATCAAACAGCCTGCGAGCGACAGCAGCTCTACCAAGCTTAAAGTACAAATCAACAAGTGCATTAGCAACAAATATGTTTTCATGCATTCCACGACGGAACAGAAAAGCATGCGCCTTCTCTCCATCGGTGAAAGAATTGAGTCCGGCAATGGCCTTGAGGACGGAAGTGAAGGTGAATTCATCAGGAGACAGTGTTGGGTTTTTTACTAGGTTATCGAAGTGGTGAAGCGTGTGAACGAAGAGATTGTTCTGCGAAAGAGATTTCAATAGAGCGTTGTACACGAAGAGATTGGGAGAACGAAGAGAAGAGAAGATTAGTGCAGAGTGGTGAGGGCGGGAAGATGGAGAAGAGATAAGCTTGACCGCAATGAAGTTTGGGTCGAGGAACGGTGGAGGAGATATTATGAGCTGGGCTTTTAGCTGAAGAATTTGACACAGGGACAGTTCGCTGGAGCATTTTAGAAGCAGCGTGGCAGCGTTGCGGTGCCGGAGTGCCAGTTCGCCGGATGTTTTGCTTGCTGCTATTCATTAATGAGCCGAACACGTTTAAAGAAGTATTTATATCCTCTTGATAGGCTTTAAAGCCGCGGGCCTAATAACTTTAAAATAGGCCCTAATAACAGATGGCCTACACAAGAGCAAGCGGGTCGATGACGCTACAGAAGTAATGGATCAGATGATAATGGAGGATTTGAAGCCAGATAAGCTCACACATTACTGCAAGGAAGGAAACATAAAAGAAGGCGGCGGATATTTGCAAAACATGAGATCAATTTAAATTGCTGCGAACCGGATAAACTTATGAAGGTTATACACCTTGTAATGAAAGTGTGCACAATTTTCAGGATCGATGTTTAAATTTTTAATGGAGATATCATGCCATATGACATACTAGGCTGTGGGTCTTAGTGATTTCATGCCTAATTTAACTGCTTTTACTTGGATCAGCCATAATAAAAGGGTTTTCATTTTTGAATGTGTAACAATCTTGGACAGAAGTATCTGGTGCATCTCCAACAATCTTATCTGAATTTCACCCCTGGTAGTGCTACGCTGTGGTTTTGGTACGTTTTCCCATCTTAGCAAATGGAAAGGGAGATGGAAAGGATTGTTCTGCTACACGAAAGGAATGCAAGCAATTTTTGAACGGCAGATTCAGAATGAAGCTTGCCTTCATGGTGTTGAATCGAATAATCTGGACTAGGATACAAGCGTAACAAAATTGTAGATCATGTTAGTCATTCTTATGACTATGCATAACGTTCATCGATCTTTTCAATAGAAGTTCCTAGTTTTCTTGTATCATGAAAAACTTTTTTCAACCTGCCATTGTATTGCTTCTGTGATAGAGGTTTTAGAGCGTCGCAATGATGTGAGTTTATAAAAATTAAATTTTTAAGATGATCAACTTTTTGAAAAGTAAGAACACAGTTTGCTGTACTTTTTTGAAAAATATAATTTAAAATTTTAACTTCATAGTTTTTAATAATATTTTACAAAATTTATTTAAGAATTAAAAAAATATAAAAAATTCTATGTCATTAAATTATTTATTATTTATTTAAAAAATTTTTGAAGTAAAAAATAATTTTTTAAAAATTAGATAAAAAT
The DNA here is from genome assembly GCA_019914995.1 of Acanthochlamys bracteata. NCBI lineage: Eukaryota > Viridiplantae > Streptophyta > Magnoliopsida > Pandanales > Velloziaceae > Acanthochlamys > Acanthochlamys bracteata. The sequence goes on along the minus strand of CM034140.1, from coordinate 2,293,405 downwards.
ATTTTCTATTCTAATAAAGTACTTTTTATAAATACTTTCAAATGCCTCTTAATTGAAAATGATTTTAATATAATTTTATGTATTTATTTGTATTAAAAATAAATTTAAAATAAATTTTTGATAAAAAGCAAGTTTCAACCCCCGGAGACGTGCCTTTATTGGCATTCCATGTACAGGCATAACGTAACAATCCCTTTTTCGCAAATATTTTGCACAAAATTCTCCTGTTGTGCTACATATAGACATATATATGTTGTTTTTTTTTTTTTGAAGAAACCGGCGTTCCATAGACGCGGATTAAGCAAAGAGAAAAATATTTCTTTCTTTTCTTTTCTAATGTGGAAAAGAGTGATCTGGGAGCGTTTGAAATTGCATTTTCTAAATATTTATTTTTTATTTAATATTTTTTAATATATATTTTATAAATATTTAACAAATTTATTTAAAAATTTAGAAAATATAAAAAATTTATATAGTGAAAATTTTTTATTACATATTATTATTATTATTTTTTAAAAATAAAATAAAATTTATTTAAATAAAATAATTTTTATTTCAAAAAATTTTATTTTATAAATCCCAAACGCCCTCTACGTTCAGATGATCCTATTTGAAATAGCCTATAAAGTTGAGATCTTTTTTAAGACAAATCTTTTCATAAATTTTTATAATAATTAATAAAGAAAAACTCGTACGTTGTGTTAAGTATGAGCTTTTGAAATATTTGGGAGTGTTTATGAAATAAAATTTTTCTGAAATAAAAAATATTTTTATTTTTTTGAGAAACGAGCTTTATTTTTTTATTTCTAAAAAATAATAAAAATATACAATAAAAAGATTTACTTTATAAAATTTTTTACAATTTTTAAATTTTTAAATAAATTTTTTATATACTTATAAAATATATATTAAAAAATATAAATAATAAAAAATTAATAAGTACCAAACGCACTGAGCTCAAAATCTGAAAGTTGAACCGCAATGAGATGCTTAAAGCATTAAACAGCCCAAGAGGAATTCTCCGCTAGGCCCAAATGAAACACAGGTATTCCCGCTTTCAGTCCCTAATTTTTACTTTTCCCGCACAGAGAATTCTACCACGATGCGAATATAATCTAAACCGTCAATTTCTAATAACGGCTATGATATCATCCAGCTCATCAATCCAAGTGAATTCTATTCTTCCAATCACAGGCCACTGTTTTTCTATATAAACACGCGAACCCTCATCGCTATCTTGAGAACAAATCAAGCTACTCGCCTTTCGATCTAACTTGCTGCTAGCCAAAGTATTTGTTTGATTCTTACCTTGTTCATCCATGGCTCCCAAGGCTGACAAGAAACCAGCGGAGAAGAAACCCGCGGCGGAGAAACCAACTGAAGAGAAGGAGACCACGGCGGCGGAGAAGGCTCCGGCTGGAAAAGCTCCGGCAGGGAAGAAGCCCAAGGCTGAGAAGCGGATTCCATCCAAGGAGGGCAAAGAAGGTGGCGTTGATAAGAAGAAGAAGAGAAAGGCCAAGAGCATTGAGACCTACAAGATCTACATCTTCAAGGTTCTGAAACAGGTTCACCCTGACATCGGCATCAGCAGCAAGGCTATGGGGATCATGAACAGCTTCATCAACGATATCTTCGAGAAGCTTGCTCAGGAGGCTTCCAGACTCGCTCGCTACAACAAGAAGCCGACGATTACTTCTCGCGAGATCCAGACGTCTGTGCGCTTGGTTCTCCCGGGTGAGCTCGCGAAGCATGCTGTCTCTGAGGGAACCAAGGCCGTTACCAAGTTCACTAGCTCTTAGACAAAAAGTGGAGGGAGGTTTCTTTTGTGATTGCACGGTTGGGTATGGAAATTAAGGTTAGGTTCTATGGTGATTTGCTGTTTTTTTGTGTTAGGATGTTCTGCGCCGCCGGTCTATGGCGGTTTTATTTCGATCTGATGTAATATATATGAATCTATTATTGCATCCAAACAGGCTTATTTGCATATTCGTGTTGTTATCTCTTTAATTTGACAACTTTAACCTTCTGGGCATGATTCGTTGTGTGCTTCTGATAGTGGCGTAAAAGAAATCAGGAACAGATTAAGGCACTTGTTGATGTTCATTAATTTAAAGATCTCCAGAGGTGATATTCAGTTCTATTTGGTCTTGTTGATAAGTTAGTTTTGAGCTGCTGATAGGAATTGATTTTCTAAGATCTGCTGAATTTTTGTATCCTCATCTGTGCTGGAGAGTTCTGTCCAAGTAAAATAATTTTGCTCTACTGTGAAAATCCAGTTATTCTGTTCTATGTTTATGTATTTGTCTGTAAGGATTTGAGATAGTGAGGAGAATTGGGTGCCATGTGTTGACCCTCTACTTGTCTGTGGATGAAGTAGGCTCTCCATCTGGGTTTAAACAACCAAATAGCCATGCCAGAGATATTTACTTACTGAGCTCTGCATTGTTTTTCATCTTCTCTGCCTATGGAGCTGCAAAGAACTTGGAGAGCACTGTGAACACAGTTCTCTAACTGTCTTTCTTCTGTTGTCAATTCTTCTCTCACTGACTAACCAACTATTTGATTTACTCAGGCAGGAGATGTTGGGTCAACTTCAATGGGCACACTGTACACCTCCTTTATGTGTTCTCCTTGGTGGCCTCTCCAATTGTGTGGTGGTTGGGATCAAAGAGCGCCACTGTGCTTGGCATGTCTGGCTACTTGCTCTTTATAGCATCCAGTTTGAAGGATCATGGTGAGTGTTTAGAATAGTTTAATGTGTTTAAGCTAGTCCTAGTGGATTCTGTTTTTAGTGATATCTATGCTCTTCATATACAATTCACTTTAAGTAACGAGTGCCGCTCGCAAGTTGTTTCAACATTTCCTTCATGATCTGATGAGTTTCTCAACACCATCTTCATATTGCATTTTGACTTATCTTGATTTTAGTTGAACAAATACTTGTTAAGATCCAATGGATGTTCTGTCTCCCAATTCTAAGATGCTGTATGGAGCTTTTGTGTATATAAAGCAAAAGAACTTAGTTGACTACCTACAATACTAACAACATCAACACTTTGCCAGCTTTTGTACATTATTACAGGCAGACTATAGGGTCACATGGATTGCGAAGTACTTACATAAGCATATGAAATCATAAGTCATAGTTGAGAAGTTTTATTTGTAGGAATACGCTGTCAACCTTATTAGATATAAAGAAAATCACGGTTAATAGCTTTATCATAGTCAACATCAGTTTTAACACTCATTCATGGTTTGTCTCGATTGTATTAGCTTTTCACAATGTTGTTCGCTAAATTCTATCTTTTTGATAGACTGCTACTGGATCCTCAGTTATGAAACGAAAATAGAGATCTTCAATCAGATAGCTAAGTCATTGTAATACCATTTTTTGATGTTTTGTTTGTTTATTACCATTGAAAAGCACGTTTGATTTTTACTTGTAGGTATCCGGTGCCAGCTTCATTGCATCTTGGATTTACTGCTTCTACTTTCCGGGTCGGCAGGTGTGTATTATTATTTTAGAACAGAACTTGTCCTCATAGTTAAAATAAGAGATGGCCTCTACTTTCTAAGATGTACTAAGAGACCAGTTTCCCATAGGGCATATATTTCACTCCTACAGCTCGCGTCCATCCAAAAGATTGCCATCTACATGAAGGTACAGTTATAGGGCATTTCAATGGAGAATTTTGGGGCATGTATGCCAGTCAGGTAAGGCAACTTTCTTCTTTTTGTATATTTGGCACTAAAATTCATAGAAGAGGTGTTAGGTTACTGTACTAATGTATATCTTGCAGATTTTTTTTTACCCCAAGGTAGTTTTATTGTATTTAAGCTATGCCAAAGTTGTTTTCTAGCTTAGAATGGCAAGTTCCTTTATTTTACAGGTCTTTGGAAATTTGATATCACTTGCCCTATTGAGTAATGGAGAGGTATGTCTCTGTAAATAGCTAGGACCCTTGTTATCGACTAACTGCTGTCCCTTCAAATATTCTTGTATGTCTAAATGATTTATTTGTCAAGGCTCTGTGGCAGGACTTGTCCAATTTGATACCGCATATTTAGTCACAATTTTTCGTGCCATAGGCAGTTTATAAACTAAGATTAATGTCCCTAGTAAGTGCTTGTCTTGCATAGCACTGACTAGATGATCTACTTACTTTGTCAAAGTATCTTTTATTTTTATTGTTTGTCAAAACCAACAAAATCTGGAAACTGTGAGTGCGGGAAGGAGAGAGCGTGACTGGTACATACTTTTTATTCAGTGTGTTCCTAGTATGCATGGCCATGGGCATCACCATCATGTGCTACCTTTCTAGAAGAGATGAAACTGTAGAGAGGTCTCCAGAGTATACATCTCTCTTGTCCATATTAAAGTATGCCTTTGCCCCCCTACCTGTGAGAAGGATGCTGTTAATTATTCCACTAATTTTGTACTATGGCTTGGAACAGGCTTTTCTGTGGTGAGTGACATCGACACTACCCAGATGGTCTTTCAGAGATTTTTGTACTGGGTAGCTACGTTTTGTTACCTTTCTATCCGACTGTTGGTGTTTTCAGGACTGAATTCACAAAGTATATTGTAACTCCATCACCTGGGGTCTCTGGTGTAGGTGGTGCAATGGCTGTTTTGAGCTTCTGATGCTGTTGTAAGTCAACTTGCAGCTAATTGCACGTGTTTCCTTGTTTTATGTTTCTGCTCGCCTATTGATGAGTTTATTATTGTTGCTATTCAAGTCCCCTGTTTTGTGAAAACCTTGTTGGTTGAGGAGTCAACCAATGGTTGATTATTGAAGTATACTTCTTGAAAGTGGCGACCATAAATAACTCTTGTCATTTGGAAGGGTCTCTCTAGTGCAGTGCGTAATTGGTGTTGTAGTAAGTCCATGATTCTCTTTGGAACTTAACCTGTTCAATTCTCTCCTGATGTGCATTGCATAATTGCATATAGGTTTGACTTCTTATTGCCTTCAACTAAGTTGCTCTTAGAAGTCAAACTTGTGTCATCTATTTAAAATTTTAATATGATAATGAGGAGTGACCAAGTTTTTTTTCCTGATTCCTATGTTCTTTTCGCATTTGCTGTTGTGTCCCCTATATGACATCTCAGTTATTGAGCTGCAGTGCGACAAAGGGATTTTCTGCTGTTCTTTATGCATTGCTTATGGCTGTGTTTTGGGGTGTCAGGGATGGGGTATTCAACAAAGAGATAAATGCATTACTTTGAATGCACTTCAAGGATGCGATGGTAATACCTGCATACAGTTGCTGTTTCTACTTGCCTGTTATCTGAATTCTATGCTCTCGAAGAGATTCATATGATCTCTTTTGTGATTCATCAATTGTTCTACCATATACCTGCATGTAGTGCTCTTCGCTAATTGAAATTACATTTTCTTCATTTGTTATATATTTTGATATTTCGATATAATAGTCTTATACCAATTTGAACTAGATAGAAGATACTCTTTTTGAGTAGATTGGAGATAAATTTCATTCTTACTGATGTTTGACTTGTAGTCAAGTCTTTAGTAAATTCGTGGTTGATGATATTCCCCCTCACTTATTTTGCAGGAACCAGCTTTCGCCCAATTTCAATTTTGGCAATGCAGTGCAACAGCTGTTGTTTTCTTCTTGAAACCATATATCTCGCTCAAGCAATGCTGATTGTAATGGTGGTCGGCCTCTTAGCTGCCTTATCGGCGTTCTTGTTTCTTGCCCTTTACATTGAGAAATCAATCTCGTCTACATCATAATACAAGCTGTTTGTTTGAGCAATTCTGGACATATGGAACATAATAGCGTTCCTTTGATTCTTTGATCATTCTTGCTACGTTAGTTTAGAAACTTTCCCTGCTTCGTTAGTTTGAAATTCAATTTCTTGCAAGAACTCTCAAACAGGTTTTCCAGTTTCCTGCTTATAAGATATGGCTAGCGTTTCATGAATTTATAGTAGGCGTTGAAGTAGTTCATGACGTACATTGAAGCCGTGCGTGTCTGGTACATACTAATTCAACAAACCTGAACCAAACCACAACAGTGTGATCCTTGAGGAGTCAGTCATTCTTTCAAAGAAATCAAAGCCGTCCATCTATCTCAGTGTCTCGGTTCACCTACTCAACCGTCTTTCCTTTGCATTCACTTTTCGCACCTTCTTGTTCAACGTCTCTTTTTATTTATATTAACATCCCAAAACAAGAAAGCCAAGCTAGCAACAACCATGAGGCTTTCATTCATGCCACAATCTCTACGGCACATATTCACCGAGCGCCGGCCACTGCTGCTCTACGCAACCGTGTGGACCGTTCTCCTCACTACAACAGTTGCGGTCGCTTCTTTCTCTCCGGAGATTGCTTTTGTTTGGTCTGTTACGCCATCGTCGTCTTTCGCAAAGAAGTGCGGCCCGGCGACTGTGAGAGTCCCATTAGACGGACCTCCTGGCGAGGTTGTTTGTATTCCTGCTCAGTTATTCGGGCGTTCGAAGGTAGACTTGTTTGTACCGCCGGTGTTTGCAGCCGTGGTCGTTGCTGGTTCTGCTTTGTTTATAAGAGCTATTGGCTTGTGGGAAACAGACGAAGATGGTTCCAGTTGAAGAAAATTTTGTATATAGATCATTATTATCTTGTTTGAAAATTTTAATCTTTTTTTAGTTAATTCCTACGTAAAATTGTAGATAACGAACTTGGTGTGATCAATCAAAGATTCAGAGTGGCTTTCAATTTAACTCTAAATTGCTCTTCTCATGAAGGGAACAAAAAAATAAAAAGAACTAAATCTCACAAATTTTGTCTCTTTGGGCTTCAATGGGGAGGGCCTAAAAGAAGAACACAATATCCGAACAAGATGCAATAGTTACAAAATTTCCCTTCATAATCTACTCCTACCATTTAACTGTATAATGGATTCAGGCGCCAAACATAATGTGTCCATTTCCTGTTCTTCGGCGCTGCTAGCAACCGGCGATCGCTTAATTCGATCGCTGAAGGACAGACTGGATTGTCTACCTATACAAAAGGAAGATTCTCTTCTCTAATCAGAAGCCTCCATTGGATTTTGGTGGACGGTAAGATTGATAGTGATTGGGAGAAATGGGAAAAGGATGAGCTGCCATCCCGTGAATACTGAGGAGTCGCTGTAATTTCCAGGAAGATGGCGGATAATGAAGCATGGCTAGAGGGTATAATGCCGTCTCAGGGAGGGAAGGATATTGGTTTGGAGCAACATCTTCGTTGCTGATGCAACGGACAGGTGAAATTGCCCTTCATCTTCTGCTCCTGGATTCTGCATTATATCAGTTTTGCTATGATTGCAAATTTTTATTGATTTGGTATTTTGGTGCTGTGGATCGTATTCAATATGCAACAATTAATATGCAATATACTTTTCTAGTCTGCTCTATCTTATGTATAACTTTACGATATTCAATTTTCTAGCTGATTGAACAAAAATGAGTTATGCTACAACAGCGAACGTTTTTCATTATAATTTCACATGGATTAACATTGCCTCATGACATATTTCAGTCCATGTTTAGAAGTACCAGTTGCCAATTTCCACATGAAGTTGCAGGTAATAGACAGGTAAGGTGAATGAAATGTTGATGCAATGGTCATCGCTTCCACTGAAATTGGATTGGACGCCATGAAAAGAGTCACGGTCATGAAAGGAGTACTGAGTACACTAAGGAAGGGTAACCGTAACATTGGTTATTGGCAACTAGATGAGCGTGACAAAATTGATGCCTTTAAGACCTTGTCGATGAGAAGGTTTGCAATTCTTCTGGGCAACAGCATTCGTTGAATAGGGAGGCATTACAGATTGGGTATGGGATGGTTGGGTTTGGAATTAAATCAAACTGCAAGCTTTTTGTGAGGGTGATTGAGTATGGATAGCTTGGCAATGCAGAGAAGACGATTTTTGCAATTCAGTTGTTTTCTCTACAGTCATTTTTGTTCATGAGAAAGGGAAGAGGTGTTGGAGTGTAGATGCAAGCAGATCCATAGTAGTGTGGAACAATTCCAGCAGAACAACGAAGCTCCTGATAGACAGCATATACGATAAATTGCAAGATTGGTTATTATCTTGAAGTGAGAATAATTCAATTAAGCAGGAAGATTCATTCTTTGAGGTGAATTGCTATAATGACGTTAACATGCATTAGGATCATGCTATGTCTTGGTGCTTCAGTTTACAACATGAACTTTTCTATCAGAAGAAACAGCTCAGGAAACAGTGATTCAAGCTATTTTTCAGAATAAAAGTTCATTGAAAAAAGTTTATGACCTTCTTGGAAAACTACTAAGCAGAATTTGGAAAACAGCACTCTTCCTTTGCTATAGCAGAAGTTACAAGGAGCACTGGAAACAACATGCCTCTCGCAAGGCATTACATACCGTCTGTTATACTGATAAACCATCAGGAATTGCTACTATTGTGGATTTCATGTTCTCTGAGATGGGCTTCTCAGCAAGAGGAGCAGAGCTGTGTTGCTGTATCACAAGTACTGATGTCATTATTCCACAACCATCTGAAGCCAAAATACTACCAATTGGACCGAGCTCTGCACTCTCGGATAACCATTGTCCAGAACCGCCAGCCAACAGTGGAGAATATGGCTTTCTTCTTCCGATGATCACCAGTTCATAGTCTCTGCTTCTCCCTATTGGCAACACTGCCTCCAAAATGTTATTAGTGCTCCTCTCTTCATAGCAAGCACAACTGTCACTCCTCCGTCCGAGCTCTTGCAAGGCTTCCTCGTCTTGCTCCTGTTGATCAACTTTCTATGATTAGTACTAGTTAAGAAGCTAGTGACTTATCAATTTTGAGCAACAAATAATCTTACCTTTTCCTTGTCCATGTCAGCGTTGGCCAGATCAGCAGCTTCTGTTAAGAATCTGATCACGTTCAGCTTCACACCTTGTGCGTTCATCATCATGGCACCTAACCCGAGAGCTTCTCGGTCATCTGGGCCTCCAAAGAACAAGACGCAAACTGCCAACACTTTGTTAGTATCAGGTTCAGATCCATTGCTGCACCTGCCAAGCCCACGGTCAACAAGCACGCCAACGGTGCAGGGCGCATGCGCGAGCACCCGCTGATTCACGGCTCCCCAAGCTTGTCCTATGTCCTCCATCTCATCCTCAGCATTATAGCACCTGTACTTGTGGAAGGGGAGGACAATGAGCGACACCAGGTTCTCCTCGGCAACATGGCAGACGTCCTCATGCATCGTGTCCAGCTGCGAGATTGCGGTCATGGGCCGAATCTTTATGTGCCCAAGCTTCCCGCACAACTCAAAAGCACCAACCACTTGGTGGAGATCGTTGCGAGCCTCCATTCTCGGAGGGTCATGTGCTGGCCGCCCATTCCGGCGAGCTCTGAGAGCTGTGAAGATGGCTGATGGACGCTCTGTCAGCTCTACCAGGTGAACTGCATAGAGCTTGATCCTTGCCTTCTCTTGCCCACGAATCATTTTGGCAAGGTTTATGATGGATGGAATGTTCGCTGCGCCATGCAGGCAGGCGACTAGCCGGAGAGCTTGGCTGGCTTTTCCTGAGGAAGATGATGATAACTCTGATGTTAACCTGCGGGGATAGGGACTGGTTTTTGGTTTGTAGATGGCCATCACTGCTGGAGTTGTAATGAAGGTAGTGATAAGCGCCATGAGAACTAGTATTGCGAATGTTTCATCATTGAGAACCTAAGAATCATTAACAGACATTAGGAGAAACTTTCCTCCATCAATTGGATGTATGCAGCAAATGGTTAAGAAGAACAATGCTACCTTTTTCTCTTTCCCAATGTTGAGAACGATGAGTTCCACTAGGCCCTTGGTGCTCATTAACACCCCGAGCGCAGCCGCTTCACGAGCAGGTATCTTTGTTGATACGGCGACTAGGAACGTGCCCGCAATCTTTCCAATGCATGCAGTGGCTGTCACGAGCGCTAGTAGTGCCCATGCTTCAAGTCCATCTATCTTCGCTACGTCAGTCTTGAGGCCGCTAGACGCAAAGTAGAGCGGCAGCATCAGTCCGGAGACGAAGTCCTCTATTCTCTCGAATAGCCGCCCGGCAAACCGTCCCTCCTTCGGTATTGTGAGACCAAATACAAAAGCTCCGAAGATGGCATGGATTCCTATGAAGTCCGTCGCAAACCCGGAGAGTAGTACTCCAGCAAGGGTTAAGCATATGCAAACTTCTCCAACAGCTCTATTCTCTGGAGAGGAACGGCGACCAATCCACGCCATGGCCGGCCGCACAGCTGTCATCATGAAAACTACGAATAGAGCACCAGATAGAAGAATCCATAGAGAGACCATTGGGCTTCTATGCTGCCCGCCTGAGAGCGCTACAGCTAAAGCAAGTAGAACCCACGCTGCTACGTCGTTAAATGCTGCGGCGGCCATGGCAGTCTCTCCGACTGCAGTGGTAAGCAATTTTAGCTCAGCAAGAATCCTAGCAAGTACCGGGAACGCTGTGATGGAAAGCGCAACGCCGATGAAGACAAGCAGCTGGTAGAAGCCAACATCATGGGATGCGGTAGTCTTGCGGAGAAGGAGAACGATGCCAATGCCAGAGACAAAGGGAAGGAGAATCCCAGCAGCAGCGATAGCGACAGCGCGACGACTGCTGCGACGAATGGCTTGTACATCAAGCTCTAAGCCGACGAGGAAGAGGAAGAAGAGCAGGCCTATGCTGGAGACCGTCTCCAGTATTGGGGAGCTCCATGAAGGGAAGACTATCCGCAGGTATGCTTTGCAACGGCCCAGTGCTGATGGGCCTAACACGATTCCGCCCTAGAACATTTAGAAGCCCAAAACAATCAGCTCAATTTAGCAACAAAACCAATTAATTGCCAGTCAGTATTAGTTATTAATCTTTTCCTTTTGTTCCTTCTTATCAAACAAATCAAAATTTAAAATATATTTTGTAAGCTAGATCTTTCTTATCAGTTCCATTGATGATCCTCGACAATAATATATGAGATCGTGAAGGTGTAACACGTCCTCCGCTTTGCTGATTGACCCCCTAACTAAATATTTCATGCGTCAAAAGAAGCAGGATCAACTTGTTCTGTGAAAGTTGAAGTTATCTCCTATGGATCTCATGATTTCTTATGCCCTATGGCCGGAAAGAGTGGTCTTTTATTAAGTGCTGGGAGTGGAAATTACACAATCACCCGCTTCCACAACTTGTCAGATGAAGTATTCCAGCACCCCAACATGTCCTGTAGACTAAAATGGAGCATCAGACAAAACTACCATCAAAGAAAAAGCTATATTAATCCATACCATAATCTCAGCTACAACTTTAGGTTGCCGCAAAGGTTTCAGAAGGAAAGCCAAGGCATGACTCAGAAGAAGCACCAACGTAGTCTGGACAATGAGCAATGGAAATGCAAACTTGAGAGGGTTGTCACCCTCCCAAGCTCCATCAGATGATACTCTGATTGAAGTTGCATTGCCTGCAGATGCCATCATCAATTTAACTCAAACTTTCAGAAAGAAATCTAATTTTTGTGTCGATCAACTTGGTTGCCCAAAACAAGCAAGTACCTGCCCTTTATAAAGTCGTAATGGAAGCAGCAAGTTCGAAAAAAAGCAGACTGAAGAACAATATTCTGTAACAGTATATTTGCTCAAAGCAAATCCAAATCTAGTGGAGTATTCATTGGGCTTCCACTAAGATTCTGACCTTCAACTCGACAGTGACAGGAGACTACTTTCAGAAGAATTCAGGCAGGAAAAAGAAGCCAAATATATGCTCAAGATAAAAGCATTAAAAATTTGATATTCGTATTAGATGCACTCTATATATGCTAATCAATAGATTAATGCGAATAGATCGTATAAAGTACCTGTCAGATGAGACTTCAATGTTACTCTACCACTTCAGCTGTCAGCAAGTGACCGTATTCAGCTGCTAACTGGAACCTTCAGGTGCTGTTGGAGTTGCTTATAATTTTTTTTTATTTTTAATTTTTAATTTTACTTTTTTCAATAAAATTTTTATAATATTTTACAGATTTTGAAAAAAGTTTCGATAATACAAAAAAATAAAACTTGTATTTTAAAAATCTTTAAAATATTTTTTATTCCAAAAAATAATTTTTTTTAAAGCACTCTCAATTAGGCATCTTATTGTTGCCAATGCAGCATCAAGCTAAGTAGTGGCTTCTCATATATGATGCATATTCCAGCCGTAGTGGAAGCTTTTTCTTTTAGCAATTACTTGATGCGGTTATCTTCGTGAAGAAGACATCACTACCCCAACAGAGAAGAACAGCTATCTATGAAAAGCTTATGCACTTGCATTTTTATTTTTAAATAAACTGAACGATCAGAGCAAAATGTGAATCAGTGCAGTAGTGAGTTCATCTTCCCCTGAAAACAGAAGCATGCTAGTTTGGAATGATGAAAGGATAGTAGCAATGCGAAGATTGCTGCCTGCCTTCCAACATGGATATTCATAACATTATCCTGAATATTTAACAAAGATTATGATTTTCTTGTTTGCCACATAAAAATCTTTGCAATGCGTTCTGCACTAACTGTGAAGTGTTACATAACTTTGTTCCCTTGAATGTATAACTCTGTAGAAGCACTAATAAGAAAAACTACACCAAACCAATGTAATTTGTGCATGCATGAGGCATTCTATCACTCAACCTTAGACATCTGGAAAAATGACATTAGAAATGAAAAAGGAAGTTCTATCTCGCCAAATACGATTTATCTTTTTAAACATCTATAACTAATTGATCGGAGATATGGGCATGTTTCAAATATCCGTAATTGAGTTTCGTTCAAGTGAAAAATAGGAAGTAGAGTTTCTTGAAAAATAAAGTAGAAGTAGAGTACAGTAATTGTGTTTCATTAGGTTTTAAAAGTGTGTTGAAAATTTAAAAAAAAAATTGTATTGAAAAGTGTGCAAATAAGAAAGTTAGAACTGGAGTTCCGCATATGAAAGTGAAGTTCTGAGTTCCTTATATAATTGAAAAATATGTGAACTATTCGGAACTCAAAATCTGACAAGAAAAAATAGAGTTACGGGCATTTGAAACACGCCCTATGAGAAACTCTAACAAAAGGATTTAACAAGAAAATTCTTTCAAACACCGAAACTCTAAGGTCAATATCACACAAATAATAAAACGCATTCTGTGCCGCTCACTTTTGTATCTTAAGCTCTGTCTGGGGAGGATCTGCGCTAGTTGCCCGTGTCCAAAAGGATCTGAATCCTCAGCCAATCACATTCTACCAGAAACCAGTTACCACCAACAAGGTATTACCATGAGAATCCAAGTACAAGCGGTCTGTGATGTTACAATAGACCAACAAAAAATAAAAAGGTTTAGCAACTAAAAGCAGTCTCCAACACCTTATGACAGAAACTATGAGAAATCTCATAGCTATAATCTAATAAACATCAGCTACACTGTATGCAGAAATTTTACAAACTTCAGTATTGCCATGGTGGTAAGAACTGCATACCTGAACAACTTATATCGTAAACCTACAGGCTATATTCCTGTATCTAACGTGTCAGTGACATTAGAACGAGTGATTCTTCCAGGATTTGTACTTCCATGTGCAGTCTTCCACGAATTCTTCCAGGATTCATAAACCTATACGCTATCAATGAAGGTTTTGCTAGCAGAAGGTTGGGTTGTAAGCAAAAATGCTCCTGCTTCCGTGCCACTAGGTGCATCTTTCACTATAACTCGTCTAGCAGATGGGTTCCTTATAGTTTCAGACCTTTCTTGTTAACATTTACAGTAAACAGAATTGCGTTGGCATCTAACAAATGAGTAGTCAAATAGAACTGACTTCAGGTCTAACCCCGTCTCCAGGTAATTTTTTAACTTCAGAGACTTCACCAGTCATTCTAGCAAGATGCAAGCAAGAAAGCCACAACTGTTCAGAGAAAGGACAAGTTGTCGTAACTTGCTGTATGAACATTAGGGAAATAGAAGAAAAACCAAACGTATTTAGAGAATTAGCTGCTTAATACCATGTCTTCTCTGGTGCAGTCAGAATAGATTGGAAGATAGACTCGACGAAAAGAGAGAGCTGCCCAGAACATAAGTCTCTCCAGCAGTGCTATCACAGTTGTAGTATTAGACTTGCATACTGATACAGCAAGTTGATAGTTGGCTCACTGGCTGGAACGATCTCAATCAACGATTCCACATAGTCAACAAACTCTTGGGGTTTGTCAAACCTTTCCGGTAGAAGTGAGGGACCGTAACATATTGGATTAAGAATGTGTAGATTAATTTCATATTTAATAAAAATAAGATGAAAATGTGGTTACTAAAGAGTTTTATAATTCATTGGCTTATATTTTGGGTTGGGTTGGACATCTAATATATGAATCGAATCTTTTAGATATTTTCTATTAATTAATTTTTTCGATATTGTATTTCATCACAGTTGTATCAGAGCTCATAATTTTGCTGACAGTCCGATGTATATAATAACTTTCGCTGATAGTGGGTGAGCAAGTTAAAAGCAATATAATTCAAATGGGATTACGCGAGGTGTAAGTGAAGATTCGAAACAAGTTGGGCTGTGATGGCTAGCTCTTAATTACGCAGATGGTGTGCGGACGAGATGATCGACGCATGTTATAATTCTATTTGGTAGTGCGATTAGCATGTTAAGAGTAGTGTGACTCACATAGGCTTTTGCAAAGTATGACTAAAAATTTGAAGCAAGTTTAACTTTGATGGCTGACTCTTGGTGTGCAGCAACGGTACTCAGAGTCAAGTGACTGAGATTTTAAACGATTGACGTACTTGGTGCGCGATAGGATGCTTTGATAGAAAAAAATATAGATAACTCATCCTTGAGGATGAGATTGTTGGATTAAGAGTGAGAAAATTAGTTCCATATTGAATAAATTTAAAATAAGAATGAGATTAATATATTAGAAAATTTCATAACCTATTGGTTTAAGTGTTTAGGTTTGTATTGAATTTCTAATTTATGGATAAAATTCTTTAATTGTCTTATTTTGATTAACTCATCTGATGTTGTATCTATTCAACATAACATGCTTCGAGTAAAGCATTCAGTAGAGAAGATTGCAATGCTTTTTTAATTTATGTAAGTACCTCCGAGACAATTGTCTTTGGTAAAAGATTTAGTCTCATATCAACCAATGATCTTGAGGTGTTACTCATAAGGATTGAACTTACTGCTCCAATTATCATGTTAATAAACATTTAGTTCCACATCTATCAATAGTTCTAAAATGATATTCATAAAGACTTGTGTTCACTTATCTAATTGCCAATTAATTTTGAGAGATATCTTCTATTTCAGAAAAATTTTATTTAAAAAACACTCACAATTTAATTTTGACAGTAGAGTGATGGCCTCTTCTAATACATTATCTAGAACATGACAATTATTAGCTTGTAATCATGGTGCATCTGGATGAAGAACTCTGTGTAGAGAAGTTCAAAGGAACACAATCAAAGAACTCTTTTGAGTAGAGAACTCTTTGAAATAGGTTTTTCTAAAAGTAAAATTTCTAAAATTTAGTTTTAAGAAGATTTAGAATTTTAACAAGATGAACATAAAATAATTTGCAAATGATTAAGTTATTCAAAATCAATTTCAGGTAAAACTCATCTAAAATATGAAATTAGACATTTAGACCAAAGCACTTTTAAGTTACTATACTTTGATGTCTTTTAATCAAGCAAAACCAATCATGAAAATGAAATTTTAAAAAACAAAATTAGAATTAAAAGGCACCCAAGACTCGAGCCAAAATATTTAACTTTTATTACTAATTATTATTTAAGTATTATTGAGTACTTATTAATACTTATCAAAATTTTATTTTATTTTATTTTAGAATAAATTTTAATAATAGTTTTTTAGGTTTATAAAATTTCAAATTTACAAATAAATCATAATTACATATAAATTTAGTTTTTAAATGAAAAATTAAGTTAATTCTGTAAAAAAGTATCAAAATAAACTCTTTTTTACAATCTCCTTCCACTCTCAAACGTCGTACTCCCCGGTGGTCGTCCTCTTTCTTCCTTCGGAACGAACCCTATCTCCTCTGTTTTACCTTTCCCACCACTGCCGCGAGAGAGAGGAGAAAAAGAGCGGTCTTTGCGAGATCCCTCAAACATGTCGAGCGCTCTGGACATGTCTCTCGACGACATCATCAAAAGCAACAAGAGATCTTCCGGAGCTGGCGGCCGTTCTCGTGGATCTGGCGGCGGCGGTGGTCCCACCCGACCGTGGCCCTGCTAATCGCGCCGCCAGGCGCTCTGCTCCATACACCACAGCCAAGGTACTCTGAACCAAATCATCATCACCCCCACGAACCAATTCGAAGATTAAAGCTTTGATTGCTTTGGCTAGGGTTTCAGCTTCTGATCACTCCGTTACTCTCTCTCTCTCTGTGTCGCTGATGTAGGCGCCGGATTCTGCTTGGCAGCATGATATGTATTCTGATAACGGGACTTCGGGACGTTTGACTGCTCTAGAGACCGGAACCAAGCTGTTCATCTCGAATCTTGATTACGGTGTCTCTAATGAAGACATAAAGGTTAAATACTCTGCCTATCTAGCTATAACTTCGATTTTCATGCTTGGTACATCTAATTCCACTAACGAATTTTGATATTACATGTATGTATGCACGAATTCCTAATGATTGGCTTTGAATTTATGGTTTATTTTATAGTGATGATATTCTTCTAGTATATTTGTTCAGATCTATTATTTCTCTGTTACTTGTTTTGGAAATTGATTGAATAGACATAGTAATGATAGAAGATGGGTATTTATGTTGGATCATCTGAAGTATCTATGTGTTTTAAGATGGTTTTTGAAGCAATTACAAAAGGTTGCTCAAGTAATAAGGGTGGTATAGTATTTGGCTTATCTGTTAATAAACTGTACAGGAAAGTTTCATTTGTACATTTTGCAGTCAAAGCTATGATAACATACGGGAAAGTTTTCAATTTTCTGTTGTTGGATAGTTTCTGGTGAGGGACTTTGTCTCTATCTGAATTGTTCCAAATTCTTTTATCTGTGTTCCAAATTCATTTTTGGCATGTGCAGGAACTTTTCTCTGAGCTTGGTGATGTGAAACGTTTCACTATAAACTATGATAGGAGTGGGCGTTCCAAGGTACTTTCAGAATATTCCATTGCTGATTTTGTGATAGTATCACGATTGGTTTTTCAAATGTCAAGTTTATGTTTTAGGGAACAGCTGAGGTTGTTTTTGCAAGAAGGGTTGATGCTCTGGCAGCTATAAAGCGATATAACAATGTCCAGCTTGATGCGAAACCAATGAAAATTGAGATTGTTGAGAAGGCCCGTCCGGAGCCTCCTGCTCCAAAATCCGGATTTGGAAATGCCAATGGTGCATCTAAAAGGTTAATAGCTTTCTTATGCTAAATTAGATTGACATAGTAGCTTTTTTTGTTTCTGTAGGTTTCTGTAGACACATATTTTTTACATCAAATTCTATGTATCAGCTCTTAGCATATGCAAAAGTAGTCCTATGGTCTTATAGACTTAGTCAGTATGCAGCTCTTGTTGCATTGTTTCGTCAAATTATTGCGAAGCAAGGTTCTTCTCAATGTTATTGGTGATGCAAACAATATTAACTGACTCTTCAGAAATAACTTATTGAATAATCAGTAGGCTTCTATACACAAGAGTACTTGTACTGAGTGCATGAAAGGGATGACTGGCAATTGTTATTTTCTTTTATAGTCATACTACTGGATCATTGCAAAGTTTTCCCCGTTAAGTTGATACCTTCTATTCAATTGCTGCTTATCAATGCTGTTGAAGATTTTGTTTTGCAATAATTAAATTGTGCGACAATCCAAAATTTTTGTTCCAACTATATTTTTCTTTTTGGTCTATTACATCTTTGTGTTTCATTGACAGTTAGATGAAAGTATATTATTATTTATGCATAACAGCGCTCCACGAAGGGGAGTCCCAGCTGGACAGCCACGACGTGGTGGTGGTGCCCGAAGGAAGGTACGTGGACGAGTCAAAGGCCGCAATGAAAAGATATCTGCTGAAGCACTGGATGCTGATCTAGACAACTATCACTCAGAAGCAACACAAACAAATTGATAGAATGCACTTTCTTCTAGCTAGGTGCAGTGTGGTTTACTAGTGCTGAATGTATTGTATTCCTATGATCATGCTACTGTTTAGAAGTGAAGACATCTACTTTACAGTACTGTAACTGGTGTTGGGCCTGCTGTTTTAAGTTACCATTTCTCCTTTGTTGTAATGCTAGTTGGGCTTCAGGAACAGTTAATGATATCTGGATGTGTTTTCATTTCTTAGCTATCATCTCCTTGCCTTTGGTAAATCAGTGGTTATGCTTCACCCTTGGTGAGATGCCCATAAAATCATCAGATTGCAGAATGATTAGAGCACTTGTGCCGAGGAGTTTCTCTCATCATGCTTGATTATGGTAAAAATTCTGTTCTTATACTTATGAATTCTATATGAGAGTTTTTTCAACAAAATTTCCATGCTGCTGCAGCTGCATATTACTCTTAATTCCAATCTTTGATTATTTCCAGAAGTGAATGATAATTCTGTTGTTTCAGGGTAAGTTTTATTCTGGGAATATTATATCCTAATTTTGTTGGGAGCCCTCTGGAAGGCTCACCTCTTAAAGATATGGGAATTATAGCTTCTTGGTAATCATACCTTTCGTTACTTAAAGATGGATGAAGCTAACTGAAATCATCAATTGAGCTGCAAGTCGCTCGAGTACCGAGAATGGAGCTAGTCTTGCACAGGCATTGTTGGAACGATTGTTGGCGAAGATGTCTCCCTGCAGGTATTGATTTCTTAGCAGGATGCTTAGTTGAGTGGGTGATGGTTAGCTGAATTGTGTTAATAGTGTACTATACAAAGGTTGTAGGTTTTTGTGTAGGTTTTGTTTGTATGCTATAGGTATCTCAGCATATTTGCCAATTCCTGGAACTTCTCTCAGTGAAATATGCAGATTAAGTGAAGCCTGAAGCCCCAAATTGTTGAAGAAGGATGCTTCTGCATCTCCTATTTGGCATGCTAGGAATTGAACCTTTGACGGGGTTGTAGTATTAGCACTTGTATCAAGTGGAGTTTGAAAGATTTCTCTAGATTAGCACTTTGGAGGGTTTCGTTTCTTAACTTTTTCGTACAGAATTATTTATTTATTTTTTTTGATAGCTGGGTAGAGAGTTTCATATTAATTTCAGTTTGAACGAGGTTGTTTGAGAGTTAGTATATATGTATTCTTTAAGTGGAGTTTCATATATGTGCAAGTATAGCCCTTTTGATATTTGGCACATGAATTATAAGAAAAGCAAGCTGAAGGCGGTCCTTTGCGTTGCGTGACTTTCTGCATGTTGTCCTGGACACATTCGCTTAGCTGAAGAAACCTTCTGTTGCCTTAGTAGCATCTTGCATTCCAGTGAATCCTGTGCTGTCATCAACTGATGTGCATTCCCACATTGTATTCTTTTTTTAAGAATAAATTTTGTTGACGTCCAAATCCAATAATTACATTCTGTTGGCGCTATAAGGTCGTGTATTGAGAAGGCGCTTGCCGTCTCTTCCTGAAAAATTTCTTTCGGAACTAAGGTTATCCGTCTTATTCTTTTCCTTTATATTTTAGAAGCTATCAGTGTGTGAACTGTAATCGTAGGGATATGTTCCTGAAACATGCATATCCTATATTTAGCAGACAAAAGCTAGCTTCGTCAAGGTCACAGTTATTAAACAGCCAGCTACTCAGCTATTCAAGTGAAGAAATTTTTTTTGCTATTGATCACTTACAGAGAGCATCATATTTAGTAATAAGTTTGATCTTTTCAACTAAAAATTTTAAAATCATTATTAACATTGAGATAGATCCTAGATCTAACTTTGGTCTTTCAGTTTTATGAAATTTTATGATAGAGTGCTCGATGTATTTGGTAAAAAAGTTCAGTTGAAGCGTGGTGAAGGTTTTTAAACTTTGTAACAGTACTAGCATAACAGTCAGTGAGTTTAGGGAGTCCGTAGGCTGTGAAAGGTTGTTTTGGTAAAAAAATCTTTAAAAAGCAAGTGTGCTTGGTGAAACACTTTGCTCTTCGTGTGTATGTAGCTTATTAAGATTTAGTAAAATTTTGACCTTTGTGATAAAGCATCCATAAATATAGGCAAAAAGATTTGCTGAATCAAATAAATATTTCGATTTTTTTAATCTGGATGTGTATATATATATATATATATATAATAATATTTATCTGTAGAATACAAGATCATTGAACACTTGCTTTTTGTAGTAGCATTACTGTTAAGAAAATTTTTATAGATCAATTCAATTCATCCCTCTTTTCCTCTTGTGTTAATCTTGCTGAAAATTCAACATTATTTAAAAAAGAATTTAATAATTTTTTTCAGTTTATAATACTTATTTATCTAAATTATTATTTTCATCTTATTTATAAAATTAGTTTTTTCATTCGAACGTTCCTATGAAATAAACTGATTATTTTAGTAGTAATTTTTAATTTTAAACCGATTACTTTAATGAGCTCTTAATTTTGAATTTGGAATTGCTTATGAAATGAAGCTTTTGTGAAATGAAGGGTATTTTTGTCTTTTTTGAAAAACGAGCTCTATTTTTTTTATTTCTAAAAAAATAATAAAAATATGCAATAAAAAAATCTCACTCCATAGAATTTTTCTACACTTTCTAAATTTTTAAATAAATTTTTTATATATTTATAAAATATGTATTGAAAAACGTAAAATGAAGAATTGAAAAGTTGGGTTAGGAGAAAGCAAAGCCAAACACCTCCTCATAATTGGAAAGCAACTGGAATGTAATGGGCTTTAAAGGCCCAGAATGCCAATAACAGAACAGTCTATAAACCATTCATGTGAGTGAACGACTCGTTGGTTCTCTGTAAAACGCGCCGCAAAGAAAAGAGAGAGAAGATGAGGAAATTCGATCCTTGGCCAGTTTTCTTCCGGCGAGAATGGAACAGGAACTGGCCCTTCCTTGTAGGTTTCGCGATCACCGGTGCACTCATCACCAAATTCACTGCCTCATTCACTGGTAGTTTCCTTCACTCGTTTATACTTTTTCGCTTTCTTGCTATTGATTTCTTTTTTTTTTGGCAGAGGAGGACGCGAAGAATTCTCGATTCGTTCAGGAGCATAATCGGTGAGATGATTGCCGCTGAATTATAACTGGTAATCTATGTTTGTTTGTAGTGATTTATATCGGTTTGATCGTTCTGGATAGCAAGGATTAGTAGTTTTGCTTATGTTGAAATATGTATTACGTGATTACCTTGTTAGGTATTAGGAGTAGCTATGAGTTACAAAGGAGGGGCATATCTGATTGTAGAAATCAAACCAAGGCATTCATATTTATATGCTAAAATTTTCTTTTGCTACCTGATTAGAATGTCATGCTTTGATATGTTTATTTCTTCATGCCTTATGAGCTTTTTATTATCAGTGTTCATACGAGTAAAGGAACCAGGTTACTCCCATGTTGTAGTTTATTCTTGTCATTTCCTAGTGCTTTTAGTAATTTCATACCTGTGCTAGTCTGGTCTAATGTGTTGTTGCTCTCAAGAAGACGTCGCGATACATTTGATATCAATAATCTGTCCCTATGTTCTCATTATCTTGTAGTAACAATTGATAAGAGACGCTTTTTCTAGGATATCTGACTTATCATGCGACCAGTAACTGAGTCTTGCATGCATCAATTGCCTTTGCTACAATAATGTGTTGGTTGTTGTAGTTAAGTCAGTGACAACAAAAGCATGTACGCCTTGCAAAAGATAACCAATATAGAGCCTAACAAAAGCAATAAACTTGATGTTGTAGGACGTCTGACAAGATTATTATGGAGTACTTAGAAGCACACTCGGTGTGCTAGCGTATGTCTCTTCAATATGTAGTTCTAATTAGCTACTTATCTTTTCCTTTCCTTTGAATTAGAACCTTGTTGTATTTTTGAGTTGATTCTGTCTTGAATTACATGGCCTCTATTTAGTGACTTGTAAATTAGGGGTTAGATCATCTTATCCTTTTGTTTTTGATGAAAGGTTTTTCCTTTGTCAGGTGAATTTGTCTTGGTTATTCATGCTCTGCCCCTGTTTGCAAGATGATCTCCGCTTGTCTTAGTTTCTTCAAGAGCAGTGTTTAATGAGTTCCTGTCTGCTTTGCCATCTGCTGGCTTTTTTAACAGAATTAAGATATCTATGGGTACATAGACTTCAATTTCAGTAGTTGTTATTGCAAGTTGCAGAGACGGTGTTCTGCTTTTACATATCCGTTACCATGATTTCCCTAAGAACATGATCTTGAGTTCCATTATTTGTGGTTGCTTAGCAGTGGAATGGTGCTTTAGTTTCGCGCATGTAGATAAGACTATTTTGAGTTGTCTATCTTATTGTTTCCAAGTGCAATCTGCAAATATTGAACTTAACAGCTCAAATGACAAAATCTTTGTAGAGGTCATGCATGGGCTTTCTCGCTTCATGGAAGAATGGATTCATTTAGGTGGGAATCATAGAATTCGTATGTTTGATCACACATGCTTTTTCAAGTAATTTTTAATCCTGATGTAATTTCTGAATGTTGATTGTTTCTGTGAACATTTAGAAACCTGCACTGTTGCTTTCTGAATTTTCTTTTCCTAGCCTGTTACATCAATTTTCTGTTTCAGGAGGATTTTGTGGACTTATCCAACTCATCTTAATCAAAAGATTTAGGATTTTTATGGTAGACAATCAGATATCTGTACATCAATAAGGAAGAAGATGTTCTCCTGATGCCTAATACGTTTCATAATAATAGCTTGCCCAGTTCTGGGTTTCTAGTTGAATTTGTGCAAAGTAACCTGGTTCTCATGTGTCATGATCTGGAGATTTTCAGTGCTCAGGGCTCATCCGAGTTCAGCAAGGGTATAACTTTCACGGAACAATTAGAATTGCATAGAAAGGAACTGTACAAAGGGAGAAGTGTGTGACTAGGACATCACAACAGGGAAGCCTCGGCGCTACAAAAAGGAAGCCCCTGACTATAAAGAAGATATTTTGTATTAGATTTTTCAGAGAAATATTTAGAAAAGCCTTCTCCATTGGATACAAACAATCACCACCATCTATTTGGAGGAGGGATGCTATAAATAGAGAGCAACACTCCTCAGTTAGAACCATCAAGCAAGTTGTAATCATGAAGCTCTTGTAAGCTTTCTAAACATTTTAGTGAAGCTTTCCTTGCATCAATACCTTCTCCATATCCTTTGCTCCATTTCCTTGGTATTCGTTTGGAATTCTCTGAAAGCTTACTTATTAACTAAGCGTAAAAGTTATTGAAGTGCCACACGGGTACTATCGAAACTTTAATCCAGTGACAACTAGATAAAAAACCTCTAATACTGGAGGATGCATCAGAGTTGAGAAATGTTAGAGTATCCTTTTCTCGTAATTAAAATGGGTACCCAAAATGAAATCTTGTGAACTTTTCAGTAGAGGAAATTATTTATTTGAATGGATAGAAACTGGCATTTCACAAGCTCTATGATCCTAACAAACAGCTTTTGAAACACCCAATATATAGGTGTTGTTTTGAAACAACAAATAGACAAAAGTACGAGTAAGATGGATAAATTCCGAGAAACAAAAACTGCCAACTCTATAGAATGCTTCTCTATAACTATATGCATGACAAGGATCAACCAAAAATTTTATTTGACTTTCTTAAGCTCTCCAGGAAGAAGATGCAACCTTCCATCAATCCAAGAACATGTATACAAGTGGATGTCTTTACAATTAAGCATTCTTTGGCACACCCAACCTCTGGCGGAAGTCTTCCTCCATGAGGGGTAAGCCCTCGCGGAGAGTTATCTTGGGCTCCCATCGCAGCAGTTCCTTGGCCTTTGTAATGTCAGGCTTTCTTTGCCTAGGATCATCAGGAGTGTTTTCCACTATGTTTATGGTCACCTTGGGATTTATTAACTGCAAGAAATAAAGATTATTTAGCTATGCACAAACACTTTAAGACATAACTATTACTTGAGATGATGATCTTAGGATAACCAACCTCCTTAACTCTTTCTGCAAGCTCCATGATTGTGAATTCACCTACAAGAAGCAAACAAACCCCAGAATCACATCACCGTAATTGAGTGATAAACTGTTAATTAATCACAACAATAAAGTTGGAAATGCAGAAAGAAAAGCTCTAGTAGTAACCTGGATTCCCAATATTGATGGGACCTGTATGTTCACCTTCCATCAAGCGGATAAGGCCATCAACCTTCAAAAAATTGCAAACATATTTCTATCCACTAAGGACGCATGCAATAATTTGAAAATGCCCAAGTAGTGAACAACGCTGAAGACAGCTTATCAAGATGGAACACATACCATGTCCGAAACATAACAGAAACTTCTTGTTTGTGTTCCTGGTGCTTGAACTGTCAAAGGCTCATCTCTATAGTAAAGTAAACGATCCAATATTGCTGAGTAAATCAGTATGACTGCACTGACAGAGAGGAACATGATTGATAAGAGCTACCCTACGAACATTACCTAAGAG
The DNA here is from genome assembly GCA_019914995.1 of Acanthochlamys bracteata. NCBI lineage: Eukaryota > Viridiplantae > Streptophyta > Magnoliopsida > Pandanales > Velloziaceae > Acanthochlamys > Acanthochlamys bracteata. The sequence goes on along the minus strand of CM034140.1, from coordinate 2,268,787 downwards.
CCTGAGCTATGAAGTTACTGACAACACGTCCATCATCAATGTTCATGCGTGGACCATATGTGTTGAAGATTCTAGCAATTCGGATCTCTGTTTCAGCAGTGCACGGAAAATGAATTAATAGAGAGCTCTCTGTGCATGGAAATCCACCAGCCCAGATACCAAGAGAAAATCCAAAGTCCAGGGATATCACTTTCTCACCTATTCCATGCTGCCTATGATAGTCAAACATCAATGTTTCTGCTACTCTCTTTCCCTCATCATAGCAGCTTCTGACTCCTACATTTTTTTAGGGCAAATTATATCATTAAATATCCCAAACGAGAAATCTGCCAGGAATCTAAAAAATAAAACATTGCTGGTGTTTTTTCTTTTTAAACTTAAAAATGGTGCTGGAAGTAACAAACCACATGACTAGATAAGTTCAAGGAGATTGATACTTTTACAATGAAGTATGCACATGCATAGATTTTAAGTAATCTGATAGAAACTGATCATATACATTTATATGTTTAGATCATCAAAAGGTCATTAACTTCAGTGCGTAGGCATTCAAAGGACAAGCAGACTGTGGAACAAATAAAAAACACAGCTGTACTGTTCGTGAGGCATAGTTGAAAAATAAGATACCTATTGGGTTGACGTTACCCCAGTATTGCTCCTTCTGGGGATGCTCAAGAGGATCACCATAGACCTCAGAAGTAGAAGTCAATAAAATCCTACAAGACGAAATTGTAAATTAGATAAGTTCTTCCTCCAGAAAATTGGTTTGAAGTACCATTACGTGCATTACCTAGCTCCAACCCTCTTGGCAAGCCCCAACATGTTCAGTGTTCCCATGACATTTGTTTTTATAGTCTGTAATCATCAGAGTGCACATGTAAATTCTTTGAACTCTGCTACCAAAACATGAGATACGTTCCGATGTTGGAGCGGAAAAAAAAAAATTACAGCACACGTCAAAGAACACTGTATGTTCTAGGAGAAAATGGATATATTGCTTGATCCTAAGCTCCATAAGAAAAAGAATGACACGAGAAGGAGACAAAAGAAGATCTTTACACATGCATTATTGAATACTGTGAGCTTTATTACATGTGTCAAAGCAGTATGCCAATAACACTGCTCATATGGCCTATGAGCTCCTAAAAGAAAATTAAAGCAATAGCAGAACTAGAGCGTGGTCATACATTAAGACATGCTAAAAAATAGCTGTAGACTGCTCAATCATTTAAACATTTTTAAGGAGTTTTATTATGCTGTGATTTTAACCATGATACATCGTACATATCACCAAGCCCTTTCACAAGCAATTCTGGTATTTTCAAGACCATTCATACCTATTTCATTTCATAGTAGTAGCTTTAAGTCTTTTCAAAATAAAACTAATCATCCATATACCAGCAGGACCAATGACATCCAAACAGATAAAGACGCCACAAATTTGTTATGCTAAACTGGAGAGCTAAGTGAAAAAAGGTGCTAAGCGATTTCCAATAACTTCAGTTGCTATGTACATATGACAGAAAATCTAAAAATTCAAGAAAAAATATGGTCATAAACAGAATCCACACCTTAACAGGATTGTACTTGTAGAAAATTGGAGAGGCTGGACAGGCTAAATGATAAATCTGATCAACCTCCACAAGCAATGGTTCTGTGATGTCTGGAAAGGCAACGGATGGATTAATCAGTAACAAATTGGAGAAAATCGAAGTGTACGTGATTAATAAAGGAAAAGCAGCTCAAATATCAATGCTCTTAATAAACTAGCAGAGGCAACAAGAGATCTGTCATGACATACTGAGTAAGATGCCACACACATGCGGTAATTGAGAAAGTGTCATCAATATACTTGTGAATTTATACCACATCTGAAATTTCTTTACTCACAGAATACAGATAATATTATACAAAGAACAAAAATTTGTTCACACTGATGCTTCATGATTTTTTAACTTTAGCTGTTCCTACTTATATCTAGTAGGTTAACCCATTTCCCAAGACACTTCTACGAGAAACCATACACATTTCTCTCCCTAGCATTGTCACTTTCAATTTGCTACATTCCAATAATGCTTATAGCTGCATATAACTTTACAGCCATACAATAAGTTTGTACAGAATATAGCACATATACCTACCATGACGGATAAGTTCAAATCTTGGATGGCCAATCCATTTCCTCAGATTGTCTTTTGAACCAGTGAAATAGTTGTCAACCACAATTACCTGAAGAAAAAAGGCACTAGTTAGATGGGTGACCTTGAAGATCAAGGCAAGCAACCAGCTCGCGTAGGATACAATGATCTGTACAGAAATAGGAGAAATATGGCTACAAGTATTTTGGGATTTCTTTCTATAATGCTTGAGTAAACGCTTTCAAACTTTTAGCAAGACACTGAAGGCCTTCTTTAACCTCAAAATGCAGGGAAGGAAATGTAAGACAGTGCTATTGTGAAAAATCTGTACTTTTTGTCTCTTCGAATTCTTTCTACTCAATGTAAAACTGTAGTTTGGCATCACCATGATAAAAAAAGTGACATACACGAGTCTGCAATAAGGAAAAGTAGATGATTGGTACCTCATTCTTTTCATTCTCCATCAATTTGTCCACCAAATGTGATCCGATAAATCCAGCTCCGCCAGTTACCAAAATCCTCATATTAGGCTAGAATTGCAACAAGATCCAAACAAGTAAGATCCATCAATTAAGAACCAAACAACAAAATTATAATACCATAGAGAACAACATGATCAGCTAAATTTGAGTAGAAGCGAAATGCACTTTAAGTTCAAAACCAGATTGAAGTAAAAAAAAGTCGTCTTCCTCATAAATAACGTTAGTAACATTTGCAATCTGATTCTGAACTGCACAGATCAAAAAGATCTAAGACAAGCTTAAGAATAGATATAAACAAATCAATCGAACACAAACACCTATTAACAAAATCAAGCAAATTCTAAATTCTACCTGGAAAAACTTAGAGAATCTGAGCGGTGAAGGAGTTGGTGGCGCCTTGGTAGTACCATTAACAGCAGAGGAAGAAGACTCCTTGCTCGCCATTGTTAGATCCCTCTTTGAGTCTCCGGGTCCGATCCAATTAAACAAAACAAAAAAAACCAAATTTGAGTAAATAAGGAAAACTGTTAGATCGTGTAACAAAAGGTCTCCACCTTGTAGAAAGCTCAAAAGAAAGTTTTAAAAATCTGTCAAAAAACGAAAAGAGAAGTAGGCGAGATGGTGTTGCGAGGAAAAAAAGAGATTTATATAGAGCCGGGAAATCAGGTAAGGTTATAAACGGAATTTAATAGATTGAGTGAGAAATGGAGAAGAGAGTGGGAATTATATTAGTGCTGAACTGAGCTAACAGCAAAAGGAAACACTTCGTTAACACGCAAGGTTAGAGAAGCTGGTGATAGCGATTTGTAGAGCAGATCAATTGCTTCAATTTTACGATTTCTGAATAGTTAAAAATTTCTAACTTTTTTAGATTAATTTTGTCTCTAGTCAGAAAGTAGTGACAAGAATATAACGGTAGCTGCTTCGGTTGGTTGCTTGTATTTGATTTACTTAGTTTTTAGGTATTTGGTTATGGGTGCATACAGGTACCGTCTATAGATTGTTTTTTGCAGTTTGGCATACATAATTTAACTGCTGACCTTTTATTGCTAAGACTGTCTTTTTGTATGGGTTAAAAAGAAATTAATTAGGGCATGTTTTTAAGTATCAGTACCACTATTTTTTTTCAAATTTTAAATTTTAAAAAATTTATATATTTTAATTATACAAAAAATTTAAATTTTCATTTTTATATATAGAACTTCAGTTCAAAATTTTTTATTTGCACACTTTTCAATACAACTATATTTTTAATTTTTAACATATTTTAAAATTTTATTAAAATATAAATACTGAACTCTATTTTTATTTTATTTTTAAAAAAATTTTATTTTTTATTTTTTATTTTTATGAAACTCAATTACGACTATTTAAAATATATCCTTAGTGTTGGAATTAACATTAAAGTGTTTATACTTTTATACAGAGTTAACTATGATAACCCTATATTCGAACGGACAAAAAAGAAAGTTACCAAGCGAATATTTTATAAGAAACGAATTGCACCTAGTTAAATTTAACAAAATTCATATCGGGCCTTAACTTGTCTTCGTAAACTTAACTTTATAGTCCAATTTAGGCCTACTATTATTTTATGTTGATTCATCAGAACAAAACTTTGTACTCAAATAAAAAAAATTCATTGCTACAGAAAAACTTCATTACAAAGTTAATCTTTATTTTTCATGGAAAATGCAATTCTCTTGAAAAAAATTCTAAGTACTTGCCAATATTATTTACGCTCTTCTCTGGAGTTGCAGTAAATTTCATACAGATTAACATGTTTAGTGGGATTCTCACACTGAACCAGTTCAAGAATTTCCTTCTCTATCTCCCCTGTTTCTTTCATCAACCATCTGCTGCAAAACCCCAATGCAGCTAAGCAAAGTTCCAGTTTATCACTTCTCTCCAACTCTTTCCCATGTTGAAGCAAAGAAACAACAATCTTCTCACACTCCTCTTCGTCAGGACTTAAAGAGACATATGAGGTTGGTAATTTCCCAAGCTCTATATCAGAAGACTTGTTTCCTTGTTGCAACTCCTTGTTGTTTGATTGTGTTTGCATGACCACTTGTTCGAGACAATGCAGTGAGCTACAGACTAGCTTCTTAACATGCTCTAGATCTCCGTTAAATGTTACCCAACGAGTTTCATCTTCAATATAATCTCCGGCCAGTTGTTCAACTGCGTAAGATAGAAAGAGTACCAGCTCTGCTGCCTTGGCAAGAGAAGAGTGAAATTTCTTGTAACAAGCTGTGGGGAATGGCAAGAACCAGAAGTTAGGCTCTGTTTCACCTTCTGAGATATACTTCTTCAGCTCATTCACTTGTTGTCTCAGCTTCTTCTCCTTCATTCTCAGCTTCTTTGCTGCATTTCCTTGCAAATTTAAATCCTGCAAGCATGACCTAAGTGTCGCGAGACATTCTGATAGTTTTGTTCTTGATAAAGTTGAAGCACGCTTGGGTTGCAAGAGAAGTTCAGCCAAAATCAAGCAAGTGAGACCAATGAAAGATTCCGTAAGCCTAACAATGGCGAAGGCAGACGGGGTATCGTTATATCTTCTTCCCAAGATCAAAATTGTTGATATCATTGCCGAAACTCCTCCAGCCTGCCCATACATTTTGCTTTGTTTCAGAAAGCTTGTGAAGATAGCCCATGGAAGGAGGCCAATGAATCTGTACTGCATTAGATTTTGGGAAATTAAACCTATAAGAACTGCGTAGACAGAACCCAGTGCTGTTCCCTGAGCTCTGACGTTCGCCATTTTGAATGTGGACTCTCTCCACGGTGTCATGGTGACAGCAACGATGAGTGCAGACCAGAAACCGTTGTCAAAGTTATACAGAAGCCCAAAAAACATCGCAAAGCCTAAAGAGAGAGAGCACTTAGTAGCAGCCGCTAAGTTGTCATTGCTGATCAGTTTTGGAAACATCCAAGTGCTCTTTATCTTGTTGGAGAATGAGATTTCTTTGCCAGAGCTTTCTATTTGATGGTTTGTTGTTGCAGGCGCCACCTTCTTTTCTCCCTCGGAAATTCTGGGAGATTGTGCAGTTGGGTTGTTTCTGGCGTACAGAAGATTCACGCAGAACATGAAGAACAAGGCTGGAAGATCTTTGAGATTTTGAGGAAGTGAGTTCATAAGAGTTCGATGAATGTTTTCATCCTCTGCCTCAGTTTTCTGCATTTCATCTTTTTTCAGTGAAATAGTAATTATACTGTCACAGAAGTTTTGCATAAAAACTTGTATTTCTTGATAATTGTCTGAAAATTTAGCTGGAAAATTGGAGATGGATTCCAGTGCAAGCTCCATTCCTTTAAGCGGCTCTTCAAGAGCCTGCAGCTTATTGGGTGTCAGCCTTGAGTGACAAGGAAAGAACCAGAACAAAGGCCTTTCCCACTCCAAGCTTTCCTGCAATTTAATGAACTTTTCATCAAATTAACATATCATAAAATTTTGGAAGCGCATTTATGTATATGAAAATCTTAAAACAAGTACGGTATAGTATATTTACCTGCTTCACCTTTATACTTTCTTTATGCTCAGAGCATAAAGAAGCAAAGGACTTGGCCTGGGCAATTGAAGCAGCAGCAGCAGTATTATTTTCAGCACAAAATGCATTTACTAGAAGCCTGAGTCTCTCAGCTGCCATGTTGATATACAGCTTGCTGTTCTCTTTTACCTACATACATTGGAAAACAATTTTTAACTTGCTACAACTCCATATATAGCTAATAGAAGTTCATAATGAATAAGAACCAAGTTAATTAGTTACCTGATAGCATGCAAGGCTAGGATAGGGAATGGCCAAGGCAAGAATAGCAGCTGCAACGCCTACAACCGTGCTGATGGCAACATGCGCTGGCCTGAGAATGGCTTCGGAGCGTGTGTCTTTACGGAGCCCTGCAGCATACACAAGAACGGTCTGGCCAAGAGCAACTCTCTTGGTAAGCAAACTGGTAGACCCATTCAGAGCCAGCAAAAAGCCCGTAAGCGATACAGCAAGCGATGTGGCCAACGCTGAGAACTCTCTTGGTCCTGCAAGGTGCAGTGCTAACGTTGCTGGTGGCACACCAAGCGCCGTTCCATAAGCTGCATGCCAGGCGCCTTTCAGTGCACCTCCGAGCACGCCTTCACTTACCACAAGCACTGCAGACACGTAGGAAAATGCAGGAAACCGAATGAGGCACCGTACTTGCTCGGGCGTGTACAGCGTCGCGCAGCCCACAAGCGTGCAAGCAAGCGCGGTTCGTAGTGCAGAGTCCAACCGAGAGCGCCACAATGCCCAGCCACAGCTACCGCTGCAGCTAACTACTGCTGCTGTAAGAGTGCTCATTGTAAAGTTATAACCTGCACAAGTGTTCAGAGCCCAGAAAGCACGAAACTGTTCCGTTTGATTGAACTTCGTGCATGAGGGGTTTATATAGAGAGGGAAAGGTTTTTTTCCTTTTTTGAGAATGCGAGTTATACCTTAAAAGTTTTCGCACTTAAATTAGGTAGCAGCACTCCCGTCGAGGATTGTGAAATGCATGACTAGGATATTTAAGAAATAGAGAACACGATCACTTATCTGAGGTCTATATCATTCTTTCTTTTCCAACAATTTGAGTCCATATTAAAATCAGGATTTGTAATCAGTCTGATTAAAGAATTGCTACAGTTCTTCTGCTTCTTTTACATCTATTTACAATGGAATGATTTCTTCAGAGTCGTTTCTGGACATGGACCAAAAGCAGCCATAGCGCACTGAACTACAGTGGCACTGTGTCAATGAGTAGAAAGAAAACAGCTAGGCAAACATTAACGAATACATGGAAGAACAGAGTGGGGTTCAATTGCATGGCATCCACTAAGTGTTACACATGTAGATTCTGATCCTTGGAGATGATTACGAGCCAAAGAAAAGATTCCCCGCAGCACCCACAAGTACCTAATTTTCTGATACCTCTCATACTGATATCCGGAAACCACATTTGATATCTTCGGGTATCCATCTCGAGAAAAATTGGGAACCCACATTCGATATCTTCGGGTATCAGGAGCCAAGCTGCCCTGGTTCTTCGATGAGAGACTTTGCTATTTCAATAAGACTCCAATAACAATAATACTTCACACAAGTGCTATAGAACTACTCTTAAAAGCACTAATAAGATGCAAAACTATAATAAATCGTGCTTGAAGCTAGCAAATCAAGATTACCAAGAACTTTCTCAGTAACTACTACACTATCAATTCTAGACCTAAAAATCTAAAGCAAACACCCAGAACTCCGGCTGTACACAAAGCAGGCCCACCAAGGGAGTGCGCACTGCAGAACTCCAAAATTAGGTTTGGTATTGGCCCACTGGAGATAATTCCCGGTGCAGATGGCTTGGTGCCACCAACCAAACATGACCATATTTTATGGTGGGCTGACACAAGACTGGCTCAGCAAAGATGGCTTTTCGGATTTCATTTGTCAACACCGTTTGTTTCAGTTGTGCGATCTGATGCAATACCTGATACTCACAGCCAAACTTTTTGTGCTTTGGTCACTGCCCAATGAAAGACCCATCTAACTTTGTACATTGGTTTACATAATATATACCAATGCAACATTTTCCAAACATAAAAACACAAAATGATGTATCAATGTATAAGGTTCCATATTAAAAGAGTTACAAGGAAGAGTAAGCTTTTCAGGTTCTGCACATATACAAGCTATACAATGAGATAGTAGCAATTCTAGCCATCTCTCCAAATAAAATAAGTTTGAAATGACAGAATGAATAAAAGCATTACGAGATATATATTCAGCTTCTCAAAAAGTCAGAAGCTAAAACTTGGAAATGTAGACATTACTAACAATCACTTTTGTCTTATCAGAGGTCTCAAAGGGCCTGTGCATGCTATAAAGAGGTCTCAAAGGATGCCTTCTAGTTTAATTAGTGATCTTTCAGGAAAGTAATGGGTTATCCAGCTAGATTAAAAACTTCCTAAACCTAAAAGGAAAGGAATAAAAAGTATAACCACTTGATTCATTGCTTCATTCTTTTACTATGGCAGGATTTCTTGGACCAGTATTGAACTTTTTGTGTGCAATTGACTATTAAAGGACAATGCCAATCTACTAACTTCAAGACGAGACATACTTTGCATGTAATTGAACAATATTATACACTAGCAAGAAGGCATCAATTGTTTGTCGTTGTCACTGTTCCCATGACTGATACTTTAAAAAGAACCAGCTTAAGCAATAAACTCGTAATGATATCATAAACAACAAGAAAGTCAATACTACTATGAATCACATGTCAGAGTTCATATTTTGTGTGGGAATTGCATGACATCTTTAGATTTTCTATATAAAAGTCAGGACTATATAGTGAGAGAGCCAAATCCAATGACAAGGCTCCACTACAGGATGGAGCTTGGGAAAAAAACCAGTATAATGACATTCAACATACTATATAAAGGGACAAAATGTACCTTTACACGAAGCAGTCTTGAAAGCCTCATGACTATGTGAGAATTTGGGGTCAGACTCATGTGTCCCAGAGAAGAATCCAAAGAAAATCCATAGAAAAGGAAAGGCTATAATAGCAATCCTCAAGACATGCTCCTAATCACCACTGGAATAGACTTCAATGAAGCAAGCATCATCAGCTGATTCACCATCTAAGTCACTTATGTGAGGATTATGGTTGTCATCAGTCACATTTTGAGCATGACCTCTAGGGAAACAAACAATCTCACATTTTGGACATTTGCAGTCACCATCAGAAATGCTGTCACCATATGAAGGATCTCAGAAAGAGCGTTCTGATATGTCTCTCCTTCTGCACGAACCTTTTGCCACTATGCTGGTTTTAAGACCTGCTTTAAGTAAAGAACACCACTTTATTAATCTAATGTTGGCAATGCACAAAAGAAGGTCTATATATGCCAGGGTTTCTATATCTGGAGGCTATTAGTTTGCTGCACTAATAATGTTCAAAAGAAGTAAAAGAACTAACCAACAATGCAATGTTATTACTTGAATGAAAGATTGTACGAGATCATAAAGAATTGGTGGAACACGTATCATCAGTAAAGTCCCAAGACCATTTGGATAGTGATCTTGTACAAGAATTGACCCTGATTCCATCATTATGCACTGGAAATCTCAATAGAGATAATCCTCCACAATCATCGAACTGTTAACCGTGTTTCCATTCATCAAGTGTTAGCACACACTATGTTCAATTTGAGACACTGCAGCCAAATATTCATAATCCAATCAAATTGGTATACTGTTTGACAAGCCTGAGCTTGATTCTTCATGTGCACAACAGAAAATGCATAAGACGAAAAACATGAAAAGCTCAGGAAAGCATATCATCTGATTAGGACATCCTTTTTTTATTTGTTTCAGAATGTAAAACAGTGGCTATCCAAATACATATTTACTAAAAAGAAAGCATATCCTTTGAAGCGCATTTTGTCTACAGAAGAAATGCACAGTCCATGAGCATATATACTGAAGGCGCGCACATACATAAAAGAATATGAAATCCAAAGGACTTTAATTCATGATGAAGTCCAATAAGAGTCTCCAACCTGGAAAGAGAAACTTCAAACGACATTATCTTGGTTCTAGTATCACATGTAACATATAAGAAGGACCCAAAGGACCTCCAGGGGCCTCCTGTGTCTTGCTTTCTTTCAAGAAATCCATGATATAAATTAGCAAGCTTGCTCCAATTCAATATGAAACTCTACCATGCTGATTGAAATGCTCTCTTGTCTCTATCGACTTGCTTATTTATCTTAAACAGCTTCATACATTTAAAATTGTCAAAAAATGCAAGTGGCTAGATCTTACTCACATGTCTGGAACCTAAAAGGGAATATGTTACCATTTTGAGCATGTACCAAATGCTCTACACAAGACTTGAATGTAGTTAAATTAGTTGTTCTGAGTGTATATATGTTATTGCCAATATATTTCGATAACCTAGTTCTACAGACAATGCATTGTACCATTATATGCAATCCACATAACTATCATTCTTTTTTAAGGATCAATCATTTACAGCTTCTTCGGACTATTAGCTATCTCGATATGTAAAACCTCTTAAACCATAAGTGCATCAAAATGAAATGAAAGCATTTATATAAACAAGATACAAGATAAGAAATTAAGTAGCACGTGAGATATTTTCATTAGAATATCACAATGGTGATAAATGATATCCAACCAACATAACACAGAGGTGATAAATGTTGAGCCCCTTCAGCAGCAAAAGGGTACTCAATCCAAAAAACCATTCTTGTGAACTCAAATATCGTATTGCAATATGTCAAGAATTATGCTATCAATAAAGATGATGCACAAGAAACTCGCATTGGCAAGCAGGGAAAAAGACATACCTGCTGCTTGCATGAAGGTCTATCATGAGGCATTAAATTTGGGGATGCTAGTCCCAGCCTGATGATCAAGCAAGGGGGTAGCATGATATCTTAACCATGTTAAAAGACCAAATCTGACCACATTTTCAGCTATTACAAGGAGAGTATTAACTGAGGAAACTAAGCAGTGAAGTCCCGATATGAAGTCCCGATATGCTGCAAAATGGAATCTTCTGAGCTTGTCATAATTGATTCTGTACAGAATAAAGAAAAAATATTATTATAGTAAGAGACTGTAAAAACTTTCTCAGATCAATGTACTTGTAAGCCATAGCCAAATATTGTAGCGAAATTTCCAACCATTAAGTTCAATTCCAGATTAGGTTCTACAAGCACTCAGAATGGAAGTATAGTGCCAGGAATGTAAAAATATGAAATCATAAATATAATGCTCAAAGAATATTATAAGAATACCTTTTGGGAAAAGTGATTCCATGTTTATGTAATCCGCTTGGATATTGACTAACCAGATTCCAGTATCAACATTCTCAAGGAAATCATCCTCATGTCTATGGAAGGCCAGAATAAAAAAGAAGGGGCAGGGCGGGGCGGCGTAAAGCATGCCGTTTGGCGAGGCTGCAGGCCAGCCTATTTAGTCTGGCCCATATTTTCATCACTACATCCATGCTGTTTGGCGGGCGGGGCGGCGTAATGCATGCCGTTTGGCTAGGCTGCAGGCCAGCCCATTTAATCTGGCCCATATTTTCATCACTACATCCACTTTACAAGATTTTTCCTTATATTTATCAGAACGATTGGACAGAGTTGCGGTGACCAACATGAGAAGCAAAGGCCTTGGAAGTGTCTGCAATATGAAAGAGCCAAAAACTAATTACTCAGACAAAGCAATACATTCTCATTTGACAGTACTCAGTATTTTGAACACACAAGCAGTTCAAATAGTTCACATAACCAGCAGATAAAAAGAAATTTCAAGAAGATCGTATTTGCAAGAAATATTTATGCTTAATTATAGCTCATTCATTTACATATTGTTCGACAAGTATATTAGACCTGTAATTCCATCATGAAAATTGCAGCAACTACTCTAGCATCTTATTTTGGTTACATATGCGCCTTTATGTGAAAGTACACTGGTTAAAAGAATGTGGAGTGTCATTTTTTGTACGTATATGTGGTGATATGAAGTGGCCTATCAAATATGATCCATTTACTATCAGTCCATCAGAAGATACACTTCATAACATAATAAAATGACATAACGGATTCGACTTTGATATAAAAAATAAGCATGCAGGGCATAAGTACAAATTGAAGATTTGCTACAATTACATGTATGCTTTATTTTTCATCATTCAATCCACGCAATGGAAACATAATGGATATAGTATTCCAGGGTGAAAAGGCAATTTGAAAGAAAGTCTAAGATGCATTGGTTATACAACCTGAGAGTCTTTTCAACAGAAATATGAGGGGTGCCTAACTCTCTAACCATGAAATGGTGGATACCAAAGAACTTGCAAACCCTGGAAGCACTTCAGACATAAGGACATCTTGCTCAAGAAAATCTTCTGAAGTGCTTTCAAGGCAGCAATCAGAAGAAAAAATGAGACCTCACCAGTATGTTATTATCCAGTCTTCTGGAATTCAAGGACCTAAACGCTTGCAGGCCTTTTTGGCCCCATTTTTAGAGGCAAACCAATTTTGATGTCTATAAGGCATTCTAAGCTGCTAAGGAACTTGATCCTCTAATATTCTCTCTCTTAAATAGGAGACATGCACAGGCTGACAGCTAGATCAGAACTTTAATCCCCCTTTTGTTACCATGCATCACAAAAGCACAGCATAGGCTCTGTTACATCTATATAATAATAAGGCCTTGATTTCTTTAGTCACCTAAACAAAGATTACCATCTGAAATCAGATATACGCATGTACGTAAACTTGGAAATGCATAGTATTTTAAGTATGATTCGAATAGTTCTGAAAGAAAACTGCTTCGCCATGCTATTTATCTTTCATAAAAGCTGTTAGTACAGGTAAGATTTAACAGAATAGTATCTGACCAAGTTCGAAGGAGTCTAGCTAATTTGAACAGAATAGAAAATGATCATATGACAAGACAGATCAGTAATTCAAGCATTCAAAAGTTGTCAGATCACTGCATCTAAATTTAAAATAGCATGTATACACTCATTCTCCGATCTGTTCTAGATAGAAACACAACCATTCCTAAGATTGGAGGAAACTAGACCGTAAAACAATTAGAAGAAAATTAGCAACTGTTGAACTAATACTGTGATGGTCTAGATTGATCCAACAATAATGAGACATATTTTAAAGAGCTTCTCGAAAGAAATCTAAGAAACAAAAGCTGAACTAGACGATTATCCTCGTAAGCATCAACGTAACTCGTTAAATTTTTCTCATAGGGGAATCAGAAAAAGGAAGGAAGATCACAACCACTTACCCATTGAACTCTCGAATTAACGCCTCGTTCCTCCATCCACTAACTATACCTCTGTGACTCTTATCTTTCTCATCAACGGGAAAACACTTCAAAATTAGCATTGAGCAGGAGAGAAGGGAGCGAGCGGTGAGCCAACAGGCGCGCTTCAGGTTAGGAAGGAGTTGATCGCCCTCTAAAATAGATTAAATTGGTCGGGCCGCTTCCTAATGTAGTTAAAAACATAGCCCACATCTATAGGGCCGTACTCAAATCAAATTCGTCTGCACTGAACTTCTTAGTACGATTTCTAAGAATTAAACCAGCAATTAGCCAAAAAATACAAAAAAAATCACACAAGTATCATGTAACAGAAAATTTATGCATAAAATTTGTTCCGAAGTTCATCAAAGTCGCCTGCAGCATGATTTGTAAATCATGTAATAGAAATTCTGACAAAAGTAGTTACATTGTTACTATTACATAACAGCAGCAGAAACTCATCTTTGAAATATCTTTAAAGAATTGAGAAAAAAGAATTATCTATGTCAAGCACCATCATAAGAAGTTGTTCACAGAAACCAACTGTTCGGTTTTCAGTAGATTTGGGCAGGAAAACAATATTGAATGACGACATAGAACTAAAGCCAACTTAAAATTTTACATGGACAACCTATCATCAGTCAATTTTATCAAGCAGCGAGCAAAACACTTCTCTTAGTCTTTGCCCTTCGACATATTTCACTGACGTTCAAATTGCCACATTGCCGCAGGCTTTGATAAGAACTTTTGCTGATCATGATAACTAAATTATTAAAGCATTTCCTGAGAGCGTCTCACCAGGCGAGCCACTTTCTTCTTGAATTCATCCTGTTTCTCCCTCCATTGTTTCTGTGATGCATAAAAACAGATAGGATTCGTTGAGTAGCAAGACTAGTGAGATAGACTAAACAGGTTCAACATGTGTTTACCATTTAAACCCATACATGACACATAACAGAACTACTTGGAAGATCCATCGCCTATATTTCTATCAAAGCTTACTTGGTGTAAAGATTTTGAAAAAATACCATATTTAATCCCCATTTAACATTCTGCAAGCTTCCTTCAGAGAAGGAAGATGCTAGCCTTGCCTTGCTTGAGAAGAATCTCAGTTAAATCACACCATAGAAAGGGTTTGAGATATTAAGGCAAAGACCAGAACCTCATAACTTCAAACTATCACTAAGCCATGTTTGGAGCGGTGTGTGAAGGATTCGGTTTGACAACTTACAACAGCCTAGCAAGTAACTCACAAGTACATAATCACAGTGGACATGTCGTGACACACGTTTGCTGCTTGAGAAAATAACAAACTAAACAGTAACACTAAACCTAGGCTAGTGAAATAAGTCAAATTAATTGAGTGAACTAAAAATAGCACTGAAAGCAGGTACTTCATGGCAATATATACAGAACCACAGCTTCAGCATATTAGAGACTTCTTGTAGCGTGTTGATCATAACAATGGCGCTTGTAATTTCAACTTATGGCCGTTATTCTTACTGTTTTTCTTGACGTCTAACCTTGTCTTATGTTAGTATCCCACCTTTCTAACACAGTTAGAAGAACTACAACAAGAGGAGATATATAACAGATGCAAATAAGAAGTAATAATTCCTGAAACTTACTCCACACACACGCACACCACGCACAATGCACACGCACACACACCCAAAATTCCCTAAGCTTACCGCAGCTTCAACATTTGCTGGAGATTCGTCATTTGGACTTGAAAGCATTGAGATAATACTTAAAACTATGCTCCCCACCTGCACAAAAAAAAATAAACATTACTTATAGATAAGAAAGGAATTTACTTCTACAATATAATAAAGTAGGCAGGTGCTCCCAAACGCATTGATATCTTTATCATATCTTGTAAAAGATGATAGGTTGCAGAAATACATATAACACAACTACAGTACAATTTTGAAATTGATATATCCACATGTGTGAGCCGGATCCCTTTAGAGATCCACGAGTCCGAGTCCATCCTAGTGCACTACGGTAGTGCTTATAAAAATGATTCTTCATTTTAAAAATATTTTGTTTTCCATAAAATTTGAAGTATTTTATTTTTTTAATATAATTAATTGTATAGTGTATATAAAATATAATTTTAATTTTAAAAATATAAGCTTTTTTTTAAACTTCAAAATAACTTTTCTGAAAATATATATTTTACGACTAAGCTCAGTCGATAAAGTAATGGGCCAGGTGAGCTCGGCCAATTCAATTTCATCCCTCGTTAGCCCATCCTATTGTGAGCCCGTTTGGGATTGCTTTTCTCTAACAAAATTTTTCAATTCTCTATTTCTTATTTTTTAATATATTTTTTATAAATATTTAAAAATTTTATTTAAAAATTTAGAAAGTGTAGAAAAATTCTACCTAATGAAATCTTTTTATTGCATATTTTTATTATTTTTTAGAAATAAAAAAAATAAAGCTCGTTTTTCAAAAAAGACAAAAATATTTTCCATTTCAGAAAAGTTTCATTTTATAAGTACTCCCAAACGCCCACTGTTTCATGTTTCCAAGTAGCAGCAATTACCGAGACTTGTAGAAATGGAATTCAAAAGGATTGATTTGTAACCGTTAAAAAGCAGTACGGAACAGAAGCATGGGAGGAACCCTGCATGCATGACCCATTTGTAGATTAGATGAACTTAACTAGGTTATTCCGCTTGTTTTTGACCTACTAGCTTTGAAACAAATGAACAAACAGTCCACAAAACACGCCGTAGTCCTAACTTTTTTTGTATCAGACTCTACCAGGCCGTTGTTTTCTTTACTTATTAACATTGTCAGAATCATTGTTCTCTCTTTCTCTAGTCTCTGCTTCTTCACATTTCCATTCATGCGATAGACATTTTATTGTGTTTGTACCTAGCCAAAACATCCAACACCAATAGATAGCATATACCATTCAGAAACAACTGTAGTAACCATTGTATAATCAGTACTAAAACAGAATGCGTGGAATATCATGGACAATGAACCGCCTGTGCTTCTAATTTACAAGCTTTTTTGGTTTTAGTGGCCCAAGCATCAACACAACTTGGAATCTTTTCAATTGTGGGTTACCATTCCATCTGTGACACGGGAAGAGACCGCAGAGTAGTTGCTAAATATTCCTATCTTTATTCATAAAACAGAACCAATGTGTAACTCACCAAAAGCATTTCTGGAACCCGACTAAAGCAAATCCCACCCACGTCCTTTAAAAGAAAAAAAGATATTTAAAAAACATTATAAGAAAAAAGAACACAGACTCCCAGTGACACACGATAAGCTCTGCAAGTACACCACATGTAGCACCCTCTCCTATAACCATTTCACCTTCTCTATAAAAACCAGCCTTCTCCTATTCGATCAACATCCCATCTGCATCACACTTTGTCTTCACTCTGATCAGCAATGGCTTCTTCTTTCTTCGCTTTATTGGTTTCGTTCTTGTGCTTAGCCATGGTGTCTAACTCTCAAGTTTACTCACCAATGACACTAACCATGGTTAACAACTGCCCTTACACTGTTTGCCCTGCAATCCAACCCAACGCCGGGCACCAAGTTCTGGAGCGCGGCGGGTTCTGCCTCAACACTGTAACCCACCGTTCTTTCTCCGCACCAAACACCCTTTGGTCGGGCCGTGTATGGGCCCGTACGGGCTGTAGCTACTCCAACGGTCACTTCACTTGCGACACAGGAGACTGCGGTGGTCGTATGGAGTGTTTAGGTGCCGGCGGTAAAGCTCCGGCAACACTAGCTCAGATCACTCTTCACCACGGTGGAGAACGTGATTTAACTTCGTATGGAGTTAGTTTGGTTGATGGGTTCAATGTTGGAATGACTGTAACTCCACATGAAGGGAAAGGACAGTGCCCAGTTGTTGGATGTAGAGCCGACTTGTTGGCAACATGCCCTGGGCCTTTGCAGTTGAGAGCGCCGGCAGGACATGTTGTTGGATGTAAGAGCGGCTGTGAAGCTTTTGGTACTGATGAGCTCTGCTGCAGGAACATGTATAATAGTCCCAAGACTTGCAGGGCTTCTTCGTACTCGGAGTTCTTTAAACATGCTTGCCCTGCTACTTTCACTTATGCTCATGATAGCCCTTCCCTTACCCATGACTGTTCTTCTCCGAAAGAGCTCAAGATTATCTTCTGTCACTGATCATAATAGTGACTGATGTATAATCTTTAAATTAATTTATTACTAGTAGGTGTAGAAGATCTGATGGTGTTGTTTTCCTGTTGTTTGCGCTCTGGATGTAGGTTGCTTTCAGTTTATGTTGTTAAATTGTGTTTTGTTTTTTCTTTTTCCTATTGAGAGAAGTTATCTTGTTAATTGTTAATGCTTTTGCTTGTTGATTGTGGAATTGCTTTCGATGTTTTGGTTTGTGATGCGCTGCGTTCAGTGCGTTGTAGGGCGCGAGTAATTTTTTTTTTTTAAATTTAAAATTTAAGTTCAGAATAATTTATATATTTTAATTATATAAAAATTTAAAATTTTATTTTTATATATAAAATTTTAATTTTAATTTTTTTATTTATATATTTTTCAATATAATTATATTTTTTAATTTTTAATTCATTTTTAAAATTTATTAAAATATAAATACTAAATTTTATTTTTATTTTATTTTAAAAAAATTTTATATTTTAATTTTTATTTTTATAAAATTTAATTACGGATATTTGAAACACCGTCCGTATCGGATAGAACATGGGGGAAGTTGTTTGAAGAGGAATGTAGATGGCATGGGATGAAGAGAAAGGTTAGGTGGCTTTTCCTGTGATGTGAAAAAGTTAATAAAAAGAAAACCTTAAAAGATGAAAAAGAATAGTAGAATAAAAAAAGATAATTAATTACTGTTATAAAGAAAGAAAAAAAAGATTCAAAACTAAAGTTGTTCTTTTGAAATGAAAATAAATTTTTTATATTACTAAATTGAATTAATATAAATATTAGTATTACAAATAACTTTTTTTTATAGAAAAAATTAAGTTTTTGTGTAATTAAATATAAATCGAAAATATTTTTCATAAAAAATAGGTTATACGGATAAAAAGTATAATTGTGAGATTCTTTGGAATGTTTCTCATCATTTTAAATTCAACTTTAGTCTATATTTAGATTATTTTATCAAATTAATCTTTGATGTATTTTTTGGTTTCATCCTTTTCTGACTCTTACAAGGACTACCCGGGCCCGTTATAAGTCCGACGGAAGTGGTCTGAGGAATCGAATTTAATTTCACCGTATTTAATTTTATAAAATTTACTTTTTATGAATTAAAATACACGTTTGTGTACGTCCAATTCAAAGAATAGTCTTTGGAATAGATCTTGCATTTTCCGACTGACAAGTAAAGATCGATCTTCTGTGAGGTAACTAATAATTCAAAAGAAACATTACATCCAATGTTACTCATGCTTGCAGCTGAATACAAGCATACTGAAAGTCTGAAACTCCACAAGAGGAAGTTACCCTCGATTTAGAAAAACAAACTCACACACGGCATCCATAGAATTTTTTGTCGATATTACTACCAGCAAACAGCACGTCAACTATTATGTTACATATAATCTCATATATAAATGAATTAAGAAACGGTCATGCCAAAATTTTTGTATTATAGTACAAAAATAATCCAACCCCGCCTAGCACACCTGCCTCTCCTTTTCTAATGATATATAGGTTACATACAAAATTGAGCACCGCGAATAGCTTTTGAATAATAACTAAACGATCCAGTTTTCTTATCATCTATGAATATCCATTTACTTGTGCGACGTCAAATAGTTGTGAGAAACTTTCTACCATTACTGGACAACACGCTTTCGCTTTGACCTTTTGCCCCTCTTAGGGCCGGTGTACTGTGGAATTTGCTTGACATTACTAGATGCATAAGCTTCCTCCAAGGAATCCTCCTGGGACGGGAATAATATGAGTATAGAAATGGTTGGAGTATGTTAGAAAGCAATTGAAGTGATGAATACAATCAGATCTCTAAACATTAGAAACACCCGCTGGCAATACAATTGATTTTATTCCAATAGAAGCATCTTTGAACGCATAAAAATCTTTTCCAATGACTTACGTAACTCTTGCAAGATTATTGTATATCAAAAAGTCGAAAAGAAACTGTTAAAACATCAATGACCAACTAGATATATGAATGAATGTTGATGATAGTAGATAACTACATTGCTAAGAAGTCTTCAATTTGATTGCACATGTAGAACTACAATCAAAATGTCTCTCTCCAGAACAAACTAAACATACCTTTGTTTCATCATCTGACAAGTAACCATCAGAATCTGATGTAGAAGTGACTTGTGTTAATGACACTTTGTTCGGTTTCTTTTTTCTCTCTTCTTCCTTCAACTTTCTAAATATGGTTTGATCAATACACAAGTTAGTAGGGAGGTAATCATCACATTTCAGAGAAAAATGAATACAACAACATGACTACCTATCACCAGTCTGTTCTGGCTGGGAAGGACGCTTGGCTTGCCCTGCACTGATTATTCCACGACTACCCTCACTGACAACAGGCTTTGCACCACCTAACTTCCTTAACCATACTTGTTGTGCCGTGCTAAGAAAATTGTTTGTAAGCCTGAGAAGAACAATAACGAATTTCAAAATCAAGTTAGAACATCATTATTCTGGTAGTCTTCTTTACAGTAATACCTAAATGAGGTAAGAAATTTCTTTACACTGCTCCAAGTTGCTATTTGGGATTAGGAGGTCTCGAAGAAGTTGCAGGACAAAAAGCATAAATGTATAAACACAACTTGGTGATGAAATGAACATGTTTCAAATAAGATCTCATTTCTTACGTCCAGTAGTTTCAATCAAGTTTCAATCAAGTATCTCCATAGAGACAGCTGACACTTTTCATCAGCATCTTATGGGATTTTGAAGATGCTAAAACACAATCATAAACTAGGGTTAGTAACAAAGCTCTTCATCAATTGCTTTCTCATGTCTTGTCCACTGATATTTGCTTTGTCACGTAGTCCAAACCAATTTGTGAAGTAGTCCATCTTGCATGATGATACTCAATTCTGTGCTAGTAGGTTAGGCCTCATATGTAGCTATTATGATACCATTTCCACAATTGCCACTTAAACAACATGCAAGAAGGATTATGCGCAAGCAGATTGTACACATGCAGTACAAGATGGAGTAATGTTAAAGTATCAACAACGAAATAGTTTGACACCAACCAGTATAAGGATAATCCTGATGGGACTGACAGAGAGAAGTAACCTATCATGAGAGGAAGAAACTTAAAAATGAGAAGTGAATTCTTTGCAGCTGGATCATCACTCTGCCATTACAAAAGAAATAATTGGGTCAAAATCTTGCAGGTTAGCCAAGAAGTAATCAAGAAATTCATAAATAAAGGATAGTATGTTAAACCTGAGGCGGTTTCATGATCTCCATCGACACATACTGAGATACAATAAGAAGCACCGGCAAAACAAGGTAGGCTGCCGTATCAGACCAACCAAGAGGAGGGTGTCCATCCTGCAATACATGAAACAAGTTGCATAACCAACACTTCAAAGAAAAACGATTCTCTTTCTATATTCAGTTGGATACATGAATAGTTGCATGCTGCTCTGCTAAAATGTTTAGTGGCCCTAAAACCTTGACATGGATAGGGAAAGAAGCTTATTGCTCATGACAAAGAGAGAAGTATGCTCTTAATCATGTGAGGAGAGTAATTTATACTCTTAACCATGTACTAAGCTTACGACTTTACTCTGACACCCACCTTAGTAATGGGACCTTTTTATCTTAATAGAATGCTGGATTCTCTCCCAAGAACAAAAAATGAAAATATACATTAACATATTCATTTTATTTCCGCAACATGATCTCTGACTTCAAGTATATCAAGGCCCTAGCCTTCTAAGGTAAAGCATATATATACCAGTGAAATGTAAAGTTAGGTTCTAAGGTAACCATATTTTCTCCATCCTACTAAACGCGGATGTATGAGCATCAGCCTTCTATCTGAAACCATTGACTTTGGTTTTGCAATTGATATTGAGTTTAAATTTACATATACGAATGCTAACATTCAAAAGCAAAAAAGGGAGAGCTCAAGGTTGAACAGAAAACATAAGACATAATGAGCACGGCGTAACAACTCAAGATGCCTCATCCTTGGTGAGCGCTCAAGAAAATAACAAAGATTATCAAGTTTTAGAAATTAATTACCACAAAAGGTATCAGCCAGGAAATACCAGCTCCGCTTTGTCTTGCTGCTATTGTTGTGGGACCCGCCAAAGAGGGAATCCAAAAGAAACCTTCTGTCAGCAACCCCTTCATATTGAAGTTGAGTTTAGATTTTCTGAGCAGGTAGCATTTTCATTTTTGAGAAAAGAAAAAGAGGAATATATAAGACCTGCCATTTACCTCATTGGCTACGTTTGAAAGAGCTTGATACAGACCTATCCACACTGGTATTGTTGCTAAAGTTGGCAAACATCCTGTGATTGTGATCAAGGAATGAAGCTGGTTAAAATCTACTGTCTACAGAAGCATCCAAGACCCCAGAAAATTGGAAATTTTTGATTTGTCAAAAACCATGAAGGTCTAAGCATCAAGGGGGAGGGTTGCTAGGCTATCCATTACCGAAAGGTTAATTTGGGGGGTTTAAAGTCCTTGCAGTGCTGGTTTATTCTAGTAAAGGCAATAATTTGCTAACAAAAACATTTTAGTAAAAATGGAAAGGATAAGTATGTTGAACGAGCAGTAACCTGCCAACGGGTTAACACCAGCTTGTCTATAGAGACGTGCTGTCTCTAGTTGTATCATTTCCTACAGAGAGAAAGCACAAGAAAATCATAAGGCTTGATTCAACTTCTTATCTAAAGCAAAGGCAATTGAACAAATATTAAAAAACATGGGCAAAATTATGTAAACATATTAAGTTGATCTCTATATTTAACAAGGAGAACTTTGAAGTAGCTAAGCTACTTTGCAATTGTCAAGACCAGACCAAAGTGGACTTCTTCTGAGCTAGCATACATAGGTGAAAAAGTATGCTTGATTTGTCATTTCTTTCTAACAAAACAGAATAACTACAGAGTTGCACAGTTCCTAATAGAAAGGTTTTATTTTAAGAAATCTCACACACCTGATTGCCTGCATATCTTTGTTGTATTGCCTTTATCTTGGGCTGAAGGTTTTGCATAGCCAATGTAGACTCAACCTACAAAAACAAGATTTCTATTAGTTTATTGCCTCAATTGACCAATAAAAAGAGGTAAAGCATTAGATATACCATACTTGCATAAGAAGCACATGATATAAACTTCAAGCTTAGTATATTAGTTTACCTGCTGCTTGGTCAATGGAAAAGTAGCAACCTTGACGATGATTGTAAGCAAAATAATAGCAAATCCATAAGCATATGGCACATGCACTGCAGAAAGCCCGTCCTTTAGGACCTGCAACCACAATTAAATATACCATATAACATAAACCCAAAATCCAAATGCCTTCACAAATAAAAAATCTTGGCACACAAATCCAGCTTAAACAACGGAGGCGCAGCTATCTGATTCATTAACAACAAACAATTAACTAACAACAATACCTTGAGCACAACTTCCATAGCATCGGATATGAACCCGAACCACCCACCGTTCTTCTGCACTGCCGCCGTGTTTCCTGCATCAGCAGCAGCTCCTGCAGGGTCCGCAGCAACGGCAGCATCAGCGAGCGTGTACAGCAACCCTTCCACTCTCGATGCCAATCCATCAAATTCCACAGAATTCACGGGTAGCAAATCATGCAAGCTCACGCGAACTTTAACTGATCCATTTCTTCGAGGAACAAGTACAGATATCGAACGCCGGCCATGAGATGGTAGTGGAGAGAAAGGTGAAGCAAGGAATAAAGAAGACGATGAAGAAACTAGTGATTTTGCCATGGATTGATTCTGTTGAGATTGAAGAATTACGGTTACCTTTCCTTAGAATTTCATGTATTGATTTCTGGATATGGAGAAGCAAAAGATACAGAAGAAGAAGATGGAGGGAATGGTGTGGAGGTAGAGAACCGTTTGGCATGTGTTGGTCTTTAAAAATCTTATTTTCGGTTGAGTCGGCTATGAAGATAACGTGTATTGGCCTTAGTTAGAAATAGTTATGTATTTTCAATTTTAATACATGAAATGTTGTCTGTCAAACAAATATGTTATAGATTTTGGCATTTTGTAAAACTAAGATTCCAAGCATCTTTCTTGATTCTCTCGTAACTGCTTAGCCCAGCTCAGCCCACTTAAAGCCAACGTATTACTTCAAAAGAAGGCCCTTATCCAAAACCCTAATCTCCTATCTATATAAATAACCAAACACGGACCGTTGGATCGCTTCTTTCTCCGGGCGAGAAATCCAAGCTTCTGTTATAGCGGAAATCTACTCGCTAAACAACAACGGTAAGCTCTCAAAATTCAAGCCATTTTGGAAATTTTTTTTTGATTTATAACCTGTTCTAGTTTTATTCGGGTTTGCGACGAGTAGTAGAAATATCCGATATCTTTCTGGTATAATCCGAAGGAGATGTAAATTTCTTTACTGTAGTGAGGTTGAGCAACTAGATTCAGTGCTTTTTTGGGATCGTTGTAGTTGCTAGAAGTATGGTCTCGTCAACTAATGTTTGTGGGTTTGTTGATCAACTGAGGTAGTTTGCTATATTTGTTTGGTTGGGATGTAGTTATTGTGGAATTTGAGCTTTATAATCACTGTCAGATGTTGTTCTTGGCAAGTTTAGAGGAAGTTGAGTTCAGTATTGCTGAAGAAATGCCGTTGGTATTGTCAAATTAACTAGTTGCTCGCGCGAACAACTGCTTATTATGAACTGTGTTAGAGTTGCCCAAACTTTGTTTCTTGAGTTTGCTTGGCAAGTTCATAGGCCATAATGGTCATCCATGGAGTTCTTGTGTTTTAGGGGTATGCTGACCTTCTTGGCTGACCTAATGACCTAACTTGTTTCCCGCACTTCTTTTTTTTTGTTTTTGTTTCTTAACTACATTTAATGACTTTTGCAAGATGATCACTCTTTGATTTGGTAGTGTTTTTGAGATTTTCAATGAGGACCACTCTTGAGAAGGTGTGATTTTTCCTTCGTTATTAGTTATTTGTTTTCTCTTGGTTGATTACAAGGAGCTTGAGTTTTGTTTAATTGCTAAAGAGTACTAGTTTCTGACATTTCTGTATACCTTGAAGTAACCTTCTGTTCAGAATGTATGTCTTGTAGTTTATTAGTATTTAACTACTGTTTTTTTGGTCATCAATTATAACATATTTTTCAGCTTTTTTTTTCAGACTAAACACACCAAGAAGGCTGAATTGTTGGAAAGTATGGTAAGTTTAGCTTTAATGGTTCTTTAATCTTTATCAATGTTGGTGCTTGGACCTACCTATCATCTTTTAAGCCCTTTCTCTGTACCTCGTGTAAAATTTTTGAAAATTATGTAAAGATAGCTCGAACCAATATATATTCTTATCCTATTATTGCTACTATTCTACTGTGGTGCATATTGTATCCTATCGTTTGGTTATTAAATCAGATGTCCTTACTTAGTCCATGTGCCTCTACAGTATGCTGTGAAAATAATGGCTGTGGGTATTTGGTGATACAAGGCTACAAGGGTTGCAGGAAAGTGAAACCCCGTGGTGCTTATACCTTGAAGTAAGAACATTGTTTCTTTTGTTTACTAGTTTTCTTGCATGATTTGAGCTAACAAATAATGTATAAATTGTTGCAATAGTGCTACTGCTGCCACTGTGAGGAGCACCATCGTCGTCTACTGAGGCGTGAGCTCTTGCTGGTGAAGCATTTGGAGTCGGGTTCAGATAACATTGTTCATCCCAAACATGAAAGTAGTTATTAAAAGTTTACCAGTTTTGTACTGATTCAAATTGAAGAATTTGAAACTCACAATAGCATATCATGTGTTTATTTTATGCCTTTTATGTTCACTTTTAACTCTTAGGGTTTGGTAGATATGAGAGTAATGGGGAGCAATTGGGAGTAAGTGAATTAATTACTTCAAATTGCTCTCGTTTGGTAATAAATTTATAAGATTAATGAAGAGAATTTTACTCTTTATTAATTTCGATTGGGGAGTAATTCGTTACCCCCTAATGTGGGGTATAACCAGGTGAAGAGAATTTTATGGTCTGTTGAGTATAGAAAATTCATGTCTTACCTATCTTTATTTGTTATATTTATCTAAGTGATTTTTTTTTCTTCGTTTCACCCGTCGGCGATTGCTAGCTTTTGCCAAGAAACTCGCTGCGTGGGATGTGGCCGGATCGAGTCGGTGGGCGAATGCCGGAGCGGCGACTTTCTTTGGGTGCGGGGGGAACAGGCAGGGGAGGGTGTATGAGTCGTGAACGAGTTTTAGTTCGCAGCATGTTGGATTGGCCTCGGTGGAAGGAAGCATTAGATGTGCACCGTAGCACCACACCCGCAGTCCGTGGGACGACGGGCCGAGTTGAAAGTCGGCTTTTGTCTTCGATGGAAGAATAATGCGATTCGATGAGACGGAGCTTGGAATGAAACCCGAAGCTCTTTCGAGGCAAATGAAGAAGCGAGGATGCGCGGCGGCCGTAGCTCCTCCATTTCCAATCTATATCCAAAGACCACCTTCGCCCCAAAGACTGATGATGCTTGCTCAAAAACGAACTAATCAAACGCGTTGGTGGATCTTCACCAACTCCACCACCGGTCTCTCTTTGCCGCGGCTGCGGCGTCGACGGTTAAGCGCCGTTGCTAGATTGACTAGGAATGTAAAACTAGAACCATCATCGCCTTCAGAGACACGAGCAGGTTGATCATTCCATACATCATAGCTTGGTTCACGCCAAATCGTAGAAGAAGATTCGTGACTGTTCCCATCAATCTTCAACAACTTCGCGTCGGTCGGATGAATTTCGAAACGAGTTATCAACACCATCGGTGACGACAGCGTTGTGCTCGGACAGAATGGGTTTCGTCGAACTTCAAGTGAGCGTGTCCATCTATCACGGCAGCGTGAGCTTCAAGTTCAAGCTCATGCACCGGTGATATTCGTCGAACTTGAAGTTCACGTCAGTGTAAGAGCTTTGTCGAACTTGAAATTCATGCCAACGATGGCTTGCCGTCTACGACGGCGATCTTCATCAGAGGAAGAACAATGCTTCCTCAACTCCTCATCTCCAATTTTATTAAAATTATTACTCTTATAAAAATTACTAAACACAAAAGAATATTTTAAACCTTTTATAAAAATTATTCTTATTTATTCTCAGTTACCAAACAAAAATAATTATTTATTCTTTATTAATCTTATTGATATATTCAAACAAGACGAGATTAAATTATTATCTTATTCTCATCTTCACTCAAATAATCTAGTCTTGTTTAATCTTACTCTTATTTTCTTTTACTTATTAATCTTATAACCAAACAGATCCTTAGGGTGTGAACAGGAAATCATTTTCCAAACGCTATTTTTTAATTTTTTATTTCACATTTTTTAATATAGATTTTATAAGTATTTAAAAATTTTAGTTAAAAATTTAAAAAAGTATATAAAAGTTTTACGTAGTAAAAATTTTTTCTTAAATTATTTTTTTGAGATAAAAAAATAGAGCTCATTTTTTTTTAAAAAAAATTATTTTTTAAAATTTTTTTATTTTTTAGTCACTTCTAAACGCTCTTTTAATGTCGAGCATCAAACTTCAATAATTTTTTACTTTATTATTTTAGTTATCATTTTGAATTTCATCTTTTAGCCAACTCTATCTTCGTAGAATTTATTTCTGAGTGCGTTTGGTTTAGCTTTTCAAAAGCTATTTTTTAACTTTTTCTATTTCATATTTTTTAATACATATTTTATAAGTATATAAAAAATTTATTTAAAAATTTAGAAAGTATAGAAAAATTTTATGGAGTGAGATCTTTTTATTACATATTTTTATTATTTATTTAGAAGTAAAAAAAATAGAGCTCGTTTCTCAAAAAAAGATAAAAATATTTTTTATTTCAGAAAAGGTTCATTTCATAAGTAATCCCAAATGCCCTCTCCGACTAATTGAAACACGTTCTCATTTTTCAACCGTATTTTACTTCGGTTTGCTTTGATTTATGATGAATATTTACATTTGTGGCTATCTCAACTCTAGAGTCGACGGTAGGCTGTTGAAGAATTTAGACGGTTCAAATTTTGAATTGAGACGGTTTCATGAAATTGTGGGCTTTACGGTGAATTTGGGCTTTTGGATGCTTTACAGAAATTGGCCCACTCACTGGAATAACCCATTCTTCCGTGTACAGTAACAGGATGCATTTAACCAAAGAAGAAGAGACAGGTATGAGATTGTTCCAGAGACAACCAGAGCATGGGGGAGTCAGCAACACTCCTCTCGTTCCCCACCAAGGAAGAGAAGACCAACTCGACAACGCTCATCTTCTCTCATCCTACGGCTACAAATCACCCGTTCGAAGCTTCGGGAAATAACACGCTGGGATATAAACACCAACACGTTCTACAGCTCTTCGCCATAGCTACTGGAATTGCTCTCTGTGATTTGAGAAATCAACAAAGCTTTCTTCCATCTTCAAACTTGCTTGTGTTTTTCTGTCTTCTTTGAAGTTTTGGACTGGTTTAAATATGGCGAAGGGAGAGGGACGAGCGATCGGTATTGATTTGGGTACTACATACAGCTGCGTAGGTGTTTGGCAACATGACCGTGTGGAGATTATTGCTAATGATCAAGGGAACAGGACTACTCCGTCTTATGTTGCCTTCACCGACACTGAGAGGCTAATCGGCGATGCTGCGAAGAACCAGGTCGCCATGAATCCGACCAACACTGTCTTCGGTAAGTAATCTCTCTGTATTTGAAGTTTGTCTAAAATTTTGTTTGTGTAAAAGTTGAAAATTCTTTGGAATTTTATCTGTAGTGTACTGGGGTTGGCTAGTATACCCTCGACGCAGATTATGTCCTTCCGTGTGGATTATTATGATTCAGATGAGAGTTATTATGGGCATGCTGAGAGATCTCTTAGACCTATTGTTTAAACATGCATGCTGGGATTTATAATAAGACATGGTGTTTTAGTGCATGTATAGTATGATAATTTTGTTTCGGACCTTTTAAGCTGCTATGAATTTGTCGAGATCTTAGTCTAGAGTGGTCTCACATAGTGGCCACATATAAGTTATGGTTGCCACAAGTTTGTTCAATGTCAAACCGATCGAAAGTAAGCTTGCTGTTTGAAGGGTTTGCTAATTAGAATTTATAATCTTAGTTGCGTCTGATGTAGTAACTGTTGGCATATATAAAATCCCTAGTCCTGGCTAAAGTGTTCTAGTACATAGGCCATCAGTGGACATCTGTCTGGGAGATAACTTAAAATTCAGTCTCCCTCTGTGTATCTAGAAATTATGTTGAATAGTGAAATTCCTTTCTTAAAGTTGGCATTGATATGTTCTTCTGGCTTCTGATCCCCTGCAGATGCGAAGCGTTTGATTGGAAGGCGTTTCTCTGACCCTTCAGTCCAGAGTGACATGAAGCACTGGCCTTTCAAGGTCATTCCTGGTCCTGGTGACAAACCCATGATTGTTGTCAACTACAAGGGTGAGGAGAAGCAGTTTTCTCCTGAAGAGATCTCCTCCATGGTTCTCATCAAGATGAAGGAGATTGCCGAAGCTTATCTTGGGTCAACCATCAAGAATGCTGTTGTGACTGTCCCAGCCTACTTCAATGATTCACAGAGGCAGGCCACAAAGGATGCAGGAGTGATTTCTGGCCTGAATGTCATGCGTATCATCAATGAACCCACTGCAGCTGCCATTGCCTATGGTCTTGACAAGAAGGCAGGGAGCACTGGTGAGAAAAACGTTCTTATCTTTGATCTTGGCGGTGGCACATTTGATGTGTCTCTGCTTACCATTGAAGAAGGCATATTTGAGGTGAAGGCTACAGCTGGAGATACCCATCTTGGAGGTGAGGACTTTGACAACCGAATGGTGAACCACTTTGTTCAGGAGTTCAAGAGAAAGCACAAAAAGGATATCACTGGCAACCCGAGAGCTCTTAGGAGGTTGAGGACAGCTTGTGAGAGGGCTAAGAGAACCCTCTCATCTACTGCCCAGACTACAATTGAGATTGATTCGTTATACGAGGGTATTGATTTCTACTCCACAATCACTCGCGCCAGATTTGAGGAACTTAACATGGACCTGTTCAGGAAGTGCATGGAGCCCGTGGAGAAGTGCTTGAGGGATGCTAAGATGGACAAGAACAGTGTCCATGATGTTGTGCTTGTTGGTGGTTCCACTAGAATTCCCAAGGTGCAGCAGCTTTTACAAGATTTTTTCAATGGGAAGGAGCTCTGCAAAAGCATAAACCCAGATGAGGCTGTTGCCTATGGAGCTGCTGTCCAGGCTGCTATTCTCAGTGGTGAGGGCAACGAGAAGGTCCAGGACTTGTTGCTGCTTGATGTAACTCCTCTCTCTCTTGGTTTGGAGACTGCTGGAGGAGTGATGACTGTCCTGATTCCGAGGAACACGACGATTCCCACCAAAAAGGAGCAGGTTTTCTCAACTTATTCAGACAATCAGCCTGGTGTGTTGATTCAGGTGTATGAGGGTGAGAGGACGAGGACTAGGGACAACAACTTGCTTGGCAAATTCGAGCTTACAGGCATCCCTCCTGCTCCTAGAGGCGTTCCTCAAATCAATGTCTGCTTTGACATTGATGCTAATGGCATCTTGAATGTCTCAGCAGAGGACAAGACCACTGGGCAGAAGAACAAGATCACCATCACCAATGACAAAGGACGTTTGAGCAAGGAGGAGATTGAGAAGATGGTGCAGGAAGCTGAGAAGTACAAGGCTGAGGATGAGGAGCACAAGAAGAAGGTGGAGGCTAAGAATGCATTGGAAAACTATGCATACAACATGAGAAACACCATAAAAGATGAGAAGATCAGCTCAAAGCTTGATGCTGCAGACAAGAAGAAGATCGAGGATGCTATTGACCAAGCGATTCAGTGGCTGGATGGCAACCAGTTGGCCGAAGCTGAAGAGTTTGAGGATAAGATGAAGGAGCTTGAAGGTATCTGCAACCCTATCATTGCCAGAATGTACCAGGGTGCCGATGGCAACGTGCCAACTGGCATGGATGAGGATGCTCCTTCTGGTGGAGCAGGTGGTGCTGGGCCGAAGATTGAGGAAGTTGATTAAAGTGTTAGTTGGAGATGTAGGTTGCCCATCCATGGAAGGGGAATTTTGTGGGAGAAGTAGGGGGTTTTGTGTGGGTCTTCGGTGTACGCTCTTGTGCTTCTTACCTTGTGTCCTAGTTTGGCTTCTTGCACTTCGCTGTTCACTGTGTATCCCGGAGTAATAATTAGTTAGATGGTTTCAGTATGTTTAATCTAGCACCTGCTCTTTCATGTTTAATGTTTTGGCTCTTTGAAGCACAAGGTTATCGAAGACTTTGTATATTAGTACTTACGGTCGCAAGTATGCAATTTTATTTTCATGGTGTAATTACTGATGGATCAACTAAAAACCCAATGCGTCTTAGAATACCTGACTGGACGTAATATCATGGTCGCGAATAGCTGATGATGTTGTACATTTGGCCTCGTGCATTTTGTTTAATCTCACCTGGCTTTTGATGGAAGCACAAGACTATAGCAGTGCGACTTCAGAAGTTGGTAACAAGAGTACGGTTAAGCCTCACAGTAATACATGCTAAAAAAGTTGGAAGTAGTAGATGCTCACAAACATACAACTCCAAAAAGAAGATTAATCAATTCAAGATCTGTCAGTCTAGAAGAACCCCAAAAAGCAAAAGGGAAAAAATGATATTGAGCACAATTCTTGTTAGCATCCAAACACAGAAGCAACAGCCGCGGACTTTCTCTAGCTCCTGTTTCTCCGTAAGTTCATTCATGAGCTTGAGCTTGGTGGAGCTGCAGTGAGGAAATCAAAGAAGCCCAAGCTTTCACAATTATCACCATCTTCTTCTCCAGCGGAAGACGAAGTACTAAGAGTGGTACTGCAGGACTTCTCTTCTCTGACAGTCGTTGGATGCAAAGGAAACAACTCCAAAGTCTGTTGTCCACTAGTTGAATTATCACCCACACAGTAGTTCTTCACATCAGCAGTAGCATGAATTATTGGAAATCTTGGCATGTACAGAGAGTTGGGATCTGTGTTGTTTGGGATCCATACGTGTTCGATCTTTTGAAGTTCTGTGGATGTCATGTCTTTGTTAGTGGCTTTGGACAAGAGAAAGTTCTGGTCATGGAGACGGTAGAAACCAACGTTCCCTGCCTGTGGTGCAAAGTAAGGGCTGCAAACAACTGAGAGAAAAAGCAAAGTTCAGAGAAACGAAACAGTATTACTGAAAGAAGGTGAATTTGTTTTGTTCTAAATACAGCCCAAAAACCATTGCATGGTTCAGTATTACCTAAGAAAAGAAACATGCATCGTTGTACTAGGGAATGGAAAGATTATTAGATGAGATTAGTGTGTGTTTGGAAGTGTTTATACTTCTAAAAGATTTTTTTAATTCTAAAAAAATTATACATGATTTTTAAAATTTTTTTAAGAATTTGGAAAATATAAATGATTTATAAATAATGAAATAATTATATATATAATTTTTATTTTTAAAAATATTTATAAAATAATATTTTTTTTTAAAGGTTTTTTCGATAAGCATTACCAAGAGTCATCAATATATCAGAGAGCTTGAATGATAATGTCCTTATTTGGTGCAAGAGCAAATTAAACTAGCTAGACCAACACATATGAATGACTAATCTAAAGTCTCTGGATCCTACTGCAAATGAAAAGAAGCTAAGCTATGCATGAAATTTAACCAAAAAAGGATAATAATTAATAGGATCATGCATGAAAAAGCAAAGCAAAAGAAAGAGAATTAACAAGAGACTAAAAATTCACAAACAAATAACATAATTATTCATAGCTAGGTACCTGATACACAAAATTAATTGATTAATTAGCAGCAAGATCTTGCAGAAAACCAACCTCTTAATAATTAATCCATAAACAGTAATTTCGAAAAGCTACAAAAGCCAGAGAAACCCAAAGCCCTAGGGAAAGGGGAAAAAGAATTACCAGTATTGCATGGTTGGGAAGACAACGGATAGCGATGAGATCCAACAGTCGCCGGAGACGGAGGCAAAACAGCAGGAGCCACCAGAGGAGAACGATTAACAAGACGGCTATAGTACGCGAAGTTCTCCTGCTTCTGTCTCTGCCTCTGCCTTGCCTTATGGTTCTGAAACCAGTAGAAAACATTCTTGCCTTCAATATTGCCAAACTCCTTCAACTTCGCTGTTATATGTTGTATCTGTTCAGCTGTTGGTGTCCTCACTCCTTGCTTGTACAAATTCTCCAACGCTGCCAACTGTTCTTTAGATGGACTCCACCTCCCTGTTCCTCCTCCTCCACCACCTCCTCCGGTTGCTTGATCTTCTACTCTTTTCTCCATCTCCCTTGCTGATTTTCAAAAAAAGGAAAAAAACACAAACTTAAAAGAAACAAAACAAAACAATATTTTCTCTGCGCATGCAACACCAGTTTCAGTTTCAATAAGTTGATATATATAGGGAGAGGGATTGGTTTGTTGCAACTTGCATGCAAGTGTGGGAAGGCGCGTGGGAGGGGCTCGGTGCTTGTCGTTGTATGAGAGAGAGACAGAGAGAGAGAGAGAGAGGGAGGGAGAGAGAAGAGAAACGTGAGTAAGTGAAGGATTTTGGCGCTACAGCTCTGAAAACATGGCCGGGAGCGGCTGTAATCTGCCAGGTGCTTCTCGTCCGCATGCATTCAATTCAATTCAATTTCACTGAAGAGAAATTCAAGAACAAATTGTTTAAAACTTTGCAACGTTTATGCACTCCATTGCATGCAAATGCATAGATTTTGCAAGCTATGGTGGTGTCGCTGGCTTGGTTTGTTTACTGTTAGCTTTTCTCTGCTTCTCTTCTTCTTCTTCTTCTTCTTGGGAATGAGAGAAATTTCTTTACTTGTGATAATATACCTATAAAGATTGTTTGGAGTTGAAGAGGAAATGAAATGCAGATTTATGAGTACCTGTGTTGCATTGAACAAAGAGGGATGGCAAAAGCCGCAATAAAATGAAAAAGATTTTCTGAATCTTTTGCTTCCTTTGGAAAGCTATAAGATCTTTACATGCATCAAATTACGTATATATATATATATATATATTTCATTATTATTATTATTTGGATTGAGAAACATTCACATATAGAATATTGAATGGCTGCTTCCTATTTCTCAAACATTGTTCACCTGCAGAATGTACACATTGGTGTATGTAAGGGCGTATTTATCTTGATAAAAAAATGGATAAAATAAATTTTTTGAAAGTAAATTAAAAAAATTAAATTAAAAATTAAAAATATTTAATAAAAAATAAAATTATATATTAATGTAATATTTATAGTAAGTTTTAAAAATAAATTTTTTAAAAAATTTTATTAATAAAAAAATTTTATTTTAATTTATATATATATTTTATATTGAAAGTGAATTTAAAAAAAATAAGTTTGGGGTGTTGGTAAGCACGCCCTAAATATAAAAGCAGAGAGCATGTACTGCAGCAACCTTGGAGAATAAAATCCTTCTTTGCAATAAAATTTTTTATGCGTTATTGTGTTTTGATTTTGTTTTTTGAAGTCAATCAATAGTAAGTTGGTGAGTTTAATGATTCCCAAGCTAGCCCGAACAACTTTCTGTATGTATTTGTATGATCTTTTGTGTACCACAGATTTTCTTGCCACGCTTTCATCTCATTAAGTGAATTTTATTTCATTTGATAAATAAGGTGATTAGATTGCTCTTTTGCTCTAAGTTCCATGTCTTACAATTTGCTGAATTCAAATAGACCACCATGACTACTACTTATGTCTCTGTTTCAAGTTTTAACGTTTAATTTTATTTTCACCAGATTAAGAAAAAGCTGAGGTGGTATGACTCTATTGCAACACCATGAATGAACTATAAACACAACAATCAAAACGCCACCCTACTGAGAAAACTGAAAAGTGTTCAAAATGAAAACATGCATGGTTTCAATGGGGAAACAGAATACAAGAAACTCCATGCAGAAAGCTGTTATCTTTCTATTATCAGCTTATAAGCATAAAACAGAAGACGAAGAAGGAAGAAAGAAGCTTTTTCGTCCGCATGAAGATTCAGTGGGAATTCCTAGAGAGAAACCATAACTATCTACAAACCAAAACAAACAGAAAATGCTAATGTTCAGTCAAGGAAAAAAATATATAGAAGAGCATGTCTGTGCTTGCATGGTAATCAGCAACAACCTATAACATAGGTACCTATGATCCTAGTTTAACAGATATGTAATAGCTATATATTCATTTTAAAGAAGAGAGCTCGTATTCAAGAGAAGCTTTGGGAAATAGCTACGAAAGCCACGCTTGGCGGCTTCTCTATGCTTGGTGATAATACAGAGGATGACCAAAAATGTCTTGGCTTTTCTCTTTCTCTCTCTCACTTGCATGCATTGGGCCAACGAAACAAAATGCAAACATGGCTATAGATCGAAGAAGATAAACAGAAGAAAGAAAAATTTTGAGATTCAGTTGGAACTCTTGCAGCCTTTAGCTGTAACAAAAACACAAAGGAGGAAAGTCAAATGGACCTCTTTTACTGACGGCCCACTGAAAAGTGACTATTCTTACTTCGGCCGCGTTTGGAGAGTACGTTTTGGCGGGTGATTTTTAATTTTTTCAGTTCAACTTTCTTAAATTAATTTTTTTAAATATTTAATAAAATTTATTTAATATTTTTTAAAAATTAAAAAATTATATTTTAAAATAAAATAAACTAATTTTTATTTAAAAAGATGCATTTTTATTAAACACTTAAAATGTCGTCTTCACCATTGTTTTCAATATTAATTGTCTATAATTTTATATAAGCTGTGACCAATCATATATGTAATTTAGGATGTATCCTAAAATAACATTTTTAATCAAAAATTTATAATTTTTAATAATTTATAGATTTTTAAAAACTTATTTTTAGAAATTCCTTTTTAAAAATTAACTCTTAAAAATCATTTTTTAAAATACATCTCTACTTTATATATAATAATAATTATAGAATGAGATATGTTATTATATTCTGTACAAACAAAATAAAAGTTATCTGCATGAAAATACATAACATTATTATTTAGTAGATAATATTAGATCAATTTTTTTTAGAATACTATTTATATGATTGGAGAATACACTAATTTTCAAGCGAATAATTTCTGTATTTGCTTAAAAATTTTCATGATACACGTGAAGAGAAATTTATAAATGTGTAATGATATTTTACTAATCTCCATAGCAAATTATAACTGATAAATTATCACAGAAATGATATGTTAAAATTTTAGAAACTTATTTATCACAGAAATGACCTTTAAAATAAGTTGTTCGCGAAAAAGTTTTGACAACTATTGTTTTGATAGTAAAATATTATTGTCTTTTGGCTCTTTTCGCACATACTGACATATTAGAGGATAGTAATTTTTAATATAATGGAACCGCTATTGGAGCCCATTGCTAACAGGTCAGATTAAAACCCATTACTAGTTTGGCCCATTAATAGTCTCGTCAGTGACCGGCAGGCAAACAATAAGCAGCGTATGTGTGAACGCGGGCGTGCGAGGCGGAGGAAGTGCTGTGCAGTGGTGCAACGGCATTCCCGGGCCGATGGACTTGTTCTCATCTCTTCTTCTTCTCCTTATTTACTTCTCTCTATTTCTTCACTCTCTTCCATCTCTCCCACTCCATCGTTCTTCTCTCTGCAACTCTTATTCTTTTTGTAAAGAGTTTTGTTTCTCTGTGTGTGATCGACAATGGATGAGGAGTACGATGTCATCGTTCTCGGTACTGGACTCAAGGAATGCATTCTCAGCGGTCTCCTCTCCGTCGATGGCCTTAAGG
The DNA here is from genome assembly GCA_019914995.1 of Acanthochlamys bracteata. NCBI lineage: Eukaryota > Viridiplantae > Streptophyta > Magnoliopsida > Pandanales > Velloziaceae > Acanthochlamys > Acanthochlamys bracteata. The sequence continues at coordinate 2,232,241 of CM034140.1, read as the reverse complement.
TTTCATCTTTTTTAATATTTTTTTTTATAATTTCAAATTTTCCTCTCTAGCTTGCATTTGAATTGATTAGGTGAATAAGCTAGATATGTAGTTGTAGCTAGATGGAGAATTGCAATCTCTTGCTTCATTATCTAGTTGATTAGTGATAGTGGAATATTCTTATGTGTGACTGAAGTTGAGATTATGTTCCAATTAGTGGTATATGAACAGCGATCTAGTAGCTGATGAGGCATTGATCTACTGCAAGGTATTAGTTGGTTATAGCCAAACTTTAAAGAAGTATTTGGACTGGTTTATTTGGTTGGACGTTAAATTATATAAATAATTGAAAGGGGGCATGATAACTAGTTACATCTGAAAACTAGCAAACAACTCAATCCATGATTTGTAAAAATTCATTCGATGAACTGTGTCCCCTTTGGAACAGGTCCTTCACATGGACAGGAATGATTACTACGGAGGCGAGTCTACTTCCCTTAACCTTGTTCAGGTGCTTTTTAGTAGTCCTCCTCTGATCATTTTTGTTTTTCCTACTATCCTCTTAGATGGTAAAAGGTTTTCCTCTCTCTGAATTAAAATTTATGTGCTTTATGTGGTGTTTGATCATGCATTATAGCTCTGGAAGCGCTTCCGTGGTAATGATAAGCCGCCAGAACATTTGGGTGCAAGCAAGGAATACAATGTTGACATGATTCCAAAGGTTTGTTGCATTCACTGTTCTCGTTTTGTGGATTCTGTTGCTTCTTTTATAATTTATCCTTGTTGGTGACATCTAGAAATGATACTGTGAGAAGAAAATTGATATCAGGCTTTAATTTGGCTGTTGATGTCATATTTTGCTTTTTAATGCAATCTACTGTCATGGAGTAGAGCAGGCATTTTAATAAAGCTGGATAACACAAAGATATTGGAAGACGATAATTGATTATGCAAGATTATAGATTTCATATAGGGGGTAAAACTATTTAGTTCCTTGTAGGTAATGTTTTCATTTAAATTACCAGGAAATGCATCTTAAAGTAAAATATTGAAGCAACATCATAGAATTGGATTTTTCTTGATGTTTTTATCCATGAAACTGCAGTTCATGATGGCAAATGGAACTCTAGTCCGTGTTCTTATCCGCACCAATGTTACTCAATATCTTAACTTTAAGGCTGTTGATGGGAGTTATGTCTACAACAAAGGGAAGGTATGTCAGTTTTATAATGTTATATGTGGTCAGAATTGGAATTTTTATTCAATTTCTCATGTTCCAATCTCTTTTTATTAGATCTACAAAGTGCCAGCCACTGATGTTGAAGCACTAAAATCTACCTTGATGGGACTTTTCGAGAAACGCCGTGCAAGAAAGTTCTTCATCTATGTTCAGGACTATGAAGAGAATGATCCAAAATCCCATGAAGGGCTCGATCTTAATAAAGTTACAGCCAGAGATGTTATTTCGTAAGTATCACTTGCATCTTTTACTTTTTTAAAGTTCTATATTCCATAAGTACTATCAGTGCATTTTAAGAGTTGCTTACCAAATTGGTAGAGTATATACATAATCTGAACTAAGCAATTCCTTATAGAATATACTAGTACCATCCGTTGCTAGCGGTGCGAGACTGCCTGATAAATTTCTTTAAGTATACACCATTCCAAGTTACCTGCTTGTCATATTTTTGCTAGATCCTTACTAATGCAAGATGCCTAATCAAGTGATATGTTTTTGTGAACATATGGAAGATTGATAGTGCCTTCTCAATGGTGATTGTGGTTATGATGGTGATGATGATATAGCCATTATATAATGCTTCTATGCTGGCTATTGTACGGTAAACATGGGATGAAGATTTAAATAGGCATGTTACCATTTAAGCAAAAAGCAGTTATTCTATTGATCATTTGGTGAAAAGACTTCACTGGATGCTTCTGGTTGCTGGACATCTATCGTCAAATGCACATTGCTTTGTTTAAGATTATCCATTATTGCAGGAAATATGGATTAGAAGATGATACTGTGGATTTCATTGGGCATGCATTAGCACTTCATAGGGATGATAGCTACTTGGATCAGCCTGCTATGGATTTCGTAAAACGAATGAAGGTAGAAATTTTGTTCTCTCCTATGGTGTTGTCCAAGTCTCATGACTCCAAATTCGAGTCATTAGAAGTTCTTACAAGCATCCATTTTTGCCTTGCATAGCTGTATGCAGAATCTTTGGCACGGTTTCAAGGAGGTTCCCCATACATCTATCCTCTATATGGTCTTGGTGAACTTCCCCAGGTCTGTTCGCTGCTGTCAAGCTTTTTATCTTTGACATAAATATTGATTTCTCATATGTTGAAGATGCAAATTTCAACCGACAGGGATTTGCTCGTTTGAGTGCTGTTTATGGTGGTACATACATGCTGAATAAACCTGAATGCAAGGTAAATTACTTCTGGGTTATGTTCTAAGATGAGCATTCTTGACTTCTCTAAGCTGAAGTCAGATCTTGAACAAGGAATACTACGCTCTTGCACTGTTAATCGTTGTGCTTTGAATATGTGCTTATTTTTTTAATTTAGCTGAAAATATATACCAAATGTTTACAGGGTGTCTATAACAATTACTTTTTATAATGAGGAAAAATTCCACTTACAATATTCTTCTCAGTTAGGGTTATAAAGTATATATTTGTGTGGAATATGCTGCAAGCTTCTTGATAGAAATTGTTCATAAATGTCTGATATAATGAATTGCAGGTTGAGTTTGATGAGAATGGAAAGGCCTATGGTGTGACCTCTGAGGGTGAAACTGCTAAATGCAAAAAGGTTGTGTGTGATCCGTCATACTTGCCTGACAAGGTAACCACTTGGGAAGCTATTGGAACTGTACCGTGGCCTTTCTTCTTAATGCCAATTGATTTGAACCCATTTCTCATGGCAGGTCAAGAAGGTCGGAAGAGTAGCACGTGCGATTTGTATAATGAGTCATCCCATTCCAGACACAAATGATGCACACTCTGTGCAGATAATTCTTCCACAGAAACAACTAGGGCGCAAATCAGACATGTAAGTCATCATAGCTGTTATTTTGTCTTTGTTTCCCTTTCTTTCTTCTTAAGTTTCATGGTATAACTCTTCCTAAGATCTTGGCATACCCAACATCCTGTGCATCCTAGAAGATATTTCCTTTCCAGCTCGAAATTAACAAATGATAATTTGTATTGCAACTTAGTGATATAAAACCAAAGTATAGAGATTTCATCTTATGACTCAAAGATTTGCAAATTGAGGCCGGAATAGCTCCGGTAGTTGGTTTGGTAGTAGTGCATGAGAAAACCTAAAGTACCAGACTTTCTGCATAATGTTGCTCTTGTGTGATGTAGCCCCGTTTTATCCGCAGGTACTTGTTTTGCTGCTCTTACTCCCATAATGTTGCTCCTAAAGGAAAGTACATTGCTTTTGTGTCAACTGAAGCTGAAACAAACAATCCTGAGACTGAGCTGAAGCCTGGAATCGACCTTCTTGGACCAGTTGATGAGACCTTCTTTGATATCTATGACAGATATGAACCAATTAACAAGCAAGAGCAGGACAATTGCTTTATTTCTACTGTAAGTGTGCATTAGATCTAGCACTTCCTGGATTACTTCTTCATTTGTGCATTGTGATGAAGATAATCAACTCTTTTTGCAGAGCTATGATGCAACAACACACTTTGAGTCAACGGTGCAGGATGTTCTTGCCATGTACACAAAGATTACTGGAAAGGTAAGCCTCAAAAATAATTTTGGATTCCTTTTACTGATATTGCACGCAGTAAGTGAAAACTTAGTTTGCTGTATGCACATCAAAAAAGAAACTGTACTTCATTAAAGAGACTGAATTCCTACAATGCCTCATGCAGGAGCTTAATTTGTCTGTGGATTTGAGTGCTGCAAGTGCTGCTTCTGAAGATGCATAAAATGGGAATCCGGCCACCAAAGGAATGATCCAGTAAAACAACTAGGAGACTTCTTCTTTTTTCGTTTTCTTTATTTCCATCATTACATTTTTGTATTCAACAGGCCTTGAACGGCTTTCACTTCTTTTTGTAAACTGAATTGAATCCAAAATTTTTTTGTTGTCTTGGATATATCATAACACACTTCTATCTTGAAGCAATTTAATGCTTTTGGCAACTGTTACCAACCCTTTTGCATGAGGATACGGGAAATGCAGTTGTACATTGGGGCCCTTGTGTTTCTTCTCTACACGTTCTGTGTATATTAATGTGTACCATCAATCTAGCATGCACTCCAGCTGAATCCATTATTATATTCATTTGAGATAAATTTTGTAGTTGTCCTTTACTTGGTACTCTTATGAAAACCTATTTTAATGTGTGTTATTTTTCGTTCTTTATATACAGAAAAAGACTTAAAGGTATTATTTGTGGTGGTCCATGTATGAATTGGCTAACTACCTTCGGTGAACCTGAATGCGACAGGAGGAAAGATTGCATCAACATCTGGTGTTCTTCTATTTGATGATGCAGCTGGAATTTCTTTCTATAAAATTACTAGATGTTCGGAAAACTTTATCAATATTTGTTTTTTATTCTAAATTTTTATTTTGTGTTTATTTTTATAAAATTTTTTTAATTTAAATAAATATAAAAAATTTACTAACGGTGCCAGATATGAAAGTGTTCGACGCCAATTCTTTTAACATTTAAAACTGAACTGTGTGATTGTATATATTCTGAGTAATAGTTTTTTAAGTAGCACTTCGAGAACTACGTTATACAACTTTGGCAAATATTTTTAAAAAAATTACTTACTTAAAAATAATTTTTTTAATTTATATTAATATATTAAAATTTTAAAATATAAAAAAATTTAAATAGTAAAATTTTTTATTATTTATTTTTTAAAAAATATGTTTTATTCTATACAAATTCTATTTTAAAAGTGACGTCTCCTAAACATACGAGAGATGTTAGGCTGTATACATTTTGCAATTTTTTTATTTTTAAAACATATTCTATAATTTTTAATTTTTAAAAATCAATAAATAAATAATAGTATGCTATAAATTATTATATATATAGAATAAAATAATACTAACTTTAAAAACTAACAAAATCTTATATTTAAATTTATTTTTTAAATAATTACTGATTCCTAAGCGATATCTAAATTTTTGAGAAGTCATAGCATAACAATACCCAAGTTTTAAAAATAAAAATAACAATAAAGCTAACCAAAAGCTGTTAGGCAATAAGCCACTTTCAGAAATTGATAAGTTCGATAACTAGCTTAGTTTTTTTTTATAAATATCACAACTTGCTAACTTATGTATGTTTCAAATGTCCAATTTTTTTTTTTTTGGTCATAACTGAAATTTTGAATTTTATATGTTTTAAATAATATTGATTGAAAATTATATTCGAAAATATTGAACTCTATTTTAATATATTTAAAAATTCTAATATATAAAAATCAAATTTTACTTTCAATTATTTTAAAAAATAATTAAAATATAAAACTTAAATTTTATTTAATTATTTTAAAATTTTATTTTTTATATTTATATATATTTGAAACACGCTATTATAATCTGTTAGAAAACAATGGATCTGAGTTCTAAAGTAATGCAGCAGGAGAAAACTATAATAGACGAATTACTAAGTTTTGAAAGAATTAACTATAATTTGGAAGCTTCACAAAATGTCAACTAATTAAATTCTATCGAAACAGTTTTGCTGAAATCCTGAAACGCGTTTTCCGCAACAGGCATTGTTGCAAACCGCAAGCAATCACAAAGGCATGCCTGTAAAATGTAAAGCTGAATTGGATTGAATCTCATTGCCAAAATTCTTGCTTGGATTTATCATCAAATTATTATAATTCCTTGATGTATATGTTGAATGCTTCCAAGTTGCCGGGATTAGTAGTCTAACAGACTTGCTGCCTGTTCTTGCCCTCTGCGTTTCCGTAAAAAAATTTGTTTTAAAAATGAATTTATTTTTAGTTTAAATAAATTATATATATAATAATTACATGATATAGAATTTATTTATATTTTTTAAATTTAGTAATTAAACTATAAGCATCTAAAAGCAATGAAAATACGTATTTGGAGGGTTTGGTTTAGTTTTTTTTTAAATATTTTTTTTAATTTTTAATTATATATTTTATAAATATTTTAAAAATTTATTTAAAAATTTAGAAAATATAAAAAATTTTAACATATAAAATTTTTTTATTGCATATTTTTATTATTTTTTAGAAATAGAAAAGTAAAATTAATTTTCAAAAAAATAAAAATATTTTTTATTGTAAAAACTTTATTTTCTAAATAATCGCTAAGTGATATATCTACTCGTGCAACAACTACAATTTAAATGCCATTTTTGAAAAAAGAACTTTTTTCTTCTTAATACCTTTGTGATTATTCGTAGTCTGCTGTTTTCTTTTCGCTATCTAGTGTTTGATTCTCTAAGAAATAAGATTTTCTACTATCTATATAAAAAATAACAGTCATAATCTTTATTCAACATTAAGTAATTATAAAATGAATTTTTTTATTATTTAAAAACTAGCATATGTAAAGAGATAAACTAGCTTATAGCCTATACTGATATACAATAAAGAATGTATCTAACAAAATTTGTTAATTCCAAGGCAATCAAAAAGCATGCCGCGTTACATCATTACTGTAAGACTAATTAAGAACCTAATTAGTTATGCAAGTTCATTTCTGTTTGGATGCTTTCTTTCTTTCATCTTTTTTAATTTTTTTATTTTTTAATATTTCAGTTAAAAAGAAAGAAATGGAAGAAACAGACACCGACCTTTTGATCTTTGCAGTGTTTTCATTTCTCTTATATCGCCCCATGTGAGACAGTCTCGTACTACGCGACGCAATCCTTTTCTTTCATCCAGTCGTCCAGCCCATTGTTTTTGATGTTTTCTGTTCTTCTTTTCCTTGCTCTGCCCCTTTTCTTGAAATCTTTTCTCTTGGAAAATCCCACAAATTTTGGTTTTTAATCAGGGATAGTGATTACAATATGGGTTTTTTTTAGTTAAAGGTGCAAATTCTTTTGCAATTTTTTTTTCTTGAAGTGTTTGTGAGCTCTTCCTTTTACCTTTTTTTTTTTTTTTTTTGAGTTTTTAGTTGACCCTTTTTTGGTTTCTGGGTTTTGTGTGTAGTTAGTTTTCTTTAGTTGTAGATAGATTTGTGGGGTAAAGTGCTTAGTGCTTGCATTTGGATAGAAGTTTTCTTCTTGATAAGCAAAGAAGAAAAGTAATTCTTGAATAGAACTTTTAGTTGTTGAGGTTGAGATTGAGAATCTTCTTCTGAGAAGTTGTATGGATATGGAATGTGATTGAAAGCTTAACAATGAAAGTTTTGAGCAGTCTTGGCATTGGTTTGAGCTTAGTGTTTGGTTGTCTCTTCTTAGCTCTGCTTGCAGAAGTCTACTATTTGTTCTGGTGGAAGAAGAGAGTAGTTAATAGAGACATTGAAGGAGCAAATTACAACAACAGCAGCAGTAGCAGCATCCGTATCAGAGATCTCTTCTGCTTCTTGTGCTTGAAAAGGCCATCATTTTTAAGCTCAACCGCTTTAAATCCACAAGAAATATGTTCTACAGTTGATGAATCGAGCAAAGACCATGTTTTGCTCAAGCCTTTTGATGGAGATGAAGGCATCGAAGCAGAGCTTATGAGACTACACCACTTAACTGGTCCACCAAGATTTCTCTTCACAATCATTGAAGAAACTAAAGAAGACTTGGAATCAGAAGACGTGAAATCTAAAGGTGGTAGAAGTAGGAGGACTTCAAGAGGAAGAAGTTTGAGTGATGCAGGCGTACCTGTTGTTGAGACACCATTCTTAACACCACTCGCTTCTCCAACCTTCTTCACTCCTTCACACACACCATTTGATTGCTGGTACAACCAACATGCGCTCAACCCGTTATTTGAATCATCTAGACAAGATGAATTTGTCAGAGTTAGATCTTCTCCACCACCGAAGTTTAAGTTTTTAAGGGATGCTGAAGATAAGCTTTACAAGAAAACATTAATGGAAGAGGCATTTAGAGCTGGCAAAACTCTTTCTAATGGTGCTAATTATGCTTCAACTACTGCTGATGGTGCTACTACTCTTTCTCCTTCTATAAACTTAGAGGAAGAAAATGGTTCTTTTATCACCTTTTTAATTGGGAAGAATAGAGACAAAGGGCAACACCCAGAGCTTCACTCAAGCACTTCTTCACAGGTATTGCCATTAACTTCATCCCCTTCAAAGTTGAAGCTATCTCATGACAAGCTCATTAATCATCTCAATTCCAGAGACTGAGTAGAGTAGATGGGCATGTTTTCATTCCTCTTGGTGATTACTTTTTATTCACCTTCAGATTCGTATTCTGGATCTGCAGAGAGTTCTACCATTAATTTCAAATATATTGTTTTGAGATTTTCAGTTATTCTTAGCACAAGCTTTACTCCGGCCTTCCATTGTACTTCGAATTTTACTTCTGCTGGTTATTACTTCTGAGTTTGGTGTACATGAATAATTTACTGTTGGAGAAAAAAAGAATCTCAATTTAGAAAGGGGTTGCATCTGATTCTTTGGTCCTTAATTATTGAAGTTCTGTTCGAGTGTGAAGAACCAGAATCATACAAAGGTGTCAGTCATACTTATCTTGTCTATGCTTGTGTGCTATGAATTCCTTCAACATCTCCTAGAATTGAAAGCATGGACAACCAAATGTCATATATTTGATTTATACCCTTTGAATCGTTTCTCCTTTCATCACTTTTTCTAGTAAAGGTCTGTCATAGCATAGCACTGAGTCATCATTCCAAAGCAGAAAAAAGAAAAGGGAGGTTAGAATCCTGAAAACTGATTTCTTGTGATGAATTGTTGGCAACAGCAACAAAGACTTGAGTCTTATGTGGTGTTTTGCCTATCTTCTTGCCATGCACCTCTGCTGCTACTAAACATGCCTTTGTCTAAGTGTTAATGATGAAAAGTTACAGCAAAACTTTATCTGAGACCTTGGCTGGTACTTCCAGCTAGCTAACCCCATTAGGCTATCTTGTTCTTCGCCTGTTCATTTTGAATCAACAAGTGGGGTCTGTGATGAACTACAGTGTGGTATCATAAACCCCCCACAATATTCGCTTCCTGATATGTATGACAATGATATGAAGCCATTTTCATCATAATTTCTCAAACAAAGTATGATTTGTTCAGGATTGGGGGAGGATAAACACGAGCATGCTTCATGTCCAGCTATTTCAAGTAGGCTGGTCCGGGTCTGGCTTCCAAATAGGAATGCCATCCTGGTCCTAGTGATGAGATAAAAAGTAATCAATCTGATCGTTCATGGTAGATAACATACCCAGATAAATCTTGATTGAATCTGTATAAATATGTAGTTTGGATGAACAACGATCACTGAAGCAGGAGATATCAACATAGAAGCATTTGCTTCTTTCAAGCATTGATGTTTTTCTGCAACATCAAGTATTTTCAGAAACTTATGCTTCATTGAGATATCAATATCTTTCACGTCAAAGTAGTATGTTTAATTGCTCGTGAAGATAAACCTAATGTGCACTTTTTTTCGATGTTATCAATGAACAGCTACTTTAAATGTTGCCTTTGACTATTGCTTACGGCTTCTAAGGTCTACTCATCTACTACCAATTTGGGATTGCATTTTCCGAACTATAATTTTTAATTTTATATTTTTAAATATATATTTTATAAGTATTTAAAATTTTATTTAAATTATAAAAAATATAATAAAATTTACGTAATAAATTTTTTTTATTATATATTTTTTTGAAATTAAAAAAAAAAAGTTTATTTTTCAAAAAAAAAATTTATTTAAAATTTTTTTTATTATAATCACCTTTTATCATTTGCTATAAAAGAGTCCGGTATTATTATATATTAATGTTCGTAGTTTTCTGTTTCACAAATATACTCCCCCTGCTCTCCCCCCTCCCTGGTTCCCTTCCCTTACGGTTATCTTCGCTACTGTGAAACTGAATTGGACAGGTAGGACCTGATGAAATTCGAGTCATTTTGTCTGCGACCACAAGATAATAAATCTGAAATCTGAAATCTGGAATCTGGTCAGACTCAGTGATTTAAAAGTGCAATGTAGTTCAAAATTTCAAATGAGGGAAAGCAAATGGTCCTTGTCAAGCTTACTATCTAAATATATTACTAGATGAAAAGCATGAATAAAAAGGAAAGTGGTAGGCCTGCTTGGTTACCTTTCGTTCCATTCTTAAAGATCAGCTTTGCAGATTGATTCTTCATGGTTTTGGTAAAATGCCCATGATAGTGGTCACCTGCGAAGCACCCTAGTTCAAGTCCTTCCATCACTTCTATTCTGCTAAAAAGCTTGTGTTTTATAATGTGAAACCCATGCTGGTTACTCAAAAACTTGAGATAAATTTGTTACTGGTGTTCATATAAAATAACAGAAAGCATGACTTCTGGCACAAAAGCAACCTTCAACTGTTGTCAAGTGCTAAGCGAATTGACAAGTTCACTGTTTAAATATGGACAAAGGTCACAAACTGCCGTCAATAGGGAGTGTTTGAAATGATTTTGAAATTTTATTTTTTATCTAAAAAAATAAAAATAAAAAATAAAAAAAGTTTACTATGTCATTTGTTTTATATTTTTAAAATTTTTAAATAAAATTTTAAATACTTATAAAAAATATATTAAAAAATATAAATTTAAAACTTTAAAATTTATTTTTTTGAAAAAGTTTGTCAAACGTACTCCTTAAGTCAAATCAACTAATATTGCTACCATTTGCACCAGCTAGCCCACAAAAACACTAAGGACACCAAATCTCATCATCAGGCTCAGCTACATAGAATAGGGCACGAACTGATATTTTGGAAAAGCTTTAAAATTTAATGCATCTGGAATCGGTCCCAACTATGCAATTTTCATAACCAGTTGACAGAAAATTACCATCTTATAACTATGTCAGCCCTTGTTTGTTGTCCTTCAAAAAGAAACCACTTGTAACAAACAAGCTTATAGCATACATCTTCAGATAAGCGGTTCACCTCATACGATACCCAGAACAGTTGAGCAAAATCCGCTTTCACAAAAGAACAATATGAACACAAAAATAACATAAAAGTCCAAATAATACTGTCGAAGACGGCGAGGAATCACCGCCAAGGGCCCCGCCCAATTCACAAGTCTCTGTTTCAAAAAAAACCCCTGCACGTGAGATTGTAGCAGAATACTCTAAGTTTACACGTAACTATATAGAAAGACGCGACATAAATAAAAGTTTATACCATAAGTGAAGTTGCCGAACGTAGTGGTGGTAAAAGCCCACAATAGCAATACACCTGAAAGTGCAGGAACTTCAAATGTTTTCTAAAAGTAAAACATAAATATATTAAAAGAAAACTGATAGTGCAGAAAAGCATACATTTAAAGCAGGAGAAAATAATGAGTCAAAGGTATGAGCCTCACAAAACAAAATTATCTAGAGACGAACAGATAAGACATATACTGTCGAAGTCCAACACCAGAACGGTTCATGAACTCAATACTAAAAAAGAGAAAAGAGAATGAAGTTTAGTCAACTTCTTCAATCTTCGGGCCAGCGCTGCTTCCACCAGTAGCCGGACCATCTTCGTCCATGCCAGCAGGCATCTCACCACCAGCGCCCTGGTACATCTTGGCAATGATAGGGTTGCAGATACTCTCCAACTCCTTCATCTTGTCATCAAACTCATCAGCCTCTGCAAGCTGGTTGCTGTCCAACCACTGGATGGCCTGCTCAATAGCATCCTCAATCTTCTTCTTGTCTGCAGGTGGCAGCTTTGATCCAATCTTCTCATCCTTGATAGTGTTCCTCATGTTGTAAGCATAGTTTTCAAGAGCATTTTTCGACTCTACCTTCTTCTTGTGCTCCTCATCCTCAGACTTGTACTTCTCTGCTTCCTGAACCATCTTTTCAATTTCCTCCTTGCTCAAGCGACCTTTGTCATTGGTGATGGTGATCTTATTCTTCTGTCCAGTGGTCTTGTCCTCAGCAGAGACATTCAGAATACCATTGGCATCAATATCAAAGCAGACTGTAATTTGAGGCACACCCCTTGGTGCAGGTGGGATGCCAGAAAGCTCAAATTTGCCAAGCAAGTTGTTGTCCTTGGTCCTGGCTCTCTCACCCTCATATACCTGGATCAACACTCCGGGCTGGTTGTCTGAGTAGGTTGAGAAGACCTGTTCCTTCTTTGTTGGAATGGTGGTGTTTCTTGGGATCAAGACAGTCATGACTCCTCCGGCAGTCTCCAGACCAAGAGAAAGAGGGGTAACATCGAGCAAAAGTAAGTCCTGGACCTTCTCATTGCCCTCACCACTGAGAATTGCAGCTTGGACAGCAGCACCATAAGCAACAGCCTCATCTGGGTTGATGCTCTTGCAGAGCTCCTTGCCATTGAAGAAATCCTGCAACAGCTGCTGCACCTTCGGAATTCTGGTGGATCCACCGACAAGCACGACATCATGCACACTGCTCTTGTCCATCTTAGCATCCCTCAAGCACTTCTCCACAGGCTCCATACACTTCCTGAACAGATCCATGTTCAGCTCTTCAAACCTGGCACGGGTGATAGTGGAATAGAAATCAATTCCCTCAAAGAGAGAGTCAATCTCAATGGTAGTCTGAGCAGTGGATGAGAGAGTCCTCTTTGCCCTTTCACAAGAAGTCCTCAACCTCCTAAGAGCTCTTGGATTGCCACTGATGTCCTTCTTGTGCTTCCTCTTGAATTCCTGAACAAAGTGGTTCACCATACGATTGTCAAAGTCCTCACCACCAAGGTGGGTGTCTCCAGCAGTGGCCTTCACTTCGAAGATACCCTCTTCAATTGTGAGAAGAGAGACATCAAAAGTTCCACCACCCAAATCGAAGATGAGAACATTCTTCTCTCCAACACTTGTCGCCTTCTTGTCTAACCCATAAGCAATAGCAGCAGCTGTAGGCTCATTGATAATACGCATGACATTAAGGCCAGCAATCACTCCTGCATCCTTTGTGGCCTGCCTCTGTGAATCATTGAAGTAGGCTGGGACAGTCACAACAGCATTCTTGATGGTTGACCCAAGATAAGCCTCAGCAATTTCGCGCATTTTCATCAACACCATAGATGAGATCTCCTCAGCAGCAAACTGCCTCTCCTCACCCTTGTAGTTGACAACAATCATGGGCTTGTCACCAGGACCAGAAATAACCTTGAAGGGCCAGAGCTTAATGTCGCTTTGGACAGTAGCATCAGTGAATCTCCTTCCAATCAAACGCTTTGCATCTGAAATTAAACAAAACATAACCAGCATTAGCAAATCTATCAAATTCTCAAATGTGTAGACATTAACAATCTTCACAATTCAAGAAACACACTTATCATACAAATGAACTACTGCAATAGAATTTCAAAGGCCAACATCAGAAGCATATATAAGACAACTTTTAAAAGACTAGCAAGAATAATTAAACCTAAAATATCCACAAAACTGACTCACAACATCAAGAGAACACGTTAACTTTGTACGGTGCAAAGGACTTGTCGGGAACTATAACACCGATACCAACAATATTTACCAACAATATTTATAGAAGAATGGCTTTCAGATGCGTGGATTCAAATTAAATGAATAATCACGTGTCATTGATAAAACGTGTCATTGACAAACTGCAACCACGTCATATAAACAACCAGGAGTCACACTTGAGAACCGAAACCATAGAAATCAATGCCTCCTTACCTTATGAAGAATTGACCAATAACCATAGAGTTTAAAGAGACACGAACTTAACTACATAATCGTAGTCCTCTACCTCGTAAGTATATCTACAATTTAACTTTTAGCCTATGGGTAAACGGACAACTATTGAAGAGATCCGACAAGTGATAGGCTACATGGATCTAATTACGCAACATTAAGCTACGCATTGATCCAATTAATCATCTCGAAACATTAAAATCAAAAGATGTACTACAATAACTAGGAGATCTAAACACAGAGAGATCTTATTTATAATTAGTACGGGCATACAGATATAAAGAAACATAATAACAGTGAACCAAAGTCTAGATAAGCTCAATACCGCAGATCCAGTCCATCAAATTTATCTCTAGATCCAAAAAAGTTTCAGGAACATCGAACTATCAGATCTAATAATGCGGATTGATCAACAGCTTAAAAATGACACCGTCAGATCCATGATGCCTACATGACATATGGAGACAAACAGACCACCAGAAATAACGACAGAGCAGAGACAGAAAGCAGAACGAATCATAGATCACTCACCGAAGACGGTGTTCGTCGGGTTCATGGCGACCTGGTTTTTCGCAGCATCTCCGATAAGCCTCTCAGTATCAGTGAAGGCAACATAAGATGGAGTAGTCCTGTTTCCTTGATCATTAGCAATAATCTCCACACGATCATGTTGCCAAACACCAACACAGCTGTAGGTCGTACCCAAATCGATACCGATCGCTGGACCTTCTCCTTTTCCCGCCATAAGTAAAGCTCAACAACACAGAAATCTCTAAGCAAAATAATTGGAAGAAGAAAGAGCAGAACGCTATGGAACGACAGAAACCCTAGAGGAAAAGAAAGGGAAGAGAAGCAGGGTACTTATAGATTTGCAGAGGTGGTGTTCCAGAAAGTTCTGATTAATCTTAGCCGTTGGATGAAGCAGTAGAGCCCACGACTAGCCCACGACCAGGCCCGCTAGCCATGGACTTTTGGCGTGATTGGCGTATTTCGATTTTTCCTTTCCGGAATCTACTAGGGTGCTGACTAAAGAACTCAGCCGTTAGATTTCCGGGTATTTGTTGAACTAGAGGTCGGCGGATAAATTCTAAGTCGTTAGATTACATGGGCTCCGGAGTGTTCATGTGGGCTCTTTCGAAACGGCTCCGTCTACACTTTCTTTCCTTTTCATGTCTAGTAGCTTTTTTATGTTTTTTCTTTTTTTTGTTACAAGTTGTATTTTAAAAAAATTTCTCCAACTCTTTCTCCGAAAATAGAGACTTTGGGCTCATTTGCCAACCCCTTCAAACTAATTTTTTGAATTCATTTTTAATACAAATAAATCAAAAAAATGAATTATTTCTTTCAAAAAAATATTTTAAAATTTTAATTTTAAAATTTATTTATAATATAAAATAAATATAAAAATTTATTTTTTAATTAAATATTTTTATTTTTTAATTATATTTTTTAACTTATTTTCGAAAAGGTGAGTTTACTTTAAACTAAACACGTCCTTTATATTCTAGCTTAAAATAGAGACCCACCCTTCATAACCTTGACAATGAATTGGGCTGAATCCAATGAAGCCAAACATATGGGCCGGGAATTCCTTTTCCCGCGTTTTGTCACAATTTCATTTATCTTTCCTGCGCTGAGATGTTTTTTTTTCCTGCGTTGGGGTGGTTTCGATGGAATGTCAAAGGAAGATCAAAGGAATTAAAGCAGAAGAGTAGAACAAGTCGATGGTGTCTTCATTGAGACCAGGTTAATCTGATTTGTCTTGGATTCAACATATTTACGTGATTAATTAATAATTAGCAAAATTTTCTACTAAACCATTGCATGCGTATTACCTGCCCAATAGAATGTTATTTGACAGCTGCTAAACATGTTTAGTTTCTTAGTGTTCTTATCTGTTCTCTCATTGATTGATGTCGAACTATTTAACTTTATAATAGAATGGTACGAATAGGTTTTATGATGTCGTTCCCTGTTTCCCGTGGATTTCGCAAAAGTTTTATATGTAATAATTATAACTCTATGGGCTAAAAAAAACTATAGTTGAAAATAATGATCTAACACATAATGTCTCTATTTTTATTTTTCTTTCTTCTTCTTTCTTCCTTCCTCCTTGTTTACTGCTCTGCCCGAACCCATTAGCCCTCACTGCTCCGGCTTCTCTCCGACGTGAAATCAACCCCTCTCAGGCGATATTCATCTAATTTCATCTTCTCAAGTCATTTTCCTCCTCATTTTCGATAGTCTTTATCAATTCCGGCGAGCTACGCCGTACGGAACACATTTTAAAAATTTGTCCGGCCATTTTGCCTGCATTCCGGGGAAGATAAGTAGCTAGAAACGTTTCCCTTAACTTGCTAAATCTTTTTCCTCATTTATTTGCGTTGATTTTCAGCTCCGTCAGTTGATTTCATGTGAGTTCACCGCCGGACGTTATGTCGTCAATTCCGACCGCCGGCGACAAAATTGAAACTCGTCGTCTATTCCAGTGGATTCTACTAGCAGTGTTGGTCATTTTTACTGATTTGAAAGCACTTGGCCGGGACCCTAGCTCATCGGAATACGACGAACTTTTCGGCGACTTGGTTAGGTGAGTTAAAAATACTTGCATCGCGTATTTGAGATTGTTGTTAGATGAATTATTAATTCGTTTCGTTTTAGAAAATCGTTGAATTGAAAATACGTGAGTTGTTGCCGATTCAAGTCATGTAGCATTCGATCGTCTCGCCTCGTCGGTAAGCTTCTTGGATTGTTAGCTTAATATTTATTGTGTAGTAGATAGGAAATTGAATGAGTTAAATGGATGAAATCCTAGAATGGTTCGCCGTATGCTATTGAACCTTAGACCCAAATTTAGTTAGTTATTTATTACAAGTTTTGATTTAACTTTCGTTAGCGTGCTTGTTATTGAATATGCTTGTATGCACGTTAGGTGGTACGAGTGACTTGAATTCGGACGGTGCGGCTTAGAGTTTACGGTTGATATAAATACTTGCTTGGACTATAGGTAAGGATTACCGTACCACCTTTTCTTTCTAGATTAACGTTAAACTTTCGGCACATGTAGCATTTGATTTGGAAATTCTGGCATACTTTGCCATTGTCGTTATATATTATGATTTATCCTTCATGCTACATATGCTTGTACATGCTTAAATTTATTTCACATCATGTTTATACTTAGTACTAACATATTTATATTGTAGACTATGTGGCATAATTATGAGAATATGCTATATACATGTCAATATTTTCTTTTCATATATGCATAAGTATAATCACGATAGCGTTGAAGGCATTGGGCATAGCATGTTCATTGAGTGAAAATCTATTATATTGCATCTACTTGTTACGGACTGCATGGTATGGGACAATGCAGAACCTAATAAGTACTGTCATAATTTATTATATTATGTATGATTGAATGAGATATTGATACGGTGGGTCTCAGAAGATACTGGGCATCGAAATATATAGATAGTCGATGGGTCCCAAGACATACTGGGAATCGAGTTATAAGATATGAATTATCGGTGGGTCTCAAGACATACTAGGCATCGAACTTGCCTGTGGTTTGATATATATAAAAGTATTACGTATGTATGCTTGTATGATATACCCGATAGCGTGATATGAGTTGGAGATATGATCTCACTCGATCGCCTATTTTGTATGATTGTTACACTTGATGTATCCGCATACATCATTACATATATTTGCTTGCATATATACATCATTACACTCTCAAGCCTATTTTGTATTATAGGCTTGAGAGTGTCGCATAACATTGTTTCATATTATCGCATATCTCTGCTAAGAATTGAGTCGGTATGTAACGATTTCGGACTTAGTAGAACCTGATCTGATCTATCGTTGCATCTGCTTCATGTAGATAGTATTATAATGTCTACTTAATGCATTATCTAAATTGGGCATTCTGCTGTTTTACCTCACTGAGACTGGGCTCACCCTCTTTTTTCTTTTTTGGCCTCTCCCAGATAGGTCAGAAGCTAGCGGGCGCTGATTAGATTCGATATTGCTGGACCGAGAGCATACGGAGGGTATTTTATAAATTTTTTGGCATGTAGTTAGCTCTATAATCCTTGAAGGACATTGACTTTTCTTGCACTTTATTGTATGTGGTATTGCGATGGTATTTGTTTTGGATTGTAATATGTGTCGGTGGCTACCGGTAGTCCATAGATATTTTTTGCTGGTGTTAGTATTTATATGATTTTGTTTATTTGTTTTGTTTTGTCGTTATTAAGTGATTTATTGTGGTACATGTTTTCACTTGAAATTATAGGAAAGGTTTTGCCGAAATTTTATTTTTTTAGAAATATTTGGTGAACCGTTTATGATATTTTTGGGTCAGGCTTATTGGATTGGGTCGAATTTGGGCCTTGTCTAGATTCGGTTTAGTCCAATGCCGGTCAGAGTCTAGTTTTAGGTTTTCACAATATGGTATCAGAGCTAAGTCGGTCTTAAGAGATTACAGAGCTTATATTAATTGCATTTGCGTAATCCGATTTGTTTCGTTTTAACAATAGAATTTTATATAGGATTTACGATGCCACCTAGACGTAGACGAGGAAGTTCGTCCACAAGTCCCGGAGTTACTATGGGGGCTAGAGGACGCACTTCTGCGCGTCGTGCATATTCTACGAGACCTACAGCTCCCTAGGCGAGTAGTAATGGAGGTTCTATAGCTGAGTTGAGAGCTGAGATGGACGCTTTTCGTGAGGAAATGATGCGTGTAGTTCAGCAGTCAGTGTCAGCAGCTTTGGCTCAGACAACAAACTTAGGTGATAAACCTAGTGACCTACAGTTTCTACTATATTAGATCCTCTAGTGCCTGAAGATAGTGCACCGGTTGTTCAGGAACAGCAGACTCCGGCGATGGTGACTGTTTCAGGTGATACTCATGGTGTTCTGGGAGGTTCAGTCATTGTTCCTCAACAGGTTTCCGTTAGGATGTTTATGGAGTAGAACCCACCTGAGTTTTATAGAGAACACTACGAGGATCCTGAAATATTTCTCGCCAAACTACGTAAAATCAAAGATGTGCTACACTGCTCCCCTGAGATGATGCTAGAATTTGTTGTGTACCGATTGGAAGGCTTAGCCCAATCTTGGTATGAGAGTTGTAGATCAGCGAGTGCAGACCCTATGACATGGATTGAGTTTCAGGAATTGTTTCTCGACATGTTCCTTCCCATTAGTTTAAGGGATAGTAGGATTGAGTATGCCAAGGGCATACAACAGTTGGACATGCATGTTTGGGAGTACATTCAGGAGTTCAATAGATGTATACCCTATGCGTCTCATTTGTTTAATACGGAGAAGGAGAAGATTCGTTGTTTTATGAAGGATTTGAACCGCGAATTATTTTTGGCTCTTTGTGGCTCTTCTTTAGAGACAGTTGCACAGACTTTTGATGCTGCTGTTAAGGCAGAGGCTGGATTTATAGCTTGAGGTGAAATGGAACCTAAAAGGTTGAGAATAGGTGGGCAGCCTAGTCGTGCTACTTCAAAGAGAGGAAGATAGGGCCAGAGACATGGACAGAAACAAAGCCGCAGACAAGTTCAAGGACAGATGCAGGTTCATAGAGTGCCGTATTGCAGAGATTGTGGACGTCATCATTTTGCACCTTGTCCCCCCTCACGTACTGGTTGCTTTAACTGTGTCTTGAAAGGCCATCATAAGTATGAGTGCCCTTATGCTGCGGTACAAGCAGGACGTAGTAGAGGACTCTTACCCCCGGCGGCTCTTCCAGCACCTGCGCCTATTGCTGCACAACCCTTATGTCAGCGTGCTCCTTATAGAGGTGAACGAGGGCGAGGCCGTCGTGCCCGAGGGTT
The DNA here is from genome assembly GCA_019914995.1 of Acanthochlamys bracteata. NCBI lineage: Eukaryota > Viridiplantae > Streptophyta > Magnoliopsida > Pandanales > Velloziaceae > Acanthochlamys > Acanthochlamys bracteata. Next base: position 2,212,574 of record CM034140.1, on the reverse strand, counting down.
TGGGCGAGGTCATCAGGTCCGTGGTGGTCGTGGAGCTTATAGAGGAGGACCCATCTTAACGCAATCTGTTAGTACACCCGCTACTACTCCACCTGCCGTAGCTGCGTTGTGCGCTGTGACTCGTCATGACACTCAGGCATCGAATGTGGTTGTGACTGGTATATTCTTATTCGTTTTTATAAGTTTATGCTTTCTGTATCGCATGCATAATGTGATTCTATTTGCTTTATGTCAACATAGGGATTAGATTTTAAATCACGCTATAGGTATTAGGAATTCGTAACTTTGACGTTTCAGGCATAGTGATGATTCTTGGTGAAAGAGCGAACGCATTATTTGATTCTGGTTCAACACACTCTTACGTGTCACGTGTCTTCGCCTCTAAGATTCATGCTAATTCGGAACCATTAGCGACTCCTTTCATGGTGTCAACGCCGACGAATGATGTGTTCCGAGCGGATTTGGTGCTTAGCGCTTGTGTGGTTGAGATTGAGGGTCATGAGATGCCGGCCAATTTGATATTATTAGATATGACAGATTTTGATGTGCTCCTTGGGAGGGATTGGCTCGCCTCTTATCATGCTTCGGTAGATTGGTTTAGCAAATCTGTGAAGTTCCGAATGACGGGGAGCTTGAGTTTAACTTTCAAGGAGATCATCCTGCGGCTCCTAATAACTTGATCTCTTGGTTAGATGCCCGTAGATTGTTGAGGAAGGGGTATAATTCTTATCTTGCCTTGGTTTGGATTACAATAGTTCGGAAAGTGAAATTAATGCAATCCCAGTATACGAGATTTTTCAGAGGTGTTTCCTGAGAATTTTGAGAAACTACTACCGGACAGGGAGGTTGAGTTTTGTATTGACTTGGTGCCTGGTACAAATCCAATCTCTATGCCTCCGTACCGTATGTCTCCTACTGAGTTGAAGGAATTGAAGAGTCAACTTGATGATCTTTTAGAGAAGGGTTTTATTCGTCCTAGTGTGTCTCTTTGGGGTGCACCTGTGTTATTTGTGCGGAAGAAGGACGGATCCTTTAGAATGTGCGTTGACTATAGACAGCTAAATAAGGTAACGGTTCGGAACCGGTACCCTCTGCCCCGGATAGACGATTTGTTTGATCAGCTTGAGGGAGCATGTTGCTTCTCGAAGATCGATCTTCGTTCGGGGTACTACCAGTTGAAGATGAGGGGAGAAGACATACCAAAGACAGCTTTCAGAACTAGATATGGGCACTATGAATTTTTTGTGATGTCCTTCGGATTAACTAATACCCCTGCAGCTTTTATGGACCTTATGAATAGGGTGTTCAAGCCATACCTAGATAAGTTCGTGGTTATTTTTATCGACGATGTATTAGTTTACTCCAGGAGTAAGGAGGAGAATGCTGAGCATTTGCGGATTGTATTACAAATATTGAAGGAGAAAGAATTATATGCCAAGCTGTCTAAGTGTGAGTTTTGGCTGGATCGTGTTACCTTTTTAGGACACATTATTTTCGGATTAGGGATTACTGTGGACCCACAGAAGATAGAGGCTATAAAGAACTTGGGTAGGTCAAAGAATGTCGCAGAGGTTCGTAGTTTTCTTAGATTAGCCAGATATTATAGAAGATTTGTTCAGAATTTTTCCAAGATAGCTACACCCTTGACTGGTGTGACTCCCAAGGGAGTAAAGTTTCTTTGGAGCGATAAATGTGAGGAGAGCTTCCAAAAATTAAAAGCATGTTTGACTTCAGCGCCGGTCCTTGTACTACATGTTAGCGGGGGTGGTTTTCAAGTGTATTGTGATGCATCTGGAGTTGGATTGTGTGTTAATGCAGTAGGGTCGTGTCATTGCTTACGCCTCTCGACAGCTTAAGAAGTATGAGCAAAATTATCCAACGCATGATTTGAAATTAGCCACTGTTTTTTTTGCACTTAAGATCTGGAGGCATTACTTGTATGGTGAGTCGTGCGAGATTTTATACTGATCACAAGAGTTTAAAATATATTTTTGCTCAGAAAGAACTGAATTTGAGGCAGATGTGTTGGTTAGAACTGTTGAAGAATTACGATTGCACGATTCTCTATCATCCGGAAAAAGCCAACGTGGTGGCAGATGCTTTAAGTCGTAAGTCCACAGAGAGTTTGGCCCATCTTACGGCGGTACCTCGACCTCTAGCTTATGACCTAGATTGGCTTCAGTTGAGTGGCTTGAGATTGGAGGATAGACCTGGGGCTTGGTTTGCCCACTTGGCGGTGCGTTCTGTTTTGAATGATAGGATTATGGCTGGACAGAAGCGGGACCCGCAGTTGACCAAGTTAGCCGATCAAGTCAAAGCGGGTGTTGTCAAGGAGTTTTCTATTGACGCTGATGGTATTGTTTGGTGTGGCTCTAGGTTATGTGTTCCAGATATTGATGATTTGCGTCGTGAGATTTTAGAGGAGGCACATAAGTCTGCATATTCAGTTCATCGGGGTTCTACTAAGATATATCATGATTTGAAGCAACTATATTGGTGGAGTGGTTTGAAAAGAGACGTTGCCGATTATGTCTCTCGTTGCCTCACTTGTCAATCTGTAAAGGCAGAACATCGAAAGTCTGGAGGATTGTTGCAGCCTTTACCTATTCCCGAGTGGAAGTGGGACCATATTTGTATGGATTTCATGACAGGACTATCTCGAACTCCGTAAAGTTATGATTCCATTTGGGTGATTGTGAATCAATTGACCAAGAGTGCACATTTCTTACCCGTTTGAACCACTTATGATGCGACTCGATATGCAGAGTTATATGTGAAGGAGATAGTGAAGTTGCACGGTATTCCTTTGATGATTGTTTCAGATCGTGGGGCACAGTTCACTTCTCATTTTTGGGGTAAGGTTCAGCGAGCACTTGGTACCCAATTGACTTACAGTACAACTTTTCATTCTCAGACAGACGTGCATTCTGAGCGTACGATTCAGACTTTAGAAGACATGTTACGCTCTTGTGCACTTGAGTTGGGACAATCTTGGGATCAACATTTGTCGCTTGTGGAGTTTGTCTATAATAACAGCTTTCAGGCTAGTATTCAAATGGCACCGTTTGAGGCCTTGTACGGTAGGAAGTGTAGATCACCAATTTATTGGTTCGAAACTCGAGAAGCTGATGAACTTTCGTCAGATATTATTCGTGACACTACTGAGGAGATTAAGCTAGTTCAAGAGCGAATGGCTGCAGCTCAGAGTAGATAGAAAGCTTATGCCGATCCTAAGCATCGTGCGGTATCTTTTCTATTGGCGATGAGGTCTTTTTGCGAGTTTCCCCGATCAAAGGTATTCTGCGATTTGGAAAGAAGGGGAAGCTCAGCCCTAGATTCATTGGCCCCTTTGAGATCATAGAACGCATAGGCGAGGTTGCTTATAGGTTAGCCTTGCCGTCGAGTCTAGCAGGTGTGCATCCGGTGTTTCTTGTATCGATGCTTCGTAGGTGCTTGTGTGATCCGTCTCACTTGGTCGAGCCAATTGTTGGGCAAATACGAGAAGATCTAACTTATGAGGAACTTTCAGAGGCTATTTTAGATCATCAGATACGTCGGTTACGCAGACGAGAGTTACCTTTTGTCTTGGTACTATGGAAGAACCATTCACGTAGGGAAGCAACGTGAGAGTTAGAAGCTGAAATGGAAACGAAATATCCTTGGTTATTCACTTCTTGAGGTATAAGTTCTTCTCTTATTTTATTAAAGAATTTGAGGACGAATTTTTAAATAAGAGGATTATATTGTAATAATTATAACTCTGTGGACTACAAAAAACTATAGCCGAAAATAGTGGCCCTAACATGTAATGTCTCTATTTTTATTTTTCTTTCTTCTTCCTTCCTCCTTCCTCACTGCTCTGCCCGAACCCATTAGCCCTCACTGGTCCGGCTCCTCTCCGGCGTGAAATTAACCACTCTCCGGCGATATTCATATCATTGCATCTTCTCAAGCCATTCTCTTCCTCATTTCCGGTAGTCCTTATCAATTCCGGCGAGCTACGCCGTGAGGGACAAATTTTCAAAATTTGTCCGGCCATTTTGCCGCGTTCGGCGAAGGTAAGTAGCTAGAAACGTTCCCCTTAACTTGCTAAGTCTTTTTCCTCATTTATTTGCGTTGATTTTCAGCTCCGTCAGTTGATTTCGCGTGAGTTCACCGCCGGACGTTATTTCGTCAATTCCGACCGCCGGCGACAAAATTGAAACTCGTCGTTTATTCCATTGGATTCTACTAGCAGTGTTGGTCATTTTTACTGCTTTGAACGCACTTGGCCGGAACCCTAGCTCGTCGAAATACGGCGAACTTTTCGGCAACTCGGTTAGGTGAGTTAAAAATACTTGCATCGCGTATTTAAGATTGTTGTTAGATGAATTATTAATTTGTTTCGTTTTAGGAAATCGTTGGATTGAAAATACGTGAGTTGTTGCCGATTCAAGTCGTGTAGCATTCGATCGTCTCGCCTCGTCGGTAAGCTTTTTGGATTGTTAGCTTAATATTTTTTGTGTAGTGGATAGAAAATTGAATGAGTTAAATAGATGAAATCCTAGAATGGTTCGTCGTATGCTATTGAACCTTAAACCCAAATTTAGTTAGATATTTATTACAAGTTTTGATTTAGCTTTCGGGCGTGCTTGTTATTGAATATGCCCGTATGCACGTTATGTGGTACGAGTGACTTGAGTTCGGACAGTGCGGCTTAGAGTTTACGGTTGATACAAATACTTGCTTGAACTACAGGTGAGGGTTACCGTGCCACCTTTTCTTTCTAGATTAACGTTAAATTTTCGGAACAGGTAGCATTTGATTTAAAAATTCTGGCATACTTTGCCATTGTCGTTATATATTATGATTTATCCTTCATGCTACATATGCTTGTACATGCTTAGATTTATTTCACATCATGTTTATATTTAGTACTAACATGTTTGTATATTGTAGACTATGTGGCATAATTATGAGAATATACTATATACATGTCAATATTTTACTTTCATATATGCATAGGTATAATCATGATAGTATTCAAGGCATTGGGCATAGCATGTTCGTTGAGTGAAAATCTATTATGTTGCATCTACTTGTTGGGGACTGCATTGGTATGAAACAATGCAGAATCTAACAGGTACTGTTATAATCTATTATATTATGTATGCTTGAATGAGATATTGATACGGTGGGTCTCAGGAGATACTGGACACCGAAATATATGGATAGCCGATGGGTCCCAAGATATACTGGGCATCGAGTTATAAGATATGAATTATCGGTGGGTCCTATGACATACTGGGCACCGAACTGTGATGATATTGCTTACCGGTGGGTTCCAAGACATACTGGGCACCGAACTTATCTGTAATTTTATATATATAAAAGTATTACGTATATATGCTTTTATAATATACCCGATAGCGTGATGTGAGTTAGAAATGTGATCTAATTCGATCTTCTATTTTGTATGATTGTTACACTTGATGCATCCGCATACATAATTACATATATTTGCTTGCATTGGTGCACTAGGTGTATGTATATATATTATAGGCTTGAGAGTATCGCATAACATTGTTTCATATTATCGTATATCTCTGCTAAGAACTGAGTCGGTATGTGACGATTCAAGACTTAGTAGAACCTGATCTGATCTATGGTTGCATCTGCTTCATGTAGATAGTACTATAATGCCTACTTAATATATTATCTAAATTGGGCATTCTGCTGTTTTACCTCACTGAAATTAGGCTCACCCTCTTTTTTCTTCTTTGGCTTCCCCTAGATATGTCAGAAGCTAGCGGGCGCTGATTAGATTCGATATTGCTGGACCGAGAACATACGGAGGGTATTTTATAAATCTTTTGGCACGTAGTTAGCTCTGTAATCCTCGAAGGACATTGACTTTTTTTGTACTTTATTGTATGTGGTATTGCGATGGTATTTGTTTTGGATTGTAATAGATGTCGGTGGCTACTGGTAGCCCATAGATATTTTTTGTTGATTTTAGTATTTATATGATTTTGTTTATTTGTTCTGTTTTGTCGTTATTAAATGACTTATTGTGGTACAGATTTTTACTTAAAATTATAGGAAAGATTTTACCGAAATTTTATTTTTTTGGAGATATTTGATGAACCGTTTATGATATTTTTGGGTCAGGCTTACTGAATTGGGTAGAGTTTGGGCCTTGTCTAAATTCGGTTTATTTCAGTACCGGTCAGAGTATAGTTTTGGGTCTTGATATTATGCATGTGGTAAGATGGTTAGATTGGGTTGGACTTATAACTGCAGTTGCAATCGTAATTTGTGTCTGAAATTTTTGGAAGTATAAATGCCATGCTGGAATAATGATAAAAATTTAATTTATCCTTATGTAATTCACCAGGGATAGTAGACAACAAGTGAACAATGCTTACTGAGCTGGTCGTTTCTCATATACAGTTTCAGTGATGCTATTTGTAGTAAAATTACTGATGGTCTTCCACTGGAAGTTGACATCGGTGAGAACATCTCCCATCTCGGATGCTCAAGGCTTGAGGGTCTTTCACATAGCACCCTGGAATGATACTTTTGGGATGAACTGTGGAGAAACTCTTGTGGAAGGATTTCTCTGAGATCTCACAGCATCCACTTTTGTGGAACATCAAAGATGCAAAAAGGGTTGAGGTGGAGGTTAACAAGAGTGAGAGGATCCCAATAGAGGACTAACAGACCTATCTGTCCACATTAATAACTGCCCAGTAGACGACTTAACCCATGGATATTTCTTTCTGTCTGACTACCAGAATGGCGAGGTTGCTGAATATGAAGCTCTTCATGGAGTTTACGGAGAAGTTACACAATAATGCTTTCTACCTCTGACATTGTTGAAGGTAAATTGCAGTGGCATTATACCACTTCACGATAATGCTAATACTGACGTGCTTGCGACATCGAAAAGCTCAAGCGAACAGGGAGGTGGTGCATATGTTGTGTTGATATGGGTATCTTAGGATGTAGAATGGTTAGCATGTCATCTTCAAGATCCTAAATCATTATGAAGATTGAAGAAAATGTTTTGAATATTTACTTAAAAATGTTAGCCATCTTGTCTCATTTATGTGTCTTCCCAGATCTAAAATACAATGACTAGACCAGCACTTCTGTTACATCGGATGACTGTCAGAATGGATTTCAATCGCTTATTCATCGGACAGCAATCCTAGCTTGAGAAAATCGAAGGGTCCATGGGATTTGCATCTATGATTCCCTTTACTTCAAAATTAAAGTCACGGCACTTGGACCTCTGGTGCCCCCTGATGTCTGAGGAACCTACTGGCACTGGTAACATGTTTGGGAACAAAATTAAGTGTAGAATCTTAGATCCAGAGTATCAACATATATCAAACTGCCATTGTTATGGTGGTTCGGGTTGGGATTGGATCTGTTCTGAGATGATGAAGTAAGTCAAAAGATCTTGTAGCATTCATTTTACTATCTTCCTCTTGCTATTATGCTTTTTGTCCATCTCCATCTGTATATGCTTATTAGTTATAATATGATTATAGTGATCATATTGCATGCCCTCTGCTGTTCCACTTAAATCGAACTACTGTTTTGTCCTGATGTTTGGAAGTTTGGATTAATTTATAGTTTTCCAGCATGGTTTTTATGCTCAAGATCTTATTAACTCTTGTCTTCTATTAGCTAGCTGCTTTGGCAGTAGGAAGCAATGGTTAAGATATTACTAGAATTTTGTCACTGACTGTTAACACAGTATGCAGATCTGTTTCTTAAACTTGCACAATGATGTTTGACAAAATCAGACGCCTCTTAGCATAACTTTTATCTTTTAATTCTTTATCTGCTTTTGGAGGTTAATGACCACAAACGAGCTGTCTAATATAGTACAACAGATTAACTCGGCTATAGTGAGATTAGTATAAATTAGTTTTGACTTTTCCTGATTATGGATGTCTCTTTCTCAGTTCTCTATTTCCAATTTGTCCCCATTAAACAAATGATGCTGCTGTGATGTTATATGCTTTAGCAACCATGTCTATTGGTCATATTCTCCACATTATTTTTGCTTAGATATGATGCGCACTTGGATACGATAGTATCTTTTATCATAAATTCCTCATTTCTAAACAAATATTTTAGGTCAAACAAATTCTATTCTGGACATTTCTCTGGGAGTAATATACTTTCAAACCGACAATTGACACAATCTTACAGAATCAGATCGTATATCTTTATTCCCATTGCTTTTCATATTTAGTGCTGGTAGTTGATTTAGGAACTTGTTAGATAATTAAGGAAAAAATATAGTCAGTGTTCATTCTGCAAACTTGTAGGGAAGATTACACTGAGTTAGTATGATTTTTATCTACATCATTTTCTTTTTCAGTTAATTAATTACTAGTGATATTTGTACAACATTTTCAGCAAAACCTTGAGTAAGGGTGCATGTGGATCCATATTTAACACTGATGTTTTGGATTGAATTAGTAGAGTTAATTCAAGCCTCCGTGTCACATCATATTCAAACCTATCAGCACATTGCATTAGCCAAAACATTATTTCAGATTATCTCTCTTGCAAAGCTTACTGTTTCTGTTGTATGTTTTATTCGATAATGGAATATTGCTCTTTTTAAAATCAAAACCTAAAATGGAATCTGAAACTAATTCGAGTTCTTATGGACTTCTCAGCAGGAACAGATCTGCATATGTGCTTATATGAATGAAGGTCATCTGTTGCAAGACATGCTACAAAAAAGAGTCTGTAAGTTTTCATGGAGGGGCTACTCGGAGCAACTTGTTTAGGAATGGAATGCTGTTATGAAAGCCAAATTATCCTTGGATTGGATAATCTTAAGTTGGATGACTTCTAGTGGCTTAGCCTGAAAGAAACAAGAGATCTTGAACTTGAACTGAGTACTACAGGTCAGAGTGTCATTGATGACTAGCAGTCTACAATTGCCTAGAAAGGGAAAAAGAATCAAGTGGAAATTGGCATCTGATTTGCACAAATAAAGGCTAGTCAGCATTTCATCTGACAGGAAGTTAAGCATCTTATGATATTTTTACATTCCATATATGGTCTGACACAACTATGGCCAGATTAGTTTAACTGAACCCTGCTAGCAACCTACACACACGACATACAAATTGAAAAAGCAAGGAATTCAAAATTCGTACTTGGTCCTAACTCTGTAGAACTTTGACGTCAAGTTCCATCAAAATCTTTTTCATGGCCTAATTAAGGTGCATGAATCATGGACGTGGTGGCGAACACGATGGAGCAGTCTCGCACAACTTGCTTTGTGATGTATGCCTTCGTAAAACAAGACTGTTTTTATATATATGCAAGTGAAGATGAAAAAGAAAGCTTTCTCTTGAATAAAGGGAATCACCAAGAGGTTGGTCTGAATTTATGTTTCAAAATGCTAATTGTTTAAATTCGTGATTTTTTTAAAAGATTAATGGTTAATTGTTTGTAACTGTTTTCTCTATGGCAATGATACTTAATTCATGATTTCTGCTAGTATGTTTGATCTATTATTAAGAGATAAAGTAACAGATTTAAGCTAATGAACATCATTAGTCTAGTCTGTTATCTCATATATGCTGTTTGATTTTAGAATAAGTGGTGGTTTTTTTTATAATGCTTTCTTTCGCTTTCAGTTCCAAAAGTTATATATAGGGTGTGTTTCAAAAGACCCGTAATTTCACTTTCTTCCGTCAAATTTTGAGTTCCGAATAGTTCATATGTTTCAATTACATAAGAAACTTAGAACTCTACTTTCACATATAGAATTCCAGTTTTAATTTTTTTATTTGTACACTTTCCAATATAATTATATCTTTCTATTTTCAACATATTTTTAAAAATTATTGAAACACAAATACTGAACTCCACTTTTACTTTATTTTTTAAAAAATTTTACTTTCTATTTTTAATTTTTACGAAATTTAATTACGATCATTTGAAACATGCCTATAGTTGACAAGCTTTCATGATATCCTATAGGGTGTTCGCTTGATTGCTGCATGTATAGTCTTCATTGAATGGTAGACTGAAACTAATCCATGACATTTTTTTCCAGAAACTTCATCTCAGATGTACCAAAAGGTGACAGGGAATTATTTTCATCCCTCTGATCTCCCTCCGCTGATTTTTAAATCTAATAGAACAGTTTCATCTCAAAAATTTACTTTCTCACAACTCAATTTCTTTCATAAAAAACTATTTTTTTACTCACTTTCAACTACACAAAAATATGTTAATTTACATTTTTTTTACAAAATATGTAATTACACTCACTTCTAATAACACTATTATAGCAAATCATTGTTCAATATCTCACTTCTTACTTACTCACTTTCAGTTTCAAAGAACACATTTTAAAACACATATCTGGACGTTCTCTTGCTACCTCCTAGAATTTCACCTACAAGTACTTTTATTTACTTCTCAGATTGAATACATTTATCTGTATCTGTTTTATGCTTACTAGTCTGTACGTAACTGTCTTCACTTACTAATGGTCTTGTAAGAGGTTCTTTTATTGTGGAGAACAAGGGGGTCATTATTTTAGAAACGAGGGCTTTAAAAAGTTGTAAAAGGGATAACAAGGTCTTCAATGTAACATATATGCTTTAAAACTTTAATGGATATGTAACAAAATTGTTCGGGAACTGGAGACTCTTGACCGAGAATATTATCAGATTTTTGAACATGCTCACCAGAAGTTTTGAATTACTTATCAAATAGAGTTTTATAAATTAAAAAATATTTGATTCTTTTTAAAAAAATTAATTTAACTTATTTGATATAAAAAGGTTATATAATTTTTTATTTATAATTTGTATATTTTTAATTTTATAGAAAATTTATTAACAAATATGAAATATTTATTTGGAACGATAAATACTTCAAATGTGATGCAACCTCTCCAGGATCAACCATCTATATAAAATTTAGCAGTTTTCTTACAGGTTAAAAAACACATAGTATTTATAGAGCAAAACGAATATCTGGCGCATGGTTGTGTGAGAAAAATCATTGCTTGTGTCTTCATTAAGCTCATGTCAAAGTGTGTTTTGGTAGAATTAGCAAGTTAATTCAGTATTGCTCCGGTAACTATAAGATCGAGTGTTTTATTTTTATTTTATCAGTAACCTTTTTTTCTTTTTCAAAACGTAAACTTTAGATTAAATTTTTATATTAATTTTATAAACTTACCTTCTAAACGTACTTCTAATAATTTATTTTTAAAAACTTTTAAAATTTATGTGGGATTATTTTTTAGGTCGGGACCAAACCTTTATGTTGTGTTTCAAATGTCTGAAATTTTTAGTGTTTTTCATCAAAAATGGTGTCCCAAAAAGTTCACGTATTATAATGTGTTATAAAGAACTCAAAATTTTAATTCAATATCACTATATAGATCTCCAAAATAGAATTGATACACAAAAATTAAATTCATTTGTGACCCACTTCAAAAAATCTTTGAAATAAAATAATTAATTTTCACTTTCAACCTATTTTCTAAAAAATTTTATTTTTATTTTTTTACTCACAAAATTCAGTTAAGTGTATTTAAAAAATATTTTAATCGATATGTGAGATTTACTTGTCAACTCAATTTTATTCAATTATTTTATTTTATTTTAGTTTTTTTCATCAATTTTTACTAATTTTATAATTTTATATTACAAAATAAAACTTATTTTAAAAAACTTTTAATATTTTTTATAGAAAAGTTTGATTATATATAAAAATCTATTTTTTTACACATATAAATCACTTTTTTTCTACTAATAAATCACTTGCAATTCACTTTTCATTATAAAAAGAAAATAAAAAATTATTTCTAATTCATTTTTTATAAACAATATTATTTCTAAAAATTAATTTTAAAAAACTTAATTTCAAATTCAAGAAATTGCACCCTAAGCGGCCCAAACATTCATTCAGTTAACGCGCTTGACCGAGATCGCATGGCGCACGGAATTTCATGCACGTGACTGCCGCTCTAATCTTTCATGGACCACACAACACGATACTAACGTAAACCCACTCTCATTCGTTCAATCAAATCAATCTTCACCCATGCATCATCATTTAAAAAAAAAACAAAGCTCAAAATTCAAAATCCGAAACTAAACAGTAGCTCACATTCTGCAGATAGGTTTGGAAACATTTACAGTCAGGTTTGGAAAGAAATAAAATCTAAATTAAAATATTTTTAAAAATATTCTAATAATTTAGTTTTATTTGATAATTATTATAAGAAATAAAAAGTAAAAAATTATTTTGTAAAGAATTAATCGATTATAACCTACATTATAGTGTAACAAGATGAAAACCAATTCCCAACAATAAATGTCTTTATATTCTTAAAAGTTAAAAAATTGTAATATTTATAGATTATTTATTTATTTTTATGTTTAACAATTTCGTTCAATTTTTTCTTAACCAACAATTTACCTAACTAAATTTGAAATAATAATGCCGCATTTGGGATTACTTATAACTACTTTTTTATTTCATTTGTTAAAATAATTTCTCATAGTATTTTATAAAATTTATTAAAACTCAAAATATAAAAAAATTATACAAAAAATTATTATTATTATTTATTTTATTTTTTAAATAAAAAACTTTTTGTTCAAAATAAAATAAAGTATTTTTTATTTTTATAAAGTATTTTTTGAAAATATTTTCAAACGCTTCCGAAATTCTTCATTTCGGGCGTATTTCAAATACCCGTAACTCTACTTTTTTCGGCCAGATTTTGAATTTCGAATAGTTTGTATGTTTCAATTACATAAGAAATTCAAACCTCCACTTTCACATGCGAAATTTTAGTTTTAATTTTTTTATTTGCACACTTTTTAATTCAATTTTCAATACACTTCTAAAAATTATTGAAACACAAATACTGAAATTCACTTTTATTTTATTTTTTTAAGAAATTATAGTTCTTAATTTTTACTTTCACGAAACTCAGTTATGGACATTTGAAACAAGCCCCTTCACTCGATTCTACTTCTTATATATATGAACATAAAATTTTCAAAATTTTTAAAAGTTAATAAAAGTATTTTAAATTTTTTACAAATTTTTTTAGCTACTCTGTATTTTACTTTTCTAACTAAATAAAAATAGCTCATATTCTTCATATTTCTAATTAACATATTCAAAAATAAAATAAATGATCTTTTTATTTATTTATTATTATTATTATTTTTATATTTATTTTTTTTTTTACTTTTACTTTTACTTGATCTTGTTAATTAAACTCGTACCGAATGGTCCTTTAACACCGAATGACCAAAATCGTGATATTAGACGGCTGCAATGGCATAAGCGCATGGAAGCGTCGTGTCTAGACAGAAGGCATCTGAAGTGGGTCCCTTATTTATCCTTCCCGCCACATCCAACGGCTGGGACCCGCTACCCAGCTTTCAAACTTTGATGATGAGCTCAGAATACTGCATTTCTCTAGAATAGTAGGTCCCTTCTCTTACCTTCCCTTCATTTTGAATTTTGATCACAACTTGAAACCAAGATTTTACATTAAATTGAGCGTTTCAAATATTTATAATTAAGTTTCATAAAAATAAAAAATAAAAGATAATTTTTTTGAAAAATAAATTAAAAAAAAGTTCAATTTTTTAAAAATAAGTTAAAAATTAAAATATAAAATTATAGTAAAAAATATGTAAATAAAAAGGTTAAAAATAAAATTTTATATATATATAAGTGAAATTTTGAATTTTTTATTCAAATAAAATATATGAATAATTTGAAATTTTAAATCTAATGAAAAAATTTGTAACTACGGACGTTTGAAACATTCTCTAATTTATTCAAAACAAAATTTAAATTATGTTTGATAGTATTTATATTACTATATTTTAGTATCTAAAAATACAAATATATTATATATCATATAATTTTTATAGATACAGATATATTATACAAATTATTTTTATAAATTATTTTTTTTCATAGTCGTTTTCAAACGTGCGTTTCCATAATCTATCATTCGCTTTTAACCATATATATTCATCTTTATCTAGTCTTTGATACTGTACAGTTTTAGATTCACAGTTGTTAGGATTCTAGTCGGATGATAGTGTAGCTGTTACTTGTTAGTACATAGTGCAACTTTTGCTTTTTTCCGCTGATTTCTAGTTTAATAGTGTTATATGGTTAGTACAAATCATGTGTATATATCATTGACATGACATGATAATGATACATGATTTGACATATAGTGAAACACAAATAAATCGATCACTATGACGAACATCAAACATAATTGGAGCCATGGTAATTGTGAACGTGCTGTATGTTGCCTGCATATTAGTGCTACATATATATGCCTATAGAAAGAGTGGCAACTTTCGCTCGACAGTGAATAAAATTTTTTTAAAAGTTTGATTTATTTATTTTATAAAATAGTAAATTTTATGTATATAAAGAATTTGTGATGTTTGATTTATATGTATTTTCAAATTAAAATTTTTTTATTAAACTATTATAGAGTTATTTGAACTAAATTGTGAGTTTATTTTTTGTGTTTTAATTATTTTTTAAATAGGTTGAAATATTTTGAAGTGTAGTTTCGACTTTAATTTATATTTGAAATATGTGAACTATATTTGAAACTTAAATTTTGACGGAAAAAATTAAAACTAATTTTAAACATTTAAAACAAGCCGTTAGTGTCCTAGCAGCTATATAAGTAACACTCTTACCTTATAACAATGTTGCAGACTAATTAAGAAAGACTCATGTATATCAAACTGATTAAGTAGTTCAATTTTGTGTATGAAACTGGTTCAAGCTTGGTAATATTCTGTTGTTTAAGTACAGTCAAAAAGGACACAAAAGAAAAGCTAAGGCATCCGTTATATATATTCTATCTCAGAAAATCTCACTAGAAAAAGAAAAACATCATTATTACTTTATTAAAAGAAACTAAGGACTGTATATGAATTTGCAGGTTCAAGCATGGAAGTTCTTGGTTTCATAAGTTACTCATGTATAGGTTACTTAATGAATTTCTAATCTTAAGCCTGATGATCTTCAGTTGTTGGAATTCATATGGATTCATATGTGCCTCATTCATGCATGCATTACCTTGGGTTCTGTCTGAATTATATTATTGATCTTGTGCTTTATGAGAGAACTCTAGGAATTAAGATGAGAATGTAATTAATTGAAGTCTCTTATATATGTAATCAATGAGTATTACAGGAGTAGTAAAACCTTCAGAACAAGTAATTATAAAGTGAATACATTAAGTCAGTCTACTAAAACATATATAGAGCAGTCTGATCATATCATCAATTTCGATGAAGACTGTTACATATGTAGACAGACAGACAAAGCTGATGATCATTCTAAAGCAGATAGCAAGACCAACTTTTGTCACATATATTTACAACAAATATTTCATGAGATCGATGTTTTTCTTTCTTTGATTATATATACTTTTGATTATGTCAAATATTTTTAGTGTTCTTGATCTGTTCAGTGTTGGTGGCGATTAGGGTTTTGTCACTAAACTTTTTCTCTTCTCTGCTTTTGATAGATATATAAATATTCTAAGCGAAGCAGCACTGGTGTAGCTCCTGAATGAAGAGAGGAGGTAGCACTATGAGATCCTTCAAGGCTAAGTAAATCCCACCATTCACCCCAACCCTACCACTTCTTCAAGAAAATATAAAAACATTCCTTAGTAGAAATATAAAGAGAATCCTTCACTTTCCTTTCGTTTCCTTTCCTTCTCCTTGATTATCTTGCTTTCTCTCTCTTTGATCAACACTTGCTCTCCCACTCTTTAATTCCTTTCTTTCTTTCTTTCTTTCTTCTCCCTGCAATTCCTTGTGGATGTGATTCCCCACTTCCTCCACAAACCATCTTGCTTTAGAGAAAAAGAAGAAAAGAGAGAGGGGGAGATCATACAAGGGGAAAAAAACATGGTTTTCCCATCTGTTCCTATCTATCTTGATCCACCTAATTGGAACCAGGTGAATTCTAGCTAGTTATATGATCTCCACTACTTCATCTCTTTAATTTTCTTGCCTTCCTCCATTTACAGATTCTTCATGTAAAAAGCAGGACTATAAAGCAAGCTGATTCCATTATATTCCGAAAACCCGTTTTCTTGCGCTTGCTAGTATATTATGCCTCTTGAATATACCATATGATATGGTTTTGATCTTTATTCTGAACTTAAGTTTCTTTTCCTATGACAATAATAGTAATATGCTTTGGGGTTTTCTCTGCAGCAGCCCACACATCAGCAAGGGAGCAGCGGCGCAGGTGGGATAGTTGGCCGCAGTAGTGATGGTCACCAGCTCAGAGTTCCCCCTGTGGTTCCAGTCGTTTCTCAGCCAAACGAAGCTGCTGCTGCCATGGCTATGGCAGGAAGCACTGAAAGACCGATGTCGATGGCAGAACGTGCCCGTCTAGCAAAAATTCCGCAACCTGAACCTGCGCTGAAGTGCCCTCGCTGTGACTCAACAAACACTAAATTCTGCTACTTTAACAATTACTCCCTCTCGCAGCCGCGCCACTTCTGCAAGACCTGTAGGCGCTATTGGACTCGCGGAGGGGCCCTCCGGAATGTCCCAGTGGGAGGTGGGTGCCGCCGAAACAAGAGAAGCAAAGCGAGCTCATCAAAGTCCGCTTCTGCGTCAGCTGATCGTCAGTCAGGTGGAGCTTCTTCTACATCATCAACCGCCACAGCATCAAGCACCGGTGCAATCTCGTCAAGCAACATCAGTCTCCCACCGCAGTTGCCGTTCCTGGGTTCCTTGCACTCCCTGGCAGATTACCCTAGCTCAAACGTAGGCCTTAACTTCACTGGAATCCAACCTATTGATACTGTTGAATACCAAGTCGGCAGCAGTAGCACTAGCATGGGGCTGGAGCAGTGGCGGCTGCAGCAGATTCAACAGTTCCCATTTCTGGGAGGCCTTGATCATCAAGGGCAAGCACAAGCAGTACCAGAACAATCAAGCATGTTTCCATTTGATCAATGCCAAACTTCTACTGGTTACGTTGGCCCTAAGACTTCAAACTCGGGATTGATTTCGCAACTAGCTTCTATAAAGATGGAAGATAGATCTCATCATGGAATGAATTTGCCAAGAGAGTACTTGAGGATGCAGCCAAATGATCAGTTCTGGGCTTTAGGGGCAGGTGGTGGTAGTGGTAGCGCAGCTGGTGGCGGAGGTGTACGCAGCAGCAGTGGCGCAAGCAGTGGAGCATGGACCAATGATTTGCCAGGTTTCAACTCGTGCTCCTCTGGCAATCTCTTGTAACTTGGAAACTAAGCTGAAGCTTTTAGAATGGCTAAATTTAGAAAGTGCAGCTGATCAAGAGCTTCAGAGTGAGTTTCTAACCAGAGTAGTCATGAACTCGAGCTAGCTAGGTAGGTCTTCAGCTGTTTCTTTCACTTTAACTTGGTATTGAATCATCTGTGGTTCTTGTTTTGTAATTTAAAGTATGGATGGATACGGAGTTGGATTGCATGAGTAGTTCATGGAAACCAATTGTTTTGATCATATTTTGCTGCATTACTAACAGCAGTCTAGTTATTTCGTCGTTGATTAGTAGCTAGTAATTTGAAGTTGTCCTTACAATATTGATGCAGTTACGCTTTATATATATATAGTTGTTATGTTACTATCGGAACGATGTGTTCATTCTCAGTAGAACTCGGCAAAGATTGATAGACCTTGCCATGGTTCTACAAAATGTTTATTTCATCTATATTTTGTATTTTTCTGAAGATTTCATTTAGAATTGTTTTATACACCATGGTTACATTCCATGAAAGCTTCTTTCTTTTTTTTGTTTGCATCTTTAAGAAGAATTTACGCTATCAGCTTCGTGATTTCGGTTAAGAACACGTAATAATTTGCATTAATGAGATTCCATGTCGTCATTGATCAACAAGTGAATGCCTTACGAAATTGAACAGATGGTAAAGAGCGGTGAAGTCCTCTACATAAAGAAACTAAATACAAAGTTCTGCAAAATGTAGAGTATTCGATTCACTCCTTTTAGATAATATATAGATCGATTATTATGTAAGCATGATCACCTTGAAAGACTACATGTTGCAGCTCGATTCTTTAGTTAGTTAAAAATTCACGCGCTCTTCACCATGAAACCGTTGCTTCAAAAGATACTGGTCGTTAACAGGTTTCAACTAATGAAGCAATTTCATGATATATGTATGTTTCCACATTGGAGGCTGAAATGTTCTGTTAAATTCTTGCTAAATATATATAATGCAAGCTAGAAATGAACAATATTTGGTTTGCTCAGTCGCAGCATCGGCCATGAGTTTACGTTCGATTTGTTCCATGCAGTCAAAGAACTTTCTTCCCTTCTATTCCCATAGGTTCTATATCTGTCTTTTGTTCTTCCTTCCTAGGGTTTCCAAGCCTATCATTGAACACTTCAACAGATAATATATATATTTCTTGCTATCTTTCTCCTCTATCTAAGTGAAACTAGGCATGCTTTGCAGCTGCTTGTTCTTCATTGATAACATGTATACATATATGACACATGGAGCTAGGTTTGTTCCTGTCATTAACAGTTAAATGTTTCATGAAGAGATGATGATGCATGAAAATGCAGTAAAGTAAAGCTGTTCAATCTATCTGTGATCATGATATAGCTACATAGATAGATAATGTTTGAAGATTATTTATAATATAAATTAGTCATGTATATTTATATAAGGTTAAAGTAGATGAGAGACAACATGCATCCAACTTCATATTAGGATAGCAAGACAGCTGACGAGGGACAAACACTTTATTCTTAGCCAGATTGCTTGCTTGCTGTCTGCTGAATTTCATTTCATTAATTTTTACTAGTGTTATTTAACAAGAGATCTATGAAAGAAATCATACACGATTAATTTAATTAAGTTTATAGATCACACACAAACCCATGCATGTAGCGATCGAGAAAAGAAAACCCAACAAAGAATTTGTTAAGAAATATATATATATATAATAACGTGACGGAAGATGAAGAAGAGACGAGGAAGCACTGAATCAAAGAAAGAATAAACGAAAAAGCAACAAATTAAAGAAAAGAGAGAATCACTAATACTATACTGTTGCTTGCTAGTTGCAAGTGCAGGGAAATTTCCGAGAGTGAAATCAATCCTTCATTGGTTCCGATTGATTGCTAGATCAATTACTGCATGCTGCCAGGGTCGGTGTTCTTTCTTTCTATCGTTCTTTCTTTTGTTCATGAGGGGAATCTGTGTGTTTGTCTGCTTTCGCGACGATCGATGCAGCAGTCCTCGTTGGGAGAAGAGAATAAAGCAAAACCCGAAAAACATTACCTACAGCTACCACACCTTGCTTCTTGCATATATAACAAAGCCATTAAAGGAACATAAAAAAGAAGCTCCTCGTCTCACTGCACTGGGGTTCTACTTGTCAGAACCATAAACAGAAAAGAAAGAAGGACAACACAAAGCATGCATGAAAGCCATGAATTATTCATATGTATGGTTTCATACAGTATGTCTTTACTTAAAACAAATATCTATACATACACTAGTATTCATCAAACATTAATTGTTTTTACATTTATTAATATCTTGTTGTTGTTGCGGTTAACTAGTGGTAAATTTCCTTTCTTTGAGAAACAGAGATTACATATATACAGGAGAAGTTGAGGGAAAGGGAACAGATCAAAGAGAGCGTGGGTAGCTATAGGTAGATTTGGAAATCATAGCCCAGATTCCAAACTCACGTTGCTTCACATGAGACCAATCTTGATCTTATATATGGTTTACATGTTTGCATGGCATTTGCCAGGTATTAGATTCGAGAGGTGCTACCATGCACAGAGGGCCACAAACACAACGCTCAGAGATGTCGTTAATATATTATTATCATTTTCCCTGCCTGACACAAAGCAAAGCAGATGCTTGGTTTGATCTTCTTATCCTGTAGATCTTCTGGTACTTGAACAACCATACGTATGTAAACATTATCTTGCACTTCCACAGTAAATGAGAATATATTACTACAGACTTTGCTTATAACAAAACTCCATGTATCCATACGCTACATCAAACACATTCATAGAGGAATCCAACATGTCTGATTAGGTATTATACTAACGTTGCTCATCCAGGAACAAATGTCCTCAATGTATATGCAAGTGAAATTCGAAACAATCTTTACAAGTAGCAACAGAAAAAACAAGCAGATAATTTCCCTTTGCGACATATGTTCCTTTGTGCTACAGTGCAGATATAGTGATCAAAATATCGTAACATTTCTATTTGAACAAGTCAGAGGCGTTTAAAGCCTGTAAGAGGATGATGGAAACTGTGAGATTCAGAATCAGGTTTGCCATACTGCAACTTCTAGCTTCCTAGCTAGAGGCTATGGTTTCCCCAATACACAAGCGGAACAAGCTATGTGAGCTTTATATCTACTGACATTGTCATTTTGCTAGAGTCAGAGGCACAAAACCATACCTCAAAATTCATTCCCCGACATCTGTGAGTCGTATCTATGAGTCGATCTTGTAGCGCTGCATACTTTGAGTCGATGCTTGGAAACAATAATACCCAATTCGTGACAAAAAGAAAGTGAAAGGAGCTCAATCATTTACAAATTCCAACAAACTACCCATCTTCAAATCCTCTGTTTACTCCTGTTCTTGAGGCCACGTCTGGGGCTTTGCATGAGCTATTGCCTCAGCTTGTTTCTGTTGCTCCAAAAATCTATTCAAACGCTCAATCAGCTGTACGCCTTTCTCTTTCCAAGGGCAGTGCCATTCAGCACAAGGTCTTGCAATTGGCTCATAGCTCCAACCTCATGTGCTTCAGCCACATGCCGAAACTGCTGCTCACCAGAGCAAAGATGGATCAACACAGCTGCTACATTCTCCCTATTCCTAGGAGATCCGCCACCAATCACCTCCACTATCACCGCAATGGCATTGGCCACACCAATAGCCGCCTTGCTTCTGGGTGGCTTGCAAGTATTGACAGTATAACAAGAGCTTCATCCATCATTCCCCCAGAAGGCTCTGTCACCATTCGAATTAGTGCCGATACCAGTCCAGCTCTAACAGCTTTTGCCTTGTTCCCCTGATACATACAGAGGTTGAACAGTGCTGTATAGCATCCTTCTTCCCACGCTGTAGCGCAACAAGTGCTGGAATCTCACCTAATGCACCAGTCGTCACTTTGTTCTCATCCACCACTAAGAAGCTGAAGAGCGTAGCGACAACATTCTCCCTTGGTTCCATGCTACCTATCTTCAACACATGGACAATTCCTGAAGATATTATGATCCCTTTGTTCTCATCACAGATTGAGAGGTTTAAAAGAGCAGTAATTGCATGCTCCTGCATGTGGGGATCACTTGTAGACAGAAGATTTACAAGTAGGGCCACAGCACCAGCCTGAGCAATGCAAACACGGTTGTCGTTGTTGCGCTTGGACAACAGCTGGAGCTCACCAGCAGCTGACCGTTGCTTCTCTAGGTTAGGGGAGGATATTTTGCAGATGAGATCATCTATGTTAGCACGCTCAGCTGAGGGTGAGTTGCAACAGTTTTACTGGGTTGAGAAGGTTGCTTTGGGGGCTCTATGCCACTGGCTTCACACCATTGAGTTATTAGGCTGCATAGAACATAGTTCCGAGTTACTGTTGCGTTAGAAAGCTTTTGTTGCGTCTTAGGGCATGCATGAGCTCCAGATTCTAGCCATTTTTCAATGCAACTTCGCTCATATGTCTGAAGAGAAAAGGGTCCAAGTATATGAAAAAATGTAGAAGCTAAATGTTTTCCTGATAAGCAAATGATGCAGAATTGCGTAGTACCTGTCCGGTTGACACAATGACAGGATCTTTCAGTAGCTCCAGAGATATTGGGCAGTGGAAATCATCTGGGATGACTGGATTGTGAGATCAGTCAGACAATAGAATCTTGGAATTCGTGGTAGTGCCCATTTCAGGAGTTTGAGCCTGCACAAAATCCTTAATCTTCTTTAGTAGCATCGACATCTTCTCTATGCTCTCCCCAGAATCACCTTTATTAGCAACAACCATCTCATGCAATGCTGATGATTCTTGTTTGAGTTCAGATATAGTCGTCAATTGTAACTTTTCAGCCAGTCTTTGTAGGATGGCAGGTTCTGCACTAGGATCATTGTTCCTACAGTAAACATTAAGATCACCATAGAGCTCAGCACCAGGCATATCAACCCTTTCTTTGGCTCTTTTGAACTGGGCTTGTACTAGTTCAACCTTAAAAAAAAGTTGACTCACTGCAGATAGTACCAATAATAAGCACGGGCCTGCACGACCCATAAATCCATTAAAGAACTAAATTAAGCTAAGAAAAGAACACGTTGATGCCACAAGGAGTTATCCCAACATCATTAAATGTCAAAGCTATCAATTTTAAGAAATTAGTATCGCAAATCCCTAACCTGCTCTCTAACTTCATCTGATATGTCAAGTTTATCAAAGCAGATTGCAGCAAGTGTCTTCTCAAGTTCAGCAGTTACTTCCGAATACCTTGTCATATCTTATCCTTCTCAAGGACCTAAAATTTCAAAAGCATTAGATTATTATATCAATATGTATGGCTATCATGCAAGGAATCTACTCAAACTAACAGAACAATTAACTTAACATCTCAGCAACTTTAAAAGTGGAAAGAGCGAGAAAATAGAAGCTCTAGAGCAACAAAGAAACATAAAACAAACACTCAATTACCCTGATCTTAAAAGCTTCTAATTTTGATTATTAGTAGTTCAGAATAGATGTAACACCTCCACTAAGTACTCGAAAGTTCAAAGCAAAGGTACATAGTCAAAATTCAACTTCTCCTAAGCCAAGCATGAGTTAGAATTTTTTTAAAGTAATTTTGCGTGTAAGTATGCCCTTGATGCTTACTTTGCAGCTGTTTTCACTATTCCCCCAACAAGCTAATGGTAGATCATCAGTGCACGAAGAGCGATGGGAACAAGCACAATTACATGCATCCCCATCAATCAACACTAATGAATAACATGTCAAGTAGCAGAGTTTCTACTTGTTTACTTGAACTCGGTCATGCCAACACATAAGCCAAGTCCGAAGTCGAAGGGGGTACTCCTGGTTCATGAACTGCAGAAACATGGACATCGTTGGGCAACATTACTGTTACAGCTTTCTGCTATACCCTTTGCGAAGTTATGTACAGCCTATGTAATAGCTTCGATTATCACATTAATAGTTCCAGCAACCGCTAAATAAATCGTAACACTAATAGCCGCCTTTGACAGTTCAATATCTACGAAAGCTTGCTTATTAAATTGCTATTTTGACCTTTAAAAAGTTAAATTCTTGGATCACCTTCTAAAGTCCCTTTCATCATTTTTTTATAAAATTAAAGCTCCTTTGACCCTCTACAATCAATTACCGGTACAGACATCAAATCCATCTCTTTACTTGTTTGAGCCCAGTACCAGACTAGTAACTTCCACAAGTCTCCACGCAGAAAAATAGTACCTCACATGAAATTCATTCCAATACGGCCTGTGTTTCTTCCGTAGAACTAAAAGTGTCAATTCTTCAAGATTCTGAAGTTATAATGAGAAGTGAAGGCTTAGATCCTCAGAAATTGTACAATCACAGTTCTTCTACAGAAAAAAAAACAGATCCATGCTTAAAAAGCATCTTTGGTAGCAAAATACTTTGTAGTATATCTAAGACAGACAAAGACAACAAAATTCTGCTAGACAAACTAAGCCTTTCTGAGAAAAGAAATCAAACAACATTCCATTTACATCTCTTGAAATTACAATTCATCTCACGTCAGAGCACCAGAATTGCATACAAACTCAACCAACCAAATCCCTACTCCAATAAAAGAAGATGCAAATGCAAGCGAGTGAAAGTGAATCTAACGAAAGGAGACAACTTTATTACCAAATAGATCTTGATGCCTTCAGGTAGCTCTCCGCCGAATCAAGCGCTTCAGCAAGCGGCAGCAGCGACTGTACCACTTCTTCCTTCATCTCTCGCTGCTGCTGTTTCCAAATTTCTTGATCACGTAGGGAATGCCTCAATTCTTCAACTATAGGCAAAAGAATCTCGATCCGGCGTGAAAGATTCCGAAGTTGTTTTCTATACGCAGTCCTGTACCCTCCCGCTGCCGCTGCAACTTCTTCCACTACCACCGCCATCTTCTCCACTATTGCCGCGGCCGTCAAACTCTCCTCCGGTGCTACCATAACTGATCACTCCTTTATTCAAATTTAACTCCAAATCACAACTCCTGATCAATCAATTACAAGTTAATCAAAGATTTCGAAGATTGAATTGAATCAACGAAGAAGCGAAAGAGCTAAAAAAGACTGCAGCTTTAGAAACTCGTCACGAGGAGAGAGAGCCGACCTGGCAGTGATGGCGGCAGTCGGGAAGATGATAACTAACACGTTACTTAAAAGTAATTTTTTAACTTTTTTATTTCAAAACTTTTAATATATCTTTTATTATTATTTGAAAATTTAAAAATATAAAAAAAATTTATGTAATAAAATTTTATTATACTTATTTTTAATATTATTTTAATAAAAAAGATAGAATTTATTTTTTAAAAAAAATAAAAATATTTTTATTTTAGATAAATTTTAGCTTAAAAGTACTTTCAAATGTTTGACTGTGTTTTTTTCAACTTCAAGTTCCAAAAAAAGCACACTACAGTAATAAAACCGTTTGACAAAGAAAGCTTTAGACCGCGAAATGCGACTTTCAGTTTTTTTTTAAAGCCGCGCGGCGGTCTTTAACTAGGTCATAGGGAATGACTTCTTTGTCCATCCGAAGTTCTAGAAATTATAGAATTGATATAACTTCTACCCACTATCAGCAGCCCTACAAACGCTCATTTCTCTCCTTTCTTTCGCTCGCACCAATTCACTACAGCTCTCCCGCGGCTGCGATTCCTTTTCTGTCAACTACGATTTGCTTTCCCAACGGTAATCTTTTTTATTATCTTCTTTCGATCTATTATTTTGACCATGATATGCTCACCATTTCTTCTCCCTTGCCTCATAGCTCTCTCTCCTCTCTCTCTCACGCTGCTCCGTTCTAGCACATACCTTTCGACTCCGACGTGATTTTTTTTTTTAATTTAAGCCATTCTGTTCTCTCGCCTGCGGCTACCAATATTTTTTTTGCAATCTATAATTCTGATCTCACTTGCTCTCGTTGGTTTAGGGTTTCAATTCTGCGGGTCTCTCCATCGTTGAAATTTGTTTACTGAGGTATAAATTTGTTGAAAATTTTTATTTAGTCAAATGAATTATTCGGTTAAAACCTCATTTTTTTATTATTGTTCTTGTTTCTTTAAGGATTTGTTTGGTTGGAATTTACTGATTTTTTATTTCACTTATGCAAAAATTTTCTTCAAAGTTAAGCTATCTACAATGACAAATCGTACTTTTCTTGATGGATTGGTTTGAAGTTGAATCGAAGAAGAAGAAGAAAAATCAAAGGCCCTATAACATAAGCAACTTAAGCAATCAATCCGAATAAGTAATCTTTTATTTTTCTTTCTGAATCGAACCTTTTTATTCTTACCTTGTGCCACAATATTCTAATTTCATCAAGCTCTGTGTAGGATTGTTCTTGTTGTCGTTGTTGGTTTTCGCGGCAACGGTGGCGTTACAGATATGGTTGGTAAATGAAGTGTGGAGCAAAAGTAGATCAAACCAGTCATGTCCTTAATTCTTTCATTTCATGGTGAGCCGAAGCAGTTTGATTTCTGAAATACCTCAAGAAAAGCTCGCTCTTTTATTAATTGGACTTTCGATAGTTTCAATATGAGTAACTTGATGGTATAATAGTTAAACTGGTGTAGAGATTGATCGTTCTTTGTATAGATCACTCTTTGGTATTAGCATTAATTACATGTTGATTTAGAGATTTGAATGCTATCCCAGCTGATTGACACTATTATTGTTGCTTGACTTGCTTCTAATCCTATATGGTTCTTTCGATAGGTAATTTTATTGCATTGATACCCTACTTGAGTTATAAAAATATAAATATGAATTTTATCTTTCATTTCAAGATTAATGGCAAGTACTTGAAATGTTAGAAAGAAACCTCTTCCTGGTTTCACCATAGTCTTCCACATCTATTATCTCATTTATTTTTGAGGAAGCACATATCAATAACTCAACATCACTGATGTTGTGCTACTGTTACAAAATAATCAGGAACAAGACGAGAATAAAAGACGAACAAGATAAAAAATAGATAAACTAAAATGAGAAATAGATGAATTAGAAAAAAATAGACAAACAAAACGAGAATAGATTGAATAAGTTGAAAAATAGATGAATTAAAAAAAAAGTACACAAAAAAGTAAAAAAAATTGAATACTTTTTTCATTCATCATATAAGATGTTGAACTTATAATTAGAACTCATACCTTATAGATAGAGTTCTAAACTTAATACAATTTTTACTCAATTAGAACTTCCACCCAACTATAACACCTAATAACTAAAAATAAATAAATAATAATTTTCTAGTAAAACTTAAAATTTCTAAATGAATTTAAATTCTAATTAATTTGACATCTTATACAGAATTATAACAGCTATTTATCAAAACTTCCACGAAGTTCTCTATGAATCTTAAGCTTCTAGTAGACCCTATACAAAAGATGTTTGAATTGCTTTTAAAAAAAAACTTTTATAAAAATAAAAAATATTTTATAAATTTTTAAAAATAAATTTTATTTTTTTACTCAAAAAATAATTAAAATAATAATAAGATACGTAAAAAAATTTTAAATTTTTTTAAAATATCGTAAAAGGTTTATTAAAAATATTGAAATAAAAATTAAAATAAAAGAAGTTGAAAAAAATTCCAGAACGTTACCTAAAAACTTTTGCTTCAGTGATTTTAGGTAGTACACTTTTGTTGGTCCCTGGGAGGGCATTTGGCTCCTGATCTTGGAAATCTGATCCATCGATGAATAGTGAATAACAACTGGATGCTGAGGGGCTCCATGGCATATACTTGCTAGATGATCTGCACAGTGAAAGTAGGACCCTAACTAATGGTACATTACATTAAATGATTAAATATAATTTTGAGCACAAAAAAGTTAGTTACAATTTTTATATTATCATCCATATATTATTTTAAAAAATAAAATATTAGTTTTAAAATTAATTGAAGTTATTAAATATTTTACAGACTAAATATTATTATAATATATATATTTAATATTTGGTTGTCAGTATGATCTAACGGGTCGACTTAGGTGATTCGCTAGATAAACTAGTGAATCAATAAAAAAAACTCGTTGAATCGACGTTCGGATTAGATTTTACTACTATAAAGTTGAAGGGAATCTGTCTACTAGAAAACGCTACGTTATTGTTTGGCTTTGCTTTTATCTTATCTTTTAAAATATATATTGTTTAAATTCCAAATAGCCCTTTACAATATTATAAAAAGTTTGTGTAAAATATAAAAATATAAATAAATTATAAATCATAAAACAATTATATATTTTTTTTTTAATTAAAAAAATTTTAAAAAGCTTTTAAAAGTATTTTTTCTTCAGCAATTCTAAAGGGGACATTTCAAGTTAATTTCTGGATATTGAAGTCGAACAAACACTAGTTGAAGTACAAGCATCACTTGACCATGACCTCGCTCATTTTAGTTTTGATTTCTCCATCTCAGGTCATTAATATATTTCTTTGCTCACATTCCCCAACCTTCTCTACTCGATTCTCACCACCTCCAACTATACTATCTACTCACAAAGCTTTGCCAAGCTATCTGCAGACTGAAGGGTTTTTACTGACAGCCATCTATGGAAACTGCAATCTCTGATGTCCTTAAAATCGTAGTGCCAGCGATTTTGAGTTTCCTCTTGGGTTTATTCCTTGCGCCTCTCAGCCGCCGCTGTGACAGTTGCATTGAGGTCAGGCAGAATACCAAGCGCCTTTTTGATCTTGCAGGCGCAAGGGACTTGCCTGCTGAGATCAGGTCGGCAGAGAGGGATATCGAGCAGGGAATCTTTGACGGAGAGGTTTACTTGAAAACTATAAAACGTCTCAACAGCGAAGTAGAAGCTTTTCGAAAGGAATATGAGAGATGGAAGGACCGCAATGTCGTTAGCCGCTTGGGCAGAAGGTTTTGCACCGGGACAAAAGCGAGCATGTTGCTCGAAAGAGCGCAGCAGCTCCAGAACTATAGGAAGGTTCCTGGCCAGCCACCAGCTCCAGCTGCTCAGATGCGGCCACTCTCGAGCAACATCAGCTCCCCCACCCTGGAAAGAAACCGGGATAATATACTTTCTCTCCTGGAGCGCGAGGACGTGAAGGTTGTCAGAATAAACGGAATGGCTGGTATAGGGAAGAGCACCCTGTTGAATTCCATTAATGCTCATCTAGTTAACCAAGAGTCACAAAGGGAGCAATTGTTCGATTACGTGATCTGGGTCACAGCCACCCGTGTTAAAGACTTGATGGTGGATAAGATCCGGGAAGACATAACTCGATGGCTGCACCTAACTGTGAAGGACGGCGAGACCTTTAGCAATTCAAATTTGACGAATTTTCTGCAGAACAAAAGAGTACTCCTGCTGCTTGACAACCTGTGGTACGAATTAGATTTTAAGGATATCGGTATTGATATCTGTAATGCAGAAGGCAGCAACAGACAGAGGTGCCATAAGGTGGTCTTTACAACAAGGGATCAAAAGGTGCTGATGAAAGCGGACAAGAGCGTACCACTACAGTGCTTGGAGAAGAATGAGGCGTGGGAGCTCTTCAAAAGTAAACTCGGCGGCTGGTTTAAAGACTCTGACGAAGAGATACCAAAGCTTGCAAAAGACATGGCGCAGGAGTGCAAGGGCCTGCCGCTAGCTCTGCTCGTCCTAGCAAAGGCCATGGCCGACAATAAGGACGAAGAAGATTGGCATCGTGCCCTCCAGCGGATTAAAAGCTCACAGCCCAGCATGGAGGAGGAGGTCGACTTGTTTCAAGTTCTGAAATACAGCTACGACAACCTGAATTCTGATGACCTGAAACAGGCTTTTCTCTGTTGCTCGTTCTGGCCGGAAGGTTTCCATATCAGGATCGATAAGCTGGTGGAGTGCTGGATGGGGATGGGACTCATCGACTGCGGTGATATCGAGGAAGCTTGCAATAAAGGACTCGATATGGTTCAAGTACTTAAAGCAAAGAGCATGTTCGAACCCGTTGGAGAGGAAGGCCACGTCCGGCATGTGAAGGTACATGACATGATCAGGGACATGGCCCTGCAGATTCAGTCCAAGAAATGTTTCGTGAAAGCGGGAATGGGACTCTTAGAGGCACCGAGGAATATGAAGAGGTGGGAGCAAGCTGAGACAGTGTCTCTGATGCACAACAGGATCTCCAGTTTCCCCACATTTGAGGACGAAGGGGATCTTCAACAACTGAAGGACCTCAGGAGCCTGATGGTCCAGAAAAACAAAATTGTCAACATTCCAACGCAACTCTTCACATCCATTCGGTTTCTGCAATACCTGAACCTTTGGAAAACACGTCTCTACGAGTTCCCTCCACAGATCTGCAACCTCGAACAACTCCGATATCTCAATTTGTCATACACGTCCATCTCGTCAGTGCCAAGGAAATTGGGTAAACTCAGGCAACTTAGGTATCTACTTCTAAGGAACACCATGAAGGTTAAGAAGATACCTCCAGATGTAATACCCAGCAGATTGCTAGTCCTCGACATATATGTCAGCGGAGAAGTAAGTAAAACTTTTTATTCTTTAAAATAAAATTTTGAAACATGTTCTGGTAATAATCTTGGCATGTGGCTATACATCTAGGTAAAAGACGTTGAGGTCCTAAAAAAGTTAAAGTACCCGGCTGCTATTGGAGTCACGGTATCGTCCGAAGCTATGCTCTCTGAACTACAGAGGCTAACCCATTTGCAAGTATGGAGGATTCAAATCAAGGGTTTTCAAGAAAGCAGCGTTATCACTTTTGACTTGCGGCAGAGTTTGGCGAAGAGCCACATAAGGGATCATTTACAGGAACTAATGATCTCTTCTCTATGCAGCTTGAAGGAGTTGTATGTGGATTTCGATCAAGCAGACCGTATTTGGAAACTGAAGAGGCTGGAGGTTCTTTGGCTTGTTTGGCTTAAGGAGCTGAAGGGTATTATCTGGAGAGGAGTTGCAGCAAAGGATTTCTTCCCTCAGCTGCGTTCTTTGGTGGTTGTCGGTTGCCTTCAACTTACAAATCTATGGTGGGTTTTGGAACTCCGCTGTCTGGAAAAGTTGAAGGTGGAACACTGCAAAGGAATGACGAGTTTGATCAACTACAGGGAATTATTAGAGAGACTGGAGACGAACGCGGACAGTTTTCCCCGTCTCAAGCGCCTTACCCTCTCCACGCTAACAAATCTAAAACTCATATACGATCATGCACTTCAAGAAGGAGAAATACTAGAGAGCGATCAACAAGGGCTCCGCTTTCCCTCCTTGGAGAAGGTTGAGATTTTTGGCTGTGACAAACTGAGGAGCTTGTCTTTCCACACAGACATGAAGCAGAAGAACAAGTTGCGCGGAATTCATGGCAGTGAGACATGGTGGAAAAAGTTGGAATGGAAGGATCCGAGCATGAAGGACTCATTCCAGAAGTTCTTCAGGAATAAAAATTGATGATGTCTTTGCCTCTTAGAAAAAAGCAAACTCATATATGGCAAATTTTAAATGGCACTTTTTAAATAAAACTTTTGATTACAAATTTGACATTTTATTAAAATGTGGTAATGGTTACAAATCTCAAATTGTCCTTAACTCGTATTATATCGAATACTATTTCTATAATTGATCAAATCAAAATATCAAATTTACCGTTTTATTGTTTATTGTTAACCTTTTGCAATTAATTTAAGTAACACTAAGTACCTTCTATGTATCTAACTCAATTTTGTAAATTCTTTGTTTTTAATCAATAATTTTATTTATACATTTAACAGTTTTAATAAACAGCTGTGTGAAATATTCATGCTTAAAATTTTGAATTGCCCAAATTACTCACAGTTCATACTATATCAGATATTAATTACTCTTTTATAATGATTCCAAATTAAAATATCCAAACTGCCTTCTGAGCATTTGTTTTTTGGTATTTTTTTCGATTATCTTTTAAGATAAAATAAACTGTATATGTAACTTCATTTTTTTTTCAAATAGTTATCATTTTTTAAATGAAGAACTGTTAATAATACCCAAACACTTCTAGACAGAGATATTTTTACGAGTGTCCTGCTTGTAGATATATACGTGTTTTGATTACATAAATAAATTTTATAAAAATAAATTTACAAAAGCATAATTCGGAAGCAATAGAAATTAGAAAATAATAAAACATATAAAATAGAGAGTGAAGTAAAAGTGTAATTAGATATAAAAATAGAGCCTTTCAACTTAAAATATGGAAGAAAAAATAAATTTATGATAATTAAAGCTTGTATGTATAGTCGCTTATTTCTTCTTAGACATAAACCAACTCTTTGCGGAACCGTATGGCTATGTTTTTACTTTTGAGAAAATAAAAAGTAAAAAATAAAATTCTTTAAAAAATAAATAAAAGAAAATATTTTAATTATTTTAAAATAATTTAAAATATTTTTTATTTTTTTATTTTTGAAATAACTTTAAAAATAAAGTTTAAAAAATGGGCAAATTTTTTGAAATATATTTGAAATTGCTTTTAAAAATTGTATTTTCAAACGAAAATATTTTTATTTTATTTTAAAAATAAATTTTATTTGTATTTATAAAATAATATACATAATAAATAATAAACTTTTATAATATAAAATTATTTTTTAAATTTCTAAATAATTTTGTAAAATATTACCTAATATTTATTAAAAAGTATAAATTAAAAAAATTAAAAATACTTTTGCAGAAGGTGTCGGCGAACGCAATGCCAATAACAAACAACCTTCCCATTGGCTATACATAGGGCGTGTTTACCAATACCCTAAACTCCACTTCCTTTAAACTCATTTTTAACATAAAATACTTACAAAAATTAAAATAAATTTTTTTATTAATAAAATTTTTTTTTAATTCAAATTTAAAACTTACTATAAATATATAATTAATATAAAATTTTATTTTTTATTAAATATTTTTAATTTTTAATTTTATTTATTAAATTTATTTTCTAAAAATTCTACTTCACCTCATTTGGTAAACACGCCCTTACTCGTGCAAAAACCTTATTCACGCCCCTGTGGGGACTCTTGTTCTTTCTACAACTCTACTATATTGTCTGCAGAAGTCTTTGTTTAATTGACTTGGACCATTTGAACCAAAAAAAATAAACGACTTCAAATAATTTAATCTCTTTTGGTCTTTGTTTAATTGACTTTCGACCGTTTGAACTAAAAAAACAAACGACGTCAAATAATTTAATCTCTTTGATTCTCTTCTTTCCAAAATACACTGCACCAAGCTTACCACTTCTCCCAGACACCTCTTATAAAACTTTCTGCCAAACCGATAAAATAAAAAGTAATAATTAGTTTTGAATTGTCTCATACTATATCAAATATACTCTTTTTATTTATTCGAAATTAAAACAAAACTACTTTAAGCATTTGTGTTTGGTATTTTTTTCAATTATCTCTTAAAATAAACTAGACTTATACATAACTTAGTTTTTTCAAATAATATTTTTAAAAAAAATAAGAACTGTTAATCTAAAAATATAAAATAAGCTCTTTTTTTTCAAAAGTTTATTTTTTCAGCAAATCTAAACGAACCAATAGTTTCATAAGAACATCACAATTATCTCGTGATGTTTAGCGATCCGGATAAAAGACAGCTAGGATTTATAAAAATAAGACATGAAACATATAAATAATAAATTGAAAAGAAGCAAAATATGAAATTCTAATCGCTATTAATCAAAATTGAAAATTAATTATACCTGGCATGTTGATGTGATAGCGATTCTTAACAAAGACCATCATTGGCATGGTTATTTTCAGAGATTTCGAAACTTTCGAGTTCAAAAAATTCTTCCATAGTGTCATAAAAAAAATTTAAATATAATAAATTCTATATATGAAATAAGTATATTTACAAACTCTTATTTATACTATGAAAAAAGTTATTAAAATCTTCTTTTCAAAACAAATTCTACTTTTTTAGTTCTCCCTGACATAGTTTTAAAAAAATAGTAGATAGAAAAAGCAAAAAAATATCATTAAATATATATTGTCAGAAAGAAAATTTTCATGATTCTTGAGCGTTCTGTTTGAGGTCAAAAGATGTCCCTTTTTTTTCAGTTCGAAGAAAATTTTTTACGGTATTTCAAAATTTTCTTTTCGAATTTAAAAAACATTAGCAAATTATACAAAATAAAATATTATATGTAATTTTAATTTTAAAAAATAATAAATATATTTTCTAAAAAAATTTATCTTTTTCTTTTTTGAAAGTTTTACATTTTCAGCAACCCCAAACAAATCATTCAATGGAACCAAATGTCAAACAACTTAACACCAAGGCTTTTATTTAGTAATAATGGGAAAGACAGTAGTTTCTCATTCTGCTTTAAAGGAAATGGATACACAATTACCATTTACCAACAACAGTAAATCAAAGGGTACGGTTAGGATAAACCGACGCAGTTCAACCCACTTATATAATAACATAATAAAGAGTCTGCTCAAGGAAATAGCATCCAAAACAATGACATGATTTCCAGCTGCTTCTTCATCTAGCACAGAAAAATAAAAAAGTTTATAGAGACGTGAGATTTATAAATCCAATGCATCACACATTAAGCATGTATAGATGTGTTCACACCTTTTTTAAATCTTGTTACCAATCAGTGCCCAATCCTCTACTGGCGAACAAATTTTTAACGTATCCCACAACTTTAGAACTTGCGGTGATGCAAGTTTCCGTCAAGGCCTTTGCAGATTCATCTGTATATTGATAACACACATTATCAGAAAATTTTCCAAAAAGTTTGCATTAATTGCTGATATGTAATGTACTACTCACTATCTTCATTCAACGTGGCAATTACAGTGGATACTTGAGGAATACTATCGAACGCCATTAGAGCTAATAACATAATCTGCTGTTCGTGTTTTCCGTTGAAAACCTTGTTATATGCCGTGATCCCGGGAGTTAACAAGTCTGTCATACTACATACAATTCAAGCATATTAGAATACCAAAAGCATGTTTATCAGCTTAAAGATTAATATAATAAAATAAAATGAAGCTGATTAATTACATACCCTTGCTTCAAGAATTCCTCGAATCCGATTTGAAGACAATCCATTACTTCCACCAGCCTAAGCAGATTGCGTGAATGACTATCAGGTTCTTTCACACAATTGCGGGCCATTTCACCATCGATTACGGAAGCTACAGTAGTGAAAGTCCTTGATGCCTGAACAAGGTTCTCTGCCTGTGTATAACAACGTACTTGTGCTAAGCAGTTATATGGTGCTGACTTTTTTTTATTTAAAAAACAACATTGTAGATGTACATACCTTAGTTCTCAGCTCATCAATGAGCAATGTAGTTGGGTCTATAGGCTTCAAAAACTCCACCATGAGAATGCAGACTGCGGTGAAGGATTGAAGCCTCAAGGCTTCAGAACCCGACTCAATCTTTTCAGCTAAGTCGGCCATAGCACTGGCGAACTCCCACAAAGGCCTCTTGTTAGAGCTTCTATGATCACTTGCGCCGTCATCCATCTCGTTTTGCTGCTTGGTTGTTCCTTTCACTGCTACGTCAAGCTTTTCAAAGACTTACTAAGGTATTCCGAGTTTTTGACACCTTTGGTACAGAGATATTTCACGAGTGTCTTGATTGTATATATAGTCGCTTATTTCTTCTTAGGCCTTAAAAACCAATTCTTTGCTCAACCGTGAAATTAGTATATTTTGTTGAGAAGTCCTGCTGGGCTGCTACATCGGTAATTATAGTATTTAGGAGCGTTTGAAATTATCTATAAAATAGAATTGTTTTAGAACGAATAATATTTTTGTTTTTTTAATTTAAAATAATAATAATAATATATAGTAATTAAATTTTATTAAGTATAATTTTTTTAATTTTCTAAATTTTTTATATAAAGTTTTTAAATATCTATAAAATATATATTACAAAATTAGATTTTCAAACGCACACTTAAACACCGCTACTATTTGCCCAAGACCAGCTAGCTGGCACGTTTCTCAACTAGCTAGATGGCATCTAACAACCTCCCAGTGGCTATAGTTTATCAGATCACTTGCAAAAACCTTATTCATGCACATGTGTTAACACAGGAGACTCTTGTTCTTTCTACAATTCTACTATTGAACGTTTAGAAATATATATATAATAAAATTTTTTAAATAAAAATATTTTTATTTTTTATTTATAAAAATACAGGTGATAATTCTAGTTCAGAAAAAAAGATGATCTCGGCACCAAGTCGCGATAAAAGGCCCGAAAAATCCAAAGGCAAAAAAATAATAAAAAAATATATAATAAAAATTTTATGTAAAGTTTTTATATATTTTTTAAATTTTTAAATAAACTTTTTTAAATATTTATAAAATATATATTAAAAAATATAAATTTAAAAAATAGTATTTAAAAAATGTTTTTCCAAACGCACGTTATATTGTCTGCGAAAGTCTTTGTTTAATTGACTTTCGACCGTTTGAACTAAAAAAACAAACGACGTCAAATAATTTAATCTCTTTGATTCTCTTCTTTCCAAAATACACTGCACCAAGCTTACCACTTCTCTCAGACACCTCTTATAAAACTTTCTGCCAAACCGATAAAATAAAAAGCAATTAATTTCTCTCCTCTTTTACTCTCGCAAAAGTGTCACGAGCTTGATCTTCTTACCTTGAACCATGCGATACTTCCACTTCTTGCAACTAATAAATCAGCCCTCTCCTTGAAACTATCCAGATGGCTAAGAAACTTTTGTGGACCAAGGGAAATAACGAAAAGTAAACACCCAACAAAATTTTCTTTTTTATAATTCTTGAACATTCTTGCAATGCTTGGCTTTAGCTTAGCTTGATTACAGATGAGGATTTCCCTTCTTTATTTATAGCCTTTCGATATTTTATTTGCCAATAGAGATTGTTTTGATGGACCGGTATGATTAAATTTTTCAAAGTTCTCTCGAAATATATTCTAAAATATCTTCCACCATAAAAATATTTCCTATAAATATCTGAACTAAGAGTGACAATTCGAATTCATAAATCGATTTCGAATTGATCCATATAATAATTCGATCAAAATCGTTCTAATTTGACTCATTTATTTATATGAGTAAAAAATATTAATTCTAATTTAACCTATGTAATAATCGAATCAAATTCATACCAATTTATTTAATAATTAAAATTATTAACTAAAATTATAAAAATAAATTTCTAATAATAATATATAATTATTAATTATAATATATTTAAAAAATATTTATTTTAATAAAATTTATAAATTAAATAAAAATTAATTAAATTAAAATAAATTTGTATATATATATATATATATTAAATTCAAATTTTAAATTATTATTTTAAATATTTCTCAATTATTACATATTATATGCTATATAAATAATTATATAAATTAAATAAATTAATTTTGAATTAATTCAAATTTGACTCCAACATATTATAAAAATTTAGATTAATTTGAATCGATCCAAATTTAACTAAAATCTTATCTGAACCTCATTTTTTCAGATCAATTTCGTAGATCAAGTCAGAAATTGCCACCCCTTATTAACTATTCCATACAACACCATAACATCCTATTAACTTTTAGAACCTTCCGAACTATTCTAATTATCTAGAACCTTCTTGATTAACCTACATGCTTCCAGGGTCTTCTACAATATCTAACTCTTCTAAGAAAGTGTAAATATGATACATTAACTAAGTCGATGGGTGAGAAAAAATGCCATAATGAGACTGACAAAATGCCAGAGAGAATTGAACTTTTCTATTCATATTTGCAGAAACAATTGAGAAATTCATCTGCGCTAAGTTTAGGATCAAAATACAGGAATCCGAAGCCAGAAGTTACATTAAAATTGTCATCCAAAACGATATAAATCTACCATCAAAATCTAATTATAGTTAATCCAACCCAAGCACCACATCATTTCTTCTTTTCTGAAACTCCAGCAGATCTGTTACAATAAGAACAATTATATGAACATTACATCAATATTAGGAGAATAACTCTCAAATAAACAAATTGTAGTGACATTACTGACTATTATGTTATTAGAAGAAACTAACTTCTAATAGTTATTCTATGCATGCCAAATACTTCATAAGATTTAAGGCTTTTATATATCATACAAAATGTAGATAAAAAATCAACATAACTATTATACCGCAAGGTTCAGTATTTACTATTCTCCAAGCAATCCTGGGTTTGTCAGGTACTAATAGCAGAATGTAAAAGGCACTAATACTGAATTAAACATGTACAAGAAGGGTTGAAACATTAGGACACCAACAACTAAAACCTTAGAGCGAGTTGTTTTGAGTCTTAAGTATTAGCAAGATATAGGATTGTAAAGAAGTATACTCTCAAAGTATCAGCAGACAACTTGGGCAAAACCCAACTTTTCTCAGGCACCCTACTCTCCACTCATGCAAATCTCTCTGGGCACATGGTACCAGGACTCTCTCTAACATCAACATCCTGACGTATGACCTTACGCCTTTTCTCACTCTAACTTTCAAAGACTTGAGCCAACACTATCAACTCTAGATAGAAATCGCAAAACCAAGAGGTAAGGCGAGATAGGTGCCACCTTAATTTGAATATAGCATTATAAACTATAGTTCAGAAGCTCATCAGGTGGACTACACTAAATTAGGTCCAAAATAGACTGGAGGCAGATCAACCAAGAATGCTCTCTAAAGAAAACGAGTTTTAGAATGTTACGCAAACTTAACCATTTGATTCCTCCTCAAAAGTTGCCAAAATGCAACTGAATAGGAGTTCCAGGTCTGGCCCAGAAACATGAGACAGCTACCGAACTTCTAAGAATCTCCAGAATTTCCATTTTGGAAATAGGCTGAGGAGAAGTTTATACATCTACGCTCACAGAATAACAAAAATAACTACTTAATATATAGAAATCACCTCTAAAACTGCTTTAGAAATTGGCATATGTGATACCCTTCATTACATATTACTAAAAATCACTACACTAGCCAAAGAAAAATGCATAGCATCTATCAATTATAAATTAGAATGAAGGGAATAACTAATAAGTGACCTCATCTTCCTGAGAACATTTGCCATCTCCTCACGCTTCTTCTTCGCCCTCTTGTGTGTACCTAGCTTTCTCTTTGCCAACTTCAAAGCACGCTTATCCTTTCCAACTTTCAGGAGCTCAGTGATCCTCCTCTCATAGGGAGCAAAACCAGCAACCTCCCTAATCAGGTTCTTCACAAAGTGCACCCTCTTGCTCGTTTTCTGTGTTATGAGAGAAGTTAATTAAAGTATGCTTATGCAGAAATGAATACCCAGACTAAGAAATGACTGAACTTACAATTCTGGTGCTTGATAAACAAATACTGTGTCCATAACTGTGCGAAGCAACCATACTCATGTTTTTAAGGTCATTACAAGTATGTAAATGGTGAAAAAGCAAGATGTCCAATTTTCCAAAGTTTTGGTCCTCTTTATTCTTAGTACTAACAAACCACGACATAACTTTGGCTGCTGATGCACTTTAAACGCTCATCTATGCATACTTGCAATGGCTATTGTAGCAGGAGGGATTTACTAACGCTACTTCATGTTATTTCCAACAGAAACCTACACTCTAACAAGTTCCAAGATTACCTAGTTCAAACAGGCCTCAGCGCTTCTAGTATGATAACCTGATCACGAGTTAACACGTTTACAACAAAATCAGAACTTTTAGATCGAGAAATGTTGGCAGAAGTTAAGGAATTTAAACGTGTAAGAAGCTCGACGTTCTTCCCAGAGCTCGCGTTTCTAAAGTGTCCCCAAACCATTGCATAGAAAATGGTTCAAGCTACAAGCCACTAAGAGCACAAAACCAATCAAGCAACAACAGAAACTACTACGACAAAATTTTTTAAAAAAAGGCGAAAATCTTACTCCTTTGCGAGCGGAAGGACGCGGTGGGATCTCTCTCCTGGTCACGATGTGTCCTTTGTTCAATCCCACGAACGAGCCCGTGTTCTGTTGTGGCGGAGCCATCGCTACACGAAACAAAACCAACAAAAATTTAGTTCAAAACGCCGCAAATTTAAGTCTTGGAGAACAACAATCACCGCCGACTGAAGGAGATCACTATGAATCCTTTTCTTCCAGAATGAGAGGGAAAAACAAAAAAGTTACCTCGGTGTTCTATCCCTCCGCGTTCCAATGGAGGCGGGAGACGGAGAAGAAAACCCTAACGGCTTTTACAGAGTTTAACGGGCCGGTCATTTAACCTTTATTAATGGTCCTCCTCTCTCTTCTCAAACTAACAACTTAATTAAAGCCTGGCAAATAATTTGTGTGTAATACTATTAAGCTTTGATTAACTAACTGGGCTTTACTTATCTCTACTAGTCCAAGCCTTATTCTACAACAAGCAACCACTGTTATTAGGATCAAATTCTGGCCCACCATTTCCATCACCATGCTTTGGTCATACAAGGATGGGAATAATTAATGACAGACATTCATGTGATCTGATCATGCTTCTTATATATTATTATATATTCCATATTCTTCATTCTTATTATTATTCCTTGCGTAGCATAAGTAGATCTATGTTCTTCTACAACTTGTTAATATATCTGTTTATTTACTTATTTTACCAATAATTTTTACTTGAAAAAATATCAATATACAAAATGTGAATATCTGTTTTGCTACTTTTAGATAAAATAATAACACGTGAAATATCTTCTTGTTAGTGATTGTTATTAGTGATAGATGGATGGATCCCATGCATGGTCTGATCAAAGCAGGTGATTAAATAAATTCAGAAACTTCTCGACCAATTTATTTAGTGCCCAAACTTTATCCGATATTTTTCTCTTCAATTGATTCAGACCTTACTTTCTTCATTAATTATACTAATTAAGAAATTATTATTTAGAAAAACCTAGATATTATGTTAAGTTTGGTTAATTAAATATGAAAGAAATGAAGACAAAATGGGTTTAGTTTGACGATCAACACCATGATCAAGAGCAGCAGACTTTTCAACCACCACGCCTTCAAACTTATCTGTCACCAATATTTATAATTTTCGGACATAAAAATAGGACATATTTGAAATTACTTATCAATCTCAATAAATTTTTTATTTTTTTTTAAAATTTAAAAGTAGAAATAAATATAGATTATGAAATAATTATATATATAATTTTTATATTTTTAAAAATTGATAAAATAATATATCTAAAAAGTTTTTTCAGAAATTTTTTTTAATAAGTTTTTCTAAACATCCCCACAAGATCTTAATTTTACATTTTTTCTTTTGTTAAACTGAATAAAATCAATAATGTTATATAATTCTTAGTTCAATTAATCTACAAAAGTAGTTGCCTACTTTTTGTACTTAGGTGTTGAGTCTACTCTAAAAATCTAATTAAATGTTGCAACTCTTATAGATTCAAAAAAACCATAAAGATAATTAACCTGTCACCAAACAAAAATAATCCCAAACTTAGAACTAAACATGTTATCCACAAATACCCGTTAACTTTGATTCTTATTTAGATGCACCTGATATTACTTATAAAATATAACTTTTTTAAAATAAAAAATACTTTTATTTTT
The DNA here is from genome assembly GCA_019914995.1 of Acanthochlamys bracteata. Classification (NCBI taxonomy): domain Eukaryota; kingdom Viridiplantae; phylum Streptophyta; class Magnoliopsida; order Pandanales; family Velloziaceae; genus Acanthochlamys; species Acanthochlamys bracteata. The sequence goes on along the minus strand of CM034140.1, from coordinate 2,171,659 downwards.
TCAAAATATAAATTTTTTGAATTTTAGAAACTATTTTGTAATAAATAAAATCAAACAACTCCTTAATATATATTACTTCACTACCGCAGTGCAGTCACCTCCGGTGATGTTAGTGACCCGAACAAGTGATTAGATATTAATTAGCAAAATTTCATACACAGCTATATGGGATATAACTTTAAATTACTAACTCTACTTTAAGAAAATATGTTGAAGTGTTGGATTTGTTTCTAGTATTTTAACTTTCTTATTTATAAATTACAAAATCTAGTTTTTTTTTTCAATATACTTAAAATAAATTTGTTTAAACAGATTTGTTCCTAAAGTTTTTATTTGTTATTGCAAGCAGGGAGGTGACCGCACCGCAGTGTCTGACCATGATGCAGCAGTACAATTCTTCCTTAAAATGCATTTCCTTCTATTTTGTTTCTTTCTTCCTCACCACCCACCACCATCACACTCTATTCCCTCCCACCACCACCTCCACCTGCGCACGTTACCCTTCGCGCGGCGACGGTGGTCAGCTCCGGTGATGGGACAGGGAGTCAGCTGCACGCGCTCCATTGAGGAGCACGATTTTTTCTCTGCTGTGCAGTCCGGCGACGTGGCCGCAGTTGATTCAGCTCTCCGTCTCGACCCTTCGCTTCTTCTCCGCCCGACAATCTATGACCGACTCGCTGCAGTACATATCGCTGCTGCTAATGGCAGACTCCAGGTCGCCATTTGTTTTCCTTCTTCTTTACTGGGTTTTTTAAGTTTCCAAGTGCAGAAATGGTGGAATCTGTTGAAAAGATTGAATAAGTAATTCAATAAGCAGTTTGAGATTTTGTATTGAAACCCAGAAGTGTAATAAGCAGCTTGATTATTTGGATGACTCAAAAGTTGCAGATTATGTTTCTGGATAGAGCACAGAAATCTAGTGAGCTGCTTGATCTTTTCTACCTATTGAGCAGTTTGAGCTTGTGTGTACAAACAATATTTTGATAAGCAGCTTATAATTTGGTCGGGACATTGATTTTTCATTTAAGAATCAGCAGCTTGAATGCCGAGTTGAAAACAGATTGTAACAGGGTTGGAATTTCTGTTCTGTGATGTCTGCAGGTGCTAACAATGCTCTTGGATCGATCTGTTCCACCGGATATCGTTAACCGACACAAACAGGTACGAGATCTTGCCACGGAAAGCTTCCTGAGCTGAAATTTTGGTTACGTTTTCAATACATATTTTTTTTAAAAAAATCAACGGAAGGTGAAATTTGTTTGATTTTGGTCGTGTTATGGGTTGCAGACTCCGTTGATGCTGGCTGCGATGCATGGGAAGATTGCCTGTGTACAAAAGCTCCTACAAGCAGGTGCCAACGTAAGCTCCGTAACCGTTCTGTTTTGTAGTTCCTTTGTGGATCTACGGTCCATAATGCAATCAGTGATCTGTGTTTACTTGTTTCAACTATAGGTCTTAATGTTTGATTCATTACATGGACGGACTTGCTTGCACTATGCTGCCTACTATGGCCACACCGACTGCATGGAAGTCATTCTAACAGCTGCTAAGACAACCCAGGTTGCCTATTCATGGTGTGGGTCCTATTTATGGTTACATATGGACTTTTGTATTCCAAAAGTTTGTGGGATCTAACGAGCACTTTTTGTTGTTTATTGGAATTCATTTAGGGGATTTGCACGGTTTGTGAACATAAGAGATGGATATGGAGCTACTCCACTGCATCTTGCTTCAAGACAGCGACGGGGAAACTGTGTACATATGCTTTTAGATAATGGAGCTCTGGTTTCTGCTTCTACCGGAGGATATGGGTATGTATTTAGCTAGTTATTGTTGTGCCTAAAAAATTTGGAGTTAGTGCTCAGTAGTTGGATTCTAATAGAGGTGTCGTTGCAGCTTCCCAGGCAGCACCCCGCTTCACTTGGCGGCTCGTGGTGGATGCTTGGATTGTGTTAGGGAGCTGCTCTCATGGGGAGCTGACCGGCTTCAAAGAGATGCTTCAGGGTAAGTAAGGGTTAATGGCTTTATGAAATTGGATTCTTGTTTAAACAGGTCTACTCTCAGATATTTTACGATGGATGATGGAATTTTGTCTAGTTTTATTTTATCTAGATATACATATGGCAAGGTCTAAGAACTTAGTGCTGCCTGTGATTTCCAACTTAAACTTGTTCTTGGCATTTAATTTGTGATACTAAAATCACTTTTTTAGCGTACCATGTCGTTGGTCGTAAGCTTCCTGAAAATTATTCTGAAAATCCCACTGGTAGTACTTATTACTCCTTTTCTTAACATTGCTAGTAGCAGATAGTTATCTGGCATTACTCAAATGAGCATTCTGAATACTTGATTGTTATGATGTTCCTTACATTTTGGTAACAAAATATGCCATCTTGATTGGCTATATTTTATTCGATACTACACTCACATTGATCCACTGGTAGCAAATAGATCGTATGCACTTGTATAATTCTACAGGCATGCTATTACTGTATACCACTTTTCCTGAATGAACTACTCCTGAAGGACCATGGCAAAACGATCCATTTGGGGCATGTGTTTTACTCTACTGTTTGGCCTTTTTAGTCACGTCCAGCAAACTGTGCTTGAAGGAACTGTCAATGCTGAAGAGTTTTTATTATCCAATGCAGGAGGATCCCTTATATTGTAGCACTAAAGCGAAAGCACAGGGATTGTGCAGCTCTGTTGAACCCAGCATCAGCTGAGCCTTTAGTCTGGCCAGCTCCTTTGAAATTTATACACGAGTTGAATCCAGATGCGAAGGCCCTATTAGAGGGTGCACTGATGGAGGCTAACATGGAGAGGGAGAAGAAAATCCTTGAAGGAGTTGTGTGTTCCTCACCTTCTCCTCCTTGTTCAGACAGTGGGATGGCCGACGATGCATCTGAGGTAGCCCCAACCTTCTTGCTATCGCTCTTTGCATCATTACACAGTTTTTGCAAAACTGTGTAAAAACTAGCAAATGTGTAATGAGATCTTTGTAAGCAACTGTAGTAGCTCTTAAAAACTTTGGTTTTGATTTATGGTGAGATGGCATTTTGCAGGATGGTGATGCTGAACTTTGCTGCATTTGCTTTGAGCATCCCTGCACCATTGAGGTCCAAGATTGCGGGCACCAGATGTGTGCCCATTGCATGCTTGCTCTCTGCTGCCACAACAAAGCCAATCCTGTGACTCTTCTTGTGTCTGCCCCTGTCTGTCCTTTTTGCCGTCGCAACATAGCTCGATTAGCTGTTGCTAAGTCCGAGACAAATGAGGGTGAGGACACATCCTCAAAACTAAGGAAGTCAAGGAAGTCCCAAAACTTGAGCGAAGGAAGTAGCAGCTTCAAGGGCTTGACATCAGCCATGGGTTCATTTGGAAGAATGGGAGGCCGTGGTTCAGGAAGGATATCAGACAGCAGCGACATTATGGACAAGCCCTAGTCTGTATTGCCTTTGATCGGTTGTTCTGTTTGTTACATGTTCTTTGCGAGTTCCTAGTAGGAGCATACGCACGGACTCTTAGTGCTTGTATAGAGATTTCCATATTCTATAATTGGAATGAAAAATCCAATAAGCAGTTTTGCTGAAATAATGTGAATTTTTTGAAAGGAACGACGCAATGGAATTGGTTGTATGTCTTATTTATACTGCAGTCTGGTGGTCATCTGCTTTTACTTCAAGAAGATCAAGAGATGTAACTATTCTCGTCTGTTGTTTTCTGTGAGAAATCAAAGGCCTGCTGCTGTTGTGGATCCTGGTTTAACTATTGGGCATGGTTGCATTGTAATGAGGATTCCACTTCTCAGAGCAAGAGATGCCCTTCTCTTTATTTTGGTTATAACTCCATGAAAATGCAAGAAGAAAAAAAAAATTAAACAAAGACTAGAGCCAACATCAACAGAGATCTTTCATGAATGAAAATACATTTGGGCAGTAAGATCCTGTGAGTATGATTTGTTGCGTCATAAATTATCCCGAAACTTGGGAAAAAATATCTGGTGTTTGATTGAAAGATCTTTTTTATTAGTGGTTGAACTTTCAATATCTTATAAAATCTTAAGAAGACGTGATGTTATCTCGATGTTTATATGATTCAATTCTGAAATCAACGATCGACTTCTGTATTTCCTTCCATTGGTTTGATCAAGTCCAAACAAGAGAGAGTACTTGTCTGCTATTAATAAATCCTATCTATTTCACAATAGAATTCATGTAAATATTTAACTATTGATTATTCAAATAGCAAGAGTGCACGGATCCTTTTATTTTTATTTAAAAGTATGTAAAAAAAACGTGTCACAGGGTCTCTATTATCTCGACTTGTTTGCCACGATAATCTTGGTCAACAAAAGTGAATAATCATGATTTGAATTTTACAAAATTATATTTTATAATGTGACTACTGCATGCTTGTTTCATTTTATTCTATGTACATAGACTCAGCTTAAAGATATTAGTTACTTACTGTTTTTCTTGTTCTCAAAAAATAAAAAAAAAAAAAATAATAATAAAGAATATCCATTTTGCTTATAAACTCTTTATGTATGATAGTTATTTCAGAAATTGAAAAAAGAAAACCTTTGATGAGATAACTGGGCTTCCAAATAGCAATAGAATAAGACCTAGCCCCATGAATAATTGGCCTTATTCCAAGATTCAATAAAACATGCAGTCAGGCGGATTCTGACGTATTTACTAATTTTTCAAACTTATTTTTCATTAAATTCACTTTTAATTTTTAATTTATTTTAAAATAAACTAAATATAAAAATTAAACTCAGTTATTGCAGTACATATCGCTGCTGCTAATGGCAGACTCCAGGTCGCCATTTGTTTTCCTTCTTCTTTACTGGGTTTTTAAGTTTCCAAGTGCAGAAATGGTGGAATCTGTTGAAAAGATTGAATAAGTAATTCAATAAGCAGTTTGAGATTTTGTATTGAAACCCAGAAGTGTAATAAGCAGCTTGATTATTTGGATGACTCAAAAGTTGCAGATTATGTTTCTGGATAGAGCACAGAAATCTAGTGAGCTGCTTGATCTTTTCTACCTATTGAGCAGTTTGAGCTTGTGTGTACAAACAATATTTTGATAAGCAGCTTATAATTTGGTCGGGACATTGATTTTTCATTTAAGAATCAGCAGCTTGAATGCCGAGTTGAAAACAGATTGTAACAGGGTTGGAATTTCTGTTCTGTGATGTCTGCAGGTGCTAACAATGCTCTTGGATCGATCTGTTCCACCGGATATCGTTAACCGACACAAACAGGTACGAGATCTTGCCACGGAAAGCTTCCTGAGCTGAAATTTTGGTTACGTTTTCAATACATATTTTTTTTAAAAAAATCAACGGAAGGTGAAATTTGTTTGATTTTGGTCGTGTTATGGGTTGCAGACTCCGTTGATGCTGGCTGCGATGCATGGGAAGATTGCCTGTGTACAAAAGCTCCTACAAGCAGGTGCCAACGTAAGCTCCGAACCGTTCTGTTTTGTAGTTCCTTTGTGGATCTACGGTCCATAATGCAATCAGTGATCTGTGTTTACTTGTTTCAACTATAGGTCTTAATGTTTGATTCATTACATGGACGGACTTGCTTGCACTATGCTGCCTACTATGGCCACACCGACTGCATGGAAGTCATTCTAACAGCTGCTAAGACAACCCAGGTTGCCTATTCATGGTGTGGGTCCTATTTATGGTTACATATGGACTTTTGTATTCCAAAAGTTTGTGGGATCTAACGAGCACTTTTTGTTGTTTATTGGAATTCATTTAGGGGATTTGCACGGTTTGTGAACATAAGAGATGGATATGGAGCTACTCCACTGCATCTTGCTTCAAGACAGCGACGGGAAACTGTGTACATATGCTTTTAGATAATGGAGCTCTGGTTTCTGCTTCTACCGGAGGATATGGGTATGTATTTAGCTAGTTATTGTTGTGCCTAAAAATTTGGAGTTAGTGCTCAGTAGTTGGATTCTAATAGAGGTGTCGTTGCAGCTTCCCAGGCAGCACCCCGCTTCACTTGGCGGCTCGTGGTGGATGCTTGGATTGTGTTAGGGAGCTGCTCTCATGGGGAGCTGACCGGCTTCAAAGAGATGCTTCAGGGTAAGTAAGGGTTAATGGCTTTATGAAATTGGATTCTTGTTTAAACAGGTCTACTCTCAGATATTTTACGATGGATGATGGAATTTTGTCTAGTTTTATTTTATCTAGATATACATATGGCAAGGTCTAAGAACTTAGTGCTGCCTGTGATTTCCAACTTAAACTTGTTCTTGGCATTTAATTTGTGATACTAAAATCACTTTTGGGCGTACCATGTGCGTTGGTCGTAAGCTTCCTGAAAATTATTCTGAAAATCCCACTGGTAGTACTTATTACTCCTTTTCTTAACATTGCTAGTAGCAGATAGTTATCTGGCATTACTCAAATGAGCATTCTGAATACTTGATTGTTATGATGTTCCTTACATTTTGGTAACAAAATATGCCATCTTGATTGGCTATATTTTATTCGATACTACACTCACATTGATCCACTGGTAGCAAATAGATCGTATGCACTTGTATAATTCTACAGGCATGCTATTACTGTATACCACTTTTCCTGAATGAACTACTCCTGAAGGACCATGGCAAAACGATCCATTTGGGGCATGTGTTTTACTCTACTGTTTGGCCTTTTTAGTCACGTCCAGCAAACTGTGCTTGAAGGAACTGTCAATGCTGAAGAGTTTTTATTATCCAATGCAGGAGGATCCCTTATATTGTAGCACTAAAGCGAAAGCACAGGGATTGTGCAGCTCTGTTGAACCCAGCATCAGCTGAGCCTTTAGTCTGGCCAGCTCCTTTGAAATTTATACACGAGTTGAATCCAGATCACGAAGGCCCTATTAGAGGGTGCACTGATGGAGGCTAACATGGAGAGGGAGAAGAAAATCCTTGAAGGAGTTGTGTGTTCCTCACCTTCTCCTCCTTGTTCAGACAGTGGGATGGCCGACGATGCATCTGAGGTAGCCCCAACCTTCTTGCTATATCGCTCTTTGCATCATTACACAGTTTTTGCAAAACTGTGTAAAAACTAGCAAATGTGTAATGAGATCTTTGTAAGCAACTGTAGTAGCTCTTAAAAACTTTGGTTTTGATTTATGGTGAGATGGCATTTTGCAGGATGGTGATGCTGAACTTTGCTGCATTTGCTTTGAGCATCCCTGCACCATTGAGGTCCAAGATTGCGGGCACCAGATGTGTGCCCATTGCATGCTTGCTCTCTGCTGCCACAACAAAGCCAATCCTGTGACTCTTCTTGTGTCTGCCCCTGTCTGTCCTTTTTGCCGTCGCAACATAGCTCGATTAGCTGTTGCTAAGTCCGAGACAAATGAGGGTGAGGACACATCCTCAAAACTAAGGAAGTCAAGGAAGTCCCAAAACTTGAGCGAAGGAAGTAGCAGCTTCAAGGGCTTGACATCAGCCATGGGTTCATTTGGAAGAATGGGAGGCCGTGGTTCAGGAAGGATATCAGACAGCAGCGACATTATGGACAAGCCCTAGTCTGTATTGCCTTTGATCGGTTGTTCTGTTTGTTACATGTTCTTTGCGAGTTCCTAGTAGGAGCATACGCACGGACTCTTAGTGCTTGTATAGAGATTTCCATATTCTATAATTGGAATGAAAAATCCAATAAGCAGTTTTGCTGAAATAATGTGAATTTTTTGAAAGGAACGACGCAATGGAATTGGTTGTATGTCTTATTTATACTGCAGTCTGGTGGTCATCTGCTTTTACTTCAAAGAAGATCAAGAGATGTAACTATTCTCGTCTGTTGTTTTCTGTGAAAATCAAAGGCCTGCTGCTGTTGTGGATCCTGGTTTAACTATTGGGCATGGTTGCATTGTAATGAGGATTCCACTTCTCAGAGCAAGAGATGCCCTTCTCTTTATTTTGGTTATAACTCCATGAAAATGCAAGAAGAAAAAAAAATTAAACAAAGACTAGAGCCAACATCAACAGAGATCTTTCATGAATGAAAATACATTTGGGCAGTAAGATCCTGTGAGTATGATTTGTTGCGTCATAAATTATCCCGAAACTTGGGAAAAAATATCTGGTGTTTGATTGAAAGATCTTTTTTATTAGTGGTTGAACTTTCAATATCTTATAAAATCTTAAGAAGACGTGATGTTATCTCGATGTTTATATGATTCAATTCTGAAATCAACGATCGACTTCTGTATTTCCTTCCATTGGTTTGATCAAGTCCAAACAAGAGAGAGTACTTGTCTGCTATTAATAAATCCTATCTATTTCACAATAGAATTCATGTAAATATTTAACTATTGATTATTCAAATAGCAAGAGTGCACGGATCCTTTTATTTTTATTTAAAAGTATGTAAAAAAAACGTGTCACAGGGTCTCTATTATCTCGACTTGTTTGCCACGATAATCTTGGTCAACAAAAGTGAATAATCATGATTTGAATTTTACAAAATTATATTTTATAATGTGACTACTGCATGCTTGTTTCATTTTATTCTATGTACATAGACTCAGCTTAAAGATATTAGTTACTTACTGTTTTTCTTGTTCTCAAAAAATAAAAAAATAAAAAAATAATAATAAAGAATATCCATTTTGCTTATAAACTCTTTATGTATGATAGTTATTTCAGAAATTGAAAAAAGAAAACCTTTGATGAGATAACTGGGCTTCCAAATAGCAATAGAATAAGACCTAGCCCCATGAATAATTGGCCTTATTCCAAGATTCAATAAAACATGCAGTCAGGCGGATTCTGACGTATTTACTAATTTTTCAAACTTATTTTTCATTAAATTCACTTTTAATTTTTAATTTATTTTAAAATAAACTAAATATAAAAATTAAACTCAGTTATTTCTTCAAAAATTTACTTTCAAAATTAAAATTTAAAAAAAAAATAAACACAAAAACTCATTTTTTATCAAATTTACTTTTTACCAACTCACTTCGTCAAAATGAGTTTAAAACTTTAGTATACACGACGCTTCGAATCGGTAAGTTTTAAGGTCTTTAATGATAAAATAATTTTTGATAATTTTTGAAGTACTTATTATTTTTAAATAAGTATTTTATATTTTTTAATAAAATTTTATAGTATTTTATATTTTTTTAAAAAATAAAAAGTATAATTTTTATAAAAAATTTATAAATATAGAAAATTCTAGAAAGTACAAATTTATATTTTTTTAAAATTTATATTTATGTTTCTATAGATTTGGATCGATCTTAATTAAAATCTCAAAATGATATATTTTAAACTAATATAGTTATCAAAATGTATATTAAGATTTTATAGAATCAGACTGATTTTAATTAAAATTTTGATTTTTAATTGCCCGGTTGGCCGTTTGGGTGAAAAGAAACTCTCAGTTTATTATTTCTATATATCTAATTTTTATTTTTAAATAAAAACATAACTTTTAAAAAAATTTTAAAATAAATTTTTAAAAATTTGTATTTTGTTTGTCAGTCACTTCTAAACGTCCCTATATTGGAAAATACTAAAAAAGGTTGACAGCAGGGTTGTGTGGTCGTTTTCTTTATTCGTCATTCATGCAACCGACAAGTGTTTCTAGGGCTATCGTCAACTTCAAGTAAGAGATTCTTGTTGATTACTTGATACATAAAAGTTACTACAATGGATAGTTGTAAGAATCGAATCAGAAATCAAATAAAAAAATTATCCGAATCACGATTTTTGAATTAAACCGTCGGATCAACCGATCGAACCATTCGATCAATAATATTAAAGTATTTTTAACTAATAATTTTTATTATAATAAGAAATCTACTGCCAATAATATTACTAATAATAATAGCTATAGCAATCATAATAAAAAATTAAAGTATTTTTATTATGGCATTACTATCAATAATAACAGTAATAATAATCACAACGAAAATTAAAATATTGCCACCACCAACAATAATAATAATAACTAAAATTTATAATGATAAATATTTAAATAAATTAGGAGATTAGAAAAAAATAAAACTATAAAATAGATAAATCATAAAAGAGATATAACTAACTTCTTTAGGTATACATATTTGAGTCTAAATATTTTTTACAATATAAGAATTTAAAAATCACTAATAATTTATATTTATAAATAAAATATAATTAATTAAAATTTTATATTATCATATCTAAATACAAAATTTAAACTATATATTATTTTTCAATATAGAACTATTAATAATTATTTTGGTATTAAATATATCATCAATTTAAAATTTTTTAATTAATTTTTAAAAAAAATTTTTAATCTGATTTGATCCGGAAGGGTGGGTCGATCGGGTTGAAACGGGTCAAAATAGATCAAAACGGGTCGATTGTATAAACGATTTTTTTGCAAATCCGGATCGATTTATCGTTCAGATCGACGATTTTCGGATCAATCCGAACGGGTCGGTCCGGATCTACCACTATGCTATAATGTGTATCTATCTTATTACGAAGATGTTTTATCAGAGACCAACCGAACCTTGTTAAGGAAGTTAATGGACTTTTAGTTGGGAGTTGTCAAGCTTGTTTCTTCAAGACTTCAAATTGTTAAGTAACAAGTCAATTCAGATCGGACTAAAGGTTCATTTGAACGAGCGTTCTATTAAAATGTTTTTTAATTTTTTATATTTAAAACAAAATTATTAATATTTTATAAAAAATTTTTAAAGGTTTAAAAATATAAAAAAATTTTAGTCGTAGAATTTTATTTATTATTATTTTTTGGAAATAAAAAATAAAAATTATTTCTGAAATAAAATAAATATATTTTCTATTTTAAAAAATATTTTTTATAAATATTTCGAGACGCTTCTGAAAATAGCTGAAAAATAGAGCTTCAGGGAAAAAAAAATAAAAAAATTTATATGTATAGTTATTTGAGGACATGCAATTTATTCATTTACTTCAAATTGTTTAAAAATTTTTGAAAGCATCGCGGAAGACTTTGTTGAGCTTGAAAAAAATGGGAGTATTTGAAAATTTTTATAAAATAATCTTTTAAATATAAAAATAAGAAATATTAAAATTTTATTAAGTAAAATTTTTCAATATCACACGCACCGGCTAGCATCTCCAATAAGCCATGCCAGACGTGGCCCACTTGTTGCAGGTTTCTTTTATAACCATTGCTGTCCTTGAGCTGGGAAATGAAAGAGCATTCAGGTAAGCACTTATTATCACTTTCTATATGAATAAATGAAAGGGAGGGTGAAGGTTGAGTTAAGTGGTCCGCCTGCCTGCCTTCCTTTACAACACTTAGAAAATATTTATCAGTGATTATATTACTACTTTTTATTTGCTCAAAATTTTATAATTTTTGATAAATTTTTGATAATATTTTATATAAACTTTTTAAAAATATAGAAAATACAAATGTATTGTATGTCATACAAACTTGTTTATCAAAAACTTTTTAAATATCTTTTATTTCAATATTATATAATTGAATAGTCATTCTCATTATAAACCAAAAATAAAGAAGACAAAAAAGGTCTACACATGACTGAATCAAAGATGGAAGGGTGAAATGAAAACAACTAGAGAGTGTAGTTAAAATTGAGAAAGTAGACAATTAGATGGAGTACATAAATATGGAAGGATATAAACATATAATAGTCACTACTGTCTTAAAAACTGTTGGATAAAGCGATTGAATAACTATAATTTAATTAAATGATCATGATCATGGCTACAAAGAATAAATATACTATGTTTTTTTTTTCTAGAAATAAGAAATAAAATATGAGAATATGGCTAAATTGGAGATGTATGAAAGTGTCGGTAAAGAGGGGTGTAATCCCTCTCTGATAAATATTGGGGCATTAATTATCTATCTAGCAAGTATAAGATTATCACAGTCAGAGTTATCAATATCAAAATTTTAGATAAAATCATTTGATCGTAAAATTAATATTTTATAATAAAATTATAAAATTTTATATACCGATAAATTTTGAAAATTTTTTTTAATAATTAAGATTTTTTAAAAGAATTAGGTCATTTACAAAATTCAGAAAAATTTTCTTTTAAAATTTTATAAAAATTTTTCTATAATTTATAGAATATTTTTCAAATTATAGTTTACATAAAACTTTAATAAATTTTACATAAACTTTCTAAAAGTTTACAAAACTTTTTTTCAAATTCAATTAATTATAAAAATTCCTACAAAACTAAAACATATAAAGTCGTTAAAAATAAAAAATTCATCTATTTTTAATCTAAAAAGAATTTTATTAAGTAAGATCATTTGATATATAAAATTATAAAATCCTAAAATTTTAAGAATTAAGTTGAAATTTTGATAAATTTAGCACAGAGTCTTGTGAATCGTTGGTCTGGTTCACAGTTGGTACACATACATACTCTGCTGGCTGCAGACTGCCGGCAGCTCAACCAACTCTTTAACTCCCACCCAACCAACCAACCATCATTACCGGCACCCTTAACTCCTCCCTATTTAAATACACACAATCTGCAATTTCTGTTTTGTTTAATTCATTCGTTGCCGTCTCCCATAACGCCTGGCTTCTACTTCGGATTCTTTTGGTTGCAGAGATAAAGAGGTAGACGGAAAAGAGGGATCATGGTTTGCATCGATGTTTCGTCTCGGAGCGGCAAGCCGCTCATCAAGGGCGGCATCGAGCTCAGCGATTCCGTACGCCCCTCTTCCGCTTGCAATTTCATTACCTTGTTTTTTATCTTCTGTTTTGAGATTTTTTTTTTTTCTTTTTCTTGTTTTCACTCTGATTCAATATTTCATGCTGTTTTCTAATGTAATTGGGCTAGAAATTCAGTCTCCACAACTTGAGCGTTAAAGGTAGAACCTTTTTTTTTTCAAATGTTTTTTTAAGTTCAATTTTTCAGCAACTAGTGGTTTTGTTTTTTCTTTCTTGCTTAATTATTGACGCTGGATTTAGTGCTTTTATACTATTGGTGTATCGTGTAAATTATTGGAAGGTTTAATCGACTCTCGACCCACTTTTGCAGGCTACTGTCAGTGAACTACAAAGTACAATCTATGCTCGCAGTGAGTCTTCTGAACTGTCTCTCCTTTCGACTACCATACTTTTCCCCTTAGACTTGTAGGCTTTCTTATGTAGTGTGAAGTATCCATTTTATGGGGATCAATCATTAACTGCCTCTCTGATGTAGTGTAGTGTAGATTTGTTCATTAACTGTCTCTTTGATGTATTTGTATAGCTAGATTTGTTGAGTTGATTCTAGGTTCTCTGGTTTTCCGTTCATGTTATGCCGCTTTGTTCCTCGGCCAGCAAGAAAACTGCCATCTTTAGATTATAAATAATCAAAATAAGTTGTATGCCTATACCTGAACTAGAAGTAGGATGTTATAGATGCCATTCTGGTTTTGCTTCAACATTGAATTTCATGGTGTTAATTGAATCTTTATATGTCTAACGGCAACTCTTTAGACCCAAATTTTTATTACACTCAAGTATAACAAGATTTTTGAATATGAAGATATGCCAGTCATTTACTTCTCCAATTTTCTAGTAACTTGAGCAAGCTTGACATTTTGTAGTTTGAAAGTAACACTGGTCGTCCATATACCCTGCCTGTCAAGGGAATCTCCACCTCAACTCCTTGCAACAATGTTCATTCTTGTTCTAGTTGTGGCTAACCTTCTCAGAAATTTGCATCTTGTTTATGTATTGTGTTTGTGTATGTTGGCGTGCGTATGTGTGTGTGTGTGCGCGTCGCGCGCGTTGGTGTGCCTGCTGTTGATCCCAAAAAAGTGTGACTGAACTACAATTATTGCTTTCTTTACTTAAATGTGGCTCTGGTTTTGCAGCCTATGTATTCGCTGCGATTTGCTTCTCGTTCTCTTTTCTTCTTGAGCATACAACTCCTTGTCATCCTCTCACTCTCTCTTTGCTTTTGAACATAGACTTCAGAAAATTGCTATAATTTTCTTGCATCCTTCATAGCTTGAAATCGTTTTCATAGTTTTCTACATTTCCTGGTAATGTTATGTCCTCGTAGGAATAGATATCCTCTTTATGGATACAACATGAAATGCTTAGTTATCCTCTTTACATATGGCTTGATTTTAAAAGCTTAGAGAAGGCTCACAAGACTGTCTCCAGCTATCTAACTTTGCACTTTGCATATAGGTAGGTCCATGCCCCCATATATAACGGGCTAAGTTTAAACATGCACCACTGCAGCAAGTGATTGGTGCCAGCACAAGGGTGCATTTGCTAGATTAATCAGTGCATTCCATTAATCAATGCTTGATACAGAAAGATGAATTTTGCTGTTATGTTCAATTTGTCAGTGTAACCATGATAAGAAAGCAATCTAAAAAATCTAATACTTAACAAAGTCAGCTTTCCTTTTTCTTTGCTTTATTATGGAATTAAGGGAAACTTTTTGGATGTTTTGCTTTTTTGTAGTGACACTAGCTTACTATTCAATTCTTCATGTTTGTGTTTTAGTTTCTTCCTGGTTCTGCAATTTAATTTTCACCGAAGTGCATCTAACTACCCTTTTGTCTTAATAAACTTTAATTGTTTCTTGAATGATATTGCATCATTCTGTTTTCAAAACTGGATTAGATAACTGACTATTTTGTTCTTCGAACATTACAGACAAGAAGTACTACCCCTCTAGACAGCGTCTTACCCTTCCTTCGCCACCTGGAACCCAGGGGAGGCCTGTGGTTCTAGATCCAAAGAAAAGACTTTCTGAATACTGTGATAGGAACTCAAACAAGCTTACTGTTCTATTTAAGGATCTTGGCCCACAAGTTTCTTATAGCACTCTCTTCTTCTGGGAATATTTGGGTCCTTTGGTGATATACCCTATCTTCTACTTCTTCCCAGTTTATAAGTACTTCGGTTACAAAGGTGACCGTGTTATCCATCCTGCCCAGACATATGCCTTGTATTACTGGTGTCTCCACTACTCCAAGCGGATTTTGGAGACATTCTTTGTCCACAGATTCAGCCATGCAACCTCACCTTTATCAAATGTCTTCAGAAATTGTGCTTACTACTGGACGTTTGGTGCATACATCGCTTACTATGTCAACCATCCCCTTTACACTCCCGTTAATGATCTACAAATGAAGATAGGATTTTGCTTTGGGCTGATTTGTCAGGTTTCAAACCTCTACTGCCATCTTATTTTGAGGAACCTTCGAGGGCCTGGTGGTAGTGGGGGATACCAAATTCCTTGTGGATTCTTGTTCAACATAGTGACATGTGCAAACTACACAACAGAGATCTACCAATGGCTTGGATTCAACATTGCTACACAGACTGTAGCAGGTTACGTGTTCCTTGTGGTGGCCACTCTTATCATGACCAACTGGGCCCTTGCTAAGCACAAACGCTTGAAAAAGGTATAACCTGCTACATTCATATGTTTATTTCAGAAACTTGTTTAAGATAATTGAACATCAACCTAGATACGAGGATATTTTACTTTTCAGCTGATATAAGAAAAAACATAGATTCAAGGTTTATGCAAACTCCCAATTAGTCCCTCCTTTAAATTATGCTCTTACCTTTTTGTTGATAACTTTGCAGTTATTTGATGGAAAAGATGGAAAGCTGAAATACCCAAGACGTTGGGTGATACTCCCTCCTTTCTTTTAAGCATTGGATCATTGCTTTCACTGCATTGCACTGTCAACTAAAATCAAGAACTGCATATTTATTAAATTAAGCAGGAGGGAGAAACTGAAACCATTGTTGTATCTTCTTTTTCTGGGATTAAGCAATCATTTATTGTAAGATTACACTTTCCAGTATTTGCAGAGCATCTATCTATTTTAATTAGAAGTCGTTCCCTCAACTGGGGAAACCTCAAAGTGTTTTTCTCTAAACTCCTACTAGTTTACTTACTGTTAGACTTATGTGAATATTGATACACAACAGCCCCCATCCTCCGAACAAAAAAAGTAAATAAAAAATACTAAAAAGGGATATGTTGTAGTCTGTCAGACAACCCCAAAGCCACCCTAGTTCTGCCTGAACAGAGATAGGTAACGATCCTCTACAGCCTCGAACACGAGTGAACTCAGCCGTCAATCACGCTCAGGCCCTGGGGTTTTGCTTCATCCACCAGACTGTGTTGCCTGCCTCCTTTGTTCTCAAGGATACAGTTGTACGAGCCTATAGAACAGATCCTGTTCAAGTAAGGTCGTGTCGGGATGTCAACATTCAGCAACTATAAATCGCTTCTGGGAAATTCATTTTCCGATATGGGACTAAGTAAAACTAAATTAAGTGGCCACTCTGTTTAAATAAGCCGAGGCCCATTTAATTAAATAGAATTAATTATCCATCCGGTCACAAACCAACGGTTAAGATTTCAATCATTTTCTGTCTTAATGCCAACGGTCAAATTCTTCTCTTTCTTTCTTCAAGAACAACTTCGTCTTTTCTTTTTTTCAAAAAGCTCAAAGATTCCATTTGCCTACTGATTTCTGACAAATTTTGAGTGTTTCTTTTGGGAGATTTTGGTTGAGAAAATGAGTTTGTTCATAGCAGATGCAAATTTAGCACCAAATCTTCAGGTGTGGAACAACGCAGCCTTCGATTCTTCTTCTTCTTCCGGCAATGTTGAAGATCAACTCCCTCTCCGGCAAATCTCGATGAATAGGATCGACGACTTCGATCCAAGCAAGGAGAACAAGGGGAAATCTTTCCATGATTTGTTAGATGTTGAGAAGATTAATATTGATGCAGAAATCGAGGCTATCGAGAAGGAGATCGGACGGTTATCGGCACGATTGGAGTTTCTCAGTGCGAAGAAATTGGAGAAGGAATTGAAGAAGAAGGGAAGAATTGTTCCGGCGAAGTTCATGACTCCGGTGAAAACTCCGGCAGCGAAAAAGGTTGAAGAAATTACTCCGGCAAGAAGGAGAGGAGTTAGTCTTGGTCCGAGAGAGATTTTTGCAGAATCAGAGAAGAAAGACAAGATCTTGATTACTACACCGAAGCCTTGGCCCTCTGTTGTTAAATCAAACGCGATAATAACTCCTGGATTGAACATGAACAAGGTTGTAGAAACTCCAAAATCTAGGACGTTTCGCCGGGGAATCAGTCTTGGGCCTTCAGAAATTGCTGCTGCTGCCGCTATATCCACTTGTCTGAAGAATAGAGAGACTGCAGAGAAAGCAAAGGCAGCAAACAAGGAGAAAGTTAGGGGCTTGAGTTCAAGTACCAAACCTCGAAGATCCACTACTACTATTGCTGCTGCTAGTGTTTCTGATCAGAGGAAAGGGATGGCAACTGTTGGAATGAAATCGGTAAAGAGAGGGGAAGAAGAAGCTTTGAAGAGCATTAAGCCCAAAGCACTCTTCCAGGAAGAGAATAAGGCTCCTGCACAGCAAGCAAAGAGGCCTGCGAAGAATGCAAAATCAAGAATCGTGGCGAGTCGTTATAGTCTAGCTCCTTCACACTCATTGCAGGATGAACAGTCAAACAAAAGGCGCAAATGGTCATTGCCGGAGATTGGCAAGGATAAGGCAACTGTAGCTAAGATCAAGGATTCAATTTCTATTGATGTGACATTGAAGGAACATGTTGAGCAGGAGACTGAGATGAAGAGCAATGTTGAACAGTCCCCTCCTTCAATCCTTAGGATTGCTGCAAACCTTACAAAAATCAAGGAGTTGCGATGGAATGCCTTTAGTCCTCGTGATTCAGGTTGCGCTAAGAGAGTGGCAGAGTTAGCTGGAAGGAAGTCTCATTTTGCTATTGATGATCTTGTTTCATCTAGCCAATCCTTGGATTTTGAGGAAGAAGATTAGTAAGATAATAATATCTATCATCTTTTGCAAACTGCTATCGTAGCTCAGTGCTCGACTCTAGCTGCAAATGTTGTGAGCTTGGTGTTCTTGTAGTGAGCTTAGGGCTTTATATGCACTTTTGTGTGACACTCAATGTTTGCTTGGATTGGAGAAGTTATAATATTTCTATTACTTGTTGAACGCAACAAAGAATTGTTTCTCTGTATCTTTTGTTTACTGGCTTGGTAGCAATATAGTCGTGCCTATATGACAAAAAGTATCATGAAAATTTGTTATCTTTTCTTTGCTTCAAGAGCTACCCGAATTTAAACTTCGATTGCTGCTTATTGTTTTGAAAGATGGGATTTTGAACTCAGCTAGTTCTTTGCCTGTGCGTGATTCTTACTTCATGGATAGTTTGTGCTAGGATTGCTAGGCTAGAATGTCTCACAATTTTGTGAACTTACTGTGCCTAACTCTATTTACACAGACTCTTCATCTATATCTGACTGATATAGAATCTGATTTTCTGATGGTACCGTGCATCAACATCCTCTTGTTGAGTTTCCTTCCTGCTTGAAGTGTGCCCCATGATAAGATTATGCATCTGTTTTCATTATGCAGCGGACTTCCAAAAGGGATTGCTGATTTGTAAAGAATTCTTCATAATTATGTGGAGCATTTGTGACGTTGCTTTATGTAAAATGGCTTGTTCCCTCAAAGCATTCTTTTGATTTAACAAGCAGTATAGCTTCCAAATGAAGCACTGCCATGTAACTATGAGTGGCTGCAATGATCTAGTATGCATAAACCATTACAATGAAGTACAATACAGATTGACAACTAAGCATAACACATAAGAAAAGCAGGCTGCATTATGACTAACAGTATATATATGTCACTGACTGTTTTTCTGGATGCATTACATTGTGCAATTTATGTTCTGAATGCTAGGACTTCCATCTATTATTGATTAATTATGAGTTAGTGAGGGATGTTGTCATTTAGCGATTACTGCAATATTCCAGTCTATCAGTTTTATTAGCTTTTAACCTGCTGTATCCAAAATTATATATTTGGTAAAATTATTATTTTCTTCAGAATTTTACAAGTCTTCAGAAAATCAGATCATGCATGCTTTTTTCCTGAAGATGCAAGTGTTAAAACCTTAAATACCTTACCTACTCTGGATTCTACGGATGTTTTTTGGCCTGCAGAAGACAATTATTTTTGGAAACAGCTAGGAGATACTTGTCTACTAATGAAACAGCATTCAGTCAAGCAAAGGACTCACATGCCTTACTTCATAGAGGCTTAAAGGAAACAATGCGGAGGCAATACTGTTACCAGCATCTCATCTTGCTTATCCTATTGAAGGTTGTAGCGAAAGGGACAACACTCAACATCACCTAGGTAAATTTTTTTGTCCAAGATATATATACAGACAATTTTCTCTCTTGGATTCATACACAAGCACCACGTGAGCGCAAGCTACAAACATGTCCATGATCTATATATTGCACTATCTATGCTAATACTTCAACTTGTTCTTAAATTCCTTGCATAAACTTCTTATACTCTTCTGAATTCATAATCTGTCTGTATTTGAGCCTAATGGGTTTGAAAAAGAAGTAGTCTTGGACTTGTGAACCATTCATGTGAGTTTTCTACATTCTATAATTGATCTAAAAATTGAGCCTTTTATTCGCATTCCATTTGTTCTATTATTTTATCTGAATATGTTCATGGTTTGTTAACTGAGTCATTAGCCGTTTGAGAAACTAATCGTCTTATTTATAGCTTCAGGAACCTGTTACTGATTTGGATATAATCGCCCTTACCGTAGAGCTTTGGTAACAGAAATTTTGTTTTCATCTTGGATCAATCAATGCCATGTGAGGCTTCTTGTAGATAGTTAGCACTGGACATGCAAGCAATTATTGGATCATCACTACTTCCATTGCTTAATTCAGAAGATTATCTGATTAGTTTTTTTTTTTCAATATTCATTGATGTCAATTTATTTGAGTACAGATCAATCAGTGAACTGCAACAAATTCTGTGTGTCCCAGTTGCTCTAGTTCATACCAATTTTCTTTTACTGTGATGATAACAATCTAACAGTGCACTTTTCTCTAACTGTCTTTTAATGCAGTTAGAACTAAAACTGTTAGAAGCTTAGAATGAATGAACCTATCACCAATTGAGTTCTTTCCAATCTGTTGTCAAGCATACTCATGTTATTGTTAAAGCTTTGACAGAAATTTACATGAAAGTTTTTAACTGACATGAAATTCAGTGAAAGAAACTGAAGTTAATTTTCTGACATTGTACTTTTGGTTATTATACATACATGATTCTGAACAAGAATGAAAAAACTTGGTGAAGATTAATTCACCAGATACCATTCAAGATGTTCCTGAACCTGCTCGCAGAGAGTTTCTTGACAATTTTCTTCGCATCGCCTGCTTCAGTCTCAGCAAGTTTTTCCAAGTTGTTGATGTACCCTGAAGTAGTGATCTTTCTTCTACCGCTGTTGCTGCTTGTCAGACACATTACAACAGGGAGCAGAGATTTTTTCGTTGAAAATTTCTCGTCTTCTGGATTGAGCAACCGAAGAATCTGGCTAACGTTGTGCTCTTCTTGGATGAACTTTCTTCTGTTCTTCTGAACTGAAAGCAAGCTGCAAAGCGTTACAGCTGCCATTTCCCGGACCTGGAATGATTTTGCATCTAACAAGTTTACCAACTCAGACATGAAACCAATGTCACTCATTACCTTCTTAGTTTCATCTGAATTCGAACATAAACGAACAATCACCTTCAGAGCTGATTCTTGAATAGATATTTCTCCGTGCTTTAGAAAATAAAGCAATCTATCGAGAAACCCAATGCTGATCAACAGATTCAATTCATTGGTGGATGCTGAAAACAAATTTTCAATCGCCCTTAACGCGATCTCTCTTGCCTTTGATGAGAATATGCAGTTGGGATTCAAGATATCAACAAGTGATTCTACAATTCCTTCTTTGATAGCTTTGTGCTTTATGGATTCATCTTCATTGGCTACAGACAGAAGGAACTCAGCTGCTTGAATTCGATTTGCTTCTTTTTCAGATTTTAAAAGCTTAGCAAGGATTGAAACCAATCCTTGTTCCATCATAAACCTTTTGATCTCATCAACACTGGTAAGATTTCTCAGAATCCGGCAAGCAGAAGCTAGTAGCTCACTTCTAATGGATTCATCACTCAATATCTTTACAAGAGCAGTAACACCTCCATGAGCAGATACAGACCATGAATTATCAGAATTTTCAGTCATCTGCTTCAATGCTTTTGCTGCTTTCTCTTTAGCTGAATTGCTACCCGTCTCAAGAACTCGAACTAATGCAGATATCACTCCAGCCGAAACAAGAATTGATTTATACGAATCGAATCCAGAAATTACTGAAACAGCTTCTGCAGCTTGTACAACAACTGCTGCGTCTCCGAATTCAAGGAGATTCACTAAAAGATTAACACCATCGCCCGTCTCAAGCGTAATGATTCTTGCATTCTTCTCATCTTCTTGTAAAATCTCGTTGATGGCAATCAATGCTTGAGTTTTCATTACAGCATTGCCTATCTTCAGTCTTGAGTAAAGATCCTTGACGTAGAACCGAATGTCTTCCCTGCATGCACCAATGGCAGGTTTTGAAACAACGATGGCGCTACCGGAGTTCATCAGGCCACCAGAAGCATAGATTGCGTTGAGATCTTTGATATGTTTATCAATTTTTGAAACAAGCAACTCGATATCACTCTTTAACAGAAGCTTCCCGCCGGTGAACAACTCATTGCTACACCTCTCTACAAGAACTGCAGCTTCACTTACAGTTGAAGTTATAGCTCTCGAAATCTGTTGAAGTTCCAAACTGTTGCAAGAGGTATCCGTTTCTGTTGCCGCTGTTAAGCTTGAATTGAGCTGATCGAGTTTTTCGCGAATTGCACGCCATTTTATAGGAAAGATGCTTACTGCATAAGAGGAAGAGATCAAGAAACCAGTTGATTCTGTTGCTTGCCGGAGTGAATCCATTGCATGTTGGTTCTCCGGCGTTTTCAGTTATGCATTACCATGAATTACAAAATCGAGTACAGAATTTGGTAACCTGGAAACAAAATTTTGGAAAGCTTGAAATTTTCTTTGGAGTCAGGAAAGCCTAAAAGAATAGCAGAAGATTTGCCTCTGCTTCTGGTGCGGCGTGTTTATAACTCTCCAGTCTCGGTGCGTTTGGACTGCTTATCATAATTACTTATTTCAAATATAAAATATTTTTATTTAAAATAAATTTATATTTAATTTAAAAATAATAAAATATAATAAAAATTTCTAATATAAAATATTTTAAAAATTTTTTAAAATTTTATAGAATATTATAAAAAATTATTATAACGTAAACTAAAAATATTAAGATATATTTTTTTAAACTTTCAAACGCAACTTTTCCGGTATAAGTGTAGAATAACAATAATAAAGACAAAAGTATTCGCCAGTTATTTATAAACTAAATATATTTTTTTTATTAGAGAAACAAAAAAATTTATATAAAAATTTTAGGATAAATAATTTTTATATTTTAAAAAGCTTTAAAATATTATATAAAAAATTATTATAAAATATAACTATTTATTAAAACAATAAGTATTCGAAAAGTAATGACAAACTATCTCCGAAGCGTTATTTCACTAAATAGAGTCCGAATATAATATTTTTCGATTAAGCTAACACCGAATAGTAAAAAGATTAAAATGGAATTTTTTGGAAAAAAAGGAAGATATCAGTTAATATTGTTGGGTTTGTAGGATTTTTGGTGGGGATTGATGAGTTAATTATGAATGATGAAGTGTTGGTTGGGAGCATATGGACATTGATTATGAGCTACTGTGATTTTGTCATTGTTTATTTGTCTGTTATTGTTTGATCATTATCAATCGTAGTACAGCTACTATCTTTTCAACAGATATACGAACGCCTCCGAAAATATTTATAAAAATAGAATTTAATAAAAAATATTTTATATTTTTATTATATAAAATTTTTAAATTATTTATAAAATATATATTAAAAAATATATAATTAAAAAATTAAAAAATATTGTCAAAAAAATATGATTTTAAACGGGCTCTAAGAGTCCGTTTGAGATTACATTCCAAACACAATTTTTAATTTTTTTTTATTTTATATTTTTTAATATATATATTATAAATATTAAAAAATTTATTTAAAAATATAGATAGTGTAAAAAAAATTTACGTAATAAAATTTTTTTATTACATATTATTATTATTTTTTTAAAAATATAAAATAAAATTTATTTTTTTAGAAAAAAATATTTCTTATTTTAAAAAGCTTGATTTCATCACTCCCAACTCTCAAATTATTATAACACTTTTTATTTCAACTTCAAATAATTGTATTAGTGTTTTAAAAGACCGTTCGGTTTTCCGTTTTCAATAAATAATTCATTAATTTTTTATTTTATATATTTAAATAAATTTTATAATACTTATAAAATTTATTTAAATTTTAAAAATTATAAAAAATTGTATTTTAAATATAAAAATAAATTAATGTTTAGTTGAAAATAATTAAATATTACTATAAATTTTACAATATACATATTTTTAATTTTAATAAAAATTTTAAGACATTAGGAAAAAATTATTTAAAAATTTAAAATTTTTTAAATAAAAAACAGTACTATAAATATTTTTAAACATTTCTTGAATCAGTACTAACTACTAAGATTCAAAACTAGAGATAACGCGGATTTCTGAGTATCTTGTAAGACAAATCTTCTTCATTGGTGGTAAGAAAATTAATGAACTCTAGAGCAATGCTCATCAATCCAATGCAATCCTAATCCATAGACTTTGGGTTGCTAAGCTACCAAACAAAAAGAGAAAAAGACCAAAAATCTAGATAACAACATAGATTAATTAAATGGTGCGTTTTACTTTGCGTTTGTGAGTGCTTGTAGTCTCAAAAAAAAAAAAAAAAAAAATTCAACTCCAAAAAGAATTTTTGGACAAAAAAAATATTTCGGATCACTAACGTTTGAAGTAAACAAGCCCAAAGCCGATGAACATGCATTTGATGAAGGTAGGAAGGAAAGAGTAGGGCAAGTATTGCCATCAATCAAATGGACCACTTCTAGAAAAAGCGAACACAATGCACATTCTTTCCATGTGAAAAGTCTCTCCTTCATAAGCAGACAACTACTCACAAGCATACGAACAAATTTTAAGGTCTTCATTTTCTTTTAGTTGAAGTGATTCTTCAGTTTTCTTTCCATGTGAGTTAGAGGTTTAAGTGTATGGGTTTGTGATGAAGAAGATGATGTTGTTGTTCTTGCGATTGGGGTGTGTTTAATTGGTTGCTTAAGAATATGTGTATTATATTAGTAGGTAGATGACTTGTATACTTAAATCTTTGCTTCAAAGATATATATATCTATATATATATAGAGTGAAGATAAGAACACCTCACACTTAGAGGCACCTACTCACACCTCCTTCTAAAAAAATACGTAAAAAATATTTAAATATAATTTTCACCATTACATATGAAAAATTATGAGTTATAAAGACGGCGATAAAATTTTAGCTCAATCGGATCATGAATTGATTTTCATCAAATCTTTTGATCAAAATGACATAAAAAAAAAAATCTTTATCAAAATTTATTATTTATATCATTTGATCAAACGTCGAATAAAAATTAATTTGTATTCTGATTGAGTTAAAATTTTATCAGTATATTTTTTACTAATAATTTTTCATATCTAACTGTGGAGATTAAATTTGAAATTTTAGATTGAAAATGATGCCCTTAAAGTGCCCTATCTCCATCCATATATATATACTGTTCTAGCTATTTATAATTCAAAAGTTGTTGAACCCTTTCTTATATACAACAACTAAAAGCTTCTCAGAAAATATAAACAGTGAATTTAGTCTATAGTTTAGGATGTGTTTTTTTATTCGGAAGTGATTTATTTAACTAAAAATCACTTTCAAATAATTTTTATATTATTTTTATATTAATTTATATTTTAAAAACTTGATTTTTAGAAATTTGTGAAAAAGAACACATCTTGACTGTTAGTATGTATATGGAGTTTAATTTATTTTTCTTAGCAGTGGCTAATGAAAAATTCCATAACCTTGTCCTTAACCACTTTTGTAGTTTCTTTCTTTTCTTTTTATTTTATTTTTTGAAAACGATCTTAACGTTATTTGATTCGAATCTTGCACAACATTGAGTATCGTTATTTGATTTGAACAAGTTATCAACCGATTTATAACAAAAAAGGGTACACACTTGATAGCGAAACGATAAATCTTACTATACAATTTCTCCAAATTATTATTGCTCAAAACAAGTAAAATCAAATAACTTGATGAGAAAATCGTTTGAACATTTTACAAGACAGAATTGCTAAAAGATTACATCTCCAAGCAGAACCAGAATCTGGGCATTTGGGATTGCATTTTCCAAACGCTCATTTTTAATTTTTTTATTTTATATATTTTAATATATATTTTTTAATTATTTAAAATATTTATTTAAAAATTTAAAAATATAAAAAATTTTATACAATAATTTTTTTATTGTATATTTTTATAATTTTTTTAAAAGTAAAAAAATAAGAGTTCGTTTTTTAAAAAGAATAAGTATATTTTTCGTTTCAGAAAAACTTTTTATAAGCACTACTAAACGCCTCCAAATCTACATTTCTGAAGAAGAGCATCATGACAGAAAATTGATTTAATAACTAATTCAAAGATACTGAAAAGAACCCGCCAACAATTGCAAAAAATTCTCTGGCCATCATGCTTTCCTAAGTATCTGCTTGATTCAGACCTCTTGGGATCTTCTTCACAGGGCATATTCATTTAGACACTTTTCAGACACCACGACTTCTGTTAGCAACCGACGTGACTAACCATTTAGGCTTACGTCTTTCGCTTGTTTAGTTCCTCAATATAACATCTCAAGTGCTTCAGATTTGCAGCCATGATGAAAACCAAAGCTGTTATTGGGGATACTGATATGCTTCAGACAATGCAGAAGGACGCGCAGCGCCTTGCAGGCAAAGCTCTTGATGCGTTTGATGTAACTGACTCAACTTAAGATTGCCCGCTTGATCGAGAAGGTACGTAAAACATAACCTGCATTTCTACGATTCTGTATTTTCGTTGATGGACGGAGCAGCAATGTACTGTAGGGAGAGACTTCGGATCGTTTGTGACGCACTGCAGTGGATGCTTCATACACTTCTCTATAGGTAGTCTTTCAGTGTTGCTGTTCAAGGGTGCTTCTGTTCAACATGCTGCAGCATCAAGAAGCCAGTAAATTCCTATGGAATCTGTAAAAGCTTTATTATCTTTTGAAAAGAATTCCTTTAAAATCTTTGTACTTGCAGAAATCATGTTTGGGCAATCTATTCCCAAATAACCCCCCACTCTTTTGGGCAATCTATTCTAGTAGCTAGGTACCTACGAAGATGCGCCTCTGCTCTACCTTGGCTCAACATTGGACAAACCGCTAAGCAGTTAAAGTTACCAAGTTGGTTAGAGACGGCCAAGAGCACTGCTTCGTTCTCATTAACAATATTCAACTCACCTGCTAGAATTACTCGAACTAGACTGACAAGTGGATTTGGCAACAACCACAAAAAGAACAACGATGACAAAGAGGTTATTGCTATAAATGGGGATAAAGTTCAGTTCAAGTGAGCTGGTTCAGTTCGACATTTACATCTCTACAACAATGGTGCAGGAAGAAGTATAATGCCTGAGATGTGCAGGTTGTTTCACACACTTCCAAATCACAGTTCAGAGCCGTCAAGAAGTAATTAGTTGAGCTGTTTATCAACTTCGAGGAGTGATGAGTTGCATACGGGTATGGGAGCTCAACAAGAGAAGTTGATTACAGTCATACCTGGAGACAGGAACTAAGACTAAGATACGGAGCACAAGCACTGTCATGAATTGACTGAATATTTGAACTATATACAAGAGAAATGCTATTTTTCAAGAGTCCAATTATCATGATTCATAATCATGCTTGATGTGTCATAAATCTACTGGTGATTTTGAATTTGAATTGAAAACAACCACTCTGAATTTAAAACAATCAACAATAATTTATGCCACCTCATGCATATATAAGTGAACATGCTTAGTATATTTTTTAGCTAACAAAACTTTAAATTTTCTGTCTATGAGATCTTTGATCCTAGCAGCACATGGAAGAAAAATCCCTACTAGAAAATTGTTGCACTCAATATCCCAAAATGAAGAACCAGAGAACGAAAAGTAATTACAAGTGCAAGCCTTACATGTTTGTGACAGTGATTATTGAGCTTGCAATCACAAGAATTGCAACATGGAAATTGATGTCTAAATGCGGCTCGAATCCCTTCCAAATATAAATCGTCGGGTCCAATCTGATATCACAAGCATCCTTGTACGCCAACTAACTTGCTTGCTGAATGCAGGAGGAAGGACAAAGTTACAGCTTTTAAGGAAAACAAAGAAAATATGATTCATAAACAGATACCCAATATGTACATAATTTATAATACTCACGTCGCATAGACTGAATACCAGAGCCACTGGCTGCTGTGCCCTATGGATATCCAATCACCAGGCAGCTGCGCTGCTGTTTGCTCTCCACCCAGTGGAGCAAATTGCCCAAGATGCTTGTACCTTAAGAGCAAACATAAACTTTTTGTAAAGAATGGCAAAAGAGACTTTCAGGTGCTTCTGTGATAAATTTTAAGCTGCAAAAATTAGCATGACAAGAACATATGTTTGTGTTGCAAACAAATGTTGGTCAAAGAAATTAGCTCAAAAATCAATCTACACCCATCTAAACCAAGCTTAAATGGGGCATTCTCCAAGAACGTGTTACTCAATGTTATCAAATCATGGTAGATAAACTTATTACATGTTAACAACTACCAATATCGGCCAAGAAAATCAGAATCTAAGAATGGTCAGAATAGTCACCTAAAAGGCTGAAACCGATGACGTCCACTTTCTCGAATACGAAGAGGCCCCTCAGGATTTTCTTCAACATCTTTCATCTTGTTCAAACAGCTGGCAAGATAAGATCCTTGCTGTGCAGCAACCTGTTTGTAATGTCAAAGAAAGGAAGAAGCATTCAGATAGTCTCATCAATAAACGTCATTTAAATTTCAAAGGCTCTTAACCAATAAGTTTTGAGTGGTGGGGTTGTGCTTGAAATAACCTGAGCTGTTGCAGGAAGATTCTTGACCTGTGAGTCAACATCAGCTAGAGCTTTCTTAAACTCTTCTATGTTCACCTCAATTGACTCCTTTGCAGCATTTCCTTTTGCCTCCACCAAAACATCTGCAATATCACTCATTCTCTTGCTTTTCATATAGAGTTCAACCTGAGGATATCTCTCACATATATCTTTTAAAACATCTCTGACTTCTTTCACAGTTAGAGTCCCGGAATTGTCTTTATCTGCTAACCTGAATATTTCCGCTATATCATCCTGAAACCATATGATTACTGTGCTTAATACAGATTTCTACAAGCATTCAAATGCCTGTAGCAGTATGAAAACTTCAATCTCCTTCTATTATTTAGAAGATAAAAAAAACTTGTAAGACACTATCCTCTCATAGAGGTCATGTGCTTCAGCAAACATTTGAAAAGTGCTAAGAAAGACCTTAGAACAAAGCCCTAGTGTTAGTAACTTAAAAGAAAGTATCATATCATATGCACATACACCTGAAAAGATGCATCCAAAAATCAACTAAGAGCGCTGCTCATTAACTGTTAGTTCACTTGTCTAGTGCATATAATGCTTGAAGTCATCAGATTAACATACCATGACCTTCCTCTGGGCTATAGATGCACAGTCACCTATTGCATATACGCCATCACATCCACGAACCCTTAGCCACTCATCAGTTGCTAGTACTCTTCTATTACCCTGTGTGAGTGCCACATGTCGGTAAGAATTATCAGGACCAAAAACTCGGTTACTTCTTTAAGGTCAAAATAATAATAATAACGATTTAAGAAATCTTGGAAAATCAATTAACTTGACCAATTTGTTTCATGAAGTCCAATATGAGAGAGCGTGACCCAATCCCAGTTGACCAAACAGCCATCCCATATGGCAAATTAGTTTCTCCGGTGGCCTTATTTGACATAGTGATATGTTTATCAGAAACCTTCATAACACGGAATCCTGTCTTTACTTCAATACCATCTCTTTGGAACTTCTCTTCAGCAAATTTAGTTATTCGCTTGTCAAATCTACATTTTCAACATCAAGTTCATGTAAATAGTTATTAAACTTTGATTTAGCAAAAAGCAAAAAATAAATATACAATAAAATGCAAACGACCAAGTTATTTACATTAAACATCATATAAAGCAACGACCAAGTTATTTCCATTGGAATATGATGAAGACGATGAAAACAAGACAATGTAGATGATCATTTTTTTTAGGTGCTAGGAGAACTGGTGACTAGTGGTGCTCCGATAGTGTTTACTTTTCAATGGCATCCCAGTGTTAGATAAACTACCAAGATTTGGGTACATAGGTCAGGCACAAACATAGGTAATAAAGGACAAGGGCCCAAGTTTTTACGCTGTTAGGATGTGTTCAGCTGCCTCTATAACTGATATTTTCACTAGATCTTGAAGCTTAGGATAGAGTTTTGAAATGTCTTCTTGCACAAAATCATGCAGCTCTGCAGCAAATTCAACACCAGTGGGACCACCTCCAACAACAATGAAATGGAGAATTTTCTTCTTCTCCTCATCGTCAAGGTTCGGGAGACTGGCTCTTTCAAAACAATCCATCACACTCCTCCGAATGTCCAAAGCATCCTCAACTTCCTGCATAAAGATTCACCATTCTAAACAATGTCATTGTAAAAGTCAGGGTACAATTCTAACAAGCCATAGCACAGATCTCATACGGTAGTACCCAAAAGGTGTTAGAAAGAAGTCTAGGAAGGATACTGAAATAAAAATAAAAAGGAATGAGCATACAGTAAAAGCTCATTAGTCAAGCTCATACTCCTGATAAAGACTTAGGATAATTCTAACTACTTATTTGTAACAAGCAAAATATTAGCAATGTAACTGAATTAGTAAGTCTTGTGATCTATCATCTAGTTACATATGTAACTGATGTCTATCTTATCATAAAACAGTTAGCATTATTACTTAAACATGCCAATAAGATGGCCAAAAATCGAGCCATTGAGTAGTTCAAAAATTTGTTGTGTATACCACTGAGCACAAATAACTCTAAAATGCAGCTTCTTTTATTTGCACTTTAGTAGTCAGGTAACAGGTTCCGCAATAAACTAATTTCCACTTTTCCCGTAAATATCATGCCTTCAGAAGGAAATCGCTAAATAATTACCTTCAGAAAATGACAATGCTCCTCAACTCCAGGTGTATTGAACGTATTAACCTTTGCACCTACTGCAATAACCAGATAGTCATAATCCACCATAAATTCACCGGTTCCATCCAAGTTTGTCCCAATGCTAGATAAGCAGTGGACCTTCTTGTTGACTGGATCGATTCTGGTACAATCAGCTTCCCAAAACTGAACTGGAAAAGTTTTCTGCAGGGACAAAAAGGAGGAAAACAAAAGAAGACAGGTGCCAACATTATTGAAGTATGTACAGAAAGTTAAAGGAGTTAAACATTATAACTGAAGCAAACCATAAATAACCACAAGATAAGACCACATCATTTTCAATCATGTAAAAAATAAAACACGGAAACCTTTCTCAAATTCAACATACAGAACTTTCATATTGATATACAAGATAGTCGAACAGCAATGCACAATAGGAGTAACAATTGTCTAACCCAAGTACAGAAAATATCGAAGCATCTTGGGCAAATAAGCAGGAGTAACATGCAAGCAATTTGGTCACCAAAAGCAAGCTGATTCTAGTTTAGTGAAGCAGAGCTTGATGTAGAGTTGAGATTTATATTCCAAAAAACTTGGAAGACTCTTCTAGATGTTTAATAGATCTTTCTCTCAATTAAGAAACAAAGAGTTCGTTCCAAACTACTCAAGATGCAAAAGTAATTAGCTTCAGGAACTACTTCAAACCACACCAGGTAATATAACCAAATCTTCTGTTATCAGCATTACAATTACATACGCAACATGCAAGCATCTAAAGTTTACCTTTCTGATAATTCTTCGGATCGGTTCAACGATACTACGTGCTTCTATTGTTCCACAAGTGACACTTGGCAACAAAGGGGTGAATGCGAAATAATTACGAGGTGATATCACCCTCACATCATACATAGAACTATCAAGATTTCTCAAAAAACTTGTGCCAGCCCAACCAGTTCCAAGCACCACCAACTTTTTCTTTCCAGTTGCCACATCCTTATTTGGATCAGTTTCTGAATCAGCGTATACCACAAACGCTCCACTACTGTAATTACAAGAATTTGCAAATCAATAACACAGTCGTCACTAGTTACCATTTCTTTTTTTACTTGCAAAAACTTATCACATTAATACAAAGCGAACTAATAAAAATTCTCCGATCCGACCTAATTTCATCTTAGAACAACTTGAGTATGGAAACAAAGCTAAATAAATCTAGTAAACAGCACACTGCAGATCCAACTCCAAGAGACAAGAACATGCAGAAATGAAGACCTGAGAGCAACGAGAAGAGCAGCAGCTGAAGCTGAAGCTGAAGCTGGATTGAAGTTGCCTCGATTGAAGAAGGGCATGGAAGCACGATCGAAGAAAGAGTAGAAGAATCTCATGGTGTGAGGTCAATTTCAGAGAGAGAGTGAGAGAACTAGCTCAGTAGAGATCTGAAGGAAGAAGAGAAAGCGTTGAAGAAGGTTGGAGTCAATGAAAACATGACAGCTTGGTTACACTGCTATACATTTCATACACTTCAATTAATGAATGAATCATCAGACATATTATATTGCGCGATCAAGGGAAGCGTTTTAGCTGTGACAAGTGGATTCGTTCTTCTTGTTTGTTAACTAACGAATACGAAAATAAATGCTTCAGGCGATTCGAGAGCAGAAACGTGGCTGCTTTCCTCGATAGGTCAGCGACGGTGAAATTTAACTGGGAGTACATAATATATTGGGCTTAATTGAGGCCTGCTAGTCTCTATTAAGCTATTGGGCTTTGTGTGAAGTTATAACCCAATTGTTGTCTCTGAGACCGAGATGGAATGAGATGATGATATGCTCAGCTTTCCATGTGAACAAAGTTGTCAAAAATCTAAAATCGTTATATAGTAGTAAGATTGTAAAATCAAAATTTTATAAATCATAAGTTATTACATACGATAAATACTTTATATAAAATATATAAAGTATTTACGATGTTGATTACCATGATCTAAAGCTCCTCTGATGTTGATTACGATGGTCTAACGCATATCGTTTAGCACACTGTGAACTGTCCAATCTTAATCACTTTGATGCAATGCTCAACGGACCTAACCAGCGCCGGGTATGAGGTAGAAGCTGGACCACAATGAACGCACCTCATCATGTGAATTTGACTTAACCAACATGAAAACAGAGTAACCAATCATGCGAATTTGAGTCAACACATCTCCTGCAGAACAGGGTACAGGACCAGGCAACTTTTAACATTTTTGTTACACATTTCCATTACATGGAGAACAAAAGAACTACAGAAGGAAATCCAAACCCTTGCTAATTTACATTCTCCTTCTTGAACGAGAAATGCCCTATAAAGACTGCCAAGTGCCAAACACCCCCTTATAGTATATGCTTGGAGATCTGGTGCTGTGATTTAATTCCAATCCCATAGCTCGGTGGGAAGGAGCTGATGACAATACCAACCCTCCGAGCATTAATACCTCATAGCAAAAACTGATAATATAATTGCCAAAGAATAGGTAAACTCAAAACACTTCTTGAAAACAAACTAAATAAACAGCTCAAAAGAGAGAATCGCATGTATCACCCACACAATTCCCTTTCAGATACCCCAAGAAAATACGCCAATCGTACTTCAATAGGTCTTCTATATAACATAACACGTCAAAACAATTACATATATATATGCAAGTGAGTGAAACCTCAGAAGTATCTGTTTGATGTCATGACAGTGAAGTTTCCCCAAGGGGTTCCCCCTGCAAGCAGGGACTTGGTTCTACAACACAATCCATTTTGCAGACTAAGTCATCCTTGGCAACACAAACACACATATGCTTAGTATGATTTCGTTAGCAATAGTCCTACCAGTGCATGCAAAATTGAAAAAAACACTTCATTGAAGATGATCAAACCCAGAAATCAAAAGGTTCAATAATACTATAAACCTCAAGGCGTTCAAGCAAAAGTTCATCATGGACAATATAACTACATGAAATTGGAAAAATACAATATAATGCTATCATATATTTTGATGATTAACTAGAGACCAGCTCAGCATCAGACAGCTTTGTCAATCACGAATTTTCTGAAGCAGAACTGACATTTAAAAGCTATTAGAACATCATAGCTGGAACCTATCTGGGTAATTAACATAAAATATCGCAACAAAAGTAGAGTTCTTGTTTAATGTTAGCATCAGCTCATATCAAGAAATTCAACCATACCAAATTTGCATCACAGAGTGCACTCAGAAGCGCGGATAAATGTAATCATTGCTGAACCAAAACCAAAATTAATTGAAAAAGCAGATAAGATATTAAGAAAATATGGCGAGAGATGATAGAGGTCAACAATCTATTGAATAAGACAACGCCCTCGCGCTATAACCCGCCGGAGTTCAATCTCTGCCTCCATGACTAGACTCTTCGAGTAAATTAAAAAACATCCTCAAAAAGCTAGAGGTGAGGAGTGGGAGAACACTACCACACTCAACTCGATTTTATTTTCATAAAAAAGAGAAAAATAGATGAATTCAATGAACTTTATCGCCGACTTGACACAGACCAAAAGGATCGGAAGAAAAAACGATCAGATCTGTAACACTGCCGGCGAACTCAATCTAGCACGTGAATTGGGGCCAACCAACTTCATGCGATCGATCAGAGTAGCCCGGGGTATGCTCCGTGCAATAGTAATTCAACTCAATCAAGCAGATAATAATAACTAGACTACCGAAATCGAAGAAGAACAGAGGGAAATTAAACGGGAAGTTAATTGAGAAAATGGAAAGCGAAACCGGAGAACGAAAAAGGAGGACTGAGGAGGCGTATTTATAGCAATAGGAAGCCCTAAGAGTTTGACGAGCTGGCTGGCGGGTTGAATCGAGTAAATAGGAATTGGGTTTGGTCAAATTAAAGAGCGTCGCTTATACAATAAATTTTTTTTAAAATAAAAAATATTATATTTTTTATTTTAAAATAATAAAAAAATTTATTATTTAAAATTTTTTATATTTAAAAATATAAAATTAAAATTAAAAAATTACTTTATAATTAAAGAGAATTTGATTCCGTTCAAATTTGGTCAAATTAGTCGGAGCCGGTCTTTATTTTCGTAACTTTATTTTTTTATCAAATTTAAAATTTTAATAATTTATATATTTTATTGTACGAAAATTAGAAATTTATTTTTATATATAAAATTTTAGTTATTTTTAATATAATTTTTTTTAATTTACTATTTATTTTTAAAAATTATTAAAATATAATATTTAAATTCCACTTTAATTTATTTTAAAAAAA
Source organism: Acanthochlamys bracteata (assembly GCA_019914995.1). Classification (NCBI taxonomy): domain Eukaryota; kingdom Viridiplantae; phylum Streptophyta; class Magnoliopsida; order Pandanales; family Velloziaceae; genus Acanthochlamys; species Acanthochlamys bracteata. Next base: position 2,137,074 of record CM034140.1, on the reverse strand, counting down.
TTTTATTTTTTATTTTTTATTTTATAGAATTTTTTCATAAATATTTAAAACACGTATAATTAGGCTGCCATAATCATGTCGGTATATTTGATTATTTCGTATGTTATTGGAAGTGGTATCGTAAACTGAATAATATCAAAATAAAGTTTAGAAACCAAATTATGCTATTAACGAAATTATAACCATCAAGGCTTCAGCATAATTGAGCGGCTAAAACACGCCCTATAATAGAAAACACTGCAAAATTTTACCTTCTTATGTTTACGCATTGTGTAGAACTTTCTCATGCATTCTTTCGGAGGTGTTCGGTAATGTTTATAGTGCTGTTTTTAGTTTAAATTTTTTTTGTAATTTTAATAATTTTATTATTATGTTTATAGTAATTATATATTCTTTTTATTTTTAAAAAAAATTTAAGCTCGAACGTCTTCGTTAAAAAAGAGAAAAAAGGTTTATAATAAAAGGAAGGCTTCTAAGAACAACACAGCACAGCACAGACCAACCAGAGAGAGGAATCGTAGAGCTCTTCCCCACCAACGATAACGCCAATCCCCTTTCGTTCGTTTCACGCTGTTATCCGATTCTTTATTTCCAACTGATATTCAAGGTATTGTTTAATTTCTCTCCATTTCTAACCTAGATCTCCGTTATCGATCGACCTATGTATAGTTTTGCTTGATGAAGTTTGTTGGATCGTTGATCAATCAGCTTTGCGTTCTAAGTTGAAATTAACAGTAAATTTGGTGTATAATTCAGTTTTCTCTAGTGTATTTATCTTTTTCTGAGCATGACTTCACCCAAATTTTCAGAAAAAATTTGAGAATTCTATTAAAAGAAGGTCTGACGTGCTTATGGTTTTAGCTTATTGTTTTGTTCTAGATGTTTCGAGATTTTCTTTGATAATCTCGAAATAGTTCATATATATGTATGCCTTTTGATTACAAGTGCGATCGTTTATGTATAACTTCAGCTTGACTGAAGTATGAAATTGACTCTTCCGTTGCTTGCGCACACGCGCAGAAACATGTTCGTATGATTAAGCACCAAAGGTGAAGCAGTCTGCAGTGCGTGTGGTTTTCACTTGATTTTGCATTGTTCATAGTCCTGCTGATTTGCACACCACACTGCAGAAAGCAAATTTCAATCTTAAACTGATGTTACTAATCTAGTTCTAAAATCTTTGTCCTACTTATTGGAGGTAAAATGATAAACCTCTTCAAAATCAAGGGACAAAAGCAGAATGAAGCCACAAATGCTAGTGGAAGGCCACCAGCTAAGAAGCAAAGCCCTGGAGAACTGCGTCTCCATAAAGGTATGACAACGGAGATGGATTATTTTCTAAACCATTCATCTAACTATAAAAAGAAGCCATATATAGCTCTTTGTAGGAGACACATGAGCGTATACATAGCACAAGCTTTGTACCTACTTGTGCTAGTTTATACTGATAGTTGAGTAATACAATGTCAAAGTGTTGGGTGCAAGCTTATGTGATGGCAAAATGCTGGCAACTTTTTGGTCTGCGATAACTTTCTGTAATACATTAGCATGATCATAGAAAAGCTCAAACATGTCAAATGCATGAAGTTATGCAGGGCTCTTGTAACTGCTTCCTCATGTCAATGGGTGGAGCAACAAAAACACATTATTTAGGAATATATACTAAATAAAGATTATTCATTTCCAGTACACAGTATGCCTACTGTACCTTTTATGCATTTCAAGGAAATCACTTTTTCCACAACAGTGCAACTTCTTTCATCATTCTTTTTTTAGATCTTACTTTGCCATCTCTTCTGCATGTATAAGCATATTTTCTTTGGTATATGTTCGCAAAATAGGCTCCTCTTTTATGTAAAGTGTATCTATAACCACTGTCCACTGAAATTTGAACCTTTGTTAGGATTGTTTTTCTATGGGGCACTGAATCTTTACTTATAAAATTTTGTGAAACTGCAGATCTAAGTGAGCTTAACCTCCCACAGACAACTAAAATGTCGTTTCCCAATGGCAAGGATGATCTGATGAACTTTGAAGTCAGTCTTCGACCTGACGAAGGATATTATGTGTAAGTGGTCATCTTGAATCTTACATATATTTGTCCACTAGTATCTGAAACAGGTAGAAATTATCAATTGCTGTTTTCCTATTTGACCTGGTAGATCTGGATGCTCGTAAATTAATATTATAAATGCGGTTCCATCACCAATCTGTTGTTTAAGTTGTTGAAGACAATAATTTCTTCAGCAGAGCTGTCATTGACTATCGTGTATAAGAAGTTTATCAATATTTTTCGCATGAAATCTGATTATTTCTTATCTTTCTAAGAGGGGGAACCTTCATTTTCGCCTTCCAAGTTCCTCCTTCATATCCCCACGAACCACCAAAAGTCAAGTGCAAGACAAAGGTACCATTCTTTGATAGCTTTTGCTATTTGTCAATTTGTTGTCTTTGGTTTGTTTTTTACAATGGCAATTCATCTAAAAGTATTTGAATTCCAGGTTTATCATCCGAATATTGACTTGGAGGGAAATGTTTGCCTTAACATTCTGCGAGAAGATTGGAAGCCTGTTCTAAATATAAATACCATTATTTATGGGTTAAATCTTCTTTTCACGGTACAGTTCTGTGATATGACAAATCTCCCATATGTTTAATTTCATGTGTTCTGTTCTACTTGAGTCAGTAATCTAGTGGAAAGTTTTAATAACTCGTATGAGCATTTACTGGAGCATAATTATGATATCTTGTTTGGATTCTACTCTCATTGGGACACCTAGTTTTCTATATGACGCAAACAACCAATCTTAAAAGAACTCTTGGTTAGAAAATAGATTGTCTTCTTCAAATCATTTAAGATTTGATTGTCTAGATTCAAGAAAAGCAGTTGTTATTGTTGTTCTTGTTGGAAGACTGTAAAGCTTTTGAACAAACTAATTTAGTTGACTAGGAACGCACTTAGGAATATGTCCTTTTTTGTACCTTTTTCTTTCATAATAGGTTTTTTCTCATTATCTTCTTATCTGGTAGTACTAACATATTACTTTTTGCAGCAACCCAATGACGAAGACCCTTTAAATCAGGATGCTGCTGCAGTGCTGCGTGATAACCCCAGATTGTTTGAGACTAACGTCAGAAGAGCGATGAATGGGGGATATGTGGGTCAGGTATACTTCCCTCGGTGCATTTGACAGAGCAGTGCACAGACATGGCGTGGTGTGTGCAGTCATGGTGGATATGCCAGGACACATACCTTTTGCAAGAACTAAATATTTCCAAGCATGGAGCCATGGATCTGGGTCATTGACTGCAACTTCCATACTGAGAAGTATACAGTCGTTCTGATTGTGTAAAATGTGCGATTCTTGTGTGTGTGTGAGAAATGTTGGATCTTTTTGTTAAAAATAAAAGGAAGAGAGATGGGAATTCCAAAATTGCTTGTCGAGCAGTTGAGGGTGCTATGATGTTACAAAACTTGGTCACCTGCCATATGTATGCCTTAGTTCTTAGTTGACATTGTTGTTTGATCTATCTTAGCTGCTTTGGAGTCTGGATCGTGTTGTAAACATTGTTTAACTTTTAGTTTGAATTTGCCAGCAGGGTGCCTTTAGGATTAGCCTCATAGATTTGTATCCCTGAATTGATGATATAATATCACTTGGATGCTTATGATTTATTGATATTGGCAAATAGATATGGTGTTTTTATTAGTTAAAGGTTAGAATTTCATATCATTGTCCGTTTCTTCCTGCGCGTTGTCTTTTGTTTTTATTTTCGTTTTTTTGTTTTTTGTTAGTGGTTACTGGAGTGTAGAATGGTTGCCGTGCTCTTTCGTTAAAGTTCAGGTTAAAGACGGAAAGAAGATCCATTTGCTGTGCGTTTGCATCACGTTTCAAAAGCTATTTTTCAAAATTTTTTTTTATTTTATATTTTTTAATATATATTTTATAAAAATTTAAAAAATTTAGATAGTATAGAAAAAATTTTCTGTAATAAAATTTTTTATTAAATATTTTATTATTTTTTTGAAAATAAAAAATAAAACTTATTTTAAAAAAAACAAATAATATTTTTTTATTTTAAAAAAATTTATTTTATAAATAATTTCAAACGTACCCTAAAATTGCGTTTAGAAAAGTTGCTTTTAAAAAATAAAATTTTTTAAGATAAAAAATATTTTTATTTTTTTAATTAAGTTTTAATTTTTTATAATTAAAAAAATAATAAAAATATATAAATAAAATTTTTTATTATGTATAAACTTTTATATTTTCGAAATTTTAAATAAATTTTTTAAATATTTAAAATATATATTATAAAATATAAATATAAAATATAAAATTAAAAAATTATTTTTTAATAAGTAATGCCAAACAGTCTTTAGAAACATCTCCTGGTTTCATAACGAGCAAAGTGAAAACACTTGCGCAATTGGTCATGATTTGCCAACTGGAAGCCAATTGAAAAGGAAGCAGAAGTTTAAAATCTACGTCTACTCTGATATCTTACAATGATTAATTTGAGCTGTTCTTTCAATACCATGAACAACTTTCCCTTTTTGTTTGTTTGGTTTGTTTCACTCTATTTTTACAAATAAACTTTGCTTTTTCACTGCAATATAAGTGCATCATTCGAGATAACCACCCGGTCTAACGATGAAGCGCGCTTCGATGGCGAGTGATTCCATGTAACGGAGTTTTTATTGGAAACGGAACGACGACGTGGACACGTTCCGTTGAACCCCTTACATAATGACATTACACTTACAGTTATCTACACAAATGCCATTACGTTGGCCTAACATTAAGCAAGGTAGATGATAGAATTTGTAAAATTTTTTAAATCCCATTCTGATTTTGAGATAAATTTCTCAAAAGCAATTCAACGAACAAGAGCGCTAACAGAGAAAAAAGAAGTTCAGTTTTTCTTGATTAATTTGTTCTAGGAATGAGGGATGATGGGGCCCTCGATTTAAAATTTTGAATTTTTGAGGGAAACATCAAGAATTAATGATCGATCATTTGAATAATTTCTTGCCAATTCTTGACGTTTCAGATAGGTTTTCCTTTTTTTTGTTGAGAAGTAGAAGCGAATAGATTTCTTCTGATTAATTCTCGTTGAATTTCTCCTCTCCAAGAATTGTCAAGTTCGTTTAATTTATTTTGTCTCATACTTTATTACAAAACTTATTTGTTTGATCCTTAATTTCTTTTTAGCGAATTTTTAGTTACAATCGAAACTTTTTTGGTTCCTTTTCCGAAGGTGGAGAAAGGAAAAAGTTGTTAGTTATTTGATGGCAAGAAGAATTAGTTTGGTCCAGAATACTTACAATCTGTTGTCTCTCCAATTCTCATTCCTTTCATCAATACGCTTCCAAATTTCTGCCTTTTTCCTCAAAGTATCAGAAAAGTTGAGATAGCAATGATTTTCAGAGATTTTCTATCTCAAAATTTTGAGTTTGCCATTGAAGATTATCGGTTTAGGATTTCCCATTTTTGTAAATTTTTTGGTAAGAGTAGGAAAATCTCAACTTTGAGTTGTCAGTGAAGATTGGTACTTTCAGGGATTTCCTTCTTTTAGATGAATGGATTTTCCTTTCAATCTCATGGTATGCGTAGAAATTTGACAAAGTTTAGTTGAGTTTGGAGATTGGAAATCTAGGGACAATGAGTTCCTTCATTGCATCAACTCCAGCAGTTACCCGGAGCTCACTGGAAGAGATGTTAGACTCCCTACGAAGGAGGGATGAGGGGCCGAAGGACGTGCCTCCAGCACTGCCCTCCCGGCCTACTTCTCGAGGTCGGTTGCCGAGCTCTAAGCGATCACTCGCTCTTAATTTCAAGATGGGAAGTAATGCACCGGAAATCTTCTGCATTTCATCTTTAAGAGATGATAACAAAGTGCACCGTAGCCCCAAGGATGAGGAGGCAATGTACAAGAGTGGGATGTTTGGGAGTAAGCGTATGGCCAAAGTTGAGCAGCCAGAAGAGTCACCCTACATGAAATCACCGGCAAGGTCCCCTGAACCACAATTACATGAAGAGAAGCTGGAGGAAGCTGATAGGTTAGATTCTCCGTCTAATGCCTCACCGTTGGCTAGCTTATCTGATGAGAAACTAGGGTCCACTGATGCTGTGGAATATTTATTCAAGAAGGTATTTACATTATCTTGAATATCAATCTGGTTATTTACATCCTTTGTGACTACTTCAAAGCACTGTGGAACAGAAATTTTGGTTTAGCATGATAATGAAACAAATTGGTTTATAAAGCTTTGGTGCTGAAGGCTTGGCAATCTGCAAGTGTTTCTGATGGTAGCAGGGTGGTGCTTATATGGGAATGGGTCATATTAAATGATGAATATTAATGAATGAGTAAAATGTTTGGGACACATGAAGCACCACATGAACCTACTCACAATCTGAGGTTTTATGCGCACTACAGCTAAAGTATAGTTGATTAGAATAGATTGATAAGTTTGATGAAACCTGGTAATTCATTTCATTTTTCATTTCAGAAACTTCGAGTTTGGTGTCGGCTTGCAAATGCAAAGTGGGAATTAGGGAAGATCCAATCACTTTCAGGAGAAGATTCTAATCTCCTGCTGTCCAGTGGAAAAGTGAGATTTTTATTAACCACTGTCTTTGATTTATGCACTGCATCTATCACACTCACAGAATATTATTCCACTCAGGTCCTGACAACTTCTACAGAGACTCTTTTACCAGCAAATCCTGATATCCTGGACGGTGTGGATGATTTAATACAACTGAGCTACTTAAATGAACCTTCAGTTCTTCACAATCTAAGATACAGATATTGTCGTGATATGATCTATGTGAGTATTTTTGGCTGACTTTGTGGCATGGTTCTATGTTCCACCATACTCTTTATTGACTTTCTTCATCCTTCACTTTCATAGACAAAAGCGGGCCCTGTGTTAGTGGCAGTTAATCCATTTAAAAAGGTAGCCCTTTATGGAACCGATTTCATCGCAGCTTATAGACAGAAATGCATGGATGATCCACATGTTTATGCCATAGCGGATACTGCTTTCAACGAAATGATCAAAGGTAGGTGTTATTTTGTTTTCTACATAAGAATATGTTTCTGCCAATCTCATTCTAATTTTTATCTCTTGTATTTTGTAGATGGGACAAATCAATCTATCATTATAAGGTTGGAGAGTTTCATTTCACTTCTTCCTACGGTCTTACTTTCATGAACTAGCCTTTTCATTTCTAACATCATTAGCAAGTGTTTATTGATTTTGTAGTGGTGAAAGTGGAGCTGGGAAGACAGAAACTGCGAAAATTGCAATGCAATACCTAGCTGCACTAGGAGGTGGAAGTGGCATAGAGTGTGAAGTATTGCAAACAAATCCTATCCTAGAAGCATTTGGAAATGCAAAAACCTCAAGAAATGACAACTCTAGTCGATTTGTGAGTTTTCGTTAGGATTCTTCGTATGATGAATTCCGGTTCATGATATTTGTTTACCAGTTTATTGTTAAATGTCTTAATGCTTTCAGCCTCTCACAGGTTAAATCATTGTTAATGACCATGGGTGCTGTTTGTTCCATTATTGTTGCAGGGGAAACTCATTGAAATACATTTTAGTGTCAATGGAAGAATTTATGGCGCTAAAATCCAAACCTGTGAGCATGTTTTTGCAGTGTCTTCTGGTTAATGTATTCAGTAACTTTCACTCACTAACTTACCTTATTATTCCACTTTTCATCAAATTCCAACACGCTTATCAGTTTTGCTTGAGAAGGTAGTCTAATTGCAACCTGAGGTTTTTCCTTTGCGTTAATAATATGTTACTAACACTGATATCTCATATCTTAACAGTCAAGGGTTGTCCAGCGAGCCATAGGAGAAAGATCATACCATGTTTTCTATCAGCTATGTGCAGGTGTTCCTTCTCTTCTCCGAGGTGAGCATTTATTATTGTATAACAAGTGATACAGGATTCTCTATTAAGCATCTGTGACAATATAACCCTCGGTCCTAGGATATGGGTATGCTTATGGTGTCTATTCACTTGACAGCTTAATGCATTTTGCAGACAGATTGAACCTGAAACCTGCAAACGAGTATGAATATTTGAAGCAGAGTGATTGTTTAACAATTGATGGTGTTGATGATGCACAGAGATTTTCCATACTAAGGGTACCTGTTTTCATTCCTTTCTAATTATCATCACCTAAGAATGTAAACAACATTGCTTCCTTTCAAAATTTGGTCATCTAGGATGCATTAGATACTGTTCAAATCTCAAAACAAGATCAAGAAGATGCATTTGCTATGCTTGCTGCTGTCCTTTGGATGGGGAACATTCAGTTTGTGGTGATCGACAATGAAAATCATGTGGAAGTTGTTTTAAATGAAGGTATTGGTCTTCACTTTATCCATATGTTTTACATACTTAACTTATACGAGCTCACATGCCACTATCTTTCTGGTTGTGATGGTATTATCCCAACAAGAATTCTTGTATCTGCTTCTTAATCAATTAATTTGGCCTTTTAAGGTTGATTATTTGTCATATTTTTCTTTTGGTTTGCTATTGCCTTTGCAAAATAATGACAACTTTGCTGCACCAGGTGTAACTAATGCAGCAAAATTACTGGGTTGTGAAGTTTCAAGCTTAATGATGGCTTTATCAACTCGAAGAATTCGAGCAGGCAGTGATTGTATCATTCAGAAACTAACACAGCCCCAAGTATGGACATGATGTTTAATTTGACATCTTCAGGTCCTTTTCTCCATAAGTACCTAGGCTCTTGCTCAAATTCCCCTCTCTTTCAGGCTATTGACACAAGGGACGCTTTAGCCAAAACAATTTATGCTACACTGTTTGACTGGCTTGTTCAACAAATTAACAAGTCTCTCGGAGTTGGAAAATGGACAAGCGGTAGATCCATAAGTATATTAGACATATATGGATTCGAATCATTTCATGTATGGTTAGTTGCTAATGTGTTCATAATACATGTTCTTTCTCACCACTCTTGCACTCTTCATTTGTGCTCTCTGTGTTTTCAGAAGAACAGCTTTGAGCAGCTTTGCATCAACTATGCAAATGAGAGGCTGCAACAGCACTTCAACAGGCATTTGTTTAAACTTCAACAGGAGGTACGCGTTTTGGAGACCTTGTAAGACTAAGAACGTAATTAGCAGCATGTTATGTATTAAGTTGATTTTGCTGCCCGAGGAAATGTGTTTCAAATCTGTGATGTCTAAGTTTCATGGAAGTTTTTGTTGGTACCTAATGTTTTGATTCAGCCAAGAATAAGAAATGCCTTGATTTGTTCTGGTTTCAGGCTATAACTTCTCACTAAGAGTTTCTAGATCTAAGCTGCTGTTCAGATAGTACTTTTTTGCTAATATCACAATGGGCCATATAAATGCAGGAGTACACGCAAGATGGAATTGACTGGACCAATGTTGAATTTGTGGACAACGCAGAATGTCTAAGTCTCTTTGAGAAGGTAACTGCATATGGTCATATTGTCTTCAAGAATAGTAAATAAGGATTGGTTTCTTTTTCTATCAGCTATCAATAGGTGATGACATGATACAGTATAGTGAAGAGTGTGAAAGGGATTTGTAGTATACACAAAACATCAGTTTAAAAACACAAAATGGCCAAGATGATATAATGTGGAAAAGTAAGAGGGTCAAGGAAATGTCAATTTGTGCAAGAAGTTGCCCTTATAGGTTAACATGCAATCAAGTGAACTCCCTGGTTAGGAGGTCTTGAATGTTGTTCTTGTTCTTGTCTACTTCAATTCTGTATGTATCTAAATATCCTTCTGCCAAAGTCCTGTTCAGCTTAAGATTGTTTGCACCATCAGTATGTATCTAAATATCCTTCTTCCGTAATCTGCATTCTTCTGCAGAAAGATAGTAAAAAATCTGATGATTAATGATTTATACTTAACTCACAATTTATGTCTGTCGCAGAAACCCATTGGATTGCTGTCCTTGTTGGATGAAGAGTCAACTTTCCCTAAAGCAACTGATATGACACTGGCCAACAAGCTGAAGCAACACTTGAATGGGAACCCTCGCTTTAAAGGGGAAAGAGGCTGCACATTCAGAGTCTGTCATTATGCTGGAGAGGTCAGTTATTATATAATCAAGAGGCCACTTAAGTCAAGAGACCTACTTCCTTAGTTTCATTCAGGATGTGATTTACATGCATGTTTTCGTTTTCCTATGTTTAATTGCCGCGCTCTTTGAACTAAATGCCTTCTCAGTGCTTTTAAAATTATATGATCCTATGAAGTCTATAAACATATAGAACCCATGATGTCTTATCTGCATGGACTGATTAGATATTTCAGATAGTTATAATCTAGTTTACTGTATGTATTCTTTTTCAATTAAATATATTAACAGCAACTGAGTGAAAGCATCAAACCCTACTGTCGTTCATTGTCTAGTTGTTATAGTGCAGCTGAAGTATGTCTCTTAAGAACAGTTGAATGACTTAATTGACTTGCTTTCTTTCTGTTTATTTGTTGAACTGTAAACTCAGCTCTTCTTATGTCTTTTGATCAGGTCGCATATGACACAACTGGTTTCTTGGAGAAAAACAGAGATCCTTTGCATTCAGATTCAATACAACTGCTTTCATCATGCTGCAGCCAACTCTCACAGTTATTTGCATCCCTGATGGTAAATCAGCCTCAGAAGCCAGCTAGTCCACTTCGCAGGTTAAATAGTGTTGATGGACTAAAGCAAAGTGTTGGTACAAAGTTCAAGGTGAAACTTCATATGGTGACTGAACTGATATTTGATGAACTCTCTTATAAAACACTCCCCTTATAATCGTTGTGATTTTATTATATTCGAATCAGTAGTACTGACTTGCAATGAGTTTGATGCTCCCAGGGACAACTGTTCAAGCTGATGCAGCAGCTTGAGAATACTACTCCCCACTTCATCAGATGCATCAAACCAAATACAAAACAGATTCCTGAGTTATATGAAAGTGATCTTGTCTTGCAACAGCTTAGATGCTGTGGAGTATTAGAAGTTGTAAGAATATCAAGGTCTGGATACCCAACAAAGATGACACATCAGCAGTTTGCGTCAAGGTATTACAACATAGTGCCTTTTTTTTTGTTTTATCAGTAAGCTTTAAGCTTTTATTTTATGAATCTGTTACTATAACATTGTTTTTCTCCTCAGATATGGCTTTCTTCTCTTTGAGAACCTGGCATCACAGGACCCACTTAGTATTTCAGTTGCAATCTTACACCAGTTTAATATTCTGCCTGACATGTACCAAGTAGGTTACACAAAGTTGTTCTTCCGTACAGGACAGGTAATAGAATTGTCTATGCTATACTTCCTATTGCACATGCTCTCTAAGGTTCATGCATTCCCATAGCAGTGGGCGGCACATTGACATGCTCTCTAATAGATTTACTGACTTTAATAATATTGTTGATATAGTGATTTATTCCTTTCTTCATTATGCAGACTGCTGTTCTAGAAGACAACAGAAAACGCACCCTGGAAGGTCTTCTGATACTTCAAAAAAGTGTTCGCCGTGAACAAGCAAGGCGTCATTTTAAAAAACTCAAGCTTGGAGCAACTGCAATTCAATCATGTAATACATACATATTCCTGCAAGACTATAGCTTAGATTGTCTTCCCTAAGAGGAACCATACAGATAGAGTTGCTTTTCCAATAAATTAGATTTTTTTTCTTTTTTCATTTTGTTTACGTTTAAAGGATATTTTTTTCAGTTGCTCGTGGTGAAATATCAAGGCATGGCTTTCAACTACTATTGAGGAGGTGGAGAGCAGTAGTAGTCATACAAAAGCATGTGAAGAGGCTGATTGCCAGAAAGCACTTTGGGAATAGACAGATTAATATTATATTTCTGCAATCCGGTAATGATGATAGACCTTGGACTTTCTGTTGTTGTGTAATATGCAGTAGTTGTCATTATGTATTATACACGAGCTCTCTTGAACTTGAGTTTCCTCTTTTTGTTGTACTGGTAGTTATTCGTGGTTGGCTAGCAAGGAGACAGTTTGCACTTTTGAGAAATAGCGAGATCGAATTGAGTTATCTAGAAGCTGATGAGATTCCAGAAACGAATATTCAAGAATTCAAGGTAGCTCTTTTGTCATGTGCTTGTCATTCCTTAATTTGGTTACTTCTTAGTATCTTGGTTTGTAGAAGATGAATATGATGTCGTTTTTAAGCAGTAGTGATAAGGAACTACTTGTGCACTGCAGGACCGAAAGCTACCTCATGTTCATCCTTCTGCTTTTGCTGAGCTCCAGAGGCGGGTTCTTAGAGCAGAGGCTGAACTGAGACAGAAAAAAGAGGAGAATTTGGCATTGATGCAGAAACTTCAGCAGTATGAGACTAGGTGGTCTGAATATGAGACAAGGATGAAATCAATGGAAGAGATGTGGAAGAAACAGATGACATCTTTGCAGGTCAGTCACATAATCAAATGTGATCTTCTGTTCACAATTATAAGAGCCTCCACATTCTCATTAATTATATTCATGAGTTTAACTGGTTAATAGACAAGATCATGAATAAAAATTGTGATATGATTTGTCCTTTGGTATTTTTCTGATATCATCAGTTAATAAGCTAATATGATCAAGTTATAATTCTGGTAATCAATGCACAGGTAAGCTTTGCTGCTGCAAAGGGGGTTTTTGCTGCTGATGATGTGCTAAATGGATCACAGAAACGGGAGGGATCCCCAAAATATCATCATTATGAATCTGAAGACACCACGTCTAGTGATACAAGAACACCTGATGGCACACCTCTAGCCAGATATAATATATCGCCTACGGATCATGAGCATGTCATGGTATCTGGTGGCAGCAGAGTCGCAGTCAGTCAACTCATGAAAGAGTTTGAGCAACGGAAAAGAGTCTTTGAGGATGACGCAGGAGTCCTTGTCGAATTGAAGTCAGGGTACTCAGATTTAAGCGTGAATCCTTATGATGATCTTCGGACATTGAAGCTACGGTTTACTGCTTGGAAGAAGGATTACAAGGCTCGGTTACATGACACAAAAGCAGCACTCCAAAAACTCGGCTACACAGAAGGAGATAAAGCACGAAGGAAATGGTGGGGAAAGAAGAACACCCGATCTTGAAGGGTTGCTTTTGCATTCGCAGCTTCTCATTCAACATTATGGGTTTGTTCATTGCACTGTTCGATTAAACATGAGAGGATGGTGGCACTTCAGAATGTGAGATTAAAAGGAGATGAAGCATGAAGAAAAAGCTGGATTAGACGAGCAGTAGATGACTAGATTCCAAAGGATTCATTCCATTCAAGTAGGTGAGTTACTTCATTTGTTTTTAGAAGTTAGAAAAGCTTGGAAGTACAGGAGTCAAGTTTACAAAGCCTATGCATATTTGATCCTCCGCACCTGTTGCTCTTTGAGCACCGAAAGGTTGTAATCCTTTTTCTCTTGTAAGTCTTCCACGTAGTTTTCAAAATTCTGAATCCTGTATATATAGCTAACAGATTATACAACAGACATAAAGAACTATTCTTTGTACAGATAACACAATACCTTATGGTTTTGATATACATATATAACACTACTAAGAGCAACAAATCCACCATTTTCCAGTTTATGTTATGTCACCATGGAGAGAATATTGGTTCAGCCATTACTGAGTTTTAAGGTTTGATCTCTGCCAAAAAAACATGGACCAAACAACAATGTGATGATGCTACTAACCAAATGAAGAAACCTTTCATTTGCAACCCTACACAAACAGTATCCATTTCTTACATTCGAACATTGAGTATTGGCATCGGAGCTAACATAATTCGAGTTTTCAAGGCGCTGATATGAGCAATGGCAGGTGTTGCTTCTTTTATCCTAGAAGTGTGTAAAGATGTGTTCGTTTAGCTAAAAAATAAGTTACTAAAAAATAAATTACAGTAAATAGCATTATTGGAAGCGAATTTGATATTATATTTTTAAAGTAATTTTCTATAAAAAATAAGTTGTAAGAAGACAGTATGGCAGCAAACTTAGGGGACGATTCGAGAGAGCTTTCCTAAGTGCCAAATTAAAAACATCAAAGATTAAGAAAGCTTATGAAAATTCTACTCTTTATTTAAATAATAATAATAATAATAATTTATATATTTTTTAAATTTTATAAAAAATTATAAAAATTTATTAAAAAATATGAATTAAAAAATTAAAAACTTATTTTTTTAATTGAATACCAAATAGTTTCTAAAGTTTATAAATTTGCAAGCGTGTTATTAGTAGAATACCAAATATCCGGTGTTATAAGAAAGTATCGAGGTACTAAACTGAGAAATGCACTCTTGTTCTGTGTATAGAAATTGTTGAATTTGTTTTTAATTTTATATTTTCATTCTAGTGCCATTCCATTTTATTCTTTTGGTTCGCGATTGATCGATCGACGACAGGGATGGCGACAGCACGGGCGGCAGCTATGGCGAAGGCTTTTTCTAGATCTCCTTCTTCACAACCTGCTTTACGGATCCCGAGGCGTTTCATGGGCGGCGGCGGAGGTTTCACTACTCCCTTCCCCTTTTCTCGGTTTTTTGTTTCGATTTCGATGGTTTTTTTTATTCCATTTTTCATTGATAATTGCGGATGGTTTACTGAAGTGGATAGAAATGGTTTAATAAGTCTTGTTAATCTGGTCTCGATGTTGTTGATTTTATCTTAGCATCGATTATGAGCTCTTCATCTGTTGCATTTGATGGATTTTAGTGCATTTGTAGGGTGGATACTTGTTGCCTGATGTTGGAAAGTTGTTCATTACATGGAAGCGGCTACGTACGAAAGGCACTAGGATAAAAATGTTGGTTGTCGTTGTAAATTGTATATACCCACATTGACTAAACACTCAATGATTTGAATGAACACTACTGCAGTGCTGGAATTTTTGCCTTTTATCACATATAAACCAAATGCCAATCTCAACATGTACCCCCATGATTTGAACTGATGCACTTGGGCTGCTCGTTTCAGAAACAGCAATCAACAGCTGCTTGTTCTCCTTCTCTTTTGCTTTCTATAATGGCAAGAATTTATAGCGTGCATTCACGCATTGCCAGAGAAACTGCTGTTTGGTAGCTGATGATATAAACAGCTATGAGATCTGAGGTCAGCTTATGGAAGCGAAGTTGGTGGATTTGTTTTGCTTCCCTACAAAGACTTGTGTTAAGAATTTGCTTGAGTTTCAATGACAGTGATGAATTTATTCATGAAATTTCATACATCTATTTCTCGTAAGATTCAGTTGAAGTGCTAGCTAGAGGGTTTAAGTAGATTCTCATATTTATTCTCATATTCCTGATTCTGCTGATTCAAACACAATGATAAATGATAAAACTACCTATTCGGAAGTGGCTATATGGTTTTATCTATGAGCAACTATGCATTGTGGTCATTTTGTCACTCTTTTCTTCTCTATACAATTATACGCAGCAGCAGCAGAGCTGTGCAAGCAAAAGCAGCAAGAATTCACCTACCTTTCCAGCTCTTCTTACACTAATCTAGCCCATTGCATCTTTGCTATCGCAGTGTACCATGCCCACTTGCTCATTGTTTACTTCCTTAATCTGGCAATGTACCATGTTCACTTGCTCATTGTTTGGTATGATGAATCCCACTGGCTATGAGATCTTAGGCATTGACTGATAATAGTTCTCTTCTATGATTAAAGGTTTTGTCAAGCTTGTAATCTTTTCCTTTTCTTTCTCATACTACTCTGGCGCGTTTATGCGCAACTGTTGTTTGAGACCATCTTTGGTAGCTGATGAATCCCAGTAGCTGTGAGATGGCGTTTTATGATAATATAGTTCTCATCTATGGTTACTTTTTTTGTTGAGCTCTTAATTCTTCTTTCTAAGTTGATCTATGCACTAGGCTTGCTCACAGTCGGTAATGCTCTTTTGCGTCATCCTGATGACTGAATTGTGCTTCTTATACAGATCATCATGGACCAGAAAAGGTCAACCTCTGGCAAGAGCCGCTGAACCCCTCCAGGTGGAAGGAAGAGCATGTGAGCTACTAGCCTTGTTTTTCTTGGCAGATATTTGTATTGAGACCTGATTGGCTGCTTTGGTTCATTTCTTCCTTTCTGCTAAATTTCTGGTCTTGCTTTGACACAAGCTTTTACACCTCTAAGAAGCGTTTTTTGAAATTCTATGGTTAATCGAAATATAATACTTGTTTGGAGTTTGTATAAATTATTAATACATTACGTATTATTTGTCAATATGACAGTATTTAGTTTAAAGTTGAAACTATATACCTATGCCATATATGGAGATAAAGCTGTTCAGTGCCTTTTTATTCCACGTGTAGTAAGCAATTCCATTAAAGCAAAATTGGAAATGAATAAAAACTTGTAAAGGCCAATAGAACAGAAAGGCTGAAGCATGAAACATATACATGTTTTTGGAGTATACTTTGTCATTAGCAAATCTAGCTGCATTGTACTAAATAAGCTATATCTGTGCTGTAGCACTATAATACGTGACCGACCCTAAAGTGAAGTTATGTTTGTTTTTTTGGAAAATTATTGAACCTTGTTTTTTACAAAAACGCTAAAGTAGCTTGTGGAAAATAAAGGAGTTAAGAGTACTTCATTCCCATGGTTGAATTTTGATTGATCATAATAGAAGATGCCTTTTAAGGGGAGGGGTTAAGACCTTCTGGTGTAGCTCAGAACATATTTGTGAAGTTTGTTGTTTTCTCCATGGGACACCTGTGAGTATCTTACATGAGTAACATGCTAGTTCTCTATCGAGTTCGAGTTGTTTATTTTGGCAAAATAAGCAGTTGTTGAATTTGGTCCCTGTCAAAGTTACTGCTGAATGTAGATTAGGTTCCATCTACTTTTAAAACCTGTTTCATTGATTTCCGATGTATACTTATGAAGATAAGCATGTACTAGTGTCGTTTGATCAAATGCTTTTTCTTGTTCTCACTGTACCATCTCCAGGAATGCTAAATATTTTTTCATTGATAAGTAAGATGTTGGATTTCGACATTTTTCTACCATCTTCTTTGATCCGGGCAAGCAGGAAAGTGAGTTTGTTCTGGTATTTATCAAAACTAATGTGATATTGATAATATATTATAAGGCAACTACATTTTATTGCATATCTCAATCCAGTCAAGCTTATATTTGTGTTATCTTTTTATTAATAATGTAGTTATCAACTACATTTCTTACTTTGTATACTTGGGACTTTTTCTGTTTAGAGAATATGACATTTACTGATTTTTGTTCCTCGTTGTGTACAGTTTGTTCTTGCAAGCTTAGCTGGCTGGGGACTCCTGGGATATGGAGGATACAAGGCTTTTGGTGGTGGTGGGAAGAAAGAGAAGAAAGGGGAGGTATAATCTTTACTCTATAAAGCATTAGCTCAAGTATTTTGCAAACGTCACTTCTAGAAGGTCTGACTTCTTGTCTATTTAGCTGCAGGAGGTTAAAGAAGCAGCTGGTGCACACTAAGAGACTCCCTTTGAGAATTTCCTCTTTTTTCTTTTAATGAAATGCATGGTTTAATAAGAACATGCAAAGATATTGTAGCTCGACAAGGGCGCAGATTACCTTCTGTTAATTTCTTGCGTTTAATGTCATCAAGCCTTGCATCGTAGGTACTGTGATGTTCTGTTGTTGTTTTCTTTACCTTCTATGACAAACATTTAGAAGTTCTTTACCTTCCAAGGCTGTTATTAATATAAAATCTTCTCTTGTTTCCGGTACTTTCTATGTGATAGTTGTTTGATAGCATGGGTTTGGAATTATTTATGAAATAGAAATTTTTTTAAAATAAAAAGTTTTTTTATTTTTTTCTAAAAACAGATTTTATTTTTTTACTTTCAAAAAAGTAATAAAAAATAATAAAAATATATATTACGTAAATTTTTTTTATATTATTTAAATTTTTAAATAAATTTTTTAAATATTTATAAAATATATATTAAAAAATATGAAATGAAAAACATTTAAAATATGCACTACCAGAGGCACTCTATAAGCTGTTGAAGTGCAGTATCACTGATGTTCACAGAGGTTCTAATGGTGTCGATAAATTGATTTTGGATTTGTAATTTCTTCAAATCTTATGTACCTGCAAAGCGTTCAAATTAATTAATTAATTAATTAATACTTGCCATGTATTCGGATCCGTATCCGCTTAGGATAAACGCTAACCTGTCACAACAGTTGCCCGTGCCTGCAAATGTAACTGCGTTTGCAACTCCAGATTCCCGCCTTCCTCTTCTGTTCCGCGCGGAGAAAGAAAGGTCGCCGACGTTGGAAACATTTGATCAATCAAACCGTAGATCGAAGTTGATCGAAAAGATCTCTGTTTTTTGACAAAAATAAGTATACTCATCTACTGTCCTACCTAATCTTGATTGATTGATGATTTTCTTTTAGTTCTTGCTATGTAGGTGTCGCAATTTTCTTTAGCTATCGTTTTCTTTGTTTGATCTTCTTTAATATTTTGTTTTGTGTGATTTTTCTAAAAGAATGTGGTAGTAGTTTTTGTGGACTGTGTGCTTGTTATCAACAAACTTTTCTTCCCTGTTCTACTATCTTCAACTATCTAAAAAGTTGGTTTTCTTAAGTTCCGTTAACCATTTGTTGCTTTTCAAGCACCAATAACGTTGTGTAAAATTGGTTTAGGCGCACTCTGCATTATGATGCGGCTTATTGGTATGAGCAAGGTTGTCAAAATCGGGATCTTAGGTAGGATCGTTTCGCTTGAGTATAATCGTAAAATCGGAATCTTAAAGTAAAATCGTAAGATTTTACATACCGATACATTTTATAAAAAAAAATTTTCAATACAATTAAAAATCTTTTATAAAAGTTTTTCTAATATTTTTTCTAAAAAATTTTTAGTACATTTAAAAAAAATTTATATTTCTTTTAAATTTTATAAAAAATTACTCTATATTTTATAGAAAATTTCTCAAAATTATAATCTTTAAAAAAATCTTCAAACTTTTATAGAAAACTCTCTAAAATTTTATAGAAAAAACTCTTTCAAATATAGTTAATTACAAAAAATTCTTCAAAAATAAAATCGTAAAAAGATCGGGATCTTATCGATTTTAAGATTTAAATCGAGATTTAGGTGGGATTTTACTCAAAAAAGATTTTACTTAAGATCGGGATCGTTTACGTGAAATAAAATCGTAAAATCGTAAGATTTTAAGATTTAAATCGGGATTTTGATAACCTTGGGTATGAGCAATACTGTTTGTACCCATTTGACCATGTCCCTTCTTTTGTATATGGTTGGGTTGGGATGAGATACTTGCCTGGTGCTGGGTGTTAGATGATGAATGGTGGATTTGGAAGAAAGGGTACAAGATAGGGTTCATAAGAGGTATGTAGATCCTCTATTTTAGGAACCTATAGAGTTTAACATGAAATACCACATCCCCAGTGCATACTCATTTGACACAAGGATTATTGGACACTTTGAACTTTTCTGTTTTTTTTGGGTACAGCTTTGTTCTATTAATGTTTTCTCCACCTATTATATTTGTACTTAATTAGCTAGTAGCATGCGAGTTCATGGTTGTAGTTATTCCATGTACTAGAAATCTAGGTTTAGTGTATTACTCTGAGGCTTTCTTTCAAGATTAAGTGCATTGTTCTTTTGTTTGTTACTGCGTTTATTTCTAGAACTATTGTTAAAAAGTTGGGTGCGCTAACATGGGAATTATTAAACTTGGAAGTCGTCTCTGTTTTTGGTATAGCTCTGATATAATCTGAACACTTTATGCTATTTTTGCTAGTTAATGCAGTATTAAATGTGCTAATTCATATCCCTACTGTTTTCTAATGTGCAAACTATAGCTTCAGTGTAGTTTTCTTAAGTTCTCTTTCATTCTTTTCTAATCATTTGTTTACTCCTTCTGGTCATCAGCCCTATTTAAGATTGGGGGTTGTAGGTCTTCTCAATATCTTAGTTTCTAATCTTCTTTTTGTAAGTATAAACAATTCTTCTGTTTCTTGTATATCTATCTGAAGCAATGAAAACACAGATTTTCCTGTAAAATTGGTTGATATGTTTTCCCGTAGGACCTGGACCTTCCTGTGTAATTTGGCAACGAGTTGTTTTGGTGCTGGCTGAACTGCTGTTTGGAAAAGTCTTTACTTAAATTGTATTTTTTTCAAATTAGTAATATTTGAATATATCTTATTTTATGCTTTTAACTATCTTACAGTGAACTCTGTCGTGTATCCAAACAAGTCCATCAGCTTGTTCTAGTGTCTGATGAACAAGTATGCTCTTTTTATCATGAACATATGTGGTTTAGTGTTTGGTGTTGAAACAGTTATTTTCTATTTGGTAAAAAATAAAGTATATTGTTCTCAACTGAAGGTTTGCAAGTAAGCAGTCTTTAAAATACTCATGCAAATTTAAGACCTTGTGGGACTGAGTTGATGATGAATGTGGCATCCATCATGCTTTGTGTGGCATTTCAATAAGCTAAAGAAAGTTTACTAGGCAATAGATCCAATCACTTGCTCAAAGCAAAAACAAAAATTTATCTTCTTCTACTAATTATGCGAACCTGAGCAGATTTCACCTGCAGTTTCATCATGCTGATGTGCTGAATCATCTTTGTGATCTTCGTCACCTTGAAATTCAGCATTATTATCAGAGCCCTCATTTGAGTTTTCATGATTGACGATGCTTTTGTTCTCATCAGTTGTGACATTGATGTCTTAGTCTTTGGCTTTGGTTAAACCATCTGTATTTTCAATGGAATTGTTGCTGCTGCTGTTTTTCTGATCATTCTCATTGCTCTTCAGCACATCTTTATCTTCAGAGATCAATTCAATTCCCTGTCCTTCATTCAACGCATTCAGACTATGTTTGTCATTATTTTGCATATGTTGTGCTCCATTGGAATCCTCAAAAATCTGGTCTACCAATTTGTTGGATATGTTTACTTCATTGTCAGGACCAGATTCATCAACCTTCTCTGTGTTTGTACCTTCCATTTTGTTGTTCTTAGTATCTTCACGATTCTCAGTCTGAGAATCTTCACTGTTCTTTTCTTCTGTTACCTTTTCAAGGCTTGTCTTCCTTCTATCACGCCATACTGTCTTAGAATCCTGTTCGCCATTTGCTGCAATAGAAGAATCTTGTCCTTCCTTTCCCTTATCAGATGTATCACGTTTCTCAGATTCAGCTGTAATTTGTCTTACTTCTTCTGTGCCAGTTATACTAGCACCATTAAATCCTAATGTTTCACCCTCTTTACTCTTCTGCTCTGTCTTCTCTGCTGTGCTGTTCATCTCATTCATTCCACTCCCTCCAGAGACGTCTGTCGAACTCTCAAGCTTTTCTTCTCCCTGATGAACTACTTCTGAACTTTGTTTAGCATCACTTTCATTTTCATCTTTCCTGTCTCCAGTTTCCACATTAGTTGTTGGCATGATCCATTGCCCTTTTTGTTGAAGAGTAGTTCCTCCATTGGTCGTTTTATTATCACTACTTTCATCTTTAGCAATTTCTGCAGCGTCCATATTCTTGATGAGATTGTTGCTCTCAATACTTTGAGGTGGAGTTAAGTTCACAAGTCGCTGCTTCAGTTCTTCGACTTCAGCTTCTTTCTTCTTCAACAGTTCTGACATAGTAGCTATTTGAAGGTTGGCTTTCACTGATTGCTCTTCTTTCTCAGATAACGCGATGGTTGCGGTTTCCTTCTCTTCCAGTGCTGTTTCTTTTTCTCTTTCTATCTTGGCGAGGTACGTGGCTTTGGCCTCTGCTTCCATGAGCTTGTTGTTAAGCTCTGCTCTCTGTTTTCTTAGAGAAATGATCTTTGCCTTCATATCAACCATTTTACTTTTCAATTCTCTGAATTGGTCTCTTTCTTTGTTCTGTTTACCACCAAAACAAAACAAAAAAGGAAGATGTAAATGTTTAGATATATACATAGATTCTTTTCAAATTTTTATGAAAATTGAGATTTGCAAATTGCCATCAGTAACAATTTTTTCTGACAAGAAGATTAAGAATTAATGCAATAAGAATGTTTTAAACGCTTTTAAGCATAAACCGATATCATCAGATTCGTAGATATTGCTAAACGAATAAAGTCATCAATAAAATCTTCAAATTAAATAAAAGTGCTCATAGAAATCAGATAAGAGTTGAAAGTTTGAGAATCAATATTGGCTTGCCTCCAGCATGAACTCCATTGCAAGCAGTTGTCTATCTCTATCCTGCAACAGAAGGCCAAACACGTGGCGTTCTCTCAGCTTGTGCAACAACACAACACTCAGCACAGCAACGCCGAGTGCAAGAAGCAGCATCATTCCATAGTGCTTCTTCCTGTTGTTGCTGCTGCCAGCCATCATGCTTCCCGATGGCCTTGAAAACCCTGACATCATGTATCTATGCAAAAACTCTTTGCAAGCTTCTGAGATCTTTATATACCTATGCAGCTTTCATGCATTTACTCTGAAATCTTCCAATGTTGATTGCAATGTGGATAAAGGTGAAAGTCAGGAGACTTGAAAGATCGGTGATTACCCTAAAGTTTAGGCCTTGAAACGAAAACTTGATGAAAGAAATGTTAGTCAATCTGTCTCCTGTCTAGGAAAAAAGTGGAGTTCAAGTTGTGTTTGTTAGCACATGTATTTGTGGTTGACCTAACTGTATAGTTTGCAAACTTTCTTTCCTTTTTCCTATGATTAGATGACTTCAAAATTTTGAGTCTGATAAATGAAGGAAAGGTTGGTAGATCTTGTCATCTAGTTGACTTCAAATATGTTTAGATGCACTTAGACTTATTGTAATCGATCGATCTATCCAGAAAAAAATCTGCAACTGAGAACTCTGTTGACCCTTTAAAATTCTGATAATGTATTGCAGCCGCCAGGAATCTCTTACAATGAAGAACAGTTTGTAGACGGTTCGGTGTCAGATAATTTTTCTTCACATCTCAAGCTAAGGATTCAGAAAGTCGAATGAGATGCTGGACATTAGCTGGTAACATCCTCTACGCACCTAGTGAATGTTTAGAAGTGATTTTAAAATCTATTTCATTTCAATTTTTTATTTAATATTTTTTAATAAAATTTTTATTATATTTTATAATTTTTTTAAATATTAAAAATTATTTAAAAAATTCGTAAAATTTTATTATTATTTATTTTTATTTTAGTTAGATAAAAATATAGAATTTGTTTTTTTATTTTATTCCACAAGTACTCCCAAACATTTTCGTACTCATGATGCAGACAATTTTCAATAATAGATTTTTTCTCGTTCATGATCCAGAATCTCATCTACGATTCAGAATCTTATTGTTTTATCTCGCCAACAAGATCTGCTCATTTTGTTGCCCCAAGAAGCTAAAACTTTCGCAAGTGAAGGCCTATCACCTTCACCTACTAAAGGTGATAGGCCTTCACTGAGATAATAGAACTTGCTTATTGGAGTATATCAGCGCTGCCAACATTAAGCTTCTCTTGATCACACCAGTAGGTAACTGTTTCGCCTGCCGGGTTCCATGGAAGAAACAACATGTACATACCAATCAAGCAGAAGCAATTATAATTAGCTTTTGCAAATTGAACTGCTGTGTTTTCCATATTGAACAAGTAGCCATCTTGGGGCCATAGTTGTAAGAACCGGACGGACATTATTCGGATCACAGTTCTCGGATTGACCCGTCGGATCAACCGGTCGAACCGTCTGATCAATAATATTAAAGTATTTTTAACTAATAATAATAATAATTACAGTAAAAAATTACTATTAATGACACTACCAATAATAATAACAACAGCAATTATAACAAAAAATCAGAGTATTTATATTATGACATTACTATCAACAATAACAGCAATAATAATCACAGTGAAAATTGAAATATTACCACCATAGTATTGCCACCACCAACAACAATAATAACAACTAAAATTTATAATGAGAAATATTTAAATAAATTAGGAGATTAGAAAAAGATAAAATCATAAAATAGATAAATTATAAAAGAGATATTACTAACTTTTTTAGATATACATATTTGAGTCTAAATATTTTACAATATAAAAATTTAAAAATCACTAATAATTAATATTTACAAATAAAATAATCAATTATATTTTTGTATTATCACATCCAAATACAAAATCTAAACTACATATTATTTTTCAACATAGAACTATTAATAATTATTTTTTCATTATATATCGTCAATTTATAATTTTTAAATAATTTTTAAAAAAATTTTTCAATCCGATTTGATTCTAGGCGGACGGATCGACCGGATTGAAGCGGGTCAAAACGGATCGATTACATAAACAGTTTTTTTATAAATCTGGACCGATTTACCGTCCGAATCGACGGTTTCTAGATCGATTCCGACGGGCCGGTCCGAATCTGACAACTATGTTTGGGGCTAGGCTGGCTACAGATTGGACAGAGTTGTAGTCCGTCTTCCAAAGAAGACCTACAAGAACATTGAATAATGAAGTAAGTTGTCAAACCGAATAAAGGTCAGAGAACTAAAAATCATTTCCCCTAGGCTCACTGAAGTAGTTTGGAATTCATTTCCACAATTGGGGCACTGCCGTACAACAGAAACACGAAATTTTAGCTCACTTGTATTTCGCAGAAAAGTGTTATGAGATGCCGCTATCTAACATCTCCAAGCAGAATTGTTTTGTGACCATCACTCAAAAGGGACATATAACACCCAAACCAACATAGGACGACCTTTTATTTTTAAATTTAAAAATTATTTTTAAAAAGTTTCATGAAAATCTTCTTTTTATCAAAATCACATTTTTATAAACAATTCTAAACGACCGCTTTATGTAGTCGCGAGTTGCAACGGGAACCTTGAAATCTTGTACGATATATTTAATGGAGTCTCTGGTTTTCCAGTAGGCACTCCAGTATAAGGTTCCCAATGAAATGCGTATGGAGAAGAACAACATCTTCAGAATCACCAATGCGTTCTGAATACATGGAGACTTTAGGATGCAGTATTCTTATATCATTCATTCCAAGTTCGATGAAGTTACTTCGTAAAAATCCCAAAACCGTTTCCTTGATTCGAATGACGTTTGTATATCTCAACAAAATATCAATGTTAGCTTTCCCGCAAATGAAATTGCAAAAACTGCACATTCATGTTTATGTATATATGTATGTATGTATGTATGCACAAAGCTATAAAGTCATCTTAGTTTTGTCAAAACTATGGTCAGTACAGCTGCTGTTCCTCACTTCTGGTCTTTGAAGTTTCGTGATCAACTCTCTCAACCTGTCCGCTCCTGGACCTGGACTGAATATCGTATCATTACCTCTTACTGAACAAGGATCTGCACCATCTTCGAACCTTCCAGCACACCAAGCACCTGGTGTAAACCGGCCTTCTGTTCTGTTTAGGATCTCTTTGTCTATTTTATTCAGCACGGGATCGTTCTTTGAAAACTTCCTCGCAAATGGAGATCCGCTCTTGACCATCTTGCCGAAGTCTTTCATGGTAAGGACACGAGGGTGTTGTTTTGGAGGATTGTCCCAGGCAATGTAGTGCAGGTCGTGACTAATTGTGGTGTTTTTATAGTTCTCTGAGTTGCATATAACAGTATGGAAGTAGCCCTCAGGAGAAGAGACAAAATTCACATAGTACATGAGGATTGTTCTTGGGAGGTTGTCCCATGCCCATATGCAGTACTCTAGAAAGGATCTGGTGAGCATTACCCATGCTGATCCTGCAAAGTAAAGAACAGATTATCTAATAGAAAAACATCAAACAATGAGTTACTGTAGCTTCGAGGTAAAAATCAGGATTCAGCCTTATCAAGTATTTAGTCTTGAAAGTGTTTAGCTAAGAGATTGGTAAGCAAATAACAGAAGGAAATTAGCATAACAAAACTTTCCACTACACACTTCACACACACTATGAGTTACTCTACATATTACTTCCATAATGAAAACTTTCCATTACACAGTTTGTTTTAGGAAATCTAAGCTTCAAATTGAAAATCTGAACCATTACACAGTTTGCTATTTAAATGGCTTATAAACTTAATTCATCACATTTATCATTTTGTTATCAAGTAGAGAGTTGACAAAATGGATTCTTTAGAAACATGCAATTCTGAAAACACAAATCAAAATCGAGATGGAATAAAATCTTTATGGCTAAAATAATGTTTATATCAAGATTCATAAATTTGATCTACCAATCACCCGCATATACTTCTTGGTATAAGTGCCCTCCACACGGTCCACTTTAATGTTAACCATAACATGATAAAAATTACTGAAATTTGGTCTTCGAGCAATTTAAATAGCATATCAACTTGAATGGTTCAGACTTTTGGTTTGAAGTTTAAATTTCTAAAATAAACTGAGCAATGAAAGAATTTCCATTACGCAAGTTATTTGTATTCCATCTCTCTCTCTCTCTCTCTCTCTCTCTCTCTCTCTCTCTCTGTGTTTGTATGTATATTAGGTGTATCTGCTATATATAGGAATCCCTGAAAATAAGATATATCCAACAAGTTTCACATAGTTTTTCATGTCTCGCATGCCAAGCTAATCTAAGTGCGAGAAACGAATCTTCCACAAGCTCACTGTTATATTTTATTAGAGCATATCCATAAATATTGGGCATGCTTCTTATGAAGAATTAAGCATTGAGAAAGAGGATATGTCTTCAAGAAAATAATGTATGCATAAACAACAACAGAAGACAAAAGATTTCATAAACTATAGGGAAATGGCTCACCAGTAAACAATTTAAAAGCAGTAGGTAGTTCCCTACGCTCAGCTGTAACGACAATATCAAACTTTTTGGACAAATAAAGACCAGGGTCAATGATTACTGGTCTGGCTCTCTGGTTCCTGATACATGAGACAGAACAAAATATGTGAAGAAAAATTATTTTTTCTGAAATTAGAAAAACAAGAAAATATTAAAGAGGATGAGCTTACAGTTTCCACCCTGAGACCATTTGGGTATGTTCAATGAAGTTGATGCCTCTTGGTAATGAAGAGAAAACATGGAGTATATCTGTGTATGAATCGCATGGGTCAAAACAGAAAGAGAGGCAAGATACATCCTTATTCTAAAATCAACCAAGAGGAAACACATGCATTACATCTGCTTATCTAGCAGTATACATACATCACTTGCTAAAATATCAAGTGACAGCTTATACAGATATTTTCAGTAACAGATGCATGATAGCATCATAAGAAGAGGGATGCACATGCTAACTAGAATGCATGCACTAAATTCCTTTGCATTATCTTACACCACTCTATATTGCTGCTGAACCATGTAAGACATATGCAATGTAATATCACATATGACTATTGTGGCTGTATTGATGATAATGTTCATTTGGAGAAGTAAACAGTGGGGCATAGAAGCAGCAAAAACTAATATGGAGAAATGATTAAAGCATCTAATAAAGACAAATTGAACAAAACATTCATAGGCAATGAGGATGGCATCAATCTGACATGAGTTCTAGTTACATGCTAACTACGAAAGGATGAGTTGCTTATGACTTCAATTCTTAAAAAGCAAATAGGATGTGTGAGCCAGCACTGACCATCTTGGGTCATAAGTGGGTAATCAGAAGCACTCAGATTTATGAACCAGTCCCACTTTGCACTCTCCTTCAGTAAAATGGCAATGGCATGGAGGGTACAAGCAATCATGGTCGGACCCTTGTAAGTCACCAGGTTGCCCTTCGCAATCACTCTCACATTCTGAACTTCACTGAATGTGGGATCATCCCTTACGTATATGGACAAATCTATCCTTTCTCGTGGAGGAGCTTCAAGATCCAAATGCAAAATATATTGATTCCTAGGATGATAAATTGCCTGCAAGGTCCTCCTCATCCTCAAGCTATCCCCTTTTGTGCCGGTGATTAGATAAGCTATTCTTGGTGGTTCCAACTCCAGAACCGAGTCTTGCACCAAGACTTTTGTCAGATCCCTATCTTGGTTAAGTGAATTTGAATCATCCAAACCAGCAAATGATCCAATATCTAACCACAAAGAATCTCCGCCATACTGTGGTGAGGAAAGCCCAAACAATGTTGCCATGAACAACGTGAATGAGATCAATAAACTAGCCAAGAAAGGAAGAATCCAACTTTTATCACTAAAGGGCCTTCCAGGATGAAGGCTTCCACTTTTTCTCATATTTCCAAATCTCCAATCAACCAATACTTGCAGAATGCTTACAAGCACCAGATACCTCCTATAGATTCAAACAGCTGATTTTGTCAATCAAATAACACCAATTTTTAAAAAAATTGGTGTTCGATACAAACGAAGACTTTCTGTATGTAGATCACAATCATTCCTAACACAGTGATCGTCGCAAAAACTGCAGCCTTGTAGCAAGCTTGAAATTTTGATACCACGATTTCACTGTTCCTTCCCCAAACAGAAAAGAGACAAAAGAAAAGAAACTTAGCACGGGTCAATTTCTAATTCTTTACCAAAAACCAATGCAAATTAGGCAATAGAGAAACAGCTAGACATACAGAAAACCAGTTCCAGATCTATCTATCAGTTTCAAATGTTAGTATTATCAATCACTTCTCCATAAAAACAGTTACACAAAAACCTGATTTCACAATCTCTCACTTCATTAAATAAGAACAAAACTCCAGATTGATCTACCCTGAACTATAAGAGATCAAATTTCTGCAAGATCAACATGTTGGGATGAGGTTTTACCTGTTAAATCCCGATGGAGAAGCACTGAATCAGTAGAACCAATTAGAAATTGCAAGGAATAAAATGGTGATTAAAGATTGAATCTTTGGTGGTTGAAATTGAAGAAGTTGAAGGAGAATTGGTAAAGCTCAGGTTCTTGAGTAAAAAACAAGCACAGAAACAGAGGAAGATAAAAAAATTTGAGCAGTCCGTACGCTATTGTTGTCGGACACGGTGAAATAAGATTTTTTCTTTTTGAAATTCAAAAAGAAAGCCCAAATATCATGGCCCACTATCTGAACTTTATGTGTATGAATTTGGGCCGCAACGATATATAAATCTTATCATGAAAAGAAACTAATCTTCGATTGCAATAAAATAATTTTTTTCAAAATAATTTAAAGTTAATAACTTTTGTATTTATATAAAGCGAGTAAAAATTTTTGTAAAACTGTCTTGACATTGTTTTTCTTTTAAGATTATCTTTCAACTTTTTTATTTTTTACAAAACTTTTTAAAATTATTTTATTTTTAAATTAAAATACATTAATAAGTTATATATTATAAAATATTTTGTGTGAATTCTATTTCTCGAAAACTTTATAATATTTATAAGAATTTAATTCCAAAGGCATCTATATACTCTGTATAGACTGGAACATAATTTGGTAGAACAATTAAAAGTTTACTGATGATTGTAGTACGGGTAAAAAGTTTTTTGAGAAAAGCACCATACTACTAGTAAGTAACGATAAAAATTTTGAAAAAATGAAATTCTTTCTCTTTCTCGAGCCCGGCTTCATCGCGCTTTTCATCGTCACGTCATGCACATCGGCAACCCACCACTACCCTCCGCGGCGCAGATTCCCAAATCCGTTTCTCTTACTAAACACCCAATCACCAATAATATATTGCCACGTAAACAATTAGGTCCCACTTGCTTACTTGGAGTAAGTCCTTTGGTTCGTTATAGTGTTTTGTAATTGGGTTGTGATATGTTTGAAGGTGCTACTTGTTCGCTGCTGCCGGTACACATCAATCCACACACCTCCCTCGCTCTCCTGACAAACACGCCTGTCTTTCTTTCTTTCCTAAAATACCCCCGCCCTCTGTCTCTCTCTCTCTGGCTTCTTTTCACCAAGAAACCAAACAATTTTTGTTCTTATGTTTCTATTCATGACCGAAGGAGAAATTCAAGATTATTCAATGTTTTGCGTTCGTTGTTTTCTTGATTTTTTTTCTTCTTACCTAATATATAGGGTTAGATAGATTAGATAGACATAGAATACAGAGGGAAGAGTTTTGGTTTTGTAAGGAAGCCCTTTATGGGAATGAAATGAATGGCGACTTCTATATAACTCATCCTCCGCCGCGCGTCTCTCTATATATCTCTTTCTCCACCGGTTTCTTTTGCGTGCCATGTTTTGTTTCTCTTTCTTTTCTCATTCAGATCTCACAATGAGAGCAATATCTAGCTAATCAAATGCCAACCCATTACTCATCTCGTTCGTTTTGTTCAGAAAAAAGTTTCTTTTGTGCGGCTTGATAGCTTTTTCCATTGTTTGAGAGATGGCGGCGGTCAACGGTGGTTTTGGTAGTTGTGGCGGAGATAAAGGTAAAGAAGCGTTGAGAATGTTGTTTACGGAACAAGAGTTGGGTGATATTGCTGGTGTGAAAAAAGGAGATGATTTTGTTGAAGTCACGTGCGGGTGCACGAGTCGCCGGTACGGTGATGCCGTTGGCCGTCTAAAAGTTTTTGTATCTGGCGATCTTATTGTTGCTTGTGATTGCACGCCTGGTTGTCAAGAAGGTAACCTGTTGTTTTTCAACTATAAAAAAGTTTCAATCTTTGTGTTCACTTCTCTTCTCTCTCTGGTTTGCTGTTGTTGGTAATATGTGGAGTGCAATGTTCGTACTTCATGCACTCGTTGCGTTTGATACTATGCTGGTGGAGAAATGTCACTACTTTTCCAGCTTTCTTTTGATGATTTCTTAGTTCTCACATTTTCAAGTTGATATCTTTACTGTTTCTCGAAGTCTGCACCTTTTCTACATGTTCCAGTTGTGTGTAAGATGCTTCCCTCATTATCAAGTTGATCCTTCTTTTTTTTTTTTTTTTTTTTTGTTTGGGTTGAGGTTTTGGGACTTTTTTAATGTGTACCCAATTACTATTTGTGTACAACAGAATGCCATGATGAAAAAGATTGTCCTCTGTGGTTGTAGCAGCCTCTTGCTGCGGTGGTGTGTACATAAATGCATGAAATAATCAATTTTACAATGTGGATGTTGTTTTGTGGTTGCATGATAATGTGGTACATGCGTGCTTTACCTTAGCAAGACAACTGCAGTCCTGCTTCAGTCGTTGTCTAGAATTCCGCTGTGCATGCCTGTGCTATCGTCTAAGTTAGCACCTAGTTACAAAACTAATTCATGAAGAAGTTTGCTAGCTCTTGCATGACTATATCAGGCACATGTTACAGTTCAACAAGAGCGGTGCTGCTTAAATCGAAGTGCTGGTTCATCATTGTTTTATGCTGAAATAGAGATGCCTCTTTGTGTTGCAGTCCGATGCATGAAATAGTTGTGCAAAGCAGATGCTATAGATGCACGCATGCATTGCCTTGATTAGCTTATGTTTTCGGTTTGTGGCAGTTCTTATAGTCTTTGTTGTGGTGCAAGCTAACCATGTACATACGATCTATATGCTATTGCAACTTTGTGTATCCTTGATGACATGCTTCACTAATTCTCCGCGATGTTGGTTCTCAGTTATCATAATGCACCGTGCAGTAACATCCTTTCAATTACTTGTATGCATGTTTGTAGAAGCTTATGCAAACACATTCTCATGTTCATGTACTACTATGAATAGAATTTTCATAGATACAGTCTAGGAATATGTTTGCATAATGTACTTACGACATATGGGCTCAAGCATGCCACAAGCAAGGAGTCATTTTGATGCAGATATGAGTAACGTCCAGTTAAGAGGATCGTGTACTCCTGATGCAGGACAGTTAGAGTGCTGCAGAAGCACATCCAATGCATTGGTAAGTCCCTAGGTACATGCATGTACGTCATTGCAACCATGGCATTAAAGCTATCCCTTGTGTGAGTAACCTCAACAAGAAACCTCACCTTAACAAGGTGACGTTCCCTTTTCTTATTCTCTAAGTTGAGTAATAATTAGAACAACTTGCCTTCACCTCATAACTCCTTAAGGTATCCGAACCGCTTTCTTTTTCTGTATGCTTGAGATTACCATTGGTTTACAGGCGTGTAATAATGTCATGATTCAATTGCACAGGTGAGAGGTGATATTTCTGATTTGAAAAACGTTGTGCATTTAGTGTGAGATGTGGCTTTTCCTCTCTTTTTACTATGAGCATCATAACTGCTTATCTGACTGTTCCTGCAGATAACTTGACACCATCTACATTTGAAAAGCATTCTGGCCGTGAAGGTGCAAGGAGATGGAAGAATAACGTATGGGTTATAGTTAAAGGTGAGAAGGTTGCATTGATGAAGACACCTCTGCTTAAATACTTCAATCAAGCATCCAGAATTGCTAACGGCTCCAGTAAAGGATCTCATGCGCGTCCACACCATCGTGATGAGTTTGTTCGGTGTACAAAATGCAATAAAGAGCGTAGGTTTCGTTTGCGGACCAAGGAGGAATGCAAGATTTATCATGATACCTTAGCAGATGGTAACTGGAAATGCTCTGATTTGCCATTTGAAAAGTAAGTTCTCTTATTCAAGCAGAGCACTCTTTGACTATTCTTGGAGTTTTCAAGATCTTTCCTGCATGATCAAATTTAAATTAGGACAAAGTTGTATGCTACCTGGGTCAAATCTATTAGAATTCATAGAAGTAAGCAGGCTAGTAGCAGTTTGCTGTGTTAATAAAGTCTTAGACAATTTTGACATAGGCTAGCTGGCTCCTACTTATCTGTCTTAGCACTTTGCGTGTAGTGTAGGGATTCTTTTAAATGTTGCCAAATTGTACAAGGAGAGGCAACTAGGGAAAACTGTATTTGAATATTGAAAATCTTTTGGGTTACTCTAGATAAGACATAAAGTACAGTTATTAGTACTTTAAAAGACGATGCTAAACAAAAGTTCCACTCCAAAACTGCTCATAAAGTCTTAATATCTTTAATAACTGGGGGCTTCTGAAGCTTCAGAACACGTGTTACTTTTTTTAAATTGAATATCTAGAAAATTATTAAAATATGAGTTGTAGAAAATAAATTTTATAAAAGTGAATTAATAAAAATAAATATAAATCACCCAATAGTTATTTTTTAGCGGATGGAAGTCATTTCCGGATCACTTATGGTGAAATAGATAAGCTCTCATTATTGTAGTCAATAGGCATAAGTGCAAATGTGCACTCATCAGTACTTCATGGCCAAAAAATTGTTAAGGTAGGCTGTCTGTTAACAGTCGACCTGGTTGTTTGCCTAATTGTAGACAGGAGAGAAGTTTCTGTTGTGAGTTATGTTTGTTAAATCATAAAATGTGTGGGTGTGATGGATCTACCATACTGTTGGAAATAATTGCAGGATTTTTTAGTATGTTCATACATCTTAGGAATCCTTATAAAAAGATTTTGGGACTTGATGGATTAACTAATATGCGGGGTTGAGCTATTTATAATGCTTCACGCAAGAGTGGCCGCATTAAAGACTAGGAAAACTTATGCCCTCTACAGCAATATTGAATTCTAGATTCCAAACTCCATGATCAGACATTGTTGTTTGCATAGAATATAAACATTTTAAAGTGGTTCATTTTGGAGTATTATATAATAGATGCCCATTAACCATCGACCAGTTTTAGTCTCTGCCTAAAGCTGCTGTGATGTTAAAGCTTACAGCCATGAGTTATCTTCTGTATCTTTTCATATTCTTCTTTTGTGAAAGCGAATTTCTTGTTAGCTATACAAGCCTTAAACCCAAAGGCCTTTTCATCTTCTTTTGTTGTACAGGATAACATGTGATGACGATGAAGAGCGAGCAAGTCGGAAAGTCTTAAGAGGATGCCCTCTTGCGCCTTTGTGCAAAGGATGCACAACATGTGTCTGCTTTGGTTGTGAGATTTGCCGCTTCTCAGATTGCAATTGCCAGACCTGTACCGACTTCATGCAGAACTCAAGTGACTAGATTTTCCTCTAGCACTATTTTATCGCGCACAAAGATCACAGAGCAATTTTTTTGTTTCTTTGGTCCCGTATACGCACCATTGAAAAGAAATTCGCCCACAGCATTTCTTCATGTTCTTTTAATCGAGAAATCGTCAGAATGTTTGATGATTGTTTTGCTAGAAACAGTACTCCTTATGGAAGTATTATTATTATTATTACTACTATTTTCGATAACTGGTTGATGAAAATTTCCCTCTTGCAATTTCTTTGACTGCCTTTTTCAATATAGTTGCTGGAAATGTTTTGTACCGGTCTGCTACTGTTTTAATATGTTAAGAAATTCAAATGTCAAGCAGGGTTAAAACATATTATTTGTACTAACGTATTCAATGAAATGAAATACATACATATGCAATCAAAGAGTTGAATAGCTCTGTGACAGTCGTGCTCTTAAAATTCTTAAGATTTGAAATGTTCATTTTCATCCAAAAGTTCATTTTGAGTCATTCAGATCAAAATTCTGTTAAGCTATTTATACAAGCCTGAAGGGTGATTTCATTGATAGCTCAGCTAAAAAGCAAGTTTTACTTCATCCGGAAGTGATTTTCTTCAGCCAAAAAATCACTATTTGCTGATTCAAAGTGATTTTTAATTCTTTATTCCACAAATTTGATATCTTAAATACATTTCAAAATAGTTCATATTTATAAACTCATTTTTCAAAAGCTCACTTCGGTGCAAGTAAATGTGCCGAAAAGAAGCTGGTTTGTGATCACTAACTTCAGCAATCAGGAGTTGAATAAGCAGCTTCACATTTCAACACAGGTGCAAGTAGCTAACAAAACAGATATAACTAAGGAAAGAATAACCAATTAAATAGTCATAATCAGAAAAACATAGGCTACAAAACTGAAACATCTGCTTTTTTTTTTTTTTTTTTTTTCAGAAACTACGATAAGACGAGGAAGTCTGCAGCTGAAGACAAGCTCTAGTTAACCCTACATTGGCAGACTAGTATAAAAACTTAAAGAGATCATACGGAAATCATGCTTCTTCTATTCATTGAACATTTAGGGCATATTTTAATTACAAAAAAATTTACATTCTCTTTTCAGGTTTTAAATTCTCACATTTTATATGTTTTAATTATCACTCAGAATTCTACTTCTATCAATTTAACTTCAAATTTTACTTCATGTATTTCAATTATCAATCTAAATTCTGCTTCTATTAAATTCTATTTTTTTACAGAATTTTATTTTCATTTTACGAGAATTACTTTCATGCCATTAAAAGACGCCCTTAACGGAAAATCTCCACATGTATCCGCTTTTACGACTCTAGAGCTAGTAGGCAGTAATCATGGCTTCTAGCTTGCATTGTTTCTAAAAACCTTTGTTAAATTGATCTTATAATCTTTCATATTGACAAAACTATTGAAATGATACCAAATATTTCGTAAAGAAATAGAACTAAAAGTAAGGAGGAGGCCACCAACATACAAAAGGGCTTTAGTTTTTTAGTGCCAAAAATACCAAGAAGTGTGTTTGACCTTATCAGAAAGCTCATCGGAAATTCATCAGAAAAGGAGAGGAAGATAGCTGAATAAAATGTTCGACATAATAGCAGTAGTAACTGAATAAAGAAATTGCAGATCAATGTGTGCTGGCATTACGTCGAACACATAATTCTGCTATCATACTCTAATTCCTTGATGAACTTTCGGTGAGCTTTCTAACCACAAAGTGAGGCACCTGACTTACAATTAACCAAATCCTAAGATGCTTACGGTGTAGCTCTTGACAAAAAAAAAATTCCATGCATGGTACACATGGTTAATTTTCAATTTGTTATTCTTACAATAGGTGGGAAAGGTCTCAAGGATTATTAGACTATTGCAGTCTGCCGTTTTCTTTTCAATCAAACCTTAGCCTACTAAGTAGGTTCAACAATATGAATCATTTTGTGAAGAAACCATATGATAATCATTTGATTGAATTTCAAGGGTGGTTCCTAATCTAACCCACCTTGTTTACATGAGCTTGTGATAGCTATATGAACATGAAGTCAAAATTGTGGCTCAAAACGTGACAACTTCTACGTATGTTATGACATCCACTTATATTAGGTAAACCTGCAAAATCCCTTTCGTTTAATTCTTCAATTTATTTCCTAATAAACATGGACGATAATTATTGAGTAAATACTATTGAAACAATATTTCAATAAGAAATATTAATAGTAATATTTTCTCACAAACTTTGCTTGGGTTGATTTCTTGATATAGTTGGTTGGTAAGTCTAAATCAAAGCGAAAGGCTCACTTTAAGTTTTCAACAGTTAAAAAAGTATATGTAACTAACCTTGACTAGTGGGTAAAAGCTTGGTTGAAAAGAAGATAAAAGAATATTTCATAAAAGTTTTCATTCATGCTTTTTGTAGCCTTGCACTTACCCTATACTTGTGATAATTTTGTATCCATTTTCTAAAAGTCACCTGCATAACTCAAGTTCACATTTCTAAACCTTTTTTAAAGAGTTTCTTCCCAATATGCCCATCTAAAGTGCTTATGGTGTGCATTTAGCAAATTCTACAAACAATGGTAGGAACTTTGACTTTGACTGAGGAATTACTAGCCTATAACTCATGCAAGTCCAACTAGGGGGCTCAAAAAGGATAGCCTTATATGTGACTCCATTTGTCAAGTTACCTTTGATATGATAGATTCATACCAACCTAAATCCTAGAAAGTCAAGTTTAAAATTTAAGCGGACATCTTAAAATGACCGGTTCTGCTCTAGTTTAACATCCAAGCCCCAAATCTTGCTATATACCCAATGACATTTATTGCCGTATTGGTATGCTTCAAAAGGCAATTTTGCTTTCAAATCTTGCTAATATGTATATGTGGTTCATTTAAGTGAAGTGCTAAAGTTTTATAGCACAATGAAATTGCAAATTTAATGTTTTGACTACTAAATTTATAAAAAGTGAACCACAGTGCTTTAAGTAAAGAAATGTAACCACACATTGACTCGAAAGATATGCATCAGTAATTTCCAATTAAATTTCAAGGGGTATCAATGCAAATTTTTCAAAAAAGGAGAGGTAGAGCACGCAGGAAATATCATGACTTAGAGCACCATAACTGTAAGAAACAAAAACTATCCTACTTATTCTATGGTGACTGTACAGGTAAAAATGCTTCCTATGTACCATGCATTTCAGATTCCTTTAGAAGGAAAATAAAAGAATGCATGTCAATAGGCTACTAGAATTGGATTGCTGGAGGCATCATCCTATTTTGCCTAGTTTTGCCCCTCCTTGCATTAAAAATACTACTTATTAAGGAGCTACCTGTGATGCATGTACTATGCAAGCCCATTAGTTTCAAATTAAACTTTTTGCATAACAATGTCAACTTCAATTTATCATCTCTGCTTACCAGTTGCATTTGGCAAGCTTGCTCTTGAGATAATATACCATATAGATGCAAAGGTTGATATTCCCAATCTGATGAGCTTTGCTGCTCTTCTGAATCTTGTCGTTTATTGTCTTTCGTGCAGTTTTCAGTAATTGTCTTCATAAAACTGACCCTAACGAGGCCCAGTGCATTTTGGTCCTCTAGTTTGCTAGGGTCAAACACAAATGAGAAGTTTCCAAAAACAGAGTCAGGATGCTTGAACAATTCATGGAGAACATCAATGCAGAATTTCAAGTTTTTCTGCAAAGACCTCTTAGGCTCATAATTCCTGTTCTCCATGTTCCTAGAAGAATCAAGAATTCGAGAGGCCTCTCTTAATCCACTCAAGAAAGCTCCATGCATAGTTGCTGGATACTGCCTGCTTGTAGCTTCTCCAGCAAAAAAAATACGACCGCTGATGCTCTCTGCCATGATATCGTAATCATTTCCAGAAGATCCAACTCTGACATGAGAATATGAACCAAGGGAAAGGGGATCACTACCCCATCTTGTGCAAACCGTTTGGATTGGATCGGGCACATCGACACCTCTTGGATTATAAATACCTGCAATGCCATTAGAGCGAGCAGAACATCAGACACCTGAAGAGTTTTGTAGGTTAGTATGGAATACAAGGCAACACAAACAGAACTTTATGATTTTCACACCAACTGTAGCCCAGCTTGATAATTCAATTCTGTATAAGAGAATGCAGTAACTGAGAAGATTTAGTGACTGTAATGAACTTAGCTTTCTCTCAGGAAGTTCCACATAAGTGAGATCCATGAGCAGTATAAGCCAAAATACATAAATTTCACAAAAATTTCAAACCTCTACGAAACCTAACTGTTGCAACAGGACAGTACTACATTAATAACTGGCATAAACACCAACAGTACCTTACAAATGGCTAAACTCGCAGTGAACCTAATTCTTATTCAAATAAACTGAAATAGATGACACAGCAGAGAAAATAAATAGAAACTCTACCAATTAATCATGAGTCAGATTCGTATAATAGAAGTTACATTTGGAAACTGGCATTTAATGATACGTCATACAACATCTGATGCAAAAATGAACACAACCACCATACAAATCAATACCTCTAAGAATGTCTAGTACACGATGAAGCAAGACAACTGGGTCTGTTTGCTCAAAAGCTAAGGCAGCTTCTCCAGCCACCAAAGCAACAAGAACAGCTCCTCCTGAAACTGTATGATAGCTGTAAAAGAGAAAGAATTCCCCACGCTTGCATCTCTGCCTGTTCAGACAACCAAAGGTATCGAGATCTTCGCTCCAAAAAACACGAGGGAAAACCATAGCAACCTTATTCAGCAAACCGAAGCCTAATCTCTCTATAGCTCCTAGCTTCTTCTCAGGCAATTCAGGCTCAAATTTGATTGCCCTGCGCTTCAGAACACCAAGTGGCACAGTGCACAGTACCATATCCGCCTGAAACACCTGCCCATCTTCAACTTCAACCTCAACACCGCATTCTCCATATGCAACCCTTTTAACTACTTTCTTGTACAAAATGGGAACACCCTCGCACATGGCGTGTACTAACCTGTAATTTCCTCCAGCAAGGAAGCAGTGGTCCCCGCCCATCTCATAAGGATCATCCTGGTCCCAATGCGCAAGTGATAGGTCTGATAGGCACCCAGCATTTGCATACTCCAAATTTGCCAAATGCCAGTCCAAAAGTTCCCTCTCCTCCCTACTCCTTGCAACAGCATATAACATCCTAAGCTTCTCAATAGCATCACCCAGAGATATACACTCCGCCGACTCCTTCACCACCTGCCTCAACTTCGCCGCATGCTCCAAAAGCTTATTGAACACAAAGTCGACCTTTTCATCCATAGCTTGATCCACCTCAGTCCCATCAGGCCAGTAGAGGGGACACCTATCCCTAATCTTATGCAACGGTATACCCATCTGCCGCGCAAGAACACCGAGCGGGTTAGCATGAATACCAGTAATAACACTCCCCCCAAGCTCCACAGCAGCATCACCAGCCCTTTTTGTAAAAACCCTCCCACCGGGTCGTCCCCTGCCTTCCAAAACCAAAACTTTGAATCCAAATGAAATCAATTGGCGTGCAGCGGACAAACCAGAGAGCCCTGAACCGACTACAATCACAGAAAACTTGCTATTGCTGTCATTACTAGTGTAACTATTGCTATTATTGCTGCTGTTATTGAGCAAACCAAAATTGATATGGCCACGGGAATGAAGGAAATTGAAAGCAGAGCGAAGGAGAGAGGAATACGAAGATGATACAGTCTCAAGCAGTCGATCAATGGAGAGGAATGATCGAACATCGGAGCGCCACCGCGAGAGAGCGTGGTTTCGAACAACGAGGTAATCGTTCAGCGAATCACCAGGCGATAGAACGCCAAAGGAGATCTCGTCCTCGGTGAGAGCATCAATCGGAAAACCAAGAGAGAGTGCGAGCATTGCTTCAGATTCGGTCTCGCGCTCTCGCTCTTCGATTGAAATGAATTTCCGGCGGCGACGGTAAGAGCCGAGAGCAAACTCGAGCTCTTCGTCCTGGAAAGATTCATCGTAAGTACGAAGACGGGTTGCTGAACGGCGGCGAAGAAGGCGGCGGTTTTCACCGGAAGACGGCGGCGGTGGAGGTGAAGAAGGTTCCATAGCAGCAGTTAGTGACGTTTTGAGCGTTCGAAAATATAAACTGATGCGGTGTGGTTACCACCACGTAGGTGACCGCACCAGCTTCGTTTATTTGTTAGTGTTGAAGCGGGAACAAGAAAGGTAGTACAATTTTCTATTTTCTTTAAAATATAGGAATAAAAATAAAAATTACTGCCACGTAATTACCATGAAAGAAAAATAAGAGTAGCTCCTGAAATTGCTAAATTGCATTGATAGCTTTGAAATATATAGGACAACATTATTATATCTCAGGATTCAGGAATCATACACCAGGTTTATGCGACAGTGAGACGAATTCTTGTAGGCATTGCAGCGAGTGGATTATGGACGTGCTCTGATAGAAATAGTAGGAATAGTTCTTTGGAGTACGACTCAGGGGATCAATAATGTCTTGCCGCTGTGAGCACTGCTTTCCATCAACTTATGAGCTTCTGCAGCTTCTTACAATGGAATGTCTTGTAGATAACGGGTTTTACGGTTCCTGCTTCAATGGCTGGCCATACATGCTTCTCTACCTCCGTAAGATCTCTGCTTTGTTTTCCAGGCTTCTGCTGCAGATACCAGCAGCTGTGAACAAGTGAAAACAACTTATGTTAGGCAACATGGAAATGGAAAAGTCAATATTCCATGCATACAACTCATGCGAAATTTTGTATGTTAATACTGATAAATGCCTAAGCACAGGTTCAAAGTGCCCCTCACTACGGAGAAATTCACTCTATACCCTAAAAAACTGCTCACACCATCATGCATGATGAAACTTCTACCCGTCTATGGGATCAACTATTTCGCTCTATTAGTTTATAGCATGCAGGTATAACTTTCTTGGAAATGTAAATCTTTTGGTGAAACCAGACAGTACCTTGTACTGTAAGACGCTTTGCAAAAATAGTTGAAAGGTCCACTTCCGCCATCTTTCCTTCTTGGAATGCAAATATAAATAGCATTCCATCAATACTCAAGCTCTCAAGGTTCCTTCTAACATCCGCAGCAGCACCCATATTGTCCAGTATAACATCTACTCCTGATTTACGACATTTTAATATCAATTTTACGAAGGAAAATGTGAAGGCAATTACATTATATTCAAAGAAGTCAGGCTGCTAGAGAAGACCCTTCCCTCCAGTTTCTTCCTTTACACGACCAACAAAATCTTCAGTCTTGTAATTTATGCATACATCTGCACCAAGATGCTTGCAGGAAACCAGTTTTTCTTCATTTCCTGTTAATAGAAATCTTAATATTCAGGAACAGGACATAACATTCTAAAGTGTTATAGAAACTCAAAATCATTAATCAATTTGTCATAAATGTTGTAGTGAACGCTTTCACTCCAAGATGCTTAGCAGTCTGGATAGCAAATGTGCCAATGCCACTAGAACCACCATGAACCTGTATGTCAGCGTAAAATTAACTTCACTAAAGCATGAGTTGCTTTCCATCCTAGCCGGTAGCTTAATTACTTTCCTATCTTATGCTAATACAATAGTATAATTCGAATCCTTTTAGACAAAACAAACATTCCAAAACACATTACTAAGGCAATCTAAAGTGCACTTACTCTGGCGTCTCCCAAAATTAGATTAGTACTTCTCAATTTCCAAACAATGAACATATGATCATATAACTGCCTCACATAAAAGAAATGTATTATGTCTTCAGCTTTATGTCTTCAGCAACCATACAGCACATGGCAAAGTAATACTCTCAGATTGTCTCATGAGAAGACTGCATTCCCCTTGGCATACATATGCCAAGTCTAACAACGTCAACATCAGGATTTACTTAAGAACTGCAAGTGCAAACTTTGTGGCGACACTTCTCATTCTAGAGGAAAACATATTTAACTTCATACTAAAATAGATAGACAAGGGGAGTCAGCGAATCAAGTAAACTTACAAGCATTCTCCTGTAGATAGCTTGCTTTTCATGAATACTGTTGACCAGACAGTACAAGCAACCTCTGGGAAGCTTGCAGCATCTGTCGAGGAAATACTTTTCAGTATTGGAAGCACCTGTCCCTCTGGCATAACAACTTTCTCTGCGTAATGCACAGACTTGCCAAAATGAGAAACTGTCAACCTAAAATTGTCCAATACCTGCGAGTAGGTGAACACTAGAACAGACAGCGGCCTATGCTAATTTGCTCACAAAATGAATTTGTACTGAAACCTGTTATCAAACTGATATCCACAGAATGAACTAGCCAAGAACAAACAAACGCATACCCACAGAACAAAATCACGAACTTCGAATCAAACTAAGTTTAAAGATCTTACCTGATCACCTGTTTTCCGCCGTTTAACATCTGGCCCAACAGCAATAATTGCCTCAGAACATTCAAGGTCTAGCGGCAGAGGGTACAATCTAGCTGAATTGTATCAGCTCAATTGACTCCGACAGCAGCCGTGGAGTAGAATCTCACCGCGATTGAAAGCCGTAGCTGCCACATCGACAAGAACAACTCCACCGATGACAGCCTTCGGTTCTGCCACGTCACGGAGTTGTAGAAACTCCTGGACTCCGCTGTTTTGATTACGATCGTTCTCATCGATGCAGAGACCGGAAAAAGGTGAGACCGCCGGTGCATCGGTAGAGGGCCCTGAACTAGACACTGATGACAGCGCTTAGCGAACTTGCAACAATCATAAAACAATGTAGGCAAATAATAGCCCAGATTCTGGATTCGAATCTTCATGTAAGGGCCGAACTGATGAGCACCGCATAGACCGGCATGAATAGACTGCATATCAGTGAACAGGCATCGAAGATAGACTGACGTGTGTGTAGTGGAAACTTTGTAGGGTGACTGACGTGTTATTAAGAGTGTGTTTGGTATTATTTTTTAAATATTTTTAATAAATTTAATTTTATAAAATTATTTAAAATTTAAATCTATAAAATTTTACCTAATAAAATTTTATTATTATTTATTTTTTATAAATAAAAAATTTATTTTTAAATAGAATAAAAATATTTTTTATTTTAAAAAAATGTTTTATAAATTCTTTCAAGCAGCTCCTAATTTATCAAAATTTCAAATTCATTTTTTTTCAAATCCATTTCAACTTTCAACTCAATTAAAAAAATCAATTTTTCCAAAAATTTACTTTTATTATTAAATTTTATAACTAAAAAATTTATTTCCAAACTCAAAAAAATATATATAAATTTATTTTTAAAAATTAAATTTATATTTTACAAACACACTTTTTCAAAGTAAGTTAAAGCCTTGTAAACACGCCCTTAAAAAGTTTGAAACACTCCCTAGTCACTGGGGAAGTAGGGATTGGAACTTAGAGTGACTATCTTGACTTAGAAAAAAAAATTACAATTCGTAAACAAAATTGCAATTCGGCAGTACTTGTTTGTATTCATTCATGCAGAACCCTGTCTGAGATAATTTCACTAGAATCTAACTTGGTCCAGAAAATTCACTAGGACAGAAAAGTACAAATGGTGATAGCAACTGCGGTGAAATGTTGTAGTAGCTTACACAATCTACATAACACTTACTGAACTTGAACAACAACCAAACAGGAGTGTTCAGAGAATCCAAGGCACGGCTACAACGACAATCTCATAAACTCCCTACTGTTTCCGCTTATTTTCAAAATTAAAGGAGGGAATGTAGACAATTATTACTAGGACGTTCATCGCCTGTTCGAAACCGCTAGTAGCCTCCAGTTGATGCATACTCTCGAGTTATCAAGGAATAAGTAGGACCTTTCCGATGTGAGTGCTGCTTTCAACTAGTTCATGAGCCTTGCTTGCTTCAGTGAAAGGAAAGCTTTTGTAAATCACAGGCTTCACTTTTCCTTCAGCTATCACAGGCCAAACACTTTTCTCCACCTCTCTGACAATCTCTGCCTTATTTTCTGCAGTTCTATTTCGGAGTCTTCCAGCTATATACAAAAGGTAGATGAAGTCATCCAATATCTTGACAAAACAGAAAGAATAAGATGGCATTTCCACCACACTTATGGAGCAGAACTTTCCAGTAGAGAAAAATACTGAGTGCTATTTTATGAACATCTGCAGGATAAAAACAGAAAAACAAAATACAAGTACCATGCATACCACTACGGAATTGGTTCAGCATGTTCACACTAACCACAATTTTACCACCTACAGTAAAACTTACAGGAAACATGTCATTGTTGATGCAGTAAAACTTTTGAATGGTGGTATTTCACAAAAAACGGTGACCATAATTGTTATGCGAATTTTTTGTTGCCATTAAATGGATGACCATTATAGATCCTGTAAGACCAGATATTCATGAAGAAACATTTTTATGACACAAAACAATCAGTCAGACCAAAAGATTAAGTATGGCATCAAGATGAATAGTACGGTATCAAGAAGATCTGATGTTTTATAGCTAGATCATGCCATAATGACTAGTATAACCTGCTTTGATAAAAATAAGGGGATAATAAAAACTAAAGAAGCTTGGCCAAATAAACGAATGGGGAAAAATATATATTACCATGTACTGAGAGGCGCTTCACATGCATAACAGTAAGGTCAATTTCTGTAACCGTTCCACCTTGTGTACCAATCATGAACATCCTTCCTCCAACATTTAA
Source organism: Acanthochlamys bracteata (assembly GCA_019914995.1). Lineage (NCBI taxonomy): Eukaryota > Viridiplantae > Streptophyta > Magnoliopsida > Pandanales > Velloziaceae > Acanthochlamys > Acanthochlamys bracteata. The sequence goes on along the minus strand of CM034140.1, from coordinate 2,092,425 downwards.
GCTCTCAAGATTCCGTTTCAAGTAGGATCCACCCATATTGTCCAGTATTACATCAACCCCTGCATACAAACATGGACTCATTTCATGTGGGAGGATCGTTAAGTGTTTTACTTAAAAAAAAACAGAGCAGACCCCATATACCCTTTCCACCAGTTTCTTCCTTGATACGTGCAATGAAATCTTCAGTTTTGTAATTGATGCATACATCTGCACCAAGACTCTTGCAGAACTCCAGCTTCTCTTGACTACCTGGTTCGAGAATGCAAATTGTTACAAAATTCAACTTACTGTTATGCTTCCAAGAAACAATTTCATCTCATTATTGGCAATGAACCTGCTGTAGTAAACACTTTTGCACCATAGTATTTGGCAATTTGTATAGCAAATGTACCAATACCACTAGTTCCCCCATGAACCTGCAATTTTTGTCAAGCTTTAGAAATGATCAGGAACTTGAAGTCATCAAATTCCAGGCCAGGCATCCAATAGAAGTATAACTTTTACCAGGAAGCTTTCGCCTGCTGAGAGATGGCAAGTCATGAACACGGTTGACCAGACAGTACAAGCCACTTCTGGAAAACTTGCAGCTTCAACCAGGGAGATACCCTCAGGTTTGGGGAGCACCTGCCTGGCTGGAGCAACTACCTTCTCTGCATACCCATTCTCCCCCAACAAAGCACAGACCTGCTCAATGTTGACATAATATAAGCCATCAACAAGTGCATCTAAATTGCTGCGAGCCTAGGGTGATAATACTACATTTTTCGAAGGGTAGATACAAGTCACTATTAACCGTCAAAATAAGTGTGAATTGCTCATAGGCTCATAGCCATTTTGTGTTTATATGGAGCTCATGATAATATTTACCTAAGTAAGCAACAGAGCTAGTTTTACCAAAAGAAAAGTTAATAATACTACACCTCATCTTAGTAAAATACATTACAAGATCAGCAAACAATTCCACAGCCCGACCAACCGCACAGGCTATGTTTCATCCAAAGGTTGCATGCCTTAGAATAAAGGTATAAAACTGAGCTAAATTAAAACTAGGTCATTAAACAGAAGAAATTGGATAAATGCAAATCACAAAGAGCTACCCGCTATATAGCAGCCAAAAGAAAATTTTCAAACGACCAAGAGTATCAGCACTATCGCGACTCTATTGGTGACCAACTACTCAATATACACCTACAATGCTGTCCTTCCAAAAACCAGTTCTAGAATCACATATTCTAAGATATTTCCTATTCCGAAAAACAACCAAAAAAGAAGAACATTTTTTAACCTCATCCCCTGCCTTCCACCGCTTCACAGCTTCACCAACACCAACCACAGTTCCAGAAACCTCAAGCCCAGGAATCGGAACCGGTCCAGCAGGTGCCGGATACTTCCCTCTACGCTGCTGCGTATCAGCACGATTGATGGCAGCAGCAACAACATTAATCAACACACCATCCTCTGTACTAATAATAGGATCTGGAACCTCTCTGACTTCAAGACAACCAGGGTCAACGTGTTTCGATATCACTACTGCTCTCATTGCCGCCGCCGCAGACTTGCTTACTATTGAGCTACTGGTTGAAGATGAGTGGAAGAAGATATACAGCAGAGATCGGTGCTTGAATCTGGAAGAATGGATTGGCTTCTTTATTATTATAGCTCTGTGAGATTGAGCTACATGGTGAAGTAGAAAGCGTAGGCACATTGCTGTCTGGTTTGGTTTGATTCTGGTCTGGCTTAGTTTGGTTTTGATTTATTAGTGTTTTTGGTAATACTGAGGCACCGAGTTGGCAACTTGGCATTTTTTAAAAAATTAAAAAAATTACAATAAATTTTTTAATTTTTTTTTAAATACGAGTAAAATATAATTTATAATATTTGTACGTATATATTTACTATTATTTTCTTAATTTTCAAAATAAGTTTGATTTTTAAAATTCCATCAAAAATTTCTTTATAAAAAAAAAATCTTACGACATGTAAAGTTTAACACAAACATAAAGGACGGTCTCACCTGGTCGCCGGGCTTCCACCGTTGCACACCGTTACCAATATCTCTAACAGTGCCGGAAACTTCAAGTCCTGGAACAGGTACAGGACCTGAAGGCATGGGGTACGTTCCTCGTCTCTGCTGAGTGTCTGCGCTATTGATCCCAGCAGCGGCTACATCAATGAGAACTCCGTCGTCGTAGACTCCAGGGTCCGGTAACTCTTTAATCTCCAAAGTCTCCGGACCGCCATGCCTTGTTATCACCACTGCTCTCATCGTGCCCGATCGCAACTACACTTATCAAGCAAGAATGCAAAGAGTTACAAAATATTTTGAAGTTGTGGAAGAAGAAAGCTAAGGTGGCAACAGACGAGAATGATCTAGTGGAGTTTTTGTTCTGCATGCGTAAGCTAATTAACAGAGCTGTTCATTAGGCCATGGGCTGTAAATACGGCCCGTTTTAACAGGCCTCGGGCTATACGTTTATGGTTGGTCAGTTACCGAACAAAGGAAAAAAACTGCAAGTAATACAAAAAATCCATGCACCTCACTCAGGTCAAACAATTCTGAAAATAATAGTAAGGGATGCACTGCAAGACAAAGTAATCAGGTTTCCAAAGTCGAGATTTTCTAACTCTTTTTGAAACACATTGCTTTTCTGCCTGAAATCGGCCAAACACATTCTTCTATCAGAACTCAACATTTGCAATCCACTAATGGCAGTCAAAAAGCAATTAAAGCGTTTATATAAACCCTTGCAGAGCGTTGCTTCAGAGCACCGATCAACAAGCATACAGAAAGTGAAGAGAGATATATTCCAATGGATGAGTTCAGAAGTGTTACTGCTGTAGCTGCTTTGGTGTTAGTTTTGTTTGCTGCAGCAGCAATGGAGACTGTAGTAGCTGCTGGAGGGCGGCTCCAGAACACCGTAACTTGCACTAAGAGAAACAGCCCTTGTTACCGTAGATTCATTAAGTGCCCGCCGGAGTGCCCTTATGTAAAACCGAAGAATCCTAAAGCCAAGGCTTGCTTCATCGATTGCAGTTCGCCAAAGTGCGAAGCCGTCTGCAGAGGTATATGAATGGGACTGGTATATACGTCCATTATGTTACTTCTAAAATTATTTATTACAGTAATAATTATGCATGAATAATTTGTGTAGCACGAAACCCGAGTTGCAACGGGCTCGGCTCCGGCTGCTACGACCCGAGGTTCATCGGCGGTGACGGAACTGTATTCTACTTCCATGGCGCTAAGGACGAAACCTTCGCCCTCGTCTCCGACCCTACAATTCAGATCAACGCTAAATTCGTCGGTCTCCGTCCAATCAGCCGTAGCCGTGACTTCACTTGGATTCAAGCCCTCGGCTTCCTCTTCTCCTCCAAGACCTTCACTGTATCTGCTATTCGTGCCGCTAACTGGAACGACTCCGTTGATCATCTCAGCTTTACCTACAATAACGAGCCCGTGCTGCTTCCTGAAGGACATCTTTCTTCGTGGAAATCAGCTGACAATAAGATTTCCGTCGAACGTACAGAAGCGCGTAACGCAGCGGTAGTAACGGTGGAAGGCATCGTAGAAGTATCTGTCAAGGTAGTTCCGGTCACTTCTGAAGATGATAAAGTGCATGGGTACGGAATTCCAGAAGACGATTGCTTTGCTCACCTGGAGGTTCAGTTTAGGTTTTCTGGATTGTCGGAAGAAGTGGAGGGAGTTCTTGGTCGTTCGTACCGGCCGGATTATAGGAGCACCGCGAAGTCTGGTGTTGATATGCCGGTTGTCGGCGGCGAGGGTGAGTATAAGACATCAGAGCTTCTTGCATCTGACTGCAAGAAGTGCTTGTTCGCTACTGTGGAAGATATCTAGAAAGGGATTGGATACTGTTCAATTATTAAAATTAAGAAGTTATATTTCTTAGTTTTGTTATCTCATTGTTTATAACAAAGTTCAGATATTATTTTGTTCTTGGTTTCTTTTTGGTAACGCGGCTCTTCGTTATGGGCCAAGTCATCTAGCTCTTTTGAAGCTTCTTCAATCTCGGTCTCCGGTATTTCTCCTATAGCTAACGTAGAGAGAGTGACAGAGGGAGGTGTGACTACCTGGGAATTGAAAAGAAAGAAAAGATCAATCTAATAACAAACCAATCAATGATCAATCAATCCCAAAAATCTCGGATTAATATTGCTACTGCTATTATTACTCTTCTTATTATAACAATACGTACGCGCAACACTATCGTACACATGGTCTTGTTCCTCTTCTCATGTTGTTTGAATCCCCTAACGACAACAAGAACAACAACAGTAACCAGAAGAGTAGGAGGAGATACGGCTCAATTGGATTCACCCAACACAAGTCTAGACCCAGAAACAAATCGAAATCAACCAAACCTTTCTCATCATTATCTTCTTCTTCTTCAGGATCGATCTGTGTTAGATTTGATAAAAAGAGTTGTGCCCAGATGGAGATCGGCGGGGTTGATGGAGATGATTATAGGTATCGTAAAGAGTTGGATGTACGGGTTGCTTGTTCACTTTGTCAGAGAGAGCAAGGAAGGAATGTTATCAACAACGAAAGAATGATGATGATTCACCGTTGCTGGTAATGAACGATCAAAGACTCGATTTCTGAAAACTATCTTGGGTTGATTTTGAAAGATAGATTGATACATTGGTTGTTTTTAGTGATGATTTTGGTGTTTGGTTGTTGTTTGGATTACGTTTGCAAATGGAGGATCTCTTTCGCTTTGCAATGAACGTCTGTAGTGTGGATAATGTTGATTTCGTGTATGTTTTCTGTGCTAATAACTGTAACAGTCCGAGTGGAGCTTTCTGGGCAAATTTAATGATCATGTTTTTGAAGTGTTTGTGGGTTGAGAATTGGTACAGTGATAAAAGGGGAGTCGTTCTAAAGCTATTTGGTCTGGAAATTTGATGATCAATGCTTATTTCCTGAAATGGTCCACACATAGTAAGGGCTTAAATTGTTTTATCAGAGAGAGGTGACAGTATAGTTTTCAATCATCACGATTGTGTCAGCTAAAGTAGCTCTAGAAATGCTTGTAGTCTAACTGAAATCTAAATGAACAAGCAGGATATTGGTTTTGTTCCACAAGTAAGCTTGTGAAAGTGGAAGCGCAACACGACATTTACGCAGACTAGGTGTTTTAGGAACATGCAGTAGTTCTACTTCCTTCAACTGACTTATTGACAGGCGGCAATGGTTAAGGTTTCAAAGGACGTTAGGCAGCTGGAATGCTGCTGCCCTTGCCTTCATAGAGGAAGGGGAGGTTTTTCTGGGTGTCCAAACTATCCAATGAAAAAAAAGTGGCTCAACTATCATCAAGGCTACTACAGGCTAATACATAAGCTTTCTCCTTGCAATACTGAGACTTGGAAAAAAGGCTGTGTGTTATATGCTCAAAAAGGTTTTGGCAAAGCTTGGATGCAACCTCTGGTCCATGATTATGGGAATTTTGGATGGCATGGATGTGTAAAAAAATTCAAGTAGCATCTGTTGATGACCCAATACTCGCAACTTTCCATGAACCTGCTGGGAAGGCCAACTCAAGCCACTCCTTTACTGCAGGTTTGGCACACAGCGTCGGTCTTAAGTAAGTTAAACAATTTTCAGTAATACCATCAGAATTTGTAGGTCATTTACTAGTGTAATAAACACATTAAAGTTTGATGAAAAGCATGAACTATATATTCAGATGATGAAAGCGTGTGCCTTAAAATTTTGTAAGTTGAGAAGCAACAATGATTAATATGCATCCGGTACATATGTTCTTAGGATGATAAAATGAAAGGTACCATCTGTGTTCTTCCTGTGAAAGTACAAGGTTATGCAGTGTTATTCCTTAACTTGCTATTCCAAAGAAGCTGTTGAGTATTGAATTGCTATGCCTACAAACATGCTGTGACAGTGTTACTTAACATTTACATGACAGGTAGCTTGAAGTAGATTTCACTACCTTAACCTGTATTTATTCTGGTTTCCTGCTGACAGGAAGCAGCCACTACGGGTTTATAGCATGGTAAAGTATGCAGAAATTGCTCGAGGTGATGCAGAAATCTTTATGAAGTTTGCCAGGGCAGGGTGCAAGGAGAAGATATGGGACCATGCTGCTGGTGTTCTTATCATACAGGAGGCCGGATGGTGTGGTCTCTGACGACCTTTGAACTTTTCTCAAGGCAAATTTTGGGAAGACCTTGATAGAGGCATAATAGCTTGCTCAGAAGTTGCATTACGTGAAAAAGATGAACAAGGCGGTTGATGTTGTTAATAAAACAGACACAGCTTACACTTCAAAAGCTAACTATTGAGATAGAAATGCTCAATCTAACACTCACCATATCAATCTAAATTTCTTGTGGAAGTATTATCACACCCACCTTCACGCGCAACATCAATCACAAAGACTAGCGTCAGAATTAGGACCTATTTGCCTCCCTCATTCTCACTTATATAGTTAGATAGACGTCTACGCGATATTGAATTTCAAAAAATTTTACTGCAAACAGCCCGCTCTAATACTATGTTAACAAGTTGGATAGAGCCTATACTTCAAAAAAGCTAACTATTAAAATAAGAATGTCCAATCTATATAACACCCACAATATCTATCTAAATTTTTAATGTAGGACTATTCTTACATATGCTTGCTGGGGTTCCTCAGGCCTATGAGAATACTTTCAAATATAAAACTCTGCGATGGAAGTTCGATCTATTTTGAATCATCAATGTCACTGAGACTCAAACACAGCTCTACACATGTTTTTACTAATCTCATATGCAACTCCATCTTACGAACATATATAGTTCTCGATACGTTGCAGAACTAACGAAGCTACAGGTGCTTGCATTGGAGCTTCTTGGAGCCTCAAACTTGAGCCAGTTCATTGAAAACCTCAACAAATTCATCGACAGCAAGTAAAGATTCCTACGGAAAAGGTAGACAAAAATTGACACTGACGATGCTGCGGAATGTGTGCTGATGGGTAACTTCATTGTAAGCTTCATTTGTTTTACTTTACCAGAAACTCAATTTTTTAGACCAAACAATGAGTTTAAGATAAATTTTTGGTGTTTACTTCCATAAATTTATTCTTATAAACTTACTGTTAATATTTATTTTTTAAAACTCATTTTTAATATTGTTGATATTTAGTTTTTTAAAATTCACTTATGAGTCGCATCGAGTATACAAGCCCTCAGCTTTTCAGAAGTTGAAAAGCTAAGAAAATTCTAGAATTAGGAAATGTTTGGTTAAATTTTCTTTTTCAAAAAAATTTCTACAGTATTATTAAAAAAATTAATTTAAAGATTATAAATTAATAATACAGCATAAAATCATTAATCAAACATAAACTTGTGTAATATATAAAAACATAACTTGTCCTTAAAAAACTCAACAAAAAAAATTTTCAAAAAACTTTTTAGAAGCAATACGGATCCATCAATCAAACAGGCTCTTAATAATCTTACCTATAATACGGCAATGGCGTGAAGCCCAACTGAGGGCTTTCGCATGAATCATGGCCGCCACTGCTCTCTTTTTCTCTGCCGCCGCCACTACTCATTCCGTCACGACAATCTTCTCCGTCTCCTCCACTCACCGCCGCCTCCAGCAACCACCACCGCCGCCGTCTTCTACGCTTCTCTTCTACAAACCTGTGCTACTACAACTACCAAACCTTCATTCTCGTTAGGTCTCCAGCTCCATGGCTACCTTCTGAAATCCGGCATTGATGCCGACCGCTTCGTCTGTAACTCTCTCCTCTCTTTCTACCTCCGCCACCACTCCACTGCTGCCGGTGGAGATCTCTCCGCCGCTGTTAAACTCTTCGAATCAACACCTAACCCCGATGTCATCGCATGGACTTCACTCATGTCCGCTCACCTCCGCTGCAACAGCCACTATAGAGCTCTACAAATGTTTGACCGAATGTTCTCTGACACCAAGATCTTTCCCAATGCCTTCACTCTCTCTATCGCGGTTAAGGCTTGCTCGAACTTTCCTCTCTATTTACCTCTTGGCAGGGCAATCCATGGTGTTGTTCTCCGGCAAGGGCTCGGTAGCAACCGTGTGATCGCTAGCGCTCTTGTAGATATGTATGGGAGAAATTCGTCTGTTGATGAAGCTGTCAAGGTGTTCGATGAAATGCATGAACCGGATTCTATATGTTGGACGTCCATTGTGTCCGCATTGACAAGGAATGATCGGTATGAGGACGCATTGTGGTTCTTCCGTGCCATGATAGGGTCTGGAAATATTGCGAATGGCGAGCTTGCGCCGGATGAGTTCACATTTGGAACAGTTCTTGCAGCACTTGGTAATCTTAGCAGAGCAGTGCAGGGCAAACAGGCACATGGTTGGGTAATAGTCAGCAGCCTCAGTGGCCATGTCGTTGTAGCAAGCAGCCTTGTCGATATGTATGCTAAATGCAAGCTCATGGAAGAATCACAGAAGGTCTTCGATCGAATGCTCGATAGGAATGCTGTCTCGTGGTGTGCTTTGCTCGGTGGTTATTGCCAGAGTGGTGACTACAAATCGGTTCTCAGCTTATTCCAGCAAATGGAGAAAGTATCAGGCGATCATTATAGCTTCAGCACTGTCCTAAGAGCATGTTCTGGACTTTCAGCTGTTCGGCAAGGGAAAGAAGTACATTGCCAGTTTGTAAAGACAGGTGGCTGCAGTGATGTAGTTGTGGAGTCCGCATTAGTGGATCTCTATGCAAAATCCGGTCTCATCGACTACGCGTATAGAGTGTTCATGAAAGTCCCTGTCAGGAATTTGATTACTTGGAATTCAATGGTTTGTGGCTTCGCTCAGAACGGTAGAGCTGAGCAAGCCATCAAGGTGTTCGACGAAATGGCAAGTGAAGGCATGAAGCCAGACTACATCAGTTTCATAGGAGTGCTGTTTGCTTGTGGACACACAGGGATGGTTGAAGAAGGAAGACGGTACTTCAGAAGCATGACTGGAGAATACAGTATCAGGCCTGGAATCGAGCATTACAGCTGTATGGTTGATCTCTTCAGTCGAGTCGGTCTGCTTGAAGAAGCCGAGGACTTAATAAATTCATCACCCTTTGATAATGACTCTTCTCTCTGGACATCTCTACTAGGTGCCTGTGCTACCTACTCGAATGCTAGCGTAGGAGAACGAGTGGCGAAGAAGATGATGCAGTTGGAACCGAGGTATCATCTGAGCTATGTTCTTTTAGCTAATGTGTATAAGAAGGTCGGACGATGGGATGACGCTGCGAAAGTGAGAAGATTGATGAGGGAGAGAGGAGCAATGAAGGAAGAAGGCAAGAGCTGGCTTGAGGTGAAAGGGCACAAGTTCTTCCTCAACTTTCCTATTAGAATGCTCGACAGAAGCGATCTCCTCAAAAATGATGAATCAAGTTCTGAGGCAGAGACGGAATCTTTCTTGTGAGATAGAGATTCCTATCTATGAATCTTTATAGTTCTTCATGTAAGTTGGTTCGAAAAAAAATGTTTGACGAATCAATCATCTGACATGAATCTTCAGAAGTTTTCCACCAGAATTTGAATTTGTACATTCAGACGAAAGAGCAGTACATAAAGTTACAATCTCGAATTAACTATCATAGTCCGGAAGCTTTAAAAACCACAACTGCACACGAAAGTTGTTTCGAGGAAGTGAAAGACAATTGCAGAAGGAAACAGGAAAATGAATACAGCACTGTACATCCTCATTAATAAGTGCCCCTCTGTTCTCTAGCTGATCCTATGCAAAGAACTACTACTAATGCCAGTGACAATCAACGAGGAAACAACTTCATATCAAACGCTATGCAAACTGGTATGCGAGCAGCTTTAGGAAGCACCTCTCATATCCATGGGATCGCAAATCTCAATTATACAGCTGCCCTCATAGCACCACGTGCAGCCTCCCTTCTCCTATCTGCAGCTTTTCCGGTCCCTCTGAAGTAAAAATATACTTGCTGCCAAAAAGCAACAAAGAATATTAGATGTTATCCAAATGCAGTGTACATGTCAGTATTCAAGTTGCGTCTCATTAGTACCTGCAGGACCCAGATGCTGACCAATGTCTCAAGGCAAAATAAGCCAGCTCCAATGAAGTAGAAGATCTGTTAGAAAATTTAATGGTTTGAGAAGGTATAAGTCGTCATCAAGCTTATCACACTCAACACTGGACACAAATGGCCACACTTCAAGGCAGAGAACATTGCATAAAGTGAGATCTAAGCCCTACAATCTCATAAGTAAGTAATTAAAAGAATCAAATTTCATATATATCCATGTCAGAGGTCGGAGGTTCAAATTCTCAGCAGTGCCAGTTTGTCTCCACAAAAAATTTTATAGATATCTTCTCACTCGTCTTTGGTTACTACTAGACGCTCGTACAGAACATTAGCTATCAAGACTCATGAGACTTTATGGAAAGGGGGACTGCATTAACAGCCATATGTATTGACAGGTTAGTGAAGCAAATGGAATTTGGAGTACCTAAACTGTTTGTTCGACTATTTATGAGGGCTGTTCATCACATTGTTTGAGATATATGCTAGATGGGGACTAATAATCAAATGAAAGTATGACTAGTGAAAGGAAATATCAGATGAACTCAAAAGCGTAAACCACTAACTTTTACTTACCCCAACCACTGCAGTGTCGCCGATGACATCTATAGCTGCCAAGATACCCCTATACAATAAAGTGGCGATAAATCACCTCAGGCTCCAAACAGATAAGCAATCAGCAAGAAGTATCAGCAATTTCCAAATACTTCAAGATATTTCACCAACAGATGCATAAGAGTGTACTGATGTAAATGTCTTTGCAACTACTAACACTAGAGGTAGTAAAACATTTTCACAAAAAAACCATGATCATACAAGGCATTTGTGTTTATCTATATTTTTAGAGATGCGTCAAATAAAAGCACTTACGTGAGAGATTTCCCCTTGAAAGGAATAGGGGGTGCCACAGCAGCAAAGATGCAGAATGCAATGTGTATCTATGGTTCAAAAAAGTAAAATCATTGCAGTTAGTTGCATAATCAACATATTGTATATTTGTATCATCAATGGTGTAAGTCTTTCTCGGAGTAGATTTCAAATACCAGATAGAAGAGAAAAAACCATCCAAATCTCAGAGCACTGTCTGTCCTGAAAATACATAACCACAACATTGTAGTTAAGGGCCATGCACAACGGTATAACAACTTGAGAGCACTTGCAAGCATTTGGTAGTACCTCATAGCATTATACAGAGGACGATACCATAATACGTAAGCTCCAGGCACACCTGCAATGAAGTAGATGATGGAGAGAAACCATATCTTTACACCTACAAGTTAAATAAATCCATGTCATACTCAACAATCAACATTCACTTAGGTAAAAGTGATATGACATGTAGTCAGATATCAAAACTACATGAAATACCTTCATGCTTAATCCAAGCTGCAGTAACTGATATAAAATTCCAAACAAGACATCCTGTTAATCCTGCACTTGTAGAAAGATGAAGAAATGAATACCGTAGTCCAAATTTACTTATATGTCTAGGGAAATGAGGGAATAACCAGTCTGCAGTTCTTCCATTGAGTTGAAACAAAAAGCTGTCATCTCAGTCCCTTGCTTAAAACATAACTTTGTCCCGGAGAAAATTATTTTAGCACACCACAATCAGCTAGATGTACATTGATTATAGATCACATGCTTTAATTGAAATTTCATGAACATCAATAACTTTGATGGAAGTTAGTACCATCATAGATGCATATGTTTAAGACGCAATTTGCAGGAAAAAGAACATTATGCAGCTCAATGCATGCTTACTTTATCTATATAAGGATTAAAAAAGCAAGCACTATTTGAAGATTTCCCAACTGACAATACATACCCAGCAGTGATGCAAATGCAAGATACTGCATACGTTGCAGGTGGATTGGAATTTCATTTGATATGTCATGATGGATGATAGGGAAAAAACCAGGCCAATTTTTCTTTTCCAAGACAATTCCAGCTGCAAACATTAAACCACTATGTAAGTTAACAACATAGGTATGAACCAAGACTGCAATTATCTACAACAGATTCTGCAAAAACATGAAAAAAGTACCTCGGGCAGCAGCATCTTCCCTCCTTTTAATATCCTAAGTATGAAAAAGGGTAAACTTAGTAAGTCCCTCTGCAAAGAGCGAGAGATGTAACTCAAAATTCAAAATATTGATAGAGCATTTTCAGCATGTTTGAGACTAACAATTAATAAAAAGATAACTTTGGTCAAATGATGGGATTCAAAATGAGCGAGTGATGACGCATCTACTGTATTTCAATTATTCAAGTGTGATGGAATCATACACATTCCTACCAAACTGTGTATATCCAATTAACCAGTTGGGACAAAGACTTTGAAAGGGAAACTACTAATATTCAGATGTTAGCCTCCAAAATTAATTGCACGCACATGGAAAATTCTCAATAAGAATGGAGAAATGTAATATTACTCCATCCTACCAACTGTTGGTAAGAACATATGTAGGGAGAGGTACCAAGAAGGTGAGCTGGCCTGGTTACAAAAACAATGGCTGCATGAACTAGTATAAACACCAACCTGTTCTCGCCTCCTCAGTTCAGCCTCCTTCGCTTGAAGTTCCCTCTCTTTCGACTTGACATCCTGAGAATAAAATGAAGCAAGTGAAACACCACAACTGCAGACATTCTCGTTCTCTAGTTTTCAACAGGCATGATGCTCAGAAAATATCACACTAACCTTTGAGGAATCAAGAGGGATATCTACAGTTGCATTATGATTGTTGTAGAAATCGGCAGGCTCTGGAGGAAGAGGTGAAAGTTGAGAATTGGAAGCAGGTGGGACGCTCTGTTAGAAGTGAAAGCATGGAATTGAAGTCATTACAGTAAACTGAAGAAAAATAATGCTTTGAGAAAGACATTAGCAAAAACTTTGCTCCATTATACAGGGAAACTTTCAGTCAATTTCTACATGATGCAGGTACAACAGTTAACTCGTAGATGCTCGAAATCACATAAACAAAAAGCATCAACAAGGGTATATCTCAGGTGTGCATATGAGTTGCTAATAAATTTACCGTTGTGTAGAATGCACCTCCAGTAAAATTTTGACCCCCAGGTCTACCACGACCACCTGAATCCTGTCAACATAAAGCATTGGGCTTAAAAATAAAAAGTAGAATCAATTAGCTGTATAGTGGCAACCACAAGCAAAACGATCTGGATAGGTTTACTGGCCTTTTACTAACATCTATAAGATATTAAATTAACTCAGAAATGTAACATAATGCATAAATTGCACGAGCAAGAAGGAACATATTAGAGGTACAAGAGCTAGTGAAGTAACGTACAACATCAGAAGCTAACCATTACGCGCTAGAAGTGGAACACAACAGGTTTGCTTATACCAGAACTCGAAAAAATCTATGTCTTAAATGAAAAAATTCGTTCAGCATATCACCAATTACAGCTTGATCTATAAAATCTAGATCTTCCAACACCTAGTAGCCTGATTTCACTTCAACACTCTTTTCGAGCTTTTCCACAATTTGAGTCACAGTATCAGAAAAAAGAAACCCTACCAAGAACTTAATTACATTTTGGATCAGTGAAAAAAACAAGATTAAACCTACTACATAGAATCCTTAAACTAAACCTACTACAATTTAAGCTGCTGAACTAACCAGGACTGGTTAAAGAGGCTACAACGAAGCTCGACAACATAAGAAACCATCAAATTCTGACCAATTCTAGCAAAACCGAGAAAAATTAAACACCCGGAAATCCATAAAGACAAAGAAGAGGAAATAATACCGCGAAAGGATTAACGTCTTCTTCTTCTTCGAAAGGGTTTTGATCGTACCGTCTCGCCATTGAAATCGAAGGAATAACAAGCTGGCGAGAAGAATTATTAGAAGAAAAATTCGAGGAATTCGATTATACCGAAGAAGAATTTGACGAAACAGTTCTTTTTTAATCTTGAAGTGGCAAAGAAAAAGGTTAACTTAGTTCGAAATCGAAGGAAAGAAGGAACGAAGACTTCCTGTTATCAATTGTTATTTACCTTTCACTTCCTTCCCAGTGAGTGAAGAGCTCTGCCGCCATTTTTTAATTAATTTTCTTTAATTGTCTTTTCTATATTTTATTGCTAAATGAAATTTTTCTTTTTTTCATTCGCTGGTTGTACCATTGATAGTTGTTATATAGTTTTCGTTAAAAACATTTCTAAAGTTGATAGGCTTTTATAATTAATACACAGATAATTATTAATCGTAGCCCAACTTTCTTATTTTTTAGCTCTACAGGAGAACGTTTGTTGGTAAGTTTTAGAAAACGTTTGGAAATTTTTTTAAAATTTTTTTTAAAAAATATTTTTGAAATTGAATGAAGTGGAATGCAAACTTGATTTTTAAAAACACGTTTTCTGAACTTGATCTTTAACAAAAGTTCATAAAAATTTATTTTATACAACTGATACACGTAATCAATTTGATTTGATGAATGTTGATAACACAAGGCAATTTCTATCTAATCCATTAATTGATTAGGTAGTTAAAGAAACAAATCAACGACCCATTTTCGATATCAATCAATTCATCAGTGTTTTATTATTATTACATACGTGAAACAGTTTCAAGCTACCTAAACACAAAACTTAGAAAAAAATATATATTAAAAGTGTCTACATCTTTCTATAACTTAAGACAATAGTTGACATGATTTCTTAAACAATTTTTTTGTATACTTTAAATTGAAAAACTATATATAGTAGTATAAAATAATTTTTAAATTTTGAAAAATATAAAGATTTATATATATTGTATATATATTAAAACATTACAAAATATCTTTTATGAGAATTTTATATTAAAAAAGTTATTACTTTAAAATATGGCCTTAGACGTACTGCACAAGAACACCAAGTTGGTATTTGAAAATACTTTTAATTTTTTTAATTCTATTTTTTATTTTATATTTCATAATTTAATAATATTTGATAGAATTTTTCTGACTGTAACAAATATAAAATATTTTATATCGAAGATTTTAGTATAATCTATGTTAATTATTAAATAAAATTCATTCTTAAAATTTTACAATTTTTTCCACTACATTATTTTTTTAAAAACTCTAAAAAAAAGGTCGTTACACAAGTCCCAATGTCTCATATTTTAATGTATTCTTTTATTTTTTAAAATATATTTAAATTTTAGCTATATAGATCAATTGTAGGTGTAGAAAAATAAATTTAATTTTTTAAATCAAATTTATTTTTCATAAAGTTATATAATTTTAAAATTCTTTTATTTGAAATATTTTCAAATATCTCTAAAATAATGAAAATAGAACAGTACTATTTAATTAAAAAAATAATAGTATTATTGTTGACGTCTGCTACACCACCTGCTTTGAAATTGCACTATACAAACAAAATAAACTGTTCACTTTTCATCATAAATTAAGAGTGTGCTTGCTTAAAATAAATTTATTATTTAAAAATACATTAAAAATATTTAATAAAAAATAAAATTTATATTAATTTTGTATTATTACTAAATTTTGAAAATAAATTTTTTGATAAAGAAATTATTTTAGTTTATTTATTTATTTTATATTAAAAAAGTTTTTTTAATTTAAATAGAAATAAACGGGCATTAAAAGAAAAACCCAGCTTCATTTTTTCAACAAGCGAACGGGAAAAAACCATTGCAATATCAACATCATCAGAAGACTAACTACAACGGTGGTCTCATTAACTTTTTTCGAACGTAAATTTGTTTAGTTATTTAAAATAATATTTTATCAACTCATTAACTTTTAAGCATAACGGTTATATAAATTCATAACTCATAATTATTTCTTAGAAATGAAATATATATGTAATTTTTGAAACCGAAAATAAAATATGATAATTATTATTATTATTCTCAGAATGACCCTGATGGGCCTTGTGGTGTGTAGTCAGGGAAGAATGTGCCGGTGCAGAGTTCACCACTCCACTATTATTAAAGTTCAACGCGGAATGCGGAATTGTAGTTCCTGATTTTTTTCAAGAACATCAAACACAGAGTTAACCAGTACATTTTATCCACATCAGCATATTAGTAACGTGTCTTTTGAGTTGTTCTAATATTTTGGTGTGTGGTGTTTTTATATTTTAGGAAAATTTGGTCTGCAAGGTTTTACGTTTCGGATTTGGCGGAGGGAGAGAGGATCAGAAAGCGACGCCCTTTTCCCACCGGCTACAACCAGTCAGTTTTTGACTTTTTCATCACAAACTGAAGCAATATTCCCTTTTAGCAAATAATGATAGACTTGTTTATTTTCTTAAAAGGAGTTAAAAAATTTAACTATAAAAAATAATATTGAAAAACTAATTCTATTAAAGCGAATATATTATCTTTTATATGAAGTGACTTTAAAAGAAACTTTTTTAAGTTATAAATATAATTATTAGAAAATTTTAAAATAAGCTAAAAATAAAAGAGATCTAATCAAATAAATATAAAAATTATTAAAGACTTTGTTATTGATAGAAAAAAAAAATTTCAAGCATAAAAAATATGTATTATAAAGGTGTTGGTTTTGTTACGTTACTGTACAAAAGTAAATATTATTAAATTCACCGGCTATTTCCGGTGGTATGCACAAGTCAAGACTACCCAGAATAAAACCTTTTTAACCGCACGACTGTTTTAAATTGCGGGACACCGAAAAGAATCGCCACCTTCCTTCTTCTTTCTCAACTCTGCAACACTGCCCTCCCCAACTCCACTCTCCAACAAAAAACACAAAAAACAGAAGAACTTCAACCCAAAATATTTCTCCTTACTTCAAACCAACTGAATTGGATCGTTCCATCTCTACTCTCTTCTTCAATCAATTGATCGAATCACATCAATCAAATCAATCAATGGGGAAGAAGAACATGGGAGTCGGAGGAGGAGGAGGAAGCAGAGATTTGGTGCAGATGTTTGCAATCTACGGCACCGATCAATGGCACACAATCACATTCCTCGCTTTCCACGCCTTCGTCTTCTTCGCCTTTTCCCTTCTCGTGCTGATCTACTTGGACTCCTTCGTGCTTTACCTTCACTCTTTCACATTCCCTTCGACTCCCTTACCTCTACTCCGCTCCGCAGCCGCTTTCTCAGGCTGCGCCGCGGCGATTCTCGCCGGATGTC
The DNA here is from genome assembly GCA_019914995.1 of Acanthochlamys bracteata. Lineage (NCBI taxonomy): Eukaryota > Viridiplantae > Streptophyta > Magnoliopsida > Pandanales > Velloziaceae > Acanthochlamys > Acanthochlamys bracteata. The sequence continues at coordinate 2,075,212 of CM034140.1, read as the reverse complement.
TTCTCTACGCCGCCGGATCTCTGCTTACTTCTTCGCTAACTCTCCGGTGGGACATGGCCCACCGTATGCTAGCTGCCGTTCCTGATTGGTCCGGCGTGAAAACGGCGCTCGATCTTGGTTGTGACCGCGGGATTCTTCTCAACGCTGTTGCGTTACAGCTTAAAAAGCAAGGAGCTTGTGGCCGTGTCGTCGGACTAGATCGCCGGCGTGATGTTGCGTTCTCTGCACTCCGCCGTGCCGGAGCTGAAGGAGTTCAGGAATACGTTACTTGCCGTGAAGGAGACGCTCGATCGCTGCCGTTTCCTGATTGCTCTTTCGATGTAGTTGTCTCAGCAGTTCATATAAGCAAGCTCGGCAGAGCAGGTCGGTCGACAGCAACGGCAGCAGCGGCGGCAGCGGAGAGGGTTAGAGCGTTGGGAGAAGTAGTGAGAGTTTTGAAGCCGGGAGGTATTGGAGTTGTTTGGGATCTAGTTTGCGTGCCGGAGATGGCGCAGAGATTGCGAGAAATTAAAATGGAAGAAGTTCGAGTTTCCGAGAAGGTGACTGCGTACATGGTCGGAAGTCACATTGTCTCGTTCAAAAAACCGATGATCTTCGATTCTCCGGCGCTGTTACCACCTGAAGATTGGCGAGCAAATATATGCTAATTGTTTAACCATTACAGCAACATTCCAATCTAAATCCAAATCTCTGCTGTTCCAAAGGAGCTAATCAGAGATCAAGAAGAAGAGATTTCAACAGAAAATATAGAGTAATTATTCTCCTTTTTTTTAGTTCTTTCCTTTAAATGATTTGTTGCCATTAACTGTGAATTATGTTATGAATGGCAAGCAGATCAAGATGAAGTTAAGAGAGGTTAATTATATAATTATGTGTTCTATATAATAATATCAACTGGTTTTGTAATGATGGTAAGATTTTAAACCAAATCAATCATCAATGTTGTATATTGTAGAGCAACTCTTCTGCAGTCTTTTCTTGTGGATTGGTTTAGGTGAGAATGCAATGGTGAAGTTGGACAGAATTGAAATCTCAGCTACTTTGGTAAGTTACTTCAACAGGTAGCCAAATTTCGTCAAAGTCTACTTAGACCGGACTCGTATAGGAGTGTAATAAATAAAGAAAGAAAACCGTGTTGATTATTATTAGTGTTTCAACAAAAAAAAAAAAAAAAACTAGAAGTACTTTTGGGATTGTGTTTGAAAGTGATTATAAAAATAAAAAAATTGTTTGATTTAAGAAAATAAGTTTTATTTTTTAATTAAAATAATAATAATAATAAATTTTATGATGTAAACTTTTCTATATTTTAAAATTTTAAATAAATTTTATACATATTATAAAAAACTATTTTAAAATATAAAATAAAATAGAAAATTGTTTTTTTGAAAGCAATTCCAGCACTGTACAAAACTCTGCAATGAAATTAATGAAAATGTCTTTCATTTGTGGGTAGTGATATTTGAATATTTTCGTATGCTTTCGATTTAATAAATTTCTTCTGTTTGGTAAATGCCCACTCATCTTATTATATATAACTTAGCATTTACTAACTTTGGAAATAACTATTTGTATTGCAGTTGACCATGAGCAGTAGGACTAAGATCAATTAATTCTTTTCATCATTAATTCCTTTCAACTATACAAATAAAAAAAATATTCAAAATAAATATGAAATAAATCACTTACGGATGAACTAAACATACCCAAAGTATTGAAACGTCCCCAGCGCAACGTTTTGCAAGCAAATTTTGTAAGCTTTTTTTTTAATGTATGTATTTTTGTTATGTTTCTTACTCGAAGTGACAATTTCTTTCTTGATTTTCTTCCGAAAGAAAAGACTGAAAAGTTGCTTATACACAAGAAAAAGTCCAAAAGTTTCTTAAACAGTTCTCTTTGAAACTTTCCATCTTTCTTAATTTCATCATCAGTAGTAAAAAATCCATAGAATGTTAAGACACATCATCAGTTGGGAACTCTGAATATGCATATTATAGCTTGTTTTTTACGATGTTGCTCTAATAGAAAATGCATATGGAGTCTTTTTTTGTCTTAGATGTTAAATTTTATGATTGGTTGCTATGAGATCAATCCGTAGAAATAATTCAAGACCTACCATGTGGAAAGACGTTAATGATTAGCTAGAATTACCAAATCGGTGTGTACTACTCACAGACAAGATGGAGAGATCCAGGGAGGACAGTGTTGAGCAACAACAGCCGAACCAAAACGAGAAATGCAGAAGAATTGAAGGACGCATTGTATTAACTCAGCCCATCCTACAAAGTTGTAAATTCAGAAAAAAAATTAAAACCATTGCCATCATTGTCCAGGTGGTTTCAAATTTGCCAGGACTTAAAATAGGACCATAGATTTTGACAAAGATAAAAGGTTTCAACCTAGAACAGAAGCCTAAACAGAAAAGAAAGGACTTAACTGCTGTACAAAGAATCAGCCGGTGACTCGGACTTGAGAAAGCATTCACGCTGAGTACGCCTCGAACAAATCTTCTTTTTCAATCCTGGGGAACAAATCAGAATAACATCTTTAAGTAATAATGTGCAGCCTGCAATGCCATAGATTGGAGAACAGGAATAAGATTGAAGTTACAAAAAGCAAAATTTCCTTATCAAATTTCATTAACACTTGACTTTGAAACGTGAAATGTTTCAACCATTTAACGCTAACAATTAAACAACTGATGCCATTAATTGACGGCCTGAAGATCTCGCAGGTTTTTACTCCAACAATCAACCATGTCTCTAACTAGTAATTTCCAGCTACTCCCAAATATCTTTCTGGTAAGACGGCAAGCTTTACTATGACAAGACCTGAGATTTTGAGCATCTTTTATCATGGAATGAGGATCTCTATAACAAGAACATTTGCTGGTTGCCAAGGCTTCAACCACATAGATATAAATATTTCAAATTTGGAGCCAATGTGAGCATGAGTTAAAATAGGAACCAGAGACTAACAAGCATGAGGAAGTCCTTTACAAGTCGATGCAGATGCATTTTGGGGAAAATGCATGTGAAGATCAGGAAAGCCCTGAACAAAGAAGGAAAGCAGATGGTGACTATCCAGTATGATCCACTAAGCTATGCCCTCAATTTTGAAGATGGAATCTCCATATTCACAACAGAAGATACACTAACTGGGGCTCATATTACCCATGACGGGGATCATGATTGCAAACTAACCTAGGCAGCAACGCTAAGCCAGATGACTTTCTTCCTTACCCAGCTTGACTTTTTCTGCAGAACAATTGTTTCTTCCGCAACAGGTTGTGGGGCATCTAACTTTCCTACATTGTCAAGGTAGACACTCGCAAATTCCTGGATAGCAATTTAGAACTCAAGGAAAGCAAACAGCCTACAAAGCATAGGAGCAACCTGTCCATGTTACCCAATGTATGACCAGAAAATATAAGGAACATTTGAGATAAGAGGTCCGTATTCAATTATTATACATATTTACAAAGTAAACCTGGATATAATGTAACAGGACATATTTTCATAAGTCCACATACTCCATGAAGCTGACCTATACATAGAAAGCTGCACATATTTCAGATAATTGGATCTTCAAGTTTGGCTGTGAAGAAGTCATTAATGTGTGGATATGCAGCCTTCTCATCAAGCTGGTTTTGAGTCCATTCCAGCATCTTAAGCAAGCTAGGAAGTTTTGGGTCTGACCGAAAAAAGCAAAAGAAAAGAAATTAAATAATTGGCATTGATCAAAACTGCAGAGACACTCTCATAGGACCAAGAGGGTTGGAATAATAAATAAATAAATAAAGAAATAAATAAAATCTTGAAAACCATTCATTTACTGTACTTGAAATGAGGCGCGAAATAAGCAGTTGAAGACATGACTTAACTTGCGTTGTTTAAAAAGAAAGACTAAGGGGTCAATTTTAGAGTCACAGTTATAGGGTAGTATCCTCTCTGGATCATGCTGCAGGGGTGTGGTCCCAGCAAAAGCGATTAAATTTCCAACTATGCTAATCATCCATTACGAAACTTTCCAGCAAATAAATTTTACCATACTAAACCACCATGCGACCAACCTTTTTCATGACTCTGGCTTGAAAGAATGGCCGCATTCACTTCACTTGCAGTTTTCAGGCGTTGAGACACATCCAGAAGATCTCCATACGGGCAATTTTGGACATCTTCAAAGGCCAATAGAGTAATTGTCCTCTCCAATTCCTCCAGGAAATTTTGCTGCAAAACACAGTTCGCATGAGATACACAAGACAAGATAGCTTGGTAAGTAAAGAAGCTCAAGTAGATAAGACCAATGCAAGCAACATGCATGATAAACATGAAAAAGGAAAAGAATGTTCATAGGCATGAACAATTAATACATTAGAAGGAATTCCATGAGAAAGCTGTTCATTAAAAATGATGTTCGATAGCAAAAAAAAGATTACATTTTCTTCCCCTCTCGGAGCAAGTTCCTCTTGAGCAAACTCTAGGGCCTCTTCTACTTTACCCGTACGTATCAACTCGATTAGTCGCTGTTGTTGTAAGTGGAAATAAAGCTGCGGATTTGTGTGTAGTATCTGCAACAAAATACGAAAGAAGACATATTCCGATTATCAAACTAGTTACAGCCAAAGAAGGCTTGATCCAAGAATATAAGAATTATTTTCGTTCGGTCTGCTTTTAGCGCAATTTAGCAAGAACACAATATCTAAACTATTTCCAATTGTCCAAGGTGCAAGACTCGCTATAAGGAAATAGTTTCAGTTTCAGGTCACTTACCATGTTCTCTATATCCTGAAGCCATATAATCATATATTAAGAAGGCTAGCAACACTTCTTCACATACAAATTTACAATAACAATAGCAACAATAACTCCTCACAATGCAGGAAATACACAATGTTCTTTCAGATAGTTTTATAATCATGATACTCAACAAGATGCTAAACAAGTATTAAACTGCACTTAATTGGTTACATCTTACTAAAATCAACTAAGAGAAATGATCTTGTTTTCTCTTACATATTTGATATTCCCTGACTATTCTGGAATGTAGGAAACGAACAGAGCAGAATGACTCGGACGTAATGATCATTCTTTCATCTACTTACTGCTTCATTGATTTGCATAACATCATCACGCAAGAAAAGTAATAAATATAATAAACTACGCTGGTATTTATGGCCTCATGTAATGGTTTATATCTAATTATGCATACTTCTAGAAGAGAAATCTTTCAAAAGGTTATGAGGCATAGCTTAAACCCAGGTAGTATCAAAAGAGCATCGGTAACTTCATAGCAACCAATGCATCTTTCCAATTCCATATACATTTGATCTCCCCTACAGCTACAGTACTGAACAAAACACCATCACATATACGTGCGGATGCACTTAACGTAAAGAATAACTGTATTTCCGCATATTTATTTACATAGTAAACATTGATGGACCAACTCTGACTCCATGCAGCAGCTCAATAAATAATGAATACGGCATAGAGGTAGTACCTCTGGGTTCAAGTAATTCACTTTCTCAATAGCACCATTGATATTACCAGACTGCACAGCCTTCCTGACCTCCATGCGATCAGTTATCGTCCCAAGATCGATGCTCGCTATCAATCATCACTCAGCAATATTTCAAAACACATAACAAACATATGAAAAGAAAATAATAAAAAAGAAAACACAAAAATCAGAGGAAAAGCAATACTTTCAGTGCCAGACTCAGCTCGAAACTTCTCTGCAGCATCAACGTAACCTTCCGTTACTAAAAAATTCATTACAAGCGTGTTCATGTCCTCCTTCCTGATGATTACATCCTTCAACTTCTTATCCCATTCCTCCCGTGTAAACACCCTCTTCGATGATGCCGACTGCAAACAATAAGGATACCAAAGACATCATTCAATGTAAATTCTAAAAACCTAGCGATTGATTTAGGTTTTACCATGGTTGAAGAAGAATCAGAGGAATCGATGTTGCCGAGAACTGTCAAGAAATTGGACATCACCACATCTCCAGCGAGAAATTCTCGTCGAGCAGTGGCAGTTGTGGAGGCAATAATGAACTGTTCTGCTAACGATATCGAGCTCTCTAAAGATTTATACAAAGATCGCCGGAGACGGAGAACAAAGAATAAGAGAGATTGCTTATTTGTTTCTGTCACGGCAAGGCAAACGATATTTACACTTTAAAAAAATGGTTGCACAGAAATGTAAATACTAGAAAGTATACAATTTTGCAAATTCAAGCTACATACTTTTAATGTAGTAATGAAAGATTTTCTAATTTAGAATTTTCTTTTAATAAAAGAACTTCAGAAAGTAAAGCACATAAATAATTAAACACTATGGTCTATCAGTCTATCTACTATACAAAATGCCTTGAATAAAATGGACTGTCGAAGTAATTCTATGGAAGTGTTTATTTTGAGATAAACTTATTTTTTAATATAATTTTAAAAAATTAAGTTAAAAAATAAATTTTAATAAAAATAAAATTTTATATAAAATTTGTATAATAGTAAGTTCTAAAATAAAATTTGAAATTTTTTTATATAAATAATTTATTTTAAAATTTTTGTTTATTTTATATTAAAATGAGCTTAAAAAAAGTGAAGATTAAGGGGTTGGTAAGCACACACTATGTGTGCAACTCAACATTTCATCCGGTATTTCATAAATAGTAAATAGTTTAATAGAAATTTGAAGCAACTTTCGGGACCTTGCCTTTGCTGTTTGGAAATGATCTTTGCTTAACTGTGTTTCTTGAACAGGACCGGTAACAGGTATTTGTTCAAGCCTCTTGCACAATGAAGGAGAGTGTCAGCTCACTACATCTCCAGCAACGTTTGGAACTTTACCCGCCTCTTGATGCTGCCTATTCTCTCATACCCTATACCAATTTTACTATGCAACAACTTGATTGCTAAATCTGCATTCCCTGCTTTTCTCAAGGCATTGATCATTATCGTCCGAACTCTTCCAGGAATTTCACGGCCTTTGCCCACAATCCCATCCGCTAACTTGCAAGCATGTTCAAACCGCCCTGCTTTGCACAACACATTGAGCATATCTTCATGTGCAGTCTCAGGAATGACGCCCATGGGAGCTAGATCATCGAGCACTTTGCAAGCCCGGTTGAATTTCCCAGACAGACAAAGCCCCATTGAAAGTACTCGAAAGGACGCAGGAGTAGGCATTATGCCCTTATCAATCATAGCATCCCATAGCTTCAATGCCTCTTCATTCTTGTGTTTCTTGAACATCCCATCGATCATAATGGTGTAGGTATAAACTGTCTGATCACACCCAACCTTTTCCATTTTATTGAACATTGCCCACGCATCATCTATCCTTCCAGCTTTACAGAAAGCACTGATGAGCACGTTATAGCAGTAGGAATCAGGCACAAATCCATTTTCCACCATTTCACTAAAAAGCCTCTCGGCTTCGTCAACCATCCCAGCCTTTCCAAACCCATCAATGAGACTAGAATAGAACATTGCATTGACTGGAACATTATTCGCTTTACAAAATGCAAACCACTGCACAGCGTTCTCCAGCTTCCCAGCCTTGCACAGGCAGTTGACTATCGATCCATAAGTAACTTCATCAGGCTCAAGTCCCTCACTCTTCATTCTCTCAAACAACCCCATTGCCTGACCCAAGTTCCCACTTTTAGCGAACGAATCAATCAATGCAGTGTAGATTGCGGCATTAGCTTTACACCCTTCTTTTGCCATCTCCTCCAAGAGAGCTAACCCTTCAAATGGCTTCCCGTCTTTGCACACACCACTAATCACCAAGCAGTAAGCATGGGGAGGTATTTCAACCTGCTTCTCCACCATCTCATGATACAAAGCCAAGCACTCATTCAACGTGCCATCTGCATAGCGCCTCTGCATCACAGTCATATAGGTGATCTTGTCAGGGCTGATCCCGTTCTCAGGCATTGAACGTAAAACCATAACAGCATCAGCAGCACGACCCCCACGGCAGTACCCTTTTATAAGAGTGTTATATGAAACAATATCTGGAGAGAAAGAGGCGTTACCGCGCATTACATCAAACACCTTCTCAGCAGACTCCAAGAAATTGGCGTTAACAAGGGCGTCGAGGAGACAATTGTAGCTCAACAGAGTGGGCTCGACACCGTTATCCTTCATCCTACGCCACACGAACAAAAGCTCCTCTACAAGACCCATCTCGCCAAGGCATTTAATAACAGCCGTTGACGAACTAGTGGTAAGTGGAGTTTCGCATTCGATCATCTCAGAGACAATCTGTCGAACAGCTTGTGTGTCCTTAGACAAAAGCATGATTAAATTAACATAAGCATCAATTGAATGGGTATAACCGTGCTGAGAAGAAGCCCAACGGAAAAATCGAAGTGCGGCAGAGGGGTTAAGAGATGGTGATCGAAGAATAGTAGCGACGAATGCCGGAGAGAATCTAACGAGGAATTTACGGCAGAAGGAGTCGATTTCTGATTCGAGAGGTGAAGTTGGAGAAGAGTTGGAGTGAAGGAGATTGGTGAGGCGGGAAAGCCATGGGGAAAGCTGGCGGTCGGAGGATGAGTGCTGTTGGCTAGCAAGGTCGGAGATGTCGACGAAGGGCTGTAGCCATTCTCGTGGCGGAGGACGAACGGTGACTGAGGACAACGGTCGAACAGGTGGAGGGAAAGAATGACCAATTCTGTAGCAGAGTCGTCGTAGAAATTTAAACATTTGGAACGGAGTTAGACAGAATTATTGCAAACAATAATGCCTACATATATGTAGCACAATAACACATAGTTATAATATCCGGACCGCCCGTCCGAATCAATCTAAAAATTATTGATACCAAATACAGATTATTGATTCAATTTAAACTGCTTCAATCCGATTAGTTCATTCGTTTTGATTAAATCAGATTAAATTAAATTTAAAAATATTTTAAATTCATAATATATGTGATACAAAAAAATCTATTAGTAATATTATATTAAAAATTAATATGTAGTTTAAATTTTATATTTAAATATGACAATAAAAAAATAAATTTATTATATTTTATTTATAAATATTTATTATTAGTAACTTTTTTAGTTTTTATATTATTAATTCTGTTAAATTATTAAAAAATAATAAAATTATTTAAAATAAAGAATTTTTTAAAATTTATTATCTATATATTTTTTATTTTGTGTGACTTTTTATTAATTTATTTTTTCTTCTGTATTTTCTAACAAAAAAATAATAATAAACTTTTTACTGCTATCAACATTTTAATAATTTTGATCTGGCGGATCAACCGACGACCTATTGATCCGAATAGTATTCCGATTTAAAATTCGGTCCGATCTTTGAACAACATAGTGCATATTGGTTTTTAAAAAAAAATTTATTTTTAATTTATATATTTAACAAATTTTTCATAATTTATTAAAATATAAAAATATTAAAAATATTAAAAATTTTATTATAATTTACTTTTATTATTATTTTAGATAAAAATAAAATTTATTTTTTAAAATATTATTCTTTTTAAAAAAACTGTTTTTCCAAAATCACTCTAATAAATCCCTGTAAGGTTTTAGTAGTTTCTGAGCTTGACAAAATTGAATTCTATCAAAATGAAATCAATGGTACATAAGGATGGTTTCCATTGGAATCTACTTTTTAGCCTACAAAGTATCTTTCGTTAAAAAAAAAAAAGCTGCTTAACGTCAACTTAATTGAGTGTTTTGAAGGATGGACTAACGAGAGTGCGATTGCAAGAGGAGAAATTTCCAATTGCTCTCGAGCTGCTTTTGATTGTTTGTCCTTTCTGTCATTCTGTTCGTTCTGTAACAAAAACTGGCGCGCTGTTTATTTTTTTAATTTTTTAGTTTCTGAAAACGAATTCAGAATATTTTTAGTTAGCAATCTGCTTCGCTTCCCTATGAATAGCAGCAGTCTTCTTCTTCTTCTTCTTTGTTTCTCTTTCTTGGTTTCTTCTATTACATTAAAATCTATTTTAATTCGATTTAATCAACCAATCAATTTTTTCTTAATCCTCCGGCGTGGAGTTGTTGGGATCACGGCACGTAATTGGTTCTCACGCCGATTCACGGATGACGACACAACAAAACACCCCTGCACGTCTTAATTATATCTTTTGTAATCTTCGCTCTTTCAGATTTTATTTTTTATTTTTAGTTTTAGTTTTTCTTTGCGCTTGATTCGGATTGGTTTACATTTAAACCTTGAATTGGTTCCATCTCTAATCTAATTGCTGAAGTTGGCTGTATATATATGGCCGACAACAACAGAAAAAGGTTGAGATCTTCATGATCGGAGATGGCGGTTGCTAACTGTGCAGCAACCTGCTCTGAAGCTGAGGTGAGCGAAGCTTGGATTGTTGTAGATGGAATTCTTTTTGTTTTATTTACTTGCCGGTTAATTTGTGAAGCTAACGTGTTTGGTTTATGCAAATGAAGGCTGCAAGTGGCTCGGTGAAGGATCGGTTGTCAGTTGGAGTTCTGAGCAGTTTTCCATTGGAAGGAATTCTCAAACGGAAGTTGCACACCTTCAGGGATGTACTTGGTTTACCTGGCTTGGATGGATCACTAGAATTTGCTGAGGTATTAATGAAGTTGTTCTCATTACTAGTTTTGTTGGTGTTGAATTGTTGGTAGGTCTTCATATTCTGTTTCAATGTTGCGAACTGGTGATTTTTTTTCCCTTCTAAGCTTGGAGTACCAGAATTTTGATATAGAAAGGAGATTGAGGAATTTGTAAAGATTATTTCAACTTAAATGAAACCAAAAAAGGAAATAATGGATGTAGAAGATGAAAGTACATCTCAGTACATGTGGGAGAGGACAAGACAGAGAAAAAGGTGGAAAAACATCAAGCCAGTCACTAGGAAAGCTGTATTTGATCTTCCTAGACATTGATTAAGCCAGCCGTTGGGAAAGCTGTAACAAGGCTGGGCTGTGAAGAGTCTCAGACTGCCCTGATACAAAAGTTTCCGTACTAGCTGAGTAGGATGTTTGTTACATTCAAGGTTCTCACAGTTTTGTTGATAGTATAGGAGAGGGTGTTGGACATTGGACAATGGCCGTCCCAATACAGTATATCTCCAGTGTATATGCTATTGGCTTAAAGCTAAGGAGATCTATACTAACGGGTAACTCATTTGATTCAGTTCCCTGGCTTTCCTATTACTTTCTAATCTGTGCTACTGGTCTATCTTATGGAAATGAGTGTAATTTAGCTATCAATTGGACATATGTATAGGATTTGATTATATATTCTCTTATCTTCTTATCAGGAGCTTGTTCCAGTTGTTGTTGTGGTTCGATAAGGTTTATGTGTTTTAGCAATATTGTAGGCTAGGTTGTTAAGTTTTTGGCTTACCTTCAATCTCAAATCATACTTGTAATTAGAAAGAAAATCTCAAATCTAGTCTTCATATGTAAGAGAATCTTCTTTCTCTGTTGATACATGTCCGTATTCTAATAAATTCCTAGTAGATATAGAATTCTTTGTCACAACAATATTTGTAGTTTCATTCATCCCTAAGTAAGTGTATATGCTGCTTTTGTATCAATGCTAAATATCTTCTCCTCTGCAACCCAGGGTTGTGTTTAAAGCACTTTGTGATGAAATTATATATCCTGTGATGTTATTACCATGTTTTTGTTAGTTACCCCTCCAAAAAATGTTTCTGTTAGTTGATTCTTTCTCTAGATTGGCCTATTTGCCTACTTGACTACTTCTGTTTTGCCCAAGTACCGCTAAATGATTTTTTGATTCGTACTAAGAAGCATGTCTTCCTTTTTGATTGTTTCTGCAGAGTAACATGGTTCTTGTTTGAATTAGCTTGTCTGCTCCGGGCTATGAGAAAGATTGCTTGCTGAAGTTATACTGATGAATAATAAGATGGTTCAAACAAAGGGTTTAAGTAAACTAACCTTTAACCTTTTTCATTCTGGCTATGGTCCTAGAGTTTTTTAGGATATGAAATTGATGAAGATGTAAATGCAAATTATAATAAATTGGCAACTGCTCACTGTTAGAATTGTGTTACTTTTATTATTGAATATGTTATAGCATCTCTTAACTGGCTTGGTATTGGCACCACAAGCTCAATTCATTGCTCTCATGTTGTATTACTTGTAATTTGAATCTACCTATCTTTTTCTTTTTCTTTTTTGTTAATTTTAAGAAAGCCCTTTCTTTTCTTTTCTTTTTTTTTGGAGATAAAATTTGAAGAAAGCAATGACTTTTCGATTCATCCAATATTGCTTTATCAAGTCAGAGAGGCTCTATTTATCTACTATTTGCTAGATTTCTCTTCCAGAAGTTTACTGTTTCAGTTTTCGTAGTTTCACAAATTTCATTTTTTGTTTTCCTTTATTTGATTGTTGAAATGGTTTGGGTAATACAAAATGCTTTTTATCGATTGATGTTGTTTCCACCCTTATTGCGATGCAATGATGGTTTCACCTGTTCCTTTGAAGGAACTGGTCACACGCATACAGCAAGTACTTACATCATTGTTATTATATTTTTAAACCTTGTTCCATTTGTGATATCTCGGAGAAGTTTGTGTTTTTCTAATTGACTAACTGTAATCATTTTCTTTGCAATGCAGTTGATGATATGCACTCTTAATGATCTACAAAAGATGCATCCTTATTGCACTTTATGCTCAAAGATTCCTGGGACAGATCAAGAAGATCAGGTGCAGTCATACCTGAAATCTGCTTACTATCATGAAAATATATGTTTACCAGGGCTGAAAAGTTTTGTTCTGCATGTCTTCGAAGATATTTCCCCCCACAATGTTTTATCTCCTGCTATGAGTTGACTATGTCACAGTTTGTTGTCATATTTTGGAGAAATGTCATAATATATAATAGAGATGTGTTTGTCGAGGTATAAGTTCATTGAAGAAGTCTTCATCGAATCTTGAAGGCACATCTTTTCCCTTTTTCTGGTACTTCAATTAAACTAACAAGAAATAGATACTGCAGGTACTTCTTTGCTTCTATAAGGCTCTGTTGATTCTTACAAATTTATGGACTGAAAAGAGTAAGAAATTCGAACAGCCTATAATAGAGAATGTTGACCCAGAGATCTTAAGTTCAGAACAGCTTGGTATGCTGTTGGCAACTCAAATCTTTTTTCTGATTACGACAGTTGATGTCTCATTCTTAGATTATCTTGAATATCTTGAAATTATAGGCCAAAGGATACTCAAAATGCTCGAGTGCCTTAACTCTCAGGCTAAAGAAATCTCTGAGCTTGTGGAGGTTTCCTCTGATGGTTCTGCATCACACGGGCAACAGGATAAAACTTCCTTGTGGGAAACTCCAGTGACACCAACCTCAGTGCTCCCGGAAAGATCAAGCTACAGAGAGTTCCCAGATGTTCTGCGTGTATCTTCTCTCTACCCCCTGAGGTTTCAAGCTGTGAGAAAGCTTAAACCAATTGACATTAAACGCCTCTCCATCTACATGTCTCCTCTGGCACCAGAATCCAAATTCCTAGGAACACTGAAGATAAGCTTGTTTTCTAATGAGGACAAGATGGACTCTTCTGAAGTTATGATGGTCAGAGAGCCAATATCACAATCTCTGACTGAAGCTGGTAGAAGTGAACTTTATGAGTCGTCCTTACATGGCTCGTCGACAGAACATTCTGATGAGTCACATCAAGAAGCAGTGGAGCCAAGCTCAGGAGTGCTGCCAAAGGAAGCATCTGTGCAATTTGTAGAGGGCTTGGATATAGCATCAGATTTGGGGCCTGTTCAGCTTGCTAGTGGGATGGATGATGGTGTTGTTGGAAGCGAAAAATCAGCAATTCCACCAATATTATCTCTCCCTATATTGAAAATGAAAGGACCTATGCTTCCTTCTCCAACTCCTGCACCACCACCTTCACCCATGACACCAGCACTCCTACAAAGACAATTCTCAATTCTTGCCAAGGCCTCACTGCTTCAAGAAACAAATGTGCAGCAAACTTCTAATATCTTAAACCAAGGTAAGTGTGAGGATGAAGAGAGAATGGAATCTGCTAAAGCTTCAATTGCAATCTCACCAGCAGAGTGTTCCACTAGTTCAGAGGATGCAGTTATACAGTCCTCAACTCAATTACAATTATCTGAACCTCTCTCCGAGAGTATGGAATTGGCTGAAACTCAGAATACATTCCCTCCTTCATCTAAAGAATCTGTTGCATTAACACCCCCACCACTGCCATCAAAAGGCTCTCAGCCTTCTACCCCCCAGTCGCCTGTTCCACCCCTGAAGGGAGGAGCACCACCCCCTCCTCCTCCACTTGGTGCAGGCAAAGCGTTACGTGCAAAGAAATCAAACACTAAATTGAAAAGATCAACTCAGATGGGAAAGCTGTACAGGCTGCTGATGCGAAAGGTGGAGGGTTCATCTTTGACAGGCCAAGCATCTCGAGGGAAGATTCAGATTGGCGGTTCATCAAATAAGAATAAAGAACAAGGAATGGCTGACGCATTAGCTGAGATGACGAAGAGGTTTGTGAGCAGTAATTGAGTTCTTTTGGGTTTTACTTTAGTGCAGCCAAGATGGTGAGAATGTTTGCTTATGTCTAATGTTGCAAGCACCTCCTCGGCTTCCTAGCCATAGAACTGTTGCAGGTACTTCTTTCTAACAATTTCTTTTTCTCATTTTCACCATTTTAGATCAGCCTACTTCCAACAAATTGAACAAGATGTTGAGAAGCATTCATCTATGATCTTGGAGTTGCAAACGGCGATGAATTCTTTTTGTATGAAGGACATGGATGAGCTGATAAAATTCTACCAGCATTTGGAGTCACAGCTTGAGACCCTAACTGATGAGACCCAGGTCATACAGTAATGAAACAATATATCTGTTGACTTAGCTTTACTAGTATTCTACTCTCGTGTATTTTTCCTATACCTTTTCCTATATAGACTGATGTCTTCTACATTGCAGGTCTTATCTAGGTTTGAAGGATTCCCCCTTAAGAAACTAGAGAATATACGGATGGCTGCAGCATTGCATTCAAAGCTAAATGCAGTTGAGTTGTCCCTGAAGAACTGGAAGATAGTACCTCCATTTGCTGATCAGCTTCACAAAATTGAATGCTATTTCACTAAGGTATTTTATTTAGTTACAGAGGTTAAATTGTCTAGAATTAAAATCATATTCTGTCAATTTAGAATGTTCTTATGGTTGACTTTTTATCACCCACTTGTATAGATCAAAGAAGAAGTTGATGCTTTGGAGCGAACCAAAGATGAACAAACTAAGCAATTCAAAAGTTATAATATTCAATTTGACTTCAACATTCTTCTGAAAATCAGAGAACTCATGGTTGATTTGTCTTCGAACTTTATGGAAATGGTGCTCAAGGTTTGTCAATGTTGCTTACTTATACGTACCATTTTGTTATTAGCATTTGATCTTTCTAGTGCTGCCTGGTAAATGAAGTTTCCAACTAGTAAGCGGTGCCCTCTAAAACTAGACATGTTGTCTGTGGTTTCAGGAGAGCAAAGAAGCAAAGATTGTTGATGGAGTACTCAAGTGCAAGCCAAACGGTCGTCACAAGATGTTGTGGAGGGCTTTTGAGCTAGCATTTCGTGTCTATAACTTTGCTGGAGGACAAGATGATCGAGCCGATAGGCTGACGAGCAAATTAGCTGAGGAAATAGAATCTATTCCTTTGTTTGAATAGTTTTTCTTTTCGTTGAGCAATTCTTTCTGTTAAGCTAGCAAATGCAGTTCAGATTCTATTAAGTTATATAGAAGAACTTGTACAGCTAGATTGAAGCTCTTCTGTTTGTAAAAACTCAAACTGCAAATAATATTCATATTTAGGCCATATCTGGCGTGTGTTTTTTTCTTTTTCTTTCTTTTTGGTATTTTTTAAATAAAATGTCCAAAACAGTCATAGGGAGTTTCTAAAAAAAATTTTAAAAATATAAATAAGTTGTATTTCATAAAATAATTATAATTACATATATATAATTATTAAGTCAATTCACAAAACAAATTCTAGGAAGCGTAAGAAGTAAATAACAAATTCTAGCAAAAATATAGGAAAAATATCACAGGCGCCCACCGTGGGGCTCGAACCCACGACCACAAGGTTAAGAGCCTTGCGCTCTACCGACTGAGCTAGACGGGCTAGGTTGAGATTGGACTAATAAATATTAGGTGTAAAAGTAACGAAGATAATTTCACAGTGATGCGTGTTTTCCTGATGTCGGAGAGAAATGATTGGAACTGTATCTTCATATTCTAGTGAGTGTTAAACTTTTGTTGGCTTTCTTCAGTCACTGCCTGTAATATGATTTTCTTCTTAAACTAATATGCATGCATCAGCAATTAGCAAGCTTACTAGCTAATTTGAGATTTTTTTGAAGAGTTACTGTAAGCGGTCTTCTTCTCTACGAGTGTATACAATCTGGAAGGTTTTCATTTTGAACGTGTAACTATGGGATTTGAAGCAAATTTGAAGAGCAAATGGTCTTATAGAATAACTGAGTTCAACTCTAGCAGGATTGGGTTTGTAGAAGAAGTTCCATGATATGGAAGTAATTTTCAATTGAAGCAAGAAAAATGCTCGATTATTTAGAAATGAGAAAAGGATCAGCAGCGTGAGGAGATCTTTTGGGACTTTGGAGCAACTGGAATTGTGGCATTTACGTGGAGTTTGATTCACAAGCAGTTGAGTTTAGAAAAGAGTGCAAGAATGTCATGTCTCAATTATCATATGAACAATGAGTTACTATATACATAAGAGGAAAGTTGAAACAAACACTTTGAAAAATATTTGATCATTTTGAATTCTCCTGAACTCTAACATTTTTGTGGTTGCTAAGATCGTGTTTCAAATGCACGAAAATAAAACTTGAAAACTAATAAAATTTTTTAAATATTTTTATTTTTATTTTTTTAATTATTTTTTGAAATAAATTAAAAATATAATATAATATTTTTTATTTGAAATATTATAAATTTTAATTCTAGCGAAATAAACGAAAATTTTGGATATTTAAAACACGTCGTTTCTCTGCATCAGTGGATCTGAAGCCTGGAAAAACAACCGTATTGCTTATCACATGGTATTCATATGCACTTTGGAGGTAGAGTGGGGTCTAATCGTAATGCTTCTTCTTCCAAACATGCGAGTCTTTTTCTTTTCTTTTCTCGATTCAGGTATTGCGCTTATTGTGAGTTGAACAATTCAATACCTTAATTTTAAAATTGCATCTTAGAATCGCAACTAGTCATACATTGTTTTCTAAAAGTGTTCTGAATGGAAATTATACTAGTGACCTATAAGTAAATATGTCTATCTAGTTGAATGAATGCAACACTATTTTCTGTACGATGACTGATATCATAGTGCTTAAATAGGTTCCAACTCTATTTCAACACACTACTACAAATCGAACTTTTACCGAATAAATATTACTAATTGAAAAAATTCAATCGCGAACTATAGTTATTACCGACTTATATAAAAATCGTCAGCAAAAGTATTTTATTTTAAGCAATTTCAAAGGATACCTTAAAGAACAACACAGGTGGGTATAACATATGTTGCATGTGTTTTTAGTTGAATTCATAAAACAGTGCCGAGTTAATGGAGTTAAAACAATCCACGCATTCCTTGATTGTAATGCAATTGAGAGACCACCGCATATGTTGATCAGGTTGGATGTTATCGTCTGTTTGAAAAAAGACAGACTGCTACTTTACGGAGCATTTTGTTCATATTATTGGTGTTGGTTTTCTTTCTGTTTTTCGGATTTTGGTCAAGTGAATGATTCGTGAAATTCATGCTTCCGCCAAAGCGCAAACGCACGATGTTTGCCTGACTCAGATCAGACCAAGCACATCAACTAACTATTGTGAGCGCGTTTGGAGCAGCGTTTCAAAAACTACTTTTCAATTTTTATTTATTTCATATTTTTTAATACATATTTTATAAGTATATAAAAAATTTATTTATAAATTTAAAAAGTGTGAAAAAATTTTACAGAATGAAATCTTTTTATTACATATTTTTATTACTTTTTAGAAATAAAAAAAATATAATTTATTTTTAAAAAAAATAATAAAAATATTTTCTATTTCAAAAAAATTCTATCTCATAAGTATTTCCAAATGCCCCCACAATTATTCCATCTACATATTCAATTGGTAGAGTGTTTAGTAATACTTTTTTAGAATATAAAATATTTTTTTATTTTGATAAACAAATTGAATTATTTTAATTTAAAAATGTAATAAAAATAAAAAATAAATTATATTATGTAGAAAATTTTTAATATTTTTTAAAATTTTAAGTAAAATTTATAAAATTATAATAAATATTTAATATAAATTAAAGAATATAAAATTATTTTAAAAACGCAATGACAAACGGCCTATTTGTCTAATGCGAAGTAAGAATAGAATTATTGTCTCTATTTTTAATAATTCGATTTTGTGCTTTTGAAAAAAAAAAAGAAACTACAAATTTCTCATAAAACACGTGACGTATTCAAAAGTTTACTCTTTTTTAAGCACTGAAATTCAAATCACGCAAAAGATTTAAAACGCAATTTACTTTCTAGTGTTGGGGAGCAGGTTTGGCGTGCAAGTGGGCACGTGTCCCACACGACACTCGACTTAATAGAAAAGCATAGAGAATAAATTAAATAGAAGACAATTCTTTAAGGTTCTTCTAATCAAAATCATACCAAAGTGATTTCGTGAAAATGATTCATTTCCACACGTGATAAACGTTCGCCGGAGGACCTTTGTTTTAACGATTCCGATGCATAACTAAAATTTCTACCAGTTCGAACTTCATCTATCTCCTATCAATATAAATCTCTATCAATTCTTCTGATCTCGACTTCTTCTTCTTCTTATTTAAAGCTTTGTTTTAAATCTGTTGATTGTTTGTTGCATTTCATCAAACGAGTTTGCTGCATGATTAAGAAAGAATGGTAGTAGAGAATCATGAAGATGAGTACTACTGTGATACAGAGCTCTGTCTCGGTGCCGGAAACGGAAACAGTAATCGAAGAAAGCGACCGACTGCTCTCGATATTGTTTCTTACAGACCGCCTAGGTGCGTAGGTTACTACCATATTGAACAAATTTCTAGTCATCAAAGAAGAACTGGTTGTGGAATTTCGTCGAACAATTGATCCTCATAATTTTTTTCTTACAGTTATAATTCCTTATAATAATGTTGAATTATTTTTGCAGAGTAGAAGGTTGGACAACTAGTAACATGAACACTTATCAGCAGCAGCAGCAGCAGCTGACAATCTTCTACGGTGGCCGGATTTGCGTATGTGATACAACGGAGATTCAGGTAAAATTTTCCGTTACCATGAAAAAAAGAAAATGTATAGCGTATGCAGTCACAGTGACTGACATGCATATCGATTTAGGCAAGAGCCATAATTTCCATGGCGCAACGTGAATCCGGAAGAATCACATCGACACCTTCTTCCTATTTATTATCTCCGGCGACACCAATAAGTACATCTCCGACAACGCCGTTAACGCCGCAGCTGCTTCAGTCAGGTTCGTCAATGAAGAAATCTCTGCAACACTTTCTGCAGCAGAGGAAGAGCAGGGCAAACACTTGCTCTCCTAGAAACCATGACCAGAACCAACTGCCTTCGCCGCCGCCACCTCTTGCTAGCTAGCCACCAAATACTCTTTTCATTTTCAGCTACTCTGATTTTATTGCTTCTTTCTTTAGAATCTTTCGTGTTTAATATCTATGTAATCGTTCTTCAAAGAATTTTATAAGCAACAAAAAGAAAGATAAGGCGTTATGAATTCAAATTGTTTAATTTTCATGAATTTGTTTAATGAATATTGAGTGATTTATTCATCTTACTGTAAGATACATTCATATATTAGTCATTTTCCACCCAAATTTTTGAGATTTTTTGTCAAATAAAATTCGAGAATCTTATTTTATAAAAAATCGTTTAGAAGAGATTTGCGATGCTTATGAAATAAAATTTTCTAAAATAAATTTTATTTTTTTATTTCTATAAAAATAATAACAATATTTAGTACGTAAAATTTTGTTATATTTTTTAAATTTTTAAATAAATTTTTTAAAAATTTATAAAATATATATATTGATAAATATAAAATAAAACTAGAAAATTACTTATAAAAAACGCTCATTCAAATGAGCTTCTAATAACAATTTTTAAAGGTCCAAAAATGGATAATTGATTATTAGTGGTCTGATTTACAAATATTAAACTTGTTTTGTTTCAAGTTAATGAAGAGTTGAAGAAGAAAACGATTACTCCATGTTTATTTAATTATATTTGTTTTCTAAGGAAAAAGACAAGATTATTACTATAAACATTTTTTTACAGGACGTGGCGTGTCAAAATCTAATTAGTGCGTTGAACACGTTACCAAAACCACTTTTTGGAAAAAAGTATCAAATTTTGTTGTCATAAATAAAAACAAAAACTCAGATGCTGACCTTGACAAAAACAAAACAATCAACCGTGGCCGTGAAATCAATTCAAACAAATGAATCTCATATTTTATTATCTATTTTTTCCATTGCAATAATAATACAAAACTAAGGAGGAAAAATCCCAATATCAGTTTCTCCTTGGAATCACAGAGAGAGAGAGAGAGAGAAGAAAGAAGGGGAGTAGAGCTCCGTAAATACACGCCGACGTTTAGCCGCCGTTTAGCGGCTGTTATAACGCCTTTAGTTGCAGGGTGCCTGTGCTCTGCTCCCCATTCAACTAGGTACTATCTTTTTTCGTTTTTTCTTCTTTTTGGCTTGAATTTAGACAACTTTGATCGAGGGATAGACATGTTTAAATTTCTAGACAAAGGATCCTGTATACACCGGTTTTAAATTGATATCGGAAGCATATTTAAGTTGTAGACGGGAAAAGATTGTATTTTGTACAAGTCGTTGAATTTATTAGCGATTTGTTTGATTCTGTAGTTGCAAAAGCTCAAAAAAAGTAGTTGAAAATATTTGGAATCGGAAATATGTAGCAGTGGCTTGGTATTTTAGCTAAAGCTTCAAATTTTTTTGTTAATATCTTTTATGATATATATGAGTTGTAAACCTCAGCTTTTGGACTCTTATATATGCGGAAGGAAGTTGTATTTGTTAGATTGAACATATAATTACAGCCGTTATGAAAAAGGATGGTGGAGCTAACACCAAATTCAGTTGTTACCGAAATTTTTGGTGAAGATGTTTTAGACTAGTTGTTTTGTGAAATGTCTGAAGCTAGAAAAGAACACACCTGTTATCAGAAAAACATCGGTACCGGTGAGTATCTATGCACAAGAGAAATGTTGAGTCATAATTTGCATAACAGTAAGCAAAGGCATGTCCTGTCGGTGATCAACAGGAGGCAGTAGGAGGCTTGCTGCATCAAGAACAATGCGTTACTTGATTCTTAAAGTTCTGTATTCTGCTTGTAAAAATAGAAGCATTGGCTGCGTGAAAAGCTAGGTCTTACACGATCATCATGCCAGGCAGTTCTTTTTAGCTCATGTTTTTTAATAACCAGTTTATTATTGTACCATTGCTGTACTAAGTAAACACTTATAGTCCTGATTCATGATAAATTGGGCTTAGTTTGTATATTCCTATTTGATTAGCCTATATTAGTTCTCATAGGGTATTCATATCCAGAACACCTGAAAGAGCTATATTTGTTACTTCGACTGGTATACAGAGCGCAAAAGAATCCTTACCATTGGATTAGGAGTCAGTACGCTGTTGGTTGTGGCGAAGTCAGGAGAGGTATACTTGATGACTTTTTCTTTATTTATTCAAACTATACGGGATGTATTAGAAACTTTATATTCAATAGTGACTTCCGAATATGATTTTCCTTTTTGGATTATCCTGATGTAGGCCATCATACTGAATTCAGAAGACTACTTTATTGTGTTTTCAAGAGTGCTCACGTCGTGGTACCCTTTTGAAATCCAAAGCTGTTGTTAATCTGCGAGACTATCAGGATGACAATTGAAAACCTTGCACCGGTTAAGAAAAAGAATAGCTTGAAGACCAAACAGATCCCTGATGAGAAGGCTCCCCTTTTACCAATCAGGAAGGAGGAAGAAGGTTCATACAGTGAGTTCAATGGCGCTTCCTTTTCAGGAGCGGTGTTCAACCTGGCCACCACCATTGTTGGTGCTGGAATAATGTCCCTACCAAATGCTCTGAGAATTTTGGGATTGATACCAGGAGCTCTGATGATTATTTTTGTTGCATTTCTCACTGAAACTTCAATTGAAATGCTGATAAGGTTCAGCCATGCAAGTAAGATGATAACATATGGAGGACTTATGGGTGATGCTTTTGGGAGGGTTGGGAGGATGCTGATCCAGATGTGCGTCGTTGTAAATAACATTGGCATCATGATCGTGTACATGATTATTATAGGTGTTGTTCCTTAACAATGCCTACCTCTTTTATGAAGTTACTATGCTAGAATGGCTATTTATGCACCTTTATTATTTGCAAATCTAGATTTGCCAGAAGCAAACATTTTACTCAGTTTTTGCGCTCTTCCACAATTGTTTTTGTGACCATTCAGGCTTAAAACTAATCATCTACTTGGTAATCTTTTTAGGTGCTAAATTTCTTCTTTTGAGTACTTTAATTTAAATCTTCCTACATCTTACGTAATTCATGTGCTTGGTATGTGAGATGCCACAGTCTAAAGATTTAAGCATGCTTCTATTATTGTTAGGCGACGTGTTGTCGGGGACGTCTTCTAGTGGTGTTCATCACTATGGTATCCTGGAGGGATGGTTTGGAGAACACTGGTGGACTGGGCGTGCATTTGTGCTCCTGTTCACAACTCTTGCTGTTTTCACTCCTTTGGTTTGCTTCAAGCATGTAGGTATGTCTGATATTCTTCAAATTTAGTGTAATCTTTTTGTTGGTAGTTATTCGTTGATATCAAAGATCCATTGCTTCAGTATGTCTAATTTGGTGGTGTAGTCCCGTATGCAGCTATTACTAAAATCAAGTCACTGATTGTTTTTTGCTTGTAGATTCTTTACGATACACCTCTGCTTTGTCGGTTGCTCTAGCAGTTGTTTTTGTTGTTATCACGGCTGGAATTACGGTTCTCAAGTTGATTGATGGAAGCATAGGGATGCCAAGATTATTCCCTAAAATAACGGATCTAACTTCTGTATGGAACCTTTTCACAGTTGTTCCTGTTCTCGTCACAGCATATATTTGTCATTACAATGGTATGTGTGCTTTGTATTTCCTATTGTGATTTATTTGGTTTGCCTGTTATTTTTTGTAGCAAAAACAATAAAACATGTTTGACCTTTATCATTGCAGATGGACTGCAGAGCTCTAGAATCTACTTAATCTAGTTCATTTGCATTTTCATAGTTGATTTTTCTTACTCACATTCTGTGGATAACTTTGTTTCGGGCATCTCATATTGCTGTCGGGGCAGAAATTCCATGCTGAAGCTCTATATTGTATCACTATCTTCAGTGTTTAGCTGCAACAACCTGGGTGTGCTGCCTTTTCCTTCATGTAGATATATTTGATCAGTTTAATAAAATTTGGCCAAAAATGAAGTTAAAAATTTGACGCGCATTTGCATCTTTAGTCTTGATGTGGGCATTAATATTTATAACTTGATATTGGTTTCTGCAGTTCACCCTATTCACAATGAGCTTGAAGATTCTACTCAGATGCAACCTATTGTACGAGCAGCACTGTTACTTTGCTCCACGGTTTATGTAGCCACAAGCTTGTTTGGTTTTCTCCTGTTTGGAGAAATGACCCTTGATGATGTGCTTGCAAACTTTGACTCTGATCTTGGCATCCCATATAGTTCAGTGTTTAATGATGTTGTGCGAATCAGCTATGCTCTCCATCTTATGCTTGTGTTTCCGGTAGTCTTCTTCGCTCTTCGGCTCAACTTTGACGGGCTGTTGTTCCCCTCAGCAAGACCTTTGCCTACAGACAACCGACGTTTTGCATTCAACACTGCGGTGCTTCTAGCTTTCATATTCTTGGCTGCTAACTTCATACCAAGTATCTGGGATGCATTCCAATTCACAGGTGCCACAGCTGCAGTTTGCATTGGCTTCATCTTCCCTGCAGCCGTAGCGCTAAGGTGAGTTTTGCAACTCATGACAACCAGATTTCAATTCAAAATGTCTAGATTGCTAAGCATGTGGTGTTCGGGTTTTCCTTGAAGCATTTGTGTACTTCTCAACTTAATAACAGCACCATGTATGACATGTTGAAAATATCACATCTTTGGTTGTGATAATTAATGTTTTCTACGCTTCACTTATTTCAGGGATCGTCATGGTATAGCAACGAAGAAGGATAAAATCTTATCTGTAACCATGATTGTTCTGGCAGTTCTTTCAAATGCAGTAGCTATATACAGCAATGCCTACTCTCTTTTCCACAGGGGCAAGGTGTTAAGGGATTCAAGTGCTGAACGAATCTGATGAGCTTCTGGGTGGCGGAAACTGTATCTCCACTTATGAACGGAATCTTTTCTGCGGGTGAAAGATTCTGGTATCAGTTTGTGTCATCAATAAAAGAACAATGGGATCAATTATGTGTTGAGTTCCCTTTGTTCATCTGTGTTGTTCAGGTCATAGTTTATGGGGTGTACCAGTGAATGTGTGTTCTCCTCTGATCTGAATACTACAAAGAACATGTTACTATGAGGAGACATTTTGAAAAATTGTACAAACTTAATACTTAGACATAAAGATATATGTTTGCTGTGCTATTATTATTATTAGTAAGTAGACTAATAAATTTTAATATTTCTGCATATGTACGCTTCTCATTCATTACTCTTTTCATTATTAGTTATGGCAATGTACGTTATGTGTATGATATATTTGTATGAACTCCCTTCTGCACATGTATTCAAACCATATTCTCTTTACTCTATCATGAAATGTTTCTGAAACTCTGTATGTTGAATATTAACTCTTTGGTTATCATTTTGTTTGCCCTCTATCGGAGCAAGATATTTGTTCTCTGTGGCAAAGGCGCCTAAATGTTTACAGATACATATGCTCAAATTCTAAAAGCTCAGAAGTAGAATCCTGAACCCTCTTTATATCAGATCTTGAACATTGGGAGAAATGTCGAAACCTTTTAGAAATTTTTCTATCCTCGTACATGATCCTCTTGGAGATTTTTCACACAAGCTTACAATGAAATGCTGAACCCTTTTGTACATTACAATGAGGAACTACAACATACAGGGAAATCTCACTTGATACAAACATTTGTAACCACTAACCACAGCAAACTTTGACAGTCAACAAACTTCAATATTATAACATTCCTATCCCAAATCACTAATGTTATGAAGAAATTTATTTGCCTTTTCAATCAGTAACACTGTAACATGTACAGATTGCCCATTTGAATTATGCATCCACAATCTTCAGCATCTTTCATTGAGACATTTCATTTACCATCCTCATTTCCCCATACCCCTTCCCATTGTTCGCTACCACTTGAGGGTTTTGGGCCCTCTATGTACTGTCCAGGAGCGTTGGGGTTAGTTGGTCCAGCAGGTCCAATTTGAGACCTCCTTGGCTTTGTTTTGATACCGAGTATTCTTAATACGAATCTTGCTAGCTCACCATATAGCATGCCAGATCTGTCAAAAAGCTACAGCAACCAACATCAAGTTGACGATCAGTCAAGTGATATACATATATTGGTAAGTGCAAAACAAATTGGATATCAAGAAGAGCACCTGAAGAAGGGCTGACATAAACATGTGAAAGGCCTGAGTATTCTGGTCAATAAGGATAGAAATGCGACCAAAGAAGTCGACAACACCGTGCATCTGACAAAAAATGTGTTTGAATTGCATCACTGGTAATAATATAAACAATGATGCTCAACTAAATAGTCTGAAGGCACACAGAGAGACATCCTGGCAGCTGGATGAGATAACACTGTACCATAGCTCATAAAAAAAGGCATAAGGTCCTAACACCAATTTTGGCAGATCCAACATTCCATCTCAAATCTAAAGAATTTGGAAGGGGACATGTATAGGAACAAGTTACAATAGCCATGTACTTGCTATGTCTAAATCCTTACCACACGGAGGAAGGACATCCAAAAGCCAGGGGGTGATGGAGGAGAACCATATGGATTAGTAGGATCTTGATTACTGTATGGACCAACCATACCCATGCCATATCCAGCCATTGGGCTAACGAAACCATTGGACATGCCTCCTCCATACATTCCAGAACCTCCATATAATCCACCATAGCCTCTATTATACATGCTGTTACCATAAAGCCCACTGCCATATGTACCCCCAAACCCCCCATAAGAGCTGTACATGCCAGAGCCATTACCATTGTAACTCATATTAGGACCGTAACCTGTATGCAGGAAAGGAATATATGACATGAAGAAGCAAATTTTGGAAAAGTAGTTCAGATCCCCAAGAAGATTGGAATACCTCCATAACTGTTTCCATAGTTCTGCTCCCAAGGTCTTGAGGGCATGGACCTGGTAAGAGTGTTCCTATTAGCGACACCATTTCTATCAGCAGTAGGAACAATTTCTCCAGGACTTGCAGTTCCAGATGCCTCAACAACATCACTGGTGTTGCCAGAAGAAGGGGGATTGAAAGGGGCAGGACCGGAGGAGGAGGTCCCAGTCCGTTCCCAAGGCTTTGGGGGAGGGGCATTACCTGCCAAACCACTATTATCATTATGAAGTGGAGAGAAGAACATCTCTATGCACAACTTTAGAATCTCATTTTATTGCGTTTCAAGTTAAGAAAAGGTATAAAAATGGAAATAGCAAGCTCATAATAGAGGACAGATGACACTGTCCTAGTAAATCTTATATTATCAGTTACTAACGACAGAGGGAAAACGGATCTCAATGGAAACTATTAAACCATATACCCATCATCAGGTTTCACTGCATTTTTGTCTTCTAGCAACCTTTTCCCAGAGGAGAAAGCTTAATAGATGTAGTTAAGAATAACGTAGTCCCCTCATGCTCAACAATTTTCTTTTTAAGGATCTCCCTTTTTCATGTCTTACCCATCAAGTAAGCTACCATAAGCAATTTCCACAAGCAGACAGCAATTTAGTGTGAAGGAAAAATAAGAAGCCAAAACGTCAAAGATTAGCTTTTTTTACCCCTAATTATCTTATAGAGATATTTATTTCTTTTCTATAGCAGTAAAGATCTTCTTTTTTAATGAAGAAAGATGCCCCAATTCCATGCTTTACTAGGCAGTTCTCATCCAAATTGTACCATGCATATGCTACACCTATACACAAATAAATCTTATCAACAATTTAATGTGAACAATAAGCTCCTGCTGACTGAATCACAAATAAAAATCCAATCTGAGTTACCGTGTCACACCAATAACTAGTACACAGATATAGACATGGTACTGGAGAGAGCTTCAACATGGGGGAAAAGAAGCGCAAGTTCCACGATTCTTCAATATCAAATTGATTCAGGAAAGAATCAGAACTTCTATGAATATTCAATATCCACTTTTTTCTAGGAGAGAATCTTCAAGATCAACTTTATTCCCAACTGGAACTAATGAACATCTATATCATCAACATCAATCCATCCAACAAGTTTTAATCTAATTTCACTCATCAAGCAACCATATCATGAAAAGCTTTCTTCAAAAGAAAAGGAATAATCACTACAACAAACAGATCAAGAAGAATAACTAGAGCTATACTATAATTTGTCATTTCTTAATTTAAACAAAAGAAATCGAAAACCTGAAGCCGGGGGTGTAGGTGAAGGATTCGATCCCATGGCGAGAACTAGTAGCAACTAACTCAAATCCAAGGACCACATCAATTGTCGATTCTGAAATCAAGATTCAAGAAGTTCCCATTTTTTTTTCAAGAAATCAAGAGAAAGAACAAAGAACAGAGAATTCGTGTTTTTCGTGTCGCGACAAAGAAAGAAAGAAGATGGCTGCTACTACGGAAAAAAAAAAAAAAAAAAAGAAACAGATAATTTCTTTTTTGGACTAATGTTAGTGGGCGTGTTAGCGGGCCAAACATTAGTTTATAATGGGCTAATTATTAGGCACAACAATTCACACTTCCAATATAATAATTCGAGCGAGAAAAACTCCGGCGCCGACACTCCAGCACCGAACAAATAATATAGGTTTTCTTTCTCTATTTTGCGTTTGTTGATTTGGTAATTGAAATCTTTTTGTTATTAATCTGGCAGAGTAGTTGTTGATCGAGGCATTGGGAGGAATTTCTTAAGTCGCGGAGTTTGGTAGTGGAGATGAACGTTTCTCGTATCTCAAGATTATCTTTTGGTACGATTTTCTGATATTCTGTTGCTTCTTTACTCAAGTTTTATGTACGATTACCGCTGGTTCCTACATATTTTCAATTACCTTCTTATTATTTGACTCTCATTTTAGACTGAATGCATGTAGTTTGATCTGGAATTTTTTTCTCAAATTTTATTAAGCTCTGCCGATCTGTTAGTTCAATCACAATATTACTTTTTTGGGTAACTTAAAAACTGTAAATTGAAATGTTCTAGTCAATCTTTGAAGTAGTAGATCGAGCTTGATTCTTGGTGGAGTTGCCACAACTCTTCAATAATCAATCTTCTGTCTGGGAGAAAGGTCAGTTGGGTTGATACTCGGTGCAATTTCACATGAGCATCTACTGAACTGCTATACTTCATTTGCGTTCCAAATATCTAGAATTTGAGATAGACAAGAGCTTGCTTTGACTATAATTACTGTACTAGGGATTAGTAGAGCTTTCAGTTAACACGGAAGCTTGTTAAGAGCTTGAGAAAGGTTCGTGGAAGTCAGACGTAAGTCCTTAGTGCATGTCTTAAATATTCATAACTGAATTTCGTAAAAATAAAAAATAAAAAATAAAGTTTTTTAAAAAATAAAATAAAAGTGGAGTTCAGTATTTGTGTTTCAATAAATTTTGAAAGTATGTTGAAAATTAAAAAATATAGTTATAATAAAAAGTATGTAAATAAGAGAGTTAAAACTGAAGTTCCGCGTGTGGAAGTGGAATTATAAGTTCTTTGTGTAATTAAAATATATAAACTGTTCGGAATTTAAAATTTAACGGAAGAAAGTGAAGTTACGGACATTTGAAATACGCTCTTAGCGAAACTAGTATAGTATAGTGCATTAGCTTCAAGTTTCTCTTTGCTGCATCATTCAAGATTGTTACCTGAGTTACTGCACTGTAGTTGAAAGATCCCTTCCAACCCGTCCAAGTATCTGTCATGTTAGCTAATTTCACTTGTTCTTGATTCCTACTAGCTTGTAGCTCATTATGGAAGCACCTTACACATGATGCTGTCGGAATGATGGGCATGTCAGCGGAGATTAATATGAGACCTTGCTGTAACAATCTGTTCCGCAGGTCTCAACTGGAAGCTTTTATATTTCGTTTTCTTTGATTCAATATTTTGAAAAATGCTGCCTCTTTCCTTCTCTTGGTATATGCAAAGCATTTTCTTTTTGTGAAGTTCATATTACATTCTTAGCATAGTCTTATCAGTGAACTTGGTCATACACATCTATAATTATCAGACCCGGACCGAATCGTCCGGATTGATCCGGAAATCGTTGAAATGGTCCGGGTTTGAAAAAAAATCGTTCATGTAATCGATCCGTTTTGATCCGCTTTAACTCGATCGATCCGCCTGTCCGGATCAAACCGGATTCAATAAAATTTTAAAAAAATTTAATTAAAAAATTTTAAAATTAATGATATATTTAATACAAAAAAAGAATTATTAATAGCTCTATATTAAAATATAATA
The DNA here is from genome assembly GCA_019914995.1 of Acanthochlamys bracteata. NCBI lineage: Eukaryota > Viridiplantae > Streptophyta > Magnoliopsida > Pandanales > Velloziaceae > Acanthochlamys > Acanthochlamys bracteata. The sequence goes on along the minus strand of CM034140.1, from coordinate 2,045,340 downwards.
TGTAGTTTAAATTTTATATTTAGATGTAATAATATAAAATATAAATAACTATATTTTATTTGTAAATATTAATTATCAGTGATTTTTTAATTTTTTATATTGTAAAGTATTTAGACTCAAATATGTATATCTAAAAAAAATTAGTTATGTCTCTTTTATAATTTATCTATTTTATAATTTTATTTTTTTCTAATCGCCTAATTTATTTAAATATTTTTTATTATAAATTTTCGCTGTTATTATTATTGTTGCCGGTGGTAATGCCATGGTGGTAATATTTTAATTTTTGTTGTAATTATTATTGCTGTTGTTGTTGATAGTAATATTATAGTAGAAATATTTTAATTTTTTACTGTGATTGCTGCTACTATTATTATTGGTAGTGCCATAATAGCGATAAATTTCTCACTATAATAATTATTATTATTAGTCAAAAATATTTTAATATTATTAATCCGACGGTTCGATCGGTTGATCTGACGGATCAATTTGAAAATCATGATCCGAACAATTTTTTGATTCGATGTCCGATACGATTTTTATAACTATATACCCACCTAGCAAAATGTCGGCTTAGTGTTCTTGCATTCTATGTTTCTTGCTGTGTGCTTGACAAACATAACTCGAGATTATTTCCATAAGAATGTTCAAAGTGTGTCATGTCCACCAATCAAATGCAGTGGATATATTATGTGGCGCTATGTAAAGGTGATTATTGGGATAAAAGAAATTTGTTTTACTAAAGAATTTTTATTTTAAACTTATTTTAAAAACTTATTTCTAAAAGCTAAATTTAATATTAAAGTAAAAGACATCCTAAAGCTTAGGAGGCATTTGAGATTACGTTTTTAAAACATTTTTTTTAATTTTTAATTTTATATTTTTTAATATATAATTTATAATTATTTAAAAAAATTTTACGTAATACATTTTTCTTTATTATATATTTTTATTTTAAAAAATAAAATTTGCTTTTTAAAAAAATAAATATATTTTTTATTTTAAAAAAATTTCATTTTATAAATCCTCCCAAAGGTTTCGTTGATGCTTTCGATCTGAGATAAAATCCCCTTCCTAATCCTAATTACATCTAATAAAAGCAAAGATTTCAACGGCGAAAATTTTGAATAAAGAAACAGGGATGGTTCATGGAAAAAGTTGAAACTGTAATCAACAAAAAGGGAAAAAAAAGTTGAACCTGTCAATTATGTCTCGGTCGCGTGACGTTCAGGCAAAAGTGTGCATTTGATATTTCCAACTTTTTTCAAAATTTTTTAATAATATTTATAAATTTATTAAAATTTTAAAAATATAGTAAAAAATTATATTATAAAAATTTACTATTATTTAAAAATGAAATATAATAAAAATTATTCTCCCACACTCCTACAGTCGTTTTACGTAGCTAGGAAAATGTTAGAAATTGCTTGGCTTTCCATCCATAAAAAATTATTTATTAATTTTTATTTATATTTTTAATTAAACTTTTGAGATAGTTTATAAAATTTATTAAAATTTTATAAATTGAAAAAAATTTAGTATTAAATTTTATTATTTATTTATTTTGTATTTTTTCAAAATTTTAAGATAATATATTTATCAAATAAAATAAAAATATTTTTTATTTAAAAAGTTTTTTATAAGCTATTCTAAACAGTCCCCATCGCGGCTATTGTGGTTGCTGTCGGTCGAGCAATCGCAGCCGTTTGGATCGAGAGATATACGGTTTGATATGAGAGGCGTTCTGCAGTGCTTATTCTAATAATTTTTAATTTTTAATTATATATTTTTAATATATTTTTTAATAAATATTTAAAAAAATAAAATTATAGAAAAATTTATATAGTAAACTTTTTTTATTATAAAATAATTTTTTTAAATAAAAAATAGAATTTATTTTTTAAAAATAAAAATATTTGAAATTTTTTTTAAAAGAATTATTTTAAAAAAAAATATTTCAAAAACATTATAAAATGCCATAAAGCCAAGGTTGATTGAGACATTTATCTAACGTTCCTGTTGGAAAGGTGGAAGTTTTTTGAATGTGTCTATAAATTGAAGTATGGTGCATTACTCATTCAGATTTTAATTTTTTAAGATCAGAATGGTGTTGCTAATGCTAAAAAGAAAGGATTATGGTCTACAGTTTCTAAAAATGTTAGTTTAGGATTAATCTTGAATTTTCTGAAAACAAAGAGTTGTTGTCTATTCTTCTAAAAGTGGTTCTATATGCTTGATCTTGCAAATTTAACTAATAAATTATACAAATTAGGAATATACTTTAACTGGACGAGACCAATAATCTTAATCCTGGATTATACTTACCGTAGGTGATGATACCCATCTGTCCGACGAGAAAAAACGCTATAAATCAAGCAGCAAAGAAACGACAAGGAGGTGCCCAGAACCCGATTGAGCTTTCGGCGTTAGCCGCGTTACCATTTTTTCTTTCTTCCCGTCTCCGTAACAGTCCATTCCATATAAAAGTCCCCAACTTTTCATCACCTTCTCTTTTTCTCTTCTCGGCTAAAAATTTCCCAAACTTTTGTTGAGGTTTCTAATTGTTGGGATTGAAATAGATCTCTAATTGATTAATTAATCAATTTCAGATCACCGACGTTGAATTTGGTTTTGATTTTTTTTAGTTGTGACCTAGTGATTTTGAGGATAGAAGCCATATACGCATGAGCGGATTCGTAAATCTGGGTTTACACGCGAATTCGAACCACTTGGTCCACTTTATAACCTGTCTTTTGATTTTTATTCTTCAGTACTCACCCCAGTTACCACCAGCGATTCTAAATTCAAGGAATCATTCAAGTTTAGATCACCGGTTATCTTTTTCAGAACAGTCGATCAAGAGGAGTTACTATGGAAGAGCGTAGACAGATTGCTCTTAACCAAGGTACCGTTTAGCTTTTTTTTTATTATAAAATTTTTTTTCTTGTTTTTGCTGTTTTTTTTGTAGTAAGCTTTTTTTTTTTGTTGCAATTATGGATAATGCGATCGTTATTGAAGTTTGTAATCTATAACTTAGTAGTTTTTTGTGGAATTTTGAGCTCTAACTGGTGATCCTTCTGTATCTGATCTACCATCTCCAACTTTGTGAACCCAGAAGTAGTCTCTTTTTCTTGAAACTCACTTGTTTGTTGTTCTTGATTTTCATTCCTAGTAATTTAGTATGATTTTGTTTTCCTGTCTCAAAGATACATGTTTGTGTGTTAATTATTTTGTTTTTGTGTATTTTGAAAATTAATGGCCCTGTCGGTAGAGCTGTCAGTGGTCCCAATTTGTTTGTTATTTATTTATGGTGTCTATCATGACTGCTTTCTAGTTAGGTAGTTAGGTACTTATAATCCAGCGTATGATGAAACTGAGAGGTATGCTGGAGCTGTCAGTAATATTGGGATAGCTGTTGTTACTTGTAGTAACTCCATGGAATACATATCATATGCAAGGTTTGCCTCTAATCATGAATGTTTATAGTACTTCGTCTGTGCAAGTATGATCAACCAAAATGAAGAAGCATGACAAGCCTTAAGTATTAGGATGATGCTTTTACTGACATAAATTTCTAACATAGTGCCAATAGACATTCCACTCTACAAGGTTTCTTAATCTATATATTTGGATCTGCAGTCTCTTATTCACATGTTGGCAGAACAGAGTCTATCTCTCCATCTGCAATTGTCATCGGTGCGGGCTTTGCAGGTATTGCAGCAGCTCGTGCACTTAAAAATGCATCCTTTCAGGTACATAGGATTTCTTAGACATCTGCTTGATTTTCATATTATCACTTCTAACACTAAGGCTTTTTATCCCGTATTTTGCTAAAAGTAGTTTATTTGCAACTTCATTTTAGGTTATTCTGTTGGAATCAAGAGATAGAGTTGGTGGCCGAGTTTGCACCGACTATTCTTTTGGCTTTCCTGTCGACATGGGTGCATCTTGGTAGGTGACAGGTTTTCGAGTTCTAATTTGTCAAAGCGCAGGCATTGTTGTTTAATCATTTGTATCTAGAAATAGCTGACAATTTCTTTTATAGGTTGCACGGTGTCTGTGAAGAGAATCCCTTAGCACCATTGATCAGCAGACTTGGTCTTCCATTATACCGCACAAGTGGTGACAACTCTGTGTTATTTGACCATGACCTCGAGAGGTAAGCATTTTCTTGGAGAATCAATGGTGTGCTCTGTTATCAAGTGTGAAGGATTGGTTTCACTGCATTGGCCCTAATAATGGAAAATTTGTTCCAGCTATGCACTTTATGATACTGATGGCCATCAAGTCCCACAAGAGTTGGTCAAAAAGATTGGTGATGTGTTTGAGACTATATTAAAGGAGGTAAGTTCTTTTTATTTAGGATCTCTTCTACAAATTGCTTCTCGCAAAAGTTATGTTTTTAGAAGTCACATCTGGGTTTTATTTTCACAGGCAAGCCAACTGAGACAGGAGTATAGCGATGACATGTCCATAGCTCATGCTATTAGCATTGTCATGGAGAGGCAGCCAGATTTGAGGTCTGTGTAGTTATTTGATTTTGTGAACAGCGCCCATTTTCATATTTTGGTTTTTAAATTTGATAAAAAGTAATACTCAATTATGATTACTTGCAGGCAAGAAGGATTGGCATTTAAGGTTCTGCAGTGGTACTTGTGCCGAATGGAGGGCTGGTTTGCTGCTGATGCACACAATATCTCATTGAAATACTGGGATCAGGCAAGTGATAGACCTTAAATAGGCACAGCAGGAAATTTTTATTCAGCTGTAATGTTCTCTCTTGCTGATTATTTTCCTCCCACTTACTTTGAATGTGGGAAATCAGGAAGTTTTACTCCCCGGTGGTCATGGTCTTATGGTTCGAGGTTATCGTCCTGTTATAAATACTCTTACAAGAGGGCTTGACATTTGTCTTAACCACAGGTATGCTACTATTGGAACTGTTTCTTACTTCATCCCTATCATAAAGCATTTTCATTACGCTCAAAACTCTAGTATGCTTTAGGGTAACAAAAATAATACGTGGTAAGAAGGGAGTAGAAGTCACTGTGGACAATGGTAAAACATTTGTTGCGGATGCTGCTATTATTACTGTCCCATTAGGTGTTCTGAAAGCCAATACAATTAAGTTTGAGCCAAGGCTTCCAGAATGGAAGGAGGAAGCAATAGCGGATCTTGCAGTTGGAACCGAGAACAAGATTGCATTGCATTTTGACAAGGTCTTCTGGCCAAACGTAGAGTTCCTAGGGGTGGTCTCATCCACTTCATATGGTTGCAGCTATTTCCTTAATCTTCACAAGGCAACGGGTCATCCGGTCCTTGTTTACATGCCTGCAGGTCGGCTTGCGCATGACATTGAAAAGATGTCTGATGAAGCCGCTGCTAAGTTTGCCTATCGTCAGCTGAAAGAAATTCTTCCAGATGCATCTGAACCGGTGTGTATTGGCTTTTCCTGTTTGTAATGTTCTTCTTTAACTAATACTTTAACGTTCACGTGCCATTTATCTGACTTAGGATGTACCATGCTGTGGTCTCTGTGCGTCTTTTCTCTGACTGTCTGACTGTTGATCACAGGTACAATTCAAAGTTTCTCACTGGGGAACAGATGTGAACTCACTCGGCTCGTACAGCTATGATGCAGTTGGAAAACCTCATGGTCTTTATGAGAGGCTGAGAATTCCAGTTGACAACCTCTTCTTTGCCGGGGAAGCCACAAGCATGAAATATACTGGCACTGTGCATGGTGCCTTTGAAACAGGGGTGATGGCTGCAGAAGAGTGCAGAATGCGTGTCCTTGAGAGATATGGTGACATGGAGTTGTTCCACCCGGCTTTGGGAGAAGAAACAGAATCAGTCGCTGTACCCCTACTAATTTCTCGAATTTAATTCTTATTCGGTAATATTGAGGAGCCAATGTTGGACAGAAAGTGGTTTGTTAAATATTGCATGAGATACTTGGTAGAAAACTACTGAAAGGTTTCCTTTTTCTTTAGGCTTTTCCAAAATTCCTGAAGGAATGAGTTATATTCAATGTTGTAACCTTGAAAATGACATTATCCGGTATGTAAGAGCGGAGTTCTCAGATATATTGAAGTACAGCATTAAAGTTCGGTTACGGTAATTTCCGTCGATATTTTGGTTTTCCTCGTTTGAAATTCTGCATCTTGTTTTACTCTTATACTTACAGCAATGGTGCCCACACCCTTTATGCTGTGAAGAATTTTGATAAAGTTCTTGTTGATTGATATTGTTTCCCTTTCTTCTGCTTGCTGAAATTTTGTTATGGAAAGAAAAAAGAGAAGTAGAATCTTCACTTGGTGCTGCTTGAGAACAGTTCGAGAACAGTTCACGGCAGGACAAGTAACCAAAAATTTTTACTATAATCGTATACAGTGTATATATAACCCAAACAGTCGGTAATTGCAACCGTAATCAAGAAGTATTCACTGCATTTTTACCAGATTTTAATGGTAGCAGAGAACTTTAAAATATTATTTTATGGATTTGGGTATTGTTTTACTAAACGGGTAGGGTTAATATTCTCTAAACATTTTATGCAACCCATTTACTTCCTTGGTCCGAACAGCAAATCAAGTAGGAGTTTGGGGTTTTAGAGCGGGAGGTTCTCCCTCTCCATTGCAAACCTGATAAGGCTCATCTCTCTCTCTCATGGAAGCAATCGGGTCGCAGTCTTTGTTATCCTTCTCATCCAATCTATGGTAAGCATATCTTTTCCCACTTCTTGATTCTGCTCGCGAAGAATTCAATCTCATAGTTTGGATTGTGTTGCTGTGCTTGTCTTATGTATTCATGAAGTCAAGCCTGGTTGCTTATGTTTCTAGCTTATTTAGAAATGAACTGTTACTGGTCCTGTGAATATGAGTGGTGTTGGATTGAAGTAGCTTGCAACTTTAGTTAGTTTTTACCATGAAAATCTAGATCTAGTGCATCTGATTTCTTTTTCTGACAAATTTCAGCTTGTAAGACCTGCAAAATGTGTTCTTTTGTTAAAGAAATCTGTCAGCCCAAGGAAAATTTTTTACAGTATGGTATTTGTTGTTGAAATTACTTCAGTACCATTTTTTTTTTTCTGATTTCAGCAAAAGAAGTTTTTCCAGAGACCAGAACAGTCTAAGTTATGAAGTGAAAACTAATAGAAGAGTTGAGGTTATATGTCTTGCAATGTTGGCTCCAAGAAAATTTATGCAGAGGCCGAAGAAAGTGGAAGTTTTCAAGGATGCTGCAGATGAAGCGGAGCAGAAGAATTGGAGGAAAATGATGATGGAGATTGAGCAGTCTGGCTCTGCAGTTGAAGTACTCAGAAAACGGAGGACTGGAGGAATTGCACTTCCAAGAGATCTTGTTCTTGGTACGCTTGTCAGGTTTAAGCAGCTTAAGAAATGGAATATTGTTAGTGAGGTAAAAACCAACTTCAGCAATATGTGATTCTGACAGCAGGGAACAAGTCACTCAGTTTTTCTGTTTGTTGCTAATTGTTTGTTTATTTGAATAAGATTCTTGAGTGGCTCCGTTGCCAACACTGGTGGGATTTTAGCAAGATGGACTTCCTGATGCTTATAACTGCTTACGGGAAGCTAGGAAATTTTAGCAGGGCGGAAAGGATATTGAAGTATATGACTAGAAAAGGCTATTCTCCTAGTGTTATTTCCCATACTGCTCTAATGGAAGCGTATGGAAGAGCTCGTCAGTACAATAAGGCTGAGTCAATATTCAGAAGGATGCAAACATCAGGCCCTGAACCGTCACCCTTGACCTATCAAATAATTCTGAAAACTTTAGTTGAGGTACTTGTTAATCTTATTTATTTCATGCATCATTTCAGGGAATTCTTCTTGTATTTCTTGATGCTTAAATGAAACAGGCTCATCTTGGTGTTGTATAACAACAGGCTTAAGTTTTGGTTCTTTGATCTGCAAATCTCTATATAAGATGAACCATTTTCAATACTCGTAGATTCTTACAGGTTCCCCCTCAATAGAGAGTACTTTATTAACCAAGTTATAATGGCAGGGTGATAAGTACAAAGAAGCTGAGACAATTTTCCGAAGCCTTTTGGATGAAGAGAAGTCTGTATTCAAGCCAGACCAGAAAATGTTTCATATGATGATCTACATGTACAAAAAGGCTGGCGATTATGATCAAGCACGCAGAATATTTGCTCAGATGGCTAATCGGGGAGTTCCTCAGTCTACCGTTACATTTAATAGCCTAATGTCTTTTGAAAATAGTTACAAGGAAGTTTCAAGTATATATGATCAGGTACTTTGAACACAGTTTTCTACTTCTTGGAGTGATTCTGTGGGTGGTATTTTCTGTAACCAGTCATCAGTTCTGCTTTGTGCTTTGAATTGTTTGGTGAAAACTTTAAATGTGTAGAAAGTATTTTTTAATATCTCTTACATGCCATTATATCTTTGGGAGCAAGCAACTTATGATGCAATTTGAGCATGAACACAGGGTAGGGGTCATGAAAATTTAGAAAGGAATGCTTAGATATGTCAATCAATTCAGATGCTGACATCCCGAAAATCCAGAACGTAGACTCTAGTAGACTTCCTTATTTATATGGCTGGAATAACTTCTTTAAACATTTGTGTTGACCTAGAACTAAAGAGGGTGTGTCTTTTCAGATGCAAAGAGCTGGGCTTAAACCAGATGTTGTCAGTTATGCACTGCTGATAAATGCATATGGAAAGGCCCGAAGAGAAGATGAAGCGTTGGCTGTTTTTGAGGAGATGCTAGATGCTGGTATCAGGTATTCCTCTATACTGTGCTTAGCTACTTGGATAATTGATATAGTAGTTCGTGACCTATTCTGTAGGAGTAATTATGAATAAGAGGTTAATAATCATTCATCAGTTCAGCTAGAGTTACTATCACCCAACCCTACCAACTACAACCCAACTGGCACCTAGGTGTGTGATAATCTTGTGACTCAAATATTATGGAAATACCAACTAGGCATACCTTAGATCTCTCTATTGAAAAGTAAAACGATGAAGTGTGTAGTAAGATGACATATTCCCTCAAAAATCTTTTCTCTTATTGAAGGGTGTTGTTTGCCTTCTCGTTAATTTTCTCTGATGTCAACTCCCATAGGCCTACACGTAAAGCCTACAACATCCTGCTTGATGCTTTTGCAATATCTGGAATGGTGGACAAAGCCCGGACCGTATTCAAGAGTATGAGAAGAAACAAGTAATTCCTGCTGTCCTTTTATATAGACTGAAAGTTTCACAGTTCATTTGTTTAGAATTTCATCATTTTTTGCCTTCGGCAGGTGCTACCCTGACCTGTGCTCTTATTCCACAATGCTTTCTGCATATGTGAACGCATCTGATATGGACGGAGCTGAAAAGTTTTTTCAAAGGATAAAGCAAGATGGTTTCCAGCCAAATGTGGTTATTTATGGAGCTCTAATGAAAGGCTACGCCAAAACAAATAGCATTGAGAAAGTGATGCGAGTATATGAGAGGATGCGTATGCGAGGTGTTGAACCAAATCAAACCATTTTCACCATTATCATGGATGTGTATGGGAAAAATTCTGATTTTGGAAGTGCAGTTGCTTGGTATAAAGAAATGGCTTCTAAAGGACTTCTGCCTGATCAGAAAGCAAAAAACATCTTGCTGTCATTGGCTAAGATGCCAGAAGAACGAGAGGAAGCTAAAGAGCTTGTGGGTTATGTTGGTGACAATTACATTAATGCAAAGGGAACTATTGCTTATAATAACATGGATGACGAAGGCTCTGCAGAATCAGAATACTTTGAGGCAAAACAAGGAACAGTTAATCAAATGAAAGTAAACAGCATCAAGTTTGTGGATATTGAAGAAAACGAACAAGATGATGATGATAACTTTGATAGCGATGAAGACTACTGTGATGAAGATGATGTTGAGAATGAGAATGATGAGCATAATACTGGAGTGAGTTTTGTTACTTTCAAAGAAGAAGAAGAACTTTTACTTGCTAATAGACTGCTTGATTATTAGGGCTTACAATTTTCATGACATTGATAGCAGCGTGAATAATTCCAACCTTTTTCTATAACATCTGTTTTCACAATGAGTATATATATCCTCCATTTACATTTTCAGGAACGAAGTTTTTATATTCACTCCGTGCTTTTGGGTTCTTTTCAAATTGAATTCCCTTCTCATCTGATGTTGGTTGACGTGACTTGTGAAGATGCCACTATTAAGGCTCATTATTGTTTGAGTCCATAATTGTTTCTTGATGCCCTTATTTTTACATCAGTTTCTTTTTAATTCATAAAATGTTCAAATTATGAGAATCAGGTTAAACTTTTCATTTATTTGGAGATCACATTCTTAGGCTTATCGACAAATTGGTATGTGAAATGTTAGATGGTGAGTTTGTGTTTATCACTTCGAATATCATTTATCTTCTCAGATGGTTGATATATCCTAGTTGATCTGAGTCTTACTCAATTGCATATTGGATGTAACTACAAGAAAAAGAATTATATAGCCTAGAATGCATTTTTCCTGATTTCTTTACCGCACTTAATTTCTTTGTTATTATTTTATAAATGCAGTTGATTATACGGAATTTTTACTTGGTTTGTTGGCAAGAAAAGTAGTTCGCTTTTTTTTGCCCCTTTCCTTGCATGAATTCTCTGCCAGATCATGGATTTCTACATTTCTTTTCCATTTGATAAGTACACACTATGATGGCTGACAAGGTGCTGGAGGTAATACCAGGATAGAAATCTTTTATATGTAATCCAATGAAGATATATATGCATCATCGATGGTTTATGAAATAGTCTTGACATCTCAAAAGTTGACAGATGCGTTGGCATGCCTGTACACAGATTTAGCAACATATTTTGGTATCTGAAAATTGGAAGGCAATACTCAATGCATGCAGTTGAAGGTAAGTGCTGGCATATGGTTGATAGCTTAACCATAACATCAGGTAACTAAAACATGGCCTCTTTATGATCTGTTTCCCATGCAGGATTCTTCTCCTCAAATGTAAAGTAAAAGAGAGATTTTGACAATGAGGATGGAGGTAATGGAGCATGAATATCGTAGTGTTCGCTGCATCTTCCTCCATGATTGTATCCAAGGTGGCACAGGTGCGTAGTCTAGCAACTGTGATAAACCTTTGTGGTGCCACAGATGATAACGGAGCTCTACAGGATAGCTGAGAGCTCTATGCAACCTCAGCAATCAGGTTAGCCAACTGCAGCCCTGCCATCTTGTTGCTCTGTGTATAATAAGGTTGAACTTGGTTTCAAGGATGGAAAACACTCATATATATACTAACAATTGTTAAACAAATGTCCTAGAAAATACATGATATTACATGTTTACCTGAAGAATTTCTAATGTGCCTATTAGTAACGATGAGTGGTTATTGGAGGAGTAAGGATTTGATTGAAACTAGTGATGTGTCTGTAGCTCATTAATGTTTCTGTTGTTATCTTCCATTTGAATTCCTATGTATAAGGAGTTGAAAAAATTGCTTGCCAGATTAATTCATGGTTTGGAGGGTTCTGGTGTAAACTGTGGATTGCCCTTGATATTCAGTCACGTCTGTTTTGGGATTTTCTGCAAGTTGAATTGCTTCATTCTTCAGTCATCATAAACCACAGTGAAGAGACAGATTTAGCTATAACATACAAATGACTCAAGTTTCCAATCATATGAATGATGGATATGTATCTTTTGTTAAACTTTCATTTCTGTTCTTAGCTCAAGAAATAAACAAAATGCAAAAGTCTTTAAGCGAGAGACATGTTATGATACAGGAGTTCCTTCTTGTGTAAACGCATGTTCTAATGAATGTACGGTAACATGAGATGATACATATGGTCTCAGAGCGGGTGTTTAAAAGATGAACGCTTCCAGTGTTTATGTGATTAAAAATGTCCAGAGTGTAGAGATAGGGGTAACAAACTTGTAAAAATTGATGAAAAAGAATTTTAAGTATAAGTCAATATATTAGTCAATCTGGAATGTTTGGAAGTGTTTTTGAAAAGAAATTTTTTTACAATAAAAAAGTTTTTAAAATTTTATATAACGAGTTTTATTTTTTGTAAATAAATAATAATAATAAATTTTATTTTTAAAATTTTTTTTAAAATTTATAAAATATTTAAAAAAATTTACAGTGAAAGGTAAAATAAAAAGAAGTTAAAAATCGCTTCCAAACACCACCTAACAATAGATATGTATTGCCACGAACATTGCTCTCCATCTCCGTCACGATAAAATACAACACAAACGAACCACGAATTTAATGCGTAAAAGTTTAGGACTAGTTTACTTATCAAAAAAAGTATTAAAAAGTGAATTTTTTAAAAAATAAATTTTAAAAAATGAATTATTCAAATATAAATTTATGGTAATAAATTTGTGACGACAAATGCAATAGGTTATCTGAAAGTTAATTTTTTGGCCAAAAAAGTCGGTTACATTGCCGCGATTACTGACAACGACATCATAAACCTTCCTCGGTGTCGCCGCCGTTGCCATTCATATGATCAACGGTGGGCATATGATAACCTTCTTCCATTTTCCATGTGCTTCTCTTCTACCGCACAGAACCTTCACAGATTATTACAAAACTAATGCTTTCGCCGTAGCTTTCAATTCTGTGTGTGTAAGAGACGCACACGGAAGTTGCAGTGACTGCATTATAAACCAAACACACTCGCAAGCTACAAGTTCTTCTCATTGTTATGAGGAACTACTTACTACAGATAGTAATAAAAGAATTGCAAAGATGGCGAAGTCTCAGGCAATGAGATTTATAACGGAGGTGGCGCCTCCACAAGTTGTATCTGTTGTTAGACGGAAAGTGTCCAAGATTTTGGATACAATTGCAGAAGAGGAAAGGGAAGCGAGGGAGACTATCTCTAGTTCTTTGAGGGCAGCTTCTGGGTCTTCATGGTGTTCCATGAAAGAAGTTGAGAGGTCTTCATTTTCCGTCCATAATCGTGATTAATCCAATCGCCGTCCGGTTGCTTGAAAGTTGAAGCAGTAAGCTTCCAGAGAGAGAAAGAAGAGTTGCAAACAGTAGTTGCTTTCCTGTAGTAGTAGTTTCTGCATGTTGTTTTTGCCTGGATTTGGTTTTTTTGGCACCTGAACTTCTGAGGATGCAGCATTTCTGAGTCTAGTGAGTAGTTTCAAGTACGTGTCCGTAAAGTTTTATTACTATAGCTAGAGTTTTGCTTCCAGCTTTTTGTGAAATCTGAAAGAGTATGTATGTTTGTTTGCTCTGCTCAACATGAGTGAGTGAATGACTACCTTGTTGAAAATATTGGATATTTTCTAAGTTTCCTTAATATTGATCCTATCTTTTAGGAGAAGCTTGTTGCTTATTAAGTTCTTAGTTTGCTGTTGCAGATCCTAATCTTATGCATAGAACTGTTGGATTTTTCTCTATATAAAGAGCAGCAAATTGCAAGATATTGCAATGCATGCAAGCAATAGAAATTTATTCCTTATCTCTTCCTTTATCCTGTTAAAATTCTTGTCATACCTGAGTACTTGGATATACAAATCAGATACAATTTCACAAGCAGATAACAAAATCTAGTCAAGATACACATAACATCAAGATAATGCTGCTGCAAAAAATTGAAACCAACCAAAAAGATCATTTGATGAATTGACTTAAAATTGTACATGATGGACGATGAACTAAACTTCGGGCGGCGTTTGTTCTATCAAACTAGCATACACCATAACCTGTTTGAAGAACGGTACGAATATCAATACATATTCAGTGGTTGTTCTATGTGCCAGCATAAAGCAGAAAAAATTTCCCAAGCAACGGGCAAGCCCAAAAGTCTGGTGAATTATTTTGTTTCCTTTTCCATGCAGCAAATTACTTTGCAGCCAACAGCTCCTCTATAAAGCCTTTAACTGTGAAGGAGATCGCCCTGTCAATGTATAATGCCAAAACGGGAAGCATTTTTCAACAGAGTGAAACTGGTTGAAATCAGCAAAGAGCACAATATCGGTCCAATGGACGCATTCACTTTCTGCTAAACAGACATGATGAACAATGACTACATGGGAAAGCGTAGTGGAAAAGGGGTTCAACCAAACAACGCAATAGAGCACATTCTAGAACATAAGAAGAAAATGACCCACCACTTACCATAGTGGAAAAGGGGTTCAACCAAACAACGCAATAGAGCACATTCTAGAACATAAGAAGAAAATGACCCACCACTTACCATATCACATCGACAACATGCAACCACCTGTTCTTATCATTGCCACTTCTCTTTCTTTTACTTGCTCTAGTATATTTGTATCTCAACCTGGTTTTTCCATAAGTCTCTCGCAGCAAATCTTTTACTTTCTCCTGTGCTGAGTTTTCAGGGGAGAGGGGATGAAATAACAAAACAATGAAATGAATTTAGAGTTCCTTCATAGGTAGCTGATGAATTCACTTTAACTATGAAGATGACCAGTGTTCATACAAGAAAGATGATGGTTTTAGCTTACCAGAAGTAGAATGAGGGAGTAGATCGTCAAGTGAACCTGGTGGAAGAGAGTAGTTACTGCAAGAATTATTATCAGCTTCTTGCAGCATCTTGTCAAAGCATCTAACCTATACAGGAGAACCTATGATGAGTTGACTGAAATAAAATCTAAAAATAGAATAGTAATAGATCAATAGTGTCACCGTATGGCTATTTTGGCTATTATCCCCATCGAAATTACCTTAGTAAAATGCTTTTTGCCAAGGTAAAATTATCTTGTGCATAAGCAAGTCTAGAGTATGGTAGAATACTCTAGATATAAGATAGTTGGCATAAGTTTAGGGAAAGGTAGAGAATACTCTAGAAAGGTGAAAATTTTTGTAAGGAATATTATGTAAGAACTTTCTGGATCATGTATTCTCCACCGTCCGATCAAAACAATCTCCACTGTCCGTTGAGGAGGTGGAGAAGCTATAAATATGAAGGATGAGCTCTCATTTAGAGCATCAAAGCATTTCAACCAAGAGTTGTACCAAACCAAAGTAATATAAAGCTTTCCTTCCAAAAATCTCTCTTGAAGTGTTCCTTACTTTCCCTCTAATCCATTCAAGTTTTCTTAGCTATCTTTTGATAGCTCATTTGGATAAAGACTGACTTAGCCACAAAGGAGTGTGACTAAGTGCCGCACGAGCCAAAGTAAAAACTCTAGGCCCGTGACAATAGTCATTTATGCTTTTCAGTTAAATCTTTGTGAAATAAGTGGGAAAAAGAGACTTTTGACTACCTGTGTGGAGAGGGAACAATAATATGCAATGAACGAATTTGTAGCAACAAACGTTTTACTAGAAGGAAATTGTTATCAATTCATCACTAAACTTTTTCATTAAGAAAATAAAATGGGGAACAGGGAAACCTCTTCACAAACTTCTTTCCCTAACAGCCCTAACAAGACCAAAGGTTTGCATCAATCATGAGACTGAACATGCAGAGATTGATAAGAAAGCAGTTCTATACAACTTACACTGAAAGGCACTTTAAAAGTTCAATAACCAGTCTGTTAAAATTTTTTACTATTGCATGTATACGATAACAATTCCTCCTGAAAGGTGCAATACAAATTAGCAAACTGCCGCTTTAGCAATAACATTATGCTAGATCTTGAAGAGAATAAAGGCCTCCAGATGTTTAGTACCTCATTTGACCGTAGTAAGGTAAAGCACCTTCCAATCTGCCCTGCTTTGCTGTACGACCAGCTCTGTGGATTGCATGTCTTAGTATTTGCTGGCTTATCATAACTGATGCATTTTGTACTTCTTCAACATCCATCCCACGAGCCAAAGCATTCATGCTAACTAGTATATATATTTTCCCTTTTTTAAAGGCCATTCATGTAGCGCTGCAAGGTTTAAGTTAGTCGGTGTTGAATACATTTAAAAAGGTTTTTGACAGTTACAACAGTAAACAATCCAAACATATTCTTTGCTTAAGAAAAATGAATGTCCAAATAAGGAATTTTAAGGAAGAAGTCACCGAGATAATTCGAGCTTTACCCATGCCCTAAATTATTAACAAAGACTGTCTCAGATGATTCATCAAATGATCAGATGTTTACACTTTCTTTTCCTTGCAGCAGAAAGAATTTATTATTTTCCAAAATTTTTAAAAAAATTTTGAAGCATGATTTAGAACAGAAAGGTGAATTTAATCAACTTATTCCATAGTACGAATTTTGTCATGAGGCAGGACAATCCATTGTGAATTAAATTTTTTTAAAAAAATGATTCCTTCCGACTTGTTATTGCATAGAAACATAACAAGCACTATAAAACTCATCCAGAGTATTAGTATCTAATTAAACTAAAGATTAAATAAAAAGGTGAATTCCACAATAATTCCTCTCCACTGAAGAACCTGAACAAAGTAATCAATCAAAAACTACCGAGTAGGCAAGCGTTCTCACTCCCTTAATTAAAAAGAAGAAAAGGAACAAGATCAGTGAATAGAAAATCAAAATGAAAAATTAGTTTGTGAATCGAGACAGATTAATAAAGAGAAAGGGACCTGGGATCGAGATCAAGGAGGAGAGACAGAGAGAGAGAGCATTCGTCGACGCCGTCGATGTCAATAGGATATCTCATCCATGGAAGAGCTGGCTCGCGCTTTTCGTCTCCTCCTCCATTGCAGACAGACTAACTACTTGCTTCTTTCTCTCTCGATCAATCTCTTCGACCTACGCCACCTATGTATTTTAATTTACAATAACACAGAGATAAGAATTCAACCAAGCAAAATCTTTGGTTGCTTTCGATTATGCCCGCCGCGTAGAAGAGACGGAAGCCTTCCGCGACACGTAGGTGGCAAAGGGGTTTTGGGTTCAAGTGCCTGTGATTATATTCACAAGTCAGCTTCGCTATTGGTTCAGAAGTTTCATTTCCTTACAGTGATGGTGGTTCGGCAAAGAAACTTAAGTGCACCTGCAATCTAATATATAACTTTGTGTGTAGATTACAAAACTAGAAAGAAACTTCATGCAATCATCATCAATTAGCCACAATCATCCAGCAGTGATTTTGCAAACATCACTACTACAGCAGGTTTAAAATTGAATAAGGTTCAATATTGAGATTACAAGGTCCATAGATTACTACCCAGCACAAACTACATAATAACTATCAAGGTTCCAACAAAAACTTTCCATCAAGTCAAAACCTCTTGATGGATACAGGTGCACTAGACTAGAGTACTGCAACAAATATTACTAAGCACAAGCAAGCAAACTTAATAACTATATGAGTTCAACATCATTCTGTCTTCAAGGCATCCAAAAAGTTAATCATCACCGAAAGTGGTTTTTCTCCCTGCAAGAAAGTGAACAAAGAACATCAATAAATAAAAGAGTTGAAAATCATAAATCGTAATCAAGTTCTTGTATAAACTAACTTCTGCATACCTTGACTAGGAGTACCAGCACTTTGCCTGTATGGCGTTCCGCCACGACCTCTACTGCCACCACGTCCTCTGCCGCCACTGTCCCTGCCACCACGTCCTCTGCCGCCAAATCTGCCACCATCCCTGCCGCCACGTCCTCTGCCTCCACTATCTCCTCTACCACCTCTGCCACCACTCCAGCCACCATCACGGCCGTCACCCCTAGGCTTAGCTTCATCGACAACCAAGCTGTAACCTCCAAGTTCAGCTCCACTGAGCTCCAAAGCCTTCTGAACACTATCTTCATCTTTGAAGTCAATGTAGGCAAAACTGCAGGATAATCAATACATTCGTAGAACATAAGAGCTTCTATCATCTTAAATTAAAGATATAACACACAGTATGGCTTTGAAAATCTTCCTACAAAATTGACAAAAGAACTGGCTAGTACTAAATTATCCAAATTGCAGTGTCATCGATCAAGAAACTCAAGAGAAGGGTGAATTTCCCAGAGGAAACATCCTATCTGGTATCCTTAGCTGGCTGGTACACGTAACTTGCACCATCATAATGAAACCAAGTTTAATTCACAATCAGGTGAAAGCCTATAGAATTTTTTACAATCTTACAACAGCTTTTGGAAATTAACATCAAAGGCCAGTGAACAAACCCCTTAAAGGTGCCACTTTCATAATCCTTAGGTAAGGCCACACGCATGATCTCTCCACAAGAACCAAAATGTTCTTCAAGGCTACCCCGGATCTGTCATGTTTTAGAGTAATAAGAGTGTTAAACAACATATTATGCTTAGAGTATCTGCAAACATAAGTTGGACAAGCTAATTTACCTGATCCTCTTCAAGGGATCTATCAAAACCTTTTACAAAAATTGTGCAGCTTGAACCTTTCTTGCCCTTCTGGAAAGAGTTCGCATCCTTCCTGCAAATATAAATTGTATCCAGAAAGTTTAAAAGTGGTTACTCCGGTGAAAGAAATTGATAAACAAAGCCCTATTGATGGTTTTTAAGCAAGAGACATCAAAATCACCTAGAAAAATAAATAACAAAAGCAGGACATAATTAGCAAAGGAGAATACCCGCTATGTGGAGTATATGAGCCTCTTTCAGCAGCGAAATCGAGACGCACAGCACGACCTAGTAGTTCCATCCCATTCATTTCAAAAGCCTGCAGAAGATATACCAAACCAAAGAACCACGTAATGTTATGTTGTATTTCTGCAACATAAAACCAGATAAAAGAATATATAATGATTTCATTGCACAAGATAATTCAGCAAGCTTAAACTCCAGATCACCTCACAAGAAACCGTTGGCAAAACAAAGTCTTAAAACTTCCCAATGTACAGTTGTAAAGGAAATGATAAGAAAATATTAACCTCCATTCTTTAGTACACCTGTTCTATTGTGGCTGTTCAACTTTATTTCAGTATGTAGGAAGAATCTCCAAATTCACTTGTGGCACCGACTACTTCAACTTCTAATAACAGATAGAAAGATGCCAAGATCTAACCTTTTGAGCAGCTTCTTCATTAGCAAACTCAACATGACCAAATCCCTTTAAGCGCCCATCTTCGAAAGTGGCCAACCGGACACCAACAATTTCACCTGCTTCCTTGAAGAAATTTTCTCTGCATAAAAAAGAATGAATTAACAAAAGAAGCAGATGCAAGAACATTTTTTACAGATAAATGGCAAAAATTATCCAAAAGCATGATCAAAAAACCAAACGTACACATCTTCTTGACCAGCATCAAAAGATAAGTTGCCGACAAATAGTGTTTTTGATCCAGAGGACTGATGCTGATTATTAAGTGGAGTTTTTGGCTGCCATTAACATGGAAAGAAAAAGTTAGCCATGTTTGCAGATTTGAAAGTGATATTTATCCCCTCAACATACCTCTTGTTTCATATCATTTTTGGCTGATGGTGCATCTTCCATTTTGACATCTCCACCCTGCATATCATAGAAGCCACTTTCTTTATCATCCACAAACTTTATGTATGACAGCTTGTCTAGTGCTTACTGACAGGAAGCACACTGAGCTATAAATACAAAGTTAGCAACTTTAGGAGCAATAACATATTGATGCCAACGAAAAAAATTGAAATGAGAATCTTGAAAGTCCAGATACATCAATAACTAATTAAAATAACATAGACCACTCCAATTCATGAACTTTTTTGATTCAAAACTTAGTATATGTACACATCACCAGGGGAAAAAATGATTTTCAATCACAAACTAATCAGATCACAGATACCCACCTTTTTACTCTTAGTTGTCTGTTTTGGCTGCTCATCTTCACTTTCCTCATCAGAATCCTCCTCAGAGCTTTCTTCAGAGCTTTCATCATCTTCATCACTGTTGTCCTTTTTCACCAACTTGTTTGTGGGTTTTTCAGCCTAGGAATGATATGGGTGAATATATTCCATGTGATAAAGACAATAGAGATAAGTCTAAACAATAAGATTTACAGGAAAATCAAATTACCTTTGTTGTAGCTGGTATTTTAGCCAAAGTGGCTTTGGCTGCAACCTGAACGCATTAACAGTTAACGAGAGAAAAGACAATAGCATGATGCTTAGGAAAATTTAACATAGTATTCACACATTGAAAAGATGATTACTTCATCTAAGGAAAAAAAAAGGGAACTAAGCAGATGTTTCTAACATATTTAACTACATAAAACAGTTATAGAAGATGAACGGCAATAGCATGGCCATATGCAATTATGACCTATTCACTGGGAAAAACATGGTGAAAAGCTGCAGAAAAAAGCCAAGTGAAGAAAGGAGAGTTTCAAGGACAAGGTACAATATTTACGGCAATCACATGAAATCTTAGGAAGCTAAGACTGCCAAAAAAATGTGGCCAATGTCAGGCTTCCTGAATAAGCAGAATATACTGGTTCCAGCATGTACCAGTAACTGGATTAGCACACACGCTCATAAAGGAGTAGTATGGAAGTCCAAAACACAAACTAAAATACAATTTTTAAGTATACAACTTGAAATCATTTGCTAAATTTGAACTTACTTTATCATCATCTGAATCCGATTCAGATTCACTATCTGAGCTAGCACTGGATTCTGCTTTCTTACCAGAGACAACTGCAGCCTTTATTTGCGTCTTTTGGGTCCCTGCAGAAGCCTTGCGTTTATCTTCCTGCAGCATTGAAGTTTTAATTAGATTACAAAAGCACCTCCATAAGACACCTTTCTAACTAAAACTTTCATCAGTGTTGATATGCAAATATTTTGTACATTCGAAACAAGGTGAATGGTAAGTATAAGTGCCATTAGAATACCTCCAACTCATAATAATTTAGTTTAACACATTAATTCAAAAGTTAACTTTGCACCAGCGTTCTCAAAGGCGAAGGGTACCACCAAAGCACCAAAGGCTTCTATCGACTAACATGCTAGGCGGTGAGTAAGGTGCTGGCCCAAGAGAAAATGGTTCTAATAAAAAATTATGCTCTAAATATCTCAAACGCCTAAGAACAATTGAAAGGAAGAACTGTGACGATTCCTTGGTCTACATCTTACTTAGTGCTACACTGCATTCTTGTGCACCAGCTTTGCCCATGCTTACCTTTATATTAATATATGAACCTCAAAAACTCAGTAGACTGGACGAAAGACAAACCTCCACAACAATGCATATTTCAGTTCGAGATACTTACGGCGTCTTCTTCATCTGACTCGCTCTCTGAAGAGCTGTCACTGGATTCCTTCTTTGGAGTCACAACTGAAGGTTTCTTTTCACGAATAACCTTTTTCTGCAAATCACAAGAGACTTCCCAGAACTTAAATAAAATGTCTAATAAGTCTTCTGTAATGAGAAAAAATCTTGCTACTCACAGGCTCGTCGTCTGAACTGCTATCTGATTCAGAACTCTCACTTGATTCTTTCTTTGCCTTGGTTGAAGAAGTTGGCAACTTCTTTGATGCTTTTGTTTGGGGTTCCTGTGCAGGTAAATGTCAGCAAATAACAAAATGTTCATGAAAATACATTCAAGACTTAAAATCACCAACAAAGAAAAGCTACTTACAGTATCCTCTTCAGAGCTGCTATCTGACTCTGAACTGTCACTGGATTCTTGCTTTTTCTTTGGTGCCGCGCCATTAACATTCTTAACAATTGTAGGAAATTTCTTGGGAGGAGCTTTCTGCAAAAAGTTGAAATCAAATCTTAACCAGCAAACTTACAAGATCGAGCTGACTCATCATTCTAGTACAAAGAAAAAAAAAAGTCAAACATAATAGAACAAAGGAAAAGGTATGCTCACTGTATCCTCATCAGAGCTAGTGTCTGAATCTGAGCTATCACTTGATTCTTGTGGTTTTGTGGGCTTGACTCCCTTTTTCTGTGGGATTTCCTTCTTAACTGGAACTTTTACCTAAAAGAATTAAAGGTATTATTTCCAACACAAACACAGCTACAATACAAGAAGAAATAATAATATGCCAGAAACACACCTCCTTCTCAGATTCAGACTCTGAAGAGCTGTCCTCTGAGCTGCTTGTTTCAGGCTGCTTCTTGGGTGGTAACTTCTTCGACTTTGGCTCAGCCTCTACTTTCTGCTTCTTAGCACTTACCAATTTATTGATCTCCTTCTCTGCATCCCTCTTGCCTGTTTCGGTGTCAAAAGCAGACATGATATTAAACAAAAATGAAGCAAAACCAGCTTAAAAAATTACTAGATGAATGAACACATACCCTTCTTCCCAGACTTGGCAGGAGTGGCAGCTGGGGCAGCCGCAACCTGCAAAAAAATGAATCGCATTGATTAAACCTGATCACAATTGCATACAAAAACAAAGCTTTTATCAAATTCAGTAATACCTCAACACCAGACTTCTTGGTGGACTTGCCCATTTGAATAATGCTAAGCAAACACGTTAATCAAACTGTATACCAAAGAAAAAACGTCACAGTAAAATCAAGCAGGAGATTCATCCAAGACTTGGCACGAACAAATTGAAACATCATATCTGCTTTTCTTGTGTAACCTATGATTGATAGATGCAATGAGTTTCATGAATCATAAAAACCTAGAAAAAACACAAAGTGAAACTCTTAAGAATTAGTCACTGTTACAAAAACTCAGTAATCAAGCATGAGAAAATTCGTTTCTTCTTTTAAAACAAGTGGAAGTAAAAACAAATCCAATCATCAGACTAAAAATTTCTACACAAAATTAACTAAAGCAAGAAGTTGAATTTTAGAAATCAATTTACCTGAGAGACCGGCAACTCAGCAAGCCACAAAACCCTAGCAAAAGTTAGGGTTTAACAGGAGAGGAATCTGTGAGCGAAGACTCCCGGCACTTTTATAAGGAGGCGAATGTACACAAGGCGAGGGGTATTATTGGTATTTATTCGATTCTAACTAAGCAATCTTGCGAGATATTTTATAGATGGTGTATGTCTTAGCCCATTAAGCCTTTCATTAGTTTGTTAGTGGGCCTTAATAAGTTGGGCCTGTTTTAGCTTTTGGGCGAACTGATCCAACCCCGAACTTACCCCAATTAGTAACCGAATCAATTTCAGATCTCAAAATCCGACCCGAACCCGAAAATTCTAGCTCGGAGCGGGTCAAAATCTCTGATAAAGATTAGGATGGTTATTAAACAAAAGTTTTTTAATAATGATAAATGAATAAATTATGAGGCGACCAATCGATTTCTAACAGGAAATTTACATTTCTGTTTTTATAAAATCTAAATAGCAGAATTGATAACATTATCAAAAGAACAATTACAAGCTTAGAGGGTCGTTTGGTAGTCCTATAAAATAAAATTTTTTTAAAATAAAAAATATTTTATTTTTTTAAAAGTAAGTTTTATTTTTTATTTTTAAAAAAATAATAATATATAATAAAAAAATTTTACTATGTATAATTTTTTTATATTTTTTAAATTTTTAAATATTTATAAAATATATATTAAAAATTATGAAATAAAAAAATTAAAAGAGAGCGTTTGGCACGTGCAATTCCAAACGCCCCCTACGTTTTGGATGATTTTCTTGAGAACATTGCATGCGTTAGTGACATGTGATCAGAACATATAACTGATGATCATGTCCGATAGGAATTACCTCTAGTGCCAGGTGCAAGACATTGATAAAGAAAGACAACCAAAAGCTGCAGTGGAATTTCATTCTTGCCTTGCTCCACTTGTAGTCTTAGGAGCTAGCAGTTTTGAATGTGAAGGGGTATAGCATAGAAACCAGGTAGCTAATCAACCTTGTCAATGACACCCAAGCTCTTCTTCAAACTCAGGAAGCTCCTTCCAATTCACATCCAGGCTATAGTTAGGATTCCTTCTTCCAAAGAATCCATTAGTAAAGAAGAAAAATAAAGAAATTTCTGAAAATTTTGAATCGAATCAATAGAGAACAACCGCTTTAACGGGGTTCAACCGATTATCATTCTATCTTTTATTTCATATTTTTCAAAAATATTTATAAAATTTATTTAAAAAATTTAAAATATTATAAAATAATATTATTACTTAATTACTTTTAGAGTAAACAAAATAAAACTTATTTTTCGAGATATCTCAAAATATTTTTTGTTATGTAATCTTCTTGACAAATTGCATGTTTGCCTTTATCAGATTTACGGAATTGACGCAGCGTCAGGTGCTTCTGGTTTGGCCTCGGATGCCAAACAGGGAGATAGAAGTACTTGATGTTTGAGCTGCTCCAGGTATCCAAGTCTCATCACATTTCAAAGCCTGCTAATAATAACAACCGTGTGGTTAAGTTGCATGAGATCTTCCCTTCCAACATTTCTTTGTTTTCAGAATTTTCTTTATCTTTAATTGCAGTTTACAAGTTCTTAGATTCTTATAAGTTCTCCAGTAATCTTATGATAATTTATATTTGCTTTTTATCTCTATAAATAATTTTCGCAAATCACTTTTGTTACTGCTAGGTGCCAAGCTTTTCATGATTACTTGGTAGATGTTGCATGACACCGGTTAGCAGCCTACCATGTATTGCAGTATGATCTGGGCTGTAGGTGCCGGCTCTTTGTTGCTAATGGGATTTCATTTTCCCTTTTATCTGTTGAGGTTGACAACAGATCAGGTAATGAAAAACAAAGTAACAGCTAATTTCTCAAAGAATCTGTAGATAGTTCAAGTTTCCATAACATATCTTGTCCATAGATATCTTAGAAACACAGAAGGTTCATGCAAATTCAAGTTGCTTCAGAGCCAAACCTATCTTATGGATCTGATTCCGGTGTAGTTTGGCGTACCAGCACTGAGTTTTACACTGCAGAAGATAAAACTGAGCCTTCTGATTTTGCTATGACAAGGTGTGCTATTACAAATCCTATATGGACAATTATAAAGTATCAGTTTTTTTAGTTTGCTGCTCATTTGGGAAAACATGTGATCAAGGATCAAATATTTGATTGATGCAATCAATTTAAGTACAGTTTGTGCTAGTACATTTATCCTAAGGTCTCCAATCCACTTTTTGTTGTTTTTCCTCTCATTTAATAAGGATTTTTTTATACTGATGTGATGCTAATGCCATGTTTTAGGATTTATTATGCTTTTTGAATGGTTTTGCTGTTTGTCTGGCAGTAGGTTTCAAGTAGTAGTTTTGAGCTATCCTCTAGTTTACTGGTCCTTTAGACGATGCACTAGTTGGTTACTTTTCAAGTTCATATAAGCCTCTACTATCACTTATTTGTTACTCGGAAATGGTTTATGCTTTGAACTTCCTATAGGCCCTTGTGGATGTAGAGTGTACACATGATGGATTTTTTATAGTAAAACGCATCCAGAAGTTTGAAAATTTGGGTATGGGGAACTCTTCAAGGTCGAGTGTTGATGCAAAATGAACAGACTATTTAATGCAACTTCAGGAAGCTCATCTTGTGTCTTTATCAGTTAAAATCTGGTTTCATGATGTTTTAGCCAGATATATGATGTATGTTCTGCCATTGTTTTGTCAAAAATTTGAAAAACCTTTGCCATCAAATGTGCTTTCAGTTAAAGCTGCTGACCAATGGTTGCGGATTGCTTAGAGTTGGTGAATCACTGGTTTATTCAGCCTGCAGGCGGTAATTGTAGAATGCTCTTGATTAATTCCATGTAGGGTTCAACCACTAAATGTTATTTTCAGTTTGGCTGTGCAAAAGCCAAGCTTGCATAGTATCCTGTATGCTGATCTGTAGCTTCCAAGTTATCAAGTGCTTTCCTTCATAATCTTATATTGCTTATCAATGTATCTTACATTCACCCAAAATCAAACTGATCTGCAGGTATGGTAACTACAGCGATCAGGTTTTTAACGCTGTTCTTCTGCATTGCACAAAATGGAAGGAATGGGACTGAATCATTAGAATCTTCAGAGAAAAGCTATTGCAGTTGTACTTTAATCAAGTTTGTGCAAATGCCCATGTGCTGCAAGTATCCATCATTGCACTTTGTTTATTGTTCGATTCTGAGAAGTGGCAGGATACCGAAATCTTGCAATTTAATCCAAGAATCTCTCTAGCTAGTGGACACTTTGTCAAAATGCTGACTAAATTAGCATCATAGGATGGCAAAGCTTGTTGCTCTGCTTATCCATGTGCTGGAGAAATGGGGAATGGAGTTGCTTTGGAAAATAAGTTCCGGCAGTCGGTTACATGCTTGATAGTCATTTCTGTTGATTGCTAAGCTTACAGACCATTCTCATCTGTCACAGATGCGATCAGTGTACTTTATAGAGTTTGAAAGTGTACCGAGCATGTTTTAATTATATAAAAATAAGTTTTGTGAAAGTGAGTTTCATAAAAATGAAGTTCGGTAAGAAGTGATATTTCGGTAGAAGTAAGTTCACAGTGGTAACTGAATATGTCAAGTGAAGTATGAAGTTAGATTTTGATAGAAGTAAAATTTGGTGCGGAAGTGAAAGTAAAGATCGGAGTGATAATCGAAACATATAAAATGATAAAATTCAAATTTTGAAAGGAAAAATTGGAGTGCTTTGCAATTAAAACATACCCTAATTGTTTGATGTTGGAGTTGGATCAAGTTGACAACATCTCACACTAGCTAAAGGACGAGGACCCACTGGACTGTAATGTGGAGCCATTACTTTATACCAATAAGCAAGGAATTATATCTTCTACTATTATTGACATCCTCGACAATGTGATTCATTAATGATTGTGCATAGGGTAATAGATCAGCAATGTACTAGAAAAAAAACTGTGAGATAACTGCATTCGCTACTGTCTCTGTACTAAAATTTAGTTGATTTTGTTTTTGACCATGAATTGTGATAGTGCTCCAAGAGGAGCAACTGTATTGAGATCACAATCAGAATGATTTTCGTCAGAATTAATTGATTGAGAAAGATTATGGAGTATGTTAGCAGTCAATGCTTTATTGTTGATGTCAGATGCTTGAACTACCAGCTATTATCCCCAGTTGGTTATCTGTTTTTTTCATTGTTCTTGTTCATTTTTATTCTCTATGATAAACTGTGAGATATTTTGTTCTTCTGTTGCGGGCAGTTTTTGTTCTTGTGTTCTCTCTCACAGGTTGTGTATGACGGGATGAAACTGTTTTACCTGGTCTTTTTTTTTTTTTTCTTCATGCCAACTGGTCATCGTACTACCTGTCCTTTCATGGTTCTTGTTCATGTACCTCTAAAATCAGTTCGGAAATTCAATGTTTCCTTTAATTTCTAATTTCTTTCACTTTAAGTTATACTTTGCACATGCTGAGATTTTAATTACGAGCAGTGGATTAGTTGACTTTCTTTAATTGTTCGATTTATCGTTATCATGGTAGCTCTCCCTTAAAAATCACGAAACTTTTAGAAATTAATTCCCAACCGTTTAATTTCATATTCAACAGAAAATTTTTTAAAATCACGCATTTGAAACCATGGTCAAAATAGAACAAAAATTTGAATGTTCACTCTCACCAAAAGCATGAAAAGTTCTAAACGCGCTCTTATATAAATTACTCCAATGACATGGTCTTTCGGCCAAAGACACAAACACCTTTCCGGCAATGGCAAGTAGAGAAAACCACAGCGTAGCTTCAGAGCTAGAAGGAGCACTGTTAATCTCCAGAAACAGATTCCCTTACTTCCTTCTCATCTCACTGGAAGCCGGCGGACCTCTTCGTGCTCTGTTGCTTCTCACCATCTCACCATTCTTATCCCTTCTCGATTACTTCAACTTTGAAGAGCTGTCACTAAGAATTTCAATTTTCATCTCAACAGCTGGAGTACCAATCAAGAATCTGAAATCAGTAGCAAAAGCAACACTGATCAGATTCTATTACCAACAAACAAGAGAGAGCGTATACAGAGTTTTTGCGAAATGCGGCGGGAAGAAATACGTTATTTCTTCGATGCCGAGAGCAATGGTGGAACCATTCTTGAAAGATTGTTTAGGCGTTGACGTTGTTATTGCAACCGAGTTGAGAACTTTCAGAGGGTTTTCTGTTGGTGTTGCCGTGGCGCCGGAGAAATTCGTGGGTGGTGGTGTTGAAAAGTTTCATGCTTTGAAGGCAGCTGTTGGTGATGATGGTGAAATTGGTCTTGGCATTGGTGATGTTTTCAGAGATCACCCTTTCATGTTCTTGTGCAAGGTATACATATACGCTCCCCCTTTATGCACACTCTCCGCACTTCCTATCTTTTTCTAACAACCGTTTGATTAACTGATTCGACGGTTAGTATTTAGGGTAAGGGTGCGTTTCAAGTTGGTAAAACTGAGTTATGTGAAAATAAAAAATGAGAAGTGAAGTTTCTTAAAAAATAAGTTGAAAATAGAGTTTAATTTTTATATTTTAATTGATTCTTGAAGTGGGTTGGAAGTGAATTTAAAAAGAAAATTGTAATGGAACTTGAGTTCCATTTGTATAGAACTGGAAACTCGAATTTTCAGTTTTATTTATAATTAAAACATAAGAAGTTGGTAGAACTCCAATTCTGGCGAGAGAAAGTGGAGTTCCACTAACTTGAAACACGCCCGTAGTTTGACATTACTTCTCTCCGCTTTTTAAAAAAAATTTTTATTATATTTTTTCAATAAATTTTTTATAATATTTTATAAAATTTATTTTAAAAATTTTAATATTAAAAAATTTTATAATTTCAAATCTAATTATTATTTTTTATAAAAAATAAATTATTATAAAAATTTTTTATAGATACTTTCGAACACTTCTTAATAAAAAATTATAAATACAAAAAAATACCGTATCATTTTTTTCTTAAAATTGTTTGAAATTGCGTTTTTTAAATACTCTATTTAATTTTTATTTATATTTTTTAATATATATTTTATAAATATCTAAAAATTTTATTTAAAAATGTAAAAAATATAAAAAAATTTATGTTGTGAGATTTTATTTATTACATATTTTTTATTATTTTTTAGATATAAATAAAAATAAATTTATTTTTTTAAAAAATAAAAATATTTTTATTTAAAAAAAAAATATTTTATAAGCACTTTTAAACATTCTCCGCCAAGAAATGCACTGGATTCATTCATGCAGGAAATTCATTTGCGGGCAACTTCTGATTGAGCTACTGGATTCATTCATGCAGGAAATTCATTTGATATCACCGAATGAGAATGCACTGCCCGTGCCAAGAGATCATTACCCGAAGCCATTAATATTCCATGATGGTCGCCTCGTAGCACTACCAACACCGTTAGATTTCCTTACAGTGATCATGTATTTGCCACTTGGCATCATCTTAGCCATTCAAAGAATGCTTCTAGGCTTACTCCCGTTCAAACTGGCTATATTCGGGGCTGCTATAACTGGGCTTAGAGTTAGAGCCCAATTCGCAAAAGACCAAGCCCATAAAACACATGGCACTTTATATGCAAGCTCACATAGAACACTCCTAGACCCAGTGTTGATATCAGCGATACTACAACAGAAAGTTTCAGCAGTTACATATAGCTTAAGCAGGTTTTCAGAGCTGATATCGCCAATCCCAACCATCCGATTAACCCGTGATCGGTCATCGGACGGTGCTAAAATGCATGAAGTACTCAACCGTAGTAATCTAGTTGTGTGCCCTGAGGGAACTACATGTAGGGAACCGTACTTGTTAAGATTCAGTCCACTTTTCGCGGAGATCGTCGATGAGATTGTGCCAGTTGCAGTTTCTGTTGACGTCAGTATGTTTTACGGGACGACGACGACGGGTTACAAGTGTCTAGACTCATTGTTCTTCATGATGAATCCTAGTCCACGTTACACAACAAGGTTTCTTGACAGAGTTGTGGTCGGTGAACAAGGGAGTTCTTGCCTTGATGTTGCTAACTATGTTCAGAAACTGATCGGAGACGAACTTGGGTACCAGTGTACTAACCTTACTAGGCGAGATAAGTACCGGATGCTTGCCGGAACCGATGGTGTTGATAGTAGGAAATGAAATGTCTCTGGAGTAGCTACTGCAATCAGTAGTTACTGCAAGCAATAGAAATTGTAGAAGTTGTTTGTACTCCCCTGAGTGATGAGTTCAGAATTGTCAATATCACATATATTCAAGAAAATGCTTTATTTAATTGCTATATTAACAAAAATTTCTGGAAATATGGACAAAAACCAAATTACCCACAGCGGTTCTCATACAAATTGCTACAAATTTAAGCAAGCGTAGTTGATCGAACAGGTTTTTTTTTTTGGCAAGTATAGTAAGAATGCACCTGTATATTGAACTGTGAAGTTAGCCGCCGGCTCTACTTATCGCTTTAATTGTTACATATGGTCGGTGATTGAATCGTCAAAAAAATACAAAAAGAAAAGGTTAAACAAAAAAAAAAAAAAAACGAACCTTCTTCACAAAAAAAGAAGGAAGAAACTGACTGCTGTGATTCTTTATATACATCCAACTTATGACATGTTACACCGGGCGCCAGGTCACTTGAAGAACAACTTTTGGACGTGGTCATTGAAGAGGTTTAAGGCCCACCTGTTTATCTGCTTGAATTTGTTGCAACAAACAAGTTCGTTTTTTGCTGTCAAGATGTTTGCCTGCTTTATAACTCATAAACCAGCTTCAGCTAAAGCAGCTGTAATAGATGCTGATGCCTCTTCAAGTGTCCGCTTCTTCGTAACTGTGTTAAAGGCTTCAACAACATCCCCGACCTCCCAATCTGAGAAGTCATCTACGCCAATACCACACTCCAAACTAGCACCGACCTAGTTGAAACAAAAATGTACAGAAAAGGGTTAGCATATGATAGATAAGACTATTGGACCGATCTTATGGTCACAGCTCTACTTATGGTCTCATTGTATAGAACAACCCAAAGCAGCTTATATATGTGAGCAAAAAGCAATATTATTTATAATCCAAGAGGGAATTTCCATTTTTCTTGATCTTGGTATAATAATGGAATAAATTTACTAAAAGTATATCACATGTGAAAAGTCATGAGCACAACAGTACCTCTTTAACCTCTTCTTTCACTCGCCTCAAGGAATCAATTGTGCCAGTGTGAATTGTCTTTCCACCACGAACAACTCGAACACCACAGTCTTTGACCACCTTTCCCTCAGTGATCATGCAACCAGCTACTCGTCCACTTCCACTACTAAATGTCGCCCGAACCTCAGCTGCTCCAATAGATACTTGATCCTATGATATATACAACAATTTTTTTGTGTAAAAGGTTATCTTGTCCATATTACTGATTGTACAGCGTGTTAGTTACTGGACATCTACCACAACAAAATAACTATAAGTAGATAGTAGTGGAAATCCATATATACCTCAACAGTTTCCAAGAGACCCTCCATTGCATTTCGCAAGTCATCAATAAGGTCGTAGATGACTTTATATAGCCGAATTTCAACATTCTTTTTGTCAGCGTAAGTCTTAACAGAACCTGCCGCTTTTACATTGAAACCAAATATAATGGCTTCGGCTGCAACAGCCAAATCCACATCACTAGTGGTCACATCTCCTGGAGCTTGAAGAAGGAACTTGAGGGAGACATTGGCTTGCGGAAGCACTTGGATGGCATGTCTTATGGCTTCAATTGAACCCTGATGTTGATAAGGTTTTCTCAAATATGAATAGGAATAGAATTCCTGAATAGGGTTTCAGTCTCTAATTGATATGATTGAAACTTAAGCAAAAGACATGCTATGGATGTACCTGAACATCAACTTTTAGTATGAGAGTTAACTGATGCATGTCCAGGCCAGCTCTTTTGCCTGCTGAGACTGTGGAAGCAATAGAAGATAAAGTAACTTTCCCTTCCCCAGCCTTTGCAGATATCCTTTCAACCCTTAGTGCCTCTGCACGCACATTGGCCCTTTCACGGGCAACATCAAGGGAGTCAACAGCCTCAAACTCATCACCAGCAATGGGAACATCACTTAAACCAAGGACCTTGAAAAGATAATGATGCACATGTTAGACAAAAAAGTTATCTGAGAGAGATCAAGATTTCAACTGGATTGTATCTACATATTTAAAATCCAATATGTGATGTATAAAATTGCTTAGGGATGTGTATATTATTATACTAAGAAACTGAAACACTTAAAACTTCAAGTCAGGAGAATTATTATTGACAATGGACCAACTTAATGAGCTATGTCATTAGGCTCATTTCATCTCTATCTTCCCAGCAACACATCAAGGGAAATGATGCTCTACCTCAGAGCAATAAAATGGTTAATCCTATAGTCAGCACTAATAATATGTTCTTAATGACATGTTACTGGTTCTATGAAAGCATGTTTCATCTAGAGGAAGGAAACCAGATCACAATAACATAAAGTGGATATAAGAGGGTGGACACTTGGAAATGAAGTGCTATATTGTGAGTGCCTAATCACGTGTTTCTTCTACTCTAATGATCAAAGTAAAGAACAAAAAACCTGCACAGCCATTGATGGTCCAGCTTCATCAACTCTACCTCCTCTGTCATCCAACAAGGCTCGGACCTGTTGCAATAAAAAACAAAGAGCATTGGCAAGCATTGGAAAAGAAGAATGATGTATGAGATAGTTCTGCAATAGCTATGGAGCAGCAAATATTGCCATAAGTGCCTTCTATACATTGACAAATGAACTATTGAAGTCAAAATTTATACAGTGATCTAACCTTCCCAAATGCTTCACCACAAACAACAATGTCACCCTTCTTAAGAGTTCCATTCTGGACAATGAGGGTGGCAACTGGTCCTTTTGCTTTGTCGAGTCCTGCTTCTATGACAGTGCCCTTTGCATTTCTGTGAGGGTTGGCCTTCAGTTCTTGCAGCTTAACAAGCCAAGATGTACTAAGTAAGATTGAGGACAACAGGGAAAAGGAAAGGCGACAAATCCAATGGTAAGCATATTGAGATATAATAAGAGATTTATGTACCTCAGCAACAAGCATTACAGTTTCTAAAAGGTCATCAATATGCTCTCCTTTAAGAGCGCTTATCTGGGTTTGGAAACAAATTAGGACCAGCTGTTTCGTTAAACACCAAATAAATGAAAGAGTAAGTCATAGGTAAAGTTGGGAACCAACCGGAACCATGGGTATATCACCTCCCCATACTTCTGGCATAAGGCCGACTGAGGAAAGTTCTTGCATGACACGGTCTGGATTGGCCCCATCCTTGTCTATCTGAGAAGAACAACATCTTCATGAGCAAAGTTTTCTGGCAAGATCAAGAATGTCACATCAATTTAACTGAAATAGACATACCTTATTTATAGCTATGACAATTGGCACACCAGCTGCTTTGGCATGAGCTATGGCTTCATTAGTTTGTGGACGGACGCCATCATCAGCTGCTACCACTATGATGGTAATATCAGTCACTCTTGCGCCCCTTGCCCTCATAGCACCAAAGGCCTGTGAAAGTCAAGATTGCACTTAAACGAGTTGACAATTAAAAAACAAATGCTGTTTGGTTATCATTTACTTTCAAAAGCAAACGGAAAAGCACCAAAGGCCATGACAAGGACATGAAGTTGAGTGAAAAGCAACTTGCTAATACTACATTGCCAAAAGTAAAAATTTTAGAAATTTAAAATTACCTCATGCCCTGGTGTATCAAGAAAAACACAGGGCTGAAGCTTTCCATCCACTGACACTTCAACCTTATATGCTCCAATACCTTGTGTTATTCCACCGGCTTCTGATGCCACCACCTGTGAGACTTGAGTGTCCAGAATCAGAACATATCCTCAAAAAGCTATATAAGAAAAAGCTATCTATCACTGTTTGGAGACAAGCCAAAGAACCTAACAGCCAAATTTTGTTTTGTAAACTAGACAATAGGATCCAAGATTGCATTATTACCTTGCTCTTGCGGATGTAATCCAGGAGAGTTGTCTACAGTAGGTAAGAAAGGCTCAAACGTTAGAAAAATCTAGCTTTGCCTCCTCACAACTGAAGGAAATAGATAGAACACTATGCAACAAAGAACAGACCTTTCCGTGATCAACATGACCCATTATAGTGATAACAGGAGGCCTGTCTTCTAACATGTCTAGATCTTCATCATCAAGCACTTCTTTCTTCTTTGCCATCTCCTCTACTCTAACAGGTCCGGTCTCTATAACTTCAACATCATATTCCTTGCATATCATTTTTACCAAGTCTTTGTCCAGCTTTTGCACTGTATCAGGCTTAATGCCTTTTGAAAATAAATAAGTCAAAATCTCCGCCTCACTGACTGCTAAACTAAAGGATAAGTCCTCAATAAACATTCCATCTTCAGCCAGCTCAAGTATCTCCACTTTAACAGGTACAGCAGCTTTAGCAGCTTCAAGTCTTGCAGCTTTGCGGCTTGCTTTGCTCCACTTCCTTCCTTTCCTTGCTTGGGTGACACCAGGAATCGGAACATCAAGCTCTGAAGCATCTGGGATCTCGGTATCTGCATCATCCACTAACCGTCTCCTCATCCCTCCAACGGTACTTGACTTCTTCCGGCGATCATCTTTGGCTTTAGATGGTGGAACTTTCACAGGCTTCGTGGGTGCTAGTATGGCTTCTGCTGCGATAGGATCCACAACAGCCTTCTTAGAGGCAAACTTGTCTATAAGAATTGGTTTCCGATCCTTTACAGGAGCTGGCTTGTTAGCTTTAGGTGGAGGAGGCACTGGAGGAGGCGCAACTGAGGGCTTTGCTTGCAACTTTGGTGCAGGCTTGGGAGGAGTAGGCACTTGGGGTATTGTTGGAGCAACCGGTAGAGGTGCAGCTTCTGCCTTCCTTCTCTCTGAAACCACAGGAATCTTCTGCTCTTCCTTTTTCTCCTTATCAACCCTCGGGACTTCCTTAACAACCCTCTGTACATTAGCCACAGGATTTCCCTTTCGCCACACGCTCTTCAAAGTCTTCGATTTCTGGGTTGACACATTTGCATTATTAACAGCTCTGCTATTTGGTCTTACAGTACCATTTACTTTACCATTTCCTCTACTCTCTTTATCTTTGGGAGGGCTTGCAGTTTCAAGCTTCTCTGCTTTCTCCAGTACCTCACCTAACGACTCTATAACCTTCTCTCTATCCTTTAACTCCTTACCTGGCCGTTCTTGGTGAACAACCTTATCTGATGACCATGCCACAGAATTTACACTATCAACCTGGCTGCTTGGCCGGAATTTCAGTAATGGCTTTGGAGCAGGCTTAAGCATGAGCTCTGGGTTATCATCTTTGCTATTCCTAAAGGCACTTTCAGCTGAAATGGGAATACCTTTCTCCTCAGTCAACCCAGTGGTGACCATACACCGACAGAATTGGTCTCTACCATGAGACCAACTCCTAGAAGTAATAAAACCAATCCTCCAAACTATATGAATTCTCCGCACAGTCAACGACGATGAACAGGCATCAAAGCAGGCTGCCGAAAGGCTCGGTCTAGAGCTCCCTAGCGTGGCAACTGAAGCAGGAGAAGCCATGAATTCTAACTAACACTCCTCAAAATGAACCCACGCACAAAAAAAACTCGAACTTTCTAACCTCTACAACAATCTAATGATTCCAAACTCGAACAAAATTGAATCTTTCCTACGCCTTTCAATCAAGGACGGCAAGAAGACCAATACCCAGAATCAAAATTTCATAAAGTTGATGTTTTTTATATTGTAATGGGATTGAATTTGCAAGGGTTTTAGAGAGGGATTGAAGCCTACTCTGGATAAGGGGGGTCTTGCAGTGGTGCTCTCCCCAAACAGAGTACTAAGAGGGACAACAGGAGAAGAAAAAGATGGATGAGTTCATGGATTTTGGATTTAAACAATTTGATAATCTTTAATGGAAATTGTTAACAAGAGATTTATAAATAAAAAAAAAGTAGAAATTTTTGTTTTGGTGGTAGAGAGGAATTGGAATGGTTGATTTTGTTTTGAGGTCTGGTGTGGCTCACCCACAACTGTTCAAATTTTATCATTTTATGTGATAAGAAGGTTTTTTTCAAGTAGGGAGTATTCCTTGTCAATGGTTTTCTTTTTCTTAAACTTTCGATTTTTCTTTTATATTTATTTCTAAGTTTTGTAAATGGGATTACTGGGCCAAGCCCTCTTTTATACAACTCAAAATGGGCCATTATAGGCCGAATCCAAATCCTGCCCAGTTCACATTCCACAACGATCACTTGAGTTCCATGGTTTGCAAAATTAAGTAACTAATTGTCATTTTTCACAATATCCAGTCCCTAAATTTCACAATTTATATGAAATTGAAAATTTACTCAAATAGATTGATGTTGCAAATTCTGCGAACACCTTCCAACGTACTCGCGCGCGTTGCTATGAACCACAGAACCTGCGCGAGCCCGTTTCTATTTTCCTGCTCGTTTTTGCTCGTTTGTTTCTTTGTTTTGTCGAGAGCGGGAGAGCGAAGAGATCGAAAAAAGGAAAAGAATTCAAGTAAAAGAGATGAGAGAAGAGGTAATTAGCTCCGGTGGAACAATGGATCCCGGCGGCCAAGCACGATCTTCTTCTCCACCCCCGACTACTGCTGCGAGGTATTGTATCTTAGCTGTTGTTTTCTTTTCTTTTTCTTATTTGAAGATGTTGGGCTTGATTTTGAGTAATTAGGGTTTATTTTGGTGAAATTTGGCTGATTTCGTGGTTAATTTGAGTATTAATTTGAAATGGAGAAACTTGATTTGGGCGGGTTTTGACTTTTGAGAAACCCTAATGGTGGTTTATTCGAATTGGTGATGTTTGGCGCTTGTACGAAGGGTTGATTTTGAGGGCTTAATGATATTTGAAAACCTTGGTTTTGAGTTCTTGGGGTTTAGCTGATGTTGGTTGGTCTGGGTCTTACTGGCGTGTAATTGGAGCTAATTTTTAGTAGAATGTGTAATTATCGTGTCCTGATTCCTAGCAATAGAAAATTTTCTATATTTGCATTTCGTGACTCTCGTTCTTCTAACTATAGTACGAAAGCAGCAGTTACATGGAATACAGCTGTAAGCTTCAATGTTGCATAATGTAGTCTATTCAATTATGTTGTTTAAATCTCTATACTACACTCTTGCAGAAGCTTTTGCATCCCAATATTGTCATTTCTTTACCTAAATAAGCTGGAGATAGATTAGGTTCTTAAACTGGGAATAATCACCTAGATGGATTTATGTTATCTCACCATATTGGATAGTTATAGTGTTGGCAGTGGTGGTTGGATGTTAGTGCAAATACTTTGGATTAAAGAAGTACCTGCACTGTTGTTTCTGGTTTGAGTTTTCATGTTTCAATTTATGGCTAGCTGAATAAAGGTGGTAACTATGGGTTATGTATCAGCACAATACCTGCTTTTGTAATATGGAACACCTGCTGTTCTAGGAATGCTTTAGTATATAAGGAATGCTTACTCATTAGATCATTATCTTCTCTTTGTTGTCAAGCTCCGTTGGTGCATCTTCTGCTACTGCACCAAATGTTGGCAGCATTGACTGGCTTGGTAGTTCTCATGGTTCCAAAGCAGGATCTCTCTCTTGCATTGCTTCACAACCTCCTCATGCTTCGTCAAGCACAAATGGTGGTGGTTCTGTCAATGGATCCTCAAGGCCACCATGTAGACCATGGGAACGTGGAGATCTACTTCGACGTCTCGCGACGTATAAGCCTTTGAATTGGTCTGCAAAGCCAATAGTGAGTTGCAACTCGTTCTTACAATGGTGTATTTGAAATACTGAAGTTTGTTTTCCCACAATTACCATTGCAACTGTTGTGTTTTGTGCTTATTGTATTTTTGCTTCATCTTGGAGCTCTTTTTTCCCCCCTTCAAAAGATATTCATTCTGGAGGATGATGCAGTTGGAGTATTGAAGATTAATTTAATATCATAATATGTATAGTTCTTTGTGTATTATATTCACATGCATGCTTGCATAAATTAGGTTTACGTGATGCTAATATTATGAAGGTGTTTTTTGACATTATCTAATGCTTACTTCACCTTCCCTTGGTTTGTACCCTGCTTCTAATCTGATTGTTGGCCTTTTTCTTGGGTCTACAAACTGATACTGTCGGTGGATTCATTTAGGAAGCTAGTTCACTGACTTGTGCACGAAGAGGATGGGTGAACATTGATTCTGACAAAATTGAATGCGAATCATGCAGAGCTCAACTTGATTTTGCTGTATCACCAACCTGGAACCCGGCTGATGGTATGATGGTCTTGTAATGCCCTTTAACCTATTATTCTCAAATCAAAGTGTGCTAGCTGGGAAACATACATGAAAACAGATGAACGATGAACTATTTGTTTCCTGTGTAACTTCTTCAGCTGAATTTTTTTAGTCTTGCCAGGGTTTATTATTAGAATGCACTCCAAATTTTTTCTTTTTCCTTTTTATCCAAAGAATCAATTAAGATAACTGTGTAATTCAAAGAATCAACTAAGATAACTATCTAATGGTATGTATTAGAATTGTCCAAGCGATGTAAATGCTCAGGGGGAGCTCTTTGTTGTGAGAATATGCAGGGACGATCCTCAATATAGTCTAGGTGGGTAGTGTCAACTGCATATTTTTTAACTAGTTATGATTCATCTTTCTGCAGTTGAAACGGCTGGAGGAATGTTTTTCGAGAAGCTTGATACTGGTCATGAAGTTACGTGCCCTTGGAGAGGAAATCTTTGTGCTGATAGCTTAGTCCAGTTTCCTCCAACTTCTGCGTCAGCTCTTATTGGTGGTTATAGAGATCGCTGTGATGGGCTTTTGCAGTTTGACTCTCTTCCTGTTGTTGCTTCATCAGCAATTCAAAATATGAGGATTTCAATGGGTGTACAGATTGACCGTCTTCTTTCTCAGTTACATACCATCTCATCTGGAGAGCTGGGGTTTAGATTAGATGATGCTGCAGGATTTGACTGCTCTCAAGATGACTCCTTTTGTGTCTATTTAAATGTACATCAGTTTCTAATGAAACTTAGGTTATTGATATTCAGTCTTCTATATTTTTTCCATACTTCTTTTCTCATTCATTTTATTTTGGCTAATTTTAACAGGCACTAAAGCTTATTAGCCTTTGCGGATGGGAGCCTAGATGGCTCCCGAATGTGCAAGACTACGAAGAACATTCAGCTCAGTCTGCTCAAAATGCCTGCTCATTTGGCCCGACAGAAAATGATATTCAGCATTCAGCATATCGTGGACGAGGCAAGAATGAGTTTTCTGCCTCAGCAGTAAAAGGAACAGGGAAAAAGAAGAGGCCTGTACATCAAGAATTAAAGCAGAATTCACGTTTGCCTTTACTTGATTGCAGCTTATGTGGTGCGATTGTTAGAATATTGGACTTTGTTACGATTC
Organism: Acanthochlamys bracteata; assembly: GCA_019914995.1. NCBI lineage: Eukaryota > Viridiplantae > Streptophyta > Magnoliopsida > Pandanales > Velloziaceae > Acanthochlamys > Acanthochlamys bracteata. The sequence continues at coordinate 2,006,128 of CM034140.1, read as the reverse complement.
CTCGTCCTGCACGTTTTGTGCCGAGCAGCATTGGTACACCACATAGTGGAAAGAAGCTGGTGTTGACACGTGGGGTAAGTGCTGCTAGTGGTATCAATGGTTGGGTCTCTGCTGATGCAACTTTGAAGGAGCAAACAGAGGGCCGTGATGATACTGCAACAGCGGATGAGGGGAAATCACTATCCAATGCTGGAGTTGACCTGAATCTCACTATGGCTGGTGGGTTACCATCAACTCAATCTGTTGCACCAGCAACTTCTGAGCATTTTGGTGATCGTAGCATTGGGAGAGACTTGATGATTGGTCAGCCTTCTGGAAGTGAGGTTGGTGATCGTGCAGCCTCTTACGAGTCCCATGGTCCAAGTACTAGGAAAAGGGTACTAGAGGATGGTGGTAGCACAGCTGACAGAACACAAGATAGAACTCAACAGGCTGCTGATAGCATAGAGGGAACTGTTATTGATCGTGATGCTGATGAAGTTGATGATGGGGTGCAATTTTCAGACGGTCCTTCTAAGCGTCCACGTGGTTTGGATATTTTCCAGTCATACCATATATCTGGGAGAATAGATTCATCAGGTGCTGGTCCTAGCCGTAACTTAACTTTTGATATAGATATAGACGTTAATAGGGTTGACTCCTTTAAAGAAACTAGCGATGTAGCTGTTGGTTACCAATCTACCAAAGATTCTGCACGTGCATCCTCTGTTATTGCAATAGATACGATCTGCCATAGCGCTGAGGATGATTCTATGGAAAGTGTTGAAAATAATCCTGTGGATGCTGATGATGTCCATTTCCCCTCTTCTAGTGCATGTAAGAACCTTGACATGAATGAACCACCAGAAGTTAACTACAGCAATCAAGCACAGCAGAGCGCTTGTTTTCGGCCAGCTGCTGGGAGCATTGCCCAGGACATGGGTACTAGTAGTACAGATGAAGAGGAAGAAATCCTTAATACTGAAACTGCTAGTGGTCATGCTAAAGATAGAATTAGTTTGGGTGTCAGTGGAGGAAGTGTTCGTATGGGCGCAAGCCATGAAGCTGAGATCCATGGTCTTGATCTTTCAGTCCAGAGAGGGTGTAGCGTTGTTGGTGATGTGGAACCGGTTGCAGAAATCACTGAAAACTTGGGTCAAACAGGTGAGTCTGCCCCTGGCCCCGGAGTAATGGATGAGTTTGTTCCTGAAGACATGGATAGAGATGATCCACATGGTGATAGTCAAGATGTGATGTCTAGATCTGTTGTAAAGGCTGATAGTGGTTCAAAAATTTATGGTTCAAACAAGGCTGACTCTGTTGAAAGTGGTGAAAAAATTAGTCAAACAGTTGGACATGAAGGCAGTGCCCATCCTTCTCTTTCTTGCAATGCTGCTATTTACTCAGGTTATGAAGCATCTAAAGAGGAAGTTACCAAGATAGGTAAACCATCAGTTACTGAGGATGGCGCGGCCATGGAATCAAATTATGTTGCTTCTGGTGGACTAGGTAACTGTGTTGCTAAGTTATGTACTTCTATTTTGTTGTTTTAGTGACTTTACCAGAGGACTATTCCAAACATATAAATCTTCAGCGGTTGTCATGGCAATAAATTTATGGTCTGAACTTGGTTCCTACTAGAAAAATGTACATAACAAGCAACAAAGCTATGCTATGTGGAGTAAGGGATGGTTATTCTCCTTGTTAGGTAGTAGCATGTTTTCCAGCCAATGGTCCTCTGTCACCTGTTGTGTTTAAGCATTTTATAACATGAAAATATATTGTTTCTGTTTGGTTGTTATGATATATTAAGAATTGACCATGCATACAAGTGAAGAAGTGCATTATTTTTAGAATGAAGATTTCTAGTGGAGTGTATACTCAGCAAGGTGAGTATCGATTGTCACCAATTCTCTGCTCATGCTGCAGATATAGGGAATGGAGGAAATGGATATGCCGAGCAGACTAGGGAATTTGATCCAATTAAGCTTCACAATGAGTTTTGCCCTTGGGTCAATCACAATGTTGCTGCTGCTGGTGCTTCCACTTCAAGTACTTCTGGAGTGCATCTATGTGGCTGGCAGCTCACATTGGACGCTCTGGATACTTTTCAATGTCTAGGCCATATACCCAGTCAGACAATGCAGTCTGAATCTGCAGCTTCTCTCTATAAGGTGACTTTGTCTGTTATCACATATTTGTATGTTATTGAAATGATTTCTCTTTCTTGTTATTTGACAAATGTAATGATCACTGCTACCACTATTACTACTGGACCTTTAATGATTTCCATGACTACCTAGGTTCAGATTGCATGGATGTTTTGTTTTCCTTGCAGGATGAACATAAAACTCCTGGGCAGAAGGTTATGGCACATCAATCTGCGACAAAAAGTCAGGGACAAATATGATGTGAAAGTCCTAAATTTCAAGGTAGATCACCTTTGTCACCTTATTCTGCTATTTATGTGCTGGAGTCTAATATCCTCAAAATAACAGAATTTGGAATTCAAGCTGATAAAGAATGCCTTGTGCATACTGTAATTTTTGCAGATGATCAGACTCAATGCAGAAGATCAGAGAGGAAATTCCTTCGGACATGAATTCGCCTAATTGTTAATGTTCTCTTCGCTTGGTATCTGATTGAGTCTTGGCTGGATTAGATCAGATCTGCCACTGAGCAATGGGATCACTCTGCTTATTGTACTAATTCATGACTGGAGAAGTCAATGGGATTACTGGTTGCTATCTTCTTATATTATTATCATCCATGTAGAAACTGTTTTCTCATTTTATGCTTCTGTTGATGAGGCTGTGCATAATGGACCTGGGAAGGTTCAAACAATTGTTCCAGGCACATGTTTACATTTGTAAGAGGTACTTCGCTGTTATTGTTGGGACGTTATATAAAATAACAAGGGTTGCTTCTAGACTCTTTTGAAAGTATCCTTGCTGGATGTTCTTAACATCTACGCTTTCAGAGTTGCGACTAGTCTGGTTTGTTCAGTCCTCGGAGGCTGCGCTCTAGTGAAAATTTGATCATTGTAAAAGGGCAAAACGGGAAGGCAACGTTTGTTTGTTACTAATGAAGTCTATCTGTTCTCTTTTTATTCATTTTTTTCTTCTGGCGGCTATCTTATGTTGCGTCGCGTTTTCTTCTTTTAAAATCTCGATCACTGAAACCAACGGCTGAGATCTTCCCTCCACAATCAGAGCTCGTGCTGCCTGCTACACGCGCAACTCTGCGGGCGTCCTCTTCCCCAAGATAGTCTACAAAATATAAAAAACAGTAAAACGCTAGAATTAGAAACAATACGTGTGAATTCTGTATTAGTTATTTCTGTTTAAACGGAAACTTAAGAAATTCAATTTAGTTTTTCTTGCGCGATCCGGCTCTTAGTTCTTATATTCGATTTGGTCTCACTGTTCCATCCAAGTTTGTCTTTTGGTTTTTCCTTCTCCCTGCTGTTAAAAGAACATGTATTGGAGATGGGCGGTGAGGAGTCTGAGCTCGAAATCTCGATTCATCACGAAGAGTAACAGCAGATTCTTCCCACCAGTTGTTTCTGAGCCGTTTTCGATCGGATATCATTGCAAGAATCATTTAGAGGTGTGCGTCTTTCTGTAGGAATTCATGTTCTTCTAGCTGGATCTCAATTGTTTCTAAAAGTTTTTCAACTGATTTATGGCGGATACTTTGGTTCGGCTCTACATGCGTTTTGTTTGTTCAATTATTTTTGTTACTTCACTGGTTTGACTAATTTTTTAGTTCTTTCACAGTGATACGGTAGGGTTGCTTTTGATAGATCAGTGTTAAGTTGTAGACTTTATCTTTCCCACTTCCATTGATGCTTTTAATGTTTATAATTTCAGTTCAAATGTTTTAGCTTGTTCAATTTTATGTTTGTGTAAAGTTGCATCTTCTTTTCGCTAGGGTTCTAATGTAGAAGAAGTTATGAGATTAGAAAATGTGATTTTTTTCTGTTGATGAGAAGGTGTTTGTTGGGAGAGGAGCTTATAGTTGGGTGAGCTCACACGGACTGCATGACAACAGGTACCAGATTCATTCAGACAGAAGTTCAGAACGTGAGGTCAGTGGTACCCTTCTTGACGATAGTATCGGGCATTACTTAGTCATACTTCCCACATCAAACCATTAGTTATTATAATTAAAATCGTAAAGGGATGTATAGGACTTCTAATGACATATCTTGTAGTTCCATAATTTCTAGTCTTTCATTGAGTTGCTTAGAGAAAATTTACTATTTTCTTATTTCTTACCTTTGTTCCCCTGCAAAAACTCATTGCGTTATCATGACTTCGTCTTATATCCACCATTTGTTATTTGATGCATGTCTAATAAGTGAACTAAGCGTTTATTTCTTACGCCTTTAGGAGAATTTTACATAGTGATGACTCTATGCTCATATTATCATAACCAAATATGCAATTTCACTGTTGCTTTTAGATCTGTAAAGACAATTCATTCTGGTATTTGAACTTTTGGCTGTTCATTTACCTTGGTGGCCTTACTCTATTATATGCTTATATTCGGTTAAATATTTCGTTGTTATTCATGTATCATACTATGTTGCATCAGGAACCCCTGGATCCCTTTTCCTTGGTTGCAGATGAACTTTCCCTTCTTGCTAACAGATTGCGCACAATGGTTGTTGCTGAGGTGCGATGTAAAATGCTGATAAAAATTTTGTACCGTTCTTTTGCTGATTAAGACTATCAACAACTATGATTTAGCAGCAGTAGAGAGCTTGGGTTCATATGTTGAAGCTCTATCCTTTAGCATCTCTGAACCATGAAGCATCTATGCAGGTTCCAAAACTGGCATCGGCAGCTGAATACTTCTTCAAAATGGGAGTTGAAGGAAAAAGATTTCGTCCCACAGTAAGATATAAAACTTGTAGCTAATATGTTTCTGCACTCACTTTATTTTGTAGTACATCAATTTTGTTTCTCCTACTCATATTTTGTCTTATCTTGTGATGGTCATTCGTGGCTTTGATAGTAGCATGGCAAACATATTTTACCTGTTTCAAGATTGAAACTTATGTCTTCTATTCTTTGATAATAGTTTGTTGATGTGGGCAGGTGTTGTTGTTGATGGCTTCATCCCTCAATGTGCCCTTACCAGCATCAGCCGCAGAGGGTGTATTCACCAGCTTGCCAAATGATTTGCGTGAGAGGCAACAAAGTATTGCTGAGATTACTGAAATGATTCATGTTAGTCTAATTTTCTGTTTTCTTTTTGTTACTCGATATGCTATTGTTGTCTTACTAGTGATCATAGTTATAATCTAAATATGGCTTTGTCTGTTACGTATTGATTTATTTATCATATTGTTGAAGTTTACGGATAAAACTCACTCAACATATCAGGATGAAGTACCAAGGGATATGTTACCCGCCAATAACATAGTTTTAATTGACGAAACAAAGAAGAGATTAAACTATAAATTGAAATTTTGGAGAAGCATCTTAGAATCTACGTGTCTTAAAAAGAGTAGGACCAAAACAGGCTACATATATTGTTATTTTAGTAATCATAAGAATGATGATAATATTGTTTCCCGTAGAGAAATGTGTTGTAGAGCAAAGTGTAGTCTTAAATATTTAGGTTCGATTATTCGTAAGGTAGGAAGAATTGAATAAGATATTATGCATAGTTAAAATTAATGGACGAAAAGATAAGAAACACGTTTAAGGCTAAAGTCAGTTTTATAAAACGGTCATGTGGCCTGCAATATTATATGGTGGAGAGTGCTGATCTATTAAAAGTTAAAATGTCTATAAGATAAAGATAGCGAAAATGAGGATGCTAAGATGGATGTGCAAGTATACTAGAATGAATAAATATGAAATGAGAATATACGTCAACAAGTATCTGTCGTGCTGATTGCGAATAAGTTAAGGGAAGATAGGCTTAGGTGGTTTGAGCATGTTTTTGCGTAGACCTAAAGATGTTGTAGTGCATAAGAGTGATGCAATTTTATCATAACACTTTAGGAGAAAAAAGGATATACCAAATTAATTTGGTCTAGGATGATGGCGAAGCATTTAGAGGAATTAGATTTTTTGCGGAATCTGATTTAATATCGAATGGAATGGAAAGAACATGTTCTTGTAGCTGACCCCACTCAAGTGGGATAAAGACTTAGTTTCTTGTTGTTGTATTGTTGAAGTTACAGATTTCTTCCCTCTTCCACTAGGTAGCAAGTCTTCTTCATGATGATGTATTGGATGATGCAGAAACAAGGCGTGGTGTCGGCTCACTGAATTTCGTAATGGGAAACAAGGTATGTTCAAAACTTTATGTTCTTGTAGGAGCATTGAGTATGTGAAAAAATGTGTCATTTTAAGCCTTTTTTCCTAGCAGAGCCATGCCATAAGCAACAATTTTGATCTTTATTGTACAGCTTGCTGTACTGGCAGGTGATTTTTTACTCTCCAGAGCTTGTATCGCGCTTGCAGCACTGAAAAACACGGAGGTACCTTACCATCTTGTATACATCCTGTTCAAGCTCAAGTGCTTATCATTTATGATGGGAATATCTTTTGCTAATATGTCTAATCACTCAAGGAATCTTTGGTGCGGTTTTCGTTTAAGTTGCTTGAGAGACTAGTTGATCAACCTTCACTACTGAAATGCTTGAATAGTTGAAAGAGATATCAACACTCTGGTTAAACTAATTTCTAATCTTTAGTTGTTGTATCAATGCTTTATCCTTTTACCCCCAAATCGCTGGATTGTTAAACTCACTAAGCTATGTGTCAACTTCTCTATTGCACAATCTTGTCATTTGATTCTGTGGAAATATATTTTTTAGAGCTTTTAAAAGTGAGTCTGTTGATGGTCCTTTCTGTATAACATTGGAGCTTTAGCATTCTGTTTGAAGTTCTTGTGTGTGACATTAATCTTTGATGTAATTTGATATTGTGATGTAGGTTGTATCCTTGTTGGCAACTGTCGTGGAACATCTTGTCACTGGCGAGACGATGCAAATGACGACTAGTTCAGACAAACGTTGTAGGTACATCTTGTTAATCTTCACCGTCAGCTAATTGTGTTTCCATTTACTATCTTCTCGATTACCAATGAATGAAATATTCACCTTGCTTTGGAAATCATGCTTGCTCCTAAGGATATTGATATCCTTATTTTGGACTATTTCTTTACTGCCCAGAAAAGCCCTCTTTGTGGCGTAATTTGCAACTGGCTTCTGAGTTAGGATTTTTTGTGAATACTAAGCATTCGGTTCATATGGATGTGCAGCATGGAGTACTACTTGCAAAAGACATACTATAAAACAGCTTCACTGATATCAAACAGCTGCAAGGCTATTGCTCTCCTTGCAGGACAAACAGCAGAAGTTTCAGTGCTTGCTTATGAATATGGTCGGAATCTGGTTAGTTGATTAATAATGTTGTTTCATTCCATGAGTGTAATAATTTATTAGAAGTAACTGAGTAGTGCTGCATATCATGTCAGGGATTGGCATACCAGTTAATAGATGATGTTCTCGACTTTACTGGAACATCAACTACCCTCGGGAAAGGCTCATTGTCTGATATTCGCCATGTAATCTAGCTTTGCTGGCTCAAACCTTAAGTTCAGTAATCCGGCTCATGTCTGAATTCATCTTCATTGTGGTTGATGCCCTCCTTTTTGTACAGGGAATTGTGACAGCTCCTATTCTATTTGCAATGGAGGAGTTCCCGGAACTGCGTCAGGTTGTTGATCGAGGGTTTGATGACCCCACAAATGTGGATATTGTAAGTGTATAGCATACATTCTGCTATCCTTTTCTATAGAGTATATACTGAAAGGAATCTGTAGCTCACATATACACTTAATTATAACAACTGAAAATTTCTACTGAATGTGTGTTGTCATCTACATAGAAATATTGCACTTTTTCCAGCTCTAGAAAATTCCTGCTTTTTGTTGGAAGTGTAACCACTATAAAGTCATGGCAGTTTTGTGAAATTTCTTTCCCACTTTGCACCATGATATTTTTGCTCGTGCTTGTTCCTAATGGACTATATTTTTACACCATCCAATCTGAATTCCAGGCTCTTGAGTTCCTGGCGAGAAGTAACGGGATTGAGAGGACTCGAGAATTAGCGGCAGAACATGCTAGCCGAGCAGTCAAGGCCATCGAAGCTCTTCCAGAAAGTGACAACGACGATGTTCAGATATCTAGGCGTGCTCTAGTTGATCTGACACGTATGGTTCTTACTAGAACGAAATAGCACACGCATTCACAAAACTTTGCTCTTTGTCAGTTATAGCATGTTATATACAACATTCTTTTAGCCAAATTCTAGCCGTAGTCTCACCAGATCAAGTTTTCAGCTGTATCTCGTAGATCCGGTTTTACTTTATTTTTGTTATTCACAGCTAAGTTATTGCTGGATCTTTCGACTTGGACAATAACAGTTTATCTTTTGCAAAATAAAATTTTTATTTTAGAAACATTTTCAAATGCATTCATTATTGTAAGGACGGATTCTAGCTTACATATGCCCTTAAGTGTATGTTTCCAGAAGTTTATCTTTTGCCCATTCAGTCTTTTGCTTGCAATATTCTCAGTAATGAAATTGATGGGAATAAAAATTTGTGGAAATGCGTTTACCATACTACTAGTGCAAGGTTCTAGCCGTAGTCTCACCAGATAACGAACCAAATGCTCTCTATTAGCATTATTTTTCCAGAAGTTAATCTTTTGCTCATTCAGTTTCTTGCTGATCTACATCTGTTTCCTCCCTGAAATCTTCAACGGCGTCGCTGTCAAAATCAATATTCGCGAAAGCTCTTTCCGGTTCGATCTCTTCTTGCTGTCAGCTCTTGGAAGACATAGTACTACTGCTTGATAACTAAATTCTTAAAAAGAATGAAGAAAGCAACGGCGAAAGCAAACTCCGGTCATACCTCTGCTTCACACTAGCGGTTTCCGGAGGTGAGAAACCGGTAGGCGACTGCTGCCGGTTCAAATCTTTAATACCATTTCTGCAATGACTGTGTTCTATGAATGAACACAGCGTTTATCTGTAGATAATGAAGATAAAGAACACCTTCTCATTGATGATGGTACTGTAATCGGTGACATAAATACCTGTCATTAGTTTACCCCTTTGTTCTTGACAATTCCTAAAATCGCCAGGAGCAAAATGTCATTTACAACTTCGAAGCTGAAACACTTACCTGAGCTTAGAAGCAAAAGAAGTTAGCGAACAGTCCTCCGTCGCCGGAGTTTTATCCGATGAAGAAATTGATCTTGATCTCGTTCTCTTTATTTTACTCTGATCTGAGTATATCTTCGTACGGGAACCCGATCCCATTCTTACCGGCAGTGAAGCCGGATTTTCTGTTGCAACGGCGAAGCTGGTGATCCGTACTGCACGAGAAATTGCGTCAAGCGTCAGAGAATCGAGCGTGGTTAGCTTCCGAAAACGTCAACAAAATTATTATACCTATCAGTAATTAATAGAACTATTTTTTACTCGTAAAATAGGAACATATGAAATTCACTTATCATATAAATATTATTTTATTTCAAATACAATTTAAAACATTACGAATTTGGTTATATATAAGAAATTCTTTTTAAAATATTAAAAGATGGACGCAGCCCAATGGAATCAGTGAAAAAAATAATCAAAAGAGTTCTTATCTAAACACATTCTAAAATCTGGCATCAGACGACTTTATTCTTGTCTCGTTGATGTTATTTTTGCTTTCAATAATCTTCCAGATACCTGAAAACTTTGAATTCCATTGATAGTATTTTGCACGAGGGAATTAGCTTATCATTGAAGTCTTACATTAAGTAACCAAAGAGTAGCCAAATGAGACCCGAAATCCTGAAACAGGACATCAAACTTCATTCTTATATCTATCCATGTTTTAGATTGATAGGATCAAAGTTTTTATTTTTGCATACTTAATCTTCTCAGAATCTAAACAATGCCTTGTTTGATACCGTTGAGCAACAAGAATCAGGACATTAGCTTCTTTGCATTGAGGCCTCTTGGTGTGTTTGCTGAAGAACTCATCAATGCACTCAAACACTTCTCCTTCCATGCGGAAAGCCTTGGTTGCCTCCACAGTGCTGTCCTCAAGAGCATCCATGGCAATCTGGTAAACCACAGCAAAAAGAAAAAAATTATCTTCACAGCCCTTGCTTTCAGTTATGATTTTGATAGTAGTTTTATTCATCAATATTAACAGGTAGTATGGTATGGAGTATGGATTAAAAGATCAACAGAAGACAGAGAAGCACTAAATTCTATTCTGGTGAGAATTGATTTTCTGGGCATAGATTTTTTAAACTCACAAAAAGAGAAAAAGAATCAATGAAATGACTTTATGTGTATTTCTTTTACAGGAATCAGCACTGAGTAACATTACAAACATTTCAATCTTACTTCACCATGGTTTCTTCGACGTCTACGTTGGTGAATCAAAACAGGTAACAGCAGCAGCAAGGTTCTCCTCCAGCAACGCCATTCTATTATCCGCAATGGTTCCAACATCTCTTGAATCGGAGTCAAGCTTGACATACGCATGCCTGGCTCTTCGTTCGATTTTCAGTAAAGTCGGTGGTGTTTCTACCAGTGTTTGCTTCCGGTGCCAAGATCAGCCTGTGGTGTTGATGTTTCAGGTCTGGGATTCGCTTCAGGCCTGTTACTCATGGTTACTTCATTCTGATTACCGGAAAACAACCAAACCTTTCATTAGCATGTTCACTGATAATACGCAATTTGATATCTTCAAGGTTGTATACATAAGCAAAGATGAAGTTCTGGACACCAACTTCTATTCTTCGCCAGCCGGAATTGCAGGTCCTGCACGAAGCATATGACAATTGCCATAACTTCCTGATCCGCAGTGCATTTAACTTTCCGTGTATAGATTCAGTTAACTTACAGAAACAGTAGTGCAAATAAAATGGAACGTTGGTTCAATTCAATTCTAGCAAATGGATATGAGAAGATGATAGCTGCTGCAAATATTTGAAGCAGTTTAGACAATGTTATAAAGCATAATTCCATTACGCCTGCTCATTGATTGAAAGCGAAGGCAACATGCATTTGATTCAGTTTACATAAAAAACATGCACCAAGGCCAAAATATAAGACCATCATAAGTAGGAATTTATTCTCGGTACAGGTAGTTGTAGCATGAGAAACTTCAGCAGGGAACCTCCTAGTCAAAAGGGAGCTAATCTGTTTTCATTCGGGACCCAGCTTCACCCAGGAAACCAGCTATGTGAACTAGCCTGATAGAAGGTGAGCTCATCAGAAGACACGTCATCGTCAGACTCATCATAGACATCATTATTACCATTGACAATATCATCATAGAGCATAGCCATCTCAAGTGACAGAAGCAGCACAAGTGATTTGTCAACACTATCATCATTGTTCCAATCATCACAAAGTATTCATCAATGTCATCAAACCCATCAAACCCAAATTCAAAGGGGTAATAATTTACATAGTCTGCGCGAAAGTTATTTTCAGTTCCCAGAATGAATCCATGTCATGAGTGGAGTCCCGCAGCAATTTCACATTAGCAATCCTCGTTAACCTTGACTTCAGATTTCCGTCTACTTTGACATTGTAACAGCCACATTTATCGAGAGACTCTAGGTGGGTGCAGTTATCAAGGATGGCCAGCAATCCCTAGTTGGTCACAGATTTCCCAAAAATTTGAAGCTGTCGCAGGTGGCGCATATTTTTGGCAATTGGAAATGCTTCTAGATTTAAATCATATTCGAATCAGAATCGCATACATGGTCATTAGAAATTGTTTTCCCAATGAGTATTGGTTCGAGGGCACATATGGTGATGGCATGCTTTGGGCCTTTGGCACCACGTTCAGTCCACTCTTGACCAAATGAAGAGAAGTAACTCAAGCTCATCCAGTTTGGGATCTATTTACAATTACTGTTAGACCTTCCTCTGAGACATTGTAGCACGAGATTAAAACGAAGGCAAAGCAAGATGCTTGTCCTGAAAAAGTAATAAACAAGAGCTTAAATAGTAAAACTAATAAAATGGATCTTAAAAGATTGACCATGTTCTGCAACAGCATTAAATTTGAATTCTCTCAAGTAACCACAACAATATAAACAAACAAGTCAAAGCAGATGTTTGACAGAGGACAAGGATACAGACAGAATGGACTAAGTAGTGCTTTTCCTGTTTAAACAGTTGAGTTGCTGCAAGAGACAAGAGCACTCCATACTAGCGCTCTATAGTATGAGAAACACAGAAACTATTGAGAAACGTTTCAAAAGAAAAAGATTTAAATTTGAATATCCTGTTATCCTATACTAGAAAATAGTTGGCACATGAAAGTTAAAAGCAATAATTTTCCATTAAATTAATAACAGAAGCAAACAATTTGTTATCTGCAATCAATCTAGGATTAACTCAATTGAAAATGATGTAAATGCGAGTCTAATATTACCTTAAGAGCTGATAGACCTTTCTTCAGAATCAATTCCAAACAAGAACAAATGTTTTAATTCCACATCTTTGATCCCAAAGAACCTTTGCAACTCTGGCAGCACCAACTGTAGGAAGTGCTGTTCAAATGGTATCCACTGGTAAGCTCCCTTACTTTGTCAAGCCCCAATATCAAGGATTCCTTAATAGCACCCCCACAAACCCCTATGTTTCTCCTGGTCATGTAATATCAGTCATTCAAGGCTTCTTGTCCATAATGTCCCTCTCAAAAATCAAACACAAACACCTTGTTTTAGATTCAGGGGCTTCCAACCTCCAACACTTTTGTGCATATCAGCGAGACATCCCTGTGCAGCATAGCCACTAGGTATAAGCTGTATAACCCTTACTGTTAAGCTTCCTTCAGGTTGAATGGTTCTGAAAGAATTATGTCAAAAATTTCGCCTTAAAGTTGCTTTCTGGCACAACCCAACTGCATCCTGGATTCTTTTTTATACCATGTAACTGCTTAGCCATCCTCACATCCTCAGCGTCTTTCTTCGACCCTGATACAGAATACATTTCAGACAAAACTGCATATGCTGCTGCATTGCCGGGCTCCAACTCAGTTAATCTTTCTGCAGCTACCTTAGTGATCTCCAGATCAAAGTGCATTTTGCTAGCATTGAGCAAAGCTCCCCATGTAGAGGGATTATTATCACTTGGCATCGATTTGATCAAGTCAAGTGATTCTCTTAGCAACCCTGCACGGCCTAGAAGATCAACCATGCATGTATAGTGATCTGCATTGGGTTCAATACCATAATATGGACCCATAGATTTGAAGTAGGCATATCCCTCCTGAACTAAACCAGCATGAGCACAGGCAGAAAGAATTGCTAGGAAGCTAACTTCATTGGGGATAATACCTTTTGCTTCCATCGTTCCAAACAGTTCAAGTGCTTCATGAGCAAAACCATGCTGAGCAAATGCTGTGAGCATTGCGTTGATGCACACAAGATTTGGCAGATCTATTCTTGAAAATATCTGGTATGCATCAGCTAAGTTGCCACATTTGGCGTACATTGAGAGTAGAGAAGTCTGGATTAATTCATCAAATTCCAAGTCCATCTTCACAACAAAACCATGAACCCTCCTACCTTGACTAAGAATTGTGGAACCAGCCAGGGCACTCAACACGCTACTCAAAACAAGAGGATTAGGCTTGACCCCCTCACGCATCATCTTACCAAACCATTCAAATGCTTTCTCATACTCCATATTGTTTGTGAACCCTGATATAACTGCAGTCCAGGCAATATCATCTCTTTCGGGCATCTCTTCAAACAATTCTACAGATTCCTTAATCAGCCCCCTATTGGAGAAGCCTACTAGCATTGCAGTCCAAGAGATGGCATCTTTTTCAGGCATAATCTGGAACAGTTTATTGGCCTCTTCAACGAAGTCATGCTGAACATATCCAGAGATTAGAGAATTCCAAGAGACCAAATTCTTCTTGCTCATGGAGTCAAATGACCTCTGAGCAGCGTCCATGCAACCACATCTAGCATACATAGCAATGGTCGAGTTACATATGTAGACATCAGAATCAAATCCTGCCTTTAAAACCAGTTCATGTATTTGCATTCCCTGGTGAATTTGACCCAACTCAGCACTTGCATCAATAACTACCGACAGCGTCGTTGAATTGAAATAAACACCTCCTCTTCGCATTTCTGAAAATAGAAGGAATCCATCACTCCATAATCTGGCCTTCATGTACCCTCTAATCATAGAGGTCCAAGACACAACATTCCTCTCAGGCATTGCATCAAAAACCATTCTTGCTTCTGATACCCTCCCAGCTTTGCAATACCCATCAACCATAGAGCTCCAAGAGAAAACATCCTTCTCAGTTGTTCCCTGGAACACATGAACGGCCTTCTCAAGCTCACCGAACTTCAAATACCCCGACATCAAAGCATTTGAGGCAACCGGATCACGCCAATTCCTAGGTGTCTCCTCATAAATTGCTTCAGCTTCATGTAATAATCCATTCTTAGCAAACCCTGCAATCATGGTACCGTATGAAACGACATTCCTCTCAGGCATACTCGAGAACAGCTCAAACGCTTCAGTGAGCTTTCCCTCACGAGCATAACCTGTGATCATAGCATTCCAAGAAGCAGCATTCCTGTACGGCATTTCATCAAACACTTTCCGCGCATTAACAATATCACCATTATCAGCATATGCAGTAAGCAAAGCAGTCCATGAAACAACATCTCGGCTGGGCATTCTATCGAACACCAACCGTGCAGAAATTAGATCGCCGTTCTTTCCATGAGAAGTGATCTGGGAATTGAACTGAACTAATCGCTTAGCTGCAGAGAGTGATGAGAAGCAACGGCAATGGTGGGAAAGCAACTGGAACAGGAACAATTGGATTGGGTTTGTATCGCGTTTAAAATATGTGCTTACCATTATTCGAATTGCTCCATGAAACAAAGTAATTGAAATTAAAGCTCAAGCTAAAAGACAGTTAATGAAACTCTAGTTTCTACCGTAAGAATTAAAATTTTATTAATTTTTTATATTTTAATTATAAATAAAATTAAAAATTCGAATTTTTAGATCTATACAAATAGCACTTAAATTTTACTATATATATATTTTTTAATTCACTTCTAACTCACTTCAAAAATTAATTAAAATATAAAATTTAAACTCGACTTTTCAACTTATTTTTTAACAAATTTTACTTTTTTATTGTTTAATTTTATAAAATTTAGTTACAGACAAACACGTTCCTAATTCAAACTAATGGGCTTTCAGGTTCAGGCTAGGCCCACTTCTGGCCTCAATCAGAGCCAAAGCACCAAACGGGGCACCAAGCCAGATCAATGAACCATACTGATGTCTTCCCAAGTTCGAACGTAAACCCGTCCTCTCCGTTATTTTGAGGTTTTGGTTAACTTCTATTTTTTATTTAACAGAACTGTTTGAGTTTGAAAAAATACAAACGTTTTGGAAGTAATTATAAGAAGTGGTATTTTTAGAATAAAAATATTTTAAAAATTTAAAATATAAAATTTTATTTTTAAAATTAAAATAATAAAAATTATGTATATATATATATTATTATGTAATATATAATTTATATATTTTTAAAATTTTAAAATCTATAAAATATTAAATTTATTAAAAAAAGGAGATATTTTTTGAATAAAAATTCCTTAATAAGCAAATCATAAGAAGGCGTTTGATTTGCAGGCCTTAGGCTGTGGAGTCTGGGCCATAACTTTTGGGTTTCTTATAAACGGCTGGATTTAGCTGGCTTTGGGCTCTAAATTCGTATGTCAAGATTAAGCAGGCGTCTGGGCGATTGGCATGCTACGTCCAACCGATGCAAACCCATCTCAGCAGTTTATCTATGGCGGGAAAAAGAAAAAACCATGGAAACGCCGCCGTCGTTCACTGTTGTCTCCGTCCGCTGCCAATCGTCACCGTCCATCACTATCCCGTCTTTCTCCACTTCGAGTTCATGCCCCTTTTGTGGATTGTAAGCTATAATCAATGCTTGAGTAACGTTTCAACTTTTTAAAAGAATGCGAACTTTTTTACATTCATTTTTGGTAAGTTTTAGAACATGTTAAGGAGAAATACTGAAACTTTGGTGCCTTATCTTGAATCCGTTTCAAGTTTTATGATCACAGTGAACCAGAACTCAAAACGACAGCAATGAGAATTTCGTCTCAGAAGAATCCCAACTCCGATTATGCAATCTTCTGACAAATATGGAGATCAAAGAAATGCCAGCTTCCGTCAGGTACATGTTATATAGTTATACAGATATTTTGGCAACTGCATAGTGGTGCTTGGTTTGATGATGGTACTAGTGTTTCGCAGTTGAATGGTTTATGTTTCGCTAAATTTCTTGTTTCAAGATTACTTTAAACAAGGGTTCTGTAGAGGGACACATCAAAATGATGAATATATTATTAGCTGAAATTTTCTATTTGCAGTGTTTTGTTACCTCTGGTGGAGTTTTACGAAACTAGTTTTATAGTTGTTTTCTTCTTGAGTTCTGTACAGATTGAACTAATTGATATCAGCTTTTATTTTTTATAGGAAGCGAGAGCAAAGCTAAATGTCAACATATTTTTCTTTTATAAGATAGATGCCTACATATTGGCATTTATCAAAATAGATAATTGTTATAAATGTTTTCCCCCAATGTATTGTTGGATTATGATAAAATTTTACCAAAAGAAAGTTCAGCTTTACTGGATTTGAAAATTCCAGTGAGATAATCAGAGAAGCAGGGACTTGTTTCGAGCATAAAATTTGTAATCAGTCGACATCATTTAGCTGACTCCCTACACAGTTTAAGGGATTGTAAGTTAAAATATTTACCTCTTCTTAACTCGTCTTTATGTGTTCTGATTTCAAGGAATTCGTCCAGGTATAAGCTAAGGGAAAAGATTTGGACTAAAAACTTTGATGAGCTTGAAGCTGCACTGAGCAGTTTACAGAAGAAAAGTAAGTTTTCAACTTGCCTTATAGTTGTTTCTTTCTTTTCTGTTTTTGGGTTAAATTGTCAAGGTAATGTTGTATTCTTTTAGGTTGTTAGTTTGCTGAAAGCAGTTTTCATGTCAATACCGTGTCGACCAATGTTTTTGGATATTCTTCGATGGAAATCCAGGTTTGAACTCACTATCATTGAATAAATTTTGCGCAAAACCTTTCTTGTAAGCATAGGTATTTATAAAATAAAATTTTTTCTAAAACGATAAGTATTTTTATTTTATTTTGATTAACTAGTTTTATTGTTTATTTAAAAAATAATAATAACAAAATACAACGTAAATTTTTTTATATTTTTAAAATTTTTAATAAATTTTATAAAATATTATAAAAATTTTATTCGAAAATATGAAATAAAATATAAAGTTGTAAACGCAACGCCAAACATAGCCTACAGATTGAATCGGAGCAAAGACACCTTGTCTTATTTAAGTATCACAAATATTTATCTAGAATATTTTATATTTTTTTAAATTTTAAATAAATTTTGGTAGAATATGATAGAATTTTATTGAAAAATGTAAAATCAAATGAAATTCAACATTTCAAACGCGATGCCGAACACAACTTACTAGGGGTGGCAATTTCCAACCCAATCTGCAAATTCGATCCGAAATCAATTTAAAAAAGTTGAATTCGGATCAAACATTAGTCGGATTTGGATTAATTTCGAGTCGACGACCTAAAAATTTAAACGGATTCGGATTGGATTCAGATTGCCCAAAATTGACCCATTTAACTATTTATATAGTATATATTACATAATAATTAGAGAATAATAAAAAAACATTTGGATTTAATTTGTACATATATATTTCTTAACATATCTTAATTTAACTAATTTTTACTTGATTTATAAATTTTATCAAAATTAATAATTTTTTAGATATATCATAATTAATAATTTTTATATATTATTGTTAGAAATTAATATTTATAATTTTTATTTTAATAATTTTAATTATTAAATGGATCGATCCGAATTTAATTGGTTATTAAATAGGTTTGATTACAGTTAACAATTTTGATCTATATAAATAAATAAATCGGATTAGAATTGAATAATTTTGATCCGGTTATTATATAAATCAATCCGGAATCGATTCAGGAATCCGAATTGTCATCCCTACAGCATATAGTTTGAATCGGAGCAAAGGCACCTATTTGTCTTATCTAAGGACGTGTTTCAAATGCTGTAACTTCACTTTCTCCCGTCAGATTTGAAGTTCCAAAGTTCATATGTTTCAATTACATAAAGAACTCAGAATTTTACTTCTACATACGGAACTTCAATTCCAACTTTTTTATTTGCATATTTTTCAATACAACTATATCTTTCAATTTTTAACACACTTTCAAAACTTATTGAAACACAAATATTGAACTCCACTTTCACTTTATTTTTTAAGAAACTCTACTTTCTACTTTTCACTTTTACGAAACTCAGTTACGAGCATTTGAAACACGCCCTAAGTATCAAAAACATATATCGGAAAATAGATAGGTGACATATGCCATGGAGCATTAGAAATAGAATTCATGGACATGTATCTCACATGCCAATTCTGATGATTACCTTCGATAATTTGGATAATTATTTTAGCACATGCTCCCTAAAAAGTTAGCAAATAGGGAATTAACTATACTTCTCTTTACCAAGCAAAGAGTCAAAACATATCATTACTTGCTTTGCTAGCATGAAAGGTGCTAATTGATTCCTAATTATAATGGCATGGGGACCTAATGGGACCCTAATTGGACAATATTTTTGCCAAAACTGGTTTTGAAGTCAATTATTTGTTTTTGCATTTAAGGTTCCACTAGCTTGTTTTTTTCTTGTCATTAGTGTGAACAGTCTCTTGACCAAGCATGACTATCATTGACACATTTATCTTTCTTTCCCAAAACAATATTAGTCAATTAGTGATATTGTGAGCGTTGCTATCAACTAGATTTGGTGCTCTTTACCTTTTCCATTGAATCAATTTTTAAGTCATCCACTCTCATACTCATATTTTTGGTTTATGTCGGCATCTCCCAAAGTAAATGTGGATATAACAAGCAATTACAAGCTCTGAATCTTTATGAATTAGTTCTAAACAGCATAGTTCTAAGCGACTCGGAGAGAGATCAAAGAAGATAGGAAAGTCTTGCTGTTGGCATAAAATCCAGCTGTTTATAATTGTTGAAAAGAGATGTCATATCAAGGTTTAGTAACACCATGAGACTTCTATGCTCATCACATGAACTGGGACCAAGCCTTCCATCAAAGGGTTTTGCAACTGTTGTAGGCCATACAACCAAACATTTGGTTTGGTAGCTAGTTCTATTCCAAATGATTCCTTATTATGTTTCTTTGTTTTCCTTAACCATCAGCTACCGTAATACACTTCCTGCATAAGCTTTGATTTGACAGACTTGTTACCACCTGATACTTGACAAGTCCTTCAAACTAGATTCTGTACATTTTGTATTGATCTGGAGATTGTATGAGTTGCTTATGTGTATTGCATTAGCTTCGCCAACCTAATCAAATAAAGTGTGAAAACAAATCTACTATTTTAGAACCTTAGCATCTTAATTTTTGTGATGGACAAACCATAGAGAAGATAAAGTTGATATGTATATGATGGAGTTCAAACTCAAGATCTGGAAAGAGTGGGGCCATTAGAGAGAGGAGATGAGCTGTGTTTCCTCTGGATTTGTACCTTATATTTCTCTTTGCTTTACTATGGTTGAGTATTGGAATGGAATGAAAAGGAAGGATTTGGTGGAAGATTTAATGTTTGAGAACACCTAGGTACTTGATTTCTAGGGTTAGGGTTTCCTAATTCCACACCCCTAACTCCAATGAACCCCTTCACATGCCTTGCCTAAATATCCTTAGAAACAAGTGCTATCTTTGGAACCTGTCCTTCAAATGAAAAGTAATTTCCATAACCTTTCCTTTGGTATTATCACCACTATCACAGCTACAATTACACCACACATTACACCTATCTAGGGATATCAATGCCATAGAACAAAAGCAATTTTCATACCATATGTAACTTCATATGCAAGAATCAACAAATTTTAATAATATGAAATATGTTTATAGGGGCCACTTATGGTGATTACCAAATTTTGGGTGGCCTTTGTCAATCATAAATCAATTTCATATCAAACATAGCAAATATAATTGAATGCTAACAACTGATAATATGTGCAAAAATTGAAATGGATTGAAAATTCTATTTGATTTGCAAATTGTTTGCTTATTGAGTTTTTATCATGTAGTTTGATTTGCAAGATGTCCACTACGGAATTTCTGGAACCGTGTAAGTATAGATGTATCACTTCATATTTACCAAAACTAATATTAGGAAGTTCATAGAGCTGTCCAATTTCTCTAGTATTAGCAAGAGAATGACGCCGACTCACATTTAGTATGACTTTTGCAATCATACAATCTTGGCGTAGTTCCTGTAACTGCTTGAATTGTTGTATTGAATTAGACTCTACACGCATATCAAATTCATGTGAAGCAAATTTTCCTCTAATAGCAAGAGAACTCCTTACTTATGACCTCTGTTTCAACACGTAAAGCTTTGTTAGTGAGACCAATGACAAATCTCTAACAATCCAACTAATATTCATTAATTAAAACTCAATGCAAACTTTGTTTTTCAGATCTTTCCCCACTTCTTTTTTCTAATTTATTATTAGTAAAAGAAATTTTACTATCCAAATTATCAAGTTCAATATTGAGGGGCAAAAGTAAAATGTCTAGTATAATCTCCATAAATAACTAATGAAAGATTTTAAACAAATTCTTCACTGCACAATGTTTGTGCATCATTCTTCATATTCAATTTTATTTCTCATTTCTCTCTTTAAAGAAAATATTGTTGCACTTGTTAAAATAGTAGAGCATGAATTTGGCAGAATGTGATAGTTTTCAGTTTTATGTAGTGGGAACAAGAACTAATATCAGAATTTCGTTAAGAAAAATCCACAATGGTTTCTTTCTATGCCACAAAATTCTGTGTAGTAAACGAGGAAAAAGTACGAATCTGTGTTTGTATTTATGTAGTCTAAACATTAAAAGATAATTTTGAAATATAAAAGATTGTGTATACATTGGTACAGTGGGAGTCATCCCCATTGGAGAACTCCTTTTTTTTTATCGTTTATCAATTCTAAATGAAATAGAATTGATTGACGCAGACATATAAAAATCTGATTCTCTTTCAAATTTTTTTATTTTATATTTTTTAATATATTTTTTATAAAAATTTATTTAAAAATAATAAAAGTTTTTATTATTTATTTTTATTATTTTTAAAATAAAAAATAAATTTGTTTTTAAAATAATAAAAATATTTTTTTTATTTTATAAGTATTTTCAAATTCTTTCCAACTGTAAATTCACTTAGTAATTTTTGCTTATAGAGGATCGAAATCTTAATACTGAAAATTTTAAAAATTTAGAGAGGGCTAAGTTTTTTAAAATTTACTTTTTAATTTTAATTTTAATTTTTTATATAATTTTTATATTAAAAAATTATTTAAAATTTAAATTTTTAAAAATTTTATTTAATATTTATTTATTTATTTTTATTATAGAATTTATTTTGAAAATAGATAATTCTTTTTTAATTTTAGAAATTTCTGTTTTAAAAATATCCAAAACAGCAAAGGCAGAAAATTTCTTTCTCATTTTAGTCCCTAACAATTAGATTAAGACCTTGAGGGGTTTCTCTATCAGCCCGAATCTCGAGGCAGCAAGCAAGCGATCTTCTCTTGTGAGCTTTGCGGCAGCTGGCTTTCAGCTGCTTCCAAAGCTCTTAATAATAAAAGCTGAGATCTTTGGGCCTGTTTCAGTTGTCCTCCAAGAAAGAATATATATAGTTATATGCAAACAAAATTTTCTATTTTATCATTTCAGCTTGGAGTTTGAGAGAAGAGTGAGAGATCAAAGTGTTTTGCAAGCTCTCTACTGCTCTTTTTTCGTGCTAGAAGTTGTTTTTCTGTAAGTTTGTTGGCGGGTTTCAGCTTGGTTTGAGAAGTAGAAGCTTTTCCTTCTCTCGATATGTTTTTGGTCAGTGGGATTTGGTGGCCCATTTACGTAAATCGGGTGAAGTTGGACTTTCCTGCTTGAATGCTTCTGGGTTATTGCGGAAACTGATAAAGAAAATAGAAAATAGATTTTTTGGTGTTTTTCCACTGTTTTTAGCACGAGTTTATTGCTTTCTTTCGGAGTTCTGAGCTCAGCTGGAGCTTGAAATCAGGTTGAAGTGTTGGAAATCTGAAGCTGGTAATTATTGGGGTTACCAAATTTTAGCTAATGGGGGTTGGGTTTGATGTTCGTTGTTGTAGCGGAAGTGGATTTGGATGACTAGATGTTTGGTTTATGGACATTAGCAGAAGATTTCCGGCTGTATTTTGATAGGTAGTTGTTTGTTCTTGCCTACAATTTTGTTAGCAGAGGAAGGCTTCATATGTTTATGGTGTTTTGAAAAGGAGTGATTTCATAGAGTAAAGAGAACAATTTTGAGGCAGGAAAACAGGGAAGTTCGGTTTTTGCCGGCTGTCAGCAGTTGATTGTGGATAATTTCACCGGTTGGTTGAAAACTGGTTGGGAAATTTTGCTCATTCGACTTTAGTTCTTCTCAGAGTGAAGGTTCTCTTTTAAAAATGAGGCTCTCCTCATCCAGTAGTTCCAATCCAGCTTCAGAAGGTACTTGGTTTCCCTTTTTTGTTAATTGTCTTAAAGTTTATAAACTAGCGCATTATTGCTGGAAAATCTGAGTGTGAAGTTGAGAAGTGCTTTCAGTTTTGAAACTGTGATGTTGGTTTATTCTCTCTCCTTCCACGGGAATTCATTTGGTCTCATGTTGAGATACATGCTGATAGTGATGGTATCTGATTTTGCTTTTGAAGCACAAAGTTGTCCAGAGTCAGGTTTATCTGTTTTGTTAATGAACTAGCTACTGTATTCATTTTCTTTATTTTCTTTCTTTCAGTTCTTTCTTTTCCAGAATGTTTAGAGATATAAATAAGAAGATTGTGCTGTATATGATTTATAGTATTTAAGGCTTTATTTGGCTTCCTACATTTAATATTGTAATCTCAATCGTGGGTGTGCTATCATCATGAGGCCTGTTGGTGAGCTGGTATCTGCGTAGAGTTACTTGTATATAGTATGTTAGGTATTTTAGTTTTGTAATGTATGAGCCATTAGTACAGAATTGTTTATGTCAAAAGTCTAGGCCTTTTGAGAGTATGGTTCTATAAATCCTTTTGATTTACTCAGGAGAACCACGGTCTTTGAACTCGGAGCTATGGCATGCATGTGCTGGACCTCTTGTTTCACTTCCTGCAGTTGAAAGTCGTGTGGTATACTTTCCACAAGGGCATAGTGAACAGGTACATTATCCTCCAACTTTGGATATTGATCACTTGACCAAGTGCTTATATAGAGGATTGGATTGATATGACAATTTTCTTTAGAAGGACTTGACACAAAGATGTCTTGGTGATTTGCCTTGTTTGAAGCATCAATCACTAAAGGAGGTGCTTTTTGTTATATCTAACTAGGTTGCTGCATCAACTAACAAGGAGATTGATTCACACATTCCCAATTACCCAAGTTTACCACCTCAGTTGATTTGCCAGCTCCATGATGTGACCATGCATGTGAGTGAATACTGCAGCCTTCGGTTTAGATTTTTAGTGCACGTGTATAGACCATTAGCTGCATAGCTGAGATGCTTATTTCAAAATCTTACAATCCAGGCAGATGCTGAGACAGATGAAGTCTATGCCCAGATGACATTGCAACCATTGAGTCCAGTACATGTCCTTTGTCTTCTCTTCCATTCTGCTGCCCTTTGTATTTTTTTTCCTCTTATTTCGTTTATTATGTGCAGCAAGAACAAAAGGAACCCTTCCTACCTGCTGAATTGGGGGCTCCCAGCAAACAGCCTACCAATTACTTCTGTAAGACACTGACTGCTAGTGATACTAGTACACATGGTGGTTTTTCTGTTCCTCGTCGAGCAGCTGAGAAGGTTTTCCCCCCTTTGGTAGGCATCAGGACTGATATTCCACTATCCTGAATTTACTTTTTAAATAATTTTTCATTGGGGTTTCTATTTGTGTATCTTAATCTTACAGACCCCCTCTGTCTATATATATATTTCTTTTCAGGACTTCTCCCAGCAGCCTCCGGCACAAGAATTGATCGCCAGAGATCTACATGGTAATGAGTGGAAGTTTCGCCACATATTCCGTGGTACGTATAATACAGCTCGAACTCATGGACATCTTAATTACTATTCTTAGCAATATGGAAAACTGTCATAATTGATATTCTAATAGTGGTACGCTAGATGGTTTTTTCAGCATTACAAGTATATGCGGGATTATGTAGTTACCACCTGATTGTTTTGCTTGGATATTCTTGTATTCAATTTTAATCAGACCATATAACTTAGATTTCTCTATTGGAAAGAGTGGTGGTTTATATATCTTCTATCTGGAAAACTAAAGAATCTTGTATTGCGATGTTTAGCCTTCTTTCAGTCATAATAGAACTTCTTTAATTTTGTATGATGCAAGGAACTTGGTTTGTTATCTTATCTTCAGGCTATAAGATTACATTACATTTAACTTTCATGTTAATGCTTTATTTTTAAGCAAGACTATCTTCAAAGGTTTGATGGCACTTCCTGGAAAGTTCACTAAATGGCAATTTTGATTGTTTCCACATCTCGATATGGGCTTCGCTTTGTTTATAGCTCCTTACCTTCTCATTTTTCCTCATGCTTGAAAGAAATTAACTGTTAAGACTTCCATTTGTTTGGAAAGAGTGGTTTGTCAACCGACCCACCTATTGGTATAAGGATCAGCTTTTATTATTATGCATTGTAATTCTCGCAAATCTTCTTTCTGGTTATAGGGTCTTTTACTGGTAAATTGTAGCTGCTAGAGGTGAGATTAGGTTACAAGTTTCCTCATGACATATTTTTGATATATAGTTTGATCATGCAGGTCAGCCAAAAAGGCATCTTCTTACAACAGGGTGGAGTGTTTTTGTAAGTGCAAAACGACTTGTGGCTGGGGATTCGGTCCTTTTCATTTGGTATGACATCTAGCCTTCCCATTAGTTGTAATTTTCTTGTAGGGATACTTATGTGGTTTCTTGGTCATTGACAACATTTTCAAGGAATGACAGCAATCAGTTGCTTCTGGGTATCCGGCGTGCTTGTCGCACTCAAACAGTTATGCCTTCATCTGTATTATCAAGCGACAGTATGCACATTGGCTTACTAGCTGCTGCCGCTCATGCTACTGCAACAAATAGCAGGTTTACTATCTTCTATAACCCGAGGTACTGCTACATCCCAACTCCTGTTTGTTTGATCATAGAGCCCTATGGAATTTAATGACTTGAGACTCCTTTCAGGGCAAGTCCTTCTGAGTTCGTTATACCACTGGCTAAGTATGTGAAAGCAGTCTATCATACCCGTGTATCGGTTGGCATGCGCTTCCGTATGCTCTTTGAGACAGAAGAGTCAAGTGTTCGTCGGTAAGTTAGTTCTCAGTGTTCAAAAACTAGGATTTTCTTGTTTCTTTTTTTAAGAGATATAGATATAATGCCCAATTTGAAAGGCATTGAGATGCATGATACAGACTAAGAACTTATATGTACACAACGAACTAGACGCAGACTAGGTTGCTCTATCAATTGATGCAAAAGCTTATGGTATGGATTTCTTTGGAGTATATGAAAGTCTATCCATAATTTTAAAGCACCTTTGTGCCTATGTTCATTAGATGAGCATGGACAAATAAGCATAGTCTCACTACGTCTTGCTTTTGAGATCTTCAACTAACAGTTAGGAATATAATGTCTAAGTTACATTTTAGAGGAAGGATGGAGGGGCTTCTCCACAGTTCTCTTAAACCCTAATTGTAAGTAGTCTTAATGTAGGAACATATAAGCAGCAACAGTCGTATCAATTTTCATATAATTTGTGAAGTTGACTTGAATGTGTTCTGAGCCTTTGAGGTTTATCTATGAGTTGCAAGGGCTGGGACTATGTGTCAGTTATGCATGGCTTCTTCTGAGCGCCATAGCTTCCTTCTTGCTAATTTTTGAAACATATTCTGAACTTGGTGTTTAATTAATTGTACTTATCCTTTGATGATTGTTATCTCTGTTAGGTACATGGGTACCATCACAGGTATAAGTGATTTGGATGCTGGTCGCTGGCCAAACTCACACTGGCGTTCTGTAAAGGTACTTATGTGCAAAGTTCTTGAGAATGGCAGTTTCTGTACGTTTCTTTTTACATAAATCTGGTTTAACATGATGGAAATTGACGATTGTAAATTTATGAACTTGCATTGTGAACCAGGTTGGCTGGGACGAGTCCACTGCTGGTGAGAGACAACCAAGGGTGTCCCTCTGGGAAATTGAGCCTTTGACAACATTTCCTATGTATCCATCTCCGTTTCCTGTTAGGCTGAAGCGGCCCTGGCCCTCAGGGCTTCCATCTCTTCATGGTATGCCAGTTAGAACTTTTTAAGTGTGAGAGGTAATTTACTACCTGATCTTCCACTCATCTTTCATACTTATCTCATGCAGGTATTGGAAATGGAGATTTTGGAATGAGCTCTCCTCTCATGTGGCTTCGAGATGGGAACCAGGGAATGCAGAGTTTGAATTTCCAGGGATTTGGAGGTTCTCCTTGGATTCAGCCAGGATTTGATGCTTCAATGCTTGGTCTACAGCCTGACATGTATCAAGCCATGGCAGCGGCTGCACTTCAAGAAGTGCCGTTCAAACAGCCAGCATCTGCGGCCCTCCAGTTTCAACAACAACAGAACTTAACTACCAGTTCCACGCTTCTACCCAACCAGATTCTACCACATGTTCAACCCAAAGTACACCAAGCGTTACTGCCAATGACTCAAGGAAATCAAATTTCGGGTCAGGCAGAGTCTCAGCTCCAACATCAGTTGCAGCAGAGCAGCCATTTGTTAGGCCAACAGCCATTGCCAGTCCCTCAACAACTGCAATTGCATCAACAAATACAGCAGCAGAGTCAAGTGGGACAAGAAAAACCAGCACAAATTTCTAATGTGCTCCCTGATATCTCCCAGCTGACATCTGTTTCTGAACCCAAACCTTCGGGTATCCAGACAATGTTGTTCCGCAGCCGCTGATGTTTGCAGATTCTAATGCTAGCTTGACATCCCCTTTACAAAGCATTTTCCAAACATTTTCTCAAGAAGAAACTTCAGATCAGGTTAATCTGCCAAACCTATTATGTAATTCAATTGATTGGCCATCTAAGAGAGTGACACTTGAATCTGTGCTCTCTCCTCGAGCTCTAAGTGCAGCAGCCCCATTTGAGAAGTCAGTTAGTCTACTTCCTCAAGCCAATAGTCCTGAAGGTTTTGTCTCATTGCCGCCACTCCCTGGAAAACGTAGCCCTGTTGACCAAATAGCAAAAATGGATCCTCAGAATCGTCAGCTATTTGGTGTCAACATAGACCCTTCATCGTTTCTCATGCAGAATGGCATGACTGCCTTCCTGACTGTTGGAGGTGAGCCTGATTCAACAGTCACATCATATGCAGGTGCCAATTTTCTGGATTCTACAGGGATTGATTTCCCTTTGAGTCACACCATGAGTAGTTCCAGTTGCTTAGAGGAGAATGGGCTTCTGCAGCCTTCAGAGAACAGTGTGGGGCAAGGAAGCTCACAACTGGGAACCTTTGTAAAGGTCAGCATGCTTTTTACTCCAACAACACCTCAAGTTATTTTGTTACATGTATGACTTGCTTTCTGTTGACTTTTTGACTTCTAAAATACTAGTCTTTCAACACTTATGCATGTTGGTGTCTTGCTATTATTCAGAGTAAAATTTTTATTGATGAATCTGTTTGGCGTTCTCCAGTGCATGCCTCCACTATTTATTGGTATCTCCATAACAATGTGCAGTGTACTTTCTTTTTTAAATAAGAAGTTGTGAAGTGAGAAGTGTCATTAAAATCTTAGTTTGTCAAGGGAGATCTGAGGAGAGTTATTTAAACTAATGTTTCGCAAGTAAGAAATAAATGCAAGAGCTCACTGTTCATAATAATTTCTAAAAAAGAATCAAGGAAATAATATTTCCCATCTTTTAGAAAAATAACTTGTAGAAGAAAATAAAAGAGTCACAGAGTTCTTTGTTTTTGAGTTTGGTCAAATCCCAAGTCTCAATAGTTGCATAGCAAATATAATACTCTTTAAAGGTCGTGTTCATAATGCATAGGATTTTGATCATTTGTTGAATTATACATGGAAGGAAACAAATGCTTTTCAAACATGTACTTGGATGCCTGATGCCTACGTATATGCAAATGATTTATACTTGTGGCTTGTTAAGTTGGCTAATTGATTAGATCAGCTACAAGCATCTAACTGACTTATTACAATTTGTGCTGGATAGGTTTATAAGTCCGGGTCCTTCGGGAGATCACTAGATATCACCAGATTCAGTAGCTATGAAGAGCTTCGAGGCGAGCTTGAATGTTTGTTTGGCCTTGAAGGCCAATTGGAGGAGGACCCATTAAACTTAAGATCAGGCTGGCAGCTTGTATTCGTAGACAGGGAGAATGATGTTCTCCTTCTCGGCGATGGCCCATGGCAGTAAGTCCTGTTTTATGCTCTGCTCCATTATATCCTTCTTGCACAGTCTTTCAATTTTTTGAAGCAAGAAAAGCGGAATAGTTCAAAAATATTCCCAATACCTGAAGCTAACAAACTTGGAAGCTTCTGGGAAGTTAATACCATAGAAATATCGTTTTCATATATGATGATGGTGGTGAAAGCTTGTTATGGAGTTGATAATTTGATGATTAACTTTAAGTGGAGCATCAAGAAGCTCTGCATAGTGGTGATAATCATCTATTTGTTCATGGGAATATGGAGTTTGTAGTTAACTGTTAATAATGAATGTTGAACTTAGTATAGCCATTGTTCTTCGATTCTAATTCCTTCCAAATGTTCTGCTTACTCCAGGGAGTTTGTCAATAATGTTTGGTGCATAAGGATACTCTCTCCCCAGGAAGTGCAACAAATGACCAAACAAGAGGATGACCTGCTGAATTCGGTGCCTCTGAATAGGCTCTCAAGCAGCAGCTGTGATGATTATGTGGGGAGGCAAGGCACAAGAAATATCAGCAGCGGGATTACACCTGTGGAGACTTTTGACTACTGACTTCATGCTTTTAGTGAATTCTAGCGAGTAAACTGGTTTCTCTGCCCTTTCGTTGGTTTCCTTTTGGAACAAGTAAATCTATGCCTCAGTAACTTGTATGTATCATATGTTATCTTGAAACAACTATGCAACACCATCTAATACTTAGCAGGAGGAGAATCAGAATCGGAGAATGTAGACTTGTAATGTTGATCTCAGCTGGACTTTTTACTTCCTAGTAGCTTTCAACTTTTTCGATTCTATGATTCAGAACCAAAATTTAGGTGGCGATACTTGGGGACCTAGAATCTCCAGCATTCATGTTGATCTTGGAAGTCTTAGCAGATGGAGACGCACCATTGCTTTCTCGGGTCGTCGCCTTTTTGCTTTGCTAGCTATCTTCTGCAGTAGAAGTTGTGTTTTTGTTGACTACTATTCTGTTTCAATATGGAAATTTTGTCCCGTAGCTTCATTGTGTAGATTTTGTTAAAATGCATTCGATAGAATTAGATTCTGTAAGAAATAGATTGCAGGTGAGTTCGGATTAAACTTCAAATTTCCCTGAACTCAAAAGATTTTTCAAAGATTTCAGATCTACGCGATACGGTGGGAGCTTTCACGCCTTCCATTATCTTGGTTTGTTTCGAGTTTGTTCAGAAAAGGAAAGAACCTGTTTTAGTGGCCACGCTTCCTAAGTAAGCCCGTTTTAGGCCCATTATCAGCCTAATAAGACAGTGCATACTTGTAGTCGGTATTTACGGCCCCGTTTAGTTGAACGTTTTATAAACAATTTTTTAATTTTAATTTTATATTTTATATATATTATAAGTATTTAAAAAATTTATTTAAAAATTTAAAAAATATAAAAAAATTCTACATAATCAAATGTTTTTATTATATATTTTTATTATTTTTTAAAATAAAAAATAAAACTTATTTTCTAAAAAATAAAAATATTTTTTATTTTAAAAAAATTTTATTTTATAAATATTTCCAAACGCTTCCGTAATATTTAGGGATGCTTGCTTTTCGAAAAAAAAAATATTTTAAAAATTTTTTAAAAATAACATATTTTTTTTGAAGAAAAATAAAAATAATTAATAAAAAAATTTAATGATGTAAATTTTTGTACTATTAATTTTTAAAAAATTCTATAGAAATATTTTAAAAACTTTATTAAAAAATATGAAATAAAAATTTAGAAAAAAAAAGCTCTCCAAATATGGGCCATAAATGAATATATGAATATTCATTATATATGTTTTGGGTCTTTGCATCTTCATTATATATGAATATCTCTTTTTCTTCTTATTTATTTTAGACGGAAATATGCCGTCCACAAAGAAAAATAAACCAAAACAAAAAGAAGATCTATATAAAATAAAATAAAATAAAATACAATAAAGAGTTGAATTACAAAACACTTCCCAGCCATATAATTCATGTCCAACTTTTCTAGTGATGATAATTACTCGTAAAATAAAAAAATATTTTAAAATATATAAAATATTAACAGATTGAAGTAGTAGTTTGAGAAAATGAGCTAAGTAATTTCTAGTGTGTGTGATTATACATAAAAAGACAAAAAACCTTGAGGGGTTCATTTATTTGCAATAATTGTTCCAAAAGCTGTTGACTGTTTTATATTTCTTTCCTCTAATTATGGAGTTCTCTACAAATTCTTTAACTCACTAGTTTTCAGAAACTGTATTATAAGGTTTAGCTTTATGAATAAGTATTTTATGTTTTAATATTTTTAATAAGAGAAAGATGGAATAAAATATCAATTTGTTCGCATATATTCCACCTAATTATTCATGTTCTCTCGCGCGGAGCTACTGAAAATCGTCACTGCTGACGGTTGTGTTATATATTTGTTCTCCTCTCTTCGATTCCAACCGATCACCATCAACTGATTGCCATCTCATCTCATCTCAATTTCTAGGTAAAATTAGTTCTCGCTCTCTCTGGTTTCTCGATTTTGTTGTTATTTTTTCCTCGACCGATTGTTTTCTCGATCGAGTGAGTGATCGGTTGATTCGGCGGCGCCGTTCGGAGTTTTCTGGTTTTTTTTTCTAGCAAATTTTTGGCAAGGTATGAAGGTGTTTTATTTAGCTTAGTTTCTAGTTTAATTTTTGTACATTTTTGTTTGTTCTTTTAATCTTGACTGTTGTTTAATTTTGCATTTGAGTCTCCGAATGCGATTCAGAACAAAGGCTAACTTAGATTTGTGCTGGCAAATTATGGTCATGACTTGTTTGGAATTCGTTTTACAGATTTTATGTGGGTGTCATGCTTGTTTTATTGTATGCAGTGGCGCGTTTTGTTTATTAGTTTCTAGTTTTCTATACAGGGAGATTGAAAGCAACGATGAACTTGTGGTTTCTTAAGCAAAGGATCGGAGTCTGTTTTATCCGTTGGTTAATTTTTAAATAGTTGGTTTGTGTGGGAATCTGTTTCTGATGTAGGAGTGATGGTGACTTTATCTGCTGATTTCCTTTTTAAGGAAATTGATGTAACTTGGTCAGTGAATACATCGTAACTGTCTTTATGATTTTTTTTTTGGTGGACTAGGTTACTCTTGCCGTTCTATTCTGAAGTACTACGTAACTGAGGTTGAGATGTTCTTCTTTTTCTCAAATTTTCACTCTCTTAAGCTTATGTACATAATGTAGAAGAGCGTCTTTCAAGGAGCATAATACTGCACTTGGTTTAGCGATATTTCTTGGAAGGTTGTATTTGATGTTTATGTTTTTTGTGTATGGGATGGGTTGATATACAGCAACTGCTTATTATACTGTCGCATGTTTATTTGTATTTTGTCCATTGGTTGCAGTTACAATTAACTTTGTAAGGGGATGATTTGATAGCACAGCTAGAAGCTTGGAATAGGTAATATGGGTTTCAAGCCACTGGAGTGGTACTGCCGCCCTGTGCAGAATGCTGCATGGGCAGAGGTGGTGGAGAATGCATTCGGTGCCTATACACCATGTGGAATCGAATCCTTAGTAGTCTGCATATCACATCTGGTTCTAATTGCTGTTTCTGTCTACCGGGCATGGGGAATTATAAAAGATCATAATGTCAAGAGATACTCTCTGAGATCAAGAAATTATAACTACATGTTGGCACTATTGGCTGCTTTCTCTATGGCTGTGCCTCTATTTCGTCTGATCATGGGTTGGTCCATAACGGATTTGGATGGATCGACCGGTATGGCTCCTTTCGAGGTAATTTATTTCTCTATTTCATGCTTGGATAGAGGCATTGTCGGATTCATCTTTTTGTACAAGACATGCATCTGAATGCATGCCTAACTGCGGCCTCGCTTGCACACAGGGATGGATGGTGTGTCAATAAGTTTGCATATGCATGGCATTCTCTTGGAAAGAAGCGTATGTATATTACCATATAATGCACCTTAAGACAACTGGGAAACAGTTGCATATTTCTATAAATATATATGCAGCATAAAGTCAATAAAAGATGATAATAAGAGCAATTTTTTATAGGTTTATGCTTTATAAAATTTGTAAGAAGTACTGAATAAGCTTAATGATGGCTGTAAATGAAACCGTCAAAGGCTACAAACCATAAGGTAGAAATTTCATTTACGGAATCTGCAACTATTATCACCGACGTTTGTATACGGCGGGTGCACATTGATGCTTGTGCATGGAATGTCAGCCTTTATTTTATTCTTTTATTCAATTTTAAGAAAAGTGCTTGAACAAGGTCAGCCTATTCTATAAAGGATCTAGTGATTGATTTGTAATGTTTATCTGAAATTCAAGATTGATCAAGTGCTAATTGGCTCAGATCTGCATTTATAATTTTACATGTACCTTATATAATTTGTTAGTTCGCTTTAGCATGTTTAGCCTTTTTTGGTTACTTATGAGGTATCTTTTTACTTTCATGGTGATGGTATGTGATGTTTGAACTATGAATCCGAAACAGCGTGATGCTCCTTTTTTATAAAATTTATCTTCTCTGTTTTTCTGTTACTCATTTTCTTATATATTTGTCATATCTATAATCGCCATTATTTCCAGATTCCACTGTAGATATCCTGGTTTTGTCTTTTCCTAAATTCAAACCCTTTATGTTGACACCATCGTATAGTTATATCCTACAACATTTAATGCTCAATGCATACACATGTTTACTACAAAATGGAAGCTTTCTAATCGTCTATGTAGCTCTCTAGAGTTTCCTAATGATATATTAGCAAGTTCTGAATCAATCTTTTTTAAACTCCTTAACAATCAAGTAACATATTATTACTGGTAATTGTCAAACTCATATTAGTTTGTTTAATTGCTCCAGATAGTTTCGTTGGTCATCGAAGCTGTTGCCTGGTGCTCCGTGCTTACAATGATCATAGTGGAAACCAGAATCTACATCATTGAGTTCCGTTGGTACATTCGGTTTTTTGTCATATATGTTCTTGTTGGAGAAACTGCTGTACTCAACATAATTCTTTCAGTTAGGGAACACATTGACAAGTAAGTCATCCTCTTTTATAACCACTATCAATATAGATTGAATGTCTGGCACTTAATAATTTCTACTGTTAGAGGTTGATTAATTATGCTTTATTTTTCTGTTAAAACATAAACAGAAGATATGCAGGAAAATTTGCAATTTAAAGTTTCGTTGTTTCATACAGTATGTAAGTATATTTTTGTGCATGATGTATATGGTAATTGGTAACTGGATACCATCAAGAACATCAACATTTAGGCAGAAAAGATAGAGTAGACTTCGAAGTTTGTTTTGTTGTAATTGTAATTTTACTGGTTGGGCCTACAAGATTGATGTGTACTTGTTATTTTGTTCCATTCAATCTATTCAAAATTTTGTTTAGGATGCTTACCAAATGCATCAAGTATTTTCTGGATTTTAATCATTTATATGGTCCATGTGCTTCTGCTACTAGTAATGTCCTTTTTCATTTTAACCTTTTTCTATGCAGATCAGTGTTCTATGCTTACATCAGTGAGATAATCTGCAAGGTCTGCAATTATTAATGTTGTTTATGCTCCATATGTTGAAATTCTATTCATGTAGTTATTTCATAACCATACCGTGAATATCTTTCCTCCTGAAATGATCATTTGGTGCAGTTTTTGTTTGGAATTCTTCTGTTGGTCTATATTCCAAATCTGGATGCTTATCCAGGATACTCTCCTCTGAGAAACGAGGTTTCAGTTACCAATTCTGAGTATGAGCCATTGCCTGAAGGAGAGCAGATTTGTCCAGAGAGACAAGTCAATTTTTTTTCTAGTAAGTGGAAAAATGTTTAGTCTCTTGATGTACATAACTCCTTTACGGCTAGTAGGCAGCCTTTGTGCTGGTGAATAGTTTTGGTTGCTTTGAATTGTAGAAATTACATTTTCTTGGATGACTCCTTTAATGCAACTGGGCTACAAAAAGCCTATCACTGAGAGAGATGTATGGAAACTAGATACATGGGATGAGACTGAGACATTGTATAGCAGGTCATCATTTTTTATACTCATTTAGTTCTATTTAATGCATACTTGACTACTGAAATCATCTTCTTGTACTGATTCTACTTGTAGGTTTCAGAAATGCTGGATTGATGAATGTCAGAGACCTAGACCATGGTTGTTGAGAGCTTTGAATAGCAGCCTTGGAGGAAGGTATGAGCATGTTGCTTTACAGTTGGATATTGGTCCTCTAAGTCAAAATTGGAAGAGTGAGGTGCTTACTGTCTTTTTTACTTTATTTTATTATTTGCAGATTTTGGTTGGGAGGAGTTTTCAAGGTACTGGTCAAGACACATGCCACATCATGCATATATTTCCTTTTCAGATAGACATAAACCTCTATTTCAAACAATGTATTTTGAACTCTGAAGTAGAAAACATGTTCAAATTTGCAGATCGGCAATGACGCCTCTCAATTTGTGGGGCCTATAGTACTAAACCTCCTCTTAGAGGTAATTACCTCCTCATACCAAACTTAGATGCATGTTCTTCTTATTGTAGTTAAATTTCTCAAACCTTTTGATAGCCGGTCCATTGGTACCTAGTGAATAAGGGTTATTACTCTCTGTTTTTGTGTGGCTATCATCTGTGTTCATAGTCTGTTGGCTGTTGCTTTAAGCTTGTTAAAGATATTACCATTTCATATACTCAGTCGCAAAATGCATGGTCATCACACCCATTATATGCGAGCAAGGATGTGTCTGGTTTTTATACAGTGAAGTATGCATTTATGCTTGCATGATATGTATGTGATACATACACAAGCATTTTGTGTGTCTCACATATTAATTCTGAACTTGTTCTGCTTCGTCTGTTCTGTCTTTTCGATGTCACTTTACACTCAGGGAAATCAGTGATTTGTTTGACTTTATTCATCTATTGCAGTCTATGCAAAGACAAGATCCCTCTTGGAATGGCTACATCTATGCCTTCTCTATTTTTGCTGGAGTGGTATGGCCTTAAACTTGTGGTTGTTTCTTCCATGCTTTATAATTATCTGTCTGTCCATGTTAAGCTCTTCATTTAAGTTCTTAGTAGGCCGAAATCAATATGATGGAATTTCAATATGTTGATGGACTTCATTCTACTTTGTGCAGAGTCTAGGGGTGCTCTGTGAAGCTCAATATTTTCAGAATGTTATGCGGGTTGGCTTCAGATTGAGGTCTACTTTGGTGAGTAATCTGTGTCCCTCTGCTAATTCATACTTGAGTCCAGAGGTATATTAACATAAAAGACAGGCATGTTTCACATGATGAAAAATTAATGAATAATCTGAATATATGTATAAGGGGTTAGATTCCCGGTGTTTTACTGAAAGTGTGTGCATATTGATTGATAGAAGTACATCTGAGGTTCTATTCTGTTAAGGTTTTGTGTCAAGCACAGCTACGATAGGTTAGTTTTGGAGGAGATTGATACGGTTAGTTTACATGGCTCAAGGTGTTAAGATTTATGGTTTCGTGAAAGTTCAAAGTGAACTTCTCTATCGTCTTTTTGTTTGAATTAGGTTTAAGAAATAAATTAAAAGAGACAAAGTTTGCCTTTTCATTTGCAGGTTGATGAGTTTATATAAACAATCATTTTGTGAGTTTATAGTTTGCTCTTGATTGATGAGTTTATGTTAACAATAGGACATGCTTAAAAATGTCTGAATCTTCAAAGCTGTCTTCTTCGTGATTTTCTTCGGATTCTGAGATTTCAAAAGTTATATATGTTACCTCTTGATCAAATAGTTATTTTATTGAGTCTTATTACAGGTTGCTGCTGTATTTCGTAAATCGTTGCGTCTAACTCATGAAAGTCGTAGAAGATTTGCCACAGGGAAGATAACAAATTTGATGACAACAGATGCAGAAGCACTTCAGGTTTCTTCGTTGTCTTTAAATTATCCATCATGGACCAAGCGCTATTGAATGCTTGTACTGTCATCATCTGTTCTGACAAAATGAGATGAATTAAACTTGACTATCAATGTAATACACAATTTCTGTTTCAGTAGTGATATCATCCGTATTTTATTGGCAGTCCTTCTAAGATTCTAAATGGAATCAAGGAAACTCGGATGACTTTATCATAGATGTTGCGATAATGATGATTTACTATTTTACCATTGATGTTACAACTCAAACCTGCTGTTAATCTATTTAATACTTCCATCTTACATCTGTTGTCTGGTACTAACAAGTTGTCTCGTCTTTATGCAGCAAATTTGCCAACAATTACATAGCTTGTGGTCAGCTCCTTTCCGTATCGGAATTGCACTTGTTCTCCTATATGTGCAGCTAGGAGTTGCATCACTTGTTGGTGCATTAATGTTGGTCCTTATGTTCCCTATTCAGGTATTTGTAAAGTATGAACTTTTACTTTATTATTTTGTCGTACACTGAATAATGATGTTGTGATTTTTGGTGTAACTTTGCTGTTTGAACGAAGTAGATTTTAACGTGTATGAGACTTTGTGAATCTGTGATTATGCTTGACTGAAAGATGTGGTATTTGCAATCTCAAAGATGATGCTAATAAGTGGAAATGCCTTGAAAACAATAAAGTGCAAGTGATGCTTGTTCAGCAGGCAATTAAAAGGATGAACACAATAAATATTATTTCCAAGTGCCAGGACTTACTGCCATCCTTATAGGCTGATAGCTTAGCAATGATGCTTTAGAAAATTTTGCTTTTAGATGTATCCTATCTTTTTCTTTGCTATGGTTTATCTTATTTTTTTTATCTCAGTTATTCTTCTATTTTATTTTCCAGACGTATATAATTAGCAAAATGCAAAAGCTCACGAAGGAGGGTTTGCAGCGTACTGACAAGAGAATTGGTCTTATGAATGAAATATTGGCTGCTATGGACGTAGTGAAGTATGAAACTACTTTAATCTGAGTCACTCTTATGCTTTCTTAAAAATAATTCATACGCTTATACGCACATTTTGATTTGATGACAGATGTTATGCTTGGGAGGAAAGCTTCCAATCGAAAGTCCAAAACATTCGCAATGATGAGCTTTCATGGTACCGCAGCTCTCAATACTTAGCTGCGGTGGGTCCTAAGAAAATTGTTGAAATTCTTATGTGCTTAATCAATACAAAGATTTTTAGGTTTTTGTGTTTTTTTGTTTTATTTACTTTTAATACTGTGTCCCCTACTTTGATATTTTGCAGTTCAATAGTTTCATCTTGAATAGCATCCCGGTTGTTGTTACAGTTGTATCATTTGGAGTATACACTCTACTCGGTGGCAACTTGACAGCTGCGAAGGCTTTCACATCTCTTTCACTCTTTTCTGTCTTGAGGTTTCCTCTGTTCATGCTCCCTAATTTAATTACTCAGGTATTTCTCTTGTCCTCTCTCTTCTCTCTCTCTCTCTCTCTCTCTCTGTGTGGTGAAAATTGTTATTTCCTTTATAGGTTATACTTTGAAGAGTACAGCTCTAGAGTCGTGTTCTTCTAGTATTGTTTGAGTTCAAAATTAGTCTTTAGCAGGCAGAATCTCTCGAAATGTAAGTCAGCTATAGGCTTCCTGCTTGCACACAACGATCTTACATCTAGGATAAAAGCACTTGGTATCTATTTCTATATTGGACGAAGGACTTTAAATGGCCATCTGAGGAATCTAATATCTTACTGCTTTTCCAAACTTCATATTAGAAGCAGTTCTCTTCTTTGGGGAGGCACCATACCTTGACTTGAGAAAAATTTTCAAACATCTTGATTGAGTTCTATCAACAGAAACTTATCCAGAGAATGGTTTTAAAACTTTCCCAAATGGACCTTAGAAAGTTAACTAAACTTTGAATACTTAATTGTATTAGTAGGAAAAAGTCATCACCTTCTCTTGTCGTCATATGTCCTTCTGGTAATATGTAACTCAGCATGTGCGGTGTTCGTGATTGACTATTTCCTTTAATATATATTCTATTTTTTAACAATCTCGACAATGTATTCCATAACAACTTGGAACCTCATCACAATGCGGCAGCACTAGAACGGATTCAGTTGAAACGAATTTTCTATTTGCATTTTTCAGTCAAGATTTTCTCATAACAAATATAACCATCATTTCTCACCCATGGGTTGGGTGGTTAGGACATCCTCTTACCGACAAGTGGTTGTGTCTTAAATTCCTGGCAGTGCCTGTCTACTCCCAACAAAACAACAAAACAAAAAAACAAAAAAAAATAAAAAAGTGCAGCATAAGCAAAATTTAGAGGGAGAGGTGGGGTTTTTCAAACAGATCTAGCTGATATCTAGAAGGATCGGCTGATTTAAAACTTGAATCGTTCTGATTCAAGCCAATTTTCAGTGGAGAATAAAGATTGAACCTTTTCACATGAAGAAACTCATAAAGTTTGCACGTCCAAAGCTTCTTGTTGTTCCCAATGGATAATAAATTTGCGGTCATTATTTTTTATTGCACTTCTGTGAAAGTAGTATTCAGAAAAATAACATGAGAAAGTTCTCTTATTTCGTACACTGAGTGAATCATGTTTCATCTAATTTATTATCAACTTAATTTCATGTAGTCGATTCTCTAATTACTTAGTTGTATATAAACTAACTTACACTGTTGGCTTACATTCAGCTTGCTAATATACATTTGACTTGTTGCTACAGGTGGCGAATGCAAATGTATCTTTGAAACGTCTTGAAGATCTCTTGTTAGCAGAAGAGAGAGTACTTTTGCCAAACCCACCTATTGATTCAAATCTTCCAGCAATCTCAATAAAGAACGGATATTTTTCTTGGGATTCGAAGGTCATTATTTGTATTTATTAATTTAATTATGTCATTTTTTGCGAAAGTTATAAATGCTTTTTTGGTTATGTCTTTTGCTTGTATCCTGATTGATTTTATGATTTCTGCATCCAACTAAATATAATTGCCTGAGGGTCGATTCAGAAATTTCAAATATGTTGGAGAATTTGCAAATCCCATGTAAACATATATAAACAATGCACTGCTATTTGAGTAATTACATCCATAAAAAAGTATGATCAGAGTGATTTCCTTAACTATCTATTTCTGTAGTTGACAAGAAGTTTTAGACAACTTTTTGACTCTTAGACATAGAGAAACAAGCAATCTGATTAACAAGTTTTGTTACAGCAGACTTTCTGTATGGCACATCAGAATCCCATTTTGTATCTCAAAGAAAATAGAATCAGAGAAGTAAATAACTTAATAAAGCTGTTCGCTGGCTTATGTTTTCTGAAGTTGTTCAACGTTTGAGCTAGAAAGTAAGGAACCTCACGTGCCGTTGAGGCTAACTGAAGTTTGTGTGGAGGCTTTACAGCAGTAATGATTGTGTGGCCAATTTCTCATGATTGGTGGTGCATGCAACAATGACATCATTCCTGTTTGATTTATAGAACTTGTGGTGTTGTTTTTCGTTCTCGTTTCAAAAATTAATTTTATCACTTTATGTATACTTGTCAAGCCGTTATCTCTCACCAAGCTCGGGAGTAGTACGCTTTCTTTGTGAACATATTATAATGTTTACTTTGGAGACCAGGTATTAGGACATTCTTGTAAGTAGCAAACTTCCTTGAGGTGCTTACTTGACCTGCAATATCTTGCAGGAAGAAAGGCCTACACTAGAAAATATCAACTTGGATGTACCAGTTGGAAGCTTAGTTGCTATAGTTGGTGGTACTGGGGAAGGTAAAACATCTTTGGTGTCAGCAATGCTAGGGGAGTTACCACCAAAGCGAGATACCGACACAACAGTGTTTATTAGGGGGACTGTTGCCTATGTTCCTCAAGTTTCATGGATTTTCAATGCTACTGTAAGAAACTTGCCTGTCTTTCCTAGCCTACATGATTTCATTCAACATGATTCTTTGTGTTCATTTTATGGCTCTCAGGTTCGTGATAACATATTGTTTGGGTCTCCCTTTGAACAATCACGCTATGAGAATGCAATTGATGTGACTTCACTTCGACATGACCTTGATTTGCTTCCAGTGAGTGTGTTACATGTTATGCAAAAGTCTAGTACTTTGATTATCTCTGCCTTCATGTTTAGTTTTTTTAAACATAGTCATATAAACGTTATACTATTTTATTATGCATTTATGGCTTCATTGTACTTCTTTTGTTAGGGTGGCGACCTCACAGAAATTGGTGAAAGAGGGGTTAACATTAGTGGTGGACAGAAGCAGAGAGTGTCCATGGCAAGAGCAGTATATTCTGATTCAGATGTGTATGTATTTGATGATCCATTGAGTGCTCTAGATGCTCATGTTGGTAGACAGGTAACTGGGCTACTAATCAATTGGAATTTATTTGTTTGTGAATATACTTGTTTTTTCATATGAGAAAAAGTGGTTAAATTAATTAAAAACCGTACTATTTGGTGAAATGGTATTATTTGGGATACGGGTCCTTGATTTCTGTTAATTTTATTTAATCATCTATGTATAAATTCATTCAGTCTTGCTTGTAAATGTTCAAATTGTACAATCTGCAAGCGGGGAAGAAAATGTGCCTTATTATTCAGCAGTAGTAAAGCTCAATACATACTGCAAATTCTAGTTCTTTCTGGATATGCAGTCCGCCTTTTCATTGAATTTGGATTGGTGGAATTAGGCACATTAGTCTCAAAACTTCAAAATTTATCCAGCCATGATTGAGGTTTTGTCCCAACTGTTCTTGGGTAAACTTGAATATGTTTGCAGTTCGGCAAGTTGGACTTAAGTTTCTGCATAGGTGCTTGGATAAATTGTTCTAGGGTAGACGTGGGACGTAAGTTGTGTAACTTAGCATTTCACTTGGAACTTCAGCAAAACGCTAGTACATGATAACATGAACCAAGGTACGTCATATTCATTATAATATTTTTCTGGACAATATCCTATCAAAGGTTTTAATTGAGCTAGACTTAGCTATGCTACTTGGGCTCCATGGGTAAATTGAGGTTTTCTTAATTTGTTTCTTAAATATGTTTTAGAGTATCCAAGTGCATCAGGTGAAGTTTATTTGACATTATTTTCATCATACCCAAGGTTGTATATACCCTTAAGGTGACTAGGACAGTTATGCAGACACCAATTTTTTCTTAATTGTGTGAACTTATAAGGTTTTTGGAAATTTTTAATGTAAATATTGTGCTGGAGTGAAGCATCCTTGGAACTCTTTAGGGAAATGCAGTTACTTTTTTGTTGGCCTAGTTTATTAACTTTTTATTTGCTCCAGGTTTTTGAAAAATGTATCAAGGATCAACTAAGAGGAAAAACTAGAGTACTTGTTACGAATCAGCTTCACTTTCTACCAAATGTAGACCGAATTATCTTGGTTCATGAAGGCATGGTAAGGGAGGTGGGAACCTTTGAAGAACTCAGCAGCAACGGTATACTCTTTCAGAAGCTAATGGAAAATGCTGGTAAAATGGAGGAACATGTAGAAGAAAAACATGATGACCAAGATAACGTAAAGAAATCTACTGAAAATGGAGAGCTTGTAAAGCCAGAAAATGGGTCTGTTAAGCAAGAGGAAAATTCAAAGAAAGGTAAAGAGGGAAAATCAGTTCTTATAAAACAAGAAGAGCGCGAAACAGGTGTTGTCAGCTTGAAAGTTCTATCAAGGTAATTAGTATGATAAGAATATATTATGGCATCTTAGTAATTTTAGAATAAAAACATAACAATGCAAATTAGGCAATTCATAAATTTTTATAGAGAATATATCATGACATCTTCTGTATGTCGTATTAAATTTGCTTGTTATCAACATATTATTTGTTCAAATGCTTGAAGATGGCTAGATACTTTCACATCCCTTTTAAATTTGTTTCCTTTTTTTGTGTGGAGAATTTTTGTTAGCTAAAATAGGTTTGATCAGTATTGTGGAGGTAGGTCAAAACATATCACCTTCTTATAAACAAGTGCTTGCAGCCATTGTTATTGACCTCAAACACATTAAGACACGGTTATCATTAGTTATGCTGTGGTGTTATGGAGACATATGCTCTTGTTCTCAGGTACAAGAACGCATTGGGTGGACTTTGGGTTGTCCTCATACTGTTCCTATGTTATATTCTCACTGAAGTTCTTAGAGTTGCAAGTAGCACATGGCTAAGTAATTGGACAAACCAAAGCTCACTGAAGACTCATGGACCTGGGTTTTACAATATGATATATGCGTTGCTTTCTTTTGGTCAGGTGCTTCTCGGAAAGCTCTTAACCCATGCTTTTAGCTTTTAGAGTTAATAGTTCTGAATTTTCTATTTAATGACCTAAATCACCAAAGATAACCTGAACTAAAAATTGTGTTCCAGGTATTAGTGACGTTGACAAATTCTTATTGGTTGATTACATCAAGCCTGTATGCTGCAAGGAGATTGCACAATGGAATGCTGAACTCAATATTAAGAGCACCAATGGTATTCTTTCATACCAATCCTCTTGGACGGATAATCAATAGATTTGCTAAAGATCTTGGAGACATTGATCGAAACGTGGCTGTTTTTGTGAACATGTTCCTGGGGCAAGTCTCCCAGCTACTTTCCACTTTTGTTCTGATAGGAGTTATTAGCACCATATCTTTATGGGCTATCATGCCTCTTCTGATTCTGTTTTATGCAGCCTACTTATACTATCAGGTAAAGTTCTCTTTCAAGTGAAGATGCCGAAGTTCAATAAACTGTGATCGCACTGCATTACATATTTGTTACTCTTTCTGTGCATTACATATTTGTTACTCTTCCTGTGACTACCGGCTTGATTCATACTGTTGCATTTGAACATGGAGTAGACATTTGTGGTTATGTAGTTTACTTGAAGTAGAGTCTAGTGGAGGTTCACACTATGTTCAACGATGCTTTAGCGGAGTAAATCCACTATCTAGTATTGTTATTTTCTAATGTTAGAAATTTTTTTTCCTGCTCATCTAAATTGGATGCTGAATTTAATTTTCTTGATTAAGGTAATTATCAAATGGTAAGATTAACAATTTCTGGCCCTGATATTAATCTAATTCAAGAGATAAGTAAAGAGGTACAGACAAATCAAAAATATTTTCTGATATCGAGATAGAAATTTGTCTTATTTGCGGCGTTAAGGTCCCTGATACTGGAAAACATCATCCTGGAATCATGTTGGTGATTAGAAAAAGTAAAATATGTGTTAGAAGTTAAGAATTAGCTTAATATTAAAGCATGAACCAAAAATCATGATATTTTGCTGATTTGATCCATGCCGTCTGAATGCTATATGAATGAGGTTTTAAATGATCTAGATGCAATGTAGGTGGTAGACTATTAATGTTCTCAGATATGCTTCCTGTCCAAGGATGAAACTTATGTATGAAAACTGAGCAGGATGCATGCCTTTCACACAATAATTG
Source organism: Acanthochlamys bracteata (assembly GCA_019914995.1). Lineage (NCBI taxonomy): Eukaryota > Viridiplantae > Streptophyta > Magnoliopsida > Pandanales > Velloziaceae > Acanthochlamys > Acanthochlamys bracteata. Next base: position 1,961,992 of record CM034140.1, on the reverse strand, counting down.
ACAATGTGACTATAGCATACTGTTTCATCCATTCATCATCACACTTACTTTATATCGAGGAATTTTTGACATTTTTTGTTTTATGTAGTTGTCCACTCTGAAATTCTATAGCTATGAAGTAATATGAAAATGTTGTCCAGAAGGGTGACCAACCATGCATGTATAAACTAGCACGACGTGCAGCTGAATTTCCATCATTGCATGCATTCAAAAATATTTTATATCACATTCACTACTAGAGGTTAGCTATATCTTGAGTAAATGGTACTCATTATTGTTTTTGCTTCACTCCATCAAGAGCACTGCCCGTGAAGTGAAGAGACTGGACTCAATAACCAGATCTCCTGTTTATGCTCAATTTGGCGAAGCATTGAATGGTTTGTCAGTAATACGTGCGTACAAAGCTTATGATAGAATGGCCAGCATTAATGGAAAATCAATGGACAATAATGTGAGGTTCACCCTTGTGAACATGAGTGGAAATCGGTGGCTTGCTATTCGTTTGGAAACCCTTGGGGGAATTATGATATGGTTCACAGCTACTTTTGCTGTCTTGCAAAATCAACGTGCTGAGAATCAGGCAGGATTTGCGTCAACTATGGGTCTACTTCTTAGCTATGCTTTAAATATAACAAGTTTGTTGACCACTGTTCTGCGCCTTGCAAGTCTTGCCGAGAACAGCTTAAATGCTGTAGAGCGTATTGGAACATACATTGAGCTGCCTTCCGAAGCTCCTGCTCTTGTTGAAAATAACAGGCCGCCACCAGGTTGGCCTTCAGCTGGAACTATCAAGTTTCAAGATGTAGTTCTTCGCTACAGACCAGAACTTCCTCCTGTTCTTCATGGTATATCCTTTACAATTACTGCAAGTGAGAAGGTCGGAATTGTTGGAAGGACCGGAGCTGGAAAATCTAGCATGATTAATGCATTGTTTCGGATAGTGGAACTGGAAAGAGGGAAAATATTCATTGATGATTGTGATATCTCAAGTTTTGGCCTTCATGATCTACGCAAAGTTCTGGGCATAATTCCTCAGTCACCTGTGTTATTTTCAGGTACGTGTTTCTAGATCCCATGTAGTGCTTATGGTGCAATTGGTTTCTTCCTACTCTGACATAAATTTATAGAGCTTCAAGAGAATCAAGATTACTATGTATGCTTACATTTTATTACTTGAAAATGGAATACTGAGAACTGAGGATGATGTGCATACAATAAACAGTATGCAGTGCTTTGTTTAACTAGCTTTAGGTCAAGAAATTAACTGTGCTACTTCAGGTATATGTCTCTAGATACTAGTGCTTATGGTGCAATTGTTTTATTTTTATTCTGACATAAATTTATAGTGCTTCAAGAGAGTCAAGATGACCATGTATGCTTACGTTTTATTACTTAAAAATGGAATACAAGAGCTGAGCTTATGCATACAGTAAAGAGTACTCAGTGCTTTGTTTAACTGGCTTTAGGTCCACAAATTAACCGTATTAGTTCCACAATGTAGGACTTACTGTATTCCAGTATTCGATTTTCGTCTGGATTTGTTTGTTCATGTACTTGTGTATAATCAGCTTTGTTTATGCCATATAGGTTTTGTGGTCTTCAATGCTATTTTCATTTTCCACAGGAACTGTCAGATTCAATCTGGACCCCTTCAATGAACATAATGATGCAGACCTTTGGGAAGCTCTAGAAAGAGCACATCTCAAGGATGCCATACGAAGGAATGTATTAGGACTTGACGCTGAGGTATCTTGTGCCTGCATATAGTAATATGTTTGTGGATGGGGCCTTCTTTAGTATATCAACTTCATTAAATTGTTGGTTATGCTTCAATTTCTTCTTATTTGTATCTTTTTTTCTTTTGGGATAATTTTCATGTTTCTATGTAAGAAATGTGGAAGCACCACCCGTTTGTTTTTTGCTCTTATATGCTTCTTTGCTGACCTAGGTTTCAGAAGCTGGAGAAAATTTTAGTGTTGGCCAAAGGCAGCTGCTAAGTCTTGCACGTGCTTTGCTAAGAAGGTCAAAGATTCTTGTTCTTGATGAAGCAACTGCTGCGGTTGATGTCAGAACCGATGCTCTCATCCAGAAAACGATTAGAGAAGAATTCAAGTCTTGCACGATGCTTATAATAGCCCATCGATTGAATACTATTATCGATTGTGACCGTGTTCTGCTTCTCAGTGCTGGTCAGGTAATGTGTGTTATCAATTTTAAAAGTAAAATAAGAATCTTTGCTTTTAAACCCCTGGAGTAGTCATACATTTCAAGATGTTGAAGTTTTATAATCTAGCAGTCATACGAGGGAATGTAGGTAATTGAATGCTCTTTCATGACAGCCCAGTAATCTGCCTGATTTTTTTGCAGTGTTAGCATTGGGATATTTCCACTTTGCATGGAAATATGTGTGGAAACCTCATTAACGAAGTTCATATCCATGGGATGAGTTATTATATACTTATAAAACTGGCAATCAAACATTCCTTATGATTGCAAAAGGGAAGTTAGATACCCATATATACAAAGAACGTATGTGACATGAAGGCTGTTGTTATCTTTAATCTTGTTTGAATACTTTGTTGTGAATAAAGGCATTTTAAGCAGTTAGATTGGAATTTTTTCCTGTAGCTTATGTATAACTTACCCATTCTTTAGGAAGTGAGTTCTTGTTATTTTCTTTAATTTTTAATGGCTAAAATAAGCAAGTAGAATAAGTTGTGCTTTCTGAAAGAAAGGAGTAATCGTGTTTATACAGTCTTCTTTCAATAACTTACTGAGCTGGACTTTTGCTTATTAGGTATTCCGCAAATGTTTTGAATTAGTTTCAATTCTACCGCGTTTGGCATAAGATCCATGCTAAGCATCTTAAGTGCACTCCCCTGCTACAGAATAAATTAAGATTTTGCAAGAGCACAGTTCATCAGTATTTATTTCCTGCAGGTTTTGGAATTTGACTCACCAGAAGATCTCCTGTCCAGGGAGGACAGTGCTTTCTCTAAGATGGTTGAAAGCACTGGAGCTGCCAATGCTCAATATTTAAAGGTACAACTGATTAAATTGTTTCCGTTTCATAGTCTTTTTGCATGTAGATTAGAAATTCATTTATCTTTTGATCTTCGACTTATTATGTTCTTTCTTTTCACATGCAATGAGGTAAAATGTTAATATATTGTTATGTTGTATTTGCTTATACTACCAGTGAGATTGGAACATAAAAATGCTCTGAATAGTTTTCTGTAAGATTTTCTTTGTGATGTTCTACAAGTGGAAGTTCAAATATCTCCCAACGTACTTTCCATGATATATGGAACCCATTTCTGTTGACCTTATTATTTTACTTCCTGAGATCAGAGTATAGTTTTTGGAGATGAGGAGGATCGAGCAAGCAAAGAAGAGGCATCAAGACAAGCTGGCCAGAGAAAATGGCTTGCATCTACTCGATGGGCTGCTGCTGCCCAGTTTGCACTAGCTGTCACGCTTACATCATCACACAATGACTTGCATAAATTGGAAATTAGTGATGAGAACAACATTCTTAGAAAAACAAAGGATGCTGTGATTACGCTGCAAAGGATCCTAGAAGGAAAGCACGATGATGAGATAGAGGAATCATTAAATCAGTACCAAGTCCCAGGAGAAAGATGGTGGTCATCTCTTTATAAAGTTGTTGAAGGTATGTTTAGTATGCAGTTACGATTCCTGCAATGGTTTTGTGTGCACAGTAGGCAAAGAGACGTTACAGTACACCATACATTTAATACGAGAAAACTATCAGCTATGTCTAACAATAATCACTTAAACTTGACTCTTGTTATAAGTATAACCCAAGGGAATCTGTGTACTGAAAAGTTAGTTTCTACTTACATTGAGTAATCTGTTGACGAGAAATATGGATTGCCAGGTCTTGCTGTGATGAGTAGATTGGCTCGCAACCGGCTACAAAACCCAGATTACTCATTTGAAGACAAGTCACTTGATTGGGACCATATGGAGATGTAATCGATGATACGAATTTGCCATTTCCTTCTACCAACTGATCGATATAACAGAAGGATGCGTTTTGCAAGTTGTGATCATATACACCAGGTCAGATAATGTTGAAGTGCTGTACCTGTACATAGGTTTAGCAGAGGATTGAAATGGAACTGCAGCATTCGGATATAAATAAATGCTGGAAGTCGCTACTCTAACCAACCAAAAAATTTTGGAAGATTTTGTTGTAATATTTTCAAAAGCGCATTTGCTAAACATTGATGTGGTTAATTTATCTTTTGCGCTAATTTTTAAAATCAGACTCTCAACCTTGCCTATCGAGTCTACTAAATACTGCGTTGCTTTCACTGGCATTGCACTTATTAATAAAATCAAGAACTGCATATTTTTAAATTGAAGTAGAAGGTAAGAACTGAAACCATTGTTGTATTTCTTTGTGTTGCTAGATTGTTCTTATTGGTTAAGCAAACATTTATTGTAAGATTACATGGAGTGTTTTATATACCGCAACTCCTGAGAAACTCCTAGTGCGCTTTACTGTTAGATTTATAATTTACTAAGCTTACGTGTTTTTGCTAATATTTTCTTCTGTGCATTGATGCTGAAGCTACCTATAAAATTTGCTACATCAACAGGAGGCCCAAAAAAATGCTACCTATGAAATTTGCTACATCGACAGGAGGCTCCAAGAAAACAAAAAAGTATATAATAAAAACAAAAAGGAAACCAAAAAACAGAACGACTTTGGTCACGTTTGGAAGTATTTTAAAAAAATAAAATTCGTTATTTTTAAACAATAAATTAATTATTTTTATTTCAAAAAATTAATAAAAATAAATAATAATGAATTTTATGATTTAACAAATTTTAAGAAATTATTATTTATATTTTATAAAATATTTATTAAAATATAAAAAAAAAAATAAGAATAGCAAAGTTTAATATAATATTAAAAATTAATTTGAAGTCTCTGAAATTTGATACACATCAAGATGGCTCCAACCACCCAAACAAAAATTTTATGAAGTCTGTCAGACAACCCCAAAGCCACCCTAGTTCTGCCAGAACAGAGATAGGTAACGATCCTCTACAGCCTCGAACACGACTGATCTTAGCCGTCAATCACGCTCAGGCCCTGGGGTTTTGTTTCATCCACCAGACTGTGTTGCCTGCCTCCTTTGTTCTCAAGGATACAGTTGTACGAGCCTATAGAACAGATCCTGTTCAAGTAAGGTCGTGCCAGGAGGTAATCATTGCACATCTATAAAGGCACCAAGTCTAAATTCGTATCCAGTGTGGGACTAAAACTAAAACTAAACTACGTGGCTCAATCTTTATTTCAATCATTTTCTTCCCAGTTCCAACGGTCAAATCTCTCTTTTCTTTCTTTAACAAACTCCACCATTACTCTTTTTTATAAAAAGCTCAAAGATTTTCATTTCTCTACTATTTCTGACAAATTTTGAGTGGTTTCTTTTTTGGGCGATAGTGGTTAGAGAAGATGAGCTTATTTAAATATGCATATGCAAGTATAGCTTCAAATATTTTAGGTATGGAGCAACGCAGCCTTCGGTTCTTGTTCTTCTTCCGGCTATGTCGAAGATCAACTTCCTCTCCAACAAATCTCGATCAATCGGATCGAAGACTTCGATCCAAGCAAAGAGAACAAGGGGAAATCTTTCCATGATTGTCAGATGTTTATAAGATTAATATTGATGCAGAAAATCGAGGCGATCGAGATGGAAACTCTGAATTGCATCCTTCAGTTTCGGGATGAAGTTCTATCTTCAGCTTGAATTGCTCCAATATATAAAATCTGATTTGAATGAGCACCAGTGCATATAAGCTTGGACTCATATTCAGTTTTCAAATTGCAGAACTTCCAATCCCTCATGAAGAAGTCTAGTTTTCAGTTCTGTATGCTGATCTACAAATGCCTAGAGCCTGAAAATTGCTGTGAAGAAGCAGCTATTTCTATTGAAAATACGACCTCAACGTTGGCTAGCGTACATCAAAGACAGCAGAAAATAGAGCTGCCTCAAGCATGAAGATCACTATTCAGGAACACAAGAATACACTAATTTCCAAAAGAAAATTATAGCGAAAAACCTGAGGTGACCCAATTTAATTAGGATGGACTCTATTTACAGTATGATCTCTAGTTCTTTCCGATTGTTGCCTTGCATATACCGGTAACATGCTTTCTGAATTACCGTTTGTATTTCCTGTTAGGCTGTTAATGCCCTCTAAAGCCTGAATGTATACATTAGCAAATTCCATCAAAGCTTGAAAGACATTCGGGAGGCTTGTCTGCAGGTTGTTGCGGGTCATTGATCGTGTAATTCTAATAGCAGTGAGATACTTTGTCCTCTCTTCTTCAGCTCTTTTTCTCAAGTTATTCAGTCTCGCATACTTTGCTGTAAGGGGATGGTTACTTTGGTGGGTACTGTTTTCAACCATGTTCTCCAATTCATGGAATGAACTCAACTCTCTTTTCAACTTGGCCTCGAAGCGGTCAGACCTCTTCTTTAGGTTGCATTCTTCATCTTGCTGCAAGACAATGGAGTGCACAACTGATGAAAAGCTTTTAATTGCCTCAGCAGCTACCTGTTCAAACAAATAGAAAGAGAAACAAATTCAATGCAGATCTTCAGGCGAACATCAAAAAGTTTAGACCATCAGATGCAATATCAGGTTGTACATAGAATACAAGGTTACCTTTTCAGGCAACCTGTCAAAAGCAAGCTGCAATTCCTCAGAAAGGCCGTGGATACCAGAAGCAGTACCAGTGTTATCTGGTAGGCAGTCAGTGAGTCTTACCCATTGATGGAGGACACATATATATTCCCGTTGATATCTTAAGAGACTGCAGAACGAGTCGTACCACGAGTTGACCTCGGTTTCGAGTTGGATGGTAGCTTGACGGTGAGAGCCTGAAGTAGGTTCAAACCCTGGATGGCTGTCAAGAAGATTTGCTTGCTGAGAGATGTGGTTCTGGGCCTGATGGCAATCAAACATTGTTCGCCACATTTGCAGAAGACTTGATAAAGGAAAAGACAACAAAAAGTTAGTTGCTTCAAGCCTATTGATACATCATAACTATACTTCAAACGAGTAATGAATGTCAAAACTAGAAGCCATTAGAAAATTAAATGTTAGGTTAGGAAATTAAATAGGCTGTTAGTTTATGGTGCAGTTACATGGTACTTTGCCAATACAATGGTAAACTTATAAAAGCACATCCAATTCCAAATTTTCTAAAAATGAATTGCTTACCCTAAAGATAATTCAACCAACTGAAGGTACAGATTCACATCCCTGAGGCTTGATATGGACAGACAGCCATCATTTATGGACTCCTGCAATGAAATTATTCTTGTATGCAGATACTGAATGTTAGATCGCAACTTCTCAGCCCTTAACAGGTCATGATCTCTAGTTTCTAGCCTGTGAAGGATGTGTAGCTTTTTATCATGCTGTGATCTAGCCATCTCTTCCTCCTACAGAATGTTTTGAATAAAAAAGGGTCAAAAACTTGCAATCATTGCAAATTAAAGTTCCACTGCTGCATCCAGGGAGTATTATTTGCGAAGTCAATGAACTGAGATATACATGCAGAAAACATATGGAAATATCCCCTTCTAGGAATAGGTATCTCCAATTTTTATACATGTCGGGTCAGGTAATCATAATTCATCTGGAAATGTAAGACATAGTCACCTTAACTTCTTTGTAAAGCTTCTGCTCTTCTGCATAAATCTTTTCTAATGTCCTGCAGTGGCTAATTAGGCTGTCCGCAGCACCATCTGAACATCCATCTTTACATGAATTAATAGATTTGGACGACCAGCTCCAAGAAAAAGCACTGAAGACCTTTGCAGATTTGGTACTCCCTGCAGAGCAAAGTAGCACAATGCCCGAAAAATTCAGGAAAAGATTACCAAAGAAAGATTGATCTCGTAAGCCTATTCGATTAATAGGTAAATACAAGAAAGAATTGAATCCAAAATTCAGGCACATGGAAATTAGTCAGTCGAAGAACAAACAACTACTTATTCCAAAGAATAGTTTTTAAAGTCTAAACAGAATAGCAAACTGCTAATAGACTCTCCTTAGCAGGCAGGTAAAGGAACCATTTACCATTGCTCTTCTCAGAAGACCAATCAAGACCAGGCCCAAGATGTGAATCCAGAAGGATTGCGACATCCTTCCCACTAGCTGCAGCTTTTAAGAAGTACTCATCCAACTCCTTCATGATTCCAGCCAGTGTCTTCTTGGTCCTCCAGACAACAACTGCCACATCGCTTTCTTTGGTAAATCCACTGATAGCTGATGAGTTATCATCTAACAACTCCCTTGCCGGATTGAGGACCGATTTCTTGGCCCTAACATCAGTATTTTGTCCCCTTTCCTCCTGTACTTCATCTGGTTTATCCTCTTCGAACTCAGAATAAGTCTCTGCCCAGTCCTCATCCTCAGTTTCTACTTGATCCTCAGCTCCACTATCATGCTTTGGCGGCACCAGCGAAGATAACAAAGGTGATGTTGGCAGACTGAAAGGATCCCAGAAATCCCAATTTGCACCATGCAAAGGTGGCGGTGGCAGAATACAACTGTCATCATCATACTCATCATCATCTTCAACATCAACACTAACAGACTTTCCTTTGCCTTCCTTTCTCGCATCCTTTTTCTTGGAATTAAATTGTGGAGGTGCTGGTGGCGACGGAGGCAATGGCGGGGGTGGAGGTGGAGATGGAGGCAAAGCTATACTAGGAGGCTCATCTAAGGTTTCAATCTCAGTGAATTGTCGAAGGGTTGCCCCAGTATTTCTTAAGGATTGAAGATATGCCAAGTGGGCAGCTGCAAGGTCGGTCCTGCAGCGTAAAAGCTGCTTCATGAGCTGCCTCCGCTCCCGGCATCTCTGCACTGCCTCTTCCTTCTCAACTGAGTGGGCACAGCCCATTTTGATATATAACCAACAACAAGCCTAGCAAACTATTTCTCAAAAAGAAGAAACAAGTCCAGCACACTGCAAAGTTTTATTTTTTTAAAACTCAGCACGAAACTATACTGAAGTTGGTTTGATTTCTGTTTGTTGAAGATAGGTAGTAGTAGGAATTCAAATACATAGATATTGCCTATCATGGTGCCATCTTTTTGCAGGTTTAAAGAGACTATTGATGCTAATAGCAAGCAAACTTGCAGCAACGAAGCAAAACAACAAAAAAACAAAAACATGAATTAGGTTTAATTTTGTATTACCATTCAACTAAATAACTAAAGAACTAGAAATTTTTAGGAATTAAAGCTAAAGAACAAGAATTTGAACTTCAACTTGGATTCTAACCTTGGACATGTCCTGGAAAAAGAAAGAAACCCAGGAACTAAAGATGCAGCAATGAAACCCAGGAATTAAAGATGCAAGCAATGTTTTACCTCTAGTGCCAAACGAAAAAACACTCACCAGTAAATCTCGTCTCTTTAAATTCTAATCCACTGTCACTCGGAGAAAGCTCTACAATTCCTAGAAAACCTAAAGCAAAGAGATAAAACCCAAACTGAACAGGTCAACTGATGAAAAAACAAAAACAATAGAAGAATTGTTCTTGATGGATTCTTCTTGATCTAGAACAGCAACTCCATAACGACAGAATTTTTTCTTTAAGAGAAAAGAGAAGCCTGATTCAGAAGAACAAATACTTGTTGCAAACAAGAATCATTTTCAGCTTCTGAAAAGCTGTGCAGCTGCTTCGACTTCGAGACCAGCAGACATTAGTAAAACAAACAAAACAACAGCAGCACAAAGAAAAAAGAAAAAGATGGTTGGTTTTTTTATATCTTTAACAGCAGTAGGCCAGTAGCAGTTGTTGCACTGCCCTTTTTTTAAAAAAATTATTTTTTGGTGACTATCAACCAACTAAACACACAGGTCAAAAGAAACTAATATTTTAACAAAACTGGAGTAAAAAATCTGATAAAAAATTTTTAATTAGTAGAGATTAAAGATTATGTATGTTATAAATAAAGATTTAAGAAAAAGATAGAGGTAGATTACTGTCATTATCAGTAATGAGTCAGATGAGCTTAATAATAGATAGAGATTAAAATTGGGTTACATTATTAAAATGGGCCGAACGCTAACAATCGTTTTAGCTCTATATGGATTCTTTTCATATTAGCCCATTAGTCGCACTTTCAGCCCAATTTAATTAGTTCTGATTAAGATGCATCGATTTTATAATTTATTAATAATTTAAACTTCGGAATTCACGTATATACGTAAACCGAAAGGCAAGCAATTTTACTACACTATTCCAAAGGCAATCTAATCGGTGAATTTGTAAATCCAACGGTGCAGATAACATCTCTCCCTCAGCAAAATTGCATCGCTGTCGTTCATTGCCCGGGTTTGACTATTGACTTCAGCATTCAGAGCTTTAGCTTTTCATACCAACAACAGCAGCAACGGTTTTGGAAACATGTGCACTTAGCTGTCAATCGATATGACAATAAATCAATCATCAAAGTTTGTAATTTTTAATAATGGAAGTCCTCTATTTCATGGCATTATTCCAAATTTGCTGCATGTTTACTCAAAGTGAGTGCAGGGCAGTGATTACATTTCGTGGCATTAATTCAAACAAGTTTATATTGCTTTCCATCTCAATGGTCTTCCCACTCACAGAATTTGACAGTAAACATACGTTATGAGCTTTTTCTATTAATATGTGCAGTTTGTAGTAACATTATTTCAAGAAAAAATTTGTATTTGATAGTAATAAACCAATAAAAAAATTTCTTTTTCACAAATCAATGATGTATTGGTACAGTTACTGTGCCCCACTTTGGAAGAACTGAGAATTTTCACCCGAGAGAAATTAACGACAACTCAAAATATGGGAATAGAAAATTTCAGAGTGAGAAGATAGAATAATGAATTTACTGAATCTGCGAAGATGTAACTAGGTTGTGTCTCTCTCTTTCTCTGCCTTCTTATTTAAGGCTTTTAAGCCTTCTTGATTTTTAATGCAGCTTTCTGTCCTTTGTTAGAGTTTATATTTTCTGCCACTAATTCTATTTTAATGTCGATGTTATTGTTGTTGTCGAGTAGTGAAGAAGAGAGAAAGAGTTGGTACTAAAGACAGAATGGAAACTGCTCTCCTTGCCCATTTGCCTTTCTAACTCTTCTCCCCATCCCTCCCCTTCTCCATTTTTCGGAGAATAAACTTGGGCTTTTCTATTTCCTTTGCTTTTTTGTTGTATAGGAATTAGGAAGAGAGCACCTTGGTGGGTTTGTTGGTAGTAAATCAAGGATTCTGGTTTGATTGTTATATTGGATTTTTTGGGTTTTAGTGGGTTTTTGGTGGTTCCAGTACCAACTGTTCCCGGTGAAAATGTTTTAGTTCTTACGGAATTTTTTTTTCTTTTCTTGACTTTCTGTTTTGGTGGTGATTTGAGGATTTTTTGGAGTAGGGATTTTAACTTAATGTTTAGATTTTGAAGGTTGAGAGACTCTATTGGACTAGAGAGCAAGTGGTGAAATTTGTTGGTTGGTTGGTTTGTTCTTCAGAGGGCCTTGTGGTAGCAGATTTTAACTAGTAATTCACTAGTTTGAAGGTAAATTAGAAACAATTATCATTGTTTTAATTTCTGTCTGATGCACTTGTGTATATTGCTTATTTACTTAGAAGAACTGCCCGAATTTCTCCTTAAATGTTCAATTTTGGGTACCTCTTTGATGTGAATTAGCTATGCGTTGAGTGGTCTTATAGCTCAAGTGGTGCTTATAAAGCAAAAACATTTCTGGTTTTTTTTCTTCGATTTACGTTTGAAATTTCGTTTCTAACAGAGTTTTTTTAATTTATTCGGTAACAAGCTCTGCTTGATCTAGCAATTGATTGAAAAGGCTGATTCTCTATTTGTTGTTGTAGCTTTATTAGTTATAGCTTTTCAGTTGTGCTTAATGTATTGGATTTAATAGCGTTCTCAAGTCTGAGTGTTACTTCTTCATGTTTCAGCTAGGTCCTTCACAAGATCCTTGTGGATTTTGACTTCTTGGATTCTTTGGAGATGGCCAGCAGGAAACTGGGTTCGAAGGCTGATGCCTTTCAGCGGAAGGGCCGGGCATGGTATGACACAATCTTTGCTTCCTAAATGAAATTAGGTCTTCATCTTAGGAGTATTAGTGCTTTGTAACTGTAATTTGTTGTACGAGGTGGTATTTTGATTGATGAACCATTCAGCTATAATGAACTGCTGCTTAAATTCAACTGTAAATTTGGTGTTTTGCTTTGAAATATTCCAAGTAAAACTTGAAATTTCTGAACTCGAACTAATTCAGTTACTAAGATGATTCAGCCGACCTAGGAGCATCGTTATGTTAGTATTCTGGAATCCATACGGCTTGGAAATAACTTTTGTTTGAGGCTTGTGTGTAGTAGTTCCAAAAAGTTGCCATTTGACTTTGTATCACAGATTGTCCTTCGTTGTCTTTTAATGAAGATGTCTTCATTTACTTTTGTCGGTGCCCTGATCTCATCATAGGTTCTACACTACGGGTCTTCCAAGTGATGTTACTGTTGAAGTTGGAGAGATGACCTTTCATCTTCACAAGGTATACTTCTCTATATGGTGTGTTTCTTTCTTCAGGTGAACTAGCAAACTCTTCATCCATTTACTGCCCTCGTATCAGATCTATATATGTTCCTACAGTTGGCTTCTGTAGTTGTGTTGTTCTCTTCATTTTTATGGTTATCTTACACAGTCGTATACATCTTGGATTTTCTATTTGCTGGACATAGTTATGTCTGGCTATTGGGAGATTCACAGTTTCAGACTACTTCATTGTCAAGCTTATACTTGTTTCCATGGAATATTGTTTTTTGCAGTTTCCTCTACTATCTAAAAGTGGAATTATGGAGAAATTGATTGCAGAGAAATCAAGTAACAGAGAAGATGACTGTGTTATACGCCTTGACGATGTCCCTGGTGGTGCTAAAGCATTTGAACTTGTTGCCAAGTTCTGTTATGGTGTGAAGTTGGAACTCAATGCTTCAAATGTAGTCCCTGTTCGTTGTGCTTCTGAGCATCTGCAAATGACTGAAGAAATTGCAGAAGATAACCTGATCTCTCAAACCGAGAACTTTTTAAACCAAGTAGTACTGCCCAGCTGGAAAGATTCTATCAAAGCACTGCAGAGTTGTGATGATCTTCTCCCTTACTCGGAAGACCTTCATATTGTAAGGAGATGCGTCGAGTCACTGGCGGTAAAGGCTTGTACTGATCCTAACTTGTTTGGCTGGCCAATGATGAAGCATGGGTCAATGCAGAGCCCTGGAGGGACCGTGCTATGGAATGGGATTAGCACAGGAGCAAGACCAAGGCACTTCAATTCTGATTGGTGGTACGAGGATGTGTCTTCACTAAGTCTTCCCATGTATAAGAGGCTAGTAGCAGTCATGGAATCTCGAGGCATCAAGCAAGAGATTATTGCCGGCTCTCTGGCATACTATGCTAAGAGATATATTCCTGGTCTAAACAGACGCCATAGTATAAGCGAGAGCAGCAGTAGACCGCCAATGACCTTAACTGCTGTCCTATCTGAAGAAGAACAGGAGCACCTTATTGAAGAGATCGATAGTATGCTGCCTTTTCAAAAGGGTGTAGCATCAACCAAGCTTTTGTTTGGTCTTCTGCGAACTGCTATGATTTTAAAAGTGAGCCCATCTTGTGTTGCAAACTTGGAGAGAAGGATAGGGATGCAACTGGACCAGGCAACTTTGGAAGATTTGTTGTTACCAAACTTCTCTTATTCAATGGAGACCCTCTATAATATTGACTGTGTACAAAGAATTCTTGAGCATTTCATGGCAATGGATCAGGCAACTGGAGGGGCATCACCTGGTTTGGTGGATGAGGATCATCAGTTAATAAGTTCTCCATCTTTGACACCCATTACCACAGTGGCAAAGCTTATTGATGGATTTTTAGCAGAAGTCGCGCCTGATGTCAACCTAAAACTGCAAAAGTTTCAGACTTTGGCTGCTGCAGTACCAGACTACGCACGACCCTTGGATGATGGCCTATATCGCGCAATTGACATTTACTTGAAGGTGATTCCATTCTGCTCAATTCCTTCCAATTCATCCCAAATCCTATTCAAACGTACGCTATTCTTAAACGCCCTAAACATTTTGCTTTTGGATTTTAATATTTGTGAAAGCTCTGCAACTTCTGTGTTTCTCTTAAAATGTTTTAACCAGTCACTGCCAAAATGGGCATTTGCTAATCTGCATGTTTCTAGCAACTCTATAGCCAAATAGCCACTCTGTCCATGCTATTATTTTGCAACTGTGCAATGTTACAATTGTTTGCAGACTTAAATTTTACATTATCGTTTTCATCCATCATTGTTCCAACTTTTTTTGGTTATTGCGGTGCAGTCACACCCATGGCTTTCAGAGTCAGAAAGGGAGCAACTTTGTCGGCTGATGGACTGCCAGAAGCTCTCTCTTGAAGCTTGCACTCACGCAGCACAGAATGAGCGGCTACCTCTTAGGGTTGTGGTCCAAGTCCTCTTTTTCGAACAGCTCCAACTAAGAACTTCAATTGCCGGATGCTTCCTAGTTTCAGAAAACCTAGATGGTTCAAGACCGCTGCGAAGTGGCATTGCAGCTTCAGGTGATGCAGGCAGCTGGGCAACAGCCGTAAGAGAGAACCAGGTCTTGAAAGTTGGAATGGACAATATGCGTACGAGGGTTTCCGAACTTGAAAAAGAATGCTCAACCATGAAGCAAGAAATAGAGAAACTCGGCCGTTCGAAGGGTGGATGGTCACCTAAGAAATTCGGGTTCAAGATGAAGTCACAGATGTGCAGCGCTCAGGAGAACTCGGTAAGCAATCAAAAAAACAAGACACAGAAGCTTGACAAGACACAATTGAAAGTTCCAAAACACAGGAAACAATTGTCCTTAGAAGAGTGAGCTTCGTCAACTTAAATTATCAACATAAGGTGTTGTACTTAAGGCATGAATATAGTCTTTGGAATTCGCTGTTTCTAAGTTAATCTATTGTTCACAGCGTGTGTTTGCAAAAATTACGATTGTGTTTTTCATTGTGTAGTAGATGTTCATCATATTGCCAGTATGCATGGTGATAGAACAGTTATGCATTCATTATCCATTGCAATCACCACCATAGCATACCAGTGGTTTTCAGCTTTATTTCGATGTTCTCCGTACACATGCTATCTAATTAGAGAATATTTTTTAAAATAAAAAATATTATATAAGATATTACTAAAATATATATTTTTTAAATTTTTTAAATAAAATTTTAAAAACATTATAAAAAATTTATTAAAAAATATGAACTGAAAAATTTATAAACTAATAATATATTAAGCTAACAATATATAAAAATTAATATTTAATATATTATTTTAAATATTTTTTAATTATTAATTAAGATGTGTTATTTAATGATTATATGAATTAATTTTTAGATTAATTTAAAATTGATCTAAATTTATTTTAATTTATCGAATAATTTTCGGATTGATGTGATCCAAACTCAGTTAAGATCAAACAAAAACTTGATTTATACTCTCAGACAACACTCTAACGTAATGCAGAATTCAGTAGTGTGTTAGAATGTTGTCTAAGAGTGTAAAATAGAGAGCTACTTTTGTAGTACATTGCAATTAAGCAGTTTGTATTTAGTAAAAATTTTTTCACTTAGGTATTAGTATTTATTTTATTCTTAATTGTTATTATTTCCAAAAATTTTAAGATTCATATATTTTACTACACTCGGCTTTATTTTGTGACAAGTTCTTACTTATCTCGCTGTAATAAGAAAATAAAAATTCATATATCTTCTAAGATATTTTAATGTTTTTTAAGAAAATGACGAATTTAAAATTCTTTTCAAAACCAATTGGTAATAAGAAGAGTAAGCCTAAGCCTTTATGAATATCATCTCAAAACTATCGATAAGTAATATGGGACTAGATCATTCTTTAACACTTGCCATCCAGTAAAACTTGTTTTTTAAATTGAATTAATATGTGTTACGTGTTCTGTAATGAATTGAATGAAACGGACGATCTGTTCTGAAATAAAATAATCTAATATAGCGGACAACTGTTATTTGAATTAAATAGGCTATTTATCCTGAAATAAAATGAGCTATTTTTGTCCTAACATAAATAGAACTATAAAGGCCCTGAATATATATGGATAATAAGTTAGATTTAGTCCATATTTTGGATCGATTCGGTCCAATCTGTTCTGATATCATATGACGAATTTAAAATTTTTTTTAAAATTAATTAACAATGAAAAAAATGTATGAATATTATTTCAGAATTATTGATAATAATATGAGACTAAACTCTTTTCTTTAACGAGAAGAATTGAATTGGAAATGTTAGTTTGACCAACTAGGGAGGTAGCTGGGGAACGGACAGCGACGCTCATTCTAACCGCTGCGGCAAATTCAATTGACCTCCGCTGTCTTCTCTCCGGCTCCAACCGAGACTATTATAACAACTCAACAAAATTAACTTATTAAACAAAAACCACGGCATTTCTCATCCTCTACACCCAACATAACACGAATTTCAAAAGTATCAAATTATTTATGGCCACGTGTAAACAAAGACGTGTTCAGCTGGAACGAGCTTGTAAAAGTTTTATAATGCGGCGTGCGAATTTTGCAGCGGATCTATTTTTCGGTGGGGTCGTAACAAATTACGGTTCCGCGGTGTGCAAACCCACTCGTGCCATTGTCGATTTCTCGAAACAAGTCTTCGTTCTTCTATCTTCTCGTTAAACAAATTAGTTGAGGGGAAAAAAAAAGGCTTTCTTGTTGATTTTGCTCTCCTTCTTTCCCTCTCAAATCAATTTTTTGGGAGAGTAACTGAGTGAAATCGGTTAGAGTGAATTAAACCATGGCCGCGGTAAGCTTTCCTTCCTCTCTTTCAATCTTAGCTTTTGTTTGTGTGATTTTTTTTTGAGATTTT
Organism: Acanthochlamys bracteata; assembly: GCA_019914995.1. NCBI lineage: Eukaryota > Viridiplantae > Streptophyta > Magnoliopsida > Pandanales > Velloziaceae > Acanthochlamys > Acanthochlamys bracteata. The sequence continues at coordinate 1,944,972 of CM034140.1, read as the reverse complement.
TTGGTAGTTTGTGAACTGGCGAGTTAGTTTTTTTTCTCGTGCTTTATTTCTTCTGATTTTTTATGGGTTGGTTTAAAATGAAGGATAGCTCGTAGAAGATTCAAACTTTCTAAATGATACCGGGATACTTAGAAATCTTCTTATTAAACGACGCGATTTAACAAAATTTCTACTTTATCATTTGGGGTTTCCTGGTTGGATAATTTTGATTTGTAGTTCAAAGGGATGGGAGTAAGCTCTAAATTTACGTTTTCGTGTTTGGAATTTTTTGTTCATGCTATAGAATTATTGGACATGTTTAGCAATTTGGTGCTAGCGACTACTTAGCTTATCTAATGTATTCAAGTGGTCAGTTTAGTCTAATATGTTCTTATCTATGCTTAAATTTTCCTTATCTATGCTTAAATTTTCCTTACTTAAGATAAATGAGGTACTCCAACTCCAAAGTTCAAAAAGGCTTTGTTGATTTCAATATTCTTGCACATATGTTAAGATAATTACTTATACTGCTTGTAGCAAGTTCAGTTATTTATAAGAGATTGTAGTGGCAAACGATTCCATAGTTTCTTTTGCTACAAACAAAAGAATTAAGATTTCTTTTTTTATAATTTTTTTTTGTTTGAGAGTTTCACTTAATAGGTTAGCATTAGATAGGATGAGCAGGACTAGTACTGCCACAAGGATATCCAATACTTCATCAACCTGTAGTGTGTATGAATTCGCAGGACAATTGAACATTCTCTTATGTTGATCTTATGTGCTTAGAGACTGTTTGAGTCTGTCTTAGTTGACTCATCAAGTAATACGAATTCAGGCCTTATCATCAAGATATTTTGAATCCACATGATGATGGTGTGCTCCGGTTGCTTTTAAGGAAACTTAGTCTACTTTGTGCACAAGAATGAATCTTATTCTGTAATTATGAGTGTCCATGGCAATATTGAATTTATGGGTGATCATACTGTAGATGTAATCGTGTTCGAGTTGCTCTTAGGGAGATGTAGATTGTTATGAACAGGGATGAACTTTGTTATAGAACTTATTGTTATGAGGGATTATAGATGCTGGAGAGGAAACTGCCATTGACACTGACCTGAAATAATGATGGATGAGCTGGTTCATTGCTTTTCATGTAGATTCAAATTGAAAGTACACCAATGTGTTTATAATGTAAAAGTAAAGTCTGATTTTAGAGTGGAGACTAGGTAATAACATGCTAACCACACACTTTTGCTATACTGCAAAATTGCACCAGCTTAACATGTTAAATATGGTGTGCCTAAGTCAGTAGAGTTTATATGATTAGTTGGATGGCACTTCACAAATGACGTGCACTTTAGTCTTAAACTAGACAAAGTAGTAGATTCTATGGTTATACTCTTTCTCTTCCAAGCTTGCATATTTAGCATCAAACAAAACCTTGTATGCGCCATGTATTATTTGTTAGGATGAGGTGATTGGATAGCACTAATATTAGGATAACTTTTTTAGCTCAGTTATCAGGGAGCTAAGTTAGCTAACTGCTTATGAGTTATCTGCCGAGTAGCCATAGTTTTTTTCAGAGATGTCAACTACCTAGGTACTTTTTTGTAATGAGCCAAGGTCTTTCTGCATGTCACCCTTGTATATTATTAACTCTGGGCTGTTCTTGCTTGGTATTTCTTGATCTTTAAGATTTTAAGATGACATTTTTTCTTTGAAGCTGGATCTATCATGACTAACCTCAGTTTAATTCCATTGACTGCAGCAAGACAAGGGCCTACCACTGCCTAAATTTGGCGTGGGATGTGAATCCTGCCTCTGCTGAAGGGTTCACAGTCATATTTAACAAAGCTTGAGATGAGAGAAAAACTGGTGTGGATACAAGGGCTCAAGTAAGAAACGATGCAAATGGCTATCACCAAGGTGGACATCAACATGAAGGCAGGCATGAATATCCACAAGAGTGTATGCATTCTTTTTGTAGATGATTTTTATATATCTTTTCCTTTATGCCAGTTCTCTTCATCGACTAATGAACAGTTATTGCTATTAATATATTTGTTTCATTCTTATGTTAAGCGCAGAGAAAATGGTTTTGCAGTGGCTGAGCTATAGCTGATGTTAAGGATTTGATACCCCAATGTAAAATGTTTTTCCTCGTTTTTGAAACACCATTGAGTGATGAGATGAAAATATGTTTGTGTGAGGAAACTTCCTTTAATGTTTACTAAGTATATAGTTTGAAAAAATAAATGTGTATGTATCTTCAGATATATTTCTTTTGAGTTTAAATCATATTAGAGAGATGACTCGAGAACCATTTTACGTTTATTGTTTTTTCTTGTTTTTTACCTTTGATTTCTAAACTCTCTTTTTGAGCTACTAAAACATTATGCCAGCCCAGGGTGTAATTTTATATCTGTATTAGGAGAGGAAACCTGTTTCTTTTTTCTTGAATACCACTTATGAGATATATATAGTTTAGTGTCTGGCTCTTATATGTATTTACTAAGTAATTTTCAGATATATTTCTTTTGGAGTTTTCATATATAAATAGTCCTTGATGTCTAAAATAATTTTCACGTTATTTAAAACAAATTTAAGCCAAATTTAATTTTTAAAAATTTCAAAATAAATTTTAAACAACTTTTTAATCAATGTTATTTGATTCATTTGGAAATATCCAAACCCGATAAGAAGAAATTGATTTAGGTTCAGTTTACATTATAGATAACCCGTTTCCTTAATCCAACGGCTTAGGTTCTACATCAAGTTCCGGGTTTCATCTATCTCGTGTATCTACAGCAAATTTGTCGTTGATCCGCCGTCTTTGAAACCCTAGCACCTAAAACCTCTTAACAGGTCTACCGCCGTTCTCTCTTCTCATTTAGTCTAAATTCTTAAAATTTTCATCCTGTTATATATTTTGGATTTGCACCTTTGTTCGCGGAGATTAGATTTGCTAGATAGATCACAGTACTAGTGTTAAATTTCAGAGAAAGTATAGTTGAATATGTGCAGGTAGTCCAGAATAGTTGTAATCGAGAGCTATTGTGAAGCAAGTTTTTGGTTGGAGTGATATGAATTTTATTTCAATATCTGTAGATTTGTTTGATGCACTTTTTTGGATTTAGGAATCCAGTTGATGTATGGTAGCTATTAGTTGGTGAGGGATAATATTTCTTGTAAAACGATGAAAGCTGCTCAGATGTTGGAGCGTGGGAAGAGTTTCCAATTACTAACTATTCTTTCTAATTCAACATAAACGTAAATTATGGTTGTAAGGTTGCTTAAGTATTTATGCATTAGCTGTTTTATATGCAAGTACAAACTCAATCCCAATAACCTTAAAAATTTAGTAACGTACTGTTTTAACTGGAAGCTTTGTAAAAATAGCTAAGTGAGGAGCATCTGCGATTTGATATTGATACATATGACATAAAATGAGGGTTGCTTGAGTGCAGTCGGTTTCTCCTTTTGCTCATATGATGTAGTATTGTTAAGATTTTTTTATTAAGGTGTCTGAAACATATAATCAGTTAGACTGTTGCTGTGCATCTGGCTCTATTATATTCAACTAGGTACAGGTGTATGTGTATAATCTTTTGTCTTATGTTTATTTATTTTCAATACAGGGAAGAAGGTGCTGTTACTACCGAGACACCTGCCCCCGTTCTCGGAGAGCCAATGGATCTGATGACTGCTCTTCAGCTTGTGCTGAAAAAGTCACAGGCTCATGATGGGCTTGTCCGCGGTCTACATGAAGCTGCCAAGGCAATTGAGAAACATGCAGCACAACTTTGCATCCTGGCCGAGGATTGTGACCAGCCTGACTATGTGAAGCTTGTTAAAGCTCTGTGTGCTGATCACAATGTGCACTTGGTGACAGTGCCAAGTGCCAAGACACTTGGCGAGTGGGCTGGGGTGAGTACTATTACAACATACTTTTTCTTGTGTATTCTAAAAAATTTTCAATTCTTGATGTTCGATCCATTGTTCTAGTTGTTGTGCTTATGTGAAGTCCCACGCTTATTTCTGATGATATTTGTGTCCTTCACAGCTTTGCAAGATCGATTCGGAGGGCAAGGCAAGGAAGGTTGTTGGATGTTCATGTCTTGTTATTAAGGTAATGATGAGCCTTTGTATAACCATTGATTATTACTAGAGTTTCTTTTATAGCATGGCACTCAACTTTATCTTTGTTGCACTCAGGACTATGGAGAGGAATCTGAGGGCCTGCACATTGTCCAGGAGTACGTGAAGTCACATTAGAAATAGTAGTCAGCAATGTTTAGGTTCTGGTGCTTGCTTTGACAAATTTGGTATTTGCCATACTGGAGACATTGAATATTGTCTATTAGGTTTAAGATATAAGAGTTTCAGTTGTATGCGAGAAACTTGATTTTTTTTGTTTCAATTGAAGAATGCTTTGGAGATCTAATAATTTTGTTTTCTGAATATGCCATGAATTAGAGATGCCAAATCTTTGGTAATCACATTTCTAACCTACGATGGACATGTTTGGTTGTGCAGTTTTCATCTTTATCTTTCTGCTGATTGGTTGCTGTTTAAATTGGGAAGTTTCATTCACATTCCAACCTTTGGATGTTAACATTTTTCAAGAGACATGCTATGAATCTCAAGTTGTGAAAGTATGGCTGGTTAATGCCCAGCTTCTTAGTGAGCGATCTACTTTCAATGATGAAAGTGGTTAAATTTGTTACTTATTCGATTGCCTCTTGTCAATCTACTAGCATTCTATAATTTTTATTTCCCAATGCAAACAAAACAAAATTTCTCATCATTTTTTATCATTTTAACATTCCGTGGTTGTTTTAAATTTTTTATAAAAAGGATTTTTTTAAATAGAAAATATTTTTATTTTATTTTAAAAAATAATAATAATATTTTATGATATATTATTTTTTTTAAAAAATTATATAAATTTCTACAATATTATAAAAGATTTATTAAAAAAATTGGAAAGTGCTTTTTGAAAGCAAAAACGCCATCTCAAACCATATGGCACAAGGATGGAGGCAAATATTTTTTACAGAAAAATGTGCCAGAACCAATTAACATAAATTAACATAAAGAAAAAGGAACAATTTTTTATCAGCGCAATCTTCACTTATTATCAAGGACAAGTATAACATTGTTGGACAATTTGTATCAGCGGTATCTCATTCCTACGTTTCCAACCTCTGAATATAGTATCAACAAAATCCATAAGCACTCGATCAATAGAAATATATACACAAATGACTCTCCAACAAATAATCCCTAGCAATAAAGAAACCGCCTGAGCTAACATCTGCTTGTTAAGTGTGTTTGCATTAGAAATTCAAACAAATTTAAGAGAGTACACCGTAGAAACACCAAAACAGAATCTTTCCTCTTAGGAAAGAAAGAGAAATCAAGAGAGTTAGTTATGCTCTGTTGTCTCCCACTGGTCTGAAGCAGCAGCATCCTCTGACTCACGGCGATTTCTTTTGCTTTCTCCATATCTTGATCTTCTAGGAGCTTCATCCTCACTTTCGCTATCATCATTGTGGAATGTTCCGCCACCATATCTTTCCCGATGCTGAAACTTTGAGCCTTGCTGATACCCTACTTCCTCTTCAACTCGGCCTCCAGGTCCTCCCATTTCCTGATATCTTGTGCCCATCTCGGATCCCTGATCATGTCTATCACTTGCAGGCCTTCTCTGGTCTCTTTTTACAGCTCGATTGTTTGGTGGAGGTGGAAGGGGCTGATTGAGAAATGGTGGCATACCAAGTGGCCTATTAGGTCGAGACATTCCCATGAATGGAGGATGACCGGGACCCATCATCATTCCTCCAAGGCCACCCATGGGGAATATGGCTCCAGGTTGTGCAGGCCGACCAGGGAAACCCATGGGAGGGGCACCAAAAGGTGGAAAAGCCCTTGGCGGTACACCAAAGAGATTTGGCGCACCAAAACCTTCAGCGCCAAAACCGAAGCCATCAGCACCCATCATCATGGGAGGGAAACCCTGAACCCCCAGCATTGGCCTCCCTCCCCTCATCATTGGCGGCATATGTGGGGGCCACATCGCTCTTCCTCTTCCCCGTCCTTGGCCAGTCTGGCCTGAGTTATCATCTTCTTCCTCGCTCTCTTCTTCCTCCTCTTCTTCATTATCCTCATAGAGAACAATATCCTGGTTATCAGCACCATCATTAGTGCTCACTCCTTTCGCCTTTTCCTCCTCACGCTTTGCTTCTGCAGCTATCAACATCACCTGACAGAACACCAGCAACAAAATATGATGTAAAGAAGTCATAGAATGGTGATTTTAGCAAATCCAGATAAAAGTACGACCAGTTGATGATATCCTCAGCGGGTTAAAAAATTTCCAAACTAACCAATGTTAGGAACAAAAATAAATATCTAGTAACTACTAGGAAATATGGTTGAAGTATTAGAGAACTTATATGTGAATCAACTATCTGAACTAGTAATGTGGTTCCATAACAATGTCGCTGAGATTCAATACCATAAATGCCCTACCATGGCAAATGCGTACCACCAGAAAATATGGTTGTAGGTCACGAGTAAATGAAATAGTATATATATCAGAATACCATGAGTTCACTATCAGGTTCAAGATAGAGTAAAGAAGCCAACTGCTCGCCAACAAAAGGCTCCAATTCTTGGCAATCTCGGCTTATCTACATAAGACAGACAGCGATTAAACGTTAGATAACAAACTTGTTAGTGGTTGGATAGGTGGGTAATAACCTTCTATTCCTCTATTTTGAAGAATATATCAAACCATCATCTATCGCATGAGTGAACAAATTCTGGGTCCAATAGTAGAGATTCAAGATTAATTGAATATGAAAATCCATCAAAAAGTGTTTCTCATTGCAGCACCGATAATATTATTTTATGAAAGAACATGTATTGATAGCATAAAGTCTTTAAATCACTACCTAAATCATCCCTAGTACTAACACTAGCTTCTACAAATAGTCACAGAAAATGGATGGGGCCATCACCTATCCTTCCTGTTCATCAAACAGTTTGACCTAAAGAAACTATTCTGCTTCAGCAATGCTCTGCCCAAACTCAGTGTAGGGAAGTCTATATGATCTGATGCAGAAACCAACCTAGAAATCATAAACTAAGGGAAAATCAAACTCCAAGGACATAACCATCCAACGATGTTGGCAGCCTCGATGCATAGACTAAGAAGTAGCATAAAGTCATATTGCATCACAACACATTCCAGAGAACAGTCTAGATGATGATCACCACATCTAGACTACATCCTTCATGTTTATCACCAAAATATATAAATAATGATCTAGCTAATGAAATTCGTCTACCCATTGGGATAGTGTCAAACTCATGTACAACAAATTGGACCAGATGCAGAGGTAAAATGCTTGATGTGTTGGACAGCATAACACTGGCATAACAGACATTGATCTATAACAAACAAAAAAAATCATTGGAATAGAAAAGGCTACTTAAAAATACATACCTTCACAGGCAAGTTGTCATTGTATGGATTTCTCAAATGGCGAGTCTTGTGGAAGGATAGCTCACAAAGCTGCAATATGAACAACACGATTGAAATACGGAAGATGCTACCACAGCACTGCTGTACAAAAAGTTCGAAACCTTCTCACAGAAAGTCAAGCTAATGAATTTTTGCAATCAAAAGTAACTTACAACACTTACTTTCTCAATCTTAGTGCTTTTCTATTTTCCTTCTACTAATTTAACATCATTTGCAGATTGTATGCTAGTTTATACACCAATTGCTTAACCTTTTGTATCTATAGTACACCCTATAACTAGCAGTTTTTGTCAACTTCATATCACTCACTCAAGATAAAGATCAACAGTTCAAATTTTATTACATGGATTTAATTAGTACGTAACTGTGAATCTCTCCATAGACATAAATCAATCCAACGGAATAAAAAGACCTCAAAATATCTAGGTTACAAAGAGATAAGAAAATCTGAAGAGAATAGTAAAGCAGTTTCAATAGAATTTCTTGTTTCAGTTGCAATGACGCAGACCGCTGCCTGAGACAATGAACTGTTTGCTCATGTTCAACATCTTTTTTAGTTGTCTAGCACACTTTGCCAGGATCCCCTCATCCACCCAAACCATAGAAATTGTAAGAATCTAAATTTCATGAAACAGGGAAGGCAAAAAAAAAAAAAAAAAAAAAAAAAAACCTACACTTCAACATCCAAACCAAAGGATATGATCCTAGTAATTCTATGCTTCTAGAATAATACATCAAAATAATCATCAATGCAAATATGCAAAGAGCAAAGTAATAACACTTCCCAACTTAGTACAATACCCTTAACTCATGCTTTCTCAAGGTACCATCACATTTCCAGAACATGTATGAAAGTGCACCTGATGCTGAACTGTTGAGCTTGTGTCAACAACTAATTAAAGACAGAGTCTAAGCATGCCAGATATAGGCAGCTGCAAAACCACCATGAGAAAAAGTATTGTGGATATACCACAAGTCTACAAATAGGAATTAGTAGGTAAGGTGATGAAAGATGTTGAGACATCTCTAACAAGAAAATGATTGCGAAATTTTAGTACAACATGTATGAGCTAAAGAATTAACAAACAAAAACAGTATCAAAAAAGGATCATACTATTGTACCTTAAGCCATTGGACAGAAAAGTTACGGCCATAATGTGCAGTTCCATGAGCATATTTCCAGTTGCCACCACCTACATATCCACCAATTTTGGAGGTCATCTTCGCACAACCCTTGAAACAACATTGAATATTTTAAGATCACATGAACAATATGCAAAACTCGGAAACTTAAACTCTCAAAAGTCTAAAAACATTAAGTAGCGACCGGTGCCTACCTGGAAACGTTGAGTTCTATTGATAGAAAATATCAAAATGACATTATCAGTAGATTCAAAAGCTTCATTCAGCTTAGCCTCATTACTCCTTTGAGTTGCCCATACACCTTGCTGAACCGATATTTCCAGATTTTCTCGGTTGCTACTCTTAACAATGAAATACCTATTCTCCAATGGTGGAATAAAATATGTTTATTAGGAGGGTATCTCGCTGCATGTACGCAAGCACCAAAATAAGTCATAGAAATGCTTTAGAAAGGACCACTAAGACAATCCACACCAACAGTAACTAAAACATTTAAGAAGAGAACAATTCTCAAGCTACATGCAGGCTGACTACTAAAACAATTGACAGCGTCCGTAAGAGGCCTATTGCCTAATTCCTGGGCTTTATATTCAGATGGTTTCATAAACAGAAAAGAATGATAGGAGCCAAACCATCAATGAGGTTCTCTGTGTTGATATCCTATAAAAAGACTGGCACCACAAGATAACATGGGAGGCCTACTACTATTACTACATTCTTGAAAAAACAAAAAATACATGTTACTTTGGTGAAGCAATCCAAGAAAAAATGTGAAAGATATAGCTCAAGAGCTTCCTTGATCACAGAATAAGAGAAAACCCAGAAGAAGTCTCATGCATGTAACAAAACACTCTGAAAGGAATGCATGCAAAGTAAGAAGAAGCTAGTTACTGGAAGAAACTAGATAAAGCAGAAGGTTCATGGTATACAAGAGCGTGAAATTACAATGAAGCTTAGAGACGGACATTGTCATAAATGCAAGTGTCTACCAACACAAAAATATGTACATATCTTGACCACACTACTTTTAACTCCTTTACCAGTAACTTTCCTATTAGCAAATGCAATACACCCTAAGTTCACAAAACTAAACAAACAAATTCAAAATAGTTCATACTCCAAATTATCAGCTAAAATTAGAAAAATCATTTGAAAAATTACAGACTATCAACTCAAAAGAACAGAAGATTATTCAATTAACACAAAAAGGAAAACATAAATGTTCACATCATAAATGTCAGCACTATATAATAATATATCGAGTTCATATAGTGGTACTATAGTGGCTTTTCTACATGCTAAGTACAAAAGATATTCAGTCTCCAGAATTCACAACACCATAACATGCTGCAATGACTGCTTACAGAACCCAACAAGTCTAGAAACTCCAGACGAACCTAGATGGCCCTTGAGGAAGTGGTATCGCAGTTCGGGCAGGCTGACCATTCGGGATGCTCTGTGCCTGATTCTGGTTTGGTTGCTGTTGAATTTGTGAACTCTGCTGCTGCTGCAAATTAGGCTGCTCAGCAGCAGTGGGTGGTTTAACTGCTGTTGCAGGATTAACTACACCAGATTGTGAAAACTGAGCTTTATCACTTTGTTGGTTGATATTGTTGTTTCTGTGCTGGAAAAATCTATTTGAAGAGCCATAATTGAAGGAACTCATTTGCTGAATCTTCTGAAGAACTTCCTCAACAGGAGGAGGTGGTCCGGGTAGCTTAGCATGTCTATATCGGCAGTCTGGGCCATTTGGACAAAAACCCATTTTATACCTGCAATTGGCAGAGATATCTATAAGGATCAGAAGCTAGTGGGATCAAGTTCAATCGTTACCATCAGACAGTTTTTAAAAACAAGAGTTCTTGCAAAAAAAAGATGTGGTTACCATGTCATTGCCATGTAATCACAAAATTTATATTTAAAAAAAAACCACCAAAAGTTCCAAAATTTATTTTGTAAGAACTATACATCTGTATAAAGTGAACCACAAACTATTTTATAAATGAAGAGTTCTTCAACAGAACCAAAATTAATATGTAATTCACCACTTTCTGGGCCTACTGACGTTGCCATTTTCTAAGGGCATTAGCCATTCTAAGCTGCCAAACTAAACTTTAGAGCTAAAAGCAATGCAATGCTTTGCTAGTTTTCTGCATCTATCTTTTATCACTCACAAACAACAGTAGTAGAATACTACTGCTATAACTTAGCAAGTTAAATGAAACTCAAAATAAGAACTACCTTTTGCTAGAAACATCACAAAAGCAACAAGATCAACTCAGGTTGATAACAAGCCCTTACATGTATTAACCAAGTTGCTATTGCCTACACTATATACTGAACTCAAAACTATGATATATAGAAAATAAAATTTTAAAATTCTCAGAACCCACCAAAACAAATTGACCATTTCCCAAACCAACAGAATCCAAAACAGCAAAATTCCAACTTAAACACCTAAAGTTTCCTGAAATTTATGAGCTACTTCACCTAAAAAGCCTCAAAAGAAAAAAAAAGACAAATTGAATAAACAATCGACAAATTCTCGATTCCATTAAAATAAAAAAGAAATGAAATTGAAAAAATGAGGGGAAAAAGCAGATGACTTAACATGTTACACTCCTTGATATCATCATTGGTGTGCTTGTAAACACAATCCTGCTCCCTGCACTCTCCATACAACCTAAAAAATCTACAAATCGGCATCCTCGATTTATCATACTGATGAAGAAACCCACACGCATCTCCCTTCATACAAAGACCCCTCAACCAGTGACGGCAAACCGTTTGCCGAAAACTCCGTCCACGACCTTGCCCTGCTACCACCACCGCCGCCCCACCGCCGCCACCGTTAACTTCCACATTAACTAACGCCGCAGCGCCGTTAACTGACGGCGTTATGGACGGGGTTGATTGATCGGTGTTCGGTTGGGCGGTTGTGATTGAAGGTGCTGATGGTGGGCCTGCATCGAGCCCACCTTCGAAGTCGAAGCTTAGAGCTCCCTCTGCGTCGTCCATGACTTCTTCGCTCTATAGAGAGAAGGAGAGAGAGAAATTCCGTGCTGTGTCGGTTTGACGGAGTAGGGATTTTATACTGAAACGATCAGTTCGAATGTAAATGTTCCGAAAAGTAACCGACAGTTAATAATTATAGTTAATTAACTATAATATAGTAAGTTATCATTGTTTCTAACCGTTGTGGAATATGGTTGAAAACGGATCATGGGATATGGTTGTAAATGAACCCGACCCGATAAGAGCAAGTAAGTGTACGTATTGGATTGTGGCTTGTTGCCTTCTGCTGACCTCAGCGAGTTTGCCTGCGAGCTAGTGCTTCACCGCCGCGATCGATCTCTTGCCGTTGAATAAGGTAGTAAATTTGTTGTCCTTTCTTTTCGTTTTTTTAAAAAATTTGTTAGTTGTTGTGATGGAAGAGTTCAATCATGCTTCATCTTCTTGGTGTTTAAAGTTTTTGCTATGAAAAATGTAAAAAATGCGAAGATTGAAGCTTTGTGAGATTTTCTTTTCCTTCCTCAGAAGTGATTGTAGTACGAAATTGTTCTTGAAGAGAAGCTAAATTTTTTTCCTGTGGATCTTTCTGGATTTAGATTTCTTTCAGTGTATGAAAAAATTATGACAGAGAAATGAGGATGCTTAAAGCTAAGTAACATATGGACTTACGATGCCTGCATAATTAAATGTTAAAATTTAGCCTTTTTTTAGAGTGGAAGTTATTTAGAGGATTCATGTATTGATGTGGACATTCGAAAGTATGAAAAAATTAACAGAAAAATGAAGATGCTTAAAGCTATGTCACATATGGACTTACGATGCCTGCATAATCAAATGTCAAATTTTAGCCTTTTTTAGAGTGGAAGTTATTTAGAGGATTCATGTGGGTGATGTGGGCATTCAATGGGTGGAAGTATGAAAAAATTATGACAGAGACATGAGGATGCTTAAAGCTAAGTTAACATATGGACTTAAGATGCCTGCATAATTAAATGTTAAAGTTTAGCCTTTGTTTAGAGCTGAAGTTATTTAGAGGATTCATGTGAGTGATGTGGGCATTCAATTGGTGGATGTATGAAAAAATTATGACAGAGAAATGAGGATGCTTAAAGCTAAGTAACATATGGACTTATGATGCCTGCATAATAAATGTTAAAGTTTAGCCTTTGTGTAGAGCGGAAGTTATTTAGAGGATTCATGTGGGTGGTACGGGCATTCAATGGTTTCAATCTTATTGGATAAGGAAATGTACAATGTTCATTCTTTGTAAAGGCAGTCATGATTGTGAATAGCTCATTTTGAGACATTAAGTAGCTGGATTGTAATTCACGGTGCATGCACAGAAGGCTTGCTTGACTTTTCTTTCCATCTATACTACTGTTTGCTCTTCCTCTAATACTACTGCATGAGTGAAGAATTTCCCAGTTGAAATATTCTGTGGAACATTATGAGTAGGAATGGTTCTATGACTTCTATAATAGACTTTGGCATCTGCTAGAATGACCACGAAGTTATTTCTTCTTACAAGTGCTTTTACAATTTTTACATATCTTGTGCCAGAAATAAACAAAATGAGTCACTCTGAAAAAATTCCCTGGAATTTGTCGAAGTTGATGTGCCTGTAACTTTGTACCTTTCTTCTCTAGTGTATGCTGCAGACTATGATTCTCTTTTTTTGGATTTTTTCTTTTTCTGAGAGATGATTTTGCTGTAAGTGCTGCATATATATACTCGGGAAATTGTTCAACCTTCTTTACAGAGTCAGTTCTTCCATTTGACAGGCTGAATTGGGACGTAACTTTGCTGTAAGAGAGAAGACCTATGAAGGGAGTACCAAGTATTTGGACCTCTTAAGTCTTAACAACGAATCTTCCAACCAAGTGGATGTGCAACTGGTAGCTCACCTCATGTTGCACGAGTACAAAAGCTACTTTTCCGGCAGATGCTTGTAGGTGTTAACGATGGTTGCTTCTTCTTGGGAGTATTTCACTGGGTAGACAAGCAGGGAAGCAGCATCATGCAGGATGCAGTGGAGTATAGAACCACAAGAAAAACTTCTTCTTCTCATTGGAGAAACCAAGGTCTTGGCCTTATCTTAATTCCAGCTTCCTGCTGTACTTCCTGCCATGTTGACTGCTCTGGAGAGCAAATTTTCTCTTTTGTCACTTGCAGAAATAATTATGCGGTTGTAGTTCTTGACCATGCATTTGAACCATTGTAAATAGGTTAATTTCTTGTTGAACACATTATCGCTCAAGAAAAAGGTATTCTGCCTTATAATTGCTGTTGAAGGTATCAGGTCTTTGAGAATGCCAGCAGTTTATTTATAGCAATTCCTTGCCAATGAATAACTTAAGAACTTTCTTACAGAAGATATTCTGTTGGAAGTCAGTATTTCAGAACGAACTTAGTGCTCAGAAATCTTGTGGCGTCCTAATTTTATTTTATTTTCTTTGGATTTTATCGAAAGACCTGAATTATACAAAAAAAGATAAGTCAAATACTTCAACTCTGTTGTTTACATTCAGAATTCATGTAAAATTAGCTTGACAAAATCCTTATGTTTAGTTAGTTTGCTTAGGCTGCTTCAGAAACTAGAATTTACAGAGAAGACTGGAATTCAGAGTTCCTTCCAAAGGACAGAGATTGTAAGAAATCTCTTGCTGAATGGAAAGCGCAGGTTTTAAAATACACCAGCATTCTATAAAGACAGACTTGTTAATTTCAAGAACCAAAAATCATCCGCAACCAGAGCAATATTGCTTGCATATAACGACGATTTGTAAGTCTCACTATGAACGATCAGGATTTACCTGCCTGCCTTAAGAGGCAGGACTTGTAGATAGGTAAAGCTCGTTAGTGCGCCAAGCAAACTAGTATCACAAGAACATAGGCTTCATGTTAGAAAATGACAATACTGAACAAACTAGAAAGATAATGGAAACACAAACTAATCACCGAGAATGATCTCACACTCGCTGCACATTTGGTCTTAACTAAATAAAGCACAATAGCTTGCAAGTAATCTAATCCCACCTAAGAGAGGGATAAAGGCTCATTTTGTTCATGATCAAATACAATAAACCAGCATTGAGCACAACACCATTGCCCACTAGTGAAAAATCGATAAGAACATCTCGCCCTCTTTTCAGTGAACAGGCTGTATTCCATTAATGCAATAAATTTCAACAAGAACATCAACAAAGAAGGCTACTAGCTGAAGGGATCAGGACAAATCAATTTGAAGAAATACAAAAAAAAAGCAGTTTAAAGGACTTCTACATGACCCTGCTTGTTCTTTGACAGGATGGTTAGAGCTGAAATGCAACTTGTACATATAGCACGTAGAGATCATATGGATGGTGAAGCCATATACCGTACCTTATACAACATGTTATGTCCCAAATGTACAAAGCACTGAAGTTGCAGGCTGAGCTCTGCGCTCTGCAGTATCTTGAATGGGCACAAACCACCATCCAAGGCCAATTGGCCGGGAGATCAGTGCTGAAAACTGGCCAACCAATCCTTGGTAAGAGTTTACTTTTGCTCATCTTCCATAGCTTTCTTCACATGCTCCACATTTTTCTGTTCAGCCTTGGTTTCAATTGTTGGCTCAGAACTCTTATCATCATTACTTTCTGCATCTAAATTAGACCTAACACTTGGATTTTCGTTGACTACTGAATCCTCAACTGAACTCTCTCCTTCACACTGCACTGAAGGCAAGCCGTGGCTGTTGTCTGAAGAGGTAGATTCAGCGTGGTTGTCATCTCCCAATTGAAGCTTACCATTTGGCACTGGATTAGGGCCCTTTTCAGGAAGATCAGCTGTATTAGTGCTCTCCCTCCATTCTACCAATTCTGGTGGTTTATCATCTTCTCCAAACCTACTCATGTGCGCAGTACCTTCTGACTCTACAGCAGGGCCATTCTCTAAAACCTGCCCACTGATCTCACCACTAGTTCCGGGATCGGATGGTGGCGCAGATGCTGCAGTGTCCTTCAGTTCATCATTTTCCCCAACAATAACCTCATCATTCTCATCTGCATTAGGAGATGATGATGGCAGCGAAGCACTGACACGATCATTAACTGCTCTGTCGTCCTCAAAAGCAAACCAGTTGGAATTGGTGAAGAGAGAGCTGCTGCAAGTTTTAAAGTGAACTCTATTAGCAGTCAAATAGCACAGGATTCAAAGGACTTAGTGCTCTAGGCAAAATCTGAACCTGATATCAGACAATTCACAGTATAGTTATACATAAGCTCAAAATATACATCATGGGAACTGTCCCACCATAAAAAAGAACAAAAAATCTACCTTTCCCATACATAAGCTCAAAATAGACATCATGAGGAACTTCCCCCCAAAAAAAAGAACAAAGAATCTACCTGTCCTGGTCATCACCAAGGCGCAAAGATGAAATTACAACTTCTGCAGATTCATCATCAAAATATACATCCTGCATAAAAGAATAAGTAATTACTACCACTATAGATAAAAATGAAAGAGAGAGACCACAAAGCATGAACTGCTTTTACATCCATTACTACAATTCCTAGGCTAGCGTGAGAATTATTTTTTGCAACAAATTTTGAAGAAGAAGAACAGCAACTGATGCTTGCTAGGGGTGGCAATATGGGTTTATGGGTCGGTTCCGGATCGACCCATATAATAACCGGGTCAAAAATGTTCAACCCTAACCCGACCCGTTTATTTATATGGGTCAAAATTGTCAACCCTAACCCAACCTATTTATAACCAGATCAAACTCGGGTCGACCCATTTAATAATTAAATTATTAAATAAAAATTATAAATATTAATTTTTAATAATAATATATCAAAATTATTAATTATGATGTATTTAAAAAGAAAAAATATTAATTTTGACAAATTTATAAATTAAATAAAAATTAGTTAAAATTAAGATAAATTAAATATATATATATATATATATATATAAATTAAATTCAAAATTTTTGCTATTTTTTTCTAATTTTTAAATAATATATACTATATAAATAGTTAAACGGGTTAAACGGGTCAACCCGAACCCGTTTAAATTTTCGGGTCGACCCGAAATCGACCCAAACCCGTCTAAGACTTGACCCAAACCCGACCTTTTCGGGTCGGGTCGATTTTTGCCACCCCTAACTTGCTTAGACATATTCCAAAATGTGAAGTGC
Organism: Acanthochlamys bracteata; assembly: GCA_019914995.1. Taxonomy (NCBI): domain Eukaryota; kingdom Viridiplantae; phylum Streptophyta; class Magnoliopsida; order Pandanales; family Velloziaceae; genus Acanthochlamys; species Acanthochlamys bracteata. The sequence continues at coordinate 1,928,101 of CM034140.1, read as the reverse complement.
TAATTCAATAGTTTAGCACAAGATAGAAATCCTTGTATTGCAGGATAATTCAAATCATCCACTGATTATGAGGAAGTTTGATACAATCGGAGAATTAACCATTTATACAACCTCAAACACAACAGCCTTAAGCTTAAAGTGACTATTTCGCTAGTTACTGTTGGAAAGTATTCGAAGTGAGCTCAAGCATGCATCTTTCAGATGCTTATGCCAATTCTATGGATTTGCACTTCAGTGTGGCATGTCCAAATGAAACTATATATCAGTCATTCACTGAATCTTATCAAAAAACATTTATTCATTAATAAAATTTAAGCAAAATAGGTATATCCATACTCAATTACTCTAGTACTTAAAGAGAAATGGAGAAGGGTACCTCATCATCACGTTCAAGTGACCCATGAGCCTGAAATGGTTGAACCAAAATTAAAAGATTATTCAAATGCATCGAGAAACAATATGAAGTTGGACATCCATGCAGGAAAAAAATAATGTACTTAATGAGTGGCCCAAATGTCTTTTACCTCTTCAATTTCTTCATTACTATAGATCCCATACCGAAATGCCTGGCTCAAGTTATTAGCAAGAGCAGCTACATCATAATCCCGATCCCTGAAGTCTTCATCATCACTATCCCTACCCCGGTCTTGTAAAGCAGTTGGGCGACTGCAACAATCAACAACACGTGAGACTTGCTTGATGGTGCAAAGTGGAAGGAAGGTTAAATACGAAACCTACCCACAAGCCCAATTGTAGACATTCTCTATAGTATTTCGCTTGACTAGAACATTGGTGTGCCAATCAACCCATTCGTCATTCTCCTACAAGACAATCCGTGTCCAATGCATCAATCAAGCTTGCAAACAACCCAGCTAAAAAAGACATCAGCTATCTGTAGCGTTCACAAATCTAGAAGAACATCATAAAATCTTACAAGTTCATACAACAAACTATTATGAATGCATTTATTTAAATCCCAGTAACAATCCAAGTGAGTGACATAGAAAGAGACATATGACAGAAAATACCACCAGAAGAGAGAGAGAGAGAGAGAGAGACATAGAATTCAAAGATACCACATCCAAGAATGTTCCCCGGGGAATTAAACTTTGTACAAGAAAAAATACTAATATACTAAAATGGTAGATGTGGCGAGATGAGCAGCCAGTGACCTAGAAAATCAAGAAAACCAAATGTCCAAGCCAAGTAAGAAAGAATAAATCAGCTACTACCAAAAGCAAATAAGCTTTGCTATGACAGGATTATCATTCCTTCCAGCAATACCTGCAAATGTGTTTGTATTGTGCTATTGCCGGCTCCCAACTGTAAAAGTTTATTAGCTATATGTGTCATGTGCCCAACATTTCCGATCCTTAGAGGTGACTTTCCCTCGGCAGGACTTGTTGGCTGTCAAAGCAATGCAAGATGCATATCATTAAACCTTCAAGCTACTATATACAAGTAGAAAAAACAAAGCCTTCATCATCCAGCTTGAATTTCAAAAGAACATACCTTATTAGAATCGGTCAATAATGTAGGCTGCTTCTCGGCAGAGAGGATCTTACCAACAATGCTGCAGTCCTGAAGTAAATGCTCCGTCAACAATGTTCCCTTGCTCTCTAAGCATGACACTATAATATTGTCCGCATGATGATGCAAAAAGTTGTTGTAAGGGTACCTAAAGTATCATCAGTTTTAGAAGCTAATCTCTTATAAACATTTATAATTAAAGAATTCAAGGTTAAAAAAGTTTACTCAAAAAACAAATCAACAACACGCTGTATGGCTCCTAGCCGGATAAGTTCCTTCTCCGCAGCCTCACTACCAATTGACAGCAGCACAGAGATGAACTCAACGATCTGGAAAGAAATAGGCGATTAGAATGAAAGAACTTTTTGAAGTTTTGGGAAGTTAAGGAAAAGCAACTTTCAAAGTTCACTATGAGAACAGAAACAACAGTGACCAAACAATTTGAAATGGAAAAAGAATGCCTGAAGGCTTTGCTTCACAATAGTAACAGAAATCCATAATCGATCAATTAATTTCCAAAACCATTTGTTTACAATTCATTTTACAACAGTGTTCTGAGGATTATTCAATTTCCTCAGCCATTTTCCACATTTACTATTAGTTGGAATGCAATATGTCAAAATGAATGAAAGGCAATAGTTATAGAACATGCAATAAACAATGAGCATTGGATCTCAAACATAAAAGTCGTTGATCATTAAATACCTTTAGACGATGTTTTCCAAGGGGAGGTTTCAGGCTACCATATGTTGTAGGCAACACACTTTCAGTGGAAGAAACATCTAACAATTCCAGCAAGTCACCTGCACAACAAGTACGATATGCATTTGTAAGGATTTGCGTTTTGATTTCATCAATAGGACTGAAATAAAATAGTATTCAATCTAAAGAGAAGATAGAGAAATTTTCTTTAGTGTGAATTTCCTGGATGCCCAATAATTGAGATAATATAAAAATAGTTTTTTCCAAATCTGATACTTCTTGACGATGCACTAGTAAACTACCTGGCAATCATCACATAGAATACTTTCTTAAATTGTTCAAGTAGCATGGATTTCATTGACCACTATTGTACTTCATCTAATAAAAGATAATTACGAGGTTCAGGAACTTTGGCAAGGTATACGTTATGTATTTTGTAGAATTTCAGTTGAAGAATATGCAACACAAGTCTGGAGCAATTCTTAGCAATGTATAGGTACTAACAATATTCAACACGCATCAGTAGAATTTTTGCAAGGTATAGTTATGCAAAACTACCTAAACTCTCCAGCATTCCTTCAATCATTTCTGGATTAGGAGTGACAACCGATCCATGACTCAGCTGATTCCGGAATGAATTATAAGAAGCAGAAGCAATTCTTTTGGGATCCAGTAAAGATATGCAAACTGACAAAGAGTTGACCAGAACTGACTTTGGTCTTGAACTTTCCAAACCATGACGGAATAATCTTCCCACAAAGCTGCAATTGATTACAACAAACTATGAAAATAGATATTGGAAATAAAATAAACCATCACAACAAACAGTATTCTAGGCCAAGATCAAATGACACTAAAGAAACTTACCTTGGGCTTGATATCTTAGCAGAAAGACCAGGAGGAGCACAACGAGTAATAGCACAGAGTATCTCTGCCGCATTGGCATGCACTTCTGGAGAATCCTATTACAATAGAAAGACTAAAACTAAGGATTACCTCTGGTAAAATTAATAAGCACAAAGCATATATGTTTTGTGCTTTTAGAGGTAAACAAGAATTGCTGGACAACTATAACCATCAAGAAAGAAGAAGAGCAACCCAGGTAAAAGGCTGTTAACCAAGTGGCCAACCTACAAGATATCTCAATGCATGAACTGTAGCCTGCAAACTTTCAAACTACCCAAAAGCATAACCGTGCCAAAAACAAGCGACCAAACAAATCTAAACCAGCATAATACAAGTATACAACACGTTACATGTTAATTTCATAACCTCAAATAATCTGCACTTATAGATTTCAAATATGTAGATAATATCCAGTTGCTACTTACAAATGGAGCATTTCGAGACACAGAAGTTCTCTTGATAAAATTGCTATAACAAGTACTGATCATATAAAATGCTTTAAAATAAATCACCCAACTTCATAACATTCTGATTCAGAATTTAAAAATCTTACCACCATCTTAATACATTTAACAACCTCTTTGTCTAGAAATATTTACACTTTATCTGAATAATTCTACAACAAAATCATATAGAATAATAGTTTCCTAAACGCATATTTCTCTCAAATAAAAAGAATCTTACCGAAGAGCGAAACTTATCCACAATCATCTCAAGAATGTTGGTGTCCTCTAACCACTGAATAGAATCCATGAAGTTTGAGTACATATTTTCATCAGCTCCAATCAACCTTATCAACACCTGTGTTAAAATTAATGTAGCCTTCATCAACTTACAATTAACTCATGGATGTTACAGCAGTATTTTCAAATAATCATATCAATAAACTCAAACAAAGACATATAAGATCCTTGCACTTAAAAAGGATAACTCCTCAGCAATTTTGATACCAGCACTTTAAACCACTCACCTGATGGTTCTTGACCGCATTCTTTGTTGACTTTAACCGAGTAAACAGATCACAGTATTATAATTCCGAAGTAGGTGCTTTCATTTTCATATTTCAGTCTATGAAGTTTTGCAGACTCATTAACAAAAGGAAATGCCAATTACAAGAGCTGCATGTTCCTAAAAGTGCATTGACCTCATTATATATATAAAATTATTACAAGGTGGTTCACTTATCTCTCCAGATGTCTCTCTTTCCGCCATCCTTAACATATATTCCAAGTGACTGTCACCCATACACAATGGACTCAACATCTTCAAAATAAGTATAGACATGCCAGTGGAGAGATGCATTATCATGTTCTTTTTAATAACGCAAGGTGGTAAATTGCAAATCACCTTATGCTAGGGCTTCCTCTATAAACCACCACCATAATATCAAGAAGAGCAAACCGCCTAATACATTGAAACATCAATAATATCACGACGACCAAAAACCTAATACATGACACATCATAATATCAAGAAGACCAAAACATCTAATACATTGAAAGCAGCACTTCATAAACTAATAACTGACATTGGACATAAAAAAACTGACCTCCATTATAGACGTGATTCCAATGAGATCTATAAGTTGGTGGAAGATCTCTTGATGCGCCTAGGAAAGAGCATAAAAACCATCAGCACTACGAGGCATCCAATTTGATAACTTATCATCATTCTAAAATGAGAAGCACTCAAAACAAAAAACGTATACAAGTTGATCGATTCAATGTACATATAAACCATCAACTCAACTCATAGGTTTAAAACTAAAATCTATAGCTTCTACTAGTTGAAAAATACACTTATTATATACAATTATTAGGTTCTCTAAGAAATGCAATTCAACATATGTATTTCATTGCAAATACTTCTCAATATGAGAACTTAAATGAAAATTGAAATCTGGATAAGGATGACATCCAATTTGATTCCAACAAAACAAATTCAGTTGCCTTAAATCAGTGGAGTCAAGTCTAGAATAAGGACATGATCCAAAGTGGAGAGTTTGGCTCTCTGTTGGATACCAATGCCCTAATCTTCACTCATACTCTTGTGTTTAGAAAGGAAAATTTATAGAGCAACATTAAGCTCAATCGATTAACATTAAAAACATTTCCAGATGGTAAAAGAACCACAAATGTAAAACCACCTAAGATATTTCTAGCATTTTGCTTTTCTAAAGATCTCTATACATTCATAAATAAGATAAACTTAAATTTTCAGCATTTTGATGGCAGGAAAACGAAACTGTATAAGCTGGAAAGTTAGAATTTCTGTTAGAACAGTTAGAGAAGACTTACCTGCACATAATTCATAAGCGAGACAGTTTTTCGTAACAAAAGGCATATAACAACCTGTATGTATAAAACAAAGAAAGTTTTCAGTAAGACAGACCCCTCTCATCAAAATAAGGCCATCGAAAGAAAGAATTCAAATTAGCAAGTAGCTTGAAGAGCAATGAGATAAAAAAGTGCCTTGCTAAAGTAACCAGCCAGCAATGTACTGTGCGGGTGATCCGGTTTCAGAAAGGAGAAGAGCAAATTCATCAGCTGCATCAGAAAACAAGTTATCAGGAAGACATGAGAATATACTTAAGATAAATCCACAAAGAAATAACTTCAAAGACCAACCTCCTCGTCCTCTACTAGGGTTCTCAATATGATATCAACTTCACAAGTAAATATCTCGCATGCAATAAATGGAAACCTGTGATAACTCCAGAAGTTTTCAGATGTTCGAAATAGACCAAATACTTGACAGAAGATGATGAGTAAAAGCAACATACTTGAAAGTCCGCCTTTTCTCAGCATCCTCGGGAGCTTCCTCTACAATATAACGAAGAAGTTGCTCCACTTGAGACCTCTCCCGCAGACTACAACAAGCAAGACATCAAAGGGCTAATAATGTACAACCTTAGCTAGTACCTTTAAATGGATTTAGAATTAGAGCAACAGACTTGATAATTCTGCATCAACAACTTTCTTGTACCAATTGGTAATGATAGATTTCCTTTAAAAGTTTAGAAAGCCTCATGTTTTGGTTGTTCATTACTTTTATGATTATAATCGTCATCAAAACTAAATCAGATAACATGACATGTTCTCTGCTACATCAACATCTGGATGTTATGAATATTTCAGTTTGTATACTAGAAGAACTATATATGAGTTTCATAACAACTTTTTTATTTTATTTTATTTTATTTATTTATTTATTATTATTATTATTTTTTTTTTTTTTTTTTTGCCCCCCAGCGAGTATACTTCTTATGACCTTCCCTATTTGCTACATGTAAGACATCCTCTTTGATCGCATATAGAACAAAGGAAAAACTCAAAGAACTCTTTATTGTGAATATAGCAGAGAAAATATTATACTAAGAAATTGGCCTCAAGTTCTTGTACCTGTCTGAATCAAGATGCGAACTATCCTATGCCAACCTTCTTACTTTGTTGTGAGATCTTGCTGTTAGCATGCTCTTACAAAATAATCAGCTCTAATAGCCAAGGGAAATTAAAGAAAAGGAAAGCACTTACAAATTAATAAGACGATTGTTCAATGCTTTGCATTCTTGAATGATTTCATCCTCATCAAGCAGCTCTTCCAGAGTATAGTTTTCTTTGTCCAAAATAGTATCCACCTAATAAACATAGAACAAGGTATTTGAGTTTCACAATGCAATGGTTAGGACTAAAGTGTCTTGCATAAAAAATAAGAGGGGGAAATGCTCCTTAAGATTGGTATTGATAACCAAGAAAAAAGAACAGATCACCAACCAAGAATACGTAGCTATAAATTGGCAAGAAAATGGATGATAATGGTTAGAACCTAGGAGTCATTCTTCCTATCAACTTAGAGAACCTATGTAGCAAAAGCAACCCGTTATTAATATCCAAAAGTCTGGGGCATAGCTAACGAATAGAAGTTGACCAAAAATATGACCTACCCTGTTTGAACCATTAAACCATTACTGTATCGTTCAGTAAAGATCAACATCTTTAAAATCAGAAGAAAATTCGAAAGAACACCCCACTCTATGTGAAAACCGTCTAGAGACAAGATAAAGTTTGATGAAACCTACATGCATAATGGACAGATAGGAATCCTACTTCCATAGTCATACATAATATACAAGAAAAATTATTTGTTATTAAGCTAGACAAAAAGGACTGAACTAAAGTAAAAGTCCATGAAAATCTGAGAAAGAACTGAAGTGCTTGTGCACAGCAGAAATTACTGACTGTGATCATAAATAGCATTGAATGAACTCATCTACCGCTTATCTTGTCTACGAGTCAAAACTACTTTTTTAATTATAACACAAACGGAGTTAGAATATAAAGATAAGAACAAACAAACAACAGGTATCAGTCAGCTGATAATTGACGATAACCATAAGAACACAGACGAACAGACAAACTACTTAAACAAACAAAGTAGCTGCAACAGTTCCGCGATGCAGAAACATTACCATATATAGACAACACAAAAAAGCTCCAGAAATCACTTAAAACAATCCATAAGAAATTCCACGGCGCAATATAAATTCCGTAGAACCAAATCCAATCAAATACAAACAATATTAATCAAGCTATCACGGAGCAGCTTCAGAACTTACGGGCGACGCCGTGGACAAACCAGTCATGCGCCAGAACATCTTGCAAGCAAACTATCCCCAAAATTCCAAATCCCTTCAAAGCCTAATCCACGGATCTGAGGCTCGTGATCTAGGCAAACTCCCACTCCTCTTCAAACCTTTACTGCTCTCTCCCGTGGATGATTGATTCATCGAGGATCTTTACAAAACCCTAGAAATCCATCTAGCGGTCAGTCTTCAGCAGCGTTGCAGCTTCTAATCGATCGGTCGGAGAGAGTAGGTTTGATTCTCGAAGGATAGATCGAAGGTTGAGAACGAGCGAGAGAGACAGAGAGAAAGAGAGAGAGAGAGAGAACGACCGCTGCAATCGCGGGGGAGGAAAATGAAAAATAAAAACAGAACTTTATTTTGCGTTAAGAAAAACAGTTGGGTTTGTTGTTGTGGCAATCGATTCGGGCCGTGTCAATTTAACATATACTGGATTTTTTTTGGAACAGATCAAACTGGCGTAGTAATTGGTTTGAGGTCTAAAGACTCCGAACCGGATAAGGGTAAAATTGTAATATCAGTTTATAGAAGAGATGGGGTTATATGAAAATAAAAGACAAAAGGGCGAAATTCGATAGTAACAGCTAGCTTGCGTCCTGTAGTAACGACGCCGGCGTTCTGAAGCCCTGGAAGTTCGAAAACCTTCAAATTCGCGGTAAGAAGAATTTAATCTCAAAGATAGAGGAGTTGTTGTTATTTTGATTATAGGTAAGTTTCAATTGATTCAGCAACTCAACTTCCTGATCTATTCTGTTTATTAGTTTAATTTGTTTCAATTTCTAGGGTCTCAAAAAAGCATGAATTTAAAAGATTTTTTCTTGTTCTGTTTTGTTACCTTTTTATTGGTAGTTAGATTCAGGGTCTGCATCGCTGCAGTTTAGGTTTCATGGTCCGGAATTGCTTCCGTTGCTGTAGTTTAACACAAATGATACCAGTTTTGTTGAAACCTTCTCTTGTCATCTCTCGATTCTCCAAACATATTACCTGAAATATTTTGAGGATTGTGCGTTGGCAGTTGCCATCGCTCAATATAGACATGGTTTATCTCAACTTTGAGATTCATAAGATATTTATGGATTCAGTAACACATTAAATCTTTTGATCTAGCAGCAAACCTTTTGAGAAGAGGTTACCTTTGTTTCTAGTACTTACATCTGAATTATGTGAAGTTGTGGGTGTTTCACTCTAAATGGAGCAATCTTGCTTCAGTTACATGTTCTAATCACCAAGCATACATGGGTGTACATCCTGTTTCTGTACCCTTGAAATAATTCATGTTTTGGTTTGATTCAGGAGGCAGTTCCTGGCGAACCACCAATTTATAAAGATCAGTTGAAGATATGCTTGGTGGGCTTTACGGGGACCTCCCACCCCCATCCTCTGCTGACGAGGACAGGGCCAGTAGTAGCTCAGTTGTGTGGTCGAGCAGTGCGAAGATGGCACCACCGACATTGCGGAAGCCGTCATCCGTTCTTGCACCTCCGCAAACTGTACTCAGAAATCAAGCACAAGCAAAGGCTAAAAGCCCAATTCCAACTCAACCAAAGGCTGTGACAGTATCAGCCCCGCAGCCTGTGGTGCCAGATACTGGCGCAAAAAGCCTATCTTTCCAACCAGCATTGGTTGGCGTCCAGTCAACTGTGGTTGATGAGTATGACCCTGCGAGGCCTAATGACTATGAGGATTATAGAAGAGAGAAGAAGCGTCGAGCAATGGAGATCGAGATGAAGAAGGAGCTTGATAGGAGGAGAAGGGAAGAGGAGGAGAGGGAACGGGAGCGTGAAAGGAGGGAACGAGAAGCTGCAGATCTGGATGAAAGGGATCATAGACCGTCATCATTGAATATTTCTGGTGAAGAGGCATGGAAACGGCGTGCAGCAATGAGTGGGAACATGCCACCAAGATCCCCTTCGCCACCTCCAAATGGTGAAGGATTTACTATTGGTAAGTCAGGATCAGCTGGTCTAGGAGTTGGTGCAGGCGGCCAAATGACTGCTGCGCAGAGGATGATGGCCAAGATGGGGTGGAAGGAAGGCCAGGGACTTGGCAAGCAGGAGCAAGGCATCACAACTCCCCTGATGGCGAAGAAGACAGATAGACGAGCTGGTGTAATTGTGAATGCTAGTGAGAGTAAACCTGAGAAGAAGCCAAAGAGCATGAATTTTAATAGCCTGCCGACACGTGTTATGCTTCTACGGAATATGGTATTTCTTCTTACTTTAAAATTTTCCTTTCTCTATAGGGCCGACAAAGATACTGCATTATCCATTACAAAGAAATAGTTTCTACTTTGTTTCAGTGTCGTCATTAATTTTGCAGCTTTTGAAACGACTTTAGGATAACTTAACTCTCTAAGATCTGAAACTACGTAAAGTGCTAGTTCTGCAATTTTTTTGTATTCTTCTATGTCTTAGTAATTATAAGAATATAAGTTTAAGAGGTCCTAAATGTTGAAAGAGAGGCTGGTCCTTTCCAGGTTGCTATTAAGGTTCTATAAGTAGATTGAATGCATGGAGAAATTTATTCTAGACCCACATTTAGATGTAGCATCTTAATATGAAACTCAGATGTCATTGTTTGGGTTATGTGTTGTGCAACTTCTGGTACACCATTCTTCCAGCCTTTCTACCAGGAGTAGTTAATTAGTCCATATTCCTACAAGTTAACTAGCTACTAAGACACCTAGAAGCCATATTCAACAAGGGCTTTCACTTGTTCCTTGAACTTAAACTCTTCGAATATTTTGGCTGGCTAAGCACGTGTGAGGATAAGTTAAAAAGTTTCTTGCATCGGAGGTCTGAGCTGTGCTTTACTTCATCAACTTTGTGTAGGAGGTCTAAATATTGCCCAAGAGTCATTTTATGAATTACATATTGAGAAGAAATGTTTCTTTTTCCCTTTATCAAGCTGTGCTAAAGCATTGTATATCACTATGTCCAGAAATTGGTTTTGTTAGAAATGAGTAGTTATATGCTTCTTTCTTGAGAAAGTCTATTGCATCATAGTAGCTTTGTCAACCTTACTGATTTCAGTTACACTGAAAGTAATTGAGTAGTTCTATGATCTATAGTCATGTGTAACTCCTTTATGCTTATATCAAATTAGTAGTTTGGAATTTTGAGACTGTTATAGATATTTTCCTGGGTTAAGATAAATGGTTTTGCCTCTTGTTTCCCCATATGCCGCATGGGAAATATCATATTTACATTAACTTGTGATCCAGCACTCTTGCACCTTGAAAGTTGTTCTCTGGGCTAAAGATGATGATTCTTCCTTGACTTTTGTGCCCAATACAAAGAAGTGGCAGTAGCCTGCCTATCCCTCATTTGGAACATATGATCCATGCAACTTGTTGTAGATTATTTTAGCATGGAACTCTCTTTCTGGAACATATGATCCATATAGAGCAAAAGCACCATGCGTAATTGAATGTAATGCTTGTGTTGCAGGTTGGGCCAGGAGAGGTTGATGATGAACTCGAAGATGAGGTTGCTTCAGAGTGTGCCAAGTATGGAACTGTAACTAGGTGCCTGATATTTGAGATCACTGAGCCAAATTTCCCACCTGAAGAAGCTGTAAGGATCTTTGTACAGTTTGAACGGTCTGAGGAGACGACCAAAGCACTGGTTGATCTTAATGGTCGCTTCTTTGGTGGTAGGGTGGTCAATGCTACATTTTATGATGAAGAGAGATTTAGTAAAAATGAGCTGGCTCCACTGCCCGGAGAGATACCTGGCTTTTGATTGATCTTGGCAAGTCAAAATGTTGAGGATCTTGCATTCAATCAATTTAGATGCAGTCCTCTGGTTTTCGAACTCATAACATCTACGTGTGGAAGAAGAAGATACTAAGATTCAGAGTATTTTGTTATGTCGACTAGGTTTTGATATGTGAACTGGCTGTGTTACAAGACATTGTCCGACTTGTGCGATCAATCTACATTGGTTGCTAGAAATTTAGTTATATTAGTGTTTACAGCGAATTTGAAAATTGAAGTTGTTGGCACCTGTTCCGTGGCATGTATCCTGCATCATCATATTCAAATTTCTGAAATGCTTTCAGTACTTTCTTCGCATTCTCTTGACTGTTGTCTATTCGTATTGCAATCCTAATGTTGTAGATGAGCCTGTTGTGTCAATCTCTCTATGGCAATTCTTTGCGCCCTATGAATTATTTTGTTGATCTGTAGAACGCATTGTATTACTTATTCGAAATTAGTGTATTATAAATTTTGATACACTTCTGTTATGTGAAAAAGAAATTGAGGGGGTGCATATGTATATTCAAAAATCGGACGAGGGCTTAATAAAAATTTACTCGTTCTAGTCTACCGAGAAACAATGGACCCGAAGAACAGATTTATCTCCATCGGCGGGAATGCACGACGTCACGGAAGCCACAAGGGCGGAGGACCCCACAGCTGCCGAAGCGAAGGCTGAACGACTCCGTAACCTTCAATCGCAACTCCTTCACTATCACCACAATCGCATGTAAATCCTCGTAAGCTTTCATTTCGTTTCATTCGATTTATTGAGAGGTTTTCATGTTTAGTTGATTGATATGGATGTATTGTTAGATACACGAAGGATGCGTTGTTGAGAACGCGAAGTTGTTGGAGATCAACCCGGAAACATACACAACTTGGAATTACAGGAAGCTTGCGCTGAAGCACAATCTGGAAGAGTTTCATGCAATCAAGAGGAGTAGAAGCGGTTGGTTGATGAGGATCTCAGAGTTGTGAATTTCCTGTACCTTATTATATTCTGATTGATCTTTCGCTTTGTAAAAGTTTGATCTTCTCTCTCTCTCTCTCTCTCTCTCTCTCTCTGAGTAATATAAAAGTTTGATCTTGTTGATGTTCATTACTGAATGAAAATATCAAGTGGTTAATCACTATTCTGGGTTATTTCTGATTACAAATTTCAATTAAATTTTACTTTTTTGTTTTTATAGTAAAAAAGTATATCTGTTTTCTACTCGATGTTCGCGTGCTGAGAATGAATGCTATGATTGGATAGCATTCATGTTGCTTGACAAAGAACTGCTAAAATGTTAGTATTTAGCACTATCAACTTTTTTGTGCTTCAGTTAAAGATGTTCTCATATATTAGCTAGAGATTGTGATTAATGGGTACCTCATCTTCTGAACAATTGAGTTCGAGTGACGTCTCATAGAATGGCTATTTTTTGCAGATAACAAGTTTGGGTGACAGTAACATGTCACCCTATTTCCTGTCTTTCCATAGATAGAGGCAGCATTAAGGCAGAACCTCAGTTCTCATGGGGCATGGTATCACCCGAAGTGGGTGCTAAACCACAAGTTTGTTCCGGTGGATTTTGATTGTGAAGTCAAGCTTCTTGGTTAGCTTTTAAAGTTGGACCAACGGAACTTTCATGGTTGGAATTGTCGTAGGTAAGTTTTTCAATTATTCTTTAATCTTCATTAAGCCATTCCTGTTGAATTTGGAATCATTCTTCTATGATAGTCACTAGCGTCTTTTTTCTTGCTATCTAACAGATTTGTTGCTGGACTGAACAACATGCCACAAATGGAGGAGTTTAAGTTCACAATGGATAAAATCAATGAAAATATCAGCAATTAGTCTGACTGGCATAATCGTACTCCTTATAAGAGGTGGATAAATTCATGGTTAACTCTATATACTCATTGGCTGCTTTCCCATCATTAATGTTCTTTGCAAGCAAATGAACTTTTTCTTGCCTTTTAAATGAAGAACGAGGGTATAGGAATAGGGGCATGGTTCTCATGTCATTCTTATTTCATTTCCTCGTCCTTGTGATGACCAAAACCGAGTCGCTAGACTTACGAATGGTTAAGAACAATGGTTGTATACTCGTATCAGCTCATTTGGCATCTCTAATTAAAGTTCTATTAATCAGATGATGCAACAGTGATCATTGATCGCCATAAATGGATGGTTTTCTTGTCGCTGTAACTTCTTGAAAGTTATGCATAGTAGAATAGTTTTGTAAAGACACTTACTCTTTCTCGATACTTGCTGTTTTCTTTTGTCCAGGTTGATAAGCCAAAGGGCTCAAGGTGTTTCTAAAGGAAACAAACCTATCAGAGGAGCAAGAACTTGTACATGGAGCTCTGTTTGCAGACGATCAAAGTGGTTGGTTTTATCACCATTGGCTTCTTGACCAGACATTTATTCCCGATGCCCCTTTCTTAATTTCTTCATGGCCCGTCCATGAATCAGATTGGACTTCATCCAAACTTGGGGATGGTGCTTACAATTTATACCCATCAAAGGGCTCTAAAGCAGGTTATTCCTTACATACAGGAACATTGCCCATAATCCTCTATTTCAACCTAGTTGTCAAAGGTGTTGAGTAAAGTTGGTCTTAGAGTTTGTCAAAATGAAGATCTTGTTAAAATATTTAGTTTCCTAAGTTAGATATTGGATTTGATATATTTCCTAACAAAGTAAGATATTAGATTTGATATATTTCCTAACTTAGATATTAGATAATCTTCCTAATTTAGTTACTTGTATTCTATATATATGTAGCTCTTCTATTGAGGAATACAACAAGAAATTCAACTTGTGATTTTATTATTCAATTTGGTATCAGAGCCAAACTTGATTTTACCATTATTATATCACAAGAAAAAATTCAAATTACTTCGTCAGACGACTGGTAATTGTTGCTGTCAAATCGACAGTGCTATTTGATTATAAAAAAAAGGGAGAAAATTTAAAACCCTAGCAACCGCCGCCGCCGCCGCCGCCGCTGCCGGAATACCATCAGATCTCGCTTGAAGACCCGCCATCTCACGCCGCCGCCGCTGCTCGTCATCTCTGCTCGTCGCCACAGCTAAATCTTAGCACGCTACCGACGCCGGATCGCAAGCTCGCCGCAAGCACGCTCGATTGCGTCTCTGCCGCTACTGTCTCTGCCGGTCGCCATAGCCTGCATCGTCGCAGCAGCTATGTCTGGAACCACTCCAGTTATAATTCAATCAGAAGGTGCATTCAATTCAGGAATTATTCTTAATGAGACTAATTATGATATATGGTCTCAATTAATGGAGATGCACATTGCTGAAAGAGAGAAGCTTTCTTATATACGTGGTAAGGCAAAACCACCTGATGAATCAGATGCTGGATATGAAAAGTGGTATGCTGAAAATCAGAAAGTGAAGAGATGGCTACTTATGTCCATGACTCCAGAAATTATGAAACGCTATTTACGCTTACCTACTGCTCGAGAGATTTGGAGTGCTTTATCAAAAGCGTTTTATGATGGGAGTGATAAACTGCAGGTATTCTCTTTAGACCAAAAAGCATTTACTGCTAAACAGAGTGGAAAATCTATCTCTGAATATTATGGAGAATTGACCGAAATTTTTCGAGAATTAGACCATCGTGATAAGGTGGTAATGAAAGATCCTGATGATATTTTGGCATATAGAAAGTCTATTGAGCGACTAAGAGTACACATATTTCTTGCTGGCTTGGATAGTGATTTTGAACAGATTTGTGGAAAAATCCTTCGTAAAGAATCAGTTCCAGATCTAGAAGAATGCTATTCGTTGATTCGTCGTGAGGAGGTACGTCGCTCTACTATGAAAACTGAGTCTGAAAATACTGAAACTTCCGCAATGATGGTACGACACCGGCATGATCGTACAAAGGCAACACACTCTAAGACTGCACAAGAGTCAACATCCAAATGCACTCATTATAATAAATCTGGCCATACTAAAATGAAGTGCTTTGAACTTATTGGATATATCCAGAATAGTGGGATCATAGTCGTGATCAATAGAAGCGAGGTTCCAAAAAGGGCCATATTGCTGCAGTTGTTGAGACGAAGACAGAGGATGATGATGATGCTACACAGGGCTCAGCATTAGTAGCTACCACTGACACTGGAGGTAAGGTTTTACATACTTCTATACATGTTTCTAATAGTACATGGATAATTGATTCTGGTGCTACAGATCATATGACGTTTGATTCTAGACATGTCTTAAACCTTAAATCTTCCTCACAAAATTTTGTTTCAACTGCTAATGGTAATTTGAACTCTGTTATTGATGCAGGATCTGTGAACCTCACTAATAGTTTGAGTTTAGATTCAGTTTTAGTTGTTCCATCCTTAGGTTATAACCTTTTATCTGTCTCTCAAATAACCAAAATTTTATCTTGTGTGTTCAAGGACATCCAAACAAAGCAGACGATTGGTTATGGTACTAAGCGAGGGCAATTGTATTATTTGGATTTGGTGCCAAAGAGTTCAGATAAGTTGCATCAGGCTTTGATAGTGGATGACTTAAAGGGTGAGAAGATGAAATCAGAAATCTTGTTATGGCATCGACGGTTGGGGTATGCTTCTTTTGGTTATCTGAAAAAAAATTATTTCCCAGTTTATTTGCAAAACTTAAAATTTCTAGTTTTCAATGTGATGTTTGTGAACTGGCAAAAAGTCATCGTACTTCTTTTTCGTTATGCTTGAATAAAAATCCATTACCTTTTATGATAATATATTCTGATGTTTGGGGTCCATCTAAGGTTACTACATTATGTGGATCGCGATGGTTTGTTACTTTTATTGATGACTGTACCAGAATGACATGGCTTTTCTTGATGAAGTCTAAAGGTAAAGTGAGCTACTTGTTTCAAAAGTTCCATAAGATGGTTCGGACTCAATACAATGCACAACTTCAAGTTCTTCGCAGTGATAATGGTGGAGAATATAAGTGTTCTGCACTTCAGCAGTATTTAGAAGCACATGGGATAGTTCATCAAACTACATGTCCTAATACACCCCAACAAAACGGAGTTGCTGAAAGAAAGAATCGACACTTATTGGAAGTGGTTCGTGCCTTATTGATAGATGCTCATTTACCGTCAACTTATTGGGGAGAAGCACTAGCTTCTGCAGCATATCTTATCAATCGGGTACCGTCGAATTCTATAGATTTTAAAACACCATTTGCATCTCTTTTGGAAGCAGTGGTTTCACCAGCAACGTCGAATTTGCCCCCACGTATCTTTGGCTGTGTGGCGTTTGTACATCTTCACCATCACCAACGTAATAAGTTGAGTCCTCGAGCTTTGAGATGTGTCTTTCTTGGGTATGCTGCGTCTCAAAAAGGGTACCGGTGTTATCATCCTCCAACTCAGCATATTTTTACCACAATGAATATTGTATTTAATGAAAATACAATGTATTTTTCTGCTGAGGCTGAACTTCAAGGGGAGAATTTTAGGGAAGTTCAGACTTTAGATTATGAATCTCACTCTTCAGAGGAAAATAGATTGTCTGAGTTTGCCTATCAAGCAGTGGACAACAGTGGCGATAACTCTCTGTCAGAAGTAATTAACGATGACTTATTTGGTGCGACAGTGAATGAAAATACTGAACACTCAAGATCTAAAAATATGGCACCTTATCCAGAGTCCCTCGCTCCACAATCAACAAACATACCAAACCAATCGACTGCTGAGGATGTTCTTAACCCAATATCTGAAGCATTCAGAAGACAGTTACCACACCGTCATAATAGAGGTATTCCTAAGTCTACTTATGAACCTGAACTTTCTAGTAAAATCAAATACCCTATGAGTCATTTTGTGTCTAACCATCGACTGTCAGAATCAAATCTGTCATTTGTAAATCAATTATCTACTGTATCTATTCCTAACAGTGTGCAGGAAGCCTTAAATGACCCAAGATGGAAAGAAGCTATGAATGAAGAGATGAAGTCCTTACAAAAGAATAGAACTTGGGAACTTGTCAATCTCCCTCCAGAAAAGATCACAGTTGGATGCCGATGGGTATATCCTATTAAGTATAAAGCAGATGGTATAGTCGAACGTTTCAAGGCAAGATTGGTTGCAAAAGGGTACACCCAAACCTACGGAATCGACTACACAGATACTTTTGCACCTGTAGCTAAAATCAATACTGTTCGAGTCTTGTTATCTTTAGCTGTGAATTTAGATTGGCCATTGCAACAATTTGATGTGAAGAACGCCTTTCTACATGGTGAATTGACTGAAGAGGTTTATATGGATCTTCCACCAGGATGTAATTCATCAGAAGTCCACAGATAGAAGGTGTGTAGATTAAAGAAATCAATTTATGGACTAAAACAATCTCCAAGAGCATGGTTTGGAAGATTCACAAAGTCTATGGTAGTATTTGGATACCATCAGAGCAATTCAGATCACACCTTATTTCTGAAAAAAATGTATGACAAAATCACTGCTCTTATTGTATACGTAGATGACATGGTTGTTACAAGAAATGATCCGGAAGAAATGAAGGCATTGCAAGATTACTTGTCTAGAGAATTTGAAATGAAAGATCTTGGTCCTTTGAAGTACTTTCTTGGAATCGAAGTGTTTCGATCTAAGAAGGGAATTTTTCTGTCACAACGAAAATATGCCTTAGACCTATTAGAAGAGACTGGTATGTCTGCGTGTCAACCAATTGATACACCAGTGGAAGAAGGTCTGAAGCTGCGTATTGAGACTAATCAGGTACCAGCTAACAAAGGGAGATATCAGAGACTGGTAGGAAGATTGATGTACCTAGCACATACAAGACCTGATCTTGCCTATGCATTGAGTATTGTTAGCCAATTTATGCATAATCCTGGAGAGCAACACATGAATGCAGTAATACGCATTTTGAGGTACTTAAAGTCTGCTCCTGGAAAGAAAATTCTGTTCACAAAGAATATAAATTGTCAAAATATAGATGTATATACTGATGCTGATTGGGCTGGAGCAATTGATGATAGACGGTCCACCTCAGGTTACTTTATATTTGTGGGCGGTAACCTAGTTACATGGAGAAGCAAAAAATAAAATGTTGTAGCACACTTAAGTGCAGAAGCTGAATTCAGAGGTTTAGCACTCGGACTTTGTGAAACATTATGGTTGAAACTTCTTCTAGAAGATTTGGGCTTTATATCTAAGCAATCAATTCGATTGTTTTGTGATAACAAAGCAGCATGTGACATAGCACATAATCCAGTCCAACATGATCGCACAAAACATGTTGAGGTAGACAGGTTCTTCATAAAGAAAAAGTTAGATGAAAAAATTCTGGAATTGCCTAAAATTAGATCAGAAGATCAATTGGCCGACATTCTCACCAAGCCAGTTTCAAAGCATGTCTTCTCAAAATTTTTAGACAAGTTGGGCATGTGTGACATCTATGCACCAATTTGAGGGAGAGTGTTAAAATATTTAGTTTCCTAAATTAGATATTGGATTTGATATATTTTCTAACTAAGTTAGATATTAGATTTGATATATTTTCTAACTTAGATATTAGATAATCTTCCTAATTTAGTTACTTGTATTCTTATATATATGTAGCTCTTCTATTGAGGAATACAACAAGAAATTCAACTTGTGATTTTATTATTCAATTTGATATCAATTACTAATTCTGTGGAAGCTCGATGTTGGGTTGCATATATCAAAAATTCAAGATTTGGTTTTAGTAAATCAGAAGCTTTTTCAGTTGAGGTTAACACTGTCCAATCTCATGGTATTGTTTCTTCTATGGATTTTCAATATAGTGGTCCCTTGAAGTTCAATTCAATGTTAAACTGGAATGGAATGATATGAAGTGGACATGAATACGGGGCTATCCCTTTACTTGGAAAGAAGTTGGCAAGTGTCCTCCAAAGGAAATCCTTGATATAATTTTATCTGATAAGATGAAAGACTGTAAGGAGCAACTACCAGATGGATCAAGATGGATGCTGAGACTTTATGCAATGAGATATATACTTTTAAGGGCTTGGCTGAAGATGATAGGTCAGTGAAATTATCCTTCCTTCATCTGGACGCTACGTCCTTGCCTCCAATGGTTATGTAATTTATTAACATTTCACTCCTGTGTTAGGGTGGTGGCAAAGAATTTAGAGGAATTTATCTTTCGCTGAATTTGATTTATAATCGAACTGAATAAACAAAAAAAGAATTCATGTCGCCGACCTCACACAAATGGTGTAAATGCTTAATTTATTGTTATTGATTCCTACTGTGCAGTAATTTGCCAAGTTAACACTAGCACGGTTATAGTGACTTATGATGCGATGACTTTAGCACAGAAGAGTACCATTTGGAAGATTTCTTGAAAGTCTGCATTGAGTTAACATCTCAAAAGGAGACTTGTACAACGACTTAATAATAAAGTCCATTTTCACTTTTGTGGCTCTTTTGCAGGTGTGGAGGGGTTAGAGCTTCGTATTTGGTTAAATATAAGTTGCAATCATCTTCGTAGTTTCACAGCACTAGCACCAGTAAGGCTTCTATCTTCCTTATTGAAAGTACTAGTTATCTCCAACAATGAATCGGTGCCCACCCGGTAGACACTACAAGGAATTTGTGTTTATCTCCACTATCGCACTCGCTGGACAGCAATGACATTGACTCTTTGTGCAGTTGGGAAGCTGGAGGGAATTTTAAGGTCATGAGACTTTAAAAGAACTTAATATCAGGGGCAATGCTGCTCCCATCACTCATTCGCCTTGATGGTGCTTCTGTCAGAGAGTAAAAATTCAAATGGTAGAGAAGCACCGGTCCAAAGATTTATTTGTTTGTTCAATTGTTCCCGATCTTTAAAAATTATTTGATACAGTTTTGGAAGGTGACTTACTGAATGTAAATTGCCTCTACACATACAGAGCAACAGAGTTTTAAGATAATTAGGAATTTGTAGATACAATGACGAGTTTCCTGAAAAATAGAAATCCAAATTGATTCTAGAAATTTCAAACTGGAATCTGAAGAACTCATCAATCCTGTATAGGTTTATGCAGCAGCACCCAGCCTAACCTCCCGGGCTGGGCTTTTACCTCTCAGCTGGCCCAGGCCCAAAGCCATTTCTGAACCCAACCTTCCACGTAGCAACTGGTTCGGTTCGTAACGTTTGGAACGAACCCAATGGAACCCAACAACTGCAGCAACAAGCAGCAACCCGCCGAGCACGCCGCATGTGACTCCGGCAGTCAGCAAAACGGTACGTGATTTACCGGTTGGGTCAGGTTCAGCAGGAGAAAACCGAGCTATCCAAGCCGGTTCGGTAACGTTTATTGCTTCAGGGAGTTCTGAACTGGGCTGGCCTTTGAAGAAAGTAGACATTGCTGGAGAGACTGCTCCTGGATCTTTCTCTTGAACCAGACCGTGCTGCGATGGTCGGATTGAAGCAACTGAATCAACGGTCAATATTAAGATTAGGCAGATCGATTGTATTTGATGGTCACGTGTACGGTCTGAATTCTGCCGACAGTTCGTTGCTGCCATTCTTTGTTTTCTCTGTTCTTGTTATTACCTGTGTTGAGCTCTGCTCTACATCCATTAAAAAAGAAAACGATACAAACTTTTTCTTTTTCCCCTTTGTCGTAGTGAGAAACTGAGAATAGAAGTAATGGAAAAGAAAATGTACCTGTTGAATTTTAACTTTCTCGGAAGGAGAGTTGAGATTGAAGCTTGTGCGTCTGAGCTGTGTTGTTTAAGTGATAGAATAGGAAATTAACGAAGAACAGAGAAATGAAACGGAGAAGAAGGTTGGTAGAAGGAAACAAAGGTTATCGTTTGCTTTGTTGTTTATTATTTTATGGTGGGGAGTGTAGCATGTGAACTCACTGAATGAGTCATTTTTGTCAAAGTGTCAAACTGTTCCTGGTTTCTTCTTCAATCTTCAACAGTATTGTTTTTGTTTATTCTGTAAAGAATAAATTCAGTTAAGGAAAAGGAACAGTATTTTCTGAAACAAAAAACACACATTTCAGCTAAGTTTTTATAAAAATAAATTTTATTTATATTTTTCAATATATTTTAAAAAAATATTTAGAATTTTATTTAAAATTTTAAAATATAAAAAAATTTATTTAATAATTTATTATTATTTATTAGTATAATTTTAAAATAATAAAATAGTATTTATTTTTAGAAAAATATTTTTTATTTTAAAATATGACTTCGTCTTGGGCCGGCCAATTGTTAGTGAGGAGCACGTGAGGCCGAATACAAAGTCCAAAAAGGGCCCAACATATAGCAAAAGGTCCACCGCCAAAACGAAACAACTCCCACTTCAGTTTCATGCTCGTCACCATTTTCTGTGTTGCCTTTACTCTTCTCATCTTTCGAAGCGTACATAGCTTCCAAATTTCTACTTACCAGAGTTTAGATTGAATGAATAAATCTGAACTAATTTTCTTCCATTTCTGTTTGTGATTTTGGATCTGATCAAAATGCTACATTTAGGGAACGGAAAATTATAGTTTTCCTTCTGTTTCCTTGATTGAGTTTAACTTGATCATGGCCTTGAGGCTTGAGCTTTCCTTTCTGGAATCTACTTCTGTAGAGTTGATTTAATTCAACGTCCGTAATCGACATTTTCATGCGTCTCGTTAGTTCTTGAAGGCTTGAAGTCGGTGTTAGTTTCAAATTCTAGCTTGGTAATCCCAATGAGACTTTTGATCTCAAATTCTATTATTATTATTATTATTATTATTATTATTATTATTATTGTTATTATTATTAATTTTTTTGGGGTTGTGAGATGTATTATGTAGGTGAAATTTTTACTTGATTGTTTTCTGAAATCTTCGATATAAGCTGGTTTTTTATTTGCATTAAAATTTTTTTTTAACATTTTCTTAGTTGAACCTTTGAGTTGTTATCAGTGATTGGAGAAGAGAGGAGGTGATTCTACTTGGGTTTGTGCGGTCAAATTTTAGTGGTGTAAGGATTTTCATGGGAGATTGATATCTATTATCTCTCTTTCATTTTGCAACCCAATTTGTGCTTTTGTACTTCAGTTTTAATGTCTAAATTGACATTGGTTAAATTATAATCTCATTATAGTTTTTTGTTGATACTTGTTCTTTTGGTTATTTGTACTTTCTCCAGGATGTCTGACGATTTGGATATCATGGATGGGAGTGTTATTGATGGTAATTTGCAACTAAACAATGCTTCCAGTGGGAGCAATAACTTAGAAAATGGCTTGGCTTTCAGTGAGGAGTTTCTCCTTGATGATTTTGAATCGTATTATGATGATGTCAGTGCCCACCTGACAATATTAAGGATAGTGAATGGCTCCATTATCAAGGGTGTAATAGAGGAGGCCAGTGAGAAAATTACTTTGAAAGACAAGGAGATAGCATCCTTGAATATGAGATTGCAATTTCAAATGAACCAATTCCAGGAAGAGAATCTGAGAGAGGAAAATAGCGTTCTAGCTCCAGAATCTTTATCAAGAATTTTTGATGAGTTCAAGAATAAATTGTATGCACAAATTAGCTATATGAATACTTTTAACAAGAGCTGGCAGAGAAGGTTTTCTGAACTGTATTCCATACATGAAGAACTTGAATTAATTTCAAAGTTACTTATCAGCCATGAGGTGCTATTCTCATACAATAGTCTGGACAGCTCAGAAGAGTGCGAGACTAATAAGAGAAAGGATAGTATCCACGGGGAATTTTTGGGCAGTTATTATGGGTCTTCTGCTTTGCTTTCTGAGGAAGTTGACTCTCATTCCACTGATGGATCTGAAGCTTCTGATAGACCTTCCTCAGAGATTGTTGATTCTTCTCAAGCAAAGTATTCATCAAAAGAAGATTTGGTACCATTCTACGAGAGTGAAATAAGAAATTTGAAGAAGGAACACAAAAGTGAATTGACCAAGTTAAAGAGACAACATGAATCAGCTTTGCAAGAGAAGACAGAAGAGCTGTTTAGTCTGAAGAGAGACTTTTTGAAAGAGAAGGGTTCTCCTTTACATTTGAAAAGGGATAAGGTTATCAAACACTTGAGGAAGAAAATTCTGGAACTTATCTCCAAATTCGACCATATTCTTTTTGAGAATGGAAGGCCACTTAGTGGTCGTAGTGATTATGACACTTTGTACCATTTCAAAGATCAAATGACTTGTCTGCTTTATGAGAGTGATAGACTTCAGAGGTCGTTAGCTGGATTTAAAGTTCATTCATCACTTAAAGAAGACTGTCTAACAAGGAAGTTTGAGTTTGATATGAAAGACGCAGAGATGGAAGTGGCTGTTAGAGATGAGGTACATCATACTATCTTAAGAGACTTCACTCATGACTGGGGGTGTGAGCTAGAAAGTGGAAAGCTTGATTCTATATTCATGCAGGATATTTACTCCCATATTTATAGAGGCATTATGCATGATGTTGTTTCTAGTGTGAAGTCTTTTACCAAGGAATCTTATGAAGAGAAGGAGTCTATCAGAATATTAGCTTTGGAAAAGGAGAAGGTGCTTTTGATGGAGCGTGAACAGAATGAAAAATTAAAGCAGGCTAACGACCTACTATTGAAATCAATAAGACAAAAAGATAAGGCTGTCTTACAGATGGAGTCCAATTTATTGCAGCAAAAGGAGCACTTTAACGTGGCATATGAAGAGCTTAAGATGTTGAAGGATCTTGATAGCAAGCATGCTCTCTTAATATCAGAAAGCAAGAAGGAAGCAGATGCCACTAGAAGTAGACTAGATGAGGCTTTGCAGCAAGTTCTCATTTATCAAGATGAAGTCAATACACTACACCAAAAGATCAAAGCCCTGTCAGAAACTCTGGGAGAATCTGAGAAGCAAAAAGTGATGCTTCAGGATGTCATTCAAGAGAAAGAATTGACATCTTCTGTAACCAGCGCAAGAGAATGTGAAGGGATTATAAAAATGCAATGTTTAGCTGTATCTATTGTGGAGTTTTCCAAAGTTATTGCAGAATGTGAAGGCCAACTCGTTAAAAAAGTTGACAGAAATTTATTAAGGTTGTTCATATGTAACCTTTTTTGAGCTGCCCAGATTAGCTTGGAATGTATTGTTGCATCCGTAGTTGCATTTTTGGGTTCATTCAATTTGCTGATTTTATAGTTTTGGATGGTTCAGTAGTTAAGTCTTATTTTAGATATCACTCATGAGTGCAATTCTTTCTGTAACAGGCTAGATAAATTGGATCATGGTTACCAGCAACTTGTGCAACAGGCTAGCATGCTAAAAAGGAAAGCACTGTGGTACAAACAAGTATTTGAGATAAGATGCTCAGATCTTCAGAAAGCTGAAACAGAGGTAAATGTTCTGAGTGAGAACTAACGGATCAACCTGTTTGAATATCTTGATTAGTGTATTAAATTGTTAAAGAATATTTAATCTCAGGTGCCCAAGTCTTTCTAATTTTTTCTATCAGCATTGTTGTATGAGGCTGTGCACACACATCCTTCTTGAGAAAAATCGGATTCAGATTCTGGCCCAAAGTTTCATTGACATTTAATCTATGCACACTGAATGATTGGTTTTTGTGAATATTTAAATTGTGGCCGTTATTTGTGGTTGCTGTTTCCGATTTCTTTTTTCTGTAAGTCATATGCTTTTCATGATTTAGAAACCAAGACTTTATTTATCTATCTCCTTAGAAGACATAAATATTCATGGTTGTAATCATATATGGATTTCAGGTGGATCTCCTGGGTGATGAAGTTGATGTCTTGACTAAACTTCTCCAGAAGATATACATAGCCCTGGATTTCTATTCTCCTGTGTTGCAGCACTATCCTGGCGTAAGAGTGTTATCCTTCCTCTGTTTCTTTAAAATTGTTATAGGGCATTTCTTTTCTTGAGGATTATGTGGCATAGAATGTTGGTTGATGATAGATAGGGACTTTTTGGTTGCATATCCGAATTGCAAGATTTGAGTTACCCTTTGACAGATGGAGTTTTGCCCACTTGTGTAACCAGCATATGCGTATGGATGAATATTGTTAATTTGGTGAATGTCTTTGTCTTTATCCACTGAATATGTGTTAGCATATCTGGTGTCTTAAGATATTATATCATAAATAAGCTGGTCTATTGTACTGAAGCTAAGCTTATACTTAAAGGCAAGTACATAAGTACGTTAGGCAAATATTTGCACATAGAACCCAAAAAATACCTCGAGAGAAGCGAGAGACATACTTCGACTCCAATATTTTCTTTCCGTATAGGTATGCTTTTGTATTCACTTGCTTCTAATCTTCTTTAGGTTATGGAAGTTCTGAAATTGTTACGAAGAGAACTGGGAAGGCAATCCCTGGATTCTTCATGACATGATATTCAGGTCATCCTTCGGTAAGTTGGCAGAACGATATCTTTTGCAGTTTCATACTGAAGGTTCTTTTAATTTTCATTTAAATTTCTAATACAAACAGATAATGCTTGCAAATTTTGTACTTGCCAGATAAGTGAAAGCGCGGACTATCATAACATACAACTGATGAAGACCTACCCAATTTAGAATCATTGATGGGGACATTTACTTTTAAGTTTTAAGTAATCTGCAGACTGCTGCAAGTTGCAAATTATGAAACTATAAATAAATTCCATCACACTGCTAGGACTTCATATGTGCAAAAGCAAGTTCTTTGCTTTTGGAGATTCTAATTAGTTCAGTTGTTTTGACCTTTGAGGTTTGCATAGCCTATAGTTCTTTTTGTGGATCTCGAATATTATCTGATGATAATCTAATGAATACGTTTTGTGGAACTTTTCAGTGTAAAATGTTTGTAAATCAGTTGTAAGTTATGCGGCACAAGCATCTGTAAGCATTTGTAATATTGTTCCTGATGTATATAGGCGTGTGTTATTTGTTTAGAAGCTAGTTTCTAAATAATAAATTTTTAAAAGAAATTCATAAGAATGAATTTATTTTATAAAAGAATATCATAAAAAATTTATTGACAGTGAAGTGAACGAGCTTATATTATCTTTGAAAGTGCGTAAAGTTATTGAATTATTTATCTCTTGCCAACTCTTATAGTTGTATTATACTTTCATGTTATGAACAATAACCCTAATAGTATTATTAATTATGAATAATAGTAGTATTGTCGGTCATGTTAAACGGATTTGGTTTCAGGAAATCGGGTTTGGATTCTGTAAAATCTTAACCCAATGCCCAACTAAGATTTCAGTTGGATCTAAATATCTAATCTTCGGATCCATATCCAAATCCGCAAAACTCCAATTTATCCAACCCGTTTGGCTTTGCGTTCACTTGCTTTCGTATGTAACCCATTTCTCAGTCATCGCCGCCGCTTAGAGGTTTACATTGAAGTGCTACAGCAACGCGCGGAACAATACAATCTGCTCGTAATGGAATGTGTCTCGAATTAAACATGTTGGCGAGAAGAAATCTTCAAAATCTTTTCTTTAGATCTCTCTCCTCTCTCCAAAACCTGTAAGTTACTTTCTGATCAATAATCCAACAAAAATTTTCTTCTTTCTTAGGCTAACTTTCCATTTCTCACTTTCAACAGGGTGTCTGAGTATGGAGATACTTCATTACTTGTGAAACCTAGTGATCCTGGTCTGAGTAAGTTGGGAAATGGAGTTAATTTTTCATATTCATTTATTGGTTGTGTCAATGGAATTCGGTGCATGTCAACAACGAGAGGACGGAGCATGCGGAGCAAAGTTGAGAAGAGAATGCAGAGGGAAACAGGGAAAACTTTGAGGGAGGTCAGAAGAGCGAAGAAGTTGAGAAAAAAGTTGATGACAGAGGAAGAAAGGCTCATTTATAACTTGAGAAGGGTAAAAATTCTGAACTATTTTGTGCTTGTTATTTATATATCCTTGTTTTGGTAACTTGATGGAGGGAAACTGTTGGATTTTGCAAATATTCAAATGTTTGCTTGGTGATTCCCCCCCCCTAAAAATTTGTTCATATAGATCTTTTGTTGTGGATTAGGTGTGGGAAATCTTTTGCTGTAAAACATTCATGTCGTTTGTTATTAGAAGCAGGTCGTATCTTCTTTGTATAGTGGAAAAGGATGTACTTGATGGTACATTATGTTGTAGAACTTGTTTAAAATCATACTTGTCAATGTGTTTCGTTTCCATACATCCAGAAGGGTGTACTATGTCCCTAGCTACAGTTACTTGAATTTACGATTGGTTATGTTGTAGAATTTGTCTAAAAATCATAGTTGTCAATGTGTTTCAGTTCCATACGTCCAGAAGGGTGTACTATGATCCCTAGCTAAAGTTGATTATGTCCTTTGACTTTTGGGTGTTTCATGAAGGACTATTACATGGTCTATTATGTAATTCTTGACATTGTTTTGAGAAATTCAAATGCTTAATTCTAGTAGTTTACCTTTATGTAAGGTCTGCAACTTAGAATTTTGTGAAACAATAATGCGAAGGAGAAACCAGTATGGTGTCCCTCTTCTCTTACTGTCATCTTATTGTGCTTCTAGTAAGGCTTGTATCTTTCAGGCTGTTAGGCGATGTTGCTTGCATGTTTTTATTTGCTAATATCATGCTATCTTTGTAGGCCAAGAAAAAGGTGGCATTGCTTCTTCAGAAACTCAAGAAATATGAACTACCTGAGCTACCACCACCCCAGCATGACCCAGAATTGCTAACTCCTGAACAACTCCAGGCATACAAGAAGATTGGCTTTAGAAACAGAAACTATGTGCCTGTCGGAGTTCGTGGAGTCTTTGGTGGAGTTGTTCAGAATATGCATCTTCATTGGAAGTTTCATGAAACAGTACAAGTCTGCTGTGATAATTTTCCAAAGGAAAAGATCAGAGAAATGGCTAGCATGCTTGCAAGACTAAGCGGTGGTATCGTTGTGAACATACATAATGTGAAGACCATCATCATGTTTCGAGGAAGGAATTATCGTCAACCAAAGAACTTGATACCCATCAACACCCTCACAAAAAGAAAGGTATACAAGTATACATG
This sequence comes from Acanthochlamys bracteata, assembly GCA_019914995.1. Lineage (NCBI taxonomy): Eukaryota > Viridiplantae > Streptophyta > Magnoliopsida > Pandanales > Velloziaceae > Acanthochlamys > Acanthochlamys bracteata. The sequence goes on along the minus strand of CM034140.1, from coordinate 1,899,555 downwards.
CTTCGTTTTCATGTGTGTAAAACTTGCCGGTGCAGGCACACATGCTCATGTAAATACAAATGTTTTTCTTTAGATGTAGGTCAATTGACCTACTTGAAGCGTTAACTGTTAGGGATTCCCTGCTTCTAAGTAGGAATGGGGGCGAAATTGCAGTTGATGTGTCCATGTTGCTACTAGTTATACTACACTGTTACTGAATAGCAATCTTGATGGAGAATTTTAACTTTTGATGTCTGCTTCTAATGAAAGAATAGCTCAGTTAATTGTCTGTGATGTGTACTAATGTATGTATAAGTACATGTCATCTTCCTTTCGTGATAGCTTATGCTAATTAATTTATACCTGTTATCTCTGTTCCTTCCTGTCTTGGAATTTGCTTGTTGATCTTCTGCTGACTTTTTAAATATTTTTTGCTTGCTTTCTGCAAGTGGTGAAAACACAAATGCTTACACCTTCTCTTATTTATGCTACTGCAGGCATTGTTCAAAGCGAGGTTTGAGCAAGCTTTGGAGTCCCAAAAGCTTAACATAAAGAAAATAGAGCAGGAGCTACGACGTAAAGGTGTCAATCCTGAAGATCCTGTTGCCATGGCTAGCATCCAGAGAGTAGCTTCGACATTCTTCCGCGCCATCGATGAAAAGCAAGGGAGTCCTTATGTTTTCCGGGAGAACCGACAGCCAGTTCTCGAAGATGATAATATGCAAGAAGAACCTGATGTCTTACCATCTGAGGATAGCGACCAGGAGGAACTTGATCGCTTCATTGCAGAGATAGAGGAAGCAGCTGATAAGGAGTGGGAAGCAGAGGAAGCAGCAGAGAAGGAAGAAATGTCTAGAATCAGGTATTTGGGTAAAGACGATAACATGAGAGGGAGGCATCCAAGTTGGACAGGTGGTGGTTTTGATGAGGAAGGCCATGCCCATGGAAGAAGACCTCCACACGCTCAAAGTAATAAGCAGAGAACAATGGACATCCGAAGATGGGATAGCGGTGATGATGATGTTCCAGAAGCAACGGACCATGAAGAATGGGATGCTGATATTGAGTCTGTTGGGTGTAGGGGAGTTGTTCAGGATGATTTTGATAGTGAGGATGATTCTAATGAGTTCATACATAAATCAAGGCAGAAACAACATACATTTCAAAGGAATGCACGATTTACTGCAAAAGGCGGTGCGATAACGCGAAGAGTTGGCGAGAGTGAGCTGGAGTCTGAAATGGAAGAGAACTTTTTTAGTGATCAAGAAGACAAATTTTGGGAATCAAAAGAGCATGACAACCTTGGTTCCTCAGCTCTTAGTGGCATCTCCAACTATCACAGTGATGAAGATGGTGGCATTGGCAGTGAAGGGAAGGGGATGGCTAAATCCAAGATTAAGAAGGCGGACGAGGGATGGGATAGTGATTAGTTTTGGCCTACTTACCAGTTATTACATTTTTTGTAAAACATGTGATCGAAATTGTTGTCTTATTTGTAAACATGTTACAATCACAATTTTCTATTTCCAAAAATTCTCTTTTCCAATCTGATGAATGTGTCTGTGATTTCTGATCAGCAACTCAGAGCTGTTTGCAGATTTTATCTACTAGTTTCTTCATCTGAACCGGTTCAGTTTTATTAGCAAACCGAACCGGTCCGGAGGAGCCAGAATCAATGAACAATTATCCAATCTAACGGCTGTAATCTTATCATGTAGTTTTCAAAAAACGTTCCGTCCTGTTAGATATATAATAATCTCAATTAAGCGGCTGATGGTTGTCGATTATTCTCTCTCTTCTCGCGGGCGAAGCAATCGAGTTCTTTAGAACAGCAGCAACAGGAACCATTAGGGCTCTGATTTCTCCTTTTTTTTGCTTTCTATTTTTAAAATTTTTCATAGTTTTTTAACTGATTTCTTAATCTAGTTCCTGCGGCTGAGCACCGGATCTGGTCATCTAATTTGAGGTATTTGTTTCGTTCCTTTTTTCTCCTTTTAAATTGGACTCAATATTTTTGATTGATTTGTAGTTACAATTGTCAATATTCTGTTAGCTTTTTTAAAATCTTTAGTGATCTGAAAGTTTCGTGGTTATTGCTTTTGAGTTAATTAGATATTTGTTTTCGTTCACTTTGTAGGAGCTGAAGTTTATTTCTACCTTTTGTTGATTAGGTGTTCCCAGGACAAAAGTAGAAGATTACATATGAAATAGTTTGTATACTAAGTTGCTAATCTGTGGTTGTTCTTGGTGTTAGGTTTTCTTTGGTGAACTGATAGCCTGGAGATTGTTTTAGGTAGAGACTTAGTCCAACTATTTTATGGACTTTGAATGCCAGGAGCTGACGAACTTGTTACTAAACAATTGTGTAACTACTCCCAGAGCGGAAGAGATGCCTGTTTTCAGTCCCAAAACAAGATCTTACACTTCTACTCACGTCCCTAATGAGACAGAATTTAGGGGGAGTTTTAGTGATAGAACCATTTTAGAGAAGCCTATTGCTGCGATTTCCTTGAAAAGGGGATTTGCTAGTAGTAGTGACACTGATGCTGAATCTTCTGATGATTTTAGCTTAAACAAATCAACTGGCCGAAGGTCAATCACTGACCTCCCTGCAGCCTTGGTTTCGGAGATCTTCCACTGCCTTGATGCAGAGGACCTGGGAGTGGTGTCCTGTGTCTCTACCCTTTTGCATAAACTTGCATCTGACCACCAGGGATGGAAAAACTTTTACTGTCAGAGGTGGGGCTTGCCTGTTGGACCAGGGGTAACTTCCATGGTAGGTGAGTCTTCACAGAAGACTTGGAAGGAGCTATTTGTACAGAGGGAGTATCGAAGCAAGTCATTCATGGGGAAATACACAGTGGATAATCTTCATGGCCACACAGAGGATGTACGAGCAGTTTTCATTTTGGCACCAGCAAAGCTGATATTCACTGGAGGCTATGACTCAGTGATACGTATGTGGGATATGGAGGAAGGGCTCTCTATTGCAGCATCTCGGCCTCTTGGTTGCACAATTCGTGCAATCGCAGCCGATATGGATCTCTTGGTGGCTGGTGGAACTGATGCTTTCATCCAATGTTGGAGGGCAATCCAAGGACAGATTGATCACTTTGATATTACAGGAATATCATCTAGCCCAAATTATGGATTTCGCCTCTGGGGTCATGATGGTCCTGTGACCTGCTTGGCTCTGGATCCTACTAAAATTTATAGTGGTTCATGGGATATGACTATCAGAATATGGGACAGACTCAAATTGAAGTGCTTGAAAACACTGAGACATCATGATTGGATCTATTCTATATCACCTCGTGGCAATACTCTGGCATGTGCAGCAGGTAGAGATGTCTATGTTTGGGACACTGTTGACGAAGACTCTGGAATTCTCATCTGTAGTGCTCATGTTGGCAATGTTTATGCATTAGCTCGAAGCTATACTGGTGATCTGTTGTTCACTGGAGGTGAAGATGGTGCCATTCATATGTTTGATATGACCGCCAATGACAGTTGTTATGAAATGAAGCCATCTGCCACTTGGATTCCTCACAGTGGACCAGTATATTCACTTGCATTTGAGTATCCATGGGTTGTCTCGTCCTCGAGTGACGGCCAGCTTGCCTTAATTGATGTGCGTAAACTATTGAAGCGACGCCAGCACCATTCATTGGCAAGTCAATCAAGGTTTACGGAGGTCTGCGTAGATGCTGTAGAGCCACCTCAAAGGATGCTTCATGGGTTTGGTCGCAATCTTTTTTCTGTGGGCATGGGTGCTGATAGGATTGTCTGTGGAGGTGAAGGGGGTATAGTTAGGGTGTGGGACTTCTCCCGAGCATTGGAGATTGAGAAGAGGGCTCAGGCTTTGAGGAGTGCCCGGCAGGAAAATCGAATGAGACGCCGCAAAGCCCAGAGCGAGATGAACATGAATGGTGGACGGTCTGATCAATGTTCTGTTGAAGCCAAGAGGAATCAGGTGAATGGTGATCGAACTGGCATTTGGCATACCAAGCGTGGTATCGGTGGCAAACTGAAGGCCTAAACGATATGTATCACATTACCCTTGCTTCAGATGAATTGTTTAGGATCGAACGACCAAATTCCATTTTCAGTAGATAATTGTGTGATTTTTTCCTATCATTTCTTCAGTGAATGCTACATGCTATATAGTATGCACACTAGTAATATGCTGCTGCTCTTCAACAATTATGAGTTGTTTTAGCCGCTGAATTCTGTTTCTCAGGAAATGAGAGTTCCAACTTTTGCCTTGGAACAGAAGTGCAAACACAGACAGGCCCGACCGGCCTGACCAATAAATAATCTGGCTGAGCTGACTTTTGGTCCGGTTATAGTTTATTTGATCGGGTTTGATCTGTTCGTCTATTTTTTTAAACAAAAGGATGAAAACAATAAAATAATTTTTGTAAAAAAACTTTAAAATATTATTAACTAAGTATTATATAAATAATTTTATTATAATACATAATTATATACTGTGAAACTGAAATCTGTTAAATCCCAGCTCTGTAAAAAATTAATTACCTTGTGAATTACCAGGTCAGGCCGCTCACGTGCTAGTGAGTGAAGGTACAGGGGAATCATCATTGACAGTAAAAAAGGAAAAAGTAAAAGTTCAAAAACAAAAAATAGAGCACGAATTTCGGCGTAAATAAGTAAACAAGCAAACAAACAAACAAAACAACAGATAGCTTCTTAAATCACTCTCACCACTTTCTTCTGTTTTTTTTTTTTTATTAATTTTATTTTCTTTCCATTCTTCTTCTCTGAATTCTCTTTCTTCTCTTCGTCCTCCTCCTGTGAAATCTATCTCTTCATGTAGAAATTTTATCTCCCCAAAGCTCAAGAAGATGAAATCTATAGAGTTACTATCTTGAAGCCAATAGATTCCAGGAAAAGTTGGAATTTTTACCTACAAGAAGTTAAGTACCGGAGAGCTCCTACAAAAATCATCAGGTTTCTTTCTTTCAGGTGAATTATAGGTATAGCTTGTAAGAGTGAAGAAGTTCCGCTGAAGTAATTTTAACCCAGAATCGGAAATCAGCGGAAGGAAGTGTTCTTGAGTGAGGAATTAAAGAAAAAAGAAGTTATTCACTGATTCTTCTATTAGTCTTCTGATTGAAGTAGGGAGCTTTTTTTGTCCAAGAAGACAAATTTCCAATTTTTGTGATGGAATTGTTGAGGAATTAAGAAAATTTAGAAGCCAAAATCAAATTTTAGGGAGAGTGACAGTAATAGCTTTTAGGAAGAGTCAATGGCTAAGGATGATGAAGACTTTAGGAGTGAGATGGATGAGAGATTGATCAATGAAGAGTACAAGATATGGAAGAAAAACACACCGTTTCTGTATGATTTGGTGATATCCCATGCCCTTGAGTGGCCTTCATTGACCGTGCAGTGGTTGCCGGAACGGGAAGAGCCACCGGGCAAAGACTATGCAGTCCAGAAGATAATTCTTGGCACTCATACTTCGGACAATGAACCGAATTACTTGATGCTTGCTCAGGTTCAGCTTCCACTAGGTGATACGGAGAAGGGTATGCTGCAGTACAACGATGCTCGCAGTGAAACTGGCGGCTTTGGGACAAATGGAAGCAAGGTTAAATAATTTGTCAGTAGTTTTGTGATTCTTATACATTGGTTTTGTAAGTACCTGATTTTGAGATTGATCTTTTAGTATTGTGTACCCTATTAGAAACTTTACACATGTGGTAGTGTCATTACTGGTCTGAAAATCTGCATAACAGAAGAATCCAATTATAAGTTGCTAGTGTGTAACAAATCTTATATGGTTCATTACAAACTTGGTTTCCTTGTTTCTGTGCTTTCATGTCTAATTTGGTGATTGTAGCTTTGTATTTGTACTTTTAGGAATGAATTCTCACCAAGACTTCACTTGCATTCTATGGGGCAGTAATACTTGATTTCATCGAGATTTGTTACCTTTAACAATCAACAACTGTTCCACTAATGTTTAGATTTTCTTTCTCCTTACAGGTGCAGATTATTCAGCAAATAAATCATGATGGAGAAGTTAATCGCGCTCGTTATATGCCACAAAATTCTAAAATAATTGCAACAAAGACGATTAGCGCGGACGTCTTTATATTTGATTACAGCAAGCATCCTTCAAAGCCACCTCTAGCTGGCACTTGCAATCCTGATTTAAGGTTAAAGGGCCATAATGCTGAAGGATATGGTCTATCTTGGAGCACGCTCAAAGAGGGATATTTACTGAGTGGTTCGGATGATCCTCAAATATGCTTGTGGGACATAAATGCCACTCCTACAAATAAGACCCTTGATCCTCTACAGGTTTTTAAGGTTTGTCTTTTAGAGCCACCTTATTCACACCAATTTCTTTTACTTCTTGTCATTGAATTCCTAATTACTAATTGTTTACAGGGGTTTGAGGAAATGATCCCATAAGGATTTTCACTAAGAAGTCCATTCCAGTTTTAGTTACTGTGCAATTAACATATTTACAGTTATAGTTTGGGATGAGTTCTTATGTCTTTACATAGTTTTTCTTGTTCCACTTTCCTTTCAGTTGATTGGTTCATTGTGTATCATATTGGTAAAAAGCTATGCTAATGCTAGCAAGATGCTTGGTGTATCTTCTGTTGACTATCCTGAAAAATGTCTAAATATATTTACTGTATCTTTTTTGCTTACAGTGTTGTAGTTTGAATGCATTGAGTCTTTATGTTGAGTTAGTGATATATATTAATTGAAAAGCAGGTATATGCCTAAGCCTAGCTATTACTCAAAGGAGGGAATACAGGGTTTTCAATTTTGTCTAAGATGCTGAATAGTCTATTATGCAATCTTGAAGATGAAAGACTAATATGGTGGTGGTACTTTTCTGAGAGAAGTATGACTTCAGAACAATCTTTTACTGTTGTTTATTGCTCAATTTGTTTTGACCTAGGAACATGATGGCGTTGTTGAGGATGTTGCCTGGCACCTTAAACATGACTATTTGTTTGGTTCTGTCGGTGATGATCAACGTCTGCTTATATGGGATTTGCGTTCACCAAATTGTGCTAAGCCTGTTCACTCTGTAGTTGCTCATAAAGGTGAGGTGAGTATTTTGTGATCAAGGACATTCTTTACCTTCTCTTCCAGTTAATAGTATGCACTTTGAGATACTCCTCTTGTGTTGGTTTGGTTTTAGCTAGTCCTGTTATGATGGATAAGGATTCTGTTATAGAGAAGTGGTTACTTCTTGTGTGATTAATTTGCAAATATAGCTGTGCTGTTTGTAACTATTATACTGTATCATCTGAGAATTGAATGTTAAACATACAGTTCATAAGAGTAACATGAAGATTTTCTTTTCGGCTAATTAGAATCTTGTAAGTTATATTTGATGAGTTCAATTGACATTCCTTTCAGATAAACTGCTTATCGTTCAATCCCTTTAATGAGTGGGTTCTAGCTACAGGATCAGCTGACAAGGCTGTAAAGTTGTTCGATCTTCGCAAGCTCGGTACTGCTTTACACACACTCAATGGACACAAGTATGAAATCTTTTTGGCATTCAACTTTTCCATACTGGTTCATACATGTTTAGCACGTGTTTCAGTTCAATGTGGCCTCTATTTAAATGTGTGTGCATGTTGACATAACAAGTTATGCTTTGTATTGGAAACAGAGAGGAAGTTTTTCAAGTTGGTTGGAGTCCCATGAATGAAACAATTTTAGCTTCGTGTTGTCTTGGTCGAAGGCTTCTGGTGTGGGATCTTAGCAGGTGCTTTAATAGAAGTTCTTGAGATATATATTATTTCAAAGGCCAAACTATCCCTCATTAAAGTTTTTACCCCATGTATGTGCAGGATCGATGAAGAGCAAACACCTGAGGATGCAGAAGATGGTCCACCGGAGTTGCTGTTCATCCATGGTGGCCACACGAGCAAGATAAACGACTTCTCATGGAACCCATGCGAGGATTGGGTGATTGCCAGTGTGGCTCATGATAACATCCTCCAGATATGGCAGATGGCAGAGAACATCTACCAAGATGAAGATGTACCTATTGAATCTGTTAAAGCCTAATGGAACTCACAAGTCTCAGTTATACCTTCTTGGGATTATCATCAATTCAATAGTTTTTCTAGTGAGGAGTGTTTGCCATGCTGTTGTTCATTGCAACTCAAAAAGGGGCTCATGTAATAATCAGATATTTGGTATTCAGATTATGTTGGAAAAATGTTGTGATTTCTGCGATCATTGTATGGTTCCAGTTCGCTGTTATATTTTTCATGTACCACATTTTTTTCACAAAGATTTACAACACAACTGCAGCTTCCAGAAAAGAATAGTCATTTGTAACTGATCCAATACTCTGAGAAATGTTTCCAGAAGAATTTGATTCATATTAAAAAAATTAGTGTCAATTTATCACATAGCACTACTTCAAAAATCCCAAAAAAAAAAAGGTCAAAAGAAATTATAAGATTTTCATCAGTAACCAGCACCACAATGTTATCAACAACGACAAGAACTCGGCCTTTTCAACAGAATAGCATCAGAACTGTTAAAAGAAAAACCTAGGCTGATGCAAAATTGCAAGCACTGGTTTGCAGAAGAATGAACGAAAAGTCCGTGAAACCATGGACAGCTCATGATTACCAACACAAAGGTGAGCAAGAACAGTGTAGTTTGTTGGGCAGTCATTTTCGGTTAGAGAAATTTTGAAGGATAATTCATCTTGATTAATTGCTATAAGTTTATTAAATGAAATAAGTTTCCCGATAGTTTACATTTCTATGAATAATGAGTTTAACAGAAGCTTATATTAGACCTTGTGCTTTCCCTGCAAATTCATGAAGCCAAAAAAAATACCAATGGCGTGTGTAACTCACTTTCTTAATGTTTTTAATTGAATTTAAATTATTTTGATATTTAGTTAATTTATTTTATAAATTGAAGTGCCTCGAGAAACGCCAGTAGCTTCTCCTCCTGGATCCGATTGCCTTTGTTCTTCGAACTCCGACGGCGGCGGCGGCGGCGGCGGCGGCGGGCGGCGGCGGTCTTGAATTGCTGCTCTGTTGCCTTTGATTTCACAAACGGATACTGCATCGCGGAGAATTTTTCGTCCTTCAAGCCTTCATTGACCGATTCGATCAAATCGTCTCCGCCTTGATCTATTGCTATCTGAAAGAAACGGCAGAAGCGCCCGTGTGAAGAACGTTGGCGATCGATTGGTTATCGAGAAGAGCAGTACACGAACTCAGAGCTTCGAGAACTTTGATTAGCTTTTATTGATAAGATTGAGAGCTTGTCCTTAGATTTCCTCGGACACTAGAACTAGTTGTTGAACTCCGAAATTGAGTGCTTCAGTGAAGTTGTTCAGCGCCGAAGAACAAGAGAAGAAGGATCTGATCAGAGGATTTTCTCCAATCGACGGCTCTAATGAACTCGACCGTCTCCATTAATGAATTGAACTCCATGAAGTAATCGAAAGTGTTGAAATCGATCGGTGCTTCACTGGATCCGGCGGAGAAGTCTGTAATCTCTCCGGCAGAAACATCGGCGATCGGAGAGAGCGGAGCGAACGTCGGAGGTGAAGAAGAATCCTTCGAGCTCTTCTACGTCTTCGATGGTTTCTTTCCGCCATGGCCGAAGCAATCGATTAACACAGAGAGAGGGACTCCCCGCGTTTATATAAGCGCGCTCGAGTCTTATTAATATTGGACCTTCTTCACCATGGGCCTGGGCCGTTAATTCTTTTAATATATGTCTGTTTTGTAATGTAGCTAGACATAGGCATGTGCCCACCTTCTGTGCACGTTTATGGATTCTCTACTCCCATTACTGCTATCAGCTATGTTCGAGTACCTACATCACACTCTACCTAGAGATATTATAATACTTCCAACAAATCTAAAGAATGAGAGAGAGAGAGAGAGAGAGAGAGAGAGAGATAGAGACAGTGTCCACTAGTTGAATTGAATGGATTCTAGCAGTTTTTGGAAATTTTATATGTTCTTGATTTTGTTTGTGATCTATACTCAAATGGGTTTGTACATTTTTGCTAGCTGAAGCAAAGTGGAGAAAGTTTTCTTGGTGTGCTTCAGAATAGTTCAAGTATTTCTTACTGTAGTCAGATCTGTGAGTTTTCTTATGGTGTAATGACTATCTAATCAAGAAACAGGAGCTATGTTCTTTTTCTTATTACATTGTTAGAAAATTTTGTTTTCTTTCCGGTGATGTGGTGAGGTATTGGATTTTTGAACGATAAAGTTGAGACTTCAGAACACGAGAAGCTCAAAAGTTTGTGGATTTCACCTCTTAGTAAGCTGTCTGGGTGGCTGGGTAATGGGCTTGTGAAGGAGAAGTGTTTATGGATGTAGGTTTGGGTTCAGAATGAAGCTTCTGGATTTACTTCTACTTTTCCTTGCATTAGCTTTTTGCAAATTAACACATACTCACTCCAAGCCTATTTTCATTGATTGCGGTTCAAATTCTAGAATCAATGTTGATGGTAGGACATGGGTTGGAGATGGAATCCCCAGTGAAAATTTCACTCTAAGTTCTCCTGGATATGTAGTATCTACCAAAATGAGCAACAGTAGTTCAGCTTATGGACATTTATATCGAAGTTCCCGGATCTTCAATTCTTCATCCCACTACAATTTTACTGTAGTCCCTGGGAATTTTTTTATCAGGCTCCACTTTTATCTATTCTTGTCTGAAGTATTCAATGTGAATGAGTCCTCATTTGATGTTTCTGCAAACAATTTGAAGTTGGTTTCGAGGTACAATGTTCCCTGGGAGATCTCATGGAAGAGCTCAAAAAGTAACTCAAACTTGACTTCGCTGAAGAAAGAGTACTTCCTCGATGTTAATTCAGGTGAACTATCAATTGAGTTCATGCCAAGCTTTGGGTCATTTGCCTTTGTGAATGCCATTGAGATAATTCCATTCTCAGGCTATTTACTTTTTGACTCGGTGATTAGAGTAGGTACCAATGGTCTGCGAAGTTCAGCTGATTTGAGTGGTCGAGGATTGGAGACTATGTATAGGTTGAATGTTGGAGGACCAGAACTGAATCCAACTGATGATCCTGGTCTTTGGAGGGAATGGGAATCTGATTATCCTTATATGTTTTCAGTCAATGCTGCCACCACTATCGCTAATGCATCCAATTTAAGCTATGTCTCAATCAACAATTCCTTCAATGCTCCACTTTTGGTGTATGAGACAGCAAGAATAATGACTGACAATGAGGTTGTTGAAAAGAGGTTCAATGTTTCGTGGAGGTTTGGTGTTGACAACAATTTCGAATACTTGGTTCTTCTGCATTTCTGCGAGCTCATCTACGACAAACCAAATCAAAGGAGCTTCAGAATATACATAAACAACAAGACAGCAGTTAACGACTATGATGTTTTCATGAGAGCAGGAGGGGTGAACAAAGCATACCATGAGGACTTCCTTGATGCTGTCCCCCAGGCGATAGACTCTCTTTGGCTTCAGCTTGGTTCAGACTCTCTGACGAGTGCATCAAGTAGTGATGCACTACTGAATGGGTTGGAGATATTTAAGCTGAGTAAGAATGGCAATCTTGCTCATGTTTCAGAAAGGGTTGCGGTTGATGATGTGGACTCCAATAGCAGCAATCATAAGCACAGGATTCTTACTGAGGCAATAGGTGCTGGTGTTGCTTCCACAATAGCTCTCTCAGTCATGTTTGCTGTTGTGTTATTTTTCTTCATTCAGAAAAAGAAAACAATGCCAGTGAAGAACTCTCCACCACCTGGGTGGCGTCCCCTTTCTCTACACGAAGCGAGCACCAAGATTGCTAGGGTTCTTAGGCCTTCTTTCAGTGACAAAGGGTCGTCTGGTACACCTAGATCTGGTCGAAAGTTGTCCCTGAAGGAAATCAAATGTGCCACAAGAAATTTTGATGATACATTGCTAATAGGGACAGGAGGATTTGGCAAGGTATACAAAGGTGAGATTGATGAAGGGACCTTAGTGGCAATCAAACGGGCTAATCCCATGTGTGACCAAGGTCTGGCAGAGTTTGAAACAGAGATTGAAATGCTATCAAAGCTCCGTCATCGGCATCTGGTATCTATGTTTGGATACTGTGATGATGAGGGTGAGATGATCTTGGTTTATGAGTACATGGCAAATGGAACATTAAGGAGCCATCTCTATGGAAATGGACTTCCGGCTCTATCTTGGAAGCAAAGACTTGAAGCTAGCATTGGTGCTGCTCGTGGGCTTCATTATCTCCATACTGGAGCAGAGAGCGCGATTATTCATAGAGATGTCAAGGCTACAAATATATTGTTGGATGAAAACTTCATTGCTAAGATGGCGGATTTTGGGTTATCAAAGATCGGTCCAGGAGTTGATCACACGCATGTTAGTACAGCAGTTAAAGGTAGTTTTGGGTATCTAGATCCTGAATACTACAGAAGACAGCAACTGACTCAAAAATCGGATGTCTACTCATTTGGCGTAGTCCTATTTGAAGTTGTATGTGCTCGGCCTGTAATAAATCCAGGCTTGCCAAAAGATCAGATCAATCTTGCCGAGTGGGCACTTCGTTGGCAGCGACAGCGATCACTGGAGACCATAGTGGATCCAAATCTTGAAGGAGACTGCTCTAGAGAGTCGCTCAAGAAATTCGGAGAGATTGCAGAGAAGTGCCTAGCCGATGAAGGGAAGAACAGGCCAACAATGGGAGAGGTCTTGTGGCATTTGGAGTACGCCTTGCAACTCCATGAAGCTTATGCTCTAACAGAAGATGGTGATTCTAGTTGTCAAAGTGAAGTGAAGTTTGCTGGTTTATCTATTGGCCTTCCTCATGTCAGAGAGGCTGTAGAGGAAAATGAATCAGTACCTGATAATGATACTGGAACTAGTAATCTTACTGAAATTCTTAAACCTCAAGGAAGGTGAAGTACAATGTCATTGCTGAAAGTGTAATCTGTAATTGCCTTCTTACCTGGAGAGTTGATGCTGTGTACTTGTTGTGTGAATTATGTCTGTACCAAGTATAAGATGAATGAAATACAAATTATCTTTTTGAGTGAAATGTAAATTAGATGAAGTGGCGTAAGTGTTTCATTGGTGTAGCTAGGATTATCATTATCTATTACTGGAAGATATTCATATTTTTTTGTTCTCACTGTCTACTAGTAAGTAAAGTGATGAAATTCTGAAATTCTTTCTCACAATTTTTCAAGGTTCTGAATCTTGTGTGCACGTTGTTGATGCTTCATTCATTTATTTGAAACATCAACATCTTATATTGCGCCTATCTAAATTTATTGAAACTTCCTTGCTTAAAGCTGGTTTGAAAATATGAGTTCATGGAAACTTTCATTTGTTAATCAGTGGGTTAACATTTACCTATTGTTATTGTTATTACGAGACAAAGATTTTTCTTAACTTGTTTTTGTACAGATTAATCGAAGGATGTGTTTCAATTCAAGGAACTCATTTTTTTGCTAGATTTTGAATTCGTATTTACTTTATGTATTTCAGTTTTGGTATAAACTGAGCTCTAATTCAATTCTTATCGACGTATTCAGTTTCACAAAACTTATTTTCTATAAAATAAAATATACTTTAAATTTTAATAGGCTTAAACGACCATTATAGGCCCAAATATCAGGCCAGGCCCAAAATATTAGACGAGGTAGTGGCAGTTCGGTAATAATAAGACTAACATAGCAATTTTCTTACACGGAACTTCATTTTATTTATTTCTTCTTGTTCTCGCTAAATCTCGCCGAGCTTAGGTGAGCAATAAAACCTCGACGCAACTCCGCAGCCGCCCACTGGTTACCGGCCGGAGATGCCACCAAAATCTGCCAAGGGAAAAGAAGCACTGGCCGAGCGCCCGATCCTTGGACGCTTCTCCTCTCACTTGAAGATCGGAATCGTAATAATCCCTTCTTGTTAACCTTCACGTTTTTTTATTCAACTTTCTTACTTAGCTAACTGAGTTTATCTTAGGTTTCTCATTTTGCTAAACGTTCTAGTTTCAACGATTGCAGTGCCTTTTGGTTTCTGTCCATTCTGTGTGGTACGAGTTATTACCATTCTTAGTCATTGTAATAAAGTTGGTCGGAAACTTCTGACGATTTATTTTGGCGCTTGGAAATTGGATTATGTCAGTCAATTGTTCAATTTTTGTTTCTCGAAAGTTCATAATCGATACCTTTCCTTATATTTCAGTGTCTTGTTGATAATTTAGGGACAATAGTAGTAATAATTTGTGTAGAATACTCAGATCTTGAGAATAGAAAGAGATGATATTGACGTGCTATGAGACTGTGGTTTTTTTAAACCCCAGGAGCGTGGAATTATGTGTGATGTTTAATAGATACTCACCCTTCTCATGAATTGTCATCCTAAGTTCTCTGGTTGATTACTTTCTTTAGTTATTTGTCATCATCTAATAAATCACTTATTCTGATATTTTGCTGCATAGGTTGGTTTGCCCAATGTTGGAAAATCTACTCTCTTCAACACACTCACTAAGCTCTCAATTCCTGCGGAAAACTTCCCTTTCTGCACAATAGAACCCAACGAGGCACGCATCAACGTCCCCGATGAGCGTTTTGATTGGTTATGCCAGTTGTACAAGCCAAAGAGTGAGGTTTGTATTTTCTTGCATGTATATACCTTTCCTCCAATCATGTATTTGATTATCTTATTCAATTAGGTTATCTTAGTGACATAACTATAAGCAATATATAGCCATTTTGCTTGTAATGGGTTAAGGTACACTTATTTCGCATGTTGATGTTGAAGCCTGAATAGTTATATGCTGGATAACAAGCTGGTTTGTCAGCATGTGTTAACGACAATTTTATGGTCTTGTAGATGCTGCTTAAGCAACCTATGCTTTTATATAGAGGTGATTGATTTCTGGAAGTGGCTGTTCTGCTACTGAGCATTTTTTTTAATGGTTTAAGGCAGATTTCATGTTGTTTCTCTCAGTTTCTGTTTGTATTCAGTTATCCAATTTTGTTCACATGTCTAAGGATTTGAAGCACACACTATCATAGTTATACGTAATTGATTATTATTTTTCTTTCTTTGACTATATGCTTATATTATGACGTTTAGCAAAATATGTTTTTAAAAATGAAACTGAAGTATAACAAACAATCTGTTGCAAAGATGACAGTTTTGGTGTTGGCAATCTCCAAATGAATGCTGATCTGTATGAAAAATAAGTTCATGGTCCTAGTAGTTTTACTTTTTAGTTTTATGTTCATGCTACCATTATGTGAAGATTTTGTATGTTCACTTTGTAATGCAAACTAAGAATTTTATCTCTTAATTGTGTCTAACAGAATTTTCCTTTGGAATAATTTCTCCACAGGTTTCAGCTTTTCTAGAAATCCACGACATTGCGGGTCTTGTTAGAGGGGCACATCAGGGGCAGGGCCTAGGGAACAGCTTCCTTTCCCATATCCGTGCAGTTGACGGAATATTTCATGTTTTAAGTAGGCAATTCGTTTCTCTGAGTCAATGAAGTATGATGAATTCGTTGAGTGGTCGTATTTAAGGTTTGACTTCTAGAGTAGCCTAAATAACAAATTATTCAAAGATAAATAAAAAAACATGAGAAAATCGCCTTTTTGTTAGTTTATATTGTTTGGGAGTGTCCCAATTAGTACACATAGAAGCATGAAGAGAAGAGGGGCATTTTGCTGTCAAATCAACTTCCTGTTGTTCATCAACTAATAAAAGAGGCTCTTTCTGCGGGTGCTGAAAAGAATTTGGTTCTTTCTGCATTGGATGCATGTAATACAAACATATGATTTAATGTCTTAAACAAGGAGCTTGTAACAAATTCTTCTTGCATCAAACTTCAGCTGTAAATGTCAATAGCCTACTTTTTAACAGTCTTCTGATGAGACTTTGTCTTGAACTTTGCAAATTACTATGCCAGAGAAGCTATATTGAGAACATAAAAGAAGTATTAGAGAATATGATCTTTGATCTGCATTTTGGTACACTATTGTCACTTGACTACCATACTATACAGGAGCATTTGAGGATGCTGATATTATCCATGTTGATGATTCGGTGGACCCTGTGAGGGATTTGGAGACCATAAGTGCTGAATTACGACTAAAGGTGCTGTTTTTAATCTCTTCACTATAGCTTTCTTTAAGAATTATAAGTATATGGATCTGTAGTAGATGTATGTATGAGTATCCATTCTTTAGTATTGACATGCATAAACATATGCATAAGTATGGACACTCTTCTCGCTCTACCAATAAGGTTCAACAATCAATTTTTTATTACATATTTGGAAACGAGAAATAACTACTGTTTTAAGAGAGAAAATTTTAAAAACAATGGAGCTGTTCGGAAAACCAAAACATTCCCCTTGTACTTTTTTGCAAATTCAAATTCACATTTTCAATCATTATAGCTGCTGTCTGGTTCAGGAAAAAGGTTTACGAACTACTCCATGAATTCTGATTGTAGGATCTGGAGTTCACGGAGAGGAAATTGGAGGATCTTGAGAAAAGCATGAAAAGGAGCAACGACAAGCAATTAAAGATAGAGCATGAATGCTGTGAGAGGGTAAGCATCATCAATTGCAAGATTGCATCTTTCTACTACATGAATTATTAAGATGTACTTTTTTTTCATATATTTTCTAGCTTACAAAATATATAATAAGATGCAAATTTGTGCTTGAGTTTTGTTCGAAGGTCAATAGTAGTTGATTGACCTTTTTGGATGATGTAACAGCCAGTTTCTGTAGTTCATCTTGAAATTTTGGGCCTTGAGAAAAATATTTTTACTGTATAAGAACATTTATTCTTAAAATGAGACTTGTTATGTCTAGACAAAGACATTGGATGCCTGTTTCTGGTTGTCTTTCTTGATACAATGGCGCCAAGTGTTGCTGTTATGAAAGTGTTGACTTTGGTATCTTTCATGACTAATATCTTTCCCTTGTCAACTTTATCCTTCAAATTTCACTGTAGTACCTTTTCTACATTTTGTTTTAACAGTTGCAAGTTACTTGTTGATACTTCTTTTTTCAGGTTAAAGCTTGGGTTGAAGGTGGGAAAGATGTCCGTCTAGGAGATTGGAAGGCTGCTGATGTGGAAATACTCAACACATTTCAGTTGCTCACAGCCAAACCTGTTGTTTATTTGGTAAAAAACATAGTTCTTTCATTTTCCTTAGCATCTTGTAAGCTTGCGCTTCCTATGCTTTTGTAGCATTTTGCTTGCAATTTCCTATAGAGGAAGTCTACTATCTCTTTGAGTTGCTCGCAATTTCCATTCATCTTTCTTGCATTCTTGCTATAATGTAAATTTCAATTTTTTTTCTTATATTAATCCTTATTTTCTTTTTTTCTCTTTAACAATTCATGTTTTTCTAATCAGTGTAATATTTGCTGGTTAGGTGAATATGAATGAAAAAGACTATCAGAGAAAGAAAAACAAGTTTCTTCCAAAGATACATAGCTGGTTTGTGTTCCATACAAAATTTATCATGCACATTTGTTAACATCAGTAGATTTATTTTTAGGCAATTCATCCTTTTAATGAGAACCATTTTTCTTGCATCACTACCTACAGGATATATTGACTCAGGAAATCAAGACATCTTGCATTTCCTCTTAGTAGTTACGAAATAAGTCTTATCTTATATATTCTTCATGCAATGTTCTTACACTATGTCTGCTTCTGTATTTGTATGTTTAGGGTTCAAGAGCATGGGGGTGAGCCTATTATCCCTTTTAGCTGTGTGTTGGAACAGAAACTTGTTGATATGCCAGATGATGAGGCTGCCAAATACTGCAATGAAAATAAAGTACAGAGGTAAATATCATTTGTCTTTTCATCAAGTTTTTAATACAGATCTCGCATAATTGGTATTTGAGCTGCAACTGGTGATAAACATCATGTGGTGATTAACACAAACTTTTTTTTGTCAAGTACTTCTTACAGCACTTTCTAAGTGCATAGTTTAACACAGCTATGCACTACTTCTCAGCAAAATTATACTGAATTGTAATATTGCACAGTGCAATCCCAAAGATCATAAAAACTGGATTTGCAGCAATCAATCTCATTTACTTCTTTACAGCTGGGCCAGATGAGGTACTTATTTCGTGCTGTATTTTCTTTTTAAACTCCTTATTTATGTTTATATCGTAAGGAACTTGCATGATGATTTCTATGTTTTCCATGAAGCCAACTGTTCTGACAAATTGATGTGCCTTCTCAGGTTAAATGTTGGCAGATCAGGAAGCAAACCAAGGCCCCTCAAGCTGCTGGTGCCATCCACACAGATTTTGAAAAGGGCTTTATATGTGCTGAGGTACTTAAAGCATGCCTTCCAGAAGGCAGATCTACATTTACCCTCTTCTTGTTTAAAAATCATTTTTTGTGGAAGTAGAAAGCTCATTCTCTATTTTCAGTTATTTTACTGATTTAGAGTATCTGCATTTATGTGTTCTTTACTAATTTCATGTAGTCGATCTTAAATCACAAACTGTTATCTGCTGCATTTGTGCTTCATACACTGTTGGCCCTCATTTTTCATGTGCCGATAATTTTGCCAACGATTATATGGACATTTTTACTGGGCCTTGGAGTACTTCTGGTGTGCATGTCAAAACCTTTCATGCTTATGATTTGTCTCACAGGTCATGAAATTTGAGGATCTGAAGGTACTGGGTAGTGAATCTGTAGTGAAGGTATATATGAATTTTTGAGTTACTTCCTTTTCTAGATTGTAGTTTGATAGTTAAGGTTCATATTTTAACCGAATGTGGTAATGATGTATTGTTTTGAATGTTGTGCAGGCAGCTGGAAAATACAGGCAGGAAGGGAAGACATATGTTGTTCAAGATGGAGATATTATATTCTTCAAGTTTAACACGGGCGGAGGGAAGAAATGATTTCTTGCTTAAGGTGATTACTCTTCTATCACGCTAGGCTTATTAAATTTCAAGAGGGAGTATGCTTAGGCCTATCTGGGACATAGAATTTCTAGAAACTCATTTATTTCTAGCTTTGTGTATAGACGCTGAGTACTTGGATTTTTTTTTTCTTTCCGTCAATAACAAAGTGGAAACAGCAGTAACAAAATCTGGAAGTTTTTCTAGCAATGAAGAGAGAAGAAGGATGTTCACTTACTTTCTGATCGATTTTTGTTATCTTGTCTTGAAAATCTGTCCTTTTAGTAGTCTGTTGTACAATAATGCGAACTCGGCATTTCAAGAATTCTTCTAACGTTGCTTGATTGTTATACCTCTGTGAAGATTCAGAAGTGATTTATTAGCTGCTTACCTTTGGCAAATGCATATAGAGAGGGCTGCTGTATCTCTAATTTATCTGTGTATTGGCATCTGATGGTGGAGCGAAGATGGTAATCAAAATTGAGGAAAGTTTTCATGGTCATTACCGTGCTCCTATCTTTAGAGAACCCATTTTTACAAATTTTGTAATAGAAATTTGTAGTAGTAGAGGTTGACATTTAACCTCTTTTAATAGACAGAAAATTATGCCATGGATGGAATGGCTAAGTGTGTACGGTTTACCTTTTTGGAACAAACCCATGAAGTGGAATTCTTTTTTAAATGAGAAATGTGGTATTTCCAATAATTTTAGTGTTGGTATACGCATGCCAGTACTTCATTTGTGTTTGAGGCCTTGAGGGTAGTGTGTTATTCCAGGGAAATTCCTTGTTCAGTTAATTAAGGTACTCAAATTTTACAAGCATGTTTTTATCACAAGGTTGGGAGGCAAAAACTCAGCTCCTGTCAAGATGAACTCTATGTACCAGTCATGGCAGTTGGGTTTTGCCTAAGTGAGATGGATGACAGTGGAAGAATGAGAATTCAAAACATACTAAAAGTTCCAATCCTCCTTTATAGTTGATTGGATTAAGTTTTACAGTATTATACAGTGTGTTATGCTTTTTGTTACGATCATTTTTGTTGCGGTCCTGCTATTCTGTATGCTGCAAATGTTTCGAGCTGATAGATGTTTATGTCTTCCAGTTTTATTGCTCTTCAAAGCATTTAAATTTTTATAAGTTTTTTGTATGGCATTTCTTTACCTGATAATGGGTAAGTCATTAACAGAACACGAGAAGATAGACATACAAGGAGGGTCTTACAATAATATAGTGTTTCTTTTCATTACAGGATTATAGAAATCATTATACAGAGATCAAGAAATAAAGCGCAACATCAGAGATAGATGCAAGAGTTGCGTTTCATCTACTGAACCAAAGCACTGGTGTTGTACACAAGAAGAGCACCGCCTCCGAGAAGTCCAGCAAGTGTAATTGCCCAGATCAAAAGTCCAGTGGTTCCTGAAATGAATGTACGAGTAAAGATTTTCACAAGATCGAATCAGATAATTTAGAAAGAAAACTAAAATATTTTGTTGAATTTGCAGAAGTAAATCAGATATTTTTTTGGTTTGTTTGGGAGCTTACCTCCAACATAGACATCACCACTTGGAGACCATTCATCAGGCGAGTAGATTGGACTGAAAAGTATTATACACCAGGGATTCAATACTCCAAAGTTGTAAGATTATTGATTCATATGTTTACTTTGTTCTGATATATTATTTTTCTTTTTTACCTGTAGCCATCAACATTTGCTCCATACTTGTCAACAAACTGGTACACACCCTTTCCCTGTTCCCATAAATCAACAAAGTTTTGTTAAATATTGTCTGGTTCTTCATTCAAATAGGCTTGATAAACATATGCAGAAACATTTAAAAGCTAACCTTTTGTTTCCTTCCTGACGCATCCAGACCTCCTGGCAAGTTCATGCCTCCACCAGTTCCTGAAATTGAAAAGAACTTTCATATTTAACATTTTCCGCACGAATCTACAACAAAGTTATCATGCGTGCGTGTTTGATCATGTATGGTTTTGCTTACCGTAAGGAGTTGCAGTCGTGATCTTCTTGCCACCACTGGCTTGAACTCTGAAAGAAGAAGAAGACCTACCAAGAGAAGGAAGACCTCTTACTTGCGTCTTCTCAAAGACAGGTGAAGCAGGCTTCAATGACAATGAAGACATAACAGAAGCTGCCATTGTTCTCTTATATCTCTCAAACACAAAGCAACAACAACAACAACAGATGTCTTTCTTCTTTGAAGCTCTGGATTTTGAACCTGTGTTGTGTTCGTTGAGTGTGGTTTGTGTTTCAGTATCTCTTATTCTTGTTATACTTAATTAAAGATGGAGATACGAAGCTTGAGATATGGAGCGCAGGAGTTGTGTTTGGTATTAATACAAATGGCAACTTCTGTGTGGATGATTGCTGATATGGTGGTGCACAACCTTATCCTTCTAATCCTTTTGCTCTTCAGGAGAAAATTTTTAGGTTTTTTTTCTTTCTTTCTTGTGTGTGGTGCAGCTAGTGCTTCATGAATTTGGGATTTTCCTGAAGAAGAACATAGAATTTGTGGTAGATTTTTTTCAGTGAAATTCATAGATAATTATCCAGAGTGGTGAACTTTGTCAAAGGAAAAAAAAATTTAGAAATGTTAAGCTTGTAAGATTATTGATACCCACAATATTTCTAGAAATTTATATTATATATTTATTTTAGAAATGTGGCTCACCTACTGACGTGGCAACTTGCGAATCGGTCGCCGTATTTGGCTGGGCCTACTAAAATCATAACAGTAAATAGATATTTGAGAGCTTATAAATTTTTTAATTTCAATTTTTTATTTATTCATTTTTAATAAAACTTTAAGATATTTAGAAATTCTTTTTAAAAAATTAAAAAAATTATATAAAATTTTACGTTATAAAATTTTATTATTAATTATTTTATTAAAATTTTTGAGATAAAAATACAACTTATTTTAAAAAAATTCTAAAATTAACTGGTAAAAGAGGTTAGATCTTTATGAATGCTGTTACAATGTTTCACTCAGACACATTTCCATCAATAAAGATGAAAATGTTTTAAAAAATATTTTTTAATTTTTATTTAAAAAATAGAATTTATTTTTTAAAATTAAATAAAAATATTTTTAAAAGTACGAAGCATGGAAGGCTCTCCTCTATCAAGGTAGCATATAAGAAGAAGCTTTAGTTTGAGTCCTTAAAAATTCTGTAGCATATATATCTACCATGGATATTGACATATAATCTTGATAGCGTTATGAATTAGTACGGTACCTTCCATCAATTGGTTAGCTAACAAGATTCAACAGCAAGAACTTACTAAACTAAAATAAAATCAAGTCCGATATTATTGTTAATTACTAATTAGGTTATGATTTATTAGTTGATTTGTGGCAAGAATTTTATTTTACAAAAGATCTTTGATCAGCTTCAAAGTTCATTTTAATATTTTTGTTTGTTTTATAATTATGAATTATTATATCATCTCAGAATATTTGGATAATCATTCGAAGAATTCAATCTTTTTTACGTATTTACCGACTAAAATTTATCGATCAATTAAAATTGATAAGTGAACGATGATCTGTTTGGTTCATGTGAATTTTCATTTTTTGTTTTTCAGTCCACTTCTACAGAAAAATGCCAAATAACATCGAAATAACATCCTTTAATTTAAACAATACCAAACGAATGCCTAAACATAATTTATTTGGAACTATTGAATAGAGCAAACTAAAACATAAATTAATAGAACCCACCCTCTGAATTTTTCAGATCATAAAACCTAATAGTACTACTACTACTGTAGCATAGCTACACGTCAACAGTGACTCGAAACCTATACGTAGTAACCTCGCGCAACATTTCATCTCCAGGATTGCATTTCAAACGACTCACAAATTCCTGCTCTAAATTTCTCCATTCCTCCAGACGGACTGCTTTCGGCCGGGGAACCTTCTGCAACTGATCTCGAACAGCTTCGAAAATTCTATCAGTAGAAACGTTGTACTTGAAATCCTCCGCCCTGAAAACGAGAACACATCGGCGCTCTACGTTGAAACTCATCGCCCGTACGTTGTTGATTATAATCTGTAGCTCCACATGCAACTTACCCTGCTCTGGTTCACCGAATACTGCGTCGATGCGTTCCCAAGAAGACCATGGTTGAACCTCTCCGAGGAACTCTGTAGTCATTCTACCGGTCGCCATATTTATTATGTTCTTGGTTGTAGCAAAGATTGATGAACAGCCACGGCCAATGCTATGCACATATATATAGATAGAAATTTGGTAAGTAAATATATCTAATTATATGGTGATCTTGTCTCTACTATAATTGGTAGATTGCATTCTAGCTCATATATAATATTTATGGAAACATATATATAATATGGATTGGTAATGTTAACGGGATTGGTTTGCAGAGTTTTTTTGCGTTGTGTCCTTTAATTCTCAAGAAAAATCACGATCTAGATTACCACTCCTGTTGAACGAGAAGTAAAACCTGTTTCACCACTCATCGACGCAGTATGACTTTTATTCCTCACAAGTGACTTTCGCGTAATTTTTTATATTTTTATAATAATTTCAGTTTAATAATTAATTTTTTTAAAATTTACATTTTAAAAGTTATTTTCTGTTCATAAAAATACACCTCTTAAATAGATGTGGATCAGCACCCATATCAGTTTCTTTTTAGTGCTGTATTCTAAAATATTCGTAACTAATTTTATAAAAATAGAAAGTGAAAATAAAATTTTTGAAAATTTAGTTCGAAAAAGTTGATTTTTTGGGTTTGAATTATTTTATAAAATGAATTGAAAGGTGAAGTTCATATTTTATATGAAAGTGAGTTGAAAATTAAAAAAAAAATTATTTCGGAAAGCTTAAAAAAGAAACGGTGGAATTCAAGCAAAAGTAAAGATTCACACGGAATTACAATTCTGAATTTTGTTATGATATTAAAATATATAAACTCACCGAAATTTTAAATTTAATAAAAAAAATTAAAATTAAGAAAGATTTAAAAAAATTATAATACTTTAATTCTAATAATTATCTTTTTAATAATTTATAACTAGATTAAAAAAGAACGCACTCTACGAGGATTACAATCTATTTTACCTCACAGAATCTCTCAAGAAAAATAAACAGCAATTTGAACTGCACCTGAAATAGCTAAAATGTGAAAAGATTTAAAAAATGTTTAGATTCTATATTGTTTGGCGAAAAAGTTGAGATTCGAAAAAAAAATGTCTTCTGAGATTGTGATGTATGAAAAATTTAATGTTAACTTTTTTAATTACAAATCATTTTAAGTAAATATATATATAAAGTAAATGTTTTTTATTAGTTTATAGGGATATTGAAAAGTGTTCAAAAATAGAAAATTTAAAATAATAGATATTTTAAACTATTTTATAAAATAATTTTAATTTTTTACTTAAATAATAAAAATTTTATGACATATAAATTTTTATATTTTTTTAAAATAAATTTTAAAATATTTTTAATATATGTGAAAAATGAAAATAAAAGCTACCCACTGACCTATACCCGATGTGAAATTCAATAAAATGAAAGCGAGATAAATTGGGACGTTTGGCTAAAATTTTTTTAAAAAATTAGTTTTTTAAGATTCAACCTTCTAGTTTTTTAGTTACTAATTATTCAGGGTACAGAGCAATTCAACACTTTAATTATCAATAAAAAATCTAAATCATTACAATTACAAAGTTTAATTAATTCAAAATGTGAAACATTTCTAACGGACAAATTTATTTAACTTTTTATTATACCTTTTTATATAAACATTTGAACCTGACCGCAAAAACAAATGAATGGGCTCATATAACGTAACTGGGCCCACACGGTTGACGTCCAACGGCTGGATCGGGCCTGACTCAGTCTGCTACGCGGAAGCTCTGATTCCGACCGTGTCTTACCTTTGATCCGGTCCACCGACGGTCGGCGTTGCTGTTTTATCTTCAGTATTTGCATATTAAGCTCCTAAAAATGGATTTTGCGTAACATTCCTGAAGAATTGTTCTTCTGCTAGAAGAATAATTTCGAAAATTTATTATTGTCTTCGCGTTTTTCATGCAGGACACAAGTTTTTCCTTTTCCTTGCTCGATTCGAACTTCTCTCCATCAAACCCGTGCATGAAATCACGTATGAATTCATAGCTGCTAACATTATTGTTCTTGGGCACGTGCGTATTACCGGTCAATCATTTACTTACTCAAATGGATGTGTTGACTTCAACATGTCAAATACAATTATGCAGAACCGATAGTGCAAATATTTCTTGTCGTTGTGTCTTTTGTCTCACAGAAGGTCACGTCAGCTTTTATGACGACCTTAAATTTACTTAAACATGCCACTGGTAGTGTTCAGTGTGAACAAAACCGGTTGACTTTATATTTACTTGCATGCCACTGTGAGAGATTATTTGTCGGAACGAAATCTGTTTTGACTTCGGAACAAAGGAAACAACATTTTCGGTTCCCTTTCTCCAATTTAATGACACGTGACGGTCTTCTGTGTACATGTTTTTGAGTTGCCGAACAAGAACAGAAATAAAAAAATGGTAGATTTCTCACGGCGGCTAACCTGCTACAGCACTGATCGGTGAGACTCTTTCTGAAATTTCTTTTATTTCTCTTGCTTGCGTAGGTGTTCTGATTTTTCTGAAAGTTTTTGGTTTCCCTTTTTTGCAGATTATAAACATGAGTAGTTGAGGTGTTAAGAGTTCCACCACCATTTCTGGTTTTTACTTGATTGGGAGGTTAGTTCTCTCCATTTTGAGGTGATTTTGCTTGAAGTTCCTGCGACGATTGAATTTTATGTATGATAAAACTGGTGATAGTAGTTTATAGGATCTTATGAATCAGTAAAACTAATGTTTACCTACTCAAGTTTGTCTTGAAGACGATATCTTGGATGTTTTAGATCCTAATTGTAACTTCTTATTCAATTTTATTCAAATAGACTGCTGTTGCAATTATTCATTGTGCAGGTATGATCTTTGTAATGGTGCGTATTGTTCACCGTTAGGAACGCATGGTAATAGTTGATATTTCACGAATTCATTCTTTCGGTCTTGCTGCTTGTGTTCTTGGTGTCTCCTTCAAATTTTAGGTCACCTGGATTGGTCATGACATTTGAAATATTACTTTAATCTAGTTATGGCAGACCTCCTACCATTTAGAGTTTCTGCTCTTTACCACAATATAATTGACCTGTTTAACTGATTCCACCTTTCCATTTTTAAGTTGCATCCTGAAGTGCTTCTTTCTGTTAAAGAATCACTATCCACAGGTTCTTTGGGTTAATTGTAGGGAAACTGCAATGTTTTAAACGGTAGAAAGATTCTGCAAATGCTCCGTATCTTATAAAATTAATGAGCAGCTGAGATCACTATTTTCTATAAAACTGAGTTGCTAATACAATTTTTTACCTTTTTGTGGCATATTAAATATAGTTCAATGCAAGCATCAACTTGTGCTTTGTGATCCAAAGGATTCTTTAGTACAAATCATCTACTTTTTCCTACGTCTTCAACTTCATATACTTCCTTATTTATTGTATTTTTTAAAGTTTTTACTGTACTTACTTTTATAGTGAAGCAAGAATGCAATTTCCCTTTCTGATTATATGAAAAGATATCTTGTGATCCCCATGTATTAACATTCATAAAGTTTCTTTCTATTGCAGGTTCTATAAAAGCATTAGATCTGGGTAAATCACACAATAATGACTTGGTGCTCAGTGTCTTGCTTCAAAAGAAACAAGATTGAGGAAAATGAAGCAGTTCAAAGCAGTGAAGGTAATTTCAGTCATGATATGGGCCACTGGATGACTATCTTTACTGCTAACTCAAAACTATTGATTATATTTGGTGTTTATTGATTTCTTTGATCATGGTTAAATTTTTAGGTATGAAAGATGTAAGAATCTATTCTTATAAGGAGCTCAGAAATGCAACGGCTGATT
The DNA here is from genome assembly GCA_019914995.1 of Acanthochlamys bracteata. Taxonomy (NCBI): domain Eukaryota; kingdom Viridiplantae; phylum Streptophyta; class Magnoliopsida; order Pandanales; family Velloziaceae; genus Acanthochlamys; species Acanthochlamys bracteata. The sequence continues at coordinate 1,872,653 of CM034140.1, read as the reverse complement.
TTAGCCCCAGTAATAAGGTTGGAGAGGGAGGCTTTGGTTCTGTTTACAGGGTGAGTTTCTGTGTCATTAATGCTGTAACATCTAGCTCAAACGAATTGCTGAATAGTCTTATTTAAGGTTATTTACTTTTTGGCCAGGGAACTCTTAAGGATGGAACTGTTGTTGCTGTAAAAGTTCTTTCCTCCGAGTCGAGACAAGGAGTTCGCGAGTTTTTAACTGAAATAAATACAATCTCTGGGATAGTGCATGAGAACTTGGTAAAATTATATGGCTGTTGTGTGGAGCAAGATCACAGAATACTGGTTTATAATTATATAGAAAATAATAGCCTTGCGCAAACACTTCTTGGTAATTTAATTTATAAATTCTTACATGGATATGTTAAGAGTTAAGTCTGTTTTTCTTGTTAGCAGCAGACATATTGAATGCAAGACATGTTGCCTGTTTCCTAATCAGGTGGACGATACAGTAATCTCCAGTTTAGTTGGAGAACACGAGCTAACATCTGCGTAGGAGTCGCTCGGGGGCTTGCATATCTTCACGAGGAACTCAAGCCGCATATCTTGCATCGTGATATCAAAGCTAGTAATATCCTTCTAGATAAAAATCTTAATCCAAAGATTTCAGATTTTGGGTTGGCGAAGCTTTTACCACCTAATGCAACACATATCAGCACCCAGGTTGCAGGAACTATGTAAGCATTATCCTCATTTTTGTTATCTTTTATATGTCTGTGTTATACTATTTACTTGTGATATCAACATGACGTTGATTTTAAACATTGCAAGAAATGGTTTTCCTGGCACCTTTAGTAGATTGTTTATAAAGAAAATATGATGAGGTGCTGCATTAAATATGTAGAAAAACCTTTCCTACCAGCGCCATCACTAAACATAGATTTTGTTCATTGTACTTCAATTTTTTCTGATGTGTTTTTACTTTTATGGAAGAGGTTACTTGGCCCCTGAGTATGCACTGCGTGGACGGGTGACACGGAAATCAGATGTTTACAGTTTCGGTGTTCTCCTTTTGGAAATTGTAAGCGGAAGATGCAATAGAAATACAAGATTACCTTCTGAAGACCAATTTCTTCTTGAGAGGGTAAGGAAAGATAATACACTCGTTAGCATACACCTACTTCTACTTTAAGGCACTATTTAAGTTTTTATATGAGTAGAAAGCCATTTGTATTATTGGTCTGTTCTGCGTTCACTGAATTGTTTATACTGTTTTTCCCTTTGCTGCTGCAGCAAACAACTAGAATTGTTCTAGACATAAGGCTATTTATGTTAAATGAAATGCTAGGCTTAATAGTTTACCTTGGTTTAAAGTTGAGCTGGTGACTGGTTGTACGATCAAGTGGCCTGACCCATTTGCAATTTCTTATGTTAAAAGATATGCTAAGTCAACCGAGACCAAAAGTCTTGAAAGGCTTGAATTGTTTACATATTGAGAGAAGGAAGCAGAAAGGATCATTCTAATATTTACTTCAGATTGCATTCTGATAATGGCGTTCCTAAGCATGTAGTGTTTCAATGACATACAAACAAAAATGTGACCTTGAGCAAGTTTTTGATTCAAGATATGTGGTTTCCAGTAATTATCATCTTTGAGTTTTGGTCATCAAACACTGGCTCCCCTGGACCTACAATATCACCTAGCATAGACTGAACGCATCAATGATTTCTTATAGACGAAAGGAAATTTAGATCAAACTCATGTTTCGTCCTTCCTGTGTTATTATCTCTTAGAATGAGTTTCGATACATCAGATAATATCCAATCAATTTCCATACTTATTATTATTATTTTAGCAAGACTGCTATTTCTGGAATACCCAAATTTTATATTTTATTAGATGTATTTGTAAGAGCTTCCATGCAATTCACTCAGCTCATTCATTCCATTTACATTAGACTCCACCATGCTTTTGCAAAGCTAATTAACTGAAACCTAAATCTGTGAAACATGATTTCCAGTACCCCCAATATCATGCATGGACTTCTCATTTTGCAGACGTGGAATCTCTTCGAACGTGGTGAACTATCAAGTATTATAGACACTTCACTTGGTAATGACCTGGATGTTGAGGAGGCTTGCAGATTTTTGAAGGTTGGTCTCCTTTGCACACAGGATGCTTCTAAGCTCCGACCCACCATGTCCACTGTAGTTCAGATGCTTTCAGGAGAGAAGGAGGTTGAGATAGACAAAAATGCAAAACCTGGCCTCATTGCTGAGTTCATGGACCTCAAGTTCGGAAGCAAGAAGAAAGGATATGTTGGTGATGTGTCTTCTATGTCCATGTCCGGGCCCTCTGGGTTAGATACAGCATCATCAGCTCCCAACTCACACCTGTCAATGACCTTCACTGCAATAAGTGAAAGACAGTGAGCAACCTATGTTGATAAATTAAGAAGAAATCTGGGAAGAAAATCTTAGTTCAAGATTCACAAACATTAGAATCAGGTATTTTCATTCCTATTCAATTCTTCTTCGGCATTGCAAATTTGCAGAAATTTTGGAGCTGTGTATGGAAAGGAAAAAAAAAATTGTGTAAATTGGACAAAGAACGGGCATGGCTTTCATTGTAATATAACCGAAGTGGCGTGATAGAGTACAAGTGTTTCACTTACCTGGTGTATTGCCAAGCATGTGAAATACAAGTTATCTACTTACCGGATAAAACTTGTCTGTTGAAAAAGTTTTATCTTGATGTATGGTGTTAAAACTGTTTCTCTAGGCGTGCCAAGCAGGGAGGATATTCCATATGATCTCTGAGCTTGGTGCGCTCCATTTGGACCGCGTTGAAGGAAGAGCATATTCTCTGTCAGGGAAAAAATCAACTTGTGAATAGAATGAGAAAAAACTATCAAGAAAGCATGCAGTTGGTATCGCTGCAGTGTACTCGGAAGGAGCAGTTCTTCAGGTGGATCAGGTTCAGGGTTAGAAACAATCAAGAACACAACACAAGGAAGCTAACTGTGTGTTTCAGTTTCCAGCGGTATCACTAGTAACACAATTGTTTTTGTTGTCCTTTTCATTCTCCCTTATCAGGATCACGAAAAGGTTTACGGCCTTATCAGGAAGATTAGTGTTGTTTAGCAGTGTAGGTTTACGGCCTTAGAAGGAAAGAAAGCACGATGCAAACATGAATGAATAATGAACTCGGCTCTGTTGGTTTTTGCTTATTATTTCTCTTTGGGACTTTTGATGAAGGGGTCATCAAAAGATAATTTGTCAAAAAATTATCCACTGTAATTTCTTTTTTTTATCCACTGTGAAGAACAACACATAACAATTTTTCATTCATTTCATTCGTTTTCTATCATTGCAGAAGATAATTTGTCAAAAAATTTAAACTTTTTAATGTCTGAAGAACTTAAGTTTGTACATGTTGCCTACATTGTCAGCTGCCACTATATAACAAGCAGTTTCTTTCTATATATGTAAACTGAACTATGTTTTTCTAAGAAAATTAAGTTCATCCTAAACTATATATGTGTATCAGATAACTGAATGTTGAGGAAAAAAAATTCCTCCTTACTAAACATGGAACTTATAAACTTGAGATTCCTTCCTAACGTAAGTAAACCAAGCTATAGATGTATAAAAAATTCAATAAAATGCATCAATGTATCTATCATTGGAAAGAAGTCAATAAATTGCTTTCAGCAATAAATTCTTGTGAGAACAACATCTATGAAGAAGTTAATAAAAACAGTCTGAACTAAGTTGGTCAAAAACAAACTGAAATATAGAAAAAACGGGTCAAATAAGTAGTGAAGAGGAATTAAAGCAAATTGATTGATGTATATCAAAAAATTCTTCTTCTCTCTTGGAGCAATAACACATCCCTGTCAATGTTTTCCTTTTCATATCAAAGATTGTACATAGAAAAACAAACAAACGAACTGATGAATCTCTCTTAAACTTCGATTCTTCTCCTCTCTTCTCTTCTCTTCTCTTGAAATAAAAAAAGTTTTATATAATATTACAGAAAAATTGTTAAAAATAATAAAAAATTAAAATAAAAAAGAATTAATATTCTCTCAAACATTTCTTTTAGTCTCAGAGTTTCGAATAAATACGCTATTTAAATATAACGAATGACTTTGTATTTAGTAACTGTTAATTAACCGCTTATCTTATAAATAAAGTCGAGTTGTTTAAGTATCGAGCGACAACATGTACTAATTTCTCATAAAGCAAAATAAGTTGGGTGTAATTTGTGGCTAACCAAAGTGAAGTGCCTAAAATTGGGCCTCAACTCTCACAGCCCAATTTAATGAAGCTGAAAATTATAACCATATTCGTGATGAACTATCCATTTTAGGCCCAGTTAAAGTGTATAATAACATTATCTGGCCTACTAAGGAACAAAGCTAAGTACAAAATGAAAATAAGCATTTAGTGATAGAGTAGTAGCTACAAAAAATAAGGTTAAGGAATGATTCATTCTATCACTACTTGCTTGCAAACGCCTTTACATATTTTATATTTCGCTGTTGTTATTGTTTCACTACAGTGATGCCTGATTTTTCTGGATATTAAATATTATCTTTCTTATGCATGTCCTAATTTCCCATTATTATATTATTGTTATTGTTATTAATATTATTAGTTTTGTTGCTTGTTTGTGGTGTTCTCTACTATCTAAGCAGCAATAAATATAAGGTTGTCTTCGTTCTTTTGTAAAATATGAAATCCAATGTCGTTACCTTCAATTTTTAAAAAAAAAAAAAAAAAAAAACAGATAGAAGAAAATCACGGGATTCAATCTGCACCGTTCATTTCATTTGTACTAATAGGTGATACATGCCGAGTCAAACTGCCAAGGGATGAGGAGAGACGCGTTTCACATTTAACTGAAACAAGCTGGAAGCCTGGAACCACGTATTATAATAGTGTAATTATATTTCTTTTTTATATTTTTACAGAAGGAGAAACGTTTCACGTAACCGAAATCCAGAGAAAGAAGGAAAAGAAAGAAAAGTATTAGTAGTAGCAGAAGCAGAGATATATATATATATATTTATTATTGAAGAGTACGAGCATTAATTGTTCGATCCTCTTTTGTCGAGTTAAAAATTAGAAATATATGCTTAGTTGTGTAGTATTCCAAGAATCCATCTGCTATAAGTTGTTTGTTTTCCGAGCAGCTAACTCCAAGAATCGATCAACGCTATGTAAGCCATTCTCTATTTATCTTTTATTGGAAATGTCTGGTTTCATAAACCTCATCTCGTTTCAGTTTTGGTGATTTGATTCATTGATTGATCTCGAGTGTGTGATTTTGAGTTCTCGCTAGTTTCGCAGACCTCAGTGTAGGTGACTTTTGGTTTTGTTTATCTTTTTGTGGGAAGAATTTCTGCGGTGTTTAACTAGTCCTGTTTTTGTTCGTTTCGCAAATCAGTCGCTGGTGTTGTTGCTCTTGTTGTTTATTAGGAAGCTAATGTTGATCAGTTGATGCGATGGGCTCTTCATGAACAAATTTTTTTTTTATAAAGTTATACAGCAACCAAAGTTTATCCGAAAAGAATTCTTCTTTCAGTTCTGCGAGTGTTACGTTTAGTTTAGCAGAAGCAATCATCTCAAAAAGTAAAGAATTATCCGTAATAGTTTACGGAACATTTTCATTTTCATATTTTCTTTTGAAATTTGAATCCCAAATTGTCAACTTTTTCATTTTGGTTTTAGTAATCCCAAAATTATTCCTTATCCTGATGCTTTTATGACTGAAGTTACAAAAAAAAATTGCATTCTTTAAGAGATGCAATACACTTCTTTAATTTTTGTTCACTCCTTTCATCTCCTATCCTCTTTCTTTGTTACTTGTTTTCTTTCATAGGCATATATTCTTTGTTAGTGGAGTGGAGGGTTTAGTTCATAGAATAATCAGTTCAACGCTATGTATGTTGGATGACTAATAGCTGCAACCCTTCAGATTGGAGTTATGGCTGCGAGAACTGCTCAACCTCAGTTCATTACTAGCCATAGCAATCAAAGTATTCCAACCGGCGCCAATGCTCCATTAATTGACACCGTTGATGTTGATCAGATTGTTATTCCGGAGGTTAGTTCCTAATCTTCTATATATATCATAGCAGGTATCTAGTAAAAGCCTTTGAATTTGTTGCCTTCGTTTGCTGCCTAAGCTATCAGTTTGTGTCAAGGCATTGGAGCTACTATCTTGCCTACTTTACTTTCAAGAAACAACAAAGCATGGTAGTCAAGACAAAGAGGAAAGAGTATCAGTTGAAATACAATAACTATCTTAAGAACTTTAAAAAGAATCATCTTTAGAAGTAATTATGAACAAATGCCATAAATGTTTTGGATTATGTGTCTTACTTTTAAGAATAATAACGCCTATTGATGATTAAATCCAATTCAGAAAAAGGGTGAGTAACTTAAATCTGAAACAATCAAAACTCTTAGTAGAACACAAAAATTGCATCTTCCTGAAATTTTGCTTTCATTATATATTGACTTGATCAATAATAGATTGGTTTTTTTAGAAAAAGCTGTATGCTATGGTCTTATCAAAGGTTTACCCTGTTTTACAGAGGAAAGGCTGGAAAAACTTCTTTGCGTATATGGGCCCTGGATTTTTAGTTTCGATAGCATATATTGATCCTGGAAATTGTAAGAGTCGTCTGCTTTTTTTCTGAAGAGGCCGAGCTCACTCTATATTCACAAATCTTATAGAGTATAATGTTACTGACAAGTTTCACTTGACATTCAGTTGAAACGGATTTGCAGTCGGGAGCCCAACACAAGTATGAGGTATAATACATTTTGTTTTTGATAAATCTGAAATTGCACAATAGTGGTTGTTTTTGTTTTCATTTTTGCAGCAATTTGCAACTATACTGATTGTTTCAGTATTTTGATTTTACAATTTTTTTTTGCTTAACTGCGATCTATAAGACATTGATTTTAACTCATTTTGCTTGGCAGTTGCTCTGGATCATACTTGTTGCATCATGTGCTGCTTTAATTATCCAATCACTTGCAGCGAAACTAGGGGTAGTCACAGGTCTGTTTCCATCTTCGTTCAGAATGAAGTTTTAATCACTTTGTGCGGGATTGAGACAAAGGGTGTAAAGCAACTTTATGGTTACAGGAAAGCATTTATCTGAGCACTGCAGAGCAGAATACTCCAAGGTCCCAAACTTCATCTTGTGGGTGCTGGCTGAGATCTCTGTTGTTGCATGTGACATTCCTGAAGGTACTTGCTTTCTGCTACTTCACCATTTGTATGTTTTGAAGTTTAATGAATTATGGTTAGATTAAACAGGAAGCACTCTTTGAGCTCTTGCATCACTCGTACAGTTTTAACTAATGCATGGTACCTAAATGTATTTTGTGCTTAAAAGTTTTTAGAGCAAATCCTTTATTGTTCTAATATAAGAAATATCCTCGTGGTATAGTAAACTTCTAAGTAATTTCAAGGGAAGTTTTTTGGGAAGGTTCATGTTGCTCCTCCTCTTTGCAGTTATTGGTACAGCTTTTGCTTTGAACATGCTCTTCAAAATTCCTGTATGGTGTGGTGTTCTCATCACTGGCCTCAGTACTCTGATGCTTTTGCTGTTACAGCAGTATGGGGTATGTAACATATATCTTCACCTAGTTATGAACAATATTGTTGGTTCTTATGATTCAGACTTCAAGACAAAGTTCAGATGAAATATTCAGTTATATAAAAATCTTTGGTGGCAGCCAAGGTTAGGAATTAAAAGAATATGAAAACTTCAGATCACTGAAGATGAAAATTTTACAGAAGTTTGGATAATCTGGAAGGAATGTACAAAACGATCTACTAAGTTAAAGATAGAAGAAAGGCCACAGCAGGAACAAATGCCGGTAGATATTTGGAGGAGAGCCTGAATAGTGACTGCTCTGTTTTCTCCAAACTGCTCACGATTTCTTCAAGATCATTAAGATTGCTTTCCCTTTTAATGTCTAATGATGTAATTTGTGCTATGGGTGCAGGTTCGGAAACTTGAGTTTCTAATTGCCTTTCTAGTATTTACAATGGCGGCTTGTTTTTTTATTGAACTTGGTTATGCGAAGCCCAACGCTTCTGAAGTTTTAAAGGGGCTCTTTGTCCCTCAGCTGAAGGGAGATGGCGCTACAGGCCTTGCTATCTCCCTTCTCGGGGCCATGGTTATGCCGTAAGCTTCTTGACTATCCACATATGTTTTCCTGCAAACAGCAAAGATTTGCAAACTTATGCTCATTAGGTTCCTGATGCAGGCACAACCTTTTCCTCCATTCAGCTTTAGTCTTATCCAGAAAAGTACCCCGCACAGTCCATGGAATCGATGTATATATCTACCTTTCAGAAACTGTACTTTGAAATATTCTTTTTATGAGCTATAACTTATAAATGCTCAGTATGCCACTATGTAAATTGGAACTTCCCAAACAGTAGTGTCATAGTTATATAGGCGATAGATCCGTTAGGTAATCTTATTCTGATTACAGATGAACTTCTACTCTGGAATTTCTTAGTGATGCTTTGGTTTCTAAAGCCTTCATTTTGTATATGGCAGCATACTTTATTTGGCCGCTTACCAAAGTTTCATGTTTTCTCACAGGAGGCATGTAGGTTTTACACTATTGAGAGTGCAATTGCTCTTGCTTTTGCCTTTATGATTAACATATCAGTCATCTCTGTCAGTGGTGCTGTTTGTAGCTCAACTGACCTAGATTCAGAAGATCTAAGGAGTTGCGAGGATCTAGATCTTAACCAGGCGTCATTTTTGCTAAAGGTTTGTCAGCTATTGAGAACTTTGTGCAAGTGCTTCTCTACATATAGATTTGTATCTTTAGGTTGACAAAGCAAGTAGTAGATTGATATCGTTGAAAGTATTCTGTTTTCAATGGTTTAATACTTCCGTTCCAGAGTTACACAACTGACCTATGACCTTTCAGAATGTCTTAGGTAAATGGAGCTCAACTCTATTTGCAATTGCTTTACTGGCATCTGGTCAAAGCTCTACCATCACAGGAACCTATGCTGGTCAATACGTCATGCAGGTTTGTGCCAACTCCATGTCCTATAGAACCTTCTTGGGTTATCCAGTCAATACTTCAATAATGAATCAAGACTAGATTGCTGAAAAAAGGTAAATGCCAACAAGTTACTTCACAACTATAGCTACACTGAACTTTCCTACCAGATATAAGTTGGAGGAGGAAATTGTTGTAGCACTCTTGTGTAACTCCTCTATGGCAACCATTATCATTTGATACTTTCTGTTTAATTTCCCTGCTTCGCTGATCTGATTTACCTCTATATTCAGGGATTTCTTGATCTGAGAATCACACCATGGTTGAGGAACTTCTTAACAAGACTGCTTGCGATTATCCCAAGTCTGGTTGTAGCAATAGTTGCCGGCTCTAGTGGAGCTGGAAAGCTGATTATAATTGCTTCGGTATTAAAATTTGGCCATTCCATCATTGTCTTTTAAATGCATATTGAACCATCCTTACTGGAAGATGATTTTGGAAACTTGAACCTGTGGTAAACCATATTCATAGAATATCTTACTTATGCTAACATTTTTCTATGTCCAGATGATCTTGTCCTTTGAGCTTCCCTTCGCACTCATTCCACTTCTGAAATTTACCAGCAGCAAGAAGAAGATGGGTTCTCATGCAAATTCGATAGGGGTAAGTCCTCTGCAACCGATAGACATAGATATGATCTCCGATCATATAGCAATACAGATTTTGATGTTCACTTGTTCCATTTCTTTTTTCTGATCAAAGGTTTCAGCAACCACCTGGTGTGTAGGCTCACTGATAATGGCCATCAACATCTACTACCTCGTAACAGGCTTTGTCAAGCTGCTCTTAAAAAGCAGCCTGCCTATAGTCTCCAAAGTCTTTGCTGGAATGTTCGGTTTCCTCGCTATAGCAGCTTACCTAGCCGCAATAGTTTACTTGGTTATTCGGAAAACCAGAAACATTACCCTAACCTTACCACCTCCTGATGCTGAAAACGGAGCAGCCTGCAACGACTCAAGCGTCGAAGTCCACAATTCTATTTACTGCTTACCAAGGGAAGACATAGCAAGTATGCAGCTTCCTCAAAGCAGAACATCCACTTTGGATCTTGACTGAGTTTTACCAAAGCAAGGCTTAGTATAAACTAGTTACCTGCAGATCTCTATCCCACCTTTAAACGTACACTGTTTGTGTAATAAGTATAAATGCCGTCAACCGGCCGGCCGCCGTTGCAGCGCCGTATGCGGATAATATACTGATGCCAGTGCTTTCTTTGCCAATGTATCAATCTACAATACATTTGCCAAGAACTCTTCATCTTTCATCATTCCAATAGAAAACCTGTTTAGATTTTAGCAACAGCAGTAACTGCTTCCAAAGAAATTATGGACACAAATTCATGAGAAGTTTCGAACTTCAATTAGTAATCTTCATTCATTCCATTGTGTGAACTCTTGATTACATACTTCAGCAATAGTCAGAAACAATCAAAACTCAAAATATTTTATATTTTATTTTTTGTGTTCAAATTACAGAACCAAAACGTTTCCTTAAATTCACCATTGCTAAAAAAAAAACTTGAGAATGAATTTATTATTATATTTTACTTTAACAAAAATGCTTTCCATTTTTCAAAAAGTTGGGTTTTTTGTTTGTTGTTGAAGGAGCCACGCAAACATTATTTGCAGATTTCTTTCACCCTTCTAAAAACTCTTTAACGGAAAAACGAAATGCAAAAAGATCTTAAAAAAGAAGTCCTATAATTCAATGCTAACTTAAATACAATCTATTCTCTCTACACAAATGAAAAGGCTCTGTCTACGGTCATGATTAGCATGACAGAAAAACGTTTTCTTTCCAAATCCAAAAACAGATTCAAGTTGCGTGCCTGGACATTCAATCCAAAAACCAATCCATAAAAATTTCATTATATGTATAGATATCTTACTTCAATTCCTGCTTCAGTCATTGATCAGCTGTTGCTGATCGTTAGCAAGAATCACCATGAAACCTTATCACCTTCTGCTTTCTTTCTTCTTCTGTTTCTGTTTCTTTGTTGTTGTATTTGTTTATGGTGATCAACTGCAAGAGGGAGAACCAGCTGGTTACGGCTATGTTGTCGATTCCGTCAACGTCGATCCTGCAGGAAAATTGCTAACGGCGACTCTCCGGTTACTGCAGAGGTCATCTGTTTACGGTCCCGATATCGAAACTCTCGATTTTTCTGCAAGGTAAAATCATATACCTGTGTATATATACAAACTTTCAAGAGTTTTTTTATAAAAAAAATTAATTTTATGCATTCAGCTTTGAAACACAAGATCGTCTTCGAGTTCGTATTACGGATTCAAAAAATAAGAGATGGGAAATCCCACAAGAAATCATACCAAGAGAAGAAGCTATCACCAACATTACTTCTAGGAAAAAAAGGTTTTTTTCACTGAAGCAGAAAAGCTACACCATTTCACAGGCAGGCGGAGATTTGGTTTTCAATCTCTGGGCAACTGCCCCGTTCGGATTCTCCGTTTCGCGCAACTCAACGCGCGACAAACTCTTCGAAACTCCGGCGACCGGCCCCGGTCTCGTATTCAAAGACCGGTATATCGAAATCACTTCGATTCTTCCGGGCACTAGAGCTTCACTCTACGGCCTCGGCGAGCACACGAAGAGAACATTCAGGTTAACTCCCGGCGATAACTTCACTCTATGGAACGCGGATAACGGCGCGATGAACCCCGACGTGAACCTTTACGGTTCGCATCCATTTTACATGGACGTCCGGTCTTCTCCGCCGGCTGGAGATTCGCCGAAAGGTTTTGCTCATGGAGTTCTACTGCTCAATAGCAATGGCATGGATGTTTTATATGGAGGATCGAGTATTACGTATAAAGTGATAGGAGGAGTATTGGACTTCTACTTCTTTGCCGGACCTTCACCGGTATCTGTTATCGAGCAGTATACTAAGTTGATCGGCAGGCCAGCTCCCATGCCCTACTGGTCTTTCGGTAACGTTATCAAAATTTATCATCACTGAAACAACTGTAGCATAAGAACCTTGCTGAAAGATGCTATTTTATTTTCTTCTTCTTATTATTATTATATAATTATTATTATTGTTCTGCAGGGTTTCACCAGTGTAGATACGGATACAAGAATGTGGCCGACCTGGAAGGAGTTGTCGCCGGCTATGCAACAGCCGGAATTCCGCTAGAAGTAATGTGGACTGATATCGATTACATGGACGCATACAAGGACTTCACTCTTAACCCAGTAAACTTTCCGGCGGAGAAGATGAGTAATTTCGTCGAACAGCTTCACCGGAACGGTCAGAAATACGTAGTCATTATTGACCCAGGTGACTTGCAAATTTTCTATAATTTTTCTAATGCTTTTTAAATCAATTTCTATATTAGAACTTAATTAGAAATTATATATTATTTGATACTTGAATATACAAGAATCAAAATATAAATTTAATTATTCTGACTTTTAATTTCAGTTTTAGAGAATACTTGTCATTTGAACATCTATATAAATGTGGTAAAATTAATTTATAAAATCTCTCACGAATTGTGACAAATGTATAATATGATATATTTACTTTTATCAAATACATAATGATCATAAGACATGCATAAGTCACACAATATTAAAATAAAAATTTAATAAAAAATATCAGTAAATAAATCAGACCATTTTCATCGTTACCTTTCTCAGCATTAAATATTTCTTCTACTCTTGAAAGTTAAAATCATATAAAAATCACTATAGAACTTAGATTTTATCGATTTTAAGAAATTAATAAAAAATTTACATAAATTTTACCTAATTAAAATTTTATACAGTATATGATATAATTTGTTAAAGTAAACTCGTAAGATCATAAAATTTTAGGAATTAAATCCTATTTTGAGAATAATGTTTTGATGAGATGATTAGCAGCTGTTCTTACAAAATTTTGTTTACAGGTATCAGTGTGAATGAGTCGTACGAGACGTACTTGAGAGGGATGAAAGCAGACATCTTCTTGAAGTTGAACGGAACGAACTACCGCGGAAAAGTTTGGCCGGGATTTACTTACTTCCCGGATTTTTTCAATCCATCGGCGGCTGATTTCTGGAGCAACGAGATTGCGATATTCCGTCAAACGTTGCCCGTCGACGGGCTGTGGATTGACATGAATGAGATCTCCAACTTCATCACCTCACCTCTGTTGAATGAACTAGACACGCCTCCTTACGCCATCAACAACGCCAACTCCCGGCAACCGATTGGTCAACGGACGATCCCTGTCTCAGCCATTCACTACGGCAACTTGACAGAGTACGACGTCCACAACTTGTTCGGACTCCTTGAGGCAAAGGCGACGCGTGAGGCCTTGATCAAAGACACAGGTAAAAGGCCTTTCGTGCTAAGCCGGTCGACGTTTGTCGGTTCCGGCAAGTATGCTGCACACTGGACTGGCGACAATGCTGCAACGTGGAATGATATTGGGTACTCGATACCGTCGATCCTAAGCTTTGGACTTTTCGGCATTCCAATGGTCGGTGCAGATATCTGCGGCTTCAATGGAGACACCACCGAAGAACTATGCCGCCGTTGGATTCAGTTAGGAGCATTCTATCCTTTCTCAAGAGACCATTCCACAATAGGAACTATCAGAAGAGAACTCTACCTATGGGACTCGGTCGCCATCGCTGCCAAGAATGCACTCGGACTACGTTACCGGCTGCTACCATACTTCTATACGCTGATGTACGAAGCCCATACTCAAGGAACTCCAATCGCACGGCCGTTATTCTTCTCGTTCCCAGACGATGTCCAAACTTACGGCATAGATACTCAGTTCATGATGGGAGACAGCGTTTTAGTGTCCCCAGTGCTAACGCAGGGAGCTACATCAGTTGACGCCTACTTCCCTACAGGAAGCTGGTTCAATCTCTTCAACTACTCACAATCGATCACCACCAGCTCAGGCGAACAAGTCACCTTGCCGGCGCCGGATTATACAATAAATGTCCACGCAAGAGCAGGCCGGATTTTGGTCACGCAAGAACCAGGAAACACGACTCAAGCATCACGAAAAAACGGGTACGAGCTTATAGTGGCATTCGACGAAAACCAAACGGCGACAGGACAGCTGTTCATAGATGACGGAGAGACGCTGGAAATGGGCGGGAAGGATGAAGTTGAATGGAGTCTGGTGAACTTTACCGCCATGGTTGATGGTAATCATACGGTGATCAGGATTAAATCGGAGATTGTGAACGGAACATATGCATTGGATCATAAGCTGGTTGTGAGCCAAGTTACATGCTTAGGATTGAGGCAGAACAAGAGATCAAGAATGAAAATTTCTAAGATGGAATGGAATGGAGTTGAGATGAATAGCAATGTGGAGTACAAAGAAGATGGAAGCTTCGCTGTAGTAAACAACATGTCACAGGTGATTGGAGAGAAATCTCAGCTGAAGTCTCTCATTAATTAGTAGTGAATAATCAAGCCTATGTAGACTCGTAGGATTACTTGTTGATTAATCGAGAGGGTAATAATAAAAATAATAACGATGATAATAATATAAAGAAAACAGAGTGAAATTGTAAGTTTCATTGAGGTTAAAATATGAAGCAATAAAGTTCTATATTTCTTTGCAAAGAAGATATTAATGCTTAATTTTATGGGCATTTTCTATTACTTTCAGTAATCAAGAAACATATTAGACTTATAAAAGCCTAAGCACTACTGGAGAAGTTTCAAAGATAAGGAATGACTAAATGTTTAGTTCCAACAGTCACGAAGAATTGAGATGATAGAGAAGAAACATAGACTCAGTAGAGCATTTGAGACAACCTCAACTGGTAAAAGAAAAAATTTCAGAAACATGACAGAATACAATTGAACTGGTTAATACTTCGAGCCGAACTTTATCCGATGAATCTCAATGAAGTTTCCAAACCAAAAAAATTGAAAATAAAAAAGAAGAAAGAAAGCAAACAGATGCAGCGGTACTGTTGCTCCAGGAAATCGCACTGGGACGGAGAGTGGTTCATTACTCCAACAGCAGCCTTGCTCGTCTGAGTTTGATCAACATCACTGGGGTATCAGCAGCCCATTATTGCACAGTTGTAAACAAAAGCTCCTGCCCTTTCTTTGACAGAAAGCACCTCCCATTCAGCTCCTCCAGCGGTGCCTTCATCAGGACGCCAAGAGTGAAGCATAATCACTTCACCTCGAGGTCCCCTATGACCACCAATGACTAGTAGCCTATCACCACATGCCTTGAATGCAAGACCCCAACCATTATAGGAATCTGCTCTGACGGGTAACGGCTTCACAATATTCCAACAGTTATTGAGCTTATTGTACTTCTTCACAACGTTCGTGGCTTGATCTGCTGCATAAAGCTGATTATTTACAACAGCGACCAATGGGGGTGACTGGGTTGCCCTGTTACCACCGGGATACATATTTGTGATCCTCTTCCATGTCCTTGTTTGAAGATCAAACTCCTCACCACAAGTCAAAGATTCAGTAGGGCTAGTCATGCCACCAATCACATAGAATTTTCCATCCATGAAAAAGCCACTACACATCTTTCTTGGCACATTCATATCTGGTAAAGTATCCCATGTGTTGAGCTCTGAATTGTACAGTTCAGCACATTTCAGCACGATGCCGTTTTTATCACTTCCACCAGCAACAAGCGCGATTTCCCCAGAGCTGCCGGAACCGAAAAGACAGCGAGGTAAGTTCATTAGAGGGCATCTAGACCAATCACGTGTCACTAGGCTATACATCCAGATTGCAAAACCTGTAACTTCTCTACCAAAAACAAGCAGCCGAGTCCCAACAGCCAGTGATTCCTTGTCTGCGTAAGAGAAGCATTCATCACATGGCATTCGTGGCAGCCTCATCCACCTCTGTCTGAGGGGGTCAAAAGCTTCCCAAGGCATCAAACTACATGCTAGATACACCCAGTGTTCGACAATTCCAAGCTGCCGTCTCAGCTTGTAAAGGTATCCACTACGGATCAAAAAGTTGAACCTTCTGTTGAGACAAGCAAGTGATCCATAATCAGATCTAGATACCCAAGCAAGGCAATCGAATGCCAAATCATTGTGCAGGCCAGGGAGGAGGCAGTCACTTGATGAATATTCATTCTGACCGTTACTTGATATCTGTTCAGTATGATTGCTTTCGGCCTGTATGGCAGCTTCAAGATTTGTTTCGCTAGACAATTGATGATCCACAAGCAATTTCTTGCCAATTTCTTTTATCCAGATCCCATTCTTTGTAACCAGCAAGTAAGCTACTATGCATTTCTGGAAAGCACAATGATCATCCATGATAGGTCCAGTAAGTGCTGAAACGAGGCATCCATCGGCCCTAACCATGGCTTCTAGATACCAACTTCCTTCTTTTGCTTAACTTGTCCAAAACCAACTCATAAATGCCAATAATGAAATGCTGGACAGAAAAGGAATGAGTAAAGAAGCCAGCAATCAACTTATCTTGAAGAGAAACACATCACAATTCATGATAATTGCATAAAGAACGTATCACGAGCCACAAGATAGTATAAGAAGGAACAATGAATCAACTGAAAGAGAATGCCATGTAAATTTAGATATCCACTTCAGTCATCCTCTGCCTCTTTCCCCAGACATTAATTTCTTAGAAAAAAGAATAAATAAATGTTTAATCACTTTAGAATTCAACAGAAAGAAGACACTTGCTCCAATAAATTTTAAAAAAGAATGTTGCCAAATGTCTTTGATGAGGAAAGGAATTCCTTCGACCACAAATTATTCCCACTTTAAGCTTTTCTCCATTATCTACAGAACCTCTCAATAGTTTTTTTCTGACAATGCTCCTACTTTAAACGTGCTACTTTACTCCGTTAGAGAATCATATTAAAGCCCACTTTTTTAGTCATGCTAGACATACACAGTTTTCTGTTATCCGTTTCCTTCCTCCATGGAAATTTTCAGGACTGCTGTATAGCTAATCCCACACCTCACAGTTTACATAGAAGTTTGTAAAGAAATAAAATCCTACAATGGAATTTCCTTATGACATCAAGTACCATCAATATTCAGAAATTGAACATAAAATCCATCTTTTTGTGCACTATTCCAATCAAGATTAGGAAAGAAATGGATAAGATCATTAAAAGCCGACAATCTATTAGCTATTTCCTCCCAAGAAGACATGTTTTTCAAGATATTTCCTTTCCACTACTATAACTGACTAACAAATCTATACTGCAATAACTGAAGCATTAAGATGTTATGATAACTTTTGAGAAAAAAAAAAATCCTCAGCTCACTAACCTCATCACAAGTAGCCAAAATCAATCCAGAAATATTCAGGAAAATCAAACCAACGAATCTCTGCACTCCATCAAAAGAATCAAACTTATGCTCCCATTTCAGCTTCTACACAAATTGAAATCTCATCAGCCTCTGCCATCTCTGCAAATACACACAGATCTGTTCTTCGGTGAATGAACAGATAGTTAAGATTAAAAAAACCTCTTTTTTATCCCTTACACACAACAAGCTCCCCAAATTCACAAACCTTAATCCTTAAACTACTAAAAGAAACAAAGAAACGGAACCTTCAACAACTTCAACTCCATTTTCGGTAACAAAGGAGGAAACGCGATGGGAGACGAAATCGAACCGAATAAAGGAATCAACTTGAGCTTACCCAGGAACAAAAACCGGCGGCAGAAGCCTCAAGGAAAGTAACCTGAGCGCCACCGTCACGGAAGAGTACACCACCGTAGACGGCCGAGGGCGGAAACGCGTCTTTGAGTTTCCCTTAGAGCGGGAGGGGAATCCCAGTGGTGCTTTGGTTGGTTCTCTTTCTATTAGAAGTGGATTTATAAAAGAAGAGATTGAGAAACTATAAATTTACCACAACGATGAAAAGTTAAAAAAAAGGGTAAAAATCGTATACAATTTTATAATTTGACAAAATTATAAAATTAAGCATAATTTATAGCAAAATTTTTTTTGGAATTTGTCAATCTGTTATTTTTATCATGAAATTTCAATAGCTAACCTTCAATAAATATACAATGTTTAAAAAGTCCCTTTGCTGTTTGCTTTAGTGTTTTTTCAAACATTGCCGTCTTTGGTTGAATTTAATTGGTTGGTCGGTTGCTTGCTTGGTAAGGAGAGAATTGAAATAGCAATAAAGAGTGCATCCGTTTCATTCTACAACTCATTTTTTTTATTTTAACCTCACCTTATTTAAAAATAAATTTATTTTCAATAATAATAATAATAATAATAATAATAAATAACTTTTATAATTACTATCAAAAAATAAACACATTATTTTAAAAATAACTAAAATGTTATTTTAATATAAAAAAGATTTAATATATATTAATGTAGAGAGAAGAGAATCCAGGCTGGATTGACTCGGAGTGGATAAACTTGACTCGTCTTTTCATGGTTTCTTCAACTTCTTCCACTGCAACTGATGCAGCAGCTTCAACAACAACCACAACAATCACGGCATGCTTTTCTTTTTAAAAATTCCAAAAACGGCATATATACGGAAAACATAGGCACAAACTTTCCGTAGATTACGAAAATTTGAACATGAACACTTCGTTATTACCATTTTTGGGTTGACTTTACCTTGAAATGGTTCGTTGTTTCGTTCTGCTTTGTTTTCAACTAAAAAACTTTTTAAACTCACAAGTAGTCACCTGCTCTGCTCTGCTACATCCCATCACTTCGCTCTATACAGCAGCTCTTCCTTTGATGACACCTCTTTTGCTTTAGTTTCACTCTTTAAATAACGTCCTGAAATTTATATGAATAAACTAGTAGACAATTTTTATGTTATGGATAAGCAGAACAATATAAATATATAAACTAAACTCTGTGAAGAACACTTTTTTTCCCAATTCCATAAATTATGGTGAAGAGCTGGTTGAGTCATGAGAAGAGTACACTACTGTCTCCAACTCATCAGTTGTACAAAATTCGAAGTAGTAGTAGTACTTCTTGTACCAGTGAATCATGAGAAGTTTTGTATTTGTATGTAGCTGTTGTTAGATGTGTTATACATATATTTTTTTGTCAGTGAATAATAAGACAGTAGGTGAGAGGGCTTTTTCAAAAGTGAATTAGCAAATTCACTACTGCCCTGCTGCACCATTGATTCATTCTATCATAACATACGTACCCCACCTTGCAACTTTTCTCTTTCATGAACTACAATACAACATACACAAGATTATTACACAAGAAATATTGGAAGGGTTTAAAAAAAAAACTGAAAAGAGCATAACCTCTTTTTTGCCTTTGAAATGAAGATTATTGACTAATTATTGCAACAAGAAGTGTAGTGGTAGTAATAGCAGACGTAAATTAGTGGAGGTAGTAGTGGTGGTAGGGTATTATAATATTTCCATGCTCTTCCATGTGAGTTTCTTTTTACGTGGCTTCATTATTTACCCTTTTTTTTTCCGCAATCATTAATCACCATAGTAGAACAAGACCCCACTGAGTACACACACTTCACTTTTTTAAACACTTGTTATCAAAATAATGCTCATCGCCTCGTGGTGTATAAGATACCCCTTATTATTATAAGGTCTACCACAAAACTCCAAAACTTCATCCTTCAAACAACAGTTACTATAAGGATTGATAAAAACGGGATGAAAAAATTTTCTAAGTAGGATTCCTTCTCAGGTTTCATGCATGGATTATGATACAAATAGGCATCCATGTGATGTAGTTGAGAAAGGTTAAAACACGAAAGAAAGAGATGGTCATCATAAGGGTAGCAGATAGACGGTTGTGAGTCTTGTGACAGCAACAACAACCAACAGTCAACAGGGCTAGCAATAATGTTGGTTGGTGTTGTATCCCTGTTATCGCAACTGTTTTTGGTTTTGTTGCGTCAACCTCAATCACCCACAACTTAACATCTTTCTTTCAGATCTCTGTTTTTGCTCAGAGGTCTCTTTGTCTTACAGCTCAGTCAATACGTGCCTATGATTAATTGCGATCATGTGCTCAGAGCGTCGCTAAGGAATAATGACAAAACTGCATCAGCGGGAAGAGAAATTCAACAGAAATATCTCAGATCATGTTCACAGCCAATGGCTCTACCGTGATGACCTACGCTCGCTAGACAGATTTTCGTGAAGAATTTTATGCTTATAAACTGAATTCACTACGACACCGGATTCCATTCTGCAGCAGTAGTACCCCAATTAAACTTCTCGTCCTAAGCATATCGACACATATATATTTTTGCCGAACTCAGATCAAATTCTCACCCAAGTAGGTTAAAAACTTACCTACATCAGAATACCGTCTTCTCAATCTGAAATAGAAGAATTCTGTACCAACATGGATCACTGCCCATCAGGTGCCCGAGCGGTCCTAGCGGTAAACCATCAAGAAGCGAACATAGTAATTCTATTATTAAAAAGAAGAAACAGATCAATCACTCACCGGGATACATATACTTTCTCAAGCTACAGAAGCAATTTCATATGTATTGAACTGAGTCAGTGATTAATCTGTATAATAAGCTGTACACACTGAAAGCACACCATGAGAAAGAAAAATTATCAGAGAAATCACTTTGCTCAATCAAAACTGAACTCAGCACTATATCCAAAAAAGAGTATACATGATATGCATGAATTCCCTTAATAACGAAGATTCAAACTAGAAACATGTGGCTTGTCCAGGAGAAAGCAATAAGAACTTCAGGTATCCTGAAGTGTATAAGAGCCCGCATTTGTAGACGTAGGTTAATTTGAGAATGCCATCAGAAGATAATTAGAAGAGATGTAAGAACCTTAATTCATGATTGTCAGATCTAAGAGACTTCCGTCAATTCCAATTAGCTCTTTTGTTTCTTTGGGCAGAGGTGGACCCATGCTTCCTGCATCAGATTTACGTTTAATACCCAAGAAATGTTCAACCTGTATGTAGCAGAAGTTAAGAGTTAAAGACAAAGAACACAGCTCAAGGTCTATTGATACTGCAAGAGGCACGGACGGTGTTCTCTAGATACCATACAAAAGAATGCCATGCAAGCATCAATCCTCCAATAATAGACACTCTGCTAAGGATATTCAGTTGGAAACTATCCAATTTTTCAAGGAAAAAGAAGGATCAACAGGTAGTAATTAATTTGTTAACAAATGAAACACCAAGAATGTTTTTGTAAATAAGGTTGCCAACAATAAAGACAAAGGGACAGCAAATGACCAAGGAACAAAACTTGAAAAAGTTAGACTAAGCATAAAAGGACAGATCAGTGAAAAACTTGAACCTGAGTCAAGGCCCACTAAAGTTTTTACTTATAGATAAGAGTCTTGCCAACCATGCCTCCACATAACTGCTACTACAGGAGGGGGAAAAAAATTAACCTTCTTCTCTCCAAGCATAGGTGTAAAGCTCCCTGGATGATCTTCTCCACGGTAGCAAAGCCACTGTTCGTGTCACTAGTTTGCCTGCAAAACAAACAAATGAGGTTACTTGCGAGCATCATTCCAAATAGCTTTAAAAGTGGGGAAGATACAATCAATTCTTCAAATAAAAAGCTCTCCAGCATTATCAGAGGTGCCAGAACAGAGTGCAAAATTAATCAGAATTTATAAGCCCAATCATATATGTTTACATTATTCCTCCATGCAAAGTGCAATAATAATAAAATACCGTAACTATAGAAACAATTTGCTCTGGAACCACAAAGATTTTGTATGACAAGCTATCAAGTGAATAAGGAAACATTAAACAGAAACAGATTACCTATTAATTTATTGGTAAAGCACTACAACTAAGCTATAAAAGAAGTTGGAAGTATGTAAAACTTTGAACATGAATATGCAAGCAGATGACCGCATTATCTGAAATCAAGTAATTGTAAATGGATTTAAAATCTGTATAGGAAGAAAGAAAAAGCAAAGTTGTTCTTCATTCGAGCTTGAGCGTCCTCATCTTCTCCATAGCCATAAGCGGGTATCTGAAGCTTTCATCTGTTTTGTCTTCAAATCTTCTTGATAACTTCATCCGCTTTTCCTGCTGCAGTTTTTCTGGTCCGTTGCCACAAAAATTAATGAGAAATCATCCGAAATGCCTCCTTTGGTGTCATCTAATTTCAGCAAACGAAAGGAGAATATATTTCTTTAATAAATTAAACTAAAAATAAGCAAGCATTTCAATAATATAGTTTCAACAAAGTTTTAGCATCATCACACTTATCAAGAACTGACAAGAAAGTCTTAGACATTTAAATTGCCATAAAACATGGTAATTCATAAGATACAAGAATAGCAACTCTAAACAAAGAATCTCTACATGCATAAATTCCCATGAATTTCAAATTTTTAACAATAATGCATGCAGAATTCATAGAGGGCATATTAAGAACTACTCAAGCAATTCAACTTCAACTAGCATCAACGGCAAACAAGAAAACATAGTAACAAGTTTAATGAATACAAAAATACTTACCGCACGGCTGAACTAGTCAGTCCTTTCGATACGTATTTCCTTGGTACTTCAGTATCATAAATGCCTACAAGCTTGCTCTTCCTTTTGTCCATGTTTCTAACAACCCCAGTCTATGGTCTCTTTTGCAGTTCCTCAATCTTTAAGCAATTTAAGAGCACCCGCCAGGCCTTTTCCAACTGCAGGCTCATGGATTATTTCATCTGTAGCTATTCCTTTGCATCATTAGCAGGTTCGTTTTTCTTAGTTTGTTTCAGTTCTACAGGATGACCAACATCAGTCATCAGCTTCAATTTTATGCTGCAGCTGATCAGATTTTGGAACATCATCCTCATCCATGAAAACATTTTCATGCTCAGTTCTAGGCGCTTCTGAAAGTTAAAATAGTAAAAAAGAGAAGGAAAGATCAGGAATAACACAAACAATCGCAATATAGATGATCAAAACAAATAGGATACTTGATATGGAAACAACGAAACCAGAATGACAGCTTTCCAAAGATGACACATAATATTAATGCCAAACTTCAAATTCCTGAAATCAAGGTCTCCTTGAATTACTTAACACTAAACATATGTAGCATAAATACCAGAAAAAAAATGGAAACATACTATTACCTTCCTTAAGGTACAGACCTAGTACGAACTCTTCCATCTCAGTTATGACAAGCATATTATCTTCCACATTCTCTGAAGCGGGTTCTAGAATGGATCCTTGATCTTTACTTGATACAGATATATGGGCTACGGCTTGTGGATCAGCGTCTTCCTCTTGCGTTTTAAGAGCAAGTTTTCTTGCTTGTTCCAGAGAACTCTGTAGATCCTGATAGACCTCACCAAAAACAAGTTCCTAATCTTGCTCTGTACTTAGATTCAGCATTTGGTCATGACGCAAGAAGCGGGATTTCTCTTCTGCTTTGGCGTAAGCTGCTTAGTATGCGCTACTTCTCATTTCAGCCTCCGCTCTCTCTATCTCCTCTTTCATAGACTGCCTATTGGAGTCTTTCATTGAGCTTTGCTTCTGCTTTAAGAATATCTAAGTCCAATTTTTCCAGTGAGGTCAGGTCCTCGTAGCTCTTGCTTGCAGAAGCACATTTTATTCTTCTACATAACTGGAAACCCAATAGGTGTAAATGACAATCTCATCATATTGCAGTTCTCAAACTAAAAAAAATGGTACACAAGAAAAAAATGACAAAGTCGTAAAATTAAAAAAAAAAAGCTGTAATTGTAATTAAGCAGCACTCCTATCAGTCAGTTGTTTGTCTTATAGCAATCAATGTAATTCTCCACGTAGTCACCAGTATTTTTGCTACCATGCTAGGACTTGAAAAAGCAGCTCAAATGTCATGCTGGGTAAAAGTTTAACTGAAGAAACAAAACTGAACAAAGAGATAATTGTTTGCATATTCTAAGATAATGATATTAAGGTCACATGAAATAAAAGTTTTCGAGATGAAATAAAAGATATGCATGTCGATGTTATAGATTAGATGCTTATTCATAAGCTACTTAGAAGATAACTTCATACAGTCTTTTATATCAAAACAAGAACAAAAGGTGCTACCTCTTCAAGTTTTTTCTCTGCATCCCTGCCAATGCACCAATTTCATCCAAAGTCACTCCCTGCCAGAAATAGAAGTGCATCAGCTATGGTCTGAATCAAAATGTATGCACATATGCCCTTTAAATAAAAAAAAGAGGCTTACCTCATCCTCCACAGGATCATCATACTGCAGGAGGATTGAATTTTGGGAACCAAAGTCATCATTGTATCTATTATAAAAGATTAAAATCATAAGAACTTCCAAAGGAATGAAGGTTGTCACACATAAAAGGAAGTATGACTGTAAATAACTTACTTGTCATCATATATTCCTGTTTTTTTCTTTGCACCTTTCTACGCCTCATCTCTCTTCTTCTGCTCCCTAATCTCAATATTCTCTAGGACATCTGCCTCTATATCATGGAAACCATTACTGTGATTATGATATGGTCAATGAAGAGGGCTAATAAAAGAAAGTACAGATGCTATGCATTACCTTCATTAATGTTGCCTTCTGCAAGAACATCTTTGAGAGTCAAAACAACTGCTCCACCATCTAGAATTTTATCAAGTCCATGCACTACTTTTACTCCATCCAGATCCTCTGTTAGCAAACACAAAATCACGAGACAAGTTAAATTCTTAGTAAATGTGAATGTGTTATTAATAAATACACGTGTTGCAAGTGTGTCACATGCTCTAAAAAAATTTCAAAACTATGTGCAATATCAAATCAGTGTTTTATGTATTGGTTGGGAGTTGAAAATATACTTCTGCTATGCTGGACATCCTCCACATCATCAATGTCCTTTAGAGGAAGAGCCTGAAAAGGATTAACAGGTGAGACATTCCAGAATCCATTATGATTATTGATAGAATATAATGTCTGGTGAAATTTTATACCCTTTGGAAGCTATGCTTATTGTACTACATAGAATGATTATTGTAGTTCTGCTATGCTTTTGAACTACATTGAGCTTTCTCCTTTTCTTCCTTTACCCAAAAATATCAAAGCAAGGTAGACTACAACACAATGGCAAACCAATCAACACTAACATAACATCCCACATTAACCACATACAAATGAGTACAAATGAAAATCAAAGTGGAAACAATCTGAGAACAGAAGAGGAACTCAGCATAAGAACTAGAAAGGCGAACCTACTGGTTTCTCAGGATTCCAAAAGGATAGCCTATAGATGCAATTTCTAAATACTGGTGGACTACTAAACAACATGCAAGAAGCAAGGATAACTTCACAACAAGCTTATGGATAGAAATCTAACTTATCCCAAAAATGAAGCGAATTCCAAGTCACAAAAACATAACAAATGAAAGTTACCTCGCGGCTCCACGACCCATGGTGATGGAAAATTTTTAGCTATGTGCTCCTATAAAAATGGATCATTGTTGAAATGCTAGGCATGCATGTCCTAACCTTTTGCACAAGTTCAATAAAACAAGTACCCAGTATGTACAAGCAGAAACTTTATGATACTCCTGCACTAACCATATATCTAACTTTATGGATAAGAGCCACAACATTTCAAGTGGTTTGTGTATACTGGCATGAATTGCTTGAAAATCTAGCAAAGGTTTGACACTAGTCAATAGGAAATCCTACATACAGTTGAGAAGTTCACGAAACTCATCAAGGAATTCAATTAATGTCTTCTAATTTGCACATTGAAGTAGGAAATTTATGCATATATAGTTGGGGAAGGTTGTACATACCTTGATAAATGGCAGGGAACTACGAGCAAGTTTACAATATGACTATATGAGCCAAACAGAATGTATGAAAATCAATGGATTATGTCCTGACATCTGAGCTGAAAAACAATAGCCTGATTCTAGATGACAGAGGTCACAGTAATAACACAGTAGACAGCACAGTTTTTGCGAGCCAACCACCTAGCAGCAACACATTGAACGTACCAGGGGTATACATCAACCATTTGAAAGCAAAGCAAATGAGTGCTCATAATATCCAGATCGTACCACAAAGGACTCTTTTCAAGAAAACCTTATAATAGTTTACTACTACATACCTAAGAATGACTTCAAAGAGAAAAAGGTTATAAAAAATTGATATAAAGCTCCTCAATTCTGCAATTCAAAAGTTCAACATGTTTGAAAAATGAAGAAACAAAAGTATATCTTGTATTTAGCTTCCCTGGCCGCTCAAAACAGGCTAACTCTTTAAGAAGCTTGTGGCATACTCTCAAAAGCTTACTTAAATGAAGCACCTTAGTCTAAGTTTTTGATGATATTATCTTACCATCCAATTATAAAAGAGCACTAGTAACATAACTATAAATGCTCATCATACATGCACATCATACAAGCACATGTAACTCTTAAAAAATTATATACACAAATGCAGCAAGGTAACTCAAGTTCATGGGGAATGCAGTCGTTGGGAGCTCATAGTGGAAATATAACTTACTAGTGTAAACGCTCTTGAAGTTCTAAGGTTGGTTCCTGAATCCCACTGGCTTAGAGTTAAGATCCATTGAGCCAACCACTTCAGAAGAGCCATCTTCATCTTGAAAATCATCAATATCACCTGTCGTTCTTTCATCCCTCAATCCTTCAATGCTCTTGGTTATGTCCTTCAATACAACCTTTTCTCTTAACCCTTGACTATCTACATCCTTACGTTTATCGACTTCTTAACCCCTTCATTTTTGTTTGACTATGTCGCTTTCTAACAGATCCTTCTCTCTACGGTTTCCTTTCTCCTTGCCCTGCTCACGGTACTTGACTCTTTCCCTCTCCCGAACCTTGCCTCTTTCACGATCTCTATCCTTCACCCTTTCCCTCTCTATTTCCCTATCCATCTCCTGATATATTTGTCACGGTGGCGAACATGGTCATGGCACCTCTCCCGATCCCTTCCTCTTTCACGATCCCCGTCATGCTCCCTTTCCAAGACCTTATCCCTATCACAGTCCCTATTCTTCGCTCTGTGCTTTTTGCTTTCATAATCTCAATCGCAATGTTTGTCTCTACTCTTCTCCTTATCCCGACCTCCATCCTTGTCCCTTTCCTTTCAGTATTCATCATGCCTGCTTTTCTTCCTGTCCTTGCTTCTGTGCTTCCCCGAGTCTCATGACCTGTCCTTGTCATCATGGTCTTGCATGCTATAGCTACCTATGTCCATATTGCCGGGATTCTCATCTTGTTCCGTTCTCGAGCTGTGGAACTCTGCCTCCACCATGATGCCAGCAAATGCAGCTGGCCTAAGTCCAACTTTCTAATCCTGCAAAATCAACAAACAAGAAAACAGACTTAACAAGAAACCGACTTTCTAATCCTCCACCATTGAAGTCGGCTATTAACACCGAAAAATTCTTTTACGAGGGAAGAACGAGAACGAAGAAGAGTGACGGTATTTGATTGAAGTCGGCTAAGCTCGAGTTCTTCGCTCGAACCGAACCAACTAACCGAATGAACGATTAATGCTATACGTGTCAACATTTACTATACTTAAAACGTTGAGCTGGCATAACTTTTCTAGATACGCGATTAATAATTTTACATGATAGGACTTAAATGATTGATTATGGTGCGCAAGTTCTGTTTATATAAACTTCAATCAATTTGGCATATATGGTTTTTGGCGAATATTGTTAATATTACACGTAGAGGCTTGGTACTGCAAATTTATGTTAATCTTAAATTTGGTTTTGTTTACTTTCTCCGACAATATTCCAGGCGATCACCATGGTTTTCTGATTCTCTCTCTCCCAAAGAAATCTTTAGCTAGAAATCTTCTCTGCTTTCTATTCGTTATTAGGATTATTAGGATCCTATTGTTTCTTTTGAGGTAATCGTTTTATAGTTTATTTGTCGTCCTAGTTGCTTGTGATATGAAAAGACAGATGAATCATTTTTGTTTCGTTTTTGGATTGTTAGTTCAAATTTGTAGTGTTTGGAGCAAAATGAGTAGTTTTTTTATACATAATTTGGTGTTGCCCACTTTATTTACGGGAAAATGAGAACTATATTTAGAATAGATTCAAAATCTTGACATTTAGGATCGAAGTTGGGAGAATGATTATGTGAGAATTCATGTTGCAACTATGAATTTAAGTTCCATATGCTACTTCATTGGTCTTTTTCCGTAATGGAATAAATTTAAAATTTTATGAATTTGCTGAAGAAGAATAATGAAAACTTGTCTTTGATCTTGGTGATAAAGTTTAGTCATTCAACCTTTTGTCAAGAGGATGCCTTTTGTTGGTGCGTTTAATCTGGTGTGTCCAATAGATGTGGTGGATATGAATATCTGATTGCTGAGTTTGTATCAGGCATGCAGAGCCAAATTGTGTGCCGAGGGTGTAGAAGCGTACTTCTTTACCCTTGTGGAGCTTCTAATGTGTGTTGTGCAGTATGCAGCACAGTTACCCCAGTGTCCTCACCAGGTATCCATTCTGTCTGAACTCTTGATGAATTTCTTCTTCGCCTGTCTTGGCAGAAATTTACTTTTCGTACAGCAATGAGAAGATCTGTTTGTGAATTGTGACTAGATATCAAGATAATTCCTTCAACAAGTTTCTTAAATACAAAAGTGCAGACAAATTGCATTGAACCTGGTTCCACATAATTATTGCTATAATCAAATTACAAGTATCATTTTTGTCATCAACACGGAATTATGTCTTATTGATAATACACACAAGAAACTTTTACACTCAAATTCTTGCAGCTTGCTTCGATAATTGCTAAAGGGTTAGATTAAAATTGACTAGTATTGACATTTTACATTAACTCGCTTATATTTACTCATTCTGCCTTTTTAATTCGTACTTTTGGACAGGAAGTGATACAGCTCAAATTGTATGTGGAGGTTGCCGGACATTGTTGATGTATGCTCAAGGTGCAGCAAATGTAAGGTGCTCATGCTGTAACACAATAAATCCTGCAGGATCAGGTATACTGCTGAATTTTGCTATGCAGAAAACTGATATGTTGTATAATTAGGCAGATATCCTTATCTGCGGAACAAGTTTGGGCTCATTATCCTTTCTCTATGTTGAATCACTTACCAACATGTTAATGAAGCTTAGAATTATTATTGACTAGTGCAATTGCCTATTAGCCATTACCCAAGTACTTTGGTTAAGTTTAGCTACACGTTGGCATTAATCAAACATCTGTTCCAACAGGTGGCAGATATCTTGACAATCTTTCAGATAGATGCATTTGTGTGTATCTTTAGCTCTGATGTTATGCTACACAATTTCTAAAGCTTATTCTGCATACTCAAATGCAAGTATATACTAAATTTCAACTTGCTTTACCTTTTAAATCCATAAAAATTGACTTCAGATACCATTTAGCAAATGCATACTGATTTTGCCCAATGTTCTGAAAGCAGCAAACCAGGTTGCTCATATCAATTGTGGGCGTTGTCACACATCCCTGATGTATCCTTATGGTGCTCCCTCTGTCAAATGTGCACTCTGTCAGTATGTTACCAGCACTGGGGTATACTGGGTTACAGTTCCTCCAATCATTTTCTTAATTATTTTGTTTTGATTTGTTGTACAACCTCTTGTCACTTCTGTCTTTTATTGCTCTGCAGATAGGTAGCACAAGGGTCTCTTTACCTACAGAGAGGCCAAATGGAACCACATCTGCATCAGTATCTAGCACCCCTGTAAGGCTTTAGTATCTAATTCCTTTTTCACTAGATAGAGTTGCGGAATACCAGAGTCTTGAAATGATCAACTTCCAGTACTCAGCCAAACGTTTTGAATTTGCATTTGTTTAATATTGAAAGGACCTTGCATAGCCCTATTTGGCTTACATAACTTTGTCTATTAAGAGCTTCATGTTGTTGTCAGTTGCCATATTGTATAACAGTATACACTACAAAACTTTTTTTTGCCTGTCTTCTTATCTATGACAGGTTTCCCTTTCCTTAAATAGTTTTTGTTGCTTATTCACGTCTAAATAAAGATAAAGTTGACATTACTACAGTTTTTCTGCGTTTTGATTTACACAATAAAGTAACTTTTTTATTCTTACTGTACATGTAGCCTCTGTCACGTGGAGCAAGTCAGACTGTTATTATTGAGAACCCAACATCAGTGGATTCAAGTGGCAAACCAGTAAATACTCCTGACACTCACTTATAGTTGGTAGACATAGTGTAAAAGCTTCGGAAAGGAATTTGTGTCAACATTGTAACTTGAACAAAAGTAGAACACAACATTGGAGACAATTCTCATTGAAGTAGCCCATATTTTTAAGTTATAGAGAATATATGGATAGAATGAAGTTCAGATTATCCTTTTCTTTGGCCTGTGGCACGTAACGGATATATTCCTTAATTTATGTTTCATAGCTGCTTCAATTTTGGTTGCTGATATTTGCATTTTTATTGTTTGCTGTAGGTTAATAATGTTGTAGTTGGGGTCAGCAGCGAGAAGAAATGACCTTTATTGTGTGCAAGGCATTGTTTCTCTGTTACTGTAAACAGGAGGTTGGTAATACAAACCCTTTTGGAAGCTTAGCAATGTCTGTGGAGTGAATGTCATTTGGCTACAAGACAGATCTTGCTTTAGAGAGTTTCCCTTTTGAATGAAATCTATGCAAGATGATCCTGATTGGATCCGAGTTGTAGAGTTATCTTTTATGTACATATTTCTTGATTTGAGTTGGGGGTTGAAGTAAAAAATGTTTCAGTGCAGTTTCAGGCTATTCTAGTTCAATCATTTTAGACAAGTTCGTGTTCGGTTTTTGATGACTTGAGCGTAACCACAAGACTTTTTTATATTTCAGAAATGTTGTGGTACTTGATCCAAATTGCTAGTTTGCTATAAAACAATCACTCCCAATATGTTTTCTTCTTTCTTTAATAGGGGGTATCTACATGTACACGTTTGTAATCCCAACAAATGGAGGTTACAATCTCTTCGCAAAGCTAAGGTACGCATGATCTACTTTCTATTTAACTTCCAAAAGGGTACCACATAGTAGCAGCAATATCGGCATCCCCAAAGTAATTCCCATCTGCAGCAGAACAAGGAAGAACACTACTTTTTTGATCATCATTGTCGAGCTTATTGAAATGACTGAGGACAGCTTTCAACACTTTCTTCTTGCATGCCACCGGATTAAAAGAAGATTCAAGGTCCCTGAAATCAGGCAAAGTCTTTTGTGACTGATCAAGAGGGTTGGAGAAGCAGGGCACCTGCTGCCGCTCATACCCTTCAATGTTGTTGATAACGTGATTGGTGCTGCTGTTGTTGTTCTGATTATCAAAGTTTATGAATGTCTCCATGAGTGGTGGAAGTGAAGAGCTTGAAATTGAGAAATCATCACAGCTGTTGTCTATCATTTCTGTTGCTCTATTGCTTGAGATCCCTCTGCTCTTGAAGAACACCCTGCACAACACCCAGTCCTCCTGTAGATAATAATAGCATTTACCTGTTATAAGCATAATGAATGCAAACGGTGCCAGATTGATGGATTCTCTCTTTTTTTATTTTTGCTATAAACTTGTAAGAAATTAACAACTGTCATGATCATGGACTATGTCATGATTTGCGCAATGTTAAAAAACAAATGATTTTTTTTATCAAGAGTAAGAGCTATGAAACTTTTGCTTTTAAGGATTTAGAAAAGTTCTAGTCAAATATTCATAAAATTGGAATAAGTATTTCAAATCTACTGTATAATACAGACGTAAGTTTGTATGTATAGCAAACTGCATATATAATAACGTATGAATATCAACTCTGGAAAATTAACTCCCTCTTTGATTGTGATGTCTACGTTACGTCTGAAACTCCTCTTCCTGGAATTATACTTTCATGAGTTTGCAAAAAAAAACTTCCCTAGTCTTTAATTTCTTGGTAGTTTCATGATCTAATGTCAATGTCAAACTATTTTACATCTACTTTCAAATTAAACTTCTCGTCGGATAACTGCTGCCCCTTGTTCGTTTTTCCCACAGATTTTTTTCCTTGTTTTATTTTCCGTCCACAAGATAAACCGAAACCGTACGTCTTCTATGTACGTGTAGATATTATCCTTGACTTTACTTTTCTAATTTTCCAAACATCGATCTGTAATACTGACCGCATGCAATCCTGCTACTTCTAAAATTGAAACAAAAAAAGAAAAAAATCAAACACCTACTGTATAATTAAGGATAAGATCTATAGACAAGCATGAAACTTTGAAATAAAATTAATAAAAAATTAACCTTGAAGAAGGGGAGACTGGGGGAGACGGGTGCCAGGATAGCATGAAGAGTTTCCATACGGAACTCGTGCATGACCCAATCAGTCTTCTTCCCTCTTGGAGCTCTGCCTTCGTAGAACACAAGTGTTTTTCTCATCCCAAAAAGAACACCTTTACGAACGATAGCACGGTCCTTCCCTGTTGCCTTCCAGTAACCTGAAGCCGTCGCGCGGTTCGTACGATGCCCGGTCGCGTATTTCTTGTCCGGCAGACTGAAAAAGTAGTACTCTTTTGTTCCTATTCTCGCCATTTCTGCGTGTAAGAAGAGATCGAGCTTAGAAATTAAGCATTAGCTAGCTAGCTTGCATGAATATTCTTCACTAACCTGGTTATTAATTTTTGGATATTTAACAATTATTTAGATCTTAATAATATTAATATTCTAGTGTCTTCACTTGGGTATACGTAGCTGGTTCAACTCCAGACGACGCCATTTTTTTTAAATTTTTTTTGTTTCAACTCTTGTTTGTTTTATGAGTATTTGTAAAGAAAGTTCAATTTTAATTTTGTAAAAAAATAATGATGAGATTGGTATATAAATGAGTTGAAGATATAGGTATTCTAAGGATAATAATTTAATTAAGACGCATGCATGCAATTAATATGAATCTCCTCCAAATTAAACATTTTAAATTATATGTAACTAAAATTGAATTAGAAAGCTGCGAAAGACGTCTAGAATTCTTCTTCCCATCGTTATAATAATAGCTGATAACAGATAAATATTCTTTTTGCACCTTCTAAAATAGCAAGCAAATGTAAGCTATCTGTTTTTCATCAGTACTGTTAAATCATGAATAATAAATATATCCTTATATATGGGAGCATGTTTTTGCATAGATCATGTTAACTTTAGTTTACTGGTCTTTCTTTTTTCTTGATAATAAACATTTATATATTTTATTTATTGAAAAGATTGAAAGAGAGATAAACTAAGATATATATATGAACATAGAAGATAATAGCAGATATAGATAAACAAATTAAAATTATTTTTTCTAGTTAAAATTCTGAAAAAATACATACATATATTTCAACAGATAGTTGATAATGATCTAACAATACTTAATTATCATATATATGCCATAAAATTGAAGTAAACAACTTGTCTATGCATATGTATATGTATATACATATGGCTAGTTGTCAATGTGAAATTACCCCAAAAGTTCAGTATCAATAATTTATAAGAGAACATGTATCACATATTTCAACAGCAGGTTGATATCTATGCTCTGTGTAATGAAGTAAAACATAAGAAATAAATAAAATTAAAAAGTGTTGTTCTATATTGAACTTGTCTTTTAGTTAATTACCAGGAAGATCCCAAGGCTCAGACTTGTTGAGATCGACTTCAATCAGAACAGGGTAGTCGGCAGTTCCTATGGCCAAAACTCCGGCGCGTTTCTTCGCTAGGTAGTCGCAGATAAGCTCATCGTCTCTTGGGTGAAATCGGAATCCGGGAGGTAAGCTGCCTTCTATATTGCTCAATGAATTCATTGTCGTATAATTAAAACTTCAAAGAAACAAACGCAGAAAGATAGACTACAGACGGGAAACGAAGAAGAGAAATACGGAAATGAAAAATGGGAGATTGAAGGGAGGGAGATATTAATAGAGGGAAGGCAGGCAACAAGTCAACTTCTTCTTCTTCTTCTTACATGAATTTAAAGGAATGAATAAATAACTAGAATTTATTTGTATTATGAGGAACGCGTTTCTGGGATTTTTATTTATTATTGTATTCACACAGGGGAAACGTTTTTTTCTTAAGAAATCATAAAGATAAAATCTATAATCTGAACCCATGAAGTCTATATATCTTTCGTTAATTCCTGTTTAATAGAGCTTTAAACAGTAGGCTACTTAAAAGTTAAACAATAGAAACTGAAAACATAAATATAAGTTGAAAACTTAATAGATTAGAAATTCTTGATTAATTTGTTTTGTTTCTGATTCTTGATAAATTAACTTTGCCGAACATACAGATCTTTTAGTTCCAGAAAAATTATTTTGGTCGTATGTACGTAATTTGTGGATAGTAGTAGTGAACCAATAGGGAGATTAGAATTCAAAAATGTTAAGATATTGAAAGAAAGGTAACGAGTCCAAGAATTTTAAGTGAAGTTTGTTGTTGCTATCAAAAATCAGAAAAACAATCTAAAGCAACCAACATCTGTCTGGCTCTTATTTAACATGCGGCTCTCTATATTTTTACCGATAGCAACAACTTCATGCAACTTTAGAAAAATCTTTTTACATTCAAAACCCAAACTTCTAGAGAGTATTTTTAGTTCTAGCAAAATTTTTTGCCGGTTGGGAAGTTTTTGGATGTGATTCTTTTCTGTGCCAAACCATTCGCCAGAAAAGTAGCTTTTCACATGTTTATATAGGACAGCTATATGAATGCAAAAAAAATGAGCGTTTTTATTTGACTAGAGATCTTCTAAATTGCTTGAGAAAAAAGTTTGAAACTTACTACAATGAGATATGAAGAAGAACATGTTAAAGAAGAAAGCCCCCAAATTGGCATGTCTAACTAATACTATCTCCAGCTATTGTTCATTCATATAATTCATACCCAGAAAAAATCGATCAGAACAAATTTTTGTTAGCTCTTCTCATGACTCTTCATGAGAGCGACTACGGTATGGTAGCCGGGCCGGGGCAGGAGTTGCGGCGCCAGCCAGCTCTCTTCCGGCCTCCCTACACGTGGTTCGCACGTCATTACCGGTCTGATCAATATCAAACGGTTATGATTCAACCACGAGGGTCCCCCTCTCTTTCTCAAACTTGGCAATGTCCTGCTATAAACATTGGCCATTTTCATTCAAGTGGAATCCAAACAGTTACCCCCAATCATGTCTGAACTACCTATACATACGAGTACCGTGATCCATTCTGATCGTGATCGTTAGTTCTGTTCTTTGCATTGCAGCAATCAGGTAGGCAGCCGTTTCCGGTGAGCGTTCACCAAACTATCAGTTCCAGATTTCATCATTATATTGGTCAATTTTTCTGAAGAACATGATCTTCATAAAAAGCCTGAGCATCCGCCGAGCATCCCGGTGTATATAGAAACAAAACAAAAAAAAAAAACCAAATTATGTACGTCACCTACATGAATATATTAACAAACCCACCAATCATACCTGATGGAATTTTATATGTCGCAATTATAGGATGATCTCCATGATCTAGCGACGAATTAATTAAAATTTTCAGACTGGAATGAAGAAAATATGGGACTCTATATTTATGTGTTGATGAGAGAATAATCAAGAAAAAGTTCATGTTAAATACTTAATGTCACAACAACAATTGAAGTCAATCTCAGAAGGAGCAAATCTTTATTCTGAACAAAATTTTTATTCATGTTAATCTAATCAGGATCAGTTTTAGAAACAATAAAGTAGCATTTGGTACAGTAGTGAACATATAAGGTTTTTGGAAGAAACTCAGGTTTTTTTAAAAATTAGACCTGCATATTCGTAGCAAAATTGTTGGCAATCATAAAACTTAATGATCCAAAACCCCTGCATTGAAAGAGTCAATATAGTTAGGAAACTAATAATGATGCCAACATGGCTGTCACTTTCTTCTCACATAAACATAAACTCTAAACTTTTGAACTAAAATTTTACAACAAAATTTAACAAGAGATTGTCAGTATCAACACGAAAACAGAACTGAAGTGAGATATTTATTTTTTTTGTTAACTTAAACTGGATAAAATTCCTGTAAGGTCCAGGTGGCCAAGAAGAAAGTCACAATCTAAGCACATATCGCTTATGCTTTTGCTTTCATGAAAAGCATGGATGTAGAGAAAAAGACGAATACAACTAGAAGACGAACAGAATCGTGATGGTGATCTCTATATAATCAGTAATCACAACTTGGGGTGTCTTTCCAGTTCAAGGAATAAGGAACTAATTCACCGAAAGCAACTTTCTAATGATTCATTTCCACAGGGGGTCCTGGCTGCCAGGAAAAAACCAAAGTCTACTGTTTTTGAACTAATCCATCAAGTTCCATTCAAGTTGTTGGGCATGTTTGGCCGTGCTTCTAGCAGCTTATTTAATCTCTATTTTAATTTTTCATTTCTCAAAAAACTTGCTATATGACTCTAATTTTATTTTTAAAAATTAAAATATAAATAAATTATACTTTATATATAATTTTTATTTTTTACTAAGAAAGTATAAACTTGATTTCTAAAAAGTTTCACCAAAAAATTATTTTTAAAAAAATTACCTTATTTTAAGCAATTCCAAACTATCCGTAGTCTATTTGATTATGGTGATATCATTGAGCTCCAATAATCTAATGACAGCATGGAAGTTACAAAAGGAGTCTATTAATAGCATACAAAAGAGACCTTTGGCATTTTTTTTGAAATATTTATCATTCCAAATAAATATTTAATATTTTTAATAAATTTTTTACAGTATTTTACAGATTTTTTATAATTTAGAAACTACTAACAATTTGTATATTATAATATATATATAATAAAAAAAAATCAAGTCCGTTTTTAAAAAAATTTATTAAAAAAATTTTATTTTATAATCACTCTAGTGTCCTTCGAGTCATTGGGATGCCTGCTTGCTTTCAAGAGATGATGTGATCAATAGTACATTAGTACTGAAGCCAATAGAACAAATGCAGGAAGGTTTGGTGTGAGTGTTACACGTCCGAGAAGTGGCAGCACGATGAAGAAAAACAGGGCAAAGCAAACTGAAAAAGAGCTAAAACGGAGCCAAAAAAGGGTATAAAAGTTTAATTGAAACTTGGATTCAAATTGATTGTCCTGCCATGCATATATCTCCAGTACTTGTACGAAGGGCAGCAACCAGAAGGGGCAGCAATCCTTCATGGTGCCCACATACGTTAATCATCCTGTCCAAAAGAGAGCGCCTGATGCAGGTGGCTGGCTGGTGGTTACTAGCTGTTGGCAACGGGTAGGGGTAAATGC
Source organism: Acanthochlamys bracteata (assembly GCA_019914995.1). Taxonomy (NCBI): domain Eukaryota; kingdom Viridiplantae; phylum Streptophyta; class Magnoliopsida; order Pandanales; family Velloziaceae; genus Acanthochlamys; species Acanthochlamys bracteata. The sequence goes on along the minus strand of CM034140.1, from coordinate 1,835,349 downwards.
CCAAAGGCCTGGTTAGGCAGAAGAGGGCCTTGGCACATCAGGTTGCAGTTCTAGATCAGCCTTAGTGGTTTCCTGTTTGCCAGCTGGAGAAGATGTGTCCGAATGACCCTTGGTAACAGCAGTTGAGGGAGATGTCCGGTCATTGGCAGATGCGTGACTAGCCTGGGTGCGGATCAGTGGCAACAGCAGCATTTGCCAGGGCACGGGCTGGGACAAATGCACTTGACTGATCCTATGTAGCAGCAGTTAGGGAGCATGTCAGAGCATAGGCAGCAGTGGCACTCACATCAGGGAATTTGTCCATCATAAGAAAATTAGGTGGGTATCTACCAAAATCTACTGGAACATAGGAGTGTCTGTCACTGCAAGAATGTACAATAGGAATCTGGAGATATGTTTGGAGAATATTCGAAGCAAATAAAATTTCCAACTTTTTTTGGTGCATTTTACGTTTACTTAAATTAGGACCAGGTCAGATGGATTAAAACAAGTAACAATCAGTGACATAAAACAGAATCATAGATCAGTCAGTATCAGTAAGATTAGCAAGTTTATTCCAGATAAAATAAATGTTCAAAATTCAAAAGGTGTTCAATAAGGTACAAATCTCATAGTTATCACCACGAAAACAGATAACTAAGAATTTTGTGGCAAGAGCAATTTTGTTGAACAACTAAGAATATTATTTTTGCATAATCAGCCAATGAATGAAGATTTTGTATATCACAGTCATAATAATGACTAAAGATACGGCGTGCGTGCAAGACAAGGCTTTAATTCAGGACAAAGTCCTCCTCAGAGCCAATCAATGACAAACAACTATGTCTTCATTACATCAGTTCCTATAACCAATAATCTACTTGCTCTTTAACTATGTTCACTTCCTAATCATTATGGTGCCTTTCTAGTTGAATAGCCGCATGAGAGAAAGAAAAAGAACAACCTGCATGTCTTCTTGGCACCAACTTGATAATGCAAAAGAACGAATTTTTTTCTAAGGACAGATAGCAGTTTTCTTATGATCCATCTTTATTCTATTATTCTCCTTCTTGTATATAATGCAAAATCCAATTTATTCCATATAATATCAGCAGTTGATCCCCTACCCGTTCGTCAATGATGAAATGGATTTCCGTTCAGGTCCGGAACGTGCCAATGAATAAGACACTGTCCACGGTAAGTAGGAATGTAGTATGGTTTTCTTGGGAAACGTATAGACAAATTATGTCCAATTTAAGTACTGTTTCAGGTCAAAAGAGACCTACTTATCTGCTGACAGGTTGCCTAATCTGATATACAACCACACGTTTCTTCAGTAATAAAATTGTACAGGAGAATAACTTTAAAGTATTTTATTAGTTCTGATAGATACTTGCTTTGCTACCTAAGTTCCCATTCCAGACTTCTAACTTAACCAGAAGGGGGGTTCCTCTGACATTATAAGGTTGATACAGCTAAGAATTTCATTCCCAGTCTTTCTAATGATGTAGAAATATGACAATGCCTTCACTAGAGGGAGTTGGGTTAGGTATGGAAAATCTGAACCTGTACGATTAATTCTGCCTTGTAGGATAACAAAGTAAAGCATGCAGTTTTCTGAGTAGGAACCAGTGGAGAAAGGTGTTTGCTTCAAAGAATCATACCGAGTCTCAACAGTCTATCATGTTGGAATTGCCCATGACGATAATCATATGAATCTCCACGCACAGTTTGAATTTGAAATCTTGTATATGTCGTATGCAGAGCAGCATCTTTAGTGCAGAACCTGTTAAGCACTGAATCATGTAGGTCAGTTAATAAACTGCAACCGTAAGCAAAATAAATCATGAATTCAAAGTGAACAGGAGAATAGGTTTAAATACTAACAAAAACAACGGCAAAATAAATCATGAATTCAAAGTGAACAGGAGGAATAGGTTTGAACAGGAGGAAACAGGAGCATCTTTATTCCACGTGAATGAAATCAGCTACGTAAATCTGTAGTTTCCATTCCGTTTTTCGAGATTAAATACTAACCTATAAAATAAATAATCATCACAAAATGTGCTTGATTAATTGCTGAATAGGTAATTAAGGTTTAAGATGTGTTTAGACTAGATTAATATCTTTCATACTGCAATATTCAACTTTAAGCAGAACTAACAGCATTAGTAAGAGGTTGCTCAAGAAATTCACACACAGCATTTCATGAACATCTTTCGATAAACCATGGTTCTGCAATTGATACATGATAAGATATAATCCATGCAACAACTAAGCTAAGAGATGCAAGCTCATGTTTTGCAGTTGAAGAATACCAAATATTTAAGTATAAGAAGTACTTAGCATATGCTCTGTGCATGCATAAACCGGCAATGTATTCTTTGCTTAAGCACTAGGATTTTCCCTTTCTCAAATTTATAAGCAAACCTCAGTAGACCAACTACACAATGAAGTCAGCTTATGCAACAAACAAGACCCAGAAAGTCCTAGCTAATGATGTCATAGTACTTAAAATATAAACTGAAATAGCTGTTCATTACAATGACTCATTACACAGGAAAGCCTGGACCAATTGTAACTTTGTTAGCCATGAGGAGTGCATTAAAGAAAGATTGAGTAATGCTTAAAGCACTTTGCAAGTCAACTAGTAGATAATATAGTAAGACAAGTTGTCTAATAGTTTATTAAATGATCATGGTTTGCTTATCAAACCGTGGATGAGAATAACTTTACATTAATTTATAAAGATGCACGTCATGGTTACATCAGAACACATTCTCAGAGTCAGTTTTAAAATTGCTGTTGTTGACAGTAACAGATTGCTAATTTTAATAGGTTCATTGTGCTCTAACATGGACAGAATAACTTAGAGAATGATGTAACCCATTACTGTGGACATAAATTTGAAGCATGTTCTAGTAACAGAACAGATTTGATGAAGGAATCCTGTCATCAAGAATTATAACTGCTATATAACATGATTACAACTTATCTACTAATCAGTGTGGAAGCTAAAAAGCCATCCCTTTTTAACTGATATAACCATATATACCTTCCGCTATAATTATATGCCTACTAATCTTTCAGGATGACAGAAATGATAAATGCATTTTTAATCCGTAGCTACAGAAGAAAGTTCTGATACAATGGACTGTGCACTGACTAGCTGCTCGATCATTGTTGAAATGAGCAAGCCTCAAAATATCTCATTCATCTTATGTTATAGTATCAAAGTTCAGGTCAACACATATTTCAGAGCAACTGTGTCATCTGACAGGTCATACTCTGTGTAGGTTCCATGCTGTTTTACTTAAAGGAGTTTCCTAGAGATGAAATGCAGAGGAACAATGAGAGTACTACCACAATTTAGTACCTATTGGCACCTAATCAATCAAAACCAAGACCTCATTCCCAAAAAGTGTGTTTAGATAGCAGTAAAGTTAGTCAGGGAATATATTTCAGTGACTTGCATGTCAATCAATAATGTTTCATCCATTTAGAGAGCAAAACAGAGCCATTTGGCAATATCAGTGCAAATAAGACAGAGGGTTAGTTTGGGGCATAATTTTCATGCCAAAGATTTAAGATGGTATGTCAACATAAATACTACATGTTACCATTTTAGTACTTGTTACCCCCTTCCTTCTTCAAAGTTCAACTAATACACGGGGAAAGACATGACTAGAAAACATTGCCATTCATTTAAGAAGTGATAGAAACATATTAATTAGCCCCTTGTCATTTGCTGAAAATTAGCCAAATATAGAGCTAGATGTACAGGACCTACCTTACTATTTTTAATGTACTACATTGATTCCAACTCCTACGATAAAGAAACCATGGGTTTGAGTTTATCTGGACGTATAAATTAAACAGCTATATATTAATAAAAAAACCAAGAACTCTGTATTCTGAAACAGGGTATTTCAGATGAGACTTGTAGAAGACTCATTGACGAATCAACCGATTAAAAATGGTTGCTTTGCTCTTTTTTCAGATTTGGATATGTTCGTTCAACCAGCAAGCACCAGAATCCAGCTGACTACAATAAAACCATTATTTCTTGAATAAGCAAGCATCTGGCTTACAAAGAGGCCACCAGAAAGAGAAATTCTGGGGATATGCGTGCCTAGAGTTGTTCAAAAACTGTACACAGTGCAATCACTAACCCTAGTTAGAAATTGAAGGATGGAAGCACAGAAACTGACTACAGAAGTCAGAATTGAGGAATTCATAATCAATTTTAAATGCTAGGCAGAGTACATCATAGGAAACACACATAAAAGCTTCTTACAATCTCCATACCAAAACATCGGCTTTTGTCAGGCACATTATTTCTTTGTTCACAAAGGCTGAATGAAGATATTTCTGGTAATGTTTACAGAAGAATCACTTTGTATTTTGAAGCAACCTGGGCATATTTTCTCATAGTAAATTACAGTTGCCTAAAGCACTTATGATATTTTAGGGGTCGTTCTTTTTTGCGATAACTCGAAATTATCCTCAATTTTTCCTATAATAAAGAGAGTATCCAGAAGTTATCCAAAAAAAAGAACATCCACTTAAAAGAATATCTAGAACCAAAGAAGCAGTTTGAGTATAATTAAGTACGAAATGCAAAGCATATAAAATACAGGTATCAATTTTTGATTCAATATCAACCAACTATTGTCATCCCTTTGAAAGCAATTATCCGGATCCAATTTCAGGAATCTATCACTATTTTGTACTTGTGTGCATAAAAAAATAGAAGCAGCAAATAATTTGAAAACATAATAGTACAGACAAACCTGTCCGAGATGTACCAATTTAAGCTTCCAGGATCAATCACTGTTCAACATGTCAATCTGAGAACGACCTCACGTGTGCAAGGGTGCAACATGATTTATAAACTACACATATAATGGTTTAAAAATTACATAATCATTATGCTAAATTTCTTATGTTGAGTACTGTCTGGGCCTTATTAGTTGGTTTTCAACCAGCCTACTCTATCATCTACACAAGTTATATGGACCAATAATCAGGAAGAAGTACATGTTTTCATTTAAATTAGGAAGGGTAAGCACTCAACTTGAGTCATAGTAAAGATTTGTTTATCATAAGCATGGTGTCATAAGTAAATCACATGAAGCAAAACAAAAAAGAACATTATCTGGAGAATTCTGACATTTCAATGTGATCACCATTAACTCATTAGAAGTTACAAGACAATTGTTGAAAGGTTTTCTGTAAATATGGTGTGCACGAATGCCCATTGTCCTAATTGGTTATGACAGTAGGAAAACAAGCATTAACAGCAGGATATGCATACATCAGATTGTCAAATAGAAAGTAAGCAATACGAGGCCAAAGGGCTCCAGAACTCAAAATCATTACTTTTAAAGCATCCAAAGCACTAAGGGTTAATATAAATAAAACCACTATATCTTAGGATGTGTTTTAATTACATGGGACTCACTTTTTCCTGTTATAGTTTGAATTAGAACTCACTTTCCGTGATTCAGTTTCCTCCGAACTCACATCTAATTTAATTTTTACAGAACTCAATTTCACGAAATCACTTTCTACCAATTAAGCACACCCTTAGCTAGGACAATGCTTGCAAAATGTGGAATAAAATCGTTTTGCACAAACTAAGTAATGAAACCATACTATAGATAGTTCCAATAATTCACAAATGCGGGCATGCAAGCATATATATTGATTTATTTTAACAGACATTTAGTTGCAGGCACAAATGATGTTTCAGTCACTAGCAGCATACATACATCACAATAAAGAGATGCGATTTTTATTCAAATTTTTTGTTCACCGTTCCATGAAGTTGGGAAGAAGCTTACCAGTTTGTCATGATCAATGTCACAAACTACTCATCGCCAAGAAAACTGACAGCAGAAGCAGTTGACTAATTCCATGCTAATAAATACCTGAAATATATAAATAACAGATTCTTTTACTTCAATTGGGAAAAACCAGAACCATTAAAAGAAAAACCACGAGAAAGTTGTAGAAATTAGAAAATCCACATCTGAAATTGACATAAATGTCAAATTCATATGTAAGGTTAGAAGATTCATGCTACACTGTTTTATGAAAGAAATCAACGCTGAATTAGCACTAAGATTTACCGTGAAAACCAAATGAGGGGAAAAATGGGTAGTCTTTAAGATAAAATTTTGGAAATCCAAACCATAAATTTACACAACAAACAAATTATCAACTCCGTTGTTTCCATGAAATTTTCTTCACATTTTGGTAAACAAAGCTCAATAGAAGCTCCTAAATAAAATTAAAAAGTTTGAATTTAAAATGGTTACTGATTCGAATCAAACGTTCAAACTCGTTAGGATTCAAACACTTACAAAAAAAACTTTCGAAAATCACGATACTTGCTCGAGTGGTGCCTGAATCTGATAATAAAACGCAGAAAATCAAACACAAACTAATTCTGAATTCGAATTATAGGGAAAAGGAGATATGAAAAATTGAACGTATTCTCTACAATTGTGGTGGAATTTTATTACCCTGCAAGATTGAACTGCGAAATTGTTGCGTGGGATTGCCGCCAAAACGCGGTTAACTTCTGCGGAATTTGTTAAATAGCCAGCCTTATAAAGCCCAAGCCCAGAACCGAGGCCCAATCGGAAATTGTCTAACTCGGTGTATCCTAATAAAATAAGCGGATCTCCTTAATTGCAAATTTAAAACTGTTGTTATGTAGGTTTACCTTGCAAAACATATATTTTTAACCGACTTAAATTGGCAAAATCTTTCAATAATAAACTTATTGTAGCTAATTAATTACAAAAGTGTCACTGAAAAATGGAATGCAAATTAGGAAACATAAGGGATTGTTTATATATTCCTTCAAACTCATTTTTTTAAACTCACTTATATCACAAAATATATTACAAAATTAAAATAAATTATTTTTATTAATAAATTATTTTTTAAAATTATAATATTAAAACTTACTTATAATATAAAATAATTGTAAAATTTTATTTTTATTAAATATTTTTAATTTTTAATTTTTATTTTATAAACTCATTTTTGAAAAAATGAGTTTATCTTATAGTAAACAATCTTCAAGGGAATGAATCTAAAATATGAAACGGTCGTTGAAGATCGACTTTGAAAAGAAAATATCTTTAACCGAAAATGGCAAATTTTAAGGAATTAACTAGGGTCAAAGATATTATTTACCTAAATTATACCTGAAACTCTTTTGTGTTTCAGAACCCGCACGGCATGGATTGAATTTTTAGTTTTGGATCGTGCAGCGCGTTGATGTTGTTGACTTGTTGGTAGGTTGACCCTCAAGTCCTCAACCTTTTCAAATTTATTCTTTTCTCTATAAAAAGAAAAAAAATTTACGTTAAACAAAACATAAACAAATATCTCAAGAAAAGAATTTGTTCAAAAGAAATAGAAAAAATTTTAGTGTAATTCAATTTTTCCAATCAAAAGAAATTAAAGAGAAATAAGCTTCCTCGCTCTTCCAATATGTGTTGTTCTTTAGGTTCTTTTTAACGTGTCTTTTCTGGGTCTGCGTTTGATCCAACGCTTTGAAGAGCTTTGCATCACACGCAAGAAGGTAAAATCATGAACTGGGTCTCCTTGGATCATATTTTTAACGTACTGTGCAATCTTAAGTTTTGATTTAATGTCCTTGTATGTGTTTGACTGAATTCTTTGATTGGTATGTGTTTTTTTATTACAATTTCCATCTGGGTAGCTTTTGTTGGATTAGAATTCTGATAATAGTTAATCAATTTACTCTCGGTGATTGTTGCTGTATATCTAATCTTCATGCGTGATTGGTATGTAAAAGATCTGTGTTTGATATCTATATCTGCTCTATTATGTTGTTTATTTTTTGTTGGTAAATAAGATAAGGTAAAATTATCAAAGATCTCCGTCTTATGATACTTTTAGGTAAATGGCAGTTTGCTTCAATGAGTAGGTTTCAGATCTGTAGTTGCATTTCTGATTGTGGATTGCTTACAATTATTAATTTTCAATCTCGCATTTAATTGCTAGTCTTCAAGGACTTTGTTGATGGTTGCTCTGTGGAGATGCTAACCAACTTTTTAATTATGATTGATCTGCATTTTGTGAATTGGAGATCAAAGAGCTGTGTAGCGGCCTTCTCAGGTTCTCTTTCTGCCCGGTTGATGGTTTTCACCTGGATTTGGATCTTAGTTGAATTGGTGATTTAGAGATCTATAAAAACAGAACGTTTCTTTCCAGTTGTTGTTGCTGTGTGGTAGTCTTCTTAGCTAGGGCTGACTTCCTCTGGCTTTGATGTTTTATTTGAAAGCTGTGTTTCAAATCTAATGAGAGTTCGCCATGCATTATTTGCCTGCATTTTTCAACTTTCTGCAATCAAATTCATGTCTTTGTGATTAGTTAGTATCCTTCCATTGTGCTTCCTGCAGCTGTAGGTTTAAATCAAACTCTCCCCATTCTCTGTTCATCTGATATGGTACCAAGTTTCGGTTTTTATGGTACTGAAAGCATCTGAGTAAGCTTTGATTCGTCTCCAGGACCTAAATATTGGTAATACTGAAATCTGCATGCCAAGTCTAAGGATATGCTGTCGAATGCTAATGTTACCAATATGTCTTAGTTTGAAATTTTTCATAATCTTTTTCACAACTAGTCATGAGGAATTTGTGGCAATAACATTTCCCTATCTATATACAGATGAAGACCTTTTACAATTTGTTTAATTTCTTGCAAAAGACTTCAAGCAATTGTATGCACTTGGTATTTTGGTTCTTCTTACTCTTTGTCTTCAATGCCTATTATCTTTGATTCTAGAAATGATTATAAGCTACCATTTTCTTTCAGATAAAGAATGATGAGAATGGAATGCTTGTAGATATTCATAGTTGACTTTAGGAAGGATCCTGATGAGGCTTCAGTAAATGTTAGCCATTCTATGGAAGCAACGGCTACACCTAGGTGGGAGACAAATGGAGAACCTGGTTGTCGTGAGGACATAAAAGCTTCAAGGTCTCTCAGGCGCAGTAGAGGAGTGTACTTTGGTGCATTTGACATGTGCTCAGATGATGATTCAGACAGTGAACCGACTCTTAAGGTTTTGCTTTCCTCATCTGCCGTTTTTTGCATCACTTTCTGCTTGTTTCCTAGTAATTTAATCAAAAGTCTCCTGTGAGGTCATCTAGTCAAATGGTTTGTGATGCAACTTCAGTTAAGGATATGCGAGTAAGAAACATGCCTACTGAAATTCCATTTATCAATATAATTAGAGTCCTTTAAAGCGTGTATCAAGTTTCATTGTTTAGGACTGCTTTCCTCCAAATATAATAAAAAAAGCAGATTCTTGACATACATTGTTTTCTTTCAGTTCAATTGTATTTAATAAATAAAAGCGCATAATCTAATTTTGTTTTGCAGGAACATTCTTTGAAATGGTCGCAGCAAACAAACAAGGGTTCTAAATCCTCAGAAGAGTGCCAAGAAGAAAAGGTATAGTTAGTTTGCTTATGATTGTTTGTAGTTTTCTCTGTAAATTTCATCTTATTACCTAAAGAACGTTTCAATTCAAAACAGGTAGCAGCAAGATGGATCCCTGAAGAAGCTTGCAGACCTGTAATTGATGAGGCTCCTGTCTTCTATCCAACTGAAGAGGTTAGCTTTCTGTTTGCTGCTCTTTTGTGAATTATATCTTAGTTTGATTGAGCATGTATAGCTCGTACATTTTGTCTCTTCAGGAATTCAAAGATACACATCGATACATCTCCAGCATACACCAGAAAGCTGAGCCATATGGCATATGCCGTATTGTTCCTCCTCCTTCTTGGAGACCTCGCTGTCCTCTGAAAGAGAAAGGCATATGGAAACATGCGAAGTTCAATACTCGTCTACAACAAGTTGAAAAACTTCAGAATAGGGAGCCTATGAGGAAACGATCTCGTAGTCAACAACAAAGAAAAAGGAAAAGGAGAAAGCGGTTGAGATTTGGAATGACACGCAGACGTAATACTTCCAATGTCACTGAGGCCAATGATTGTACGTCAGACACTGATGAAAAGTTTGGTTTTCAATTTGGTGAAGATTTCACACTGGAAACCTTTCAGAAATATGCTGATGAATTCAAAGCTGAGTACTTCATTGGGAGTGAGGTAATGGATGTGGAGTCCAATAATGTAGTCTACAAAAAAAGCTGGATTCCATCAGTTGAAGAGATTGAAGGGGAGTATTGGAGAATTGTTGAGAAGCCAACTGAAGAAGTGGAGGTAATTGCCTTTCAGAGTTATATATGAAAGTCTTTCAGTGTAGGTTCAGAACATACGTCTATTGTTTGCTTTTTGTATGGCAGGTCTATTATGGTGCTGATATTGAAACTGGAAGATTTGGTAGTGGATTCCTAAAAGCTACCCCATCTACTGAAAATCATCAGTCAGATCCTTATCTCATGTCTGGATGGAACCTAAATAATTTTCCACGCCTCCCTGGGTCTGTTCTTGCATATGAAGAAGGGGATATCTCTGGGGTTCTGGTGCCTTGGTTGTATGTAGGAATGTGCTTTTCATCATTTTGCTGGCATGTAGAGGATCATCATCTTTATTCTCTGAACTACATGCACTTCGGTGAACCAAAGGTGTGGTATGGGATCCCTGGAAATGATGCAGTTAAGTTGGAAGATGCAATGAGAAAACATTTACCGAAATTGTTTGAGGAACAGCCAGATTTGCTTCATGAATTGGTAATTTCTAAGTTTTTTTATCAATATTCCTCTTAAACTACAATATTTTTTAGCACAATTTTTATTTATATAAGGCATTTTTGGTAGCCGCATTGCAAAAGATGCATGAAGCATGTACTGTTTCATCTCACGGATAACATGGACCTCATTCTTTAATGTGATAGGAAATTGTTCTTTGTCTTTCACGGCGGTGTGGTCTTGTTAGAGCATCTCCACTTCTGCTTCTAGTCTCGTAGAGTTTATTAAGCATCTGTACCTTTGGTGGTTGATCTACTGTTTTATTTGCTTAGTTTTTCCAAAAAGGTTAGTGGTTCATTTCCATCTTATTAAAAGTCTTTGCTTCAAACAATAACTCTAACCAAGCAACTAGCATGCAGCTTTCCTCAATAGCTGGAAAGAAATAGGAAAGAACAGACCCAAGAAGTCTATATGGCTTTGTGATTTTCTGCTTAGCTTAAAGTATAGCTTTGTTACAGCTTTACATATTTTAGGCTCTTACACACCTATCTGCTGAAGACAGGTAACACAATTGTCACCGTCAGTTTTGAAATCTGAAGGGGTGCCCGTTTACCGTGTCGTCCAGAGGTCGGGGGAGTTTGTGCTCACCTTCCCAAGAGCATATCACTCTGGTTTCAACTGTGGCTTCAATTGTGCAGAGGCTGTAAATGTTGCTCCCATGGATTGGTTGCCCCATGGGCAATGTGCAGTTGAACTTTACAGTGAACAGTGCCGGAAGACATCCTTGTCTCATGATAAGTTGCTACTTGGTGCAGCAAAAGAAGCTGCCAGAGCCCTCTGGGAGATATCATTTATGGGGCAAGATGGACCCGAGTATGTGAAATGGAAAGAAGCATGTGGAAGGAACGGGGTATTGACGAATGCCGTTAGAGTAGGCTCTCTTCTCGTATAACCTCTTACTTCATGAAATTAAAGTAGCATAGTAAACACATTGATACTGTTTATTTTTGTTGCAGGTAAGAGTTGAAATGGAACAAAAGAGGAGCGATCTTTGTACCTCAACAGGTTGCAAGGAGATGGCACATGATTTTGACACGTTGAATGAGATGGGATGCTTCTCATGCTTCTATGATCTTCACTTATCAGCTGCTGGTTGTGAATGTTCCACAAGCCGGTTTGCTTGCTTACCACATGCAGAACGACTCTGCTCTTGTGAGGCAGATAGGAGATATATTCTCTTTCGTTACCAATTGGGTGACCTCAAGACACTTGTTGAAGCATTAGAAGGAAATCTCAGTTCATTAAAGAGGTTTGCTTCGGTGCATCTAGGTTTGAGTTTGCCTTCTCAAGGAAATGATAGATCTGGACCAGGACAACAATGCGAATTTGATTCTAAAGCGTCTTCAGAAGAAGCTGTTGTCAATTTGAGGAGACCAGTTATCAACATTAATATGAATGATGCCGACATAGATGATGGGGATTGCCTTGCATCAAAGAAGGACATGACTCTCAGTGGCTTTGAAGTCCAAGATGTAAGCGGCAATTGCAAGCTTGACCTTGGTTGCAAAGAATCATCACCAAGCAAGAACACTCTCTTTTATCTAGTGATGGAAACTGTTCAGGTAGGAAGCAGTCCTATCTTGATCTCAACGTGGAAGAACCTGTCACACAGTGCTGTGTCAAGGAAGAACAGGAGAATTCTGCATCTCTCTCTATGGTTCTTTCTGCTAATGGCCCTGGGTTCATTAACCTAGAGGATGGACAACCTAACGTGAAAAGTAGTCTGGTCGGATCAAATTCAGAAAGTGGATCCTCTATTTCGCAAACCTGCTCATCTGAATTGGCTCGCTCCAGTTTTCCTAGAAATGCTGATGACGCATCATGTTCTGGAATTCCAGAATACCGTAGGAAGTCTTCTACGAAGCTCTTTGGCGTGGACCTTCCTTGTCCTCATGAGGGTCTTGAACCACAACAGTGTTCGTGGAGATTGAAGTACAATGTGGAACCTCTCGATTTTGGAACGGTAATGCCTGGGAAGTTGTGGAGCAGTAGGCAAAGCAATCTTCCCAAGAGGTAAGTTCCCAGAAGCCGTTATTCCGTTTAATAAAGGGTGAAACTTTCTACGATCACTAATTTATAGAATTTACTGCAGGATTTAAGAGCCGTGTCAAATATTCAAGTTTACTTGATCCAACAAGTCAGTGCAACTACATATCAGAAATACTTGATGCAGGCGTTCTTGGACCTCTATTCAAGGTGGGCTGTTATCCTCTTAATGTGCACTGACATTCTTATTGAAGTATTTCAAATGCATGTGTTGGGGGTATTTCTTTTTTGGTGCCTCTGTGTATAAAACCAATAGGTCATGTGATTAATTTCGCCTTCGTAATTTTAGGTCACTCTGGAAGGCAGATGTGATATGACTTTTACACATTGTTCTGCTGCCCAGTGCTGGGAACTGGTAATGGAGAGCGTAAATGAAGAGATCATGAAGCTAAAGAAAGAAGGAAAACAAAACTTACCCCCATTGCAATTGCCAGGGAGTATAGATGGGCTAGAAATGTTTGGACTCCTATCACCATCAATCATTAAGGTATTTTCTAGGTTATCACTTGCATGTTTATAAGTATGTTATGTGTTCACATTCTTTTCGGATGTATTAACTCAAACAGTAAACAGGTTGTTGAAGCTTTAGATCCCCATCATCCATCTTCAGTGTACTGGGATGCAAAACTCCTAAGCAGGCCACAATCAATGAGGTCGAAGATTCCAAGGAACTTGTTACTGGAAGTAGAACAAAATATCACTTCACTAGACAAAGGAGAAGCTCAGGTGGCTCGGAAAAGCTTTTCGCTGTTGATTTGATTAACTTGGAGGAGAATGAGCCAACTAAAATTGGCGGTGGATCTGTCAAAGAGGTCCAGCATGTGCTCGGTGGACTTCTCAAGAAGGCAAGTCGAGAAGAATTAACAATCATGCGCAGAATTTTGTGCCGCGACTCTAGCAACAGCAGCTGGAGAACAGCAGCAATAAAAACTTGGCTGGAAGAAATTGAGAACAACGTAAAAAAGCAAGGAGGATGAAGTTGCTCAAAAAATAATTCGGGCTAGCTATCCAAAGAATTTTGTTGCTGCAGGTACCATTCCTTTATTCGAAGGAACATCATTGAGTTAATTCAACGATTGTGCAACACCGATTCATCATTTGGTTTCATTCTTTCAATGATAAATTGTTAACAGGTGGACATTCGGCACAAAATGATTCATTTTTGGTGCCTCACCGTATGAAATAGGATACAAGAAGTAGTAGCCAAAGTTCCTGACGCTGTAACACTGTAGAATAGACCTGGTAGATAATAACAAATGGAAATTTTGCTGTCACTTTTTTTCTCACTCACTTGCTCTGTTCAAGATCTGGGTGTTCGATAAAATGTATGATTTGGTTTGGTTTTCTGTTGGCGGATGAGGTGTTCGTCGATTCACTCAGATATGCAAATAGAGAACCACATGACTTGAAGGGCACCATATGGTAGGAGAAGCTCCTTCCTTTTTTCTTTTCTCGTCTATATTTTTTAAAATATCGAATGTATTCGGTTATCGATAAAAATAGCAAAAATATAAAATACAATTAAAAATTTTGCGTAAACAATACGAAAATTGATACAATAAAAAAACAATCACAAAGATAAGAGATTTACGTTGAAAAAAATATTTAAAAAAAAATTTATTTTTATCTCTCACACTTAATGTTTGAATGATCCTTTTTTATTTTTTAAGTTCCAAATAAATGCTTCTCATTTATATATATAATAACACAAGTAGATTTTTGAACTTCTAAACGGTTGTTTTTTTATCTTTCTATTAATTGTGCAAATTTTTTAATTTTTCTTCTTTCAAAACTGTGGGCTTTCTAATATTTTTGATGATAGTTAATTTTTATTAATTTTTAGCATTTCAATATAAATACGTATTTAATTTATTATATTTTAATAAATTATTAATTTATATAGTGATTTTATAATTTTTAATATATATAATACATGTGACGGCCACATCAATGACAATAATGTGCTGAAAGATGTTCTCGGTGGTATGTAAGACATCGTTTAATCCATGGAAGAAAAGAAAATAAAAAAGAGAGCAGTAGTAAAGCATATAAGTAAAACAACAAGCTCAAGACTCCCCTTGACTTTTGACAGATTAAAACTATTTTGAAAAAGAAAATAACGAGCCGACAAAAAGCTGAAGATTTACGAGCCACATCAGGCTTGCCATCTCCTTCTTATAACGCAGCAAGGGAAAAAGATACAGAGATCCACGCACAGCACTCGTTCATTCTTCTTCGCAACAATGACGTCTGCTGTAGTGAACACCGGCGTAGCTCAGGCGCCAACTCCATGGCTCACCGGCACTACAACTACAGCCAGTCCAAGAATCTCCTTCAGCTGTGGTGTTATCGACCCCGTCGTGTTTGCTTCACCTAGAACCACTGCGGAAGAAGATTGCGAGGACTTTGAATTCAACTTTGATGATTCGGTACATTCCACTTCCATGCTTCCTGCTGATGAGCTTTTTTCTCATGGCAAACTCAAGCCTCAATCTTTAGATCTCGCTCTTTCAACGGAGAACAAAACAACAGCAGAACCACAAGCAACAGAAGACCAAGAAGAAGAAGATGAAGATTATGATGATGACGCGGCTGTATCTGTACCGTCGGTAATAGAAAGAGTTCCACTAGCTGCAGTTTCGCCGAGGGCACCAAAGTGTCCTAGCAGATGGAGAGAGATGCTGAATCTGCGCCGTCGGATTATAAAATCTACAGCACTGGCGGAGGAAGCAGAGAAGAAATCAGGAACATTGGATAACAAACCTTCCGCGTTGAAGCAGTTTAAGATTCTTAACCGAATCTCTCGGCCGGGAAACAACAACAGCAGCGCAAAAAAGAACGATCTGAACAACGATACTTCGGTCTCTACCCTCCCGCTGCTCCGTGATCCGGATTCATCATCTTCAGTTCCTGATCCTGATGACCTCGTTCTTTCTCGTCTCTCTCTCAATGATGAGAACAAAAACAATAACACGACTGCTACTGCTACCGCTACCGCTACTACAAAGATCACTACTAGCAACGACAATGCGGTGAGAAATCTACGACCAGTTCGAATCTCGAAGCAGAAAATGGTAATCGCGGCAGCAGCAGGAGATAGTCCCCGGATGAACGCGTCAGGAAAAGTTGTGTTCAAAGGTTTAGAGCGTAGCAGTAGTAGTCCAGCAGGAAGTTTTCAGTACTGGGTCGGAACTGGTACAAGAGTTCACCGCCGGAGGTCTATGGAAAGGTCTAACTCTGCCCACGTCGTTCGAGTGACTCCCGTACTCAACGTTCCCGTTTGTTCTCTCCGAGGTGGTTCTGGTTCCGTTTTTGGGCTCGGTCAGTTGTTCGGTAACTCGCAACAGAAGAAAGATCGAGAGGGTTCTGGAAGCTTCGGTACAGTTGCCGCCGGCAAGAGCAAAGACAGCGAGGCTGTGTGGTACTCTAAATCTTCTACTGCTTCTGCCAAGGGTGATAAAACAAGACAAAAACGTGAAAATAATTCAGAGAAGAAGTAAATTTTCATTTAATTTATTAAGAAGAAATTAAGTGGTGCGCTTTATTTACTTTGACTATGTTTAATTTTAGAATTTTGATTTAAATTTCACATGTGAGTATGTGTTATGTTCAAAAGATATATCGAGCTGGATCTCTCATGGTAATGGCATGCATGGGCATGCAGTTCTGGTATGGTAGTTGGTAGGCTGGTCTTACTAGAAAGTCAGTCTTCAGACCTAAATTATACAGAAACAGTTTGGTGTTAGTTTAGAATTTATAAACGATCCAAAAAATAAGAACCATATACTATCGAACTAAAATCTCCATAACAGATCTGTTTGGCATTTGATTGATCATTTGGTTGGTCGAGATGGAATATCTTAAATTGCATACATTTAAAATGAAATGAATAAGGTACGTTATCTGTTCATGTTATTAAATATTTACATGTTAGATGTAATCAGTCCTAACATGTTTTATTTCACATGTTCAATGTTCTTTGTACAGACTGCGTTCATTCATTCATTGATTATCGGTAACAGCTTGTCTAGCTAGCTATCCAAAATCAAATATAATTAATTTCTTGACTGCTCTCTCCTTGTCTAACTCCGAGTATTCTCGATAAGTTTAACTGTTGTTGATTATGAATCGGGAGTAAATATGTTCAGATCAACCTAGGTAATTGAAAGCTTAGTTCACGTGGTTTGTCCATAATCCAGAATATGGATTTTGGCAGAATGCCAGTTTTAATTATTTTTTCAGCAAAGGACAACGTATGCGTTTTATTTTATTTTATTTAAACTCTTCACAGTTTAAACTGCTATCCAAAAATCTTGATAGAATTAAATGTTCCGTATAGAACAGATCAATCAGTATATCTACAACAAGAAGTTCAAAAGCTGTGGATCAACGTACAGCTTGTAATCTTCTGCTTCTCTGCTTTGCTCTCCGCTGCTGGTTCCTGAAAAAGAAAATTTTTACGCAATTCACGATTCTTTAGAAAAATTTCCAATGTTTCACTAGAAACTAAACAATTTCAAATCTCAAATCTCAATTTATTTGATATTTCTGAGTAAAGCGAAGTTGATCACGGGCCCAACATTGTCACGAAAGCCCATTTAAGCAGAAGGGCCGAATAGTGTGGAACAATTTAAAGTAGTCGAAAATGTAAAATATAGTACTTATGGACCGTTTTTGAGTAACATCTCTGATAAAATCACCCACTAATTGCGTAACGATGACGCACGTCGCTACTGTTAATTGTTAATAGACAGGTGCGCACATTCTAATAAAAGGAGGAGTGAGAGTAACACACCTAAACAAAATAAATTAAAAATTTTTTCCTGAAAGAAAAATTATTCCTTGCTTGTTCGCTCACAGATAGAAATCGAAATGTCGAGCTCCGACCCCGACAAGCTCATGATCAAAGCCGATAAATTGTAAGATCTTGCTCTTATTCCAAATAAAATCTTCTATAATTCAAACTTGGTAGAAATCTCCAAGATTCTTGTTTGGTTCTTGATTAAATTTTTGAAGAATCTGTGGTTGATCTGATTGTCAAAAGATTGCCATTTTTTCCTTAAATCATTAGCTCTTATGATGAATCTCTGTTTTCGGGTTATCTCGGGAGATGGTTTCATTTCGTTCGCCCTACACGTTTTCTTTTGGGTTTTTAAAAGCAAGAAACCAAGAATAGATGAAGTACCGTTGTTTTTTAGTTTGATTGATATTTATTAGTTTGTTTAGCTTAAATAGAGGTTCTTAAAGTTTTTGTGAAGCAAGCTTTGCAACCTAATATCTGCAAAAGTACAAATCGTTTTTCATATGAATCTGTGGTTGAGACTTATCCTCGGATATAGCATGTAATGATTGCTACCATAAATTTGGAACTGCATTTGTTTATGAATAATGTTCTTGGGTGAACTGAAATAGACAAAGGATGCAACTTATAATGAGCTAACAAACTAACAAAAGGTTTGGTGCAATGTTCATACTTGAGTAACTGTGATTTGCATGTCGTCTTTCCAATGCAGAACAAAGCTGAGCTTTACTAGATGGAGTGCTGACTGGCAATCTGCAACTGAACTGTATGAGCAAGCTGGTCAGTAACATTTAGCAGTTTATTTATGTATGTTTCCTCTGTTATCATTAATCATTCAAGGCCTTATTTGCATTTTGTTCAATTAAAGCTGTTGCCTACAGGTTTAGAAAGGACAATGAGAAAGCGAAAGTTGCATTTGAGAAGGCATCAAAAGGACAAGAAATGATTTCCTCGTACCCTTCTTACTTGCACTGATGCTAGCTTGTTGACAGAGGTCTCTTTATGTGGTTAACATATGACTTAAGATGTCCTTGATGTGTTTGATAGGCCATGGGATGCAGCCAAGCATATGGAGTCTGCTGCCGTCCTGGCAAAGGAACTTGGTCAATGGAATGAGGTTGCTGACTTCTATAGGAAGGCTTCTGAATTGTACATGCAATGTGGAAGATCACAACCAGCTTCAGATGCTTTGTCAAAGGCTGCTAGGTATGCAACAAAAGGCCCCAAGCTCATAATCCAGGCTGCATCCTTAGGCACTAACTGAACTTTCCTTGTACAAGTTTTTAAAATAACATTGTAATGGAGAAACTTTTGTTGCATATTCAGCGCTTTGGAAGATGTGAAGCCTGAAGAAGCCGTTCAGTTGTACACTGATGCTTGTGCAATTCTAGAAGAAGATGGAAGAGAGCAGATGGCATTTGATTTGTATAGGGCTGCTACAAGTGTTTATATTAAACTTGAGAGGTATAACGAACATTTTGTATATCAGTATACTAGAATTATGTGAATGAAGCAAGTCTGACAAAATTTTTCTGTAACATTACTTGGAATATATGTTTGGTAGAGGTTCCATTTGCATATGTTTACTTATGGGACTTGAACCATGTTTGTGGAAGTTGTATCGCATAATAAGTGCATTATCAGATTGTAGGGCATGCGATAAACTAGAGATTGAAATTTGTAACTAATCTACTATATTATTTGCTGCCTTTTACAGGTATACTGATGCTGTAGAGATTCTCTTGAAATTGGGCCTTGTTGCTGATAAGTGCAATGCAGTACACAGTCAATGCAAGGTGCATTGCTAAATATAGTGCTTGCTTCTAGCTGTGTCTTGATATCTTCATACAGTTCTCTACTTTTCATCCTTAAATTAATACTTATGGAAGCTGTATGATTGCCGTAAAGTAAAGTCTCCTCGACCACCTGGGAGTTTAAGAAATTAACAAAGATTCTCCTTCAAAATTTGTTGTTAATGTCAAGTTGCTAGAATGACATGGTGAACCTTATTGAGCTAAAAAGAATGATGAACTCTTTCCAAGTGGTGAAACTTCTAAGCAGCAAAATCAGAGGGTTTGGTGTATCTTCCTATTTAAAAACCCATACATAACCATTCGACAAAGGACCTGGTAAACAATCAAAGATATCCATAAACAATGATTTCGATGATGAGAGGGTATTTTGACAAGTGTGCTTATTTAGAATTTACCAAAAGAAAAGTATCGTAACTGTCAAGGTCTCAGATATAAGTGAATATTTCTTGATTTTTTTCTGTTAAAGCCATTGAATTGGCTCTGCTAAAATAGATATTTAAGATTGCAAAGATAATTTAGGAATGAGCATGTATGCAGCTTTTTACATCTGCATGTTATTTGACTTTTCAGAGCGAAATTACAAAGTTCCTACCGTTGATCAATCTGATTCTTATTCTCTTATGCAGGCTTATCTGAGTGCAATTGTAGTTTGTCTGTATGCTCATGATTTCAGTCAAGCTCAGAAGTGTTATAATGATTGTTCACAGTGAGTTTCAATTTATTATGTTGGTTTAGTAGAGGATTTCTTCAATCTATTCAAGCATTTACATCAAACCGTTCATTTAATATTTTATTCTGCTGGTGGATTTTCCTTTCAAAAATACGCATATGATCATACTATATGACGGCATTTGTTTTAACATATATTTTCAGGATACAGGCCTTTCTAAACAGTGACCAGTACCGTTGTGCAAGCAAGTTGATTTCTGCTTATATTGAAGGTGACATTGAGGAAATCAAGCATATTGCTCAAACAGGCCCAGTCTCTGGTCTTGATCATGTGGTAATTTCTTAAATCCTGTTCTTTTATTGGTGCAAGATTGCATAAGGCAAACTTGTCTTTTGTCTCTACACCATTCCCATCTATTCTTGTACATACCTAAAAGAAGTCTACTGCACAACTGGTGCACAATTG
Source organism: Acanthochlamys bracteata (assembly GCA_019914995.1). Classification (NCBI taxonomy): domain Eukaryota; kingdom Viridiplantae; phylum Streptophyta; class Magnoliopsida; order Pandanales; family Velloziaceae; genus Acanthochlamys; species Acanthochlamys bracteata. The sequence goes on along the minus strand of CM034140.1, from coordinate 1,814,812 downwards.
TGAGGTGCACTTGAGTTGCCTTGTTTCTGATAAAATTTAAACCAACTTGAAGGTTTCTGTAGATATACTGGTAATAATTTGAAATTGATAGAATTATGCTCATCATCTGCAGATTGTATAGTTTGAGTGTTTCATTGCATTATTGTGTTAGGGCTACATATTTCCATCATTGTGGTTTCGCTTTATTCATGCAGTATGTTATACACAATTATCTCTAGCTTTAGCTATATTGACAAGTCTGTTAATGGATGCAGATAATAAGACTGGCAAAGAAACTGCCAACAGGTGAATTGAAGGATATTAAAATTGAGGGACCAAAGGAAGATGAAGAACTTATAGATGAAGATGACCTTACTTAGCTTATTAAGAGCTGTGTAAAAGTGCAGCATTCAAAAGCCAAATCACATATATTTATATTCTTTTCTTTTCTTTTGGGAGCCATCCCAGTTCTATATATGCTGTAACACCACCAGAAGAAGCATCAGGGATTCAAAAAATACTCAACGTATAACCTTGGTATTTGTGATTACCTCAATTTCAATAGGTTTATTTCAAGTTCCTTTCTTACTGTACATAGCATTTTCGTTCTGTTATTCCTTTATTGATATAAACCCTTATCCTGAATTCTGGTCTATGCTAGCAGCTTGTGATAATGTATTCGACTTTGTCTGGACACTGAAGGCAGGCTACCAGGCAGATAACAGTCAGAACAAATGACTGTTAGCAGATAACACTCGTTAGCAGAACTCTTCATTGTGAATGGCATGAATAACTGGACAAAAGAATAATCAAACAGAAACCTTTATTGCATGAATATCAAACTATCCACGTTACGGAAAACCATGATACAACCACTGTTACACTCTAAAATGAGAACACGTTGCACTAAAAATAACCAACATATACAACTAAAATATGCATGAACAAGCTCTCTTCACATTCTTTCCACAAGCGAGTAACTACCTGAAAACACCTACACATGGACTCCAATTTCATCGATCAATCATTACTTCATTAGTTCATAGCTTAGCTGGAAGGAGGAGGGGAGAAGATGGAAGGAATGGTAGGAATGAAGGGGATATTTGGAATAGATGGAATAATGTTGGGAATTGAAGGCATTGGTGGCAATGAAACTTTAGGCAGCGGAATTGAAGGAATGGTACTTGGAATGGTAGCAATTGGTGGTAACTTGGGCAACGTTGGAATAGCAGGCATTGGAGGCAACGTGGGCTTTGGAAGAGTTGGAACGACTACAGCAGGCATTGGAGGCAACGTGGGCTTTGGAAGAGTTGGAACGACTACAGCAGGCATTGGAGGCAACGTAGGCTTTGGAAGAGTTGGAACGACTACAGCAGGCATTGGTGGCAATGTTGGTTTAGGAAGAGTTGGTACTGCAGGTATTGGTGGCAATGTTGGTTTAGGAAGAGTTGGCACTGCAGGTATTGGTGCTAATGCTGGTGCGGATGTATCCAAGAGCTTGCGAGCACCATGGCACACGCCATTGCTTGATAGCAGGGCTGATACTAGGAAAAACATGGAGAAGAATGAAGCCTTGTGAGCCATGGCTAGCTTGGCAAACACCACTAGCTACTCGAAGTAATGCGTAGAAATGCTCAAGCAAGTTGATATGAAATTGAGAAGCTAATTGATTGGTATATATAGGTGATGAATATTGGATAGGGATGAGGAGTTAGGTCTGGTTGTTGGCTTGAACGCGATTCATGTATCTTTATGGTTAGGAAAGATGTGATTATGTTGGTTGCTTGTATTTGGTGTTAAGCTGTTAATCTTCAAGTTTGTAGTTTTTGGGCAAGTATCAGAAGTCAGAAAGATCAATTGGTTGAGAAAGCTAGTTTTGTTCAAAGATTAGTACAACCTGAAACTGCTGAAACTTGAGAAGTCTTCAAATTTTGAAACCACAAAGATCAACTAAGAAAGTGGTTCTGGAAGCAGATGTTTGTTTGCCAAGATCCCTTCTTTCCTACCAAAATGAAAAATATAAAAAACAAAGAAAGATCCTAAAATCAAATTTATTCAACAAGTTTGGTAGCTAGAAAAGAAAATTGAAAGTGTACTCAAGAAATTGAAATTCGCTTTTGTTTGATATATATGTTCCAGTAAAAGCTGAAGTATAATACATGGGGCGTTTGAGATTGCTGATGAAATAGAACTTTTTTGAAACGGAAAATATTATTATCTTTTTTGAAAAACGAGCTCTATTTTTTTTTTACTTTTAAAAAAATAATAGAAATATGCAATAAAATAATCTCATTACGTAAAATTTTTCTACACTTTTTAAATTTTAAATAAATTTTATAAAAACTTATAAAATATATATTGAAAAAGCAGCTTTTCATAAGCTACGCCAAACGCATCCCAATGCATGTATAGAATGATCAACTTTTGTTTGATTGGTATATCGGATATACTGCATTGATTGATCATAGGCATTGATCAACGTATTTAGAGTAATTAACCAATTCAATGTTATAGGATCGAAATTTCAATCTAAAATAATTGGCCAATCATTTAGAATTTAATATATCTCACATATAAACACATGCTCATTTTAGTATTTAACCAATGCGAAGCTATTAAAGTACGTGGGTTGTTAAACCAACTAAACCAGGCACTTAGCTGAACCCAAAGTGTTTTGTTGGCTCGTCTCTAAATTGACTATTCTGTTTTTTTTATTTAGACATCATCAGTAGGCTCTCTGTTACTAATCCGGACCTAATCTAATTTAGAGGACCAACAAGTGTGTTACTTGACAATTTTAGTAGCAGCTGTTTATGAACTTTATAAGAGTGACAAATATAATTATCATACATGGCTCCTTTCATGTTGTATGTATAATGGTAAGTATATACTAAAGCACCCGCAAAAGTACACATGGATATCAAAAGTACACTAACTCAGAGGATGAAGTTATATTGATGCGTAGAGGGTAGCTTTCTTTTATGTATGTAAGTACATACAATGACAAACTTATTTTTAATCTAGCACTGGCAATATGCCTTCTTTCTTTTTCTTCTGGGGAAAAAAACATTTCATGCTTAATAGATTGCCAGATTTCTGCAAACAATGCAAGAATTTGGAACTAAAACATATGTAATAAATTCAATAGCATATATTACTCTCACAGGTACAACAAATCAAATACAATATGACAAAGTGTACAACCACTCTCGCTCTGAAACAATCAAAGAAATCTACTACATAACATCTCACAAACATCAACATGTTCACCTGTAGAATACAATGCATGGACACATAGAAAAAACAAACAACACTATGGTGCACAGCTGACCCTCGCAGGCTAGGCTATCTTTTTCTAGTGTCCGGTTTTAGGTGGCGGCGAGTAAATCGGGATGCCAGGAATGGTCGGCATTGCTGGTATGGTTGGAATCTTCGGGACAGAAGGAATGGTTGGAATTGGGACGGTTGGAACTTTTGGCAATGTCACCTCTGGGACTGTTGGCAATGGCGGCGGAAGTTCAGGCAACGGCGGCAAAGTGAGCTTGGGCAGTGTAGGTATTACTGGCATGGGAGGCAATGTTGGTTTTGGGAGTGTTGGAACTACAGGCAACGGCAACGGCAACGGCAACGAAGTTGGCTTAGGCTGTGTTGGTATTACTGGCATGGGAGACGATGTTGGTTTTGGCAGTGTTGGTACTACAGGCGACGGCGGTGAAGTTGGCTTAGGCAGCGTTGGTATTACTGGCAAGGGAGGCAATGTTGGTTTTGGAAGTGTTGGAACTACAGGCAACGGTGGCAGTGTTGGTTTTGGAAGTGGTGGAGTTACTGGAATTGGTGATGGCACTGTTGGCTTCGGAAGTGTTGGAATTGATGGTGTTGTTGCAGCAGGAGTTGCTAGCAGTTGCCTTGCGGCATTACAAACGTTGTTGTTGTTTCCAGTAAACAGTATCATGGCAATGAAGAGAAACATGAATTGAACAGAAGCCATGGTTATGTATGATCAGCAACACCAGGAAGTGTTTTTTATTTTGTTGATGGGATAGAAGGTGTAGAGGTCATAGCGTTTAAATAGAAAAGAAACAGTGTGTTTTTTGCATGGGAGTTAGCTGAAAATTAGTTTAGTTAGTTCAGATTAAAATGTTGGATAATAAATTGGGAAAAATATCTATATTTGTGTTTATGTTAGCTCAACTTCTTGAATGACACTTATCTCAAAATAAACAAAAAATGGCTTAAAGTTTATTATTTTAGATAAAAAATAAAGTTTATTTTTAAAGAAATAAAAATATTATAATTAAGAAATTTTTTGTTTCAAAAACGCTTCCCAAACATCTCTGGAACCTTTTATATTTTATCACTGAAGTATGTAACATTTATTTGAAATATATAATTGATATCTAATTTTTTGCCCATTTGTGTGTTACAAATCAATAATTAAAGAAAACATATTTTATTGGTGTGAATAATAACTAAATAATAAACTTAAGAGATTTGTCTTCACCAACACATAAATTTCTCTCCACTTCTCTATTTCAGATTTATAAGATGACTTCTTTAGTGGTATTATTATTATTTGGGTTTCTCAAACTAAAATATAATTTTGATTTTTTTTTGTTTGCTAATGTCGTTTTAGAAATCATTAGAATTATTTACGCTAATATAAAGTAAAATGAACCATTAAATATAAAATAAGATTGATTGTATAAATTGAAGTGTTTGAGGAAATATTTTAGGACTCGCTCTTAACAAATACAGTATAAATTCTAAAAATTTTGTAACAAAAATATAATAATTAAAAAGTATAATAAAATATAATATTTTAACTGAAAAAAATTTCACTATTTTAAAAAGAAAATTATGGACGGTACAAAAAATTTTCCTTAATAATAAATTATATTCTTCACTTTTTTCGAAAAAACAGCAAATGATTTTTACAGGAAGCACATCCAGCAAAAAGTAGTACAAAGAAATTCTGCAATGCACAACATAGGATACCCTACCGTTGCTAAGGGCGTGTTTGACTTATAAATAAACTGAACAAAGTGAGTATTTTAGAAATCAATTTAAAAAATAAATTAAAAATTAAAAATATTTAATAAAAAAAATTATATATTAATTTAATATTTATAATATATTTTAAAATTAATTTTTAAAAAATTTATTAATAAAAAATTTTATTTTGATATATATATATTTTATATTAAAAATAAATTTAAAAAAATTAAATTTGAAGTGCGGGTAAACACGCCCTAGCTACTTACAAGTTATCCAAGAAATTCTACAACTGCAACCCTGGCAAGTTATCCAAGGCTGCTGCTGCAACTGGGCCATGAAGAAAAAGATAAATGGGCCAAAGAGGCCTAATCTAATTTTTCAAACATTTAGATATATTTGCTCTGATTTGTTAAACTCAAGAGCAAGAACAAGAAGCTAAGTTTATTTGACTACCCAAGAAATTTTCTGTCTTTTTCCCTCTTCACTTTTCTTTCCTTGTTCTCTCGCTTCCGTCCAAACAAAAAACACGGTTAATAAATTTTCTTATTTTCCCTTCACCGTTCTTCATTTTCCCGCCATTTCTCTGATTCTGGTTATTGGTTTCGGCTTAGAATTGGGTTTGAATCCAAAAGAAGGGGTCAAGATTTGATTTTGATGATTGCGTTTGTTGCAGATTTTGATCTGGGAGTTGCATTCTTTTGTTCTTGGATTGGATTGTGACGATTATTTGCGCGTGGAATTGTGAAAATTTGGCGCTTGTAGAGGATGTGGCATTCTTTTTCTTTGATTTGAATTGGTATTAGTTGTTGGCTGTCTTTATTTGAAGATGTCAACTTTTGAATTGGGTAATTTCCGAGATTGATCTGTTGCATTCTAGAATGGTATTTGTCCTTGGAATCCGCTTCTGAGTTTTGTTGGAATTGGATTGCTTGTATCACGAGGAATTCAGCTTATGCTGTCATCTCTGGATGAGATTCAGATGGTTGATTCTTTTCCTTGTCATTGGTGAAAGTTGGTCTCTTTGTCCAAAGGATTTGAGATTGGGTTGGAAAGACAAGGTAATAAGATTTTGGTGAGCAAGTTAAAGATCTGTTCATGGAACTAGTTGCACAGGAAGAAATGAATCAGGAGGATATTGAAAGGGAGCCGTTGAATGATAACCAGGTCATTGAAACTCTTCCACATACTACACATTTTCCTGGTGCAGTTAGGAAGAGGGCTTATCATTTTGATGGTTTGGGTAATTATTTTCATAAAGAATGGGATCTTACAGAAGGAACTGGAAACCAGTTTTGTTGGTACCACGTGGAACTTCCTAAAGGAAATCAGAAGCTTGCATTATCGGCTCAGTATCTGATCGATGTCCTCTGCCCGCCTCTCAAGCTCCAAGACATTCTATCACTTGTTAGCAATGGTCCTTTCTGTGGTCATGTAGATGGTGCATTGGTTTTTAGAGTAAATTCACCCGGTCCTGCTGCAAGTAGTTTCACCCTGAGGCTTGCGGCGAGAGTCACAGAGAACTCAGTGATTACCGTATCGCTGGGTAGGGTCCCAAGGCTGGGGTTCTCACCAACAGGACAGTCCCTGCTGTCTGAGATTCCTAGTGTGGAGAACCCAAATCTTTTTACGGATAGCAGAACTGGAGCTTCTAATGGTACAGTAATACGTGAGCATGTGCTTGAGTTCTTGTTAACGATGAACCATTCAGAAGAGGCTGATAATCCTGTACCAAAAACCATGTCCAATTTGATTGTGCATATCGTTGATACGCATGTAGACCAAATTCAGGACATTGTCACTAAGCTTGAGATGGAATTGGATGCAGTGGAGCTGGAATTGGATAAAGGTAATTTCTTCTTCAGGTCCTAATGCTTGTGCCTTGGTCCTCATCTCATATCTAGTGCTTTTTTAATAGAACTTTCAGATATAGTGAATAGCAGCACATTTTATGGCAGTTCACTTTTATAGCTTATGTACAAGAAAATTATTACATAGGATTTCCTTCTTTTGTTAGTCATAAATGTCGTATGGAAATCTTAGGTGGATATTAAAAGTATTAACCATAAGACAGTAATTCGTCTTTATATTACCAAGAAAATATTCTTGATCTGCACGAACCCTTCCTTCGTCTAGGTCAGCACCATAGACTCCCGATAAAATCCCAGAAACTAAATGACACCAGGATGAAGCCTTCCTACGCTATTGCTACATAAGGAAAAGCATACACGGTCCTTCAAGGGCCTTGATTGGCACATGCGACTCCCTTATTACAGCAGCTTCTCTTCCATAAGCACTGCATCTTCAGGGACATTATCTGTTGCTTTTAACTCTTAGCCAGAGTGCATACTGTCCACACTGAGGCAAATAAAGCATTCTCGAAAGTGATATGTGGCTACCAGGAGATCATTTCATACCATGAACCAGATACCTCTTAATAGCTAGAATTCATGCAACTTCATTTGTTTCTTCTGAACAAACATACTAAACCTCCTCGATTAGTGGTGGTTGGTCGTATGAGAAAATGTATCAGAAACAAACCAATATATGCATCTCTCTATATCTCTTTTTGGAGGCATCACAATAACGCGTGAGCATTTAAAGCCATGGAATACTGCTAGCAATCTGATAAATCTACATGATTTGCATTGTTGATCTGTTTCTTGTTAGGTGGTTTGCAATTAAAGAAACAAATGTTGGATGATAGAAGGTTTCCCAAGATGCATCTCAACTTGCAGCGTCTTCTACAGGTAGAGTTTGATCATTTTTCTTGTTACTGGAATGAGATCTTTAGAAAGGTTATTTGTAATGCAGAAAAATGCATCTTGCATATGTTTCTCAAGCTCTTAAATACATATCTTCAGCACACTTTGTTAAAGTAAGAGAAGCTAGCTAACCAGAGTAGGCTTGTTTCTTTTTATTAGAGATCAACCCTTGCTTTGGAGGAAGGGTATATTGAAATCACCTGATCTTCACTTCCTGGAATATGTCGATACAGGTAGTGTCTCATGGTGAGCAAGTATTTCCACGTGTGAAAGAGAAATGTGCAATGAAGACTTGGTTTGCCAATGAAGACATTGTTGCACTTGAAGAACTAATAGGTCGTCTCCGAAGGCTGAAAGAGAACTTAGGATTTATAACAAGTCGGGTGACAGCAGTTCAGGCTGGCCTTGATAGTTGGCAAGCAGAACAAATCAACAGGAAGCTTTATTACCTCTCATTCCTCTCCTTAATATTTCTTCCATTATCTATAGTTACTGGAGGTAATTATCCTTCTGCATGCCACTCCTCTATCTGGATTACAGTTGCCAGTTCTAGGACTGAGTCACTATCTGTTCTTCTGTTAATGTCCATGGATTAGTAATACTTATCAGATGTCAAACTGATACTCCTATTTCCATGCTACAGTATTTGGGATGAATGTCGGTGGAGTACCCTGGACTGCACAAAAGGACCCTGCTTATAAGGATGGGTTCCTCAATGTAATGATCATCTGTGTTGTCTTATTGCTTCTTCTTCTTGTATGTTTTATGTTTCCATCCCTCTACAACCGCTTTTCAACATGGAGACGGCAACGTGCTATTAGAAGGAGTTGGTCCATCAATAGATGGTCATTTTTCAGAAGAACTCCTTATGAAGGTGGACAAAATGGTGGAAGTTATATGAGGATCGTATAATTACATCTTGGGTACAAAAATTACTGCAATTTCTTTTAATCACAAAATCAATTTCTTACCTTTCTATTCGCATGCAACATTAAAAAGGATGAGTTTGTGCTTCTTTCTTAGACTAAACAGAATGAAATCTTGTGTTTCTGATCATATCCAGAGACAAAAGAAGCTACTTCTTGCATATAATTCAGAAATTTGTTGCTCCTGGCAATGCATTAGAAGAATATCCACAGAAGGGTTCCAGTTATGTAAAGATTTAGAATGCGGAATGTTGTTCTGCATGAATCCAAGAAATCTGGTGAATAGGTGTTTAGTTTACTTTCGCAATTCTTTCGAAGCCAACCTGATAGTTGCAGCTTCTATAATTTGACTAATCGATTCTTTGACATTGTACTTCAATTGCTGCAAATTGTAATTCTATACAGAATCTGAAATTTAGCTTCTTCAAAATCAATCTAGCTTGTTCCTCGATTTTCTTTTCTTTGAAGTCTTTCTTGAAGTTTATCTTCTTCATCTGTTGGTGACTATATGTTGATAAACTCACAAGGATACTAGTGTTGTTTGTATAGACATGAATTGAAATTTCAAAAGGTTCTGGCTTCAGAAGTCACTAACAGCATAGCTAACAGGAATCAATCTGATAGCGGATGCCATTAGTTCCAGATTCACTGCTTGCTTGTTTCCTCAATCTGGCAGTATTACAAATATAAATTCCACTTGGGCATGAGAAAAGCAGAAGATATGCCCTACAAAACACAGAATCGAACTAGAGCAGAAAAACTAGTGGTAGACAATAGTGACCCAACCAGAACCTCTCAAACCCCTATCTAATCCAGAATACCCAATGATCCAAACTCCCAAATCTACATTGCTCTCAAAGCCACAAACTTTCCATTCCTCTCATTACAAACTAACAACTCAGCAAAACACAGTTTACTGCAGCAGCACTAGGCCATAAACTACTACCACAGAGATCACAGGGAGACACTTCCAGTGAAGCAAGGTGATCATGGATGGGATCGACTGCTTGCTTCCTTCACCACATTGCACCTTCCACTGCAGCTTCTACAACTCTGTCTCAGCGGCTTTCGTCAAATTTCAGGGCAACTCAGGTTGTTTGCAAGGCTCAGAACCATGCGGGTTCTGATGATGAAAGCAATGCAGTGATCTCTCTCGCCGGTTAGCCCTCACCGTTCTTATTGGTGCTACTGCTGTCGGCACTAAGGTTGCCCCTGCTGATGCTGCATATGGTGAAGGTGGTATATCTTGCTAAACAATATAATAATCAAAGTGCAGGCAATGTTTCATGCTGCTTGAAACACTTTTGATCATAATTCAGCAAATGTGTTTGGAAGGCCGAAAGCGAACACAGATTTCTTGTACTACAACGGTGAAGGATTCAAGATGTTGATTCCTTCCAAATGGAACCCGAGCAAAGAAGTTGAGTACCCTGGTCAGGTATTGAGGTATGAAGACAATTTTGATGCCAACAGCAACCTTGCAGTCATGATCCAACCAATGACAAGAAATCCATCACCGATTTCGGTTCCCCTGAGCAATTCCTCTCGCTATCTAAATTTCATCCTTTTAGATACTTTTTTCGCAGGTTATTCGAATTTGTCCTGGCGGGGCTTTATGTTTTTGGAACTCTCAAGTAATTTGAATGCCTCATCAAGTTCATCACTTTTTGCAGGTTGATTACTTGTTAGGAAAACAAGCATACTCCGGCAACACAAAATCTGAGGTAAAATTAAGAACTGAAACACTGTAACTGATTCATATCAAGCATGAAATCTATATTATTTATTATGTTGATTTTCTTTTATTGCTATCTATGTAGGGTGGATTTGACAAGGATGCTGTTGCAACTGCTAACATACTGGAAACAGCTACACCTGAAATTGGCAGAAAGCCATACTACTAGATCTCAGTGCTTACAAGGACTGCTGATGTTGATGAAGGTGGCAAGCACCAACTCATCACAGCAACCGTATCCGATGGAAAGCTCTACATCTGCAAGGTTCAAGCTGGAGACAAGAGATGGTTTAAAGGAGCAAGGAAGTTTGTGGAAAACACTTCAAGCTCCTTCAATGTTGCTTAAAAATCAGAGACTAGTTGAATTTGTTCTACCTGTTATATTGATTGAAAATGAGACAAAAAATGCCTGTTTTTTTAGCTTGGGAGATAAAACAATGAATGTCTCTGCCAATTCGAAATATTTGGTGAATATATGTAAGTCCTTCAACAAATCTCACATACTCAGAAAAAGAATAAAAATACAATTGATCCATATGTGCATTCATGTAAAACCTGTTACATAATTAACTTATTAAAACATGAACATTTATTTTAGTAGATGCATTTCAATAATTCCCCACACATTTTGCAGTAGCGCATATATAAATCACGATCCAAAGGAATTCTTCAAACATCTCACGGATTGTTCTTCCTCACTACTTTGGAAGGAGGAGAATGTACTGAAGGAAAAATTCGAATTCTAGGAGTGAAGATTGTAGGTGGAAATGGAGGCAATTTAGGAATAGTAGGGAAAGGGATTTTTGAAATTGGAGGAACTGGAAATTTTGGAAATGGAGGGAGTGGTAAGATTGGAATTGGTGGAACTGGTAGTGTAAATGGCCTAGTAATCTTGTTGTATTTGGGCTCTTGCTTCTTCAGTTTCCTTCCATCTGCATGAAGAGAAATGTTGAACAAAACGAAAAGAACTAAAATAGTGCAAGTGATTGTTGTTAGCCTTGCCATGTTTTTTTATCTTACAGATTTCTGTGTGTGGATTTCATTAACAGATGAAGGGGTTTTTATACATGAAAAATATTGTAGCAAGCATTGAATGGAAATTAATTAAAGCTGTATTTTGGGAGTTAAAAAATAAAACTGCTGTAGTTTTTTGGGAGTTCTGAAACTTGAGGAAGGGAATTTGTGTTTTTCTTGCATTTTATTGATGTTTAAAAACTTAAAACTTATTACTTGAAATGAATTACCGTCTTGGACTCTATTTAAATGCAGTTTTAATCAGCACTTAAAAGGCTTTTTATACACTTAAAGCTCAATTTCAGTAAATTTAAAAATTAAAGACAAACAAATTGGGTATATGGGCTTCTATTTGAATGCCTATATCCGCGACAATTCGTACATAGGCCCATGGATAATTATTGACGAAAAGACCCTTTAGGGTTTCTGGAGGCTTCTGTTTTGAGCATCCATATATAAGTCCTGGCGAACAACCTCTCAAAACAGAATCAATCTTTTCAATCCGTAGCCGACTCAGAGAAGCGAAGGGAAAACTTGGTCGATCACCGGAGCTTTCCGACACCGCTGCAATGAGGGCCAAGGTCAGTTTTAGATCATCTCGTTTGATTTGATCTATTTTGCTACCGTGCTCGTTTAATTTAGTCGATTTGTTGCATGCTTGTTTTGTATGGTTTCTTTTCTTTCTTCAAACCAATCAATATACCTGATATTGTTTGCTTCGTATGGTAGGCTAAATTAGGCGAGATTATATTAATTTGGATTGTAACATCGGCAAATGATACGATTGTTTCTAGTTTGTTCGACTTTCGAACCAGCGTAGATCTGATGTTAGATATTCGATTGCTCACTGAAAGATGATAGTCTTGTAGATTGCAGTGTGATTTGTAATGAAATGTTGGCTTTGGAGCATGCTTTTGGATTACTAGTCGTGGCTATGCTCGTTTGTTGGAAAGGCGCCCACATTGTTGTTCATGGCATCAACTGATGAATGAGAACTGTCGCCTCTAATTATTTCTGCCTCTATCATAGCAGTGATATTTCTATCTCTAATACCTAATGTGTTTCGTGTGTAGCTTTTGTGGATTGTGTTTAAAATCTGATTGGTAGAAGGATGGGAATTATACATTGTGCGGGAAAGCAATTCCTTTTGGGGATTGTTTGTGTAGATTTTGTTTATCTTGTTGATGCTGCTTATCATTTACTCAAAACAATTTTTGATGGCATCTAAAATTGGTAGTTATTCAAGGTCTCAAGGGTTTTCTGTAATGCAGCATTTTAGCTATGCAAGTAGTTACTCTTACTTGCTTTCTCATTCTTGAATATTTTGGGGAACTATGTCGTTAATGAAAATAACATGCTTATTGATAATGTATTTGTTGTTTAGTCTCTAGTATGAAATGGTCCATGTACTGAGTTTGGTTCCATTTTTTATTGCATCAGTGGAAGAAGAAGCGCATGAGGAGGCTCAAGAGGAAGCGAAGAAAGATGAGGCAGAGATCCAAGTAGGCTAGCGGTGAAGATGGAGTTCCTATTCTGTTTTTCATCTGATTTGGTTTTAGCTGTTGTGTCCCTTGTAGTTGTTGCTGCTTTCTATATTGTTTTGCTGCTTTCTATATTGTACTGTTTGTTGTCTTAAAGAAATGTAAGACCATAATATTATGTCAAATGAGTGAATGCTCTGCACGTTGTTAGACCTATGCGTTGACTCAATGCTGCTTAGTTGAGTTCCTTTATTTTGATATAAAAGATAATTGTATAGTGCTGTGGTTGCCTAGCAACAAATGTCAATTTTGGGCTGTCATTTTACCTGGCAAAGGGTGTTAAGTAGGGAATTTGCACTGTTCTTCTGTCATGTAGATATTGTTGTAGGTGTTTGTTGGAGTCACTTGTGCAGTGCTGCCATTAAGTGAGCACTTTAACTGAGGAAAGAAGCTCAGTAAGTAGAATTTGAAGCGTCTTTTGACAAGGGAACAGAGTGTGCAGTTGAGGTTGCAGTATTGTGACTTACTTCGTCATGTTGGACCGTTCGAAAATTGCTTTTGAAGTGAGAGTGCGTAATTGTATGGGCATCTGATAGCATGATCCAGGGAGCTTGTATGGGAATACAGGCAGACTATGAGTTGCTTCCATGCTAATATATGACTCCTTGAAGAGTATTGTGTTTGTTTACAACTGTTTTGAGCGGTTGTGTAATAGTTGTGAAACAAGATGTTTGTGTTATAGCTGATTGAGCTTATGTATGTGGTAATGGCTAGGCAAAAGACTGTTTATAGCAGTTTTGCTTCAACGCGGTTTATAAGGCTTAGGTGCATTGCATTGATGCTATTAGTTTTGCAGTCTATTTAGTTGACAGACCGACCTTAGCTCAGTTGGTAGAGCGGAGGACTGTAGTGGGTTACATAGGCATCCTTAGGTCGCTGGTTCGAATCCGGCAGGTCGGACTTCTTTTACAATATTTTGTTTTATGCGTTCTGCATGACTGCGTGCATCATGCACAACTGAAGTATACTTCGAACGTATTTCTTTGCTCTGAATTAATTCCTTCTGCTTTACAAAATTAAAATTTCAAATTAAATTATTTAAAATAAAATTTAAAATAAATTTAAACGTTTTGTTTATTTGTTATTAAAAATAAATTTAAAAGTAAAAATTAAATTTAAAAAGAAATATTTGACAAAGTTTTAAATTTAAATTAAATTTGTTTTAATTTGAAAGTAAGTTAGAAGTAAAATTTTTATAAGAAAAATGTGAACTAAAAGTGTTGATAAACGCTCCTAGAGCAATTAATAATACCTGAAACATTGCTGAAAAACATTAATTTTTTATGCCAAGCATCAGCTCAAGTTGAACATGTTCCTATAGGGCAAAAGCACACGTTTACAAGACGACGACATTATCACTCGATATGAATTTATTCAAAAGAGCAAATAGCCAGTTCTACAACAATTACATCCAAATTGCATCTCACGGATCTAACTACTCCATTGTGAAAAAATATTAATCATTGAACTTATTCATAATACCCATTAAAAATGCAGCCTTTCATAACTTAACAAATTAAATGACCGCAGCAGTCTCTTGCTTTACTGATTGCAACACTTCATCACCCATCCCTTTGCACCCCACCAGCACCTATTAGAAGTATAAAGACAAGGCTAGATAAGATCTTTTCATGTTCCTTTGCGGAAAAAGTGGAACTATACAAGATTTGTAGAAAGAGGAAACTCGATTGGAAACCACAACTCACCATTCCAGGTGAAAAGATATCACCAGTCCGGAATCCTCTGTTCAATGTTGCAAGGACTGCATCCTCGATTCTTTTTGCTGCAGATTCTTCATTTAGGCCATAGCGCAAGAGCATGGCAGCACTAAGTATTGTTGCCAACGGATTTGCTTTGTCCTACAGTTCATGTGAGGAAAGAACACGTTTGTCATAATGTTACGTGTGTTTTAAGGCTAACCAAATATCAGTGTTCACTGAAAGAATATAACCTGCCCGGCAATGTCAGGGGCAGAGCCATGGATTGGTTCGAATAGACCAGGTCCCTGCAAGAAGCAGAAATGTGGAAAATGTAAAATATGTGACACTTCACTTCAATTCTAATAGTTCTTATGGTCGAATGGTGTTAGCATATACCGATTCACCAACACTGGCAGAGGGTAGCATTCCTATACTCCCAGTAACCATGGATACCTCATCAGATAATATATCACCAAATATGTTGTTTGTAACCATCGTGTCAAACTGCAAAATTTTGAAGACGCTAGCAAACGTAAAACTTCATCACTAGTTTAAGTTTCAATTTCTAAGAGATGGAACTTACATAGGCTTACCTGTCTTGGATCACGAACAAGTTGCATTGCAGCATTGTCAACATACATGTGTGAGAGCTCAACATCAGGAAATTCTGGAGCCACTGAGCAAACTCTTTGCCTCCAAAACATTGATGCCTAATAAAATAACAAAACAATCCTTGGCAAAAATTGTATAACTATCTCCTTCAGCAAACAGTTGAGTATTCTAGAAAGAAAAGGGAACTGAAAACCAGACAAATGCTATGAGCACATGAACATTCCCCGGGTTCTACAACTTAAATATCCTAAATGCTTAACATCTTAAGATGATGCACATTGATTTTTCCACATGATTGTACCGGTCATAGTAGATGATTACAGGAGGCGCTTTCACAAAGGGGCATGCTAGGTCAAGAATCACCTAACGCATCAAGATCAGTGAATACTAGAAGAGGCCTACACTGAAAGGGAGTATAGAAAGTAGCTACATGATACTTTTTAAGGAGTAGCATATTTAAGAGGTTAGTCCGGTTATTAGGTAAACAGCATGCCAAATTGTCAATCAAGTAAATATGATATAACCCTCATGACAATAATTTTACCTCCAGAACATTTGCTTTGTCGACAGAGCACAGCTTTCCACGCCGTTTCCTAGCAACTTCAAATGCCACTCTTGCAATCCGGTCAACCTGAGAGACAGTCATGCACAAAGCTCGCAAATCAGAATGTTTTTGAAGGCCAAGTATAAATGCGATGACAAAAACGACGGCAATCCAAGACAACAAGCTCTTTAAAGTAGTTCAGAACTTCGAACACATACTTCACTGAATAAGCAGCTTCTTAACAATTTATCTTAATCTTCAAACAAGTTTTCACTAAAATAGTTCTGTGATCTCACTACTACAAGAGTCATGTGAGCTCATCTTTGTGTCCTAGGCAGTATAGTGAGTCCAAGGGTTGAACTAACATATTGGTCTTAGAGCAACAAGAAAAATCATGAAATTTTGTATTTGTCACTACTAAATATCACAGTACATCAACCTAGCCATTCCTTCATTTGCTTAATAACAGACTCTTACTTCATATATTTTCCACTTTCAACATGTACAGCCTCAAACTGTAAAAGTTGTAAGCAGAGATGGAGAGAGCATCTCACAACATGTCACCGAATAGCATATAAGATCTTACATTGATTACCAGCAGCACAACCAATTTGGATAACTCTAAGAAAGATATTAAATGATGCATACACTATGATTACCTCGATGACCAGTACATGAACAGTATTTTTGCATCATGGACCTTGAGATTATGCAACACAAGAAATAGAAACAGTTACCGTACCTCGTAGTCAGCATAGACTTCAGTATTGAAACCAATTTTCTCACCCTTATCATTTGTTCCAAAACCCCTTGGTTCTCCGAAATAGATTCCTGTAAGGAAAAAGTACTATGTGGCAAAATTAGTATATATATCTTCTAGAAACTGATCATAAACATAACAGCTGAGGAGCAGGTTACATTATATTGATATTATTTTTTTCTCTATCTATTCCAAGTCTCTATATGATAGATCATAGATGTTTGGAAAGGTCCTGTCTTATAAGAATATAAGATAACAATTTTGACTATAAGGTAACAAGGGAAACCATACCTCCGGTCAATTCCCTTACAACCATAATATCTACACCTTCAACAATCTCTTTCTTTAAAGTTGATGCGTCTACTAACTGCAAGACAATAAAGTGTCATCATGACTTTCTAAATACCTCGCAAATTTCGTTCTATAACACGGTGCTCATTCAATAGACTAAATTTACAATCAGAAGAACTCATAACATCATCAAAGTAACCTAAGTAAAGTGCAGTAGAATTACGAGTCACCCAGAGAACTTCCTTTGTTAAAGCATGGAATATCATTGAGACTACCACTATAGATCAAAGATGTTTAGAGTGCAGAGATCCAAATAAAATAGCTACTTTTCTACAGGATCATTTCATCACCCCAATTCACATTATTCCTTCTTTCATTTAATAATATTTAAAAAGTAATATACATAGCCATAAAGGTGCAAGCTCCTTAGCCTCAACAATGCAGTAAAACAATCCTTGCTATTCTAAAAAACATAAAGAAGACAGTAAGAAGAGCTAGTAAAGAGTGCATATAGTACCTGTGGCAAGACATTGGCTGGCCTTAAGTTGGCAAAGACTCCTAGTCCAGCACGAAGCTTCAGCAGCCCAGTCTCCGGCTTCATGTGTTTCTCGTTTTTATCCCATTTATATCTGGTGATGTTCCATAAAGCATATACGATGAGAGCTCTTAGCTTCTAGCTATGTACTCACTCATTGATACCAATCGGAGTTGAAATCATCTGGTAAGAAAAAGAAAGATAAGATACTAACCCTCCAAGAGCTCCAAGGAGCACTGCATCAGTCTCCCTAGCAGTAGCAAGTGTCTCCTCCGGTAATGGCACTCCAACAGAATCAAGTGCTGCACCACCTATAGGCATCTCCTTGAACTTGAACTCGATACCTGCAATAACAACAATCCATATAAAGAGCAGAGATTTAGGAAAATAACTTCTTAGAATTGCCTGATTGTACATCATAGAGGCCACAGAAACAATAAATCCAAGATTTCGATTATGCAGTCAACCAAAAATAGCAAAATAAAACCCAAATTCCCCCAAAATGATGCAAATAACCAACTTTGGCATTGAAAAATAAATATTCAATGCAGAAGAAAATGCAAAAGCAAGGATTTTTCATTGCATTTCTCGGACAGCAGTTATTAGCCCATAATCACTTCAAGTTCGTAATCAAACAATTAAAAATGGAACTCGCTCATGGTTTTCGATCCACTACTAACCACTAGCCATAAGATTAATAATTCAAAAAGGTGGAACTTTTCTAAAGAAAACCACACATCACAAGTAGTAATGGATTAAGAGCATTCACTAACCATAAAATCATTAAAAATATTAGGAAACAATTGGTAATGCATTCTTGAGAGGAAGCCGTACCTTCAAGTGATCCAGCAAGAGAAAGAACATCTTTAGCAACAGCTATAACTTCAGGGCCGATTCCATCTCCGGGAAGTAGAGTAATAGAGTAGCTCCTCTGCTTAGTCCCACCGGTAGCAGAACACCTAACGCTTACACTCATCCGCGAAGCACTGTATATCCTCACAGCAG
Organism: Acanthochlamys bracteata; assembly: GCA_019914995.1. NCBI lineage: Eukaryota > Viridiplantae > Streptophyta > Magnoliopsida > Pandanales > Velloziaceae > Acanthochlamys > Acanthochlamys bracteata. The sequence goes on along the minus strand of CM034140.1, from coordinate 1,796,413 downwards.
CCGTCGAAGTAGTCTTCAGTTGAATGGTCTGTAGCGTAGCAGCAGCGGCCATGGCCTCAAACAGTTACCAAACGAGAGACGGCGGCCAGCTATCGAGCAACAGAGATGAGAAAGAAGCAGTACAAATATAGATGGGCTGTAGGGCCACGGCCGAATACATCAAGATAATGGGCTCACGTGTTCCCCGTTATTGTAATGTAAATAAATTAACTAGTCTGAATTCTTAAAGCGTGTTTTAAATACTCATAACTGAATTCAGTTACACAATAATAAAAAATAAAAAATAATAATTTTTTAAAATAAAATAAAAATAAAATTTAATATTTATATTTTAATAAAATTTAAAAATATATTAAAAATTAAAAAATATAATTATATTAAAAAATATATAAATAAAAAAATTAAATTAAAATTTTTTATATAAAATTTATTTATAAAAATAAAATATATGAATTATTTAAAATTCAAAATTTGATAAAAGAAAATAAAATTACGAAACACGACACTTAACAGCCCTAATGTAACAATGCCCACAACTTTACCGCCATAATAGTATGTTTGCAAAAAAGGACCTACTATTTCAGGAAAAGAGACCGCAGAAAGCGAGAAGCTTTCATAACACTCGTTCAGATTTTCGAGAAATTTGTTCGGTTTCATTTCTTTTTCGTTGCTTGATTTCGTTGGCGTTGTTGTTGTTGTTGTTGCTGCTGCTACGATTGTTGGACTACAGTTCGATTGATTGATTCATGGGTTCTTCATCTCGCCATGGAACGAAAAAGGAGTTGGACGAACGTGCACTCATTCTCCGCCGTCGGCTTCACGACGCACTCTGCCTCGGGATCAGGTTCCCGATTATCTGTGTCTTGTTTTTGTTCAGTTGTCGTAGTTGTTTTTCAGCTTTTATTCTTCGATAACTGGTCTGTGTAGGTTTCTGAAATTGAAGTTATTGAGTTATCTTCTGCTTCCATCTTTATCATTAGAGAATAACGAATTAGTTTGTTTCACATGAAAGTTTGCTATGGTCGAATTTTGTTGAATGCAAACATGCGAAATTTGATTCTAATCTTTCCTTCTTAACCTCTATAGGTATGATGATAAGGAGAAGAAATGGAAATGTAGTGACGTTGAGATGCAGGCTCATGCTCTTAGACAAATGAGAGCGTTCGTTGGCTGCATTTCTCCAGCTGTATCACGGCATGCTCTTGTAAAGGTGATATATTCCTTAACATACAAGTGGCGTTGTACTATGTTTTTAACTTTGATATAGAATTCACAGTAGGTTGGTGTGTCATTCTTGGAGATTGGTGATGTTAGATGATGTAGTTTTGGAATTCCAGGATTCAGTATCAGATATGTTGGTGGCATTGGAAAATATACTGAAATCGAGTAACGAGAAAATTTGCTACCAGGCAGCAGATGTAACACTGAAGCTAGTTATTGGCTTAGGAAATTCTGTACACCAATATAGCATCTTGGGGGTCACCGAATCTCTCTTGTGTCTGCTCGCATCACGCCATTTGCCTGTTTCCACATCGTCTGCTATTACTTTGAACCACTTATTAGCAAACATTAGTTCTAGCAGCTATGGACATCAGAAGGACATGTGGGGAACAGTTGAAAGGGCTGATGCTATAGGTACCATTCTTAGAGCATTGCAGGAGTATATGCCAGATGCTCAATCACTTGAGTTTTTCTTGGAGTTGGTTTCTCTTCTTAGCACAATAATGTGGAAGTGGCCTCCTAGTAGATACCGAGTTTGCTGTAACAGGACCGTGATACTAAAACTAAGTGATTGTGTTGTTCATTTGGAGTCTTCTGCTTCTGTGGGTATATTAAAGCTCTACTCTGCTATAGGTACCATTTTTTTGACATATTTCCCTATTCTAATGCTTGTTATATACTTTTACTCTTAATGAGCTTGTCGTTAGCCAATAAAATGGTTTAACTTTTGCATTTTCAGCACTTTGTGGTGATGGAGCTATGAAACTTTTGAAAAATGAAGATGCCTTATCTAACATTTTGCAAGCAATAGAGCCCTCTAGATCTATTGAAGTCCGGGTTGAAACTTTGAAACTTTTCCAAAATCTGACGGTAACTGTTGCAGCTTGCATATTGTCACGTCTATCTCTTATTTTGAATATAATTGATTTTCAAGATGCATTTTTTTCCTTGCAGAGGTCTTTTGAAGGATGTTCCTCTCTAATTAGTTTGCACTGTAAGTCCATTGTCCAAGGCATAGTCACTGCAATGGGTGGCTGGAGATCTTCTTCCAAGAAGATACCAGCTAACCAAATGTCTATGGTCATAGAGGCAACTCATACTGCAATGATGACTCAGTGGTCCGGGAATCATCATCAGTATTTTTGGAGGCTTGGGATTGACAGAGTGCTACTTGATATCCTTATCAATGATTGCAGTATTCACAATCAAGGGCCATATTCAGTACAACAGCTCATTTCTATTATACTTGATGACCCTGGAGAGGTTAGACCATATATTTGGGATATTCTTGGATGGATTTCAGTGCATTGTGAGGAAAACATGCTTCCTAAAGCTAATGGAAAAACTGATTATCTTGATATTCTTGTCTCTTGTGCATGGTATTTTCTTCTTTTAGCACTTCATGTTAGATCACAGTTAAATTTTGTCATGTTTCTTCTTTTCATAAGATTTAAAATGTTGTGAATTCATTAGCTCTTACAGATTAAGTTATATTATCCCACAGCTACATCTTCATCGATCTGATGCGCAAAGGACGTTTCTCGTTGTCCCTTAATAAGTATGAATGTGAGCCTGTATGTAGGACAGTTCTGATGATGCTCTCCTCACCCTGCAAGTACATTGCCTCAACAGCGAGATGCTCTCTCTCGAAGCAAATGAAGCCTGATGACATCGAAGTTTTGGAGAACCTACTAGCTTCACTGAAATTAAGTTTTGATGGTTTCATCTCTCTCGAACCTAATAGTCTCCAACCTCTATTAAACCTCATACATTTGGCATGTTTTTCAGCTTTTCCTTATTACCGTAAGCACATACTTGCAAATAAAGGTCTTCAGATACTATCCCTCATTATTAAGAGGTGTTTAGACAGTGACATACACGTTAATCGATCAACCATTTCTTATCATCTGCGTCGAAACTCAGATGGAAGAAGCTGTTGTTGGAGCAATTTTGAAGATGCTGAAGGTGGTGATATCATTCTATTTTACAGTCTTCAGGCAGTCTCTCATCTGGTTGCTGGCTTGAGCTTTATCTGTGGTCAGCATGGGAGCAGTTCAGAAGATCATGTTGTTTGCATGAGTTGTCAAAATTACGATTCTCAAGTTTTGGTTCAAAGCCTCCATAATATAATGTTAAAGAACACCAGCTCTGGACCCAGATGGTACGCTGGTTATATTTTGAGTTTTTTTGGCTTCTTTGGATTTCCAAGCAAACTTGGGAAGAGGATGCTCAAAGCAGTTAATGATCATCGGTTTGCAGACTGTCATTTAGTTTCAAGTGGCCAGTCTATTGCGGTGCATTCTGTCATCCTTGCTGCTAGGTGTCCATCCTTATTACCTCCAGGAAAACGCTCAACTAATCTAAGAGAATGTGATGAGTCATCTAGCAAAGAGCAAACCACTAAGAAGCATGAAACACACTTAAGGTGTGAAGTTCGCCTCTCAGATCGTGTTGATTACCAAGCATTGATGAAAATTTTGGAGTACACGTATACCGGCATTTTGCAGGTGGATGGTAACCTTCTTATGCCATTAAGAGTTCTATCCAAGCTATGTGAGTTGAAGCATTTATATCACATGCTACAAGGAGATCTGCCGAGATGGGTTGATCCACTTCCTAGCTGCGACTTCAGTCGAGCAATTGAAGCGGGTGAACATTCATTCTCGTATGTGTTTGATTCAGTTTACCATGATTCATAAAGGTGTTTCTTTCAGTTTAGCCATGATTCATAAAGATGCCATTGTAATGCTAGCATTTAACATATTATTTCTCAAAAAAAAAAAAGTAATGAATTCTAACTGCAGTCTTGCCAATTAATAATGTTAACCGCATGTTGATTGTTATCAAATATTACTTGAGGTTTGTATTCATTCATGCAGTCATACTTTTATGGTGACAACAGTTATAATTTCTAGTTCTGCTTGTTAGTTATTTTGATTTGAGCGAATTGATTCTGATACAGGGATGTAATTTTGGAAGCAAAAGCAGCTGACAAAATAGTTGCAACTTGCAGTCAATGTCAGTTGCCCACAGTACACTTGCATGCGCACAAGATCATCCTGTGGTGTAATTGTGATTATTTGCATGCACTGTTTCAGTCCGGAATGCTTGACAGGTGTGTAAAATTTAATCCAACCCTAATATTTGTTCAATGTAGTATTATCAAATTGTGATTATTTGATGTCTTCGCTTTTTAAACTTATCACCAGCTTTTCATTCGTACCATAGAAATTATATGGAATTGACAAAATCATCTTTAATTTTTTTCTGTTGATTATTTCTCAATATCTTTGTGTGACTGGACTAGTAGTGATTGAGAGATCTTTGTTATTCTTCTTTTCGACCTTGTGAGTTAGCATGTAATACCAATAGGAGTGCCTTTTCTGCCCTATCCTCCATGCTTTGTTATAACTGTTTGCTGCCACAGTTATTCACAGATTGTTGAAGTTCCAGTTGGTTGGCTAGCATTGGTTAAGCTAGTGAGTTGGTTTTACACTGGGAAGCTGCCAAGAATTAATCTTGGATGTGCATGGAACAACATGGATCCTGACCAAAGGCTCCTTGAACTTCAGGCATATGTGGAGCTATGTTCGCTGGCTAAATTCTGGTTGTTAGATGAAGTTTTAGAAGAAAGCTTTGATGTTCTTGTTTCGAGCATTGGTTCAGACCAGAAAATATCTATAAGTATTATTTCAACTGCCATTGACCTTAATCAATGGGAAGTTGTTGAAACAGCTGTTAGTAAAATAGCCTTTCTTTACCCAAAAATGAGGGAGAGTGGGGATCTGGAAAGTCTTTCTGAAGAAGTGGTGGAGATGTTGCGTTCCCAATATGTTCGTCAATCACAGGAAGGTTTGGCTGGTGGCTGCATCCCAAAATTCTGACATCTGACTGACCTACCTGTCATCCAGCTTAAGCACTGACAACAATGCTAGCAACACTTCTATCGGATTTGCAAGATTCAGTTTCCATCTTTGGTTATTTTGTCAATTGATGCAATTTCAAGGATTTGTGACAGCTCCCCGGTTTCTCTCTTCAGAATATGGCTAGATGCTTCCTAGATTTTCTAAATGTAAGCATTTCAGTACTTACAGTCTGTGTTCCTGTCCAGGTAAAACAGGTCTCTTAAAAGCAAACATTAAATTGTAAAGAAAATCTTGAAAAGGTAAATTTGGGGACGCAATTTGGCTTTTGGTTTTGTGTATTGGTCAGTTTCGAAACCCCCTCTGAGCTATATTTTGTTGGGGACGCAATTTGAATATGTGCGATATGGCCCATATCAGTTCTAACTGTTTGGTGTTCAAAGTACAAGTTGCAAAACCAGTTGGCGTTGCGTTTGGCAACGTTTCAATTTATTTCATATTTTTTAATAAATTTTATAATATTTTAGGAAAATTTTTTTAAAAATTTTAAAATTTATAAAAAAATTTTATTTTATCATATTTTATTATTTTAATATATAAAGAAATAAAATTTATTATTAAAATATTAAAATATTTTATTTAAAAAAATATTTTATAAGTATTTTCAAACAATTTTCTATGTTTTTACTACTTACAACGCCAGCAGATGGCTTCCTTCTTCAGCCTTTTTTATTCACTGAGAGCGAATGTCTATGTACGATGTGATGAGCAGGTTAATGGAATCTAGTTTGACCAACAAATTTTGCATATGAAGAAAATGTGGTATAAGTTAACCAGCAGAGAAGCTCGATATTATGAGCACATCACCGTAGAAAACAAATTAGTTGTGGGAACAAATTGATGAGCTCATAATTTAAACAAATTGGTTTGGTTCAGCAAGCGTATTGATTCAGCTTATTGAAAAAGCTGATTTTTATTTTCTTATTTTACATTTTTTAAATATATTTTTTATAGATATATAAAACTTTTATTTAAAATTTAAAAAATATTAAAAAAAAATTTTATTATTTATTTTTATTATTTTTTAATTAAAAAAATAAAATATTTTTGATTTTTAAAAAAATTTATTTTATAAGTACTCTCAAATGTTTCTTTAAACAAGATAACAAATTACTGAGTTTTCTTGTCCTTATGGTGATGGCCAAATGATGTTTAAATCGTTAATTAGGTCTGGATAGAATGCAAACCTGAAACTAGAGCAATGCTAGAAAAAAACTCAAGTTTATGTTAACGCTTATCCAGTTTGACAAAAGAAAGAGATACAATTTGTTTTGCAGACACTACTAGGGTTAAGCATATGCTAAAGACTGTAAATTTTCATATACCATTCGTTCTTATATTGTATTAATGAGTTAAAATTCAACTAATTAATAATTAATTAGTATATTAAATTTACATAAAACAGCTATCAACATTGATTAATAACTAGTTATCTACCAAATACTAAGAACCTAAACGTTGTGCAAAGTTCGGGTAGCTAATGTTTATAAAAGAATTAGAACCTGAACGTCTTTTCTCTTTTTGGTTATGAAAAACAAAAAAAAAAAAAAAAAAAAAAAAAAAGAACAAGGTCTATTCCCAAAATAACATAAGAAACTGCTACCTTATGTTTTATTATTATTTTTTGCTCTTTTTGTCCATAATCATGGCTCTTTCAATTTTATTTAAATCAGATTTAAAAAGATTCATTCAATAAGAAACAAATCTCACCAAACTATTCTTTTTTAAGAGTGTTACAATATATATATTTTTAAAATTTTAATATTTTATATTATTTTGATAAAGAATTTTAATAAAGACTGATTTGTATTTTGATTGAATTGAAATTTTATCAATATATTCTTAACTTATAATTCTTCATATTCAATAGTTGAGTTTGAATTTGAAAATTTTACCACTCACTTTTGATCGACATATACATCGTGTATCTTTAAAGATGATGCGTGCTTTTATTCTATCTCTATATATACGATAACAATATATGAACACCACTTTTTAAATATATATCAGTGTACATTAGAGTGGTCTTATTTATTCTAAATGCGATTTTTATAGTTGAATATAAAAAAATATAAGTTAAAAGTATATTAATAAATTTTTTGCTCAATTAGATCACGAAATAATCTCATAAGACATATTAATCAAGATGATAATAAAACAAAATTTTAAGATATATATATACATTGTTATTTTTTTGTCATCTTGATCATAAAGTCAGATAAATATTGATTTATCGTTCGATTAAACTAAAAATTTATGAATATATTTTTAAGTCAGTTCTTCGTATACAATAAAGATCATTTTTGGAGCTGTGTACGTGCATTTAAAAGTGATAAACATATATTTTTATCTATATATATATTTGTTAGTTGCTCATGATTTAGAAAGAAAATTAATGCTAACTAATTAAGATTGGAAATTCGGTTGTTTGTTTGAACTCTGAAGTCTGAAGTGAATCAAATGTGGGTCTTATAACGATTAGGAGAACACGATGTTTTGCTGGAGAAATGTAGATTAACTAGTTGCAAATTTCTGAATCATATTGTTGATAATAAATCATTTAAAAATCATAAAATTATATTTTGGACATGTTAATTTTACTTTCGATGAATACTACAGATGATATTCTTTAAAAAAGGCAGAGAAAATTAAAGTTTAAAAGAATTCTATTCTACTGAACTGTTATGTACTTCAATAGTTCAATTGGGATTGATCACGTAGTAACATAAAAGCTATTAGATAAGTAGCTATATTTAATACGAGTTTGTCACATAGAAATTAGTCATTGACTGCGGAAAGGAAAACAAAGATTGTCTAAAATAAATATCATAATTAATCGAATATTACAACTTCATAGAAACGTGCATCAACATCAAGATCAAAGTTGCATATATAAGGTTTAAAAGAGCTTTTCCAGTAGTTCGCAAGGCAGTTGAATTCAACGATCTGAACATTTTAATCTTTGATTGGTAATATATACATATAATATGTTACATATAGAAAGAAATCCAATATTTTATGCATCTTTCTTTCGCAAATCCATATTTTTCTGTCACTTTCTTTCCTATATCTGGCCCTTCTATTTTCTTTCTTTGATTGTTCAAACAAAAACATGATACGTAGATATTTAAGAGTATAGTAAAAATTAAAAAAATTATATTTTTTAAAATAAAAAAATTATAAAATACTGTAAATTTATTAAAATTAAAGTTAAAAGAAATAAAGTAGACAAGTACGTAGGGATCGTTTAGAAAAACTTTTCTTAAAAGCTATTTTTTTTATTTCATAATTTAATTATATTTTTTATAAATATATATATATATATAATTTAATTAAAAATTTAAAAATAAAAAAAATTACGTAATAAAATTTTTTAATTATTCATTTTAATTATTTTTTATTTTGAGTAATATCATTAATTATTTTCTTTGTTTTAAGAAACAGCCAAGAATAAAAGTATAATGTGCGAAAGAAAACTTTTATAACATGTCCCCTTCATTAAAAGACATAAAAAATGTCAGCATGTCTCGTTTATCCACCAACAATTGAAAAGATCCTCAAATGGGGTTTATCATGTTGATTGACATTATGTCCTGAGATATATACGTACACTTAACGTTCTAAAAAATGTTGAAAATAACAAATCGTTTGAGTCTAACATCTATATGTATAGATTTTAATAAATATGATGTTGTTATAATTGTTCAGTCTTCTCATTCTCATATGTATTTGCTTGTAGCTTAATAATAATGCAACTTACAGGATTATACACATAATTAGATATATTTATCTAAAACATATATATATCAATATTGGTCTCAAACGATTCCTAATCTTAAGAACATTCATAGCCCAATTTATAATTGTTAGAAACATATATAGTAAAGGAGGTTAGATCTTTGGAAAAACCATTAAAACTCTCTCGTTGTCAACCACGAACGAAATCTGATTGTCATTGTCTTTCAATATGCTGCCTGACAAAAAAGAAAAGAAAACAAGACCAAGGGATAATGCAGGTGTGCTTTTGACAAAAGCTTCTTTATATTATTTTATTAATAATATAAAAATAAAAAATTAGAATGAAATTTTTTTTGAAAGTTTAATCAAACAGCTTTCGAAACAATACCATCAGTACTGTCGCTATCATAGGAAGAAGCAAAGACGAGGAAATTGATACAAAGAAGTTTAACTATCATATACAATTCCTTCAACTCATTCTACTCTCCCTCTCCCAATATAATTCACCATTAATCTATCTCTAGAAATTGTTCTTTCTTCAGTTAACTCAATTATAGACATTCTTATCGCTGCACTAGAATTGATAGAACAAAGCGAGATGGCCTTGTTTCAGCGAAACGGCGGCAGGAATCATGCGCTCGCTGCCGCCGTCCTGGGCGATGGAATGGTTGATCAGGGAGGCATTCGAGCTGAACCACGTCATCGCCGTTTCCCCACCGTGCCTAATCGTCTCATTGTACGCGCACACCGCTTCCTGGCACGCGCTCGACTCGGCATAGATGACATGCCTGCTCCACAGATTCTCGCTCAAGCTGCATCCCTCGTAATCTCTGTCGCTGCCAGCATATTCTTTCACATCCTCGTCTTTCCAGAAGGCGAGCTTTTCAAAGATGATCTCTTCCTTGCTGATCATGTCCTTACCTTAGTGGTACTACTCATGCTAATTACTTCTTTTGTCTTAGCACTGTCGATGCTTCAGATAGCAATGTTTCATGACGACGACCAGCTGGAGGCCGACGTAGGGTGGATGACGAGAGCGGCTATCGTTCTTATAATACTTGCTCTCATAATGGTTTTCGGCTCAACTGCTTTGCCCATAGCTGCTTAATTAATATGTCTGCTCTATCACCGCATGTGTACTGCTCTGCTTCTGCTCCTACTACCGCTACTACAACGACTACCACCACTACTACTGCTACGTTTTTTCTTCTTTCCTCGCCATTTATGGATTGTTATCTTTCTTTTCCTCTTTGCATGCATGCGTTCATGTTAACGCCAGATGCATGAGCTATGTATAATATTGAAATATAAATACTCTTCGCAGGGGTTAATGTGGAATTACTTCATCAGAAAGGTGTGGAGATCATATAAAGATCTAATTTATTTCTGTTCTTAATTTTAATAATTAATCTTAAAGAAGAGGAAACTAATCAAATGCTGTTAATTATCTTGGCTGCATAAGTAGGCACGTATGCGTGTGCGTGTTACATTTCGGCGTGAAATCATAAGGAAAACAGGGGAAAACAGAGCAGAGAGGGAAACAAACTAAAACAAAGCAAGAAATAAGGAAAATTTTAACTTGATCTCCTCCCCTTTCATCCATCAAGCCATACATATACATAAGCTCAAGAAGGAGAGACAGCACCTATTGCAATGACTGCAAGATGTCGCAGCAATTTCCTTGAATTACAAGTAAGGCATGCATGCCACCCGCCCGTTGGTGGGTGGTGCCAACTGCATCCAGTTGCTGCGCCTGTATGGCGCCGCAGTCAAGTCCTTCCCTGCTTGGAACAGTGGCGAAGGTCATGCAGAACATGTCTCGAAACCATTGGTGCGGCTAGAATTGATGGTTGTCGCGTTTGTGGCGGATACCATTGATGGGTGTGCTATCGGGTGCGAGACTGCAGGAATGCCAAAGTCTGGGCACCCATCGGGTGCGTAACAGTGCGTTGCATGCGAGTGTTCTGCTTAGCAATCTTTCCTGTATTTTCCTTTGTGGATCCGATTAATTTTGTTATATCAACAACTAGTTAGCGCGCCACATATGTGATTGATTTTGTTCCAGCTGTCCCAGGATACACATACTAAAACAAAAGAAGATGAAATCACAGTATGAATTCAATTAGAAATGAAATCTGGTAGGGCCTTCAACATATGCCCACTTCTTCCCTACAAAACAAAAAAAACAAGATAAAAGATAAAAGGCATCTGCTGATTCTGAAGTCTAATGTGCAGAGAAGATGCCGGGACGGTTCAAAGCGTTGAAGAAATATATCAGAGACCAGACCAGTTGATCTAAGGAGAGAATATTAAAGTTTATAGTGAAAAGAAGCTCATCTATTATTTCAGATTTGTTTTTTCGTTTGGAAGAATAGTTAGCTGGTCAAAGAAACTAAATGCGATACCTCACGACCATGAGGAGCTGGGCATTACATGACTTGTTTGTTGTAGGAGGCGTTTGTCAATAGGTTATATAACACGAGGGATAGGACAAAAAATACCAGTGTGTTAATAGCAGAGAAACAAAGTTAGGGAATTTCATGCATCTAATAACTAGGAGAAAGAAGAAGTATGTTTCAGAGTAGACACGGCATCAATGTGCAAGCTAAGCATGCCATGCAGTGCATCACTGAAAAGCCTTCTTTCTTCTCTTTTGTTTAAAAACTACAAAGATGCCCAATAACAAGATTTAACTAAAACTGCTGAAACTGGTATCATCAACACCTTATCTTCTTAATTACTCACAATCTTCCTGATACAAGAAAATTTCCCAAAGGTAATGAACTCAATCTCTGAAAAAATTGACTTACAAATCTAGACAAGCAATAGATGATAGAATGGATAAGTTATTGAAATAGAGGAGACAAGAAGTCGATCGCTTGGCCCAGGAGTTTCATCTTCACTTTGGGTAAAAAAAAAAAACTTTTTCGCCCTTTTCAGCGAATCTAAATCGTTTCTAGCTAAGGTGCACAATCAGGTGTTATTGTTTGATCAACATCAAACGTTCCATGACAAACAAAAAAAAAAAAAAAAAAAAAAAAAGAAAACTTCTTTATAGAGTAGGGAACAAGGTATCTCTCATCAGCTAACGATTAGTATGCTCTATTTATAAATATATATTTATTTCAACTTTATTTAATATAAAATTATTAATAAGGATGAACTGTTAATTCTACCAAGTATTTATTAAATTTACATCTTTTGTGTAATTAATTGCCTGATCATGCATATTGGGTCGAAGCATATATCATATACAGTAGAAAGCGATGGCAGTCAAAGCTTGTGTATTTATAGTTTACACAATTTCCAGGAAGCAGCCGTGGGAAATAAAACAAAAAGAAAAAGAAAAAACAGATTCCTTCTTACGTAATCAGTCAACGAAAACCTGATAAACAATTCTTCAAAGGACGTTGATGTGTTGATGACCACCGGCGTTAAGAAAGTTCACATTCAGATTTTGAAGATTTAAGAAGTAATCAACCTCATGATGATCATGAAGAAACAACAAGAAGTCTGGAGGCAGAGTTTATAACTACCTGAGTTCTAGCCTTTAGAAGTTTATCGATCGATATTTTCTTCCTTCTCCTCGCAAGCTGAAATGCTCTTAATTATCTCTTTATTTCTTTCTTTTCTGGTAATCAGAATCATTATGTCCTAAACAAAGGATTGATGAGTAATCAAACGGCTTCAATTCCTCCACAACTTCTCAGCAAAACTGTGAATCATGATATCAAACCACAAGTACTGGTAATCAACTTCTTTGTTCCGATAACTACTTACCAATCTCCATATATAAGCTCTTTTACTGTTATTGATTTGATTGTGGGATATTTTGTGTTTCAGGACCAAGATGCAACTTCCGGAGCCTCCATCACCAATCTGGTTCCAACTGATGCTGCTTCACAAACAAGCCGACCGTCAATACCCAACGACTTGGCTCATAATCAATCAGACATAGCTGAAGTAAGTAAACAACTGTATGATCTTCTCAACTACAATAGATTAATTTCTGCAAGGATTTCATGTGTTTCTGAAATATCATTTCTCTAGGACCTTTGGGCATGGCCGGACAGCCTGCACTTCCCCGTATTCCTACTGCTAACTGTCATCACAAACTTCATGATCACTACTTCAGACAAACACAACCCTTTCTTGCCCTACACTTCATTTTTTGTGATGTCTAGCTATTTTGCTGCCATCTTCATTATCTTCATCCGTCTGACTAATACGGATGGCAGACAAATCATGTTCCGATGGGCTTTAGGCCTTGCAGACGCTGCATGCTTGTTAATGGCGTTAGCACTGATTGTTTCTACGATCATGATTCTGAAAGGAAAAGTTTGGGTGCCGCCGGTTATTGTTGTTGCTGCCTTCTTGATCTTCTGCTGCCTGAAATATGTTGAACGGATAATCTCAGAGAAAAGCAAAGATTTACCTATATCAAAACTACAACAAACGACTAAGGTGCAGCTGCAGCCTAGCAACACAAATACGTTAATATACAGTCAAGGGGTTACGATTTTCATATTCGGAGCAGCGGAGAATATCATACAGAACCCTTCCTTTGCGGAGGGAAGCTCAATGGCTTGCTACTTCCTTATCGCATCTGGCCTCGTTTCATGTATATCGATAACTTACCCGTTGACAATCAAACGCATCCCATACCTTTCTAGATTGATCGGACGAGAGGAGATTGCATTTGTTTCGCTTGGATGTTTAATTGCTTCAGGGATTTCGTCTTGCATCCAGAAAATTACGAGTAAGAAAATGGGGCACTGGATGGTAGTTGTTTCGCCGGTTGTAGCTGTATGTCTTGGTGTATTTTTCGGTCTTATCAGAGAAAAAGAGAGAGAGAGCCTTCCGGGTGAACATGAGACAGTTGATGAGGTAGTTCTGAGTGAACATGAGACAGTTACGGAGTGCAAAATCGAAATGGAGTAATTACATGAGTACTACTTTTTATGTAACCTTGTTAGACATCCCACGATTTCAATTGGTGTCGAACCTTGTCGAACCTTGTTAGTACTTTGTGTATCATTCAGGTACGTACCTTGTGAGTATTGTTTACGTGTTACCTAGTGGTGTGTAAATAAATTACGTACAACTTCAAGAGCTGTAGTTTTGTGATAACCCTAGAGGCCACGGCCTAGACTCAGTACGTTGTAGTTTCTGCCTTGTAATTTCTGCGTTTGTAATTTATGCATAAATTAATCCTGATTCCATTTAATGCATGCATGGTTTGTTTATAACTTGGTCGCACTAATAGAGTTTAAGAGTGGATAGCAGCATAATATTTTATGTACTATGGTGTGCATATACAGAGATTTTTATCGAGTTTCCAATGAGTGAATCTAAAAAAATATTATGATTTTGCTGTTGATCACTTTTGATTATTGATGATTGGTTACTACGTTTTTTTCTTTTATATATGGTAAATAGAAGTTGTGATAGTATATATGTCTGCTTGAATTTGGGTTTGAGGATGAATAAGGCAAACCAGTTATGAAAGGACTGAAGATGCTTGTGGGTTTCTTTACTAATTTTCTTCTGTTCCATTCTTCGAAGTATGGCAAGAGATTACAAGAGATCTTCTTGCGCATTGTTTCACTAACAAATTATAATGACTTTAATTAAAAATGATGCAGCTCTTAAATTGGTACTTCTTAATTGCGCTCCGTCATCTGTTCCTAACTCATAATTTCTTTCCTCCGTTTTTCTCAAAAATCAACCTCTTCTCTCAGTGAATATATTCTCAGTTATTAAACTAGTTGAAAACTGTAAGGCTCTATTTTGAATAGTTTACAAAGTAAATTTTTTTTAAAATAAAATTTTCAGAATTTTTTTAATGACCTTTTATAAAAATAAGCTTAGGACTATCCTAAAAACCATAATCTTTATTCAGATAGCTTACCAAATATTCACGGATCGAATTTGAATCGCTCATTATCTTTATCACTACAAGAATATTCTAAGGAGAATTACACACAAAAAAAACAAAAGAAAAACAGAAAGAGTCCCCAATGGACTGATCTGTACTATTCGTTACTGTTCAAAGAAAAAATAACACTATTATATTGTTGAAGGGATGAATGATTGAATTGGTAAGTGATGATCTCAATGTATGGCTGTCTTATACGAGGCAAACACAAATATACACCCCAATTGAATGATCACCTACCTTCTTCCATTGACTTTTAGAATTATCAGCCAAGTCAAGATCGATGCAAAATGGCCATAGATCTGATTATGGCGTTTCTTCTCCTTCAGCAAGCAACGGCTGTTGACCTGAGAGCTCATGGTGATCATATAGCTAGCTTCAGCAAGGAATACGTAGTCGTCGAATTTTCCACTGCAACAAATATGCTATATATATAGGACACCATTTGGCATGCCGGAGTACGTACGTAATCGTCGAGCTTTCTTGAGCAGGTGCACCAAGCATCAGGTCCGGTAGCTACTCATGGCTTTGCATCTTCTTCTACTCTTTTGGAATTTCTTTTAAGCTCATGCTCTGCTTGAGATGTTAATTACTTCGTTAGACGTTCGATGCGTTCCTAATAGCAAGAAAAGAGATAGCTATAGGGAGCTAACTGAGTCTGTCAAATTAGAATGAACAACGGAAAAAAGGCAATGGTAAGAATATTTGATTCCTTACTATATTTAGAATGCTTAATTTAGAAAAATCTTATTTAAAAAAATTAGATTTTATTTTATTCTAGATATATTTGATTTGGATTGATTTTAGAAAAATTAGATCTTATGAATCTTTAACTTTTGGAAACTTTGAATGTATATATATGTGCTCATATCAATAAAGAAAAACAAGTCATTGAGTACAATTCTCTACATGGTATCAGAGCCACTATTGCTCTAATGAGCTCCATCTCTTCTCAATTATTTTTTTCTAACTCAGTAGCTTCAATACTCTCAATGGCCACTATCTCCACATCATCTAGTAATTCTTCTATCATTACTCAAGACTCCAATCAATAATTGATTGTCATCAATGTTGCCGCTCAAGCTCCATTGAAACTCAATGATACAAACTATCTCTTTTGGAAGTTCCAATTCAACACTCTCCTTATTGGTTTTGATCTTATTGGCTTCATTGATGGATCCAAACCGTGTCCACTACCCACTATTACTACAGATAGTTCAGTAATCACCAATCCAGCTTATATTCACTGGAAACGTCAAGATCAGTTGATTCTCAATGCGTTCATTGGATCTATATCTCCAAATATTATTCTATTCATTGCCGGTGCCATTACCTCCAGTGACGCTTGGCATATTCTTGCCAACACTTATGCCAAGCCAACACGCGGTCGCCGTATACAAATTCGAAGTCATCTCAAAAATCCTCAAAAGGGTTCTCAAAGTGTTACTGAATACTTACGAATAATCAAAGGGTATGCCGATGAACTTGCACTACTTGGTACCCCTATGGATGCTGAAGATCTACTTGAAAAAATTCTAGATGGTCTTGGCGATGAATTTCATGATCTTGTTGTTGCTCTCCAAGCCCGCGAGACCTCAATCTCACTTGAGGAATTACATGAAAAACTCCTCACTCTTGAAGCCACTCATCGCAATGTAACATCCAAGGCTCAACCAACACCAGCGACTGCTAATCCAGCACACAAAAATTCAAGGCATCGTCCCTCTTTCAACTCTGATCACACAGGCTCTTCTCGTCCCACTATGTCTTCCAACACCGGCTTCTCCATGCCAACATCTAATGGTGATCGCCCTTCACCAAGACTATATCTTGGTCGTTGTCAAATATGTGGTACTCAAGGACACTCAGCTAAGCGATGCCCATCCTTTCGTCTAG
This sequence comes from Acanthochlamys bracteata, assembly GCA_019914995.1. Taxonomy (NCBI): domain Eukaryota; kingdom Viridiplantae; phylum Streptophyta; class Magnoliopsida; order Pandanales; family Velloziaceae; genus Acanthochlamys; species Acanthochlamys bracteata. Next base: position 1,779,697 of record CM034140.1, on the reverse strand, counting down.
TGCCGATCAATCAAATGCCAACTAGCCAAGTGCCAATCAATCGCGAATCCGAACAAATCTTACATCATGGCAACCACGAGCTAACTTTGCAGCTAATACCGGCGCAGAAACTCCCTCTTGGCTACTTGACAGTGGTGCCTCTCATCATGTTACCGGCGATCTCAACAATCTTTCGCTTCACTCTCCCTACAATGGTTCCGACGACATTATGATTGGAGATAGCACGGGTTTACCAATCACCCACACTGGTTCCACTTTTTTACCTTCTTCTACTCATAATTTTACACTTAATAATGTTCTTTGTGTGCCTAGCATGAAAAAGAATTTAATCTCTATTTCTCAATTTTGCCTCACCAATAATGTTTCCGTTGAATTCTTACCCCATTCCTTTCTTGTGAAGGACCTTCGTACGGGGGCACAACTTCTTCAAAGACGAACTAAATATTGTGTTTATGAGTGGCCAATTACACCAATCAAATCTTCACCATTACTTGCTCTATACAGTGTCAAAACCTCTTCATCCGAATGGCATCATAGATTAGGACATCCATCCTTTCAAATCTTCAAACATATCGTATCTAATGGTCAGTTACAACTATCGACTTCTGTATCCACAACAATTTCTTGTAACAACTGTTATTGCAATAAAAGTCATAAGCAACCATTTTCTAAATCCACTCTTACTTCTTCTAAACCTCTTGAAACTATTTTCTCTGATGTTTGGACTTCACCTATTATATCTCATGATGGTTTCAAATATTATGTTATTTTCGTTCACCACTTCACCAAATATATATGGTTCTACCCACTCAAAACAAAATCTAATGTGCATGACATCTTTATTCGCTTCAAAGCTCTTGTAGAAAATTATTTTTCTCATAAAATTATTACTCTGTATACCGACAATGGTGGAGAATATCAAAGTCTCGAAAATTTTCTATCTACAAACAGTATTTCTCACCTCACCACTCCTCCACATACTCCAGAACATAATGGATACTCTGAACGACGACATTGTCACATTGTTGAAACTGGTCTCTCTTTTCTTTCTCATGCATCTCTTCCACTCACATATTGGTCTCATGCTTTCGCTACCGCCGTCTATCTCATTAATCGTCTACCCACTCCAACACTTCAATTCACTTCTCCATTTGAAAAAATATTTTGCCATCCACCTAACTATTCCAAACTTCGAGTATTTGGGTTTTTATGTTATCCTTGGCTTCGTCCTTATTCACCTCACAAACTTGCTCCTCGATCCAAACCATGTATCTTTCTCGGCTACTCTCTTACACAAAGTGCATATCTCTGTCTTGACAATTCTACCTCCAAAATCTATGTGTCTCGTCACGTTGAATTTGTTGAATCCGTCTTTCCTTTTTCCTCTCTTCAATCTAATCTTTCCCGTCCTAAATCCACCACTATTAACACATGGGTTCCCTACTCTCCTCCTATTTTCACCATTTCAATTTCTACCTCCTCCTCAGTGCCACTCATAACACCATCTAACGTTTCACCACCCTCGCACGAAGACCCCTCCAATAATCCAATTTTACCATCTACATCACTTGTGCCCAATTCTACCAATCATACTGAGCCTCTCAGTGAACCCATACTTCAACCAACAACAACCATCCCATGCAAACCAGATCCAAGAATAACATCCACAAGCCTATTCAAAAACTCAACTTGACAGCTCAACTATCCGCCTCTGATGACTTGGAACCAACAAATACGACCCAAGCCCTCAAAGATCCTAAATGGCGTCGGGCCATGTCCGAAGAGTTTGATGCGCTTGTTCGAAACGGCACTTGGAAACTTGTTCCATCTAACTCCTTACAAACTATTGTGGGATGTAAGTGGATTTTTCGCACTAAACGACTATCTGATGACTCTATTGATAGGTACAAAGCACGTCTGGTTACTAAGGGATTTCATCAACGGCCCGGAGTGGACTATAATGACACATTCAGTCCAGTTATCAAACCAACAACTGTTCGTCTTGTTTTAAGTCCTGCCATCAGTAAGGGGTGGTCACTTCGCCAGCTTGATGTTAATAATGCATTTCTTTAGAGGCACCTATCTGAAGACGTCTACATGGCTCAACCACCAGGATTCATTGATCACGATTTTCCCACTCATGTTTGCAAACTTCGCAAAGCTATTTATGGTCTCAAACAAGCACCACGAGCTTGGTATCACGAGCTCAAAACATATTTACTTGGCTCTGGCTTCATCAACTTTCTTGCGGACACCTCACTTTTTATTCTTAATAAAGGTGGACATCTCATTTACTTACTTATCTATGTTGATGATCTGATCATTACAGGAGACAGCCAGAATATGGTAAATCGATTTGTGGAGCTTCTAGCCCAACGATTCTTTTTAAAAGATCTTGGACCATTGTCATTCTTTCTTGGTGTTGAGGTTATTCCACACAATCATGGTCTTTTTCTCTCTCAACGAAGGTACATTACTGATCTCCTTGTCCAAACCAAAATGGTCGATGCCAATCCCGTCATGACTCCCTTATCCACCAGTTCAACATTGACACTTCATGCCGGCACAGCTTTATCTGATCCAACAGAATTTCGGACGGTAGTTGGGAGCCTTCAATATCTATCTCTCACACGACCGGATATTGCATTTGCAGTGAACAAGCTCTCTCAATTTATGCATCGGCCAACAACTGAGCATTGGACAGCGGTCAAACGCCTTCTTCGCTATCTATCTGGTACACTGAATCACGGATTACTCTTATATCGTGATTCACCTCTATCTTTGCATGCTTTCTCGGATGCTGACTGGGCAGGTAATAAAGATGACTCTACCTCCACTAGTACCTATGTGGTGTACTTAGGCCGCAATCCAATCTCCTGGAGTTCAAAGAAATAACGGAATGTTGCTCGTTCCTTTACGGAAGCTGAATATCGTTCTGTTGCCTCTACTGCTACGGAACTCAGTTGGATTTGCTCTCTTCTATCTGAGCTTGCTGTTCAACTTCCAACCACTCCTGTCATATATTGTGATAATATTGGTGCTACACATTTGTGCTCCAATCCAGTTTTTCATTCTAAGATGAAACATGTTGCCATTGACTTTCACTTCATTAGAGACAAAGTTCAAAGTGGTGCTTTGCGCGTTACTCATGTTTCATCACAAGATCAACTGGCTGACGCACTCACCAAACCACTTCCTCGGATGCGCTTCCTTCTTCTTCGGTCCAAGATTGGAATCTCCGATCGGAGCTTCATCTTGCGGGGGCATGATAAGGATATTTGATTCCTTACTATATTTAGAATGCTTAATTTAGAAAGATCTTATTTAGAAAGATTAGATTTTATTTTATTCTAGATATATTTGATTTGGATTGATTTTAGAAATATTAGATCTTATGAATCTTTAACTTTTGGAAACTTTGAATGTATATATATGTGCTCATATCAATAAAGAAAAATAAGTCATTGAGTATAATTCTCTACAGGCAAATGACTTTAGCTGTGCGAACTCGACGGCCGCCGCACCGGTAGGTTCTCAAGGTCAACGATGAACTCCAACAGTACAACTAGGCCAAGTTGTTGGGCTATAGCCCAATCAAGCAATTTCCTACATCGACGGCCAGGTTGTTTCTTTGTTGTTTCCTTTACCAAATTTGCCAAAGGATTCCCTCCAAATTTTCATCTTTCTTTAGTGGCGTTTGCTGTAGAATTCGACAACAAAGTAGCTTATTAGATATCGTGTAGCTTTTCTCTAGCTGCCACCACACTCTCCGAAACACCTTCGCATAACTTAATTCTCTTTCCCAATCGATCTACCGGCGATCGATGGATAGCTGATCGGAGATCGATATTGATCGACTGATTGAGTAGAATTGTGTGTTCGGATCTTAGATTGGACGTGGAAGCAGCATCGGTCGTGGTGGGATACCTAGGATTCGCACAACGGCGACTTGGTTTAGCCGCGCGCCGTCTCCTTGCTGCACATGCTCACCGGGGTATCAACTTCGCCGCAGCTGCACCTGCTCACCGTATACTCTTCTATGCTGCCTACACTACTGCACTCGTTGGTGCGGGCACCCTTATTACCATCCTTAGTGCTACTTCAAATCCATCACCTGACAACATCTGCTCCTCCTCATCGTCCTCGTTGTTTGCAACAGCAGTAACCGTGCTTCCGACTCTAGCTGTGTTTGTGATCGCGTTGCAGATGCTTCTGAAAGCTGCACTTCACGGAGAATTCGGACAACGTGCTGACGTAGAAGCAGGCCGTGGTAGAGAGATGGAGAGAGCTGCAGTGGCGCTATTTGCATCGGCGATTTTTATGCTTCTCGTCTGGGTTGTCATAGTCATGTTCTTATGGATTTCTGTTTGATTGAGAGATGAATAGTGCTACATATGTCTACGTCGTTAGGGTTGGCTGGGGAGGAGTTTGTTTTATCATACGCAATAACCTTTGGGGAGTTTTAAACTAATCGCTTTTTCAGTCGTTTTAGAAATTGTTGTTTCGGGCAAGGATTACGTTGGCGGTGTGCGTCTCATGCATTTGTAGATTTCATAATACATACATCATTTTATGTATCTTACATGACCTAATAAGCTTTATGTTGGGAATAATGGCGTCGCCGTTGCTCGGTTGGAGGTAGGTAGGTAATAAGACCCGTCACCAAATGAGATGCGCGCACATATATAGGATAGGGCACCTCCTACAGAGATGCACATAAACATGCGATTCGTATATGAAAGTTTCTGGATACAGGAATAACACCTAGCTAGAGAATGGAGAAGAGGGCAAATTGAAGGGGCATTCAACACAGGCGTTAGCCAGGTTATAATAAGTACAATTTGCTTAGAAGGAGACTATATATGCCCGTTTAGAAACCAACTAGTTGTTCGTAGAAAGAATTACAGTCCACGGTAGAGACACAAGCTTGTTGGCTTTACGTCACTGATCACCAAGCTGATGACAAGAAACATGATTTAAAGATTCTATAATTCCTTTCGATCCAGACAGCTCAAAGTCGAACAAGGTTATTGCGTGGATTTTATCAATGCATGTTATTCTGTCATAAGATCGAAGAAGGTTACACGATTGAATTCTTTTGCTCGTAAATATTATGTACATATAGTTGCGCTTTGCCTACAAGAATGCACTCTCTGTACGATTTGAAGAAATAATCTCAATTTAGAGTAGTTCAGGTACTTCAGCGGTGCTAACCAAATTTAGATTATATCAAATTAAGAAGTAGATCTTGTGCAATGGAGACTTATATGTATAATCAACAGATTCTTCATGAATGGTGTATCTATGGGGTTCTCTTTTTATTTTTGAGATCGATAATGTCATATGCATTCTCAACAGCAAGAAACATGTAAGTAATTAATATTTCACTCTTGCAGTTGGCTATATACAAGGAAGCTGCAACGAAAATTAACTCAAAGGTCATGACAAATTTCTTTCTTCAAACCGTTTATTGCGTTCTCCATCTCATATCATTCTTCAGTTAGGGTTTTTTCTCTGTTTTCCCCACTCAGTAGATTCTCTTCATTACTAATTCCAAAAGCGAAAAGTCTGATCTTTCTTTTTGTAAACCGTGTGAGCTTTAATCATTCTTCAGTTAGGGCTTCATCTTTTTCTTTTTATGTGACTTTTATATTAATATTAGAATAGATTAAAGATGATATTTATAAATAAGACTACTGTAGTTGAATCATATCATCTGTCTTATCAGGCTAGCTGTTAAGTAGTTACATTTAGTCAATAACTGCTTTTTACTATATATGAGTTATAAATATTCAGTTGAAGCTTGAAACATATTTAATTTTGATACTGCTATCATTATCTGATAAAGAGCTCGAACTTACCACCAACTCACTAATTATTAATTGATGCTGCAAAGCGCAAACCTTCTTTCTTCACTATAAATGCAGAAAACTAAATAACTAATTACTTATAATGTCTACTAATTTAATTATGATCTTTTTGACTGATCTGATAATTAATTATCATTATTTAAATAAATTCCTTCATATTTGAAGTTAATTACTTTAGTGAGGCTGATATAACAAAGTATTAGATCCTTCCAGAAACAAGGTAATACTTGTTTGCGTCTGTATTAAATCTGAGTAACCCTAGATTAGTGATCAATATGAGTCAGAAACCAGTCCATATATAGCCTTCAAAATAAGTTTCTTAATTAACTACTTGAGCTAGCTTACATAGATTCTTTTTGTCCAAAAGCATGCCTTTTGTTCTCTAAAAGGATTGTTCGCCAACTAAAAATAATTGGAGAAGAAGTGCGACAACTTTTTGACAAATGGATCGTTTCAGAAGAGGTTGCATGAGAAAAAAATATCTCATAAGTTTTCATATCCTTCATCGCTAAGTTAATTAAAAATTGAGTAGAATAGTCCATCACGCGCTTTTTAAGCTGGGGCTCTTCTCTTGAGATTCATTTTGGTTTCTTGAGAAAGTTAGGAAGTAGAACAGATCTATCTACCATGAGTAATTCACAGATGAAACTTAATGAAGCAATCAGCAGTCAATCACCAAGTGATGATCCCTCGATAAATCTAAACTCAGAGGTACACAACAGCTGTTGTTTTGTTAAAATTGCTGCTCGTTCTTGTTAAATTTCTTCTTTTATATTTAACTATACTTCCAATGGAGTTTCAGAGCGCTGATGATCAGCTCAATGAAGTGTCGGATGAAGGATTTATTACTGATTGTACAAAACCAACTACATCCGTGCCTCAGATGAACCAATTACACCAGGTAATTAAGACAGCTCTTCCTTAATTTGTGGGATTAATAATTTCTTAACATTGAGTTCTTTGTTTTTGATTTAATTCTCTTTCGAGTTTTTCTTTGAAGACCAAAGCTGTTCAAGGATTGTCATGCTCAAAATCATTGCTAAATCGTGTATATCTGTAGAACTAAATTAAACTATGCAAGTGTTTTATTAGGAATTACGAGAATATATAAATAGAATTTTCTATTCCAGAACCAAGATTTACATGCTGATCAATCCTCAACCATCGAGATTGTTCTAGCTGATACTCCCTCTGAAGCAACGAAATCAGCAGGATTAACCATTAAATCATTGCAGAATTCTTCGGAACCAGCAACCGAATTAAGAACTGATGAAGTACGTACTACTTTGTTACATATGATCATGTCTATCAAGTTTAAGCTTCTTGTCAAAGAATATTTAGCTCGATCCCGTTCAACCTTCAGCAGGATAAAAAGTTTCTTAATCTGTGTGAAAAGCATCGAAACACGGCGAAACAGTGGCCGGAAACATACTTCCCCGTTTTCGTTCTGCTCACAGTCATCACTACCTTCATGTTCAGTAATTCCAGCACGAGCGATACTTGGTTAGCCATCACTTCATTCTTCGTGATGAGCGCGTACTGTGCAGCTTTCTTTATCATTATCTGTCTACTAGCTTCGAAGAACAAGCATATGTCTAGATGGATTCCGCGCCTTGCAGACGCTGCAACAGCGATGCTTTTCTTAGCGCTGATCTCTACAATTTTCATGACTTTCCGAGGCAAGGTTTGGATGTTCCTCGCCATTTCCTTCGTTTCTCTTTTAGTCCTATGCTGCTTCAAGTTTGTCAGACAGCTGGAAACATCTTCAAACAATACAACAGAATTGCCTAAGTTTAGAAGAGAGCAAAAGATCGACAGAGAAGCACAAAGGCTCAGAGTAAACACTGCCTACATCAATGGAATCGTCATAATTTTCGGAATCGTCAATAGCATTGTGCAGAACTCTTCATTGATCAAAGTAGATTCATGGGCGTACTACTTCCTCATGACGGCGTGTTTCTTCGCAGCTGTTGCAATAATGTATCCACGAATAGCTATCCGTTGTCAATGGCTGTCCAGACTCATTAAGGAACGAGACTTCGCGCTTATAACATTTGCGCTATTAAATCTTTCAGGGATCAGTTCTTGCGTTGGCAAAATTAAGAGCACAGAGATGAGATACTGGATGGTACCGCTTTCGTTGGTAATGACTTTACTCCTTTGCTGTGTTTGCTATTACGTTGCGTATTATGCATGCAAGGAGCCCCAGCAAAGTAGCAAAGAGAACTCTGAGAATGAAGGTTGTCCAGAATGTGTATCAGAAGCCAAATTTACATGATGATATACTATGAAGTATCTAAAATGTAATTTATATGTATGTTTACCTTTCACCATGTAAATACATTGACGAGGGAACTGTGATCGATATGCGCCATGCATTGTGGAAGTACTTGAGATTCGTCGATTAACTCTATTAAGTAGTTTTCATGTATCTCAAAAAATTGAACTGTTTTGATTTCTTAATTTTAAAGCCGGATGTTTAATTTCGGTTCACTCTGCTCTCCTTCTAGGGGATTAACTCACTACCTTACCTTGTGTTATGATAAAACAATTATTTTTCAAAAATAAACCTGTTTGAACCTTCTGAGTAACCTACCGTCAAAGATCTTCTTCGTGCAATTTGATCAAGGCCTTAGCCCAAGTAGAGTCAGCAAGCCGAAACCAGACTGGACGGAGGCATTTCGCATTCTATTCTAAAAATATATTTTTTTTTCTTTTTTAGTATATATTTTTTATAAATTATAAATATTTTTTTAAAATTTAAATAATATTTAAAATAATACCATTTAGTTTTTATTAGTTTATATAAAAAAATATAACTTATTTTAGAAAAAATAAAATAATTTTTATCTAAAAAAATTATTTTAAAAAATAGTTAGAAATGTTCCCACATCGCTAAACTTGAGCAACCGTGGGCGTGAGGGCCAACATAATTAGAGCATGTTTATCAATTTTAACAAATTTTTTTAGCAAAAAAATTATATATAAATTTTAATTTTTTAAGTTTGAAAACTACAAATAAAATAGATTATAAAAATAATTTTATATATAATTTTATATTTTAAAAAAATTATAAATAATATATTTAATTTTTTAAGAACAGAACCAACAAAGCATCTGATCAATAAATAAATTCCTAAAAAATGAGTTTTTTCTTTAACAATTTGAAAAAGATAGTTAAAAGACAAAACAGAAATAGCCAATCATACATAAAATCTAAATTCATAAATAGATTCCGAAGTACGTCACAACTATGATGTAATGCGAATGACCCAATCAACTGTATTCTTTTTTTTGCTGCTTTTTTTAACCACTGAAAGCAGACAAGAGAAGTAACACCTGCCTGCTCAATATCACACGCACGCAGGTATCCTGCTAGTTTAGTTTAAGTTATGAACTACTATCACTATCAACTGTGAGAACGTAGAACCATTCCCGCGTTTAATCACTTTCCACGAAGTGCTGATACAGGATAGCTAATTACCACCGCTAGTACAAACGAATTATTTGCCGACTTTCTTAGTTTCTCAATCTTTTGGTTGGTAGTGGTGATCAATAAATATTCCGTGAATCAGAGGGTTGAGAAATGGGGGAGGGAGGAAAGGAGGAGGCGTAGAGGAGGTGGACAAGGAGGTGAAGAAGTAGTAGCAAGTCCGTTGTGTTGATCGGCGGCGAATAGTTGATGGGACCAATTGAAAGTTTAGAAGAGGTTGTGCAAGCTCCAGCAGCTGAAGCTCCCGGTAGGAACAACCAACGAGCACGAGTTCCAAGCATAATCCGTGCTGCTGCTGTTGTTGTAGCACGTGAAGCTCGTCTTGACGCTGCACCTCCTCTGCAGATGCTTTTACGTGAAGCAGTCGTCGCAATAGCCATCGCCGCTGGTGTTATTATCCCATTACTTGTTGAGGGAACTGCTCCTAGTTATGCGCTGCTTCCGGTTCTGATCGTATTTCTCTTAGCGCTGGTTTTGCTGCAGAGAGCAATGAACCCTGAGAGAAACATGCTGCAACCAGTAGACAACGGCGAGGTTGAAGAGGGTAGATGGATGGCGCCGGCTGGGATCGTGTTACGGGCTGTTGCTGTGATTATGGTTCTTATCTGGGTCACGATCTTTATGGTGATCCATATTTGATGATGTTAATTTGGTTTCTGTTTGTGGTATGTGATCAGATTGCTAATATACATTGTTGCTTGTGCGAATGTTATTAGTGTTCTTTATTTGCACCTGTGTTTTTGAATTTATTTGTATTGTAGGTATACATCTCTGTGTTTTTAGTTTGTTGGAATGAACTCAAATCGTATACAATTAGTCAATTTGGATGAAATCTGAATGGTGTTTATAATTTCCTGGCTGATTTTCATACATCATATAGAATTGGATATTTTTTAACAATTTCTTCTTTCACTATTTTTATTTAAACAGGATTTTATTTCCCAACAAACGAATCTTTAAAAATTTAAGACATTTAAGAAAACATTAGTAATAATGTTTTAGTATTGATGATCAAAATTGGTAAGTGTTTTTCTACACACAAATTCTATTTTTTTCAATTTCACTTTTAATATAAAATAAAATTTTTTTATAAAAAAACTTTTTAATTTAATTTTAAAACTATTAATATAAATTTAATATAAAAATTATTTTTAAAAATATTTTAAGTTTTAATTATTTCAAAATTTAAATTTATTTTAAAATAGAAACGCCTTTAATTAAACTAGCTAGAACTCATTGTTGCTGGCGTCACAATTGTAAACGTAATGTTACGTCGTCAACGTTCGTATATATTTATATGTTTCAGGCTATTTTTTTCTTTTTAAATCAGACGATAAATTTTGGGAGCAAGCAATTGATATACCATGTTTTTGTAAAATATACATACATGATCATCCAATGCTGTTAATTTTACGCAGATCTAGCATTTCAAGTGATTTGCTCTCACATAGTTTTGAATAAAAATATAATAGCAGGTATAACATTAAATTTGAACATATATTCCAAAACATGCGATATCAACTTTGCAAGTCAGTTGATAAACAAAATACATTCAGTAATAAGGGAAGAAGTGACCACCTGCAATTAACTAACAGAACCTTCACCTACTACTGATATACAAAGGTTATGTTGTACGCGTTCATAACGCGTACGCGGGAGCTGAGAAAAATAAAATCGAAGTTTAGAAGATTGATCTTTAGAGGATTGATCTTGAAAGACTTCTTCTTCTTCTTCTTCAGTAGGTTCTTCTTCACCTTCACAAGCATTCCACCAATCGATCTCTTTTCTCTCTATCCCTGCCATCTGAATTCTTCCTCCCATTATATTCACCATCTTTGTTTGGCGGAGTAGCACCGGTCGATCAACTTCTTGAATCCGCCGATACACAGATCATGATTGGCGGATTCATTTTAAGGAATCTTTTCCTTTCCGTTTCTGCCTACTTTTGTACTACAAATTTCTCTCTTCATCAGAAACCATTACTGCTCCTTCGAAAATTCCGGCAGCTGCAGTTTTCAAACTCTTCGATGCTATTGTCGTCCCCGCTGCTGTTTTCGCTCTCTTTCTGGTGTTTTTGATAACAATTTGTTTCATCCTCACCGCTGTATGGATTCCAAACAACTTCTTACCGGCGGTCGAGAGAAGCATAATTAACAGGCTAAGGAATGGATTGGCAAGAGCTGGTCGTATTGGCGTGACCTTTTTCTCAGCTCTTATCATCCGTTTCTTCTTCTCCAGCAAAACCTTCAACGTCACTAGCAGCACCACCACGGATTCTTCTTCTGGGAAGGAAACCTCAATTTCGAAACTAGGTGTCAATATTAAGTTCGCGGTCGCTCTCTTTGCTCCTCTCGCCGCAGTGGTGATAACAAAGTGGTGGCAAGCGACCGGATCGCCTGCGTCGGAGCCGGCCCCAGCACCGCTGGAGGGCCAAGAGCTCCACGAGACATCAACCGTGTTATCCAGAAGCTAATCAAATCGGTGTTTCCTGCTATGACGATAATAGTGTTAGCGATGCTGCCGGTGGTAGTAACCGGAGGTCGGGTTCATGGTTATTTCTCTGGACTCTATCTATCTGTGGGCTTATCGTTGTTTGTTTCAGCAGCAGTGGTGCTGGTTGTTCTCCTTCCAGTGAGCGAACGGGCATCCGCCGCAGCAGTGAAGGTGGTGATCCGGACAGCAGTGTTGTTTGTGTTGGAAAAACAAATCAAAATTTATGCATTTATTTTGAAATTTCTCAAGAAAAAAAAGTAAGTAATGCTAATAATAGACATATAATTTACTTAAAAAGAATTAGTAGTTGTATCAAAGATTAGTAATGGTTATAAATTTTATTTTATTTAATGTCTTAGTTAATGTAATACTTAATCGTAATGTCTATGAAAAATGGCTTGCAGCATGTTATGTTTGCATCAAGTGAAAAAAAGAGTTTTTTGAAGAAAAATTTTACTTCAAAAAAAGTTTTTAATTTTTTTAGTGATAAAAATTCTAAATTCGTAAATTTGAAACCAACATTTTGTAGTCATGTGCATGGTCACGGTGGTTTGGAACACTGTTACAGCAACTCGCTCAGAAACTTCAGTTTTTACTTGGTTTGATGTTTTCATTCTGTAAAATCTGCAGGTTTGGTTTTAAAATTTTTTTCCTTGTACTTATTAACAGTGAAAAAATTTTCATTAAAAAAAACAACAGAAAAAGAAAATTTATCACTGCTTGCTTATATAGAATTTGAAGTTTAGTTGATTTGATGACGTATAGCCTTTGTTAGTTTCTTTTGTTTCAATCAGCAGTATACATTGTATACGCATTAATGCATGCGTCTTCAATGCTCAACGGCCGGCGTAAAATTCTCTTACATAAAGCCCGCTGAGAGTAATTGATTGATGTATGTAATACTTCTATCATGTTGATTATTGATTAATGACTTGAACTACGGCTGTTAGACTTAGATGTTGAATTAGAAAACCTCAGGGCTGTACCCAACTAGACTAACAGGAAACTTAGATCAAAGATCTCTCAAGAGCAACTACAAGCTAAGTTCAAGTTAATGTTAAATTTGATGCGTACAACGCATTTAACTCATTTGTAGCGAAGTTAATTGCATGAGGAGAAATTAACCTGGAGGATAGCGAGCGGAGAGAACGGTGGAGTGGTGAAGATCATCCAGGTTTCTGGGAGATGGTGGAGTGGTGGGAATCGTTACATCTGGTCCTGATGGCTTTTCAGGAACGTTTTTCTGCAGAGCATGGAGCTTTACTAAGAAGGACATGCTAGAGGTGTTTAAAGTTCTGCACTCTTTCTCCACCTACATCAGACCTGTTAGTCACTCTTTGACTGCATTGGTCTCCAAGAGCGAGTGTCCGGAAACTTTGAGAGAGTTTTGACCAATCGCATAGCAGAATTTTGTATTCAAGGTCTTCGGCAACATGACGGAATCAACAAAGCACCTGCTCATTGATCAAACACAGTCAGCTTATGTCCAGCGAAAGATAATGCTCAATGGGTTTGCAGCAGTAGAGAAGCTTTATTCTATTGCACAAGAGGAGCAAAAAAGGGGTCTTCCTGAAGCTTGATTTTGAAAAAGCTTTTGGCACAATACAGTGAGAAGCTCTCTCTGGAATCTTTGGAGCTAGAGGTTTTGGAGAGAGATGGGTTGGTTGGATCATGGACAATCTGTCTTCTGCAAGAACCTCCTTCATAAGCAATGGTACTCCACAGGGATACTTTCAGTACTCAAGAGGCATAAGACAGTTATTCTAGTAGGAAATGCTCTCATCAACCAGATGCTAAGAAAGGGAGAAGAGCTTGGATGGATCACTAGGTTGGCAAAAGCAACAATGCTGGACAAAGGGATCACTAGTTTAAAGTATGCTGACAATATGTTAGTGTTACTAGGCCAGATCAAAGACAATTGAGCTTTGTGAAGCTCAATCCTCATCCTTCTGCAATCGCGACTCAAGATTAATTGGGGGTAAAGCTCCATGATGCAAATCAATCAGGAGGAAAACATCACAGAGAACTGGGCAGGCAGATTTGGTTGCATGACAGGGCAATTCCCGATCACTTATCTGGGACTTCGGTTGAGAAATGGGAATCTCCGCAAGGCAGAATGGAGCAGAGTGCTCGCTAGACTTGTTAAGAGGTTAGCTACCTGGAAGGTGAAACTCTGTCTAGAGTAGGTAAACTCGGTCCTCGATACAATGCCACTTCACTTTGTCTCCTTCAGACTCCCAGTTTGGTTCTCAAAAGAGATCGACAAGGTGAGAAGAAAGTTGTTATGGGCTGGAGGGAGAGATCGACAAGGTTCCGACAAAGGGAGTGCTCGCTCTCAACCTGTTTAATTTAGCACTTCTGGCAAAGTAGTGGTTGAGGCTCCTGGGTCTAGAAGTTCAGACTTGGAAGAGAGTCTGTACTCTCAGCAATGGAAAGGATATAAAACAGGGTAAGGTATGGATATATACCCTGTAAAATTTCTCCATTTGGAAGGGGGTCATACAGGCTAGAAAGATTGCTGATCTGGGTCTGTGTTGGAACTTAGGCAAAGGAACTCAACTCCTTTCTGTTTTTGAGACAACTGGTGTGGGGAAGCACCTCTGTCTGTCAAATTTTCTCACCTCAAGTTTACATCTTGCGCAGCTCTTGACAACCTGGAAATTCTGCAGGAACTGTGTGGATGGTGCCCTCAACTCTGGTGAGGAGGGTGCAGCTGTCTAGAAACTGGAAAAGAAGGAACATTTCTCAGTTAAAAGTCGCTACAGACTTCTAGTCTACAGAGGGTACCAACAGAGGAAGGTTAAATTGTTTTGTGGCTGCTCTGGTACAATAAGCTGTTTTCATGAGATAATTTGACAAAGAGAGGCGTCTTCGTGAAAGATCATACCTGCAGGCTCTGCGCAAGAGAATCTGAAACTGTCGATCACCTTTTTCTGCACTGTGGAGCTTCTGCTTCTGTCTGGAGACATTTCCTCTCCAAGCTAGGTATTTATTCCTTACCAGCACTGTCCACAGGGCAAACATCCGAGGAACTGAGGTTACTGTGTGGACTTGTATTTTTGCAGCGGCTCTCTGGATGGTGTGGAGTGGACGAAACAATAGATTTTTAGTAACATTTCTTCCCGGGATAGTGATTTGTTTAGGAGAGCTGACAAAGTTGCTTCTCTGTGGACAGGTCTCTTGGCAGCCTGGAAATGGAAGAAAGCAGCTCCCATGCTACAGGACCAGAACCTTGATTCAAGTAGGTAGTTAGTCAGCTGTGTGTGTTGTGGGGAGATCTTTTGGCAGTAATAGTTCTTGAACTGGTCCTGTACCACCAAGTTTTGGTGCTATGCTGTAGTCATGTTTGGCACAGCAGGCAGGCACCTTGTATCTGTCTGGACCTTCTTTTGGCCTTGGAACTCAACTCCGGGAAAGGGCATTATTCGATCTGTCTAATGGCCATGCCAGTTCCTTAAAGGAAGGGGGGGTAAAAAGTAAACTCATTTGTAGCCAATCTTGCTGTGTTAATCTTGATGAATTGACTTCATATATTCTATAGGGCCAAGTCAATTAAGAAAATGAGTGGCGGCCCTTGCTTGGAACTTTTGAAATCTTAATATCCACCAGAAGCCAACCGGTATCATTTGACCTTCAACCGTAGCAGGAACAACAATCACAGTTTCTTGGCCGGAGGAGGAAACAATGTTCTTTATCAGCATGCAAAGGTAGCTTTATTTTTGCTCTGGTTTCCTTTCTTTCCATCTTAACTTCTACAGCTGGCATATACAACAGAAAGATTGATAGATAGATAGATAAATGTTCACTGGATGTTGAAGCTTGTGTTTATCGAGCTTTATCTTGTGCCTCATTGTTGATTATTTCGGATTCTTTTTAGTAAATAACTTCTTTTACACTTCGACTTCTTTAATCTTTTTCTTTTCAAATTAAGGTTGTCTAACATATTTTTTACCAAATTGATCCAAATTGGCTCTTGAACAAAATTCTTCGTTTCGGCTTTCGTTTCCGATCATCAGTTAGTTCTCGGAGTGTGATTATAAAATAAAATTATTTAAAAATAAAAAATATTTTTATATTTTAAAAATAAATTATATTTTTTTATTTAAAAATATAATAAAAAATATTTAATAAAAAATTTTTACTACGGAAAAATTTTCTATATTTTTAAATTTTTAAATAAATATTTTAAATATTTATACAATATATATTGAAATTTATAAAATTAAAAATTAAAAAATTATTTTTTGAATAAATAAAATCAAACAGTCTCTTCATAAGATACTTTAAAATATTTGTTTTTTGTTATTTTGTGTCCATGGCATTATTGTTTTGTTTGCTATTATGTGGTTTGCCTGCATCAGCAAGAGTCGCACTAGGCTAAGTTGGATCATACTGAACTGAATCATACATGAATCGAACTGAATCTCACTTGGTCATCAACTAAAATAAATTCCAACGAAATGGTGTAGCATCAGTGACCATCAAAAAGAGCAAAGTGTGAAGAAGCTACTGCAGAAACTCCCCTCACCATTTCTCTCTCTCTCTCTCTCTCTCTCTAAGAATGGGATCTGTTGAAGATGAGCAAATCCACAGGGCTGCAGTTCGACCTCAGGCTAACAGAGAAGCTCCGGAGAGGATCGAGCGAGCCCGTCGCCCAAGACGTCCCCGCCCAATTCGTATATTTCAAGGCATACGAGCCCGAGAGCTAGCCGATCTCACCGCAGCAATGATCTCCCACGAAGCCATCGCCGTAGCTATAATCATGCCCTTCGTGACGGGAAACACCTCCCTCACCGATCTCTTTCCAGGGGAAAACCTTTTTGCTGCTGTGCTGCTGCTTCCTATTCCGATCGTGTTCTTTTCAGCGATGGGGTTGCTGCAGTTCGCTATAAATTTTGAGGAAACCTTGATCAGCCGCCTGCAAACGGAAACGGCGACGTTGGAGGGATGGCGATGGGTGTGATCGCGTTGCGTGCGGTTGCTGTTCTAGTTCTTCTCTTCTGGCTCCTTGTTCTTACAGTTGTCGTCGCTTGATTGCTTGTGTATTTGAGTGTGCTGCTGAATTTGATCGTCATCGTTGCTTGATTGATTGCGTATTTGAGTGTGCTGCTTTCAAAACATTCGATAATAATCTACTGCTCTGAACTTGTTGTGTGTGATTACGTTTAATTGTCTCTCTTACATGGGTTTCTGGAACATTTGTTGTGTTTTCATTTACGTTGTAGAGCGATGTTTGTGTACAAAGAATTGGTTTGAAACAAAGTTTATAATTTT
Organism: Acanthochlamys bracteata; assembly: GCA_019914995.1. Taxonomy (NCBI): domain Eukaryota; kingdom Viridiplantae; phylum Streptophyta; class Magnoliopsida; order Pandanales; family Velloziaceae; genus Acanthochlamys; species Acanthochlamys bracteata. Next base: position 1,762,567 of record CM034140.1, on the reverse strand, counting down.
GTTTTGGGAGCATAACTTATGTATTAATGTTGGCTTTAGCTATAAAATTTCTTTCTTTTGATGTTAAACTTGTATCTTCTTCATCAGTTCTGCAGCAAAGGGATTGATTTACGGTTTTCGGTTTAACTGATCAAGAGCATCGAAAGCGTAGTTTTACACTAAGTTAACAAAGCTGTTTGCAGGTTCACATCCCAGTGCTTAGTTAATTGACTCCTTTCTTTTGCAATGGTGATAATTATGATCTTTTCTTCGTATGGCAATATCAATTAGCTAGAAGGGTTCAACGTCGACAGAAAAGCTTTATCTTAGAAAAAAAAATCTAGGAAATGAGGCATACATAGTGTTCAAAATCATAGCACTACTTCTACGTCTTAATTTTTACCCTCTCTTCTTATTTTGATGTGGAGGTGATCTTGAAGAGAGGAATGAAGTGAACGCAAGAATGCAACCCTTACATAATACTAAGTTCCTTCAGGAAATCAAAGGTTAATCATTTGCTGGTCTCTTTTAAATATATGCATAATATAGTTCCATAACTTCTATTTTTGTAGATTTATAGTTCAATTAACTTCACAACTGCTATTAATTAAATGTTCTTAAGTATTCCACAAAGTGTAGCAGCTTTACATGTTTACTTGTTTTCTATCAATGCAAGAACTCAAAACTTTGGGATGAATATTTTTAATACTCAACCTATAGAACGATGAACATTTTGAGAAATATATATTCAAGATAGTTGTTAATGTTTAAACCCTGTGATGTATTCTATTTTTGAGAAATATATATTCACATTAGCCAAACAACACCCCAAGTCTAGTTGGACTTAAATTCAAATGCAAATGAGAACTTAGCACGGTTGCCTTTTTCTGAATCTTGTTATTAAGTTCTTACACTCACAGGTTTGCGGAAAGCTTAGTTAATGCTACTAGATCTATCCGTGTACAGTTCGAAAAAATTTTCTCAGGAGCGTGATTTGTCTTTATACCTTAACCTATTATTATATCTGCTTTCTCTTTCTCTGTGGTATTGGACGGCGTTGAATCTTTTCTATCTAATTGCAAGGCCATATTTGATCAAGTTGTAAACTGAATGCACCTCAATGAGTTACCTTCTGCTTGATCATCTGACTTGTTTTCGGTCGATCGTGTGAAGAAAGTTTGAAAAAGAAATAGTAGATATGGACACACCGATCTCTTGCACTTCTTGTTGGTAAAAGAAAATCTGATCGACGATAATTACGTGGCTCGACGAAACTGGAATTCATTATTCTTTCAATATTTGATAAGAGTTTTGTTGATATAAGCGTGCTCGACGAAACTGGAATTCATCCCACCATGCAGATGCTCACCCACGTAATTAATAAGTCGCTAATTTCACTTCACGAGAATATTCCTCCTGTATTTTCAAACTAAAAATTCTTCAAATGAAAAAACTACCATTAAAAGTAAGAAGATCTATCTTGCTTTCTTGAAGAATCATAAATGTATCCAAATTTACGGAAATGACTCGACGTCAGTAGAATCATATCTTTTTCGGCATTTGAGGAACTTGGTCATGCGGTCAAAAGATCATTCATCTTACTCGACCAAAATTCTAGAAGTGCTTTTATAATTTCATTTTAAATACTATTTTTTAATTTTTTAATATATATTTATAAATATTTAAAAATTTAAATAATATAAAAAAATTTTACGTAATAAAATTTTTATTTTAATTTTTTATTTTTTTAGAATAATTTTATTATAAATTTCTTTTAAATATAAAAAAGAAAATTTATTTTTTAAAAAAATAAAATATTTTTTATTTTAAAAATTTTTATTTTATAAGTAATTCCAAAATCACGCTACCATGATTAACAACACTACACTCTGTAGTAAAAGTTTTAATTTGTTTAATAGAAGTTTGTTATCCATAAAAAAAGAATGAACAACTTATTTGTCAATTTCATCCTTACTAATTTTGGTACTTAGAGAGTGTCTAGAAATTTTCAATTCTCTATTTTATATTTTTTAATATATATTTTATAATTATATAAAAATTTATTTAAAAATATAAAAAATTTTACGAAATAAAAATTTTTTATTACATATTTTTTTTAAATAAAAAAAATAAAAATATTTTTTATTTTAAAAAAATTAGCAATTCGCATCCTAATAATGAGACTATCAAGCGCCACATACGGTAGAAGAAACGTTTGTTTTTAGTCAAACAATTCTTCGATGGCTTTGCATACGCAATTTCTTTTTATAACAAAAAAGTACGTAATAGTGTTGTCATTATTTTAGCGTTTACAATTAATACAACCTCTACAAATTAAGCTGCAAGCTTTGAGATCTACTGACACAACTCCTCAATTATGTGATAAAGTACACTAGCAGAATTGATTCAAAAAGAAAATAATAGCTGCAACACTTTATTCGGCAGCGTATGCTCATATATAATTTAAACAAATAATTGAATATAATGATCTCTCTCACAAACTTGGAAAAAACCAAAAGGGAATTACTTCTTTACCTGTAAGACACTCATCATTCTGATTCTAAAGAATTACCAGCCAACTAATGGATGGAAAACCTATTTATACATGCGACATTGTGACTCAAGTATAAAGGTTAAGTCAGACGATTGGATCAAAGGTCACACAGATGACTACGTCCCGTAACCGCTCCTATGCAATTTTTGCCAGTTCCATGCTAGACGAAGGCTCTCCTCAAGATCTGTATACTTTGCTTTCCAGTTCAGCTCATGGAGGATCTTTGAAGGATCACTGTACACTTCAGCATAATCACCAGGTCGGCGGCTAAGGAACTCCACTTTAATGTCAACGCCAGTTGCGTTTTTGCATGCTTCAACAAACTCCTTCACTGACCTACCTGTAAGCAATTCAATTAAAATTTTTATAACTGTTTTACCATAAAGGCTCTTCTCCATCAAGCAACAAACAAATCTGCATAATAAGGAGTTTTTGCTGAAAAAAACTATCAAGAGGAGTTTTATTTGGAGGAAAGAATGACCTTTTCCAGTGCCGACATTGTAAATGCCAACTTTGCTAGGCTTTGCTTTGTCAAGGGCTTTCACATGAGCGTCAACTAGATCGGTAACGTCAATGTAATCTCTAACACAAGTTCCATCAGGAGTTGCGTAGTCAGTTCCTTTAACCTACAACAAGCAAAGAAGCTACATCATATTTCAAAAAAAGGGGAAAGGTGTAACGGGGAAACAAAAAAGGCAAAGGTGTCGGGTAGTATCTTCCATTTATGTGAAGCACAGTAGTCAAAGTCACTTTCAGTGACATCACAGAAACTCCAAAGGAAAGGTGTTAAAGGGAAAACAAGAAAGATAAAAAATAAAAAAAAAAACTGCAGATGTGAATGATGCATAGAAGAGTACCTTCAGCCCTGGAATAACTCCAAGTGCAGCATCAAAGCAGGCGCCAGATATACGCCCATGCTCTCGCAATTCAGGTCGAGGAGCTTCACCTAATCTTCCCTCCGGATCCGACCCAATGACATTGAAGTATCTGATATTAAATAAGATAGAAGATAGTCAATTGCTCTTTGCCCACACCTACTCAAACTTCATTTGAACCACATCCGCTAACCTTAAAATCATGACAGCCATGTTGGTAGTCTTTGAGTAATCTAAGATAATGTCCTCAGCCATTTTCTTTGCTTTTCCGTAAGGATTGATAGGAAGCTGGCATGAGAGACCACTTATTAAGTAAGAAGATACAAGACTAAAAAACTGCACGAGAATGAAAAATGTTAAATATATGAAACTGAAGAATAACTACTAAGCCACTTGCTAGGCTTAATGAATCAGCCAATAGGCTGAAGCTTAGAAGATTCTAAACTGACCTGAGGAGTTTCTTCTGTGATTGGCATCTTTTTAGGTTCTCCATAGGTTGCACAAGTACTAGAGTATATGAGAGTTTTTACATTGTGCGCTGCCATAGCTTCTAGAATGACCAAAGTATTAGCTGTAATATTGTGATAGTACCTAGTAAGTACATCAACAACATCCAATTAGTTCACAGATTCATATGATTGATTGGTTGAGATCACAGAATATGTCGCAGAGAGAGATAACTCACTAAACAACTTTCTAGAGGAACCTGTAAATAAGAGCATTATAGCATTTATGTATTTGGTATGAGCTTAGATCAAAGAGCTAAGAGCAGGACCAATTAATTTAACAAGGATTTTTCTTAAAGCTTAATTCTCAATTTCTTAAAGAAATATCTGAAGATAAGGACAATCCGTTGCATGGAATACCTTAATCAATTTTATTATTCTTAAATCTCTTAAAGCACATAATCACTTGTGAAAAGCAGCAAGAAATTTTAACATAGAATAAAGCAAGCCTCAGAACAAGGAAGCCTCAGCCTCCACCAAACCACAATATCATCAACTAAGCCATTACCTCACTAGGTAGGGCAGGCTGCAATTATCTTTAAAATACCTTCTGCTATGAAGGCCACATAGCATCTTTAAGATTTCCCACATAATGAAAATATAATTCATCTTCATTAAACTTGAATCAAGAGCCACCATTCTGGCTGGGATAAATTAGCATAAGAAAGGAGCCTAATAAGTGAGTTTTCATGCTTCTGTCACTTGGTTTGAAAGTGGTAAAACATTTAAAATTCACCATAGCAACACAACACAGAATTAGTGCACAAAAGTTTCCTCAGATCATATCCTTTTATTCAAGTCCAACATGAAAGGCAGCTATTGCATCTAATGTAGTCAACCTAAAGGATCTGTTTTAATTCGTCTTAGGATAAATTATTCATGAATATGACTAAATTCAGAGAAGTTTACCTAAGCGGTTCAAGAGTGCTCTCACCAACATAAGCAACTGCTGCAAAATGCATAACAGCATCAAACGCGTTCTCCATAAATATGCGATTTACCTACACATCCAAGTTTAAGGAATAAGATGGTGCCGTCCATTTTCCCAAATATAATGTATACTAGAACTATATATTTTCTAAGACCAATGTCAAGAATGATACAGCTTTAGCATCCCCTAGATCAGCAAAAATAAATTGAAGCTTTCCAGGTTCTGGAAATAGCTGTTGTAGGACCTTAACAGCACCAATATTTCCCCGTGAGAGATTATCCTGGAGAATTAGCAAGTCATTAACTTTTATTCACACTATAGAGTCAAATATTTTTGCTTCATGATGAAGCAAAATAAGGAGATGTAAAGGTGGTAAATATTTGAAGTTGTACCACTATGGTTACTCGATAGGAATCCTTCAGAAGTCTAAATGCTGCATGGGAGCCGATGTAGCCAGCGCCTCCTGTTACTAAAACATGAGTAACACCAGGCTCATGGCGTGAAAACTGAAACAAAATGATAAACATGTACGTAAAGAGATTATTTCAAAAGACAAATGTGCAGGAAAAATTGCAGCAGAAAACAGTAAGTTACACATTTAACAGGCAAAGTGTACATCGCCAATAGTTTTTAGAAAGTATACAGACACAATATATCATCATCGTGTGCTTGACCAGCAGATACTTTCTCCTTGATTCCAAAGCAAATAATAATATTGAAATTAAAGAAGCAATAAGCATAGATCGTTACATAGAATGAAGTCATGAAGGTTTATTCAGCAATAAGAGTAATTTATCAATATTAATGAAATAAGCTATATAATAAAGATTCAATCAAGAAACAAACTTCTTTCAACAAGAAGTCATAGTTAAAGTACTTACAGCACTTGTACCACTAAATCCAGGAGATTGCTTGAGCAAAAATATGCATACTGCTGTGAGAGTAATTGCTGTGGCAACTTTTCCAAGTAGGTGAGGCTTGCGTCTTGAATCTGAGAAGTCCACTCCTGAATGTAGAAAAGAAAAGCAAAGATGACAAAGGCACTATCAAGTCATGAATAGCAAGAACGAAAATCTTCATGGCATGTTCATTCCATTGGAGAAGAATTTCCTTAGAAGGAATTGGTCATATTGATATTTCCTAAGAAAATTTACCTAAGACTTTGTCAAAGTTCTCCACAACATTCAGTGAATATTTTCATATATAGATACATACATATATATATATATATATATATATATATATATATATATATATATATATATATATATATATATATTATCAATATTTACTATTTATATTATTTTGATCAAGTGGCAGGATGGATGTCATTACATGGTCCTATTGAGCTGAAATTTTGTCAACATATTTCTTACTCAAAATGCTTCTTATCTAATGGGAGTTTGAATTTGAAGGTCTAGACAAAAATAGCCAGTGAATGTCTGCGAGTGCCCATAGTGGGACGAGTGCCTCTATCCCTTCCATTAAACAATGATATTCATTTACGTCAGTGAGCCAATACAGCATTCATGAAGAATTGAAAATAAGAGAATGTGTTCCTACCAGCTGTGAACAACCTCTTCCATTTTCCAACTGCCATGAAAATAATGGAACACAAAAACTAGACGAGTACCAATAGACATAATGGGTCACAAGGTGCAAAACTATATCACGTTTCACCAGCATAAAACCATCTTTCACTGTGGCCTAAAGCTAATAGAAGCACGGAATCGGATTTAAATTGGACAATAGTTGACGAGTAGGTTTTCAAAATGAGACAAAAGATCATACCTGAGAAAGGCCACCTTGCAGCCCTCGGCTGGCTCCTACTTCTATTGATAGGTATCATTTGATGAACTGCAGCCAAATCCAAAGCTAAAGCTCAACACCTTTCAAATGCCAATTCCCGTTCTAGTTTGTTGAGAACCTACCAACAAGATCCAAGTGTTCCTGTACCAAGTCAATCAAAAGCATAAATCTTTAGGATACTACACATCCAGGAATTGATTTCCCAACAACAGGGAAGAGAGAGGAAAAAAAGGGAGCCAGCAGGATAATGAAACTAAAATGTCTATTCATGACAAAAATCTAAGCAAAAAGATGTCAAATTTAGTTGAGATTCACCCTTTAATGCTGTCATGGATACCAAATTGAGGAGTTATGGAACAAATTTGAAGTACCAAATAGAAAAGTTCAAGGAAACAAGAGGAGAAGCAGGGGATCAAGGACTTAAACAAGACAAAGGTTTCAAGTTTCCACGATCACAACCACTAAAAGCAAAGAAGCCAAACCTCCAGAGAATTCTTATTATTAACTCAATACATTTAAGTGTAAGTAAATAGCATTCAATTGACGCAGTACCCAAATTAAACTAAGAAAAAACTGAACTTTAGCTGAATACCGCAGTGAAATCTAAATAAACTGAGCAACCGAACCAAAATTGTTAATCCTCCGATACCAACGAGGATAAAGCAAATTCAAACTGACTAATCATCAGAAGAAAAAAGAAAATTCAAACTTTACTAACCTTTTTCTTGAACACCTGAAAATTCAAACAATAACAACCAAGCCCCAGATTCGATCCAAATGATCAAAAGCTGAATACCCAATATAGACTACACTTCAAAAAGTAGAGAAAAAGTCCTCGCCTCCAATTCTACTGAGCAGCTCTCAGAGAGAAAAGAACAAGAAACAAAGGAAGAAACAGAGAGAAGAACAAAGAAAGCACCTTTAAATGAAACAAAGAAAGAAAGAGAAGAAGAAGGAGAAGGTAACGGAGAGGGAGAGAGAGATGGAGGAGAAATTTATTTTTTGTTATTCGTAGTAGTGATGGAGAGATCTGACTCTTTTGCGAGTCTTCTCTCCTTGGCATGCTCTTCGCATGAAAGAGAGGAAAAATAAAGACCCTTCCTTTTCTCATTTGTTTATTTATTACTTACTTTAAATTTATATAATTTTTCACTTATTATTATTTTTTGCCCTAGTTTTCATATTTCTTAACACTTTCTTATTTAAAGTTAAAAAATAAAACAGCTCATAGTAAAATCTTTTATTCAAGTAAATAAATAATAATAATTTAATCTACTGTTACAGCGTTACTGTTTATTAACACTTCAAACTTATTTTTTTAAAACTCAACTCAATATAAAATACATACAAAAATAAAAATAAAAATTGTTTATTAATAAAATTTTTAAAAAAAATTATTTTTAAAAATTACTAAATACTATATTAATATAATATTTTATTTTTAATTAAAGATTTTAATTTTTAATTTAATTTTTTTAAATGAGTTTTAAAAAATTTACTTTATTTATTTTTTATTAAGTTAAACACGCCCTTATTTAAGTAAGTAAGAATGAGATATAATATTTAGTTTGTTTGCTTTTGATTTATCTGTATGCTGATGGATGGTAATGTATGCATGCATATGTTACGTCATACATGTATGCATATGCTTTTCTATGCATGTCTGTTGTATGATATAATTACGAGGCTGCAACTTATAAGAATAAATCCAATTATTTTTGCCCCTAAAAACAAAATCCAATACCTTTTGTTAACTAGAATACCAAATTCTATTTTAATAAAGTGGACCAATTTCTTATCCAATTATATATTGACATATTTTTTCTGTCTTGGTAGCTACGGAGATTAGCAGTTCTAATCATTCATGTTTAAACTTTATCCTAAGTGTGTCGTTTTACTTATATGAAATTGAATTTTACTTAATTAAATTTCATAAAAATAAATTTTGTAATGATATTGAAACACATGAAATAAAATTGAAGTTAAATTTGATACTAATAAAATTTTATACAGAAATAAAATAAAATTTAAAATAATAATTAAAATAATAAAATTATAACTGTGATTTGCAAGAATAGAATAACACAGTGCATGCTAAAATTAGTAGTAGTTGATTATTTCATAAGCTTCTTCTATTCAATATACAGAAGCAGCAAATCTTGTACAGTTTTTCATTCTTGTAATATTATTGTTTCTAGTTAGGAGCAGCTCAATCAATCATGACAATACATGGCCTTCTCAACTCAATCCATTCCATAAATGAAGTGATAGTAGAATGCAAAGGCATAGCATGAAAATGACTTTTGTTTCAATTCTATGTCATGGTTTGGTTGTTGGCCAACAAACATCAAATGTTGCATTGCATAGACCACAACAGAACTCCAACGTAAAGATTTTTTCTTTTTTTTTTATTTTTAATGTTTGTGATGAGTTGTTTCTAGTTTTATTACTGATAAAAGAGAATACATGAAATGAAAGCAAAGCACCAGCAAGCTCTGTCGTTCTGTTCATAAAGTTGTTTTTTCATGATTGCAACCCATCAACAGCAGCCTTTCAAAAAAAAACAGAGAATAAATAGAAACTGCAACTATAATGCAGTCATGATGCATACTGCAAAGATCATCATTACCTCTTCAGTCTTTACTTTAAAATAATCATTGGAATAATAGTTGCTAAATCCATGAATATGTTCTTTAATCAATATTGATGTTTCTTTTCCATTTTTTAGGTCAGAGAATAAATGAAGTGTAGTTCAATTGATATGGATAATTACGCTATATATATTTTTATTGGGAATGCTTTGAACCTTTCAAAAGCAAGTGATTCGAAAAGAATACGAAAGCAACTGTTGAAGTGCAAGGCTGGTGGAAGATTAACTTTAAAAAAACATTGACTTTTGAATTTTTGATGATAATCACCTTAACAGAAGACTACAAGCTCTCTTAAAAAGAGATCGTATTACAGTCATTAGTTTGAGAATAAACTTTGCCTTCATCAACGTGGGGAGTAAGTATTTTAAGTTTGACTTCAGAATAAGGACAGCTCAAATTTTCAATAAGCTTTCTTGCCAGATTAGATGAGATCATATTGCAGAACTGATATATAGCCGCCAAATTAACATACAAAGAACGGAAAAAATCTTTGTAAGGCCTTGATTCATTCATTGTTTGTGTTAGGCAGCTTGGAAATTTAGTTCCAGTCAAAGATAGGAGTTTGGTTCACCTTCAGTAGTTCCAAGTTTGGAGAGCAGCATGGAAGAAAATTAAGTTTGGGTGGGGGTGTGATTTCTAACTTTCCAAAACACTTTCGCACAGAACAAAAAACCCATTCATATGCAACTGATTTCTTGCTGTTATTTGCTATCCGTATTTGAACTACTTCACAGAGACACACGCCCTTCGCCAGAATCCGAAAACAAGGAATAGACGATTCAGGAACCAGCGAACTTCATAGTATTTGCCACAGCTAAACCCAAGAACAAAAAATATTTTGACCAACAAGCTAGAGAAAACTAATGAACGCGAAGATGAAAACGCAAGAACTAAGGAATTGATACCGCATGTTATAAACAGAATCCTCACACTTGCAAGTACAGACACAACAGTTAACACCTCCCCTGGTACACCTTGAGTAAACATCTAAACGACAACATATAATGGCTTAAATAGGAAGCCTGTACAAATTCTATCCTACTGCAAATAATTTGGATTTTCTCCTACTCAGGAGTTCTCATATGGAGCAAAAAAATTGTGCTCAAAGAGAACTCTCAACAATAACAACAATTTGATGCACGACCATCTAAGCACATTGTCCTTTTAAGGGGAAAGCAAATAACAGCATGTAAATTAACGCTGCAGCAATCCACAAGACTATGAAACTCATCTGAATGTTGAACATTTTCTACAGTATAAACCAGAAGCCTCCATCTTCATCAGGCGTATATTTTAGCAACAGGTGCCAAGAACTTGGCAGTCCGCAAGGTTCTTAAACAAGTAACCACCTCTCCAGACAAACTTAACCAGGTACAGATTCAGAAGTGATTGGTCCATTGGTGCCCGCATTGACATTATACCCCGTAACTGGCATGGATCTCTGTGCAAAGTCAACCAGCTGCTTGCGCTGATGTTCATTTGTGTGAGGAATACTTGCACGTAAAAGTTCCACAGGCATTTCCTTGCTTATTGCTCTTGCAGCCTCTGTGCGATTAATAGCCAGGTTCGGTGCTTGCAAGAGTAATGACTGCATGATACCATCATACTTGTTCAAACAGTACTTGGTGAGGAGATTAAAGAATGCATCAAAAGATGCCTGCCACAGAGTTCGACTAGACATGCTGTAGTTAATTGCTGTTTGGCTGTTTGTCAGAAGTTGAGTTGCTCTCTCAAGAACAGATTTTAAAATAGTGGAGGCCCCATCACCTGCAGAACTTCCGAGAGGGCGCAGAGGTGGTTGCTCTGATGAGCAAGCTACAGCAGCAAGACAGGCACTGAGTGAGCTCAGATCCATGCTCCCTACACAAGATGAAACTGTCTTGGCAAGGTTTATTGTTGTTTGAGCTGCATCAGGATCTGAGGGGAGACCACCAAATAAGAACCGTAAGTGGCGGAAGATAGCCATACAGACTATACGAGTCAGCTCACTTCCAGGATGAAGAAACCGTAGGTAGCGCGATATAAGTTTCCTGCCCTTGGGCAGTGAGATCAAGCGAAGAAATACAATATCATCCTTGGGGTCTAGAGCCACTAATTCACCAGCTTTTCCAGGGCCCAGGGGATCAACTAACTGTAGAGATGCTGCAAGCCCTTCCAAGAGAACTTGTCGTCTTTGCTTCAACTGAGCACCATCATCTTGTGATTGGTTGAACTGCATCAGACGATCAATATCATCAACATCGAGAAGAACACACAGTCCATCCTCAATGGTGATTCTTGCAGCTAACATTGGTTCTTGTTCAAGAGGTTTCTCAGAAGATTTATGGTCGATACTGTTAGCACTAGATGTAGTAGGTGGGTCAACTTCAAGAAGAGGGCGAGGCCTTCGGATTGAAGCGAAGGGAAGCCTCCCAAGAGCATCAACTTGAAGATACGCATGTGGCTCACTGCTAGGACGGGTACGGGAAGTCATATCTTTGACTGAAGATGGACAGAAATGATGCTTGACCCTGGAACCTGCAGACGTTTTGGCAAGACAAGCTTGGTGGTAGTAATCGTCGACATAGGGGTCGTTGCTGTGAGTTGCAAGATGCTGCACCCTCATGATGTTTTCAATCTCTTCAGGGGACATGTACTTTGATCTGAACTGTGGCCAACTGTTCTCATACTTCTGAGACCCAGCATCAAAACCTTGATAGGAAGCTCGGAAGCTTTGTCTGCCCCTAGGCACTGGTTTCAAATGCTTATCTCTAGAATCAGCCATACCAAACATCATGTCAAACTTGTTCACCACTTGAGGTGGGGAAGCCTGAGGACTAAATAGCTGGGACTGCATATGAGTAAAATGAGGTGGTGATGGCTGGATTTGGTGTATGCTATGCTGCTGTTGATGTGGTAACATATGCGGAGGCATTAGGCCATTGGGATGGGGCAACTGTTGTTGATACAAGTTAGGCAAGAGACTAGGATGCTCCCTTTGATATACACCAGGTTGGTTCAGCCAGTTATTATGCTGCTGACCATTGACAGGAATGCCTGCAGGGCCATACTGGGGCATGTTGGCACTGGGCCGCAAGCCATGCATTGGTCCTTGCAAGTGATGTTGGAGACCAGTAAAAGAGGAGAGATTAGGGGCAGGGAGAGGCATGTGTAACCCACTTCTTGGCGACGAGGTCTGCGAATAATGTGAATTGCCTGGTGAAATAGGCGTTCGTGCAGCAGGTGGAGGGTATGAAGTGAATGTTGGGTTAGGTATGGGAACTGGCTCACTTGGAACACTTTGATGCAGCGTAGACTGCTGCTGCTGCTGCTGTTGGGGATATGTGGAGGTTCTGTGTAAGGGTTGGGCTTCAGGGAGATGATCTGAAGAAAAATGAGAATGTGGCACCCACTGTTTGTCTTCCTGACTACTATCAGCACCCAATTCATGCTGATCACCCCAGTTTCGAAAGTCTGCAATGTGTTCCCAGTCTGCAGCAGCAGAGCCTGAACATAATGCATTATGTCAAGAAGAGACAATCACGAGAATGTCAAGACATGCATAACCATAACTTATTATGCAGCTTATTTTTGCTGTTTGTTTTCTATGCGTCAAACAGATCTGTATACAATACAAAGAACAGTTGCCTCCAAAATTTTTCAACATCATAAGTTGCATCAACACATGCATACATAGACAAATCATAGATAGATATTAAAAAGATTTTTCCCAGAATACCTATGCAGAAATTTACAGTGCACAGAATGGAAATCTTGGATGCTGTTAGTTCTTCAACAGAGTAAAAAATTCAATCAATAAAACACTAAATATCAGAAAGGTTACTCACTTTCCCTAGAAAGAGGTTTTCCATCACCAATAGTTCCTGCATTTCTTGCTTCACCGTCTACTTTGTTTAACTGAGTTAAAAATAAATAATTAAATAATTAATGATAATAATAATGAAAGACTGAGAATCAGAAATCAAATTTACATGGATGTAACGATGACAAGAAACAATAACTATGATCGACAATGTTCACAATGTTGAGACTGAAACGTACCAATCTCATACCACAAAGAGCTGAGGTGCTGCAAAACACTATTTAGTAACTTGACATGCAAAAGATTGTTGAGGAGAAAAAATTGTGAAAACGTAACATGAGCAGAAAGAAAATAAAATCAGCCCTTATCATACTACAACCAGAAAGCCACATGCAGCTAAGTACTGTAGCTATTCATTTACTTCTATAAAGTAGCTAATTCTAATGAAGCACAAGTTTCGTCCCAGAAAAACAACTATAGTGTTATAAATAACTTTGAACTACGATATAACTCTGGTATCCAGAAACAGATATCCAAGCGGCACTTGAATTAGGAAAGAACCTTGGTAACATCAGCGTCAAAACAACTGTAGCACTGGCCTACTACATGAGGATGCTAAGGATAGATCCATATTCCATACGCCAATCTCCTTTGCCTACACCTATCTCTATTTACAAAGATCTTCTATAAAATCTCATTTTTTAATAGGGACTCAGAAGTGTCCATGTACCTAACATCTAATAAATGTTTTCTCCAAAGTGTATACGGATAAGCTAAAACAGAAATTTTCATGAGCGTCACAAAAATCAGCACCTTCAGCTAAAATTGCATTAATCAGTTAAAGGATAATGCCAACAAAATCCCCTTAGACTAACAGATGGCTCAATTAAGGCAATTACCAAATCATCTTAAAGTGTCACATATCTTATCAAATCACTCATTGAGAAGACAGTAATTAGGACTTTCACTGTGCTATAAAAGAAAACCCGTATAACGAATTAGTTCAAAATAGTAACACAGTACGTAATAAAGGAACGCTTCATTCTTTAAGCAACACATAGCATATATATGTTATATGCTTGACTAACCTTGAAGAAAGTGCTTGAGAGGTCATCAATGTCCGACAAGGAGCCTAGACCTCCTCCCTGATAAATTCAACAAATGATCTTTAAAAGTAATAGTGGTTGTTTTAATGTGCACGCATATGAAAAGAAACAATGTCTTGCTGAAAAGGAAAAGAACCTATCCCTAGCGACTCCATTAAGTGAGAAAAAAATTCAAAACTAAACAAAATCATGCAGTCTCCAGGTCCTTATTCCCAAATATTTACAATAATAGATACATCACTTCACAAGAGCAATAACCTACATAAAACAAGCATCTAAAAGGTAGAATTCAGGGAGTAAAAGGGGACTAATAATGCGACTTTATCATATTAACAAGGGTCTGCCACTCAAAATATTAAAGAAAGGCAGCCTTGTAATGCAAAGAATTATCTAAAATGAGTTCATCTATCTTCTTGACACAATACTTACCTCGTCATTGTCCAAAGAGGATAAATGATCATCAAGACCACCAAATGCAAGATCACTCTTACCATCTTCATCTTCCAATCCCCCTAGCTCAACTTCCTCCACTATGTCCTTGCCGAAAAAATCATACTGTGACGCATCAAATCGAGGAATCTCTGCATATTAGAAGTTAAACATAGTAATCAATTGTTACTTAACTGGAATGCTGGTTGATTAAGCTGACAGTGAGAAGACACCAATCAAGTTACGCTTTTGTTAGTTTCAGCATCGAGATATAAGTCCATAAACCAATTAAAAAAATTACAACTAGCAATAAATAAAAAATTTCAGCAAGCACATAAGTACCAAGCTGATGTTTGTAAAATATGATCTAGAATTTTGGGAGTTTAAACTTCCAACAGAACAAAGAAAATCACTGTAGTCCTTCAATAGTCAAAGTAGCTGATATACAAATAGCTACACCAAAAGCTAACTGTCTCACCAAAACATGTAAGAAACTAAAAAGTAAGAGAATCATGAAAGAGCATTGACATAAACAGAACTAAGCACAATACCAGTATTAACATTTCCAGGTGATTCAAAGAGCAATAACTACTACGTCTAACACAATCAACAAGCAGACATGATTCCACAAGCTCAACCTTATCTCTTACGATAACCAAAGCAAAAGTCAACCAAACACATAGTTAGAAATACCCGAACATCAAACAACTCATGTATCCCTTAATCCTACCTCCTTCTAGACAAAAAATGAAAGTAATAAAGCTCAATACATCACAAAACAAACATAAACAAACATCACAGTATATACAACCCATTCTCACTAATACCATATTTCAACCAAGCCATGCATAGCAAACAAATAACATTCATCCAGCTTCATCTGAACTCAATCCAGTTCAATCGAGCTCATTTACACCAACTCTAAGAAACCTCAAAATCAATTGACACATTAACTTCGTCACAAGAAAGAGGAAACACTGGAGCACCAACAAGAACGATCAGCAACAATCAAAATCACTAGATCCAAACATCAAAAGAAATCTAAGTTTCAGCAATTGACCTTGACAAGGGTTCGGTGAATCAGAAGACCCACCGCCATCTCCTTCGCTTACAACCATCTCAACAAAAAAAAAACAAATAATAATAATCTTCAACTAAAACCCTAGAACCTTTCTGTGATACGAGTCACCATGGATTGATTGATGAATTGATGGAATTAAACAAAAACTCTTTCTTCCTGATCGGTTTTGTTTTTTTGGTAATAAATTCGAATATATGGATATAAAATTGAAGAAAGCAAAAGAAGGAAAGGCGAAGATTGAATTGAAGAAATCACTAGAAATGTCCTGCGTGATTTATATGACCTCTTTCTCGTTTCAGAAAAAAAGCTACAATTTTTTTATATGCACCACGAAAGTGTCGAGTATTATTTCTTTGAAGTTCTTGAGTTAATTGTAAATTATTTTGTCTCGATTAATACATTTTTCAAAATCAAGCTACTTGGTTTCTGAATTTGCATGGTTGATCTTTTATATTAAGTACTGTGTTTATTAGTGGAATCTTGACCTACTGGACAATTTGGGGCCATTACCACAATTAGAAGAAAGCAACGTGGACATTTATTAAGCCTCAAATAATCCACCGACCATATCATGATCGTTATTGTTGCCGACCATTATTATTAATCGTAGATATATGAATATACCATATCGTGCGAGTACTTGGAAAGCTTAGTCAAGTTAATTCAATTTTAATTGAATTTTTTAAGTATACAAGTTTTGCCTGAGTTTTTCAGATTGTTTCATCCACTGTATATTCTTTGAAGTGTTCTTTTTCAAACCATTTATACTAGGAATGATATATTTATACAGAGAGCATGAAATCAATCCTAGTTTGTGGATCAGATCCACAAGCTGTCTGCATTTTCTGGTCTCACAACAACTAACATGTGAAACAGGAAGAAATTATCATTTCTAGATTATGGACTTAAATGAGGATTACATGTTTGTGTTTGAAAATCATCTACAGTAGAGACTGATGAAGCTGTACAGGAGACAAAACTCATTACAACAAGGTGATGATCACCGTTTATGGTAACTTGGTCATTTACCTCTTGCACCGGTCTGACTAGTGCAGTTTCTTTCTTAAGGTAACCCATCCATAAAATTTTCTGAAAGGCACTCGTATTGTGTTCTTTAAGGGCGGTGATTTGCAGAAGAGCATTCGACCTCCCGCAATTTCATGCAAAATCTTTCTTTGATGATAGGAGCCGGAGGTACCCGAAATGAACCAACCACGTACTCCCATGTTATATCAAGCTGTGTCAACCTGAAAGGCAACAATAAAAAGTCTGATAGTAAATTTTATTGTTCATCTAATGGCCAAAGACAGTAAGAATCAAAACTAATGTGTTGCAGAAATTGCAATTACAAAATAGTGGGAGAAGTCATGAAACTGCTGAAGATCGAGAAACATCTAAGAAAAATGAAATTTGAGGTGAAATAACTTCCCAGCTCTTCATGCATCCACAACCATTCTGAGGTGCCTTTTAGCATCAAACTGATATCCATGAAATAACATTTGTTGATAGCTATCCTCTAAATCGTGCCAATTTTTAATGAGGCAAGAAGCTCCATCATAGAACTGAATGCAAACTTGTCCGGAAACACCTTTTGAGTAGCGGACATTCCTTCATCAATCTGATTTAGGCCTTCAAAATCTTCTGAAGCAGACCTTTTGCTTCCTTAGACATTCCGAATTCTGTATATATCAATTTGAGTCAAGCGCCGCTTGGGACCTTTCATCTTTGCCATACTTCCTACGACCCTGAGGTTTCTTATTCGGTCTTACTTAAGTTCTAGCCTCATAAACTCACTATCTTGAGAGGTGCTCTTCTCAACTGCTGGCTTCTCCTGGAAAATCTCCCTCAGAGCTTCCTATTTCACCAAAATTTCATTCCCAACCAGCTCCCATGAGAGAAGGTCTCCTTAGCTCGGTAGCCTTTTGCTTAACAACCCCAGATGAACCACTAATTTTCCTCGTATGCATTCTGTAGAGTTGCCAATATCAACTTTTAGATCCCGCTGAAAGAAGATATTTTCTACCTCTCTATCAACAAATTTCAGTTCTCTCCTGCCATCAGAAGGAATGCTAAAATCTCCCATCTCACTTCTCTCGAAGTTCCTAGCACTGAAATTAATTCAAGACTTCTATGCAGAGTTGCATGATATTTGTGAATTTGTTTTTTCAAATCAACCACTTTTTTCCTACTACCCTTTCCACTTCTGCTTGAATTATGGTTAATTCGTTCTATCAAAATTTCTCCATAATCTGTTCAACCAAATTCCATCCACCAGTACACCATCCTGCTCAACTGAACCATCCCTCCCTTTCTTTAACCATGTCCTCCCTTCGCTAGATTTTTTGTGATTCTCCTTATTCTTCACCTCAACCATGTTCTTTCCTCCATTTCTCAAGGTAACACCAAGGCGGGCATCAGAAGAATCGTCATTTGAACGAACTTCGTCTCTTCTCTGTTTTATCAGTTTCGTGAACTTTGAGTAATCACTAACATGGGACTAAATTCTAATTCCTTCTCCAGAACTCCACCACCATTACCCAAATTGCTTCTGTTCCTCTTGCATCAAAATTCAAAGTCTCTCTCATAGAAACAGAATTCAACCCAACACCACAAAAGGTTTTTCGTATTACCAGAAACTGTTGACCCGGTGATGAATTTGAAGTCCTTTCTTGAAATAGACAAAGGTTGAAGAAAATATAGGCCTTAGGCCCAATAAGATCTACTGGGCTTAGACTTAGGCTTGGGCTATAAGTAACTACAGAAAAAATAAAATTTAGTTTGGCATTAGTGATTGCTATTAACAACTAAAGAGAGGTTTCAACTCTGTTTCAGTTATGCAACTCCATTAAAGAAAGTTTTGCTTTATTTATCATAAAATGAAAGCTTTGCTTTAGCAAGAAACTACCATTTGTCTCCCATGCTATAGGGAAAACAATTCATTCAACAATTTAAAAGATAGAGAATGAATCAGCACCAAACCTTCAATGAACACCAATGGCTGATTCAAATCCGCCATTTTCTTGAAGAAAATCTCGGCGACGATGACGATAACATCAGTGTATCCATCGCAGCAGTTCCGAAGCCATTAATGCAAACAAAACCTGAATCTTACACGCCGCAGTTGATCTCCATTGGTCCTTACCATCAAGCAAACGAAGAACTACATGAAATGGAGAGGTACAAGCTCTCTGCTGCCAAAAGTTTTCACAAAAGTTTTCATTTTACAAACATTGTTAATCTTTTCATCAGTCTTTCCCCGGCGATCCGTGCTCATTACCACCGATATTTGAATATTACTTCTGAAACATTGGCTTGGATGATGGTGATTGATGCAGCTTTCTTGATAGAGTTTTTGAGAGTTTATGGTTGTAACACTGATGGGAAGAATTTGAGAAGGATTCCATCAAAGTTATCGCATTTGGTTGATTTTAATGGACAAAAATCAATGCATAACATGGTGTTGAGAGATTTGATTATGTTCGAGAACCAGATACCGCTGATTTTAGCAAGAAAAAGTTTGGAAATTCATTGCTCTTCTTTAAGGATTGGAGATGAAATGTTGCAGGCGATGTTGATTGGTTTGTTCAAAGAATTATCTCCATTCAAGAACATGGAGATCACCAAAAAATCTATTGATATGGATAATTATTCACACATGCTTGAATTTTTCTATAGAATGATCGTGCCGAAATGCAAAGAAGAAAGTGATCAAGCTGTTGAAAGCATTGAACACAACGAAGAAAACATAAATCGTGAAGGTTTCAGTAGGAAAATTAGAAACATCAGTTGCGCAATTGGAAGCTTCGTACGGCAAAGATGGAAAGCGTTTGTGTTAATAGTTACCAAGTTTTTTATCAAAATTCCATGGAGAATTTTATCAAATCTCCCAATTTTCGCGGTAATCAAGCAACCTGTTGAGGATTTATTCACACGAATCGACGAAATATCGCATGACAAGGCATTGAACAACAACAATCTAGACGCGAATGCACCACCACTAACAGAAGAAATTTCAATCCCTTCAGTCACAGAGCTAACCAACGCCGGCATAACCGTCACTCCGACTTCCGGCAGCATATCATCGATAGAATTCGATCCCAAAAACACGTCAATCCAACTTCCGGCTATCACTGTTGACGTAAACTCCGAAGTTTTGTTACGAAATCTAGTTGCATTCGAGACGTCTATCGTGTCTGGACCTTTGAGCTTAACAAGGTACATTGAATTGATGAACGGAATCATCGACAACGGTGACGACGTAAAGATTTTAAGAGAAGCAGGTGTATTGTTTAACAGGATGAAGAGTGACAGAGAGGTTGCAGAATTATGGAATGGAATGAGCAGGTCAGTGAGGCTCACGAGAGTTTCAAATTTGGATTCAGTGATTAAAGAGATCAATAACTATTATTACATGAGTCGTAGAGTTAAATTGAGAAGATTTGTGAAGAAGTTTGTGGTTGATTCTTGGCAGGTTTTTGTTTTGCTGGTTGTCGTTGCGGTTGTAATGGTCATTAATTTTCAAGTTCTTGCTTTTGGTCTGAGATTTATAGGAGTTCCAAAGAAATAATTGTATTTTCTATGAACTATTTTCTATGAACTGGAGTTTGATTTTTCTCTGAAAAGAAATAATGCACGTGTGCTTGTGATGAACTCCTTGGCTTTATAAACCATGGTTCACAATAACCACGGTGGAAATTGTCGATGGAGTTTTAATTTATTTACTAGAGAAATAAAAAGAAAGAAGCTAGACCGTTGAAGGGACCCATGTTCTTCGTTCTCTCTGCCCGAAAAATAAAGATTTCGAATTTCAAACCTTTGAAAACACATCAAAGCAATCCCGCTTCAGTAAAGCTTTTTCTTTCTTTCTCTCTCTCTCTCGGACTCAGGGCTCTACTGTTTTGTTTTCTATACACCAGCAAACAAAGAAAGTAAACAAACAACGAGGTAGAAGAAGGAAAATTTTTGACAGAGAAAGATAAAACTTTTGAAACATTTTTGCAGAACAAAGCAGCTTTTACAGGAAGGGTATTCAAAACTGAAGGAGTTCTTCTTCTCGTTTGAGCTCAAATTCGTGGCTGTTTCGGAGAGGCGAGAGTTCTTGAGGTATTTTTCCAAACTTGGGTTTAGCTTGGAAATTGGAATTCATGTTATCTAAGAGCAAATAGCTGCCATTTTTATGTTATTTCCTATTTTTCTCTCAAATTTAGCTTTCATATGTCAGAGTTGAACATAATGCGTATTGGGCTGAAGCAGATTTGTTCCGATCCATCGGTGTGTTTTCAATTTTTCTGATAATTAAATTCATATAATTTTGGAGCTCAGAAGGAGTGTAGCTCACTTTCAGCTAGCTGCAGTAACTACATTAGAATTTTCCCCAACTTTATTTCGCTCTGGTTGTCTTTCTCTTCATTAGATCTAGTCTCTTTAGGTTTCTGCCCTGTAGATGGAGACCTAGAAAAGTTTTGGATCCCTAACGAAGTAAACCTGCTAAGGAGAATCATGAGCTTTTCTTAAAAAAGCAATTTTTATGTCAGTGAATCCTCCACCTTATTTGTATCTGAAATGTGAGGAATTCCACTTCGTGATTATCTCAGAAAATTTGTCTTTGTTATAGTTCTTACAATCATAGCTGGTTTCTACTATTAGAATATTGGCCTACAGCCTAAAACCAATTGGTCTTACGAAGGGGGCTAGAATCTTATATAGTAGTGCTCAGTTGTATGAACTGTTGGACTATGCGGCATAGGAAGAAGGCCGAACCATGTGGTAGATATGAACTGATATGATGCCGAGTGACACAAGAAAGCAAGCCGAACTATGTGGCACAATAAAAGTCGAGCTTTGCTTATGAAATTACTTGAATATAAATTTGAATAAGATTCAAGAATATCCCACACTCACACGCACAAGGTTTTAATACTATGTTACAAAACTGGAACTGCAATTTAAAACTAATTGGCTGTAAAAAGAAGAGCCCAAGATCTTATATAGCAGCGAAGAGTTAGACTATTAGTGCATTTGGTACTGTTCTCCAACATCTGCATTATCAATTTGTATATCACTGTTCCCTCTGCTCTGTACCTATTAAAGAATTTTCCTAACTGAAGTTGTTTAAGCCTAAGAGTTGCTTCTGCTGATTGTAGATCCACGCAATGAGGGAAGATATTTCAGCAGATTGTAAAACAAAACCTGGCAAGTTTGCAGATCAGAACCAAATTCCTAAAGCCAATGGCAAAGCAAATGGACATCCGCCAAAGCCCAAATTCACTTCATCATGGGGATCCCAACTAGTGAAAGGTTTCACATCTGATAAGAGAACGAAGTTGCAGATATCTGTGCCAAACAAGAAGAACCCACTTGCTTGCTCAGAAACGTCAAACCAGAAGAACCAATATTTACCATATCAATCTCGAGTTAAACGTTCTCTTATGGGTGATTTCCCAGGCTCAGCAAATACAGCTCAGGTTCATCCACATGTATTTGACTGCCATCGCATAATGTCACCTTCTTCACATGATCTATTTCTTGAGCTAGATCACCTAAGGAGGTTGCAGCGAGAATCTAGGGAAAGAGAGCTTGCACTGCTAGCTGAGTTGGAACAGTACAAGGAAAACCCAAGACTTTTAGAGCTTGAAAGGGAGCTCGACATAAAAAGGGCGGAAGTTGAGAATCTTGTATCGAGAGTTGGTTCGTTAGAGAATGAAAGAAACAATCTAACTGAACAAATAACTACATTAGAGAACTGTAATGGCAGTGTAAGACAAGTGGATGGTGATAATTTGAGCATCCAGAGGACTTCTTCCAGAGAAAATAATGAGATGGAGGTTCTTGAGCTGAGGCGTCTGAACAAGGAACTTCAGCTTCAGAAAAGGGATTTAGCTTTCCGGCTTTCTTCAGCAGAAAAGCAACTGGCTGCTCTTGCAAAGGTTGCGGAGGTATTTTGTTCGCTCATGCTTTATTGATTCATATTCATGTTCTTTTCCTCTCTTCCCATTTTAATAAGTCTAATTATACTTAGCAGGGTGAAACCTTGGCAAAAGTTGAGGCAGAAGCATCGGTATTAAGAAACACAAATAAAAACCTCAGCAAACAAGTTGAGGGTCTACAAATGAGCAGGCTTAACGAGGTCGAGGAGCTTGCCTACTTGCGTTGGGTCAACTCATGTCTGCGCCAGGAGCTCAGCAATTCAGATAAAGTGTCCAGGCAAAATTTTGAAGTGGATGATTTCTTGAACTTTAGATGTGATACTATGGAAAGAAATAATGGAAATGATGAGAATAGTCAAAGCTTGCAATACTATCACTGTGAATCGGGTTCCACTCAGCTCACAAACTCTAATAATTCAGAGAATAACAAGAAAGCTATAAGCCGACCTCCACTGGATGAAGCTTGTGAAATTTTTCAAGGAAAAAGTTTTTTGGATAAGGACTGGATAGAAGCACAAGAAGGAAGAAGTCCTAGGCGTAGGCATTCCATTAGTGGGCCAAAGGGCTACCTTGAAGAAATCAATATTAACAAGAGAAGGCAGTCTGATGGCTTCTCTGCAAAGGAATTGGACAAGTGTGCATCTCCAAATTCAAATTGTCATGAGATCAAGGACAAACATGTTGTGGCACAGAGCTATGATCTTGAAGCTATAGAAAGTCCAAGATTTTCGACAAGCAAGCTGGAGATAAGCAAGTTTGGTGTTTCAGATATTGAAAAGCGTGCTTTGAGGATTCCTAACCCTCCACCTAGGCCTTCTATATCTGTGATCAATGAAGCCAAGACAATTGGCTTAGCTCCTGTGCCACCGCCTCCCCCACCTCCTCCACCTCCACCTAAGTTTTCCACGAGAAGTTCAGCAATCATGCAGAGGGCACCACAGGTAGCAGAGCTCTACCACTCACTTATGAAGAGAGATTCTAGAAAGGATTCATCTGGTGGTGCAACCTGTGATGCTCCTAATATATCTAATGTCCGTAGTAGTATGATTGGTGAAATCGAGAACCGTTCCTCTCATTTGCTCGCTGTAAGTAGTGTTCCATGAACTTCTTCGTTTTTCCTTTCAGTATCTGCTTACATGATCAGAAAGTTACAATTGCTTTACGATATCAGATAAAGGCAGATGTTGAGACTCAGGGTGAATTTGTGAGGTCTCTGATAACAGAGGTGAATAATGCAGCCTATCGTGACATTGAAGATGTGGTTGCATTTGTCAAGTGGCTTGATGATGAACTTTGTTTTCTTGTAAGTATGCCTAATTAAGTTATAATATTCAGTAGTTGAACACTATTCCTGAGTTCCAATATGTTTGTTTTAAAAAGGTTGATGAGAGAGCAGTTCTGAAGCATTTTGACTGGCCAGAGAAGAAAGCTGACACATTGAGGGAAGCAGCATTTGGTTATCGTGACTTGAGAAAATTGGAAACCGAAGTCTCAAATTATGTGGATGATCCTCGTCTTCTTTGTGACATTGCATTAAAGAAAATGGTAGCACTGGCTGAAAAGTAAGAGCTTTCGGCGAGAATATTTTTATAGAATATACTGTTTTTCTTTTCTGTTTTTGGTTTCCTTTGGTTGTCATGAAATTTTTGTTTATTTTCACTTCTGGAATCAAATGTGTCCTTCTCTAACTTTGACACTAGGACTGAGCGCACAACTTACAACCTTCTTCGAACAAGAGATGGACTTATGCGTAGCTGCAAAGAGTTTCACATTCCAACTGACTGGATGCTTGATACTGGCATTATCAGTAAGGTGCACATCCTTACTCATCAATATCAAATACTTCCTTGGTTGGAATTACATCCATTAATTGGGCTTAGGTTTAGCCCACTTCTATGTTTTGATACTATTGGTGCCTTGGTGGTATGTGTTCGCGGACCATCTAGTCATATAAAGAATTTATAGAGCTAGTTTTGGAACTTGACACCCGTGTGTTTTATAAGACCATAACATTGTTGTGGACCCATTGTCAATGTTATGTTTATGCTGTGAAATCCTATTGGATTGAGGAATTGGGGATGATGTATTCATTTATATTGTTTGCTTTAGTACCTGAAGTTATGCTTATGCCCTTTAAGTTCCGACTGTTGCTTTTTATTCTTACTGTAAGTACACCTATATCAAAATCAGAAGGTCATGCACATGACTGCCTTCAGTAGTTGGCAGTTTTTAGTAAAGTGTAATCTTATCGAAGTAATTGCAATCTTGGTTCTTCGCCTTTTCCAGTTAACTTTGTTTAAACAGAGACTTTAACGTGACAGGAGAAGCTCATCGAAAGCATATATAAGCGAAAGCTTTGTAGCTAATTCTTTGGCAACTGAATGGCATAAAGTATTGTCCTTTAAGCTTAATGAGGATTAGGAATTACCATCATGTTGGTGTCTGCTTAATTAAGATTTGGCATTTCAAATCTGTGACTACTGTAGCCAATGAACCTGTTTACTCTAATGTCATTATATATTAGAAAGAACTAATAAAAGCAGCAAATATACAATCTGTATTTCTCTTTTACTAATCACCATGCAACTGGATGCAGATTAAATTTGCATCTGTCAAGTTGGCAAAGAAATATATGAAAAGAGTAGCAATGGAGCTTCAAGCAAGGGGGGCACCAGATAAGGACCCTGCATTAGAGTATATGTTACTTCAAGGCGTGAGATTTGCATTCCGGATACATCAGGTAAATCATAAGCTTCAGGTGACCAAGCTACACTTCTAGAAGGAAATTTTGTGTTCGTAGGGTTTAACTGGTAGGGATTACAGTCGGAGACTTTTAATTATAGCCGTTGTGCCTGCTTCAAAATTTACTTGCCAGTTCTCAAATCCCGAACGCAGTATTTCAGTGTGAAGTGAAAGTGAAAATAGATACTACAAGACCTTTTCCCATTCATAGAATTATGATTTGTGTACTTATAATGTCTTGGAGAACTATGATCAGTCAATATACTTGACTATGAGAAATTGATCTCATTTCATACTGGTCTATCTTTTCTGCAGTTCGCTGGTGGATTTGATGCAGAGACAATGCAAGTCTTTGAAGAGCTACGAAATCTTGCCCATGTAAGAAACAAGATATAACAGTTTGTAGACAAAAGTCAGAAGTAGGGTGCATAAGAGAAAAACAATCTGCTTACATTCTCAGTAAGCATGTCAATTAAGAAGTGCTTCTTCTATTGCTAAAATTTTGCACCGGTTTCCAGTCGTAGATATTCAGCCATGTTGAATTAATCAATCATATATGAATGAAGTATTTGATGCTTGAGAGAAGCAATGCATAATGTATGTCCACTTGAAGTGCTTGTTCTCAATACTTTCCACTCATTTTCTTTGTTTATTTCAAATTACTATGCCAATCTTTTGAAAAGGGTCCCAAGTGATTTATATCGTCCACTTTTCTGTTGTTGGAATTTGTTCATCACACTCTAGCCTACAAGGCTACGAACGTCTGAAAATGGCCTGAAAGTTTTTCTTTTGATTTTTTGATTCAATAATGAAAGCCTAGGACAACATTTTGCTAGACCTATGATGTTTATTCGTTTTGGATATCTTTTAATTTTATATAAGATAAGATCTTGCAAGTTGCAAGAAACTTGGGGGACAGCAACAAGATTTGTCTGAAATTTGTATGCAACACTCCTGGTGGTATCAATTTTGCCACATCTCACATTAGATTAAAGAATCATTAATTAGGTATGAAATTTCTTTCCAATTTCATGATCAAACACTCAACTAAAGAAAAGTTCAAATCCTATTTGGAAACCTATTGCTTTCCAATATAAAATTTTTTATCCCAAGTGTTCCTCAGTGTTACAACCATATGTTCCTCAGTCTTTGCTTGCAATCTTCATCTTCTTCTTGAAAAACCAGAAAGAGACACCCATGCATGTCTCCTTGCCTTGTTACCCTTATCAGGGCTAACAAAACTTGCCTTCATTTATCAAGCATTCACACAACATACTTGAAAACTTTCCAGCATGTATTAAACCCTGCTTGACCCAAAGGTTCCCTTTCAGAATGGCAATGAAAAGACTTGAGACGGACTAGATTTTGGAACGGAATTCAATGGGAGATTGCAGTAGTTGCCATGCATGGCGTGCATGAAGCAAGAGCGCCATAACAGGAGGAAAAAGAAAAGGAAACCTGTTCGTGACTTCATTGCTTGGACACTTCGACAAGATTGAACACTAACCATGCATCACCTCCTCACCTTTCCCCCTTCTCTT
Organism: Acanthochlamys bracteata; assembly: GCA_019914995.1. Lineage (NCBI taxonomy): Eukaryota > Viridiplantae > Streptophyta > Magnoliopsida > Pandanales > Velloziaceae > Acanthochlamys > Acanthochlamys bracteata. The sequence continues at coordinate 1,735,635 of CM034140.1, read as the reverse complement.
TGCTATTTCCAGCGTACGTAGTTGTCCCCTGATGTTACTATAGGGACGTTGGAAAATCTTATAAAATATTAATTTGTGAAATAAAAATATTTAAAATAAAATTTAGATATATAAATTTTACTATGTATAATTTTTTAAGAATTTTAAAATAAATTTATAAAATATTATAAAAATTTATTTAAAAATATAAAATATTTATTAAAATATAAGTTCTTCAGAAATAATGCCAAAAGTCTTACAACGTTTATAACTTCGTTCATTTTGAGATAAATTTAATATTAAAAAAATATTCATAAAAAATAAAATTTATATTAATTTATATTAATAATAAGTTTTAAAATAAATTTTGAAAAAATATTAATAGAAAGTGTTTATTTAAAATTATTTATTTATTTTATATTAAAATAAAGTTTGAAAAAAAAATTTAGGTGGCAAATAAATGCGTCTAAAATGAAAGAATAAAAGGTGTATAAATGAAAGATATGTAAGTTGAGTTAAGTAAAGAAGTTGCTATCAATTTGATGATGGAGGCTTTTGAACAAAGTAGAGAGTAGTACACTTGATAAGATTGTGAGCTATACATATCCCTGCCAAACGAAAAAGACTCCACACAAATCAAACAGTGACTTTACTAACTTTCTCAAAGCTATTATGTTGGCGGTATTTGAAAATTAAAAAAATAAAGTATTAATATTTTTATTTATTTTAAAAATAAGTTTTATATTTTATTTTAATAAATAATAAAATTTTATGATATATATTTTTTATTTTTTATGTTTTTAATAAATTTTATAAAATATTATATAAACTAAAAAATAAAATAAAGCTCTCCAAATGAATGTTCCCTTCTTCAATGCTCTACCTAGAATGTATTCTCCTTCTATTATTGGATTCTATTTTACACTAGAATAATGATTGTCACTTCATTATTATACCAGTTCATGTTTGATATTCTAATGGGGTCTGGGAAAGCGTTTCTCAAAAATTTTATTTCATTATTTTTTATAAATATTTAAGAATTTATTTAAAAATATAAATATATTTAATAGTAAAATATTTTTATTATTTATTTTTATATTTCAAAAAAATAAAAATATTTTCTATTTTAAAAAATTTTATTTCAAAAAACACTATCAAATTTTCTAAGACCACGTATGACTAATTTTTTTAATTAAGACAAGTTTATTTGATATGATGCTAAACTAATCAACATAGTTAATTAGATTCTGTTGATAATAGTTTAAATTAACTTAAACAACTCTTCATACTCATCATTGTATCCACAATCAAAGTTCCAATGGTTGTTGGATTCCGATTTTGAAAAGCTAAAAAGTTCCAATGGTCTGCTGTTTATTTAACTTGATTATTAAGAGTAAAATAGAAAGTGATTGATTGTTACATATTACTATAATGAAAAATTGTGAAGAAAAATTTTTTTAGAAGAATGAAGTTTAAAGACAGTGTTATATATATATAATTTTTGAATAAAAAACAAATTACTTTTAAAAAACTTTAAATTAATTTTATTTTAAATAAATTTTTATTTTAAACACTTTTAAACATTCCATATATTTGGAATAATGAGCCAACCAACTAGTACAATAAGCATTAAGATTATTGCAGCGGTGCATGTGACAAAAACAGTTCTAGCGATATCTAAACCCAAAATGAAATAAATAGGATGTTGCTTATAAAGATGGCAACTGGCAAGTATATGTGAATTGGAAAATTATTTAGCACCAGCTTAATTTGCTTAGCCTTCTCTACTGATCATGTTTTCTTTCATAAATACACTAGTATCAGTGTATTTCTTCTTCCTTTTTTTAAATCCAAGCATCTTCTTCTTAAAAACGTATTTCAAATATCCGAAATAAGTTTCATGAAAATAAAAAATAAAACTAAAATTTTTTAAAAAATAAATTAAAAAATAAAGTTTAATTTTTATGTTTCGATTGATTCTTAAAGTGGGTTAAAAGTAAGTTCAGAAAGAACAATGCAATAAAATTTAAGTTTTATTTATAAAGAACTGAAAAATTAAATTTTTAATTTTATTTATAATTAAAATATAAAAAATTAATAAAATTTTAATTTTGACAAAAAAAATTAAAATTCTACCAACTTGAAACATGCCTTAAATCAACGATAATTCATTTTCAGTCCTTGTCATTTTCTCATACTCGCACAATTCTTTGACCAAATTCGTGCATATGTTTCTCAACAAAAAAATTTTAGGACTTGGTAAGCAAAACAGTAATAATAATACCCATTTGCAGTGAGTGAAGCACTCATTGGCAAAGAGGCGTCCAGGATTTAAGATGGTGTTTGAAAGTAATTCGCAACTCTTTTTTATTTTAATTATTATTATTATTACAAAATTTTATTATTATTTAGTAAAAAATAAAATTCCTACGGTGTGTTTTTACTAGAAGAATATATACGGTAATCATATCGATAGAGGAAACTACTCAAACAGTATTGTAAAACAAAAAATTTTCAGTATGGGTAGGGATTGGGATTGTTAGTTTTAGAAAATTTCGTTGTAACGAAGCAGCAGCAGCAAGTTATTTTGTTTTTCGAGAGAGAGATAGTGGGGAAAAAACAGAAACAAGTACAAGTTTTATCAAAGTTACTATTTTTTGGGTGAAGAAAATGATAAAGAGTGCGTTTGGTGCAGTTTATGAAAAACTATTTTTTAATTTTTTTTATTTCATATTTTTTAATATATATTTTATAAATATATAGTAAATTTATTTAAAAATTTAGAAAACGTAAAAAAATTTTATATAATAAAATTTTTTTATTACATATTATTATTATTTTTTAAAAATAAAAAAATAAAACTTATTTTTTAAAAAAAAAAAATATTTTCCATTACAAAAAATTTTATAATTAATCCCAAACGCCGCAAAACAGTAACGAAGGAAGATGAATCGCAATCGGTCAGAAAGACCCGTCTCTCACTGCATCCATGAGCTCCATGTCCATTTTACTGACCCCACTCCTTGTCTTCCCTCTCCATTTTCTCACCTTCTACTTGAAGAACAAGACCTAGCCCTTCATTTTTCTCCTTCTACCACCGCTATACTTCTTTGTTCATCCTGTATCAAATTTCTCTCTATTTTCTTCCATCTTAAATTAATCTTGAAACTATTTGTCTTTCTCTGATCAAACCCTCTCCAAGTAGCTTTCTTTCTACCTAATCATATTCATGAGTGGTGAGTGATCAATTAGTTGGTTTCAATCTTTTTCTTTATAAGACATCTGATTGATAAGTTTTTGATCTAGAGAGATATATAGTAGGTTTCGTTTCATGTCCTCTGTTGAATTAGAAATGAAATGAAATGAATGAATGAATTGATGTTCGTTTCTTGATCTTTCCACTTCGCCATCTAGCTAGCTATTTATATATACGTTGTTGAATAGAAAGAAAGAAATTGCTACAGTTGCACCAAACTTGAAACCACGACTTCCATGGCTTTTTCCTCCTATGAAATCTCTTCTACTGCTTCTTGACAAACACTACAAGTCTGCTGTGCTTGTTCATTCAACTTTCAAATTTTCGTTACTGTAGACTTTCTGCTGTTCTTCATCCAATCAATTCCAAAACTATAGTCTGTCTTGTCCATATAATCTAGCTGCGGAGAATTCAGCACTGTTCTCCTCTGATAACCCATATGGCAACGAACTCCGATAGCTCCGGAAACTCCGGCGGTGGCGTTGGTGGAGTAGCTAAGGCTACAGAAGCTAGACCGAGCCGTTACGAATCACAGAAACGGCGAGACTGGAACACGTTCGGTCAGTACCTCAGCAACCACCGTCCACCGCTCACTCTCTCTCGTTGCAGCGGCGCACACGTTCTTGAATTCCTTCGCTACTTAGACCAGTTTGGTAAAACAAAAGTTCACACTGTTGGGTGTCCGTTCTTCGGAGTCCCACAGCCGCCGGCACCGTGCCCTTGCCCGTTAAAACAAGCCTGGGGATCACTCGATGCACTCGTCGGCCGACTCCGTGCTGCTTTTGAAGAAAACGGCGGGCACCCTGATGCTAACCCGTTCGGCGCTCGTGCTGTAAGGCTTTATCTCCGTGAAGTTCGTGATACTCAGGGAAAAGCTAGAGGGATTGCTTATGAGAAGAAGAAACGTAAACGCCCACCTCACCATCAGCAACAGCAGCAGCAGCAACAACAATCTCAACATCAACAGCAGCAGCAGCAACAACAGGCCGCAACAGTGTTACAGCAACCATCGATTTCTGCAGCTTGTCTTCCGCCGCAGTTGATAGATCACCGTGCTGCTGTTATGTATCCGGCGTTCATGCACCAGCATAGCTCTGGATCAGGTACTCGTGATCAAATTGAGCAGCAACAAGCAGTGCACCTTCACCATGGTTTAATGATGGCTTTAGCGTCCGGTGAGGTTGGAGATCATAATGATGATGGTGTTAGTGTCGCCGATGCACGTGCTGCCGGAGGTCTTATACCTCTTCCTGTCCTTCACGGATTCTAAATAGTCTTATGGTATAGTTATTAACTAGTAATGGTACGTAGTTGATTAGGGAATGTAGGCGGTGGTGCTGCTGGTCTTGCTTTGTGTAATTCTCACTATAATTTGCATTGCTTGGTGTTTGAGATAATTAACATATATATTACTTGCCTTTATATGGACGTTTACTGATTTTCCAAGAGTTGGGTCTTTCATGGAAAACTTTGTTGTTTTTCTGTTTGAATATGAGACCAAATATCTACTGGGCATATTCATTGGAACTTCAGTAATACTGTGAGATGTATCAGAGAATGCTGGTAGCTAGCAGAGTCGCAGTCATGATGCATCTCTCTATCACTCTCCTTTCTGTGTTAACTTCTGATGAGATCATGTAAGGAGCTACAGTTGAAAGTCTACCAGTTTCAGTACATGCCTTGTCTCACCTTAAATTAAAAATCAGTTTTCGTTAAGTGCTTGTTGTGAACACCATTTACCGGCCTTTCCTTTATTGCATTGTGTTAAGGACATGTCTCTTCAATGGGATTGAAATTCATCTTTGATTTTAAAAACAGATTACGGATATATTTTACGTACTTATAAATTTTCTTATTCTATTTATTTATTTATTTTTAAATAAATTATTTTAAAAAGTACAAAAAAATATTTACGTTGTAAAAGCACTTTCAAACGTTCTTTACATTGATAATAGTGTTAATTGCGCCACTGTATTTTTCTAAAATTGATAAACAAAGCAAAAATGAATTATTCTAGTAGTTCTGTTTAATGAGATAGGCTGCTTTGGTCTATTATGGAGATTGAATTGTTTACTAGTGTTGATATGCTTTTCTGTATCATGCATGGGTAGCTCCCTTCTTGAAATTTGTTTTGCTTCACTGTCTATGTAACTTCTTTCAAACTCAGTTTAGTTTATCCATACAAGAAAAAATGAAACAAACTTCTACAATAATAATTAGACTTGTCAAAAAAAATGTAGTGGATTACCAAAACATGCAACAAGTTGGAGAAGATAAAAAAAATTCCAGCACCAAAACATTCCAAAAGGAACCATGCACAGATGTATGTGAGCAGCATGCATATGTTGTACTACTACTGATAATCAATGAATGAATGAATTCGAGATAATATATATGTCCCTGTATGTTGACTAGTCATTTCGAAAGCTTTTGTTTTGCACAATCTGTTGCTGATCAGTAGTAAAAACTTCCTGAACTCTCCCACCCATGTACAACTAGCACTATGAATTGGCTATTTTATGTTTTCATGCTTGTTGCTCTGGTTTCTGCCACAATTCAGACTTCACAGATAAAGAGTGTGTTTATCTTAGTATTAAATTTATTTTTTTTAAAATAAATTTATAAAAAATAAGTTTGAAATTAAAATTAAATTTTTGTATTAAAATTTAGTTTGAAAGTGAAATTTTTAGTTTTAAAATTTAAATTTTGTAAATGAGCTTTTGGATAAAAAATTAGTTTAAAATTTATATTTATTTATTTTAAAAATGAGTTGACAGTAAATTTAAAAAGTTGAATTTAAAGTGTAGATACATAAGCTCTAAGTACTCTTGTTTATATTAGTAGTAAAGTGAATCCAAATTAGAATTCTAGTTGAAGTCGGTTCTGATTTTTTTCATACAAATGAGTTGAAGAATATAATGGGGACAATATTTATAAAACGTCAAGGTGTATTATTAGCTAGATTGAGAAAAGAAAGAGAAAGGGAACGAAAAGTTTGAATAGAAAAGTTATTACAGTTGTTGGAATTAATAATGTGTTATATATAAGACCACATGCTAAATGGAATGCACTACATGTGTATATATGGACCACCATCACACAGCAGCAAGCAAAACCAAATGAAAAATGAAAAATTCTTCTTCCGCCAGATAAAAAAGAAGGCATTGTGTACATAAGTGAACGAATAATGCAGTATGCTGGATTTGCATTGCATGGCTTTTCAAAAGATCCACCAGAAAATGTCTACTTTCATTTTCATTCATTAGTGTGTTAACTTCCTTCTTTAGGACCACCATTCGCTTTCTTCCCGTTCCACGTTTCTTCAAACAATGAATATAATGGATTCTTGTTTTCTTACATTAATTTCAAGTATCTATATGATATTATCTTTTTACTAACTATTATTATGATTCTCTGTTCTCCTAATTTACCAATGAAAAGTCACACAAACTAAAATGTTTCCCCCGAGAAGAACACGAGTAAAATGTTTCCAAACTTTTCAGATTCAAATGACACACATGAGAGTCGTGACAGGAGGGTGATTAATTAGCTCTTCAGATTCATAAGATTTATTTAACTCTTTGATTGATTAATTAAGCAAAGGTAGCGAACGATGACAATGCCCAGATCAAATCTTCTTAATGTATAAAGCAAGAAAACAAAAAAGCTTCTGACAACAGTCGCATCAATCGTTTTTGTGTGAAAACAAAGCGGAAGAGAAGAGAAAAACAGAAGAATTGAGGAGGTAAGATGGTGGTGGTATGGGTCAGGAGGGTTCAGTGGTGAAGAATCCGTGCAGCGATTGCATTGCATTTGCAGCAGAGCAGAAAAAAACAGCAACCATTTTACTTTCCTTTGTTTTTTCAATTGAATTTACATTGAACAGCAGCAGATCAGAGAAATAGTAACATAAAAATAAAGACAAAAGCAAGTGATTTGACGGGAGAGAGTAAGAGAAAAGAAAATTAGAGGGAGAGAGAGAAGGCGTGAAAGACGAGGACACACGTGGAAGTGGGTCCGTTCTGTTTGCTGACTCTCCGACACCACTCACTGCCATTCATCGTTCTCTTTCTCTCTCTTCTCTCGCTGCACCCTCTCCGTCCATGGAAGCAGAAGAAGAACAAGAAATAAGAAAATTTTTTTGCACATGTTTACTGTATTGTATTGTGAGTTAAATTTTTTGGTTGCAGCAGTGAAAAGATAGACAACACCTTTCAGATGTGACTGGAAAAGAAAATGTTAGTACTCTGCTGTTGGCAGTGACCCTTCTCAAAATTTCTATCAAAGGGCATAAAACTGTTTATCATGTACGTACACAGTACATACTACTGGTAGTGATTTTTACAAGGACTTGCATAAGATTTAACCGTATTAATGAGTTCATGTTTATTACTACGATTAGTTGAAACATTACATGTGCCTTTAATTCCATCCACGGAGCATCTCAATCTTGATTTTGGATTCTCCGTACAATCTCATTGTTTTTTAAGAAGATTAAAACTTATAATCAGTCAAAATCGAAAGTTTTACTATGATGAAGTTGTTGTATGTTGTTGAGAGCGATGGAATTATCATCTTATGTCTTTATGAAAGTGCAAGAAAGATTCCGCAAGGCATTGCTAATTAGTCGTTGCTTCATCGAGACGCATTCTTTGATGTTAATTGACTAACTACATCTTCATTATGATAATTATATCCTTACATATTAAACTGGTCTTTCTGTATCAACTGAGTTGAGTCAGTATCATGAAAAAATGCATGAAAATGAAAGCTTAGTTTTGCTTTATTATTTGTTTAATTAGCCGCTTGTGTAGAAAATCTAAGGTTGACAAGTTTCAATCTTTATAAAGATGATAGGGATATTTATTTGTAAGGTTCATGTATATTTAATTTGGCCGACTTTGGATAGGATTAGGTGATGTTAGATTATATGCTGTCAATCTATATCTTTAAAAATGCGAAGGACAATGACCTTCTTCAATATTTAATGCAAATTAAAACCAATTTTAATATCTTCATTTTCTGTTTTGTTGTTTCTAATTTAAATCCAAAGAAGCTTTTTATCACCTCCGGGAAAGAGGATCAACCTCGAATGTATTCTTTTTAGAGTAAATAGTTATCAGAAATTAGTTATTTGTGATAATATAATTGTTATTACAGTAACTTTCTCCTTGTTTCCGAGAGATCATAAAGTGGTGATTGTAAAATTTATTTGAAAATTCAAATTCTAATTTAGAATAATAACGATGCTATTAGAGCTATTCTAATTTAAAATCTCAATTATCAGAACGTCACATGCCTATTGCCTAGTGACAACTTAGGATTTTGATTCCAAAAATTAATCTAAAATTCTAGGGTCACTTTGATATCTGTACATAGGGAGATCATGGAACACTTTGGAGTCCCTATAATATGTTTTAAAGTAAAAATAATTATGAAAATATTTTAAAATAAAATTTTTTATTTAAAAAACAAATAAGTAAAATAAAGTCTTATGATATATTTTTTAAATAATTTTATAAATATATTACCAAAATTATTGAAAAATATTAAATAAAAAATTAAAATGATAAGTAATTGAAAGTAAATATCAAACGTTCAATAGAATCTATTGTTCTTCTTTGGTGATGTTGGGAAGCATTCATTCTGTTTCAAATTTCAAAATACAATATTTTTAAAAAAAATATTTTAAAATTAATTTTTAAATATAAATTGTATGAATAAGCTGTAGATCATAAAATTTTGTATGTATATATGTATTACTTTATTTTTAGAAAACCGCAAAATAATTTTTTAAAAGAAATTTGTTTCTTTAAGCACTCCCTGATGTCTCTTATATTCAGTAATCAAAAACTCATCCATCTCCTCATACTAGATCTATGGGCCGACCTATAATGGATGCAAGCGAAGTTAATATGTTGGGCCATACAAGTTAAAATCCGTTGAGGCCCCAATAACGTTTTTCCAACTTAAACCCTCAATGATTTCATTTAACAACAGAACATTCTTGTTCATCTTCCGCCGTTGCTCGATCTCGAAAGCTCCACAGCAAGCAAAAAAAAAACAAAACACCACGGATGCCGACAATGGGTAGAGTAACTCTGGGTGCGTTTGGAATGGAAGTGATATGAAATAGAATTTTTTTGAAATAGAAAATATATTTTTTTTTTAAATAAGTTTTTTTTAAAATAAAAATAAAAATAAAAATAAAAATATGTAATAAAAATAATTTATTTTTTAAAATTGTTTTATATTTGTTAAATTTTTAAATAAATTTTTATATATTTATAAAATATATATTAAAAAATATAAAATAAAGAAAAGTGAATAAGCTACGTCTGAAACGCTATGCCAAATGCAGCCCTCTGCCGTTTGACCCTCTGCCGTTTGATGCTGTTCTCGGCGCTGAGGATGGCGCTGGTAATGTACGGAGAATGGCAGGACGCGAAAATGGAGGTGAGGTACTCTGACGTGACTACCTTGTTTTCTCCACGCCGCGGCGTTCGTTGCCTCAGGTAGGTCGCCGTTCTATCGATCCATGTACCGTTACTCTCCTTTACTAACTTATTGTTGATCCTGAATTCCGTTTTGCTTAAGTCATTGGGTTGTCTTTTCAGCTGCACCAGGTAAAATTTTGTTGTTTGAGCATTATGGGTTTGATTTTGTCCGGACACGTAATCCTTTTGAGGTGAAATTGGATTTTGGGCGTTGGGTCTCCTTTTAGCAGCATTGATGTGTGTTGGCTGGAAAACAGAAGTTGTAAATTTGTTAGCTGGAGATTGGTTTTTCTTGAGAAAGCTGTAACTTTTTCCCGTTCAAGTGGCGCAGAAGACAACAACTTGTGTTATTTTAATGTTGAGTAACTTGAGTCCTCGCTCTGTGTTGGTTTTGTTATTGTTAAGCTGATAGGAAGGGCAAAGTTGTTTCATTCCTTGTTACCGTGAGGTTTGAGTTTGCATGTTACATGAGAAATCTGCTTGGAAAATGCATGGGAGTTCATGTGTTCAGCTCAGCAGATTATTTTTGCTTGCCTGTTAGCATTTTTTAGCCAGTGGGATAAGAGCAAATGCTGATTTTTTGAATTAGGGGAAGTATGTTATCTGGCTCGCAAGGTGACTGTTTGGTTTGATTTGGTTGCAGTTAGGGACAGTTACGTAGGCTCAACCGATTATAAATCTTGTCCAAGATCCAAGGAATAAAAAAAGAAAACATAATTTCTAAGAATTTTGTCAACATTTAAATTGGCTAGGAATGCTTTTGCTGCACTATGCAGGATCTAGATTGTTAGAAGCAACCGAAAGTTCACTTTGCACCATTACATGACATCTTTTAGTTTTATCTTATTACCCTATTCACTAGTATTCTGTAAGTCGTATGAGCAGTTGGTAATTTTCCATGCACTCACACAACTGGAGTCTTAAGCCACTAACTGTTTGTGGCCTTGGGCACTTCTCTCTCTGTGAATCGGCATGATTTGCAGATTTGTTGGTTGGTTTGTTTATTGGATCCATACTGAAGCTGCAGGGTGTCCCTGAGAATCTTCCTCGTATTTCTGTGACGTCTTGGTTTTTTAATCCGTTCACATCACCATTGGTATGAGAGGAAATTGTGAACCTGCGGTTTGTGCTATGATTTTGTGGATTATCATCTGCATCATGATTGGTGTATGTTACTGTCTCTTTTCAAAATGTCCTTTAACAATTACTCATTCACCTGAAAATAAGAAGTCCGTATGTGTAAATACTGTAAGCAGTTTTTCTCTTTCATGTGATCAGCTTCATCATCATATTTTTGTTGATTATGGCAGGTAAGGTTATCCAGGCAGCATGTTGGTTTTGGACTCCTTGTCCATTTCCGCATCTATCCAATTATATATGGCCTGCCTTCTGTTATATATTTCTTGCGCAATGGGAGAAAGAAGCGAACAAGGGGTCTACTTCTAGCATTGGAACCCAAAGTCAGGCTTGTCAAGTCAGATTTCCCAAGTCAAGAACTCAGTGTCTGTCAGCTGTGAGTTGGACTGGTCATATCAGTCCGTGGATTCTCTTCAGAAGCATTCTCACCAAAGAAAGCATACTGTTTGCACTAGTTTCAGGGGCTGTCTTCTTCTTTTGGACTTCGCTCTTCTTCTATCTCTATGGGTGGGAGTTCTTGATTGAGGCACTTCTACATCTCACACGCACTGATCCTCGGCATAATTTTTTGACATACTTCTACCACATTTATCTTCATCATCAACAACTGCTTTAGAAAAGATCATATCCTTTCTACCTCACTTGATAGTACAACTTGTTCTCATATTGCAATTTGCAAAAGATATCCCCTTCTGCCTTCTCTTGCAGACCATCGCTTTTGTTGCATTCAACAAGGTTAGTATTACCGCCCTACCGTCTAATTCTCAGTAGATTGCCTGAAGTGCTGGCAAATGCATACTATATAATATGCTGTATCGAGATTTCTTCCTCACTTTGTTGGAGCTTTTAGTTCGGAGTAACTTATCATAGCTGTTTGCTCTTCTCATGTTTGCAGGTTATAACTGCTCAATATTTTCTGGTGTGGTGCCTCATGCCGCTGATCTTCCTTGGAGCTCGATGAAGCTAAAGTGGAAAGGTTTCATATGCATTCTTGTGTGGATGGTTGCGCAACTTCACTGCCTTTTGTGAGGTTATTTACTAGAATTCAAACGGACAATGTCTTCTTACAACTACAGTCGGCAAGTTTGCTGTTCTTAACGGCAAACACATACTTACTATTAAAAAAAGCTCATCAAACACCATAGATTCTCACCATTTTTCGTTAACCAAGCTTAGTTCCAGTTCAGCTAATGTACAGAAACCGGATTAATTTTAGCTTTCTTGTAAGCTAATGATATTAGCTACTCTTAACTCCAAGGCATGGATCCAGAATTTAGTGGCTTCTTCTTCACAAGTAATAATCACTGTTTTTCCCCAGGTTTTCAGGTTCTTGAGGAGCTTTACTACAAGTCATGGCTTCACAGGTATACTCTTCTTTGATGATGAATGATTCCCTTAAGCAGTTATTGTCGTCTTAGCTCTTTCGAAGTTCTTTTTCGCGTGTAAGTTCTCTCAGCTTCTTATCTTGGAGAGTATCCTGTCCATGGATGAACTCTGTGTTTGTGGATCATATAGTTACTATGTGCCCATCTTCTCAGACTGCAACTGGTAGTTCAGGTTGTTAAACTTCCTGATACATATGTGAAATGAATTAAATGACAAGATGAAGATGTTTGCAAAATAATATCTCTGATATTTCTGCATTTACAGTCATTTACAATAAAAAAAATAGTTTTAGTATGTGCATATGAACTCTGTTTCTTGGACCTTGATGACTGTATTCATCTGGGTGAGTTCTTTATATTTGGACAACTATACCTGTACATCTTCTCTAAGGATCCCTTTGTTGTTTGAGTAGCGCGACAGATAAAATAAGTGTAACAATCTTATCAGATTTGGACTGTTTCTGGCTTAATATTCATGCACAAAGTAAACAATACTGAAGCCTGATTGTTCTGCATTACAGTGGACAAAAGGTAGTTATAGAGGAGAAATGTGGAAGACAGCACACACAAGCTGTTGAAGTAACAGTTAAGGTAAGATAAATTTCCTAAACTATGTTGTGATTTTTTATGAAGATAATATACTTCATTATGTAGGGTTTGACAACTTCTGGGTACCTGTTGGCTGCTGATGAGGACAACAAGAAGTATGAGCTGCACCCTGATGGAAACAGGTACTTTAGACTGCTGATTTCGCTTATGAGTCTTTGTTTTGATAAATTTCTTCTTTGAATTCATGACGCATAATTCGAGCACTTTTTAGAGTATAATGTTGAGACCAATTTGTTTTTTATTTCTTATAGTTGGAGGTCTTATCAATAATGGAAACAGGTCTTATCAATAATGTTGGGACCTTCAATTGGAATTAATGTTTTTATCCAAGTCTTTTGGTTGCTTTCTCAGAAGAAATCACAATATCTCATTAAATGGAGATATACTGTGGTTTCTGTTTAAAACTGGGCTAGCCAATGACGCCCCTTTGTTAACATAATGTTGCTTGGCAAAAGTTTTTTAAACCTTTGCGACTCCTGGTATTTGTTTACAGCTTTGACTTCTTCAAGGGATTGGTTAGGAGAAAGCTGGTTAGTGGGACCGAAGATGTTGAAAGGTGAAGTAACCTTATCAGCTATTTTATTTGATTTGTTCTGATTCTTAAGCATGCAGGTTGCAGCCGCTTTCCTAGAATAACTAAAGCGGTCAGGATTTCTTACAAAATTACTGTACATTCCATGATCAACTTCTCATTGTTTTTAATAAAAATGTCAGTTTATGTTTCTGGTGATGCAATTGATGAAATACTATGGTTGTAAAATGCACGTTCCATTTAATATATTGTAGGTTGAGTTTAATGTCTCAGAACAGGTAGATCTTGCAACAAGATAGTCTTTGCAGTGCAATCTATTAACAGCGTTTTATAGGTTATTGCATGTCAAACTGTTGGAAAGAGATGGAATTGTTGTTTACTTTGGTCTATATAAGATAATTTCAAGCGGAAAATCGTATTGACCAGTTGATTTGAAGCAAAACTTTAGCAGCTCCTGTGAACTTTTTCTTTGCAGTGAACAATCATGTCTCTCTGAAACATGCAATCAAGGATCTTTCTCCATGTCCCCATCCTAGGAACAAATCCTTGACGCACCATTTTGTTTCAGAACCAAATCAACATAACATGTTGTCATCACAGGGACCTCCTTTGCCAGCTTATAAGACAAAAATCTAGGCTGCTTTCCTTAGGAAATCATCACTCCAATTAGATCTTTTTGCTTCCAGAATTTCTCCCTGCTAAGCAAGTCATATACAAAATCCTGACTCTGGGTAGCGTCCCTTCAGCAGCTTCTTCCAGAAGTTTATACCCTCGTTTTTGGTGTGTCTACAAGCTCCAGATGTCGGTATAGTGAAATTTCTCTCGGTACGTTCCTTACAAAATCCGATCCTATAGAAATCTGGCATCCTGATGAGACTTGTTCAGTATGATTTGCAATATTTACATAAATCTTGATGACCATATAAAAGAAATCAGAAAGATGGCATTTTTCAGATCTGCATAATCCAAATTTTCTATAAACAAGCTTTACAAAGCCCTCACTAGGTTCATAACCCATGGGAGTTGATAGTTTTTCAAAATGTTTTCCTAAGAATTTTAAAAAATATTTCTTCTTATCAAAATATCTGACATGGAAAATATAGACGCCTTAAATATCCTAAATATATCTAAAATTTAGAGAATTCTCTGGTTCTCTAAAATAGCTTATTTTGTTTTCTATGGGCCAGTTTGGTGAAAATTAAGACACTTTGGGCCTGGTTCTCTAAAATAGCTTATTTTGTATTTTATGGGCCATTTTGGTGAAAATTAAGAACACTTTGGCCCAATTTTGATTCCCGTTGCATTAAAAGCTTCAAAGCTTTGGGGTTTATTTATTTGGACACCATGTGATTCAACTTTTTCCATATTATTTGGTTTTGCAGAAAACAACCAGTAAAGCTGAAATTATCAACGGAGTAGCCTTCGAAGAATATGGAGACCTAAGGAGAGCACGGAGAGTAAAACAGGCTCACTACATCCATGGCCGACTGATGAATTCCTCAATCTACATTAATCCACTCTACAAAAATTTCTTTCTGTTCTCTTTCTTTTGCACTGGATTTCTTGTAGACTAGATGGCTGTTGCCTTGCTCTCGGGGGTTTCTGCAAGGTTCTTGTCGATCAGGTCACCGTTGGCTGCTTTTTCTACAACTAAAAACTCCTCAATATTCTGCTACTATTCTTATTTCAAGGCAAGTTTTTTTGATTTTCTGGTTTCTGTAATTTGTAATTTTTCTGGTTTCTGTTCCGGCGAGTTAGGGTTTTGAGCATGTTTACCTTGAGTTTTGTTGTATAACTCTGTCAAGGCTCGTTTTTTACCCCCACCATATCGAATTGAATTTGTGATTAATATGTTTATTGTCCGGTCCAGGATAAAGTTAATAATGTCTTTCGCAGAGAATTAGGAAATTAAATTCCACTTTTGCTTAAATTTGGTTGTTTGGTTATGAATAACTCATTGAGTCATGAGATGGAAGTTTAACCTCGGTTCAAGCTAGAGTTATATGTAAGCGAACTTGGATGTTCTCCTAGTTCGTAGACATGAAGCAGGAGGCTACCTAATGCTTTGTGATATTATCTCCTTTTTTATCCGTGATCAAGATGTTTGAGTTTGTAGCTGTGCTATGTTTGAAGCTAAAACCAAATATCTTCTATCATGTTGAGTTGCTTGATCTTCTGAAGTACTTTCCTCTTATGATGTTATCATTGTAGGGAAGAGCACTCTATCATCATCCTAATTTCCATTCTAGGGTTGCTCCAACATCTTGCTTTGTCCGCTGCTGTGCCACTGCTTCAAACAGCACAAAAGTATCCACTTCTTCAACTGAATCAATGACGCATCATGAACCTGTTGTTTCTGCGGACTGGCTTCATGCTCATCTTCGAGAGCCTGATGTGAAGGTACATGCTTGTCTCACTTAGCTTAACTTATATAATTAAATATCAGTCACATCATGATCTGTAGCTTTATGTGTGTTTTCTTTTCTCTTCTTTTCTTCCTGGCTGAAGTGCACATTTCTGTTGTATTGCGTAAGTTTGCAACTTAATTGAAAAGGAAACTATGTTGTCTTGTTATTTTGCAGTTTTATTTGTGCTAATGTGTTCTGTAGTTTGTAGGTAAGATGAAATCCATGTGGGTACCAGCAGTTAATTCCTTTGCATATGCTCTGCGCAAAAGTACTGCCACATATGACCCACAAGATAGTATCACTCTATCTAAGTTGTCTTTACTGGATTTTTTATATTGTCAGTGAAAAGTTTGATGCTTGCTAGTTGAACCTTAGCAAATTAAGATACTTTGTTGAATGTGTAGTTTGCAATCTGAAGTATCCAGTGTAGCAGCACAATCATAACTTGATAGCAGGGAAGGTTTTTGTTCTTCTCCATTTAATTAAAATATGTCAAATATTTATGCGTACTGTTATAGCATCAGTCTATGAGCTTTTTACATATGGCTGCCTCAGTGTTCCTAGAAAGAGCATTGGTAGCCTAAGAGCATTGAGTGCATATTGTGCTCAGTCACTCAAGCATGGCAAATCGCAGTAGATTATAGATAGGGTTTCAATCAATCTTTCTTTTATCCTTTTTATATTTTTGTTCCGCTCTGCATTGTTTAAGGTACTGGATGCTTCGTGGTATATGCCTGATGAACAAAGGAATCCACTTCAGGAATTTCAGGTTTGATTCTATCCGTCAAAAATATGAACAGTCATTGCTATTTCTGTTAGGTTCAATTGATTCAAGGTTTCTTAGTTGCTTTCCTGTGGACCGTATCCTTTAGAACTTTATCCTGTGTATCATTGGAAATGCTGGACTTGAGGGCTGATAGGTGTAGTAGTGCAGTAGAAATCTGTCCGTAATTCAGTAGCAGTGAGAACTGTAAATATAGTTTTTAACCTTTTTTGCAACTTATTGTTTCTGTCATAAAATGTGTAAGTTAAGAGTTTTTAACCTCTTGTGGTTCTAAGTTATGTTCAGTATTGCTCAGGTTGCTCACATTCCAGGCGCTCTGTTCTTTGATGTAGATGGAATAGCAGATCAAACATCTAAGGTAAGCTAGGGTCTTGATTGTTTTTTAATCCATTTAGAGAGAGATTGTATGTATTTTCCTTTTCTGAAATAATATCAATTCTGGGGAAATGTTTGTCCCAGCCTAGAAGAAGGTCAGAAATTGACTACAGTTGTGAAGGTTACTTTATTAGATGGCATCTTTTGCTTACAGTTCTTACAAACTATGCTGTGTCAGTACATAACAACTCAGTGCAACTTGCAATCTTGCTACATTCTGTTCTAAATACTTATTTCTGTCAGGAAAAAATGTTGTATTTAGTGCTGTAATTGGAGCTACCATATCTCACGTTTGTGTATCTTCTTCAAGATGTATATAGCAAAATGTAAGAAAGCTTCATTCTATATATGAATGTATATAGCAAAATGTAAGAGAGCATCATTCTATAGATGATATTTGTTCTTAGCTACATTCTAGTTTTGCTTCGATATATTTTCAGAAATAACAAATTCTAATGCATTGTTGATCAGTTGCCACACATGTTGCCATCAGAAGAAGCTTTCTCTGCTGCTGTTTCTGCCCTTGGTATCTGCAACAAAGATGGTGTGGTGGTCTACGACGGAAAGGGAATATTTAGTGCAGCTCGTGTATGGTGGTAAGCTATATACTGCACTTAATCTTGATGAGGAACTTGTGATACAACTATCAGTGTTCTTATGCGTTTCTTTATCAGTATACTTGAATTCTGAGCATGCTTTCAAATTTGCTTGTGAGAAATGTCTTGTAATATCTGTCAACTCATATTCTAGTCGCTATAAACTTTTTTCTGTAGTATCAAAAGCTTGTCACTCATTGAAATCAACCTGACAAATGAGATTTCATTCAGGAGTTATTTTGACCACTTTCCATGTTTGATATTTAAGCTGGGAAGTCTGAAACTGTTGAGAAAACTTCTTTGATCGTATCTATCAATATGTTAACATGTCGGTGGGAGATGAAATAAAACCACATGTTTCAGTAAAAATATTTTATATCTCACGATCGACAAATATGTTTGCCACTCTTTTTTGTTTTTTTTGGAAATATATCTTCTAGTTCGTTGATATCTTGTTTAGCTGTGGCTCTAGTTCTATAGTACAGTTGGGTCTTGGGAGTATGGTCGCTTCCTGTATTGCCATATGATAGGATGGGATGACATGCATACAAATGCTTCCTTAAACAAGGTTATCCCTGGTTCATATGTCGGAGGGACCCTTTGAACCGTGTAATTTTGTTATTTTAGCTACCTGTTTATTGCATTAATATCTTTTTGGCTGCTTAGGATGTTTCGAGTCTTTGGTCATGACAAGGTGTGGGTGTTAGATGGTGGCTTGCCAAGGTGGCGTGCTTCTGGTTATGATGTCGAGTCCAGTGCTTCTGGAGATGCTATTCTGAAAGCTAGTGCAGCTCGAGAAGCAATTGAAAAAGTTTATCATGGACATCCTGTAAGTTGTGTAATTATTTTCCCATTAAAGTATTTAAGCTATTAGTAGTATCCACAGTGGTTGCTGATAATTCATATATAATGTGGAACCACCTTTACTTTTGTGTACATTAACATTTTCAAGAACCTAAGTTGGAAACGCGTGGCCATACTTTGTTCTTGCGCAAGTAGGGTGTGTATCAAGTCCGCTTTACCACTTAAATGAAAGCAACTTACATTTGCCACAATATGCTAGAATATATATTCAAGCTCACTGTTAGTTTGCCAAAATTTAAGATTGCATCAAACAAACAACTTAATTAACAGAGACAATTGGGCTCACAATCTGACAAGGTGAAGATGATCTTCTATAATATCTTGGCATTCCATTTTCCTATAAGCATAACACGCTACATATTTCCCAGAACGTCATAGTGAATCAGTGTTCTCCATTCATAATGTGTCTGTCAAGCGAGAAAGATATTGCATATATGTAGTGAATTCAAGAATGTTTGCCCTTTTACAATGCTTCAGGAGCTACAATTATCACTAATGAGATGAATGCTGGAAACTAATAAGGAAGTAATTCTTTGTGCTGATTTTTCATGCTGATTTTGAACTTATTGCAATGGTTTTTCTTCGGTTATAGCTTGATTTGATGATGTGAGCTATGGAGCTGACTACGCTTTTTCTTTACAGGTTGGCCCCACCACTTTTGTAGCCAAATTGCAGCCTCATCTTGTTTGGTCACTTGAGCAAGTTAGTTTGGTTTTACTTATCTGCGCGTGATTTCTGCTATCTAGTTATTGCCTAAGCTTCATGCTTGTAACATTCTAGATTTAGAGGAAGTATCACATTAAAAATCAGAAGATGAGCAAAACTAAAACTTGAAAACTCTATTATAACGTCAGAGATACTCTAAGTAACCTTTTATTTTTGCAATATGTGGACTACCTTTAGTCTGTACTGCTGCAGTTACATAGTCATCTACCATTTCCTATTGCCTTAGTAATCTTACCGGCTGACAAGTTCTCATTTTCAGGTTAGGCAGAATATTGAGTCTCAAACACATCAGCATGTTGATGCCCGATCAAAACCCAGGTGAATCCATATTGAGGAATGAAATGATGTACGCTGGTTTGTGTTTACACTAGCGGGGTCCTACTGCTATGCTGTTTAGTATAACTAATGAGAAATTTATGGATTATTGGAAGCAATCCTTATTTCCTGCATTTGATAGCAAATTTTCCTTGAAAGGTCTTGCTGTGATGTCTTGGTTTGGGAATTCTTGAGACTCAAATGCTGTCGTTAGGATTATGGAAAGTAGCATTGATTTTGAAGTTAAAAAGAAACTACATTTTGGTGCTTTATTTTCATTTCCAAATGTTCATTTGACTTTTCTAACATTGAATGTTTAGAACTTCGAATCTTTATTGGCCTACTCCTTAACTTGGAAATGATCCATGCAACTTTTCTGATATGTTTTTCTTGTTTAGGTTTGACGGTGTGGCTCTAGAACCGCGCAAGGGTATAAGAAGCGGCCATGTACCTGGCAGTAAATGCATTCCTTTTAGCACGGTAAAGGCAGAGAGGAGAGTTTCCTTAATTTATTAAACATATTTTGAAGTATCAAGGCCCATTTATGATGGTATAAGATATTATAAATGCATATATTGATAGTTTGAAATAAACTGTAAAATTGGGAGAAATTACAAGCATATATCCTCAAGGAAGCTGAGGGCTTACACAAATTTTAGATCCTTTAATTGTTCTTTAGAAGTGTTTTCTTTAGTTGCTTAGGAACTATAGTTTCAAAGAGAGTTGGAATCTGGATATTCATACCTCTATGCACAACTTGATGAAAGAAGGACAAGGTGTTCTAAATCCTCTTTGCATGCTGTGTACTCACGCATGAAAGTATTATGTTAACAAGATATTTGTTTGGTGAAAAATCGTGTTGATG
Organism: Acanthochlamys bracteata; assembly: GCA_019914995.1. Lineage (NCBI taxonomy): Eukaryota > Viridiplantae > Streptophyta > Magnoliopsida > Pandanales > Velloziaceae > Acanthochlamys > Acanthochlamys bracteata. The sequence continues at coordinate 1,715,307 of CM034140.1, read as the reverse complement.
GTTTCATTAATGAATTGTGTTTCCTGCAGATGCTCGATGGCTCGCAAATGCTCTTATCTGTGGAAGAGCTTGCGAAACGGTTTGAGCAAGCAGGTCAAAGTCCCTTATTCCTTACAAACTATTATCATTCTACATTTCTAGTGAACGATTATGTTAGATGTTGCTTTTTTATGATGCCATTGAAGGAGGATTCCCCATTAACATGGACTAGTTTCTGTAAATTGCAAGAGATTCTAATTTTTGGTAGAGCTGTTGAGCTTGTTCAGATGTTTGAATTTTATTTTTTGTACTAGCAAATCAGAAACTTGAGTATTTTCTTATGACAGGGATTTCTCTGGACCGCCCTGTTGTGACATCTTGTGGTACTGGTGTTACTGCTTGCATACTTGCTTTGGTAAGTGCTCGCCTAGAATCGTGTTATTTAAGCCAGGGAAAAGATTTTTTTACTTTTCATGGTTTCAGGGTCTTCATCGGCTTGGGAAAACTGACGTTCCCGTCTATGATGGTTCATGGACTGAATGGGGATCCAAATTAGACACTCCAGTTGCAACTGCTGATGAATCTGCTAAAGCTTGAGATATTGGTATATATGATGCCTTCTTTTATTCACTTAAGCTACCAAAATTTGAGAGCTGTTTTACACATGCATGGGCGACGGCCTTGAAGAACCTATCAGCATTTGCCTTGTACATGAGTAATCCCAAACCAGTGTTCTTTCATCCGTGTAATAGAATAATGGGAACTTAGGCGCCAGACCATCTATACAGAGAATCAGTCCTAAGATTATTGTGAAGAAGATTTGGTCTAGATAGTTTCTTTTTTCCTTCAGTTCGTTGATAATGCCATGTCTTATTCATCCTTTCGCTCGTCTGTTAGATTTCCGAGTGAAATGTCTTTGTGAATTATCTGGTGCCGATTCTCATTACTTCCGTTCCAAGTGCAGCAAAAATGACACTGGTTACCATTTTCACGTGGATATGTGAGGAACTTTATTGTATGTTGTAATCAATGTCTCACAGAAAAATTTCCTACGTAGAATTTCGAGGATGTTGTTGATTGAAAGCTCTCTGACAATTCTCATTACTTTAGAGAAATCACTGTCATCAAATTTCAACATTATTTGAAGCTATGTCATTCAAGAATAATTAGTAGCGGTTCGACAATTACAACAATTTCTCCTCAAAATAGAAGGGAAGCTGTTAGAATCCTGGTGACTACATTTTATTTTCTATTTTTTAATGTATACAGAATTTGTTCAAGTATATCAGTTTACAGAAATTACCAAAATATTTAATTGGATACTCAAATTGCAAGGAGATTCTGCATTCATCAGCTTCACCGATATCTATCCCTGCCAACTCTGTAGAACATCGAAGTAGGCTACCTGCATTGGTTAATCTTCTTGGAAACCTGAACTCTATAACCAAAGCTTCTATCAGTCTTCTTTCGTTTTTAACTTCAATCCTTGAGTTGGAATTTCACTTTCCTCATTTATTCACAGCGAACACATCCTAGCAGTTTTCTGACCCGAGCAAAACAAAGCAAAGCACTATAGGTTGAAGTCAGTCCTTGCTGATTCTCCTGAGTCCTACAACATTTTATTTCTTTCTTCTGAGAAACCAGAGCCTACATTATTAAGCGCCATTCTCTTTCCTGAGCATCATAATTTCAGCATATTCATAAACATTTCAATGCTTAGACTGTTGTCCTCAGTATCCTTATCATGGAATTCACATTTATGCATCTCATTCTGAAGATTGCATGAGCGTGGTTCTGAGGAAGTACAATCACCAAATAGTGATCTCACATCTCCCTCGCTAATAGTTCGACAACTAATAACTGTGTTGTTAAATTTCTATGGGATTTGCCGCACTTCTCTCCAAACTTTTAAATTTACAGCCAGACATACCATCCTTGTTGCTGACCAGTTCTGTCTATCCACTACATAACGCTGATTGCACTGAGATTCCCTAGCATCCACTACATCGCACTTCTCTCCAAACTTTTTAAATTTACAGCCAGACATACCATCCTTGTTGCTGACCATTTCTGTCTATCCACTACATAACGCTGATTGCACTGAGATTCCCTAGCATCGTTTAGTGATATGCCTTTGTGATTAAGCTCTAGGCGCTGCGTTCTTATCCACAGCAGATAATCATTACCAACTCTATACATCTGTAATTGAAGGTTTCTAATCACTTGGTAAGTCCTTTTGCAATGATGACTAGCTCATAGCCCATAAGAATATGTATCCACTGCATGCAGAAACTGGCAATATGGTTTTAGGAATTATATCAAGTAACGAACTCTGTACCTCTTTCTAGAATCATATAATGCTCTAAAAATGTCTGCATCCATCATACACTATTGACTATCCTAGAAGCATCACCCACCATGAAAGCACGCACTCCTTTCTTATGATCAATCCAGCTATATCCCCGATCCTTAGCAATTCCCTGATTGCTCATCAATGTTCTCACTGCACGCACATCATCCCACCTACCTAAAGCAGCATATATATTTGATAGAAGCACATATGGAGACGAGTTCTGTGGGTCAATCTGAAAAAGCTCCTCTGCGGCCCGTCTTCCCAAGCTTGCATCCAGATGAAGGCAACTTGCATTGAGCAAAACTTCCCACAAAATAGGATCATCAGTATACGGCATATTTTCTAGAAGCTTGGATGCTTCACTGAGGCACCCAGCTCGACCCAACATATCTATAATACAGGTGTAGTGATCAGCTAATGGTTTAATGCCGTAGTCTTTATCCATTGAATCGAAGAATTTAATCCCTTCATCCACAAGTCCTGCATGGCTGCAAGCTGTAAGAACAGCAATGAAGGTCACACTATCTGGGATCTCTTTGCTTGTTAACATGTGTTTGAAAAGTTCAACAGCTTTGTCCCCAAGACCATTCTGAGCATAACCATGTATTATCTCATTCCATGAAACAATATTTCTTACTGGCATGTAATCAAAATATCGACGTGCATTTTCTATCTCTCCACATTTGGCGTACATATCAATCAGAGCACTCCCAACAATTACATCACAGTCAAAGCTTTCTTTTGCTATCTGCGCATGTATTTGCCTTCCTTGAGGCAATGAAGATAATCTAGCACAGGAAGTCACCACACTTGCATAGGAGGATGCAGTTGGAAGTGTCCCTTCTTTTCGCATTTGCTTGAACAATGAGAAGGCTTCTCTGGTTAGAGAGTGAAGGGCAAATGCTGACATCATTGAATTCCAACTTACTACATCCCTTTCCAGCATCCTATCAAATACCAGCTTTGCAAGCTCAAGATTCCCACACTTGGAATACATATCAACGAGCCCACTGGAAACAAACACATCAATGTGTAGAATGGCTCTTGTTGAAGCAGCATGGATCTGCTTTCCAAGTTGTAGGGCTCCCAATCCAGAACAAGAACTCAATATGACAGCCAATGTAGCCCGGTCTGGTTTGACATTTGACATTTGCATTTCTCTGAATAATGCAATTGATTTCTCATAGCTTTCTTCTTGACAGTATCCTGATAACAAGGCATTCCATGAAGCAGTCATAGGTTTTGATATCTTGTCAAACATCTGACAGGCAGCCAAGATGTCGCCGGACTTCACATGTGCACCTAGCATGCCAATATAGGTAACCTCATCAGGCTCGAAACCGTCTTCTGACATTGATTGCAGAACTTCTGTGGCTTTATCACTATCACCTCTTTGACCATAACCTGCCACCAAAACATTCCAAGAAACAATATTGTGATAGGGCAAACTTTTGAAGATCAATTCAGCACTCGCCATGTCATCATATTTAGCATACACATCCATCAATGTGTTGCTTACATGGAGATCCGATTCAAAACCAAATTTGATAGCAAGGGCTTGCACTGATTGGCCAAGAATAATGCTGGAAAATTGGATATCCCCACAGCCGAAGCTCAATACTTCATTCTCAGCTCTTGCACAGGCACCCAAAACACAAGATACTGCAACTGAATCAACTACAATACCTTGTCCGTGCATATCTCTAAACAATCTGAACGCATCCTCCAAAGACCCAGATTGTTTTAAGCATCCCATCATAGCAGTGAATGATACCTCATTGGGTTGAGACATGCCACGGAACACCCTTATAGCTTCAGCATTCCTCCCACATTTCCCGTACATACCAAGCAACCCATTCTCCACAAACAAGTTACTATCAAGACCAACCTTTACCGAAAGCCCGTGACACCTCCTACCATTCTCTAAACTCTCCAAACTCCCACAACCACTCAACACACTAGCAAATGTGAAGCGAGTTGGCATAAATCCTACTCTAATCATGTCATAGTACAATTCCACTGCCTTTCCTTCTGACCCGCTTCGGACCAAAGCGGATATCATCGTGTTCCACGACACCACATTCTTCTTAGGAATTTCTTCGAACAACTTACGCGCCAACTCTATGTTATCAGACTTCAAAAACGCAGAGAGCATAGCATTCCAAGTGAATACATTTCTTTCAGGCATTGTATCGAACACTTTGACAGCATGATCGAGAAAGTTTAGCTTTGAGTAGAGTTCGATAAGACGATTGCAGAGAAAGACGTCACTAAATGAGCCAGTTCGAATTATCTGAGCGTGAATCGACTTTGAGGCAAGGCAATGAGTTTTATTGTTAATGGCGGCCTGTACTAAGTTTGCAATGTGGGCAACTCTAGTGCTAGATTGTGCCATGGTAATGGCAAAGGAAAAATGAAGAAAATCTCTGCATGGAGTTTGAAGAAGAAGCTTGGTTCTAACTTCGAAGTTGTGAAGAGCATCGACCGTTACATGGGTTCGGTTGGAGGGAATAATAAGTTTGGACTGGGCTTTCGATTTGGGCTTGAATTCAGTGCGTTACTACTGAGTTTTTTAGTCCCACATCGATTGATGGAAAGTAAGACAGCCGTGGAGAGGGTCTATAAAAAAGAAAGCCATGGTTTTGTAAGAAGCACGCAGCTGCGTGGTGGGCACAGAGCGAACTATTCTTTCGCCTTTTACTAAAGAATACCGTGTGCCCGCCACTCAAAGCAGCATACGCCTATTTTTGGAGGGCTACTTTCTTTTCTGATAGTGGCCCAAACAAATCAAATCCAAAATAATTTTAAAGCGTAGCCAGGGTCCTAAGCACTATTAGCTACTATTAGTTTTGTGAAATAATGGTAGTTAAATATATAGGTGCAAAAACGAGCCAGTCGCTCGGATCGGGCCGGTCTATTTATCTGATTTATATTTTAATTTTATATATATATTATTTTTAAGATAAAATTAAAAAATAAATAATTTTTATTTTTAAAAATTATTTTTTAATAATATAAAAATATTTTTTATTAAAATTTGATTTAGTCAATGGTTCATATTGACCGATCAATTTTGACCAGATCAATATGAACAGTACCTGGTACGGATGGGTCACCTGCAGACTAATATAATCGGTCCGTCCTGTCCGTTAAATCGGACCAGACCGACCTAGTTCTATTACTGTTCGCTAGGTCAAACGGGCCGATAATCGAACCAACTAATCGGACCGTAGGCCAGCCCGTTTAACTCGGCCTATTTTTACATCTCTAGTTAAATATGAAAGCCTAGAAATATTTGAAAAAATTCTTATTAAAAAGGGTCCCTTTAAATATGAAGTTTGTTGAAGGCACCAATTGGTTTTTTTATGTACTTTTCTTCCCCGCTCAGGTTTTTATTTTGTTATAATAAAAATTAGAAGGATGTACTCAGTAAAGATTTTCGGTCTACATAAATGAAAGAAATTAAGAAACTATTTGCAATCGATTTTTCTGAAAATAATTTTTTTAATTATATAAATATACATATATATATAATTATTTAAATATTTTATTTGATAATAAAATAAATTTATTTTTAAAATAAAAATATTTTTATTTTATAAAAATTTTATTTTAAAAGCATACTCTAAAACGCCACTCGAGAAATACAAACCCTAGATATCGATGAACTGTAAACCTCCCCTGAACATTTGACCGCAAATCCACTCGCTCACTCCGCCATGAATCTTTAAACAAAGACAAAAGTTTTCTCATTCCAATAATGCCCCTGTGCCCTCGCCATCCACTCCACCATGCTCTTCTCATGGCCAGCAGAGCGGTGAAGTGTTCCGGCGGAGCTAAGGAGCCGTTGTTTCTCCTCTCTAACCGGTTCCTCCATGCCGGAATAAAGCTTTTCTATCTAACAACGCGGAAGCACGCTTCGAAAACTGTGCTCCCTACGTTGAGGTCTTCTGGTGCTAATTCGCTTCGCCCAGTTGTGCTCTCTAGAACTGGTACTGAATTTCACATTCAGATATGTTCTGTTTTGAACCTAAACTGTTTCTCTTCGCTAGTTGTAGTGAGCTCAAAATTCAAATTTGTAAGCCAGCTGTAGTTATTTTGCTTGTCAGGATATGGTTTACTCTGTTCTCACGCTGAGAAATCTTAAATTGGAATTCTTTGTTACTCTGATTCTCACTCGATTGAGCTTTATGTTTTCTCAAATTTCATTTTACCAAGCAGTAGCTTAAAGGTTTCTCATGACATTCAAGTCTTACTTTGCCCTTGAGTTCTGCAGTTCACCTTGCGAAGACAGATGAAGAGCCAGAGTTTGCTGAGCAGGTAGCCGCTTTAAAGTCCGAGCTTGAAAAGAATGGGATTCAGTCTGGTAAATGCTCACCAGGGCAGTATTGGAGAATGCTTTGCCCAAAGGTTCACTCTTACTACTCAATGCTCGTGAATACATTCCAGCTTCTTCTTTTCCTTGATGTTGCCATGTATATTCGTGCAAGTGTCTTTTGAGCATGCTATATTTTTTTCTATAAAGTAGCATACATGCTTGCGACTAGGTAGTTATCTTGATGAAGTGTGTGGACATTTTTATGCAAGTGCATATGCTGTAGCTTTGTTGATACTCTATCATCAGGGTCATGTAATGCACTTCACAAATTGCTAAATTATTTGATGTGCCCAGGAGAAGTATAGCAGAAGTTGCTTCATTGTTGTTCCAGGTTTCAGATGCAAGAAGCTCTAGGACACTTTTTTTTTCATATTTAATTCCGCTATCTGACTTAATTGAGGATTGTCATCATTCAAGTTGCAATTTTTTTTCTTAATTGTCCAATTTCACATCTGTTTCACATAGTACAGAAGTGTCAATTATTATAATCTATTTTAATGAGGATCTTAGCTACACCAAGTTTACTTTTGAATTTCAGTGCGATGGAGGCAGCACAAAAGAGAGGAGCTTAGCTCTGTTCATCCGTACGGATGGGTGAGTTTGTGTAATTTTTGCCTGTACCCTACATTTTCTGGATGTAGACTACAAATTTTGTGTATATTCTTTTAAGATAGTTATATAAAGCCTTAAGATTTGGAATTTAGACATCTCTAACTACAGATCTTGCTTTTACAACCCATAATTTCAAAAAGTGAGAACCAATAATCTACTTCATCAAATTAATTGCATATTAACCTATCCAAATGCATTGTATGTGGTTGTTTCGTGAAATATAGATGTTTAGATTTCACATAATATTGCAGTAATTCATTTTGCTAAAATTCATTTTCTTCTCATCCTATTGGTATCCAGATTTCTGGTTTTTCCTAAAAATTAGTTTTTCTTTGTTCATGTCGCAGAAAGCTCGCCTTCTGGAATTGTTTCAGAGCTAATTGTGGGTGGAGAGGTCATTTAAGGGTATCATTCGTTTACTATTAATTTAAACAAAAAATTGTGGGTGAAGTGCGTATGATTGTTATCCACCACTTTGGGTTGCACTTTTGTGCAGGCCATAAGAGATGGTGATTTCCAGAGTAATGTTTCTACTCAATCTTCGGGAGAAAATGCTTCAAGATTGATTACTGAGGAGAGCCTTCAGCTAGAGCCTCTTTGTGAAGAGGTAAGAGAAAAACTGATACAGTTAAGTGTACAATATATCTTCCTTCATACTTCCTCGTTATGGGTATTTCTCCTAACATCTTTTTGAGGTGTTCTACTGGTCTAAGATCTAGCGTCATTTATTATACACAAAACTCAGGTTAGCAAAACCTTTTGATGATGTGAGTCTTAAGTTAACTATATTGGGATGCATTTTTATCATCATCTGTTGTCATAGAAAAATAGTTTTTTAAAATCTTTTTTAGTGCCAGTATGATAGGAACGTTGTCTCCCAATAAAACCTCGATTTTTTCAGGCGCTAATTCCATCGATCTCACGAATAAGGGGATGAATGTCAAAAGGGGGCAATATCATTGCATACTTGATGAGTAGAAACTAGCATTTGGGAGTGGATGGCTATCTTGTATCATATTACATAATACATAGTAATAAAACTTCCCTTTTTCTCTTTCTAAAGTTGTTGTACTCTCTGTGTGCCTGCAGCTAATCGGGTACTTTTCAGAGAGACTAATATCAGCAGAAACACTTAGAAGAAATGCAGTCATGCAACGTATATATAAAAATCAGGTTTGCTTGTGTCGCCACATGGCTCCTGCATGTATTATAAAAGGCCATTGAACTGATCATCTGAATTTTACATTAGGTTGTTATAGCATTCACTTATAGACGCAATGGAACTCTTGTAAACTGCAAGTATCGGGACATTGCAAAAAGATTCTGGCAGGTCAGTCTTACACATCTTTCTATGTGCCTCGAAGCTACTTTCATATGACTTCATATGGTACAGGACCAGCAGCATATTCACTGATCAATGGATAGAATCTTTCTTTCTCCAGGAAAAGGAAACTGAGAGAATCTTCTATGGGCTAGATGATATACAACATGCAACTGATGTTATAATTGTAATGTTCTTGACCTAATTAAATCTTATTGTTCAATTGTTTTCACCTTTTTTAGTGTTGCGTCTGAAACATAGGTTGAAGGTGAGATTGATAAGCTTTCGCTGGAGGAGGCTGGGTATCGCAATTGTGTTAGTGTTCCGGATGGAGCTCCTCCAAAAGTTTCAGAAACTTCAGTGGATCTTGAAAAGGTAAATAAGATCATGTGACTAAGCAAATCCATTTTGTAGTTGATCAATCTTCATCTTCTTCTTCAACCAAGCCTCATCTCTAAATAAGGTCATCTACAAGGATCTAAATAATCAATAACATAAAGATTGGTCAAGCTTTCAGGTCTAATCCAAACCTCCTTAAAAATGTCACTTGTGAATGTAATTCTTGCAAAGTATCATTGGTTGTACTTCTATGTGGTTCTCTAGTTTAGTCAACAGAAATGCACATAGACTGAAGCTTTGGTACTTGATGTCCTAGAATCTTTTTTGGGAAAAATTTTAATACATAGGAGAAGGGCCTTTATAAGAAAGTAAGTTTTCTTGCCAGTTTAAACCCATGAGTGTGGTCTATGCTGCTTATTTAGTGATACCTGAGGAAAATTTTGAAGCTTCAATATAGTGGGAAAAGTGCTACATCATAGAGTGAAATTTGTTCACACTATCTTATTTAAGAAAATGTGTAAGAAAGTAGTTGCTTTATTGAATTGCAACAAAATTTATGACACATGTAGGACTAGATAAGCTAGCCCAAACTTCAATAAAGAAGTGAATCTCAAGAAAGAGGGTCATATGCAAGACTGTTTTAGAAATTGAAGAATGCTCTACTTTAGAGGAGACAATTTTATGAGTTTTATGAAGATAATAACCACTTTCTTATCAGTATGAAGTATATGTTAGGAATGATTAATTCATCTTGTATAATCTTAACCTACATTGACATTAGTACATAAGTTGCACTGTTTCTGTACTTCATAAAATTGATTGACATGAACTACTTTATTATCATTCTCCCAAAAAAAAAAGGAAATATTTTATACCATCTTTTTTATATGTACATGCATCTCAAAAACCTGGCTATCTTTCTTTTGATTCAATCATAGGACAAGAAGTTTCAATATTTGTGGAATTGCAAAGAATACCTCAATAAGGTATGCTTGTCAAAGTTATAACCTTAAAATGATATTTCATTTTTTGGCTTCATATGCCATGATAAGTTACTAAAATTATGGTTGAACTGTTTAGGCTTCGCGCATTATCTTAGCAACAGATGCTGATGCTCCTGGCCAAGCTTTAGCTGAAGAACTTGCTCGTCGCCTTGGAAAAGAAAGGTTGTCTACCTACATTTTCAGTTTACTTTTAGATCATTCAAATAAAGTGATTAACTTGTTAGGTTGCATATTTTCTTTTTCAAAAATTGTATCTTTATTTTATAACCTAACGTATACATTTTTATGTCATCTTCTCTTTTCTAAAATCTGCAAGCATTTCTATGTATCTAAACTTCTTATTTTCAAGAAAAAACATTTAGATGCTGGAGAGTTCAATGGCCAAATAACTGCAAGGATGCAAATGAGGTCAGTTGAGAATTCTTTTGTTCAGCTTTAATATTGTTTTGTTATTACAAACATGCTTATCTGGATTCTTTGTGAAGGAATAGCATTGCTGTTTCTATCTCAAAATTTTAATTTATGTTAGGAATTACCTATGGCACTCTTATAGCTCAAAATACCAGTTTCATCAGCAACACAACTCTCACTTCATCTTGTAGCACATTGTATTCATGTTTTGTATCTAAGAAAGGAAGTTGGGGCTACATTTGACAATTCCTCAATTTGTTAAAAGTGCTTTTCAGTTAGCTTGTAACAATGTCGTTTTCCTTTCAGGTATTGTTGTATTTAGGCCCGGATGCCCTAAAGGAAGCGATTGAGAAGGCTGAACTGTATCCCATAAGAGGACTATTTAGCTTCTATGATTTCTCTAATGAGATTGATGAATATTATAAATGCATGAATAAGCGCGAGCTTGGCATGTCTACAGGATGGGACAATGTTGATAAATACTATAAGGTAACTTAAAGTTTGGTAAGTGAAGACTGTCAGACTGTTTAGACTTCCAGATGTCAATGATTGATAAATGACCTCTGTCCTTTGTATGTAAAGCGAGCATAAGGTTCATGACAAGAATCAATGAATATATGGTTAGAGATTCCAGGCCATCAGGTGCTCACTAGGGAGCTTTTGTCCTCATACCAAGCATGCACCTGTCTTTAACTCATGCTAATGATTGATCATCGTATACTAAGCGATCAAGCTAACTTAGTGCTTGAATTTAGCATATGATGGTGTCATCTCAACAAGCTTGTTCTGCTCCTTTTAGGACATGCGACCGAGGATAGACATAAATGATTGAGTCTTTGACTAAGTAATGCTTTATAATAGAACAGTCTTGAGTGGATCTTTGTCTATGGAAAAGCTTATTCGTAAAATGCTTTTTATAATCAGGTTGTACCAGGAGAACTGACTGTGGTTAGTGGCACTCCCAATTCAGGCAAGAGCGAGTGGGTTGATGCATTATTGTGCAATTTGAACAAAAGCGAGCATTGGTCATTTGTACTATGCTCTATGGAAAACAAGGTAATTGACCAACTAGTAGGACTTGTTTACACGTCTTCCTCATCCATATGATATTTGTTGCAGCTTATTAGTGTCATGTGATGAAGTTAGGTCAGGGATCATGCAAGGAAGCTTCTAGAAAAATATATTCAGAAACCTTTCTTCAATGATGTCAGGTAACATGTAAAATTCTTTCATCCATATGTTAGCCATCTTCTTAACTGTGGCCTGGAGTCATTGTCAGTTCGTCCTATTCCGTTGGAAGCCTTTGTGAATTTTCACGGTACCTTGTTATGATTATTGCCTAAGTTGTTTTTATGGCTTAACTGATGTGTGCATATCCAAAACACAACTGCCATGTTCTTCAAGAGCTGAATGCAGATTTAGAAGTGGTAACATCTTTGTAATTGCTTAGGCGTTAAGGACAAGTAGATATTCTAGTTTAAGTTTGACTTCTATGTAGTTGATTCTCTTAATCTCTATCAAGTTCCAAGTTCATTATTATTTTGCATTCTTAGTTGCCACTTCTTGTTGTATTATGCATTTTCTTTAAATAATTTACCTGGATAGAGCTCTTTTCTCCAGTGCCATTAAGCTGTCAAGGTTCATATATCATTGAGGTTTGGACCATATAGAGGAAATGCTTTTGTGCTGATCTGTGCTATATTTAGTTGATATGGAAGTGGCAACTGTGCAATCTATGCATGTTTGAATTGTTCATTGCCGTTTATCTTGTAGATATTCACTCAAAATATCAAGTTCAAATAACCAATTACCCAATGGCTTCTTAACCACGCATGGAGTCATGGTTGTCAATCTTTCTGCTAAGAGTTTCCCTTTCACTCAATAGGAGCTTCATATCTCTATTTGTGTTGAACTTAAATAGTGGTATTCAAGAAATAAATCTAATCTATTCTCACTGTTTACTGAAATCTGAAGGTTCTTCATCTGCTGCTGTTTAGTTAACAGAGTGATTCATCATCTATTTATGCAACTCTTTTCAATAAATTTATCCAATAGCTAGGAAAGAATTATTTTTTTCTCCCTTGAGTTTTTCTTTGATGTCAGTCTTCCATCTTTCAGTTAGACAACAGTGATGAGGCTAATATAGTAAATCATCATAAGCAGGATTAAGATAGCTGTTTTCCATTATTTTTTAACCTCCATTATTGGAGTCGTGGCAGTTGACTAACAATTAAGCCAAAAGCAATTCACATAACCCCTCAATTTCGTTCTTCTTGAACTTATGAAACCTAGTTTGGTAGGACTGTTTCAATAATATCTAGAAGATGGACATTTGTTATTATGTTGGGGATATTTAATTAATGATATCTTTCATTTTGGTCGTCTCTAGGTTTATTTTTTGCAAATGTCTTAAGATAATTGGTACCATCTGCTCAGAAACTTAAATGTTCTTTCTTTACTCAGTTATGGTGAAAGTAATGAACGAATGAGCAATGAGGAGTTACAACGTGGAAAAGCATGGCTAAGTAAGTCATTCTATCTTATACGGTAAGTGTAGCGAAACCATCAGATGTTACTGAGATTATATTTTGTCTTGTACTTTTATCAAGAATGAAAGCGATGAGCACAGTTCTGTCTTTTCTGGAGTAATTGATGAGCGAATATGTCTACCGATTGCATCGACTTTTTGGTACAGGTGTGAAGATGATTCTCTTCCCTCGATCGACTGGGTTCTTTCGCTTGCCAAAGCTGCTGTTATGAGACATGGAGTTAATGGGCTAGTAATTGACCCATACAATGAATTAGATCATCAACGCCCACCAAATCAGTGAGCCTTCTGGTCTAGTAGAAAATTTTCCTTACATCTGGCTGTATGCTGTGTCCCATTTGTTAGGAATATACTATTCTTCCTTCAAGGAGGGAGTTAATTTATCGGTGCTGCATATAACTGCAAGTTGTCCATGTTTGATCCCCAATGTTAACTTGATTTTCACTTTTCCAGGACAGAAACAGAGTACGTGAGCCAGATGCTAACTAAAGTTAAGCGTTTTGCGTTGCATCACTCATGCCATGTATGGTTTGTGGCACACCCTAGGCAGGTAAAAGGCAGTCAAATATTTGAACCAATAAGTCTACATAACATGCAGTGTGCTAGCTGCTATTTGATATTTTCTGATATGTCAACATTTTGACAGCTGCATAATTGGACTGGCGGTGCTCCAAACTTATATGATATTAGTGGAAGCGCACATTTTGTTAACAAATGTGACAACGGCATTGTTGTCCATCGTAATAGAGATCCAAAACGTGGACCTGTGAATCGTACAGAGGTTAAATAAAATTTGACCATGAATTAGCTTTTAGAAAAATCTCCTGCATAAATATCACTTTAAACAATCGTGCTGAATCTTGTAGATTTGGGTTCGGAAAGTAAGAAATAAGCTCGCTGGAAGTACTGGGACAGCTTTCTTGTCATATAAGAGGTATGCATCTTTAACAAGCTCTTTAATTTTGTAATTGCGTATATTTGCATGGCAGCAGATTTCTGCCTCTTTGGAGGGAGTAAGCTGGCTAGTTATTTAGGATAAGTTCGTTAATTTTATGAGAAGTTGGAAATGGAATACGCCTACCTTCAGATTTTTATCTTGGTGATTGGTGTGTGCTTTTTTTCGTTTTAATTGCATGATATCAAAGTGCTGCGTGGCTTTATGTATTGTCTGCTTTAGAAAATTTCCTTGTGCTGTACGAATGTTGGGTCTGTGCAGCATAATATGTTATGTCTTTAGACAAAATTGAATCAATTGGATGACCTATTAACGAAGGCATGAAAAACAGATTAAAGACTTCAGTCAGATGTATCTATAGAACTTTCTTTATCATGTCGTTATATGGTTTCACATCATTGCTTTTTGATGTCCAGACTGCAAGATATGGATTTGCATTCTCATAGACAATCATTGGCAGGTCCACTGGAGAATTCTTTGATGACGGTGTCAGTGAGATCAATGGTGAAGATTACAGTTACGGCAACGGTGGTATACAAAGTCCTGGATTTTCAAATGGTAGGTAATGTTTTTTTTCTGCAGGAGGCATATCAGTCCCTTTTTAGCACAATCATTAGTTGATCCTCAATCTCATTGGAATGTATATAAAAACTATATCTTTACAGTCCTTGCCAATTTTAGAAGTTTATCCCAATCATTTTGAGGAAAATGTAACCAAAATTGGCTGTATACCTGTTAAGATGTGTAACATATGGTTTGTCAAGTTTCCTAGTCACAGGTACCCCTTTTACAAATCGAATGTCAATGTGTGTTCCTGTGGTTTTATCCTCGAGATGGTCTTGTTTCGTACGTTTCTTGCGTGAGGTTCTTTTGCCCGTTATCACTTGGAGTTTGAGCATGTGCAATTTAGGTGACGCTTAAGAGTGTTTATAAAAAAGAGTTATTTTTAGAGAGGAAAATGTTTATTTGTTTTTTTAAAATGTGTTTATTTTATACTTAAAAATAATAAAAATAATTAATAATAAAATTTTATGATGTAGAAGTGTTTTATATTTTTAAATTTTAAAATGAATTTTATATTATGTTGTAAAAGATTTATAAAAAATGTGAAATAAAAAGTTGGAATGAAAAAGAGCAAGTAAAGGCAAGCACGCCCTTATTGTTACCTGCGCTCCCAGTTAGTATTATAATCAGAGAGTCTGCTGCACTTGCCTACGGCCAGCTTATTATGTTTTGAAAAAGTAATTTTTTAAAGTACTTTTAAGTTTAGAATCACAGCAATGTTTCAGAAGCTTAGGCGTAGCTGTATCCATTCATGAAAATCATCTTCCCGGCGGGACGAGTTCAAAACAAGCGAAGCAGAAGAAAAGCAGAAACTAGCCGTTACACAGAAGAAAAAGCGGAAAGCTGAAAGCAGAAACCTGTGAAAAGTGCTTCTAGCAGTGGGACCGTTCTCTTTGTAAACGCCAGTCTTGCTTTGCTTTGCCCAATGCAAAGCCAGCTTATTATGTTTGACCGTTGCTCTCCTCACCAACCGTTGCAATATTTATAAACCTTCTTCATAAATATTGGTTCAGAATAGATAACACAGAAAACAGAGAGCCTCTATCCTTGCACAACTCTCTGTTTTTTTTAATCTTCTTTGCAACAGAACTCAACTCCATGACTGCTGAGGTCAACATGGAATCTGCCCAGATGTTTGCAGAGCAGTTCTCCGTTGACGATGAGCAGGAGTTTGCGACTGCCGTGAAGAACACCGAAGAGTCGCCAGCGGACGAAAACAAGTTGATCGAGACTGAAGCAGAGGACGTTAAGTCTTTAGCATCAACAAATCAAAAGAATGGTTCCTTCAGAGAAGAGAGCAGTTGCCTCTCTGACCTTAAGGACAACGAGAAGAGAGCTCTTGCCGATATCCGGGCGAAGCTCGAAGATGCCATACTTGAAAACAAGCTCTCCTCCTCCGTTGATAATGCAGAAGCAGATGACAAGGGCATTTCGCTCTGGGGCGTACAGCTGTTGCCGAGCAACGGTGATGAAAGCACAGATGTTGTTCTGCTGAAGTTCCTCAGGGCAAGAGAGTTCAAGGTGATAGAAGCATTTGAGATGCTTCAGAAAACACTCAAATGGAGAAAGGAATCCAACATCGACTCCATACTTGAGGAAGATCTCTATGACGAAGGTTTCTCGGGAGCATGTTACATGGACGGCGTTGATCGTGAAGGCCACCTGGTTTGCTACAACGTCTACGGCGTGTTCAATGACAACAAACTGTACCAGAAAACATTTGGAAGTGAAAAACAGAGACAGAAGTTTCTGAGATGGAGAGTTCAGTTGATGGAGAAGGGAATTAAGGAGCTTGACTTCAAGCCAGGGGGTGTCTCTTCAATGGTGCAGGTTGTTGATCTGAAGAATTCACCATGGATTTCGAAGAAGGAGCTCCGGAGTGCTGTGAAACAAGCACTTGATTTATTGCAGGACAATTACCCGGAATTCGTTGCAAGGAATGTAAGTCGTTCAGATCACAGGATCATAACTAGTTCCATTATTGTTTTAGAATCAAAGTTTCAATTCGTTTTTTTGCAACATTGCATGATCTGATTGCTTTATTTTTTATCCTTAATTATAATTATTTATTATAATGTGTACAGATTTTGGTGAATGTTCCGTTCTGGTACTATGCTTTGCACGCTATTATTTCTCCATTCCTGACACCGAGAACAAAGAGCAAGTTTGTTTTCGCTCGTTCAGCGAATGTTACTGAAACTCTTCTAAAGTAAGTACTGCTTCATTTTCTTCTATTAACAAATTGAACAAGGAGGAATTTGCAAAGACTAATGATCATGTTCTTTTTTGATCAGGTATATAGCAGCTGAACAACTTCCAGTAACCTACGGAGGTCTGAAACGCGAGAACGATCAAGAATTCTTTGCCGAAGATGTAAAAGTTTCAGAGCTTATTCTGAAAGCTGGATCAATTCAAACAATCGAAATTCCTGCACCAGAGGTAATAGCTGTTAAACATGTTCAAATCCTTCAGCATTCATTTATCAAATGCTAGCTATCTAATTAATGAACACTGCATCATATGAAACAATGGAATAGGTTGGAATTACAATCGTGTGGGACTTGACTGTGCTTGGTTGGGAAGTGAACTACAAGGAAGAGTTTGTGCCGATCGATGGGGGCTCGTATACGGTGATCATTCAAAAAGGAAAGAAGATGGGATCTCAAGAAGTTCCTATCAGGAATTCTTACAAGAACACTGAAGCTGGTAAGGTGGTGCTGACAGTTGAGAACAATACATACAAGAAGAAGAAAGTTTTATACAGATACGAGGCAAGGAGCAACTAATGAGAGCAAGAACAAGAACAACTAATTCTTTTGCGGTTGACATGAAATTCTTCTTTAGGAGGGAGAACGGGAAATGAATTGTTAGATAAAAAAGTGTTATCTTGTTTTGTGAGTTTTCGTTCTTGTTGAATATATGCCGATGATTACAGTAGTGATGTTAGTGATGATAATAAGGTGCATGTTTGGGGAGCTTGTTTTTTCATTTTTTTAAAATTTTTTATTTCATATAGTTTAATAGAATTTCTAGAATGGTTTATAATTTTTTTAAAATTGTTTAAAATATAAAAAAAATTCTATGACAATTAAAATTTATTCTTTATTATTTTATATTATCTTTTTAAAATATATTATTTTTTAAATAAAAATTTAAAACTTATTTAAAAATTTTTAAAAAAAAAAAAATTCAATAAACACTTTCGATTTTGAATTTCGTTGCTTGCAGAACATGATATAGAACGCAACTTCGATCTACAAAATGTGAAGCAAAAAAGAACAACTTAATTAAAAAGCGATCGCGATGGGACTCGAACCCACAATCTCCCGCTCCGGAGGCGAGCGCCTTATCCATTAGGCCACGCGACCAGTATTATTAGTAGTACAGATTAATGATTTCTGTAGCTCTCTTAGAGCAAAAATTCCAACGGTTTTATCTTTATTCAACAACACAAATACGATCATTATAGAACTCCTTTGAAGTTATTTTATTTTGAAATATTAAAATTATATAAATTAATATAAAAATTATATTTTTATATTAATTTATATATGCACTTCAAACGCAACTCTAAACATGACCTTAATTTCTAGTTGAATATTGTATCGTTTGAGTGTTTTTACTCTTGACAATTAAGCCCATTAACTCATTCAATTCTGGAAATCCTACACTCCCATTTTCCCATCCATCGACAAATTTCCTCGTTCACTATTTATTTAGGTTCCAATTTTGCATCATCAATCAAAAACAAAAATTTCAAAGAAAGAAAGATAGAGTTGCTATCTCGCTCTCACTTTTCTATCTCTGTTGCTGTTGTTGTTGGTCTCTTATTCACTTGATATTACCTCCTCTAATTGAAAAAGGATTCAAACAACGCTTCACTACTTCACGTAACTACCAATTCCTCATCTACTATCATCTCTACGCAGCTGGCACTCCTTCCTATTCCAATTGAAGAATCCCTTTACTATATTAAATTTATTTTATTTTACATTTATTTAATGTGAGAGTAATCTGCTCGTTTTTAATTCAACATTTCACTTATCAACTCAGTTCATCGATCAATTCAAAACGTTCGATTTCGCTACTCGGCCGATCACGTCAAAGCCGTCCATCATCATCCCCGCTACTTGTATTCCCCGCGTCCATGCAGCAGTTGCATGCATCAAAGTGAACTGATTCAATTCGGTCTTCGTGCTCGAAGCAGCGACCATGACTGTCAGGGTACCTCGTATTTCTCTGAGTCGGAGACGCCATTTATTATACTACCTTAAACATATATAGGCAAAAATCTTATAGCTTAGGACCTAGGTAGAAGTGCAGCTAGTTTTTTAGTAAGATGAATAGATTTATGCCAATTACTTTAATTGGTTTGCTTTTCTTCAAGCAACTTATCGGTGAGATTAGCCATTTCTCATATAAGCCTCTCCCCATGTATGACCTACAGAGTTAAATGTGGTAAAAAGCGTAGGATTGTTATTCTGAATTCATCGTTCAATTCAAAATATATTAAAAAGGACCAAACTAATAACTCTTTGCGCTTGAACTTTCAAAGTTAAATGCAAGTTCTCAGTTCCGCACGTATTTGTTGACAGAAGACTTCCTTCGAAGTTGATGATCAATTACCACGTGATGCAGCAATTTATATATGACCACAATGAATTGCAGAATCTTATCCTTCGACTAACAATTTATATATGACCACCATTTATATAACCATTCCGTCTCCAGCTAGCAGCCAGCTAGCAAGATCAATCTATTCCCCTATATATATACATGTCAGAACCATATTAATTTCTCAAGAGGTTAAACTTGATCAAGTTTTTAATGAATGGCGAGTTTCAAAATGCACACCGTTGTTAATCTTGATCTTCTCTTTCTCCTCCTAGTCGTAGCTTTTTCAGTTTCACCTATAATTCTCTGTTCTGCAGCAAACTCAAGTAGTACTGAAGATTTCCGGCAATGTCTACGTTCGCGCAACGTTCCTTCAAATCTAATCATCTTACCGAACACAATCACCTACACAAACCTTCTCCAATCAACTGCAAGAAACGTTCGTTTCCTTTCTTCTCCGACGGCGACTAAACCTTTAGTTATAGTTCAACCAACCAAAGGCTCCCAAGTTCAGGCAATTGTTGTCTGCAGTCGTCAAAACAACTTCAAACTACGTGTCCGCAGCGGCGGGCACGACTACGAAGGAATGTCTTACGTTTCACTCTCAGGTGACTCCTTCGCTGTGCTTGATCTCTCCAATCTTCGTAGTATAACTGTTGATTACGTGCATGGCACTGCATGGGTGCAATCCGGTGCTACGGTTGGTGAACTCTACTACGCTATTGCCAAGAACAACAACACTGTCGGATTCCCTGCCGGAACATGCCCGACAATTGGAATCGGTGGCCATTTCAGTGGTGGTGGTATCGGTGCTATTTTCAGAAAATTTGGTACTTCAGCTGATAATGTTGTAGGTGTTCAGATTGTTGATGCCAGTGGTAAATTTTTAACTCGCCGGACGATGGGTGAGGATTTTTTCTGGGCGATCAGAGGTGGTGGCGCTGCGAGCTTCGGCGTGGTGATTGCGTACAAGGTTAATTTAGTAAGAGTTCCACAAGTTGTTACTGCCTTTAATATTTTCAAAACATTGAACCAAGGTGCTACAGATTTAGTTGATAAATGGCAGAGAACTGCGGACAAGTTTGACGAGAATTTGTTCGTCAGATTAATAGTGCAAACAACCATTGATGGACAAGGGCAGAGAACAATTCAGGTTATGTTCAATTCTCTGTACCTTGGTGATTGCACTACTGTTGTTGCTTTGATCCGGAAGAGTTTCCCAGAACTTGGAATGCAAACTAAAGATTGCAATCAAATGAGTTGGTTGGAATCTGGTTTGTTCTTTGCAGGACTGCAAGGGAAACCTGTTGAAGCCCTGCTTGATAGAAACCTAAACAGCGCTGGATCGTTCAAAGACAAGTCTGATTTTGTAACAACTCTGATTACGAAAGACGGGTTACAGAAAATCTGGAATTTCATGTTGAGTTCAAATAACCAGCCATTGTTGTTGCTCATGGAAGCATTCGGAGGAAAAATGAGTAGGATTTCAGAATCCGCGATCGCGTTTCCTCATAGAAAAGGAAACATTTATGAGATTCAGTATGTTATGAACTGGGCTGAAACTGATCCAACTGTTACTCAAGGGCACTTGAACTGGATGAAGCAGATGTATGCATTCATGACTCCTTATGTTTCAAGCAATCCAAGAGCAGCTTACTATAACTACAAAGATATCGATTTGGGTAAGAACGACGAACGGAATCCGAGTTTCAACAGTTCTTTCGATTGGGGAACGAGATATTTCAAGAACAATTTTAGGAAATTAGCTCTCATCAAAAGCAAAGTTGATCCACAGAACTTCTTTAGGAATGAACAGAGCATTCCTCCTCTGCTTGTTATAGAAGATAATGTAAAGCATGCATGTTATCTATGATATTACTTACTGACAAATCTTTGAATAAAATCTCAAGAGTCAAACTTTCATGTTTGATATTTTGAAGTTTCATTTTTTCAACTCTGTTTAAATGAGTTAATGAAATCACATGCTTGCTAGACGACTAAGTTTGTAGAAGAATACTTTAATCAGTTGGATTTCATTGAGATTCTACTGGTGAATAAGATATGCATAAATGTATTTGAATTCATTCTAGGAAGCAGCTGCTTGAACAATTAAAGTACAGCACCTACAAGCCACATGTCGAGTAGGCACTGCAAATTTCATAGAGATTAGTCGATCATGAAAAGGTAGATGAACCATTTTCCGCCATAACGGAGGAATCACAAATAGTTGATATACATAGAGTTTAACAGAGTGCGATAAAGTTAAAAGCTGTCGGATGGAGGCAAAGACTTAAGCTAGAACATTTGTCACAAACAAATATTTCGGTTTTTGCCAAACGCAACAACTCTGGATATTTAAAAACCTGCATGAAGTTATCGATTTGGTTCTTCCGTCAACGGCAAAGCCGCGATGCTAAAAAAAAACAAGTACATTTAAAGGCACATACCAAGAGAAAGATCTACGAGAATACGCAAGTGGTTGTTAACTGAGGGAAGGCTTTATCGGCTACTTGAATTATCCGAAGCTGATAAATTAAATTGTTATAGCAATATGCAGCACAAAATATTAATGAAAAAGAGAGAGAGAGAGAATAAAAATTAAGTAAAAGTAGACGCCGTTGCCGGGGATCGAACCCGGGTCACCCGCGTGACAGGCGGGAATACTCACCACTATACTACAACGACATTTGTTGTCCTATTTATTTGGATATGGCTATCAAAACAACATTACAATTTTCTTTTCCTTCCCCTCTTAAATATTTTTGAAATTTAAAAATTTATCTTACGGACCCTTTTTATTCTATCAATCTACCTGTGTTGTTTTATTTGTTAAACATTTCTTCTCTGTTCCTATATTTCTATTATCAAATATTGATGATTAACATTAATAACAAATTAACAATTTCATTAACCATATTCGTTCATCTTACGTCACATATCATAAAGAAGAATATTATCATAAGAGAGTCACTTCAAATTTATACGAAACAAATAGAAGTTAGATTAGCCACAACATTGAGGAAACACCTAAAGATTACCATGCTTAGAAGTTAGAATTATCGCATACGACATACAGCAGCAGCATTTTGAATTTCAAATTCTCACAAAAATACTAAGAAAGAACAAGGTGATTACCAGAGCCGCAGAGCGTTACGAGCATACAGGCATCCATGAAAATTGAAAACATGTAATTTCAGCTCCTCACCAAATAATAATCACACATTCTAAGTGGGAAAGCTATCATCAAATGTAACAACAAACACTGATAATTCAATAACGAACCCTAAAACCTAACTGAACCTTCCAGAAAAGAGTTGACGAGTTAACCAAATATACATACAACCTAAAAAAGTGATAGAACATGCCATACAAAGTTTAGGACGCAAGACTACAAACATTGCAGAACAATATATGTTCTCTGAACAAAAACAGCAAACATAGCAACTCCTATCTCTCTCTCATCAAGATAACTGAAATCAGAGGATAAATAAAGGAAACTTTCTTATGCAGCTTCCTCTTCTTCCTCTTCCTCATACTCCTCTTCATCAGCTGTAGCATCTTGGTACTGCTGGTACTCAGCAACAAGATCATTCATGTTGCTCTCAGCTTCAGTGAACTCCATCTCATCCATGCCCTCACCAGTGTACCAGTGCAAAAAAGCCTTCCTCCTGAACATAGCAGTGAACTGCTCGCTCACCCTCCTAAACATCTCTTGGATAGAAGTGGAGTTTCCAATGAAGGTACTGGCCATCTTGATTCCCTTGGGAGGGATGTCACACACGCTAGACTTCACATTGTTTGGGATCCACTCAACAAAGTAAGAAGAGTTCTTGTTCTGGACGTTAATCATCTGCTCATCGACCTCCTTGGTGGACATCTTGCCTCGGAACATAGCAGAAGCAGTCAGGTAACGACCATGGCGTGGGTCAGCAGCACACATCATGTTCTTAGCATCCCACATCTGCTGGGTCAGCTCTGGGACTGTGAGGGCACGGTACTGCTGAGAGCCACGTGAGGTGAGGGGAGCAAAACCAACCATGAAGAAGTGAAGGCGAGGGAAAGGAATGAGGTTGACTGCAAGCTTCCTGAGGTCAGAGTTCAGTTGCCCCGGGAAGCGCAGGCAGCATGTGATTCCACTCATGGTTGCAGAGATGAGATGGTTAAGGTCACCAACTGGAATTAAGATGAGAATTGTCAACACCCAGTACTCAATAACTAAAGGGAGGATAATGCAGAAGAACTACATGGTAATTGTTAGCATGATTATCATTTATGTCAAACATAGAAGACCAATGCAATCACAATAATAATGTACAGTATACTCATTGGATGCGCACAACTGCAATATGAAAAAAAGAGAACTTAAGCTGCTAAAGCATACAGCATTCTTTTATTAACAACTTACAACATAGTGCAAAATGAGGTTATCAGTATGCAGTCCAAGTTATATACCGACTAGGTAATGGCATGATAAGGACAGTTTATAAGAATGAAACCAATAAATATAAACAATTCTAAAGAGTGGAAATTTCTGATAACTCACAAGTTGGGGTAGCAAGCTTGAGAGTACGGAAGCAGATATCATAAAGAGCTTCATTGTCAAGTACCATGCACTCATCAGCATTTTCAACAAGTTGGTGAACAGAAAGCGTGGCATTGTATGGCTCCACAACAGTATCCGAAACCTTTGGTGAAGGGAAAACTGAGAATGTCAGCATCATTCTGTCGGGGTACTCCTCTCTGATCTTGGAAATGAGAAGTGTACCCATACCAGATCCGGTGCCTCCACCCAAAGAATGGCACACCTGGAATCCTGTGAGAGATGGAAAATAGAATCAGAATATGTTCACAGTATAGAGAATGCAGGCCAAACTCCTTTTAGCCCAGTAATCAAATTCAGGATTAACACGGATTCAGGATCAACTAAGAGAACAGTATTTATTATTACATATGTAAATAAGTGAGAGGAAAAACAAAATTCTAAACATTCTACAAGACAGATATAATCTGCCAAGTACATAGAAGAACATAGATAAAGAAATTATAAACAGTAAAACTGCAGACCCAAACACAGAGAAGCTTCATAACCATGCTAAAGCAATGGAGCAAAATCCAAACATATGCTAACCAGGTGTGCTTGTAAATGTCTTTGTGCATCTAGTTTCATGGGTATACTTCACAAAGAAGACCATGTTAATATGTTATTACTAACATTAACACAGAAATCCATGATTGATGCCCCCAACTCTCAACATCATTTTAACTACCAGAGATTCATGTGAAGACAACAGACAGCTATACACAGGTTGCATGTAAAGCAAACTACTATGCAGTAAATTCTAAACCTACCATGCAAAACATCAAATGGAGGATCAAACTAAATCTCCACAGTTCTTGACTACCAATGTAACTTTAGAAGCAAAAACAATCACTAATATACAATCAGACACTGTTGCTAACATATCTGCAAGAGCATTGGCCTATGCTGAAGTAGAATTCACAGATCTAAGCATTGGCCTATACATCACAGCATAGCCCAGGAATACTTGCCTTAGCCACTCAAGCCTACATAACACAAGTCAAATGCACTAACAGCTCGCTGCAGATCTAGCATCAAGTGATTTCAAAACATTGTAAGTAAAATTAAAGTCTAGCAAACTCAAGACAACACTCAAAATGCACTTTATCATCAAATCTCAGCAGACAACTACAGATGTAACCTAAGCTCAACTAATTGCTCAAAATATCTTTTAAAAAAAGAAACCATGATAGAACAGGCACAATATTGTGTTCAAAATCATAAAACAACCAGATACCGATAACAGATCTCCACAGATCTACAACATATGAGCAACAAAACAATGCATCCGACCTAAATATTTAATAAATACTGCCACATTGTAGTTCTCAGACAAAGGACACTCACCCTGAAGGCAATCGCAGTTTTCAGCCTCCTTGCGGACCACATCAAGGACGGCGTCGATCAGCTCCGCTCCCTCAGTGTAGTGCCCCTTGGCCCAGTTGTTCCCAGCACCAGATTGACCGAAGACGAAGTTATCAGGGCGAAAGACCTGTCCGAAAGGTCCAGACCTGACCGAATCCATAGTGCCAGGCTCGAGATCCATGAGCACCGCACGAGGAACATAGCGACCTCCGCTGGCTTCATTATAGTAGACATTGATCCTCTCGAGTTGCAGCGGCGAGTCACCGGAGTAACGCCCGGTGGGATCGATACCGTGTTCGTCACAGATCACTTCCCAGAACTTGGCACCAATCTGGTTCCCGCATTGTCCGCCTTGAATATGAAGGATTTCTCTCATCTTTGCTCGAGTAATCTGGCGAAGATTCCGGCAAACTCGAAGAGCGAGACAAGAAACGGCGTTGATTTGTTTAGTTTTTAGAGAGAGTGAGTGTGAAGGTCAGAAATGAGAGCGGGGGAATGTGGTAAGGTGGACATTTATAAAGGCGGGAGGATCGGAGGAGAATGAGTCGGGCTTAACCGGGGTGGTGCTTGGTTTAGATATTATTCGAATTTTGAAATAGTGTCCTGTTTTCGGCTCCGGTAAGACAAAAACTAAACCAAAACAAAAAAAGCAAAATGAAAAGGAGATGGACAGCGGTGATTGGATGCGGCAGGAAGGAGTAGTCTATCCACCGTACGATTTGTAAAACTAAAGTTTGAACGGTTTAAGAGGAAGTTTGGTATTATTTTAAATATTGTGACATTTTGTTCATTTTTACTAAATTAAAGCTAAATATTAAATAACAAAGAGCTGAAAATAATATATTTTTCTTATTAGTTTCATTATTTTCTGATTGTAAATTTATTTGATCAACTAACAAAATTAAAAGTAAACACAATATATGTATTTTTCACAACAAGATAAATGTCTAATAACTAATGAATTAATATAATTATTGTTGGTAAATGAAATTATTAGGATAAATTTAGTGTTAATTATGTGAAGCAAAACTTTCAACTAATGATTGATAATATAAATACGTATCACTAACATTCGGAATATAATTTGGAATCCTGATTCCGATCCAAGCACAGTCTCATAGATCTGATCGAGGTAATAAAAACTTAAATAATTATAAGATAGAATAATTTTTTTTTTGTCTTTCTAAAGAAATTATGTAATAAAACCAAATAAACAGAATTAGGAAAAAATAAATTGCGGTGACAGGGTGTGTGGACACAGACAGCAACTGGCACAGTTGGACTTCTTCTGAAACTGATCACGTTCATTTTCACGTGATCCACTCTCACTTCTTCTATTTCTAACAATTAAAAATAAAGTCTTTGTAATTATATTTTAAAATGTAGCAAAGTTAATCAATTAGATTTTTTTAATATTAATGTGTAATAGTTTACCGACAACTTCTATATCATTCCAAAAAACATCAGGCCCCACAATACAAACACAGTTATAAAATGGGCCCAAAATAAAAATTGATTAACTTTTAAACACCCTATCCACATTCAGCTGCTTCTTCTATCGCCACCGGTTCTCGTTTCTAACTTTCTATTGCACTACTAGAAAGAATTAGAAAAGATTTACACCACGTTTGGAAAATTTCCAGCATTTCAGAAAAATATTTTTTATTTTTTTATAATATTTTATAAATCTTATTTGATAATTTTTAAATATAAAAAATTATGTATTAAAATTATGTTTATTTATTTTATTTTTTAATTAAAAAATATAATTTATTTTTAAAAATAAAAAAATATTTTTTGTTCTAAATAAATTTTATTCTAAAAACATATAATTTGAAAATAATTTAGTCATCTTTTCGAGCATATTTGGGAGAGTTTTTCTTTCCTAATTTTTCATCTTATGTTTTTTAATAAAATTTCTAAATATTCTACAGAATTTTTTTTAAAAATTTTAAAATACAAAAAAAATTTTACGTCGTGAAATCATTTTATTTATTATTTTTATTATTTTTTTAAATAAAAAAAATAAAACTCATTTTTTAAATATTTTTAAATTTTTTTTTTTTTGAAAAGCTCTTTTTTTAAAGCACTGCCAGACATCCCCGTCATCCATAAAGAAAAGATCATGATTGTTGCTACGATTTCCATGGCACTTTCTCTGAAATGTTTTTGAAAGCTTTGTAGGTGAACTAACATACATATATTTTTAGGGAACGTTTGGCTAAGTTTTAAATTTAGAGCTTTTGAAATAAAAATCACTTTTTTATATCTTTTCTTTGAAAAAAAAGCAAAATATTAAACTTTTGATTAAAATGCTGCTTTTTTTGAATTATGTTTGGATAAATTTTACTGTTAAAAACTTTTTTTAAAGAAAAATTAAAAATATGTTTGGCTAAGCTTATGTTTATGAATGAATGAGATATATAATGACTGTAATACCTTTAAGTATATAACAAATATTGTATTATTAAAATTTTGAATTTATTTTCATATATTATCTAACTTTTGAAAATTAATTTTATAACATATTTAAAAACATTTTTAGTTAATATTTATATATTAATATTTATTTACTATTATTATGTTTAAATTAATTTATAATAATATTTTGAAATTAAAATATATAAATATACTATTTTTTAATATATTGATTCATCCTCTTTGTACAAATGTAACTAATACAGTTTCTAAGGAATTTTTGGTAGTCCTGAATTGATGCCTAAAGACTATACGGCAAATGAATACTTTACATGATGAAAGTGTAATTTCAAACACTCTAAATTTATAAGTAATTGTACTTCTCATGATAGGATCTCATGTCAAAATAATTTTCATAAGAATATCTAGACATTTTTACAACTACAATTCTTAAGCTAAATGGTTTCTGTTTTCTGTTTGGTATCCTGCTATTTCATTATATTTTCTGCATAGCAAGTGGACCCAAATACATACTCTAATAATCAATTTCTTCTACTGTCAATCCAAGCAAATTAATACATGAGAAGGGGTCATATGGAAATTTGGAAGAATTTTAGCTTCAAACCATGCATCTTCAATTGCACCTGTCATATCTTCCACATGAGGAGTATATAAACAGCAGCGAGTGCCTGTAACATATATTGACATGGAGAATTAGAAATCCCAGTTGAACTCAATTGAACTAACAATTCAGTCAGAATGCATAATAGCATCAATCACCAATCCAAGTTATATTACAATTAATCAAGACTGGAGAGATTTTACTAAATAATTTTTTGATTACAAGATAGAGCAAGGAACAAATAGTAGCAATGGTAGCTTTATACTGTACAAGCTTTATACTACACCAAGTAGCAATGATTCACTTTGTAGAGGAATAGCATCAACCTGTGAAGAAGCTTACTAAGAACAAAATATGATTATTAGGTGTGCCCTTTGAATATTTTCCTGAAAAGTTTAATCTCTTGAGAGGAAAAAGAAATAGAAAAGAAAAAAAGATTCAAAATATTTCCAGTTGGCACTTCTAGCAATTACTAAATAAAAGTATTGCGTAGTACTTTTTAGTTTTTTAGAAACAAGAAAACAAGCAAGACACTTTCATGTCATTGAAATAAAACACTTTGAATATTAGCTTACATGAGAAATTCCATATATACTGTTTATAATAAGTCACAACATGTGATAAATTTTCTAAAAATAAAAATTCAGCAAAGTTTTTATTACCATAAGAATAAAAAATTCTATTCCTGAGTTTGAACAATAGCTCATATTCTCTAAAGGTCCATTGATGGATAGTATCTATGCTCTGCTGGCACTAGCAGAGGGACGTTGAAGGTAAATGCATTTGATTTTAAACCTAGAGGTAGAGTGTGCTGGATGCCTTGCTGCTGCTGGGACACAAGAGCTCTGGGAAGCATTCCTGCAAGTAGTTTTACATGAAAACATAGCATGGATAGTGGATGCACAAAGTTGTTACATATAAGCATTGCTAAAATCTAAACATGTTCATTTTAAATATAAGGGAGAAACAATTGCTTCTTCCAAGCACATGTGAGGCTAAAGAACGATGCATTAATAAAAGATTTGAGTCTAATTTAAGCAATAAAATGTCTGAAATGTAAAGTCAGATTAAACACTACTAAAATGGGCTCTTTTCGTCAAAACAATTGGTTAAAATGTCTAAAACTAAAGCATAATATCACATAAAATGCATGGCAGTGAATTCACAACATCCAACAACAGCCTGCAGAGAATTTATTAAAGTCGTATGAATAAACAAACATAAAGTGCCTCCAAACTGCAATCGATTAATATTTTTAACTGACAATTAAATGATGAGCTTACTAAAATGAAGTTTCTATATCATTCTAAATAATTTATAAGTTGATAAATTCTGGATTTTCAACATGAAGGAACTTAGGAGTCTTGTGAGCATTAACAAATCAGCAAAGTCAACCATAAAAAGCTTCCTACTTCTTGCAACTAGAGTTTCTAAATGAAAACAAGTGTACAAACGCTGCAACTCGTCTATAAGCACAACTAAGATTGTGGCAGAGAGATGAACAATAACGAAAATTCTACAGCAGCTAACAAAGATATATAGTAAGGGCCAGGTAATAGAACCACATACAGCTTGAAGAACATGAGGGTGTGTTGCTTATGTCAATTGCTGTGTAGTTGTTATAGAGGATGCATATGGGAAGCACACAAGTTAGATGAATTGAACAGGTACTAACAACATAGAGATTCTTCGAATCAAGATAAGAATGCAAACTTCATTATCAAATTGACAACAAAGAACCCAACAAGCATTGTTTGCAAACAGAAGACAAGATTTGGAAACATAGATGTCCCAGCAAAAGAGGACCATATCATTATGAACAACAAATTCAAATGAAGTAGAACAAATTAAGAAAACACCAATAACTACACAAATTGTACCTTATTTTGTTAAAAAACATCCGTCTTCGGCTTCTCTCCAATTTCGATTGATTTAAGGTTTCGGCCCGACACACCGGCGAGCAAGATTTTACAAAATTGATGACAGTAGGATGAACGGCGGTGGAATAAGGACGCCAGAAGAAGAAACTGATACAATCGACGCCGGGGACGGAGAGGTTGATTACGGTTGGGGTGAAGACGATTGCGAGAGAGGAGCGAACGGGTGAGGAAAAGAAAAAGTAAAATTAGAAATGAAAAGTTAAGTCGGTTGGGGTTATATATAACTTCATAATTTTGCTAACTTATCATGGACAAAATAGATATTATCTATACCCAGCGAAAAAAGCCGCCGCGGTGGTTATTGAAAAAGCATCAATCAGATGCTTTTTTTTTTAAAAAAAAGAAGCTGCTTATATTGTTCAAAAGTTGTGAACGCCAAACACTTTAATATAATGTTGAGTGCTTTTTTAGGGCAAAAGTAAAAAAAAAGCACTCCCAAATATGGCCTTAGATTCCACTCAAAGCTAATAGACAATTTCTTCACCTTCTAGGAGAAAAGACATCTTTTTCGTTTCGCTAAGAAACCATTATAACTCTATCTATGATAAAAAAGTTGTGTATTCACTTTTCTATTTCCTTTTTTGAAGCTTTAGAAACAACACACAGGTAGGTGCACGCAATATTTAACAACATAGTTTATGTAACTAAAATATCTCAATTCAAGTTAGAGTTTGAAGTAGGATGCATTATCTACATAACAAACACAAGATCATACTCTCTTAAGGATTTATTTATTTGTCAAAAATTGATTCAAAATAATTAAAAATAAGTTTGTGAAAATAAATTTGTAAGTTTAATATAAAAATTTATCCAAAAATTTGAATCGTAAAAAAAGTGAAGAAAGGTGCACTAAATTGAATCGCAGTATCTGATGTGATATTTCGTAAGTACTTATTAAAAATAAATTATCTTATTTTAATTTAAAAAATAAATAATAATAAAAAATTATGACGTTAAATTTTTTTTATATTTTTTAAATTAAAGTTTTTTATAAAATATTCTAAAAAAATTTATTCAAAACTATAAAATAAAAATTTTTTAAAATAAAAATATAATAAGTACTTCCAAACATCATATATTTACGTTGAGCCACAAAAGTTGTGGCCGAATCCACATAAGTGTTTGAAAAGCCCAGCCCACTAATCACATCCTATTATTATTATGTTTTATTTATACAAAATTTATTTTATCCCTTCATAATTAAAGTTCGAACATAATTCATATTTCAGTTTATGTAGAACTTACTAAATTTATCTTTAATTTATGTATCGAATTCAGTTTCACCAAATTCAAATTTATAAAAGTTACTACCAACCGGTTATACGACACCCTTAAAATCCAGTCCACAACTAGTAGAAGCCGTAAGCTTCTCTCCTCATTAGTGTCAGTCACGAATAATAAAATAGAGCATGTCCTTATTGACTACCAGTATACACCAATTCTATACATTTGCTCAATAAGTTAGTAAGCTACTTGTTGCCACAAATAATAAGCTAATCATGATCTAGCACGCCAACGTCTAGCTACTGAGTTATAGTGTAGTCTTTTATCTTCTCATGAACATTCGTCAGTAACATTGCTTGGGCATGAACTAGTTGGAAGTTTCCAACTAATTCATTCTTCCGTTCTATAAATCTTCAGTCTTTCCAATTCTTCATTCACAGCAATTCACCAGAAGATGGGTTCCTGCAAATTGTTGCCATTGCTTTTTTCAAGCTTTTGCTACTGATCCAACAAATTTGCTGGATTTCTGTGTCACTGACAAAAACCTCCAAAGGTATACATACTAGTATACTTCTATACTTCTCGACTAATTTGTTCATGATGAATTGATTAATTCTTCAAAGATATAATTAAAGTTTGTAATCAATCTTCTGTTATCAATGATTTAGTTTGCAAGGACCCAAAACAAGCAAATTAAAAAGAGGACCAACGATAAATCTCAGGCAGCACCAACAATAGCGTCCACTCCAACGTGACCCTCGTCAGCGCAGCAGAACTTCCAGGACCAACACTCTTGGAATCTCACTTGCTTCGACTTCTCCGTTGACGGTCTCAATCCCTCACATTCCCCCAAGAGCCAGTGAAATTAATACTGACAGTGGTTGAAGGACACTCTACGTTGGCTTTGTCACAGCGCTGCCTAACAATACTCTCTTTGCTAAGAAACTTAACAAGGAGATGTGTTTGTTTTCCCTCAAGGGCTAATTCATCCAGTACAACGTCGGTAACACTCCGGCGGTCGCGCTTGCTGGACTTAGTAGCCAGAACCCTGGTGTGATCATCGTTGGGAATGCTGTGTTTGGATCGAGGCCGGCGTCGATACTGACAGATATCGATGGCTTGACCAAGGCGTTTCACGTTGATGAGTCGGTCATTGCACAGCTTGAGGCTCCAGGAAGGCGTTTGGGATTGCTTATAAAATGGAGCTTTTGTAAAATGAAAGGTATTTTTGTCCTTTTTGAAAAACGAACTCTATTTTTTTTACTTTTAAAAAAATAATAAAAATATGCAATAAAAAGATCTCACTCCGTAGAATTTTTCTACACTTTCTAAATTTTTAAATAAATTTTTTATATATTTATAAAATATGTATTGAAAAATGTGAAATGGAGAATTGAAAAATTGGGTTGGAGGAAAGCAAAGCCAAACACCCCAAAGCATTGCATGATGATTGAAGAAGAATAATCAGCTCCTTAGCAGTTTGTTTTATAAATCTGTGCTTATGTTTGCTTGAATAGTCCAGTCCACGATGAAGGCCCATTCGATTAAAGCCCCATTTTTGGAATAGGCCCAGTAATGACAGAGGCAACAAATAATTAGAGCTGCGTTTATGAAGGTTTCGTTAACATTTCTCCATAACAATCATATCGCTCATCAAGAGAGACGCACCGGTATCATAAAAATCAGTTGTTCTCCGAAAACACGGCCCAGCTAAAAAAATCTTAGTGAAGAGTTCCTCTTTAATTTCAAAAAAATTATACACAAGGTTTTAAAGAAATTTTTTTAATTTTTAAAAATACAAATAAATTATAAATTATAAATAATTATAAGTAATAAATAATAAAAATATATACATATAATAATTGTATGATATATTTTTTTGTATATTTCAAAATTAATATTTTTTAAATATTAATGACGAATTTCTGAAAAGTAATTCTAACTCGAGCAATATCTCAGTGGAGCTGAACCAAGCAACAACTATCAGTATCTTAATTTAAGTTAGCATATTCTCGTTGACTTCCACTGTGTATACCAAAACCCATATGTTTCAATGAGTTAGTTCACTTCACTTGCTACAACTAATATTCGGTTCCTGTTACAACTGCTACTCATTGATTAGATACATTTTGCCTAATTATCCACCTAAAGATTTCAACGGTAGACTTTTATTAGAGGAACTCTGTTACAAATAAAACAGAGCATTAACAGATCCTAGCTAGAGTAGAGCATATTATATAAGGTCTTCTACAATATTGTTTTCACGTACAGAATCAGGTCAAGAACATTTGTTTTGGTTGTCTAAAAATTAATCGCTGCATGTTAATTAGACAAGAAATTCAATCGTAATGGTTCCTAATCTATTTGTCTTTACCTTTCTCCACTTCTATAAATTCAACAAACTTTCCAACTTTTTATTTTCATCATATATATCGAAGCACAATTCGGCAGTAGTAGAGATAGCTAGCCGAAAATGGCTTCCTGCAGAGTTCTTATTCTTGTTGCCATTGTTGCCTTTTCTTTCTCTCAAGCTTTTGCTAGCGATCCAAGTCCACTTCAGGACTTTTGTGTTGCTGATGTGAACTCCAAAGGTAAAACAAAGTATTCAGAATGAACTAATTAATTAGCTTTTCGCTTAAAAATATGCTCAACTCCTACTTAAAACTGATCAACTCTTCGTTGCAGTTTTTGTGAATGGTTTAGTATGCAAGGATCCAAAGCTAGCAACACCTTGGGATTTCTTCTTCAGTAGCCTTGCAAAACCAGGCAACACAAACAACAAGGTCGGATCCAACGTGACACTCGTCAGTGCAGCCAACTTGCCAGGACTCAACACTCTCGGAATCTCACTCGCTCGTCTCGACTACGCCGTCAAAGGACTAAATCCTCCCCACACTCACCCGAGAGCAACCGAAATCTTGACGGTGATCGAAGGGACACTCTACGTTGGCTTCGTCACATCAAACCCTAACAATACCCTCTTTGCTAAGACGCTTTACGCGGGAGATGTGTTTGTTTTCCCTGAAGGGCTTATTCATTTCCAGTTAAACGTGGGCAAGACACCGGCTGTTGCCATCGCTGGACTTAGTAGCCAGAACCCTGGTGTTATCACAATTGCCAATGCTGTGTTTGGATCGAAACCGCCGATCCCGATCGATGTCTTGACTAAGGCGTTCCAGGTTGGTAAGGATGTCATTGCAGAGCTCCAAGCTCAGTTCAAGAATTGAGTTAGCAGTGCACGAGTGAAGAAGAATAATGTTAATGAGTGTTTATTGTTATGTCCCGTCTTTCTGTTTCTTCGCTTTTAGAATGTGGTAAAGTTGGGATCATTTTATTGTGTCGTCGGACGAGGTATCAGTATTAACTCATTAATAAATGGTACTCGTTTTGAGTGCCTCTATAATTTCCCTACGTATGATTTTTTTTTGTTTTTTGGGCAAGATTCATGGGACATTATAACGC
Source organism: Acanthochlamys bracteata (assembly GCA_019914995.1). Classification (NCBI taxonomy): domain Eukaryota; kingdom Viridiplantae; phylum Streptophyta; class Magnoliopsida; order Pandanales; family Velloziaceae; genus Acanthochlamys; species Acanthochlamys bracteata. The sequence goes on along the minus strand of CM034140.1, from coordinate 1,680,619 downwards.
CATTATCTTATAGTTATAGTCTTTATTACAGAATCTAACTATAGTTTGCATAATGGTTACACAAACCGTTTAAAAATGCGCAACGTACAAAAATAAAACTTATACTTCCGTCAACAAAATATGATATGCGAGAAGTTTTTATAAGAGTATTAGTTCCATTGATAATATTATACATTTCATATTTATAGCCGGCATATAAATATCACTTTCCTAATATTTCTAAAAATTGAGTTTATTCTGAATTAAATTTGAATTTTGAAAAGTAAATTAAAAATTGAATAAAAATTTAAAAATATTTAATAAAAATAAAATAATTATTAATTTTATTAATAATAAATTTTAAAATTAAATTAAAAAAATTTTAACAAAATATTATTTAATTTATTTATTTATTTAAATTAAAAATAAAATTTGTGGCGTAAAATAATCTACGCTAAATATCTAAATGGACCGCCAGTTCTTCCACCAGTTCAGCTAACTAGACCTCTCGCTCTAAAACTTGTTAACTTTTTGGGAGAATCTTTGAAGGTGTTACTAAACTAGAATATTTATTAAAAAAAATATTTAAATTTTTTAAAACTAATTTAATTTTTTTATACAAAAGTTAATAAAATTATAGATATATAAATATAACATATATAATAGTTTTATAATATTTTTAAAAATTATAAAAAATTACAAAAATTTTACTGAGAAAATTTTTAATTAATTGTTGTTACGTATGCATATAATGATCTAGCTAATTTATTGTATACCAATGTATTATATTTCTAAACAATTTTTAACTTGAGTATGAATCTCGTTGAATATCTCATGACCTTGATTTGTTCATAATTTGGTGATCCAGTATCAAAAGGTAGAACTGACTAATCTCTTGTATGATTGACTGTGTTTAATTAGCAGATGAACAGCTTGATTTCTTTTGTTGTTCAGGAAATTCGAAAATTTAATTCATGTTACTTAGACTAGGAATCCTAATTAAACAAATTGGTTCCTTCTCCCTATCCCTTGCAAGATTTCAACCTCTCTACAAATTTCAAGCTCTTCAACTGTTCATCAGACAACGTTCCTAGCTGAAGATGGCTTCTTGCGAGCTAGGTTCTAGTTGCTGTTTTTGGCATCAATTATTGCAATTGCTTTTGCCTAAGCTTTTGCGCTACCGATCCAACTCAACTGCAGGACTTATCTGTTGCTGACAGAACCTCCACCACCGGTAAACATACTCCGTTCAATTATTAAATCAATGATAAATATATTCTAAGAATAAATCGATAGATTCTTCATGTGAAATTCAATTACTAACCGGCTGTTGTTGTTTTAATTTGCAGTTCGTGTCAATTGTGGTTGAGCTTGCAAGGACACTATAGTTGGCAACAGCAGATGACTTCTTCACTGGCCTTAACTAAACTGCAAATACCACCAACAAGGTGGGATCTGCCGTGACACTCGTAGGCGCTGCTGCACTGCCAGGACTCAACACACTTGAGGCTTAGTCGCTCGTATCGATTTTGCACCACACGGTCTCAACCCATCTCACATTTACCCGAGAGCCAGTGAAATATTCACAGTGCTAGCTTGAAGGGAGTTTCTAGGTCGGCTTCAATTCGTAACTTCATTCCCTAGCTAGCAACACCCTCTTGGCGAAGACTCTTTACCGACTGTTATTAAGTGTCAGTCGGTAGTCCCATTAACGACGATAGTTTGCTGACTATTTGCCTATTAGATAAATTTCAGTCAGTAATTATGTTTACCGACCGTTTTGAACCACTGCCGACTAAAGTTTTCAGTCGGTGAAGATCTAATTTGTAATAGTGTCTTCACAAACGAGACATTTTTCTTTCTGTGTGGAGATTCTTTCATTTTCAGTTGAACGTTGGTACAAAAGTGTTGAAAATGACAAATGTATTCGATTATTAATGGACACGGCAAAAATATAAAACGCAATTAAGAATTGCTTAAACAATGCGATAATTGAAACAGAACTAAAGCAAACATAAACAAAATATAATTACGTGGAAAAAAATGAAATTTTTTTTACGGAAAGATAAAATAGTTTCAAAAATATCACTAAATCAAATATAATTACAAACTCTTGTATTAAATTTTAAATGAGAACTCTCACTATAATGCTTAATTTTATCTTTCACACTTGATATCGTGAGTTATGTAAATGATATTGTTATGTTTCGAAATGAATGTCTCTTATCCATATATATAGTGAGTCCAAAAAATATCTTTAATTTATAAACGATTGTCTTTCTATTTTTCTATTAATTATTTAAATTTTTTGGAATTCTATTTTGTAAGAGATGCTTCAAATTTCTTAATCATAATTGGCATTCCAACTTCTTAGCTGATTTTATCTTCCTTGACTTTTGAATTTTAAAATAAATATGCATTTAATTTGTTATATTTTAATAAATCACTTACTAATATTTAATATAGTGACTTTATAATATTTAACAAAACTGCCGTTGGCGTTGCTACACTTAATAGCCAGAGCCATAGTCTGGTGTTGAGAATGCTGTGTTTGGATCGAAGCCGTTGATTCCAACCGATGTCTTTACCAAGGTTTTCCAGGTTCATAAGGCAGACATCAAAGAGCTTGAGGAAACAGTTCCTGTAGATCAAAAGCTTGTTGTGTGTATCCTGTGTTAGTTAGAATTCATGAGCTAGTTTGCCTTCAAGTTATTGTGTCGAACAAGTTTGCTTCGGGGAAAGCCAGGCAAGAACATTTCACTTATTATTCTGTTGATCATGGCATATGTGGTTAAGATTAACATGCGCACAGTAAAAATCTTCCAACATCAAATCCAAATTAAAGGCTCGCTGCTATCAACTTATGAGAGTCTAACTCATGCTCAACCTAATTAAACCTGATGTATTTATGCATGTCAATGAATCAATTTATCGATGTGCTTAAATATCCAGTCAAATAATTTGCAAATTATGTTAACTTGGTTCTTTCAAGTAGATCAGGTCACGCATGAAAGAACAACTTAGGTGTGCGGTTTTATTTGTGCCGCGAGTGTCACACTCCACGATCAGAGAAGCATATATGCCGTTTGGCACTTATTTTTTTTTCATATTTTTTAATAATTTTTTTATAATATCTAATAAAATTTATTTTAAATTTTAGAAAGTATAAAAATTATACATCGTAAAATTTTATTATTACTTATTATTATTTTTTTAAATAAAAAAATTAAAACTTATTTTTTTTAAATAGAATAAATTATTTTTTATTTTATAAAAATTTTATTTTAAAAACTAATCCACGTCATAATTCTGCTGTTACGTAGAAATCTCTACACTTGGATTGGTAGAAAGTTAAAGAATTTAAGGCGTACTTCAAATATCCGTAACTGTATTTTTTTTGGTCATATTTTGAATTCTCAATAGTTCATATATTTTAATTACACAAAGAATTTAGAACTCACTTTTACGTACGGAACTCTAGTTTTAACTTTTTATTTGCACACTTTTCAATACAATTATATCCTTCAATTTTTAATACACTTTCAAAATATATAAAAACACAAATACTAAACTCTATTTCCATTTTATTTTTTAAAAAATTCTACTTTTTATTTTTTAATTTTACGAAATTCAGTTACGGACATTTGAAACACGCCTTTAGACGCACAAGCTGCATAAGTGGCAAAGTTAATTTTATGTTATATATATATAGATATATATATAATTACGTGGTGATGGAAACACATTCTTATTGATCAGTACCAAACAACACATACATATGTAATAGTAGTATAGCAGTATAGTAGCGTAAGTACGGAAGGCGTTTGAAGTAAATCCCTAGTTGAGCGTCCAGAACTGCTTCTGGAGCCAGTCCACAAGCTTCTTATCAATCTGGAATGCCTTCGCGAGAACCTCATCGGAGATTGGCGGCTGTGATCCGAATACAGCATTTGCAATGGTAATAACTCCGGGATTCTGGCTACTGAATCCAACAATGACGAAAGCATTCTCGCGACCGATGTTGAGCTGAAAGTGAATGAGACCCTGAGGAAAAACAAAGACATCGCCAGGGTAGAGCGTCTTGGTGAACAACTTGGGAGGGTTGGATGTAACGAAGCCAACATAGAGAGTTCCTTCGATGACTGTCAAGACTTCGGTAGCTCTTGGGTGAGTGTGGGGAGGGTTGAGTCCGTTTGGAGCGAAGTCGATACGAGCCACGGCGACGCCAAGAGTGTTGAGTCCTGGAAGCTGCTGGACGAACACTGGAGTTACCTTAGAGCCAAGTTGATTAGAAGTGTTTCCAGGCTTGTTCAGTCCTCTGAATAGGAAATCTTCGGCAGTGACCACGGCAGGGTTCTTGCAAACGAAACCATTCACAAACACTACATACATACAAAAAAATTAACCAGTTACCCACTAAATCCGTTTGAAAAATGTATTGCGTTAGAAAATTGAATAATGAAAATAGCTACTTATAATATACCTTTAGAAGTGTTGTCTGCAACACAAAAGTCTTGAAGCTGTGTGGGATCAGTAGCAATGGCTTGAGATGAAACCATAACAAGCAGAGCAAGAACAAAGAAATGTGCAGCTGACATCTTTCTCTTTTTTAGCTAATTATCGCGAAGAAGATTAACTGGTTGATCAGTTGTGTTGGTGTGAGAAAGCTTGGAGAGGCAATTAATGAAGTATATATAGAGCTTGCCATGCATAGGTTGAGTAGGAAACAAAACATCAAACAATGGTCTCCGTCACAAAAGCAATAAATAAGTCCTTCGGATTCTCTTAGCTAGAAGTACTAGTCTCAGCTTCCTATATGAAATAGCGTTAGAGGTTTTGAATTATATCACCATGTACGGTAACACCAATTCAAAACCTTTAACAGTAAGCAAGAGTAGGCATTTTAAGTAAAATTTATAACAATGGTGCAGAAAGGGACAGAATATATGAGGAAAATCTCCTTCCTCTTGATAGAGAAATCAACCTGAAACTCTATATACTGCATTAATTAGATATATATATAACTACAAACAGGTGGTTTTTCAATTGAAACAGAAGAAGCTGGACCTGCTCTGTGGTGGTTGTTTTGATTTGGTAAGCTGAATTCAGGTGAAGTGAAGCTTTCAGACTGTTATTTTCTATGATATCACAAGATTGAGTATAATTTACTTCGTCTTGATAGGAAAAATCAACGTGAAAGCTTCTAGATATTGAGTCCTTTATGCCTGAAACAAGTGTTTAATTTCTAATTGAAACAGAAGAATTAAGCTGGGTGCTTGTTCTGTGAAAGTTGTTTTAATTTGGTTAGCTGTATCCAGGTGAAGTGAAGCTTTCCGACTGTTATATTTTGCAGATTAGATTGAGAAAAAGGTTTCTATAAAAAAAAAAAAGGACAAAAAAAAAAGAAAAACAAATAGAAAACTGTAATCCAAAACCGGCTTTTGTAAATTTTTTCTTTTTCCAATTACTTCACTCTCATATATACAAGTTCTTACTTTTAACACATATCTACAGGATGGATTTTTCCGTCAATTAATATACCTATGACAACATAATGCATGCATATTTGTTGCACATGTTTCAAAATAATTAACGAATCTTTACTCAAATTCCTTTTATAGTCTTCTTAGTGTTATGCAGATATATATTATCAGTAGCACTGGCATGTTTCCCTTCTTCACTTTCAGTTGTAGAAAATTTCAATATTTTATTAATGATAATTGTAAAAGTTTAAGCTGATGGATGATAAAATTTTAGCCATCTTATAATGAATTTAACAAGGAAACCATTAGGTAGAAATATAAATTATATGGTAGTTTCTATTTACCTTTAGTTTTAATCAAATAATCGACCAAGATGGATACATCAAGAGTGTGTTCCTTAGATTGAGCGTAAGTTATTAGAATATGAATTATTATAAAAATTATTATTAGAAATGAGTTTAATTTATATATTTTTTTTTAGAAAGAGATCATTTGGAGATAATTTTTTGCATTCTTTTGTATAGTTAAGTGAGCCCAAAGTGATATTTTAATAGAATTATTTTGACAATGGTAACACAAATGGAAAAAAAATTCGAGTCAACTTTAATCCAGTTTCTTGACAATAATAACACAAATTAAAAATTTTCAAAAAATATATATTAATTTTGTTATCTTGATTAAAAAATTGAATAAAAATTGATTTGCGATCCGATTGAGCTGAAGTCATAGTTCTTAATATCCAATTATAGAGATCAGCTAAAATTTGTCAATATATTTTTAACTCATAATTCTTAATATCCAACTATAAAAATTACTTTTAAAGCTTTATACCGACAGAATCGGACTGGTGTGCGTGAGTAGACTCTCTCCACACTAAAAAAATTGGTCAACCTCTTAGGGGTTAGCATTCTCACTTATAAGCACATATCTATTTCAGCATTCAGTCAATATGGGACTATTAAGGGACGTGGACTGTTAAGCCTATCAAGTCAGGGTCCACTTGGCCCAATCCAAGACGAATTGCTGGTCCAACTCTAAATTAGCTAATTCGTCTTTCATTAAAGGCCAATCAAATCCATACGCTACTAATTCGGATCTAGCCTAATTTGGAGGCCCAGATATATCAGCGGGCTTGTTTTGACTTGGTCTGTACATGCATAGAAACTATTTTCCAAGCTCTAATATTTCATTGACAAGTTCCAAACGGATATTTGTTTTAAAGGGAGCAGTTAAAGATTTATATTACCGAGGATATGGAAGTATTGAAAATTTGTCATGAAAGATCAAAGTTTCAAGGCACTCCAATAGCATAGAGACTATTACAGTGACCAGTTCTTATATTTCCTTGACAAATTCCAAATGATATTTGTTTCAAAAGGGAGCAGTTAAGGAATTAACCCACACAATACTACCTAACCTGAAGAAAAAAGAAAAAAAATCCTATCTCCTTAAGTTGCAATCCATGACATTCAATGTACACAAACTTGCATGCATGGCAAACTCTATATATACTTCATTAATTGCCTCTCCAAGCTTTCTCACACCAACACAACTGATCAGCCAATTGATCATCTTCGCGCTAATTAGCTGAAAAAGAGAAAGATGTCAGCTGCACATTTCTTTGTTCTTGCTCTGCTTGTTATGGTTTCATCTCAAGCCATTGCTACTGATCCCACACAGCTTCAAGACTTTTGTGTTGCAGACAACACTTCTCATGGTATATTATAAGTAGCTATTTTCATTACTCAATTTTCTAATACAATACATTTTTCAAATGGATAATTTCTTCGTGTCTATGTAGTGTTTGTGAATGGGTTCGTTTGCAAGAACCCGGCCATAGTCTCTGCCAATGATTTCCTATTCAGAGGACTGAACGAGCCTGGAAACACTTCTAATCCTCTTGGCTCTAAGGTAACTCCAGTGTTCGTCCAGCAGCTTGCAGGACTCAACACTCTTGGCATCTCCATGGCTCGTATCGACTTCGCTCCATACGGACTCAACCCTCCTCACACTCACCCAAGAGCTACCGAAATCTTGACAGTTGTCGAAGGAACTCTCTACGTTGGCTTCGTTACATCTAACCCTCCCAAGTTGTTCACCAAGACGCTCTACCCTGGCGATGTCTTTGTTTTCCCTCAGGGACTCATTCACTTTCAGTTCAACATCGGTCGCGAGAATTCTTTCGTCATTGCTGCACTCAGTAGCCAGAATCCCGGAGTTATTACCATTGCAAACGCTGTGTTCGGATCGCAGCCACCGATCTCCGATGAGGTTCTCGCGAAGGCATTCCAGATTGATAAGAAGCTTGTGGACTGGCTCCAGAAGCAGTTCTGGATGGACAACAACTAGAGATTTACTTCAAACGCCTTCCGTACTTACGCTTACTACTACTACTACTTCATATGTCTGTGTTGTTTGGTACTGAATAAGATTGTGGGTTTCCTTCACCACATTATTGTATTTTATAATAAAATTAAAATAAATTTGGCACTTATCCAGCTTGCGCTCTTAAATTCTTAAACTTTTGGACCAATCCAAGCGTAGAGATTAATTACTGCATAACAGCAGATCATGGAGTGTGACACTCGCCTAAGTTGTTCTTTCATGCGTGATCTGATCTACTCGAAAGAACCCTGTTGACTTAACTTGCAAATTATTTCACTGTATACTTAAGCACATTGATAAATTAATAATAGGTTAAAGCATGAGTTTGAACTTTCATAAGTTTATAGCAATGAGCATTTGCATTTGATGTTGGAACATTTTTATGGTGAAGAGGTTATGTATAATCTTAGCAATGAGCTTGCCGATAGAGGCAACCCTACCGTGAGGGGCACCTCTCACTGAAATGCTTCAAATTCAATTTACCATCGAATATTGAAAACTGTGAGTGCAAATACATGTGATGGAATTGACTTCTGTATAGATGGAGCTGAAATTGCATCATAAAAATTTCGACTCATAATTTTTAATATCTAACGATGTTAATTAAATTTGAAAAATTTTAAATGTGAGATGCTGTATGAGTTCCTCTAAGGATAGAGTACCATGAAATTGAACAAGTTTGTTTTTGGAAATCCAGAACAATATTCACTTATTCTGTTGATCATCATGGTAACAACATATAGAAGTTTGAGATACAATAACTTGAAGGCAAACTAGCTCATGAGATCTTATTGAACAAGGACACACATAACAAGCTTTTGATGTACATCTCAAGATCTTTGATGTTTGCCTTATCAACCTGGAATACCTTGGTCAAGATATCGGTCCAAACACAGCATTCGCAACACCAGACCAGGGGCTCTGGCTACAAAGTGCATGCAGCAAGCCCAACAGCAGCATTCTAATTACCAACGTTCAGATGAGTTTTCAAACACACAAGTTTGTCAAAATTAGAATCGTTTCGCTTGATCAGTGGGATCATAAAATTAGAATTTTAAAATAAAAATTTAAGATTTTAAATACTGATAAATTTTATATAAATTTTTTAATATGATTAAGAATTTTTTAATAAAATTATCTAATATTAAAAAAAAATTTAGTATATTTACAAAATTTAAAAAATAATTCTTTTAAATTATATAAATACCCCTCTATACTTTACAAAAAAATTTTCAAAATTATACTTTTATAGAAAACCTCCTTAATATTAGAGAAAACTTCCAAAAATTTTATTAAAAACCCTAAAATTTTATTAATTACAAAAAAATTTTCAAAAATAAAATCATAAAAAATTAAAATTTTACCGATTTTAAGATTAAAATTAGAATCTAGATGAGATTTTACTAAAAAAAGATCTTATTTGAAATAAAATTATTTTGATGATGTAAAATCATAAGGTCTTAAAATTTAAATTAAAATTTTGATAACTTTCAGCACGCATCAACCCTCGGTATCATAATTTGTATCAGCATATTTCAATGAGTTAGTTCACTATGCTGGCTACAACTATAAGCAAACCATTAGATTCCTGTTAATTAAATCTCCTACATTTCTCTACCCTACTCCACTTCTATAAATTCCACAAACTTTCCAACTTTATTTTCATCATAAGAAAGCACCATTCGTCAGTACTAATGCTAGTTAGCTGAAATGGCTTCCTGCAGAATGTTTTTTTTCTCCAAAGCTGTTGCCAGCTGATGTGAACTCCAAAGGTAAAACAAAGTATTCAAAATGAACTAATTACATGTGGAAAGAGCTATATATTTTAGGAATTTTACAAAGAAATTTATTTGGTGCAACACATTGTTAAAAATTTTGCAGCAGTTAGATTTTAAAATTTATCACGCCTCATATTTTTCTGGTTTCAGACATAGTATAAATTTTTCCAATTTTCCCAACCATCCAAATGGACCACCACTTTCTTCTAGAAGAGTTCAGCCCAACAGGCCTCTCAAGATCGTTACTTTGATTAGTTGAGTCCATAGATTTCCAAAATCTCGAATTACGATTAAAATGACTTAATCAATGTTTAGAATATATTAAACAAAACAAACCTTTTTAGATTTGAAACATTTATAGAAATAACAAATGCTTCGTTTCATAAACACAATAACAGATTATGAGAATTTTCTTAAAAAATGTTAAAACACATGTATCGCAAGTAATCTCAGAAACTGATATTCACAAGCAATATGCACTCAGAACATTTTTTGGTTGAGATTTGTTAGGACATAAATCTCAGTCAAACCAACATAGAGGTGACAATATATGATCCGATCTAAAAATAATATATGATCCGATTCAAAAATTCAACCCAAAATTGACTTGTTTAATCAGAATTAGAATTAGAAAATTTGATCCATATAAATATATAAATTGGATTAGGATTGAACGAATTTGACCCGGTTATTAAATAGGTCGACTCGGGTTAACCCGAAATTGATTCATCAATTCGAAATATTATTTTTTGAAAGAATAATTATTGATTTTTTTTTACCGTATAATAAAATATTAATAATAAAAATAATCGATAATAGTTATTTACTAACTATTAAATTATATTGTATTTATAATTAACTATTTATTTTATATCTTAGTAAAATAGTGTAAGATAAAAATTATAATATTATCGAAAGTATTACTATATAGATATTTTTAATGACGAATTTAGATTTCATATAAAGATTTTTATGAAAATTTTATTAGATAGATATATTTATTAAAATTTTTATCAAAATTATTAATATATATTTATAATCATAAATTTTATAAAAATTTTATTAGATAGATATATTTATCAAAATTATTAATATTATATTTATAATTATAAATTTTAGCTGTTATTATATATTTTTAAAAAATAAAAATAATAATTTTTTTTAATATTTTAAAAACCTATGATGTTAAAAAATATATATTTTATCAAATATAATTATATCTCAGTAAAAATCTTTTACACTTCGATCTAATAATTTACTAAAATTTTAAAAATATAATTAATAATTAATAATTTTAATTATTAAATAAATCAAACTAAATTTAACCAATTATTAGTAAATTAAATTTTAATTTTAATTTTAATTCTTATAAATTTATAAATTAAATTAAAATTAAACAACTTAATTATTAAATAAATTAATTCAAAACTGACTCACTAATTCATATTACCATCCCTAAACCAACGCCCTCAAAAAAACTAGGCGTATGAATGGCGGGCACAACATACTCTCAAATAAAAGGCGAAAAAACAGTTCGCTCTGTGACCACCACGCAGCTAACGTGGCTTGTTCGATCGCAGGCACCAGCTATTTATAGGTTCTCTCGACGGATGCCTTCTTCACGTCAATCCATGTGGGACTAAAAAAATCATCTCTAACGCATTGCACTCAAGCCCAAATCGAAAGCCCAGATTGAATACACGAGGCTCTCTTTCGGCCCCACCCAGCTAAAATCTTCAACAATATTCATAGACAACAGAAATATAGGTCCTCGCAATTATCGGTGCTACAACGGCACGATAATGCATTGATTAAATTAGGAGTTTTATTTTGCAAACAGGTGGTTCATCGTTATCATTTTTCTTCTCCCCTGCTCGAAAAACCCTAGTAACAAGAAAGAACGCCGGAAAATCGAACAAAATTTCCCAAACTTTTACCGCCAAAATTTCTTCATTCTTGACAGTGATTTGATTGATTCAGTTTGTCATTAATCGTCAACATGGGAGGAACTTCAAGAAAGAAGAAGAAGCCTTTACTACCACCAGAGCTGCCGCCAGAAACTGGCGACGCTGACGTGGAAGTCTCTGATGAGGACATCGATTTTGTTCGAAGCAATCGTGGGTTTGCTGGATTTTTATCCAAGCTTGATAGAAAATCAATTGACAAGTATGCTACTCGTGTTGCGGACTTGAATGAAGATGAACTGGAAAAAATTTACGAGAAAAGAAACAGGAAGAAAGCAGCTGAACGAGAGGACGTGGTTCAAGTGGATCGTGTGGATGCTCTTCCGATAAAGACGTTAGATGGAGAATTGCGCTACAGAAGCGGTAAGAATCGAATTGTTTAGTGCATTTTTTGTTCTTGATATGCTAGTTGCTTGATTTAAAGTTTATAAATTTTTCGAGTACCTTGTTTACTTGGATGGCTTTCTTTGTTTATGATTAGCCTGACAATGAGGACTTTGCTGCTGAGCACGGTTGAATTAGCATGGTATGATTCTCAAGTTGGTACTTGGCAACATACCATTGAACTAAATGATGTTCTCAAAACAAGCAGTTACATGGCACTAATATCAAATGTCATGATTATTTGAGCCATATGAAATATCATATCTGCTTGCACAATTATATGATTGGATTTAACTTATAAGGAGATTCAAAGTTGTTCAAGCAATTTATTGCTTAGAGCAGATTGTCATAATAGTAATTCCCATAACAATTTGTTCTATTTAAATTTGCTTATTTGAGTCTTCAAGATTCATGCAGTTATGTTATGATGTGCTCCAAGCGGAGGTCATTTTGTATCGTGGGTATTTGAACTCACTAAATGGTGTGAGATTGATATAAAGAAATTTATTGAAGCTCTTTTTGTGCGATATTTCTTATACAGCCTGTCTTTATGAAGACTAAACCTTGATGTGCTTGTTTTTATTATTCTGTTATTGTTGGGGGAGATCCCCACATATTTGAGCTTCGCATATATTATTCCTTCAAAATGCCATGCAGTTAGGGAGTTACATGCTGAGGATTTACCGAATGAGAAGGAGGCTTCCTCTGAAGCCAAAGATACTGAAAATCATGTAACAAGGCTCACAAAAGCTGAGAGAAGACAAAAGCTAAAGAAGAGCAAAAAGGAGGCCAAGAAACAATCAAAGGATGAAGTTAAAGAAGATGTTGTAGAAGAAAGCCTACACCCAGAATTTCAGGTGCGTCTCCATCAGCTACTCTGTTATTATACTGGAGGCTCCTTAAACACAGTGTAGCTTTCACTGTAATATGGGTTTCTGGGAAGTGGGATGAAAGCCTTTCCTTTTATTGTATTTTTCATTGGTTGCAATTGGTGAATAATCTTTGATCTTTGTGTGCGTGTGTTTCGTTCTCTCTCTTTTTTTCTTTCCTTCTCTAATCTGACGGCATAGTTGTACCATCGTAACGTTTTCTCATATAAAGTTTAAATTGTAAGCAAGGTGTTCTAGTACAATGTATCTTGGTACATGCTATTATAGGAGTTCTGCATCACTTTGTTAAGCTTCACTGTTGATCCTGTCCTGCATATCTGAACCTTAACTTATGGCCTTTCAAGTTTCTTTTTATTTAATATTGTTACTCAATAATAACTTATCATATATTTAGCTTAATACTGTACATTCATGTAGTAGGGGCTGGCCTGTGGTGCATTGCTTTTTGTAGATTGTTCGTTATGGCGATTCTTCTGTGAGAAACAACCTTTTATGAAATATAACATGACAGACTTGGCATCATTTGCTTTCTTGTCAATCTATGCCTTAAGTATTCTTTTCTAGCGTCTCTTTGTTTTTAAGTGTATTATCTTTTGTTGTCTAGGTGAAAGTTGAGGGAGATCTTTCAGCTGAAGAACTATTTTCTAGAAAAAGGATTAGGTTGGCAGAAGTAGGGACCGCGTTGCTTGAGAGCCCTGAAGACAATATCAGATCCTTGAAGGAGTTGCTTCAGATGTGTGATGATCACAATCCTAATGTTGTTAAGCTTGCGCTAATGTCCTTGTTATCTGTCTTTAAAGATATCATTCCTGGGTATTCAAACATGATACATAGTGACGCCTTTTGATTACCATACAACATTAGTTGTAGTAATTGGATTTAAGACTTGGATATTAAACTGTTCTCTCTGTGCAGTTATCGCATCAGATTGCCTACCGAAAAGGAGCTGCAGATGAAAGTCTCAAAGGAAGTAAAAAAAACAAGGTTTTATGAATCCACACTTCTAAGGTCATACAAGGTCTCTCTCTCTCTCTCTCTCTCTCATAAGGATATTGCAAACTGCATATGAATTATATACACATTCGCATGTTGTATGAGTTATATATACTTATCCTGGAGTTATATGAGTCCTTAGTGTAAGTAGGTTGGAATTGCTTTCTAATATTGGTCTGGACATGGCAACTCTAGCTTTGCTTGTTTACAGACATTAACATTGTTTATTAATTAAAAAATGCAAACAAACTCTAACTGGCATCCTATGTTTTCTTAACAGGATTATTTGCTAAAGCTGATAGGCTTGGAGAAGAAGCGCTTGTTCCATCATGTTGCTGTTCGTTGCTTGTGTAATTTGTTAGAAGCGGTCCCACATTTTAACTTCCGTGAGAACTTACTGCAAGGCGTGGTAAAAAATATAGGTTCTGAGGATGATGCCATAAGGTTGGAATATTTGCTTGTTCTGAGTTAAAGTTCTGCTGTGTTTTTTTTTTGTTTTTGTTTTGGAATGTTGGGTAGCATCATTAATGTATTTTGGTTCTTTGCTTCCTTCCTTTTCTTTCCTTCTTTCTATCCATGTTTGCTCTTGTTTTTAAAAAATGAAAAGATGTTTGCTCTTGTTTTTAAAAAATGAAAAGACATACTTTGTCTTGCCAACAAAGAACCTAAATACAATCTTTCTGGCCGGAGATTACATCTTCTTGGATAATTATGTTCTCCTTCATGCCACCAAAATTTAAATCATCCACATGCTTTTTTTAAACATGATATAAAGTTTTAAGGAAAGAGAAAATGCATGTTGTGCACCATGATGTTTTGCTTACAGAGTTCTATTAGTCTCAAGATTTACATTTACTGAAAGCTTCTCTTTACAGGAAACTTTGTTGCAAAACTGTAAAATCTCTTTTCTCCAATGAGGGAAAACACAATGGTGAAGCAACTCTAGAAGTTGTCCGAGTTATAGCAAAACATGTGAAAATTCATGATTGCCGTTTTCACCCGGACAGCATTGAGGCATGTTACCTTCCTTAAGTTATATTTCACATTTGACTAGATCTTTGCACCTTAATAAGGACGTATAATATATACGAAACTCTTCATTGTTGTCCACATGCTTTCTGTGATTGTCTAATATACTATTGTACTACATGGTTTTTCAGGTTTTCTTGTCCTTGACATTTGATGAGGATCTTAAAAATTCTGAAGCCACTGAGGAAGATGGTAATAAACCTAAGAAAAAGCAAAAATATAACAAAAAGGAGTCTGGTCAGTTGCTAGATAACGACAGAAAAATGACGAAGCAGGAATTGCAAGCTAGGACAAGAGCGGAGGTATGTGGCGAACTTGTGTAAGTTCTAGTCTGTTCCATTGTGTTTACTGCTGTGATTAACTCTTGTTCCCTCTCACTGTATAGGTCAATGCAGATTTTAGGTCTATTTCGTTTGCAACAGACCCTAAGGAGCGGAAAAGGATTCAATCTGAGACGCTTGCTGCCGTGTTCGAGACATATTTCCGTGTTCTAAAGCACTGCATCTTTCCTTCTATAACAAGGTATATTATGTCCCTTGTAAAGATGTGAACCAAGCTTAAATTCAAATGTTGGGATCCTTCATTGATATAGGGGCATTCATCTTAAGATTCCCTTTTGAATTTGTTTTATGTGTTTTTTTGCCATGTGTTATGAGGAGATGACATGACACACTTATATCATGTCAACACTACTAACATGAATATGAAAGACGACTTATTAGACATTTTGATGGCAGGTCTTGGAATGATAGCTAAGTACTTAACTTGTGGGAGTCTGTTCAAGCTGATGATAGGATGGACTTAACTTGTCATCGTTTTTCTTCTTTATCAGTTTCATTTATTCATAATGCACTGCTAGTCTTATGGGAAATGGACTTGGTTTTTTCCATAAGTTAATCGTTTGTTTTTTCCCCAGTAATACTGCAAACCCTGCGGCCTTTTGTGGATCTGTACCACATCCATTACTTGCACCATGCTTGGCTGGTTTGGGGAAGTTCTCACATTTGATTGATTTGGACTTTATGAGTGACCTTATGGGCTGTCTCAAGAAACTTGCCGGCTTTGTTGATAATCAGAATGGTCCCTTTCATAATTGGCTAACAGTTTCAGAACGTTTGCAGTGCTGCATAGTCGCTTTTAGGGTGATGAGGAATAATCTAGATGCACTGAACATAGACCTGCATGACTTCTTTGTTCAACTGTACATTCTTCTGCTCGAGTATAGGCCTGGCAGGTTTGGCCTTTGAATCTCTTTCCATATAGCAATTTTCCATTTATTTGAAAAATAAAGTCATAAATTTATGTAAAAAAATCACAAAGTTTACTACCTGAACTACAGAGGCTTGGGAAACTGTAGGCATTAAATCATTAAGTCGTATGCAGCATGCCGTAATTGTATCTATTTAACTCTGTGCTGATCAGTAGTCTAGATTATCCATGCTGTTACAATGCACTCCATCCAGGTATATTTTTTATATGACAATGAAATGAGAGTTTGGGCAAAACTATACTTGAAGTTGAAATTTAACCATTTTGGATGGACCCCGGAATGAGCATCATGAAATGAACTTGCTGCTTCAGTGCGAATATGTTTGTAAAGCATAAAATTAGTGTCTAGTCAATTAATCAAGAGGCCTTGATGTGTATGCTACCTGCTGTTTTATCTACTAGGATATGACTTCGTTTCCTTCCTAAATGCCAAGGCGTTAGATGCTACAGTTCTGCAATTGGTTTGGCTAGAAACTAATTTGGGTTTTTCTCCATGCAAGTAGAGACAAGGGTCAAGTATTGGCTGAAGCTTTGCAGACAATGCTGTGTGAGGGTAAGCAGCATGACATTCAAAGAGCAGCTGCTTTCATTAAACGCCTAGCCACATTTTCCTTGTGCTTTGGTTCTGCAGAGGCTATGGCCGGTATGTGAATCTGACATTCTAATTAACTTCTTGTTTTTTTCCACTTCTGTTCCCAAGGATGAAATTATCTTTTCCTACTAATTAATTTCTATTGAATCATCAGAAAGACAATTTGACAAAACAGCATGATATACTTGTCCATATGTGGTTGGATAATGATTGTGAAATTGATTTAATGATCCACATTTGTCTTTCAGGTTTTACATGGATTGGTTTTACGTACTCTATAGTTTCACATGAATTTTATAGGTGCTCTGTAGTTTCACATGAATTAGTAAGAAACTTAGACTAGAATAATTTACCCCTCAGAAACATACAATTAGACTGGTCTGACATTTTCATTGTGTATGAGATACTTGTGGATTAGTTTCATTAACACTTAGTTTTGGCATCTATTGCAGCCCTGGTGACACTAAGGCATCTACTTCAGAAAAATAGCAAATGCCGCAATCTTTTGGAAAATGATGCTGGTGGTGGTTCTCTCTCTGGCTTACTTGTGGTTGGCTTCTAACAAATATTCATTTTGGCACTCTGTTTCTTTGCACTTGCTCACAATCATGGTTTCTGCTTTGTTCAGAATTACCAACCAGATGCCAGCAATCCGAACTTAAGCGGTGCTCTGGCGTCTGTTCTTTGGGAGCTTAGCCTTCTCTCAAAACACTATAACCCCACAATCTCATCAATGGTGTCCAGCATTGCAAGCATGAATACTCAGAACCAAGTATACCTCTCCATCACCTCACCAATGCAAGCATTTGCGGATTTGTCGATTGAAAGAGAATTATCCAATCCAATGAATGGTACACCTGCCTCTTTAAACCGCAAGAGGAAAAGGAGAAAAGTAAATGAGTTTGTTGCGATAGCTCCCGAAAAAATTCGAAGTTTGGAAAAACTGTTAAATGAGAATGAGGTGAAGCAGAAGCTTCAAGATCATTTCTCTGTGCTTAGAGACATAGCAGAGAATGAGAGGTTAAGGAGAGAACTAAGCTACACGTCCGCAGCAATCAGTTTATACAAGGAGTACAAGAGGCAGAAGAAAGGAAAAGACGGTTCCAGAATCAAGAAGAAGAAAACTGGAAAGTTGCGTTGATTTCACTGGATCCACAAATTGCCTGAGTAGCTTAATGATGTGATGTAGAAATTTTTTCTCATGATTGGTGAAATATATTATTCAGTAGAAGCTGATATCAATTTTTCTTCCCCCACCGGTGGCGGCAAAGCTCAGTTGATTTATTTCTATGTTTTATTCCTTGTAATTTATTTCTGAAGCATAATTTAATCATTGAGAGAAAACAAAAAATCTCTTGGGAGTTACAAGAAATCTATATTTTATTCTCTCTCTTTCTTTCAATGTTTTTGCTCATTCATCTTTAGCCATGCCCTCAACTCTCAAAATCTTCGAATAACCGAAAGATATCAGAAACAGAACCAAATCTAAGAAATGAAAGAACATGAAAAGTAAAATACAACACCAGTGCTGGTGCTATGACTTTGCCTTGACAGCAGGACTAACAACAGTTTTGAAATACTTTGCATCACAAGGAATCTGCAGGATCCCTTGCTGCTCATACCCAAACTCTTGTACAGCCATCTCAAGCAGCAGCACGAAAATTGGATTCTTGAAGTACTTGGTGTGCACCAAGAATCTCTCCATCTCTTGTTCCTCTTTGCCAACAAGCACCGGAACGAAGCCTTTGGGAACTTCTCCTTCTTTCTTGTTGCTCAACTTCATTTCTGAAGATTGAGGATTTTGGAGTCCCTTGAAGGCTTGAGGATCAGTTTTCTTCTCTCTCTTGGTATTTATATACTAGCGTGTGGAAGGTTTGACATTCACTGCAAGGAGCCAATGGCATTGACTTTGAAGATCTATGTAGTTTTTGCATGCAGCCAAGAGACGGGAAACAATATACTGGTGAGATCATTGTGCATAGGACAGAAAATTGTCAAAAATTATTTGCGGTACTTATAAAATAGTTTTTTTATATAAAAATATTTTAAAATAAATTATTTTTTATTTAAATAATAATAATTAATTATTTTTTTTATATTTTATAAAATTTATAAATTATTTTAGGCAAGATGAGCGAGCTTTGCTATTATCTAAAGTAATGGTGGTGTATTTTTTTTAGTATATCAGGTGTAATAATGCAAGTTATCAACTTGAGTTTTTGCTAATAATAGTCTTGACTCTCATGATAATTTATTATAATGTTAACTAGAGATTTTCTTTTTGTTGAAAATTCCATTTTGATCTTTGTAACTTTCATGGTGTGATGCAATGCAAGAAGAAATATTAGTAAGAATAAAATGTCTATATGGTTCAAGCACATGACTCAGGCACCGTTGTTTTATTAAAAACAAGATATATATTTTTAATTAAAAAATAATAAAAATAAAGAAATAGAAATATTTTATTACGTAAATTCTTTTATATTTTAAAATTTTAATTAAATTTTATAAAAATTTATAAAAATTATATTAAAAATGTGAACTAAAAAAATTTTTAAAACTTAAAAAACTATTTTTTTAAAATGAAATGTTAAATGCCTAAATACTTTTGGCTTAGACAAACATTATATATTATTTGTAGGAACTTTGTCTATAGGTAACTCAGTTGATTTATTTATTATTAAAAACTTTAAATATATTTTTTTCATCTCTATCCCATATTTTTTTTCATAATATTATCTATATTACAGAAACAGCTTAGGGCCGGGTTTTGTTTTATAGATCTAAAAATCCATTACGTAGCTAGTGATCCATTATATTGGGCGCAAAACTGAATGTAGCCCAACAACTTCTCTTTTCTTTTTTTTTGAGAGCAGAAAATTTTCTTGAGCTTTTAGCAATCAGCTGAAGCTTGAGCTTAAGAGGAAGAGGAGCTCAAGCTCTGCCGAATTTCGCAGGAATTGAAATGAATTCCTAAAATTCCTTGCGAAATGTGAATTTAGAGCATGTCATCTATGGAGGAGCAACGGATTTTTGTATTTTCGAGCAATTAATCAATGGTGGAGCAGAGAATTTTGGAAATTTAGAGCGATTCGTCAATGGTGGAGCAGAGGAGGAGAAATCCGTTGGTGCTCGCGAGCACCCAAACAGTTCATAACTCTCTTCTTCGCTACGGCGATCCTCCGCCGGCACCGGCTGAACCGATTAATCTTCCCGCCGGAATTCTCCAGTTCGCCAGAGATGTCGACCGTGACGGTGAACTCACCGACGATTCCCATCTGGTTGGTGTTCCTGTTTCTGTACTGAAGCGGCTTCGGCTCACCTCTGGCTCATTGGTAATTGTCACTGTGTTGGGGTTTTCTTATTGCCTGGATCAATCCTTCTAATAATAGCGTGTTTCTGAAGAGCAATTGAGAGTTGTATGCATCGAATATTGTATATCGCTAATTTGAAGCTGTTTTTTGTTGTAAATCAAGTGATGATCTTTCGATTTCTTTATATTTTTCTAGGTTCTGTTGAAGAATTCGTGGACTAAGGTAGCTAGGATTTCTAAAGTTTTAGTTCTGGATCCTCCTACTCTCACTAAGGATAGTGGACAATGCACCAAGGAGATCGATTCATCTACTCCTTATCATATAATGAGTCTACTTCCTACTTTTTCGTATCCACCAAACAGTAGCGTTCCCTTGAATCTGGAGATTGCATATATGACATCCAGTTTGGCATTTAACATAGGATTGCATACATCCTGCCTCAAAATTCTCATTGAAGGAGGCGATGAGTCCTTAAAATTTCTATATGATGTTGAGAAATCTCACATGGGAAAGGCATCAAAGAATCACAATGTGATGATTGAGCTTTCACCCTGCCATTTTTTGCCAAGATTTGCCTCACATTTGCGGGTTTCTTTTGTGAAGATACCAGATTGTGGTATTCTTGGATCTCTAAGGGGTAGCTCCATAACAGAATTGGATGACCGCCAAAGCATGATTGATTCAGCTTTAAATGACTACTTTAAGGTCAATAGAATTTTAGCAAGAGGTGATGTTTTCTGTATTCACATAAACTGGAAGTGTGGTTCTGAGATGTGTGTTGCCTGCAGCCAGAGGTCTCGAAGAAGTTCTTCAAGACATACAATCTACTTCAGAGTTAGTTTCTTTCATTAGCTCGTTTTGTTTTACAGGTGTGCTTTAATTTTGATGTAATGAATATTTGTGTAACATGTCAATTTCTACCACAGGTTACATCTATGGAACCGACAAATGAGCATTTTCTTCGTGTTAGTCACAGTCAAACAGCCCTTGTGCTGGGCGGAACCGTTACATCTGCTATCCCCCATGATTTATTTGCCAGTAATTGTGAGTTCACACCTTTGCAGGATGAAGCAGTTAGAACTCTTGGAAGCATATTTCTTCCTACACTATGTCCCTCAGCTCTTTCTTCAAAATTTAGAGTTGCTGTGTTCTTGTATGGTCCTGCAGGCAAGTTTGGAACTTTTAGAATTAATGATTGGCTTCACTAAAATTTCATTTGTTAATAAAACTTAAGAATGCCTTATTGCAGGTTGTGGTAAGCGTACTGTTGTTAATCATGTTGCAAATCGTCTTGGCTTACACTTGGTGGAGTTTAGTTGCCATGATCTTTTGGTTTCTCCAGAGAGAAAGGCATCTGTTGCACTTGCAAATGCCTTTGAAACAGCCCAGGGGTATGATAGGAATGTTGTCAATTTTTCTCAAGAATTTCCAAACTACTGATAGGTTTTTCTTAAAACTACCTTGTCATACTAACTTGTCTGCTTGCTTTAATTGATTGAATGGTGTCCAGCTGTTCTTGTTTTGTGGTCAGACACCATCGTCAGATGATGCTTCTTACCATTCACATTTGCATTTATGTATAGCATACAATATGATTTTCTATTTTGTTTCTTTGTTTTCTTTCCCCTTAGTTTACTTGGGTTTCAACACAAAAACTTATGGATGAAATCGTTTTTGTGATAAAGTTAAGCAGTAGGATACCATCAATTAGCAATGCCGTGAATTTATGAATATAACACATTGGAGTGATAAATAGTACTTCTGATGATGAATATGAAGTTCAGTCCAAATCCACCTATTAACTTTTGTAAGTTAAACATGTAAACTGGAATTCAATCTATCTGGAGAACACTTGTGAAGTTTTGAGACTTTCCATGCAGCTATGTGAAAGTTCATTAGAAATTCATCTTTGATGCTCATTGTCAGGATTAAATTTTTAGATAACCATATAATCAGTAATTATGCATTTCTGAGTAGATTTTCTCTTTCTTCTTCTTGAAATTTCCCATATCTTGCTATATTTCTTCATTAGAAGTTTCGCTTAATTAAGTTATTTGACAGATACTCACCTTCTATACTTCTGCTTCGCGACTTTGATGTCTTGGGGAATTTGTCTTCTAATGAAGGTGGGCCTTCTGATCAAGCTGGCATCACCTCTGAGATTGCATCTATAATCAGAGAATTTACTGAACCACTTTCTGAAGGAAATGAGTTACATTTAGTGGCAAAGGGCAATGATGTTTTGGTAAGTAAAGTGTTTCTTTTATGACCATGATATGATGAAACAGATCTGTTGTCTGACAAGGAACCTGCTAGTTCAAATTTATTTTGGTCCGTACATTTGCTTTTTCTTACTTCTTACCATTTATATGATGCAGTGCCTGACTCAATCGGAGAGCAGAAGTAAACACCCAGTACTTCTGGTTGCAGCTGCAAATAGTGCAGAAGGTATGGAAGCTCCTATCAGACGATGCTTTAGCCATGAAATTACTATGGTTTCGTTGAATGAGGCCCAAAGGAACAAAATGCTGCACCAGTCATTCCAAGCTGTTGCTAGCATCCATGATAATGTACATGACTATATCTTCTCATTTTGCTTTTGTATTTAGGATCTATTCTGGTAAGCTCCCTTCATTAAAGGATAAATCCTTGCAGGAAATAAACGATGTGTTCATAAAGGATTTGACTACTCAAACCTCAGGGTTCATGCCAAGAGATATACAAGCTTTAGTTGCCGATGCCAGTTCCTATTTCATACATAGAGTTCTCTGTGAAGAGGATACGATGAAGACTACAGAATTGGGAGACAACGCCATTGGAAGATCTCTTTCTTCACAAGACAACACTAGCTCCTTTAGATGCGCAGGCCAAAGTCTGGGTAAAGATGACTTCTTAAAAGCTTTGGAACGTGCAAAGAAAAGAAGTGCTTCCGCACTTGGGACTCCAAAAGTATGAGTTTATACAAGCTGGGAATTTAGTTTCAGTTGCTACTTGCTAGGATATTTGTACTTTTCCAGCTCATTGTTGTGGTATATGCAAATTATTTTAACATTTCATTTTTACTAAAATTCGTTCAAGCTGCATTTAAGTATGTACAAGTTTTTACGTAGAGGTATCTCCCGTTACAATTCCTATGGGAATGATCAGTGATTTCCAAATTCATGTGCTTTTAGGTGCCTAATGTCACATGGGCAGATGTCGGTGGTCTTGAAGAAGTAAAGAAGACTATTCTGGATACAGTGCAGGCAAGTCTCTTATTTTCAACTAATATAAGATGCTTTAACAGTCTTGCAAATTTACCCATGAATGTTTTTTTTCTTGATCTATCATTCTATTTCTGCACTCGGTTTATGGTACTATCCTTATTCTCGCAACTTGATTTAACCTCTATTTTCTGGACTTGAACGTTGGCTGACACAGATTATATATATATTTTAATTCAATATCTAAATGCTTGGTGTTGAAACAGTTACCATTGCTGCATAAAGATCTCTTTTCATCTGGATTGCGTAAACGATCAGGCATCCTGCTTTATGGGCCTCCTGGCACAGGAAAGGTCTGTGAACCATTACAGTTTATTTACACCCCAAAAAAGATTGGCACTATTCATCCTGAAAGTAGCTTTAACGTGGAAGCTTTGCAGCAGCTCATATCATTTTTTAGGGCAGTGGTGTTTCATTTTCAAGTATATTGAATCTCTCTGATTAGTCATCAAAATATCGTTTTTCAGACATTACTTGCAAAGGCTGTGGCCACCGAATGTTCCCTGAATTTCCTCAGCGTGAAAGGTCCAGAGCTGATCAATATGTACATAGGTGAATCAGAAAAGAATGTCAGAGACATTTTCCAGAAGGTATGCTATTTGTGAAAATTTTGGGCTAAATTGTTGGAGTCTCATTATCTGTAACGTCAATCTGTCAATTTTTAGGCTAGATCTGCGCGTCCATGTGTAATATTCTTTGATGAGCTTGATTCCCTAGCCCCTGCTCGAGGTGCTTCCGGAGATTCAGGCGGTGTGATGGACAGAGTGGTTTCTCAAGTAAGGATTGATCTCCTCGATTCTTTTGTTGTTCTCGGAGGTATTTTGAGCTGCTCTGGTCTTAAGTGTTACTTAAACCTTGTAGATGCTTGCTGAAATTGACGGCCTGAATGAAGCAACTCAGGTTTTTTTCTCAGAGCTTGGATACCTGCTGTTAGCCTGTTAGCCATATATCTAATGGCTGTTGACATTGTAAAAAATGAAGCAGTTATCAGATTATTTTGCATGCCTTTTGTTTCCAGGATTTGTTTGTCATAGGAGCAAGTAATAGGCCTGATCTCATTGATCCAGCACTGCTACGTCCTGGCCGGTTTGACAAGCTATTATATGTTGGAGTGAACTCGGATGCATCTTACAGGGAAAGGTAGTCGTTACTTCTTCTTCTTCTTCTACATTATAAGTTAGAGGTCATGAAAGTCATGAATTGCTAAACAATATATGATCGCTGACGAGTTTGATCTAGTGAGCTGTACATATTTTTAAAATTGACAAGAGCTTCAGGACATAGTTGGAAAAGAGTATGCCGTCATTGTTGGATGAAAACATGCCTGCTTTGGTTGAAAAATGGTTATCTAAATATCTATTATTTGTACTGCCGAAAGGAGCAGGTGAACAATGTTTTCCTTGTTCATACATTTTCTTTATCTTTTGATTGTCTATTAGCAGATTATGGGTTCTGGTACTTCCCTTCGTACAGGATCCATAGAGGTTAAAGGCTTGGATTATAGCACCTGAGTGAATTCCCATTCTTTACAGGGTTTTAAGAGCCCTTACCCGAAAATTCAAGCTGCATGAGAATGTGTCTTTGCTATCATTGGCTAAGAGATTGCCTCCAAATTTTACTGGAGCAGACATGTATGCATTATGTGCAGATGCTTGGTTTTATGCTGCCAAACGCAAGGTAACTTGTGCTTCTAAGGATTCTTTCCTTGTAGTATAGGTGACTTCCCAAAGGGAGGACATTAAATTAATCGACAACTGAAATATGCAAACTTGCTTTCTCAGCTACCTGTGGTATATGCATATTATAGTAGATGAAAATTAGTTAACCAGCTCAGACTTAGACTAAGATGCTGTCTTGAGAATCTGTAATAATCACATGTCTTGCTTTCTCCTTTTCTAGACCTCTCAACAGTCAGATTCTTCGGCATGTGTTGGTGAGCCAGATTCAGTGGTCGTAGAGTTTGACGATTTCATAAAGGTAAGTTGCTCCTTTTACACTCAATGTTATTGTAATGAAGGCTAAGATCACTATTCCCTAAGTTCAGAACGGAAGCCTTGAAGCTATCCAAATCATTTTTCTTTTTAAAAGAATGGCAACGGATCTAAAGTTTCTCTTTGAAACCTAAACAGGTAATGGGAGACTTATCACCGTCTTTGTCTTTAGCTGAGTTGAGGAAGTATGAACAGCTATGAGACCAGTTTGAAGGATCTATCAACTAAAGGCTATAACCAAATGGCATTTTCAAATTTTGTTCTTTCTGTATATGCTTCATTTCCATGAAATTAAGGCAAGACTTTTTCGGCTTAAATATATGGTTTCTTGATGCAATTAACACCAGTTTCACAATTTTTTACGCATACAGATTTTATTAAAGCTTATTTTCTTTCTGTTCTTTTCTGTCATTACGTGAAGCTGTTAACTTGCACAGCAAATACTACACGGATTCTCCGATTTCTTACTTTTTTTTTTTCTTTTTCTGAATTTTTCATTCTGATGGTTTAAGAAATCAAATTAAAACAAGGAGAAAGTGAGGCAAGAAGATTTACAATTTTGATTATACGAAAATCTAGTGCCGTTTTGAGAAATCTTTCTGAGTTAATTGTTGCACGACATAAGCCAAGAAAGTATGCGACACTATTGTCCAGCAGTCGCCGACAACGCCGCGATGCAAGGATTGTTCAGTGTTTCTGCATGACCAAAAGCTCCCGCTGCTTCAATTTCATCGCAACCAACTATAACTGGTAGGTAACCTTTCCTATCAGGTCTCTGCGTATTGAAATCAGACGTTTTTTTTTTCTTTTTTTCTTTCTTGTAGTAGTTTATTTTCCTTGTTCTCGCTTTAGTTGTGTATATTTTTCTTATCTTTTGCTTATTAAAACCTTGTCAACTTCTGTTTTTTCGCTTAGTAAAACTTTCTTTAACTTCTATTATATATATATATATATATGAAACGAATTTAATTATAGATACTCACGCCTACTCACCAAGTCGTTTTTTGGTAGGCGTAATTTTAGAACTCAATTACGTTAGATAAAATGAAGCATTATGAGTGGAAAAATATATTGACTAGATTTAGTTCAATTGAATTTCGAATCGATTTTATTATAGCTATTTGAATAATATGACATTAATAATAAAAATTTGATAATATATATTTTTCTATATTATCTTAATCAAAAAATAAATAAAAATTGATTTGTAATTCGATTAAGTAATTTATCGCTTATAGTAAAGATAAGATTTGGAGGTTATAAATATTTTGACCGGGTGTCTTTATCTTTTCGTATACATTGGTGAAGATAATTGTGGGAATTGTTTTTTTTTTTGGTTATTTCTTAGAAACTTAATGGTCAATGGCTGATTAGTTGATGCATCAGTGCGAGCTAATGAAGTTTGAAGTCATTGAAGTCTAAATTAATGAATTATTGCATAAACTTGCATTATAGAAGAAAATAAAAAACAAACTTAAGGCAAAAAAAAAGGACTGCTAATCCACTACATGTTACTATTCATCATTATAAATAAACAAAGCATTTCCTTTATTCTGAAGAAAAAGCTTAACAATGCAACAGTAACACTCATAAAAGTAAAGTAACGCTCAATACTCGCTTAGAAATTTTCCAAATGGGAATTTAATTATTCAATGGGATATGCAGATAAAGAATTTAATCTTATCCATAGATCTAGATGCCTTTCAATCTCAACAACTTCATCTTTATAGTGGACCCAAATATTGTGATGATAGTTTACAATACAGCATATTGTTCTTCTTCCGTGATGGTAACCAAAAATAATTTCCTTGGATGGAAATTGAGTTAATAAAAAGGTTATTGAAAGTGGGATTAATTTTGTATTTTTTTTATAAAAGAAGTAAGCTAAAAATGACTTATTATATTCTTTTCTATAATTAGAAGTGGATTAGAAATGAATTTTTAATGAAAGAAAGTGAGTCGTAACCGTTGGATTGATTTCTGAAAAAATAAACTTTTTAAAAAACTTTTTGGACACTAGTGATTACAAACAAAAGATGTGATGCATATACGCAGGTTTAAATCTCCAAGTGCTCACAGAAAAAGGTTCAAACAGTCAGTTAATTTTCATTCTTTCTTAATATTCTTAACTATGAACCAACAACGACAAAAGAAAATTAATTAATTGTCATCTAGAATTGATGATCATATGAACAAGACGGCGGTGCTGATCAGAATCACAAGGAATCCTAAGAACGCCATCATTCCGGTACCCGAACTCCGTCGCCGCATTATCAAGCAATTTCAGTATCCATGGATCCTTCAGCAATCTCAAAGGAATCAGAACTCTTTCACAATCACACTCATCGTCATCGCAACCGCCTACAAGTGCTGGAACATACACTTTCTGAATCACAGCACCATTATTACTGTTGTTCTCAACCAATATTCTCTAATACATGAATTGATCAGCAGCAGCAGCAGCAGCAGAGCACTGTTTTTTATTTTCTCCTTTCTTCTCCACTGCATTGTACATAGCTCCCTTTGAAAGCTTGGTGATATGTATATGAAGTTTTTACGTAGTTTAATTAGTTTAAATAGAGGAGTTTGAAATATTTAAGTGCTACTGCAAGTGTTATAGGAAATGAAGTGGTAGCTAGTGCCTAGTGGGTCTTAATTGGATTGAATGATTTTTGTAATTACGAGTCAATATTTGTCGGAGATCGATGACTGAACATTGTTTTTGAATGAATGTTTGGCAGGTATGACCTGTGTCGTACGTGTTGACTAATTCTCGTATGATAATTATTTATTTATTAATTTATTATATGAAACTCAAATTTGATAAAGTCACATAATTTCTTCCAGTCACATCGGTTTAGTTCCTATCCGTATCTTTACCGTTAAAATTATGAGTTAAAAATATACTGACAAAATTTTAACTAATCAGATTATGAATCAAATTTTATCCGATTTATTGATTATAATAATATAATAGAAAAGACTAAAAATTAAACGAAGGTCGATTCGTAATTCGATCTAGTTGAAATTTTATCAATATATTTTTGACTCATAATTCTTTATATTGAATTGTACATATCACTTTTGAAGTTTTATATCGACAGAATCGAAGCGATGGACACTGATATGTTCCTAAAAATAATGTGGCTCTATTCCGACTATATATATATATATATATATATTTAAAAAATAAATAAATTTTACCTCATAAAATTATTATATTTATATTTTTTTCAGAGTAAAAAATAAACTTATATTCTGAAAATTCTAAAAAAGAATTTTTATATTAAAAAATTCTACTTTTAAGCAATCTCAAACGCTAAATAAATCAAGTATTAATTAGTTTCAAACACAATAAATAAACCAATGCTGCTTCCAAAAAATTTCATTCTCATTGCATCCAAATTGTATTTGATAGTTTACAGTAATTAAGTATCACAACCAAAAAATAAATAAAATAAAAACAAAATATCATCTATACATGTTTGGAAATTGCATGAACAACACTTCTGAAATAGTGAGGATCACAAGGAAGCCTTAGAACACCTTCTGGTTTGTACCCGAACTCTTCCTCGGCTAAGTCGAGCAAAACAGTAATGCAAGGATCCCTAAATAACTTCACAGGCAACATAAACCTCTCCCGATCATCCTCTCTTCTACCGACGATCACCGGAACATATCCCTTCATCGACGTCGACGACGAGTTCAACTGCTCGTTATCTGTGGCAGATCTCTTTCTTCTCAAATACATTATTTCTTGATTTCTTTCTGTTAAAATTAGTAACGGAGAAGGTTTATTTTGGGTTGCACTGGAGAAAAATTGAATGCTATTGCTAGCTTCTGTTCAAGAAACTAGAAGAAGCTTTGAAGATCGAGGAAGAAAGAATCTGAAGGAGTTCATTTATATATTGGTATTATCACACGTGCGCCATCTGTTGGCTGAAACGGTTCGGTACTGATTATGTTGACCGCACTTGGGCTTAGAATTTTGACTAGACCTCTTTTTACTGTTTTGAAAGTTTTGAACTATATTGCAAAATCAGCTCATCATAGATCTTTTATTTTTGTAACAACGTGAAAACTGTTTGAAAATTTTATCAGTATACTTTTTGGTAGAAGTATAGGTGTAAAAACGAACGGACCGGACGGGCAGTGCCTGTAAGGTGGCCCTGGTTTCATTTTTTATGATCCGGTCCGCTCATTTATCCAAATTATATTTTTATTTTATATAAAAAATAAAATTTAAAAATTATTTTTAAAATTAAAAAATAAATAATTTTATTTTTAAAATTTATTTTTAATAATATAAAAATTTTTTATTAAATTTAATCTGGTCAACGGTCAATGTTGATCAAGTCAACTATCAATATTGACCGATCAATATTGAACGATCAATATGAACAGTACCTGGATGTGTGAGCCGTCCGGCAGGCCAACATAGTCGCCCCATCCTGTCGTTGGACCGGACCAGACCGGTCCGGTCCTATCACTGTTTGCCATACCGGGCGGGCTGATGATCGGGCTGCGGGTCGGTCCGTTTGATCCGGCCTATTTTTACACCTCTAGGTAGAAGTGAATCCAATTTGAAAAAATAAAGTATTGGAGGCCTTAACAGTAAATGTAATTTTAAAGTTTGTTATTTTGTAATAAACTTGACTATAAGAATTCAATGGTCAACAATCAGATTGTTGAAAGAAGGCTGTGAATGAAAACTTGACTAATCTTGTATATGATTGCAATTACCTTGATTTTTTTTCGTTTTCCCCATTTTGTCTAAAGTTTAGTCGAATAATTCGCTAAGTTCTTTCTGAAATTCAAAGTCAATATCACAATAGTTACTTGTATCATTTCTCACATGTTAATTATTAGTTATGTAACTATTATAAACATCAATTTAATTAGACTAATGATTACGTTTACGTTTGGTAATTGATGGTCGTACCTGTGGGCGTTTCGATATGAGTTATTTTAAATAATAAATTATTACAAAAAATTATTGTATATAGTAATGAATTGTTATAAAAGAGATAAGTTTTTATATTTTTATAGTTAGAAATAAATTAGAAGTAATTTTTTACTAAAAAATGAGTTGTATGGATGAAAAAGATACACCCAACTAATATATAGCTTCTAGATGATGAACTCGTTATTTATGGATATTTGGCATTACTTATAAAATTAATTTTATTGTAATTTTTTATTTTACATTTTTTAGTAAACTTTCTAACACATTTTACAAAATTTTAAAAAAAAATTTAAAAAGTACGAAAGAATTCTATTTTAATGAGATTTTATTGTTACTTATTTTTATTTTATTAGATAATAAAAACAGAGCTTATTTTTAAACATTTAAAAAATATCTTTTATTTTATAATTTTTTTTTAAAAGCACTATCAAATATTTTTTTAATCTTATAATTGTGCTTACAATGCAGTTATGTAGGCTTGATGTATAACAAAATTTCCACATAGCATACATACAAGCTTATACCCACAGCAAAGAAGTCTATACCAAAATATGTTTTATAATCAATTCATTAACTTGGTGTCTTACAATTTCTGTCACCAATACATACAAATGTATATACCTGAAGTACATAAGCGTATACAACATATATATACAAGTGTAAAAAAGTTTATATTAATCACCATAATTGGTCCATTTATTTAGTGTCTTTCGCTTTCGGTTTCCAGTACGTACAAGTGTATACTAACAGTATATAAATATATCAAAAAATGTTTTATCATATATTTAATTTTTTTAACTCATACTAGAATAATAGTTCAGAATAGTAATTGAAACACGTGAATTAGAATTTGGAGTTAAATTTTGATAGAAGTAGAGTTTATTATGAAAGTGAAAATAAAAAACAAACCAATTTGAATAAACTCCATAATAAGGTGGCTAAATTTAAAATTTGAAGAAAACAAATAAAGTACCTAAAATTGATACATGCCCTTAGCTGAGTTACAGCTAGTTTGTTTTTTTATCTACAAAGCAGTTTTATCTTATACTATTCTTGACGAACATTTATCTCAATAATCCAACATTTTAGGTAAATCACTTCACCAGTTACAGTGTTTTCGTTGGAATCCTTAGAAAATGGTCCCTAGCAGACAATGCCATGAATTCAAATACACTGAACGTTAGAGCAACGGTCAGAGAAACACTATATAACAGAAGCACAAAGTTAGAAGAAACTTCTAAGATTTTGTAGTTCAGTTTCTAGTAAAGAAAAAAAGGGCTTAGATTGTGATGGGTTTTATAATAGTTATATCATTGCCACTGATAATCTTCAGCATTCTGCTGGGATTTGGTTGCTTCTTTTGGGGAAAACATAAGGGAAGAGAGGAAGCACGCACCGGCATCGGCTCGCAGGTTTACGGCGTGCCTTCACCGCCTCCGGGGTTTGAAGCTCCGGAAATGACCAAAGATATGAACAAGGGATCACCAGCTATGGTCTAGAGATGAAGAAGAATTTGTAGAGTTTTTTGCGTTATCTCATGTTCAAGTTCATTGTTATTGCTAAGTTGCAGGATTTTGAATGAATATATATAGTGAATAATTGTCTTCTGTTCTATGAAAAACATGCAGAATTGTTGCTTTATAATCTGTTGAACTTTCATAAGTAAAACCAATCAAAATCAACATTGTGTAGCAATTTCTGAGTAAAGATCATAGAAATTCCACATCAGCCCATAGATCATCACAACAAACCAATTTGAATCATAGCATGTATTATATGTTTGCAAGAATTCAATTCATCACAGGTTGAAGAAACTCACCAAAAAAACAAAAAGTAAAGGTAAGACAAATCAAAGCCCTGAAATAGAAGAGAAACAAATGGTGATGATCTTGAATGTGAAACAAATTTTAATCTTATTTCATTACAACAAAAGAAAAGGCAGAACGAATCATTCTGCCAACTCCATTTACCAAAACGAATCATCAACGTTACAGATCGGAGAATGGAAACAAAACAAAAGATTAGTTCTTGAAACGTTCAAATTCCCTCTCTAATGGCAGAGCAAGAACCTGGTGAAACCAAGGAAGGCACAAGAAAACCCAAACATAACCAACACGCCGAAATCCTTTGCTGACCATTTCCTCACGGTATTACCAGCAGCAGCAGAGGCTCCGCCTCTCGCTTCAACTCTTAAACACTTCGCCCGCCGCAACGCATCGACCTCCTTCAACAAATCAAACTCCAACCCTTTCCTCTTCAACTCATCCACGCACTTATTCAGCAGCATCGCATCTTCCCTCTCTCTTTCAAGAAGCTTCTCCGCATGTGTTTCAGAATCTGTCTTGTACCTCAACGCCCAAATCGTCGCCATGGAGACGCCGAATGACGTCAAGCAAGGGACCCAAAACCGGTGGCAAGATTCTGGCGATGCCGAGGGAAGAAGCAGAAGGAGCAATATAGCATGGATAGCAAAGAAAGTGCAGTAGAGGAACGCTATTTCTCGACGGACGGAATCTATCTGGGATTCTTTTAACGTGATCCGGCGGAGAATTAGTTCTTCTTCTTTCAGCCATTGCTTCAATAGAAGCTTGTGGGTTGGGCTCTCGGCGATCTGGTGCAGCGGGTGAAGAGATTTGGAGGATTTCTGTAGATCTCCCATGGCGATTTAGAGATTTTTGGAAGAAAATTTGGAATTGAAATGAAAAGATTTCTGCGATTGGGAGAGAAGAAAAAGGTCTACAAAAATTTGAATGTACATTAAACGGTCGAATATAGGAATATAGCGGAGTGTTTAGATTAATAGGGCCAAGAGTTGATGGAAATTACAGTGAATGACACTCTAGACCCAACGATTGAAAATCTAATATGAAGAAGGTGTATTAATTACAGTGAATAAGTTTTTAGAAAAGTAAAGTTCTAGGAGAATTAGATTTAGAAAGTAAGTGAGAATTTTTTCTTTTATTATAGTTAAAGTAATTTTTTGTATTTGAAAAGTTAGTTTAGAAATATGTTTCTGTTTTTAGTTTTTAGTGGAAAATAACAAAATTGAGTTCCCACAGAGCTGATACACAGTATAGAAGTACCATTCTGTAGAGGAACTGTATATATTTACAATGTGTATCTATCTATAGACAGGAAAATGGTGATACTTGAATCTCTGTGTTCATGATCATGGTTTCTACACTGCTTCACCGAAGTCACCTACACAGTTTTATGTACTAGTCTGTAAGTCATTCGCTCCACAGCTTGTGCGAATTCTACTTACAGGCCACCACCTTGAGCGTAACTTAAAAGTGATATCTTCGGCGCAAGAAGCTTTTATTCAATCACTCATCCACTATTCTTTAAAATCTGATATCATCATGGCTGATTTTTCTTCTTCTGGTTGATGCAAGTTTGATCTTCATCTGGTTATACATGATATACCATGCCCACCTCGACCAAAGAAGTGTTAGGTATACCAAGGGCTACAACTGGGCTTCTGGAATTGCGCCTTAGAATTTCATAGATAAAGTTAACTGCGATTTTCTTGATTATTGAAGAATGCTCGTGAGCAGCAACACGCGTGTGCCCCATCATATAAGCTATACCGTTCTCCTTTTCTTCCAATAGCTTCCTCACTGCCTCTTTCACAGAAACTTCTTTATGAAACCGGACTTTCTTCTTGCCAGATCTTGCTGCCACATCCATCACCATGGCAGATGGTTCACCAACAACAGTGAGCTCCTCAGCGCCTTGACTATCTTCAGTATCCTGCTGCAAGAATTCAGCTACCTTTATGAGGAGTTGGTTCTCAAACTCATAGTAGTCCTTTCTTGCATCCTTGTACCCATACCTTATGATGCATCTGAAGAGGCTGTACTCTGGCGGTCCAATTCGTCCAATTAGAAATTGTTCATCTATTGGGACTTTTGGAACCATCAATCCTTGCAAACTGACAAAGATGAGAATTCGATGAAATGCAGGAAAGTTGGTAACAAAGTGGGCAAACATCGGGGGGACTCCAGTCGTAGTGTTTGAGTAGACCATACAGATGCCTGGGACACGAACAAGGCCAAGGCTTGGTGCAAGGGTTAGCAGCCGATCCAGAGAAACTTTATTTTGGAGCTCAAAGACCCGTTTCTTGGAAGTCCCGTAATGCCATACAGATACTGTTAACAATATCAAGAGGGATAGTACCAAGGGCAACCAACCTCCATGGTGAACCTTGGAAAGGGAAGCAGAAAAGTAAAGTAGCTCCAGTGGACCAAACACAGTGACAAACAGCAATGCAATTAAAATGGTTTTGTTCCAAACGGTGGTGATGATGAGAAACATCAAACATGTGGTGACAAACATAACGGTGATAACAGCAAGACCTGGTACAAGAAACAACTTGTTTAGATAATAAGCATTATACAACTTGGAGCTTTTATGTGAAGTATTTGCTGAATCACTATCCCTAATATCTCGTGCAATATTTGGTCAAATACCACATAACCCACCATGACAAACTTTAAGCTAGAAATGAGTTTTGCAATTCCCAACCACAGGGCTTTTGGGCATCTGACCTAGTGATATAATGTTTGATTTTACTGTTGAAAACTTATTCTTCTAGTTCATTACTCTCATTAAATCCTCACTTTCTTTAATCTTTTGCTATATCGAGATGTTTACTCTTAGATGCAATAAGGCATACAAAACCATCAGAAAAAATCAAAATGCTATTCAAACTTAAGGAGTCAGTATCCAAAATAGGTGATTTCAAACCAAACAGCTACACTTAATGATGTTCTACGCTACGGGAGATAAGCTGAATGAGCATACCATATGCGTTTCCAATCATATCAGTGTTTCTGAAGCCAATTGTCACACAGAGACACAGGATCATCAGAAGCCAATTCACCTCAGGGATGTATATCTGTCCATGGATATGGTCTGATGTATGCACAATCTTCACACGTGGGAAGCAACCCAAGGCCCTGCACTGGCTGATTATAGAGAAAGTAGCTGAAATTATTGCCTGACTCCCAGCTATTGTTGCCAAAGTCGCAATGATGAAAACTGGCCAAAATACACTTTCTATACAAGATGAACAAAAGAAAACAAGATCAGCTATCAAATTTTAAAAATCTAAAAATTCATTAAGATTCGACCTTGCAGCAATATTACATGCAATAATTGTCCAAACACAACCATTTTTGTTCTTTGGTAAGTTAATTTATCAGTCAAATCAACAATTTCAATGACAAAGGTCTACCATTTACACATTCATACAGCTTGAGAAATTCATAGTGTCTCTAATTGCATATGTAAGCAATTTTCCTCTTGTAGATATCCAGCCAGATGTACATTCAGCTCATATGTCCAACTAGAGCAAAATGGTTTGAGAAATATCTGAAAATCATCTCTTCTTGTGAATCTTTCATTTCGATTATAAATCATTCCTCAAAATTAAATCATCAGAACCTTGAGAGAGAGAGAGAGAGAGAGAGAGAAAAAAAAAAAAAAAACACCTGGAAGTGCCATGAAGAAGCTTCTTTGAAGATCTTCCTTATGCTTTGATAGATAAGCAGCTTCCCCCATATATGCCACCACTAAGCATGGGTAAACTATGACAAATGCCGCCTGCAACACATTTGAGACCATCTTATACGCTCTTGATCTCAACTATTTTCTTAATTATGTTTTGATTCTAGCAAATCCTTCAAAAATTACTATAGGTGTATCAGTCTTGACATTTATAGCCAGGTTGGATAACGGCAAGAACTGTTAGTAAAGAGGAAACATGTTACCCTTATTGAGAGCTTGGAGAAGTGGCCAAGATCTGCAAACATAGCCTCGGCACCTGCCAATCAAATTTGCGTTGTGAAAATTTGATACATGCCGACCTGTACAATCCCATGAATGAATACCATACCAGTAATACAAAGGACGATGCCTCCAAGTGAACTCCATGCATCTTTCCCTGCCACTTTAAAAAAGTTGTATATATAATATGGAGATACAGCACGAATCACTCCAACATTCCACTTGAATATGTTGTAGATGCCTACTCCACAAATACAAATAAGCCACGCTATAAGGATTGGAGCAAAAAGAAAGCCAACATGGTGTGTCCCATAGTGTTGCAGTGCAAAAAGACCGATTAAGATGATACACGCCACGAACACAATAAAGTCTGCAGCATAAATGTGAATTGCAACTGTGAGAATGATAAGAAGGTAAGGTTGAACAGTGAGACAATGAAGGATACACTTGCAAGTATCCCTATTGCATCAGTTAGTATGAAAAGATAAATAATTACCCTTGTGACAGTTAACCATCAAAACAGAAAGTCAAGATTGTGAATTAAAATGCTATTGACGAAGTATTTCTCCCCATCAGAATATTCTTATGTCTTTTATCAGTTATGTCAAGGGAGGTACTGTATATACTCACTGTCATGAAGCTTCGGCGCCTTAATTCTGATACCAGAAACTGCTGAGAGCACTGTAAAAGATACAGATATATGAAATCAACCAAACAAGTACCTTCAAGCTTTTAAGTGCATATGCTAATGATATGACAAAATAACGACAAATTATTACAACACCTGCAAGTAACAGGAAACAAAAGTTTGAAAGAAGATATTGAAGACCATTAACAATGCATGAAGACAGATTAACATCATAAATCACATTAACCCACTTGCTCTGTGGCTCCTATGGAAAATCAGCCCCTCCAACTGCTCAAGTCCAAGCACAACGCAAACACACAAAAATGGAAACAAACTTTTCTTAGTAATTACAATTTCAAATCAGAGAATTTCTGTAATTAGGAAGCACCTGCAAAGTAAAGTTCGAAAAGACTGCCACAAGAAGACCATTTTCGTCTCTTAAGTAACATCTAGTCCCATATTATGTTAACCCACTTAGAAAGCAAAAGAAGTTGTACCTGACATTGTTGGGGTCAAAATCCCATCCCCAATGACCATGCTAGTTCCGAGAAGCACAATCAACAGAAGCAAGATGCGAGAACTCTGGTGCTTCTCGAAAAACTTCTTTATAAGAAAACTAGTTTTTCTCTCTTTGTGAGATGTCTCCATGTTATATAGTGATAAATGCTCTTGTGCAAGAGGAGGTGTTTCCATAAGGCCCATCTTTGAACTCCGGCACAGTAGTGAATATAAAGCAAATGTCCCACCTAGAGAAGTTCTATGTCAAAACAAGGCCCTAACACATCGAAGATAAAACTTGAATAACAATTCGAGGAGCAATTTGCACCTTCACCATAGTCATCTGCTCCGAGCACGAAAATGATGTACTTGAAAAGAGGAATAAGAGTAAGAGTCCAAAAAACCACTGAGAGGACTC
Organism: Acanthochlamys bracteata; assembly: GCA_019914995.1. Classification (NCBI taxonomy): domain Eukaryota; kingdom Viridiplantae; phylum Streptophyta; class Magnoliopsida; order Pandanales; family Velloziaceae; genus Acanthochlamys; species Acanthochlamys bracteata. The sequence goes on along the minus strand of CM034140.1, from coordinate 1,643,005 downwards.
CAAGGACCTCATCATCATCCTCATGGAGACGCAGCTTTCCAGAGAATGTACTATGATACACATACATAGGTGAAATGATCAGATCACCATATACAATTCCAATGCTCTGGTATGCCAGCATAAGCGTACTCGTATACTTTTTCTGCCATCAAATTCAATTAAACAAAAAGTTAACAAACAAAAAAAATCCTTTAATTTTGTCACAGACTTCGTTTTCTCTGTGAAAAGTTATAAGTACGTATCATTACACTAACAATATTTCTCTCCAAAAATTAAAAAAACAAATAAACAAAATTGAAAGTCTGCTAAATTTCCATTTTCCAAAACTAATCATCAGAATATTCAGTGAATATCCAGAGCCAGAAAATATGAACTAAAAACCAACTAAGCCTCAAAGTCAATAGAACTTCTCCTAAAAAGGAGCGAGCAGTAAATTTTTTCAGGAACCAAACTCGAAGTCCCAGTTCATTACCAATATTTCTGCTTTCAAAAACACATTTAAAAGTAATAACGGGAGGTTCAATTGAAGAAAATAAACAGATTACATACATCACTACCCTATAAATCAAAAACCGAAAACAGAGAGAAGATTTATCTTAACATGGAATTAGTTACGGCTAGAACATTCACTGACCGGATGGCGACGACTGCACTCAGCAAAACTGTTACCGGATTCCAAATCCATCCCTGAAACTTCTGAGAAAACTCCGACTATCTGTATATCCTCTAACAGATTCTTACGGAAGAAAAAACAAAGAATACGCGCGCGCGATTGAGAGAATGAGAAGAAGAGAATGAGAGAGAGCGCCAAAGCAACAAAACAAAAAAAGTGAAAAAGAACTTACTTTCTTCCACCACGACTCCCACAACTCGGCGATCTTTTTTATAATTTAATTAATTGATCGATTAAAATTTCAGAACGTCGTAGTTCTGTTCAGTGCTTCAGTACATGTTCATTTTAGAGAACCGTTTCACTTTATAAATCAGTTTTTTTACAAATTACATCATCAGACCACTAAATTTTTTAATTCGGTGTTCTAAAAGTAAAATTAGATAGGAATTCCGCACAATTGAAATAGACTGTCTGTATTTTAATTAATACAGGGGGAGGTTTTTAAAACTCAGTTCAGTGGACTAAATTTAGTAAAAACTAGATTGGATATGATTTCGATAATAATAAACTGAAATACAGAAGTGATTTCGAAATTTTATTTTATCTGCTGCAGAAAACTTCCAATAGTTGAAGATGCCGGTAGAAAAACTTATAACTTTTTGTCTTCAGGAACTTTCTCCGTAAGTTACACAATGAAAACTCGTCTTACAGATGAAGAATTCTACAGCACAGTTTTTTAATATTCTGCGTGCAGAATTTTCATAATGCAGCCGCCAACATATGTCGGTATCAACGAGCTCCGAAAAATCAAGACTTTTTTTATCATTTCTTACTCATTAGATAAGCGAACACAAAGAAAACCTGATAAATTATACTTCAGTCATAATACCTTATCACCATCTAGACTCTAATGAGTTGGCAAAGTATGTCATCTTCATTGTCGCTTCAACGTACGTTGCTCATATAATTGTTGGATTATTCATAGTTCTAATGAAAATCTAAATGATGACGGAACTCCTTCGAACAGCGAGTAAATTCAACCTGCAAATCAAAGCAACCTGTTAACACGAAATGTTTTGTATAGTTGGGTGCTAGTCTTGTAGTTATCAGCTTGTGAGATATGGTTTTACGTAATCTTTGGGATTATTCATAGCTTCATATTACCCACAGGAGTCGAGAAAGATTGGTAAAATTAATTGCGATCTGTCGTATCTTGTATGTAATAAATCATTCTCTGAGAATTATTTGTCTTGCGATCTCTGAAAATGAACTAAATCTACTCTTTTTTGTAATCACCTTGAAGAAGAACCGGAACATTCCATTAAATTTTTCAGTCTGGTTTTGAGAATCATGACTGTTTTGGCAACATATCGACGGAGAACCACCGTTCGCAACCATTCAATCAATTAATTCCTGTATGAAGTTACAAAAGTTAGTGAACCTCTACAGAGAATAGTAATGTGAAAACACTTGCAACTATATTCCCCTCTTTTTGGTTGATGGACCTTTCTTCTACAGACTGAAACTGATACAGATAATAAACACCTTCAACATGCAAATTATTCTTCAATTCTTCTCAACAAAACTATGATATACATGGATGTTAGACATACGGAAGCTCTGCTTGTCAAGGTGGAAGACTTGTGACAAAACCTTTTTGAGTGTTTAATGAAATGATGCAAAGAACTTGCGGGATAGAATTTCCAGCATCCTAGGCTACCATAGCTTCAACTCCACCGATCCTCGAAATTGGTTCATACATATGCACCATCGCTCCGGAAATTTGCAGCTTGTTTTTGCAGACAGTCCAAGTTTAAGGTATGATGTCAGAATGGTATGTTAATACAAAACTCTTCCGAAGGTCAGCATCAATCAAGCACTTATTCAGTTGCTGTTGTAGATTATTAGTTGTCAAAATGGTTTGTCAGTTGACATGATTGCTTCCAGGATCATCTGCTTTGAGACCTCTAGTTTGCAGCAGCTTCTGCTTTGATCATTGACAGGTCAATCGCAACCGTACTGTAAAAGAAAAAGTGAATAATAACTGCTAGGAAAGAAGGTAACAGATTCTACAGCTCATCATCAGAATGAAATACTTGCACAGTAGCAGGCTCCATTCTGTGGTCAATAGCTCCTCTACAAGACAGGTGAACCTTCTGATGGCTGATCATAAAGTGGGAGCCATGGTTTGTGAAAACCCCCATAGCTGTGGGCATGCTTAGTGACAATGAGCATGTTCGCATGCAAAATTAAGCATATGTGAGAAAAACAACTTTGCGTACATGGTTGACAGGACACTTCACATGCTTCCATCTTTTTACATTAAATATAGTAAGCACAGTAACTAATCTTAGAAACAAGCCAGTCCACAGAGGGGATATGCACCTTGAGTTTCTAGTAGCACTTTTAAAGGATTCACCAAAATATGATCAAAGAGTCCTGAAAAGTTCCCTAAATCAAGCTCTGTCCTTGCATATCTGACTCCTTTTTGGACCTGCTCCTCAGTTTCGGTTCCCCTAAATGTTGATTAAAGACATTTCCATATTCAAAATCATTTTATTAAGCTTGATCTAGTAACATTTTTACAGCTGCTTAATTACTTACCCTATGTTTTCCAATTTCTTATATTACCTTGATTATGGTCAACTTTCAAGTTCCTGAAATGAAGCAGGGAAAGTTAAAGATAGATAATGCCTCCAGAGTACTAGCCCTCACAGATCTGGCTCCTTCGACATCGATCTGTAGAATGCCTCTCTAAATTTAAGAACAAAAAGCAATTAACTAGAAGCAACTAAAGCTCAATTGCCCTCTGAATAAAACGGGTTAGAAATCTGAAATCTCGTGGAGGAGGTTTTGCACTTGATAATACCATTCCATCATCTGAAACTGCATCTACTGCTTCTATACTCGTTCCATAAAGATTTCCATGAAGACATGCAGTTTTTAGAAACTTCCCTTCTTTTATGTCCTTCTCCATGACACTTCGCAGTGGCTCACGGAAAATCCAACTTTGATGGAAATTCATCCATGAGTTTGGAGATCCAACGAATCCTTGCCAACTCTGGATGGACCACTAATAACAACTGGCTTGGGCTATCACCCTGCACCACTCTGCTCCAAGCCACCACCTTCTGCACCCAGGACCTTGCTTTCTCCCGCCAAGAAACCTAGTATTATAAATTATTAATAATTTATAAACTGAATCATTTATATGAATATTAATGATTATTAAAAATTATTCAAATTAAAATTATTCAAAACAATAAAAATCCAACAAATCTAATGTATGTTTTGTCTATTGTATACTTCGCAGTAGATTAGATCAAGCTAAAACCATTGGATCAAGAGGAAACACCTACAAGTCCTCAACTATCTCGACATTAAAGAAGCCAAATTCGAAAGACCATTAGACATGTAAATCCAAAAGTGTCAATTCCCGCAATCACATTTTTTACTAGAAAGATCAAATGAAAAAAACACTTACCAAGAAGAAGAAGATCGAAAGTGTTCTGGAAGATTCTACCGATTCCAACAATCAAAATCTCTTCCAAAAAACTGGCATTTAATTCAACAATGGAGTAAATGGTTGGGTTTTTTTTTTCCTTACAAATTATGGAAAATGATCTTGATTTTCTTCTTTTGCTACTTTCTTCTTTTTGGAAAGAATTTCGATTTTTGAAGCTTCTATCTTTTGGTTTCAAACAAAGAACTGAAAGAAGAAGATGGCGGTCTGAAGAAACGTCAAACATTTTACTTGCTTGACCGCACGGTCCAACTGAACCGGAAAGATTTTGCAATGTAAGACACTTTATATTCTCTTTTTGCGAAATGAGGCCTCGCATATATAATAAATGTTAAAAGTTCGCGTCATTTTGATACTTATCACTGAAGCAGTGAAGCTGCTGCTCACGCTCATGAAAAATAAAACTAAAAGATATAAACAAACAGCTCCGAAAACAATTTCCCACATCAAGCAGCTTCAAACAAATAAGACGCAACACAACAATCTGTTAAAATCCACAACTTCAAAAACTTATCCAGGACAGATGAATGAACTGAGCCAACTGACACCTGGATTGCGTGGTCTTACGCTTTGCATCATTAAAGAACCACCAACTCCACTTTAAACCAGGCTATGTAAACCAAAGTATCAAACAAAATCAATTGATTTGGTTACACGAGAACATCAATTCAGAGGCTAATACAAATCATACAGACCTGTCTCTGTGTTCAACTGTCTGTTTAACTTCATCTATTTCTACATCATTATGCTCATCATAGCCCATTTCTTCATTACCTGCTTCATTAGGACCAACATCAGTGTAACTCTCAGAAGCTCCCTCTTGTTTGTGTTCTGTACGTCCATCAGTAGGTTTACTGGAATCTGTGGCATTAACCACAGTATGCGGTTTCTCCATCATTCCGGACAGCGCAAGTCTAGGAGACCACTCAAGAACATCATCAATAATATTCGACACCTTCTTCTGGTATCTAGAGAAAGGAACAACATTGGTATGAGAAATATACACAATATCAGAGATGGTTATAATAATCAAGGCTAAAGGAAAAAGAAATACAAAGATCATTTAATTACTGGATAGATAACAAACCTTGCTCTAGCAGCCTCATCAGGCGCATGATGCCTGAGCAGAAGTATGACAAGAACAGCAACAATGGCATAGAAGAGTCTTGAAGTCCACTTTGGGGGTTCTCCTTCATCTTTCTCAGGCCAAAAACGAATTAGCTCTCTGAATGTAGTCTCCTCAGCATTAATATTGGGGAAGAACCAAATCCGCTTCCCAAGAATAACATATAAAGCACCAAACATTGCACCTCTCACTGGAAACAACGGCCAAAACCAACAACATCAAAATGGGGTCCCAGTCTATTTATAGTAAGCATAACTAATCTGCAAGAGCCATGCATTCAAGCATGTATGCATCTTTCATCAGGTTCGTGGATCTCAAAAGGGAAGTGACAAATAATGAAATGAAAGGAGCTTGATCTTCCATTATGGATTTGCTTTTACCTTATAAATGAGATTTATTTAACCTTCATTTTTATTTCCGTAATCATTCCTCTGTGAATGTGAGCTTTAAGACTATTCTGCATTGGGATACTTTCCAATATCATCTTGTCAACATGAAAGAAAATTATGCATCCTACATTGTTGAATTTGAAGTTAACCATCACAACCACTGGCTGCTGGATTGCCCCAAACTAAAAGAGAATGCAAGTAGCTGTATCTTGTTCTTAAGCTAGTCAAAACTCTTGGGTACAGCCTTGAAAGAAAAGAAAAGAAAGATGCAGAACTGCATAAACAAGCTCGAGAACTTAGTTGCAAAAAAAAGGAACTTACATAAAAGCAAGCTTACTATAAATAGCAGAGCTCCAGCACAAAAATAAAGCACAACAATTTTGCACTGGTATGGGTAAACAGGAAACAGGCACATTGCAAGTGCTATCAGAGGCCAAAGGAACGAAAGAATCGTTTGCCATATGGTTACTCTTTTCATGAATGCCCATGCAAAGAAGCCATCACTCTCAGTGAAGGATTGTTCCTGCAATATGCAAAAGAGAAGTACCTTGTAACACCGGCAAAGATAATGATAGATATGCAATATCCGGTAAGCTTATAGAAAAATCCATATGAGTTTCATCTGATTCCAAATTGATATACTAAGCACCTATTCAAAAAATTTTGATGCCTCTTCAACTTCAGAGAGGAACCAATTGCAAGATGCACAAGTATGAGCAATAATAGATGCACTAGGTAAGAGGACTACAAGCCTGACAGTTCTACTGCTGAGCCAATAAATACTGCAAAACCTATCAATATAAGAGACTATAAGAGATCACATACTGGACAGATCTCCAAATGTGCCGGCCATGAGGACAGCTTCTTCTTTCCTGGTCTGACCGTCTTAACTACACGGTCACATCTTATGACAAGATTCTTTCTCAATAGCGTATTGACAATGTCCTCAGCATCTAAGTCCTTATCAGGTCCCAATGCCTCTTTGATATCTGGATGATCTCTCAGGAATGCTGAGAAGTCCTTTCCTCTAAAGTACTCTACGCGTGTTTCTTGCATAATTGCCCATCTAGATTCCAGCTTTTTATTGTCTCTAACCTTTTCAGCAAACAGTTGATAGACATCTTTTGTTTTTCCGGGCTTCTGCAAACAACAGTACATAACACACTTTATAAGGTGCAAGTTCATATCATGAGGTCATACAAGCGACCAAAGATGAATAGTCGTGAGCATAAGATGCAACATGATAGATGATATCAAATAATTAGTCTAGCAATGAGCATAGAAAGTCATTTTCCATCTAGAGACACTAACCCTTAAGTCATATACGATGTGAAGAACAGCTTTCTTTTAATTAGATAGTTACCTCACAAGAAAATCCATGACCGAAGAATATTAACCAGTATAAATTAGATTAGTCCGCTTACAATGAAGCACCCAAGGTTTAGTTTGACTTCCCAATCACATCCTAAATACATCCTGCTACAAAGAATTATCACAGAAAGCAACATACAATTAGCATGGATACCAAGATTTTTATATGTTTAAATAGCGCCATGACAGAATCCCCTTTGCTTTTGTTCCATAAATAGGTATAGGAAACAAAACTTACAAAAGAAATGTAAGAATTATTAAGAGTAGAAATGCGTAAACATAATGCTTAATTCAAGACTTCTCCAATCTGATGTATCCGAATCCAAGTAAGAAGAAAGTAAGAAAATACAACTCAACGTGCCAGTAGGTATAGAACAATAAGCCAGTATTGCACCATAAAGTTAACACCTTTTAAGAAAAGCACTTGATGTATTCAGCCAAGCACATCGAACACAGCCCTGCTCTACGCAATACTGCGATCCTTCACAAATCAAAGCACAAATAGCTACAAGAACACTCATCCAGTGAAACAACAAACGATAAACCAAAACGGAAAATCGCAAACAAGCTAGCAATTAACGAAATCAAACTCGACGAGTAATTAAGCATTTTCGATGATTCCAAACGAAGCGAAACCACGTATCATTTTCTTCAAAATTTCATAGCAGAAAAATAAATCGCGAACAATAAAAAACAAACAATAGAACGAGTATTCCCAATCACAGAGCTCTGAAATCCCAAACACAAATTAGCGCAGGAAAAAATGAAACGAGGCAAATAGTTTGAAAACCTTTGACGAACGAGCATCGGTGATATCACGCGCGCCGGCCCCGGCGCCGGAGCCGTTTTGAGGAGCTCGCCGGACTCGTTTCTTCTCCGTTCCCGATTTCGTCATGGCAACTTTATTTCTTTGTTCACCAGATCCCCCGATCTAGTTTTTTTTTTTTTTTTGGTCTTTAAAGTTTGCATAGTTGAACCACTTAGTTTTATTTTGCACATCATACTCTCACAGTTACAGTAAAGTGTATTAACGCGTTGACCGGGATTAATAAACACGGCAAGGATGTTTTTGAAATTGCTTATAAAATAAAATTTTTTTGAAAAATATTTTTATTATTTTTGAAAAATAGTTTTTTTTTATACTTTTAAAAAAAATAAAAATATACAATAATAAAATCTCATTATATAAAATTTTTCTATATTTTTTAAATTTTTAAATAAATTTTTTAAATATTTATAAAATATATATTAAAAAATATAAAATTAAAAATTAAAAAATTTTGTTGAGAAAAAGCAAAAACAAACGCACCCTTTGATCACTTGCCCAACAATTTTTACGTATTTTATCAGCTTATAAGCATTTTTATATTTATGAGTAAAGATTTTTTTTTTAATATAAAAAAGCTCCAAATCAACTTATCAAGATAAGCAAAAAGACACTTACAAAAAAGAATTTTAAAATGTACGGTTATTGCAGATACTTCAAAATTGATAAAATTAAAATCATTTTGCTTGCGAACACTAGTAAATAATACGTCCAAACACTAAATGTTTAAAAAGAAAACTCATATAGTAAAAGCTCTTTGGAAAAAAGTATTTTCAATAAAAAATAATATAGCTCAGTAAAAATAATTCTTTTGAGGCTAATTAATGTTCGAAAATGCTTATAAAATTTAACTTTTTTCAAAATAAATAGTATTTTAGAATTTTTTTTAAAATGAGCTCTATTATTTGATCTAAAATATAAAAATATGCAATAATAAATTTTACGATGTAGAATTTTTTAGTACTTTTTTGAAATTAAAAAAAATCTGTAAACAAATTATTAAAAAACATAAAATAAAAAATTGAAACAAAAAATTATTAAAATATATTGCAAAATAATGCCTAAAAAGTTAAATTTACAAAATCAGTTACTGAGCATGCAATGCTATACGATAGTGATATGGCAAGATATTTATAAAATAAGTGCAGTGAAAATAAGAATGTTAATATGAATATATGAGTATATTATAATAGATAAATATGAAATAAGAATATATGCCAATAAATAGCTATGGTTTCGATTGAGAACAAGTTAAGAAAAAATAGCCTCAAATAGTTCGCGCATATTTTTGTGCAGATCTAAAAATATTGTAGTGTATAAAAATAATGTGATTCTATTTAAATATTTAAAAAAAAACCGGATAACCAAAATTAACATGGCTTAATTTGTTGGAGAAGACTATAGAATTTTGGTTTTTTTTACTGAATTTAATTTTATAATCGAACGGAATAAAAAAAATAAATTTATGTAGCCGACTCATATAAAGGATAAAAACGATTTGTTTTGTTGTTATAAAAAATATTTAACATTAGGATTTTATAGCCACACATACTTCGGTCAAAATAGTAGTATTTGTAATTTATTAGGTTATTTCTTGTTATGACTCCTAAAGATAAATATATATAATATGTCGTATAATTTTGGTTGATGTTGAATGGATGGTATATCGAAATCGATTATTTAGATAATAAAAAATTAATATATAGGTATTTTTGTCGTATAAATTCTTTATTGCTCTTTCTTTACTCAAATTATCCCCAAAATTTTCACTAATCGATCTTAACCAAAACCTAAATTAATCCCTAGAAATCGAATTCTGCGCTTCGGTTCAAGCAAGCATCCAACGAAATCTCATCTTTTTGTAGAGCTTGAAAGATGAATTCAATCCAAGCTTCTATTCTCAGCAATCCAATCTGCATGAATCACCCAACATCTCGACTTTTTCGATCGAAATCGAATGCATTGCTTTCCTGGAACAAGTATACTAAAATCGAAGCATGCCTGGTATCAGATTCGAAGCGGAAAGTGGTTTCTGCTGAAGTTGATTTCAGGAATAGCAAGGACGTACTGGAAGCGGAGTCGCGATATATTGTTGGTACGTATGTGAGGGCTCCGGTGGTGCTTGACAGTGGTAAAGGTTGTAAATTGTATGATTTGGAAGGAAAGGAGTACTTAGATATGGGCGGTGGAATCGCCGTGAACTCGCTTGGGCATGCTGATCCAGATTGGGTTCAGGCAGTAAATGAGCAAGCCAGCAAGCTCACCCATGTCAGCAATATTTACTATTCGGTGCCGCAGGTATAGGTTATGGTGTCTTAGTTTGTGTAGTTGATGGCATGTTTGCAATAGTAATATTTATGGATAGCTGATTGAGTGCTTGGTGTTGTTTTACAGCTTGTGTAGAATCTTTTCCTGTTCTAAATTATGCTCGGAACTCCATCGTTGTTGATGCCTTTCTGTATCTTTGTTTGGTTTAGTTTGTGATAGCTTGTGTTGACTCATGAACCACTAAAATATCCTAAACTTTGACATTTTGATTTCAATGCATGTCTACATTCAGGTTGCGAAACATCAGATGCTGCTTTGTTTCTACCTTCAAATGTGACTTTCTTGCACATTTTAAAGGTTCATGCAATATGGCTTCTGCAGGTGAAACTTGCAAAACGGCTTGTAGAGTGTTCCTTTGCTGATCGTGTTTTCTTTACCAACTCGGGAACTGAAGCAAATGAAGCAGCTATAAAATTTGCAAGAAAATTCCAGAGATATTACCATCCTGATGAAAATGAACCTGCTGCAGAATTCATAGCTTTCTCCAATAGTTTCCATGGAAGGACAATGGGTGCACTTGCGCTAACAAACAAGGAGCAATATAGGACTCCTTTTGAACCTGTAATGCCTGGAGTCACTTTTGTAGAGTATGGAAATATAGAGCATTCTAAGAAAGTAATCTTATCAGGCAAAATAGCTGCTGTCTTTGTGGAACCAATCCAAGGAGAAGGTGGAATATACAGTGCTACAAAGGAATTCTTGCAGACTCTACGAGATACATGTGATGATGCTGGGGCTTTACTTGTGTTTGATGAGGTAAACATCCTTGCCTATGTTTTTTTTTTTTTTTTTTTTTTTTGTGAGACTTCACCTACTCTCTCAACTTCCTATCTTTTCATATTTGCTTTAACCTGTCTTTTATGATCAATTATATTCTTCAAAATTGCCCCTGAGGAACATGTCATAGCTAGTGAACTGTCTTGTCCATTCGCACTTAAAATTTAAAGAAATTTGAATAATTAACTAGACAAATGATGCCAAGCTTAAGTTTGTTGTAGATCTATGTCCTAAGATGCATATTTTGCATTGAGTTTGTGGTCACATACATTAATCTTGCAAATGCATGCTAAATGGGTACGGTGATCTCTTTGTAGGTACTGTATTTAGATCAGTGGTTGTGCATGTTTTTATAATGATGATGTTATCCCTATTGCAACAAGAATTGCTTTTGGTGTGATCTGAATGCTCCAGCTAAAGTACTTGGGTTTCTTTCAACTATTCTTTCAGTTAACTTAATGGGATTTAGTTGTTGAATGGTTGTACTTTCTAAAGGAGAATTCAATTTGGTTAGAAGTTTTATGCTCAGAGAATGTTACTCCTAGAGAGTTGGGAGGTGTACACGCAGCCCAGCTAGCTTAGGCTTCAATGTAATATCTTGAAAACGTAGGCTGGTTAACCAAATATTTGTCCATCAATTCATATTGTTGACACCTTTAATTAGCACTCACCATGGAAAATTATTATCTGGGCCATCTACAATGTTAATTTTTATATTTTTCAATTCACTGATTGTCTATTCAAGCCTTGCATTTATACTGCTAAATAATCCGCACTGGAAACCTCTCTCATAATACAGGTTCAATGTGGTCTTGGACGAACTGGTTATCTGTGGGCTCACGAGGCTTATGGTGTGTCTCCTGATATTATGACCCTTGCCAAGCCACTAGCAGGAGGCCCACCCATCGGTGCTGTCCTTATGACTGAACAGGTGGCAGCTTCTATAAGCTATGGAGACCATGGAAGTACATTCGCTGGAAGTCCTCTCCTATGCCATACTGCCCTCACAGTTTTGAATAAGATAGAGAAACCTGCTTTCTTGTCAAATGTTTCTAGAAAAGGCCTATACCTAAAAGAACTCCTCCACCGGAAACTGGGAGGTAACCCGCATGTCAAAGAAATTCGCGGCGTTGGGCTCATTGTCGGGGTCGAGTTGGACGTTCCTGCTGGTCCTCTAGTTGATGCTTGCAGGGAAGCTGGCCTTCTGGTTCTTACGGCTGGCAAGGGAAACATTGTCAGGCTCGTTCCACCATTGATAATAACAGAAGAGGAATTGGTTCAGGCTGCTGATGTATTGAGTAGATGCATACAAGTTCTTGACTAGCTACTACCAGCTCTATCATGAGAGTTAATTATGATTGCTTAGATATCATTTATTTCAGTTAAAACTTTAAAAGTTGTATTAGAGGTAGGAGTAGAGTTCTTAGAAACTACATTCTGCTTTCGGTTGTATGGTTGGTCAAGTGATGTTATTCGGAAATAGTTTCAGCTGGGGCTTGTAAGCCCTAAGCAACAATGAGTGATTTTCAGTTTTTATCAAATTCGTTGCACTAAGCGTTGTCTTACATCTTTCTATGTTCTGCATTGGGCTTTTGGCTGGAGCTGAGAATGTATACGCATTACGAGTTAGGACTTGTTTATTCGAAGTAATATAAAATTATTTAAAAGTAAGTCTGTAAAAGTAAATATGAAAACTAATTAGAAGTGACTTTTTAAATTTGTCCTTTTTAGTGTATTTGATTCACTATCAAGTAAAAAACATGAACGAGTATATTGCGAATGCTGTAATAAGCTCATTTCACTTTTATACTTGTAGTGTGTATGTCTAGAATTTTGTTTATGGGACAATTTTAAAATCTGGATCGAACTCAAGTGGCACCTAGATAGCGACCATTTTGACAAACACATTCCGGAAGTTTTGGTTCAGCTTTTTTTCGACTTTTTTTTTTTTTTAATTTTTAATTTTATATTTTTTAATATATATTTTATAAATATTTAAAAAATTTATTTAAAAATTAAAAAAATTCTACGTAATAAAATTTTTTTATTATATATTTTTATTATATTTTTAAAAATAAAAAAATATAATTTATTTTTTAAAAAAAATTATTTTATAAGTAATTTTAAATGTAAACCGAACTTTCTGAGCTATATAATACGCGGATTCTTCTATTGGAAACGATCTTCGACTGATTTTTTAATTAATTTATTAATCCAAATAAATAAGCTCATAGACGCAAACTTGATTCTAGAATGTTCGAAACCCTGCTTTCTTGCTTGTTTTGTTCCCCATTCTTATTCGTCCTGTTCTTCGATTTCTCTGGCTGTATATATACTTTTCATCCAAACAATCTATATAGTTTCTCAATCATGATTACTAAAATTTGTTCAATTCTTTCCCCTGAATTCCAAGATTGATTTTCAACTAGAATCACTGAGAAGATTGTTTCGGGGGAAATACTCTCTGATTTCGTTATTATAGATCAAACTTTTGGTTGTTGAATCCACTGTTTGGTTATTCAAGTGAAATTTGTTATCCAAATTCAAATTTTTGGTGAAAAATGGCGACGGCGACAGCGGGGAAGATTGAGCGGGCGCACCAAATGTATAGAGAAGGACAGCACGAAGCGGCCCTGGAGCTCTACACGGAAGCGCTCACCATGGCCAAAACTAAAGCTCAGAAGATCGCACTACATAGCAACCGAGCTGCTTGCTATCTTAAATTTCACGATTTTAGAAAGGTAATTCACTTTGTTTGCCTTTCTTTGACGCACATATCATGCGTACTTTGAATTTGAGACCTACCAATTCTTGCAATAATATCCATGTGAACGTGGGTTGGTATATTACACTGATAGGAAATAAGAAACTATAGAGAAAAGGTGGTACCTTTTGGCTAAGACTTACTTAGCGTTCTGTGTACAACAGAACAGCTATGTGTGATAGTTAAATTCAACGACTTTCAAGGGAAATGTTTTTGTTTGTTTATCAACCAAGCTGAAAACGATTGTTATTGTAGGCAGCAGATGAATGCACTTCTGTACTTGAGTTGGATAACCAACATTCAGGAGCATTGATGTTGCGTGCACAAACACTGGTGACACTCAAGGAATACCAATCTGCTCTCTTTGATGTCAATAGGCTGATGGAGCTGAATCCAGCATCTGATGTCTATAGAAACTTACAAGCTCGGCTAAGAACTCAACTGGTAAATTTGCTTTACTACTCTATTTTGATTTTCACAGTTCACTCTGAACCTATCATAACAGAGGTGAACTGATTACAAGCTCAAAACTCTGTTGAATCTTGTGAGCTAGATAGCAGTCTTTTCCACTGCAGATGTCATGTAAATATAAAACTGAGTTTAAATTTTTTTCCCCGCACTATCAGCTAAGATGTTGAGAAGGTAGTATTCACCCTGATCCTAAATCAAGTCGTTTATATGTTAACAATGGTAAATGGAAGTAAACTCGGTTACCTAATCAATTTAGAATGAGAAATGTGTTTAGCAATAAACCCGAGCTAACGTTAATGATTCTTCAACTGCAAGCTTGATGCTATCACACACACCACATGTTTTTAATAATTTCGTGAAATATTAAGAGTTTCTCCCATTTGCCCGTGTACTTTCAGCGTGGCTACTGCCAGAATTCTCCATCGTGCTTACTTAGTGTTACCTGTCCATAAAAGTTCTATTCACTTCACTTTTTAGGTGTGACACTGGTCATGTAGTGGTGTTGCTGATTAATAATACCTCCTGACTTCTATCTAATAAGTAACTTCAATAAATCATTTCCCTGATAGTCCTGCTTCAGTTGTTGTTATTGTTGTGAGCACCTTTTATTTTACTTTGCTATTAAAGGCTTTAGCTCCAATCCCTGAATCTGAGGAAGAAGCACTTTATCTGGAAGAAGAGGAAGCTGTTGAGGTCATGGAAGCAGGAGACAGAAAAGTTGTGATCCAGGATAAATTCATTACAACTTCTGTGACCAAAACAAAAGGGAATGAGGTCGTACCTGCTGCTTCTGTGATCAAAGAGAATGAGGTCAAACTTGTTGCAAATAATGAGTCACAAGGATGGAAATCAATTCGAAAACCAAAAGGGCACTCTGGTCTTGATTACTCTAGGTGGGATAGAGTTGATGGTGATTCTAGTGAAGATGATGATGATGATGATCAGGAACCTCAGTATTGTTTTCGCGTGAGGACTGTTAGTGTGCGCCCTGTGAAGTGAAACACCTTTATCCTGGTACCATGACATGACACAGAAAAGGGAGAGGCTCTTGAATTAGATAATTAAACTGCCCCTTCTTTCATAATCCACCATAAGGAATTGATTTCCATCGGATAATCAAGGTTCAGTTGATGTGTTTACTGAAGTAGATGACTTCAAGTTTTATGGGTACAATGTTGGATTAAGTCGTAACCTCATGGTCACGATTAGGGATTGCTATCATACCTTCAGATGTCCTTTGGTCCTATGCTCAGGTGCTTGTTAGAATTTCACCTTCATGTTTCTTTGTTTGTGGTTTGGGTCAGACTAATTTTTATGTGTTTGCTAATGGAATGCAGATACATGTCCCAGGATATGCTGTCAGACTGAATGCATACCTGAATGTATAGAAGCCCTCTTGTGTACATATACTGTTGTAAGTTTATACTGAATGAGTCACCCATCTCATCATTGTTCTTATCCATTTTCCAATTGTGCTTGTAGACGATATGTTGATGCTTATCTAATATTTGATAGTTCTGTATGATTGCTATGTAGCGTACTCATTTTATTGATCAGATAACTCAAATTCTTCATTCCATATAGAGTCATTTCCTCTGTAGATCTTGTTTGGTATCAATGAAATAGGAAAACAAGCAGATATTTTATTTGGATTGCTCCTGTTGATGCTTGAAATTTTGTTGAATCTTCTGTGCTTGTCGCATGACAATTCAATTTGGGTACCTCTTCCAAAAATTGTATGTGGCTTGCCATACTATCCGCGGGAAGGTTTTCAAAATACAAGTGTTGACAAGCTTCTTTTGCAGTTTACTAAGTTAAAAACAAATTTTGCAGTTGTTTACAAAACTTACAAATTCACAACTATATCTGTGGAATTCTTTTGACAATCATCTCTATGTTAACGATCTTCACGAGAAGAACGACGAGGAGCTGTTGACTTGTTATAAAACAAAATTATACGGTTTTGTGACCGATTTATATATATAACTCATCTGCATGTTACTTCTTCCAATTAAAAGAAATGAAAATTAGTTTAAAACTTTGACAAGATTTTCTTGACAAAAAGCTTCACTTGCCGGGGGTACTACAACGAAAAATCTTTCTTCGTTCAGTTAACCAACTTCAGTCCTTCACGAAAACAACACTAGAGACAAGACAAAAACCTCCATCCAAAAACTTCTACCATGCGTCTTCATCTAAACCGTTCATTCTTTTTCAAAACTAACTAAAATTAATTCTGAATATATATTGAGAGAGTTCAGAATACGTTTCTTAATTGAATGAAAAATATTTTGATGAACTTTTATAAAGGAATGAGTTAGAAAAACTTACTTTGAAAAACGATGTTAAATACAAAATGAGAAGTTATGAGGATCATTTAATGAAAAAAAAACCCTTTAGACTACAACGAACCCGAACATGAATGGAAGTCCGGAGCGTTTTAAGTTTGAAAGGTTTGCCATTCCGCTTTACAAATTTTATGGACTCAACCAAATGAAGATCTAGTTGAGAGCTTTATATTATGGAATATCTAGGCTTTCTTTTGTTGTATGTACAAAATTCCTGTACATATCTCTTACAAGCAAAAGTTTATGATGCCTACAATTAAAATTTGTGCATACCTGAAGCAATTTTCTATTTGCCTCTACAGATTTTACGGCCCTGATTATCAGGAAATATCTCCTTTCCCACCCTAGTATGCAAGGTGGGAGGTCCTTCGAATATTATCAAAATGTACCGTTCTTCGCTTATTGTTCTGCTATGATCCATGCAAACTTAGAATACCTGCAAAGGATTAGTACATCAATAATCTCAGTCCCTTGTTGGAAATTACAGCAACAAAAACATACTAACCTCTTTCAAAGCTTATATTCTTTGTCATGGGTAAGATATATATCTACTGAGGATCCAGCTATGAAATTGGAATTCGCTTGCATTTCAGTATCAAGCCAGTGTGGCCCTTTTACCCTTGGCATCCCTTGACTGCAAAAAAGACACCTGACTAATTAAGATGTAGTCTTCTACACTGCATAACTCAATCCTCTAAATGATTGCCAATAGAGATGGTAGCCCCATCCAGTTAACTTTCTTCTTCAGGAATGCATTTAACAAAAATACAAGATTATTTACCTAGATCTATGACACCCATAAGGTAAGATAGAATTGTCTTCTAAGTATATCAGCACAAATCTAACATTGTCAACATATCAAGATTTTACACATTTTATAATCAACTAGTCTTCCTGTTGTTCGTAGTTCTTGGTTTTTGTACAGAGTGGACCTTATAAGTTGCAACTTCCATTGTCGATTGAAAATAACTACATAACAGCAAAACAATAAAAATGACTGTCACAGAAATTTGATGTTCATGACAAACAGGAAATATGACTAGTACAACTACTTGGTTAGTAAAGAGGTAATAAAGCTAAAGACAAACCTGTGCCATAACTGATTTCTTTAAGTCCAAAAATTGACTATAAATCCCATTAAGTCTGCGTTTCTCAGCCTCTGAGACTGAAGCTCTAGCTTTTGAAGCAACAGATTTCAGAAGTTCATTAGTGATAATAGGCATATTCCGGGACTTAATGCTATCTCCACTATCCAGAAGCTCATGCACGGATGCAAGCTGTGCATCTGAAAGTAGCGCCTGTAGGTCAGCACCACTGAATCCTTCAGTCATGGAGGCTATTGTTTCCATTTCAACATCACTGGCCAATGAAAGCTGCAAAATTGATAATCATAACGCATTTCAGATTTCTCAACTAAGTACATAAAATTGTACAATTCTTTCTGGAAACTGCAAGCATTAGAGGAGAGAGAAAGAAAGAGGTTGATAAACTTTTCTGGATAGGACTCTCAAAATATCCAGTCGATCATGCAGTGATGGAAAGTCACAGAAGAGAAGACGATCAAGCCTTCCAGGTCGTAAAAGTGCAGCATCAAGTAGATCTGGGCGGCTGCAAGAAATGGGGTTTTATGAGAATTAATTTCCAGATTATAACAGCTGTAAAGATACGAAGGCCTGCAATATGACCTGGAGGATCTTGAAAATTTTATGGAACTATGTGACTACCTAGACAGATGATCTTTACCCTACCATCGGCTCTTATGAAATGGACTAACCTAGTAGCAGCAAAGACAAAAACCCCTCTCAAGGCTTCAACACCATCCAACTCAGTCAGCAGCTGCAATGCAAATCAACCAACTAGAGTTAGCAGAGAAGAATTGAAGAGCATAAATCGGTCAAACAGTAATTCTAGCCTTAGAACATCGGATTAGAATGTAAATAGATGGATAAGTAGCCGTTGAAACTATCAAACATGCAAGTAACCTGGTTGACAACTCGATCTGTAACACCTGTATTATCATGCCCTCTTTTTGGTGCAATAGAATCGAACTCATCAAAGAAGAGAAGGCATGGGGCTGCAGAAGCTGCCTTAGCAAATAAATCACGAACCTGGAATGTGAACAAGTGTACATTTATTTTCACAAAGATTTAGACATAACCAACCAATAACTTTGATTCAAAAATTTTAATGTAATTCTCGAGAATTCAGTTATTGACATAAACTAGTAATTTAGACAGGTAAAGATCGTCATTGACTAAACAAAGATTAAAGTGGAAAAATAATTATGACTCATTACCAATCAATATCAACCACAAGCCACGATGGTTAGACAAGTAGTGGTCATAAATGGCCAGAGGCATCGAGAGTCGGCAATCATCCTGGAAATTAAGGGACTGGTTATCAAATCATACTTAATGTGTTTAAAACTGCCTTGCAAAGAAAGAGGTCAGTTTTTATTTTCGCTCTAAGGTGACGACACTGACATCACTGACAACTAAAAGATGGGAGGTAATGGTTACAATTGGTAGGAAGTCAATGCTCAGTTAATTGAAAATAATGAAACATTAGAAGAAAAATAGGAATCTTAATGGGAATTAAGAATAAAATTCCCTTATACTACCTATGGAATGGGAATCATTACTCTGACTGATCATCAGGTAGGTGAATCAAGAACTCCTTAACCGAAGAAATAACAGAAAGGATACTGATAACATGTACACTCACTACGCTAATCATGAGCATACATGCACATCCTTGTGTATGAATGCATAAGCATAGCAGGTCTTCCTTGATTTACAGAAGTTGAAGGTGCTTTAAAGCTCTTCAAACACGATCCACTACAGAGAACTCCAAAATGGAAGAACATGCATAGAAAGGAATGAAGTTTGAACTTTGCAACTATCTAAAATTTTCTTATACAAAACTTAGAGAGGATGCTCAAGTAACTCACAGCTTGCTCAGAAGCACCAATATATTTGTTTAGCAGCTCAGGTCCCTTCACTGATATAAATCTTAAAGAACAAGCAGCAGCAACAGCACCAACGATGTGAGTTTTTCCACAACCAGGAGGTCCATACAAGAGAACATTGGATCTCAACCTCAATGGGGACTGAGCAAAAATATCTGGAAATTTTGAAGGCAATTCAATCATCTGCACATAACGTGAAGAGGAATATGAGTAACTATAAAGTGGTATATAATATATACACAAAGGTTTCACCACGGATAGCCTGAAAAATGGAAAATTCAGGGAAGCATAAAGAACATATTACTGAGAAAACACAAAAAACTTGATGCCAGAAAGTGCAACATACAGAAGTGCAGCCCGATATAAGCATGCACATTATTCTAAACACAGATCATATATAAGCACGACCTCCTCCCTTTTCTTCATCCTTGCCTATATTCACTCCCTTATTCCCTCTCCCTTCTCAAGGTTTTGTCATGCCTAGATGTCTAGGTATAATACACAGTATTCTAGTCTCTTGCATTGTGACATTTTAGATGCAACAGGCCCTAACTAACCATATTGAGCAGATGGGAGTAAGTATAGATAGCTGGTATTAGGGGCAGAAAAAAAAAAAATGAAAATAAATACCATTTCAGTAAAAGCTCTCATATGCACTTTCTTTTGGAGAAGTTTAATCAAAACTAAGATGTTATTCTGTTAAATCAAATATTTTAGAAAGCTCTTAAACCTCTTTGATAGCG
This sequence comes from Acanthochlamys bracteata, assembly GCA_019914995.1. Taxonomy (NCBI): domain Eukaryota; kingdom Viridiplantae; phylum Streptophyta; class Magnoliopsida; order Pandanales; family Velloziaceae; genus Acanthochlamys; species Acanthochlamys bracteata. The sequence continues at coordinate 1,622,758 of CM034140.1, read as the reverse complement.
TTCCTAATATCACGAAGCCCTCCAACATCCTCCCACCCACTATGTCCACCTTCACTTGCAATTTTTGTGAGGCCACGCATTGATACTGGAGCAAAGCCCTGCATTGCCTTTGAAAAGTCTTCCTTCAATAAACTAGGATTGCTTGGTTCAGCGCCAATAGGAACCATATAGCGATGGATAGCTGCATGCACGGTTCTGTCAACCAAAACTTCCTGCAAGATAGAAAACATCGAAAGGTGGTTTAAGATAAAGTAAGACTTGTAGATAAACTAACCAATGAGTAGCAAGCAGATGGATCTCAGTATCATTACCATCAACAAGCATTACTAGTTGCAAGAAGAATGGAACTTTAATTTTAAGAAACACACTTTTGTAATTTATGAAAGTCAGGGATCTGCTATATCTTAATTAAATGTAACACCAAAATTAGGTGGGTAGATGTTCCTAGATTACAAGATGAACTCCCCAGAAAGATTGCAAGAAATGACCAGTATCCTCTCAACTAAACATTTAACTATAAAAAGTTGAATGTTGCTATGCAAACACAAACAGCAAACCAACATAATTGACAAACAAATGCAGCAATCTTACTGAGAGAGAGAGAGAGAGAGAGAATCAACGGTTCTGAATTGATGATCAGACAAGAATATGGGCAAAATGAAAGAAACAGGTAACAAATTTTGACACTTTTCTCTGCAGGAAGGGAAAACATGCAGATACATTTACGAATACAGAAACTTCCGACCTCAAAAGCATACACACAATTCATACTCCAGAACATAGTGCCAAAGAATAAATTAAAGTGAAAATATACCAAGTCATATGCATCATATCCTTCACATTTTGATGCAACATCCAAAATAATATCTTGGTTACACTGCAGCCTACGTCTGTATACTTCATTTTTCATAATGGCCCCACGTTCTGATACAGAAGGTGCAGGCAGATGAACATGAAAATCAAATCGACCTGGAAATCAATACTAGTTATCACACACAAGTACTTAGCACAGTACTAGCATATAAGTTGACAGCCACCGAAACGGTATAAATTAAACTAAAAACCTGCAGAGGTTAAAGAATGAGGTAGGTTTTCCAGAGCTTGCACAGTTGCCACAAAGGCAATAGGACCATGTCCACAAGAACTCAGAGATTTTTCCTGCAAGTTGATAAGGGAAAAGTCAAATTTACAACATAAGCACATTATGAATTTGCATTACTTATATTCTTCACAATTTAACAAACACATGAAAAAAGTAGTGATATGTGGAAATGGCTGCTAACAAGAAAGATTACCCTGTATTCATCCATGAGATCAATAAAAAAATTTGCAAGAGTGGTAGAGGGTTTAGTAACTTGAGCTCCTTCAAACTCCGAAGACTGTGAAATAATATGGTCCAAATCATCTAATATGATGATAGAAGGCGAATGTGTGAGAGCTTCAGAGATGCAGTTTGCAATTGTTTGCCGCATTGCCTGGCTCTTTTCTGACTCAAGTTTTGAACAGTTTACAAAGACGCTGCAAAGCAGGAGACGCATTTATTTTGGCCAATAAAAATATCTAATCTGAAGAAAAGATTGTGTTATAAAATATTAGCAATTATTAAGAAAAAAAATAAGGCTAACTTTTTAAAGTTTCCTTACATGTGTGCTAAGATATCCCCATCTTCTTCAAAAGACTTCGAGACAGCCATAGCTAGTGAAGTTTTGCCTGAACCCTAATTAATGAGGAAAAGTTTGTAACTGACGCTTCATTAACAAGTAACTTGAAGTATGTGAGACTGTATCAAGCTCATAAAAATTTAAGAAAAATATAGTTAGTACATTATCTAAGTCAAACAAAAGTGGTATCTTCTCTACAGACCAACAGCAGAAAGCCCAACTTCACCCTGTGCCAGGTGTCATGAAACAATTCATTGTAGCCCCATCCAAAACATAAATAGTCACACTAGTAGACACTAATCACGACAGGATCCAACCTAGACGAGCAATAATAAGGAGACAAATGGCGCTATTAAAGCATGAGAAGGTGATAGAAATGTCTGTCAGCAGGTCACTTTACTCTTTGAGAAATTAGCGTCTGTATGTATCTCGACATGGTATACTACTTTTAGAGTTCTAATATAGAGAGTCCAGACTGTAGACAAGTTGGAGAAGACTATGAATTCCAGCCATTATAGAGTTCATAGCATCAGTTTATGTTGATTCTAAAGCATAGCACTAGCATTTCTATGAAAAACAAGGTCCACATTCAACTAACAAATAACTTTATCTTTAAAGAGTACAAATTTATTTGCATAGTAACAATAATGCTTCGGGTTACTCACATGAGGTCCATAAATTAGGACATGTCCAGGAAGAGGTAGATCAAAAGAACTTAGCAACTTCCGAGAACATGGGGACAGGAGAACAGTAAAACCTAAAAACATCAGGAAAGAGTGGACTAGTGATTGCATTTTTGAGGTAAAGGACTCAGCAATAAGCAATTCAGGAAAAGTTTTATTAGGAATGAAAAAGCACAAGAGACTTACGCTTACTAACATCAGAAATTGCTGCTTCCATCCAGCTCATAGAAGATAATTTCATATACTTTCCGCCAACATTACTCTCTTCAATGGAATCAATGGAAATGGGTTCCCCCAATTCAACCTTACTTTGTTTCATTTGGAACTCATGCACGTTTTTGGTAGATGTCAGTTGAGTATTTAGAGCAAGCTCATAACAGCTGTCCAAATTGACCTGGAAAGAATCTTCAGAATTCGGTACCAATAGATACAAGAGTTCTGCTGCACATTCTCCACCAGTACTTCTATCTTCTATAGCATCATTAAAGCTTATCTCCTTCTGTGGCTTAGTGCTCAAGTTATGCTTTCTCAGTTCAAATTGGAGAAGTGTTTCCTTTGACAGAATCAATGAAGTGACATCAACTCCATTGGCATAAGAGGAAATTGCCCTTAGTTGTCCAATAAGCCATGCACGAAGAAGAAAGTCATTTTCTTGCATTTCTGGAACTGGTGAAGGAACTTCTTCATTTACACCTGAAAATCCTCTAAATGTACTTGCAAACACTTTTTCATGAAGAGACCAATCTGTTGCACTTGCACTGCTCGGGCTCGAATTCATCCTTCCGTTCTTGGAATTTGAGAGGCTACTGTGAATATTTGATTTACTTCTATCCCAAGAAGCTATGTTTTGGATCCTTTTGAACCTAAAGGGTGACAATCGAAAGGAAGAAATATTCTTGTGCGAGTTTATATCATACTTCTTTAAGTACACCCCTGCAAAACAAAAATTGATAACTGGAAACCATGAACTAAGTCTAGCCACCATTTTAAAACTAACTTTTCTTCATGTCCTATACATAATCAAAGGTTTCTATATGTGACAATATCATAGTCAACCCATCCTATGCTAAAATAACTGTAAACCAAAAGCCAATAAATGGATAAGCAGACACTGACACCTTGCAACAACTTACTGAGTAAACTCACAAAGCTCATTTCATATTATAAACACATCTGAAGCAAAACTTAATGCATATAAAAATTACTGAACTTAACCCAAACTTAATGCACAATCTAGGAACATAAAAAAAACTGCATAATTTCAAGATTACATTGGTCATGCGTATTTCCAAAGACTTAGGGGATGAATGAACTTCTTAGTATTTCAAAATCATGTTTCTAAATTAAGCTTCCTAACTCATAAAAGTCACAGGCAAAATAACCATGCCAGTACAGTAAATATGTGCCGAATGGTTGGCAATTGCGTCACAATTAGAGTATATAAAGTCAAAAGAATAAGGCATTATTGATCGGATTGACTTAACGATTCAATTTAGAAAGATAACATGAAACAATTTTAGGAAGCAACTAAAGGAAAAATTGAAGAAATGTACAATGTGAATTCTAGCTTACAATGCAGCTACAAATATAATTAACATACTAGAAGACAAGAAAATATCACCATAACTACGCATAAATTGATACCACTTACAAGAATGCACGTCTGCCCTTAGAAAAAAACGAAGAGACTGAGGAAGCATGATATGTCCTTTGGCTACAGATTCTGAATACAGGATGTGAACAACTATATGCCTAAGAACTTCCCTGTTATTTGATGAAGAGCCAGCATTTTCCTCAGTGCCACGAAAACTATTGCCTTTCCTCTGACCAGTGTCCTTGCTATTACTCATGATCTCTTGTAATGGTTTAGGAAAAATTGAAACAGCCTGAAGATTATCCACAGACAAATTTTGGGCCGTCTGAGGATTTATGAAAGCAACAGATGTTAGCACAACACCAAGCTCAGCACCTTCTAATTCAAATCTATGCACATCTCGTTTATTTTCTTCTTGGACACGCAATAATGCTCTTGCAATAGGCTGCTCTCTTTCAGGATTTTTCTTTTGAATATCCTTGGCTCCATCCATGTGATTCTTGCGCTTTTTTGGAGCAACAGCAACCTCAGTTCCCGGTACAAGTTGTACTAGACCAAAGAGAATTTGAAGCAATCATAGATAAGCTAACTAAGAAATGATTGCCTGCAGATCTGTATTCACGGAAAACAAAATTGAAAAATAACACGTAACAACATGGTATATAACATTTCATACACATGGGGAATGTAGATGTCTTGGAATTAATCTTTGATTACTAGAAATAATTAAAGAAGGGTAACGTCATGCAAACAAATCTGATGACACTATAACGTTTTAAAAAAGTAACTTAAGAGACACTAGGAAATATATGAAACCAAAAGTTATTGTTTTGCCCTCTAACTGTAGTCAAAACTAAAAAGACATCATAAATGAGAATTGCACCATGAGCGTCAACCATCAATAAGAGAAACATAAGCCTCATTATTCTTCAGTAAGAACATGAAAACTGAAAACATCTAGGTTGAAACAAGAACTACAGAAGCAAAACAAGCATATAATTGACACTTTAAATATTGTGAAAAAGAACTAGCTGCGTGCAATCATGACGTCCTCTTACCTACAGCACTCTTCGGAGAAGTAGATTCAACAAGTAACCTCACAATAGTATGACCTCGCAACCATAACGGAAACTTCATCCCCTCATGGACTATACCAACCTGAATCCGAAGATATATCGTTATATACTTTATACATCAACCTAGAAAGAAAGTATAATCTTGCATTACCTGCTTCAACATAGCTTCTTCAGCAACCTCTGAATTTCGCTCCAAGATTTCCCAGTCATCTTCCGTACACGGTTCCACCGCAACAAATCCAGCTTTCGGCAAATTACCGATCACTCTAACTTGCACCCTTGCTAAATTAGGCAATCCAACACACTCCCCGTACTGCCGCTCAACCTACAATATTCCCAAAAACTCAAACACAAACCTTAAGAATCTCAAAAAACTTCTTGACAATTTTCCGAATTACCTCGATTGATCGGGAATTAGAAGCAGAGCCGCACCAAGCAAGAAGCCAGCGTCGGCGACCGGGAAGAATTTCGCGAAGCTCGAGAGCAAGAACTGGCGGAAGACTTCCACCGGAAGTAGAATCGAGAGCTTGAATTAGAGAAAGCGGCAGTGAAACGTAGCAACTCTGCAACCCTGCGACCAACTTCACCTGCATATCCATCGCTGCGCTCTGCGAAAGCTCCCCAGCTTCAATTCCACGCGGACAACTACAGCGTTTGACTACTAATGGGTCGTATTGGGCCGTAAATGGGCCCACTCCTATACTAGGTGCTCGAGACCCAACACGGGATTCGGGTCACACGGAGAGATTAACAACCTACTTCTGCCAGGTCAGATTAATCCACGTGATCACACAGCCGCTTGTTGTTAACCTAAAAGTGGGGTCCACGAGGATCATTGAAGACGTGTCATTTTATTATTGGCATCCATCTCTCGTGTTCTACTCAGGGATCTAGTCAATGAATCATCCAGGGCTCGCTCTTTGTTTGCCGGTGAACAAACCGTGCGCCGCTGCTCGGTGTCTCGCAGCGAAAGCAAAACAAAAACAAAAAGGAAAAGAAAAAGAAAGAAAGAAATCGCGCCACCGCTCTCTTATCAATTCAATTCAAATTTTCTCAGGTAAGGAAAAAGAATCTCTCTTTTTCTTTTATAACTGTATGTTAGGGTTTAGTTGAAATTTGAAACAATTTTCAAGAATCAGAGATCCAATTGTTGATTGCAGGTTTTTGTTGTCGTTGTTCTTCGGAATTATGGTTTTGATCGCGGAGATCACAGAGAAAAAGAAGAGTTTAGATGACAAACGGGAACCTGAACCTGATTCTGGTACACAGCCCGCTAAATCTAATGATCCACCGCCGGATAAACCCGCTGGAGATAAGGAGGTGGTAATTGAACCCACAACCTCTGCTGCTGCAGCTGCACCGGCGACTCTGAACACCACGCAAGGGAATTATAATGAGTACGCAATGAGGGTTGCTTATATAATGAGGAGTTACCTTTACATGAACCAAACCGCCGCTGCTGCGCAGGCAGGACTAGAAATGCGATGTCGGGCAATGATAGAAGTTGTGAGGAAGGATGGAGGGAAATGGGTAGTTACCAAGGTCGTGCCACACCATACGCACCCGCTTGATCCTCCACCGGATCCCACAGGTAGCACGGCTGGTTTGATCCCTGTTCTTGGAATGGAGTTCGATGCCTTGTCAGCTGCAAAAGCTTTCTATTCTGCTTATGCGGAGAAATTGGGGTTTAAATGCAAAGCTGGTGCTGGAAGACGATCTCCTGATAATAAAATGCTTGTGATGCAGAAGTTTTTCTGCTCGAAAGGGTTTAATGCCCTCAATAAAGGCAGTGGAGCAGGCACTGCAGGCACAAAGCGTAAACGTGGGCCCTACAAGAAACGGGTGAAGGATGATGACGTAGTGGAGGTTGTAGATGTTGAGAGTTGTTCAGAGAAAGATGGAGGGGCAGCGTGTGCGCAGGCAGATAAAATGGCCCCTGCAGCTGCAGCTACTAATGTCACAGCACCGGCTGGTTCATCAGAGGATGTTGGGACGAGCGGGAGTTTGGACAGAGAGGTTCAGTTAGTTGGTAATCCAGGACCAGCAAGATTGCTGAGAGAGCTGGGACTAAAGGTGACAAGGTATACCTGTGAAGAGAGGAAAAATATAATCATAAGATATATACAGAAGAGGGGTAATCGGCAAGCTGTTGATAGGTCCATTAAGGTAAAGTTGCAATCTTTGTTGCTTTTTTCACGAGAAATAGGATGCAGCGGACAAATTACCTAATAGGAAGAGTGTTTTGGTTTCTTTTTTTTTTTTGCCTTTATTTTTAAATGAAAGCTGGAGATATAATAGATAATAATGTAGTCACAATTGTGAGAATCTCTTGATCACCTTTGCAGTACGCTTTTGTCAAATTGCCGGCTTAAGTAAATAGCAATTAGTTTGAACTAACAATTCTAAGACTATTACCCATACATCCATTATAACATTTGTTTGCTTTTAACTTCTTACAGATTCCTTCTAGACAAGCTCTTGCAGAGAGGCGGCAAAGAGGCAGTGGAGGAAAGTTTCTTAGTAAACAGGAGACACAGGTGATTTTCTCACTTAAAAAAAACCATTGAGATAGATTTTTGCTTTTGAGTCATAATGCTGATGCAAAAGTAACATTTTAGCATTCATTTCATTGTTGTGTTGCATTATCAAAAGTTCTTAGCATCTCTTAGAAACTCATAACGTCTGATTATTATTATTATTATTATTATTATTATTATTATAGGTAATTAGCACAGGTCTGTGATAATCTTATATCATGCTGTCTTCTGAACACGAGATGTTTCAGTGCGCCAATATAATTTTGAGATCATCAAAGTATTTGTATAATCATGTATCTTGGCCTTTAATTTGATTGACGGTACTCTTAGGACTACTTAAGCATCCTTATTCAATCACACTGCATAACAAATAACTCAAGCACTTTTGAGAAATGTCTTCTTTAGTTCAGGTTAAGTGGATTATCATCTTACAGTCTAATAAATTTTCATGCACAAAGCTTTACTAGGAATTGAGTATCTCTAATTGTCTAATATTGTAAGTTAACTTATGTTTCTTTAAGCAATATAATTGAATTGATAATGAAGATGGAGTTACTCCTCCAACAGAAATATGATTCCGGGGCAGAGGAGTCAATAGCAGCTGATTCATCAGACAAAGTGACGTATAAGGAGTCGCTTCAGCCTCTACAGGTTAGCATAGACTAAGAAGTAATATGTTTTAGTAGAAGTCTTTATTGCACATAGAGTTATTAATTGGACTCTTTTTGGTAGCTTCTTTATTAATGAGTTTTGTCTGGAAGCTATTGGTTATACAAACTTGAGATATCTGGCAATATTAAGATTTATTTATAGCCTAGGGACCTATGTATTTTCTTAATATTGTTCTTCTAATCATTCTCCTAGAGATAATAGCTCACTAACCTTGATAATTTTCTGCAGAATTTGAATAAAGACGCTGTGGAAGAAGAACCTGAGTTACCTCCTGAAGTAGTCGCAAATGCTGGAGGAGTGCCAATAGTTGGTATGGTCTTTGATAGTGAAGAAAAGGCTTGTGAGTACTATGTAGATTATGCTGGAAGTGTTGGTTTCAGCATACGGAAAGGATGGTGGGACAGATCTTCTAAGAATTTGACAAGGTCTAGGATGTATCTTTGTTCAAGAGCAGGATTTCGTACACAGAATTCTGCTAAGGAGCCAAGAAAAATTAGGTCTGATCCAAGGACTGGTTGCTCAGCAAAAATGAGTATTAAAATCACCTCAAATGGCAAGTACCGTGTTACTGAATTTGTTCCAGATCACAATCATCCACTTGCAGCACCAATAGACATCCAAATGCTGAAGTCACAAAAGCTCTTAGCCACACGCCAAAATGGAAGTAGGCAGACTTCAAATTTGATCTCTTCTGAATACAAGAATTATGTTAGATTGATACATGAAAAAGACATGCGAATTGGAGATGCGGGAGCAATTTTAGAATATCTGCAAAAGATGAAAGGTGAAAATCCATCTTTTTATTGTGCTATCCAAGTTGATCAAGTTGATCAGATGACTAACATCTTTTGGGCGGATGCAAAATCCATTGCGGATTATCACTACTTCGGTGATGTAGTATGTTTTGACACAGCTTACAAAGCAAGCGACTACGATAGGCCCTTGGCACTTTTTCTCGGTATAAATCATCATAAGCAAATTATAATCTTTGGTGCTGCATTTTTGTATGATGAGACAGTAGAATCACTAAAGTGGTTATTTGAGACATTTAAGTCAGCGATGTCTGGGCAACAGCCAAAGACTATTCTGACTGACAATCATGCTGGAACTGCAGATGCAATATCTACTGTGTTGCCTGGTACATGTCAACGTGTAAGTGCTTGGCATGTATACCAAAACTGTGGTAAGAACTTGAGCCATATATTTCATAACTCAGAGAGTTTTGGACATGATTTAGGCCACTGTGTTTTTGATATTGAGGAAGAGGAGGAATTTCGGTCAGCATGGGAAGGAATGCTGGAAAGGTATAGTCTTAAAGAAAATGAGTGTTTGGCTAAACTCTATGAGGAAAAGGAAAAATGGGCTGCAGTGTATGATAGAGTAGCATTTTGTGCTGACATGAAAAATGCTTTACGTGGTGAAAGCTTAAGTCTTGATTTGAAACAACATTTGGCCTCGGACTTGGATCTTTCACACTTCTTCGAGCAGTTTGATAGACTGTTGGACGAGCGGCGTTCTGCTGAACTGCAGGCTGATTATCACGCTAATCAAAGTAATCCTAGGATACCACCTATAAGGTTTCTATGGCAAGCAGCAAATGCATATACGCCAGCATTGTTTGAAATGTTTCAGAGGGAGTTTGATTTGTTCATGGACTGTGTGGTCTATGTTTGTGGTGAGGTGGGGAGTTTATTAGAATATCAGGTAGTTGTCAAGGAACAAAATAAAGGCCATTTTGTGAGATTTGATTCTTCAGATGGTTCTATTATCTGCACATGTAAAAAGTTTGAATATGTAGGAGTCCAGTGTTGTCATGTGTTAAAAGTACTGGACTCCAGAAACATCAAAGACCTCCCACTACATTACATCTTGAAGAGATGGAGGAAAGATGCTAAAGTGGAGGCTCCAAGAGAAAATCATGCTTTTCTACTTAATGATGATGACCCAAAGTTATCTTTGTCAAGAAGATACAACTCTTTGTGTCGCATGCTCTACAATGTTGCAGCCAGAGCTGTGGAGAATGTAGAAGCATTTGCTTTAATGGCAAGTCAATCAGACCAGCTCATCGAACACGTTGAGAAAATCTTGCAAACAAAACATCTTGAGAAATCATCAGTTAATAATGCATCAAAGGGTCAATTACAGAGTGTTATGGACAGTGGAAGTACACATCATGATAGTTCCAATGAAATCCAAACGACAAATGGCAAGAGAAAGAAGGATGGCAGTGCTCGTAGAAGGACTCAACATGCGCAGGAGCCTGTGAAAAGGCTGAAAGGAAGGAGAGGTTTGTATCTGAAATTCACATCTGTGTCTCTGCTTAGTAGGTGCTTATTATGTCATTGGCAGATTCATTTGGGCAATCTGAGGAGGTAGAAGCTCCAGCTGGGGATGATGAACCACTTGCTCCCTCCCATAGTGTTTCTCCTCAACCAAGAAACCCCTCTCAGTATTTTTCACAGAGTCATTTCGTGCAGGTTTGTTCTGAGCATTCTTTCATATACAGAAACTCCTCAATGGGAGAATTTATTTCAATGTTGTTCAAGTTCTTCCCATTCCGCTGTCTATCATACAGGGGCCTTATATGACAAGTCATCAATTTGGAGTTGGTGCAACACAAGGCTACACAACAGCACAGTTTGGTCAGGTAAAATGTTTACTGATTCAATTGCTGCTGCTTCCCATGAGAAGTGGTTATATATATGATGCCAAACAGGTCACTCCATCTTCTACTTTACAGCAGCCACAACAACACCAGCAGCAATCGATGCATAACAATGTTTTCTTGAATCAGGTAAACTTCATATCATAAATAGTTGTGAAAATTTGCACGTCCTAGGCTGAGTTGTAACTATCTCTTTGAGCAATTCTAGTGGCAGCACTGGAATACTGCTTGTCAACATGCATTACTCGCTTCTCCTTTTATGCACATGGTTTGAATTTGTTTTAGTAGTTCTTTTGCTAATCTTAGGTTCTGAGGCACTGTCATAATTCCTTGTAGGGTTACCCACAAAACAATATCCATTCACTCCAATTCACAGCAACAAATCCCCAGCTGGATCACCACGGTGGACATCAAGTGCAATCTTCCATTCCGGTTTGGGATTTTCTGTAGTGTAATATATGTATCCTTTTGGTAAAATTTTCACCTGCTTATTTATCCGGTCATTGTAAAATGAATGTGTACCTTTTATCTGTAAAATGTTATATGTCATCTGATTTATCTGTAGCAGTATGAGTTTTTGCCCAAGCGTATAACTCGTGAATTTGTACCAACATTATAGCCCTGTAGTGTACTACATAATCCATAGCTGAATCGTTCTCCGGAAACTAAACATATACTGGTAGAAACTCTCTGACTCATGGATCATGACTGCATATGTACATATTTGGGAAAGCCTGAGTTTGATCTCAAATGAAATTTGAAAGCCTTGACCTTATAAGTCTATGCTACCTATACATTAGACTTGGCAGAAACACTTGAACAGGTCCAGTGAAATTAACAAGACCACATTGGCTCACCAACGGAGGGATGGTCTGCTACTACCATGTCCATTGCAAGCAAAGATTTTCCGTCGGACTCCATCAGATTAACCGAAGAGGTTGGTGAACTACTTGTTCCACTGCTTCCCTCTGGACTGTTTGTGCTGCAGCAGCTGAGATACGCAGCATGCCAGAGCTGCAAGTGAGCAGCTTCTGCTCGTGCCATGGCAAGTTGAGTCTGCAAGATGTCAACTTGGCGCTGGAGTGATGAAATGGCACCAACACAGCCATAAACGGGGTCACGAACTCTTGCGTTGGCCTCGTACACCATGCTGCTCACCGCATCCACTCGTAGCTCCGGCGGCAGTTCCTGTATTACAATCATGCAGAAGACTTCATGAATCAGATATTTGTCTGTAATGATACTTTTGTTCTAATTTTTTTTCTTTTTCTTAGGTGATCTGATCTTGTTGGTAATGAATTACTTGGATATGTAGGCCCACTTAAACAGAAATGCTAAAAAAAGAATGTCCTTTTTACTAAGCTGATTGAGATGGATTTGATTGATATGATGCTTGATTTAGAGGCTAATAGCATGCAGACCACATGTTTTTATTTTATTTTATGTACTATCTCAGATTTAATTTTACTGCAAATTATTCAAGGTCCTTGGTGCCAAAAACAGTGATGATGTTTCTCAGAAACTTCAACTAATGGTTAATATTCCTACAAGGAAAACAAAGAAGAAAAGACTGTGAAGCAGCAGAGATAAACAAACAGAGTCCTACTCCTGATGTACATGATAGTATCTTTCATTTTTATTTGTTGTGAATCAACTAATCATATGCTAGCTCTTGTTTCATTTTCTAAAACCATGAAGGTGAAGAACTCATGAAACTTAATCAATAACCTAAACAAAGAAAATTTCAGTAAAAATCCTTGCTCTTTAAACTTGAATTCCATTACAATTCTTCTCTACAAGCAACAAATGAATCTATCTGAAACTTTCTCAAAAAAAGATGTAAACATATGTTAGAGAGAGAGAGAATTAATTACCTGTAGCATTTTGTTGACATTGCTAGCACCAAAGACCTTGTGAACATTGGCAAACTTCTGCGGCTGATCAGCAGGGAAGTACGGAGCAAAGATGCATTCCAGCGAGCACCTGCGCCTCAGCAGCTTGCATGCCGCACAAGGTGCTGCAGAACCTTGCCTTCTCCCTACTACACCTTCCCTCATATCACTCCCTTCTCCTACAGCAACAACTTCAACTGCTGCAATATAACAACTTCTTTACCTTGTTCTTCTTGCTGCTGCTGAATGAGACAAGCAGCAGAAGAAGTAGTTGCTGCTGCTGGTGAGGAATAGATCAGGGCATATTTGAAAGAAGAGCTTGGCAGAGGTGGTAGAAAAGAAAGGAGAGATCTTGGATGGGGCCTACAAGTGGTGAGCCCAAAGATTTGGCATGGCATGCGACAACAACATCTTCATTGACGTGATGTTTTTTCTTGGCCCTTTTTGCTCTCAAACAAAAAGAAAATCTTTCAACATTTCTATGGCTATAGCTGCATCTTGCTGCTTACAGATGGCTGTCTCCATTCATGGAGAAGTACGGTATCGCAATTTTCTTTTTTTGTTTTTGTTCTTTTTCGAATATGCTTTGGTAGTTTTCCAAAAAAAAGTCTTTTAATATTTTTTTCTCCTTGATGCTAATAATGGCTGATCCAAAAGAAGAAGAGCATAGGACCAGTAATACTACGTCTTCTGTTAGATGGAATTTGGACATTACTTAATGCTAAAATTTAGCTCAAACATTGAGTGTGTTCAAACTCATAAAAATAGTTATCTAATTTGAGGAACAAATAATGTATGACAATTAAACACCTTTCCTCATGTGTAACGTATAAAGCCGGACACAATTCTCTAATAAAGCCAATCTTATTTGGATCATTTTTTATACACGCTTTGTTTTGATACCATATTAGATAAATTTTGGATTAAAAACTGAATCCAAAAGCTAGTACAAAAATGAGGATATCAAAATTATATAAGTAGACACCAAATTTGGTAAATTAGAAATGCGAGATAATTCTAACACCTCCCACAAATCAACAAATTTATACATATTTTAGCATGAAATAGATTTAAAAAGATAGAAGTTTACAGACGGAACACTATATGAGACCCATATATGAAAGTAGTCCGTATGCATATTCTAAGAAACTCAATGAAGAGCATGTGATATTTTCACACAAGAGTTCACTACGGTAAAGGTAAGAACTCTGAAAGTCTATTGATAATATCATTTCAGTTCATGAAGGCTTGCTTCAGATTACATGACATTATTGGCTTTTTCATGTCTGAGAGAAGAAAAAGAAACCAGTTGTAGATAGTAACAAGAAAACAAAAGGAAGAAGCTGCCAGGAGAGAAAAAAGAGGGAGTGAAATGATAGGGATAGATGGAGCCAGTCCAATTTGTCGCAGCTTGTTTCATACAGAAAGAAGAATTTTATAATGCAATTTAGGGTGTGTTCTTTGGCTTTGAAAGTGAATTCTTTAAAAATGAGTTGTTAGAAATAATATTATTAGAAATGATGTGTTCTTTTTGTATTGAAAAATGTGTTAGAAGTGATTTCTTATGTTGTTTTTGTAATAAAAAGTGAATTAAAAGTGACTTCTTAATAGAAAAGAAGTGACTTACGGGTGTAAAAGAACACACCCTTACTTGTTTTCTCTTTTGGTAAGGTAGGTGAAATTTTAACAAGGGTCAACTCTGCTGCTGTGCAGTAGCCTGCTGCCTCAATCTCCAACAGCTCTTTCTTCCTGAAACTACATATATCCATTTCCTAAAACAGAAGATATACCACGGATGAATATAACTAGGAGCGTGTTCTTCTACATCAAAAAAATATTTTAAATAATTTCCAATATTTTATTATTAACTTTTTTCTTTAATTTACATTCTAAAAACTTACTTTTCTAGAAGTTATTTTTCTAGAAGTATTTCAGTAAAAAGAAATGCAAATAAGCAGGGATCATCAAACTACAAATAAGCAGGGACCCGGTAAAAGCAACTAAACAGCAAACTTCTACGCAACTCAATCACTTCACTATTCGAATCCAATCAAAGCAGAGTAACAGAAATAAATGGTTATCTGATTGCTGCTCTCTGCCTAACTCCCATCTCATTTCACTATATACTAATAGTAACTTAGACATCATGGACCTCACCAAATAAGCTTGCTGCAGTTAACTTGTTGACCTCAAGAAACCTTTACATTTCTAAAAGCCGTTAGTTTTTTATTTAAAACATGGTTTCATATAGGAATTACCATCAACAGCTCCGGATATTAAATGTAAGACACCGAATTTGGGAAGCCATGAATAAATCATATTATAGCGAAGAAACATAGCATCATGAAAGCCATTATCCCATAGACGCAAAAATCAAAAGGTGTCCCACCTTTTTTCCCCAAAGGGAGATGATAACAAATATCACATCAACCTCAAACGAAGTTATTGCATGCGTATTGATCATTCACTAACTACAATTATAATAGGCATGCATGCCATTGACATCAACAACAGCGGAATGGACTCGATTGCAAGGAATCCTATATGCCTCAAAGTAGATAGAAATGCAAGATACATAATCAAAGCAAAGAAAGCGCACAGTAAAAGAAGTGTAGGACCTCAATTATAGCCGTTCTCTGAAATGGCCCAGCTGGGAGCAAGATTGCATGTGTTGGGTCGGCGGTGGTTGAAGCAGAGCTCTTCCTTGCAGTTAGATCAGTGATCAGTAACATAGATGTGCCATTTTCAATTGAGATTCCAAAACTGTTGGTTCCTTAGCTGCAAACAGTGATGAAAGATCCCCCCCTTCCACTCTGCAGTTGCTGTTCTACACATCTTCAGAGCGGTGAGAACTATCACAAACCAAAAGGACGCATATTAGTACGGCACATTAACCACCAGAAGCCTAGGGCCGAATATGCATTCGCTAAATTATAGGTTCCAAACATTAATAAAACCAGCTGAAGATATCGAGACCATTCTATCATCACTTCACATAAAGTTAATTCTAATATGTAGCTGCAGCAATACGAAGTGCAAGCATAGAGTAAAAAGATCTATTGACCAATAATTCTTGGTAAGGTCTTGGTAAGGAAGACATTAACGCCAAATTTAAGCCAGAACAAGTTGATCTCTTTGAAGCAAGGCGTCACAATACTAAAATGAAAGAATAATACATGTGGACCAGTAATAAGAAAATTCAGCACTTACTAAAAGTTACAAGTGCTAAGTACAGTGACAACGGAGTGGCATAGAGGCATCCTCAGGCTTTCGTTTCTCCCGGGTGATAGTTTCCTTTATTATAGGAAGCTTCTGATAGACCTTTTCCCAAATATTATTCACAGCACCATTGGGCAGAGCAGGTCCAATCCCACCTGGAAATCCGTTATCGTATTCAAACATAGGCTGGACACGAGCCATTTTTTGCCTCAGTCTGTCCTTCTCATCTTTAGAGAGATTGCGCAAATGATGCACAAGCCATTTCGGCTGCAATGCTTTGCTTACAGAAACAAATACAGAGAAATCCATGTAATCCACCAATCCCTCAAATGGTAGCTCAATATTATCACTAATGATGACTGGTATGCAGAGACTAATGACTGCATCAAAAAGCCGGCATGAGGTTGGTGTGTCTCCAGCTGGGTGCAAACAGAATTCTGAGGTCCTCATGCCTCTTATTGACTGTTCACGACCTGTGGCATTAGGAAAACCTTCCTCCATTATAACATCAGGTTCATCAACCAGCAGATCCCATAGTTTCTCGCGGACCAGACCACCCTGCAAAAAAGAAACAAAGCTGACTAGAGTTCTAAATCTTAAAGGGAATAGATTGACTGCGGAAAAGTGCACCCAAAGACTACCATGCAACTGGGTTTTGGCAAATTGTAACTGCCACTTAAGGTTCACAATATAAAAAAGGGAAACATAACTTGTAAAAGTTTGACAGGGAAAGCCAGATTAGACACAAATAAAGCAAAGCTAGTACTAACTACATTTTTGATGCATCAAAACCAGTATGACACAGGGCAGTTAAATACAATTAGTAAATAAAAAAAAAAAACAGAGGTTTGTTCCAGGTCAAGCCTAGGTTATTGTAGCAGGTGATTGCAGGATCAAGTTCATGACAAAAGAAATTTAGTAGCATCAAAAAGTTGACAAAAATGAGAAAAATATAAATTACAAGCTAACATTAGCTGAAATCATATATTATATTCAACGGCAGAAATAAGTAACAGTTCCATCATACGATAACTACTCTAACATACCAAAGTACAAATACTAACCCGATATCTATGTTTAGCTCCTTTGAAGTACAGAAGGGTATGTCGGGGCTTATCCTCTGACAAGTCCAATCTAGGAAGCAAGTGTGTGTATGGCACAATGACATCCTTGATCAATGAAACTTGAGTATGCCCTATCTTGTTCGCAGAATTACCATCAGAAGTCTTCGAGTCGAGTTTGTACCACCCACCAAAATCAACGACTAGAAGAATGGCCGGTGCTATCTCTTTCCTGACATGCCACATTGCAACAGGGTCTGCCAAAGAATGCCTCAAAATTTAACACAACCTGACAATTCAGAGGCTGAACCATAAGCAGGCTTATTTAATACAATATTAAATTCAACATGTAAACATCAATGGACTAGCACATGTTTTTTTGTAAACAGATAACATATCGTTCTAAACAGGGAAGACAGGTTAGGACTAGCCCACACATCGATACGTCAAATATCTGGGGATTTACTGGGATGAAAGTATAGGTGTGTGCACTATCAGTATCCAATGAATAGTAAGATTCAAGACGGTTAAACAAATTAGCAGCGATGTCTGGCTGAGCTGCTCAGCTGTTTTCAAGCAACCGTCAGTAGTTAATAGTTGGGTCCATAGTTGACAGGAATGAAAAACTAAATGAAACAGAAACCCTCATTGACTTATATCATCAATACATACTAATCATTCTACAACAATCAGGTAGCATCTTCTTCACAAGAAAGGTTGCTTATTGTTGGATCAGTATAAACAGGCCAACTCAGTCAAACTCAGCACTCACATCGGAAACCTGCTGTGTCAATCAGCCCAGTTGTGTCGATCAACCAAACAAAAGCTACGCAGGGTGGTTTAACTCGAATCAGTGTCCACCCAAATGCGTTACATTCAAACCACTATCAGAACTGCCTGCGCAACCCTTGGACATCAGTTCTCACTAATTAGCTGCCCAAATACAGCTAAAGTTTCTTAACAGAAAAATAGCAAAAAACTATGTCTACCCTACAAGCTAAGTAATTAGCAAAATTGTAATCACAAAATGGGAATAATATAAGCAAAACACTGCAAGAAGTGTGGAAGAAACAATTACATGTAAATGAAGCAAAAACGATGTCAGCTTCGTCCTTGCGAATCAAGCCAAAGAAAAACATAACGTCTTTATCTTTTAATAAGGTTCACCTCTATTATTTATAATCCAGAGTGACTAAATCAGAATTTTGACTAATGCAATTGGACATTAACCAGAACAAAGCAGGATAACTTGTGGTCCCACTAACTGCTATTAACATATTTCTTACAACTTCAAATAATGATAACATTCAATTCGGTGGATCGATACTCCAGAGTCATGGGACATTATTTTTACAGAACATGCAGAAGCATATACAAATAAAAAGTGGAAAAAAACAGTAAAACAGTAAATATAAGGTAAATATTTATCTGAAGAGTATACAACCACTATAATTCAGTTGAAATTGCATACCGCACAAGTCACTGAAACTAGCTAATACTACAAGTTAAATACCAATTAGCATTCCCAGCTTTAACATAAATAAGACCAAACTAATCATTAACAGGACAGATACAAGCACAACATAAAAGTCAAGGCCAGTATCATCAGCAACAATAGAATGACAGTTAAGAAGATGGCAGAAACATAAACCATGCGCATCAATATCCATATAGCGGTCACAGCAGGATCTAGAAAGATGTTACTATAAGAAAGCAATTACGATAACCATAACTGAAACATCGTATTCAAACAGGCCGCTTAAAAAACAATTACTATAACAAGAATGCATATATATTACAAAAGACACATGCACATCATAAATGCCAAAAGTACTAATCAGAGGCCTGTATAGCGACTGGTAGTTTAACTAATACTTGAACACAAGGATTTTTAACATGTATGAACATGGTTGAGCTACTCTAAACAAAAATCTCTACTAATCAATAATTATGAATTTAACATTTATAAGCAGATTTTGTACAGATCACATGAACAGAACAATCTAACGACAATATGGAATTTTACAACAATAAAACTATCAATTTTTTGGGAAACAAATATCAACCAATCAAAATACTAACAAAACTCACCGGTCAAGACGAACACATGATCTCTCCCGCCAGACCTTTTCCACCCCTCAGACGCCTTCACTAGATCGACAACCTCCCTCTGCCTTCTATAATCCTCATTCCCTTCCTTCTTATTGAAGACCCCCTTCTTCCCCCACCCAAGCTCCATCTCCGCGCTCAATGTCGCGAAAAACGGAACGAAAACAACATCATACCCTTCGCTCATTACATACACCCTCTCCGCCACAGAACCAGCCCGTGACTCCACCGAAGCTTCGAGGTCTCCTAAAATCCAGAACTCCGCACTGTACTGCTTAATCAACGGGTTCTGAGGATAGATTGCAGGAGTACTACCGCGGCCGGGATGATCTGGATCTGAAGGAGATCGCGAATCAGGAGTTGATAGAGACCAGTAGAGATCTAGTAGGCCGTAGTTGAACCGTCGAGGGATGTCAGCGACGAGAACACGGAGTCGCCGGCGGTGAGATATATCGCCGGATAACTGAGAATTGTTGCGTGCTTGAGTAAATATAGGGTTTAGTAATGGGAAAGCGAATAAAGTAAGAACAGAGAAGAAGAGAAGAAAAAGAAAGAGAGCGAGCCGGCGCTTCATTGCAGCCAGCAACTCGAGTGACGCAGCAATCCAGCAACACAGGAGAAGAAGAGGGGAAGGTTGCGTTACTTATAGACAGACGTATACGGGCCTCTACGTTTGGGCTTTTTATATTGGGCCTATAAGTTTATCCCATTTTAAAGAGCCCACGAATAGGCTCAACTCTCAGTCAGTAACAGCAAGGACAGCACCATGGTGCAATACTTTGAAGAGACAACCAATGTTTCTGATTGCAAGTTCTCTTTCTGATCATTCTTCTTTTTTGTTTTAAATAATTTCTGAGACTTATATGGAAGAAAAAATTATAGAAATAATGATGATTATTTTGCATGAAATTGTCATAAACTAGTTGAGTTGATAATATCTTTCTATACATGGTTGTATATTGTTTAATTCAAGCAAGCATATCCCAGCTTGTTGCAGTTGTACATCTAATACATTATGTTCATACAAAAACATTTACATGGTTATAACTCACAAATTTTTTACTTCAAAGAACAAGAGATACATTACATGAAATGGTTAAGAATAGCCCAGTAATGAGATAGACAATTCCAAGTTTAAAGGCTGCTTCTGATCAGATTTTTGAGGAAGTTGCTCTGAATCACAGCTATGATGATCTGAGTTGATCTTTGGTGCCATGTTTTCTTTGTTGATCATGTCTAGTTGATCAGTGCATGAATCTTTTCTACAGAATGATGAAAGTGCTAGTTCACATCGATCTTCAAAGCTCATGCTTCTACTCATCATCATTGCTTTGTCATATTTAATATTACTTCCATGTAGTGCTTCATTTAAGCTGCAGATGCTTGATACCCTGTTTCTCAGAACTTCTTCAAACGTCGGTCTACAAAATATTTACAAAAGAAATTAAAAAGCTTTTTGCCAGAATGGAAGCTGTGCGTTATTGAAGTATTTTAAATGTTGATTTCTTACATCTGTAGTGAAGAAGTACTGCTGTTGAAAGAATCTGCAGGAACCCAGTTTGGTGCAGAACAGCAGCTTTGAAGTGGGCTCTTATTATAAGCAGTGTCCAGCAGGTTTTGCTGCAATGGTTTCTGCTTTTCGTGATTGTTTGAAGGCAGCAGGAAGCTGGTACTTGATGAAGAGTTCTGGTTGCTATCACTCATGCTTCTGTACATCTGTTCCAAAAAATAGATATATATAACAAACAAAAATTGCATCATATATATTGTTCAAAAAATTGCTACTAACTATAGTTAGGACACAAATTAAAGGGTTTAACAAGTACAAGATGGATATTTTATATATGCTTTAACTTGTCCAGAGATCCCAATTATTTACCTGAAGATGGCTTTTGACATGAGCAATTCTCAATCCCTTAACATTCATCAGTTGAAGAATTCTCTTCGGCGTTGCTGCTGCAGAACAAGTACGTACGAACAGATTAATAACTTACATAAATTAATAAGTTTCTTTTTTCTTCTTTAATTTTATGATCTATATTTACAAGAGAAATAAAAGATGAACTTACTGTCATGTCCTCCAAGGCGCCGGACGGCATCAACAAAAGACCTGTGAAGTTCCTCCGTCCACCGAATACGCGGGGCTTCTGATTTCCTGTACTGCCTAACTCTCTTCTGATCAAAATCCCTACTCATCCCTTGATGATCAGTTTCCTTCTTGTGTTTTCTGCAACTGTGAGAAATTGTTCATCATAATAAGAATTATCATAACTATTTTCTTTCTTTTCTTTTTCTTTTCTATAGATAGATAGGTATATATGCGGTTCCTTACTCTCCTTGTGTTCTTCTGATTCAAACAACTGTATGAATGTGGAATAATATAAGAAGAAATAAGGTGATCGATTTTTATGACAAAGTCTAGTCAAACAAATACCCAATGGATTCATGCCTCTAGCTATATATTGAAAGAAAAGCTTCTTTGAATCAATATATATATATATATATAATACAAGCTCTGCTTATTAAAAATGTTTAATTAGATCGAGTTGCATATTAGTATACTGAACGTTGAGATGGGTACGTGTTGTTTCTTTCTTAAGGGCTTTAGCTTAATTTAAGAGTTTGCGGCTATGTATACATGGTAGCTTCCTTGGTGCAAGACATGTTGGAAGTCAAGGATGCTGTGTAGCTTATTAGCTTTACCTAATCAAAACAGCAACTCCTACATAACAAAAGTAAAGAAGAAAATTGCATCCTCCTGATTGTGACACTTTAAAGCTTCATCATCTTCATGTATACATATATACAAATGCAAAATAAATAACATATTTATTTTCCATATTCTTAATTTTTATTAAATATAAATTATCGAATTGTTTGATCAAATGCATACATATATAAGAGAAAGAGTGTGTATAATTTTATGACTTTTACGTGCCGATTGGTTTATTTTGTTAGTTGTCAAATGATTTACTGACCAGTTATTGTCGACCGAATACCGACTGAAATTTGGTAATTATTTTTATCGATTGTTTTTATGTTCTAACCGACTAGTTTTTTTGGTCAGTGTTAGATAGTAATGTATTTGATTAAATTTGAACAATTCGATAGCTTGATCTGTATGTAAAATGTCTATTATCTTTTTTTATTCTAAGCATGCTCATATATAATACGTATATGGTATTCGTATATTCACTTTAGATAGATATCATTTAAAGTTTTATTGATGTAAAGTCTATGGGCAACCAAACCCTATAGGGCTATAAGTGAAGAGCATCTCATTCTTCTTCTCCGTGCCTAATAATTATTAAGAGATTATTAATTGAACTTAACAAAAAGGAATGGTCTGGACAATGACAATATAACAAGTTAATAAATTATAACGCAAAAAGTAAAACCTTGCAAGTGAAGGTGCGGGACTTTTAGGAACACAACACTAAGGAATTCTTTAAATTTTTTGATCTAATTTTAATTAATTTCCATCACCTTCAAATCATAGATCGATCAATTATAGACGGTGCCGACTTCTTGACTAATTTAATATTCAGTAATTAATAACATATATATTAATTAATAAAACTGAATAAGGTTATAATTTAAGTACAAAAAATAAATTAAATTAAAAAATTTTACGATAGAAAATAATTAAAATACACGCAAAAAGAACAATAGTAATAACAGAAACAAAAGTTATAATTATTAAATCTGAAATTTTAGTTATTAGTTGCTTGAATTTTCAGTCATAAGACAGTTGTTTCACATGTGTAAATTAATAATTGTTTGAACTGCTACATATATATTTTCTTTAAGCGGAAAAGATTCAACTTACGTGTTTGCCATTTTTTTAAGGAATGTAGAGTAAAGAAATTCTTAAAATTGCACCTAATCTCTATAAAGAATTAGCCATTTTTATAATTATATATGGTGGATGTGATTAACATGTGTTCGTGTTTATGTATTAAAAAACTATATATAGAACCGGTCAATATATTTATATGCATGTTTTCTGAAGTTTATGTTTTTTAAACATGTTAGGTAACTTGTTCTTGAAAGTTTTTTTGTTTTTTCATATTTTGCGGCTGCACAGAAGTTGAAGCTACTGATAAAAAAATATATGGAGGAATTTTTGTGTGTTGATATACTAGAAATTAACGATCATCAAAGTTGTGGATAAGATAAAACTATCCGGAGAAAATTTTCATACAAATTGCTGAGATTGTCTTTCTCAGAAACAATTCATTCTTCAAGAAAAAGAAGCAACCAAAAAAAAAAAAACTCTATCTGTAAGAAGAAATTTTATTGAAAAATTTAAAAGTTGAGATGAAATTTTGGTAAACAACAGCTTCGGAGTATCTCTTGAGGTTGATGTCTTGTTGCTCGTTTGAGTCATTCGTTTCGTCATGCATGAAAATTATTTCGAAAGCGGTTGAAAAATATTTTGATGTATTCCGAAATATTAGCTCAAATACTGTTCTCCATTAACAAGGAGCTCGATTTATTAATCAAATGAAGTTATACATATAAGTAGATAAAGATTAGGTACGTTCAAGAAAGTCGTGCATTGCCATGCAAAGGAAAAGAAGAAAAAAAAAAGAAGAGAAAAGAAGTCTTTTTCTCTGCTTTTGGTTTGCTTGCATGGATGGAAATGTTTGGCTTTTCACTTTCTTCTTTTATTTGATTGATATTGATTGAACTGAAAGCCATAAGGTTTGCTAAAATCTATTATTATAATTTTTTAATGAAATGAAAAAACGGTTCACGTACATTCCTTAAGAAAAAGAACGGTTTAGGCACATTTTTGTAATGTTCTTCATGGATTCTTGTAGGCTAGTAATAAATAAAACATATATAATTAGAAATATATTACTTGAGTTTTTAGCTTTTACTTGGAGCTGCAATACATTGACATCAAAGAGATGGGACAACCCTGTATGAAACAACTTTTTCTTTTACCAAAGGGTAGCAATTACATTGGGTTTCTGCCTTACGCAGTTTCTCTTCACACAAGTAATACTACAAACTGATTTGATTTCCTTTTTCAAACACAGAAACAAATGAACACATAGCTCAACAAATATCACACACTTAGAAAGAAAATTTGATAATATATCAAGTAAACGAGTTAATTAATTTAGCTTCGTTGTTTGTTGAGTCAGGAGCCCTTCTTCTGGGGTGTGGGCCAAGATAACCTCCTTCTTGGGTACGGCGACGAAGAATAAAACTATCACTATATTTTTTCTTTTTTTTATTTTTTCTTCTAAGAGCAGAATAACCCCAAGGGGTTGTGGATTTTTTTCTACCAATTGGGGCTTTCCCTTCAGCCCCCTATGGGGATGGTCTACAGGATTCATAACCACTCCTATCAACCACGGTTGACACGAGATGGTCGGGAGTGACTTGCTCATCTCAAAAAGAATTTTGCATACCCTTATCATCATGTCAAACCTCTCTAGGTTAGTTTACTCTCCAGTAATTTTTAATACTCGATTTGATATCAATGGACAACCAAACAACAGCATGAACGAACGATGATTCTTCTATAAGCTGAAGAAGAGCTGATATTTATTCTGGAAAGCAGTTTCCTGGTTTTTCTCCTCCTTATCATCTCCGCTGCAATCAACGAGAACCTGCAAATAAGTTATGTCTGAGCAATAAATTAACAGTCTAACAATGTGCACTTTTATCTTTCTTAAAGAAAATACAGCAGAAATTGTGTGACAAACCACACAATTCAACTATAATAATCTCAGGAAATTTTACGAAGATCACGGCAAGCAGATAAAAGAGAACAAAGAACAAAACAAAGCCACAGTAACAAAACCTCTTCGAGTCTAGAGCTTGTGCAGTGCACAGCAGGACCCATAGTTACCATGCTGTCAGCAAAGAGTTCAACTAACGTTTTGAAGACCTCGACTGGAAAGTAGAGGTGCTGAAAAGATACGGAGTTTCCACTGGCGCAGCAGTAATTAACCTTTGAAGAACTTGCTCGAAGTCTTGGTCGCCAAATAGGACATCCACCTCATGTAGAACTACACTGAAAAAAAAAATCTCACTGCAGAGTTTCAGTCTCCCAAAATGAAATGAAAGGACCACCCAAGTCTTTACTTGCAAAGTGACAGTAGATAACAAAGGAGGAACACGTTTTAGTCTTCAAGAAAGGAAATACTACCAAGCATTTAGCATTCTCACCACTCCAGATTAGTTAATTTGAAAATGCCTTCTTCACGTAAAAGCTGAAGTGGCCAGGTGTTGCTGTAAGTACATCCACTTCTTGATGAAGGTTGTCTAATTGTGTCTTCTGCCGGAAACTCCAGTTGCAACCATAGATCTGAACGGGACCCAAGCTTTACTGTAGAACGACAATTGCTAAGCGCCTGCATGCTTAAATTCATGGTCATCTAAGACCTAAAACGACCTCTCTAAGTGTCTAAAAGAATTTATGCATCTCAAAAAGAGTCGTGTTAGACCCCGTATAATCATGAGTCTGAAGGTGCATTCAATTCATTAAGGAATTTCAACTGAATGAGATAAGAGATGCACTCTTTTGTATGCTTGTACTAGTTTAGGTACTATACTTCCAAAATCACTTATAAACTATTAGAGAAACTTGCTCATAATAAAACATGGAAACTACAAACTTGAAAAAGGGTATTTGCCAAACTTGAGAGATTAAGGTGATAAAACCCATAAGCTTAGACAACACAGACGGGAAGAGGTAATAAAAACCTGTTCAGCTGTGGACACCAATAATACAACTCGAGGAGACCTAGGCAACGAAACACCAAAGCCTAATACTTCTTCTCGTCTTAAACGCTGCATAATTGGTGCAAGATATGCCAACGTCTTGCCAGATCCACTTTTGGTCAGCAGCGCCCCTTTTTTTTTGCAGGTACTAAGAGTCCTCTCACTACCAACCAGCAGACATCATAATCTGGCTGGTCTTGCCGGTATCAACTTTTCTGGTTTTCCCTTCTGAAATAGGTCCATAAGCCATAGTCTACAGTCATTTGACAAGCTAGATAAGATTATTGTTAGGAATGCAAATACACTTTATAAGAATGTAAGATAACAGACAGATTACTTGGGTTCCAGCTCAAAATTCAGAAGCCCACCCTAAGCGGATCTTCTGTTCTTGACTGTGAATTACACGAGTCTCTAACATCAATTGTATAGTAAGTTCACATCTTAATTCAAACACTATTGTGTACCTGACTATGAGATGGACGGAAGGACTGTCTTTTCAAGGATTCTCATGTCATCACTGCAGCCAATATCTTTGAGTGACTTCCGAGTAAAAAGCTCACCGTCAGTAGTATGCAATTTTCTCTGTTGTCTCATTTGGACCAGAGAACCCTTTTGGTTTCGAATCTTCAGGAGCCCATCCTCGCCTGCCAGACACAACCCTGGGCTCGCGTATGCTTAGGCCAGAGGCTGCACTTTCCTTTTCCCTTGAGAAACTGACAAAATTAATATCTTTCCTCACTTGTAATGTTCTTTATCATTACCTGCTGCCATGTGTCTGTTGGATGGCATCTTAATCCTTGTTTGTTTTCCAGCTTCAAAATCATCATAGTTGTATCCACAGCATTTGATTTCTGCTATGTATAAGTGTTTTTACTAATATTCCTGGAGGACATCTGCATTAAACTTCTTATCTTCTGCGCCTTCAATCTACCAAAATTTCTAGCAGCATACTGTTTGCAGCCACATAAGCTTCGCCAACTCCTCCTGTTTAGACCAAAAAAACAAAAAACAATGCGACTTTAAGAAATCAAAAGAAAAATCAGACCAGGTACGACATAAACTAAAAGAAATACCTCATCTTATGAAGAAAGTGCGCTCTGAAGCTTCAATAGCTAAGAAAGGTTCCCACTTTCTTCCTAAATTGGTAAACATTGTGATTGAAACTAAAACACTCACCTTCCGGCAATCTGTCGTTGGTGGCATGGCGGTGGTAGTGGCTTTGGGGAGGCTTCCAGGAGAGGGCCTCTAGTGAAGGGATGGGCTGTGTATATCCCCAGACGATAACTCTGTCTCCGGTTTCTTCATTCACCAGCTGATAAGTTCCCGCATTCTCCATTGGAATCTTTTTTATCGCCCCCGCTGCAGCAGAAGAGGAGAATTTCTTCTTGGGCTAAGAGATGAAAAGCTGCTGCAGAACTCGATTTGCCATTCTCGTGATGATTGGAAGAAGAAGAGCGCGGGAAGAACAGCAAACTGCTCTCCGCAGGTATGAGACATTCAGATAACCAGATAGATTCTGAATTTTGACTCTTTTTGTTATCATGATATCAGAAATTAAATTTTAACCTTTTTTGCCTGGTATAAAACCCTTTGGACATTTTGCTTACAGTAAACAAAGAAGACCCGTGCAAGCATAGAGACCCATAGAGAATCATCAACAGTGCCAAAAGAATGATAGTAATAAGATCACATTCAGAAAGTAAGCAATTTTTATATGGCAAACATTCTGTTCTCACAAAGTGTGCAGCGACCAGATAGCTGTCAGAATTACTCAAAATCCCAAGCACAGAACTATTAAAGAATTGTTAAATGTTAGAATCTAAAACACAAAAATCAAGGAGAGCATAAAAAGTTACAAAGCTTGACCATAGACTCTGCGAATGTAGCCTTTATCGACTCCAGCAGCAGAATAGGTACTGGAAGCCTGGTAGCTCACTGGCTAAGCGATGCTTGCTGTCGACCATCAGGGATTGCAAATAGCACAATGGGCTTTGATTGCCTGATGAATGGTAGATCACATATATAATACCCTTTCCTTTAAAGCTGCAGAATCTTTCCACGTTTCAAGTTGCGCATGTTGGAATCACCAATTGGTGCAGTTTCACGTCTCGTACAAGGATTGAGATTATCCAGAAGATCTTCATCTTCTTCCAACTGCAAGCTCATTGAAACAGGGAGTCAGTGCAGTGCCACTATAAGAAGAGAAACAGGAGACATACACTACTATTGTTAAAACTGAACAGAAGGCAGTGCTAGCACTACCAGAGAACCTCAAATTACAAAGACAGGCGGAGGAAGGGAAAATACACAAGAACTCAGGCGCAAGCCGT
The DNA here is from genome assembly GCA_019914995.1 of Acanthochlamys bracteata. Lineage (NCBI taxonomy): Eukaryota > Viridiplantae > Streptophyta > Magnoliopsida > Pandanales > Velloziaceae > Acanthochlamys > Acanthochlamys bracteata. The sequence goes on along the minus strand of CM034140.1, from coordinate 1,594,515 downwards.
CCTTGGACCCATTCTAGTGGCATAGGTCATAGATCATGTGTCATTCAGTGAACTAACCTTCAGTTCCATGATCCATGTACTGAACATGTTCTGGAAACCCATAACTATAAAAACAACTTCTATATTCAAGGATTTTACCACCTGGTTATATAGTACTGCTGGAATACAATCTGAAAGACCAAAAAGAATGATTATGTCTAACAAAGATTCTAATCCATCTCGCTGATACTAGACAAGAGTCATAATGAAACACATCGTAACAAGAAATTGACATTCATACAAAGCTAAATGATTCGATTTCAAAAATAAAAGAATGTCTCATTCTATATCCTGAATATAACATCAGAATAACAACTCAATTTCGAGAGTGACAGGTTCGCCTAAATGTTCTCACACAGAACATACCTTTTTCTTGCTGATCAAGTGGTCAAACTCGACAAGCAAAAGATCAATCAATTCATTTGTTTCAGGGAGCCACGTAAGTTTCAACTTGGTTGTTTTGACGGACCCCTCAGGGTGTAGAACACCAACCAACTCCGTAATAACTCCTTCCTGCTTCTTAATTTCCTTTACAATAGCATTGCCCCAATCCATTAGCGTTACTTCTTCACCTTCTGAGATGCATGATGCATCCGCATGATCTAACCAAATTCTTTTGGTAAAATTTGTTGCCTTTGAACCAGCACCCTCAAATTTCTTATGCCGAGGAATAATACGTACACATGGGTCCTCTGGGCCGTTAGTAAGGTGCATGATAACACGCTGCTCTTTAAGAACAGCAGTGTGCCTAGGACATATGGGATCGATGATTTTCTTGTTGATTGTCCAAAGCTTATCCCACTCCATGAGGTTGACATTTTTTGAAGCACCCTGCAAAAGACGAAAGAGCTTCGTAAGTATCCAGCCACTAATATGAAGTGAGAAATGTACAATGAATGAATAGTGACCTGTTGAAGAATAAACTGTATCAATGCTTCAATTTTCAAAACCCTCCGCACTATTCCCTGAACTGTTGGGAATCTGGGATCATCCCATCCCTCTACTTTCCCATTTTGTACAAACCAAAGAAGTTTGCGCTTGCTTAGAAGTGTATACACCATATTTAGTCTGCTAAATTCATATATCTGGACTTGTCGCAGCCTCATATCCTCAAGTATCCGATAATACTGAGCATTCCTATCATGATATTCATTAGATCGGAGGGCATGTGTTATACCTTGAACAGAATCAACATATGGGCATGCGAAGTCATAGGTCGGATAGACCTTATATTTGGAACCAATACGGTGATGCAGAACTGGGCAACAGCGGTAATAAACAGGATCTCTGAGTGCTTTGTTCAGATCCTGCATGTCCAATTTACCACGTAAACAGCATTGCAGTTCCCGTTCAGACCCCACAATCATCTCCTTCCACAAGGCCATGTTCTCATCAACAGTGCTGTTCCTGCATATCGCCTCAATACCGTCCATCCTCTCCCTTTGCATCTGCTCTCTGGGTGTATTATCTACATATGCCTTGCCTTCAAGTATTAATCGTTCAGCCATCTGCATCAACTCATCAAAATAATTTGAAGTATAAGTGACTTCCTCGTACTTGATGCCCAATGTATCAATATCTTTCAACAAGTTCTCTACAAATTCATTGCTCTCTTTTGATGGATTTGTATCTTGAAAGCGAATGATTAATGTTCCTTGATACCTCTGAGTGAAGTAGTGATTCAGCAAAGCAGCCTTGGAATGCCCAATATGGAGGTACCCACTAGGTTCTGGGGCAAACCGCAAGCGTACCTCACCGACTTTTGCTCCAGGAAGATCTACTTCGATTCCCCCAGATGCTTTATCCTTAGGAACAACTTGACCAGTGGTTATATTAGTCCCTCCATTCAATGTGCCACCAGTGGATTGCTCTGCAACCTTAGAGTTATTAGCATGTGCCTTCCCTAGCCCTCGTTTCCCAACATAAGCAGCTGTTACTTCATTCAAAACTTCACTGTACTCGGACACTACTGAATTGAACCATCTAGCCAGATTTCGGTACCTCTTTGAGTTCCTCAGACTTTCCCACCTCTACACAGTTCCTGCAATTTTTGCAATGAAGTTAACAAAATATCTACATTGAACCATTCAAAGGACAATTGTCAAGAATAAAATCCAAGTCAAGCAAATCAACAAAATTTTACCTGCAAGACCTGCCCATATGGCAATATCTGCAATAGACAAGCTGTAACCAACCATAAAAGTTTGCGATGCCAAATACCCATCCACATGAGAACAAGCTGATTCAAATTCGGATCCGGATGCAAACATCGGTGCAAAATTGAGCAACTCATCAACCTAACACATCGTCATCATATTACAAAACCGATCATCATATATAACCAATTATAAATCCAGATGAACAGGTATCCGTGAGTCAACAGTTAAAAGGAAAGAACATGCCTTTGCTGCTTCGAAAGCACTAGCTCCATAGAAGCAGGGCAAAGTTGTAGTACGACCGACGTACCGCAGGATCGTGTTGATCCCATGCAACTTCGATCTAAAGTATTTCAAAGTTACAATAATTGAAAAAGAAGACCAAAAAATATATCTGCATAATCAGCAGATGGGTTGAGCTAAGTTTGTTGATTACCCGTCAGGAAGTCGAAGTTGGGGAAGAGCGCCGGAGGGAAGGCTAGAATCAACAGAAAGATTGACTCTGGCAATCTTTGCGGTGGCGATGGCCGAGAGAGGCGGGCACTCTGGCGAGAAGCAAAGCTCCATCTTTTCTTCTGTTGGGGAGTGAGAGGGAGAGCGAATGAGAGAACAGGAAAAAGGGTTCTGCTTAACTTAGAAAATGAAAGAAAGCTGGCTTTGCAACTGCCAGCAAAATTAAATGCAAATGTCACTACTTTCAAAGCTAGCTTATTAATTAGATGTCATCATCTCTATATATCTAGCTGGCTAGATTGTTAATAGGCTTTCCACATTATTTAGAATGGAGGAGTTGCAAGGAATCAAAATCTTAGATAGATCAATACTTTGGCATATGGGTAGTTGACTTTTCATCATAGTGTACATAAATATAATATATCCATGGGAGGGTTGGTGAATTATCGGAAATCTCTCTATTGGATCAACTAACGGATCATGGAACGGAATCAACGAAAGAAATTAAGGAACAAAGTCGCCATTAATTGCATGGTAGTGCTGAATGATTAATTCTTTTCAAAATAACAAATTGAGGACAGAACACATATACAAGCACCCTAAATTCAAATACAAACAGAAAATCAGGAAGGGATGCCTATGGCACTTTCACAATTAAGGATCTCACACTAGAATACAGTATCAATTATCAAATTTATAATTCTGCATACTGTAGGATGGGAAATGGTAAAAAGATACAACTGCTGTTAAGTTAATGACGATGTAAAACAAAAAAACAACATTGACTTGGCATATTACCTTAATTGTATGGTAGTGCTGAACGATTAATTGCATGGTAGTACTGAAAAATGACATCTTTCAGTATAGAAGTGATCCTAGCCAATGATTTGCATTTCTTTTCCATTTCACTGACATGAGTCAGATGTGCAACTATCTTGTCATCCTGAGAAATTGAAGCAGACATTAACGAATATGGGTTGTAGAAATTAACCAGATCTGGTCATGCACATGGCGGAAACTATCCTATAGCTCATTCTAGTACAATCATTGAAAAAGACTTGCATATATAACAGAACTAAATCACTAATGTACAGTGAAGCAGCATTCACTGTTTCTTAATAACATTGGTAACATTCAAACTGGAAGTTAGTATGAACAGAGTGAAGAGATTTCTGCAGGCTGCAGCATAAATAAGCATTACCGTTCGACCTTGTAGTTCTACTTGTAGATTTGCAATGTTCCGCTGTACAAGTGTAAGCTCTCTCAAAACCTTTCCAAGGTCATCACTTTTCTCATCAACAGAGGCATTGGGAACATTTTGTTGGTCCTTCTGAATAATAATAGCAACCACACCTCTGAGTATATCTTTCCCATTGACCAAAGGAATTTCCAGACAAAAAGATGCAAATAAAAGAAATTCAATAAACTAGACATTTTAGAATGTAAGTCAAAAGCCATAGATGATGCGGTCCACATTGGACACCTGAAGTTTGCGTAAATAGAGAGTACTTATCCTACAATACTTCCTCTTACAAAAATATAGCACTAGAGTTTGGAGTTCTTATCTAAAGGGTAAAACTGTTTAGATAAAAGCTGTGTTAACGGATAAAGTAGGAAGGGCTAGTAGGCAACAGATATCATACAAAAGAAACTTCCTACACAAATAAGTATGACAAGCAACTGCGACAGCTCTTTATCACACCAGTCTTCAATTAGGCTACCTACTTAATTTTTATTGCTTGCTTATTTTTCAAAATCAAAATGCAGTATTTGATCTTTACTCCCAATTATGCCTTTGAAACCTGTAAGATTTTCCAAATTTGACACATTAAACTAAACCAACTTCCAAACTCTCTAATCATCGGAAAAATACAAATTTTGGAGGACGGCATTACAAAAATTCACTATCACAAAAGTAAACCCAACAACATGCTGGATTCAGTAGAACTAGAACTCTACACTATCATCTACATTCCCAAAATCCAACTTGGAGGAAAAGCAAAAGAGATCACAAAATTCCATACTATAACTAACACATTACGCCAAGTAAAGAAAATTATACTCTAAGCACAAGAAGATCAACACCATCAACGAATTAGAGAGAAAACTTTTCAAAATATTTTCACCTGGGGTGGAGGAAGAGCGAAACCCAAGTCGACGGCCAGAGAGAGGGCTTCCGCCATTCCTCCGAGCCGCTTCGCCTGTTTCCGTCCAGCCCAACCCGATTCACTTCCGGCCAAAGACATTCGGCCGCGGCACGGTTCAATTTCAGTTCAATAAATTCTCGGTATGAGAACTGAGAAGAACCAAACCACTGAGAAGGAAAAAATTATTAAATTTTTTTTGAAAGATTTTTATTTAAACTTTTATAAAATATAAATTTAATATTTTATTTATAAAATATAAATATTTTTTGTGCTTATATATATATATATATAAAAGCACAAATGAATTTATACAAAATTTTAAACTATTACATTAAAAAGATGAAAAAATTAAATAAAATAAAATAAGGTACATTTGTGTTTGGACCCATTTGTGTGGACTTAAAATGAATTGAAATTGAGCACTTGTTTGGTTAATTCATGAGTAATAAATTAATTCAATAGTTCCAGGTAAATTATTATGAATATTACATTTAATAATTTTGATAATCCAATATTCTTCATGTATTAATTATTCGTCGTAATTAATGTTGTTAACGACTAATTCATTCAAATTTCAGAGTAGTTTGAAATTAGTAAATCATTCAAGGACCTATCTGAAACTAAATAGTCTAAATGTACATAATTTTCGTTAAATTTTGCGAATAACTCCATTAGCATTTTTATCCGCAGTGCCGCTTCAGAGAAGTTTAAATTTCAGCAACAGCTTTCATTTCCACTCCAAAAATCTCAATTTGAAAAAAAAAAGTAAAAGAATTTCTTATCATTCTCCACAATCTCGATTCGAATCGAAGACCAAGTAGAAAGAAATCGGCAAGGAGAGATTTTGGTTCAGATTGAGTTGTGCATTCTGTAGATTTTCTCAATTTTGGAATTTTGGTTCAGGAATAGAAATTGGGAATTTTGAGATTTAACGAGAGAATTGAAGAAGATGGGTTGCCTATTCAGCTGTATTCGATTCAAAAACCATGGTCGTCATAACAGCGATCTGATTGATTCGAAGAAAAGGGTAATTCTTTCTTAGTGGATTTTTGGGATTTTCTGTGCAGATTCATTGGATTTGTTCATATCTAGCATCACTTAATTTCGATCTCACATTGTTGATTGATTCAGGATCCAGAAGTGCAGAGAAATGGATTATGGTCGAATTCTATTGATGAGGATGGTACATGATTAACTGATTTCTCATATATAGTACTGTAGAAATTTTATCCATTGTTCTGAATTAAAAAATTACATTTCATCAGAGTATGATACGCTATGTGAGCGTGAGCAGCAGGATTTCTCTTTGTTACCAAATGCAAGTGATTTTAGCATTGACAGAGAACTGAAGCATGAGGTAAGTGCAGAATTTGAACTTTAACCTTTGAATTGAGATTATGCTGTTTTAAGCTTGTTACTGGTTTAGAATTCAACTTGTATCTTCTGTTATTGATGTTGTTAGTAGTTAAGCTGATCTGAAGCCTTATGGCTGCTATAGTTAATAATACAGAGTACCTGAATTTGCTGTAGTGACTCGATGATCAAGACATGAGCATGTAGTGATTGATTGCTTTTGATAGGCACACCTGCAATTCTGTTTCCTGATAAAAGTTATCAGCTTTTTCTGGGAAATAAAAATATGAATGCTGTCTAATGCTGCTTGCATATGTGCTTGCTCTTTATCTTCAAGCACCCACATAATGTCTTAACTTTGTTATAAAAGTGAATGGGGAAATTGTTTTGTGCAATCTTTTGAGGACTTGATTGATTTAGCTTCTGCTCTTACAGGCCAAGTTTCTCAAGTCTTGTGGTGTGCTTCTGAACAGCCCAGTGGAGTTGCATAAAACATCTGAGGAAAAACTTAGGCATGACCCCTATTGTGAAAGTCCTTCGAAGAATCAGCATTTGCTGCTTTCTGATGCTTTTGGCAAAAGGCTCAACTTGAATGTGCAAAGTAATGAAAAACCTGACCCTTATGAACAGATTCTTGATGATCAGACAAACACTGGGAGACCTAAGCCTATCAGGTAATTTTATCTCCTTGCAAAATTTTCAAATTTTTTATCCATATTTAGTTGATCATGGTACAGTATCTTTATAAAGCCGGCCTATTCCTAATATTTTAATTCTCATGTGGCCTTTCTGGTCAGCTTCAATTTGGTCGAAGAGGATAGATTTAGAAGGGTTGTGAAGTTTGAAGATACCAAGCATGTTGCTGGACCAAAACCAGGAGCAGATTCCTTAACCGTGGACATTTCTCCTACTCAAACAGTGATTGCAAGACAGTCTCTTAGCTCTACTAATTCTCCTTATCCAACACCCTTAAACATATCTGATGAAATACAAACACCTGGTACTGTCTATACAGCAACCAAAGAGAATTTCAGGAGTGGGAAGAAGGTTAAGGTTAGAAAACAGTATGTGTACCCTCTCCTGAAGCCTGTCGAGAATCTATCTCAATGGAAGCGGAAGAGAGAAGATTCTCCAAACTTTGCCAAATCAAGTGGCCTGGAGCAGCATATAAAGGCTTCAAGAATAAATGGTAGAGAAAACATGCACACCCCAATTTTTACCTATTTGAAACAATCTATAGAGAAGAATAATAAGTCAGTCTCTGAAGTGGGAGAAACTTGTCCTCTAAGTCTCAGTAATACACCAAAGCAGAGGGATGGTAAGGTGCACAGTCAGCAGCTAAGTGTTGCTAGCTTATCTCAATGGTTGAAGCCCCTGCCTGTAAATGATGAAACAGAAAGCAGAAGGAACTTTGAATATGAGGAGACCCCTATGAATAAAGGACCTGAAGCAGAGAGGCCTTTGATTGGAGCTTTTGCTTCACACTGGTTTCATGATCAACTCTCTTCCAAGAGTTGGGTTGGAAATGGAATTCCAAATACCACAACCAAGTATAAGGAGGTAAGACCACAAAGAAGTAATTGTCATTACTTTCTCTTTAAATATTTATCTATTAAACTACATCCGAAACTGACCACAGGATCAACAAGTCAATTGGCATGCCACTCCTTTTGAAGTAAGATTAGAGAAGGCATTATCAGATGAGAGGAGCCTTCCTCAAAGGTAACTTTGTGCTTGAAGTTGCTCTTAAGCTAGTCGCTTACGCACTTTAAATATCCGAATACAATTTATGTACTTAAACATGAGATATTATTCAGATATTTCTTAATTTTTCTTGTTGCATCAATAGGTCCTAGTCAGCTAGGAAATCAAGACGTTGCATTGGCATTTCAGCATATGATGTGGTTATTGTATAGCTTTGAGACTTAATACTTAGTAAAATTGCCGTCAGTTAAGTATTTGGCTGTTAATTCCTTTTGGCAATTTTTTTTTCTAAATCCTGAGAGTCTAGGTTGGCAAGTAATCAGCATTTCAGTACTTTGACAACTTTCAGGAAGCATACCTATGGGAAAATTTGTGGAGTTTGACAAAGAAAGCAAGAAGTTGACATAGCAGTGATGCAAGTAGAAAGCATGATCCTTCTTTGAGTAATGCGGTCAGAGATTGAAGAAGAAACATGAAGGCATCATCTAAAATTGCCTGTAGCTGAGTACTTATGAATCAGTTCTTAGATGATCTTAGAGCATTGAAGTTTTAATAAGAAGACAAGTGTCTGGCTTATGCACTTTGCACCTATAATTTTCTGACTGCAATCTATATAATCAGGTTACTGCAATTCTAGTTCCGGAACTATTCATAGAAAGATATTCTTATTACAAACTTACCAGGAAATATAGCAAATGTAATTTTTTTTCTTTTTTGTGAACTTTTTAAATCTACTCATGATGCTACTTTATTGAAATTAAGACAGCTATATGCTTAAACACAAAATTATCAGTTTTGCATTGTCAAGTCACAGTGCATCTCTACAGAGACTCCCTGCAGACCAAAGATTTTATGCATGAGCATGAACGGTTGATGCCGTCAATGCTCTTATTAGATCACGTTTCACAAAAACAGACAGTACAACAAAGTCTGATGTATAGACTTGAAATGTAATACAATAGACTAGCGTCAGCAGAACAACCAATGCATTAACCCTACACTTGATAAAAGACTTGGGCAAAGTAGGGCATCACCCTTTAATTGAAGACCAATGAAAATTCATGACAGGTGACATCATGGGCGAAGAACATGTGCTTACTGAAACTTGTAAGGATAGCATAATATATGATTGTCATACAAAAAGTGCATGATTATGATGATTAATAATGAATATTCTTCCCCTCTGATTAGCTCTACCAATGTGAAGCTTATTTCTGAAAAGGGTCTTGCAATATTGATACATGTTTCTGATTGCTCTTTATGATGTATTGCCTAAACTGTATGGAGCTGCTAATATGTATAGCTTCTTCCGGGTAATGCTCCAACTGTACACAACGATTCGTGACTGCAAGTTCTCAGTCAAGCTATCATGGGATGAACTTCTTGTCCAACCTGAAGCCATGTCTTGGATTTATCCTGTCCTTGTCTACTTTCTGTGCTCAAGTTCTCATATCTTAATAGAATACCAAAGAGAATTTTCCCCTGCATTGATAAAACACCGTATTGCTAAGCAATAGTACCAATAGAACAAGCAGAACTACTTCATGCCAAGATAAAGTTTTTGGTTTTAATTAGAGAAACCTTGTTGGAGGTGATACGTGACATTGTCATTAAAGAAGTTCTATCAATTCTTTAATTTATTTGTTTTAGCAAGATTGGGACAGACTCAGCCCCACAAGATATAAATTCAAAAAGTTTAAGCTGACCTTCTCTCTCCTGTATGATGCCAGAGTTGCCAATGGCTCCTTCAACTTTTGAGTTTCAGTTGTAGGATTAATATTGACCATCTGACAACGGCTGCATCCACCCAACGACTGAAAGCAACTTACAAACTTTACATTAGATATTTAATAAAATATAGGGGGAGAAACATTGGTGTCCTATATAGGATGTAGGTAGTACTGTGTTAACTACTGCATGTGATGACAACAACAACGCAGGAACTCAGTAGTCATCAGCTATTAGAAGTCCTTTCTAAAAGCATCAACTCTCTTTGCTGGAGATATCAACTTTAACAGCAACACAAAAACACAATTGTAACTAATATTTCCTTGATTAACGAGTTAGGATTAACTGTCCTTCTGTATTAGAAGGTGGAACCAGTAGATTATTCAGATCCACCAATCCTATCCAGCCAATTTCCGATCAGGCTGCTCCCCATCCCAAATCTAGGTAGATTGAAAAGATATTTCTGTCTAACTGGTTGCTCATGTACGAAAAAAATCTGCATATTTGGGTGGACCAAATACCCTTTAGTTTTATGTTTAATTTCCTTTAGCACTCATATATACCTTTACCTTGTAAAATCAACACATATTATACATATCAGGAATTTGTGTTATTTGCCTAATACATGCTAGTACCTGCTCTACATTTTTATACTAATGGCAGGAATAAACAAAGCAAGTTAGCTTTACATTTGCTTGATGTTTTGTAGAATAACGAGTTGAAGATTTAAACCAGGATGTGCGTGTTCTTTACTTTCGAAAAGAAATAGTATATGTATAGGAACCCTGAAAATAAAATAAAAAAGTCTGATATTTACTGTAAAATTTGCATTTCCAATTTGTATAAGTCTCCAGCTATCTTCAGCATATGGTTGAGCTCCTGATATAAGAAGATTTGGACGGAATCTCATTGCATCAATATGTTCGTTCCTCATCGAACCAGACTTGCCCTTATCTGCTAGCAAACAAAACCCTTCATTCAAACTCATACCAACCTTAATGAGTACTAATAAAAGGTTTTGATTAGAAATAAGACTCAGTGAAGGAAAAATGGCATACCATAGCTCAATCGGTTGTTAAGATCTTTGACACTTTCCTCAGATATTAACAGCAATTGTGCTTCATTAACAAAGTTCAATTTGCTCTTTACATCTCTGCAAAGGACTTCTCTCCCGAACGTCCTGCAATCCCTGTATACAGAAGTTGAACACCTCACTAGAGCGCAAGGACGGCCAATTGCTTTTGTGAACCACATGTTAACTTCATTTCTGTAAGACTCCACGTTGTACCTAAATCGGAAATATTAGCATATCATTAACAGCACTTGTAACTGCAAAACGATGTCTGAAAGTAAACCAAAGCAGGGATTGTCTGAAAGTTACAATCATGTTTCATGTGAACATCATGCTTCAAGAGCAAATCATATATCAGAATCAATTTGCACATTAAACATTTATAAGGAGATTCAGAAATGAGCACCTTTGGCCATAAACATCAATCTCTTCCTTCAGATCACACATCCAACTATCATGAAGAGGAATTTCTAACTTCTCGTTGCAATTAGGAGATTCCAGAAAAAGTTTCCCTGATCCTAAATCAATGTAAGTGCGTATGTGGCACATTGCAGGAACCTGTCACATAAACATGTATAAATTATTAAACAGGAAAAGACTTTAATTCCATAACTTCCTCAATACTTTAATAAAGGAAGAAACTTGACCTACATACTTCACTAAGTTGACAAAATATGGCAGAAGCATTACTGAGATGGCTCATGGCTCTCATGCTTTTGAGTTTGTGATACTATGATGCAGAGATGCAGGCAGTGACGTTTATTACCAAATTAGATTTGACATAGCTCGGGAACTGCTACATTACACGTGTTTCACCTTTTTGAACTACATAAAACATTGACAGAGAAACCCAACATTTTCTAAACTACAAATTAAAAGAGAATAATCTTTTATGGAGATAACCTTTTTTTGAGTCAGAATTTCACCAGTAGGTCCTTTCAGAAGCCATTCTCGATCATACTTTAGCCCTGCTGATAGATGAAGTTAGTGTATCTCAACAACATTAACTAGTTTACCTTCTTTTCCACACAAAAAACGCTTGCAAGAAAAATAAAGTGTAGTGATAAAATATGAAACAGAATCATACACTTGCCAAAAGATTTGAAAGGCGAAACAGTTTCAAATGGTGAAACAGTACAAGTAGTTCTAAAACCTCAATACTAAGGATAAGCATGTCATTAAATATGCAACACATAGATTCAGCTACAAGGTTATTCAATAAGCCAAGAGAAGTAGGTGCAGCTAAATTTTTGAGTAAATATTAACCTAGGATTCAGTATGAATTTGCACAACTGCAACTTTCGATACACAACTAAATCATCTTCAAGAACCAACACTTAGGAGCATAATAACAATATAGAAAGTCTATGAGTCTTCTCTCATGACTCCATAAACAACTTTAAGAAAACTATAGCTTAAGGAAGCAATAGCATAGTCATCAAGCCCAAAAAACAACAGTCCAATAAATCCCTTTTTTTAAGTAAAGGACATAATTCTTAGATATTTGTGGGGATTCATAACTTCTTAAGCCAGAAAGAAGTTAATTTTCTTAGGTAGTCTCCATGGTAAAGTCAGAAACAACATTTTAATTTATGGACTGTAACTTTGTCAGCTCAGCAGCCTAGGAATAGCTGCATTAGGAAAATGCTACTTGCTTACTAATTACAGATCTCAGCTAACATCAATTACACAGGAAAGTAACTTTTCTTCTGAGAAAGAGAAGGGGAAAAAATGAAATACCTGTTTCGCTCAATGGCCAAGAGTCAACATTAAATCCAGCGCAAGACTTCACTGGATAAACTATGATAGACATCAAGTGTATGCTTTCTTTTAACTTATTCCCTTCACAATCTGCACCTCATGTCCAAAAAAGGAAATGTTTACTTTCGGAAGTCGAGCAAAGATGATTCCAGTGTTCAGTACTAGAATTTGCAATCAATTAACTTTACTTGGATGGTAAACACGTCCAACCATAGATAAACTGAACTTCCCCTACTTCCTTTGAGATCACTAAGTACAAGAATTGAATTGCCATGCTAGAATATGGAAGCAAACAAGCTTTTTAATCTATATGTGCAATTAATGGAAAAAGCTTGAAGGAAGAAACACATTATAGAAATTCAATTTCATTTACTGACTTACATTATATAGCCCTTTTGTACAACGAAGAATTTGTTTCATTGTGCAGCATATTGTGAACTTTACACATATTCATTAGTCTAGACAAAGAAAGATAACGGACAAACAAAGACTGATCACCAGAACATGAACTGCATATATACATGGCAAAAACTTGAGAGGGCTATCAGAAATGTTTAATAAATAGCACAAAAGTGCTCTTACTTAAAACAGTAGTGGCTAGAAATGGAATAGCATAAATGTAACTCTTACTTTCTGAGGGGAAATATGAGTATCTTTCCAACAACATCGCATTTCTGACACTTTGTTTTGTGACAAATGAATCCTCTAAAAATTTCAGGAAAACCTGCACTTGATAAAAAAAACAATGGGATCATAAGTATTAAACATAGAAGGAAAAGCAGACACTCACTCTGTGTCTAAAAAATAGCACTAATAGGTTGCATCACCAAAAACAATTAGACAAAGGTATATCTCCACCTTAGCATCTTCAAAAGTTGACATATAGCCAAATGATATTCTCACGGCACCTGTGGGTTTTCCACATAAAACATCCAAATCATCCCAGCAAACATGTCCAGCCTGAGGTCAAATATGTCTTTAGAATTTCTGAGCAGCATACAGTTGGTATATGCTTAACTCTGTAAGAACAATACAGCTTTCAGCATGACCCGAGAAGCTCTACGTAGTTGAATATTAATTGTTCGTACCTCAATATTTGAATTAAGATCTGAGTGAGATAAACCAAGATATTTTGCACAAGCCCCTGGGTTGCAAAAGCAGCCAGTCTAAAAATATGATAAATCCATATCAGCATTTCATGTTACAAAGCTACTGATAATTCTACTAAAGTTCAGATTTCTTTCATAGCAATGCTCATTATTCAGGTTACATACAGGAAATAATGCATCATAAAAAGAAAAATCAAAAGCATCTTACACGAACGTGAATCCTGGACAAAGAAGCCAACTTCTCAACCTCATGGTACCCAACCCACGAGCCATCTATCCTTCTCAAATTGAATGCAATTGTGGGGCCAAGGATCTTAGGTGGCACCTTAATGTAGAAACAAAATAAAGATTTAATCCTCTAGCTATGCGAACCATAGACAATAATATGCTCAACAAAATGCCCCAGCGGAATGAGCACAAGGCAAACATCTTGGTTTGCATTGGACAAGCAGATACAGAATCATTCAGCTGTTAGATCTGCACTATGTCTCTAGTATTTAAGAAAAAACAGTGTGGCATCATGTAAAAGACAATTTCCTTAAGAATTTTCAACCAACCTAACTAGATAGCACTCAGATAAAACAAAGGAAACAGTAGCTGCAAAGACAAAGGAGGTGCCGTGATTTCTTCTTCTTTTTTTTAATTAAATTTCCAATCAACTATATATAGAGATATGCATCCTTCCCTTACTCTGCCATGCTAATAGCCTTCTACGATCAGCACTAGTTCCAAAATCTGATACAATAGCACTAGCATAAAAAAGTCATCACCTATTTCCTCGACATACTAACCTTAAGTTCATTCCTCCCATATAGGGTGCAAACATGACTTCCATTTTCATGTTTTAGGCTCTGAAGAGCATCTCTTACATATGTGACAAGAGATTTTGTATGCCTACAGTGCAAAACATTATTAAATTAACTACAATGAACCATATATCTCAAATTAGCACAACTAAATGACACAGTTTCACTACCAAATTTTGTATTCAGAAGAATAGTTTGCCTATTTTATTACAAAAACAGGCATGCAAGTATATCAAGGGTATCTACTTCTATGGAAGGTTGCTTATACTAATTACCATAGAACGTCCGAACAAAAACTCACACCAAGCAACATTAAACTCAAACCGATGTTGCAAGTTCCTCCATGGAAGTATAAATGCAATGCAAGCTTGGGCAATTTCGAAAGCATTACACACATGGCGACATGGATAACTGATGATAAAAGAATATACTGTTTTCTTAAAAAATGTCAATCAAGTGGAAGTTTTCTCTTAGCTACTTCATGGTTTCATTAGCACTCCTCAAAAGTTGAAGTTTTCCCTTGGTTACTTCATGGTTTCATTAGCCTCCCTCAGGAGTACCAAATGCATTTAGTTATTATTGGCATCATAGGTAGAATGGCAAAACATTGGAGTGAAGCAAAATTGAAGTCCTTGGTCAACTCAAGTCCAAGAAGCCATTCTTCATTGCTAATCACAAAACAAATCTCAATATTCTCTATCAGAACTTTTATTCATTTGAATAAATTAAAAAACAACTCCGGGTTTCAAATGCCTCTATTCTCTACACAACCATGACCAATAAGAACTCAGGAGTTAAGATCTTAAACAGTCGAGTAGCTTATTGATTTCCATGAGGGTTTTACGACAAATGAATAGGACAAACATATGTTGCGAGAACCATATTCTGGATTAGAATTTTAACAGTTGATTGTATCTATCTGAAAAATTACACTAAGCTGTGAACACACCTAAAAATAGCAGATGTAGTTAGCAAATTGAGTATCTTGAATCCATGATGAAGGGATGCAATACTCAAGAAATTCAAGGTACCATCTTCAAACCATTGCTCAACTGATTCACGTCTTCTGATGAAGTCAATATCAGCAATTGATGCAGAGACACTACCTGGTGGGTCCAAAACAGCATGTATAAGCGCGAATGCCTCTCTAAACCTCCGTTCTGTTATGACTAAGGTGCAAGAAATTTCCCCCTTTTTTGGTGTTAGTAAAGTGCTTTCTTTATCTGCTGTCTTCTTTCAAATCAACAAAATTTAGAAGAAAAGGTTACATACATAAGCATACTCCCTTTTTTGTGTTTTCTTTTCTTGTTTCCATTCTCCACAATAAAGTAACCTAAGGGACAAATTGCCAGCTTACCTCCACTAAAGTATGTTTTCTTCAATAACTCTGCTGCATCTGAAACAAAAAATAAATTATGTAAAAAATAAGGCATGCATAAGCTATATTCAAAAGATGCTGCATGGAATGTGAAGTAAAAATGAACAATATTCAAGATCAAAATAGCATGTTTAAAACACATGCAAAAAGAATTCCACTTATACATGATAAAAAAACAACACGGAGCAGCTTGGACTAGTAAAATACTATGAGGTTGCATCATAATCTCAAGTAGAATGAATGAGAATCAAAGGGAATTGAAGTACAATTAGAAAATTACAATTGGCATGCATACCATGTCTGACAAGAAGAGCTCCAAGTCCAGTAGGATAACCAAAGATCTAAGAATGTAGGCAGGATTGTTGATGTTAGAAATTGAGAGTCCACAAAATGAAGATGTGTTCAATCAAAGCATATACATGTACCTTATAAAAAGATAAAACGACAAAATCAGCCGGATACCTAGCTAGATCAGGTGGTTCAGTAGCACTGCCTTTGGCAGCATCTATCAAAACCATCCAATGACCCCTGCATCAAAAAGTTTGCATATTAGCAGGAAAAAACAACTTATATGAAACGATAGTTTCAAACTGGATGAGTCTACTCATACAAGCTAAACTTCAATATACAGTACTCTACAATGAAGACTTGGGGTACATTATACCTCATATGAAAGAAAGAATGCACATTGTTTAAACCAACACTATTCACTAACAAAAGTGCTATAATGGCAAATGGAAGAGATAGCCGCAATTAGTCAGCCCTTCTTGGGGTCAAGGAAGGAACACGAAAGACGAGCCTGCAGGATAACATGCAAGTTTCAGTTCCCTATAATAGGTTTTTTTTACATGTACGATTTAACATCATTGCAAAATGACAGCTAGACAACCCTGCAAGGCCCTGTTTCTAATCTTCTATGAACCTTTCCAGTATAGACTACAGACTACAAAGACATAAATCGTCCAAATTACTAATATAATAGGTGTGATGGTTAAAATGGCACAATCTTAAGTTTTGCTAGTCTAGTCAAACATATAAACAAGTGCACTAGACCAACCAAGACTATGAGATTTAGATAACTTACATGCAATGATGTGAGCCTTCTGAGAACATTCCAGCAGGATCCTTTATGAGGTTAACCAAATGAAGAGGAAATCTCAAACCAGTAAAATTGCATTCTGAAGGGAATGCAAATAAATTATATGCATTTCCTACAATAGAAATGAAATGAAATATGAAAAACAATCATAGAATATGGCTAAGGAAATAAGTACTAGAAGCTGCAATCTTGACTTGCTCTTTAACAAAGTGCTTATGAAAGTCAACTACCAGAATTATTATAAATTTTTCCGACACAAAGCATATGATGATTCAGGTTTATCACTTATTTCCTAATAATCAAACAACTATTTACTGGTGAATACCCAAAACTTTCTACTGAGAGATCTACCATTCCCAACTTCTTTTCCTCGGCTAGGTTTAGCATCAGTCCTCCTTTGCACTGAACGCTTCAAGATCCGTAAAGACGGTTTGTGGCTTTGCCCATGTTGAAGTTCAAATCCATCAACATCAACAGCAAGAGCAGTTGCTCCAGAGTCAAGAGCATATCTACTGACATATAAGGAGCAACCAAAAGCACTGAGCTCAAGAGAGGCTACGTTCTACCAGTAACAGTGACATTCTTACAAAGCACACCAGCAAATTGATAACAAAAGTTGAAGCCAAGGCATTAAACCATTGATATATCTTCTATATAAAGATTATGCACTTTAGGCCGTATCTCTGTTGGTCAGGGGACATCTATCACAATTAAGTCACTGAAACTAAGAGTTTATAACCATTACACTAAGTGGGTTAGAATGTGGGACTTATCCTGTCAAAAATAATTGGTTTCAGGAAAACAACAACCATAGATAATACTAGGTGCAATCAATACGCAAAGAAAACTTTAACAGAGAATATAACCAAACTTCTGCATGCCGAATGAACAAACAATTGTTTCATTTTTCTTTATTTAAGGATACTCTCGAATTCCGAGGACACTGTTATGATTTTCCATTGTATACATATAACAGCTGTCACTGCTCCAAGGAAAGTATTCACCAACAAGCTTGAGAGCAGCAGTTGCTCCAGATGTAAATATGCAACTATAATCCTTTGGAGATGCGTTAAAGTAGTCAAGGACCTGAAAGCATATATTCATTGCTGGATGATACAAAGAAAGATGCACCAAGCTGAAATCAATCAAGATATTTATAGTTTACATGAGTACTTCAGCTCATCCGTCATACTAATAACCCATAATTATATGGTTTTCCTTGTCTAGGGAACGAAACGAAGTACAATCCCCTCCAAAAAATTTTAATCGTCAAACTTTACATTACCTGCTGCCTTGCTTTAATTATAATATCTGCAGTAGCCATACTTGAATCATTCATGCTATCTGAAAGACAAAGATCAATAGAAGAAAATTAATTGTGTGTGATATTCTAGTTAAGAATTAACACCGACTAACTATGTATATTTAATACAACACAATAAACAAAACAAGTCATATCAATTTTTTCCCTTACGAGGATTTCCGAGAACAGTTGAATTCAGCTCCTTCAATGCGTCCTCCAATTGAGTCTCTGAGTGGAGAGTTGCTCCGGCATGATCCAAATACACCACTCCTATAACAATCCAATCAAAACCAATCATCACCATACAAATCCTCAATCCCCAAAAAAACAGTACGCAACAAATCAATTGATCCAAAACAACCTTCGAGGCGTTTGAACTCGGTGGCACGGAGCTGGTCGACGTTTTTGGGAGCCGCAGGGTATCCGTAATCATCTCCGAAACGCTTCAAGAATTCTTCCTTGGATAATTCCATTCAATTGAACTAAGTTCAAAGATTCTGCGAGATGTTTCTTTTTCCTCTTTTCACAATCAAAATTTTCTACGAGGTTGAAATTTAGAAGAGTTTTAACTAAAGAGAAGAGAGGAGGTAGCAAAGCGGTCGTTCTGGTTTGTTCTGATGCTTCGGGCATGTTTATCCGAATATAAACTTACTTTTTTTTAAGTTAATTTGAAAACTAAAATTAAAATATTTAATAAAAAATAAATTGTATATTATTTATATTAAAAAAATTCAAATTAAATTTAAAGATAAATAAAAACTTTTATTAAAAATTTATTTTATATTAAAATAAGTTTTAAAGAAATAAGTCTGATAAATAAAATAAAAAAATCACTGCGTTTTTTTATAATCGGGCTCAATAAAGCTTTTCTCAAATACAAAACTTCAATTTTTCATATTAGAATTAAAATTCTAATAATTTATCATTTTAAATATGAATTAAATTTAGAATTATTTTTTAAATTATAAAAATTAACTTTATTTCTAATCTACTTAAAATTAATAAAAATATAAATATTAAATTCTACTTTCAATTTCACTTGCAACTTATTTCGAAATATAAAAAAAATTAAACTTTATTTTTAATCTATTTTAAGAAATAATTGAAATAAAAATTGAACTCTATTATATTTTACTTACAAATCACTTCAAAAAAATAAAAATTAAATTTCATTTCTAACCAATTTTTAAAAATAATTTACTTTCCACTCATTTTTAAACAATTTTACTTTTATTTTTTACTTTGGCGAAACTAAATTATGTTTATTTCAAACACGTCCTTATATAAGGTGCACATCAAAACAATTCCCATCTTCTCTTGAGCATCCACAACAACATCAGGCCTTCCAAAATACCCTTATGGGATATCTAACCTTGCAAAACAGGACAGCGGGTACTTCAACCAAAATAACTTAGTAGCTTTTCCAAATTCTTTTTTTCTTCTTTAAAGTTGACAATTTTCACATACTAGCATAAGCTTTTCAAAACAAAAACAGAGGGATCTACACAAAAGAGTTCATTAGTCAGACTCCCTCTGATTCTAGATGGTTGAAGCTTATTGTAGGCGCAGTTTCCTATCTTATAATCAGAAAACTGGGCACCCTGCGACAACAATCCCGGGCTCTATGGGGCAGTTTGCCAGTGGACAGTGATCAAGCTCTGTTCCCCACCAGCTAATGTGTTTTCCTGCATTCTGTAATGCAAGAAACAGTAGCACACCCATGAACGCTGTGCCAGCATCTAGTGCTGCCGAGAGGACGTAGTTGTACCGTCTCCACCAATGCTTGCGGTACTTGAAAACAAAGTAGTTGAACACTGTTCCAGTTATAAGCCAACTCGCGATGTTAGTTGGTGTGGCAGGTGGCATTCCAGCAAAACCGTAGGCTATTATCGGTATGTTGATCATGGGAATCCATTTCTTCTCGGGGAACACCCTGCTAAGAAGCCATATGGGCACAGGAAGGATTGCACCGACGAGGAATAGCCAGAGCAAGCCACGGTAGGTCTGACCAGGGCCAAAGAGGCGTGCGGGGCCTATTAGTCCCCATATGACAGATGCATCAAACTGTAGGTGGAACATTGGGCAAGTCCATGGGCTGTCTGCTGGTAAAGCATCTGCATCACACATGTTCTCAATGCCGCCCATCATCAACCATGCGATCACTAGGTTCAGAACCCCAGAGATCAGAGTCCCTAGAAGCTGCACCATTTATGGATTGATACATATTACATAAAAGTTGAAGTCAGTAGGGAGAAATTCATTCCCTGATGTTTAAGATAGATTTACCTGGGCAGCGAACATGCTCCTAGGTGGGATCTTCATGTAGTGGCCAAGCTTGAGATCAGCAAGAAGGGAAAGGGCATTCACACTGCTAATGTGTCCATAGATCTTGAATAACAAATTTGCAATGGGCTTGCCAGGAAGGAGGTAGCCTACAAGAATTTGTGCTATCATGTCGTAGCCTGGTTGCTGTACAAGGTTTAATGAGACAAAAAGTTAGTAATCAAAATTTTATGATGGTTTGCAGCTAAATACTAATAGAGAAGAAGCCGGTAAACAAGCAATTAGCATATTCGTTTATGATATATAGCCATTAATTATTGCAGCAGTCTTTTTTTTTTTAATTAACCCATAACTGCTGCAGCAGGCAAACTCTGACAATATTGAAGCTGCAGGAGCACCGAAGATCATTTTAATCAAATAAATTTGTAGCATAACACTCTATCTAGGATATAAAATTTCGGTCAAAGAAGGCATTCTAGATGCCACTAGAAAAAACTCCGCTCAAGCACAACTCATCAGTTTTCTCCAACCATATACGTTTAGCAAATCACATAACACATGAAGTAGCATCTAGGTGACTGCTCTAAGAGATGTCTATATATGTAGCTAAAGATTTGTTATCATTTGTAATAAGACTGGCAAATCATTAGTTTTTCAAACTTGTGGCTCACCTGATTCGTTGTAGCTTGGATGACACCCAGAGGAAGTGTAACAATGAAGGCCAATCCAACCCCCAATATCATTCCCCACCATGGTAGCTGTACGTCTGCTTTCCAAACAAATGAAACCAAAAGAGACAAACCGATGCTGCCAAGTAGTATGATTGCGAACCACCAATGAGGAACTTCTTTATACTTTTGCATGAGTTTATCATGGATGTCTACAGTCACTGACTTCATCGCTGACTTGCTTTGCCTCCACAAATCACTGTCAGATCATAAGATCAGCAAAATGACATGTAATAAATAATAGCAGTTTCTGAATTTGTTGGACAAGTGATATATCTATCCAATTAATTGCAAGTTCCAAAAATGTGATGACAAACATCTTACCGTCCATGGAAGAGAAACACATGTGTGAATGTTGCAGTAAACCTTGCAAATCCTGATCCAATGACAGATAGTGCAAAGAAGGAGCTCATATACAGCTTTCCATAATTATCATATGCAGCCACGTTAAGATCATAGTTAGGCGTCAGAACTTTCTGGACATCATAAACCTGCCCGTTAGATGCAAAGAGTTTCTTTGATATCATGGGGAATCTTTGAGCATGAAAAGTGTTATACTTCCAGTAACATAAGGGCATTATAATGTAGGCAAACATAATGAAACCGACTGCAGTATTGAGAATGGAGGGCCATGGGGTCACCAAAGGACTTCCATGGTAGGCCGAGATTCCAGCCCAATCAAATGAAAATGCACCTATTCCCAGGCCATGATAGCCTGAACCAATCTGCTGTGCGGTTATGTTATGAGGCCATATCCAACACATCCATGAGAAGAAACTTAAGACAGGAAAGAGAAATCCAGGCAATGCATAATAAAGGAAGCTTGCGGTGAAAAATATAAGAAAGAATTTCATCCTGGTCATGCCACTTGAAGTAGATTCCTTCTCATGCAGAGCCCTGTAACATTTTGTATAAAAAGAAAATCAATCAGTAGGTACATGGAGCCTGAAGCGAATATTATTTTTTACAGCATTCAGTAAATTTATGTTTTACCTATCATCTAGCATCAATAAATAACATATTAGACACTGTAATACTGCATTCACCTGTCATACAGTAAGCACAAACCTGAAGAGCGAAACCTGGGCCAGATTTGAAGGCCACCACATCTGAGCAGGCTTCACTAAATATCTTCGTAGCATCCCAGCCCAACCATAACCTAACATCTGCATAAGAGAACTTGAAGCCATTTCAGATGCTTTTATATTTTAAAGTATCTCACATCCATTTTGACAACTACTATACTCTCTTGCAAGCTCATCAACGAAATGCAAATATATTAGTACATTGAAACAAAAACACCGAACATTAATCAAATATAAAAGTTAATTTCATTAGTAACACATCAATGATACCTAGGAGATATTTCTAGAATCTTGAACTTCATGACTGTAATGACTAGAAGTACATACCATGAACAGGTTAAACTTTATAATAGATATTGACTACTACTAACACGATGCTAGATGCCTTTAATTTATAACACCATCAAAAGCAAAGAGTGTCAAGACATTTGCAAAGAAATTTTCTTTTGTGCATGTCCATAGTAAAGGGGCATCTACAACTTCAGTAAATTCTAATTATATTGATGATTTTGATAAGTGTAAATCAATGTTTAACCAGATACATCTCCATCAAGCATACAAAAGAATATATATAAGATAAATAAAAATCAGAGAAACTTATAAAGCATAGGACAGAGCAATACCTGTTGCGATAGCACAATGAAGAGAGCACAGAGAAAGCTGACATTTTGCTTGTAAAATTGCTTCATCACTGATATGGCACCAATTGAATACGCATCCCCACCATAAGCAACACCACAATTCGCAAACACAGTAATAATAACATGTTCCTTTATATTAAATGGACCAGGATTCAAATCAAATCCCCAGCTACTACCAAAAACACTAATTCTTTTGCTTGGTAGCGACCAAGCAAGGAATCGACCTAGCGGTAGAGCAAGGATTTGTGCGAGAATAGGCGATATTGTAAGCGGTTGCGTTCGGAAGCTGAAGAAAGTGTTAAGCGAGATCAATAAAGCACAGAGCACCGCCCCAAGAAAAAACGATCGGAAAGTGAATGCTGGCAGTGAAGGGTCATCAGTTTCCGGCACTACGAGAGCTACTTCTTCAATCACCGCATGTGTCTCCTCTTTATCGATTCCGTTCGCGTTACTGTTGTTGATTTCATCAGTGAAAGCCATCAAATACCGCAAGAATCTCAGATGAAGAAGAAAAACACAAAAAAAAGGAAGAAAATCTAGTAATCAGGCTCAGGAGTTAAGAGAGAAGAGAGATCTAAGTAAATATAGAACGAATCTATCAATCTTTCAATCATCAGATATATATAGGAGATAGAACAATTGAAGTTGAAAGGGTAAAGAAGAGGAGAGCGTGTGGAGGCGTGTGCCCGGGAGCAGACAGGCACACGCCCGGAAAACAAGGGCGTAAGCCGTATATCAAATGAGTGTGTGGGATTTAAACGTTGTTATCGCAATCGCGCACCGCCGGCGCGTGCATGGCCGTCGCTAGAATGATAGCGATCGATGGATCAACGAGCGCGAGTGAATGAGTTGAGTGGTTGTCGTAGTCGGCGAGAGTCAAAAAAGAGTGCGGCGGGAAAGTGGAGTGCGAAAAAAAATGGCGTAGTATCACAGCAATGCTAATAATGAATGATTGATTGACGAGCTGAGCTGGCAATATCCGTCATGCTGGCGTGTGATTTGAAGGCGTAGATGCTGTGTGTTCAGTTATTGACTTCCTTATCTTCTCGTGATCCCATCTATTTGTTTGCAACACATCCATTGTCGTCTAGTCCGGTTAGGATACCTGGCTTTCACCCAGGCGACCCGGGTTCAAATCCCGGCAATGGAAATTTTCTGTTTTGCAGGTTTTTTTTTTTTTTTTTTTGGATGATTCGTTCGGGCCACTCCGGTGACTTTGGGAGTGATTATAAAATAAAATTTTTTAAAAATTTAAAATATTTTTATTTTTTAAAAAAAATGAGTTTTTATTTTTTGTTTTTAAAAAATAATAAAAATATATAATAAAAAAATTTTTTATGTAAATTTTTTTATATTTTTAAATAAATTTTCTGAATATTTATAAAATATATATTAAAAAATATTTTTAAAAAATTGAAAATGAGTATTTGGAATTGTATACCCCACTTGCATGTTCTTTTGCTTATAATCTTTGGGCTACTTTGTTTGATGGATAATACACGATGATTTCTTTTCAGTTGTACAACACCAATCAACACAAATGCGCCGTATGGCATTTTTACAATATCAGAGATCGTCACTAACTCGAACAAAATTAAAATTACACCCATTTTAATCTATAAGCTACCCAAGAACTCAGCAGTGATCAATCTTGGCAGACAGCATTTGTGCTGATTAATGCTGCAGCAGCATTTGGTCCTTCCATTTCCTTGTACAGCATCAACTGCTTGCAATGTTGCGTCTCTCGTAATCCATTCAACCAAAGCTTTCGCATACTACTGTTAAAAAGAAATCCTTCACGAAGGTGACAACTTCTTTGATTGGCACCTGCATGCTGCAGGCATATAAAATCACAGAAACCACCGCACCCCCTTACCATTAAAACATATCTAAAGATACTAACATTCTTCTCTGCTCACTA
Organism: Acanthochlamys bracteata; assembly: GCA_019914995.1. Classification (NCBI taxonomy): domain Eukaryota; kingdom Viridiplantae; phylum Streptophyta; class Magnoliopsida; order Pandanales; family Velloziaceae; genus Acanthochlamys; species Acanthochlamys bracteata. The sequence goes on along the minus strand of CM034140.1, from coordinate 1,569,749 downwards.
GCTTCATTTTCTTCTTCGACAAAGAGAGAGAGATTGCATGAATGAGTTGTATGCTATGAAATATATGAATCTTACTATTACTAAAAAGCAAAACAAGAACATTTGGATCCTATTATCTATTGGCGTTAAAGCCCAACATTCGTTTACTTGCTTGTCTTTGTGGGCCTTAAGTAAAGTCCAAACAGTGCATTTTACTTGGAAAATTGCGGGTAGTTTTGTAATTTGTAAACAAGACTAATATAAGTTTAGAAGAAAGTCCAACTTTACGCCAGACGGACATGCTGCCCCACAGGAACACGTGTCACACAGCAAAGAAACTATTCCGTTCTGCTACACTCGCACCGAAAAAATCAGAGAACTATAAGATAAGAATAGCGAGATCTACGTCAGGCACGAGTGAGGAAAGTAATTTCATTGGAAGTGATCCCGAGGAATAACAGATCGTTTATTTTCCGTGTAAAGCCATTGCTTTCGCGGTTGTTGCTACTCTCTCTTTCTTCTCGAAATTTTTTTATTGTTTTCCAAGCTAGAATTTCATTGATTTTTCTCCGAATTAAAAAATTTTCTTGGTTCCAACCAATGGCAGGGCAGGAGCCAAAGAGAAAGAACGCGAAATTGGTAGGTGTCTTTGATTAGTATCGGTAAAATTCTATCCTTGTTATTCCCGATTGGCAAAAGATTTGAGTCTTGTCATTGAATTTGTTGTGTTTCGTGTCGCGATAGATGAATCTCTCGAATTTCTTTTTCTGAAAGGCGTAATTTCTGTAAAATTTGCATTCCTCTGAAGCATGTAGAAAATTATGATTATAATTGAGTTGCGTGTTGCTAAATGATTTGTGATCTTATTTTCTATGTAGAACTGTATATCCCCTTTTTTTACTTGTATTTGGATAATAGTTTACTAACATTGTTGTAAAATCTTCTACCGAGACATGCACCAATAGAGTAAAGGTTCCTTCCCTTAAGGAAGGTCTTGTTTGGTACAAGATGGTAGAGATGGATGGGTATTGACGGTTTATTTGATACAATGCGGTAGAGAAGAAAAATGGAGAGACGGGTTCCGAAGGTATGCCTGATTTGTTGTCATCGCTTAGGATGTACCCAGGCTTTTATCTTTAGCAACATCTGCTTCTGTTTTTGCATATTCAGCACTCAGCAGTGGCTTATTAACACTGGATACTTCTATGCCTTTTGATGTTAGCATCATTTTTGCTACATTGGGATTTACTTGTCAACCTTAGTGTGTCATTCTTTGGCTAACAGCTCTGGATTGCAAAAATGTCTTTCCTTTTTTGTCATCCATTAGGAATGTTATCTATAAAATTTCTTCCTTTAAGAAATTTTGGTTCCTGATACTGTATTCAACAAAAGAACAGCTTTTCTTGTGAGACTAATGGAAAATTCAACTTGTTTTGTGCTACAGGTTCTACTTGGGGATGTCGGAACAGGAAAGTCTAGTCTTGTACTACGCTTTGTTAAAGGACAGTTTGTTGAATTTCAGGTTGGAACTCGATCCCTTCTTCCCTTCTCGTGTTAATGTCAAATGATGCTTTTGACTATTACTTTGCTGATGATTGCGCTGGTCCTTTAGGAATCAACAATAGGTGCAGCATTTTTCTCCCAAATGGTAGCTGTTAATGATGAATCTCTGAAATTTGAGATCTGGGATACAGCAGGGCAGGAGAGGTATCATAGCTTGGCGCCCATGTACTACAGAGGTGCTGCAGCAGCTATAGTTGTCTATGACATAACGTATGCGGTTAGTGAAGACTTCTCCACTTAGTTGCTTGGTCTATGACATAACGAAACTTTTGCAGAGTAGCTGCATTCGCTGGATATTTAAATAATTTGGGGTTGATATCATGTGAAGTTGGACCAATTAAGTAGTTCTTGACAAGCTCTTCAACGTCTTTGGTGTTTCAGGAGTCTTTTAACCGAGCAAAGAAATGGGTACAAGAACTTCATGCTCAAGGTACTAACTAGAATATTATTTGTGCTGTGTTACTCTGTACTTCTGGATGTCATTTGATGATCATGTTTCATTATTTTGATATTGCTAAAGTAAATAGCTGCGCTTGTTGATTATAGTTCTGATGGAGGGTTCATTTTTATAAATTTCTTGATTTCCTTTCTTCCCTGAATACTGACTACAGCATTGTTTGCAATTTTTCAGTTTCTTTTTTAAATTCTTTCATGGTTAATGTTTGTCCATATATCTTTGCTATCTGTTCCATGTATTGTGCATGTGCTGCATCTGCTGCAGCTTATGAGTCTTTGAAAACATCTGCTTTTATTGGTTATGAAAGCTCTGAGTCATACTTATCTTTATTTTATAGCAGTCTAACATACTGCTCCATACTTGTTTTGATTAGGTAATCCAAACACAATAATTGCACTTGCTGGGAACAAAAGTGATATGCTAGATTCAAGAAAGGTGCCTACAGAGGTATTAACAGAGTTTCTTCCTCTAGCTTCATATACTTGTGTTCATGGTTTCCTTTAGAGTAACTTTGAACTGATCTCATGAACTTTTATTCAAAGTTCTATTATAACAATGCTTTTAATTGGTTCTTTTCTTTTAATGCTGAAGGTGTAACACAGGCTTTTAGTGATCATTTGTAGTTAGATCTATATATGCATAATTGGAACTAAGCAATTGTACGAGAAGCTTAGCAAGTAATAACGTCTTAATGATATCATGACATTATAGTAGAAATCAACCTTACTGAATTTCAAAGTTTGATATGGACATATCATATTTTTGGTTTGTCATGTGTACCTATTTCAATGGTGCATGTGATTCTTTTATAACTTCGAATGTCTCTTTCGGGATGTGATGAATTTCTTTTTGGTATAACATCTTTGGTTGTGGTTATTTCAGGAAGCTCAAGCATATGCTCAGGAGAATGGTTTGTTTTTCATGGAAACTTCAGCTAAGTCTGCAATGAATGTTAATGAGATATTTCAAGAATTAGGTAAGACATGTTTCCCATTTCTTGTGTTACAACTAACAATGTAAAAAATGTTTTAACTCGTGTCTGCAATTTTATAAGACTTCAATTTTTCTTGCTGTGAAGTTCACCGTCTTTTCTATTTTTTATTCCAGCAAAGAGAATTCTCCAGGCTCAACCTACACAGAATCAATCTGGAATGGTTCTCATAGATAGACCAGGGGATCGGTCAGGGAAGTCTTCTTGTTGTTCGTAGTACTGTCCTGGCCAACTCAGAAGGATTGTTGTGAGCAGTAGAGTCGCGTTGTCCTTTTTCTCTTCTTTGCTTGAAGCGTCACAGTCTCACTTGGCTCTTTCTGTTACAATCCTGAATGGCCTAATGGCCTCCTTACATGATGATCTGTAAATGTGTTATAGGGTTGTAGCGGTGAAAATAGATTGGAGATTGTAAATTATTAGGAATACGCATTTATCTATTTTTAATATGACGTATTTTGTTTCTATTGTAAAGCATTGTACATTCTTTATGGCTAGTTTGAGGAAAGTATCACATGCTCTGGTTTCATCAACTCATAAGTTTGAGGAATCAATCCAGGAACAGAAGTGATAGTGAACACAGGTACTTTGAAGTTTTTACAATCTCGTGAGCTATCCTGATTTCTGAACAATATATGCTTGTTTTGCGAGTTTACGTTGTCCAACATTATATTCTGAAAAAGCAAGCCTCTACAATTTGACCGAATTTTGTTAGTCTTCAAGTCTTTCTTCTTGCTTTTTGACAGATTACGTCTCCAAACTCGTTCCATTCGGTAAAGGGGATATTGCAAGACCTTGCAGAACTGTTAAATATCATAGAGGAAGCGTTCTGTCAGGTCAATAAGTTTCTACTCTTGTCAAATTTCTATAGCAGTTCTTGTTTGAAGACAGAATTCATCCCATCCACATTGTTCCAAGAGTTCTAGAGCTCATCAAACCTTCAAGCATCTGAGTAGTAGAGTGCATTGTTCAACTTCTTCAGTTTACTGAACTCTGCGAAGTAACGGAAACTGCGGGTAAAGAAATTTTTGCTCGGCTATGAAAATTACTGGAAAAGATTTGCTAGCATTTGGTTCGCTGCAAATTCACGTGGGATTTGAATGAGCAGAATAACAGAAACGTACCATTTATGTGCGTCCGAAGAAAAGTGAATGAAATGAATGCGAGATTCTAGTATTATTTCAATACTGTTGCAAACTGAACTGAATGCGGCGGAGGTTGTTCATGTGTTACATATACCTGTTTCTTCTGTGACTAGAATTCAATTGTTGTCAGTTTATTATTTGCAACCAAGTTTATTATGTTGATTCACAGGTTCTTAACTTTCTCGAGAATGTCATTTGACATATTTATCCTTATTTTTAATTAAACTTTTAGGAGAAAAGTGAAAACATTTTTTTTTTGTCTTTGTTGGGAGGGTATTTTGGTAAACTAATATGAGCATGTGAGGGCCAGTTGGCAGCTGATCAGTTGGTTAACGGTTCACTGTCTCATTGATTGATTGGTTTGGTTCATTCCATTTCATTCATTCCTCTGCTTGCTTTCCTTTTTTGCTTTACACCCAAATAATAAGAACAGCAAAACACAAGGACTGCTGCAGCAGATCAGCCCCAAAGCCCACCAACAAAGGTACAATCTTTTTATTATTTTCTTTTATTTAGTGTCGGAATATTAAATGTCTGCTTTTTCTTTTTCTTTAAATGTTTGTTTACATGAATCAATCTTGAGATTTGGAAATCTTCTCGTCAATTTTAGTCTCTCTTAATAATCTGTTTGCATTGTGTTGCATTGATTTCGTGAAATCTATCTATATTTTGATGTTGTTTGTCTCCGTTGCATGTACTCTTACAAGAAAAAGTTCTAATTTTGGAAAAAATTGTATCATAGTTTCTGAATCATGGTGATTCAACCCGTTCAGGAGGTAGCTTTGTTTTGCTTGTTTCAATTCTTCTGTTTCATTGGTTTCGTTTGGTTTCTGGTTTCTTTTTTTGCTTCTCTCTGCATAATATTGATATCTTATAGGTTTTGCTAGTTTTGGCCTGAAAAGTGAATCTTTTGTTTCTGCTTCTTGGGAGTGTGTCAATTGATATGGATTTGTTAAGTTTGGTGAAGATGATTAGCATGAAAGATAATAGGTATTGTGATATAATGTTCTATATTCTTAAAACAACTTCAAGTAAAATAAGTCCTTTGTTTGAAAATTTTCAGTTTGATTGCTTTTGATCAATATTCCCAATTTGCTTTAGGAGATTTATCTTCCTTTCTATCGAATTCTATTCTTCACTAGTTAATATGACAGAAATTGTTATCTTTGTAAGTTTTTAATTGCAAATGCCACTTCTAACAATGGGCATTATAGCTGTAAGTCGTTGTTCTTTTCTAAGCGTGAAAGGTTCCTTTCCATGATCCATTTCATGCTTTTGATTGATGGAGGAATGAATTTTCCATGAAGGTGGCCTTCTGAATATCATCTAAACTTCTTGCTCTTCCCTGAAGCTTTCTGAATAACATGTAATTGCTTTTAGTACTTCTCTTATAGAGTGGTCTCATTTTGTTTACTCTGATTTATTGTCTTCTCTGACCTCTGTTGAACTCTTTATGCCTTCTCCCAGAATGTACTTGTTTGGGGTACTTGAGGGCTTGTAGTTGTTGAGATGTTCTGCTTTTATGATTAGCCATACATTGTTTATATAGTATGTAATTTTGTGTTTTTTTTACAAGAATTAGTGTGTGAAATTCTGCTTGACTATAATGATGTAATGTTTCCAATTCTTCTTTTTGTCACAAGGAATTTGTGCAAGTATGGTAGTGTGTAACTTTCTGATTATCTGCTTCTTCTGCAGCGGGAATTTAAATAAACTTGTTCATTAAATGTGGCAGGCATAAAAAATTTTGAAGACTGGAGGAGAATCCAAATGCCTTTGCATTGTTTGTAAGAAAGTATAAAACATCTTGGCGAAACATATGAATTGGGAGTAAAAATTCTCTGAAACAAAGATGGGATATAAGGAAACATATAAATCGAGCATGCCAGCTCAGGTTAAAATACTTTGCTTGCTGCATCAAATAGCATGACTAGTGGTTTTTGGAACGGTCTCTATCATCCACATCTTTTCCAGAGAATCAGTCTGATGTTGGAGCTCCTCATCTAACCCTGACTCAATAATTTGAAATATGTGTGCATCCATATATTACTTCCTAGGATGAAGTTGGATTCAATGAATTTTTTGATGGACCCGAGCAATTGCAAGCAGTACATCACCTGCCATTTAAATTCTACAATCTTGAAATGCTTAATTTTGGCCCTCATGTTTCTTGTTTTGAGCATCATAATCCTTTCTTCCTCATACGATGTGCATAGTTTCCAGCAGAAGGTCCCATTTACGGTGCCCACCATGACTTCTCCCAGTTTGCAGCCTTCAATTAGAAAGGACAAATTTTTGGAGGTCCCTCAGATTGCATGGGGTTTAAATAATCAGAAGATTGCTTTTGCGAGGGCTGCTCTTACTGCAAGATTGCTGAATAGGACTCTCCTCATTCCCAGCTTGAGTGCTTCTCTGTTTTACAAAGAAGTTGATTTATTGGAGCCGATCTCGTTCGACAAGATCTTCAAGTTCGAGAAGTTCAATTCAATGTGTAAGGGTTTTGTTCAGCTGGGTTTGTATTCTGATCTATTGAACCAAAGCAAGCCCTTTGAACTCCAGAAAGGAAGTGGCAGGAGGTGGACCAAAGAGAGAGACTTCAATCAACTGAAGCAATGCATGGATAGCTCAGCTGATAAGTTTGAGATAATCAGGATTCTTGGTAAAAATCCATTCCTTTGGCATGATCATTGGCCCGTTAAGGACTATGCCAAGGTATTCGAGTGTTTAGTATTAGTTGATGAGATAGAAAATGAGGCAGAAAAGGTTATAATGAAGATTAGAGAGGTAGGATTTGCATCAAGAAGAAAGTCTGGTCTTGTTGAAGAGGGCCTCAGCCATGTAGCTTATGTAGCAGTACATATGAGGATAGAAAAAGATTGGATGATCCACTGCAAGAAGGTGGAGCAGAGATTGAATATAACCCAAATCTGCAGCAGTAAAGGAGAGATTATCGACAGGGTAGGAAGAATCACAGGCCTTGAAAGACCAACTATCATCTACGTTGCAGTCGCTGACAGCCTTCTTGAAGATGGATCTATAGTGAGTGGTTGGGGAGAAGGTTTGATTCCTTTAGAAAAAAAGAAATTAGGGGTATGGAATATCTACAAAAGGTACCCATACCTCATACAGTCAGCAATAGACTACGAAGTTTGCTTGAGGTCCGATGTATTTGTTGGCAACAGCTTTTCAACATTTTCAAACCTTCTTGTGTTAGATAGGACACAGAAATCAATAAAGGTTGGTGCCGGAAGATCCTGTGGCATGGATGTAGGATTAGTTTCTTATGCGTATAACATAGAAGGTGAGTCAGGTGGCCCTCAGAGATGGATGACTGACATGTCCGCTTCAAGCCTTGTAAGCATAAGCTACGGCACTACTAAGGTCAGCTGCAATTTGAAGAATTCTTAGTAGAAGACTCAGCACAGGTGTATATGAAAGGAAGGTCGATATAAATGATGGAAGCAATATTCTTTAGTTCTCGTTATAAAGTGATTGAGTTGGTGCAGCACTTATACTTTATTCAATTGTTCTACTAGCAGATGGTATATAGAACAAAATGTAAATGCTATGCAGAAATTTTGGTAACGATCCTATTTAAGCCCCCAAGTTTCATGTTTTGAGGATATAATTTTTACATGCGAACTTGAAATTATATACTTCCTCCTTTTTCCGTCTTCTAGTTTGTTGGTTACATGTGAAATCTGCTGTTAAATTGAGCTCTCTATATTGAAGTTCATAGAGTTGGATATTTTTGTTAGTTGTTACATAACTTTCTGATAGCTATGTGTTTCTTGCAGCACAAGGGTGTTCTTCTTTTGGCAAAAATACTGAGTTACCGGAGTGAGTGTTTTGAAATTGAGTTACTTAGAAAGTAAAAATCGGAAGTGAGTTTAGCTTTTTTTCACTTTGTTTTGGAAATAATTTGAAAGTGAAATTTTTAGTTATAAAATTTGTATTCGGAAGTAGAGTTTTTTGCCAAAAAAAAAAAAAAATAAAAATACAGAATTAAGTTTTTGTGTTTATTTTTAAAGTGAATTAGAAGTAAACTATTTTGTAGAAAAAACTGAATTCAAATTGTTGGTAAAACATGCCCTAAAGATTTATGAGTTTTGATTGATTCCAGAACTTTGCTTTTTCAATTGGGGAGTAATTGCGACTTAGCTGATGCAGTTCAATCCCTTGCAATTCTCAACTCATGAGAAATTTGTCAGTCATGAACCAGTTTCACTCAAGCAAAGTATTACAAACAGGATGAAATTTTGCATATAATGTTGGATTCAGCAAAGCAAAAAGAAAACACAACTTTGAAAACAGTAAACAAGTGCTTGAATGGATGCATCTCCTTTGACACGCACGGACGACTCAATTTTCATAAAATGAGAAAGATTGAGCAATTCAATAGGAAGGTGAAAATGTCACTAGGTATTACAACTGTAATTTGCATAGTTTATCTTTAACAATATCAAGTGAGAGTGAAATCATTTTATTTAGATGTATAAATACCATGCATTTGTAACAGTGTGATATAATCACTGGATAAAACCTTCCTGATAATTATCAGTAATCACTGAGACGAAACTCTCCAGCCAGGGCAGCTGGTGGAGTTCTCTTACAGCATCTACGTATGAGTCCGAGCACTGGGGCGGTGACTGGCAGGGTTGCTGATCACTCATTCCAAAACCTCCAGCTAAGAATCTCTGTATGGCTGCTAGCTGTGCTCTCTCTTGCTCAGTGTATGAATCAAGTGCTGACATAGGATCGAAAGGTTCCCATCTCCTCGACTCTTGATCTTCATCGGAGAGCTCTTCTGAGACCGCTTCATTCACCTCATCATGGTGTATACAGTGGCAAGCCTGGAGTCCATGCCTATATTCAGCAGCACATGCATAGCAGAACTCATACCCACACCTGTTTGTCATGGAAAGAAAATAAAATGTATTTTGAGATGCGTGTAAACTAAGGTATTAAAATCAAGTCCTTCACACATGCTTGTAAGAAGGTGTACAAACTTAGATCCATAAACTGACTTGCACACTCAACAACAAGAAGACAAGTCTTATAATGGCTAAAAGAAAGAATTTTCAAAGAAAAAGTCCAAGAATGACCTATGACTTTGATGCTAACTCCTTTGCATTGTGTGAAACCTCTTTAAGATACTCATATTTTCAATAAGTCACAGTACCTTATTACCAATTAAGAAGGCACATACTTGTCTCCATCACAAGCAACAGAACCATAGAGAAACCTACATTTCGTAGCTAGAACGAAGTTGCATTTTGAAGAATACAACAGCACTAGTTTCAGGTAACGAACCCATTGCATCTCATCAGGGCGGCGAACTAATATCAGGAATTGGTCAATGCAAGACCCCAAAATATACATTCTTTATTTAAGGCTTCGCAACTCTAGGTTAACTACCAGAAAACATCTATTCTTAGAAGCTAAACATCATCATTATAATTTAACTTAGTATATAAATCCACAATGAGCTCACCCTTATTTCAAACTTCTTTTTAAAAAAGAATATAGAGAAACACCCTGATTTTTACTTGTTAGGAAAAGCCTTCAACTTGCTAAGGGTTGTGGAAATGATTTCCAGTCAATTAAATATGAAGAAGAAACCAACCACATATTAGAAGAAGAGATTCAAAGAAATCAGAATTGGAAAACCTACCAGCAGGTCATGTGGTAGCACCCCTCAACATGCTCAATCATCTGTGTACATTGCGGACACTGTCTCCAACTGCTGCTTTGAGCATTGTGGCGCCAAGTAGCATCACCAGCATTTCTCTGTAGAGCTGGTAAGTTTTGAGACTCCTCGCATCTCATTGAGGAGTGCCATGGAAGACCACAATTGATGCAAATGAATCGCTGGCATTCTGTGCACTCGACGTGGTTGCTAGTATGTAACCTAGATGAGCTACTAGAATGAGAAGATATATTTTGGTAGGTGTTAATCGAACCTGAACAATAAGGGTAAGGGCAACGCCTTTTGTCCAGGTTCATCACTTCATCTTCCATCATCAGTCGATCTAATAGCTCATAGCAATCATCAGGGAGAAACAGCTTGCATTCGCTGGAGGACAAGTAGTATTTACACTTCAACTGAGGGCACGGTATTGGAATTTGCAACATGTGCATTCTTTCTTGCAAATGCTTAATCATACAACTGGCACAAAACTTGTGGGAGCAAGTAACTTTCACCATTTCTTCGCGCTTCTTCTCCTCATAACATATAGGGCAAACTATAATCAAACCACCTTCACTGGATGAGAGAGATATGATTCCAACGGCTTCTTGAGCCAATCGCAATGGCTTCAAGTTATCAGATCTAGATACCAGTCTCAAGTCAAAAGCATCCATCTTATCAGCATGCTCCAAAATTCTCAGCCCAAGGGCCACTAAGAGCTGATCATTGAGTAGCTCCGCTTCTGCAATCTATATTAGTAAGGAACCCAGTGAGCATTGACCATATTACCAATAATAAGAATTCTGTTATCCCTAGAGCATTTCAAATAGAAAGATGCAAACATGGCAATTTGTGGAATTAACAACTAATGATATCAATGAGGAATTATAACAAAGACGAAAGCTATAAAAGCAAAATTTTCTGTATGTGTAATGTAAATTACCTGATAATAAAGTTCTTCGGAATCTGTAAATGCAAAAATCTCTCGAAGACCAAGCTTATGAGCCTCCAATAGACCATTCATCAAGGCCAAATGCTCAGCAACCAGTTCGTCCACATAGAAGTCTAACTTCTTCTGAATTTGAAGTACAGGCGCGCCAGGAGATCGTTCCATAACAATCGAAATTGCAGAACAGTTTTTATCAGGCCAAGATACACCTTTGAAGAAAACTCTTATCGAGTGTTCGTTGAGATCCTTTTTCAAACAATCGGCTAAAGATTCCTCCGAGTCTTGCCAATCTTCTTCATCTTCAGTACAGCAACTTCTAAATTCATCTTCAGAATCAGAATCATCATGCAGATAATCTATACAGCTATTTGAATCAACCATTTTAAATGCTGTTTTTTTTTTCCCCAGATCCTACAAAGATCTTTTCGAGTTTAATAATAAAAATTGGATGAGAGAGAAATTCATCTTCTTCAAGCCAGTTTTCTCCACATAGGAATTGAAACACACCTATCACAGAAATTTTGATTCAGAGACTCGATCTTGGAACCTTCTCCCTCGATTATCTACTTAACCCAAATTCCTATAACTATCTAATAAATTTGACTATTCACAAAACTCTACAAGCAAAGATAAAAAGAGAGAGCTTTCTGAGCTGATGAACAGAATGTTTTCTGCCCTTCACACAATTATTGATGCATGTAGCCAATTCTCTCTCAAAATTTAAAATAAAATAATAATAATAATAATGATAAAGGAACTAAATTGATAATTATAAAAAGGCAAAGAGTAAAATCATCCAAAAATTGTAAAAAATAGATTAAGAAGATCATCCGATTCCCATCAGAAATTGACAATCTGTAGAATGCCCAGGTGAGAAATTCAACAATGAACTTCCATTCCAGATCACTCTTTCCCCCAAAAAAACTCAACAAGGACTACCTACTGTAATCACTGAAGTATAGCTTATATATATGCAGATTATTGAAATTCAATCTTCAATAAAGCCAAGAAAAAAGGAATCAAGCAGAGAAAAATTAAGAAAATCCAAATTTTTTCTTTTTCACTGTAGAGGATTAGATTACTGTTTCTATGGCAAGCAAAGAAGATCTAAAAGGAAACCCTAGAGTGAGAGCTAAGTTGGGGATTTTAATCTCTGCTTAAAGGCATCACATCTGTTGAGTTTTTGGTGGAGGGAAAGAAGAGGAGTTATGTTAGACAGGGGAGTTATTGCTTTTTACAATTATGGAATCTGAACACATAAGAAAAGCAAAAAAGTTGAAACTTCTATCTTGCCAAATCTCAGTCAGTGAACAAAAAAGGATTTTTTCTATTAAATGAACATCTTATTCTTTAGGAAATTATTGTTTCTTGCTATGTTAATGGCTGGAAAAAATAAAATTTTTGTTTGGGTGTACTTGCTACTTTGTTTTACATACAACATGGAACATGTTTGGACATCTAACAATCTGCTAATCCTTCCAAAAGATGAGTCTTTTCTTGTCTCTTCTTATTTGAAGCTGCTTGATTTCTGGCAAGATAGATTCATTCATTCAAAAATTTCAAATAAAACACTATTCTTTTTCTTCATTTCAAGATTAGAAAATGTTTATATCATCTGAAAGTTTAGAATTTGAGAGCTTTGGGAGGGAAGAAGATGATTTAATGCTTCACATGATTCTTTTCTTTTTGACTTTTGCTTCCATTTTCTTTAATGGGACCTTAATGTTTGTTGCTAAACAAATATAAAATATTAATAAGGAATCTTTTTATCTCAATCAATCATGAAGATTAATTAAGTTAATATTCTTATCTTTAAGAATTTGTTGATGATATCTGTTTGCTTTGTTTGTTCTATGCAGTGCACACGTTATTGCACTCAATTACAGATTACTTAGAATTAGATTCTTTCTTTCTTTTTTCTCTGCTTGGAATTCTGTGGAAAAAAAATTTTAATCAATGCAGTGAAACGCAGCCCTATTAATTCCCTGTTGAAATTGAAGAAACCATCCTTCAATGTTCTTGACTTCTGCTCAATTGATTAATGACAATGCATTACAAGAACCAAAGTGGCTTCTTGAATATATAAGCATCGCCAAGGAGATGTTTGGACGTTTAAATTTTTTTGTATTTTTAAATAATTTTGTATAATATTTTATAAATTATTATAAAAAATTAATAATATAAATAATTATATATTATATAATAATGTAATTGAAGAAAACAAAAATATTTTTTATTTAAAAAATAATTTTATAAATACTTTCAACTGTCTTTTATATGTGATTTCAGTTCTCTTCCAGTCCGCAACTTTTCTAAAAAAAAGTTTTCTCGCAATGATCCATTTTAGTTCTTCTCTTTTTATCTTTGTTTTCCAAATTCACCTTCAGATAATTTTTATATTTTGATAAGCTTACTTTCAATAACTCATTTGGAAAAATTCTCTTCTCAAGAAATTACTTCACCTAAAAAAAAGCACACCTTTCTTGTTTCCTTTTCGGCAGAGAAAATGGAAGTTGCAAATTCAACCCGAAAGCTGGAAGCCTGATTACTAATGGAAGGATAGAACCCAAACATACCAATTCAAACCGTTGCAACTTTTGGCTCCCAAAAAATTTGATATGGCCGTTTGTCAAGTAGCTACAAGAACTAAAACTGAAGTCAATTACTAGTACAATGTAGAATACCATCTTAATTGTGAACCAAGAGAAAAGATCCAAGTGATTTTCCATTATGAAATAAAACAAAGTTCATCGATATTTTCTACATGTATATCATTTACGAAAGTTGCAATTTTGTGACCCTAAAGGGAAACCTGTACATAAGTTAGTGCAGTAGAGTAGCGTCTTCATTGGTAAATGACACTTGTTTGGTTATAGTAGTGACCATAGAAAAGACCAAAACCATATACATGTAGGTTGCCAGCCCCGGACTAGAAAAGCCAATGCTTCTTCTTGGCTACTTTTATAGGAACATCTACGAAAACAGAGGGAAAATAAATCATTGATCATGGTGTAGATAGGCAAAACATATAAGCAAGAATGCAGAATGGCGTGGATGTTACCTAGAGAAACTAATACAGAAACTACTATTGAAAAAACTAAAATATTTTTCTAATGAAACACAAACTACTATTGACTGGTTTCCTAGAGAAACCCCAACCCTTATTGATTCTAGAATTCTGCTCAATCTTTTACAATCCCGTTAGCTGTAACAGTTATACTAAAAATTTGCACTCATATAATCATTTAAGTTCAAACATCTTATCTTCACATGCAGGAGCAACGTGGAGTCCATACAAGGAATTTAACTAAACAAAAGTTTTTAATCTAGCTAGGTAATGCAGGAACAAATCCATAGAAACAAAGTAAGTGAAATGATTGATTTGTTATAAAGTAAAACTTTCACCTCTTGTTGGGGTTTAATCCTTTGGTACTATTTCTATGAGACAAGTATTTCTAAATGATGAAACCAAACAAATTTTGGCACCACACTGCAATAGATAATTTAGATACTGTAATCCAATAGAGCAAACAGATAAACTAAAACGTTCTACACTGCAACAAAAAAATTATATTCTATGCAGATCATCACCAATAAACACTTTTATTTGCACATAGGCACATCTGATGTAATGTGATGCCATCAATATTTGTTACAAAATGTCCAAAGAAATGAAGAACTAGATGCTTAACGACTATATCCTTTTTTGAAAAAAATTGATAGCGGTTCATTCTGGCATAAACTTCAGATTTATTTATAAAAAAGAAAGAAAAAAGAAAGGACAAAATCGACTGGATTTGAAAGAAGGAAACGGACCTCATGGCCTTGTTGAGGTAGTTCGCCTTCACCGGGACGAAGATCGAGAGCTTTGACGCCGCCAGAACCCTGGAGTCGAAGGATTGTCGTGGAGTTTTAGAAGTAGGGGCAGCTGGTGCGGGTTGAACAACTCCGATGAAGGGTAAAAGAGAAAGACAAATAGCGGCGGCGGCTGAGGAAAAAGGGAGAGGAGATGGCGGGAAGAAGAAGTAGGCTTAATACAGAAGAACCACGACCACGTAAAGCGGAGGATTGCTTATGAGATTAAATTTTTTTTAAAAAAATAAGTTTTATTTGTTTATTTTAAAAATAAAAATATATAATAAAATTTTTATTATATAAATTTTTTTATTTTTAAATTTTTAAATAAAATTTTTAAATACTTATATAATATATATTAAAAAATATAAAATTAAAAATTTTTGTGGAGAAAAAATAAAAACAAACGCACCAAGAGTTGGTGAGAAGGAGAGGCGGAGCATAGCATTATTTAAAATAAAAAATAAGCGCCGTCTGTGGGGATCGAACCCACGACCACGTGGTTAAAAGCCACGCGCTCTACCACTGAGCTAAGACGGCTTGGTTGGATTTCTGCAATTCTGTTGCTCCACAAAGTTGTTGAAAAAGAGAATGATTTCTTTAAGGTTTGATAGAAAAAGATTCGACTTTTGATCATTTTTCTAGTCAAGTTGATTAGGATACTGTCTCTTCTTTGTTTCTAGGTGATTAGCCATTCATGCCAACTCACATTTAAGAATTTTCAACTTCTTTGTCAATTTGAGATTATGGATTCTAAAGTTCATTGCTGAGAAAATATACGCTGTTTCAAAAATAAAATTTTTTTTTTTTCAATTGAAGAGTATGGATTTTCAGTTTCAGTTGTTCCTTTAAATTGTGTATAGAGAATATAAGGATAGCTGGTATTTTTGTTTCTGAAAAACGGAATTTAATGTAGCTCTGAAATCTCAGATGTGATATGTTTCTTTGGTAGCTTCGTTAGTTCTACAAATATTAATTTCTTTAATTAAAGAAAATTTCTTCTTATAATTAATCAGAGCTGATTAGCTTAGCAATTGTTAAACAAGCTTGCTCCTGGCGTAATAGAAAACGATTACGGCGCGTTTTTTTGGGTTTTGGTTCTTTTACTATAAAATAAATATCGTAAAGATGATAATTTTCTGAAAAATCTTAATTTAATTGAATCACGATTCATCTGTTTTCAACGTTTTCGGGTGAAAAGATGAGATGAAACCCAGCAAAGGTTCAATCTTTCTGTGTTTTGCTATCAGAAATATCAAAAAGGTTAAAACTTTTTTTGCATATTTTGGTCCAAGATTGAGCTTTTCATATTGGCCAATCCAATCAATCCCTTACATTATCCTTCCTCATCTTCTTCATCCTTTCTCAATAATAAAACCCCTCAAACCCTAGCTTTCTTTTTTTTCCTTGGTTTCTTTTTTCTCCTTGTCTCTCTCTGTCTGGAAAATGTCTAACACAATTACTATGAAATCTCCAACTGCAAACCATTTAGGTTCTTTGAGACCAATTTTCTCTGTTAATGTTTCAACATCTTCATCAGTTAGAGTTTCAAAGAAGAGGGCTTTTGCTATAAGGGCTGCTGCTGTTGCTGTAGAGCAGGAGGACAAGACTAAGGTTTCCCTTATAAAGATTGGCACCAGAGGAAGGTGCACCTTTGTTGCCCATTCAAAAATTTTCATTCCTTAATTTTTTGTTTGGGGAAGGTTTTATTTTTTGTAGTTCATGGATCTACAAGCTATGGGTTGACCTTAAATTGGTTTGCTTAGGTTCAAATTGTTAATTTCTCTGGCATCCAGGCTGCTTTTAGAACTCTCAATTGAAACAAGCTTGCCGTTTATGTAGTTCTTCTGCTCAATTGGTGTGCAGTTAGTTGTGTTAACACATTTGGAACATTGCTTAAGTAGCTCTCTTCTTGATTATTCGGAGGTTAATTGTTTCTTAATCTGGAAGCTTGTTGATTCAAAAGTCAGTTTAGGAATTTCTGCAGTATTTAAAACTTCTAGTTTGTGCTTTGCCACTCTATTTGTTTCATGTATCTCCTTTCTTATGCTGAGATGTTCTAGAAAATACGTAATATTCTTATCTACTCCTGCTATGTTTTTCTCGTAGTTTGTCACAGTTTTTCTCCAATCACTACGTCCAAGAGGCCCTTCTCACCATAATGTCTATGTTTTATTCGTCCTTCAGATTACACATTTGGATCGCAAAGTTATGCTGGTTTTATGTTCTTCTAATTTTCACCACATCAAGATGATATGTGAAGTTATATGTTTGACAGTCCTCTAGCACTTGCCCAAGCATATGAAACGCGAGACAAGTTGAAGGCATCACATCCGGAGTTAGCTGAAGATGGAGCCATCGAGATTATAATTATAAAGACTACTGGAGATAGAATACTTAATCAGCCACTTGCTGATATTGGTGGTAAAGGCTTGTTTACCAAGGAGATAGATGAGGCTCTTTTGGAAGGAAGAATCGATATTGCTGTTCACTCAATGAAGGATGTTCCGACATACTTTCCGGATGGAATGGTATTGCCATGCAACCTCCCTAGAGAGGATGTCCGAGATGCATTCATATGCTTGACCGCAAAGTCTCTCAAAGACCTTCCAGATGGGAGCATTGTCGGTAGTGCTTCCCTAAGGAGACAGTCGCAGATACTATACAGAAATCCATCACTTAAGGTATACATGATTAATATGCTGTTGTGGCAAATACATTTGGGTATGGAAATGATTGTCTGGATAATTATTTCTGGATTTACAAATGTCAGTGTAGCTCATATCATGGTTATTCATAAAGGCTTGGGATACTGTAGAGTCATAGACTGCTGATAAGTTGATAGGTTTCATTTCCTTGAACATCACCTGCTCCCAACGTTTTAAGACGTTCAACTTTTCATAGGAATGAGCCAACATTAGTTTTTAGCTTTGAATAGATTATCTGTAAATATTTAGTCCTTTAGTTGAACAGTACTCAATAAATAGAGATTTTATGTGTTACATAAAAATTTCTTCTCACAAAAGCACGTTGGGAATGCTTTAGTGCAAAAGGCTGTAAACTCCTTTTTCTAAAATTTTTGGAAGGACTAGCATTTAATAATAATAATTATTATTATTATAATAATGACATATGCTGCATCCAACTTTTTATGAATGCATGTGCTTATTGTGGTTTTTATTGATCTGATGAGCAACTTCCGTAGGTGGTGAATATTTTTCAATAAACTCTTTATCCTTCTCCTATATAGTGTTCCACTATTCATACCGATTTTATGTTCTGTGTTAACCAGAGCATTGTGTAGTTTCGTTCATTAAGGGCGTGTTTACCAACACCCCTAAACTCCACTTCCTTTAAACTCAAGTTTCACATAAATACCTATAAAAATTAAAATAATTTTTTTTATCAATAATTTTTTTTTTAAAATTCATATTTAAAACTTACTAAAAATATATAATTAATATAAAATTTTATTTTTTATTAAATATTTTTTATTTTTTATTTTATTTTTTAAATTTATTTTCTAAAAACTCCACTTTACACTCCTGGTAAACACGCCCTAAGGAGAACTCATGTACGTCATGGATTGATTTGCAGGTTGTTAACTTCAGAGGCAATGTTCAGACACGATTGAAAAAACTTAGTGAAGGAGAAGTTCACGCAACATTGTTGGCATTGGCAGGGCTAAAGAGGCTAAATATGACCGAGAATGTCACATCCATTTTATCTGTTGAAGATATGCTCCCAGCGATAGCCCAAGGGGCCATTGGAATAGCTTGCAGAACCAATGATGATAAGATGGTACGCCTTGTAGCACAAATTACTTTTTGCTTGACTTCTTCTTTGCATGTGGGACATTTGTCTGCAAAACTAATTAATTTAAAACAACAAGGACTATATGATTGACATGTTCTTTCTCCTGCTTGCCAAGATAATGGATACTAGACAAATCTAACTGCAAAGCACATTCTTCCAGCTTTTCATCTGCTTCATTCACGCAGTAGGACAAGATTTTCTAAATCATATTCTTTGGCTCGATGAACAGCTTAATTACATAGATTCTTTGAATCATGAGGAAACAAGATTAGCCGTTGCCTGTGAGAGGGCATTCCTTACAAAGTTAGATGGATCCTGCCGTACTCCAATTGCTGGTTATGCTTTCCGTGATAAAGATGGAGACTCTGTATTTAGAGGTCTTGTAGCATCACCAGATGGAAAAAAAGGTATGTTGAATTTTACATATGACTGCTTTAGTTTATGAGTACTTTATGAAATCTCTTCTAGATATCACCATTATATATTTCCTCATCAGTTCTCGAGACTTCAAGAAAAGGACCATATGCTTATGACAATATGGTTGAAATGGGAAAAGACGCTGGTGAAGAATTGCTTTCAAGGGCTGGTCCAAGTTTCTTTGATTGGTAATTTTGTAGCAGGAGTGTTTCAAGAGATGTAGAATAGCGTCTTAAGAACAGAACCACACAGCGCAGGTTCCAGTTCTTCCCACGGCCGTCATGTATCAGATGGATTTTGTTCTCCCACTTAACACTATCATTGTAATTTTTGTAACATTAGTTTTCAGTTAGCTAATTCTTTGAGAAATAGGTAGATGTATTGAGTTTCATTTTTGCAGTGTGATTCTGGTGGAATGTAAGCAATACATGTAAAGTAATCACTTTCTTAGATTCTTCTGAAAGTGGCAAATTGTTCTATTCTCTCTTAAACCAAAATTTGTTGGCCGCTCTTGCAAAGCTAATTACTGTATTCTATGTACCAGTATTTATAATTTTAAATTTAAAGGTATGATTTGTGAAAAATGTTTCTTTATTATTGTTATACAGAAACCACGCCAAAATTATTTTCATCTCAAGTTTTTTAGGTCATGGAAGAAGAATCTCCCGCTGCCGCCGCAGCTGTCGGCGGCGGTGGTACGATCAATTTCCCCCGTAGCGACGGCGGAGACAGCGAAGATATCACCGGCGCAGTCCACCTTATGCCTTGCTGCGTGAAGATGGACGGTCCCACACACGTCTCCCACTACTTCAAACCGCGTCCTTCCGGTACGCATTTCCCCCAATTTCTCTCAGTTCTCCTTGATCTATTTCGTTTATATTGATTGATTTTGGCTTATTCATGTTCTTCAGGGATAGTTGTTGATGGGGTGCCGGTGCAGGAAGCCTTCTTCAGAGGGAGGAAGCTGGAGGGCTTCACTCTCCCGATCCCTGATGGTTATCGTGGTGAGGACTGTGTTTCTTTTTCTATTGGGAAATATCAAAACTGCTAGATTTTAACTTTTGTTAGTTGTGATGCTGAAATGTGTAGTTAGCTACTTCCTTGCTATCAGAAAGGTTTTTGGTTTGGGATCGTATAGATTATTGTTGAAAGCAAATTTTGAGCTTTTGTGAACTTGTATCAACTCCGAATGACGTGACTTTATTTGTTCGTATCATGGTGTTCCACTAGATTTCTCTTTCATGTCTTTGGCGCACAGTGGTAAAATAAGAAGCATTTGGATACGCATAGAGTTGTCGCTCTCTGTTTTCACTTTTTTGAAATTTGATCTATTGAGTTTATGACTGAAGGAGACAGTTACAAAAGGTGTGATTTTTTGTTCAAACTTTTAAGGTTATGTTTTGGAGAAGAAGAAATCGGTTGGTGGGGAGGGTTCGGAAAGTTCAGAAGGGGGATCTAATCGCTGGGTGTCACGAACGGAGTTCAAGAGCTTCACATATTGGAATCATGATAGTGTTCCTTCTACGAATGACTTGGTTCCACAGTGCTTCCACTGGTTCTCTGTGGCTAATGCTGTAAGTAAATTGTTCATTCTTCACGTTTGCAGTCTGTTTTATATCATAAGGAATTTTTAGTACTTAAGACAAAATCCTATGCTTAGGCATATGCTCCAAATTATTGACGTTTGGTGGAGTTAAATGATGTGCTTGCAAATCCTTAAAGTGAAGAACCAGTCAAGTGATCGATAAGCATAGAGATAAATGATTGGTCCTGTTGCGAAGATTAATATCAGCAGTCGTTGAGATTAGTGAAACATCATGGCTATTCTTTTTTGGGACATATGCAACTATCATAAATTATAGTGATTGGATTAAGTCTACAAGAATGTTCTTATTCACATCCAATTTTAGGATGCCATTTAGACCTACGTATGTGTATAATTTGCAGCATCATTGAGTCATACTCTAGATTTCCTACCTGTCTCTGAATTTTTGCACTAAAGCTTGAACATTTAAGAAATTTAGATAGTCCATATGGAATCATCTTTGGTAAAGGCTATTATCAGAAATTCGCACCCGACTGCTGGTGGCTGCGTTCATTTGATCGGAATTGCCACATATATTGTAAGAATCAGTTGATTTATCAGAAGAATGTTGAAGGGAACATTTAGGTGTTATACAATAATCTGATTTATGAGGTACTATCATAGCTAGCAATAAGGTTCATCTTGCTTGCAATGCAGTGTGAGAAACAAAATAGTGTGCATGTAACAATCATGATCTGCTTTTACAAACATGATGGACTGCCTTTTCTATTCTCTAAACATTCATCTTATGCCTATCACAGCTGCACAAACCAGTTACAAACGAGCAGTTGGATTCTATGTTAGCTACTCAGAAGAAGTGAACTCAGAATCTAGGATGCATATATCTAGAACCACATCCGCATTCTTCGCATGGTCTGAGGCACAAACTTGTCCCAAATTCAATCAGCAAGAATCGCTCGCAGGAAATTAAATCCTGAAAGCATTTTGGAGAGATCAATCCACCTATTCTCCATCTTTTAATCCTTGTAAATAGTGTCTTGCTACGGCATTCATCTAGTGCACCTTGAACTGCTGATATATAGTGGACAGGGATCTTCTTTGTTCTTGGGCAGGCTTCAGAGTTCTCTGTTACCTTTATGGTAGAGCTTGAGCATGGGGAGAAGAACATCTCAACAACTTTGGACACCTATATTCAAGTTGACCAATGTCTTGCTTGTGTTGATCTTGTCCAACTCAACTTGGATTTGGTGTAATTTCAACAAAATTCCCTTACTGTTCGACTGTTGTTGATGTCTGTGACCATCAATCCTAGTAGCATAGTGGTAGTGAGACTTTCCTCACTCTTAAGAGGTTATACGTTCAAGTCTTAGCACCTGCAATATTAGCTGCTAGCTGATGTCGGTATATTAAAAACAAAAAACTTTCTAGTTATTGTTTGGATCAAATGCTGCTGCTGTTTGAATGCCACAAATATCACGTGATAACCAAATAATTTGGAATACCTGTGAGTTGTGGTCTTGAGTAACAAGTAACAAAAGCTGTCAACCATTTAAGCACTACTTAAATGGGTGGGAACTGGGAAGTTTTGTATTGTTCCTTTTCTTGAAATTGGAGTGCTCATTTAAGAACGCTTCACTTTTTAATGGCTTTCTCTTAATTTTTCTTTGTCCAGAATTCAAGTTCTCCTTGCACTGTTGCTTGTAAAGATGTGGTAGAAGTACAATGTATATTCATTCTAATTTCGCAAGTGATTTTGATGCGGCTTACTGACTGGGAATGGGAGGCTGAACTGAAGCTGCCACCCCAGCCAAGCCATCTGAGATGGTTTTCTTACGACGATCTTGAATGGTTTCCCAATGGCTAAACTCAAATGGAAGATAATTATACAGTCAACCAAAATTTATTGTTTGAGAAGTACTGTTGAAGGCTAAAATGAGGAAAAGATTCAAAAGCAATCGGAAAGGCTCGCATTTTCTTTTGGAAGCACGTGCTTGTAATAATCTACTTTTGGATAAAAGTAAAAAGCTATCAACAGCCCACGCCCATATGAGATAATACTCTTCACTACTGCTGTTTCAAACCTTGATTTCTAAGGATTCAATCGCTATATTTCTGTGCATATTGCATAATAAAAACTACCACAGCTCACACAACTGCATTCAGAATACAAACTTGTTACTCCACAAAACAAATATCCCGCCAAATCGTCAGGGAATTAGGAGTTGCAAATTCACAAGTGACCTAAGACGAGAATGAACCACAACAAGCCTCCTCTATTTACAAACTTAGTGGCATACTATTGGACCATTATACAAATCCTCAAACTAATACTTTGACTGTCTAAAATAGCGCCTACTACACAAGCAAGCATTTTTATTTGGATGGACATAGTATTCACGCTGAGCATGAAATCGATGACCATCTGCAATTCCCAATTATTGTGCATATTAAAGGCTGTTGATGCTAATGGTATATACAGGAAGTTGCAACCTCTCCACTCAACCTGCACCAGAAAATAATGATACAAAAGATTAAAAGACAGCATGCTTGTGGAAGCAATTTATGGGCAAAAAGTAAACACCGACTTATTGTTCATGAGGCAAACAGATGATAGGTTCAAGTAGAGTAAAACTCAAAAATCACAGATCTTCTTTACTGCCGAAATAACTCAAAGCATAAATGGGTTAGATGTGATTCCTACAACCTGAATGCGCTTTTCAGTTAGTGATCTAGACATGTATGTCATATTCTTCTACCACAACAAACAAAAGGAGAACAAGCATACCCACAAACGGAACAAAATCAGATTCTATCGCGGCACTTACTTTCTGAGTATCATAGGCATGATGAGTCAGTCACTTCCAAAATCCTCATAGCTCACACCTTCGGATATGGTATCTAGTTGCCTATTTCCTCCTACAGTCAGTGCAAAGAAGTTAGCATCACACTAGCATAGAACACATAAGAAAAATCCAAGGTAGGAAGGGAAGATCCACCACAACCTCTCCTGGGAGACTCGTCGAAATTATTAGCTTCAGGTGGAACAAATGGAGACCTACCATAATTAAATATATCTACAACCAGAGAAACGAGGGAAATTGAATTTAACTGAGTGTGGCCAAAAAAAAAAAATGCTGGATGATTGAAGACAGAGCAACTGTAAATGCAAATAAGAAAAGGGCAGTCCTTAAAGCAATTTTGAGGTCATACCAGCACATTGTGTGAAGTGATCTGTTAAATCAGAGAAACTGAAGTTTCGAGGAAGTTGGTCAAGAAATCCATATGAAGGAGTATCAAGATCCTGGAGCGGTCCATTTAGCTGGGGTCCAGCCAAATCTGAACTGCTGAAGGATGCGTTCGCCGCATCTTCTATTGTTGTGCGGGTCTCCATAAAAGAGGCACCAGGGTAGAATGGAAACTCAGAATTATCTGAATAGCATGGTTCGGTTTTAACTGATGTTCCATTGGTCCCTTGAAGCATTCCAATGTTTGAGGTCTGTGCTGCGATCATATTTGCTGACATGTCCATTCCCCTGACCGGGATTGATGATCTGACTTGTATGCCATGAGGTGCAGAAGAACTACCATTCATTAGTGCATGCGAAGTATCACCATTGCAGAGCATGTTATCTGGTCTTGATGCAGAAGTAGGTTCTGAGCTATAGCTGGGAGGAGTTTGATGAACTAGAGCAATAACACTATCAGTCTGATATGAATTTACAATATATTTCATTACAGCGAGAAAGAATGAAGAGTCATTAGAAGAATTACTTGAGTGAAAACACAATCAGTCTGATATGATTTACAATATATGATTTACAATATATTTCATAGCAAGAAAGAATGAAGAATCATTTAAAAGGATTACTAGAGCATTATGAACACATTTGCAAGAAGATAGTTATTTCCAAACTAAATACCAGGCGTATTTAATGTTCAAAAAGAAGCCTGCACAAAGCATTGAATATGGAAAGCTATTAAATGCAAATTCCAATTAGCATACGAGAATTTATGCAAATTCTTTTCATTCATCGCCAACTTAAATTTCAAGTAATAAACATTGGAGGACTAAAAGTTTTAAGAGAATCTAACTAGCCTATTGAGATTATGGCCAACACAAACTTCAAGAATATTGAAACTAAACATATAAAAATTACTGGATGGTGTGAAATTTCAACCCAAGGTCTCATCCACTAAGGTAGAAACATCAGTGACCAATAACAAGACATTAGCAACATTACATATAAAAAATAAAAATAAATATACTCCGGAGGTTGCTACAGCTCTTGATCCTTCAAATGGCTAGTGTCTCCATTAACCAAATATACAAGCCAACACGATGAAGAAAATTCTGGAATTCATGCTAAAATATTTATGATATTTGTTGACATATGAAGGGAAAAAACACAGTAAACACCAAAAAAAGGTAAGAACAAGACTGCTCAACATACCTGCGGCGGAGTTTGAACCGTTGGAAAGTTGAAGCGAAGAAATATCAGGTTGGCATAGTCTACGCATAAGCTCAACTTGCTTCTCAAGAAGCTTATTGAATATCATTATCTGGTTCTTAAGGACAAGCCTAACATGATACGCCTTGAAGAATTCACGATTCTCTTCTTCAAGCTTTTGCCAAACTATTTTAATCAAAGCAACAAAGCATCAATAAGTGGTTCTTGGATTTCTAATTGCATATTTTTTTACATCAATAAAGGAATTTTAAACTGATGCAGATAACAATTATACTAGCTACAGACAGCACATTAAAGATAAATTAGCCTCCAGACTTCTTCGATGCGAAGTTAGTGGTTCCATAACTAGGGTATCTAGAAGTATCTATTGCTTTGAAAACAGCTCAGTGATAGATTATGATATTCATTAAAATACAAACGGAAACGTAGTGCATTATGGCCATAAATAATTCATTCAATGTCAACACAAAGACGTGTCTCATGTGCACACCCAGAGTTAATAAATCAATTCACCTCAAGTTCAGAATAGGTGAAAACAACGTAGAAGGTAGGTAAGTAGAACCTCAAGAGCAAGGCAAATAACATTGAAGTGGCAAATACCACCTTATGCATCGCTTGAAGACAAAAAAGAATTTATATCTCATCAGTGAACTTGATTCTGAGTTTTATATCAAAGATGTGAGAGGTTAGTTATCCCATAACTAAGGTGCAAACTCAGCCCACCAGAAAAAGATTTTCACCTACTTCCTTCTTGTTGCAATTTCTTCTAAATCAACATGGACTTCCTTCGTATTTCATATACTTTTCTCTTTGAATAAAAGAGAAAAAGATCATATACTCAAAGGTTGTTGGTATCTGTCTCAACAAATATTCAATAAGGAATTAAAGACGAAACCCCATAAACAAAGGAAAGTTGCTGTGTCTTGAAAATACTTGCACAGACATAACAACTGTCATTGTCGTACCAAGTTCTGTAAAGCCAGGTTCAATTTTGGCTTGAATCAAGAGGGTGTCCACTACTTCCTTCTGGTTCATATAGAGCTGTAGACACCGTTCAATAAGATTTTGAACCTGCAGTTTAACATAATATCTTCAGGACAAGTAATGAAAATAACTACATACAAACACTATTGAAAATGCAGCGCATATCGGTGTTAATAGGGAGAAACAAGATTAATACCATTAAGGATGCCATCAAGAATTCTCAAGGCAGTCAGACTAAAAATGTCGTTTATCGGTTTATGCAGATTTTCTACAAAAACTAATGCCTTTATGGTTTATTATCTTATAACAAGTAACACATTCTTCTTTTCAATTAGTCAGGTTTCACATGGCAAAAGTAGAGTTAACAAAATAATGGATGCCAAACTATATAAAATTCCACAATTCTTTAACCAAAGTAACAAAAGGTAGGCTGCAAATGTCAACACAAATGTAAAAGTCATTTGACTGAAAACCTGGTATGAGAAGTTTCAACTGAAATTGTAGTCGCTTGAAATATTAGCCTATTAGGTCCTCATCAGATTTAAAGTTGAGGTAAGATCAATAGCAAAATTTTCATTGCTTCTCCTCAACTAATGATAATTAATATGTCCCAGTAAAAGCTAACTTGGTCCAATCATTATTTTACCTTATCCACTATTTCCTTAGTAAGTAGTTTACAACTATCATATCTTCTACAAAATTTGCCTTTTATCATTCACGCTAATGAAGAAGGTGCTTGTAGTTGGTACTTCTCTACCCATAAATGCCAAATGGATGAAAATTAAACAATGTGCAAATCAAAGAAAGAAAAGAGAGTAATTTTCAAAGATGGTCTGAAATATGTCTTCATTTCATTCTATAAGGTAAATTGGATTGAAAGTATCAGATTTGTATTTACGCACAAATATAAGCATGTAATACATTACACAGCTTACAGAAAGCAATTAAATCAAAGGTTTCAATCAGCAGTAAACAGTCAGGGTACAGCTATGGTATAGCTAAAATGTTGGCCAACATGTGGTTGGCTATAACATATGACCATCCTTACATGACATAACAAGTAAATAGGACTATTAACCAAGCATTAATCTACAAGCAAATACTGAATGTAGATACGATGCAGGTGCTAATCTAGAAGAACATAGCATTTTAAATTTCATGCACATGGAGCTTTCAATTTCATAAAGTCATCCTGGCATGAACCATCTTAAGATATCGTTTCAAACTATGACAATTCAGCTTGAAGCAACAAGGTGCATTCATTCACACAACACCCGACATTAACTGCTACCTATGATGCTGTAGACAATAAAAAAAAGCGGGGAACTTTGGTGCTACAAATGTGGCACGAAACCATGTTGGTTGATAAAATAAAATAAAGATGGCCATTTCGTAATGCAAAAATATCAATCAGCCACGTAAACACAAAAGTACAACAAGAGATGTTAAACAGATAAACAAAAAACATCTTACAAGTTGGATATCATGATGAGAGACCCTCCTTCCTTCTCCGTTGGACATTTTTTCGATCAAATATCTATACAAACCAAACTCAGAAATTGCACAAGTTTCTTCTACTCACTCAGGTCACAGACCACCATATAGTGCGCTTCTGTTTCTGAAACAAACATCAGACATAAAGAATAATTTCCTTAGTAGTTCAAATGAAAAAAACAAATCATGTCTATATAACTAAAGTTCATTCGAAGAAAAAAACAGATTGCTTCACCAGCAGATTCTTAGAATTGAACAATAAACCATTTCAAAGCAAGTGAAAAAAAAATGTGAAAATCAAACACGTCCGCACAATATAACATGATCTTTTAATCTTCTTTCGAAAATTAAGGAAGAAAATAATTAAAGCTAATAATTGGGATATGTTTACGAATTGAAAATTGCAGCAATTCAACCGCTAACAGGAAATCATCTGAAACTAGTTCGTGAGCCAAATTAGAGCAGATCGTGAGACATCAACAAGCTACCATTGAAAACAACAGAAAGGATAAGAAGAAGAAGCATCTCAATAACTCACCGGACCACCACCGCTCCGCCACCTTGCCGCAGCCGCTGCTCTGCCGCCTTCGCTTCGCTTGATCTATCGATCGCACAATCGCTCCCGCGATTTCTTTCTAGAGAGGAAATAAGAGATTAAAAGATCACGTGATGTTCCGTGAATCACGTGACTCTACGGGTTTTAATGCGAAATATTGTATAAGTATTGGGAGTATGAAATAAACATAAACGAACTTGTTTCAAATACATCAAAATATACTTTCTCTCTTTAAATTTAATTTCTATCATCTTATTTGTTTTAATTATCACTTTAAATTTTATTTTTATTTTCACATCAAATTTCACTTCTATCAAAATTTAATTTTAAAATTTATTATATTTATTTAAAATTTACTTTAAATTTTAATTTTATAAATTCTATTTTTTGTTAATTCTATTATAATAAAATTTTACAGTAAAATTTTATTATTTATATTCGAAATACACTCTAAAACGAAGCTGTACAGCTCTCGCAAAGTAAGAGCCCGCTGGACGTATATAAGACATTTCAAAATGCCACATTTCAAATTTTAGAGAATGAAAGATAAAACTCTAGATTTTTCATTCGTTGCCTAAAAGAAATGAACATAATTAAGATGTAGAGTTATGAAATTTATTAAATATGAAATACAATGTTTTTATATTATTGGATTTTATTAGTTTGGTATATTACTGGACCTTCAACTTTCGGCACCTAAAAGCAGTAGTGGAATGCTTTTGGCGTTTACTTGCAAAAGTGATTCCCGGGGCGTGTCATGGCGACGTGGCGCAGTATTAGTGGATAATGTTATTTGTGGTGTGCGAGTGAGACGGTTCCGCCGTCGCATTTTAGCTAACCGTTACATCTCTTTTGTTTTTGCAGAATAATCTCAGCATTATCATGAGTATCACAAAAGGCTATTTTACCTACGCTTTAAATTTACTTTTTTTCAACTCACTTTTAACTAAAGTAAAATACAAAATTTAAACTAATTTTTTCACTAAGAATTTATTTTCAAATTTTAAAACTACAAATTTCACTTTCAAACTCAATTTAATACAACTTAAACACAAACCAAATTTATTTTCTAACTCTAAACTCATTTTTACAAACTCACTTTTAAAAAACAAAATTTAATACTAAAATAAACACGCCAAATAGGGTATGGTAAATTAAACAACAGAGCTATATATCTCATAAGGTAGATGCAAATACAATAGAGAGATTGCAAAAGTTTATGGATAGACAGTATTCATGAGTGATACTTGGTAGATGTAGTTTTGGAACAAAATTAAATGAATATACGATGGACCGATATAGACTTTAGGTTATTTTCTTCTTTGGATGAAGCACTCCTAAATCTTACTGGCCAGTGTCAAAGATCAGTCTGATAGTTCTCTGGCTTGAACCAGAGGGAGAAATCAATCCCCTTGTTCTTCAAATTTTCGGTATCAGGACCTATTTTATCTAGCAGCTGCAAACAAAATTCAAATTTGTCAGTATTAAACTCATTCAAATTTGGTATAACAAACGTAATCAACCGAAGATCTCAGTGGAAGGCATACCGATAAATTCTAGTAGAACAAAATAGGTAGACGACCTCATAAAAGCTATAAGTGTAACAACAAACATGGAAAGTTATAACACTACTGAAATAATAGGATGCAAGTTGTTTGTTGTCGCACTATTGATTGACAAGAACCAGACAAATTGGAATAGCAACATAAGGAAAGCCACTATACCTATAATCAGACAACATTCTTGCACAACTCAAGCTTTATAAAAAAGGCTTTATTCACAAGTATATGCACAAAGACACTTGCTGAAGAGGATTTTTCATAGGGGACAAAGACTATTTAAATGAAGGAATGACTTTGCTACTATTTTTCATCCAAACAAGGCTACAGACTATAAACCAATACTATCAAAAAACAAACTTTGAAACTAGAGATAAACATGGCACTCACTTGATCATGAATGATACCATTGGAGACAAGAACAGACCGATCGAAGACAGAAAACTTTCCACCATCCATGCGCGACACAATGCCACCTGCTTCTTCAACTATCTGTTGCAAAACAATAAAATACAATGTTGGAAAACATATAAGAGACAGCATTTCAGTAAATTAAGAACATCCTGAAGGAAACCGTGCATAAACATATGCAATGCCACAAACATTTGTATATGAATTGCATGACCTTCTAAACCCGAAGACATTGGCCAAAAAAAGACCATCATTTCCAAAGCAGACTCCCTGAATACGGTTACCTACAGTGATCATTTCCCAGAAGAGAACTAATGGTCTGGCATTTAATAGGTACATGCTAGTGAAATATATGTGGCAGTTACAGTTTAGAGTTGCAAACAACTTTTGTGTCATTCTCACAACTACAGCTAAATTCCCCTTTTATCCTCACTCTTCTTGTTCTATGTGGAAGACAGGTTAAAATCCTCACCCTCCTTGTTCTATGTGGTCGGTCCACCTATCACCTCATGCACCCACAACTTGGAGATACCTAGCTATTTAGACAAAACTGCTACAATCACAATTGCCTGAAAAATTATGTATCTTGGGGTTAAGCTACCAATTGTTAAATGATAATTTTCACTCCTGCAGCTGTTTTGGCGAGCGTAAACTCCAATGGGACGTCTATCTTTTACCAAGTACTGATGTAAGATCCAATAAGTGTAAGTTACCAGGACGCCAGCCGCCATATCCCATGGTTTTAGTCGATATTCCCAGTATGCCTCCACAATTCCGAGAGCTACGTGGGACATGTCCACAGCGGCAGCACCAAGCCTCCTCACACCCTACCCATTAAATGGTGAATAACTTACCCAAATTAAATTTTTAGTTCATTACTGACCAAAGCGTCATTACTCTGCTGATATCTGTGAAGTGTTTGAACAAATTTATGTTTGTTATCCAGGCTTCATCATGTTCGTATCCAAATCCAGTTACGAGAAGAGAACGCTCAACCTGTAGAAGAAGTTCCTGCTGAATGAGAAACAGAAATCTAGCCTGATAAGACAGCATTTATTGATAAAGAAAAAGGTGCAAGTCCTAAACATTCTAGGGTTGTTGCGCCTGCGTTCCTTGCCACCATGTTCCAAGCAACATGCAAGCCAAACAGACAAGTAGAATTTACCTGGTCAGTCTTGCTAACATGGATCTTTTGGCCATTGCAAAAGGATCCACCACCTGCACAATTGGACGAGAGTTTCAATTACAGCAACAGGCATGTAACCCATGCAACAAATTTCATCAGATTCAACCAGCAGATGCAGAGAATGTGCGGGTGTTCCAACACATAGGACCACCAACAAACTCAACCTAGAAGAAACAAAGATCTTGTTAAAGAGAAGCAAGAAATCTGACCATACAACACCTATATTCCAAACTGAAGCATATCATGTATAATGCATAGAGACATTCAGATACAATAATGTATAAGAGGAGTCAAGATATTAGCAGATGTGATTATAAAACAATATTACAACAAAATGTTCATATGGTCTGACCAACGAATAGAAGAGGTGTTTAAATGTAAAATCACTTTGTATGGAGTTTCACATTGAAGTTATTCCTCTAATTTATATTATGACTTAAGAACTATACATCCATCAAGTACAAAAAAAATGAAATTTTCACTAAAGGAGAGCAATTTTCATCTTAAAAGGGGGCAGTTAAATAGGGGGGGTGTCATGTCAGCTTAACAAGTTGGAAGACTTCAGAGCATTTCAAATAAGTAGCACAAAAGATATTAGTTGAATGGTGTTAAGGAGAAGGCACAGTAGCTGCGATGTTAGTAGTTAAGTTGGAGGAAAACAATAATGTACCACAGAAGCAGCAGCAGGCTTGCCACGGAACAAAACACCTACTGAAACAGCAAAACTAGGATAGCCATGTGCAAAATTGGTTGTCCCATCTGGATATAAACAAATAAATATTTATACTAATTTTGAGTCAACATCATAATATTCAGAGAATTAACCATAAATAAAAGACAGAGAGTCTAATGTAGAAGTGTGAGGGAGGAGAGAGAGAGGGAGAGAAGAGAGCGACCTAATGGGTCGATGCACCATAGATAATTGGACGATGAATCTCCTATAAGCCCACCTTCTTCCCCAAGTATAAGGTGGTCTTTGAAATGTTTCCTCACAATCTCTAAAATGGCAGCTTCACTCGATTTATCTGTACTGCAAGCAGCGCGATAATAACAGTTCGTTACAAACATAGTGGAAAACTATAATGCCAGAGCTTGACAAAAGAAAATGAATAATCACAAATATCCCAAAAAATTCATATGCAACGAAAAGACAGAAGCAAAATTCCTTTAGTGAATTAGTTTAAGGTTAAGATTTCCAAGCTTAGCGATTAGCCCAAAAATAAAAGATGACCTATATTTTGGCAGTCTACCCCAAAAAGATCTCTTGTTTAAGCATTGAACATCAAAGAATTATAGGGTGTCATTTGAGTGTTTTCTAATCAAATGCTAGAAACAGCAACGTGTTACTTATCGCCAAATACTAGAACTTTCAGTAGTCCTACAATTTAACTTCCCGCGAGCAAGAACAAGGCTCACCATGTCTTGCAACACAAAGCAACCTCGAAATGAAGTTTATGCAACATGAACAATTGCCATATTTCAAATGCTAGCAAAAGCAATGTGTTACTTATCGCCAAATACTAGAACTTTCAGTAGTCGTACAATTTAAATAAGAACAATGGCTCACCATGTCTTGCAACACAAAGCAACCTGAAAATGAAGTTTACGCAACATGAACAATGGCCAATTTTCAAATGCTAGCACTCTCCCTATATAAACAACCCTAAGCTCCTGTTTGGTAGAGGCAAGTTATCAAAGAAGCTAGAAGAATCAAAGTCACGATTACTTCCTTACTCTGTAACCAAGTCTGTAATGCCCTTGTAATTTATATTCCGTGGCTTGTTAACAGCTTCCATCACAACCTTTAAAACAAACAAAATCAGCGAAAATGCATCAATATTTCATTACAGTGCAATTCACCTCTACTTCCAGAAAAGAAATCCATCGTTCTTTCGAGCTTTCTACTAGAAATTACAAGTCTTCAAGTGATTTGCACAAAAATTAACGAAAAAAACATACATCTGCACCGGTTTTCGCAGCCAATTCAACAACACTGAGAAGATCAGAAGCAGGAATCGAGCCGGTAGATTCTGCTGCGACTTTGGAGTACTTTCTCTCATTTCCCAGCTGAGAAATTTGGGATTTTGCTTGAACAAGGACAGTTCTGGAAACTCTTAAAAGAGAAAGAGAAGGTTTTTTGAGTCTTGAATTGAAGAACTTCAATGGTGAAGAACAAGAAGAAGAAGAGAACGACAGTGAGTGCGCCATTGTTGATCGATGAAGATTAAGAATGAACGAATTTTCTTCTCCTCGGTCTCTGAACTTTAAAGGCCCAATTAAGAGCCCATTACCTAACAGGAAAGGTCCACTATACACTTGCTAATTTTGGGCCAACTAAGTAGAAGCCCGTTATTTAATATATGGGCCTGATTTGGTGGTACACACTTTATCATAATATGAGCGTCTGAAAGTGTAATTGAAATAAAATTTTTCTAAAATCGATTTTTTTTAAAAACGAGTTCTATTTTTTTATCTTAAAAATATAAGCAATAAAAAAATTTTACTACGTAAAATTTTTTTATATTTTAAAAAATTCTAAATAAATTTTTTAGATACTTATAAAAAATATATTAAAAAATATAAAATATAAAAATAAAAAACTATATTGGGAGAACGCTTTGCCAAATGCCTCCTAAGTAGCTTACATTCAGGTCAGATTAAGAGCATATTTTAATTCCCATCGAACTCTACTTCCTCTTTTTAGATTTTAATTTTGATATTTTATATTTTTTAATTACTATTCCGAACTTAACTTTTATTTGTATATCGAATTCTATTTTTATTAAAATTTTACTTTAAATTCTAATACGTATTTTAATTTTCATTTCAAATTTTTTTCATTAAGCTCTATTTTCAATTCTCAAAAAACCTTATAGATTACTCTACGTAACTTATGTAAATATTTAATAAATATATAGAAATTGTATGTCGTAAAATATTTATATGTATAATTTTTATTATTTTTTATGAGATAAAAAAATTAAATTTATTTTTCAAAATTTATTAAATTTTCTTTATTTTAAAAAACTTCATTTCAAAATCTCTCGACGAAGTCCCCTGAGGCCTGCTTGGGATCGCTACAAAAATATTGGGAATGTTTGGGATTGCTTATTGAAAATAAGATTTTCGAAAAAAAAGATACTTCAGAAATTTTTTAAAAATAAATTCTATTTTTTTTACTTAAAAAAATAATAAAAATACCTAATAAAAAAATGTTACAACGTAGAATTTTTTTATACTATTAAAAACTTTTTAAAAATTTTATAAAATATTATAAAAGTTTTATTGTGAAGAATGAAATGAAAAGTTGGGGGAGAAAAGCTCCCCAAAATAAAGACTATTATTTTTTAGGCTTGAAAAGACAATATTATTTTTGAAAAAGAGATAAAATCAAAGCCAAACAAAACTTAAAGAGGTAATCCAATTGTCAGAGAGTGATCCTAAAATAGCTTTTTTTATCAAAAAATTAGTTCCACATAATTTTTTCTATTTAATTTTCTAAAAAAATTTTAATTTTAATAATTTATTTTAAAAATCTTTAAAATTTGACTTTTAAATTATTTTCTGATAAGTAAATAGTAAGTAGTTTTTGATCTTATGGGTGTTCAAATGGAGTAGTTGGAAGGCTGACATACCAAAGACGACCTTACCCAAAAATTTTGCTAAATTCCAACAGGAAACTTGTAATTTTTTAAGAGCAGTTATTTGAAACTTTCAACAAAAATATACATATATATTATAGGCCTTACCAAATCCAACACCAAGAAAAATTTCTATCTTCATTACCGCGTTGAAGACTAACTGGCGGCTTTCAATCAGAAAAACTTCTATTAATTTATATATAGACCCTTTCCTTTCATTGTTCATCTAATTTACATCTTGTTGTTATACTTTCATAATGAGTTATTACAATCAACACCAAGCTCCTCCAGGTAGCTTTATGTTTATAGTAATTTGGTTTTTAGAAATTTTTTTTTCTTCTAAAATTTTTTTTTACAACTGTTATCAGTTTACCCAGCTCCGGAAACAAACAATTCTCAACCAAGACTGCAGGCATACTCTCTTTCGGCAAAAGAGAATCCAGCTAATTATGTAGCACCACCTCCTGCAGGTTATCCTACAAAGATTGATAATCAACAGCAGCAGCAAGCTCAATTTGAAACGAAAAATCGCGGCGATGGATTCTGGAGGGGATGGTATATATACATATATGCAATATTAGATTTAATATTACATACATAATTTGTCAACAATTAAATGAATTGTATTTGAATCTAATGTTTTTGTTTTTTTGTTATTTTGGGTTTTGAAGCTGTGCTGCATTGTGTTGCTGTTGCTTGCTGGATATGTGCTTCTGATCGAATGAGGAAACTCCTATATCTAAATATGTAGTAATGCTTAATTTAGTTTAGAGTTGTGAATATTTTTTGAACATTTCTGTTTAATTTTTTTTATGATATGTTGCATTACTATGTTGTTAAGTTGAACTTCTAAAGTATTATATATATATTATATGCTCATGTTGTTAACTTAATTTACTTTGATTGTGTATCAATGAATGGAAATTCTTTGAAGAAATTTTTTTTTTTTTTTTTTTTTGGGGTGGTCCTGTTCATCAAGAAAGAAAGACAAAGGGAGCAAGCATTGATAAGAAAAGAACACACAAGGCAAGAGACAAGATGAGATCTTCTCTGAAAGCCATGGAAAAATTTTGTTTTCCTTATCAAGAACTCTGAAGAAAAAAAAAATTATATACATATAGAGAAAGTAATATATAGAAGGGAAGTCGACATCAGTAGTTAGCTGTAAATTCACCATGAACATATTTATATATAAATAGACAGAAAGCAAGCAAGGAAGCAGGGACCAAAAACATTGTAAAAACAGATGCATGTTGTATTGATACAGAAAACACACCAACAACAAACAAACTGTGTTAATTGAATTTTTCAATATCTGAAAACAAATCGATATATAGGTACCTTTAGCTGATGAGCTCTCTCTTCTATATCCATAGAAATCTCTGAAGCTTTTAGCAACTTGCTGAAGCTAGCTGAAGAAGTGAGAAACATGAAAATGTTTTATTGCAGATATATATGTTGGTGTGTGAGAGGTTGAAGCTGCCAGCATGATCTGGTAATCAAAACGAATAAGGTTTTCATTCCATGAAAAGAAAAAACTATCAAAGAAGCATTGGTCATGGCTTTGAATATAATATCAGATCATCTTGGCAGCTTCAATCACTCACTTACCACCACACTGAAATATTTTCTTCACCTTTTTTTTTTTTTTTCTCTCTCTGGCTCTTCATTATTATCATCATCATCATCATCATCTACTATCAAGCGAGGTATATACATTTGCTTTCTGCTCGCTGATTTCCAATTTCTTTTATTTCATCATTTGCATTAGTTCTTAATTGCGTCTCTGTAAATTATTAACATGAAGCTGACAAGTTTTAAGATTAATTCCGTTATTTTTTAGCTAGATTTTGATCTTATTATCTGAAACAGATTGGGAAAGTTTCTGATCAGGTCAGTTTTCTAATTTCATTAGTTTAAATTTGCCTAACAAGAACGCATCAGAAATTTAATATTTCACCCCTCAAAAAATTCTCTTCTTTGCTCCACCAAACCAAAAAAATAAAAATAGAATAAAATCATAAGGATTCGGTGTGGTGCGTGATAAACATGGTTTAGATCAGTTTTTGGTGAGGAGAACTTTTTAAGTTTTTCAAGCAAGCATAATGAATCCACTGTTGAGCATTACATGAAATTTCAAGCAACTTGTGAATAGTGTAGTAGTTGTGATGCTTTAAAAAGAAAAGAAAAAGAAACAAGTATAATCTTAGAAATTTAATTAATTAAATAGCAGCATGTTGCATGCAGGAAAAATAATTGAATCACTAAGTTTAGTATATGCCATCTTACTAGTTTGTCAAATGTGATGATAATTGATCTTCAAATCTTATGCATAATTCTTTTGGTTTTCTTTTTGACGGCAAGAATGCTACCAATATACAGAACCAACTAACAGCAGAACAGGAATTAAACAACTCTTCACTTGCATTAACATTCCGCTTGGCATCAACTTAGCAACTACAGCTACTAATGGCTTTCTAGTGCCTAAACTCGACGCGTTATACGACAGTGTTCTTAAAAAAGAGCTCTTTTAAAATCAAAAAATATTTTATTTATATTGCAAAAAATAAACTCTAATTTTTTATTAAAAAATAATAAAATAATTAATAACAAAATCTTATGACATAATTTTTTATATTTTCAATTCTTTAAATAAATTATAAAAAATATTATAAAAATTTATTAAAAACATATGAAATAATCATGAGGTATGTCGCATGATTGCAATTCCAGAAACAACACAAAGATGCAGTGGGTACTCTGTACATATTCAACAAAAAGTTACTAGGTAAAAGCATAGAGTAGAATTCACCTCCTTAAGTTGTAGCAGCCAAGAAAGATTTGACACTCTGTACTCTGTACATATTATAGCTGATGCCAAAAACAAAATAATCCATCTCTTTAAGAGCAATACACGAAACAATCTTCAGGAGTAAACTTCTATACTAATGTACCAGAAGTAACATTAAACGGCACTGGGATGACCACTAAGGTTGATATCCTGCCTCACTAAAAACATCTCATGCATGAGTATCTTGAACCAACATCCTACAAAACCCTACAAAACGCCTTAAAGCATCAGAACAAATATCTAATCAAATCCAACCTCCATGATCATCAAGTCATCTGAACTTTTCTCAGGCTGGTGTTCCACATTGAAAGAAAATGGCTTGTTGCCTATGTCTAGAACTACAGGATCTTGGCTGCCAAGGTTACTTGGAGCAGACAACACAGATTTATCAACGATAGGGTTGAACATATCTGCTTCCTTCTCGGATTGAGACCGGTTTTGGAACAAAAGACTGTCATGGTCAGTATCAGATAGACATGTATCAGGATTGGCTTGGACTTTATGACCCTTATTTGTTTCGGTTGCAGAATCCTTACAAAAATTGTCAACATGCTCTGACAAACTTACTCCAGAATTCGGATCGAAGTTGCAACGGTCCTTTACGGTCAGTTCCCCGATCATCTCAGAAGCATATTTGACTTCTCCATTGTCTTCGCCCATCATTCTCCGAGCTCTTGCGTTTTGCTGATAAGGGTCTAATGAAGCCAAATCTTTTTCTAATTCATCATCTATGGAATTCACACTGTTTTCATCACCCCTCTCACAATTGCTGTCACTGTTTACTTTGAGATTCATAACTTCGCATTCTGTCGAGCTAGCATTCATCTCACAGTTCTTACCCTTTCTTCTAGAACTTGATTGAATTTCTACAACTTCGCCATTAAATCTTGAGCTCTCATATCCTGTCACACCACACAAAACAGCCAACTCCTGGACCCTTGATGAGATGTCTGACTTGGTTAAACAAGAACTACAGTCTTCAACATTCATATCCACACTAGAAGGGTTTACATTTCTTTCATTGTGTGCACTGCTGTCCAGAGCTA
The DNA here is from genome assembly GCA_019914995.1 of Acanthochlamys bracteata. NCBI lineage: Eukaryota > Viridiplantae > Streptophyta > Magnoliopsida > Pandanales > Velloziaceae > Acanthochlamys > Acanthochlamys bracteata. The sequence goes on along the minus strand of CM034140.1, from coordinate 1,531,148 downwards.
AACAATTGTTTTGTGAGACCTCCCAATTCTGACCTTTATCCATACTACAGCGCCCAGAATTTTCTCCAGACACATCCATCTGTATGGAATTGCTATTGTCTTTACATATAGTTTCCTCATCAACAAGTACAGGTCTAACTAGTCTCCTTCTATGGTTTGCCCCTTTACCACCTTCAACATGACTATTGCTTTCTGCTTCGCCATTTGTTTTCTTAATTTCACTCCTCCGTTTGAAATTCAAAAACAGAATCTCTTCGCTCCCTCTAATTACCTCACCTCCCTCTATCATGCCAACTGATGCAGTTCCAGCTTCATTTCTTGTAACTGTAGCTTTCCATCTTTCACCGATATTATGAAAAGGTAGTCTCCTTCCCTTCCACACTTTGCTCCACATAATTCTCCTCTGAGACAAGAGATCCACAAGCTGACCAAGTGACATATTCACATCTGATACACGTGCTTCATTGACTTGGCGAGCAATTGGGGGACCACTAGATAACCGATTGAATACATTGTCATTTCGCTGATCATCTGAGTACACGCCACCAGTTTCAGATTTCATAGCAATACTATCTGTTGATGAAAGATCCATTGGACCTTTACGCTTCTTCATATTGTCGAATCTAGCAGGATCCATGTGCATTCCAGAGACCAGCCCTGAAGTGCTCTGATATGGCGAAAGCTCAGTACGTTCCAAATCATTTGACAAAGGAATGTATTCCATCAAAGAATTGTACTCACACTGTAACCCATATCTATCATCTTGTTGAGATGCTTCTGGAGGATATATGTGCTCCTTGCTGGAACCAGATAATGGAGGTAAAGAGTCTGGGTATTTTGATGAAAACATGGGCCTCCCAAAGAAACTTAACTGTGAACTAGAAGGATCGTATCCTTCAACGAGGTAATGATGATCACTGCATTGGGGATGAGGATCACATCGAGGGTCCACAAAAGATGAACGTGCTGCCAAAGGTTCACGTGCTCTATATCTGAAAAATCTTTCTTTGTTGCTATGAACTTCCAGCTTACAGCGCTTACTAGAAGGTAGACCACTAAACTCTAAATTATGCCAGGGCAGATTTGACTGGCTTCTGAAAGGGGACGGTTGATCTTGAACTAGCGGCAGGTCATTTGTGCGTCGACTAGAGGACCTTTTGCCCGAAGAACCATGGGTATCAAGTGGTCCGCCAGCAGTGCTAGTAACAAAGTTTTCTTTATAAACACGTCCCTTCTGAGATGGTGAATATGGAACCCTGGAAGGTGATTTATGTTGGCTGACATTATGGAAGCTTGAGGATCTTCTATCTTGTGGAGACAAACCACTGCATCCACTAGTATAATGATCATCATCTTTTCTATATCCGAGATTCTTATGGAAGTCAATTCCAGATTCAGTCGGGTACTTATTGCTAGTCCTAAGGTTCAAATTTTTCCCAAAATCAGCCCTCTTCAAAGCAAACAAGTGGACAAGCTTGATAACCTACATAAAATAATTTCAACAAAATTATAGAATATCGAATCTAGCCAATCAGATTAAACTACTGAATCAAATCATACTGACCAACTAAAATTTAGATGTAAAGATAGTTACCTGTTCATGTGTTAAACCAAATTTGAACTTGTCGCGTGTGCAGTAATTTTCCCTTATAGCATCACTAAATTCATCCTCAGACAAAGGTTGGCATGACCAGATCTTCTTAAAGTGGATCTAAAATGCAGTAAAAATATGATAAAGCAAGAGAGGCTTGCTGACAATTCTACAATGGAAAGAATGCTGACAATTCTATACTGAAGTACCATAAAAGAGCATTTTGATTCAGATAAAGACATCAAAAAGACCATATTGCATATAAAGAGAGCCCTGGGAGAACAATAATCAACTGAAGAACATACAACTTCGAAAACAAAGAATGTACCTGGGCTGGGTAAGACAACCCCAAATTGGCGAATGCGTTGGGCACAATGTTTATAGCCCCATCGGAAGTTGCCTCGAACACACCATACAACATTCTTTCCTCATACTCAAATAAAAAAAGGATCATTCCTATTTTAATTTGCTTCACAAAGCCAGAATATGAAGGGGGAAGCCCAAAGATTTTCCAATGAAAGCATTCCTCTTTCGTTCTACGGTTGGACATAAAGATTGCACCTGCAAATGGGGAGCCATCGACGCTGCTTTCATGATCTTGTTCCATTGACACACTTGGGACCTCAAAAAGTTTCAAGTCAAAGATTCAGATTTGTTGATCACTATCCATGGAGCAACTAACTTATATTAATGGAAGCGATATCTTCATCAATCGGGCAATGGAAGTAGCGATAACTCACAGAAGATGTGAAAAGGTCAATCCATGCTATCCGTGTTTTCTTTCCGGCGTTGAACTTTTCTAAATACCGCAGGTGAGTTTGTCATGTTCAAGACAAATCAGTAAACCAAAAATTTTGTCCAAAAGATATTTTCATGAAAAGCTGAATCGGGATTACAGGAAATTCACATGAGCACACATCACAACTTAAAAACTGCAATATACAAAGCCATAATACATTAACACATCTGTATAAGAGATACAATTTCACTTGTAACTGAAAAGAAGAAAGATGATGAGCCAAAAAAAAACACTGAACCAAAACAATGTCACAGTTGCTGTAGTACTCTTAACATTCCTCCCATCACAATTTTAACTTGAACAAGAACATTTGTTATATTGCAGACCCATCGATAAGAAATCCATTACAATGTTAGAATAACAGCTACTGAGATTCTATAAACTATATTAGAACAGCCTAACAAAGTAGTAGAAAACACTGTTACAAGACTCCAAAGCAAGGAAAATTCCACGAAAGATCCAAAACAATTGAGACAAAGCATAATGTGTACAAGGAACACTGTGATCAAGCAATCTAGTCATATTAAGTCAGTTACTTAGATTAACAACAAGAGTTGATTTACTTCATGCAAATTATGCTTTTTTTCCTTTGAGCTACAAACCTAACTTCATACAACACCTACAAGCCCTATCATGGCAAGATCAAGATTAGAAATGGAGTTGAACTTCCTATTCAAGCCCATGCTTACGGCTTACAATGAAACGATCCCGCATCAACTTCTAAAACTTTTTACACTAATTCGATGATCAGATACTGCAATACAGAAATGCTAGGACATAAAGAACTACATCAACCTCGTGAACAAATCCAAGCATGCAACCTATATGGAGTAAAAAGTAACTATACAAATAAAAAGAATTCGCCAACGAATATATCCACCCAAAGAAAAGATCGGAAAAAAATAAAATAAATAAGATCATCTTCGTATAGCGACAAATAGCAGCCACAAAAAAGTTTTCGTCCATACCACCAGAGTGTATCACGCACATACTCTTCCAATACTGAAGTATTAGATCAGATCACCTTCGGAAGTTCCCTGCTGCAAATAAATAAATAAATAGATAAATACAATTTAAATTAAAACAAAAAGAAACCAAAACCAATAGAAACCTGAGTGACCGAAATCTTTTAGTCATAATTGGCGCTAGACTTGAGTCATTTCAAAAACAGGAGAAATCAATCAAAACGAACAAACAAAACCAAATAATCTCTATCTATCAATTATTATATACATTAGAAAACCAATCGGTTACACCAAGGATCTGAAGAGAGTATCCAATCGATCGAGAAACGGTGAGCGAATTCCTGTGAAAAAATTCCAATCAGAAAAAATATCTATGATTTCTTCTTCTTACCGATTTCGTCGTTCTATTTTTCTGCAAAAAAATCTGCAAATATTCACTTGTTAGTGACACAGTGAGGAAAGAAGCAAAATTAAAGATTGCCGAAGCATTATAAATAGATATAAAAGTTAATAAATTAAGGAATACTAAATATAACCGCATGGTGCGGTCATGTAAATCACCGTTTAATTTAATCAATAAAAAATGTAAATCTCAAAACGTTACATAACATTAGACTTGTTACCGTAATTGGCGTTAGAGTTATGGTAAGGCGGTAGCAGGCACGTATATAATACTGATTTGATATTTAGACTCTACGGTGCGGGAATATCCAAAACCGTCCTTGATTTTCCTGATTCGCGTTTGAACCCAGATGACAATAGGCGCACCGTGCAGACATTTAAATAGTTGAACGGATGGAGTTACGTCTCCAGCTGGTTGCACTCGGTGAAAATTAAGTTTATGTACAGTAACAGTATTGAAATGACTCATGCAGGAAAACTGACAGCATTTAGGGCGTGTTTACCGACGCCCTAAATTTATTTTTTTAAATTCATTTTAATATAAAATATATATATAAATTAAAATAAAATTTTTTATTAATATTTTTTTAAATTTATTTTAAATTTACTATAAATATTAAATTAATATATAATTTTATTTTTTATAAAATATTTTGAATGTTTAATTTTATTTTAAATTAAAATTTAAAAAATTCATTTCATTCACTTTATGTAAAAGGTAAACACGCCTAAAAAAAACTCCAGAATTGAAAAAAAGACTAGTACGGATGTTTGAAGTGCTTTAAAAAGAGGTTTTTCAAAAAATGAGCTATTTAAAAAATTTTTGAGAAAAAAATTTATTTTATTATTTAAAAATAAAATAAATAATAAAATAATTTTATAATATAGAATTTTTTTATAATATTAAAAATTTTCAAAAACTTTTATAAAATATTTTAGAAATTTTATTTAAAAAAATAAAATAAAAAATTGGAATGAAAAAATTCTCCCAAACATAACAAGTTTTAACTATATTGGCATTTGAATAAAGACACTACAGTATTTGATTACTGTAGTTTATAAAATTTGCTGAAAAAATATCACCTACTATTTAAGGTTTGTTAAAAGAAGACCCTTCAAGCTCTCAATACAAGCACGTGACTACTAACAGTACTATGCATGTCACTTGACATTCCTCTAAATTCAAACTCATGGAATTCACCTCTAATTTATTTTTTATGGAACTCAATTTTACAGAATTCCTACAAACTAAAGCACACTCAATTCAAAATAGATAGACTGAAACTAAATGAGATACAAAATAAAAACACAGTATATTATTAATACAAGAAACTATACATGTATATGTTTCGCAAACTTCAGTTACAACAAAGAAGCTAGCACAATATATAATGATGCATTATTTGCTTCAGAGCAAAACAAGCCCAAATTTTTGAAAACACAATTTCTCAAACCTAAGTACAGATTTAGGTTCATTGCACACTTTTTCTTGATAACAGCCATTTCAGGCAGTAAACCTTCTGCCTACTTCAGGGGAAGGAATAATCAAAAAAATAAAATTCCTACCCAATATTTTGACTAAAAACAAACTCTACATGCAAGCAACTGAACTCAATTATATCAAGTACCTAGGGTATGACTATACCAAATAAGACTTTTTTTAGACTAAACAGCACAAAACAAATTATGAAACAAATAGCAACCTGTGACTAGTATCGCTTGCCAAGGATAATGCCGATTATCATAGAGATTAGAGCTACTCCAAGAACAAATTTGAGTGCCATAGACCCAGGGGGATGCTCCACTGTAACAGGTGCAGACTGATCTAAGGGAGTTCCCTCGGCTAGTCCACCTTCACTTCTTTTCTTGCTCTTCCTGTTTGTTGGCTTGGGCGTACCAAGACCAATGTCCCTTGACTTATTCAATACAACCTCCACAACTCCATCTTTATCCTGATTAAAGAAAATTATCAGAGCATTTACTGAGATATATTGGACATATAGGAATACAAACTTCCAGAAAAAAACAATAGCCAATCTTGCAATATATGCAAGAACAAAGATAAGACGTGTAGTCTCCCGCGCGGTTTGGCAATACATTTGACATACAATATGATGGAAATTTTGCTTCTTAAATGACCCAAAACAACTGGAATTTTAGAATGTAAAACATTATATAAAGGAAAACAGTCTCCTGCTCAGTTATCCAAGTTTGGACTAATTTGCAGGGCATTAGACTCTTGTAACAAAACACCAGACACCAGACACATACTTTACTACAACACTAATAATTATATGCCATCAGCCCTCCTATCCTTCTGTGGAGGCAGAATCAGATGTCTCCAAGAAGATTAGTTTCAACGCATGCTTACTTGCTCATGTGAACTTAAAAACTGCTCTCTTCTACTACGTTGATTGGGTAAAGGTTACACACTTTCAGTTTAGTTACGTTATTCAGTCAATAAAAGTATGCCATCTCCAAATACCAAGCCATTCAGTCAATAAATCTAGGGTTACCTGTTCGTTAAAATTACTTGTCGCAACCAGCAACTTATTCTCAAGATCAGCAATCTTCGGTTCCATATCAACACTTTGACTTTTCAAGTATTTCATCTCTGATTCAGCAGAATCAAGTTTCTTCCCCTCTTCAGTATCCTACACACACAAAAAAAAAAGTGAAGTACATAAGTAATCTTGGTTGAAAGAATGTACACACGTAGTCTACCAATCTAGTTAGAATCATATCTGAAAAGCTAAAAGAAGACAAAGATATGAGATTTTCTGTGTCACTTATCAACCCATAAATAATCATATAGCATTTCTATACTCCTCTTTGAGGGTAGCAAATGGATGAGAACTGTATCATAAGATTACCTTCCTCCTTAGCTTCTTCACTAAGAACAAATTGATAAGAGACATCTCACCAAATTCCCTCAACTTGTTACCGTGTAGGGTCTTCTTTTGAGGGAAAAAAGAACATGGTATCCATATACATGACCACCATAAGTGCAACTGCTTATTCAAATCACAAGTTGATCTACTCTTCTAAGTTTGTCTAGGTCCCAAAAAGGTCATGGAGACTTATAATCTCATAGCAGTAGCAAAAAGATTAGAACAATTTTTTCAATTGTGTATGAAGTGGCTTTACCTTATCCAGGTGCTGACTTTCAGCTAATTGACATTTCTGCATAAGCTCTTCATTTTCACTCTCCAGTAGTGCAGCGCGTCGTTGCATAGTCTCTAACTCATCTAGTGTGTGCTTGAGTGCAGCCTCAAGCTCCAGTTCCTTATTTGGGTCTACTTCTTTCTGTTTGACAAAAGCCACATAAATCACACCTTCACTTGATTTGCAAATGAAATCAAGAAAAGATTCCAGATCATAGCACACAATGATAGCACTCGTCCTAGTATCCAAGTTAAAATTCACATGAACATGATACAAATTCCTCGATGAATTCAGAAATTTGTACCTTTTATTCAACATAATGTTACATTGTATTAGATAACTTGGATCATTGAGTTATTTCCTAGTAGTCAATCAAAGTTCCATTAGTAGAATGGGCGGGGCGAAAGATCTAAAGTAGGATAAAACTGTAATTTAGCTTCATTGTAGAAGAGAGTGAGTCAAGAATAGAAGGGTAATGAAGCTCCATGAAATTAGTATGTTTGAATATTATGCCTCTGGACATTATTAAAGGTGAAAGGAAAGGAACTACAACAGCATAGGTGAACCAAATTCTGGATAGCAGCAGATATCAATTAATAGACAGTAATGATATCAACCTTGGAATGATAGAAACCAACCTGTGATTTTATGATATCATGTGCAAGTTCAAGCTCCTTTCGAATTTCAGTTATCTGTTCACTTAAAGCATCCTTTTCATGGAGCATGCTTGCATTCTCTTCCAATCTGGAAAGTAATCCAGCTTCCTTCTCATCAGCAGCCATACTGATGCTCTCGATCTGCAATGCAGTTAATTCATGTAACTAACATCTAGGAAGTTTTCAGAGCTCTAGAAGATGGATGTTAGAATCAGACATGCGTACATTACCTCTTCCTTGAAACTTTTTTCAGTCAATACCAATTGCTCCTCAAGTTCCAACACCCTAGCCTGTACCTTTTTTGTGTCAGCAACTTCCGCCTTCAGATTTTCTACCTCCTTCAAGAGAGAAGTCTCTCTTAACTTCTGATCATTGAGTTGCTTTTCCATTCCAACGACTGCTTCTTCAAGTCCTTTTTTGGCTTCTTGGTAGATGATATTGAGGTTACTATTTTCTTCTGTAAGAGAAGATACCTGCAGTGATACACCTCAAAGTGACTTCATAAACATTTGGTTCTTTTTGAGTAATATCAATTGCGAAGCATAGATTCAGAAAGTCTGCATTTATAGACATAAGAAATTTTTTGCATAACCAGTTCGTACTGATATGGCAAATAGTAAACTTTAAGCATAAATTTACAAATTATATGCCATAAACAAGTAGTCTGGTTAACTAACCTGAGTCTGCAGTTTCTCCCCCTCAGATTTGAGCTGCTGCATCAGATCTTCAACAGTCTTCTTAGAAGAATGAAGCTCTGCAGATGTCTCTTCTTTCTCTTCCATCACTGAATTCAGCATCCTTTGTACTTCGTTCATTTTTGTCTGATATGCTGCCAGCTCCTGAGACAGGTTCAAGTTTATTTTAGCTAGATTTTCATTCTCAGTTTCAAACTGATCAGCTTTACTCTGCATGCCCTGTAATACCCCCTCCAGACTTTGCACTTTCCTCAAAGCCTCCTCTAGCTCGAACTTGTGAACGTCGGTAACAGCAGCAGAATCCTGGACCAACTCTTCATATTTTTTTACCTCAGCCTCAAGAACAAAAATCTTGTCATTTAAGTCACGACCCTCCAGATCCCTTTGGTTTAGCTTCTCAATAGCCTCATTCAGCTGGCTCTCAGTTTCCTTTATATGGGATTCGGTAGCTGATTGGAGTTCCAAGCCTCTTGAATGCTCATCGGTTAACTGAGCTATGATTTTCACATGAGAAGCAAGCTGCTCAGCAGTTGCCTCTTTCTCTGCTTGAATGGAGCTCAACAACTCATGAAGGCCATTCATCTTGTGCTCATGGGTTTCCAGCTCAACCTTGAGTTTAGAGTTGGTTTCAGCCAGCAATTCATTCTCAGAACTCAGCTGCTTAGTTTTCATTTCATAATTGGAGAGTTTTGCTCTGAGTTCATCAACAGTTCTCTCAAAACCAGCAGATTTCTCTGAAATTGCCATAAGTTCTGTATTTAATGATGCCAACCTTTCACCCTCCTCAGTTGCCTGACTTTGATAGAAAGTAACTAGTTCTTCAAGGGAATCCACCTTTTCATATAATTGCTTAGCTTCAGAATCCTTCTGAGAGAACCTTGCCACCGCTTCCTGGAGTTTAATCTCAGAATCCTTTACTAAGTTATCATGTAGAGATTGTATATCCCTATTTCTATTAGTAGATTCTTCCATCTGCTTCTGTTGATGCTCCAGTTGTTCTTCTGCAGATGCAAGCTTAGCTAATATCTCCCTTTCTCTGACAAGAAGAGCCTCAAGATCTTTCTGTGCATTTTCTAGCTTCTCCTGAGAAGATTTGTTTTCAACATTTAAGGACTCAACCAAGCTCTGAGCTTCTAGAAGCTTCTCATGGGAACTCTTTGACAAGTCTTCAAACTTCTTCCTCTCTTCTGCAATAGCATTCAGCATATTTCCTAGTTCTTTCTCCTTCTCATTGGCAGCTTGCAGCAGAACTTCAAGACTTGCTGATTTTGCTTGGTAAGCTTCCAACTCAGCAGAAAGCTCAGAGATCCTACTATTGTAACGTTTCGATTCTGTTTCAGCGTCTCTGCACCTTCCCTCCATGCTGCTCAATAATTGTTCCAACTCTTTTGTTCTGTAGTTAGCAGTCTCAAGTTGTTGCTCCCCTTCAGTAAGTTTACTCCATGCCTCCTCTGCTTTTGACTGAGATGCGCGAACCAAATCTTCAAATTCAAGGGCCCGTTGGTGGTTCACAGTGGCTCTTTCTTCATGTTCTGCACTTCTATCAGTAAGCTCCTTCAGCTTGGATTCAAGCTCAGAACTCCTTGCGTTAGACTTACTCAAAGATGACTCCAGCAGGTTTATCCGTTCTTCGTAATCAGTGAAATGGCACTTTGATAGTTCAGCTTCCTCCTCTAGCTCTCTTAACAGTTTGGTGAGTTCAGCTTCCTTCTCCTTGAGCATATTTATGTCTGTGTCTGAATCGAAAACTTTTGCTTCAGATACAGTTAACTGTTCCTGAAGTTCTGAATTCTTCTTCTCTGCATCGATCAGCTTTATCTCAGCCTCCCTCATCTGTGCTTTTATCTCCTCCTGAGCAGCATTAGAGAGCTTAATAGCATCCTCCAGTTGAAGATGTTTTTGGCCAGAAATATAATGAGCTGCTTCAGACTCTTGGAGCTGCTCTTCAAGTGATTTCACCTTTTCCTCCAGCTCCTTATTATGTGATAAGGTTTGCGAGAAGAGTGCATCAGCTCTGTTGAAGTTCTCCACGGCTTCATTCAGCTTGGCCTCCAACTGGCGGCAAAATTCCTCAGTATGTGAAAGCTTATCATTGAGTTCACCAACACAGTTTCCAAGACTTTCTTTTTCCCCAGACTGTTTGGCTAACTCCTCCTGTAATTTCTGCGCCTCTGCTTTAGTGTTTTCAAAGGCAGCTTCAAGTGTCTCTCTTTTATTCACCTCCTCCTGAATTTCCAACTTGATCGTGTTTTCCTGTGAAACTAGCTTCTGCTCAAACTCTGCTACTCGTGATTCTGACAGCACCAACTTCTCTTGAGCCGTAGAAAGTTCCAATGCAGTGTGATGCAGTGCTTCCTGCAGTTTATCGTACTCTGCAATGTTATCTTGCAGTTTCTTGAGTTCTTCCTGTAGATAAGTGACCTGGTCTTCAGTTTCCTTGGCATTCAACTTTGCCACCTCCAGCATCTTCTCCAATTCTGCAGCTCTCTCTGCTTCTGAATTTGCAATGGAACCCTTTTCGTTATTAAGCTCCTCAAATTTGTGAACTGCTTCAGCTGACAACGCCAACTGTTTGTTAAGCTCTTCCATTTTGGTTCTAGAGCTTTCAAGCTCTGCAGATAACCCATTAAACGATTCCCTCAGATCAACCAACTCCTTATGCTTCATTTCCCCAGCTGCCAGAGCTTCCTGGAGAGATGCTAGCTGTGCATTATATTTATGTTCAGCTTCTTGAATACGCTCCACCATCTTCTCACGATCTACTTCCAAATCCTTGCAATCGTTTTCTTTCTTTTCTAGATTCTCTTTGGTAACACCAAGCTCTGAATACAGTGCTTCTTTCTCAGATTCTGAATGATGCAATTTCTTCATGACACTTTCAAGTTGAAGCTCAAGTTCTTTAATTTTCTCTTCAGTGTCAAGCGAATTAGTATCAGACATCCCTGACGTCCCTGCATGAGAATCCACTGGGTGCTGTTCATCCTCTGGCATTTTCTGGGAATTGGAGCTGTCCTTGGTATCTACAGGTTCCTTCTCAATCTTTATGAATTCCTCATCTAATTCAGCATCCTCCTCACCGGTGTCTCTGCTTGTTTTCTTTTCTTCTGTATGAGTATCATCACCATTTACCAAAATAGGCTCTGAATTTCCTTCTACCTGCAGTTAATATAACATTTAGGAAGAGCAATCCGTAATCTCAATCAAGAAGAAAAAGAGAAGAAAATGAGAGAGAGAGAGAGAGAGCGAGCGAGCTTTAGGACAAGCAAGCAAATCCATCACCATTCTAGCATTGATCCATTTGATGAAATCATGAAAATGAAGATATAATAACCAGATTAAGGTTTAGTTTGAGTAGATTGAACATGTAAACTGCTTAACAGTAGTACACTTCAACCTTCTATTAAAACATGTTGTAGGAAGATATACTGCTATAGTCGAATTCATTTAATTATTAGCCTCCATAATATTATTAAAAGAAAAAAACTCAACAACAATGAGGGGACCATGTACCAGAAGAAAGATATACAACCAAACCTTGTGAAACAAAAAAACAAGGGTTCTTATTTGTTCTTCAAGTTAAACATCCTCAACTTAACAATGACTGCGATATTCTGGAGAATATTCAAGTAACTTCAAAGAACAATAACTGCTCTCACAGAAACCTTGTATTGGTTAATTCAGCAAACCCATTATCAAGTAAGAGTGCAGTATTCTTCAAGAATGTGAGCACAAGAACAGAAATAATTTTTTCTGGTTTTCCGATTGATTGCCAAAAAAAATTCTGATACATGGACCTCAAGTTTAATTTGCTCTAACGCATCATGGAACTATATGAACTCTTGCTTACAATTTGAATGCACAAATTACGGATCTAGCATCCGCATATGTAGCAATTAGACACACTACTATCAAGTCTCCATCAGCACCAATATCATCACATACTCCTCGACTTACTACTCCGGAAGGTGTTCTAGTGGTTAATCTGTGACATTCATTCTGGTTATTCATGCCAGCACTGTAAATTGAGAGTAGACTTAATAAATATTTCAAGATCTTTGATGCAAATCTCACGATGTTCATTCTGCAGAATCCACCTCATCATGCTAAGCTAAGACTTGGGCACTATTGCTGTTATGAGACAGTACCAAAAACTAAAAGAACTCCATGGATTCTCATATTGTTCTACATTAAGTGATGAAATGATTATCATCTCCTAATTTAAAAATTAAAAATTAAAGTTAAAAATAAAAATAAAAAAATAAACAAGAAGATGTTATCTAGAACCTAAACCTTATTTGGAAGCTGGACATCCACTTCCACAGATCCTGCTTGTACGTCCTCCATTAAGTTCTCAAGGAACAACTTCTAATCCCTCAATCAGTCACAGCCTGTAGATGATGAACAAAGCATTGTTAGCAAAAGTATGTGTTCAGAATTGCAATCACTAGTTACACCTTAACACGCCATGCATATGTTTGAACTATGTAAGCATGGTTGCTTGTTAAAAACTTGAAATCCATCAGCATTTGAGTCCATTTTAATATGTGACTCTGTCTTTTCGATCCCAAATAAATATCAAAACAAGTCCTCCAAGTCACCAATAGTCAAAAGTTAGATAACTGATATAATTGCAACAATAATTACTGGACAAGAATTTCAACAACTTTACACAAAAAGGGAAAAAAGCTTCAAAAACAAAGAAAAAATCGAAGTCACTTGAATGGATTTAAACCAATAATAACTCTCCCTAAAACAAAAAGAAAAGAATAATCTCATTCAATTCTTCAAAAACTCTCCCTTCAGAAAAAGGAAAAATGTATCCCGACATCTCAAATTGATTAGAACGGTTTCAAACTGGGATCAAATAACGCCCTGAAATTTTCACGAATACCAAAAAAAGTGGAGAATGGAGTTCGATTCCGGATATTCTGTTTAAGGAAAAAGCAGTGAACAAGATAGAAGCTATCTAACTCAATAACTGATCCATGTATTTAAGCAAAAGAAGGAAAAAAATATATAGAAGAATGTTTCAGTTGCCAAAACGATCTAGACAATCTAGAAAATATAAATCAAAATCTAACTCACTGAAACAGAAATCCACAAACACTTTGATCTGGAAATCAGAAACCAACTGATTCTTAGTATATTCAAGCATCTCATTAAGTCGATATAAATCAAATCAGAGGAATCGATTCCAGAATAAGGAAAAGCAACAACAAAATCAGCAAAGAAAAAGGTAGTGGTAGTGATAGTGATGAAGAAACGAGTAAACTGTTGCTTGCCTAGTAGATCAAAGAAATGGAGAGAACGACCGATCGATCTCGTTTACAGAAACGACGATGATCTTCTTCAGCTTCTGGGCGATTAATTTCCTTTTCTTGTTATTTAATTCTGTTTTTGAAGTGATTTTTGTAAAATTTTAGTTGGCTAGATTGACACAGAGAGAGAAGGGGAGAGAGAGAGAGAGAGAGAGAGAGAGAAACCGGGAAGGAAAGAAAGTGGAGGGAATCTTTTTTTTATACGAGCCGTGTCAGACGGGACCCACGTTCTGGTCCGACTAGGAAGAAATTTCACATTTCTTTGAATGGGAAACGCGTTCAGGAAACGATTTGTCTGAAATATTTTGATAAATATGTGGCAGTGTTTATAATAAAAGAATTTTAAAATAAATATTTTATTCTATTTCCATAAACGAATTTTTATTAAAATATATATATATATAATAAATACTAAGAAAATTTTAAAGCGTAAAATTTTAAAATTTTAAAATAAAAATTATAAATTATTATAAAAATTTATTAAAAAATAAATTAATTTAAATTTATTCAGAATCTAAAGCCAAATGGTTTCTAAATCAAGCAAACCAGCGTTGATTAGATTCGGTTCGAATTTAGTCATAAAAAATTAGAAAAAATAGTGGTACCAAATAAATAGGTAGACTAGAACAGAACACAAAAATTGACCAAGTACTGGTCCAATGGTAGACCAATATGTAGGACCAGGTTTGAACCAAACCAATTCCTATATTAATAGGTACTAATGAAAAACATTTTCATACTTTTCAATTAATTTTTTATAATTTTTATAAATTTATTTAAACTTTTAGAAAATATAAAAAAAATTTTACATAATAAAATTTTATTTATTATTTTTATTATTTAATTAAAATAGTATAATTTATTTACCGAAATAAGACAAATTTAATTTTACTTTAGAAAAAATACTTTTCAAGAATATTTTCAAATGCCCTTAAAGAGAGCGCGTTTCACTTCATTCGTTTCCCTATATAGGGCACTCAGGTTTTGATCTGGCCAGCTTGGACTTTGTTTTGTCGCTCCGCAACTGAGGCTGTGTTTAGTTGGCTGGTGACGATGTAATAAAAGAAAATTTATTCTTTCTTCCCACTATTTCAACAAGAAAGATTTTCATTTTCTGTATACTTACATAACTTGTCGCAATATTCCTTCACAAATACAACACAGAACAAATTCTACTCCAAAATTATTAAGAATGTATTTTAAATGTACGTAATTTCATTTTTTTTTCAAATTTTAAGTTCTAAATAATTTATATATTTTAATTATATAAATGAACTTAGAACTTCATTTTTATATATAAAATTTTAGTTTTAATTTTTTTATTTATATATTTTTAATATAATTATATTTTTTAATTTTAATATATTTTTAAAATTTATTAAAATATAAATATTAAATTTTACTTTTATTTTATTTTTTATAAAATTTTATTTTTATTTTTTATTTTAATAAAATTTAATTACGAATATTTGAAATATCGTGCTAACGATCGTGAAACTTTCTAAATAACACAAGTCCGTTGTGTTCTTGAATTCAGCTCCGATAAGAACGTCTCAATTATATAAAATTTATTTTATCTCGTCAAATTTACTTTGTATATTTTAGTTCGTCTCGACCTCACCAAAACTCGCTCTAATATATTTTCAATCAAACTCAATTTCATAAAATTTAATTCTTTCCAATTAAAACACATTTAAATATTTGTTCAAATAAAGTGATTTTTAAAAATAATTTTAAAAAAAGTATTTTAAAATAAAATACAAATTAAATATTAGAAAAATATTAAAAATAAAAAATTAGTTTTGAATTTAAGAAAATATATTCTAACTTATAAAAATATAACCACATAATAATGATGAACTGATACTAGTGCCAAAAAGGTTGCAAAAAATAGTAGAAAGAAAATAAAAGTGAGAGGGTCCAAAAAGAGGTATTCTTTTTGGATTGCTTAGCTGGACATAATGAAGATGAGTCTGCTTTCCACCGAACCTCCAGCCGACCAAACCGACCTCGTCTATCTTCTGTAAATTAACATGAGAATGCCCCACATTAATCTTTTAAAAATTGTAACAGTTTTCATTCCACTCAATATACAAACAAACAAAGAAAGTTACACCAAACGTTTTCAAAATTGTCACTTCTTTCTACTTGTATTCTCAGACTATATAAGAATGTTTGAAAATAGAACGTCACTAAGGAGGCTATAGATTGGTCCATATATAATTTAAGAGCTATTTGACATTTCATTCTAACAAAATAATAATCTATAAAATATATTTAAAATTTAAAAAATATAAAAAATTCTACATATTAAATTTTTTTATTATTTATTTTTATTTGAAATTAAAATAATAAAATTTATTTATTAAAATATAATAAAAATATTTTTATTCTAAAAAATTTATTTCATAAGTATTCTCAAAATAGTCTTTTAATTTGTTAGTCAAAAGCTGATGCATTCTATTTTAAAAACAACGTAGATTAATCAAGATATCCCAAATTTATAAAACATAAATATAGAAGGATTGCCTATGTGCACCAATCAGCTTTAATAATATTTTCAATAACAATTTTTCATACGACTTTATGTGCAACTGAATTTCTAATCAGATAGCGGCTACTTTGGAACGGGACCTGACTGCTGAGTTCTTACTTCAAGATTTGTATCAAACAAACGTGAGCGCAACCATCACCCACATCTGCAAGAAAAACAAGCCAACTAAGTTATCCAAACCTTTTCCGACTATAAAAAGCTACCAGCTGAATAATTTGTTAAATCCTAGATTATTAATTTTTTTTGCTTGTTAAGTATTACAGATCTACGGGATGTTTAAAAATACTTAAAATATAAAAAATTGCTGAAACAAATAATATTTTTTTTCAAAAATAAACTCTATTTTTTTATTTTAAAAAATAATAATAAATAATAACAAAATTTTTATGACGAAAAGTAATTGATAAGCACGGCAAAACGGCTCCCTACATCTACCAGACGTTGACAAACAAGAAACTCTCTTTTCCTGTAAAGGAACTACCACGGATGGCAATTTTTTAACAGAATCCATACAACAGGTTGATGCAAGAACAGGCCTTACTAATTACTTTCTCCAATGTAGCACACAACAGAGAAATACATAAAGCATGCAGTAATGAGGTACAATTTTTTTTCATGAAGATTCACTGAATCTCAAACTTAAGCTGATAAACAAGGAACCAATACATATATACGTTCTAAGTTATGCTAAGCCAAGAGTTCAGTTTTGTTTTTGGTTGGCCAAGCAGGATGATAATTAATGTATGGGGCCACTAGTCACCTGTCTGCTTTTGCCCCGTAATGGTTATCTCCAGCTACTGGCCGGTGAGTGAACCCCACAAGAAAGTAGTACAGGATATCTGTCTTTTGCAATTACAATATCATTCTAAAGCACATGGTAATCATAAAAAGTATGAAGTGTGATGTACGCTTACCTGTTTAGGCGGATTGATCTTGGATTCTTTCAGTATGATGAATCAGCCTGTAAGACATAAAACTTATTTAATTATCAAGCTCCCTTTCACCTCACTACGACAAGTTTGTAAATAACATCAATGATATTTCATTGGGTCAAGAAACCAATAGACCAACTGGACTATACTAAGAAAGCTTCCGTTTACATTGTTCCATGTTTGAAATCCAAAGCTTCACTCAGAAGAGAACTATTTTTGGCATCCATTTTTGCTACAGATTCCTATCTGAAGATATTAGGCAAGAAAAAGAAAGCCACACTACAATGTACTGCAGTACAGATGGACAAACATTTCCTTCCATATAAAAAAAACAGACGACATAAGAGCTTCCTTTCATTCAATAAACCAACAATGAAGACAGAGATGCCCTACTAATTGACAAGTAAATCGATGAAAATTGAAACAAAAAAGATTTACAATGTACGGCACTTTTCCCTTATAGTTTACTACTTGAGGAAAACTAGGGCTGCTCATCGTTGCTACTTTCATCAGTAATAGCAGACTGGAGGACAACGATAAGCGCAAGTGATTCCAACCTGCAATTTAGCCAGGAGGCCATTTCATCTGTCTGCCACCCAGTATGTGAAGGTGTATATGATAAACTGATTGACCTGAGATGGGAAGAAAAAGGTTCATTGCAATGAACATAAATGTGCCAACAGAATAATCATAAGTTTGCAGCTCACATGCAAGAGGGCCGTTGTTGATAACCACTCGAAATCCATCTGTTATCCCTTCCTTCTCAGCAACTATCCGTGCAGCATAAAGGAGATGCCCCAATATCTCTGTGTGTCTTGGTTCAGCCTAAAATAAAAAGTCTTGTTATACACATTGAGTGAAAAAATGCGTAGCCTTCAGAACCATAAAAAACGATGATGCTTTATGCAACAAGATTCCATATGGCCTGTTGCTGACTACATAATGATAAGCAATGATAATTGGCAAGGATCAAGAGATCTTCACTTTCTATACAACTACTTTGTCATTGTACACTCTTAATTTTGAAACTAATTTGTCATTGTACATTCTTAATTTTGATGCCACAAAAAAATTTCAAGTGGAAAATGAATGGTTTGTAGCAACTGCCTTTGAGGACTATCTATACATCGGACTTGCATCAATTCAACTTCTTAAATACTCAAAGAGACTCTTACAAGCTGATCCAACATCTAATATTCATCTTGGAACAGTAGTTTTTTCTAGAGCATTCACCTAGATGATCGTTAACATGATGCACTTTTTGTAGGTATCTTTACATAGAAAACACAGGAAATAGCAGGAGTCTTCTCATTCTTGAATAAAGTACTTAAGTTCAGCAAATTCAGCTTTTTATCTGCTTACTATGGTTGATAATTACTAAAGAACTTTTCCTCTAGCATGGCACTTAAAGTAGAAATGATGAAGAACTATTCCCAGCACCCTAGCATCATCATTCAATCTAAACCATATGTATTAGTTAGATGATAATGCCTCCCGTGGTTTCTCCTAGTCACTGAAAGCACACAGTGAAAATAGGAGTACCTTTCCAAGCTGGGTCAACCCGTCCCTTGACTTGGGAATTACGAGAACATGAACAGGGGCCTGCGGGTTAATATCTCGGAAAGCCAGGACTTTCTCATCCTCATAGACAATAGTCGTAGGAATTTCTTTCGCAATGATCTTGTCAAATCTGTAAAGTTAGGGATGAAACCAACCATCTTATCTATGATATTGAAGATCTACCAAAGTTTACATAAAGAGGTAACAGAATTTTGATTGCATCTGCCAACTATCAAAAAGAAGATCAGACCATGGCAGGCAGGCTTTGTATGTTGCATGCCTATACTCAGCCTGCAACATACTTTTGCAGCAGACATAAATAAAGGAGATAGGTTTCTGGGCAAGGGAGCCTTACATTGTTGCACCTCCACTATCACGATTTACTGCAGCTTCTTTGGCAGCAGCCTCTTCATTTACTGAGGAGCTGATACGACGTATGAACCTGTTTACAAAAATTTTGATGAAATTCCTGAACAAGAGTGGTTCAAGAGAAGAACTGACTGAACAATATTAATCAATGCGAATGTAGGCATAGCCAATTCTCTTAATAATCATTTCAAGCTGAATACAAAACTATGTAATAACTATTTAGAACTCAAATACATAGCTCACAATCTGTTTACTAAACTCAATGTAATAACTGCACAACCTTCAACTATCAGCCTTCAACAATAATTACTGAACACAACAATTTCTAATTTAATTCCAATCCCGATAAAAGAAGATAGCCCTTCCTAGGATAATATCTTCGAGCTAAGTCTCATAAACTTCACTTAGCATGACAATGTTGTTCAACAAACCTTGCATTCATATAACCGTTGTTGTGTTTAAGAAAGACCTAAACCAAATACCAAAAGCGCTGCAATCCAAACTGGCAATAGTTTATTCAATTAATCAAAAAACAAGTGTCACAAAGAATGAGATCCGATTAGTAAGGATACACCACTACAATTTTCAACTTTGATGATGCAATTTGCTCCAATAACACCAAACGAGCAAGCAAACATAAGCAACCTTAATGATTTTGAGAGTAATCACCAACAATAACCTTTCATGGAATCTTAAGAATTGAATCTGAAAATTCGAACCTGAGTGTACGAACTGGAGTTGAGGGAGCACAAAATAGAGTGTTGGACAAGTTGTAGATGGATTTCGAAACTGTTCGAGCTCCAAGTAACCGGGAACAACTGCCAGATAAAGAGAGAAGTCTTCATCTAGAAAATAGAGAAAGATAAATAAAGGAGAGCGATAGAGAGACAAAGAGAGATTAGTTAACCGAAGCGCAGAGAAATGGGTAGCCATGACAGCCGCCATGGTCGTGCTCGCGTGAGCGTTGAGATCGAACAGAAAATGAAACAGCGGAAATAACAAAATAGTGTATCACAAATATTACAAAAGAGAATTCCTGAAACTTGAAAGGGCAAAGAGAGAGTTTTGTAATTAAGCTAAGATGAAGGGCTTTTCGATAAAATTACGATATACTACTGTCGAACAGGTTGACCAGTGCTTATTTTTGAATCAGGAATTATCGAACACCGACTTTTATAAAGTGCTTCGCATTAAACTTGCCAGTTTTAAAAATATAATAGAACAAGGCAATAACAATAATACGTCTGCTTAAAACAAACACAATAAAATTTTAATATCTACTGCCAAAAAATAAATCAAAAGTTTAACAAAGAGTGCCATGTCCTGATTTCTCTCTCATGCAAAAGGTAAAAACCACTTATTCAATCATCTACAAAAGTTTTTCATAAAGAGTGCAAGATCTCATCGCAAAAGCAACGACTACAGAGAGGAGAGCCGGTTAGGAGACCAAGAGAATCATGCATCGTCCAGAGCCAAAACACCAGGAAGTGATTTGCCCTCGAGAAGCTCCAAGCTGGCACCACCTCCAGTCGAGATGTGGCTCATCTTATCTGCAAGCCCAACCTTCTCAACAGCAGCAACGGAGTCACCGCCTCCAATGATGGTGGTCACACCCTTTTCGCTGAGATCAGCAAGCTTCTTAGCAATAGCCTAGCAAGAGATGAGACATAATGTCACTAATGTTCATAAAGCAGCGACTCTGAGTGCTTTTCTGCTGTATCAAAACATATAGCTGCACTTACCTCAGTTCCTTTTGCAAACTTGTCGAACTCGAAGACTCCCATTGGACCATTCCAGATGATTGTCTTGGTGGCATCCAGAGTTTCATTAAAAGTCTTGATCGAGTCAGGACCAATATCAAGACCCATCCAACCATCTGGGATACTGGATGCTGGGACAACCTGCACCACAGAAGGATAAGTCAATCTGAAGGTCTTAGCTTCACTGCATGAGTACTGAGAGGCAGTCTAAAGACCTATTGAACATTCGGCCTCCCTCTTCTCGCTCAAACAATAAGAAATGGCATCAATATACACACCTTGCTCTCCGCGTCAGCAGCAAACTTGTCTGCTATAACCACATCAGTAGGCAACAGTAGTTGAATGCCTTTGGACTTAGCCTTCTCCATAAGAGCCTTTGCAAGGTCAAGCTTGTCTTCCTCCACCAGTGATGAACCGACAGAGTGTCCTCGTGCCTTGTAGAATGTGAAGATCATACCTCCACCAAGTAGGAGAATATCAACCTTCTCAAATAAAGACTCGATCACTCCAATCTTGGTTGATACCTTGGAGCCACCCACTATAGCAGCAAAAGGTCTATGAGGATTTGTTACGGCTCCAACCAGGTAATCTAGCTCCTGAAACAGTTGCAAGAGTTCAATTTTTATTTAAATAACCAAATGATTTTATAGAATGAAGTGTCAACACATAGCAGAACCAGATATCTTTATACACCATTGCAATACTTACGCAACAGAATTCGATCAGCCAAGCAACTCAGTTAGTATACCACATAACTTACCAGCATGCAATTGCCATCATATTATTTCATAATTCCTTACTTTTGTAGTGAATTATGCAAAAGCTTCAACATGATATTTCTACCAGGGGTAAACATTTAAAACCAACAACAACCAAGGATGAGTCTCTAGATTCTGATAGCCTTTCATGACGTTTGCATGGGGAATGATAGTACAGAAGGCTTATGTACACATTCCATGACCAAAAAAGGCAAAAAAATAATAAGCATTAAGCATTCAGTCCTATCCTGCCACGCCACTGGAGGGTTGATTTGAAATTTATAATACTAGTTGAAGATTGCAAGACAAGAAGTACATTAGCACAGTTATAACAGACCTTCTGCATGAGGAATCCAGAAACAGCTGGCTTCAAATATTTGGCAACTCCCTCAGTTGAAGCATGGGCTCTATGGGCAGTACCAAAAGCATCATTCACATAAAGGTCAGCTAAAACAGCAAGCTTCTTTGAGAACTCAGGGTCATTCTTTTCCTCCTCCTTGTAAAATCTTACATTTTCAAGAAGAAGCACGCCTCCCTCAGGTAGAGCTGCAACCTTCTTCTCCACTTCTGGACCAACGGTGTCATCAGCCATTTCAACCTGCAATGACATGTAGAAGATTATTCCTTTCTTCTACAACTCAAACATAAAACAATGTATGACTGGGACAAAAGTGATTACATGAACGCCGAGAACTTCTGACAGCCGAGGTACCAAAGGCTTCAAGCTATACTTTGGTGTCACACCTTTAGGACGTCCCTGAAGACAGAACATAAGAACAGACATCAGAACATGCAAACAGGTCCGAGAAACAAAGCTCGGAGTATAAATTAGCTTCAATATCATCATTGGACCACCCAAACAAGATATGACTCAACAACAGAACATATCAATTAGCTTCAACATCAGCATAGAACAAAAAGGTGAGGAATACATGCAGTTATGAAAACAAGCATGCTTTTAACCATCCCATGTCTTATCTAAAATCTATCATATCCAATAACATATCCTGCTTAATCACATCACAAAATAAGCAATCATACTTCATGACACCAACAAAGCTATAGGCTTTTTCTCCAATTTATAGTCTAATAATGTAACCAGACTAAAAAGAACATGCTTTGCATGCAATTCCTACAGGCTGCATTGAAAAAATGCTAAAACATTCACAAAGTCAACGACATCAACCAAAACACATAGCAGGGAACACTCAACAATTAATATCCAATAAAAATCGACTATATCAGTCAAACAAAGGCAAACCACCGCAAACTCAGATATGACAACAAGGCATAAGGTACTACTCTTCAAAAAGTGAATTCCATAGGACCATAGCTTAGCAGCAACCAACGCATGCAAGAACAAAAAATTGACATAAGAAATTGTTCATCCGAGACCACTTAACCACTGATCTCAATCAAAATTTTTAGAAAAAGCAAACCAGACGATCAGATCTCAATCCAACTACAAACTCTAGCAAATCTCAAACCAATCAAAATCCAACCTAGATAGAAACCTAACACATATACTAAATTACAAATTCAAAACAAACACTATGTCAATTAAATACGAAGAGATCCATCTGATCTAAAAACTCACCAAGTGGCTGCAGAGAATGATCCGTGCACCATGCTCCATGAGATACTTGATCGTTGGAACGGCAGCTCTGATCCTGGTATCATCGGTGATCTTGAAGTTGTCGTCGAGCGGAACGTTGAGATCCACGCGCACGAACACTCGCTTCCCTCGGAGATCAGCCCCCTTGAGTTCACTAACACTCTTCTTCACCGCCATGATCAATCAATCAATCAACCAGAAAAAACGCTCGATCGAATATTTTAGAGAGAACGATATTGAAGAAAAGAACTGGGGAACTGGAACTGAGACAGAATGAACGAATATTCGCGTGAATTGGGCGGAGAGATTTTAAATCACGCCGTTGATTTTATTATTACGTGCGTGATGTGCGATGATAAGTAGATCTAAACAATGGGCTTGTTTTTCAGGAACGTTCACTGGTTTCCTGTTAAACAACTTATTAAACAAGACAGGCGTCAAAGTGTTGAATATTGCAAGAACAGACCAATAGCTTCTTATCTTTTAGTAAATAGCGAGCCCTGTTGTGCTTACAATAGAAACTGTCGGCCCCCGATTATAGTTGAAGAGACATTTTTGGCTCAGCTTACCGAATACTTTTCACTCCAAAAAGAAACATAATTTTCAATAATATTTTTATAATATTTTATAAAATTTTCAAAATTAAAATATATAATAATATATAGCATACTATATATATATATATAGAAAAAGAATAAGAACACTCTATTCTTAATGCACAATCTAGCACATTCTATAATCGTTTATTTTCGTGAAAACTTCAAAATTCAATCTCCACATTAGATATGATGAGTCGGTAATATGCTGACAAAATTTTATTTTAATCGGATTACGAATCGACCTCAATCCGACTACTTGATCATGATAACACAAATAGTAAAAATTGACAAAATATATATATTTTTAGTCATTTTGATCAAACGTCTGGATGGAGATCGATTCGTAATTCGATTTAGATGAAATTTTGTCAGCATATTACTGCCTCATAATTCTTCATATTCAATAATAAAAATTAAATTTGAAAGACTCCCAATAACAAACGATCGTAATGTGCGCTGAAGTGTGCATAAAAAATAAAGTGCTCCTATCTCTTACCTTTTAAATATAAATATATATATATATATATATATATATATTATTGTTTTGATAAAAAAATTCAAACTTGTTTTCAAAAAATAATTTTTTATTTTTTATTTAAAAAAGTTCTTTATCAAAAGTATTTTCAAAGTCAATTTTTGAAAAAATCCATATTATTATTATATTTAGCAATCAAGGAACTAATATTCAAACTTTAAGTGCGTATTTAAATTACACAGAACTCACTTTCTTCCATCAAAATTTTAAATTCGAATTCACTTTCTGATGTTTATATTTATTCGGAACTCACATCTAATTTATTTCTACCGAAAATAATTCTACAGACCTCAGTTTCACAAACTCATTTTCTATCAATTAAAACAAGCTCTAAATACCAGTGGGTAAGAAAACTCATCCTTTATTCAAAAGACGAAAATTTCTTGGAGCAATGTTGCATAAGAACGGTCAAAGGGTCGCAACTTTTCCTTCAACATGCAGTTAAGACTTGCTGTCTATGATGATTCAGGTAAGAACTTGCCATCTGTTAAATTTCACTCCTTGTATCAGGCAAAACTTGCAAGCGTGCAGGACGATA
Source organism: Acanthochlamys bracteata (assembly GCA_019914995.1). Classification (NCBI taxonomy): domain Eukaryota; kingdom Viridiplantae; phylum Streptophyta; class Magnoliopsida; order Pandanales; family Velloziaceae; genus Acanthochlamys; species Acanthochlamys bracteata. The sequence continues at coordinate 1,506,337 of CM034140.1, read as the reverse complement.
GTCCCTGATGCTTTTAGGTAAATGGTTAGCTCCATTACACAATGTGCAACTAGGGTCCAATTCCAGGAACAAGAGGAACGGCAGGCTCAGGCTTTTTAACTTTATCAACAATCACTGCTTGGGTCAGAAGAATGACCCCAGCAATTGAAGCTGCATTTTGCAATGCGCATCTTGAAACTTTACAAGGATCGATCACACCAGCCATGAGAAGATTCTCATACTTGCCAGTCATGGCATTGTATCCAATCTCCCAACCACTAGCAAGGAGCTTTTCTATGACAACAGAACCATCTGCTCCAGCATTGCTTGCAATATAGGATGCTGGTTTAAGAAGCGCCTGAGACGAGAATTGGCAGGAGAACTCATTTTAATAGCCAAGACACAAGGGCTTTTGAGCTACTAAAAGAACAGGAGAAATCACATTCTTGCATATTACTAAGTGAATAAAAGAACAGCTATACCAAAATAGTACATAACATGATGACTTGCTGCGTTATGTGTTAATAGAGACATACAGCACCTCAACATTGAATACTCCTCTATGTTGGTCCACAATGATTCAAATCCCAGAGATTGCTATAAATAATTTATGAATATGGAAGATAAAGTTGTGAACTGTGTCCTTGGGATAGGACCAGAATGACTGGCAAAGTTGTAGCCACGATGGTGCGCTATTGTCTACAAGTCTACAGTTACGCCTTTCTTCATTCTTCTCATGCAACTTTTTTACTTTCAATAGAGTAAAAATATACTGCACTAACTTTCTGTAAATAAAGAACTTTCCTCAACCGTTATCAATGATACAGAACTCACCTTTCTAACAATATCTGCACCAATTCTCTCGTCGGGATCTTTGAGTGATTTTGCTATTGTAGGAATATGCTTGGAAAGTTGCACAAACGTTGCACCACCACCAGGTGCAACCCCCTCTGCTATGGCTGCAAAAGTTGCATTTTTTGCGTCTTCAATTCTCAGTTTTCTATCTTCAAGTTCTGCCTCTGTTCCTGCTCCTACCTAAATACGAGTTGCATTTCTTCAGAATCCACAGCAAGACCCTACCAAATATCAAATTTTACAGCTCAAGAACTTTTGAGAGTGTACTATGACGAGAATCAAGAGATCCAAGACTTAACATGCTTAGACCTAAGCTTAAGAAACATTTTTAAAATTTTCAAAGTTTTGTTCCTCCATGCTTGGTCCAAAAATCATTATTATTAAATTTCTAGTCCGGAAAGAAAGAACTGAGGAATATTTTTAATAAATGATAGCTAAAGGATTAACTGTAAAGAAAGGAGGGTTCAAAGCCTCACTGGACCTTTATCACAGCTACACCACTGGTGAGCTTCGCTATCCTCTCTGAGAGCTTCTTCGAAAGATAAGAACTGTCTGTCTCATCCAAATCTTTCTTTAATTGTGAAACTCTTGCTTGAATTTCAGCCTTCATGGATGGATGTGCAACAATGGTTGTCGAATTACTTGTTATGGTTACCTTCTGAGCAATACCCAGCTGATCTGAGGTTACATCTTCTAGCATCAAGCCCAGGTCACCAGCAAGAAAATCGGCGCCTGGTTTCCATGGTGACATTCTATATTAGGTAGCAACCAACAACAAACGAACTTTCAAACGGTGAAAGTATTAACGATTGTACTTATGCTGAATTGCCTTCATCAAATGTGCAAGTTCAACAACAATGGCTATGGGATATAATTGTAAAACTAACGTATAAAGTTGCTATAGCGATAGTTCGTGTATGTGAATGCTTTCAAATCCTATGAACAGATGTTGTAAGACGAGCAATTAAGCAGGGCATATTATCTTTTACATTTACAGTAACATTCTCAACTCATCTCTCCCAATCATTTAACTGTCCTTCCACCAAATCATCAGGAAGCCACAGAGCAACTTAATCTATTGCCTATATACATACTTTAGATTTTAATGTCTATGTTGTATGCAGGCAAATATCTGGAGACAAGTGCCGCACTAATTACTCAAGGGAAAACAATATTTAGTATGAGTAAGATATGCATTAAGTAGTCTTTAAAACATAAACAGATGAATCCGTTGGTTTTACCCGTCATAAGAGCAACATCTTGCAGAATTGCTTTCTTTCCTTCTCCAAATCCTGGACACTTGATGGCTGCAACATTTACTACTCCTCTCAATTTATTCAAGATCAAAGTTGCCAGGACTTCATTTGAAATATCTTCTGCTATAATCAGAAGTGGAACACTTAGCTGAGTTGTCTTTTCAAGCAGCGGAACCATCTCCCTGATATTCCCTACCTTCAGATCAGTCACTAGAACCTTTGCATTCTGAAATTCTACGGTAGCCTTGTTTGGATTTGTAATGAAGTGTGAAGATATGTAACCCCGGTCAACCTGATGATGCAAAACAGTGTACTAGTTAGAAGTACAGCTTAGTTCCATGACTTGTTGCCCGCAAAAAAATAAGTTTCATCAGTTACAGTATTTGATCACCTTCATTCCTTCTTGAACTTCAACAAAAGTGTCAAAAGATGAGGATGCCTCAATTGATATCACCCCGTCAGGACCAATTTGCTCTATGGCATCAGCAATCAGGTCCCCAATAAAATCATCATTACCAGCTGAGATTGCAGCCACAGCTGAAAACAATAGCATCATTTTAACACTTCTGAAGAAAGCAACTTAAAACTGCTAATGAAGAAAAATACCTTTAACATCCTCCTTTCCACGTACAAGATGAGATTTGCTCCTAAGAACATTGACCAACTCCGAAACAGTTTTGTCAATTCCTTTCTTCAAGGAAACAGGGTTAGCCCCTGAAGAAACAGCAGCCATACCTTGCTTAATCATCTCTCTTGATAAAATTATCGCCGTGGTGGTACCATCACCTGCCAAGTCATTTGTTTTCGAGGCTACCTGCACAAACATGTGTTTGAAACCAGTCAGTGGCTCTGAAAGACATCTTATAAAACATAATAAAAGTAACAACAGAACACTTGAAACTTGAACCTCTTGAAGTAGCTTTGAGCCAGTATTTTCAATGGGGTCTACTAGTTCTATAGCTCGAGCTATGGTAACGCCATCATTGATAACTTTCGGAACATCTGGTTCATCAAGGACGATGCTTCTTCCTGTAGCCACAATCTAGTATGTCATCAGCTTCAAGCATGGATCACTAGTAAATTATCAATCATAAACAAAGTTTATAACATATGCCATAAAAAAATCATATGTGCCGCCAAAACACATTAGTTTGATTAACTATATGTTAAGAAGGTTTGTTCTGCTCTACATATTAATCAAAATAAAAGCGTGCCTATATGAATGAACAACAATGTTGAACTACATTGATGTATTCACAAAATCACAAAAATTTCCTTGAATTTACACGAAAACAATTACAAAAATGCAAAAATCACCACAATCTAAGCAACCCCATATTCAACAAAGAAAAAAAGAAAAAGAATATCAACAATTAAACAACATCATATTAAAATTACCTTTAGGTCCAAGGGTGACAGCTACAGCATCAGCAAGCTTATCAATTCCTCTCTGCAAAGCTCTTCTACAATCATTATCGAATGAAATCCTCTTCGCTCCAGCTCGAATACACAAACTCTTTCTTACCAATTTGCTTTCTCTGACTTTCTGCAAAAATCAAAGACAAAAACATCAAATTTCACAAAATGAAAAATCCCAGAAACAAAACGGACCAATGAATCAATAATTAGATATAACGTTCTACCAAGAATGAGATTGATTGTGGGAATGCGAGAGTTGGATAGAGAGAATGAAGCATCTCGAAATAAACCTGAGAAATTTTTTGTGCGGAAAAAGGGCGAAGGGTTTTATTAGACAAGAGAAGGAGATAGTAGTAATAAACAGCTTTAATTGGGGTTTTTCAAAAGTGCTATTTTATAATTGCATTATAAGACCAGTAAAATTTAGTTTCTATTTTAAAAGGCAAAAGTCCACCAGATATTCTCGTTTAGGTGCATTCTTTTGCACACTAAAATTATATTTTTTATTTCTAACTTATTTTTTATTATAAAAAGAATATAAAAAAATTATTTTTAATATTTTTCAATACAAAAATAATATATATCACTTTCAATAACACTATTTTTAATAACTAATTTTTAAAAATTTATTTCTAAAAACTCACTTCGAAAATAAAAAAATTAGATACACCTTATATTATATTATTTTAGATAAAAAAAATTTTTACAAAAACTGCAAAACATCCTCTGATATCTCTTGAACCAAATTTTCAGAGATATTTCTTTGGTCTTGTACTGAATCCTAAAACAGTCATATTCTTTCCTTTTGTCATTATTATTTGGTGTATTTAGAAATGATTTTAAAAGTATTTTTCAGAGTAGAAATATTTTTATTTTATTTTAATAAATAAATTTTATTATTTGAATCTATAAATAATAATAAGTAATAAAAGAATTTGACTATATAAAATTTTTTTATATGACTAAATTTTTAATATAAATGTATAGAATATTTTAAAAAATTTATTCAAAAATTCGAAATAAAAAAATAAAAAACTGTTTTTCTATTTACATTATAACTTTTGTAAAACATTATAAAATGTTTGTCATTCACAACCATTCCGCCATTCCGGCACTTGGTTAGCAGTGGCTGACGCCGCAGAAGGGTGTGTTTACTTAAGTTTGAGAAGTGAGTTATAAAATTAAATTTAAAATTTCAAGTATTTAATAAGAAAAGTTTATAGTAATTTTATATTAATAGTAATTTTAAAATTAAATTTTTAAAAATTAATAAAAAATATTTTAAAATTTTATTTATTAAAACTAATTTTTTTGTAAAAGAATATGAAATTATATTACAATCCGGTCCTGAATAAGGTGAGTATCAGTCTCTCATATTGCAAAATCTTGGCATTTTGTTTTTGCACTATGAGACCGATTAATACGGTTTTCAACTTTTCGGTGTATGAACCTGCTATTGAAAACTTGATATTATGGTTCTATTCTATAAAAGCGTAACGCTTTTGCTCTATAAAGCTTTAAATTTTAAATTCTAGTTCAGAGTTCTAGAACCTGATATTGCCAAAAATATGTTAAAGGACGTTTTCTGTGAAATATAGCATTTCAATTATTTGCATTATAAGGCCTATATATTTAAAATCAAGCTCTTTTACACCATTATCTTTTTCTTTTTAAATAAATTTTGTTTAATATAGAAACAGAGAACAGAAGGTCTGTTGCTACTTGTTATTAGCAATAAGGATTATAAAGAACAGTGATCTGCTTGATATGGGGTTTTCAACACAAATAAAACCAATTGATCTTCTCCTTCATTGCATGAGTTTTCTCATGATTCTATAAAAACTTTAAGTTCCCTAAAAGGTACATAACTTCTAGGTGATACTTAAAAGATTCTGAAAGAGTAGCATAGCTTGAATTAGCGTGAGATCTTAATAAAAATCAATGTACTTGTAACTTCATGCAGAATCATGAAATAATTAATTAAATGACCTCGGGTAATCTTATTCCTATATCATATGCATTAAGCCCAATTTTCTAGAATAAAGTCAAACAAGAAGGTGAACATACTCCATTAATGAAACTATAAAAAACTTAGCAGATTCTATAATAGCTTCCATGTGGGAATCGTTGACAACTAAACTACAAGTACATATTCCCTACTTAAAAAATAAAATGCACAAGAACACTTTGCTCAGTGAAAGTTTTAAAGATTAAAATCTAAAGTTAAAACTTAAAATTTAGAAGTTAAAATATCTTACAGTGTTTTACTTTTTAATGTGCGTTAGCTTTTTTAATTAACGAACTCTAAATAGTTATTGTTATTTTCCGAACTTAGAAATAGAAGCAACCAAAAGAACGTTCATAACAGACCCATTATATAAATAATAGTACTACTGGCGTTTCCCTACAAATAGTAATAAATGTTTGCAGATTAGTCCAACAAGTCATATTTATTGCAGACCAGCCCAGTCTAACTTGCTCCACTTCTCTTTCTTCTTCGATCTGCTAGAGAGAGAGAGAGAGAGAGAGAGAGAGAGAGACGGAGCGAGCATGGTAAGACGCCATGGGTGGCAGCTACCAGCTCACACATTCCAGGTTAATCAACTTTATTCTTTCATTTTCCCATTTGTTTAACCTTCAAATTCTGTTATTGATATAGAAAGTTTCAATCCTTTTTTGTTTTTAAATTTAAAAAAAATTTCTTTTTTATGGAACTGGAGTGAGTTTTCTAGAGAAATGTTTCATAAGAGTTTAATCTGTTGATTTTATTTTCATAGGTTTTGAGTTGTTAGGTGTTTTGAGCTGGTATTATGACCTGTGAAGTTTCCTTGAACAAATTTTTTAGAAATGTTATAAATTCTTGTTTTTGGAGTGTGTAGAGATCTGGGTCGATTTTGTTACGGGTTCATTTGGGTGACGTGTTTTGTATGCAGTAGTGAAATCAGTACACTGCTGTCGATTTTTGGCTCGTGTTGTTTTCCTTTACGTATGGGTTTATTATCTTGTAGTTTAAGATAATCATATTATTGACGCATTCGCTATATTGTCTCTTGGAAGAATATATTGACCCTTGATTAATTCAAGAAAAGCAACACATGAGATTGGAGTAAGTTGCCAATCGAAGAGAAAGGCTTAATTTTGACATACAATAGACCTTTATCAGGACAATGCAAACTGAATTTCTAGGAATTACTTTGTGTTAGTTTACTTGGTGGGTTTCTAGTTGAAGTGGTAATTGTTGGTGAAACGTGCTTTTCTTTTGACAGGTTGTGGCAATCACGATATTCTTTCTTCTGGTTATTGATTTCTATGCCTTTTTTGCACCCTTTCTGGGTAAACGCATCTTTGAGTATGTTGCTATAGCTGTTTACACTCCAGTGGTATGTAAGCTCTTCCTATTTCAAAATCGATGTTATTATTGCACCAACATAAATGTAAAGTTTCCTATATCCTGCTACCCTTTTGTTCATTTTTTTTCTGCAGGCAATTGCTGTATTCATCCTATACGTCCGCTGCACACGTATTAATCCTGCAGATCCAGGAATCATGTCAAAGTTTGAGAATGAACAAGCTGATGGACGAAGGAATACGACAAGGTTTCCCAACTCAAGTTTACCTAACAGTGTGGCAAGTGGTCAGGCTTCTCCTGTGTCAGACTGTAGAAGCTCTCTGGATGGAAATTCAAACAGGAGCCCTTTGGACGGAGGTGATGCCAATGCAGATAGTCCAGTACATGCCTCAGTAGAGAATCCGTCTTGCTGCTTCAAACTTGGGGGAGCTTTTTGTGTGATCTTTGCGAACCAGGATTGTCGTAAAGAAGATGTTATTGACCAAGAAGCCAAGAGTGAAGATGCTTTATTTTGTACACTATGCAATGCTGAGGTATGACTTAGTAAATTAGTGTCACTTTGCTTATGTTTAATGTATTCTCTTCTTCTTCTGCATTGTCCTTGATTCACGAGCTGTGTTTCTCTTGCATACGCTCCTGGTTAAGATTTGTCTGTACCCGTTGCAGAGAGTAGTGGTAAGTCTAGAGCTAAACAGTAACAAAGGTCGTGCACCTTCAGGAAAAGCTCTAATTTTGTTACAATCCCTGAACATTTAAGTTTCTATTTCTGAGAAATAGTGCCGTTACATTACCAACTTGTTTTTCTTATGGCAAAATTGTCCTATATGCAGTTTAAGTTCATAGTTACTGGCCAGAATTGCTATCGTTAAAACATTCCTCTTCAATGTTGAGCTCATATCTCATAATATGGAGGAATTGGTGATGTATTCGTTAAGATGGGTGACGTCTTATCATCCATTTGAGCAAAAAGTCATGATATCGCATAATGTGCTTTGAACTATTAGTCTAGACTTGTAGTAGGACTGTTCTGTTTTCCTATGTGAATAACTTGAATTGCCAGTAAAGTTACGTAGTTATTTTTGAAGTGGACCAAATGAAATTTGCATCAATGTTGCTAGCTATAAGTTGCTTCGAGTAAGTAATGGTGGGATCCTACTGAAGAATAATTAAACCAGCTCATATGCCTCTTGCTTCTGGGTATCTTTCCATTCTGTCCTTGTAGGTGCGTAAGTTCAGCAAGCATTGCAGAAGTTGTGATAAATGTGTTGATGGCTTTGATCATCATTGCAGGGTAAATCTGTATTCAGTCTTATGACTTGATTGTTTTCGTCTTGTGAAGTCCCGTCATATGACCTGTTCTTTGTTGCACATGTTTTGCAGTGGCTTAACAATTGTGTTGGAAGGAAAAACTATGTAACTTTTATCTCACTTATGGCAACAAGTCTAATCTGGGTAATACATACTTCCTAATTGGAGATCTTCTGAGCTCCATAATATTGAATAGCTCATGTCAATTTTCTTTATATCATTCATTTGTTTGTTTGTGCTTAAAAAATTTTCAATTATATTGCCAGCTTGCAATTGAATTTGGAGTTGGTGTTACTGTTTTGGTTCTCTGCTTTGTTGATAAGAAAGACACGGAGAGTAACATTGTGGACAAGCTTGGAAATGGATTCTCACGTGCTCCATTTGCAACTATTGTGGTACAACTTTTTTGATCGCCCTAAGCTGTTTATAATTGAGATTTTCTGAAATGCAAATTTTCTAGATACTCCTTCCTTTTTAACTACAATTGGAATATGGGTTTGTGTGGCTGAGTTGGAAGAACGGCTTGCTTTTAGTGAGAAAGGAGCCTATTACACTTCTTATTCTTGTGATCTTGCAATGATTTTTTATGTTGCTTTCTCTGAAACTAACAATGTCGATAGCATTTATGCACTCTACCGATGTGATGTTGATGTTATAGTTGCTTTTGCTTGCAGGCCATTTGCACAGCAGTCTCATTACTTGCATGTGTGCCTCTGGGAGAACTCTTCTTCTTCCACATGATACTGATAAAAAAGGTCATACATGAAAAATTGAAATGATACTTGATACTTAGTAGGTGTCTTCTTTGTTGACTAATATTGTCTCCTTGGGCTCCAATATAGGGTATTACAACCTATGAGTATGTTGTGGCGATGAGGAGCTTGGCTGAGGGACCTCCACCATCTTATGCTGATGAGGCATTTTATAATGTTATTGCTTCTCCTACAAATTCTGCGACAACTGGATTTAGTGGCACAAGTTCTCTGGGTCTGCAATATAAAGGAGTCTGGTGCACCCCTCCAAGAGTTTTTGTTGATCAACAGGCAGGCTTCTTATTGTTTTTATTTATCTCCTTGCACTTTGTCATAAAATTGTTAGCTATTGAAAAGTTCAGATTCTCATACAACTTTTGACTATATATAATATTGGCATCACTTTAATGAGCTTCTTACAATTAAATGCTGCAGGATGAGGTTATTCCGCATCTAGAACCTGGACGGGTGCCCTCAACAGTGGATCCAGATGCAGTCGAGCATACAGGTAGGGTGAACAAATCAAAAAAGAACGTCAAGATAAGTGCTTGGAAACTTGCGAAATTGGACTCCGGTGAGGCAATGAAAGCAGCTGCTAAAGCCCGGGCATCCTCTTCAGTTCTTCGCCCGATAGAAGGCTGCCGCATACCTGATGCAGATTACAGCTCCAGTGGCAATGCCAGTGTTAGAAGCAGTATGAGTATGGACTACAGTGCAAACAAAGAAACAAAAAGTGATCTCAAACTTTCACCTCTGAGAAACTCGTATCCCCAAAGTATTGTCAGCAAAGATGATTATAAAACTGGTACCCCAACCCCTAGCAGTCTCAGCAGTCCTGGTCGGATCAGTGAACAAGTTGTGCTCAGCCCATTACCTGTGCAAAGGGGGTTTTCAGATCAGCCTCATGTACCTAGAGGACCACCTCCTACTACGCAACTCACAAACCCAATGTTTCAGACAGCAGCTTCCCTTATCAGGGACACCAGGACGGCTTCAGTTGTTTGGGATCAAGAAGCTGGAAGGTACGTCTCAGTCCCGGCATCGTCTAGACCAGAATCTTATACAGGGCATCCAGGCAGGATGACTAGGATTTCATTGACAAATCCGTCAGGTTCGAGCAATTCTTATGGTGGAAGGCCTAATGGTAATAATCCTTCAATGGTACCGGCACCTGTGCAGCAATCTGAGAGATTGCTGTACACAGGCCAGTCTATATTTTTCGGCGGGCCTCTTATAAATGTACTGCAACGAAGTGATACTCGGGGAACATAGAACTGCATAGAACCTAATTCCTCAAGTGTTGGTACTCAAAAGCATCCATCTACAGGGAAGTAACTACTTGACAAACCTCTTCCGCAACTTTGTGAGTTACAAATGGAGGATCGAACATTGTTTGAGTTTCCATCAATCAAAATGTTCTAGCTGCTGCATCACTGGAATCCAGTGAAATATCCACCACCCTTGAATCAACATGAAAACCTTTCGCGTTCACGCCTTTTTTTTGTCTGAGTTGCCTGCAGTTCTGATGATACGAAGAAAGAAGCAGCTGACTTCTTCCTGCTCAAAGGCGGCTTCTTTCAAAGCTTCCGAAGATGATTCTTGAGCTATATCACTGCCTGCATGCTGCTTCCGCTCGAAGCACGTCTTGTCGCTAGAAATGTTGTATTACTCGGAGAAAATAGAAATCTTTGCTGATGTATATTTTTTCTTCCAGCTATATTTTCATTCTACCTTCACTCTTTATATCTACATCCGCAAATTTCTTACTGATTGTGTTCAACTGTTTCTATAGTTACTGAGTGGTGTTCAGGTTTTAGCAACTTCGGAATTCTGTCGCTAATTCCTAAAGACATCATCTTTCTAGTTTCTAGAAGCGTTTAGGGACTAGGTTTGGGTTTTAGCGACCAACCTTTAATCGCTAAACGATTTAAAGGTTTTTGGGCTTTAGCGACTAGCTAGGGGTGAAGATATTCTGCAGACAAGAATCTGGTGAGTGTGACTGGATAAGTCTCCAAATTCCAAACGTTCAAGTTCAAAAGATTTGTTGAAACTCTCCAAATTTCAGTTTTCTAAAGCTTCACCTGAAAGCCTTGTAAACTTTTTGTCCAATCTCTCAGAAGCCGAAGCAGAGTAACAACCATGTAAGAAAAAACTATGTTTCTCATTTGGAATTTTCTTGTTAAGCATCGTTGTTTAATTGCACGAAAGATTGAAATTATTATGATTTTCTTTTCGTTCACAATGAAATAGTTCATTTTCTGTTCTTGAATTCTGGTAAAGAATCTAATATGAAATTGTTGCCCTCTAGGTGTTTGATTTTGGTACTCACAAAAGTTTCCTTCTTATATAACCTGAAAAGAATCTGCTCGTTTATGTACAATTGCGTGACAGTAAGTTGCAAATGTTCTTCTTCCTATATTGAGACATTGTTATTTTGTAGGTTGGCCATCAAGGCTGGCGTATTCTATCCTGTCACAGAATCAAGTGGCCTATATGTTTATTGCAAATATAATCTTAGAGAAAAGGGAAAGACGTCCCATAGCACAGTAGACAAAGATAAACACGATACTGTTTACCTTGATAAACATGGAAAATGGAGAACTTTCGACCGCAAGAAGTTATCAAGAAAAAGATGTAAGACATGCTACCTATCAATTTTCTCAAGTTGTCATGATTTCCTATTGAACTCAAGATTTTACAATTAGAAAAATTGGTCTCTATTCGAGTATCAGGTATAACTATGGTCGCAATTGACACAGGTGGTACCCTAAGAGGCCGTGGATGGAAGTATGGGTCTGGGTTTGTCGATGGTGTCTTCCCTGTTCTTAGCCCCCTGGCTCAGGATATTCTTAGATTTGTTCAAACTGAAGTGGACGCCATAAAAGTCTGCGCTTCACTTGAAACTTACGCTCCTACTCATAGTCTGTGGGATGACCTCATGAATGTACTTGTTCAACTTCGTGTTAACAAACAATGGGATGCCGTAATACTGGTAAGATTTAACCTCAATCTTGACAGCTTATAGATTGATTTCTGGTTAGAACTACTTCTTGATTGCATTAAAATGTAAAAAGTATGATTTATAGGTTTGTGAGTGGATACTTCACAAAAGTTCCTTCCATCCTGATGTAATCTGCTACAACTTGCTTATTGATGCATTTAGCCAGAAACGCCAGCAGAAGAAGGCTGAATCAGTGTACTTGCAACTTTCAGATTCCCAGTGTGTTCCCAATGAAGATACTTATGCTCTAATCTTACGGGCATACTGTGCATCGGGACTGCTAGAAAAGGCTGAGGCAGTGTTCTCTGAGATCCGAAAATATGGGCTTCCCCCAAGTAACTTCGCTTAACTAATACTCAGAAATATTAGTATGGGATTCTTGTGATTGATCTATATGTTTTCGACATTCCATATCACTAGAAATTTGTGAACTTATGCAGACTCAACATCAGTTTTACTCAGGTGTCGTGGTCTATAACGCTTATATTGATGGATTACTCAAAGGAAGACAAACCGAAAGGGCAGTAGAACTATTTCAGAAGATGAAGAAAGATAGGTGTACTCCAACCACAGATACATATACAATGATGATAAATGCGTACGGAAAAGTGAGTCAGTTCTGTCTTTGCACTTATGATGATGTTCTTCTACATTTTTCCTGATCCTGCGCTAGCTACTATTCTACATGATAGGCTACTCAGTCTTTCATGGCTCTTAAAGTTTTCCAAGAAATGAAAAATGAAAAGTGCAAGCCAAATATTTGCACATACACTGCTTTGATAAATGCCTTTGCAAGAGAAGGGCTATGCGAGAAGGCAGAGGAAGTGTTTGAGGAGCTTCAGGCAGCTGGTCTTGAACCAGATGTTTATGCATATAACGCCCTCATGGAAGCATACAGGTAATATGTATGCTCTGAAATTTATCATTTTGGCTCAAACATTTCTGAACTATATCCAATGATTGCAATAAACCAGTCGTGCAGGTTTTCCATATGGATCTTCTGAGGTTTTCTCCTTAATGCAACACATGGGTTGTGAACCAGATAGAGCTTCGTATAACATTATGTTAGATGCCTATGGAAGAGCTGGTCTTCATCAAGGTTGGAATAGCCTCGAACAGTTGCCATAAATTTAAAGTACATTCTTTTTAACACCTGAGAGCTTGTGCCAAATTCTTGCAGATGCGCAAGCCGTTTTTGAAGAAATAAGGAGACATGGCATGGTACCAACCATGAAGTCTCACATGCTGCTGTTATCTGCATACTCAAAATCAGGTAACATCTCAAAATGCGAAGAGATCCTAATGCAGATGCATGAATCAGGTCTGGAACCTGACACATTCGCTCTAAATTCAATGCTCAATGCATACGGGAAGATGGGACAGTACGACAAGATGGAGGAACTATTGCTTCATATAGAAAAGAGTCCATATAAAGCAGACATCAGTACATACAACATCTTAATCAACATCTACGGCAAAGCTGGATTTCTGAGTAAGATGGAAGATGTATTTCAATCGCTTGCAAGTAGAAACGTCAAGGCTGATGTAGTAACATGGACATCTCGAATCAACGCATACTCAAGAAAGAAACAGTACATCAAATGCTTGGAAATATTTGAAGAGATGGTTGATACTGGGTGTTACCCTGATGGAGGTACTGCAAAAGTGCTACTAGCTTCTTGTTCCTGTGATGAACAGGTTGATCAGGTTACTACGATTATCAGAACAATGCACAAGGAGGTAAAGAACACCGTAGCTGACATCTAGTACAGTAATGTCTCTATTATTTATGGCCTGTGATATCATTGTACTATGTACAGCTTGCATGTTTTATCATATATCGTGTAGAAGTTGTCGAAGAAAAGTTTAGAATTTTGATTTCGGAAGTTATTAAAATAGAAAGCTTTTTAAGATTTGAGCTTATTATAATTTTTCAAAAAATGAACTTTATTTTCTTACCTATAATTATATATATAAATTGTATGACTATAATTATATTTTTAAATAAAGAATAGCGCGGTAATTACTGCGGAACACTTCTTACCAGTTTTTTTTTTACGCTCTTTTTTAATTTTTAATTTTATATTTTTAATATATATTTTATAATTATTTAAAAATTTAAAAAATATAAAAAAAATTTTACATAATTAATTTTTTATTATATATTTTTATTATTTTTAAAAAAATATTTTTTATTTGAAAGCACTCTTAAAGGTTCCTTTCGTACCATTAGCGGGTGAGAAGCTTTTGAAGCAAAACCGAAGCCCACAAGAAAAGTCCTACAAGGGTTGGTGGGTCTGTTGTATTGGCCCCATGATTTAACATACGGCCCAACCGATCTAACAGAAAACACACCAACACGTATTAATTTATTTAAATAATTAAATCGTTTTTAATGTTAGGAAGACTAGTTCTGACTTGTGCGATCAAAAAACAACGTAGAACTATAGAAGTTGCCAACAGAGAGAAAGAGAAAAGCTGCAAATTTTGGATCGACAATGGCAGCCGTGAGAACGCTGTGGGCAACACGCGCGGCGGCTTTCCTTCGAATTTCTACATTTAACTTTAACAGAGCATTTTCTACAGGTAAAGTTTCGATCTTTCCTTGTAGGTAGATCATTATAATATACAACATAGTAATGTTCCCTTGCCAATCATTGTAGTATTCAAAAACGATGGTTTCTTTTGCTTGGCTCTTAGGGTTTTTATTTGTTATTTTGCGATAAAATTTGGATCTGTTTTGAATGGCATAGTTTTGTTTTCTCGTTTTTTTTTCGTGTTCTGTAAGGCCTCTGTGTTTTGTTAGAGTACAATTTTTTTAACTAGATTTGGATGGAAACACATGCCTACACGGATCATTATCGTCAAAAAAAAATTTCCCTTTGAATCTTTTTTAGTCTGTCTTCGTTATCCTTGTTTTTTAACCCCATTAAATACATGAAGTTGCTGAATCGAGCGAAATTTCTGTGCGGCGTTAGAGATATAACTTTTTCCAAGTTTTGAACAAAAATGGAGTCAAAATTTTATACTTGAATGACTTTGGGCAGTTGTGCTACTTTCTTCTGATCTTGCATGATGTGAATCGTAGGATCTTATGGTAGATGTTAAATTGATGGATGTCTGGTTTGATTGGTAAGCGTTTTTTTTTTTCTTTTGATTCTGATAATTCAAATATGTTTCCTATCCTACTGAAACCTGGCTTGTCGGCATGTGTGAAACTTTTGCACGTTTAGGTGAAGCTTTATATGCTATGGCATCTTACAATATGTAGAAATCATAATCATCAGCATAGTTTGCTCCTTGGAGTTGCTTGTATCATGATGAGACTTGATGATAACGATGAAAGTTTTACTATTCTTGTCTGCAGTTTTGAAAGATTTGAAATATTGTGACACCCATGAGTGGGTCAAGGTGGAAGGAGATTCTGCAATTATAGGAATTACAGACCATGCACAGGTTAATACGTAATCTTTTTATGGTATACTGCAATGTCTGCCTATTCTAATTCATGTGATCTTCACTGAATTATTCTGTCTTTAGTGTTCATGATTTTTATTTTTGTTCTGCATGAAACTCTGCTGTTTATCGTCAGTCTATTTAATAATCAATTGCTCATTACATTAGTTGAATTCTGTGTGACAATCTGATGATGTTTCTCAGGATCATTTGGGCGATGTTGTGTATGTGGAGTTGCCTGAAGTTTGCGCCAGTGTGTCCCAAGGGAAGAACTTTGGTGCAGTTGAGAGCGTCAAGGCAACAAGTGATATCAACTCTCCTGTATCAGGAGAAGTAACTGGAGTTAACTCTGAGCTAAATAACTCTCCCGGATTGGTAAGCTTGCCTTTGTCATTTACTATGTCATGCCCGATAAATTATCAAAATGTTTGGAAAAAAATTATCTGCTGAAGTGCTTGAACCCTTTTTAAAACTTGCAATACTATCTTGAGAAACACACAGTATAGATTCTATATGGCCTTTGGAAAGTTCAGTAACAATGTAAGTTATCTTTTAGTGTTCTGCATCGTTCAGTTTAACTGACATATTTCATCTTATCTTCTATATGTCTATGTTTTGGTTTAATTTTGGATTTTGTGCTGCTTTCCCTTCACACACATAACTTTAGTTTGTGTTCGTTATTATTCAATTTGGGAGTTAGATGCAGAATTTTTTCCTTGACTCAGATTAACGGGAGCCCATATAAAGATGGATGGATCATAAAGGTTAAAATGAGCGATGCTGGAGATCTGAATTCATTGATGGACTCAGAGCAATACTCTAAGTTCTGTGAGGAAGAAGATGCTAAACACTAACTATTCAACAAAACAGCTGCTTGACGAATCTAGATCCTTCCTTCCCGGAAGTTTGTAAGTAGCTCGTGATCTTCATTCAGCAAGTGGTTTAGGTTTCTGCATGAAGCAAGAGAGTCATGCCTCCAAACTGCTTATTTACAAATATAAACATGGACATGGTTCATCTTTGCTTATGCTCTTCACTTCAAAACTTTAAGCTATTTGATGTTAACTGTTACTTCTTTTCCCCAATAGAACGCAATCTTAGCCAGCTTGGTCTTCATATATCCAATGCAAACAAACTGCAGCAGATCAAGGACAACAACTGTAGCTTCTTAGTTTTGTGTATCATGAGCAACCTTATTCATCGATCAGCAGAAAGAAGAATGCCCAAATACGAAGCACTAAATTCCCAGAAGGCATGTTGCAGGTCCTGATGCTGCAGAATACAAAGCTTCAAAGTCAATCTGTTGAGTGGTGGTATCAGCTAGTAGAAGGCATTGCCTCCTCGATCAGCCTGATGACCTCGCTAAGGCTGTACCCACTTCCTAGAGCTTTCACAGCAGCTCTATGTGCATGTTTATGCCACTTTAGAAGATTGTATGACTGCATGACAGCCCACCTTGCTTGATTTGACATCTGATAGATTGGATCACAATTTGAGGGGGAAACCGTTCAATGCTTGAACTGTTCTCATCATTGGTGGATAAAATAAATGAGATACAGACCTGTGCAACAGTCAGTGGAGGTTGTAGGAGAACACAAATGCTCCTGAACAGGTTCTCATCATTTTCTCCGCCTTCTGCCTCCCCATAAACAAGAGCTTCAGCCGCAATTCCCGCAAAAAGAACCATCGAATACCTTGCCATTCAAAATCATGCACGAGAGCCATCAGATAAGGGGCCGCTGATGCCTCATAAATCTACTCGAAGAGAGTTGGATATATCCTTTTACTCAATATCTGTAGCTATAAGAAAATGCCTACCTGTCAAAAGCAGAGCCACTTAGGCGACCCTCAGCAAGCTCGTTCTCTAACTTTTCATCCCAAAACTGAGTTCCTGCCTACAGCAGAAGACTAATATTAGAGTTTAGCATGTCATAGTACTATGAAGCATCACAAGATAATTCCAAGAATAGGCTTAACCAGCTAATTACGGAATTCATAAAGCAGTTACTTTCAAGACTTTACATGACAAGTACGGAGGTTACAAAAGAAACTGCATTAGCCAAGCTTCATCCAGAACTTGAATAGCGAGATCCTACATAAGCCTTAATAACAACAAACTCACAGATCTTCTTCAAGTTGACATGTTTGAAACAGTAAGTCAAATGCAACAACCATTAAAATGACCTCTCTTTCTCTCTCATCCTTATTATCTTAGTTTGATCCATATGCATAAATTGAGTATTACAAAATGGTACTTGGAAGAAGTGCTCATTTGTCATAATGATCAGAAAGCATATATATACCTGCCCCTGAATCCCCATTTTCATTGCAATAATTGGGTCCAATATCACCCCTCTTATTGGACAGCCCATCAGATATGCTGCATATTGAATAAGCAATCAGAATCCATCAATTCCTGTTGGCCACTCAAAAACCTCAGAATGATTTACATTACCAGTGAGGAGGTGGCCTGCCTCATGCACAAGAATCCGACGTTTACAAGGAGGCCAAAAACAAAGTATTTGGGCAAGACAGCTTCCCCCAAGGAAAATTGCATCCAACATTGCTAATCCCAATATGGCTGCTAAGTTAGGTCTTATGTCTATTCCCTGTGAGACAAGAAACGATGACCCAGCAAGGAATGCAAGCAAGATGTTCCTGGAACTTCCAGAAAGTCCCCACTTTTTAGGTGCAAGCTTTTTAGCTGCATGCATCAGAAATATTTCCTGAGTCCATGATTCAATGTCAAAACGAGAATATATTTTAAGTTAACCATGTTAAGAACAATAAGAACTAGCTAATGTCTAGACCTAGTAGAAGTAGTTATAACTTCACATGCAGCATGCTAGGAAGAATTCTTAAAAGGCCGACGAGAGAGAAATTCAAGATCCATTACCTTCTAAACCAGTTGATTCCTTCAGAACATTTGGCGTCACTTCTCTTGGGCCTTCTAGAACTACAATGATGAACAAGTATAACGCATTAGCTATGCAACTCAACAGATACAAATACCACACTAAAATTATCGAGCCAACCACATTGATCTCATAACTAAGCAATAGGTCATTCTCAAGTTCATTCCTTTCATATACCAAAATGAACATAGTAGTTACGGAATCTACAAACATCATTCCTTTAACCAAATTACTAGAAGAAATTTAGAAAAGAAAAAGGTATTACCAATACTTTTGCACTTTCCGAAATTCGAAAGCAAGCCTCGATCTTTCAAGAACTCATAAGCTGCGGCGACAAGCCGCATATCATCGGCGTTGATGCACGTATCAAGCACCTCCCAATCTCTCTTCTTCTCCAACCAACCCAAACCATCATCAAACGAATCCAAAATCTGATATCGAGATTGCCCACGACTTTCAGCGCCATCAGGTTGCAGGAGAATCGGTTTCGGTGAAGAAGAAGAATTGATTTTCAAGAACCGGAGAGCACGCTCGAGATCTTTCTCCTTCACGGCGTTCTCGTATTCACGCCACTGCTTAGCCGAGGAAGCTTTAATGATTTTAATGGTCGGAAGGGTAGAAATGGAATTTCCTATTAGTGTTGAAGTAGGGTAGCGTAGAGATAGAGAAGGTGAAACCACGGTGGTCACCATGGCCGTTCCAGCACTTCTGCTAATTCTTTTTTCAGGGCAACAGATATTCTGCGGTGGCAATTAAAGTAAACTGTTTCCAAAATCAGGGTCTTTTATTTGATAATCTGTAGTTACAAAAATGTAATTTCATGGTTATCAATTATATCAAAGGTTACAGATAACAACATTTCAAGAATTTTAGCTATAGAATCTATGAAGTGTCTCAAATTTTGATAAGAAGTAGTGGCCACAAAGGTAGGCCATGGCCCATGAACCAACAAAGTGTACATCATTTTAGTGGTGGGAACGGCCCAGGCTTGCACAAGACCGGATTCGGCCCAGGCCCTTGCGAGTTTATGTTTTGTCCCGATTCAGTTACCTATAACTCTCACATGTAACTGATCTTTTAAGCATATTTGATTTGCTTTTCTACAAATTTTCATTTTAATTTTAATTTTATGATTTTCAATAAGCTTTCTATATACTTTATAAATTTTATTTTAACATTTTAAAAAATGCAAAAAAATTCCACCTCATAAAATTCTATTATTAATTATTTTTAATACTTTTAAAATTAATTTTTTTAAAAATAAATAATAAATAAATATTTTATTTTTTTATAAGTACTTCTAAATGTTTCCGAAATCCAACTACCCATAGCTAAGCCCGAAGAACTCATTCGTAGAGTCGATCTAAGAGTCATTCTAAATCACATAGAAAATAAGTTTATGAAATAAGTTTTTTGCAAAAATAAAATTCAGAAAAAAAGCAAAAATTTTGATGAAAATAAATATTGTGTGAAAAGGAAAGTGAAATTTAGATTCATAATTAAAATACATGAAGTGTTGAACTCAATTCTAAAGGAGGAAAGTAAAGTCAAATGGTAATTGAAACATGTCCTAACAGAAATATAAACTTATGGATCTTAAACAATAGATATGTTTCTGGCAAATAGCTTACAATCTGTTACACAAATTCGATGCAAATAAAATGGGGATGCGATAAGGCCTATAAAATTCTTTTGAGCTGATTGAAATATCAAAGTTTGCTGGTAGGAAGCTTGGATGATGATGATCTCGTCTTCTTCTCTACTACTCTTGATAGTGCTTTCACTTCCTCCTTGGGTACATGTCTAGGACGACTCAGCCACAGCCCTCCATCAACAACCATAGTGTGGCCGTTGATGTATTTACCTGCGAGAGGTAGTTAATCAATTATAGAACACCAAATTCTACTGTAAACATTACAAGAAAATTAGCTTTTTAATTTTTAATTTTATGTTTTTCAATACACATTTTATAAGTATTTAGAAAATCTATTTAAAAATTTAGAAAGTTTAAAAAAATTCTACGTAGTGAGATTTTTAATACCCTCCATTCCAGAAAATCTCCATTTCATAAGCACTCCCAAACGTCCCCTTTGTCTTATATTTACATGTGAATTTTCAAGTACTTACAGCAGCAATATTCGAGAAATAGTCAGAATCCTCAAATATCCAACCTGCTCCTAGTTCACTGAGATCAACATAATCATAGGTGTGCTATGGCGAAAACAAAAACATTCTTCATGGCTAACCTGCCCCTATCTGGGCAGTGATTGCTTTCGCAAATCAATTTATTTACTACGAGGCACTGGTAGTATCTCCCATTTTTGCCTTGTGTTAAAAAGACATTGGTACATAAATTTCTCAAGCAAATGTTGTTGGATAACTAAAAGGTGGCACTAAGCTCCATAGAAGAAATCCAGGCTTTGGCTACACATACTATATATATTCATACTGTGCTGCCTGAAAGAACATAGGCATTAAGAGCACGACAACAAAAAGATGACACTATTAAGTAATTGATGATCTCTCATGGTCGCGGAGTCAACATCTCATAAGATTCTGGAGATCTAAAATATCTTTACCATGTTTATTTCAGTTTTGGCAAGCAACTAAACATTTAATTCTCATGCAAGCCTCTTTTCCATTTTCACAAATGTTTAATTTGCATTCTTGTAGCTATGATATGTCTTTATCCAGAACAATTTTACAAGAAGGGTTGAGTCCGATCGACTAAATAGTGATATTCAGGTTAACACTAGGAGATACCATGGCTTCCTGGAAAAAAGCCAGAAACCTGTATGTCGCTTATATATAATGATTGTTACAATTCTTGCAATGTTTTTTCAGCTAGCCATCAACAACGCAGTCCAAACAGTATTTTTTGTGAAATCTTTCATAAGTTTAGGCAAAATATCATACTGGAAAAGAGTAATTCATGTAAAAAGTATGGTAACCAACCTGCACCAGAAGCCAAGTAAACAGCTGCCATCGCGATGTCCCATTTCTCTCCTAGTTTGAATAGAGGCATGTAATCTCGTGTCCTGCTTTCTAACTCTTCTGGCGCAAGCTTCCTCATTCCTGGAGTTCCCTCAATTGGTCCTGGAGCAATACCATTGACTCGGATATCATAATCTGTTCCCCACTCAAGAGCCAAAGATCTAGTGATGCTATCAACAGCTGCCTGCATTTGGAATGAGAAAACACTTAGCAATAGTGAAGCAGGAGCTCTTACTTAATCAACATATACAGGTATACCTTTGCAGCAGATACATGAATCTGATACCAAGATGCTGTATAATGTAGAGTTGCACTTATGTTCAGAATAAGTCCACCCGTTGATTGATCTCTACCTATTCCTGCCTTTTTTAGATATTTTAAAGCTTCAAAGGACATCGTATATGTTCCAACTGAATCAATATCCAACACTGAAAAATGATAGCAGCAATAACTATTCAGGAAAAGCAATCAAAGAACTATGCTTCAGAGAACTACAAGTCAACTGGCTGTCCCAATAATAGCAAATGCTTTACTACATAAGTTTAAGATGCAGAACCTTCAGCTATGTCTACTAAAGATAAGATTACGTGCTCCATTATGTGTAGAGGGTTGGGAAAAGTTATGGAAGAATCATTGTGTAGTCTCAACCAGATGAGCCATAGATATTAACTGTGGTTTAAATGTAAGAGCATGTTCTGAACCAACCCCAGTCAACACTAACAATTTGCTTAACCAATGGTAGCATACATTTTAAACATAAAAAAGAGATTTCTACCTGTTCGAAATCCATTAGGCGACAAATCCTCTGGTGCTGCAAGAAAATTGCCAGCTGCTCCATTGACAAGAATATCAATTTTCCCGAAATGTTTGACAGTCTGCTCTAGAACCCTAGCTGCATCTTCCCGCTTGCGAACATCACCGTCAAACCCAGCGGCCTGCAGTGCATAATAGGAGACAAACCATGGGAAAATGCAAACTTACATCAGCCCATTTCTTATTTTTCTGGCAGACCAAGTAAACAGGACTTTAAGTTTATAAAAATCACAAAGAAAATGCACAATACTTTTTCCAACTTACACATCCAAAATTACCTAGCGACAATTCTAAACCTCAAAAAAGGTACACCCTAATTTCACTGAATTATATATCCGGAACTCTCCTGCGCCTTAAGTTCTTTAACCTTCAAGCATAATCATTAGGAAAGCAGGCAAGCAGCCAGAGCTCAAATCACATGTAAATCATAAAGAAAGACTTACGAATTTCATCAAATCGCATAACAAACTGATTCCTTATCACCGAAAACTCAAAACTTTTATCTAAAGTTGCATGTAAAAAGAAAAAGAGGAAAAGCAAGCACTCAGATCTCAAACTTGATTAGAGCTCGAAATTAACAACAATCCAGCAACACATCCTAACCTGAATGCCAAAGGACCGGAGATGTTCAACGGCTTCATCAATGACATGGCGGCGGCGGCCCATTATCGCAACAGCAGCGCCGTGTCTACCGAACTGAGTACTGATCTCGAGGCCGATTCCAGACCCACCGCCGGTCACCAAGGCCACCTTTCCCTTCAATATATCAGCTCGAAATGGAGAACTACTGGAACCCATCAAGGAAAACCCAAAACTTGGTAAATTTTCCAAATTCTTTTTTGAAGATTGGTAGGAGAAAATTAATTTCTAGCAAGAAGAAGCATAAGAATTGAACAAGAAAATGGGAAGATAAATGGAAACGTTTTCTTTCTAACCAAAAACAAAAGAATTCAATTTTGGTTGAAAAGTATTCAAAGTGGTAACATGTCGACCTCCATTCTCCAGAGATCGGGTGGCAGATTCTTTTGGGATCTTTCGGATTGATTATGAAACATGGTTTTGGTTAAAAAAAATAAAATAAAAAAAAAGAAATTTTCAAAATATTTTTAATTAAAAAATTTAAATGTATTATATATATAGTATTTATAATGTAAAGTTACGTATGTTTTCATATTTAAAGAGTATTGAAAGCTTTCTCTCCCGTGTACACATATACCGTTATTTCAGAAGGGATCACGATATTGGACCTCTCTTGGTGGAATTATGCTTAGTATTACATGTTGGATACTTAGATTTTAATCAGAGTGCTTTTTGTTTACTTGATTTGGTAATTGTATGATAACTTACATCCTTTTTCTTCAATTATTCAGGAAAAAGCCTTGTATGCTGATCTTTGTCACTTTCCTGTTCTGGCTGTCGATGTAGGGGGTGTTTGGCTTTGCTTTCCTCCAATCCAACTTTTCAATTCTCCATTTCACGTTTTTCAATACATATTTTATAAATATATAAAAAATTTATTTAAAAATTTAGAAAGTGTAGAAAAATTCTACGGAGTGAGATCTTTTTATTGCATATTTTTATTATTTTTTTAGAAGTAAAAAAAATAGAGCTCGTTTTTTAAAAAGGACAAAAATACCCTTCATTTCACAAAAGCTCCATTTCATAAGCAATCCCAAACGCCCCCGTAAGGACGTGTTTCAAATTTAAATTTTTAATTTTTTCTATAAACTTTGGAGAACCATATGACTCACATATTTTAAACATAAATTAAACTCATAACAAAACTCCAAAATTATTTTATTTTATTTTCAACTTTTTTAAAAAACTAAAAATTAAATTTCACTTTCAACTCACTTGAATAAATAATCAAAATATAAAAATTAAACTATATTTTTAATTTATTTTTAAAAAATTCAATTAGGAACATGCCCTAACCTATCATTGCAACTCAAAATTGATTTGTCTTGCTTCACGTTTTAACACCTTGCATCTGGCTTTATTGTAGATAGCTTTCACCATTGTCGTCTTCCCTTGCCTTCTTCTTGCATGCACTGGACAAGCAGCTTACATCATGCAGAACAAAGATCAGTTTTTGATGCCTTTTACCGTCCCATTCCAGGTAATGCCCAAATGTTTCTAACTTCATTGAAAAACAGATTGTAACTCTGCATCAGTTGCTGATGCTATTATTATTTGTAGACAGCGAATACTGGCGAGTGTTTATAGTTGCAACACTAGAAGCTGTTATTGTCAGCCAGGCCACCGTATCTGTGGCATTTTCAATAA
This sequence comes from Acanthochlamys bracteata, assembly GCA_019914995.1. Classification (NCBI taxonomy): domain Eukaryota; kingdom Viridiplantae; phylum Streptophyta; class Magnoliopsida; order Pandanales; family Velloziaceae; genus Acanthochlamys; species Acanthochlamys bracteata. Next base: position 1,481,954 of record CM034140.1, on the reverse strand, counting down.
ATCAAGCAAGTATTACCACTTGGCTGTTTCTCACGGGTCAATGTGGTTTATACTTCAAAGAAGTTTCTAGGTCAGATATATATTCCTGACATAAGTTGGATCCTCGTGATTCTTTGTATAGCCGTAACTGCTAAGAACCAAAGTCATGGAAATGCCTACGGTCATCACCAACCTACCAGCTATCCACTCGGTTGTTTTTTCCGTCTGTGTGAAGTACCTCCCTGTCTACACAGTTCCTATGGACGTTAGATTTCTTGTAAGAAGAATTGGCCCAAAAAACTTCCACATCTTCTGTTGTGTTGCAAGGTATGGTTACAAGGATCTACACAAGAAAGACGACAACTTTGAGAAGATGCGCTTCGGTGCGCTTTCTTTGTTTGTCAGATTGGAGTCATTGATGGATGGTTACTGGATTCTGAATACAGTGGTCACTGCCTACAGGGTTCAAAGACAGAAAACCGATAACTCAGTTGAGTTGCTCGTCACTGAAAACGGTAACTCACATATTAGGCGTTCTACTTTATCTGACTCAATAGAACCTGTCCAATCCCCTCATCATGCCAATGGTGCGTCGAGGTTTTCAGGGCAAATGAGTCAGACGGAGGCCGAAGAGTTCTTGAACAGGTGTAAACAGGCCGGTGTAGTTCACATTCATGGAAACACGATATTGAGAGCACGGAGGAAGTAAAGTTTTTTTGAAAAAGATTGCAGTGGATTATGTATACGCCTTTCTTAGGAGGATATGTAGGGAAAACAGTGTTATTTTCAATGTACCTCTCGAGAGCTTGCTCAATGTGGGTCAAGTGTTTTATGCATAGCTTCTTTGCGTTAAATGCAAGCTCTAAAGTTTTGCAGGGATCAGCAGAAGCCTGTGTTCATTGTAACCTATATACTACCAGGCTACACCTCCATGAGATATTCTTGCAAAACTGAAGTATGAATATTGAAAGTTACGCTTTATTCCTTTCCGACAATGACGATAATACTTGTGTCGAGAGAAAAAAAGACTCTTTGTTACAACACCACAAACCTAAGTTGCTACCTGCAACGGCACTACTGAAATCTAGCTACAACACACTACAACGCCTGGTGCTGTTTCTAAAACATTTGCATAAGAAGCACCTGTACAGCACATCCCAGACATCAATCACTCACTCTCTCAACTTGCTAATTGTCACTCACCAAAGTATTAGAATTTTGAAGATTCTCTCTTTTCTTTTTTTTCCCCCCTAAAAGGTAGGCAGTGATGTTACTCTTCAGATTGCTGCTGCTGAGACTGCTGCATTTGCTGTCGAGTGGATTCTTCTGCTAGGGGTTGCGGCCACACATAAGCCATTAGATGTGTTTGCTGTGCATAAATTGCTGCTGCAGCTGTCTGATCAACAGCTTTCCCTGAAATCATCCCTGGTGCAGCAACCTGATGATGTTGTGCTGGAACATAGTAGTATGGAATTGGTTCTGTTGGAGCACCAACAGCAGGCACTGCAGCTCTAGGCATCATGAGGCCTTCTTCTTTCAGGTCATCTCTTGGAACTATGTCAACCAAGAAGTCGAAAATATCAGTCCTTGTTATAGCAGCAGCGATATCATTCTTCTGTAGTGTCCGTCTCTTGTTCTCCTCTGTGTGAAGCCAGGACCTCAGAGTCAGTTCCAGTATGAACATCTCGCATGCCTTTGCAAAAATCACAGGGGCCTCAGCTGAAATCATGCGGACATCCTCATCAGCCTTCATTATCTTCTTGATCCGCGCCAAAGGCAGGCTGTGATTCTTGAAGTCTGTGGTCTGCTCTATTTCAAGGATTTGGTTTGCCCAGAATGCCTGAAGCTGCTGCCTTTGCTGATGGTGGAATTGCTGAACTTGCTGATAGGCAATCTGTTGCTGATTTCCAATGTGGCTAGGAGAGGTAGGGAAAGTTGTTGCAGGTTGCGTTGGTGGAATAATGGCAGGAGTACCAGTAGCTACCAAAGCAGCAGGGTGGTAGGAAGGAGCGGCATAAGCTATTTGCGGTGCTCCTGATACAACACTTACGACAGGTTTGGCTGGTTGTGCTGATTGTTCCATGGCACAAGCTTTCACTTCCTCCAAAATATAAACCTACTACTGCAGAACAAAACATTAATTCAGAAAGAAATGATCTAGGATACTACTGCAGCTCCTTTCTGATAAAATACTTTTGTCATATTTGCAGGCGTGCTTTGTTTCTCTCCTTAAAACACTGATGAGTGCCAGAATGAATATTGCTTTTGAATTAAATCAACAACGAAAATATCATCCTTAAACCAATCAACAACGAAAGTTCGTACATAATAGGACTGATTCCAGATCAGCTTTCTGACTCAAAATTCTCAGCCTAAAAACATCATCCTTAAACCAAGAGTGCAACCAGTATAACAACCACGACGTAATACAGAGGAGGAAGTAAGGCATCTAGACATAACAGTATCACATGCCATTCTAACTTTTGATACATGGTATGCTGCATCATGTCACAAATTGCAAAAAACATGAGTTATTTGACTTACAGATCTGACTAGAATGAAGTTCACACATTTTTCTCAAAAGAGTCGGCCAAAATCTTAGTACTTATACGCTCTATGATAAGCCCATTAGCACATATCTGCATGCACCGTCAACCTGAAGGATAACGGTGATCATTACTAAAAGCAAAGATATTGAATGGAACCTCAAGCTCATTTAGGAGAAAACAAAATCAGAAGCATAAGAGCTTTCGCCAATTGTTAGACACAACCTTACCTTCTAAGTTTGTCCACATCTGTTTATATTTAACTGACAGCAATCAAGAATTTGTAGCTTGTGTGTGAGCAAATCCTCGTTCTATATTTAGGCTAACAAAACTACTTGTTCAAGCTTTAGCCCCTTTTTCTTAGGGAGAGGCACTAACATTAAGGAATGTCTTACCGATGGAAAATCATCACATTTATCGTTGAGAATCATACAGAGTTTTAGCGAAGCTAACAACAACATCAAACAAGAAAATGGGAAAAATCATCAATTGTGGTCATAGAGGAAGTCGTCAGAGATGAAGAATACCATTTCATCAAAGCACAGAAAAAGCATAGACCTATTCATACATTCTTAAGGTCAACCAAAATAATTTGTCTAATGATACCCTTCACGATTTAACTATCGAATAGCGATGATTAAGAAGATCGGGGCTCCTAACTCCCATGTTCCTGGTTATTTGTGAACAAGCGGGTGCCAGCTTTCACTATCTTTGAACAATTAGAACAGTTATTCTGCACGAAGAAATCAAAGAAACCCACCCGATTTCAAGAATCTAAGGGAAACTAATACCTCATACCTCAATGAGGAGAGAATTCACTTCCAATTCTACCAACAAAGCATTGAAAACACTGAAAGTTGGAAACCAAACATGAACATCTGACAACTTAACAAGATTCAGCAATATAAAATTTCAACAAAAAAAAGAAAAGCCATCTCTACAACAATACCTCAATTTTCTTGAATAAAAAAATTCATTCAAACAAGAGAATTATCAAAACGAACAAAATATATACATGCATGCACAAAGAATCCACAAAACCACTGTAAAACAACATGCATCACTGAATTCTCCAATCAGGAAAATATTTAAAAAAACAGAAATCCCTTACAAATCAAACTGGAAATAAAACATATTTCATGATTCAAGAAAACCGTGATTCCAGGTAACAGAAAACAACATAAAATCTGAGCTTTTCGTTTTTTTTTGTACCTGCTGCAGTAGAACAATGTGGAAACCTAGAGAGAGAAAGAGAGTGAACTCCAAATACAGTGTGAGAGTTGGTCTGAGAAGAGGGAGGGAATCAGGTTCCGCAAAGCCAAGTGTCTATGGGACCGCTTACCTTACACGTGTCGTGTATTGATTGGTTAGATGATAGATGCACTTTGGACCCTGGGTAGGCTGTCGGTATCCCGGACGGCGACCGCGGCTTCTTGTACTAGTGGCATTTTTCGTAGTAACTTGAAGTCATAGGGGTATTGTTGTATGTTATTAGCCAACTGTAGTTCGTCAACGACGCGAAACGGAAAGACCGGAATAGATCAACGAAGTTATGTTTGATTGAAAACGTTGTATCGACTCCATCAGCGTGAGTGGTGGGCCGTCGACGGCGGTGTAATTCCATCAGCGTGATAGATCATTGACATTTTATCACCGCAGTGTTAATTATGTTCATTCATTCATATTTAAGAAAGGACAAATTTATGAGTTTTAGAAAAGCTTCTATGGAAACTTTGAAGTAACCGCAAAAAGTTGTTAGTTGAATCAGCCAGAAATTTGGCAAAACAATGAAGCTACACTGATTCTTCTACAAACAGTTTCTTCATCCATGCTAGTTGCATTCCCATTACATTCTCTGCAAACATTTTAAGGAGTGTTTTAATTGCTTTAGCTAAATTTATAATTCAAAAACACTCCGTATATCTTAATTATTATTATAGAATTTATTTTCAAATTTGACTTTTATTCCTAACTTTATCTAGAACTTTATTTTTAAATATAACCAATACATAAAATTAAAACCCATTTCAATCTCATTTATCGAACTCCAACGTTCATTATCTTATTTCTTTGAAACTTACTTTGGTGGCAGCTTAGAGCGTATTTTAAATCACGAATTTAAATTTCACAGAACTGAATCTATAGAAATAAATAAATTAAAAATAAATTTTATTTTTATTTTTATTTTATTTATAGTGAGTTGAAGTGAGAATTAAATTTAAAATTCAAAATAATGAATTATTAAATAGTAAAATAAAAGTGAATTTTTGAATTCAATGAATAACTGAAATATGTCTATCTTTCGAAATCTAAAATTTGTAAGAGTAAGTGATATTTTGGATATTTAAAAGACGTTCTAAAATTAGGACATGCAATTAAATTTGATAAAAATATAATTTTAATAAGCAAAAATAGAGTTGAAGATACGTGGAATATAATTTAAAATAAAATTTTAGTGGAAATAAAAATTTGTCATAAAAGTAAAAATAAAAATTTAAAATAATAAATAAAATAATAATATGTTAAATTTAAAATCTAGAAAAAAATATATTATGAAATATGCCCATCTTTTCAGTTTTCGTTTAAAACGTTCTCCTCTGAATGCGTACAGCAGAGTCAAAGTAGAACAGTTTTGAAAAAATAGAAGATAAAAAGTCAGAGTCAGAGTTGTTTTCCGCAATTTCCAAAACCACCAAACTTCAAGTATAAGTAAAGCTGGTCGACTACCGCGACGAAGTGAAGAAATTACTATATTTTGCAATACCGGTCCACCATTCCTATTATTCATCCTTAATTAGTTTTTCCTTAATCAATAACATCAACAATATGTAGAGAGAGAGAGAAGCAAACAAAGCAAGATCGCGCGCGGCAATCAACGATCGAACACTTCCCGCGTTGCGTTACAGCTTCAGAGAAAAGAAAAAAAGAGAGAGAGAAGAAGTGATGGAGTTGGAGTTTGTGTGTCATCTATCTATCGTGATGATACCTCGGTCCCTTAAACCTCTCTCTCTCTCTCTCACTCTCTCTCGCTGTCCCCTTCTCACCAGCGCCTCGCACGGCGGGCCCCACGTGTCTTCTTTTCATTCGTACCCGTCTCTGCGGGCCTCGACCCCACCACACCCCTTCTCTCTCTCTCTCTACAACTCTTCTTCTTCTTCTTCTCTCCTGCCGCCTTCATTCCCCCAAATTCCCAAATCCCTCACCACCCACCGATCTCTCTACCTGCGATTCCCCCCCGGCGATCGATTTACTCACCAGATCAAGCTTCGATTCAACTGTTTCGTAACAAGCTGATGTGATTTCTACACCTGCCGTGAAAGATTAGGTAAGGTTTCGGTTCTTTTGTTTGGTTGTTTGTCTTTTTGTTTGGTTTTTTTGTTGATTTCGGTCTTTAAATGACTGATTCGAAGAGTAAATTTGTTGTTTAAGGTGATTTCAGCGACTCGGTGTGTCTGATTTGTGTTCTCTTGCTGATTTTGTGTTCTCGGTGATGTGTTTGTGTTATATAGTTGGGAAGGTTATGATCTTTGGTGAAATTGTTGAGGTTTTGCATGCCCGTATCGTATATTGAAGTCGTTTTATGGAATATAATAATACTTTGGTTCTGCTGAGGAGGAAATTGATTCTGATCTTGTGAGCTAATTGTTGATCGTACTGGTCATCTTGGTTTGCATATAAGCAACCTTTAGTCTGTTATCTTACCAGAGTTTCATTCTGTCTATAATGGGAATCGCGGTTGCTCAAACCAGCGAGAGATTTCTGATTGAACTGTAATAATCAAATTGGATAAGCAATAAACTTTTGGGATCTCTTAATTTGGTGTTCTTGAACCGTTCTTGGCCTGCTGCGCCATGGATATCAATGAGTTTTAGACTTAGGCCACTTGTTTGTCTCACCAAAGCTACATTTGGAGTTAAATATTGGAGAAGCTAATTATGGTGCTTTGTTGGTTAAGGATGACTGGCCGAAGTTTGTTTTTTCACCCTCAGGTAGATTATGGAAATCAGTAGGGTGGATGGTTTTAGTATGTTCCCAAAAATGGCAATCAGTGTGGTCAATGGAGAACCAATGTGAGAAAATATTGCCAGCTACTGAAAGATGGTGAAGGATTAGCGAGTGCTCATATTCGGTTTTTAGTGGAGTAGCGGGTGCTGCTGATGCATTGAGTTTGTAAATGTCCATACATTTGATTCGGATTGCTCCAACACATGGAAATATTTAGCTATAGAAGAAAATCTGATACAGGAGGCATGCAGTTCACACTGTTGATTGTGGGAGTCTTGAGAGGGGACACAAAGAGAGTGCTAGATTCCATTTTAAGGGTGACAGGTTGGCAATGACCATTCATAGTTGGGCTTGCACTTGAGATTTGCAAATGGAACTGGGATATGCCAGCCTGGGACCAGCATTCTTTCATTGTATTTCAGCTTCTTTCAATGGCTCAGCTGCATTTGTGCATGAGATGGAAGATATTAATATTATAATTGGTGTCAGTGCCTGCTGTGAGTTGCTCTTGCCACGGCCATGATATGTAATAAGCAAAAGTTGGGATTGTTTTGCAACTTGTGGATAGCCTGGTTTTCACTGTTGAACATGTTTTGTCATTCATCAGGAATGCTATGGGTAGCCTGAGTTAATCATGCTTTCATCATATTTGCTTGTTGGATAGCTTTGTCTTAATGCTTTACTGCTTGTAATAGCAACAGCTGCTTTGCGAGTAGCAGTTTCTGTGAAAATTCAAATTTTAGAAGCTGGATACATGATACAATGGAATTTGTGCCTCATTAGGATAGCCTTTGAAGCATTTCTATGTGGATATGCCAAGTATGCTTACTTCTGGAGCAAAACTTGTTCTTTCTGAAAAGGGAATATATATGGTGACAAATGTGCAGTCCTTTGTGTAGTAAATGCAGTAAGTCTTTCGGAAGCATTTTTTTTTGTTAAGTATCGCTCCAAATATTTGCAATTTTTGAAGCTTTCTTTTGCTTTTGACAAGATGAATACAATTGCACTCTGTAATAGGTTTTGAAATTGCACTCTGTACTGAGCTTACATTTTGGCTTCTATGATTATAGAAAATGTTATGGTGTTTACTTACCATGCTCATTATAGTAATTATACACAGGTTGAAGTATCAAAGGATGAGGGAAACCAGTTCGTTATGCAATAGAATGATTGACAGGAATTGGGTATCGAAACGCAAGAGAAGAAGAGTTACATATGGATCAGAGTACAAGAAAGAAGGTAGTTCTCTATCATCGGAGTCCTTGAGGAACAACCAACCTGTGAAAAGGAATCATAAAGGTGAAATCGATGTTTCTCGATTTTCTACCAAAATAAAAGGACATGATGGGGTAGGTTTCTTTTCCTCTTTTAGCTTAATATCTTCTTTAGGTACTTGTGTAACTATCTTGTTGTTGTAGCTTGATTTGGTCAAAACTAGGAAACATAAGTTAGTGGCTAAACTATTGAGGAACAATTGAGATCCACCAGTTGATCAATTATAATCCAGCTATGTTCAAGGGGAAGCTGTAGTTATCTTAGTGAAGATTAGTATGAAGAGGTTGTAGTTTGCAATTATATTATAGGACTGCTGATGACAGGAGTAGGTTGCTATAGCGCCCTTGAATGATAGTTGGCTGAAAGAAAGAGCCACAGCTTAAACACTTTTTCTTTGAGTTGATGTTTCACATCTGTGGTTATCTATAAACAAACATCGCACTGCATAGTAGTATAATAGGAGCTAGTATGGTGAAACAGGAAAACAACCTGGATCTTGAATAACCTCTTGGATATGTGCAAAAGCAGCATTCTTACTTCCATGAACTCTGTGCAGTTTTGTATTAGTATTATATGTTTTTTTCTGGTTTAGTTGATTCAACCTTGCAATATGGCGTGGTCTCATGTGGCATTACCAAGTACAAGATACATTTGTCTTAACTCGTGTCTTCAAGAGACTATTATATTTTGCACAAATTAACCATGGCATGAAACTACCAACTTCTGATTTGCTTCTTTTTTATTACTGTAAGTTCCTAGATTCCTGGACTCCTGGTTGTTAATTTACTATTCAGGTCCCATATTTTGGTATATGCTTCCTTTTTGGATTTTTTAATTGCCTGAACTTTTCAAGGTCTTATTTTTTTTCTTTCATAGCAGATCCTAAAGATTTGGTATGTGCTTTGCAGTACTTCTTTGAATGTGTAGAATGTGATCTTGGTGGGAATCTGCTGTGCTGTGATAGCTGTCCTCGCACCTATCATCTCGAGTGTCTTAAGCCACCCCTTAAGGTAAAAGTCGATATTTGTTCCTCAGTTTTATTGAGGCATATTCCTCTTTGTAGTTAGTATACAATTTTGTGGTTATTATTGATTTTACTTTTGAATAGCGCACTCCACCTGGCAAGTGGCATTGCCCACATTGTAGCGAGTGTAAAGATCTTGTGAAGCCCTTAAATACTGGAGAAGGAAGCTTCAAACGGATAAAAATTAAAGGCAGCTTCCAAGATTCTAAAGCTTCAGATTCATTTCTGACTTCCTACAAGCCGGCTGAAAGTAATATAGAGGGCTCTGAAGCTCATATTTCAGGAAACAAAAGGTCAGGTGGTTCTGTTGGTGATGCTTCTGCAGATGGTACTTCAACACCATCTGATACTAAAACTGTCAAGAGCCAAAACCCAGCATATGATACGAAAAGTTCTTCAAAGAAAAGTCGTTCGAGTGTCAAGGCATCTGTTCACAGTGACATATCTTCTGCAGAAAAACCTGAGGTGTTCAAAACTGAAACCAAAAAAATAAAAATCACAATTCCATACCTTCAATCCACCGAAAATTTGAAGAACAAGAAGAAGAAGAAGAAGGTTAGTAAGAAGGACAAAAAGAAGAAGAAGAATAAAATCATTGACAAGGATGAGCATGTTTCAGCAGTTAACCATGATCAGATGTCTGGGGGTTCTTCTCCTTGCCCTGGAACAAGTCTGTTCATTGAAAAAGCCAAATCAACTGCTCCATCAACTTCTAAATCTATCATGAAAAAGGAAGCAAAAACACAAAAAGTTAGTCAGAAGCAACATGAGGTAGCTCTCATGCCTTCATTTCTGTTTCATTCTGGGATTCTTTGGGTATTTTATTTTCTTGTCTGTAAGCTACCTCTTTTGACACTGTATCTTTCTTCAAAATCTGAGCAGTCTTTTTGGACATCTAGTTCCGCTCACCTTGTAGCGTTCTCTCTATATGAACTAGACTTTCGCCTATGGGCTTGTTGATGGTATTCTTAAGATCCAAAACTCAATTTTGTATTTTGTATCATAGATTGCCAAGCAAAGAGTAAGATGTGTCGTACTAAATATGCATCAGCACTGGTTTTGATTGTTCTTAGAAAAACTTGCCTATGACTTGTAAAGTTTCCTTTGGCAATTTATACATTGACTCTGTTTTGGTTTGAGAATTGTATTTTGAACGGCTTTCCAGACAAGTAAACATATAAATTTATTAAAGTCTCTCCTTTTTAGCTCTAGAAGTCCTTGATATAAAGAAACTTTTACGTGCTAGGTTGTTTGTAGACATACCTTAACCGGCCAAAGAGGTACATAACTGATCGCATAACTTATTTCATTTAAGCATTATGGTATTTGTTAGTGAAATCAAGATAGTAAGAAATTTAATGCAGATAATAACTTGAGAAATCCGCATATTCTGGAGTCTTAGAAAACCAATTACATATGATTTGAGTGGCCAAATAGGAGGATGACTACTTCACAAAACATATAGAGTCTGTTTGGATGGGTATTGTATTAGAAGAAAGCTGCGATGTTTCACCTAATACTGTGGTGTTTGAAATACCATGATATAATAATACCAAAAGTGGCGTATGAGAGTGTCGTGATATGGCAAAGTTAACTGATGGTATCTTGCAAAACAATCGGAATTTGTTTGCCCCTTATTGTACCGTACTCAATCCATAGGCCACCATCATAATTATCGTTATTGCTGATTACTTAGCATATTATATTAATTAATTAATTTCCATTATTGCTCCTTTTGTTTATATTTGCCATTTATCTCATTAATTTAGGCATAGCATTGTGGTGTAACTCGGACCGTGCAACCACCACCATCTTCTTTATTCCGCAAATTAGTGGTGCCAACCACTTATTAGGAATGTTGTAAAGCTAACCACAGTCATCTCACCATACGTACTTGAAAGTTGGAGGCCACATTGTTTCTCCTCCTCCTTTCCACCTTCACAACTACTGCTTCTCTTTCTTGTGTCCTTCACAACAACCTTCTTCTCAGTGCCACCACATTCACCACCTCCTATACAGATGTTGACACCACCTACACTGCCATCTCTTGCCAGATTCTCTGCATGCTTACAGCCATAGAACCAAATAACATTCAGTGTCGGTGATGTTGAAAGTTTCCTTTCCAAAAAATAATCTGTAGTTGCGATATAGGGGTTTAGTGGAGTTGGTATAGTCAAACACATTATGGCATTTTCAAAACCACAAGAATGGTACATTAGCTGACATAGCATTATATGCTTGGTTATTGTATTTGTGGACTTTGTGTGTGTCTTAGTAGGTTTGGCTTATAGTTTTACCTTTTCCGTTTCAGCACTTGTTTAAATTTTTTGCATATAGCGCTTCCTATGTTTTGTGTTTTTCATGTTACCAAATGCAGAGTACTTAACTAGGGTATTTTGTCATCTTTTTTCTTTTGCCAAATAACTAGATTTCCCCTGAAAGAGCATCTGTCAAATGGTTAGATCAACGAGGACTTGAAGTAGATAATACAACAATATTTGATGGAAGTCAGCAGGTAATTCTCTGGGAAAACAGTTTTAATTATTGCTAAGTTTAGTTAGATATTAAGACATGGTTCATTCTCTTGTTTTCCTTGCATGTTATAGGTTGATCGTGTCTTGGGATGTCGAATACAAGGAAGCAGTGCTATATTTTCTAGTCACTCCCAGCAAGTTACTGCTGGTGGTTTGTCGTCACAGTCACATTTACTTAGCGAATCAGGAAAAGCTGGGGGAGAACTATCATCTTCTGTCTCCTATCCATGTGACAGTGTAGGAAAATGTGTGGAAGATGATCATGCTGCTGTTTTGAAGGAGGTAAATCATGTCAACTTGACACACTATACATCTGATAAAAGTCTAGATGGAGAAGCAGCAGTTGTTGGTAATTGCCAGAATGTGAAAGATGCAAGAGAAAGCATTAAACCCCTGCATTTGGCTGTAAGGAATGATGGAAGTTCAGAATCTTCACTAAATGGAGAAAATGCAGAATCTGCAAAGGAAATCATTGAAGATGGTTCAAATACTACACTTGATAAATCATCTGAGCAAAGCAATAATGGCATGCGAGGACCTTCTCATGTTTGTGAAGTGCATCTGAATCATGACAAAGGTGCTGAAAGAATAACCTTAGATGATCAAGTTGATGACAGTTTAACTAGCAGAGCAGGTGAAATACCTCGTGACTTGCTGCCTGCTGGCAATGCTACGGTTACATATGAATTTTTAGTTAAATGGGTAGGACAGTCAAATATTCATAACACCTGGGTTTCTGAATCTCTTATCAAAAGTATAGCAAAAAGAAAATTAGATAACTACAAGGCCAAGTATGGAACTGCTATCATAAACATTTGTGAGGAACAATGGAGTATCCCACAACGTATTATAGCTATGCGTAGCTGCAAGGATGGTACTAAAGAAGCATTGGTAAAATGGCATGGTCTTCCTTATGATGAATGCACCTGGGAGAGGCTAGATGAACCTGTCATCGTCAACTCTGGGCAGTTGATATCTGAATTTAAGAAGTTTGAGTCACATTGCCTGGATAAAGATGACAACAGAGATCTTTCTGGGTCTAAAGGTGATGGCTGTGAAGTTGTTCCTCTGCTGGAGCAGCCAAAGGAGCTTCAAGGAGGTGCACTCTTTCCCCATCAGTTAGAAGCAGTAAATTGGTTGCGAAAATGCTGGTGCAAGTCTAAGAATGTGATCCTTGCTGATGAGATGGGGCTGGGTAAGACGGTATCTGCATGTGCTTTTATCTCATCCTTATACATGGAGTTCAATGCAAAATTGCCGTCTTTGGTTTTGGTTCCTCTCTCAACCATGCCTAATTGGATGGCTGAATTTACTCAGTGGACTCCTCATTTGAATGTTGTAGAATACCATGGGGGTGCAAAAGCGAGATCTATAGTTAGGCAATATGAGTGGCATGCTTGCCCTGGTGGACGGAAGAGTAGGTCATACAAATTCAATGTTTTGTTAACAACCTATGAGATGATACTTGCTGACTCTTCTCATCTTCGTGGGGTTCCATGGGAGGTCCTTGTGGTTGATGAAGGGCATCGTTTGAAGAATGCTGAAAGCAAGCTGTTTAATTTGCTCAATTTGTTTTCTTTTCAACATCGGGTGCTGTTGACTGGAACCCCTCTGCAGAACAATATTGGTGAAATGTATAACTTGTTAAACTTCTTGCAGCCTGCTTCATTTCCTTCACTCTCAGCATTTGAGGAGAAGTTCAATGATCTTACAACTGCTGAAAAGGTGGAGGAACTGAAAAACCTTGTTTCTTCACACATGCTTAGGAGGCTCAAGAAAGATGCTATGCAAAATATTCCTCCTAAAACTGAGCACATTGTCCCTGTTGAACTGTCATCTATACAATTGGAATACTACCGTGCTATGCTTACAAAGAACTATCAGATACTTCGCAACATTGGAAGAGGGGGTACTCATCAATCTCTGCTAAATATTGTAATGCAGCTGCGAAAAGTCTGCAATCATCCTTATCTCATACCAGGAACTGAACCAGAATCTGGATCTATTGAGTTCCTACATGAAATGCGTATAAAGGCATCAGGAAAGTTGACGCTTCTGCATACTATTCTCAAGATTTTGAACAAGGAAGGTCATCGTGTTCTGATATTCTCTCAAATGACGAAGCTTCTTGATATCTTGGAGGATTATATGACTGTAGAATTTGGACCGAAGACCTTTGAAAGAGTTGATGGATCAGTCTCAGTGGCAGATCGTCAAGCAGCCATTACTCGTTTCAACAATGACAAAAGTCGATTTGTTTTCCTATTATCAACACGCTCATGTGGCCTTGGGATAAATCTGGCTACTGCTGACACTGTCATCATATATGATTCTGATTTTAACCCACACGCTGATATTCAGGCAATGAATAGAGCACATAGGATTGGTCAGTCAAATAGACTACTAGTATATAGACTTGTAGTGCGTGCTAGTGTGGAAGAGCGCATTCTTCAGCTTGCCAAGAAAAAATTGATGCTCGATCAGCTTTTTGTGAACAAATCAGAGTCACAGAAGGAGGTGCAAGACATACTTCAGTGGGGAACAGATGAACTTTTTAGTGAGTGTGAAGTTGCTGGTCTGAAAGACTCAAAAGAAAATTCAACCAGCATATCTGAAGCTGTCGCAGATGGAGATTTTAAGCATAGGAGGAGGTCTAGTGGCCTTGGAGATGTATACCAAGATAAATGCACCGAAAAATCATCAAAGATTGTATGGGATGAAAGTGCAATAATGAAATTGCTTGATCGTTCTAACCTCCAATCTTCTTTATCTGAAAGCACAGATGGAGACTTTGACACTGACATGCTTGGTTCTGTGAAGGTGAATTTTTCTGAAGTTCTTTTTGTGCATATACATTATCTGCTTTTTAATTTGCTCAATTTGTAGGTTGTGTTGTTTTTCTCAAGTTGGTGTATCATCATATTCTTTGCCTCTCTAGATTCTTAAATCATATATAATTTCTTTAAACATACTTAGCATGAGTTCCTAACTGTGCCAATTTTATGTTGGTAATCAGTCTGTCGAATGGAATGATGAACGAACTGACGAACCGGGGTCAGGTGACTTGCTCTCTGGAGTTGCTGCTGAAGTAGCAGGTCAAGCATGTGAGACAAAGGAGGACAATTTAACTAGCGCTACAGAAGAGAATGAATGGGATCGTCTTCTACGTCTAAGGTAAACATTATGAGTATGGGTGTGAGAAATTGTTCCAAATATTATTCAACAAAGTAGATAATTTTCTAATACTGAACAGCTTTTGTTTCGTTTGTGTACTAGTCGCAGATATATACTATTTGGGTACCAAATTTGTCTTTTCTTTAAAGAATAGAAAATATGTTCTTAAAGTTAATATGTATTAACAATAGGTAGTTGAATTGTAGAAAGTGAGAGTTTGTATCTCAGAACAACGGATGTTGGCCTCGAATTTGCGGTATTAGTCTCATTTAAAGCTTTATTATTGAGTGCTGTGTTCTGTGTAGATGGGAAAAGTATCAGATAGAGGAGGAAGAAGCCCTTGGCCGGGGAAAACGCTTAAGGAAAGCCATATCATACAGGGAAACTGTTGCTCCGACACCAGCTGAAGCGTTGAGCGAGGTATTGTTCGTCATGAAATGGTCGATGCCTCACAGTCATTTGAATTTACATTTAACTTACGCAATGGCTTTATCCTAAGCAATTTTTCAGGGCATGAATTCTTTATGGTATTATAAATCAATAGAGTCGAACAAGAATTACATCATGAGGTCGGATAATTTATCGACTTATAGTTTAAGACCAATGTTAAGTCATGTAAAATGTTGATATAGAGGCAGGAAAGGACTTGAGCTCTTAAGTTCTGGCAGTTTGATTCTATTGTGTGTGAAGTTGCACATTTGTACAAGCATTGATATTTGTAATGCTTGTAATGCAGCCATTTGTGGCCCTTTCTGCCAGTTTCTGTCTCTGGTTAGGTGGTCAAGCTAGTTTCTTCTTGGACTGGTTTCTCAGTCTGAACTATATGCATATCCCGCTTCCTATGATCTAGTATGTCCCTCAAGGCAGCCCTTCATTTGTCATCTCCAAAGCTGGTGGCTCAGTCCTGACACCCAAAAGATGAATTACTGGCCTCTGATTACTCTGATAGTTTATATATCCAGAAAAATTATATAACTGTTGCTATGGGCACAACCATCAAAGTTGAGCCTGGTTTTGTTCATGGGGTGTGGATCAAGACGAGAAATCTGATGAATATATCCCTAGTCGAAAAAGACATTATGAGGAAAATATGAGGTATTACCTGATTTCAAGAAATGTAAGAGAATTACAAAACATCTACTATAGCCTTTATGGATGCTGTTGGAGTATTTAGGTTTACGATGACCTCATATGCGTATACTCATGAACTTTGGAAAGTGGTGTGTTCACTTTTAGTTAAGGTAGGAGTAACGGCACGACTCTCTTATAGCTGATTGAATATTACTGCAATGCTGAGTTTCTTTTGGTATATTACTAAAACAGAGTGGTAATGAAGACGAGGAACCAGAACGAGTCTATACACCTGCTGGTCGCGCGCTAAAAGACAAATTGTAAGGCTTTTCTCATGACTTTTGAACTATTATAAAATTGTAACTTTCTGACACATGATTGTGTTGTGATTCCAGTTCCAAACTTCGTGCCAGACAAAAGGAACGCATTGCTCTAAGGAATATGATTCCTCATTCAAGTGAAAGATCTGACTCAATAGCTCAGACACCTCTTCTCCTTTTGGAGAAGGCAGATAGATTGAATATCAGCAAACTTTCAGAAGACACCAAGGAACATACCTGTGCTGAAGATGACAAGACAGAACCTGTTGAAAGCCAAAAGAAGAGTGATTCTATCCCAAAATCAGGGAGGTTCACAAACTATGGTTCCAAAAGATCTCACAAAAATCACCTGGATCTTTCTGCTACACCTGCTGAAACTTCTGATGGCTTATCAAACCACCTGTTTCAAAATCCAAATTATGCCCATTTACCAGTTCTGGGACTTTGTGCTCCTAATGCCAATCAAACTGATCTTACACCTCGCAACTTGCAGTTCCTTATGAAGCTTCCACCACCATCAAGTGAGGAGCAAGTTGGAGTCAGCACTGACATGGTAGAATTTCCTTTGCCACCTGTTACTGGTGCTAGTTCTTCCGGGGACTTGAGAAACAAAGAGAGAGAAAGTACTGCAGATCCAACTTTATGTCCCACGTCTACTGCAGATGCTTTGAATAGGAGGCTTGAGAATATCATTCCTGAAAGCTACTTTCCCTTTAGTCACGTACGCTCTTCAGCACTTAGGTTTTTGACTAGGGATGGTAGTGTCATTGCAGGTTATGACTATTCAATTTGTTTTAGTAATCCTTAAAAGTTTGACAGGATGCTTGTTTTGTATGCAGCTTCCGGCTATGCAGTCCAAGGGAAAAGGCCCTTCCAATATCTTGGATATGTCTTCCTCTTCGTTAGCAGCTTTTCAAGAGAAAATGCTGGTTCCCAATTTGGCTGCTGATGTCAAATCACAGCCAAGGTTCCCTCTTCCCTATAAGAGCACAGTAAAGCCTTTAAGTTTGAATCTACTTCCAATGCTGACATCAGGAGTGAATTTGGAGAACCTTCGTAACCCCATCCAGGATCTGGGAAGTATGCCCTTGCTGCCAGAGTTTAGCCAACATTTGGGTGACCATTCGAAGCAAAAGCATCAAGGACCCGAGCTGCCTCCTGTTCTAAGTTTGGGTCACATGCCAACAGCACATTCCTCATTACCTGAAAATCATAGGAAAGTTCTTGATAACATAATGATGAGAACTGGTTCTGCTCGAAACAAGTTTATGAAGAAGAGGCTAAAGATAGAAGCATGGTCAGAAGAGGAACTTGATGCTCTCTGGATTGGTGTGCGGAGACATGGAAGAGGTAATTGGGATTCTATGCTTAATGACCCCAAATTGAAGTTCTCAAAGCATAAAACTCGTGAAGATTTGTGCACTAAATGGGCTGTGGAGCAACTGAAGATAGTCGATGGCCCAGCAGTTGTGGCATCAAAGTCTTCAAACCTGCCCTTCCCTAGCATTCCTGATGGAATATTGAACCGGGCACTGCTTAGTAGCAAATCTGTAACAGACCGTCCAAATCTGCAATCTCATATGACAGACATACAGTTGGGCTGTGCAGACAGAATACCTCCTTTCTCTAGCACAGAGGCAAGCAGATATGTTGGGATGGTGCCTGACGGTTTTCCATCTATCCCATCCCGGCATCTAGATAAGTTTAGGTCGAGTTTCATGGGAGATTCAGGTGCTGGACCATCTGATAGAGCCAGCAGTTTGAGTTTTCCTTTGGACTTTCCGTTTCAACAGAATCCGTTGCCAAGCAATTATTTTGCCTCTAGTACTATGGGCTGCCTAAGAACTCCTGATGCAAGGGAAGCTGAAAGTGAATTGTGTGCTAAGTATAACAAGCTGCCAAATCTTTTTAATAAATCATTTAATCGATTGCAAGACCAGCGAAGTACTTTCTATGCTGGTGGTGGCACGTTCAGGTTGCCTGTCGAATCTGGACAGAAGCAGATTGAGGGTTCTGAAGCCAAAATGGGCCCTACTGCTTCCACATCAAAGGCAGATAAACTTCCTCACTGGCTTCGGGAAGCTGTTAATATTCCGTCGACTAAGCCACAAGTACACCAGCAATTACCTCCCACTGTCTCAGCAATTGCTCAGTCTGTTCGCATACTTTATGGAGAAGAAAAGCCAACAATCCCTCCATTCATGATCCCAGGTCCTCCTCCCAGCCATCCCAAGGATCCCAGGAAATTTTTTAGGAGAAAGAAGCAATTGTCGGATCACAGACAATTGAATTCTCTTACTGTTGATTTTAATAAGGACTCCGATCCTGCTGCTTCAAGCTCAAATCATAGGCCTCCACCAACAATGACAAAGTTGTCAGGTGTACCTCTGACAGAACCTGAACTCTGCCCCCCATCCTTGAACCTCAATCTGAGCATACCACCTTCATCACCATTAGTCACCCCAGAAGAGAAGTCAAGCACGGCATTGTCTCCTTCTCCTGAAGTTCGTGATTGTGTAGATATTTGCACTGATGCTGGACCTAGCTCGAAGTCAGACCCTGATGTACCTGACCCAAGTCCGAAAATTGAGCCTCCTACCTCCAATCATCTCGAATTTTCCGAACAAGCTCTAGAAGGAATGTCGGTGATTATACAAGAAGCTACTGAGGAAAAAGAGGCATGTAGAGATTCTCTTTCAGGAGACTTGGGGGAGTTTGTAGAGAAGGCTGAAGTAGCAGAAGGTTCAGACTTAGGCGAGAGCAATCCAAATGAATGCCAGACTGACCCTATTGAAGCTAAGGAGGAAGTTAAGGAGGATATTTCATCTGAAAGTTCACCTCATTGACATCAAAGTGAAATTGGAAACAAAAAGCTTGCTCTTTTCTGGTCTGCCTGTCTTTCCCAGGTCCAAGGATGTACCATTTTTGTTAGCATGTATGAAGTAGTTAAAATAGAAGAGACATTCTCTTGAAAGCTTCCAAATGAACGCCAAAATGGCGCAATTTTCTTCCATCACTATTCCTGGAAAGTTTCTGATTTCTATAGCTTTGCTATAGACAGAATGTGTATATGCTCATGGCAATGATTATATAGATTTGTTGTTGCATTATCCCCTACCAAGCATACGGATGTATTTTTGGTAGAGAGACCCAGAAAAAGAAAAGATTGATGGATCAATTTTTTGTTTTTGTCATTTTGGGATTTCATGATTATTACCGTCTCCAATCTATAGTTCATCAATGATTTCTATTTGAGTGCTAGAAACTTCTGAACTCTTTTTTTCTTTCCACAACAGGAGAGCTGTACAGACCTAAGCAGAAGAAAATCGGTTAACTATCTCAGTTAAAAGGTACGGCATTGTGAAATCCTTAAGGCGCTTGTAAAGCTTCTTGTTTTGAATAGGTGAACAAATCATGAAGCGAAGAGGAAACAGGTACTTCATTTATTGTCACGCTGATGTTTCAAATTCCTTTGTTTCCCAAATTTGATCATATAGACTTGCTTCTGGCTCAATCATGGCCAATTTTGGTAAAGTGATGCCACTTAAATACCTCGATGGTGAGGTAAACCAGAACCTTTAATCTCAGGTTGCAGTCTGTGTAGTCTGTGAAGGACTTAACATCTTGTAGACAAATCTTTTGTTATATGTTAAGACCTATCTGATTGGCAAATGTGAATCAAAGATATATTTTAGTTCTTTACGAAAGAAAGAAAGTCATCTCTGTTTCTTCATTCCTTTGAACGCTGTACATATAGGGTTGAGTTTTCCGGGACACTTTTCGCAGAAATATCAGAAAACTATGTACAAATCATAAGTGTTAAACTCACTGTTAATTCTGTATCTCATTATCTCTACTTAAGGTAGGTTTAGTACTAGAAATTAGGCAATATCAATGGTTGTCAACGTAGTTCCTTGAAAAGTCTATCTTCTAGTCTGTCCAATACTTCTCTGCAGGAGTCGATAGAGGTTGAAGCCTTCAGCATGCCGGTCTTACAATCTCTTATATGTAATGATGCTTTGAAAGTTTGCATTTGAATCTAGTTTTACAGGACATCAGTAATTGGCTTGTTTGTCATAATAAATGTATTCAAAGTATCTGTTTTATAACTAAAATTCAGTAAGGTCTTTTGGTGCAATCTGTCAAGAGATACAAGCGAAAGAGAAACTACATTTGCTCAAGATGCATCGTGCTGCAGTAAGACCATGGGTAAGTATGACTTAGTTGAAAGCATTTTGAATATGTCTTTTTTGTCTTTTATCCAGTTCAACTTCCTTGTAGGAGCATAGAAGATGACATAGAATATTTATTTTATATTACTCTATCATAAGGGATGCCTTCAGCCAATGTATTGCCAACCATCAGCTTGTTGGATTACGAGAAACCTGGGTCGCGTTTACTAGATAACCTTTCTTTTTGGGGGAATTACTACACTCCCTCAGATTGAAACTAGCTGATTGCCTATTAACACCTCTCTTGGAATGGACTATGATCTTCTGATAGAAATGTTCAAAAAGTTTTGTAACTGTTGATATCTTTGCTTATGAGGACCTAGACAAAATAGCAAGTTATCCCGGTGAATTGATTGGTCCATGATAGTATTGGCGAGGCTTGAGGACATCCAATACTGAGTCGCTATCAAATTTGAATTGACAGAGCATCAGTAAGCATTCTTTTTAATTCGCCAAAAAAAAAAAATCCTTTTTCCATCTGCTCGTTATTAGCACTAATCATTAGACAGTAGTTGTTAAGATATTAGTATAAAGCAGTTTGAAAGGCAATTACATGCAGAATGGATCTTTCATCTACACCAGCTAGCTGAAAGTGCTACAAAATTTTCAAAATTAAAAAATAAAGAAAGAAAGAAGATTATGGAGCTAACTACTGTTCCTACTTATTACTAACTTCTCTGGGCATCCTTAACGACACAGCGGCAAACCGTGATGAAAAGGAGTGGTAGAAGTGTGAAGAATCATCATCAAAAGCACCATGATCAAAGTTCCTGGCATAGCTCATGGGATCATACTGAAAACGGAAGGTAGATCTCTGTGAGTTCATGCAAGGCTTTTGGCTTCTCTTCTTTAGTTTGCTCATCAGCCTTCCTATGCCTGAGCCTGGCATGCAATGGTGTTGTGCAGCTGCACTCACAGGCACTGCTCTTCCTCCTCTGCTGGCTTTCGGAGCGCCCTTGTGGCACAACAACACACCCATGAAGGTACTCTCTCCCAATTACTACCCTTTTTTTTTTCTTTCTATTGCCTTTGATCATCCTCAGCCTTCTATATATATATAGTTGGTGGAATTGAGTTGTAAGAAAAGAAAATTAGTCAAATGAATTAAGATTAAAATACTATGTAGCTTTTTGGTAAGAACTTATTTGTTTAGGATTATTAAGCATTTCCACTGTTTCTAGGTATATACTATTATTGCTGTGGCATGTCTGAAATGGCATAAACAAGCGTTACATAGTTCTGGTTTTCAGAGTTCCATATGACAAAATGTTAGTTTTGAGAGAATCCTATGTTGTAATTCCATGTTAGGTTTCTCTGTAGCCTCAATAATGAACAATGATCTGCTCTGTTTCTCATTTGTTTCTGATTCGTTTTCATCTCTTTCCACTTCAACTTTTTAAGTTCACCTCTGATGATTTCTTGAGAAATCCCTATGGCAATGCAGCAGCTGAAAACAACTTAATATTTTATGTCTGTTAAAAATGAGGTGTAAATATAAGTGAAAGTGCTTTAACAACAACATAATAGACTTGATTATTGCGTGACAAAACCATGTTAAGTCTAAGCACTCTCACCAATAACATTGTTGTGCCCTAAGCTTTGTTTTCTGCAAGGCTTTCAGCTATAGCTGACAAAGTCTTAACTGTTAATTGGTTCAGTATGAGAACAGCTAACTTTTATATTATTTCCTGCATCAACTGCAGCTTTTGATTTTATATTCTACGCTCCTTAAATGCCGTAATGAATCATAAATAGAGACTACTGTTTTCAGAAAGCAATGAAATCGATATCTCTCGACATGCTAGAAATCTGAGACTGGCATGTTCATGGTCAGTGTAGATTTGTTTGAACTCTTCTTTTAGTGACAGTAGACACTTGATCATGTTATTAATCTGCAATTATTTTTTTTCTCTGATAGTTGGTAACTGTTCGTTCTTAAGACAAGTACTTGAGGCAGATTTGAAGTTGATCCAATTGGGAATAACATTGGAGAGGTCCACCATATGCATTGCTCTCTCTAAATGTGTGCACACATGGTCTTGGAGACCACTTCCTATGGCATGCATCTAGTGACCATAGTCAACATTTCTTACTAAGATCCATTATTATAATCTTTATCATATCGTTGCAGGAGCAATGATATGGAAGTGGCTTGAGATTTGGGTACGTGAGAGCTCTGACATGCTGCGTGTCTGCGAAGCAGGCTTATTAAAATTCTGCATTTCGTAACTCAGAGTTCTCATGTTAAAGAGAAGAAAAGGAATCTATGATGGTGATTGATTGATTTCCCATGTAGTTGCTTGTATTCAGTTCAATTCTGTGTCCACTCTACAGTAGTCAAAAGAATTATGCATCACTCCATCAATAACATCACACTGACATGACGCATATCAATATTCTGCAACTATTTACCTTCAATATATTTGTTATTTTTTTGGGGGTTGGGGATGCATATGTTTTCGCATTTTTTTAATTTAACGATCGGACGGTCGCAACTTATTTCATATGTTTGAGGAAAAAAATATGCGTTTGTCTTTTGCGTCCGCGATCGCTTGATTAATCACAACTATCGGATCACTTGAGCGGGCTACTGGATTTAAAAGTATGCATCTGGAAGAGTGCCTATATCCTAAAAAGAATTTTGGAAGTGTTTATCCAAAATAAGTATATTTTATAAAAAAATTAAAAAATTTTTTTTTTAATTTAAAAAATAAAATTTTTGTAGAATTTTTTTTGTATTTTTAATAATAAGATTTTACGGTGTAAAGTTTTTTTATACTTTTTTAAATTTTATAAAAATTTTGTAAAATATTTTAAAAATTTTATTAAACAACGTAAAATAAAAAACTGGAGTGATAAGAAAATATTAGGCGCTTTCAAACATCTACTAAATCTTTGTTAAATACTTACTTAGAAGATGTTTCCCTTGAGGTTTTAACCTGTTCAGACTTAAAAAGTCTGTATTCTTTCATGCATGTGTAGCAGGTTCTGTTGTATGTATGATTCTGTGTGAATACTAGCATAACAGGAAAACATTTCACTGATATCTGCTACAGAAGGTGGAAAACTTGTGCGATTTAGTGCAAGTACAGAGTCCATTCACTCACCATCAATTTAGTTCAGTGAAGTGCAGCGTTGTCTACATGAGAATGAATTGTAGAATAGCAATGTTAAGTACTGAAAAACTGTCAGAACACAGATTGTTGCAACAGTAAAAACAAGTCTAGTGCAGGTGTATAGACATCGTCCCACAAATGAATAGCCTTTACGTTGTCGCAATGCTGGAATTTTACAAAGAGCGTTACTAATATTCCACTCTTGAGATTTAACACAATTAAGTAAATGCATCATGAAACACAGATTTTTAGTATGCTTGTAGCCCAGGTTTTTGAGAATCTAGTTCTACAAGAAATTTTTCCTCAGAGAAAGTTGCTACCAGAGCATTTCTGACATGACTCAAATCCTATAAACAGAGAGACCTACTGCAAGTCGGCAACTGTGATCACAGAACATGTTAATCAATCATCATCTTTGTATGGATATTCTTCTGGAACTTGTTTCAGAAGTTTCACACGCAGTTCATAGGCATCATCACCATGTAGCATATCCCGAACCCAAGTGACTTCAGTCTTCATTGAAACCTGGCAAGTTAAAGCAGAATATCAATGAACAACCCTCCATCTATTATGGTCCTGCAAAGGCTATTCCAGAACTGAATTGTTACTCAACCACACAATTTTTATGCAACATAAAGATCAGATTTAGCAACCTATTTGCACACAATGATCATATACCCTATATGTAGAATTCAATGATCTCTGAATTCAGTATGACCAGGTCCCTAATGAACACTTCTTGCATGCCCAAGTCTTTCCTTTTTGTTTCCCATGGCTCAATTTTTATGCTCAATTAGAACTATTCTTCATACTTTACATAACGAGCATAGTAAGCTACATGACCTTGACAGCACTTAATCGACCCCTTTGATCTAGTTCTATTACCTACCTCTTGTTCAATAGATTTACAATAAAAACCAAGCCAGAAATCAAGGGATTTGGAAGCTGCTAGATGATAAGACAAGACTAGCACCATTAAGGGCCAAGCCTGGATGGAGTACCTAAACAGCCCAAGTTGGATCTTTGCCAATGACGAGTAGGCAATTCTAATATAAACCATGAGAATAAAGATAACAAAAAACAAACCATTTCAAGTGCTCCTCTGATGACACCACTTAATATATTGCCGTAATATAGACCCTGGCATGTGTCAGGAAGTTCAACGAAATCAACCAGTGGATTATCCTCCAAAACAAGGCTGCAACTTGTCTCCTCGGCATTCCAGTTAGTCACAGTCGCAGTGACGCCTAAGAACATTTTGAAGCCAACCTGTTTGAAATGTGTTATTAGACCGATTTCTCCATTCACCGACAAAGTCAGATGAAACACACAAAGTAAAGATCATCAGTCATACACACACAAGCAGATCAGGAAAGAAAATACAGTAATAATAAAAGAAAGAATGAAAGGCAATATCAACAACCATTAAGGATACAAAATAGTTAATGCAAAAAGAATATGACCTAGTGCTTCAAGTTTGACTTACATTTACCTTTCATATAACAGTTTCAAAAAGGTAAGAGCCTAATGTTAAATGTACCGCATGAGCTAGAATCTAATATTAGCACTAAACTGAACATATAGTATTCCATAAAATTTCATGCAGATATCCATATATCCAAACCAACTAATGGGTTAACGACTTTATTATTATTGTGATGAATGTCATGTAACCAACAAAACGATTTCATCCATGTGAAAGTGGAAATTGAAAATTAATCACCATGTTGTCAAATCAACATCAAATCACTTTTGCGAGCTTAGTAAAGCTTTTAACTAGGGTTAACCTTTGCGATCACTTCAGCCGTCTCCTTGAAGTCTACACATCTTGACACATTAGATTTGGCGAGGAACTCATCTACTAGTCGAATTCCAATATTGTAACCCCTGCAAGTGCAAAAAGAATTGTTAAACGTAATGCCGAAACGAAAAAGTCAAAATGACAAGATACACTAGTACTGGATATAGGGTCAATGCATAATAAAGCATCTAATCCAACTTTATCGAAAAGTTGAAAATTCTGGTTTAAGGATTGATCAGATAGAAACCATAACAATAATAACCAAGCTGTGAAACTGACAAGCTAAACATCTTCACATCCGGCGTAATGAGCACAATACTAGTATGTCGATAACATGCCATCTATTATTACGCAACCTGAGGTACGTGCAAGCAGCACCATCACACTACAAAATTTGGCAAACATGCAAATGATTGATCTTATAGAAAACAGAACAAGTTAAGTGTGCTCTTCTGCTTGAACAAAGTATGACACCCAAAGGTTGAATCAGTTAAGAACTTGAACAAAGGCAGAAACCAGAGTCACAGGCCACTTCCAGACCTCCACAACCTTCATTCCTACACTCTCTCCTACAGAAGATCT
This sequence comes from Acanthochlamys bracteata, assembly GCA_019914995.1. NCBI lineage: Eukaryota > Viridiplantae > Streptophyta > Magnoliopsida > Pandanales > Velloziaceae > Acanthochlamys > Acanthochlamys bracteata. The sequence continues at coordinate 1,456,295 of CM034140.1, read as the reverse complement.
TTTCTTATCATAATTTTTCCGCCTCAAATTTGTGTTGCAAGTCTAAGAGTATACCAAAAATTGAAAGATCAACACTTCTACATATTTAGCTAACTCACAACCACATAAACGTGTAACCAATTCTACATAATAATAACAACTTCCATAAAAGTTTTGAGAGTGAAGCTATCGAACTTAAGCAAGCGGTCCAGTTGTCTAAACTTGACACAAAGAAAAAGAACTGAAACTTTCCATTCCTACAGCTGCAACTAAAAGCGGCATCTAGTCCTGGCAGTGAATCTGAAGCGACACCGCTAATTGTTTGAAAAATCAGTATAGCATTAATAAGAAACAACAAAACCAGCTCATTGAAAAGAAAATTAAATAAAGCAAAACATACATCTGATCGAGTTGGTTGTTGACTTCCTCAACCTCCTCGAGATCGGTGAGCAGCTGCCGCACGATTGCACCGTACGTAAGCGTGAACAACTCCGCATTCTACGATCACTCAACAAATCACAGCGAACCAATCAAACAACCAACCAATTAAACACGAAAACAATCAAACGATATAATAAGGATTCGATTTTGAGATCTCTTACGACGCGATCAATGTTGGCGAAGACGGCATCGCCGGAGCGCGGTGCTAGCGGCGGCGGAGCCATTCTCAGATCCGGCGCACAAAGTTTTTCGGCTTTGCAAGGAAAACAGTGAAAACCAAACAATCGCGAACCCAGAAAGAAAAGATCATGCAAATGGTCCTCCAATAACACCTTATATCGACTGTACACGGCTATTGCCAAAACGTATTAAAGAGGCCGACATAGAAAATATAAGTGATTAGAGGTTGATTTCGTAATTTATAATCTTTGGAGCTGCTTAAGGGCCTGTTAGGCTGCTACCAATCAAAATTTAATAGGTCCATATTTGCTTATAATTTTTACTAAAGGCTGATTAATTGGTAAGTTGCTAAGGATTACTTTGGCGAACTAAATATTAACCGCTAGACATTACAATATTTATCTGATAAGGAATCATTATGTAATTAAATTCTTCTCTCTCAGGATTATTATTGTAAGGGTCCGATTTTGGTAATAAACAATTAAGTATTCAATATTGAAAACTAAAAATTGTGGGCTTAGCAATATTTTGATGTTTTGATTTATATCTTTCTTTCTCCCTTGATATAAATAAAACTAGGGTATAAACCCAGACCGGCGCCCGCCGCCTCCGATAGAGGGGCAGCAATCACTTCATCGAATTCGGTAGGCATTGATGTTCTTCGATTAGATTTATCAATGTTTGTTTGTTGGTGTTGATTTCCTTCTGAAGATAGTAATAATAGTAGTAGTAGTAGTTGAAAGGAGGAATTTTGGTTATGGGATTTGATATTTTGTTTTCTGTTACTGAAATTTATAGTTGATTCTTCTCAACTGTTTCCCTTATGCAAAATCATGAATAGCTATTTCACATCTCTCAAGATCGAGTTTCTTGCCCGTAATCGTAGTTGCTTTAGTCGCTCTTTTACTTCTCTACCTTCAAAAATGATTATCTTCCCAATAAGTACTTCTGTGATTTGTGTTTCGGGAACGGAGGTCTTGTATATTGACAAGCACTTTCGTATTTTTGAAAGGTTGTTTCTTAGTTTGTTTATATCAAAGGATGGAAGGGGCACCCTTACTTTTGAATTAAACTCAACTATGACTTTGATTTTCTTGACCTTAGAAATCTAAGTTCTCCTTAGTTGCACATTAATTTTGAAACAATTGCACAAAGATGAGTATATTTGATGCTATTCTTCTCTTGTTTCTTTACTAATTTGCCTTTTCCAATCATCAGGTAGAAAGTTGTACCTGTAGTTTGTAACAAGATGGTGCAGTATAATTTCAAGAAAATTACAGTTGTCCCATCAGGGAAGGAGCTCATAGACATCATATTGTCTCGGACCCAACGCCAAACCCCGACTGTTGTACACAAAGGCTATGCAATATCCCGCCTTCGTGCTTCCATGAGAAGCTGTCTGCCATTATTGATGAGCTCCCTCGATTGGATGATATCCACCCTTTTTATGGTGATCTTATGCACGTCCTTTACAACAAGGACCACTACAAGCTGGCTTTAGGTCAGATAAACACTGCAAGGAATATCATTGGGAAAATCCAGAAAGACTATGTCAAGCTGCTGAAGTACGGGGATTCACTTTACAGGTGCAAGTGCCTGAAAGTTGCTCCTCTTGGTCGTATGTGCACTGTTGTAAAGCGCATCAGTCCCAGCTTGGCTTACTTGGAACAGATACGCCAGCACATGGCCAGGCTTCCTTCTATTGATCCTAATACTCGTACAATGTTGATTTGTGGGTACCCAAATGTTGGCAAGAGCTCTTTCATGAACAAGATCACTAGAGCTGATGTTGATGTCCAACCATATGCATTTACTACAAAATCTCTCTTTGTTGGACACACGGACTACAAGTATCTTCGCTACCAAGTGATTGATACAGCAGGTATATTGGACCAGCCTTTCGAGGACAGAAACATAATAGAGATGTGTAGCATCACTGCACTTGCGCATTTAAAGGCTGCAATACTGTTCTTTCTGGATCTTTCTGGGTCTTGCGGATACACCATAGTGCAGCAGGCAGCGCTCTTCCACAACATCAAATCCCTGTTCATGAATAAGCCTCTACTGATTGTTTGTAACAAGATTGATTTGCAGACTCTGGAGAAACTTTCTGAAGAAGAAATGAAATTGGTCATGGAAATGAAGGAAGAAGCGATGAAAACTGTTAAAGCTCAAGGTGGCGAGCCCAAGGAGGATGAGATCTTCATGATGATGAGTACTTTGACTGAAGATGGAGTCGCTGCAGTAAAAAATGCTGCTTGTGAAAGACTTTTGGATCAGAGGGTGGAAGTAAAAATGAAATCGAAGAGAATAAATGACTGTTTGAACCGATTTCATGTTGCAATTCCAAAGCCACGTGACAGCAAGGAACGGCCTACTTGCATACCACAGGCAGTTCTAGAAGCAAGAGCAGTGGAGAGTTCGTCCAACGAAAAACGAAAGCTTGAGAAGGATCTCGAGAATGAAAATGGCGGCGCCGGTGTATACTCCGCCAATTTGAGGAAGCATTACATTTTGGCCAACAATGAGTGGAAGGAAGATATTATACCAGAAATTTTAGATGGTCATAACGTCTATGACTTTGTTGATGCTGACATTTTATTGAGGCTGGAAGAGCTGGAGAGGGAAGAAGGAAATCAAGCTGAAGGAGAGGATGACTTTGAGATGGATAGAGATGTCTTAAATCCAAAGGAGCAAGAGGCTCTTGCCATGATTAGGAAAAAGAAGAGAGAGAGAATCGTGCAGCATAGACTTAAGAAGAGCACTGCTGAAAGTCGCCCTATTGTGTCAAGAAAGCACAACAAAGACAGAGAGTTCACTAGTAAAAGAATGGGCAGGGAGCTGTCTGCCCTTGGGATAGATCCCACTGCAGCAGTGAATCGTGCTCGGAGCAGATCTGTCTCTAGGAGAGGTCGAAAAAGGGAGAGATCTGTATCTAGAGGTGATGATATTGAGTCAATGGATATAGATGATGACAGAATTAACAAGAAGCTGCTGCTGCAGTCACGATCAAGGTCAAGGCCAAGGCCTCCTGGTGAAGTTACACCTTGAAGGATTTAAGGACTCTGCCCAGAAGGTTAAGGCACTTAAGATTGCAAAGAAAGCTGTTAAATTGAGAAACAAGGATGCTCGTCGTGGAGAGGCGGATAGAACCATTCCGAACTTAAAGCCTAAGCATTTGTTTTCAGGAAAGCGATCTATTGGAAAGACCAGCAGGCGTTGAGGTAAAGCTTGTTTTGATTTGGTTGCTTTTCTAGAACTAGTTATCAATTTTTTGCAAACCGCGTGCCTTCTGCTTGACACATCTCGTTCAAGTTTGTGTACCCTACAACAAAGCAATTAATCTCGATGGTGGTCAGACCCATAGACCATTCCTTGTAAGGATGCACAGAAAGCTCTTCCTTTTGTATTTATTTTTATGGTGTCAAACTGTCCCTGTGAAATTTTGAAGTCCATTAGGAGTCTCTTAAAAGCTTCGTTATACAATTATCGCCTTACATTATTTGTTGTCTTAGTTATGTTGTTTCTCATCTGCTGTGCTATAAGTCAAGGTACACTCAAGTATGACTTCCAAAGTGTTCTCCGACTCATAATAGACGAGATGGTGTATCAAAATCTTCTCAGTAGTGAAGACCTTCTATAAGACTAACGTGCATTTTTGTTGGTTAGCTGCTCTTTGTTCCCACTGTTTTGTTGTTCTATGCCTATTTAGTTAACATGTAACAAAGCTTCAATTACAATTCTTATTATAAAGCAGGGAAAGTCATTTATAAGCTGAAAATTTCCCACGACTGTTATTATATATTTGGTCTGCGAACAACGAAGCAATTCATTGAGTCAGTTGGTATATATTATGCAAGTGCTGATATCCGTTGAAATATTGTGTACAGAAAAATAGGTAGGTTAGCTTCAGAAGAATCGCCGCCTTCTCCTTTTTGATTCTGGAATTCATATTAGATTTTAGCACTTAGTTCAATGGTCCAAGAGAATACTGTGATGGTTTGGTTTCTCGCCACTCTCAGGCTTAATAGATACAACAGCTTCAGAAAATCAACCACTATAACCACTTAACCAGAATCAAAGAACGTCCAGATATTTATGCAGGCAATAGATTTACAGAGCGTTTGACAACGCGTTAAAAAGTGATTTTTTAATTTTTAATGATATATTTTTTAATAAAATTTTTATAATATTTATAAAAGATGGTTTAAATTTAAAAATATAAAAAAGTTTTACATAATACTTATTATTATTATTTATTATTATTTTTTAAAAGTATTTTCAAAACCGTTCTAAATTAAAGGCGTACATATTTTCTTTATTCATCGTAGAAGCAGAGTCTCCTGGAACTTTTTCCAAAGTAGATCCGTTTCTTGAACGTTGACCTATTGACATAAGCAACGGCACAACATAGAATCAGCAATAGCGAAGGATGCAAAACAAAAGAAGAGGAATGAATGAACGCCAGAGCAGTCATTCTCAGATCAAGAACACGATCATTTTACATCCCTAACCAAATTCTTGTAGAAGGTACCATCTCTACAGTTTTCTTGAATCCACCACCATAACTGAACAGGAAAGCTGAAATTTTTCAAGAAATGAAGTACGGAAGAGAGCGAAGTGGTGGCATTCCGGTCTCAGTTGCCGCCGTGCTTCTCACTCACGAACGGTAGCTTTTATTTCAATTTTTTAAAAATAAATATATTTATTATTTTTTTTAAAAATTATAATCATTTTTAAACGGTAGTTTTATCTATTGTCACGAATATGGTCACCGGGAAGCAGCGTGCGGAATCTCAACTACGCTAGACCGCCGGCTTATGCCAGGTCGGCACTTAGCCGGCACACTAACTCATCTCCCCTGAGCCCCTCTAGACAAACGTTAAAGTGAAACACTTTCTCGTTTTTATTCCGTCGACGGTGTACCAAACCCCGAATAAAATCAACCGTTAGTGAAAGACGGGACCCAAAACAACGGGTGAGCGTAGCCCACGTAAGCAACGTCAGATAGTTCTGTTGTTCTCTGTTTAAGTCTAATGTTGACGGCGACTAACTTCGAAAAATAACTTTTTTTTATAAAAACGCCGGAATACTTGAACGCACGAGTGAGCTACGTCTTCTCGTTTCATGCCGAACCTGTCATAAACACGGCACACAGGCCGACTGTAGGTTGGACTACTATCAGAAACAATCAACCGAAACAATTAGTCCGAGTCATTCCCGAACCGAAGATTTTAAGCCATGGTGGCTCAAGAATTTCTTGTTTCTTTCATTCACGTATATAAATAAGAAGTTGAGCATTAGCATTGTCAACTGGACATTCCTGTGATTATTTTTTGTTGTTATTGCCTCTTCAAATCTCTCTAGGGTTTTTCTTCGATCGGGAAAAGTTTTCTTGTCAATGGCTTTCTCAGCAGTGATCAGATCGGCGGCGCCGCTCGTCGACGGTAACCGTGCTGTGTTTCCATCTGCCTCCGCTGGCCTTGCTGGAGAGCTGTCGAAGGTCTTTTTCTTAGCTCAGTTTTTGCTTTCAAAATGATTATGTTAATTTATGAGTACTTTGTTTGCTTTTTCTCGTTTCTTGATTAGAAAAAATTTCCATTTTGAAGGGAAAGGAAAAAGTCGGGTTTGTTTTAGTTGTATTTGATAGATTAGCTTGGTTTTGCAGTTGTTTAGGTTTTCTTAAAGATTTCTGGTTTCATGGTTATGGTTCTGAAAAAGATGTGAAACATGGCAAAACTTTGGGTTTTGGCTTGATGAATTGACAATCGTTTCTTTATGTATTCAGATTTCACTCTTGAAAGCTCAGCTTCATTTTTCTCACTCGCTTTTTGATATTTGAATTATTAACCATCAGTTGATTGTTTTCTGGGATTGTGTTGACCAGTGAAGTGCAAGGGGATACGTTTTCTTACTTGATCTTGCTTGTGACTTGGGGTTTAATTTGAGACTAGATGCTATTTTGAGGTTCAGCTAAACAGATGCTCCTTTCATTCGCTTGTAAGACTGCAATTTGACGTTCATGTCTAAACTTCAGATTCATGTTAGCTCTCAGTTTGTGATTCAGGGATAGATTCTCGTGTATATATATATATATAGTTTCCGGTGTACCTCCTGAGTGACTAATATGGCATCAAATTCACTTTCTTCTTTTCAGTTTTACTTTAGCTTGATACCAGCTTCGTGCTCTTTTTCTCTCTTAGGATTTCACCAAAATATGAAGTGCCTCTTCTTTCTGTAGAAATTACGAGTGCTGGACTTGTTTCTCTAAATAAATCCTCCTAGCTCGTTACTGATTAAATTTGTACTTCAGGCTTCTTTTGGATTCAGGAGTGCTGCCATCTCTGCAAAATTGCAGTCAAGTTTCTTTGGTCCTTCTTTCTTGCCTTCTGGAATGCATTCAACACAGTTAAGTAGACTCTTCCTGGCTGGTTTGTGTACCTTTGTATTGTATGCTCTAGTGCAGCCGTGTTAAATTGTTTCCACTATAAACCATACAGGGCCGGAAGTACAAAACCCATAAGAGCAACAGCCACTGAGGTGCCTGCTGTCTTCCCAAGTGTGTTTTCAACTCGTTTGATTAATGAGCCTTCTGTAATTGTTTTCTTATAGTTAGGTTTTTAACTTTTACTTTTATTGTGACTAGGGTCCACAATTGCTGGAAAAACAAAGGTTGGAATTAACGGTATGTATGATATCTTACCCCATGAGCTTCCATATTTTATGCTGGTTGTGTTTAATTGCTTTTGATATACTGCTATGTAGCTCAGATGATTGGCTAACTGACTAAGGTGTAGCTTTTGGATTGTTGCTAATCCATGACTACGTCTTATGACAATTGTTGAAATTCATGTTACTTGTATATAGTCTCATTAGGATGAAGCTAATTGGAGCATGACAGTTCAGTATTCACGAATAGTTATGTTTTGTTGAAAACCAACTTGGCTAACATATTCTGGTATTGTGGTAATTTTACTGCATCTTTCAACTAAGTGGGTGGTCATCTAAAATATGTTATGCGGAGAACCTTGTACTCTTCATTTTTAGTTTTTTGAAAAATGTGAATGTTTGTTCTTTTGGGATTTGGAGGCTGTCAGGTGAGCTTTCTTGGGATTATGAGTTACAACATAATGCTACTGGTGTGCAGGTTTTGGTCGAATTGGAAGGCTCGTTCTAAGGATTGCCAGCTTCAGGGATGATATTGAAGTTTTAGCAGTGAATGATCCTTTAATAGATGCAAATTATATGGTATGTAAGCACCACTTTTGAATTTGATGATTCTAGTTGAGCAACTACTTCTTGATGAGGTACTAGGAATTATTTTGAGTGTTGCATGAGTTCGAGACTAGAAACTTCTTGAGGGAGCTTTCTTTCATGAGCAATATGGAGATGTGCAGTTTGTCTTATATGAAAACTGGCTGTATATGACATGCCTGTATCTTCTTATTCACGCTCAAAATATGGAGATGTACACGGCTGATTAAGTATTATAATGCCATTGAAACATAGCATTTTAATACTAATCAGTTAAGTTTCATTCTGATTATTTTGCTTAAGTGAAATCTCTTGGTAATGTCATTTTCTGTGGAGTTTATGACTGCCTGTAGGTTCTTTCTTCAGGCTTATATGTTCAAATATGATTCAACACATGGTGTGTTCAAGGGAACCATTGAGGTTTTGGATGAGAGTACTTTGGAGATCAATGGGAAGCAAATTAAAGTTACAAGCAAAAGGTCTGACGCTCACGCCTCTCGGCTAGCGCATGGAAGGAATTCAATGCTTCTCCTTTTCACCTTATCATCAGTTTGCAGTTATTGTTGATAGGAAGCTTTTCTAAACAGCTTTTTGCTTAGCGTATATGATGATGAATTATTGCTATAATCAGATGGTTTTGAAGTATGCATTCTTACCTTCTACCCAGGCAGATAGGAATAAAATTCACCATGATCTTATGTACAGTTCATAAATCTTATCTTGTACCTGGTCAGGGAACCGGCGTAGATCCCATGGGGTGATTTTGGGGTGGACTATGTTGTTGAGTCTTCAGGAGTGTTTACAACAATGGAAAAGGCATCATCTCACTTGAAGGTTTGTCCGACTAATATTAAGGATCTATTGTAAGACATTTTGGTCGTGTTTAGTTTAGTAAACTAAGTTATATGTATTCCCCTAGGGTGGTGCCAAGAAGGTGGTAATTTCAGCTCCATCAGCTGATGCGCCTATGTTTGTGGTTGGTGTAAATGAGAAGACTTACAAGCCAAACATGAATGTTGTTTCAAATGCAAGCTGCACAACCAATTGTCTTGCTCCCCTTGCCAAGGTGCAGTGAACTTCCTAATGTAGTAATGATATCATCTACTACAACACATGTACTACTACATATAATAAAATGCTTTCACGTGATTGGTGTTCTCCTGTAAAATTTGTAGCATTTTCTTCGAATAAAATCACCAAAATGATCTCACTTGATTTTTTGTTTCGTAGGTGGTCCATGAAGAATTTGGCATTGCTGAAGGGCTCATGACAACTGTGCATGCTACAACAGGTTTTAAATCTTTTCACTCACATTTCTAAATTTTTGCAGCACATCTATTTTTCAACCATTATTGATATAACACTAGCTCATATATTTTGTTAGTTTAATATAGCTCCCTTCTCTATTTAGCTACACAAAAGACTGTTGACGGTCCATCAAGAAAGGACTGGCGTGGTGGTCGTGGAGCTGGTCAGAACATTATCCCGAGCTCTACAGGTGCAGCTAAGGTACCAAAACTCTGTCCATGTACCAGTAAATATCTGCACTGAGTAAAAATTTCATGAAAGGGTCTGTGCAATCTAATTATTGACCTGTCACTTCAGGCTGTTGGAAAAGTTCTTCCGGAGCTGAATGGTAAGCTTACTGGGATGGCTTTCAGAGTTCCAACTCCTAATGTCTCTGTTGTTGATCTAACCTGCCGACTTGAGAAAAATGCTTCATATGATGATGTCAAAGCTGCAATGAAGTATGTTAACTTGCTAAACGCTGAACTGCATGCTACTCATGAAATATATTGACCATTACTATTGTCAAATTTGGATCTGATTTTTAGGTATATGTGTAGAGTTGTAATATATCCCTATCTGTTTATGTACGCATTTTCTTCAGGATTGCATCAGAGGGGGCTTTGAATGGCATTCTTGGATACACTGATGAGGATGTCGTCTCTAATGATTTTGTCGGTGATTCGAGGTGGGATTCTCCTCTGCTGCCGTTATAAAGTTTTGCTTCTATTGTTTTGGTCTCTCGTGATTTGATGAAACTTGAATGTCTTCAGGTCTAGCATATTTGATGCCAAGGCTGGCATTGGACTGAGCGCCTCCTTCATGAAGCTAGTTTCGTGGTATGACAATGAGTGGGGTTACAGGTGAATACACATCCTATTCTTATTTCTCAAATTATGATAGCGTATAAGAATTACTTTCTAAGTATGGTTTTCTTGGTTCAGCACCCGTGTGCTAGATTTGATCGAACACATGGCCTTAGTTGCTGCGACAAACTGATTCGAGACATGAGCCTAGGACGCCATAGGAGGTAGTCAAGGATTGTTGAAATTAGAGTTGGTCTTAGCGGAAGCTGCAATTTTGATGTCTCAGCATTTTCCTGCTAGCAATGTTGCCAATAATTGTAAGACATGAGATATGTTTGGTACAGAGAATATTAATAATCGATACTCTGCTCCCTCTTTTGAAGGAGGATCTGCTTTATTTTGTGCATTGTAGGCTTTTCATTTTGTAATTTTACTCCAGTTATTTTGGTCTAGAACACTAGTCTAATGATACCATACAATTCTGCCATCAAAGAATTTCTCTGATATAGTTTTCCTTGGAAGATTCATAATTTGATGAAAATTACAAAAGAAAATGAAGATAATGGTAGTTTATGAAAGCACCACCAAAGAACTTCCTCGCCTTCCATGCTGCTGCTTTGAAATCTTATTGTTATTTGGAACTAGACAAAATGCATCTGATTGATAGTGTTGAGTATCAACATTATATAGAGAGCCCTGATGGTGATCTCTGCAGTCACCATTCATCTATATGTAGCAAACATAACAATCCAGTGAACAAATTCAAAGATAATGGAGTTGCAGAAGGCAACTCTCCTCTGTTTCCTCCTGGCCACGGTCGGTCTGGTTCATGCTTCTGGTAACAATCATCTATGTATTAAACTCAGATCAGGTACATGATAGTTGGAAAATAAAAGGAGATGGTGCATTGATCGTTGTTGTTGTTTGTTTTGTGCAGGGAATCATATTGATGTTACAGAGAAAACTGTAACGTTCCTCTGCCGTATAGCCCTACGGGAGAGCCATGCGAAACACGGAACTCTGCTATAAACTTTTTGTATTGAACTACGTTTTCTGATTGATTCCTGCAGTCAAGCTGCTATGCCACTTCTGTGCATTTGCAAGATTTTCTAAAGGCTTGTTTACTTTCACGAAGTTAATTTCTTCCGTCAAAAAATTATTTTCAGATGACTTTGTGAGTTTACTTTCATAAATTTATTTTCATAAACTTATTTTTTATTTATTTTTCAGAAACTCACTTTCAAAAAATTCATTTTCAAATAATTAACACATGCCTAAATCTAAAACTACATATTATCAAGATATAAGATCAGTAGTTAAACATGTATGTATAGAAATAGACAAGCTACCTGATAACATGGTCGCCATGCCATTTCGAGTCATATCTCTCTCTGATCTTGACAAGTTCATGATGATGATAAAGAGAAGCTCAGCTGCAATATATAAGTTCTGCTGAAAAATAAAAGCTTGCAGGAAAATCAACGCGTCATAAAAAGCTTATGCAACGCATGGATTGTATCGCTAAAATCGATCTATATATAACAAACTCAATGTATTCCTTAGATCAATAGGGTGGTGATGATGAAGAAGAAGAAAGAAGACCTCCTTGTGCGTGTTCCTCTCCTTGTTCTACTTATCTTGCTTTGCCCGCAATAATGACACCTGCAAGTAATGAAAGTTTCTCCATAGTCATGGTGGCTCTAGAAGTTACTTCATCAGGACATAGCTTTTCTCTGTTATCAGCATTAGCTTTGCACAAACTGGAGGTGTTACCATTGCAAGGGGTGAACCAAAAACACGCTTGATTTCATTTGCTTTCAAGGTAAATTTACAAACAAGAGATAGGGGTCGAAAAAAAATCAAATCAATCAATAAATCAATTGTTACTCTACAGTTATTTCCAGTATCGTCGTGAGCCTTGGCTTCCGGTACCGTCTCAAAAGTAACGAAGAAGCAATGACGCTAACCGATGAGAAGGCCATACATGCACCAGCTAACCATGGAGGCATCTTGAGACCTGTGAATGGGAAGAGGACCCCAGCTGCAATGGGAATGGCAACGAGATTGTATGCCATGGCAAAGAAGTAATTCCAACGTATGCGGGAAAATGTCTTTCTAGATAGGTCAATGGCCGTGATGACGTCCTCAAGGCTGTTACGCATCAACACATAGTCAGCTGCCTCGATGGCAATGTCTGTCCCTGCACCGATAGCCATCCCGACGTCAGCAGCTGCAAGGGCAGGGGAATCATTGATACCATCCCCAACCATGGCAACAACACTTCCATCCTTTTGGAGGGAACGAATGATCTCAGCTTTTCCTGCTGGCATCACCTCCGCTCTCACATCCTCAATCCCCACCTGTAGAGAAAAGATTACGTGCTAAGTTTACACTATTCAATTTGATATGAAAGCCGTGGACCAATAGAGGCAAATGCATCAAACTCAAAAAGTAGATAATATAAAGCGGCCAACCATCATGCTCAGGGTATCATTCACTATGACGTGTTTCTATTTTATAACTAGTAGAAGCAAAATAAGAGTTTGTCTTCCCTAGAGGTTCTCCTATATTTGCAAAGGATCTCCAGTAGGAACTCCAGGATGTCACTTTACAAGTTCTTTGATGTTTTACCTTACTCTGAAAACTTTACTGGGATCCAAAAGAGCAAAATACATTTCTTTTAGCATTTTGGAGAAGAGATTTCAAAATCCATAAGTCCAAGTTATTGCGGTTTTACGAGAGTTTAATTGCATACGCAGCATAGTAAGACTTTAAAGTATATTAAGAGAACAAAAATTCAACAACAAAGAGAATAAGGAGAATTAACACCAATTACGGTCAAACACAATGAACATACCTCCTTAGCAACAGCTTGCGCTGTTCGCCGATTATCCCCTGTTACCATCACAGGTTGCACACCCATCTTTTTCAAGCCTTCAATGACAACTGCTGCTTCTCTTTTCAAAGGGTCCGCAATACCCAATACTCCGGTGAAGAGGCCATCATAAGCAACCAATATGCCAGTCTTAGCATTTAATTCCAATTCAACTATAAAACTTTCCGCTTCTGGGGGAATATGAATTCCATTGTCAGTCAACAGGCTTCGGTTTCCGACCTGTCATTATATCATTCATTGAGACGTCTACACTTACATATGTCGGTTCATAAAGCACTAAATGTATTATGAAGGCATACCAAAACTTTTTTCCCATCAATCCAGCATTGGACACCTCTACCAGGAAGAGCGGAAAAGTCAAGAGTTTCGAGAAGCCATTCAGAAAGTATATCCTCTTTTCTTTGCTTCACATTTTCTTTGGACGAAGAAATCTTGCCAAAGAAGTGGTAATGGTAACCATAGTCAACAATAGCTCTTGCTAGAGGATGCTCGCTGCTAGCCTACAGTACACCCAAAGATGGTCAGTGTGATTGATTGCCATAAGCAAACCAAAATTTTCTAAAAATGGCAAATGCTTATCAAGCTGTTTTCTTACCTCAGCAGAAGCTACAAGAGTAAGAAATCCACCCAGTTCCATTCCTGAGAAGACTTTAACAGTCGTGACAATTGCTTTACCTTGCGTAAGAGTTCCTGTTTTGTCAAACACCACATAGTGAATACTCTGAGCCCTCTCCAGAGCATCTCCACCTTTGATGAGGACCCCATGTTTAGCGCCAACTCCAGTTGCAACCATGACAGCAGTTGGTGTGGCAAGGCCGAGAGCACAAGGACAAGCAATCACAACAACTGCTATGGAGAACATAAGGGCGAACACAAAACAACTGCCACTTTCTGAAAGCCATGTTTCTGGGTACGCTCCTAAAGATCCACAAATGAACCTGTAAATACCACTCAAAGTAAGTTGCAATACCTGATATCATCTTTAGGATCTTCTGGATAGTGAACTACTTACCATCCAAAGAAAGTCAAAAGTGACATGATCACCACAGTGGGCACAAATATGCCTGCCACCTGCACAGAGCAATAAAAATAAGATAGCAGATCCTAATTATTGAAAAAAAATCAACAAATAGATCTCTGGACTACAATGGTTAAATCAGTCATTGGTGGTGAATTAAGAACATATAGACTAGGTGGTAATGTTTGGACTTCATAGAAAAGACAAATGAAGACAGATGCTTACGAAATCTGCAAATTTCTGAATAGGTGCTTTAGACATTTGAGCTGTCTCAACAAGGGAAATTATTTGGCTCAAAACAGTGTTGGACCCAACTTTTGTGGCTTGCACCTGAAGGGCACCATGCAAATTCATTGTACCTCCAATAACCTGAGAGGATATTTCCTTCAGAACAGGAGCAGATTCACCAGTCACCATACTTTCATCAACATAGCTAGTACCCCAAACGACAACACCATCTGATGGCACTTTTGAACCAGGCAGAACCTTTAAGATATCGCCTGGCTGGATTAAAAGAGCATCTATTTCTCTTTCCTTAACATATCTTCCATCTGAAATATAAAAAGAAACTTTTATTTGATGAACTTGCCAGTTGGAGGAAGTCACATGAAGTACTGAAAATTCACAAGTGCAAACTACAAGAAGGCTACACCCAAAGAGAAGATTTTAGAGAATTTACCTGCATCCTTCACCATTAATAGAGCGGTTGCAGGTGCAAGTTCAACAAGCTTCTTAATAGCATCTGATGTCTTCCCCTTTGCGACTACTTCCAAATATTTTCCAAACAATACGAATGTAATTATCATGGCACTAGTCTCAAAATACGTTGGTGACCAAAATCCAGTAAATGCACCATGTATAAGTGCATACACAGAGTAAAAGTATGCTGCTGAAGTCCCTAGTGTGACCAAAACGTCCATATTACTAGAGCCATTTCTCAGTGATCTATAAGCTGCTCTATAAAATCTCCTGCCAATGACGAATTGGACAATACTCACTAACAGCCACTTCAGCCACTCACCAATCATGAAAGGTCCAAAATGTGTATGTAACAAGGAATTCACAAAAGCCACATGAGGAAAAACTGCACGAATAAGAAACACAGGGACCTGTTGACAAACAAAAAAGAGCTCAATTGTCAACAAGAATTAGCAACACAAAAGAAAAAAGAGCTGTCTTTCTTTCCAGTATTTAACTAAATACTTACACTTAAAAAGAGACTGGACAATAGCAGCCGCAACATTTTCGAAGTTTCTTTAGCATCGTCTGAAGCAGCACGTGCATAAGGGTTGCGCACATTTGCTTTGAGTCTCCCATTGCTCCCAGTCTCAATGGAATCAACTATAAGTCTCAGACCAGTGGCTTCAGTGTCAAAGACGATTTCAACTTCTGAAAGAGTGCTATTTACATTAAACTGTTTCACCCCCTTTACACTGCTAAGTATGCCCTGTAATACATTTACATCATCTTCACTGTACAAACCAGCTACACCTAATAAAACTTTATCTTGCTCATTGCTTTGCATGAATGCCGCTTCAAAGCCAGCATCTTCTATTGCATTGACTATTTCATCTTTGCTCGTTGTTGATGTATCATAATCAACCTCCCCTGTTGAAGTTGCCAAGGCAACGACTGCTCTTTTAACTCCAGGAAGTTTTCTCAATATGCCTTCGACAGAGTTGACACAAGCAGCACATGTCATACCCCCTATTCTAAATTGTGCTGATAGAACCTTATGTGACCTAGAAGCGGTCACATGGGAATCTGGAAGGACTTCAGCTTCGAAGCCCGCATCTTCAATAGCACCTGTTATATCTTCCTCCTGTGGGAACATATAAACAACAGTGAGAGTTTGTAACAATGCCATGCCTGCAACTGGAATAGTACAGATATGCCGAACTCTTATAATGCTATTACAAGTCATCCCAATATTAGAGAAACTCTCATCGCATGTAGTACAACATACTCGTTTAGGACAATATGCATTAATTAAATCAGAAGTCAAACGGAAGATGTAAACTTCGAGCACAATATTATAATGGAACCAAAACAAATAAACAAAACAAAAATGCTACTTCCAATTTTATATCCACGTAAAACCTCGATTACGTCAAGACAGAAAACAGGTGGATAAAGTTGTGAAACCCGACCAAGGTCAAACTTGTTGTGCCCTTTGTCACTCAGAATTTAAAAAAGGGTACGAAAAGAATAATATAGTTTAAAAAGCACTAGGCTAGCGCATTAGGAGCCAGAGCTGCGACACACTCAAGTACAGTGACAGGACATTGGTGAAGATAACTAACACAATGGGAGGGAGATTGAGAATTAGGCAGTAATGTGAAACATAAATAGGATCACCTCTCTTACAGAAATGGAACACTTGGAAAGTAGCAGTAACTATTCAGTGCTATGAATTTCAATCTATTTATCTATAATCGCAACAGCACACAGCCAAAACCTCCTGAAACCCCATAGCCACTATAATCGAATAAACCTTGCAAAGGGGATTACCAACTTGAGAGCTACCAGATGGTCATGGCATCACACTTGAAGCTACACCAATAAACCACAATCCCAACCAAAATCCAAATTGCAAGATTCCCATCCTAAGTAAGAATTCAGCTAATGCACAAAGGCAGCTTTTATTCATGAAGCAAACTTATACCCAGCTTACAAATCCCCAACGAAGTCAACTGAACTAACAATTCATCTGGAATGCACAAAGGTATAAATCATGTGATATTGCAATGGAACTCTCAACTTCGGTGCAACTACAGTATTTCAACCACAAACCAAACGATGCGCAGAACACAGTTGGTTGATAATTCAACCACATCCAGCTCCGCAAACTACCAACCAACATCCAACAGATACCCAGATCAAAAAATTCCAAATTGATACCGATCCTAAACTCCAGTGCAACTAAATTAATCAAGCAATCAAACCAAACCATACCCAGAATCCAAAATCCAACTGTAAACCAACTAGCTAATAATTCGTCCTAGAGAACATAAACCCCCAAAAAGACAGCGAATCAAATAAATAAACAAAATCAAAACCTTGAGAAGATTAGGGTCATAAGCGACCCGAGCCTTATGCTGGAGCAAAGAAACAGAAGCTTCTGAAACACCATCAAGAGCAGAAACAGCAGATTCAACTGAGGTGGAACAAGCAGCACAAGTCATGCCCGTAACACGAAGTTCGATCCGGCATAAATTATCAGCGCCATCTTTATGTCCACCGTTGGATTCAATATCGTAGGCGGCATCAAGAAGTCGAACTTCTTCAAGGCCATCACGGTCTGTAGAGAGAGTTGTTAGCTGAAGGTCTCGTATGCTTGGAGCCATTAGAGAAGATGAATGAATGAATGAACGAATGAATGAATTAAAAATTGCAGAGAGAGTACTGAGAAATGGAGAAGAATCGAAGGAAATATAAGGGGAGAGGGTGGTTGAAGAAAAGACTTCCACAAACATTGGTCAGAACTTGTTCTTTAGAATTTGTTGACCATTTAGCCCTTTTTAAGGAGTTCATGTTTCTGTTTATTTTAATTACGAAATCGAGGGGTTAATAATAGTTTTTGCAGACCTAGACGTTTCGAATGTTGCATTTTTAGGCTATTCGGCCTTATTTTGAGGTGAAGAGGAAAACTAAATACAAAATTTGAAAGCTCATTTTGCAAATTATAAGCTTTTGATTTATAAGGATATTTATGGAAAGGGTAATTTGGGAAATAAGGCTGGAAAACGTGTTGGAGCAGTTGAATTTAGAACTTCTTGTTGATTATACTTTCATTTCTTTGCTTTCAATTTCAGCGATGCTGAACAACGACCGGCGGCCATCTATCTAAAAGACATACATGATAATAATCTGAGTTGGAGTTGTTCAACAACTTAAAAAACAGTTTAACAGAATTCAAAAACTCTTACCCAAAAAAAGAAAATAAAAAATTCTTCCAACGCTTTCAAA
The DNA here is from genome assembly GCA_019914995.1 of Acanthochlamys bracteata. Lineage (NCBI taxonomy): Eukaryota > Viridiplantae > Streptophyta > Magnoliopsida > Pandanales > Velloziaceae > Acanthochlamys > Acanthochlamys bracteata. The sequence continues at coordinate 1,438,465 of CM034140.1, read as the reverse complement.
CTTTTACTTTAGTTCGAAATAATATTTTAATAGTTTTTGCGTTACGTTGATAATAAATTAATGAGAGAGAAGATTATTTTGGAATTAGATAATGGGCAATTTGTTCACACGGTACCATGCATAGAAGTAATTGAATTTTATAGATTTTTTATTTTGTAAAGGTTTTGAAATAATTGAGATATTGGAAGTTGGTAACAAGTCAAAGCAGGATACCTGTTCTATGGGGTGACTATTTGGCTTGACCAGTTTTTGGCTAAATTACTTGGTAGTACAAATTGTACTACATTTTTGCTACATGTACTACTATATTGCAACTAAAAATAAAGTGATGCATGCTAATATAGCATAAGAATCGTATATATGATCAATTTAAAAAAAATGTTGAACAATTTTCGACATGATTTCGTATATTTATATTTATATATATTTTGCTTATATTTGTAAGTCAAACTGACAATAATAAATTTAATTTATTATAAAAATTATGATATATTTGTTGATAATAAATTAGTATATTTACTTTTCTTATATATGTAGACGTATTTTAAATATTCGTAGTTGAATTTCAAAGTAAAAATTGAAAGTGAATTTTTTAAAAATAATTGAAAATAGAGTTACTATTTATATTTTAATAATTTTTAAAAATAAATTAGAAATTAAAAATAGAATTATATTGAAAAATATATATATATAAATAAGAAAATTAAAATTAAAATTTTGTACGTGAAAATAAAATTTTAAATTTTTTATGTAAATAAAATATACAAACTATTCGAAACTCTAAATTTAATAAAAAAATAAAATTATGGATGCTTAATATGTAATAATTTTTTGATAAATTTTAAATTAAACAGTCATTGTTATTTAAAATAAAACTTTATTATTAAAAAATTATAAGAGTCTATAATTAAATATTCTAGCACTTAATTCAATGTCAATTGTTTCTAGAATTGCCTTTTTGTCAAAGTCTATTGGAGGCGGTTAATTTATTTCCCTCAATTCCAAGGATTGAGATGTAGTACTGCACTACAACTTGTTCACCTGCAGTACAAGTTTTCCAAAATCAAACGGCCCAATTCCTTAATGGGCTTTATCAATAAAAATATTACAGAAACAATTACTAACTGAATTACCAATTTCTAATTTCAAAAGGAGACAAATGAAATGAAAGCCGAAGATTTAGCTCATACTCTGCTGGTATTGTTTCTTAATAAAGCAAGATTAGATCAAATTTCTAAAGAAAAATATTTTTCTTGTGAGCGGATTTATTAAGTCGGTTAAGAACTCCACTAATTCCTTCATCCGTTACGTCACATCTAAAGCATGCAGTCAATATCAAAGAATATTTTTTCTTATTCTGTATTTGAGAATTTGAATTCTATTAAAGATTCCCATAAATAAACAGAACCTTTAGAAAGTTATTTGTTAGGAAAACATGACTTGGGCCATTTTAGATAGTGAAGATGGGTTCGTTCTGGGAAACATTATTTGGGCCAGTTTCTTAATTAGGGCTTCGGAAATGGGGTTTTATTGGTCAGGCTTGGTCCAACTTGGTTTCTGTACGAAATTTTGGAGGATTCTACAACAGTTGGAAGGAAAACTAATAACGAAAAATGGCAACAAGGCACGCGCTCTACCTCCACCTCCGCTGCATCAGCTCTTCCTCTGCCGCCGCCGCCGCCGGCATAGTTCGCCATCCATCTCGGCCGCTGAACTTCAACGGTTCACCCCCTTCTCTTCTTCGAGTCTCGTCACAGTTACAACCATCCCTTTTTTCTTCTTCTCGTCCTTTCTGTTTCTCGCTCAAACGTTGCTTCTCTTCTCCGTCAGGTTTTTCTCTATCTCTTTCTCTATATACTTATCTCGGATCAATCAACACATATTTTCTGGATTTCTTAATGTTGATTGCTATTCGTGTTCGCAGGTTCATCGAATATAGTGCAGATTGGATCGGCAGAACAGTTCAACACTATCCGCGACAAAGTTCAAGGTCTGTTTTGTCTCAAATATATTCGTATAGATTAATATCTATTTTATTGGTCAGATTCTGTGGCAAACAATAGTTTTGATGTTTATTTTAGAAATCGATTAAAAGCTTGAAGATGTTACTTAAGTTGGTCTTATACAACATGAATATTAGAAGCGTGCTTTTTTTGTGACGCGCTAGTATTAGGTACTGTGATCAGGATTTTGGAGTGCATAGCAAATGGGTAGTTATGGTGCTTGGCCACGTTGATTCTATAGATATATTCTCTCTATGTCATTGGTTTTATACAACAGTTTATATGCCTGTATGAATTATAATGTGTTTTGACACCAATGCCATTTGTTATGTTGGTCTTGAACTAGCGTAGTCAAAGCACACCTGTTAGTTGCATATTTATTCTATTTGGAGTTACTTAGCTCCTTTTGAGAAGTAATTTTAATGGGTTTGAATTTTGGCTGTTCTTTTACTCACCAATGTTCTGTGATTTAAGTGCTTATCAAAGATGCTGTTGACTTTATTGTGTGGATGGGATTGCTTTTGTTGTGTTAATCAGGGAGGTTTCAGATTGTTCTTTTTGAGGTATTATTTTTGGTTTATATTGGTGATTTAGCTTCACAAGCTATTCTACTCAAGCGTCTCCCGAAGGGTTTATTCATTTAGTCAGTCATCAAGTCATTGCTTCCAGTTTGAAGTTGGAACAGGAACATTATAGGATGACGCTATTAATGCTCATACGTGTTGCCCTTTCACAACTTTTTTCTGAGATGGGTATATCTCAAGAACTTTGGTTTTTCTTCTAGTGCTTATAACACAGTCAGTTATGGTTCTCTTGCAGATGAAAAAGGCAATGCAATCTTCTACTTCACTGCAGTATGGTGTGGTCCATGTATGCTTTCTTCTAAACCCAAACTTTTCATTCTGTGTTCACCTTAACACGTCTTTCTGAGAATTTTAGCTTTATACTGTTTTATGCGTGAAGGTTATTTCAGGTAACATAAGAAATCAATGAGACAGACTATGACAAATCCTAAATTTGGTCACTGCAAATTATGGACTGTTGCATGCACCTGGTTTGATAAAAATTGACATAAGACAAGATTGATCCCTGGAATTTGGCAAATGAATCTGAGCACTAACCATGCTTCTGCTATAATAAAGTGCTTCCATTGTGGCTTTATTTGGCCATTTCTAGGGGGTATAATTTGGATAATTTTCACAAGCTAACATTCACCATGAATAGGCCTAATCTCCGGTGAAAATATCCGAAAGCTGTTTCTATTTTAAGTTGTATAATACTTGTGTAGCAAATTGAATTTGATCAGTGTTAGAACCTTCTACTCTGTTTTTCTCTCTCTATATTAGCTGAGTTCTCTTGCTTAATGATGTCCTCAACTACGCTCAATTTCTAACTGATTCAGCACGCTCTTTACCAACGATGTGGAGACTCGATAATCATGGCATTTGTTTGAGCATGTCACTACATCGCTTTTCTAATACAATAAGTTAACTGTCTCCTTGTAGGCAGATTTATGACTCCTATACTTGAAGAGACAAGCAAGAAGTTTTCAAATGTTGCAACTTACAAGATTGACATTGACCAGGTATGTAGGAGTTGTATAGGAGCAAATAAGTTCTAGTCCAGTGTAATCAACAGAGTTCATTCTGTTTATTGTCAAAACTTTTATGTGGAAATGCATTATGCCAATTCTGATTGCTAATATTGTATTGGTAAATGAAGAGTTCTATATATCAGCACATATCTCTATAATGATTGCTGTACATTATGAGGAGACCACAGTGGCACCAGTTGCACTTAAAATTTCCTTAAGCTATTGTAACAAACTTGCTGTGCCAGCAATAATTTTTTATATACTCCAGGAGGGCTTTGGCAGCATATTGAACAAGCTGAAGATATACTCTGTGGTATGTGTACTTCTAGTATTGCGTAATTTTAAATTCTGTAATTCTATTAGTCGGACACAACATCATAGAACTGTGAATTTTCATCTTTTGTTTGAAACTTAAACGAGTAAAAACTTTATTATTGACTAAAGTGAAGATTTCGTACATAATAATTTGGTCCAGTCCTTAGATCAAACTTCAAATTATGATTCTAACCTCAATCCAATACAAAATCACCTATCTTTCATTGATCCTAATTTTGGTCTAGTTTAGAATTAAATAAGAGATGCATTAAGAATTGTAAAATCAGAAATCATTTAATCATATTATCTTTGGTCCAGAAACGACTAATTACATATATTAATTCTAAGCTCTTTAATTATGTTCCGGTTGGTCCTTCCAAATACAATTAGACAAATAATTCAAATATCAAATTCAAAATTGCTCTGACATTCAAATTCAATATTCAAATTGCAATTCTGACAAATATTAATAACTCACTAAGTTAAGCTTTGTGCACTTTTGTGATTGGTTATTGCAAAATGAGGACTTAAAAAGAAATTGCCACTATCTGATAATGCGGCCAGACCTGCAAGGTGTAAACTACGTGGTAATCTGTACTGATACTCTATCAGCACTGTTGTAAATGTAAGTAATTCAGTATGTTAAATGCATGTTGGTCTAGTTAGGTGATAAGTTTTGTTCCTACTTGGGTACCATGGAATGTTGCTTGGCATGTCCTAGTATGGCATAGCCATAGAACATTAAATTGGTCTATGGCTCTCTTGATCCTGTAAAATTGTGAAATCTTACTTGGTCCTATAAATACCTTTCTGATACCTGAGTAAGGACAGGGGAAGCTACTGCTATTCATAACGAGTTTCTAGATGAATACCTCATTTGCCATATCAGATGTAGTTTCTTGAATTTGATGAGGCATGTACATCTAACTTACTTTTAAAGGTGATACAATATACACTTCGCCTCTAACTAAGCATGTGTTACAAGGATCAAGTTGATATACTATAACATAATCGTGATAATCACTTTTTCTTACGTTTGTTGTATTCCAAAGTGTATCTATTGGTTTGCCTGCTAAGGGGAACTTGGTGCAGGCTTAGCCTAGTCTGAAATGTCTTTAAAGTGTATGAGAATATTGATGAACTTTTATGATTTACAGTTAATGAGATTTTATCAGTTTGCATGCACATATTGACAGTTATTGTATAAATGCATCATAACTAGCCTTTGAAAGGACAAAGATTTAATCGTCATTATGAACTTGTAATGGCTCTTTATGAAGTTGGAACCATGTACCTGGAACAAGTTTCGGGTGAAAAGATGAAAGCTGGTAGGGTCTTTCCATACCCGAATCTTTATTACCTCGGAAAAAGAATTTCTGAGGAAGGTCATACTTTGCCATCTGCTCACGTGAGAATTTTTTTGTAGGGTCCTGTTGCTTATGATGATTTTCAGATTCATCTTTATGCATTTTTTAAATCTCTGCTTCTTATCATATGACGACCATTTACTCATGCTTTAATATGTAACCGGATTCTGTTACTTCTTTACTATGTTTAGAATCCATTTAGGCCAAGTTCTTCTGCTAAATATCTGAGTAACTAACTGGACTTGATGCTATAATATCTGAAAATGCGCAGCCAACATTCCACCTTTTTCAAAGCGGTAAGAAGGCTGCTGAAATTGTGGGTGCTGATGCTACACAGCTGAAGAACATCACGGAAGATCTCTTCAAGTAAATGTTTAGTTGTCGCCTCCCATTCTCTCTTATTTAGCATGCTTCTAGATGGGCGTATCGTACTGCATGTTGGGTAGATTAATTTATTTCATGGAGCACAAATAGTTTATGAAAGATGAAAAATATGATAAAAAGTCGATTGTTATCTGAACATATTTAAGCTTGACTAAATTTCACTTTATTTCCATTGACTAGGCACGAGTGAATACAACAAGGATATACTGAAGAAGCGGCCATGCTTTCAGGTTCTGCTTAAATCGTAGTCATTTCGCTTTTGTGAATTCTATAGCGGCATCATGCATGTAGGTATGCCAACAAAACTCCATGTTATTCCTGCCACATGAGAAGTAACATTTTCAGTTTGTCACTTTCTCATCACAATTTAATGTGTCTACACCAAAGATGCTCAAAATCATGTGATATGCAGCTGCGTAAGCGTGATATGCAGTTCTGTTTCTGCTTGTCTTCTCCAATACAGTGGTATCTAGTTGTAAATTTGATTAGACAACTCTCAACTGATCTAATAGTTGAAAATTACAAGCTGGTCAATTGACCAGCATCTAGTGATACTCCTCTTCATCGAGTCTGGTGAAATTTTAGCAAACTTCCCAGAGTGTTTTGCCAATGTGGCCCCAAAGAGCAAGGAATGTTTCGGGCCCGCTTCAGGCTTTTATAATTGATCTCCATAATTGATTTCCTGTTTGTCAGCTGGAAACTACCCTATTAGGCTTATGTGAGCAAGAGTGTCGGATGTTCTCTTAGGTCTGTAACCACAAACTCTCTGTGGCTTGTTCAGGTTTAGGTCTACAATTTGAGTTTCAAAATGTGAAATACATTCTGCCCAATTCATTCAGGTTAAGACCATTTTCAACCAGTTCTATGTTTCTTTTAGTTGCAGAGACCCTAATCATAAAATATATTGTAGTTGGATCACCCTGCAACAAAATTTAGTAACTTTGCCACTTCATAGTGTTTGGATAATAAGAGGTCAACTTAGCATTACCATGGGTGGTCCGGTCTTGGACAACAAGTATCGAAAGTAGTGGCAATTATTAAGACATGTAAAATCATGGCTATAAATAGTTTCCCCGCCAACAATAAGCTGCCTTCACTAATAACAAACCTGCATCTGTGATGATACTTGCATTACGTGATTGGGCATTTTTAAATTATAGTTCTCGTTTTACTGCTAAGCAAGAAGACCATAAAAAATTGATCCAACAAATCAAACGAGGGGATCCTAAGCTCGAGAATTTGGCCTCCGTTTAATAATCCTTCAGGTTCCAATGATAATTTAGAATGTACCATAAGGTGATTCAAGTTTGTGGATGCCATTCTATGTACACAACCGCACATAAAACCTTCAAACTATGAGGTACAGTTGGCTACTTGAATCAACAATGCTACTGTGAAATTTGCATGAGTTTTAGAGGGGAAAAAAAAGAAAAGAGGAATTCTACAGTACCTGAATAGAAGTGAGCTTTGCAATAAAAAAAAGGAACCAACATTCTTGAAATTTCATTGTGGTAACAAAAATCAAATTGGCAATCAATTCGTGCAGTCTCCCAGCTTGTTAAGTTAGTAAAGTTTTGGTAGTTTTCTGAACAACGGCGCATATGAAGACCCTACGGATTCAAACTGATGTTAGGTCTATATAACAAAGGGTTGCAGGGAAGGACCCTGGCAACCGTTATAGCTGTATACAAGAGAGAGATAAGAGAAAAATCAGTCTGCTCCTGTAGCTTCTCCTGGAGTTTGATTTGATGTTTCTTTGTAGCCATTTGGAATGTCTGTGAACACTGGAATCTTGGTAATTGCGTCATTTTTTAAAAGCTTTTACTAGACAATTTCAAACAGTAATTATGGATAGCATAGTTCTTTGTTGGCATGTTGTCTTCCTTGATTATGTTTTTTTTATAGAAAATAATTTCTAGAAATTAAATGAAATTTTTAAGAAATAAATTACACAGAGTATTTATTGTCAATTAATATAGAAAGTTATTGAAGTATTTGTTAGTTTACGACACTAACAACTCTAATCTTTAAAATTATTTGGATGTAATAATATAAACTACATTCTAATAGAAATAATTCTTTACTTCTCAATAATCATGTTTATTATTTCAAAAATATTTTATTATTATTAAGAAAAACACTTTTAGTTATTTTTTTTGAAAATATATTTATAAGACTAGGAAGTGAAGAGGAAAATATAAATAAGAAATATACAGATATAGAAAAGAGAAAGAACATGGGTTGAAAAGAAATCACAAAAGTGGATGGATGTTTTTGAGCTGTGATTTTTAGAGGTACCCGCAGTATTTTGAAATTAATACCCAAATGCATCGCAGATGTTTGGAAATACTTTTTTAAAAAAAATTAATAATAAATATTTAGAAAATATTTAATATAAATTTATTTTTATTTAAATAATACTATAAAACTTATTAAAAATTAAAATAAAAAGGAGTTAAAAAGCTTAAACAAACATCATCTTAAATAGCTTTTTGTAACTGCAGTTTTAATTTAAGTGCCGTTTGGTTTTTCATTTTGAAAAAACTCTTAATTAATTTTTTATTTTATATTTTTTAAAATAAATGTTTATAATATAATATTTATTTTAAAATTTTAGAAATTATAGAAAATTTTATTTTTTTTGGGATCAAACTAGTAAATCTCATTTATCAAAATAGAATAATAATATTTCTTATTTCAAAAAAAATTATTTTATAAATACTTCTAAACAGCAGTTTAAATGTAGTTCTGATGTAAATTCAAAATAACCGTATATACAAACTCTGTGGACTCAAAGGAAGAAAAGAAAGACAGAAAATAGTGGACTACAGCGTTCTACATGATTTGCCAACTCTCTGTATCTCTGTATCTAATTAGCGGGTGTTTGGCACAGCTGACTGCTTATTAATTTTTTTTTATTTTATATTTTTTAATACATATTTTATAAATATATAAAAATTTATTTAAAATTTTAAAAAATGTAAAAAAAATTTACGAAGTGAAATTTTTTTATTATATATTTTTATTATTTTTTTAGAAGTAAAAAAATATAATTTATTTTTTAAAAAATATAATTTATTTTTAAAAAAAATAAAAATATTTTTTATTTTAAAAAATTCTATTTTATAAGTAATTTTAAACGCCCCTTTAGTTACTTTGCTGAACGTTTAGGACAATATTTTTAGAAGTGATATATTGAGATTACATAAATCTAAAGATTATGCATAAAATTTTAGAATTCTTTTATAATTTAAATATATAAATAAATTATATATTATATAATAAATATAAGTATAATTTTGTAAAAAGTTTTGTTTAACTCAGATATACGAAACATGCTACAGTGTTCTACATGGTTTGGCAACTCCGGATCTGTTTTATTTAATTATTACTAACTTTCACTGGGCATTAACTCCGAATAGCACCAAAAGTCCAAACAGCTGCTGCAGATGTGAAAGGAAACTAAGAGCTTTACTGTAGCTTCAGTTGTCTTCAGCTATTCAGAATCTGATCACATCTAGCCTTTTAGGGACTTTTTTGAGTGATCGTAAAATAGAAAAAAAATTTAAATAAAAATACTTTTTAAAAAATTTATTAGAAAAATACTTTTTATATTTTTTAAATTTAAAATTAGTTTAATAAACTACTATTTAAAATATGAAATAATAAGTATATTTTAAAATTTAACCAAACTTTTTGAATTTAGCATAAATGTTTCATAAATACTTTTCTTAATCATTACTATAAGATAATTTTTATATTTATTTTTAAAAACAATTTTACTTTAAGCATATTTTTATTTTCACAAAAGTGAGTTTTTTTAAAATTGATTTTTTATAAAGTTAAAAGCTTGTTTATCTACACTTCACGCTCATCTTTTTAAATTATATTTCAACTATCAACTCATTTTGAAACTAAAATAAATTTTTTACTTAAAAACTCACTTTCAACTCAAATTTAAAATTAAAAGATTTTAAAAATTATTTTTCAGAAAATAAGCATAATATTAAGATAAATCCGTTTTATTTTAAAAAATAAGTTTTATTTTTTCGAAACAATTAAAACAAAAAATAAAAATTTTAACCAAATTTTAATAAGAAAAAGCAAATTTTGTGAAATTGAAAGATGCCCTTAGCCCTAAACAGAACTCACAGAAAAGAGTTTCGTACGAAAAGAGAACAAAATAAAAAGGAGAGGGTTGTGGATTGGGATCTTATCTACTAGCGAGGTGGCAGCAATGCTGTTTAATTGTTAACGCCAACGCAGTACGTTCAATTCCTGCAACATTTTTCCAGTCCAACTTGGTGCCAGAGTGATGCAATCTACAGTTGCTTCTACTAGAATTTCTTCATCTGTTATTTTTTATAAGAGTTAATTAAACGCCGTCTTCAAATTGTAAAATTTTTCGCTAGTTCCAGTGATAATTACTAAGTTGTTCTTTACGTTTATTTTAGTGGCCGCATATTAGTGCATTTTTGTAATTTTTACAATTCTTAAATAACTTTTATAATATTTTAAAATATTTTAAATTTTGAGAAAGGAATTCTATATTTTAAAATTGAATAGTTTTATGGAATTTTTTAAATTAAATAATTGTATCTTTCTTTTTCTTGGATAATGATTATGATGATAAAGATGTCATCATTTAGAACTACTGCAGCCTTGGGAATGCTTCTTTTTTGCTCCGCTGGTAGTTTACTTAGCATTTTCAAAAATAATTTTTTAACTTTTAATTTTATATTTTTAAATATATTTATTATAAGAATTAAGAAAATTATTTAAAAATTATAAATATTTTTTATTTTTTTAAATAAAATAAAATTAGTTTAAAAAAACAAAAATACTTTTTATTTTAAAAAATATCTATTTTAAAATTACTCCAAACGATTTAACCGTTGAATCCTTTTTGATTATTAGTTCTGCAAACAGCTATGTAGTAAACGTTCAGTACTCTCCATTACTTTTAACAAATGCTTATGATTGCCTTGGTCCAACACCCATCTTATTAATCCGTAATCACAAATTTTTAAGTTCAAAATTAATATTGTGTTTCAACATTAAGGGTACTCAGCTGTTTTCATCAATTTATAAAATTTGAATCAATTTTATTTTAAATTTATCAAATTTATTTCTATTTTACTTTTTATTGAATTTGGTTCTATCAAATTCAGATTTACATCCTACTCACAACTTATATACTTGGTGCATTTTGGAAAGAATTTGAATAGCAATACAATATATAAACTTTGAAGATGAATAGAGGGAGCACAAAATATGTGCAAATTTTTTTGATTCAGTTGCACAGCTTCAATTTTCATTCCTGCTTCGTGCTTGTTTGGCATTGCATTTGCACAAAATAATTTATTAATTTTTTAATAATTATTATATTATATTATAATTTTATTTAAATTTAACAAAATATAAAAGTTTATACATACTAAAATTTTATTATTATTTATTCTTATTATTAAAATAAAAAAATAAATTTATTTTTCAAAATTAAATAAAAATATTTTTAAAAATTACTTTCAAAACACACTTTTAATTTTCTCTGCATCGCATAAAAAGGCCTACACAGAAACTCAAGAAGAAAACAAAAGAGCGGCAATGCTTTGTATCTGCACTAGTAGCCACTGCTGCTGCTATGGCAACTGTTGCTCGAACCCTTTCTGCAACAACATCAACAAATTTCACAGGAAAACAATAAAAACAACAATCTTTCCTTCTACTCAGTTATTTTAACTCCTAAAACTTCTCATCAATATTGATCATCATAGTATAGAATATAGTAATTCAGTGAAAAAAGTGAAAGAGACGAGAACTGTTTTGTGTTATGTTAAAACTCATGAACTTATTTTCACAAATTCATAAAACGAAATTCTTTTACGTGTATGTATTGTTATGAAAGGGATCACTGTCAAATTGAAAGAACCAATAGATGAATGAGACCTGTTCCCTCTCTCCTTGTTAGTAGCTGACCAGGATTAACAACCCCCTTTCCCTCGCATACCTGCTGGCAAAGCCAAACCATTCCATAACCCTCAAAAAAACAGAAAACTTAAAAAGTTTTACAGACGTTATAATCATCATGGGTGATTTAACTATATATACAGCATTATAATTAATTAGTTAGAGAAAGAAAGAGATCTTACAGGAAAACAGTAGGCATATTTAAAGAGGGTGGTAGTACTGCTGCAGTGGCGGTGCAAGTATATATAGAGAGAGATGGAGAAGTAGTCATTGTTATTGCAGTAGTAGTGAAGATTGAAGAAGAAGAAGAAGAAGAAAAATTAATGGTGACGGAAAGAGTTGTGCCAGGATGGTTGGGAGGTTTAATAGTAGAAGAAAGTTTCTTCATGAGTTGTGTGTACCATGAAAGCAGAAGGAAGAATGAGAAGAATATGTTCTGCCTTGATTGCTGCACTAGTATCTGCCCTCACTGTCTTCCTTCTCACCCTTCTCACACTCTTCTCCAGGTAATTTATTTTTCTTTCATTCCCTTTCCTGAATTTCTTCCTCTCTCTCTCTCTCTCTTTCTTTCTTTCTTCTTTTTGTTGAATTGTTTGTTATTTGTGTGATTTTTTAGTTAAATTTTTATTGGTTTAATGAGTTGTTTCTGGTTTCTTCATTGAGTTATATGTAATTCGTTTGAAGCTGAATTCTGTCATGTGGTTTAGTGCTTCTTTAAGGAATTAAAATCTCTGCAGAAAAGTTTTCGTTTTTGTTTTCTTTTTTGTTGGGGGGAGGGGGAAGAATTTTGATTTTGAAGCTTGAACAAGGTAGAGCAATTCTCTGAAATTTTAGAAAGGAGATCGAAATTCAATTCAGTTCTAAGTTTTTTTCTATTCTTGAATTAATAGAATGGAATATCCAAGGGAAATTAAAAGACTAGTTTTCTGAAGATGAACATATATGTATCACTTCGATTCTTTAATTCTTCAGCTTCATAGATTCATGCTTATACTTACTTTAGTTTCCTCAAAAAAAAAAAAAAAAAAAAAAAAAAAAAAGAAACTTCTGTTACTGTTGTAGATAAAAGTGGAAGAACAGTAATATAATTCAATTCATTCAAACTCACCGAGATTTTTCAGTAAACTTAAAAGTTCATATCTTTTTAATTATTCCTTCCAACTCTCTCCTAAAATTGCTATTTTTGGAAACTCTTCTAAAATTGCTACAGTAGTTCTTCATGTTCTCAGAATCTTTTTCCTCTAAAATTACACTGCTTAGATTTCAGCTACCATCCTAAATATGAACAATTCATCCTCCCCTTTTTCAAATAAGAGTTGCTTTCTCATTCTGTGAATGTTTCAAATAATTTTTGTCTTCTTCGCATTATCATATATCTTCTAGAATCAATAAGAAGCTGCTGAATTTAATCACTTACTGTCATTACTTAACAATTTTTTGTTAAGATATATCCCATACAGATTTTAAGGTTTTGTATAATAAATCTAATCGGTTACTTTCTAATTTCTATTCCGTAATTTCTTTTGTTACTAGACCACGACGTAAGGTGAAAATATATAATTACGAGACAGCCCTCACGAGTAGGACTGTTTTGTTTCTATTGCCGACCACAGTAAGAGTAAAATTGGAAATTACTGTTAATGTCTGGGCTGTTAATGGGTCCCTTCCCTGAATGGCAATATTTGTAGTCAAAGTGGGAATAGGTGCCTCATTGACCGAATACCCTGCATGTAACGGACCCAATTATTACCTTATCACTCGAACAAAAACTTAAAAGATTCTCTCTTGTTCATTTGTGTTTTGCTTGTGTGTATTTTTGGAATAATTTGCCAAAGCTTGCCAGCAATCTGCTTCACGTCGGATGATCCGGGGGTATTTTGGGAATACTGTCTGACGGATAAAAAGTTTAGTGAAGCAGTATGCATGATTCTCAAGTCAGAGTAAGCAACAAGTAACCAATGGGTAAAGATTTTGTTATATTTGCTTCAGGTAAGGCGATACGTTTACAACGATGTCGTTCGGTTGGATGATCTTGAGAAGTTGATTGATTGTTCTCATGTTCAGGTAAGTTTCTGACAAATTTTTTGAACCATCAGAACTTCGCAAGAATGTTCAGTTCAATTTAATTTCCTGCATTTTTCTTTTTCTGTTGAAATTAACGTACCGTGCTTGCAACATTATTGCAGCCTTATACAATAAACAGTGCAAAGGTGGTGTTTTTAAAACCAAGACCACAGTCTAGACCTTTCAAAGGTTCTGGCAATCTCTGTTTGACTTGTGATAGAATGCTTCAAGAACCTTTCCATTACTGCTGCCTCTCTTGCAAGGTTGTTATTACATTCATATATTCAAAATTATGGACGAAACTATGTTATGTATTTAATTAGAAGATGTACGTATGTATATTGTCGGTGCAGGTTGATCATGTTGTAATGCAAGGCGAAGATATATCCAGTATCCTGTACCGTTCAGATGAATCCGATATCGCGTTCTCAAACTTCGAAAACTTGAGAATGGACGGTGGAGATTACACTGAAGACGAAGTCGTCGTAGAACAGATGATCACGACTAGTAATACTCCTGCATCAGTTTTACAAGCGCAATTCAAGAGATGCACTAGTGGATCAAGCACTAGCAGTAGTACTAGAATTAGCTCAAGAAGAGCTGCTGATGCTAATTCTGAGAAGGTCAAGAGAAAGAAAGGCGGATTCTTTTCGCCGATTGTGTACTCATTTGGTAGTAGAAGAAAGGGTGCTCCTCACAGGTCTCCACTCTCTTGAATAATGAATGCATTAGTAAAATAATCTATATCTATATAGGAACTTTGATTTAATTGAATTATGGTGATGGTGATGATGATGATGAGTAATAGTTGTAGAATTAGTATTTATGCGAACGTGTTTTTTATTTCCCGTATTGACCCTTGTAGTAGGGATATAGTGGGAATGGTTTTTATGGGATTGATGGAGAGTTGCATTTTCCATTGCTGGCTAGGTAACTACTACAGCAGTAGCTACAGAACCTGCATGTGGTTACCAATTTTGTAATATGATGTAATGGGAAATGCAAGAATTAATATATAATATATATGTTCCTATTTAGTATTTAAAAAAAATATTACTTTATTATCTAAGTTTATTTTTTTCTTAATTTGTTTTGATTAACGCAGGCGCTGGTAATTGGTATATAATTTTATCCCTTAATCTATGCATTTTCTTTTTCCTAGTGTCTGTAAATTAAGCTTATAAAATATTTTCAATGTTGAACAAAACTCAATCACATCTAAAACAATTTTTTTAAACATTGCAATAATTTATCATGTATATATGATATACGCATGTTTTCTTTCATTCACGTGAAATGAATTGAATTAGATGTAGACGCATGTAGTAGTAATAGTATTGCAGAAGTAGGTTGTATAGAGTAATAAAAAGCCATGAGAAGTCTATTACAGTCCCGTCACGTTCTTGACTATACACCGTATTCCCTGGAACTAATTTATTATCATTTCACATGGATTTGAAATGTCGATGAAAATAGTGACGGAGTTCGATTTGTATCAGTTTGATTCTTCTATAATTTAACAAAAAAATAGTAGCACGATTGTTGCTAGTTGTCGTGTCCTACCTTTGCAAGTTATTAATGCTTGACTACGACCAACTACTATAAAATAGCACAACATATTTGCTCAAAATGTAGTCAATAGCACGTGTTTTGCACGTGTTGTCTCTGAAAAAACTCGTGATTATTGTTGAACTCTGTATATTTTTGTACAAACTCTGTACATTCAAATAGTTAACAACTTTTTTTTCTTTTAATCATGCATCCATTGCTAGTGGGCTCCGCGAAGGCCATAGCTATTGAGAATGTGAACTTATGAAAAGCGTAGCCAGGATTTATTAATTGAGTTTAGGAGGGGTTTGATAGTGCTTATAAAATAAAATTTTTTTAAAATAGAAAGTATTTTTATCTTTTTTGAAAAATGAGTTCTATTTTTTTTACTTTCAAAAAAATAATAAAAATATACAATAAAAATATCTCACTCCGTAGAATTTTTTTACACTTTCTAAATTTTTAAATAAATTTTTTATATATTTATAAAATATATATTAAAAAACATAAAATAAAAAAAAATTGATAAATAATTTATTATAAACTGTGCAAAACGGGCTCTTAATCATTTCAAGTAATCTGGCTTGAGCCTGACCAGACCTGCAGCCACCGCCAATTGCAATTGGGAATTAATTTCTGTAAAATTAATTAACTAGTCCTTTCACTCCAAAGTTCCAAGGTATATTTATTTTTGTTTGATGATAGTATTTAACTTTTTTAGTTTTCTAATTGTATTTGCATATTAAAGCCAGCTATTTTTAAATTTGATCATTATAACACTCTTGACAAACCGCTATGGTTTTAAATGGAGTCCAATTTTCTATAGTTAAGTTGACAGTCTCTTATTGTGACGAAAAACTTGAAAAACTTGTGATGAAAAACCCATTGACCAAACAATTGACCAGTACTAGACAGCTATAAGCAGCAAAGTCATGGATCAGCCTAGCAGTAGAGTCGGGATGCAGCGGTCAGCGCAGCCGGTGGTCATCAAACTCGAGCAGCAACCAGATCTAGGATTCTGAGTCGTGATAGAACTTGTGTAGTATTTACGTACAATGACGAACTCGGTGTCTGAGAGTGTTTTTAAAATAAAATTATTTTTATTTTTTTATTTTTTAAAAAAATAAAAATATATAATAAAAAAATTTTATTTCGTAAAAACTTTTTATATTTTTCAAATTTTTAAATAAATTTTTATATATTTATAAAATAAAAATTAAAAAATAATTTTTAAAAAGTTAAATCAAACGCGCTCTCAATTATTGAAGTAGCGGCAAATCTAAGTTTTTGAATCGATGATGCAGCGATTCGTGGTAGATGAGCAGCAACCAAATTGAGAGTTCTGATCCGATGATCGAATTCGAGCAAAATCGATACACACAATGACGGACGCATTTAGACTTCCGAGCAGTTGAGTCAGCGAAGCAGCAATTTATAGTTTAGAACCGACGGAGCAGCGGTGATGCAATAAGAAAAATAGAACACAGCAATTTAGAGCACTGTATAAATTTTTTTTTTAAAATTTACTTTTAATAAAATTTTTAGATTGATCAGTTCGATCGGATCAGCACGTCAATCTAGAATTTGTCTACGTTGACTTAGATCGATTGCTTTGACTGATTATTTATAGATCGAAAATGATTTAGGGAGTTGGCTAAATTTTTCAAAAAAAATTTTTTAAAATTTAATTTATATATTATATACATATATTTTTAGAAATTTTAGAAAATTTATTTAAAAATTTAAATAATATTTTTTATATTAATTTAGATAATATAAAATAAAATATATATAATTTTCTTAATTAAATAAAATAAATTTATTTTAAAAACATTTTAAAGTAACTTTTTAAATATTTTTTTTATTGATAAGCGCTCCTCTTTAACTACTTCTAACTGAAATTTAACAAACAAATTGGGCGAATATAAACTTTCCCGCTTGATTTAGATTAAGACTTTTTCTAATTAACGTAAAAGTTTACTAAAAATAGAGTTCCATACAAATGCAAATTAGAAGTGGAGTTTAAAAATAATTAAAACAATGATGTGTTAAATTTAAAATTTATTAAGAATAAAATTCGATGGTAATTAAAATATACTTTTAACAGTAAAGGACACGGTTCTATTTTATATCCACAAAATGAAGTGAATTAGCAACGGTGCAATAAGACATGAACATATTTAGAAAAACTTTTCTTCTCCAATTTTTTTATTTTATATTTTTTAATAAAGTTTTTAAAATATTTAAGAAATTTAAAAAAAATTTTAATAGTACAAAAATAATTACATCATAAAAGTTTTTATTAATTATTTATTATTATTTTAAATAAAAAAATTAAATTTATTTTTCATAAAATTTTAAAATATTTATTTTCAATAAACACTATGAAACATCTCTCATGGTTTGAACCAAGTTGCGCCGACAAACAAATAGATTGCATGACCAAATAAATAGAACCTTTGCTTGCCTATGAGAGATCTTTGTCTGTGAACACTAGTTATGGATCAAATTCAATAGTGGAGTGGCAATTGCGAAAAGATGCGCAAGGACACTTGCTTCATTTAGGGTCCCCCCATTTTCTTTGTTTTTGCAGGGGAAAGGGAAGCAAAGCCACCAGCTGGTGCTCCTTTACTTCAGATCCCCTTCACTATCATTGTACCAAGTTCTTTGACCGACCATTCTTTCTCTTCACTTTACGACCATAGTTATAAAAATAAGACCGAACATTGAACCAAAAAACTATCCGGATCAACAGATCACAGATTAATTCGTCGGATCAACGGATTGACCCGTTATATTAAAAATATCAAAATATTGACGGTAACAAGAATGCTTATTATTTTTTTATTAAAAAATATTAAAAAAAAACTAACAAAAAATATATAAAAAAATAAAAAATATTTTAAATAATAAATTTCAAAAGAAATTATTTGTTTTAAAATAATTTTGTTATTTTTTTTACAATTTAATAGAATTAGTAATATAAAAACTTAAAAATTACTAATAATAAATATTTACAAATAAAATATAATAAATTTATTTTTTTGCATTATCACATCCAATATAAAATCGAAACTACATATTATATTTCAATATAAGACTATAAATAATTATTTTTGCATCAACATATCACAAATTTAAATTTTTAAAATTTAATTTAATCCGATTTGATCCGGACGAGCGGGTCGATCAGGTCGAAGCAGGTCGATTACATAAACGATTTTATTATAAACTCAGACCGGTTTATGCTCTGGATCGATCCGGGCGGACTGGTTCGAGTTTTACAACTCTGTTCACAACTACCTTCATTGGTTTATTTTGTTCCCACTTATATCATGATGATTCTCTTCACATCTCTTATTTCCGGTACATTAATTAAGAGTTTGTTTCAAATACACATCATTAAGTTTTTTTTTAAATAAAAATTAAAAAGTAAAGTTTCTTAAAAAATAAAGTGAAAGTGGAGTTCAGTATTTGTGTTTCAATAATTCTTAAAAATATGTTAAAAATTGAAAAATATAATTGTATTAGAAAATGTACAAATAAAAAAGTTAGAACTGAAGTTCCGTATGTGAAAGTGAAACATATTAACTGTTCGGAACTCAAAATCTCGCGAAAAAAAGTGAAATACTAACATTTGAAATATGCTCTAAAAGTGTGTTGTTTTATTTCTAAATATAATTTTCTTCTTCAAAAATCCAACCGAGTAAGTAGACGTGTGACAATACATACGGTGCTGCTTTTTATTAACAAAAACTAATACATTTTAATAGATATTATAAATTTTTTATAAAATTTGAAACGTACGAGTGCATAATATGTTATACAATATTTATATTTATTTTATTTTTAGAATAATAGGTCATAATATGCCTATTTTGGTTCTAGGCATAAATTAATCATGTCATTCCTTATATTTTGGTTCATCTTACTGAAAAAATTAATTTTTATTTTTTTATTTAATATTATTTAATATATTTTTTATAAATATTTAGAAAATTAATTTAATAATTTAAAAAATATAAAAAATTCTACATAGTAAAATTTTTTTATTACTTATTTTTATTATTTTTTAATATAAAAAAATTTATCTTTCAAAAAAAATAAAAATATTTTTTATTTTAAAAAAGTTTAATTTTATAAACATTTTCAAACACCATTTTACTAAAATGCTGCAAACTCTTGTGCGGAGTAACAACGCATTACGTTCCTGCATTTATTATATACATTCTTTGTCGCTGATACCCATCTCAAGACTCCCAAGTGCATACAAAAAACAAGAAGACTACTCGCTCATAAATGTGAGTTTACTTATACGGCATATTATAGTTTTTGCAAATTTATTTGTTTACTAAATTTTGAGTTTGAAATTATTTTCTGTATTTCATTTTTTCTGAACTCATCTCTAATATATTTTCTTCTAACCTCTGTTTTTACTATATACAGTTCTATTGAACTCAGTTTTACAGAAAGTAGCTCTACCGAACTCTCTTCTTAGAAAAAATGAAATACAGAAAATGTTAAAGCCCAAATAGTTGAATTTCAAAAGTTGAATTTCATTGACTACAAAAAATGTTAACTAGGACATATTGAAAGTATAGCGCATTTTAAAGCCCAAATAGTTTTGCATTTTAACGGCCTCGATATCTTGACGCAGTTAGCCTCAGCCTGATTGCATTCAGCAACCAACTTAGGATACAGGCTTTTTACAATTCCTGCGCTGGGCCACATATCGGTGCATAAAAGGCCCAACATGGTTACTTTTGTATTTAATGAAGTATTAGCTAATATTGTCAGTTTGATTTTTAATGAAGGCCCAAATTTAATGAAGTTGGAGGAAGTAAAGCTTAGATGTTAGAATATCAACATCAAATAATTGAGAAGGTAGCAAGTGAACATTATAGATTGCTAAAGAAGACATAATAGTTTTGTTATCAATGAAATTCCAAGTCGAGCTATTGCCCAATAATGGATAAGAAATATTTTTTAAAAACAAAATTAACAATTTTTTGTTTCTCAAACGAAATATCATGCTAATTCCAGCTATACTTCTAATTTTGTTTTTAGAGCGTGTTTCAAATGTCTGTAACTGATTTTCGTAAAAATAAAAAATAAAAAATAAAGTTTTTTAAAAAATAAGTTAGAAGTGGAGTTTAATTTTTATGTTTCAATTGATTGTTGAAGTGGATTAAAAATGAGTTAAAAAAGAAGAATGCAGTGGAATTCAAGTTTTATTTATGCAGAATTGAAAACTCTAATTTCTAATTATATTTATAATTAAAATATAAAAAATTGATCGAACTTTAATTTTGACGAAAAAAAATTGAAATTCCACGCTCTTAATTTATATTTCTGCAGCAGAAAGAACAGACGCAGAGCATTGATGGAAGCAAACCAACAACCTGATTGTGGGGTCATACGAAATTGCTTAGTCTAAATTATTTCTAAAAAAATTGGTACATTCTTTAAAAATAAATAAAATATTTTTAAATAAAAAATAATATATTTGTGTATAAATTTATAACTTATACTTCATTCAATATTTAAAATTTTAAAAGAGTATTCAAGGTGTAGAAATCTTTATTTATACAACAGCGGAATACATTTTAAGATAGAGATAAATAAATATATTCTTTTAGCTTAAAAATAATAAAAATTAATCTATAAAGTTTCGTATATAATTTTTATAGATTTTTGAATTTTAAATACTATGGAGAACTTTTAGAAACGAAAATAAGAAAACTAAAAAAGCAGTTGAAAATAACTTCCAAACAGCCTCGCATTTTTTAAGAGCTTAGCTGTCATTAATTCTGTACTTGAAAAACAATAACCAACATTTTTCGATACTAATTTAGAAAATATTTGATGTTATTTTTTCAGAAAATAGTTTTTTAAAATTTTAATATATTTTTATAATTATTAAAATAATATATTTAAAATTTTAAAAACTAAAAAATTTATGTAATAAAATATTTTATTATTTTTTAAATAAAAAATAAAATTTATTTAAAAAAATAAAAATACTTTATATTCAGAAAAATTCATACGACTCCTAAAATAATTGTTCCAACTGCTCTATTTCTCTATATGTTAGTCCACAAAAAATAACAAAAGGAAACCATTCGGAATAGATTCGGCATTAAAGAAACCGGTCCATTTGTATCGCTATATAAACTCCCTTTCGTAGCTCCGGTGGCCTTTCTTTGTTCAACGTTCAGTATCCGCAACAGCTCCTGCTCTGTTTCTCTCTCTCTCTCTCTCTCTCTCTCTCTCTCTCTGCAATGAAGGAGATGGTGGTTGGACCGGTCGAGGTGATTGGAGGAAGGCGACCACCGTCGCCGGCGACGCCGCCGCCGCAGGCGTTGTTGGAGCGGTTGAAGGATTATGGACAGGAAGACGCGTTGGCTTTCTGGGATGATCTCTCAATCAATGAGCGCGATCACCTTCTTAAAGATCTCGAGGTAATAAATCTGATGTTCAACTTTTGCAACGTCCTAGTTTCTGATTGATTGATTCGGTTTGTTCGTGGAAAAAAATTCTGATTGCAATTGTTGTAGTTTGATTTCTTCATGTACATAAGAGCAATGCCGGTCGTTTTTCTTATTTGGATAGATCGCATTTAAGTGAATATTTGTTTTTTTTCTGCTTGGGGAATTTTGCTGATTCTTGCTCTTTGTTTGAGATTCGTGTTTTCTAGATCTTGTATAAATCTGTTGCTTCCTATATTAACGGAAAAATTTAATCATTATGCTGTACGATTTCTCAAGTTCATAGCTGAGAGGACTGCAGGTTATGGTTGAACTGATTTGGGCAGGATCTAAGAAACTTATAATTTCTGTGGCTACTGGACAATGCTTCTATCTATTTGTTTTGTCGTTGAATTCTAGTTTTCTTTTTTTGTTGGCGCTCTAGATAGGATTTCTTTGGTTCTGTTGCTTGTGGTATACGTGGATCGGCTGATCAGAGTCTGTTTGTTATTGCCTCCATGTGATTTTGTTTGAACTAAGGGAAAGAAAGAAGGTAATATAAAAGATGAGTTCCACTAGTTGGTTCATATTTGCATTGCTTCTTCTATAATTTTAGTTCTCTATCTTGTGCATCTCTTTTATGAAATTGGGGAAGCCAATGTTTATGTTTAAACTATAATGCTGCCTTTTGCATTCTTTTCTGCGTAGTTGTTGCTAATGTGCAATTTATACTGATTCCTTTCTGACTGACCAGAGTTTAGATCTTCCAAGGATTGATCGTATTATTAGATGTTCACTTGGTTCCCAAGGTATGCTTTATTATTCTTATTCAAATCTGCTCAGACTGGACTTGCTATGCTATTTTGTGATGAATTCATGTTATTTGTGTTGGTGGAATGGAATAATAGGTTTGCCAAAGCCAGATGTTTATCCTGTACCAGAGGCTAGTGTCTCAACTGTGGAAGATAGAACTCTGGAAGATAAAGAGAGGTGGTGGAAGAGGGGATTGAAGCCCATATCAGAAGGGAAGTTGGCTGTTGTGCTACTCTCTGGAGGACAGGTACTAGACCTCTTGACTTCCTTGCTTCTTTCTTCACCTTGATAGAAGGTTCTTCTTGTGGTTGTATGTAGTGAGAACTCCGTTAGTGAGTAATGAAAGTTGACTTAGCACATTTGATTTGTCATTCACTAACATATAAGAGACTGCTTCAGCCATATTAAGTGTATGGATGACCAGCATCAATCTAAAGATAGCATAAGCTGAAACTTCAGTCATTTTAAAAAGCTTTAGTGCTGTTTGTTGACTTTGAACTTGAGATTTCATGTAGCAACTGAACCTATAAACATATGCCATTAGCTCCTTTAAATTGGATTTCTTCAGCTTGTTCGTTAAGCATGGTGGACTAAGTACCAAAACATTTTACACTGCTGCATGGACATTTGGAAATATCCACCTCAAGAACTAAGAAGCAGCATTACTGTGTTTAGTGCAAAATTATCTGTAGTTGTCTTATGGGTTGTTTCCTCTCTATGTCATGCACCTCAAAAGTTTGTTCTGTTGCTATTAGATCTGTTTTTCCTTCAAGTTAGTACGCTTTTGTTAAGGCAGCTTCAAATAGCCTTAATTATGCTCCACATTTACCTCAGGGTACTCGACTTGGAAGTTCTGATCCAAAAGGATGCTTCAGTAAGTAATATTTAATCATATTTTGTAATTCGTAACACTAGGAGATTTTGATACATTGTAGCATAGCATCTGGATAGTTTCCATAAATGTTTATTTAGGTTTCTTGGTATGTGTAAGATCTGAAACAAACTTTCAAAAATGGATATCTCCTTTTGGAACCAAATAGCCAAACTCAAGATGTATCATATTTGAAGTAAATGGTTCTTGACGGGCCACAGATCATGGAAGCTTTTAGCTGTTTATGTCATTGGACAATAGTTAGGCCACATTACTTTCATATAGGAAGCGCAACCTCCACAGGTGCACACATATGCACACTTGTTAATGCCTAAGGCTCTTTTTTGTTTTTCACACTCTTCCAGATATTGGGCTCCCATCTGGGAAATCACTATTTCAGCTACAAGCTGAGAGAGTTTTATGTGTCCAGAAGCTGGCATCTCAATCCAATGACGGTAACGATCTTAGCATTGTTGTTCAATCTGATTTTCTTATTGGGTTTGCCTATAAGTTTGCCTAATGCAGGTGGTGCTGTGTCCATTCATTGGTACATAATGACCAGTCCGTTTACTGATGAAGCTACTAGGAAGTTCTTTGAAAGCAATAAATATTTTGGCTTGGAAGCTGACCAGGTTATTTACTAGCAGAAGCTTTGCACGCCAAATCTCCTTTTGTTTCTAATTTAGATTCATTCATTATATGCAGGTCACTTTTTTCCAGCAAGGCACAATCCCATGTGTCTCTATGGATGGAAGATTTATCATGGAGACTCAATTTAAGGTAGTGACACCATAATCTGTAAGTTTTACCTGTGGATGTTTGATTATGTAGGTTATGGTGAACTTGTTCTGGATAGCAAGCAATGTTTTAGGGCATTTCCTGGCATAATAATGAGTGTTATTGTTGTTTGTTAGCTACCTGCTCTTTGCATGTGACTAGGAAATGGCTGTATTTGTCATGCACAAGGCTGCATAGGATGAGAATTGTACCAACTGTGCAATGTGCAAAAGCCTCATTGCAACAAAATATTTTCTCAAAGATTTAACAAGAAGTTCATGAAGGAACATCATAATTAGGATCAGGAAAGCAATATACAAAAGATAGTAACTTCCTACAGTAGTCGCTCTATGATCTCTTGGCTTTGAAATTTCTTTGGTTTATCATCTTTATTGTTATCCTTTTTTTGCAGTTAAGCAGTTATGATTCTTTTAAGTGGCTTGTTTGGTGTTTTTTTGCCTTATTGTTTAGAACTTTGCTTGCTTGATCTTTTACTTCAGTTGCAATGAAGAATCTATGCAAATTTGAAGGGCTTTTGCATGTTTAGAGTTTCTTAGTTTGAAATTTGTTATGAGGCTTTATTGAATCCCATGCAAGTAATCACTTAGTAATCATATTTATCACACTAGTGTAGCGCGTCTTGTCTTTTCCTATCTCCACAGTTCCATGAACTACTTGTTTATCACTTATCAATCTCCGAAATTTTACATAGCATTGTAATATTTCTTCATAATGTTGGGTCACGTCTATGACCTCCTAGTTTGCATCATGTGATGCTAATGGATTTCCATATACACCAGGTGGCAAAGGCTCCTGACGGGAACGGCGGACTTTATCCTGGTATGTCTCTCTAGACTTTCAATTGCTGATAGCGATAAAGATAAAATTGTGAATTTCTTTTATATGACATGCAAGAACCAGCTTTTGTTTTCAATTAATTCTGTTCTCAGTTTTAAAGTCTTCAAAGTTGCTTGAAGATATGGCGACGAGAGGCATCAAATATGTGGATGTCTATGGAGTGGACAATGCTCTGGTGAGATCTGTGATTGGCTTTCATTGGACTTTCGTATATCTTTAGCATTTCGCTAACTTCCTTTGCTCAGGTCCGTGTTGCAGATCCAACTTTTTTGGGGTATTTTATTGACAAAGGAGTAGCTGCTGCTGCAAAAGTTGTGAGAAAGGTATTTAATGACCTTCTCTGAGTTTACTTTCATCTGTAGAATACAGTATGTTTTCTTGGTAGTTATACTGCAGAACTTATCTGAGACAAAGTCCATGTCATCGAGACAATTTCTTATACTTCCTGATAGTTGCCTCTATACTTGCACTTACTGAGTTTTAGCAATTTGAATTTTGTCGTGAAGAGCCATAAAAATGTAATACCTGAGAGCATTTTAAGAAGCTTGTGTTTCTTGCAATTGCTCTGAACTCTGAATTTGGTATACATATAATTGGTCGATAAAGAATAATGGTTATTCAATTTTGCATTTCCAGTGTTTTTCTATGTTTTATCTTGATCATCTTCAGATTATGTGTTGTTTAACGTGACCTTTTGACAATTCTGTTGAATTCATTTATCTTGGTGTACTTATGTGAGTGCTAAGCAATATTTGGTTATAGTAATGCTTTAATGATAGATGAATATGTTGTATGGAGTATACAAATTAGTACGTACATAGATGTCTAATATCTGAATGCATTGGTAGTAAAAGTTGGTTCCTGGTTTGTGTTGTTTTATCTAGAAATGTTCTTATGCTCACCATTATGGTTCGGTACCTGGAACTTCCTGGTTTGTGGTTTGTATGTGACACTTCAATACCTCAAATTACCTCCATTGCATCAATGCCACTCCATTTTGGGATTTCCACTTAGTTCAGCTATTTTCATTAGCGGGCTTTGTTTATGTGGATGCATGTGCCGTATCAGCATTAGTCAAATGGTTGAGCAAATACTGAAGTTCGCTTGAGGTATAAACCATGGAAGTGCCAAACCTAAACCATTTTGTTGTAATAACTTCCTCTTTGCAAATTACCTTTGATTGAAGGATCTAAGTTGTGTAATCAAATTAGTGGGATAAGGCTTTGTTGAAGGATGAAAGGATTATTGTTATGTTTGTTACTGAAATTCTGTACGTGGAATATCAATTTCAGGCATATCCTCAAGAGAAGGTTGGTGTCTTTGTCCAGCGAGGTAGAGGAGGCCCAATAACTGTTCTTGAGTACAGTGAGATGGACCCATCTACGGCTACTGAGATTAATCAGACAACTGGACGGCTTCGGTTTTGCTGGAGCAATGTAAGTGCCCTTTACTTCTTCTATGTTAACGATTAAGTATTCAAGATGCCTACAATGTACCTATGCTGCAAAAATTGAATTATATATTCTTGCAAGTAATAAATATACACCTTTTCCATCCATCTAGCATCTCGTCTTTGGTACTTGTATAAAAATTTGTGTTGGTCCTTCAAGGTTACTCACTTGGTTTTTTGTTTATTTCATGTTTCTTTTGTAGGTTTGCCTACATATGTTCACTCTGGACTTCTTAAATCAAGTGGCAAATGGCCTTGAAAAGGACAGCATGTATGCTTTTAATTGACCATTATCATGTTATGTTCACTCTGATGCTTTACTTTAGTAGTGAAAGAATTGAAGAATAAATGGTAAAATATTATATGCAGTTATCATCTGGCTGAAAAGAAAATTCCATCCATTCATGGAATCACTATGGGCCTGAAGCTTGAGCAGTTTGTGTTTGATGCATTTGCTTACTCTCCATCTACATCACTTTTTGAGGTGCATATTTTCAAACTTCTTTGAAGAAATTCAATATCAAATGAATGTATTCTTTCTCTCAGTATATCTGATATTGCACTAATTGCAGGTCTTGCGAGAGGAAGAGTTTGCTCCTGTTAAGAACGCTAATGGCTCAAGTTATGATACGCCAGATAGTGCCCGCCTGATGCTTCTCCGACTACATAGCCGTTGGGTCGTTGCAGCTGGTGGCTTCTTAACACATTCAGTGCCACTGTATCAAACTGGTGAGCTATCTCCTGCATGATATCATGATTTAGTATCTTAATCATCAGCTTTACTGGTGATTGTCTTTGTTCAATGAAAGTTAAAATTGACTTCTGATGTAGGAGTGGAGATCTCACCTCTATGTTCATATGCCGGTGAAAATCTAGAAGCTATATGTCGTGGAAGAACGTTCCACGCACCGTGCGAGATTACGAACTAGGTGAAAGCAATGTTCGTTCATAAGTGAAATATATAGCTCGTCGGAGTGTTGTATAATGTAAGCTTGATGTTCATAGTTGAGAGAGGTTTGATAGTGTTGGACCGAATTTTGGTGTCATGGGTTCCGTGTATTCTATTACTCTTCTATTTTTATTTTTATTTTTTATAGTGGTCAAGTAATTTAGTGTATGCTTTATCAAATTTGCGAATGTATCTTCCGTACATACATAAAATCAGTTTATTTCACTTCTTCCATTACTACTTCAAGTTTCTGAAATTTCTGGCTGAACTTTGTTCGCCAAGGTTGATTTGATTGTTTGGCGTTGTTTATTTTTTTCTTTTATATTTTAATAAATTAAAAAATATTTTATAGATTAAATTAAAAAATATTAAAAAATAATAAAATTCTATTTTAGAATTTTTCTCTTTCGTTTCTTTTTTGCAGAAGTTGACTAATCAACGGCATATTTATTTTGAAATAAATTTATTTTTAAAAAAATAGTTTAAATATAAAATAAAAATATTTAATAAAAACTAAAATTTTATATGAAAAGTATATTTAAAAAATAAAATTTTAATAAATTTTAGTTTCAATTTATTTATTTATATTATAAACAATAAGTCTAAAAGATATAAATTTTTATGGATTGATAAACAAACTCAAAAGAACAAGAAAATTCAGACAGAAAATAATAGAAAAGCATGCGAGTGCGTTTTTCTTTTTCTGAGTGTAGGGCAAAGAACAAATGCAGTACAGATTAGGAAAAAACCGGCAATAGTTGTATAACAAAGGTCCACACGCACTAAAGCCTACACACAGCTTTCCACTGGGCTGCGTGGACAGCTAGCTCACGTTATTTTGTCTGCACGTCTACTTTACACGTTTAGTCTCTTATATTTATTTGATGCAGAATATTTACATATACAACGACATTAAAATTAAAGTACTCATTCAAAATAAATATTGCTGTTCCCAACTTGCCATCCGCACTAACAAATATGCAAACAAATAAACTATTGGGCTCGTATTGCAAATAAAGAGCACTGGCTCAGACATATCTGTTTCCCGTCCACAACAACAGGGACTATAAATTGAGTAGAAAGCAGAACAACGCAGTTCTACTTGTTCGCTCGCTCGCTTGCGTTCTATCTCTATATGGCTCTGCAATTGCTTCAGTTCCAGTCCTTCTCTCCTAACTATTCTTCCCGGAACTCACTTCCGATTTCTATTACTCCGTCTTCGCTTAGTTTCCGAAGCAATCGATCCACCAGAATCAGGTTTGATCTTCCCGATTTCAATGTTTTCTCTGTTTCTGTTTCGGTTTCTATACGAATGCTTGCGGATTGTTTTATCATGTGTTTTAGTAAGAGATGGGGTTGAATTTTTTTTTTTGGCGAGTTACGGAATTGGAGTTGTTGTAATTGTCAAATTTTAGTTCAAGCTTGTATTAATTGAGTGAACTCGTTGATTTCGAGGATTTCGTGAGTGTTAAAGTTTGATTGATCCATGTTGTATATTGTCTGGAAAATTGTGAAAATCCTGGATCTATCTCAGATGAAAGCAATATGAGTGTTTGAATTTCAAATTTTTTCTGCCTCGTTTGCCTTATACATATCCAAATTTTAATAACTAGAACTGTTCGAATATCATTATTGGTTGATGTTTTATTCTTTTGAATAGACAACGGAGTTACAATTGATGATTTCGAACGATTCATTTCTTCTAGATTTCTTTTGGATCTTCGCTGTTTTTATAAGAAAATTTGGCATTGTCTGGAATGTCTCATTTCTCTCTGACTTACAAGCATGAAGGAAATTTTTGTTTTCACACTGTTGCTTATGTAGATTGTTGTATGAAAAAGCAACAATTATCATGAATGCTATTGTTATTCATGCAGATGCCAATCAGCTAGTAAAGAAGAGCCAAAAACTAAAAGAAATTTGTTTGACAATGCAAGCAACCTTCTTACCAATTTGTTAAGTGGGGGTAGCCTTGGGTCAATGCCCACTGCTGAAGGTGCCGTTTCTGACTTGTTTGGCCGGCCTCTTTTCTTTTCACTTTATGATTGGTTCTTAGAGGTGCTTACTCCTTCTATCTCCATTTGTCATCTGAACACAACTGAATATTTTGTAGATGTAGCATTCAAATGTTTACTCCATGGAATATGGCTATGCTTTCCTTCAAATAAACTATACTGTGTATTAGAATTGGAGTTTCCTGCTTTCCTGGGTCACCTATTAGAACTGGCCCCTGTTTAAGCCGGAGGCACATCTTTTAGAAAAAAAATATATATTTCATGTAATAATTCAACACATTGGTTACTGTATTGAATCCTTTAAGATTCTTACAAAGAATGTCTAGTGTTTCAATGGATAAGATGTCTTGGGCTTCATATAGAATATTATTATTATTATTGTTGTTGTTGTTGTTGTTGTTGTTGTTTAATATATTATTACTCTTATATTAAATTAAGTGTACTCAGTAGACAAGTATTTTGTACTGATGTATCAGTAAAGTCTGAGGAAGAAACTGAGCAAGCAACTGGTTAAGAATGAGAGTTATATATATATAGGCAATGATGAAGATGGGACTGGTTATACGATTAGTTGATAATGTTTATGTGAAACTTTTGCGAAGACTTTAACTTGTACTGTCTGTATCAAAATCCTGAATATTTGCTGTAACGAAGTATACACTCCTGCTAATTTTGTTTCCGTCTTTGCTATTTGCATAAGATTAATTTGCATTTTTTCTATTGCTGTTTGCACGATCTTGGATAATTTTGGTAGTAGTATTAGTATTTCAAGCAAACATTGAACATAGTTTGACTGCTTCTTTCTCTCCTTAACAGCATGGTGCAGTTTACAAACTTGCTTTTGGACCAAAGTGTTTCGTCGTTGTATCTGATCCTATTGTTGCTCGCCATATTCTTCGAGAAAATGCATTCTCGTATGACAAGGTACACCATCATGAAGATTTTTTGGCCTACTTTATTGTAATATCCAAGCTCATTATGGATTTGTCAATGCCTTTTCCGGTGCAGTTATATAAGTAGTGAAGTATGTTGTATGTGACACAGTACCATCTAGTCAGTGTTAGTTTGCACATATTTAGAATTCCAGATAGTTGTAGTCATGTTCCTTGCAATATTTGATGATTAAGGATACTGTTGCTTAGTCCAAATGAAGCATATTTCATCTTCAGTGCTTCAGTTCGTTTTTTTATTTCTGTGATTACTCGTAATTCTGACCTAGTTTTATGATCTTGTTCTAGGGAGTTCTTGCTGAAATACTAGAACCAATTATGGGAAAAGGGCTTATTCCTGCTGATCTTGTTACATGGAAGCAGAGGAGGAAAGGTACAACGCTCTGAAGTTGGTTGAAATTATAATTTGCCTGTTATTTTTGTGGATACACTTGTGTGCCAGCATTTTTCAATGGTCTTAGCTTCTATATGCTATACTTCCATTGTTCTGTGTCCAGAGCAGTTCCCCTTTCTGCTCTTTGAAGGAGTAAGTAAGAATGTCTTTAAAAACTATTTGGAGCCAATCTATAATAACATATTCATCCAATTTTTATCATTTCTGAGAAATATAAATAGGTTTACAACTCATACACATCTTTATAGCAATTATATTATGCTTTTTTTTTAAAGAATAAAGTATGTACGGTTAGAACTTAGAAATCCTGTTTTGTATTATATTGTTTGGAATCCATGTAAGAAAATGATTCTGATTTGCTCCACTGTGCTACAAACTTGCAGTCATAGTACCTGGTTTTCATGCTCAATTCTTGGAGGCCATGGTCAAAATTTTCACAAAATGTTCAGAGAGGACCATAGCAAAATTTGATAAGCTTATCGAAGGAAGGAACTCTGAAGACAAATCAATCGACCTCGATCTGGAAGCTGAATTTTCAAGTTTGGCTCTTGACATAATTGGTTTAGGTGTATTCAACCATGACTTTGGCTCAGTAACAAAAGAATCTCCTGTTATCAAGGTGAATCGATGGTCATACATTCGGTCTTAGCTCATATTCTGTTAATGGATCTCAGAACTTAACTGTTTGGATCTTTTTAGACTTTATTCCGTTCCATTGCCCTCTAACAGGCAGTCTATGGAACTTTATTTGAAGCTGAGCATCGGTCAACGTTTTATATTCCTTATTGGAATCTTCCACTTGCAAGATGGATAGTGCCAAGGCAGCGTAAATTCTACAACGACCTGAAGATTATTAATGATTGCCTTGATGATCTGATCAGAAATGCTAAGGATACCAGGCAGGTTAGCTAGATAAAGTTTATACTTCACAAGATTGGTGATAGATTTTTGTTGGCTATTGTTTTTGCTTTTGCCAATTCGTTTGCTTTTAAATGTTCCGTTGCCTTCCCTGAGCAGCATTTGAGTTTACCAGAACCATCAGGAATCATTGCCAAAGTGTGATAAATGGTTGAGTTCCCAATGCTAATTAGAATTTCCAAGTTTGATAAATGTTTGAGTTCCTAGCTTTCCTTGCTTGCCTCTGCTACCTTGGCTTTGTATCTAGATTTGAAAATTTTTAAAAATTGGAAGTCTTTGAACCACTATAAAGTTTTACTTCTTATGCAATTAATTTAGTTTTAAGCGTTATGCAACACTGCTGTTGATTAAGCGATCATAGTATATTCTGTCCTACGAGATGATATTCTGATTTTTTCAGTTCTTCAGTCATGACTAATGTTGCTTGCCAGGAAACTGATGTCGAGCAACTGCAACAAAGAGACTATTCTACTATGGAGGTTAGTGTCCAAAAAAAAAGACAGCTGGACTGCACAAATTATCCTAATAATCTTCCTCTGTACATGTATCGATTTGTAGGATGTTAGTATTTTACGCTTTCTTGTCGATATGAGGGGTGCAGATGTTGATGATCGTCAGGTAAATTTCCTTTATGCTGCCGATTTTTATGCTGACTTTTCAGATTCTCACAGTGCATATGTTTTCCTGACAGCTTAGGGATGACCTCATGACCATGCTCATTGCAGGGCATGAAACAACTGCTGCTGTTCTTACTTGGGCTGTTTTCCTACTTTCGCAGGTAACTATCTAAGTATCTTCAATGATGAAGAAGCTCTTTAGAACAGCAAATTATGCGACTTGCACAGCATTATGCTTGAAACATTCTCATAACAGATATATGTATTCTGTTTTGTATTCAGTGTTTCATGTCTTGGTGCAGAACCCGGAGAAGATGAGAAAAGCGCAGCAAGAAGTTGATTCGGTACTTGGAGAAGAGAGAGTATCTTTTGATTGCCTTAGAAAATTAGAGTAGGTTTACTTTTCTACTTTCAGATATTATTATATTTACATTTTTCTGAAGCTAGTAAATAAACTAAGAATAGCATTTTACGCTTATAATTATCAAGGCCATGAACTTCCCCTAATCCCCGTTAACCCTTCAGGCGAAGAAGTGACAGCATGCCATGTATCACAGGATATTTGAATAATTAGCTATATTATTTTTAGTTCTAGTATCAAATGTGGTGGGGTATAAGCAGATTTTCAGCTTGTTTTATGTTTCCTTCATTGCTATTAGTGTTGTAATAGTTCTATTCTGAGCAACCAGCTATAATTAATTTATGCATGCAGAAGAAGGTTAAACCTTGGTTTACTAGTTGTTATATGTGAATATAGACATTTGTTACAATCATGAAGAATGATCACACACCTTATTGGCAGACGATTGCTCTCAGATCCTAGAAAAGATTTTCTTTTTGAGATAAGTAGAAAAGAAGTTATAGACTTGCATTACCATGTTTGTCAGTTGAAGTTAGTTACCTTGGCTGTGTTGTGATGGTTCTGCTGGACTTTCCGTTAATCTGAATTCTCTGTTATTTCTTCACATATAAATTGCTAGGTTTAGTGTTTCTCTTGGGATACATGCATGTAAACAGTGTTTTTCATATATTCAGGTATATACGGCTAGTTATTGCTGAAGCTCTTCGTCTATATCCTCAACCGCCCCTACTGATAAGACGTACACTTAAAGGGGACAACCTACCTGGTATACTTTTTGGTTCTTACCCATTCAGAGAAACACTTTTCTTTCAGGTTATATAATTTAAGCTACTTTTTCATGAGATGATTCCCACACCTGAAGCAATTGTTTGGCTTTTATAGTATCTTATATTCGATATATATGGATGCTTCAAAGAACTTGGGTGGTTCCAAATCTTATTACTGTTGTCCACCATGGTGTAGACCTATGCTATGTTCTCCATTTTAGTTCTTCTTTACTTAAGTTGATCTGATGAAGCTCTTTTACTTAAGTTGATATGCAGAAACTTGCATCCTTCTTGAAGCAAATCAAAACTGAAATATGCAATCATGCAGGAGGATACAAGGGTCCCAAAGATGGATATGAAATCCCCAGTGGAACTGATATTTTCGTTTCTGTAAGTGGATTCTATTTCAAACTTGCCTTTCCGCATCCACTTAGAATTTCTGCTGTTTTGTAAAGTGGCTAGCATGATTCTTCCTGTAGAGCTTAAAGCTAGCTGTACCTGGATGCACATTTCTGTCTCCACTTTATTGAGAATGCTATCTCTATGCTATCCTTCTTTGTGTTTGCTGAGTGGTCTGAGCTTCATTACTTAGACTTCCTCTTTCGCAAAATTGTACGTGTTTCATTTTTAAGCTGGCGGAATCAAGTATATTTGCAGGTATATAACCTACATCGATCGCCATACTTTTGGGACCGACCAAATGAGTTTGAGCCCGAGAGGTTCTTGACTCCAAAAAGAAGTGAAGGAATTGAGGGATGGTCAGGCTTCGATCCTAGTCGAAGCCCTGGAGCAATGTATCCGAATGAGGTCTCTACATGAATCTTATTTGGTCCTCAATGACTCTCCTTGTATTCAATGTTTCTCATGTTTTCATTGTTTTCATCAGATTATAGCAGACTTTGCCTTCTTGCCATTCGGTGGGGGCCCACGCAAGTGCGTAGGTGACCAGTTTGCTCTACTAGAATCAACCATAGCATTGGCTTTGTTACTTCAGAAGTTTGATGTGGAATTGAGAGGACCTGCAGATGATGTAGAGCTTGTCACAGGAGCAACCCTTCACACGAAAGATGGATTATGGTGCAAAGTGAAGAAAAGGAACTGAAAACTTCACCCAGGTCTGCCCGCTTGCTTTTATTTCATCGTCTGAAATTTTGGTATATGAAGATTTATTTCTGCTCAATGTCCTGTAGATATCTAATCATTCCTTCAATATGCTGCAAATCTAATATTGCATCACTACACAGTGAAGGATTTTCTGCAACTACGTAGTATGCTACAACATAGGGGCTGTTTTGTATTGTTTATGTCTTCTTATTTCATCTTTTTTTTGATAAAGTTTTTTATTTCTAAAGCATCTTCTACAGTATTATAATTACTTTAAAAATAATGTAAAATATATGGATGAATTATATATCCTAGAATTATAATATATAATTGTTTTGATTTTTTATAAGCTAAATAAATAAGTTAAAATTTAAAATATTCATCATTCTTTTTTACTAAAAGCATTTTGTATATGCAATCCTCAATGACTCTATAGTTCGATTGAAGTAGATTTTAATATTTAAGTTTGGTTCCTTTTTGACTATTATTTGTACTAAACGCAAGAGTCTGTATAGTTGTTTCATGCGTGCTAGAAGAAGTTGGTCAGAAAGAGGAAGTGCTTTTAAAATAAAGAAAAATTTTAAAATAAAAGATATTTTTTAATAAAAAAATAATAAAAATAAAATATTTATTAAATTCTATTAAAAAATATAAATTAAAAAATTAGTTTTTGAAATGAAATGCCAAACGTCTTCAACATTGCCAGCCATGTGTACGAGTCATTAATTAGACTATTTTCCGGTTCAAAGATACTCTCGGACAGGAATATCTATTGTTACATGATAATCACCACTAATACGTATGTTTTGACTATTATTATGAAGGGAAGGAAGTTAATTTATTGCTTTTTGCCTTTTGTTGTTAATTTAGATTGTGTTAAATTTTATATGGGGGAAGTTTCTATTCGACTTGGGAACTATAGTAAAAG
The DNA here is from genome assembly GCA_019914995.1 of Acanthochlamys bracteata. Classification (NCBI taxonomy): domain Eukaryota; kingdom Viridiplantae; phylum Streptophyta; class Magnoliopsida; order Pandanales; family Velloziaceae; genus Acanthochlamys; species Acanthochlamys bracteata. Next base: position 1,402,981 of record CM034140.1, on the reverse strand, counting down.
CTCCAAATGCGGTCAAGCATCATGAGAAAAGTCACGGTCCATGGCGGGCGCCAAACGCTTGCCGTGACCGCCGGCTAACATCAGAAAGGTCCAAATCAACTTCAGTGGGTCCTACCACCTTGATCACCCATCCTGCCAAATTATCTCTCTAGATCTTCATTCTTTATTATAAAATATAGAAGATAAATACTTATCTTTGCTTCTAAGTATAGATTTAATTTGATCAATAATTGGTGGGCTTTGATTTGATTAATCGATTGTTACTTTAATTAAGGAATCTCCTGATTCGGTCAGCTGTTTGACTGTCAAACTCCGTCACCACTGACATCAGCTCATCGTCCGCTTCTCCATGGTGGCTTTGGCGCCCCGGTCTAATGTGATGGCTAGGCTGGAGCCATCGCTCTGGCTGGATTTATTAATATTCTGCAAGATAACTAAAAGCTAGCCTGATACCTTCTTTTATTTTTTTTTAAACAGCAATAACAAATTAAGCAAAGAAAACCAGTGCGATAAAGCCTGTAGTTTAGAAAGATCAAGAAAAGATAACTTCTGTTGGCGTTTGCTTAGTGGAACATGAATAAACCAGATTTTATAGGATCTGAATTTGGAAGAGTAGCAGCATTGGTAATCTGTGTTTATGTAAAAGCAGCTTTAGAGAAGAGCACGTTTCTGTGCTTTGTTCGTTTCGCTTTGCGTTAGGTTGCGTGGTAGATGAGGAAGAGACTATCAAAAGCATCTCATAAAACAACGTTACAAAAAGCAAACTGTTTATTTTGTTGAATAATATCGATCTCTTTCGGATCACAGATGTTGTCATTAAGACGTGTTTTAAATATTCGTAATTGAATTTTATAAAAGTAAAAAATAAAAAATAAAATTTTTTTAAAAAAAAGATAGCTGTAAAGTTCAGTATTTATATTTTAATAATTTTTAAAAATATATTAAAAATTAAAAATATAATTATATTAAAAAATAAATAAATAAAAAAATTAGAATTAAAATTTCGTATATAAAAATAAAATTTAAATTTTTTGTATAATTAAAATATATGAATCGATCGAAATTTAAAATTTGAAGTTACTGAGTGTTTTGAAACACATTCGAATACAAAATTGACAACGTAATCTAATAAAATATATCTTATTTTGTTCTAGTTCATCTATCAGCTGACCATGTTTGACTGTCGAGTCATTGGAGTATATAAGCCACATATTGCTTCTGAGATCGAGTGGCTGAGACATTTTTTTGTAAACAATTTGCTCTTCTAGTAATTTTATTCTTGTTCTTGTCTTGTCTTTGTTTCTCATATCAAGAGTTTCTGTCTTTTTGAAACGAAATCTAAAATACAACCGTTATCAAACAAGCCCCAATATTATTAAGAAAAATACAGAAAAACAAATTCTTAGTGTGACCCCAAGAGGGGGTAGCAAGTTTTCAAGCGCTGGTGTTTTCAGACGTGCAGTGAGAGGGGAGCTTCCGGTGTCTCAGTGACGGTGACAAGGATGATGGATGGGTGGATATGGTTGGACGAGTTCTAACCTGACCCACCCAATTTAAATTGATTGACATCTCTACTCTTTTTATGAGGTGTTGAAAAATTACAACGTCAAAAAAATTATTTTCTAAAATTTCAACATACACTACCAAAATTCAATCCAATCTAAAATTATATATTGTAAAGTTCAATTTAATTTAGAATTTTATAAACAAACGTAGAACAAAAATTTTAAACTATTTAATATGTTAACTTTTTTGTTTGTTTTATTTTATGAGAGACTAATTTGATTCATTTGTTGAGCCAACAGAAAGTTGTCCTAAGATTGACTTGTATTCTCTCATCTCAACTAGGAGTTCTTTCATTTACCTCCCCCGTAAAATGGAAGTGCTTTTTTGAAATGTTTATAATTGAATAAAAGTATTGAATAAAGTTTTTTAAAAATAAATTAGAAATTTTATATTTTAATTATGTTTTAAATTAAATTAAAAATAGAGTTCAAATTTTATGTTTTAATTATATTTAAAAATAAATAAGAAGTGAAATTTTTTTTTATTTCGAAGATCGTAAAACTAAGATGATAAATTTCAAACAAAAATAAAAACTCATACGAAATTGTAAATTTAAAATTTTTTATAATATTAAAATATATAAACTCATAAAAATTTTAAATTTGTTAGAAGAAATTAAAATTTTAGTAAATTAAAATGCATTATAAAACTGATCGGAAGAAATTATAGTTCGGATGAATTGAAACAAGCTTTAAAATCTCCCTCGCGAAAGTTTTCCGAATTAAACTCTGATCGTCTTTTGTTACTACTTCTAAAACCATAACCAAATCCAAGTTACGCAACTACCTGTTGCGGATGTTACGGTTCTGGAAAACAAAATTTAATGAGTATTCTACCAATTCGGTCGTATGAATTGTCTCGTGCCGAATTAGATCGAGTTTAAATTTTAACAACGACTTATTACCCACAAATTTGTTTCACACTGATAGACTACGACAGACGTCACTTTCAACTGCACAATGACGTCATCAGCTCGAGCCGATTTACCCAAAACCCTTCGCCTAAAGAAAAAGGTTTCCCCATCAATAATAGTAACAGTAGCAAACTAGTAACACATCAATTAATCCACACGCACGTTCGACAAGATCCAAACGAGCAACAAAATTCGACGGCTTAGATGTCTCCCAAGTCTCCACGAAAGTCTTCTTCCTCTTGTTCGTTCTTACTATTCTATATAACTCTCCACAATTAACACCTACCAATTCCTCCCCTTCTTCCATTCTTCTTTCTAGTCTTCAATGAACGAAGCAGAGCTCTACCAACGCCGACCGTTCACCGGAACCGGAGGTAGCGGTGGAACAACGATCTCAGAGTCTACTGTTATTGCTACGTCAGCAAGTCAGTCTTCTGGCGATCACCAGCAAGGCAGAGTTGTAAGACCTGCTAGGCGAAGGTCGCGTGCTTCGAGACGTGCTCCGACTACGTTGCTCAACACCGACACGACGAATTTCCGAGCTATGGTTCAACAGTTCACTGGAATACCTTCTGGTCCTACGAATTATCTAACTCCCGGAAACTTCCATTCTTCGTTAGGTCAACCAACTCCTCCTCCGCCGGTTATCAACTTCGGGCGTTATCAACATGCTTCATTGCTTCAGCAACACCAACAACAGCAACAGTTTCAGCTACAGAGTTCCTTACAATCGTACAACCAGTTGTTCCAACAGAATGAAGAACAACAGCAGCAGCAGCAGTTGTTCCAACTTGGTGGTGGAGGAACAACAGGAGTAAACACTAACCCTAGTGATGATGCGTTTCTGCAAGGTTTTCTAGGAAACCCTAGTAGTGCTGCTCATGATGGTTTCTTCATGGATGCCGGCGGCGATGGAAGCAGTACTAGACCGGGATCGAGTACTGATCACCGGAGTGATTCTTATTTTCCTTGACTGATAAAAAAAAGAGGTACTAAGATATGAGCAATAGTTATTTGAGTTAGCTAGTTTGTTTGTGAACGGAAATAGATTGACTGATGTTGATCGATCAATGGATGCATCGTTCATGTACATAGAGATATATAATGTTTTCACTATCACACGTAAATATATCGTTATAATATTTATGTTCTTGTTCTAGAAGGGTTTTGTTTTTTTTTTGGTGGCCTTTACTTTAATTGCTCCTTATGACCTTTATTTGCTTGTTCATTAATGGGTTATACATATAATGGCCATACATAAAATAACTAGTTATAAGACGTTGTTATCATCTGTAATTTGTTAGCAAATAGAGTTTCTGAAATTATTTGGTCATTTTTGGTGGAACATATGAAGGTGGAGAAGTTAATTTCTAAGTGTTCTTCTATATAAGGTGATTATGTTGAATTTTAATTTAAAGCAGGTTTGGTACGTGTTGATGTATGATATATAAACATTATTTAGTAGTGGGGATGTGTGTATTTATTTATTTTTGTTAATAGGATCTGTAATATCATTGTCTTGCTTGGGATTTGAATTGTTGGTCTTCTCCGTTAGGTGAAGAACTAAAATTTGAAACAAAAAAACAAAAAGATGGTTGCTTTCGCACTTAACTCTTGGACATATAATTAAGAGTTATTTTGGAGTGCTTTTACAAAATTTTAAATAAAAATTATTTTAAAATTTTTGAAATTTTTTTATTTTTTTGATTAAAAAATAAAATTTTTTATATTTTTAAATTTTAAATTTTTTATAAAATATTATAAAATATTTATTAGTTAATATGAGATAAAACTTAGTACTTTTTTTAGAATAATATTTTATCCATTTTTGTTAATATGAGATACGAATGCTCCGCTAAAGTATCTTTTTATATACGCTTCTCTTTTTTTTTGGGGTACAGTAAGAATAAAATAAGATAAATTGATCGCTAATTTTAAAAAGTGTATGAACAAAAACTCTATAAACAAATTTAATTTGTAAAAGAATTTTGATAATGTAATGAGTTACAGTTATAAATGAGTAATTCAAGCATGAGCTAGATAGCCTAAAATTAGTTGAAGGGTTGTAACCATTGATCTCCATCAATGAAAAAAGTGTTCAGAAATGGAGCAGCTTGTGTGTCATTGAGCTTCAAAGCGTAAGACACTCTCAACGTTTGATTTGCACCTGGTCCAATGTTCTTGTACTCCCCGTAAAAGATTGTCCTACAAATTAAATTAAAGAAACAATTAATTAGATTCGAGAGTTCATCACGTCTGCAACGATTTGGTGACGAAGAACTTCTTACTGGTCTCTAGTTGGGTCATTGAAATCGTTCCAGCCTTCGGAAGCGATAATGTCCGACATGAAAGTGAGCGCGTAGACAACGCGAGAGTACGGCCGCCATGCTCGGCCTAACCATATCCTTCCGGTGCCTCCGATGGTGCAGTTGACAAATGAGAACCCGGTGTTGGTATCCGGTGATTCTCTACCGTGTGCCGTTACAGCTCCGTTGATCACTTTCAATCCAGCAGGAAGTGGATTAGCAATAGACACGAGCTTACAGTTCTAGAAAAAAAAACATCGATGAGTTCTAGCTTTGTTGCATTACAATTTGGATATGAACGTTTTGGAACGGAATGATTTTGGATTACGTACCTCAAAGAGAGATCTTCCGTCGCCGAAGATGAAATCAATTGAACCCTGTATAAAGCATTCTTTGTAGTAGTGTCTTCCCCTGTCGTCGTGAAGCGTGTCTTGTGCTCCGAAGAATCCACAACCCCAGAAGGCAGCTTGATCTCCGCCGACTCGTATTGCCACTGCTTGTGCGCCAACATCACCTGGTTTAGGCATCGGAGCCAAATTCTAGCAGTAGAGAAGCATAACACGAATAAATTAATTCATAGATTCCTGTCAGTTTATCTGTAGTACTTAGCTTGTCATTACCATGAAGCTTATGTTTTTGGCGATGAAGTTGGTACCAAAGACCTGGACTGATCCGCTGTAGAATGTACCGTGAGATGAATTCGCCGTATCGTTCCAGGCGATTGCGGTTGTGTACATTCCTTGGCCTTGCATAGTTATGTTCATCTTCGATCTTGGTATCATAACCTTCTCACTGTAGAAATCATGTTGTTGGCATGAACAGCACAAACTCGTTTGAGTTAGATCATTACATTGGCATTTTCCTGTAACAAAACGTACAAATATGTCTTTGCAAATGTTGCACTTACTAATAGATGCCCTTGTTGATCCATATGATGCTTCTCTTCTGGCTGAAGTCTTGGACGGCATCAACGGCAGCCTGGACTGTAGTGAAGTTGCAGCAGCCGTTGAGATCAACGCAAAGTGTTGTTGTACTGTTTGTGTCCGGTGGAGGAAAATCGGGAGGGAAATCCTTGCAGATAGATTCATCGTCGTCATGGTGTCGGCGGCGGTGGTGGTGGTGCTTCAAGGTATATGTGCACGGTATTAGCCTAGGCAAGAAGTACGAAAATACTGCAGGCGAGTCTTTAACAATGGATTGGAGGAATGTAGGATTATATGTCACAAGATGTGTAGAAAGAAGAGCAACTAGAGTGGCAGATAGAAGGCTTAGAAATGTAACTCTGGAATTCATGGTGAAGGCTTAGAGTAGAGAAGAGAATAGAGATTCAGGATGATGAGAAATCTTTGATTCAAATAAAGTTCTAGCAGAAATGGGAAGGATTTGAAATACACTTTAAGCACAAGTTTGCATGTCTTGCAAACAACAATTTTCCATGAATTTGAAACTAACCTACCAATCTTCAAATGGAGAGACTAATATAAGCAACATTTCCCTGATTAGCATCACACAATTAGTTGACTTAATAAGACTTCATAAACGTGTTGATTATGCCTTTTAGAAGCTTAATTGCCTCATATAACGTAGTAGCTACAAACTAAAACAAGAGACCATTTTGGTGAGCTTTGTTTTCCCAATTGAAACATGAACATACTTTCCAAAGACAGGATAAAATGAGCGTACCTTTACACAACACCAACCCAACCACCATGAACTACGACCTTCACCTGTTTGCTGTAAGCCTGAAAGAATTCATTTCCAAAAGCAAGAGGCAATAATGTACAGTAAGCTGGACAACATAAAGTACTGCATAAGATACAAGCAAACTACCGCAAAATAAGAGTCCCAAGCAACAGAGAAAGAGCAGCTCAAATAGTAATTCAAGTGAAGGCGTGAATATTTGAAGCAACCAACTGAAACAATTCTGAAAGGCATAACATAAACAAAATACTGAATGGTATCATACTCAAAGTTTGCACTGGCAAGTAATTAGTCTTATATGTTCAGGACTGCTAAGAGCTAGCTTTCACAAAGGAAATAATTTGTGTGACTTCTAAGAGCATATGGTGTTCTGGAAGAGCATTGGTCTTGGTTCAAGACTCCTAGAGAGGCCATTGAAGGTTTGACATCCTTTTTTTGATTCCACCCTTGCCAGGCCTCTTGCCTTTGCCAGATTTGAGCTGCATCATCCATTCAAAAAAAAAAAAACATTACTACAGGTGCATGCCAAAGGAAAGAATGATGATAATAACATTAAAATCTTACCAAAGGAAGGCCTTGAGTTGCTTCAGAAAAGCCTTCTCAGTCTCCATGAAGCACCATCAAATGGAACAAGATGAGAGATGAATATTGTTTGAACCTCATAGGAGTACATATTCTATATTACTCTTCTAAAAGCAACAGATGTTAGCGACAATAATCCCAAGGTTAAAGAACACCAAAATGAAAATTACAGCAGAAATGCAACTACTTGGGTTAAGCTAAACAGGCTCTACCATGTGCCTCTGTGCACGCCTTTCATGTATGGATTTGATGAAATCAGACAAAACATTTCCGTTAATTAAACCATTCCCGCTTGAACAAACTAAATCTATATCACACAAGCAATAAAATAACGAAATGTACTCAAATACCAGAACCAAGCCCAATTAACCAAACGGTCACCGGTGATTCTCTATTGAATCAATCAACTGCATACTCGACTAATCTAAACAGTCAAATATTAAACTCCATAGACTACACAAATTGTAATACTTAGTTTCATTAGAAGCCCAGCAAAACAAGTATTCCTAGCAATGATCTGTACAGAAAAACGTAAAAGGTTTCTCGCCAACGCTAGAGAGCAAGATTAGGCAGGCCATTTTGTTAGTTAAGCTTAGAGATGCATGTTTCCCATATTCGAATGCGGAAAAAAAGAAGACTCAAGTTAAGCAACTGAACCTGCTCTGACATGGCTGTATATCGAGAGCGGAATCCAGTACGTCGACGGCGGCAGAAGTGTCCGTAGCAGAGAGGGAAAACGGCGGCCGAGAGAAAGAAATGGTGTTTGGAGAAACCATAGCGTTTACACACGAGTCCCTATATAAATCAAATATCACATACCACTCTCTCATTCGCATGGACAAATTGTTATAATCCACGTAGTATGTCTTTAACTCTCCGGTTCGCATACGTACGTATTTGGATATTGTATATTGTCGATATTCTTTTATTTGCCCGAAAAATTTGGTTCCGAGTCAGAGTTGCTTCGAGGAGTCCAATGAATGCTATCGTGTTGTCGTCGACCGGTTTCCGGCAACCACTTATCTCCGCCGCAGCAGCTTCCGCTAATCCTCCGCCGCCTGCTAGCAGAATATTCGTTAGAAGTAAGCCCCTTGATTTTAGTGAAATTACCGTTCTACCGTGCCTGCGTTCAGTGAGTACAATATTGATTTGCTTCAAATACTTTGGTTCTGCAAAATGGTTATTTGTTGAGATATATGATTTTTATTATAGAAGAGCACTTCTGATTTGTTGAAAGTGTAGCAAGTCTTGAATGTTAGACTTAATATCTTTCATAACAATATAGATGCGATTGTTATTCCTTGTCAGTAATTGGAGTGTTGGGTTTATGTTAATGTTAGCTGGCAAAAGCATCAGATTGTATATCTGCAGAGTATATTAATCTTAGTTGTTGAAGGGTCCCTGGAATTTTCAAACAGTATTGAACGAGTTAGAGATACTATGCATAAATGCCCTTGAGTACTTTGTCTCCTGCAAATTCCACTGAGAAGGATCATTCAAGTGTGAAGGTAATGGTTAAGTTATGTAATGTATACTATTACCTAAATCCTAAACCCTAATACTATTACGTAAAAGAATCTTCTATTATTTTACTTACCTGATAAAATAAAAGTTTTATCTTGTAAGCCAGGGGATTAGGGTCTCAGTTCTGCGCTACTATATCCTTGGAAAAGGTGTTACCTTCGCTAATCAACTTCATATGTATCTGTTAACTTAATTTTATACTAATTTCACATCTTGTGTCTGATTGAATGATGGACAGCGTCTTCTTGTACATATCTGAACATCACATTCATTTATTACTCCCTGATTTCTTCTATGCAGCAAGTGTTCAAATGTCAATAATTGGATTTCTATTTGGTTGTATCTTACGTGTTGAATGAGCACGCATAGTCTGTAAATTAAACTTAGTTAAATTCCAAAGATTTGTGGTAATCTAATGCGATCGTAGGTGTTATTCATTTACCAGGCACCCCTTTTGTCCTCCAAGCATAACATCATCCTTAACTAGTCTTACTGTGGTTGGTTAGAGTGGTCCCTTGTATTCCTCATTGTTGTAGTTAGTCCCTAGCAGTTCCATCGTGTCTTACTGCTGTTGAGTCGACTTATTCCTTCGTTTTTTGTCATTGTCATAGTTAGTGTCCCTAATAATCAGAGTTACAAGCAAGTCTGTGAAAAACTTTAAGGCATTTTTCTTCTCGCTTCTCTATTGAGCCTCGAAGAGGGGTGAAGTAGCACTAATAAGAGTATAAGATTTTCCCTCGAGTACTACGAGTGGTGAATTCAATTCATGTTCTTGTACTCGATAAGCAACATCGTACTTTCTCTCTTAAGATCTACATATATGTCATGGGTAATATTTCATAAGTTATGTTCTCTGATACACTTTCCTTTATAGATCTGTCTTACTCTATTGGTGAAGCCACCCTTTTCAAAGAATTTTCAAAATTTGGTCAGATAACTGAAGGTATAGCATTCCCACTATTGTGACTTACTGTTCAACATGTTCTTTGGATAAAATTTTGGTAAGTAGGCATTTGTCTTTTCTATGTAGTTAAACTTCCAAAGCATGAAGACACAAAGAGGTCAAAAGGTTATGCTTTCATACAATATACCTGTCAAGATGATGCTCTGCTTGCAATAGAAGAAATGGACCAGCAGGTATTCTCAATGCTTCTCTTTACACAAAATCGGTTTGAATATGTGAGGGTTCTTTCAAACCCTGATAACTGATTCATGCTGGTTTCTCCATCCAGATAATTGATGGCAGAGTGATTTTTGCTGAAATTGCAAAACCAAACGAATTTGGTGCATATCCAAAAAGTTCAGGTCCTCCCTCACTGCAAAGTCCAAGTCAATTGCATTAGACTTTTATCCAACGAATTTAAACGATCAGTGATTCATTCTCAAACTGCTGCTTATGGGTTCCTCTTCACAACTGTTTGTATGGGAACAAAATTCCAACCTAGCCTGCAAACCGGAAGAGTAATCCAGGAGCTCTCTGTAAATAGTAATCGGTTGGCTAGTATGATATGTGATATAGCTAGTAGCTTGGTAGAGGGTAAACTTTTTATCCATGAGAATTCGTGATGCAACAAACTACGGCTCTATACTCTTAACCATGCTTATTACATTGTGCAGTTTGTTTTTTAATCTAGGGTAAATCATTCATTAGAACCTGACTTTGTTGAATGTTTGTTCAACCTTTCAGCTTTGTGTATAATGGAGAGGAACATGAGAGATATCCCTTTTTCAATGCCCACATCGTCTTTATTTATTGATATTTATGAGCTTTACTAAACTTAAATTTTATCTTCAATGTGAATGTATTTAGATGGTTGTAATTGGTAATCTGCAGTTTGATAATATTGATCTTTTTTCCTTTCTTGAAACTTACTTTTACATATTTTATGGTGTTCATTAGATATCATATAGTGTTCTACTAAATGGGTTTTTTCAGGACTGTTTTTGAAAAAAAAGAAATATATCTTTTTAAAAATAAGCTCTAATATTTTGACATAAAAATAAAAATATAATAAGTAATAAAAATATTTTATTGTGTAAAATTTTTTGATATTTTTTAAGTTTTTAAATAAAAGTTTTAAATATTTGTAAAAAATATATAAAAAATATAAACTGAAAAATTAAAAAATAATTTTTTATAAGGTTTTGTCAAAACTCAGCCTAAATAAAGGTGCACTTTTTGACACACCAAAAATTTCTCTTATACTAAAAAGCTATTTTTAATTTACTTTTTATTATAAAAAGAATATAAAAAATTATTTTAACTCATTTTTAATATAACAAAATATATTACTTTTAATAATTTATTTTTAAAAACTTATTTTAAAAAAATTTACTTTCAAAATTAAATAAACGCACACTAAGTACTTGTTAATCAAGCCTGCTTCCTTTGGTCGAAATCCAGCTCAGTCCCACCCGCCCCGCTCCAAACCCCACCAATAACCAGGTAGTGCCACGAAAACATGCTTCTTGCGTTTCATTCTGTTTCTGGAGTGCACACCTGACTCCTTTGTTCTAACACGTGTCCCTGGTGATGGCTTTTATTTACGTGTATATACTTCAAAATTTTATTCTTTAAAGGCTTCACTAATTTAGATTTTACAAATTAGAGTAACATATTACTTGTTATTATCAAGACTAAACTAAAGGTGGTGTATTGCAAACTACACTTCTATAAATAAACAATGATTCAGGGCATAATTATAGTTAACCGAGCGCGATTGGTCGATCAATCAATTCTCTTTCTTCATTCCTGCGTTCTTCTTTCTTACTTTCTCGTTACAATCTCGATGGCGGAAGCCAATGGTGGAGATGTGCAGGTAGATAAATCACTGGCGGAGAACGGCGGTGATCAGGTTGGGGTAGCGGCAGCGCAGGAAAACGGTAAAGGTGGAGAGGAACTGCCGCCGGAGTTGCAGGGAAGGCCTGTCCGTGTTTATGCTGATGGAATTTATGATCTTTTTCATTTTGGACACGCTCGATCTCTAGAACAAGCTAAGAAAGTGTTAGTATTCTTCATGATTTTTTTTTGCTAGTGCTGTTCTAGATTGAGTTTTATTTTCGTGAAATTTACTTGTGTGTTTGGATCTCGCGCTGGAAGCTTCTGGAATGGAATTAGATTCAACAAAAGTAGCATGTTGTTGAATTGGTCCTGTCGATGAGATTGATATGAATTTGATGATTTTTCCCGATTGGTTGTGTTCTCTGTATTGATATAGTCACGTTAATTCTTGTTTTCTGACGAAGATTGACGGGTAAGTTGCTCTGCAATGTTTCTCAGATTTGTAGATTCCATTCGTCTGACACTTTCTTAATTCCCTCTTATCAATATATTCTCTCACATTGACTTTTGGTTCTATTGGGTGTTGCTGCTAGGAACTTATATTAATACATTTGCATAGTTTATTCAGAATGATGCTTCCAACATGCATACATTGTATATCCGTGCCTATTATGTGGCCTTTGAAGTATTTGGCTCTAATGCATGCTCCTAATGTCAACCTGAAGACGGTTTTATGACTAATTTAGGATGTTTGTTTCCTAAGTTGTCTATAAGGTGCAGATTAGAATCTCAATTGGATTGTTTCTTTTTCTTCTGTTTGTTGCCATTATCAAAGTAACATACTTTTCTGCATTTCCTTTTTCATTCCTTGATGATAATACGGCACATGAATGGCTCCTCAAGAATCAGCAATTTAATTGTTTTGCTTAGAGTGAACATAGAAGTTTTACTGAAAGCGTTAATATGGTATTGACAAAGTATAAAGGCATGAATATCTGTGGATTATCATCTCATCACCCAGAACTTAAAGGAACCTGTTAACTGGTTAGACTTTTTCAACTTGCAGGTTCCCAAATACCTATCTTCTTGTGGGCTGCTGCAATGATGAAGTGACGCACAAGTACAAGGGAAAGACAGTTATGACTGATCAAGAACGTTACGAGTCCCTCCGCCATTGCAAGTAATTATTTTGAATTTTCTTCCATCCTCCTATATTTATTTTTGATTACTAACCTGGTCGCTGGTATGGCTGGCTTGTTTTTAGTTCTTACTGTTGTGGCTCTGAGCATTTTGACATCTTTTTCTGTAGGTTCTTATCATTCCACCTATTATCATCCTTCAGCTCTATAACGTGCTTTTGGCATGTATTAGTGTTAATCATCATTGTATATGGTAACCTGTCTTTGTCTGTTTGCATAACATGACATCTTACCTCTTGAGCTGCCTTGGATTTTGTTTTTTGCAAAAAAGGACTATTTTTTGAGTTGACAAATTGGGAAAACCTTGGGTGGTTCATCCATGGACTTTCCTGTGTGTTATATAAATTAAAATTCAAATAACTTGATGATGTCACGTCCACATCCACATTGCAATGTGTTCGTTAATTAAGATTTCATTTTCTTAGAGAACATTTAGCTCTCAATTAGCAAATATAGACTTAACTTATGTATATTGTTCTTATAATTTTTCATTCTTCTAGCAACACTGTGTTGTGCAATAATTAAATGTTTTTGCCTTGACACCTACATAAGAGTGCACAAGGACGACCCGTGTGACAATCTGGCTGTAAAATGTGAATGATCATATTTTTTTGTAGATTGGATTGTTTCATGTTTTTGCTAAGTAGCTTTGATCTATTTTCACTTTCACTATGCTAGTCATACTAGATTATAGAACTTTTTATGTAATTATACTCCTTTTACAGGTGGGTCGATGAAGTTATCCCTGATGCTCCATGGGTGATCAACCAGGAGTTCCTTGATAAGCATAAGATTGACTATGTTGCTCATGATTCTCTACCGTAAGTTCATCAGCTTAATTACTGCACATTACTGACAACATACCGTATTTTTGCAACTCCCGCAAGGAACCATTCCATCACACTTTTAAAGCATTTCATTGGCATTTTTTAAGGACATCCAAAAATGCCCTTTTGATATTTTGATTTAGCTTTTCTAAAATTTATTTCTTGATGATGTGTAATTTATCTTTTGGTCTTCCATTTGACCCAATATTCCGTAGTTATGCTGATGCAAGTGGAGCGGGCAATGATGTTTATGAATTTGTAAGTACTTTATGTTTACAATTTAATCTCATAGCTTCTTTTTTTTTTGTTTATGATTTTTTTTAAATGTAGATAGCTTTGCTGACTTGGAACTTTAATGGGATTGACTGCAGGTTAAGAAGGTGGGTAAATTCAAGGAAACAAAGCGTACTGATGGAATTTCTACATCCGATATTATTATGCGGATAGTGAAGGATTACAATGAGTATGTAATGCGTAATTTGGCAAGAGGGTACTCTCGGAAGGATCTGAATGTTAGCTATGTTAGGGTATGTTTCTACTGATACTGTTACATTTACCAAACATAATAACCTGGTCCAGATTTGTCTTTGGAGCTCTCCTGTGGTATATCCTTGCTTTTTCTTGTTGATGAACTGTAGTTATCTGTACTTAAGTTCAGTGGTTGCTCAATCTTGCTATTCCTTCTGGATCTGAAATTCAAGAGAATTCTGATTTGATACCTTTCTTACCAGGAAACACGTTTGAGAATGAACATGGAGTTGAAGAAACTGCGTGAAAAAGTGAAGCAGCAACAGGAGAAGGTACATTTACCTTCTTTGATAGGCAAATGGAATTTTTAACGTTAAGAGTGCTTGCTCTTTCTGAACAGATTAAAATAACGATGTCTTTTAAGTTTGCATTCTGAAGACTAAAGTTAATTAGGACTTTCCTATACCATGTTCTTTATAGAACTTCATTTCTCTATTAGTTCACTAGATAATCTGTCCCCTAATTAGCACACAGGACATTATTTTTTATCTTACAGAGGGAGTCCATTCTTGCAGCTGAACACTGTTGCAAAGTCTGCGGGCTTGCTTCATGATGAATGGGTGGAGAATGCAGATCGTTGGGTGGCTGGTTTCCTGGAGAAGTTCGAAGAGGGGTGCCATAATGTGGTAAGTTATGGATCTTACTATTACAATTCTTTGGAGTATGTCCCCTTAGCTCTATATAATCACTGATTCACGATCATATGTGTACCAGGGAACATCAATTGCAGAGCGCATTAGGACACAAATCCAAGATAAGAATTTCAGCCTGTTGCAGTACGAAGAAGATGATGAAGAAGAGGAGTAGCCAAATCCTTTTAATCACAAAATTGTACTATTGTAAGATATGTTTACTTGGTTGAACTTTAAGTTTGTGAAAAGTTAGCCATAGTAGGTAAAACCAACCTTCTGAGTAGATAATTAATGCTGTAGTGGTTTACACAGCTATATTTTACAGTTTGTCTTTGTATTTTGTGTGTAGATCTACTAAGCAAATTTCTTCATTCTTTTACCTTGTACGACTGGTGGTAGTTATGTTATCCCTCTGGTCTTACCAAGCCGATGATGAAGGCTTAGTTTCATTATGGTCTCAAAAATGCCTTGAACACCGTTGCCAATCTCATTCAGTTGCATACTCCATAATGCATGAACATTCCACTCAAGCAGAAACTTTTACTCCCTCAACCCTAAAAATAATAATAATGAAAGTGAGAAAGAGACTCAAATCCTCAATATTTATCAATTGTGTTCATGTAAACCAACAACAGGAAGTATAGATTAGGTGAACGTTTGGCTTTGCTGAAATAAAAAGCTTATTGTAGGATTTTAAAAAGAAGTTCATTTTTTATTTTAAAATTTTTATAATAAAAATTTTAATATTTTTTTTGAATATTATAATTTATTAAAAATAAAAGTATGTGTATTAAATAAAAAAAGAAATTGATAATCAACGTCCAAGACGCCTATAAGAAGCAAAAGTTCAGGATAAGCTTTGCTTCTAAAACACAAGTATGTATGTATTACACATGTAATTGTCACCCAAACAACAAAAGATAACCACAAAATTTTGTCACTCAAACAAACAAGGACAAAATTTTCTCCAAAAAATGTCCACTTCACAGTTCACACCTTCAATGAGTGACCGCAAACTCTTCGATCTCCTCTCTCTCTCTGCGGGATGTTCGTGACAAGAGAAAAATCTCAAACAGAGGAAGAAAAGAAAAACAATGTCTTTCCTTCTTCCCAATATACCCCCATCTATTCTCCACTCGCACACAGTTCGTTCCCAGAATGCCCTCCTTCCTCCTTCCCTTATCTCTATTGAAGCTCTACAGAGCAGACCCAAACCTAAGCCCCCTGCAGAGCTGCAAGAGATTAAATCTTCAAAAGATAACAAAGGCGAAAGGTATTCTATTCATTCAGTGATCAATCACTGAAAAAAAAAACAAGAATAATCTTTTGGTTCTGTTTGTGAAGTGAAAGTTCTAATGTTTTATTTTTTAAAATATTTTTGTAGCAGAAGAGAGAAGGATGAGTTTTATCTTAACTTGGGTATAGCAGTTAGAACTCTACGCGATGATCTTCCGGCTCTATTTTATCGCGATCTTGATTACTCAATCTACAGGTGAGTTTTAATTTACTGAAATAAATAAATGATCGTTTCTTTAGGTTTCAATTTGGGAGATTTAACAAAAAAAATGCAGTTGCAGTAGTAGTGTTTTGGTTGGGAAGTTGTGTGTTGGTTTTGTTGTTGATGAAGTGAAGAAAGAGCAAAATTAGCTTCAAGACTTGAGCTTGAGTTCTGATTTTAATGTAAGCTAAAGATAAACAAGTGAAGAAACTATCATGAGCTTTACATTATTCAAGATAAGAAAGGCCAACTTAATCCAAAACGAAGAAAAAAGCTATCAAATTGAGTTTGAGTTGTGCGACTATCTCATGCAATTCTGTTCCTTGGCTTGGCTGTAGTCATTTCCATGGATCAGTCTGTGCTGATCAATGATGCAACAGTCGTTATCATCTAAGTCCCAGCAGCCGCAGAGATGCTTAATGAAATTTTGTATCTGGGGCAATTTCATTTGTGAGTGACTGGTTGTTTCTTAATTGTCACTGTTAGGTTCAGTGAAGTTACGCATGAGCCTAACAAAGTAAATGCCTGTGGTCTGCAGCAATCCTTATTCTTCTACTATCTATATGACATTATATCTAAAATTTGGAGGATAAAAAAAATGTGCTGTCATGAACACCGTGGGTTCCTATGAGATCTGCTTGATGTTTTACTTGATCATAAGAATTTTCAAAAGGTATTACAAAATTTACTCAAGGAAAGGGAGCTGGGAAGGTTTCAGTGTATTGAATTCAGGCTGAGATCACTAGACTTCACTTCAATTGCTCTATCAAAGATTGTGGCATACTAGAAAAACATCTTAATACATATTGCTTTGTCTACCTCAGATTATGATAGTAACTTTTCAAAGGTTTTTGATTTTGTGACCCACTCTTTTGGGACTGTCGTTGCAGGAACGACATTACTTTTGTGGATCCCTTAAACACCTTTCAGGGAATTGAAGACTACAAGTTGATCTTTTGGGCTTTGAGATTTCATGGTAGAGTTTTATTCAAAGAGATAGGTGTGGAGATTTTAAGAGTATGGCAGCCTTCTGAAACAATGACCTTGATACGGTGGGAGTTGCAAGGCATCCCACGTGTGCCATGGGAAGCCCGAGGCCGCTTTCAGGGAACATCGCGATATAAATTGGATAAAAATGGTAAAATATATGAACATAAAGTGGACAATTTAGCTTTTAACTTCCCAAGGGTGGTGAAACCAGCTAGAGTACTAGATTTAGTGGCTGCTGCAGCAAGCCCCAATATGTCATTGCAGTGGGATCTCATAGAGGATGATACCATAGGTGCATCATCGTGGCTCAAGCTCTATAGAGAGGTCCACAGTACTCTTCTCCGGGAGAAGGAAGTTCAGGGGCTAGCCGGTCTTGGAGTAATGACTTGTTTGTAACGAACATAGGTGTTAGAGAATGTATATATCTAGGCGTGATTGTCTGAAGGCTTATGCTTTAAATGTTTATACATGCATAAATTCAATAATGTTTTAAGTCTTCTCACGCTTGAAGTTCAAGTCTCATGTAAATCCATTGTTTTTCTTGTCATGAAAGTTACTGGGGCAAAACCTATACTTTGCTTTTAAATAAAGTTCCGAATGATTCAGTAGGACACACATTTGACGTCTGAGTTAGCATATAATAGTTTTAATGGAATGTTAAGATTGTGAAAATAGGTGTTTATGTCAACTAAAATAGCTTCTTAGTTTGGTCTAATCATTAAAGTTTCATGCATGTGGTAGAAAAGGCAAGGGAGAATGGAAGAAAATGGAAGGAAAGAGAGGTGATGTCTATTCTGTCCCTTGTCAGATCATGACCTTAATGTGCTCAACTTTAAACTGTTGGCATATAATTGTTTGGTTTGTCTCTCTGGGAAATATGAAATCCTGTTTGATTCAGATATAGCTTGTATTTGTTTGCCCATCTGAGGCATGTAACTTAATGGTCCATTTGAAAAGGCTGTCTAGAATGCTGATTTTGTGTTGAATGCTTCCGAGGATCCAATGTTGGAGTGATGGTAGCCATCTTTCTTAAATTAGCTTGATGATTGGTGGAGTATTTGTGTTTGGCACTGGTTATATTTAACAGTTTGAGACTGCATATATTCATTCACTAAGGACTTGTTTACTTCACCATAAGTGATCTAGAAGTGATTTCCTTACAAAATTTACTTTCCGATGACTTTTTATGTTTATTTCATAAATTTACTTTCAAAAACTCACTTCCCAGCAGCTTGCTTCTTACTCAATCATCAAAAATTTACTTCCAAGCAATTAAAACATGCCCTAAGTTGATATCATCAGTATGTTAACTTGAAAATGATGTTTTGGATTTTTTTGAACTGGTGATTAGTGTTGGCAACAGTATCATTAATGATTCTAAAGAAACATTATTATGAGGATGGATGATAAATAATTTGAAGTGGTTGTTTTAAGTGGATCTGCAGAAACAATATGATTAAAAATATTATCTTTTTAATAGCTTTGCTTCTAAGATAATATGCTTCTATTTTCAGTGTAATTCAATAAGCACACCTCTGTTTCTTGATTCTGCATATACAACAGAAATATAGATCTTTATTTCATTCTCAAATTTGTCATCAGTATCCACATTCTGCAGCATTTAAGTTTCATGTAATTAATAGCTTTTAAGAGGGATTTTAATTTCTTCCTGATGAATGTCATCTTTGATCATGAGCTCTGACTGCAGCTAGAATGATGAATTCCTCTAGTTACACACTAGCGGAAATGAATTGTAAACAGGTATACTGCCTCTTTATTGAGTGTGTTTCTAGTTTTTCTTGACAACAATGTAGCAACAACCATGAAGGGCAATGAAAAACAAGCACAGCATCTTTCCAACAAAAGAACAAAGTTATAGATATTAATGGTTCTGTTCGTGTTAATATGAACCAGGACATAAGCATAGAGTGTGTTGTTTTTGCCTTAAAAAATAAGTTAAACGTAGAAAGTTATTTGAAAGTGACTTTTGGTCCAAAGCAAAAAATCCACACCCTTTAGTGGCTCAAATTAGTTAATAATGTTGTTAGGTTCAGTAGGTGGTTTCTAGACCAATACTGAACTAATCTTGTTAAGATTATGATTTGTTTTGCTTGAATCTGAAGTTGCATCTGTTCACAAACTTCACGGACAATGGATGCAAATTTCTGGTGACGTTCATAACTTGAATTTCAGTACTTTTACAGACGCAATGCAGTAGAGATTATGATGTAACTCGTTATCTGGCAGTTTTACTTGTTCCATATCTGAAAAGATCAGTTGACGACCCGAGTGAAGTTGTTACAGGTGACACAACGAAGCTTCTGTTTAGGTTTGTTCACCTACCAGTTCATCATCAGAATTTCTAACTTTTGACTTTTGTTTTCCCTGTTTCTTTTGACTGAGATTTTCTAACTTTCATTAAAATTTCTTGCCTTGTTAAATCACTATCAGCACTCACTGATACTGCAGAATAAAGGGATTGTTAAAATCTGTTCTTTTGATTCTGTGATTAACCTGTAGTGATCAATCACCTTTTGATTAATCTTGCAAGAACAATATGTTGCCATTTCTTGAATTTAAATTTGATTATGAAAATTTTTAAAGCTGTTCTATTTCTTTCTTCCTATCATTATGATTAAAAGAAGAAAAGACTGCAACTGCATTGGACAGTTTTGCATCCCAAGTCATTGTTCTCTCTCCTCGTTGAAAACTTCAACTCCCAGGTTTCATTACTGAGATGATTGTTTTCAATGTTTTTTTCTCCGACCGTTTGAAATTTTGAATTCTTTCTTGGTACTGAAAGAAAACAGCTACTAGAATTTTTTATGTACAGTATAGTTAAACGGAAAAAGCATCAACGTCTCATCTGAGAAAGTTTTTTGATGCTTCAAATCTTTGGAACTAACAATCTGTCATTGAAACTGATGAACAGAAACATCAACGCTCGCCGGAATGGCAATGTCCGATTCAATGACAACCTTATTTCCGGTAACATTCCTCACTGCATGTTTTGCAAACGCCGTAGCAGCGGCTCTCAAGCTATACTGAACATGTTCAATCCTGTCAGGAAACAACAGCACCGGCGAAAAATCGACCGTCCATGTACTGCTGTTGCCTTCCGTCGACCCTCTTGCGACTGTCGTTTTCTTCGACATCCCTTCGATTGCGTTCCTATCAACGAATACCTGTTCAACGGACGTAAAATCTCCGTCTAATTCAACGATATCAACTCCACCTCCGTTGCCGGAGAAGAGATTGTCGACGACGTTCACACCTTTTATAATCCCCTTCAGTGATTTCATCACTACATTTGCATCGCCGAGAAAGAATGAGTTGGTCACCAGAAGCTGAACTGGGTCCTCTGCAACGATTCCGGTGAAGTCCAAGTAACAGTTTATAATCCTTGTCTGTGACAAGCCCGGTGACTTGATATAAATTCCGATACCGCCGAAACCGGTCGCCTTGTTATAACAATGCGATCCGGAAATTGAGTTTGCCTGTCCTGAAATTAGTATTCCAATACTCGCCGAGAAAATAACAACGTCCGTCACAGCATTGTCGTTGCCCATAAGATTAATGCCGGTGCCGGTGAAGTTTTTCTCACCAGGATCGTTGCCGGCGGTTATATGTTGGCCTATGAAACAGTTATGTATGTACGTTTCATGACCGTCTTTAACCCATACACCGTCCGATGAAAAATGAACAGCGTAGATGTTGTCGATAGTTGTTCGGAGAGCGTTAACGACGGCGATCCCCCCGCCTCGGAAGTTGGAATCAAGCATTAAGTCTGAAATTGTTATATACTCGAAATCGTAGTTGTTGCTTGTTGAAATTTTGTCCATGGAGTTTGAAGCATCATCCGAAGTACTGCTCTGCTGCGAGTTTGCCCAGAGTTCGATCAAGTATCGATCCGCCGGAAAATCGTCGGAAGCTCGCAACGAACCCCCGTGAATCTGAATTAATTAAAATTTTCAATCAACAAAAAAGCATGTAAATATTATTATACATTTATTATACACTTGATCATTAATGTACTTTGAGATTGCCGGCGCCGGAAGTTGGAAGTTGAATGGGAGCTTTGATAAGGTACTCGCCACCGGAAAGATGAATTTCGGCGCCACCAAGGTTGGGTATACTAGGCATTAAAACTCTGCCGGAGTTCGATGAAGAGTTGAAAGCGTCAGAGATTGCCTGTAAGATTGCGGCGGTGGAGTCTGTCTTCCCAGTTGGATCCGCTCCGTAATTCGTCACGTAGTACACGTGTGAATTCGACGACGACGATACCTGCGACGCAATGCAATTGAGTCAATGAAAAAACAAAATGGTAGATCAACAAACACATGCATAAAACAAATTGCGAACTGCTCCGACTTGGAAGAAATGACAACTTTTGTTTGAATCCAAATTTAAAAGTTTCGAACGAGAAGCATTAAAGAGAAAGAAAGCTCTGAGCTTGCCTTTGAAGAGGTTGTTGCAGAGACGAAAGAAGAAGATTTGAAGCTTTCCAACTGACGGAGAAGGCGTTCACGGCGATGCAAATGTTGTCGCAGAAGTTCGCCGGAAATTTTGTTATCTCTTTGCTGCTGGTCGTCGACGTTCATGGCAGCGAAAAAACCTGCTAGGCTGACTAACATAAGAACAACTACCCATCCAAATAGATCGCTTTTAATTCTCTGCAACATGATGTTTCCGATAATCAAGTTTTTCATTTTCGCTTTTCTCCTTCAGTTCTTCTTCTTGTCAAGAACATGAACGAAGAATGCACAATGAATGAATAATTTAAAAATGTATGTAAAAACAGAGCAATGAAAGTTTCGAAGGAGAGAAACTTCTAAAGTAACAGTTATGACGAATGAAACTTAGATCTTGTTATTATTTGTTTAATAGAAACAGAAGACATATGTATGACTGAATTAAATAAAGGTCAGCAAGAAAGAAACCGAAAGTAAGTAGTAGTTTCTAGTAATCTGGACCATTGATTTTAATATTGGTGAACTAATTGATTTAGGACCGTTGGATGAATGTAAGAAGTGAAAGAAGTTTTGCTTTGGAAAGAGGGATTCCTACCGTTCTCTGATTGAAAATTCTTTCTTTCTTTTGAAGAGAAGGAAGATTCATTCTTTTCTTTTCTTTTCCATGTCTTTCGGTGTTTAATTTTTACCATTACAAATAAATAATATGTAGCAAAATCTTGTAGGTAAGGAACAATAAAAGAGTGTGGAAAATCTATACTCCACATCATTACTTCAGCCCAAAAAAAAAAAAAAAAAAAAAAAAAAAAAAAAAAAAAGAAAGAGCTTCAAAATTGTTTGACATTTTTTATGAAACTTTATATTTCTTTTTAATAGTCCTAACTATTTTTCCAAAAATTCATAGTCAAATTACATCACGAGAGCCGTAATATTTTTTACTTCATTAGTTGAGTTTATATTTAAGTTTTACAAAGAATTAGATTACTTTTATTCATAACTATTTTTCTATAACAATTATTTTTAATTGCAAAAGAATAAAAGTTGAATTACTTTCAACGGAGTTGTTACTTATTTATAATAATGTACCCTTATTTTTCTCCCACGTTGTCAATAGTTGAGCCAAAATATGTACTTGAAGCTTTAAGAAAAAAAACTAATTTTTGTGAAACTTTGTTTAATTCTTATAAGCTGTAAAGGCCCATTAAAGGACCACACCCATAGTCAAGTCCAGTCACTAATAAATTATATAAAACTTATATAAATTATAAAAATATATAAATTAAAAAATTAAAAATTTGTTTTTTAAATACGCAAAGCCATGTGCTGAAATCAAATTAAGGAGCTATTTGGTTAAGTTTATTTAAAAAATAATTTTTTATTTAATATTTTTTAATAGTATTTTAAAATTTATTTAAAATTTTAAAAAATATATAAAAATTTTACATAATAAATTTTTTTATTATATATTTTTATTATTTTTTAGAAATAAAATTGTTGTTTTAATAAAATATTTTTATTTTAAAAAAAATTTAAAAATATTTTTGAACTCATTCTAACTTTTTTGCGAATGTTTCAGTAAAACAAACTGCTATAGTATCTGATTGATTTTGATTCCAAATTCATGTAACCGACTTTCTGATCATTTTGTAATCAATCGAACAAGTTGATTTCTGCTCTCACAACTTCTGTTGATCTGCAACATAGATTTTGTTGTTTTCCTGTTGATGCGTTGTTGGGTGATAAAGATGAACAAAAAGAAATCAAAACAATGGATTGAAAATTTGATAGATATTAGCTCTACTCTGCTGCTTGATTTCTATCGCAAGAAAGATAATCTGATTTTTGTTTCTTTGAGACTCGTATTATTACTGAGAACGAACTGAAATGGAGTTACGAATCTGATAATCATAGCAAAATTTACACGTATGTGTATAATAGTTTGTACGCGAAATTTCCAAACTTTCTCAAAAACTTTCTAAACACTTCTTTAACATATGGCTTCCGAAAAATTAAAACCTAAAATTACGTCTCAAAAAAAAAAAAAAAAAATTTTTCAGGAGAACTCGTTTAAACAGATATTTTTCACATATTATGAACGACACTATTCAGACTCGACCTTTTCCAACGACTTAAAATAGCAACTATGTACGGGTTGCCTCGAATAATAATAACGACAGAGTTCGTAAGATGTCAACATTTTCGTGTTCACGTTTCGTTGAGATTGCCATTTGTAACTCACGCACTCTTCTTTTCTGTTATGTAATTACTCTATCATGACAACATCCTGTCAACATTCTCTTTTATTGATCTCAACAGAATTAAATTTAATCACTCCTGTTTTTTCTATATATAGATTGAAACTCTTACCAGTTCTTCCAGTTTCAATCTTTTAAGACTGATTAGAATTCAGGAATTAAAGAAGTAGCATGAAGAAGTTCTCTTCGATCTTGTTAATCTTCTTGTTCGTGATTCTTGAATCACTACCACTACTTGTTTCAGCAAGAATCAACACTCATGAAGAATGTGGAGAAAATTTCGAAAGCAAAGATAAATCTCAAGCTCTGCACTTGAAATTCATCGCAATTGCAACGATTCTAACAGCAGGAGCTGCCGGAGTTGTTCTACCGATTCTCGGAAGAACAGTTTCAGCTCTGAAACCGGAGAACGACGTCTTCTTTATAATCAAAGCGTTTGCTGCTGGTGTGATTTTAGCTACTGCGATGATTCATATACTCCCTGATGCTTTCGAGCGATTAGAATCTTCGTGCTTGCCGGAACAGCCGTGGCACAGGTTTCCGTTTGCCGGATTTGTTGCAATGTGTTCAGCGATATTTACCATGATGGTTGATTCTTTTGCCACGAGTTATTACAAGCGATCGCATTTCAGCAAAGCGAGGCCGATTGATGATGAAGAAGGTGTTGATGGTGGTGGTGCCGGAGAGGGAGGAGTTGTTGGCTCCGGCACCAGTGAAGAAGAGCAGGCAGGGGAACACGCTGGACACGTGCACATGCACACGCACGGCACACATGGACACGCACACGGGCACGCTCACGGCGGAGCGGCACTGCCGCACGATGCAGGGCTCGCACAGCGTGTCCGGCACCGGGTTATTTCTCAGGTCAGTTTTTATTTTCTGTTGGTTCAGAACCAAAAGAGAAACTGAAAATAATTTTTATTTTTATGAAAAACTTTTATTTTTCTTTAAAGATTTTAAAAATGCTCTTGAACTTTTTTTCTTTCTTCCTTCCAATTTTTTTTGGGGGGGTTCCATTTGTTTGGAAAATTGAGCATCTTTGCTTGCTGCAGAGTAGTTGATAAAAAATTTATGATGATTTACATACTTCCAAGATATGTGAAAGAAGAAATTTTTTTTTGAGTCTTTCTAGAGTCACCACATATGCCTTATCATGTTTCTCACTAGAACAATTGTTATCAGTAATGAGGCACATGAGTTCTAGAGATACTTCACTGTTCTGTTTTAATTCTGCTCGGAAATATCTTCACAATGTTACTATTCTTTTTTGATTGAAAATTTTCTGATGCTAACTTGATAGTGATCTTTTGCGCTTGCAGGTCCTGGAACTGGGGATAGTAGTTCATTCTGTAATCATTGGAGTATCTTTAGGTGCTTCTGTAAGGCCCTCAACAATAAGACCCCTTGTTGGAGCATTAAGCTTCCACCAATTTTTCGAAGGAATTGGGCTTGGAGGTTGCATTGTTCAGGTATTAGATAAACATGTGTCTAATTATTTTGATTTGTTACATTTGCATCTATATTGGTTTCCTCAAGTATGCAGAAGCACTTTTCAATCGTTTTAGCAAAACTTGTGTTACATGTAATTGTTGATGGTGACAATTAGGAATCAATTTGTGAAGCTATATGCTCCACTTGAAAAATTAGAATTTGTGCTTTTGTGAACTATGATAACTATGTCTTATCACGTTAACTGTGTTCTTTATTCCATTATGCTCTAGAAAAAAGCAAATGAGCTTAGTTGAACATCACTGCTCTTGCGAGCTTGTTGTGTGAAGGTCATTAACAATTCCCTAAGGAAACCGATTGCTGTTTGCTTTTTCTGTATAATCAACAACATTGTCTCTGTAGAATAATATAATAGCAATTGCCATGAATATCAAGTGATGGCTCAGTGTTTAATTGTTAACATAAAGTATATGTGGAAATTAAAGAGACCTAACTTCTAAATGAAAAGAAATGGTGCTTTAACCTACTGCTGCTATTTACTTTTTGTACAGGCAGATTTTAAATCTCGAGCCACGGTGGTGATGGCAACGTTTTTCTCACTCACCACACCGTTTGGTATCGGATTAGGCATAGGGATATCTTCAAGCTACAATGAGACCAGCTCCACTGCACTGGTTGTTGAAGGGATCCTGAATGCTGCATCTGCAGGCATACTCATTTACATGGCCTTAGTCGATCTTTTGGCGACAGATTTTATGAATCCAAAGATGCAAGGAAACGGAAGGCTCCAGTTGGGTGCACATCTGGCCCTTCTTCTAGGAGCTGGGTTCATGTCGTTATTAGCAAAATGGGCATAATTTGCTAAACATTCAATTTGAATGGAGGATGAGAATTGCTATGTTCTCAACTGAGGGCATCACTGCAAAGAGCTTCTTCAAGTTATCCGACTTAATTGTGAAATTATTCGGCTGCTACATTTGGTCATCCAGAACCGGGGCTACCAAAATGTTAGCCTTTCATAAACTGGTGATCCTTTATTACAATGGCCTGTCAACTCATTCTCCGGTGGAGATGAAATTCACGTCAATGAGATATGCCGCCAGGCAACTCTCATAAGCTCCTGCTTCACTTGGCGGAATTCAAACAAAGAGACGCTATAAGTCCACTCTTTCAGATATGAAGTGCTGGCCGATATCTGGCCGCAGAATGAACAACAATGTAGTGATAATCTTAAGCTCCGTACTTCAAAAAATCTGAAAAATATTGTAACATGTTTCGGTTATCTTATATACTACCTACATTTCAGTAGAGTTTTAAATGTTACTCTTGTAGTTGATTTTCGTCTTTGAGTTTTAATTTCATTTCTGAATGATTTGGATTCAAAGTTTTACAGAAAAGCTGGAAGTAATATGCTGCTTTTCTTATCCCAATTAGATAAGGCGTGCTAAGCTGCTAGCTAGCTATCCTGTTGATTGGATTGGTACCATAAGATTTGGACGCGAGTGATATACGACATTTAATCCGAGACCATATGAGTGTCTTTCTGCTAGTACTCTCAGGCTCTCAGCATTAGAGATTATTTTTAAAATAAAAATATTTTTATTTAAAAATATAAATTAAAAATTAAAAAAATTTAAGTAAGCAATGTCAAACACCACCTCAGCATTCTGCCCATGGAAAGCGATTCCGAAAGCCATACAAGCCATGTTAAAGGCATGTTTATTGGCTCAAAATAAATTTTTAAAAAAGAAAAATTATAATAATTAAATTTATAATATAATAATTAATATCTAAAATAAATTTTTAATTTGAGATAAATTATGATAAATTAAATATGTTTTCTTTCTCTATAATAGAAAATAATTTTGAAAGTAAATTATTCAAAATATTTTTTTGTAATTTAAATATAATTGTTAAATGTTTTTTGAAAATAATTAAAATTTTTTGATGAAATAAATTTGAATTTAAATTATAAGTAAGCATACGGCATACTTTAAATAAGTCCAAAAAGAAAGATAGCTTCTTGGATTCAGCTCAACTTTCTCTGAAAACTGTTTTCAGAATCAATCACATCTGCAATTTGCAAGCAAAACTTGTGCTGATATTTTCCATCAATATCTATCATGAACAATATAAACAAGTATTTGTTCTTTTGGCTTTACAGCCAACCCAACCCTAATATGACACCCATAGGCGTTGTTTTGAGTTGCACATAATAAGATGTCTTCATATTTTATTTTTAATAAATATTCTACTATATTTTAATTTTTTATTTAAAATAAAAATCTATTATATTATGAAAAATATATATATCTTATTGTAAATAAAAATAGTTAAGTTTATTTTTCCCAACTTTTTCAATTAATTTGAATATTTTAAAATGATCCCAAAATTCGTTATGTGAAATTAGTGTGCATTTGAAATTATTTATGAAATATAATTTTTTTTAAAATAGAATATATTTTTATTCTTTTAAAAATCGAGTTTTATTTTTTTATTTTTAAAAAATAATAAAAATATATAATAAAAAGATTTTATTAGTAAAATTTGTTTACATTTTTTAAATTTTTAAATAAATTTTTTAAATATTTATAAAATTAAAATAAAACTTTTCTATTACTTTTTTTTTAAAATTTTATTTTAATATAAATTAATATAAAAATTAATTTTTATTAAATATTTTAAATTAATTTTAATTTTTTAATTTATTAAAATTTTTTTTTAAAATGAGTACATTTTGAGATAAACACACTCTAAAACTAACACCTAGATTGCAGAAGATCTTTTTTCGCCAAAAGTGGGGTGGTGCATGAACCCTTTAAGGGGCTGTTTGGGATAACTCACCAAAAATTTTTTTTCAACTTTTTTCTATTTCATGTTTTTTAATATATATTTTATAAATATATAAAAAATTTATTTAAAAATTTAGAAAATGTAGAAAAATTTTACGTAATGAGATCTTTTTATTACATATTTTTATTATTTTTTAGAAGTAAAAAAAATAGAATTTATTTTTCAAAAAAGAAAAAAATATCTTTTATTTCACAAGCTTTATTTTATAAGCAACCCCAAACGATCCTCTAAGCCGCCATATTTATCTAGTTTCCTCTAATTTATTATTGTGGAGATTTATATATTATATAATAAAACAAAGAGAAATAATAAAATTTTCTCTTAAAAAAGACTAAACACTTGAAAAAAAAGATAGATTTTTTGTTCACCGGCTACTTGAATTGATGCCTCCCTCTAGTGGGTGACAAGATTAGATTAACTCACTAACAATATCTTTCTTTTATAATTCTTAATACATATATTACAAATCTCCAACATCTACTTCAGAAACTTAAATAAATAGAAGATTTTGTAATATATAATTTTTATATCATTTTAAAAATATTATAAAAATTGATTAAAAATATAAAATTAGAATATAAACTAAAACCAAACGTTCTCTTTGTCCAACCGACATGCAGAAGATTTCTTTCTTATTGTTGTTTTAATCAACACCAATATTATCATAAGCAATATTTGAAACTCGAATAAATGATCTTAGCCTCAGTTTATTAATTATTTTAAAAATGAATCAAAATAATTTTAATGAAAAATTTGGACGAAACACCGTGTGCTACGAAAGTGATGCAAATTTTAATTATTTATTTTTAATAAAAAAGAAAAACATATTCTTTTCACTTTTATAATTTATTTTAATAATTTTCAGCTTATTTTATTATATAGAAATATAGTAAATTTGTTTCAAATCATCTTTTTATAAAAAATATAACAATTTAATTTAATTTTTTAATTAAACAAATTACCCATAAAAGTGTTTTCTTCTGCCGAGCATTGTAGTCAACTTAATTTTTTTTTCTTCTTAAATAATGGAGAGGTCACACCAGTAAGTGCTTATACAGCTTCAATGATAAACAATTTCTGCTCTTTTTCCAGAGGAGTCTCCATCGTTCCATTATTTTTTGACAAACAACAAGAACCGAGATGATAGATATATCTCTTTACTAGATTTTCCATTGCTTTCACTTTTCTTTTGCCAAAACTTTATAAATTTTTTATTGTGATTTTAACTTCATCCTCAATTTCAAAATATGCAAGCTTGTTTCAAACCAACAATAGTTTAAAGACGGCGTTTACCTACCGTACAAATTCTTTCTTTTTAAATTTATTTTTAATAAAATAAATAAAATAATTTAAAATAATTTTTTTTAAACTTACTATTAATACAAAATTAATATATAAATTTACTTTTTATAAATATTTTTAATTCAATTTAAAAATAAATTTATTTCAAATAAACACACCCTAAGAAATTTTTTTAAAATAAACTTTTTTAGTTTAAACTTTTATAACAAGTAACTTATCCATGCATTCTAAATTTAAAAACAAATAAATTAAGTAATGGAAAAAAAAAAATTATGTTTGGGGACAATAGGGGTGCGTTTTTGAAATGGGCATATAAAATGCACCCCAACATCCACACGGTCTTCATGTCAACAGACATTTCCAATGAACACAGACATATACATACTGAACTTTGTCAAACGCCTCAACGTGTACAAACACAAACAATTCAAGCGTATTTGTGTGAACAATAAACAAGAAAGCAAAAACTTTACTACGTACGAACTCGCTATGATACAATTACCTTCCTTGACTTAGGTTTTCCGAAGAAATAGCTTGGGATTTGGGAGGTGATGGTGTTTTGCTGAACATATTAGACGGCATACTATACCCAGTTGAAGACGTTGAATATGTGGTGCTCTTATCATTATGTTGCCAGTCTAAAAGATGACCAGGCCTTGTCATTACCTGGCTCACCTCAATGTCTCCGGTCAACATGGACACGACTCGAGACATTTGTGGCCTTCTCGCAGGCGTTGCTTGTGTGCAAAGAAGAGCCACCCCGATCACCCGTTTAACTTCTTCTGGGTTATATGATGGTAATCTTGGGTCGACCAAGTCCAGGACACGGCCTTCTTCTTGTAAATTCCAAGCCTGTAAATGTTTAAAGATCGTATGAATAAAGGGAGTGATTATTTGGTAGTCATCTTGGCATGAGTCTTCCTTCCTAGCTTTCCATCTTTCAAAAAAAATGTTCGGTTTAGTTCTGCTACTACCAATTTTATGATGCTTTACTACAAGCGTTTCCCTTTTATGCAGCATTGAATGGACTAAAAAGACTTACCCATTCAAGAAGGAAGACCTTTCCTTCTAGGTTCTCAGAAATTGGTCTCCCTGATACAACCTCCAGCGCAACAACTCCAAAGCTATAGACATCAGCCTTTTCGGTAAGAAGACCCCTCAAAGCGTACTCAGGAGCAACATAACCGCTAAAATGACATGCAAAAGTACATAAATTTTTGCACAGTTTAACCAAACGATATTCTGGGTAGAGAAATCATACACTGCACTTACAATGTACCAGCGATTCCAGTGGAGATGTGAGTTTTGGTGTCATCATAAAGCTTAGCTAGACCGAAGTCTGAGATCTTCGGGTTGAGATTTTCATCAAGAAGAATGTTAGCCGCCTTCACATCCCTGTGCACAATGCGGAGCCGAGACTCTTCGTGAAGATATGCTAGTCCGCGTGCAGTGCCCAGACATATTTCGAAGCGCTTTGGCCAGTCAATCTCAAAGTTGTTTCCTGAAACATGAAATAAGTTGATGAAAATCTCAGTTTAAGCAGAAGAGTCATGAGACTGTGGAGGGGATAGTTAGTCATGCATACCAAAGAGTGCCAGATTAAGGCTCTTGTTTTCCAAATATTCATAGACCAAGAGTCGCTTGCCCCCACCAATACAACAACCATAGATCCTCACAAGGTTTCGATGTTGCACCGCAGATATCGTATCAACTTCAGTAATAAATTGCTGTTTTTCTTGCTTAGATGATAAAAGTTGTTTTACTGCCACTACTCTTCCATCAGGCAGTACTCCCTGCAATAGGAAAGATCAAAGTTTCAATAGCCATCAAGATACACATTAACAATCTAGTTGAAATTTCTGAGTTGGTGACCGTGATTCATGTGAGAGAATTGTCTGTGGCTCAAGAAAGCAATTCAGTACTAAACAAGTAGAGTAAGCAGGCCTATGTTCTTCTCAAACTACTCAACTCATTTCAATCCAGTATGTAGAAAAGAAGCACAAAACTAATAAATAAAACATATAAACCCAGACCTTAAACACAATTCCAAATCCACCTTCTCCGAGCTTATTTGCAGAACTAAAGTCATCCGTTGCGGCCCTCAGCTCATTATAACTGAATCTGTTTGGTTTAGAAGTCATACCCTGGAACTCTGCGGAATATAGCCATGAAGAAGTTTTAGTTAATACATCGTCAAACTATACATCTTTTTACCTGTGATGAGCAGCGGCTCAGGGAAGTGAGGAAGAGCAAGAGATCTTACCTTCATCTTCCTCTTGCATCCTTCTTCTTCTCTGTCTCCACAAGAACCCTAATGTCACCAATATAACAAAAAATGCAACAGCTACTGCGATCCCAATGGCCAGGCCAGCATAATTTTTCTTTGAACCGCTGTTTGGTGGTTTGTTGCTAACAGTTGGAGTAAAATCTGGACAGAAGATTGCATAATGAGCATGCAAACATATACCAGGAAAAAAACCTATAGGAAATCAACCTGTTACTTCTACGGATATATTATACCTGCTGGTGAAACACTGATGGCTGAAATGGACGGTCCATAGTACCCTTGAAAAGGTACACAACAAGTACCCTTTCCGGCCCAAAAGAAATGAATTTCAAGGAAGTTGTTGGTGACTGGAGCAGTGAAAACTTTTTCAACAGCAGCCATTGAGGAACCCCCAGCTTCCTTTCTTACATCAAAGTCCCTCTCCACACTATTTCCCTGAAAAAATCAAAACTTCATATTTATGGGAAAAAGCACAATAATTTTGAAGGAGCATGCAAAAGATCAACAAGAATACAAGCATGCAAAATATCTTACTAAATTTGGATAATTTAACCACATGTGCCATTTAAATACTGCTCTCTAACATTCCAGAACAGCGAAGCAGACCTTATATGGTTATTTGATTGAGGCGCAACATTTTATGAGTGGATTGTATATAGCTCAGTTAACATGGAGCTTATACATGTAAGAACTAAATGCAGCATGCTTGAAACTCATTCTTATAGCAAGATGCCAATGCTTTTTTCTGTCTTTTGATTCCAGCAGGCATTCAAATAAATTGTTAACCTGTATATAGATATCAAATATTCTCCTTCCAACACTTCGCCATGTAGGTTGGTCTGGCAACAGTATCTCTGCGAATCGCAGTTTTATGGAATAGTTCCCATTTTCAAGGCCAATGCCATAGTAGCGCAATGAGGATGCTGACATCCTTGAGTTCTGAAATAACTCTGAATCAAGAGTGTTTTGGAATTGAGATAAAGTAGAAACGGTGTAGCTAGCATTTGAGGAATCTACGAAACTTCCCACATTGCTGATGCCCCACTGCTGCGGGTCTGTTACAAAGTATGATGCAGCACTAAAAGGTGCATTTTCAGATTCGTATAGAGTTCCATCAGAACTTCGGATGCTTCTGCTGCTACCGCAGGCAATTGCAAGCTGAGAATCTGCATTGCATAACATAATCCACAAGGAATATACCCTAAGAAGATTTGCTCTGTTCTGGATTCAAACTAAAATTTGCAATAAAGGGAACATGACTTACATATAGGAGAACCACGATTGCATGGTATATCTCGTTGAAGACATTGCAATCCCAAAGGAAAATCACTTAAATATAATTGAAAAGAAGATAACAGAAGGATCAAAATTTGCCACCAAAGGATATAAGCAATTGAAGAAGAGAAAATCATTATACCTGCTGTTTGAATTATCAAGCACGAAGTTATTAGCCACCAAGTTCCTGTAAATTAAGCATAGATAGTTATTCTATTTCTAAAGATGAAAATATAATTACAGTATCAGTTTGAGCAACTGTAACAAAGTTCTTTTTAGAATCCAAGATATATTGGTAAACAAATACAACTTTAATGGCAATTCACTATGTATTTATTTATGTTCTATTCACTTTTTATTATTTTAGAGAAATCAGTAGTCCTTGGGTGCTTGACATTAAGCAAGTGAAAGTAGAACAGTAAATCATGGATGAACCTTTAAATTTTAGAAACAGCTTAGTAAAAGTTAAACAGAGAGGAAAGTTAATGCCATACAATTGTAAATTTTTCTGGCCAACCCAGGTTGGAAAGGCTCCAGAAAGTTGGTTGTATGATAGGTCACTGTGAGAAACCAAAACAAATATGAAGTCAAATTTGCACAACAAATATAACAAGAATTCAGATAAGCAATGTATAGAAAAAGGGCTACCATATGGCCGAACACTGGAAGTCATACTACTTTATTTTTAACTTATAAACAGCTGTATTTTCTTTCATTAACTAAAGATCTGCAATACTCTCTAACTCTCTATTATATGATATATAAGAACACCAAGAAGCAACAACTCCAAAAGAAGATATGTCCTAAAAAAGTTACATCATAACTTACATGTTAAGTAGGGAGGTACTCTTTTGAGTAGGCAAGCTGCCAAATAAGCTATTGTTGCCAAGAAATCTGTACGAGCATCAACATAAAGACTGTCAACAGTGAGCTAGAAAATTTTCTAAAGGAAAATTTTGATGAATGGTCATGTGATTCACACAATTAATCCTTACAAGAAGGTGAGTGAACTCAAGCTGAAAAGAGATTGCGGAAGCTGTCCTGTTAGATTGTTGAAGCTCAAATCCCTTAATAGAAAGACAGACACATTAGGCACATACTCCATGGAAACAAACAATCCGTTCTCCGTTGAATCTTGAAAAAGACCATTGGACTTACAAAATCTGCAGATTTGCATATTTTGTGAAGTTTGATAGCATGGAACCAGATATTCTGCTATTCCTCAAGATCCTAGTCAAGTAAAAAGTGGCATGCACGATGTTAATTTAAAGAAAAAAGGCATCACTTGCTCTAGGAAGTAGAACAAAATGAACTTACAATTTGTTTAAGGATGTCATGTTGCTAACAAAATCCAACGAAGAACTCCCAGATGTTATGTCACCTATCCGCCTGCATTATTGAGACAGAATCACCTAGATCTGGTGTCTAATTAATATTGCATATGTTTGCAGGCAAGTTCAGACATTAGTCAACAGATATTTCTGGACTGTAAAACTTAGCTAATAAGCAGAGCACTATTCTATATAAAATAGTTGTACACAGTAGCAAAACTACAAACAAGATGTTGGGGATATCACTCAATCACATTATAACATCCTGAAGCCTGGTACATCAAGTATCAACAGCAAACTAGGAAAGATTTCTAGGAGTTCAGAGGCTTACAAGTCCTGCATTTTAGTGAGACGGGAAAGACTTGAAGGTATTGGACCTTGGAAAGAATTCCCTTGAAACCTCCTGTGTGAAAGTTGAATCATTAGATGCTTTTGAGAAGAGGCTGATATTAAAATGTGTGTCTATTGCTGTCATCAACAACAGAAATTGTTTCTGAGTTAAAGAAGACCTAACCCATCTTTAAGAGAACTCGTATCAAGACAAGCCTACCCAATGGAAATAACTGCAATAGATTTTGATAATAGAAGCTTAACAATTGGATAGATTGGTATTAACGTTGCATCATTTATTGTTAGAAAGCTCTTCATATCAAAAAGCTTCTTGTTTATGTCTCTTGAACCCCAAATGGAGGCGCCAAATATAAGTGTATCATATTCTAAAGCCATAATCTTTCATGCATGCTAATCGACCATGTCTATCACAGATGAGATTGACAATTTTGCAAGAAAAACCTATACGTCCAATAGAATGGAATCTCCATGCCATTCAGTGTCAACAGGTACTCCAAAGTCCAACTCAGCAAGATATTTATCTATAATATGTCAGATGGGAAGGTTGATCTTACAAAGAGGTCAGGTTTGTCCAACTGCTAATGAAGTCAGGTATTCTCCCTGTGAAATTGTTATCAGAAGCCCACCTGGAAAAAGAGGAGGACATTACAGTGGCTAACTGGCACCTGCCATTCAAGCCAATTCATGGTAGGTGTGACTTACATGGTCTTCATCTTCTTAAGATTGGAGAGAGTTGGTGGCAGTTCACCACTCAACCCACTACTGTCTAAGTACCTGAAAATTTTGAGAATTACACATAAAATTCAATTCAAGTTATTGTTAAGTTTATCTTATGCTGGACCTTACCATTGCTCAAGATTAGTCAAGTTTCCAAGCACAGAAGGTAAAGAACCATTGAAATTATTTGTACCCATTCCCCTGAAAAATACAACATATAGTATACGCAAATATCATTCTTACGCTACTAGGATAGCATGAGAAAATGCAAAATCTTTCTCGTAGTTGTGAAGAGAGCAAAAGTATATCACATCCACAACATATGCAAATTTGTTGGTATCACCCACTTCAAAAGTATATAAGGTATTGGGAGTGGTCTCTTACAATACAACGAGCTTCTGCAGCTTCCCTAGCTCTGTTGGAATAGGTCCCGATAAAGCATTAATGCCCACAGTACTGACAAAATAAAAAAGAATAAATTGCAGTAAGAAAAGCTATCGATCATTTCCAGATTTGAGAATGTCTTAGGAAACTTACAAGTACTGCATCGCAGTCAAATTTCCGATAAATGCTGGGAGAGGTCCAGTTAAGTAGTTCTGAGCAAAATTCCTGCCAAACAGAAAGTGAGTTCCTGTTGATTACGTCATCAAAGAGCTTTGCAATAAGGAACAACAACTTCTACTTGCATATGTTTGTCATAATACTTGCTGGTGTTATAGTTTTCAATGTTGATTCTGAGCATTATAAATTGTGCACTTTATGCACACACACAAATCATTGGATGAGATGTATTGAAAGTGGGAAGTTGCAATACAGGTTGAAGAGGTAGGGGAAGCTCTGCAGCTCATCTGGAATGGGTCCAGTCACATCCAGGGCATAAACTTTCCTGCAAACAGGAAAGATAACAAATCAAAACATAAGAAAGCTCAAATCTTTAACGTTCATTCGTTCAACTAACCCCTCACTCAATTAAACAAGTTGGTATGTCAAATATGTAGAAACTGGAACTAAAATTTAAGACTAGTTACTGTGTTTGTTTAAAAAAAAATTTAAACTTAATGTTCTCTACTTACAGTTGAGTAATGTGGCAGGTAGTGGTGTTGCAGTCACATTTGATGAATGGGTTAATGTCCTTGGTGTCAAAGGACACCGTTGAATTGATGGCGGCACCGCTACATGGATTGCCGCTGATGTTCCACTTAGCAGATGCCTTCAATCCCCATCTTGCAAAGATGGTATTGAGTGCCCTCACTAAAGCAAATTAATTAAACCAAAACCCAAAAAAAAAATAACAATTAGTATCTAACTGATTTTACTTAGAAATAAAATTCAAATTCATAATTACAAAGATGAAAATGCGAAAACGAAAATTACCTTTGAACCACTGTTATTGTCCGAGACCCAAGTTGACCATTAATTAATTTTCATAAAATGCAAGCCATAATATCTAATGGAGAAGAAATTTAAAAAGGATTGAAATAATAATCAAATGTTTATCACTTCCCATCTGTCTGCTTCAGCGACGGAAGCAACTTTGGCTAGGTCCACAGATAAAATTTGGAAAATGGAAGTAATATATGTAACCTATGAATGCATGAAAGGGACACGGTTGAAATTGGGTTGACATCTAATATCTTAACATCAACCAAAAAATTATTTATTCAGTTTTTTTCTCTCCTCCTACCACTGGAAATCAAGATCCTTCATTTAGCAAAACTAAACCTGTACGTTCTTACATCTTAACACATTGCTTCAATAATTGGAGATATAGATATATTTTACTTGGGTAAATTGTTTCCTTTTTACTCAAACGTAGACTTAATGAGTTCATGGAGATGCCAAGTTATTGGATTAGTTTATTTTTGCAAACTCAATCTATGGTCCACTAACCGTGAACCAAACTAGACAAGAAATTTGAGAGAAGCGGAACTATTTCCACAATTAATAATCAGAATAAAGATCAAAAAAATTAAGAATTCAACCCAAGTTTTTTAACAAATCTTGTGATGAAGGTAAAAAATTAATTACATAAGCGAAAGAAATTGCAAGAGAGTGGAAGAAAGTCAACATAGTTAATTCCGACAGCAGCAGTTCTAGCAAAAATCATAAGAAAAGTTTTTGCATACCTTCAGATGGAACGGTTGTAGCTTGAGTGCTAGACCTCGGAGAAGATTGAGCTTTGATCAACTCCACGTCGAAGCAGCAATACAGACTCGACAAGAACAACAACCACCACAGAAACTGTTGCAGAGAAGAGCTTGAGAGAGACATGATGCTTCCCTCTCTTAGCAAGAAGATCTTGATCAACTAATTGCTGCAGATAATACAGAGATCTCACTGTGTTTCAGCTCCGGAACATATTTATATCTGAAAACCAAAACAAAGGGGGATGAAACAATTAGTTGAACTAGGTGATAGCTTTTCTTTAAGATTTCAGAAAGCATGCAATAGAAAGTTTCTTAAAAAAACAAACAAGTAGTAAAAGCTGACAAAGAGTGTTTGTCCTTTACTGATTCTTTATTAACAAGTTGTAGAATTGTCTGCAACTCTCATCTGCCTTTTTTTTTTTTGGCAGTGTCGATTGGGGATCTACAATTAGGTGCCTCTAAGAACAATACCAAGTCAAAAATAAAAAAAAATGAAGTATCAGAATCGTAGGTGAAAAAATATTGCAAGTTTGCAACAGTTGCATTAAAAAAATAAAGCCATAAGTCGTAGTTGAACATGTAGAATCAACGATTCTTACGTAAGGCGCCTTAAAATTGAACAAACGTAACACGATAAACGAAAGAAAAAATTTCTTTTCCATATTTTTACAGCTTACAGTTGATCATTAACAGTTAACAGAATTTGTACCCCAAATATAAAAAATGAAAAACTTTAAGAGATCGAATGGATATTGATATAAAGCACATTAAAAAGCTAAATATACATAGAAAATAAAATAGCAGAATATAGCTATAGAACAATTAACAGAGTACGAGAATTTATAGAGGACAGAAATGGGTTACGAAGTCCATGCTAACTTATAGGAAAGTAGAGTCACTCAAGCAACACCGCAACTATTTTTACCACGAATGTCCGTATTCTTCTTTAGTTGCTGCTTGCCTGCTTGCTTCCTTGAAGAATGAAGAAGATCTTCAATTTTCTTGGGGCTTATCATGAGTAGAACTGGAAGGCAATATAATGGAGATTCGACATTGGTAGAAAATGGGTGATATGGCTCTGAATTGCGATCCACCGGCTGCTTCACAGCCATATAAATGTAACTGCAAGGATTATAAAAGGAAAAAAGAAAGAGCAAGTAATAATGGTAAGTAAAAGGGTACTGTAAGAATGCATTAAAAAAAACCATAAATGGCTATTGAGCATGTACATCAAATCCCTATTAGATAACCTTAAGAACTGAAGAAACATGATATAACAATTAAAAGAAAAGCATCTTTTGAGTACGTATTACATATTGCAGTATACATTTGACTAATAACATTTAAAATCAAAAGTTGGGCTGCCATAAAATACTTAATATACATGGAAGTTGAAATAGCAGAAAGGAAGCTATAAACATTTTTTGAGTACAAGATTTTGGAGGACAAAAATGGGATACAAAGTTCATACTAATACAGAAATGCAAAGTCACTCAAGCAGCAGCACTGCTATGTTTACAACTAATATCCATCTTTTTCACGAGTGCCTCCTCAGAAAAATATCATCTTCAGTCTTCATGGTGCTTATCATCCGTGGAGCTAGAAGGCTGGTTGATACTAGCTTTGGCCTTGGCAACAAATGCTGGGTCTGGCTGTGGGTTGTGATCCACAGGCTCCTTCATAGCCATATAGACGTAGTATGCAATAACCATATTCACTGACACAACTGCTAGAAATCCGCTTAACAGAGTGTGTGTTGATGATGAAAGCTCAGTTGATCCTGTTGCATAAAGACAGTCCAACAGAAACAAAAAAAGAATGAATGAATAATGTTCTTTACAGCTACTGCTTACTAGTAGTAAGAACTCTTACTTTGGATTACACTCAGCACTCATGTATAAGACTTCAAATTTCATCCAGAAGAAGGAACACACTCTTGCTCCATTAAGTTATATATTCAACCATTGTTATTAGAGAGCCAACTACAGCATAGTCAAAATGGGTTGAATTATTCTTTATTTGTTCTGTATTTAAGGTGTCAATTTCAAGCGCTACTTTATTGAATACAGAGAATAATAAAGAGATAATAAGCAACCTGCAGCATACATACCCGGAATAAGATGATAATTGAAAGCATACATTATTGCAAGTGGCGCCAACCACATAACTGCAGATGCAATGAAGAATTTCTGTACAACTCCTGCCATAGCTTCTTCTTATCTGCCACATCAAAGGCGAAGCATTAAGCTGTTTGTTACTCATAAGCTTGACCCAGTATATTTGCATTCATTCCCATGATACAGGTCACAAGAAGTATAAGAAAACATAAAAAAAACTGTTGTTCAAAGAGCAACCTACAAAAGGATTCTTATTCATGTAGAATTGGTTAAAAAGAAAAATAAGAACTAATAAGGAACATAGGAGGCATGGTACCAAACGAGAACCATAATGCCGTCTGAAAGTGGTACTAGTCAATGTTTCAAATAAGAGGATAGACATTAAATAGCAGTAGAGACATCAATATCATTTTCATTAGCAATTAAATATGCATATATCTCAAAATAAAAATCATTTGATCTGATCACTGAGATAAACAGGTTTGACAAGAATACTAATGACTGATGCATAGAGTCACCTATTTGAATTGTAAGAGTGCTCTGACGCTTTGTGAATCACTGGTAAGATATACTTGTAAAAATCATAGTAAACTATTCCAGTAAAATGGCTTTACAGGAACTGTAGTTTCAATGCTATTGCAATACAGCAAACACTTGTGGCAATGCATGTCAGCAGCGAATTGAAATTCCTCTAGTACCAATTTTGGAATTCCTTTTAGAGATAATCAAGAGATTTTAAGAAAAAAACTTTCAAGAGTCATGGTTTTGAACGGAAAATAGAAACCTCTTACTTTTTAGTCAACAAAAGCCACTATTCGTTTTTTTTCCCGTCGGACCACCTTATAACAAACAAGTATCTGAACTACGAACCACTGTTCGCTTTATCAATCAACTTAATAATTATAATTACCAGGTATAACAATACTATCAAATTGAAACTGGAATTAGAGCTTAGTAACATGTCTGTCTAACTCAAAATTATTTTACTAGCTATAAATATCTTAAACTGAAGATCTCAGTGATCAAAGATCACAAAGAACCAGTTGAGCTGAATTGGCCGAGTCGGTAGCAGTGTCGCTGGCGACTTGGCGAGAAAGAAGAGAAACAGAGAGAGCAAGCGGAAAGAAAGAAATGGACGCGAAATTAAAGCAACTCACCGTCGCACCACCACCGCTTCACCAACACCGCCGCCGCACCGCTGCCGCCGGTCTCTCTAATTCCGGGATCTCAGATGTGGAGCGAGAAATTGATACCCATTACGCGGTACTAATGGGTTGATATAGGATGGAACCCGAACGCTTACATTTTTTTCTTTTTACCGGATCCGATAGAATACCCGATTCAATAAATATAGTTATTAACTAATTGTAAATATTTCTCATATCCAGCTCTCTAACATTTTTAATTTTGTTTCATTTATTTAATATAAAAATAAATATATTTTAAAATAACAAAGAATGTTAGATGAACTAATATAATGTTATCAATCATCTACACCTAAAACCGATGTAAAATCTCCTTAAACCACAAAATAGAATCCGACCGTTTCCACTCCTATTTTATTGAAACAAACCCGACCCGAATCAGCACCTTTCGACCCGAATTCGAATAAAACTGGTCCGATACTGGATTCCAACTCGAAACCGGATCAGATCCAACTATTTAATGCAACAGACTCCAACACACAGAAAGAGAAACGTTCACTGGCGCGGAAAAGAAACCCCACCACCCCCATCGTTACGCGCTGGAATCAAAACCCTAATCCGGCGAATCTCCGGCGATCTAGTTGTTTCCGGTAAATTAGCCCTAACTCTCGCTGTAGATCTGAATGGGGAAGAAGAAGAAGCGCGTGGATAAGGTCTGGTGTTACTACTGTGATCGGGAGTTCGACGACGAGAAGATTCTGGTTCAACACCAAAAAGCGAAACACTTCAAGTGCCATGTCTGTCATAAGAAGCTCTCCACCGCCGGAGGCATGGCTATTCATGTGCTCCAGGTTCACAAGGAAACCGTCACCAAGTAAATCAATCGTTCCCCTTTTCTGATTGATATGATCTTTCTTGGTTTCGATACTGTTGTTGGTTTATGGTTTTCGAGGAATTTTTCAGCTTAAAATACTGGTGTTTAATTTCTTAAAGGGATATACTACAGTAATTAAAGGGATCTAGTGCCTTCTCTTGACAACAGTAAATCACTGACTTCCTTTGATTATAGATTTGAATCAATTCAATTCATGGGGCGACCTACCTATATTTATTACTATGATCTAAATGTTAGCAAGGCCTAGGTTTATGGCTCACCGATCATTTTCTGTTTGGACCACTTATACGTAGTGTTTGGTCGTCTACCATTTGATTAGTTCCTGATTTTACTAACTACAAGCAGCGTGTATAGGATATGAATTGTCTGTGTTTCTTTGCAACCTTCTGTACATAATGTCAGTTTCCTGCTTACTTCAGACCTGTTTTGGTAGTTTCCATCACTATGACTGCACTTTTGCTTATTTTATTTTATTTTTAACTTGCAGAGTTCCTAACGCGAAGCCTGGCAGAGAATCTACTGAAATTGAAATATTTGGGATGCAAGGGATCCCTGCAGATGCCTTAGCGGCTCATTATGGTGAAGGTAGTGCTTATTTTTTTTGTAAACTTTTGAGATTTATATATGTGGAATTTTGACTTCAAAGTGTTTCTCAAATTTAAACTTTTCATAATGTCTTTTTGGAGACCTTTGCCTATGTGTTAACCACTCTGTTCGTCTTACTGAAACTAAAGTGCGGTTTGCCTCTTTTCTGGATGTGATGCCAGTAAGGTGACTTGTTACAGTGTGTTGGAATCTTGTTGAATTGGACACAACACATTATGCATGTATAATAATTTCATTTCTTATGAGGCATTCACTTAAATTTCAATAGTTATGCTTTGTTAGTTCTTTATTCCTCTTATATAAGTTTATTTTTTGGAAGCGTCATTTCACTATTATGTTGCATTTGAAGGCTAAAATAGTGAGCTTGTTTGATTTAACCTTATGTATTTTAACTTCCAGCTCACCTGATTTCCATATTCCTGTATAGAAATAAATAGTCTTTCTTAAAGGTTATTGTTCATTGTGGTATGCTTAACCAACTCACATACCTGTTTGCAGATGAAGATCTTTCAGCAAAAGTCCCGAAAGTGGAAGTCCCTTCAAGCGGACTGGTCAGTTCAGCAATCCCAGGGCAGTTGGGTGTTGGATTCCCTCCACAGCCAACTTATACTGTAGCACCTCCAGTGTAAGGCCTTTTTCTTGATGTCGATCTAGACATAGAATAAGTAACTTGCTTCAAATAAACTGGATTTACACCAGACCTAGTATGTCTTACAGTTTAGTTTGTGGTATTATCATCTTTACTGATATTGTTTTGATCGCTGCAGTTACAATCCAGCACTAGGAGTGCAACCTCCAGTGTGGCCGATGCCACCAAGGCCATACCCGTGGTATCCACCTGCAGTTGCTTCATTACCCCCTCCTGTACCCATAGCTATGACGCCACAGCAGCCTTTATTTCCTATACAGAATGTGACCACGCCGCTGACTTCCACTACTTCTCCTGGTATCCGACCACCATACCAAATTGCTCCACCTGGTCTTCCATCATCCACACTATCTCCTGTGTCTCAACCTTTGTTCCCAATAAATACTTCTAGCAGTATGCCGACACAAGCTTCTCCCTTTTTGGCTTCATCTCTTGCAGCTGCTTTGCCTTCGAGCTCTCCAGCAGATATTAAAGGTGCAGTCAAGGTTTCCGTTATCTCATTTTTTTACTTTAAATAAAGATTATAAGTGCACAATTCATTTTGATCTTAACTGATGGTAGGAGTTCTCATGAAACCTTTTTTATGGTAGGAACTAATGCTTTTATTTGGTTGATTTGATTACACGAAGCTCATGAAATCGTTTTTTGTTGATCAGTGCTCAGTTATATGCTGGTTGGTCTCAGACGTGGTTTCCTAATTATAATGCAAAGATAACTTGCAATTTTCTCATAATATCAGAACACCTCTCTTACTGAATAAAGTTGGCGTAGCTCTTTCTTTAGATTTTGTAGATTTGATTTCATGTTAGAGCTTGTACTCGGGATTTCTCTTGATCCAGGGGGTTTCACGAGATTATGATATTTGTTTCATAGATAGTGGACAAAGATCTAGGCAAACAACCATTTACTTCCTTTATTTTATGATATAACTTATGATAGATGTATGTTGAATTGAGTTCCAAATGTACAGTAGAAATGGTAATATGTGGGTGTATCTTTAACTATTTATGCATAACAAAACCAAGAGTAAAAGGACAGGACGTGACTGAGCAATTTTTCGACTTTTTGCCTCTTTGATGATATAGTTTATACATTTTCACTAATCATTCAATTTGAGTATGCTCAAATTGAAATGTAGATTTTCTTGGTTCAATGAAGAATTAAGAGAATGGACATCGCTATCTTAATGAAGAACACTATCATGATTTTTTTGTTCTTTTTTTTTTTGTTCGTGTGTGTTCTTTGTCTACCTTTTTTATTTTGGATTCTACCACATGATGCTAGAACGTAGCTTGATTTGCCTGTGTTGGCTAAAGTTTATATACTTCTTCAGGTGGTGCATCATTTGCCAACGCACATTCATATGCCTCTGGTCCAAACACTGAAGGCCCTTCTATTGGCCCACCACCTGTGATAGCTAATAAAGCTCCTTCTACCCAGCCAGCTACCAATGAGGTTTATCTGGTTTGGGATGATGAGGCAATGTCTATGGTTAGATTCCTGACCTCAAAACTTCTCTTTGCTTCTTTCTCTTTGGAGCAGGCATTGTGTAGTTCCGGCAGCTTGTTTAGTGTGTCCATAACCAGTATATCTGCCAATGTGCAGGAGGAAAGAAGACTGTCATTACCAAAGAATCAGGTGCATGATGAAACTAGCCAGGTAAGTCGGATTTACTTTTTAAAACATTCTAAATGGGTGCACTACTTGATTGGCGCTTCCCAATTGGTATGTGGGCAGAACATTACTACTTTTATTGTTCCTCTAGTTGAATTAATGTTTGGTAATTGATGACGTCTAACCTGAATATTATGAGTTAATATAGCCCTCTTAGTATATTT
Source organism: Acanthochlamys bracteata (assembly GCA_019914995.1). Taxonomy (NCBI): domain Eukaryota; kingdom Viridiplantae; phylum Streptophyta; class Magnoliopsida; order Pandanales; family Velloziaceae; genus Acanthochlamys; species Acanthochlamys bracteata. The sequence goes on along the minus strand of CM034140.1, from coordinate 1,358,244 downwards.
ACTTCGTATAGATGATAATAAGTTCTCAATTCTAGTTGTAAACACTCTTATCGCATGCAAATTCGCCAACTTTTGGGCCAATTGGAGTTCCAAGTAGGTATCCACATTCATTTTCATCCTGTAGATTTGCAAAATCTGACAATACTTTTTCTGCATTTGATTGTATCGGGCGTTGTCAACTTATCACTTGGCTCATTGGAAAACATGTATGTATAGCACTCTGTTTAAATTTAAATTATATTTGGTATTCATTCTCCCTATTGCTTTAATGAGTGTGGGGTCTGTGTGGATCAAGAGTTGTATTCCAGCACAGGCTTTTGCCAATTCCTAGCATTTGCTTGTTATCTGTTTTTGATCACAAAGTGTTCCAGGAGAACTATGGTACAGGTCAGCCTTCATTCAGCAGCTAGTTTTACTATCTCGTGTAGACTGATGAATTATTCAACCATATTTGTCAGAGATGTACGTCTACTAAGTACTATTGATCTTTCTTTTGCTTTCAGATGAACTCCATAGATGCTGCCATTGACAGAAGAATATCTGAGAGCATGCTAGCAGGTCGCATGGCTTTTTAAAGACGGAAGCAATTTTGTCCAGCTTCACTTTTGTTAACCCATGTTATTGGAGGCACCACTAACGGAAGGATGCCATTAGATTATTTGTTGGGGGAGGGGTTCAATATCAGAGTTCTGCATTCCGAGAGAGAGAGGCTAAGATCAAATTAGTGCGTACAAATCGAACATGTGAATCGTTTTTCATCTGGTGAAATTCTTCACTCTTTGTTGTTAAAGTTAGACTAGATAGTGAATTTTTACTCCCGTTATATCTGCTTCTTTCCTTTGTGTTTGATTTTGGTAGCCAGTGCTTATAGTCTAACCAAAGAATAAAGCTTTTTTATGAAATTCATTTGTCAGTTGATGCTGTCAGTTGATGATATGCTATTCGTCAATTGCTTGAATCTTGCCTGTAATGGTGCAATTTTTAGAAAGCATGTAGTATATGCGATCCTGTGTTTAAGATCAAATATATATTCCACTTATAGTCGCTCTACTCTTAAACCTCTCGTCGGCAAGCAAAATACTCCCCTGAATAGATTGAATTGATTTTGAGAATTGAAAGCAAAATACTCCCCTTGCTCTCCCCCGCTGCTGTTCCGAGGCGGTTGTCCTCCCCTCTCCCTCGCCTCCTCTTCTCCGACCATCCCAACGATGTTGTGGACCCCACAGATCCACCCGCCGACTTTGACAGCTGTAGCCGATAAAGTTGTCTTCCGCTAATCATCAACGGCCTATGCTGGTTGAAGAGAAGTTGATTATGATGAAGAAGTGAAGGAGAGAGCGGTGAGGCTTGCGAGGGCTTTTGCCTGAGGCAGCTTTGTTACCGCCTGACGATGTAGAGGTGCGGCCTGTTCATCCTGAAAGAAGAAGATCAGATGTCTCTCTCCGTTTGGGTTATTGGCGCGCCCAACGCTTGGAAATCATCCCTCACCAAATTCAATGGTCAATCTAATATTTCAGGTCAGATATTATGTTTGCAAAATTAAATTTTATAAAAATAAAATTTGATGAGGAGTGAAGTTTAATATAAACAAGAGTTTAAAATTATATTTAAAATTTAAAATTTAAAATTAAATTTTAAAAATAAAAATTTGATATAAAAATAAAATTTGGAAAATTTAAAATATATAAATTATTCGAATTTAAAATTTGAAAGGAAAAGATAAACAAGCCCTTGATCGATTCTAATTGAAATTGCGTGTACCTTGTAGAGTAGGTTCGAAGAAAATCATAGTGTGTGATTTAGCAGAAAAGAATTACTGAAACACATAGGGAGTAAATTTAATTTTATATTTATTTATAAGAATAAATTAAAAATCTTAATTGAAACTGAATTAAAAATAGATAAATTAAGTTTGTTTATTATAATATTGTAAAAGTGAATTAAAATGATTTTATATTGAAAAATAAATTATAACGGTGAAAAAAATACATTATAGACTCGTCACGACTCGATGTTTGGTAATAGTACAAAAGGTTGGTGTTGCTACTCCCATTTTTTCAGAGAATGTTGTACAACTGTAGAAGAAGAAGACGAAGATGTGTTTGACTTGACTTTTCTCAAAATTTTCGATCAGTCATTTTCGGCCTCATTGGGCCGAAGAATCAATTTTCCAGTCCATTTTACGCAAGTTCCGTTCTGTAGTTCGAATAAACGGCATATTTCAAACATCGTAATTTTATTTTATTTTTTTCAAATTTTTAGTTTTGTCATATATTTTAATTATAAAAAAAATAAAATTTTATTTCACATATTAAATTTTAATTTCAATTTTATTATTTACATATTTTTAATATAATTATATTTTTAAATTTTAACATAATTTAAAAAATTATTAAAATATAAATACTAAATTTTATTTTATTTTAATTTTTAAAAATTCTACTTTCTATTATTTACTTTTACGAAATTCAATTACACGTTTCCACACATCTACTAACAACATCATGCGTAAACAAAGTGATGCAAAAAATATTGAAGATAAATAATCCAGTAAGTCTATAGCAAGTACAAAATCGAGAAAAGATCAATGTACAACACGGGCAGCAATCTAAGTAATTTATAAGACATGTTCCATGGTAGGTAGGGAGAATAAATTGGCAGTAGCAATACTACATCATCCTGGATAAAGATGGTGGTTTTAAAGGTGCAAGTGATCGAACCTCTGGAGCAGAGCTTGGGAAAAGGACATTGAGCTTGTGCATTAGAACATCTGCCCTTGATGGTATTTCATTCAACAAGAACTGCTGGACTATCGGCTTCTTGAACCACTCCAGTACGGAGTCACCGGGTGCTCTCAGGACAACCTTGCTCACCTCGAATGGTGATTCTACTGATTGAAGCATTTGTGCCACAACCATTTTGAGTGTGGAACCTGTAACCAGTTTAATACGACGCGGAACTACTCCATAGTAGAGCATCCTCTTCCTGAACCTGTGCAGTGTATGTACTACAGCTATCAAGGCAGCTCCCACTGATAAGTTTCGCACGTCTAATGACCATGCAATGTGCTGATCAAACACAATTGCTTTAGGAAACAACTTATTCTCATATGCCACCTTCCATACACATCTAGCGCGGTTCATCTGACCCATTAAGACCAAGTAGTTCAGAAGAACATTAACAAAGTACCTTGCAGCACTTTCCTCCACCTCATAATCAATTCCCTGGAAAAATTCCCTAACAAGAGACAGCACAGGCTTCTTTCTCTGCTCAGGACCTGTGAATAGCCCACACATAAATACATGCGCCTTATGCTTCGTTGCGCTCATGATATCCATGATAGCCTTCTCATTCTTCTCATCCTGGCACCTAACTAGATGGGCCAGTATCGAGGTATACAGTATCAAATCAACCTTCGCAGCTGACCCCACATAGGTGTCAAGTAGAGGGCGTGCAGATTCATACAAACCGGTCTTCATGCAAGACTCGAACAGTTGACGGATGATGAAGTTGTTAGTCCTAATTCCAGCAGACCCCATAAAGCGAAGCCACTTCAGCGCAAGGTCAGTTGATCCATCCTTTATATAGATCATTAGGACATCGCTAGCATTCACATCGACAGAAAAGCCTATAGACTTCATCTCAAGCAGGACCTTAGCAGCCAAATCCAGCAGCTTCTTGCAAGCCAACACAGACAATAACGAAGTATAGGTGCTCAACCCTGGCCTCAGCCCAGCATTTGTCATCGAATTATACAGCCTCATCGCGGCATCCACCTGCCCAGCAGAGGAGTGCATCTCTATTAGGCAAGAATAAGTAGAAGGAGTCGGAAGAAATCCTGCTCTCTCCATCTCCCTAAACATCTCTGCTGCAGCCTCAAGCTTGCCTGACTTTGCTTGTGTCTCGACCATCATAGTATACAACCCGAAATTAGGCCTAAACCCTGCTCCCTTCATTTCCTGCCACATGCCCACCCCTGCATCAAGCTTTCCTGCTTTCAACAATGACTCCACCATCGAAATGTACATAGTGACAGACGGCCTGAACCCATAAACCAGCATTTCCCTGTACAGCCCAACAGCAGCATCTAGCCTTCCAGCCTTCCCCATTGCATCAACTAGTCCAGAATAAACCCCAAAACCCGGTGTAATGCCATCATCTCTCTTTTTCATTTCATCAAACAGGCGGAGGGCAGCATCAATCCTACCTGATTTTGCTAAACTAGGAATCATCAACTCATAAGTAGAACTATCCAACAAGCACTTGCTCTGGTCCATCAACTCATAAATCTCAAACGCTTTATACGGTAACCCCTTCGACAAAAACAGAGTAATCAAAGTGTTATACGTCTGAGTTGTGAATTTACCAAACCCAACATCCTTTAGCTTCTTGAAGTAGCAGAAAGCAAGCTCAAGAGTCCCGGAATTTGTGATAAAGCGGAGAGCTTTATTGAAAGTTTCCGGAAACTCAACCACTTCCACCGATGAATCGATGACGTCATCAATTAGCGATTGAAGATTCGCGAGATCGCCGGCGGCCGCGAGGCGATCGATAAGGGAAGAGTAGAGCTGATCGGAGGGAGACCACCATTGCTGCCGGCGAGCCCATTTGAGAAGGCTTAGCGAAGGTTCAGGTTCTTTTAAGTGAGAGAGAGCGAGAGAGAGAATCGAAGGTGAAGGTCTAAACGGTAGACGGTCGAGGTAGGAATCCAGCTGTGGCCCCCACCGCCACCGTCGAGCGAGATCGGCCATCTTGATTGCTGCGGAGGTAGAGGAGATAGGAGTTGAAATCGAGCCGGAGAGGACATGGGAGTCGCCGCCGGGTGTTGTAGGGCGAGCGCCGCCTGGGACGGAGGAGATAAGGTTACCTGATTCATCCAGGTAGACGATTTCTTCAGTCCACATGGTGGAGCTTGTAGCTGGACCATCGGGAGTCGCGGCAGAGCAGGAGAAGTTTCGCCGCCGGTGGCGGAGGAAGAACGGCGGAAGGCGGCGGAGCATTGGCTTTGTTTACCACCGGGTGATGGAGTTGGACCAATTTTTATGGACTTGGACGGATTTTGGATTTTTAGGCGTAAAATTTCTTACCATTGGGGCAAAGGTATTTAAGGTAAGAACCACATTGTTGTATTTGCAATTGCATGCTTGAGAGTTGAGTATTCGTAAGTCTAGACCATCTTCTTCACCGGTTGGTTCAGTGTGCGTTCGGAATTATTTATGAAATAAAAATTTTTTAAAATAAAATATATTTTTATTTTTAAAAAAATAATAAAAATATGTAATAAAAAAATTTTATTATATAAAATTTTGCTACACTTTCTAAATTTTTAAATAAATTTTTTAAATACTTATAAAATATGTATTAAAAAATATGAAATGAAAAATTAAAAATTAAAAAATTTTATTAGAAAAAAGTAAAAACAAACTTAATTAATAATATTCGTGATGCAACTTTTTTAAATTAACATTTTCATTTTCCTTTTTTGAATTAGAAAATATATCTCTATTATTTATAGAATTACAGTTGTGATTTTGTAAGGAGTAATTACTATGTTATTTCATATTTTCATTCATCTGTTCTTTATTTTTTGCCACTTAAAGAACTTTTATTTAAACAAAATTTTCTTAATAAATCTAATATTCACATTTTCTTGTAGACGTAGTTAACAAAGTTGTTTATAGAATACTTTTCACACCTTTATTTTATTTATATCTTTAAATAATATTAAAAAATTTAAAAATTTATAAGAAAATGTACACCGTAAATTTTTCAGATACAAAATTAATCATATTTTTAAGATAAAACAAAATCATCTTTTTTTAAATAAATTTTATTTTATAAATACTTTTAAATATCCCTTAATATACATGCGCTCTAGCTATGGCACTGGATACAGCTACATGTATGATGTATCTGTCTCTTTGTTTATACTTTCTTAGAATACGTCGGTCAATGTTCTACAATGAAGCCCTGAGTAATTGCTAAATTGAGCCACCTGCTTTTTTACCATATAGAGCGATCAGATAATTACTCGGTCACCAACGCGCATGCAAAAATAATGAGGCAGGAGAATCAGCATCAGTCATAGTGGAGAACCAAGACGAACGATTAAGCAGAGAAACATCAAGTCTTTCAATTATTCTCAAATAGAAATACAAATGTACGAATCTCTTAACTACCAGAATTCATAACATTGCAACAGTCGGCCAATATCTTTCAGATTAGCTCTAAGCGCTCAAGCTGTTGCCGATATCAATGACAAAGCGGTATCTGACATCTGATTTCGCAAGCCTTTCCATAGCCTTGTTCACATACTCCATTTTGATGAGCTCAATATCTGCTGTTATACCGTGCTTAGCAGCAAAGTCGATCATCTCCTGGGTCTGCGCTATTCCTCCGATGCAGCTGCCAGCTAAAATCTTACCACCTACAATTGCCATTATTTCTTCATATTATTGCGAAATTACATACTAAAGAGACATCTTTCACTCTATTAAAGTTGGTAGACATAAACGAACATCTGAACACAGCAAAATCTTACCCATGATCAAAGGGAAAACAGGGAGCTGCAGTGGCTTATCAGGAGCACCGACCATGATCATCTTTCCATGAGCCTTGAGAAGAAAGATCAGTGGTGTCACTTGATGTTCAGCAGACACCGTGTTGATGATACCATCCATGGTCCCCATAGCAGCCTAGCAACAAAAGACTGACAATTATGGATAGCTGCAAAAAAATTCTGAATGCGAGCTTAACTTAGATGTGGACGCTATACCTGCATCTGCTCTTGGTTTCTGCTCACCAAGAAAGCATCAGCTCCCAATCGTTCAATTGCTTCCTTCTCCTTTGTAGGAGAAGTGCTGATGACAGTGACCTTCATTCCAAACGCTTTTCCGAATTTAACAGCAACATGACCTAAACCTCCAAGCCCAACTACACCAATATGCTTTCCAGGTTGATCAAGACCAAAATTTTTCATTGGGCTGTAAACAGTAATCCCAGCACAGAGCAACGGGGCACCCTTGTCCTGAGGCATGCTATCAGGGAACAAGATCGCAAAATGCTCATCGACAGCCAAAGTGTCTGAGTATCCTCCATAGGTCATGGTCCCATCATGATAATTAGAGCCATATGTCCATATGGCTTTGTGGCAGTAGTTTTCTGTGCCCTCCTTGCAGCTCTCACAGGAGTTGCAAGAACCAACCATGCATCCAACACCAACCTTGTCACCAACTTTGCATTTCTTCACATTGCTCCCCACTTCAGTTACAACGCCAACAACTTCATGCCTGCAAGAAACAAGGCCATACTGTTAGTGAACCTCAAATGATGCTCCTGAACAATATGGAAATTTAATTTACTTAGGTAGTCCAATAATAATGGCAAATACTTTCATGATTCTTCTAAAAACTAAGCCAAAGGCCTTAAGTTCCTTATTTACCAAAAGGAATTACATCGTAAATCTGCAACTGGTAATTATTTATGTGTTGCTTATTGAGAATGCAATTGATTGTTACATTGCCAGCGAAATTATAAACTGTACGATTTGTTTGCACTACTGGATTACACATATTTGCACCTTCCAATTGCAGAAAAGAGTATACACCAAAGATGGGTCTCTTTCTACTTGAGTTAGAGGTAAGTAAGGTGCAGTGGAGTTGGAAATAGACACTTACTATCTCAAATTGAAACCATCTGGAATTATCTCTATGTAAAAGACGAAAAGAATACTGCTGTAAGGAGATCATTCCAAACATATTTATGCACTAGAGCAGAACACTCTTGGCTAGCAAACCATGCTACTATGGAACATCCTACAGGTGGAGCATATTGCTGCACAGCACTAGTCTAAAGTATACGTATAGCAGTCTATGCTTAATGTCGATAGCATAAAACACATCAAATATTTCTGCTACAAGAATGTAAGACACTAATGTACATACCCTGGGACAACTGGATATCTGGCGTTTCCCCACTCATTCTTGATGGTGTGGAGATCAGAATGGCATATACCACAATAGAGTATCTTCATAGCAATATCATTAGGTCCAATAGCCCTACAAAACCAGTTGTAACAGTCATTGTAAGCAATATTTACACATTGTACTTCACTGCTGAACAGACTTGGTTCATTCATGTGACATAGGTAAAGCTTCTAAGCAGCTTACACTTATTTTATAAAGAAGTGTGAACATTAATTTAAACAAATAAACCAATGTTTAGTCAAGGTTTCCAGTTCTAGCAACACGGCTCGCGTGACCATTTTTTAATGTGTTTGACATGCAATGACCTTGACAGTTAACCTCATGCTAGCGTTCTAATAAAAGATGTTTAGTCAATCTAGGTTTGAATTAGATAAGTAAACTACTTGAACTTAGATCTATAGCAAATAACCATCGTTGTAGTATTTCGTAACTTAATCACAGGATGGTATAGATTAGTGTTTATAACTAGGCACTAAAAGAACTATTTTAATTAACAAATAAATAAAACATGAATATTCGTTTGGTATTTTTCATGATTTTATTACAACTTCGCAAAACTGCACCAGGGAGGTAATGAGATCACCAACGACATTGAAACGATAAAACTAACAACGAAAGCACTATAAAATAAGGCTGCGAAACAAAACGACGGAACCTAAACTCTATTCATCTGAATAACCACCAAGACATTAAAACTTCAAAGAACAATCGCCACCAACCATCGTCTGCAGCACTATGAGATTCAGGAAAAACGTCATGGAGACAGAGATCAGATTTCTGAAAGTGCACGCAGTGACACAAACACAAACATAAGATAAGATTTGCTTCTAAACAAAACATAGGCAAAAACGCTAATAGAAATTAAAATCCCGATAATGCAGCCGCTAGCACACCGTTAATCTGAACAAACACCAGTTCATGCATCCATCAGACCACTCTTTCTTCCAAACGCAACAGTGACGAAAAACAACAAACAGCCATCAAAAACAAATCAAACAAAGCCGTATTTACTCTGTTCATCTCAACAAACACCGAACCGTGCAACTAGAGAGAGAGAGAAGACAGACGAGTTAGAAAGAGCCAGATGAGATCGAGTTTTGCATGCTTGATTTTATACCTCCGTGAAAAATTAAAGGGAGAGAGATGGCCGGAAGTATCACGCGCAGCCCATCCGAAGGCCTTGCGAGGATGCTCTTCTTCCGGTGATAAAGCCTTCTTCCCATTCTCGTGCACACCCGCCATTATCAAAAACTTCTAAATCAAACAAACAACAAAAGATAGATCTGGAAAAAAATGAGAGAAAGAGCAGTATTAGCAATTGATAAGGAGCAGAGAGTGCAGAGAGTAGCAATTAATAGGTAGGGAAGGAAGCGGTGCAGGGAGCGCTTTAAATAGACAACTCAGCGGTTCAACAAACAACCATTCCTTTCCATTCCAGTCCATTCGATTCAATTTAATCGGTAGACAGACGAATCAGCGCGTACCAACACACACTCTCTGGCCCTTGCTCGCTCGTATGAGGTGACGTATTAATTAATTTCTTTCGTAGACCATGACGTTGTTTAGCTGGTTAAATCAGTATTCGTTTCTCCTCCTTCTTCAAACCATAAAGCAGCAGTGTTCAAAATTAATCTTTATTTCATTATGGATTTATACGTATGCTTTTGCTTGAAAAGCGATTTTTTTAACAGAAATGAGATAAGGAGAGGTTTTATTAAAATCAAGTCCCTAATTAGCACTTTTTAGCAAACGATAGACTCAATGCAGATCATGCGCGTGAAGATAGCCCTATCATGCAAAATTTGTTTTTTTGTCGTGAAACATTAGATTATTGTTTAGATAGTGATAAGTTCGTAAATATTATTGACGGTTCTAATTTTGAAAAATAAAACATGCAATTTTTTAAAAATGGATTGACAAATAGAATTCAAATTCTTTATTTTAATATTTTTTAAAATTGATTGACAAATAGACATCGTCACTAAATGCTGCATATATATCTCATGATTTACGAGTATAAGAAGGTTGTTTTCCATGTCGATTTCCATCCCTTATTGATGAGAACAAACTGGAATCTACCGTGAGAATCACGAGTGGAAATCTAGAACTTTCAACTGTTTCACATCATTAATTTTCAGAAGAAGAAATTGTGGTAGTAGTGGAGTGCTACTTTAAAAGTGGGATCTTTAGTCGATCTCTATTTGGCATATTTTGTTTCCAATGAAATAGACTTCGACATATATAGTCATGCGTCAAAGACAAAAAAAGAACGTGTTTCGTTTTCTTTTGCCAAAAATAATAAAATACGTCATTATTGAACCGGCCCAATCCGGTTAAACCAGCTAAATCAGAGGGCCTCCGGTTCGGGTGTAATTGGATCGGTGCAGTAGGGCCCATTGGTTCACGAGGATTTTCTTTTCTGGACGTTTTTCTATCTTGTAACGAGGAGGGTGCAAGTTGTCGTAATTAAAAGGCTAAAGCTTAATACTGTTTGTTGCTTAAAAGGCCTAAAGGCCCAATTGGTTCACTCGCAAGTCATTGCCTCTGTTCTTTTGTCTTGTCAATCGATCCATCTCCGGCAGGCTCCAGTAAGTAACAAGCACCAGGTATCTCTCTTCTCTCGATATTGTTTGAAGCAGCAATGTTAGAAATTACTAGTAATTGATTCATGGTCTTTACCTTCGCGTTTCTGTAGAGTTTTCTTCTTTTTTGTGTGGAATTCCGAGGTGAATTCTTTCTCTAATCTATTGGAAAATTCTGAACTATGATAACTGCTCTTACGATTTGATTGTATTGATAAAGATAATGTTGTGTATGGAAATTTGGCTTGCATATTTACAGTTCTGCTTGTTTAAAGTTTTTTTACAGACCTGGCGTTTTCTAGTTTCATATATTGCTTTTGTTTTGTCTTGATGTTTGCTTCAGGTTCATGGAATCAAGCTCTAGATTGCCGGTTATATTTTATCTATTGAACTTCTTCTGAATTAGACTGCTAATTGATATGTCAAATTCACATATAATCTGAAATTAGCTTTAAATTCTCAAGTTTATTGTTGAGATGAGGATTCCGGTATCTAGAAGTAGTTGGTCAAGAGGTATTTAAAGTGTTAAAGTAAATGTATTTATAAAATTAAGGGAGAATTTAAAAAGACTAAACCAAGACTTCATTTTACTTTTTGGAGTAGAATTTGTTAAATCATCAGTATGCAAGAAATATAAATGTAGTGGAGACGAGGATATTGTGATAAATGTGTGGACATCTAGGGAGCAATAACTGAAAAAGGACAGTGACAGGTACATTCAAATGCAGTAAAAGTTAGTCTGAGAAAATAGATGATGGAGTGTGAGAGATATGTTTGATATGGTGTGACAATATAAGGTGCAGCATCTGGTGAGAAAATGTTTGTACAATGGAACCATCTCAGGTTTTAAGAGGCCAAACTGACTTTAATGGCAATGGCTAAGAGCTTGATTTTTGTGAGCTCACTGAAAGATAAGGTTTTAACTAGATTTTCTTGGTAAATTGTTGTGGACTATGTTCATTTTTTCAGCCAGTCACAGTTGTTAATTCTAACTAATTTGGGCTTTTACATGTTAGGATGAGGCTATGTTGTTTTTTCTGTTGCTGTACTGTCATCACCCTTCTTTTAGTGAAGTAGCTATAGCTAATTCTAAGCTGCATGATTGATCGTGGGTAAATATGAAGCACCAACTGTGATCTGGTATTGCATAAGTTCGTACAAGTGTCATTCAGTCAAATACTACATCAATTTCTGCTGTCAAGCAGCAGAAAGGTTCCTTTGACAGCACTTTGCATTTCCAAGCCTCTCTAATGTCAATCAGGCACCATTACTACTCATCAAAGCTAATCTTGAACTATTTTTAGAACCTAACAGATGGTGGTTGCAATTCTTTCAGTCTTGTCCTGTTGTTATTATATGCCAGTAAATTACCGTGAAAATAAATGAGTACAACTTTTATCCCTATCAATATACAATTGGTAATCTTTCTGATTGCCAATCACTTGAAAGAGTCATTTCAATGTGTTTGTTGATTATCAAATTTTAGAAGAGCATCAAGACTTCTTTCTTGATAACAGCAAAGTACCTAGCTAATGAGAGATATAGCTTCTGGCAGTGATGATGACTTTTGTATATAGAGTTATCAAAAGTATAATTTAGCATCAGAACTATGATAGACTTGTTAAATAGCAGTTATTGTTTCCTGTTAAAATTGTTTTCTTGCATCTCAATTCTACAATTTTACTAAGTAGCTTCCCAACCCTATTTACTTCATTTCTTTCTTCCTCATAAGGAGTGCTTTAATCCCTTGTCTTTCCAATATTTGACAATCTTATTTACCATTTCTTTACAAATGTTCACTTCTGCCGTGTCTTTTATATCATAATCAGCTATACATGAAGCTCTATTCATCTTTCATCTTCATGCATTTTGCAGTGATATTCAAAGATGTCTCGTCGGTATGACAGTCGACCACAACCTTCTCCCCTGAGGGTCGACTCTACCAGGTTGAATACACCATGGAGGCCATTGGAAATGCTGGATCGGCCATCGGCATCCTTGCAAAGGATGGGGTTGTCCTTATTGGAGAAAAGAAAGTGACGTCTAAGCTCCTACAGACTTCCAAGTCAACCAAGAAGATGTACAAGATAGATGATCACCTGGCATGTGCTGTTGCTGGCATCATGTCCGATGCCAACATTCTCATCAACACTGCACGTATCCAGGCACAAAGATACACTTTTGCATACCAGGAGCCAATGCCTGTTGAGCAGCTCGTGCAGTCTCTTTGTGATACTAAGCAGGGCTACACCCAGTTCGGTGGTCTTCGTCCTTTTAGTGCTTCCTTCCTCTTTGCTGGATGGGACAGGAACTCTGGCTTCCAACTCTACATGAGTGATCCGAGTGGGAACTACGGTGGATGGAAACCTGCAGCAATTGGGGCAAGCAGCCAAGCTGCACAATCAATGCTGAAGCAGGATTACAAGGATGACATAACAAGGGAGGAAGGCATTCAACTCGCGCTCAAGGTGTTGAGCAAGACCATGGACAGCACAAGTCTTACCTCGGAGAAGCTTGAGCTTGCTGAAGTCTTCTTGACTCCCTCAGGAGACGTGAAGTATGATGTTTGCTCACCAGATAAGCTGACTAAGTTGCTTGTGAAGTCTGGAGTGACTCAACCAGCTGCTGAGGATTCTTGAGTTTAGCCTTTTCTCCCACTTGATATTCTGATGGGACATGTTGATTCATTTGCCTAATATTTGTGTTTTGCAGTCTTCTGAAACATTAATACATCTTTGTACTAGAGTCATATGTATGTCTGCTTGAATGAAGATTTAGTTAATGCTGTTCAACTTTTCATATATGTATCTGATACATATAGTTCTCTATTATTTTTCAAGATTATGCGTGTACGTATTACATGGATGACGGATCCCTTCGTCTGCTATACAAAGTAATGCTAACAGTTACTGCTGGGGACTGAATCTGCAAATGCTCTTCCAATATTAACTTTATGCGTTACGGCCTTGTGGACCCTGATATTTCGAAAAGCAAATATCACTGGTCTATATTGTAAACAACAAACCTAGTAAAACGCCACCCAATCTCGTGTCCCGATTACTACATTTTATTTTATCTGAGATCTAAAAACTAAACGGAAAGAAGAGATCGCCGCCGGACTCTTCTTCTTTTTCAACGATGACGGCGGCAGGGCCAGATCTACTCTTCGGACTCCGCAACAATTTCTATTTGGGCGCTTACCAGGCAGCAATTAATGGCAGCGATATTCCAGGTCTCTCATCTGAAGACCAGATCGAGCGCGACACAATTGTTCATCGGTCCTACATCGCTCTTGGATCTTACCAGGTTTGTTTTTCGAATTTCTAGTTATGAAACTAGACTGTGCTTTGATTATGAAAGGATCTAATGTTTGGATTCTCATTCTCAGCTGGTGATTAATGAGATTGATTCTTCAGCACCAACGGCCTTGCAGGCTGTCAAACTGCTCGCTCTATACCTCGCTTCACCGGCTAACACGGTGATCGGATCTCGTTCTATTTAGTATAGATCTCAGTTAATTTTGTTGAATCGACTTCCATGCGCTTGTTGCTTGAGCTGATTTTTGTGTTTTCCTGTACACTTTTTGTGGATTACCATGTGCAATTGCATGACATGATTCGATGTCTTGTTTCTCAATGATTAGACAGTTAATTTTATAGAAAGTTTAGTTGATCACTGTCTTAATTTCACCTCAAATGGAGGATTGGAGCTCAAGATAGCCATTGCTCCCTGCGAATTAGACATATACTTGTCACTGATGCCAACCTTTTGTATATTATGAAAGGCTTAATGTGCCATATGATACAAATTTGCTTCTCTTATGATCATTTGTATTACCTGTATGCTTTATCGACTTCTATGGGTTTGACACTTATACTTTTATGTCAATGTGGTTATGCAGGAAACAACAATTGCTAGTCTCCAGGAATGGCTCAGTGATCCAGCAGTTGGAAACAATCCCATCCTTAAGCTTGTTGCTGGGATCATCTACATGCATGAACAGGACTATAATGAGGCTCTTAAGCACTCTACCTCTGGTGACACCATGGAATTGTATGTTTTACTTGTCTGAAGCTACGCAATGTCTTTGATGACTTGCTGTGCTTGTCAACTTATGATATAACTACTTTCGCAAATTTTGCTGTGAATGTGCACATATCTTTAGATTACATTTTCTGGAATATTGATACAGTACATGTATTTGCACTCTCATAGAGAAAGTTACAAACACCTGCACTATATCAAACATTAAGACTTTAATACAGAGGTACATAGTACGAATAGTCTATCATTGGCAGGAATGTCTCTAGGAAAAAAGGTTCTCTAATGTGATGGTCCAGGTGCAGCCTGTGCAAAGTTATTGCTTTTAGGGAAACACACACTGCTTCTTTAGCATGCGCATAGGTTTTGCAGTCTTCTCTCTGCTCTCATTGAACTCTTAAGTTCACTATTTAGACAAATCATGCTTACATTGCTGATCGACAAGTTTATGATATTAAAGATGTTGGAACACATAAGAACTTACATTCCATATACATAGACTGTAGGAAGTAGGCACTGGCTTGATGTGCATCTTACTGCTGTTCTCTACACATTTATACAAGAAGACACTTGAACCTTGGCATCCATGACTACAAGCATACTTTTGCTACTGGAAATTCTCCGGTGCTTCACTTTCTACCTATTGCCAAAGTTCTGCTTTGTTAACATCTTCATGGCAGGAATGCATTGGCTGTTCAAATTTGCATCAAGATCCACAGATCAGACTACGCAGAGAAGCAACTGAAGGTCATGCAGCAAATTGATGAAGACCATACATTAACCCAGCTTGCAAGTGCCTGGCTAAACCTAGCTGTTGTAGGTTCATGAACCCCATTTTCTTGACGGTAAATGATATTGTATCTTTTCAACTAATAATAGTTGTCCCATATGATGTCAGGGTGGTTCTAAAGTACAAGAAGCATATCTTATTTTTCAAGACTTTTCTGAGAAGTATCAAATGACTGGGCTGCTTCTCAATGGGAAGGCTGTGTGCTGCATGCATATGGGCCGCTTTGACGAAGCTGAGAGTTTGTTGCTGGAAGCTTTGAACAAGGTACTCTGAAATTCCTAAATCCTGATTTATAACTCTTGAGCCCAAATTGAATTGGAATATTGTATTTTGGTAAAGATGTTATAGTAACTTCTTGATAATTGAATTCCTAAGGATGCAAAAGATCCAGAGACCCTGTCAAATCTAGTTGTTTGCACCCTTCATGTTGGAAAGTCACCATCACGCTACCTCAGGTAAAGGTTGAAGAGCTATGCACATCTTTTGATATTGTATATGGGGACTTTTTTCTTTTCTTTTCTTTTTTTGTGGTTATTTTGACTAGTTAGTCTGTTCTAGCTTTGAATTTCTCTTGAATTTACCCATTTTTTGGTTAATAAATATTGGCACTCTTTAAATTCTGATGAAAACAACAAATGTGTATTGTTATTGACTGAACATGCCTATGATTTGGTAGGCACCTGCAAGTCCTGAAATGATGCATACTATAATTTAATAGAATCAAGCTTAGTGCTTGACCCATGTTTCGGAATAGAACATGTCAAAATTCTCAGACTGGGTTTTCGAGAAACTTACACTTTTCTTAATACTCATTAACAAGAAGAGAAATATGATTCTAAGCTTTGACTGAAGCCATGATTTGTGTGTTTTGGCAGCCAGTTGAAGCTGTCACATCCAGATCACTTGCTTGTTAAACGGGCATCTTCTGCTGAAGAAAGTTTTGACAGAGCTCTTCAGGCCATTGCATGAGCGTACCGGCTTGGACTACATCATGATAGCTTTTTCTGTTGAATTGTTTTGCTGGTTATTGTTTATCAGGCCCCTTGGAAGAAATAAAATGCACATCATTAAGTAGTTGAGGAAGAATGTCTCTCTATTTCTAGCTAAGGTTGTTAAGCTTACTATTCAGTTCATCATGGAAGGCGCAGTTATACTCCCGCTGGACCAAAATGCCGATCATGCGTGAACTGATTAAGTCATTCTTGTTTATCCTGATATCTCATTGCACTATTATGTTAATATTTTATATTATTTGCGATCCACCAATATTGCCCATGAATGTGTTAAACTCAGAAGCATCCCCTCTTGTAATAACTGGTAGCAAGGCGCAGAGCTTTTGTACCCATCAGGGATATGTGATCTTTGCGTGGGTCTATTTTCATGACAGTGGAATAGTTTGTGGTCCTTAATACAAAGCATCAGTACAATTCCACACAGATAAGTTCAACCAAATCTAGAAATGCAAATGCCGAAATGCTGGTAGTGTGTCTTGGAATAAATTTTAGGTAGGTTGTCATTTGTGTATGAACTTCTTGTGTTATTATTCACATAATAGGACATAATGTTCACAGACAGAAACAAAGAGATCCCAGTAACAAGGCCCTCTATTTCAGCAATTTGGATGCATACTAGTTGAACGGCAATCAGGCATTTGGTCTAAAAAATCAAATTCATGTACATATAACTTCATCAAAAATCATGAAAACACGGTTACCTACTAGTTACACAACATTGCATGATCATAATCAGCTTATTTTGATCATGACAGACGTGCATTTTAAGCTTACACACTTCATGAAATACATATATTAGCAAATAGTAATACAAAATCTAGTTATATTCATTCTATGCTGGGCATTGATACCCTTTAGGTGGGTTTTTTCCGCAACCAACGAGCACTTCCAAAGCAATCGGCAAAACCACATTCACATTTAGCAGCTTGGCCTTAATGGTGGTGCAAAGGCACAGCGCCGCGTCCAAGTCAGCAAGCCCTGCAACCACCGGACAGCAAGTTTCCTTTGCTCCAGGTCCAATTCCGGCATGGACAAGTCCGGCGAGCAAGTCTACACATGCACTAAGCTTCAATGTGTCGATGGGGCACGTAGGAGATGGAGTTGGAGTAGGCTTTACATTCGGTGGTGGTGGTGGTGGACAGGGCAATGGCGTCGGCTTCGGTGGCGGCGGCGGAGGTTTGTGTGGACATGTTGGGCATGCAAGTGAAGGAATTATCAGACAAGATGTTAGAATGATGAAGAACACTAGCAAGCTATTAGCAATATACTTGGCCATGTTTGCTATTAGCTATAGCGTATCCAGTGACAAAAGTATTGAACTGAAATGGTCAATTTATAGACGACTAAAATTCTTATTTTTAAAATTAATGTTTGGAAATTTTATGAGTTAATTATATATATGCATAGATTTCTTGGATGCCTCAATAAGTCTTTGAGAAGACTTGAAAATTAAAATTAAATAATAGAAATGATATTTTTCGTAACCTATGGCACACGGCTGATTGCTATAAGAATGTTGAAAATCTTCAAAATATAATTTATTGGACGTTCTAGGATAAAATGGTCCCTCTTTTTAGGATGAGATTTAGCCATATATATAACAGCCTTCTCTTCAATGAATTCACACCGGTTGCATAAGAGAAGTTGAAAAAAGATAAAACAAATGATTGGTTCATTCTAGCCAGAAGACATTTACATGCACTGCAAATTGCAACGGTTTGGAAATGGGTGGTTTTGGTTTACGCCGGAATGTTGTCGGCAACGACTGTGAAAACATTAAAATTGCCAATGCAGTTTTGGCAAGTTGTCATTTGTTTCACACGCAAGGTGCAATAGTTTTGATTCTCTAGTGTTTATATAATAGAGCTTTGAGGTACAAAATTTTTTAGGTAATTATTTTTCATTTCTTCAAGAAGATTAGAAAGAACATGTATTCAGACAGTGCTTCTAGCTTGGTGCTGCTTATCCTCCTTATCTTCTCTATCAATTTTTTATTTTTAATAAAATTTTTAAATATTTTATAAAATTAAAAAAAATAGAAATATAAAAAAATTTATGTGTAAAATATTACTTATTTGTAAATTTATAAAAAATTTCAAAATTAAAAATTATTTTTCAATAATCACTCAAAAAACTTCCCATAAAATGTAGAACATGCTGTATAGTAAAAAGGTTATCGCTTGTTCTCTCACAGCCCAATAAACACGTTTACTTCAGGGCTTAAATTAGGCCCAATACTAGTTTCTTAGTAGTCTTGGCCCGAAAGTCTTGTTTCAAATATGAGCTCGTTTGACATAGGTCCAAACTCCAAAGTCCAATATCTGACAACTATGAAGAAACATTCAATCAAATCCACAGCAACTAAAGAAACAATTATACATATACCAGATTCTCAAATTCCTTTATTTATACATACACCACTCCTTGATGTGAACTGCAGTAACAAGTTTGCTTGCCTAGAGCTTTCAGAAACTTACCTGCATCAGATGACCAACTTTCAGTGGTTCGTGAATTACAGCATTTACAGAGCCAAGCATTTCTTTCTGTGACGTGAAACCATCGTTGTTTCTGTAAAATACATGAAGTATTTTGCACATCTTCCAGAACAAGTCTTTGCATTCTCTTGGAACCATACTTCCTTCTTTCGACAGAACTAGCTTGAGCAATTCTGTCCTGTTGGAGATGATCATGCCTCTCATCTCCCTCTTCGCCTCCTCTTCTGAAATGGATCCATGGCTATGTAGGATACGCAGCGATACACTATTCAATTTCCCTTCTTTGCTTTCTCGCTGAACATTTTTGAGAAGCAGATTTATATCAGAAACATTATCTAGTGCAAGAAGCTAGACCTTGAATTATGTATTTTAGCCTCAGCATGTCTATAATTTTCACAACAAAGTTTATTACCTCAAAGCTCTGCATGTCGTTGAGTAATCGACCGCATGTGCTTACAAGTCTGAATAGGTTATCATATTCTGGATCTCTAATCGCATCCTCAGAAAGGTAAGCCCCCACAAAGTACAGAGCTGGCAGAATGATCGGTCCTAATGCAAATGAAATGTAGCCATTTTGCATGTATTCATCCAGAGAGGGCACTGACTTGCTTCGCTGCAACTCTGCCTCTTTCATCATGGCCTTCAGTAGATTAAGCCACTGGAAACCAAATTGGATATGTTAGAGTCTGCGACTAAAAATTTTAAAAAGTAATCAACAAGTCATAAGTATGAGATCTCACTATCTCAACTAAATGACCAGTAACGTTGCGTTTCTGCGACATAGAAGCTTTGGCCCCAAGATCACTAATTGTAGTGTACAGAGCATCAAAAACAATCTTGACTTGTTCAGACACAAAGTCGTATTCCTTAACCGCATCCCACCTGCAAGACATTGGATAAAAACTAGATCTTTCATCAGGCTGCTTTAAGAATATTAAGAGACTTCATAGGAACATCATTATACAATAGCATATATACTTTTCGACCAAACCAATAAGGTTCTCCAGCTCCTCCTTGGAACCCCCAATATCAAAGAAATCATCAACCACAGTAGTCAGCACACCATTTTTAGCCCAGGACAAACGAGCATCAGTCATCTCTGGAATGAAAAGTGTAGAGGAAGCCGAGAGATAGCAGTATGTTAGCTTCTGCCGAGCAAAGCCTAGCTGATCCAATTTATTTTCTTGGACCCACCTGTTTTGCCAAAAAGATTTTTCATCATGAGAGCAACTTAAACTTTGATGAGCAATATAGTGCTTACCACATCGACAAGCGGTCTCAGTGCATACGCATACCTCTCAAGATCTTTGAGTTCTTTACGATATAAAGACTGACTGGTGTTGAAGTCCTCCATCGACAGCTCTAGAAGATCTTGATTCTTCACACCCAGGGAACTGATTTCATGATAGGAAAGGATGCAGCAAAATCATATTGCTATACAAGTACTTTCTGTCCTTCCTTTCCCTTCAAGCAACTTTATAAAAAGAATCTTACTTATATGCACTTTTAAGAAGATGGGAATCCTCAATGTTGTAATCCTCGATGTTTCTTTTGTGTTCTAAGCGATCCAAGTCAGCATGAAATGGGAACTTGAGAGCAAATTTCACCTAAAAAAAGATAGCATCATAAGCAGATAAACACGAAGCTTTTATTTAAAAAATGGACTCAAAAGCAGTCAGCAGTCACCTCGTTTAAAGAGTCGCGACTGCCACTTACTCCTTTTAAAGAAGATTGCCTTTCAAGTATATGAGTGGCCCATGCATTCAGGTTCTCTAAAATCTGTTCGGTTGATGAAATTTGGAACTGTGAAGCCTTGTATAGTTCCAGCACAGAATTCATACTATGGTCTTCTCGTAGTGAGATGATGAAACTGTTGTCTTCATGAAATTGAGCTAGTACATCTACAGAAAAATGCAATGTAGCAGTTGAATACTAACCGATTATTGAAAAGCTAATAGCCAGGCACTTAAAAAGCGTATGGACCTGAAGACACATTGTAGCCATGCATACGAAGAAGACGAAAAGCAATAGCGCAAGTAGTAGGATCTAATACAATCTCTGCCTCTTTCTGAACCCAGGACCTGCATGTTATTCTTATCTACGTAAAGTAACCTTTTGTGCTGGAGTAAACAGCACTTACAGGGACTGTTAAAGTCAGGTTACTTAGAACATTAAACTCATCAGTATACATATATACAATATGCTACAGCAGTATTACCTATAAGCTCTGTCCAAAATCACCTTTATGTCATTCCTAAAATGCCAAGCGACTCCAAGCCTATCAAGCTTGTCGATCACACAGAGCTGAGTGTATATATTCAAAGGATATGCAGTGGAGACTGCAAAGTACCAGATGAAAATATCAGAAAATTATGCCATATGAGAACCTAAGCATGAATGAGGTGTTAAGAATGATGACAGAATGGAGTTAACCTGATCTACCAAACTTCAGCAAAAGCATTTGCAAGTACTTGAGCGCATTCTCATCCTTCACGAAGGTGAGAGCAGCAGCAGTTGTAGAAGGCGAGTTAAAGAGAGATCCATTCTTCCTCTGGTACCTCATGACCAGTTGCCAGTCCTGGCATTTGCCCAGACCTTCTGCAACATACGCCAGGTACGCTCGATTCCCTTCAGAATTGCTTCCTATCCTTCTAGCATGTTAGCAACTAGAATGGTCAAAATTCTTTTCAATTCTAGAAAATCAAACGGTAAGAAAATTACTGACAGCTTACTCCTGTGGCCATTCAGCATTCTAAATGATACTTTTATCATGCCACAAGTTAGCAAGCACACCTAAAATGATCTGCAGTTGGCTACGACATGCCATAATTTTCAGCACAGAGAAAACTAGATGATGAACTAACATGGCCATTGTGAATAGCCAATACAACATGTGCTGTTCGGTGCCAACTTTGCACACCGAGCATACTGGGTTTAGGGTCTGATGATGCAATACACCTATGCAGAATATGAATAAACATGTAGGTAATGGGATCTTAATTGAATAGAACATTCTATCCAAAAAAAAAGAAAAGAGAAATCAACAGGAATGAATCGTTCAGCTGATTAGCTCACCAAATTATATCTCCAGGTAGTTGTGCGACATAAGAAAAAGTAGTAAATCTACTAAAATACGATAAAAATAAATAAATAAATGTTTGTGCATTTGAACATAAATAAAATTCTGTACCTTTGCAATTCCAACTCACGTACACGGAGCATATCATCTATGTCATCTTCGCATACAGGAAGATCCAGTCCCATTTCTCTAGCAGCCTCTATCATGCCAGGGAATATGATCTTAAACCCAATCGGAGAGCACAGTTGCTCATTTTTAGCTTCCAAAAACTTAGACCCAATAAAATATAGGCCTGCGCAAATTTTCCAAACAGTCCATCAACATCCACCATTAATATGCTAAACAAAGATTCAAACTTTTCTTTAAAAAAAAAAAAGAAAAGAACCTCGTCTCACGTGCTCTTTCCCTATTCGCCACCTCCGCAGCGCAAGCAAGCAAGCCAGAGTACACGATAAAGCGTCTTTTACGAGGGATGGATTCTGATAATCAATGCCCCATGATCCATTAGGATTCTGGTTGTCTAGAATCCAATCTAAGCATTGAGGGAAGCACGGAGAATCTGGGAACTTCTGTGATGGAACCATTGCTGCCCATGCCGTATCGTAAGACGACGGTGAGAGCTCAACATTCTCTCTCTGCAAGAATTCCCTGATCCTCTCCTCTGCTCTCTTTGAAAACTACAGGATTCAAAATCAAAATTTTCCGTGTTTCAAACATTCAATGATCACAGAATGCAGGTTGGAAACATTGATGATTACCATGACAAGTTGGTTGCCTGATCTTGTGTTGTTTGTGCAACTAGATGTCCAGAACACGTTACCTGATACAACAGATAATGGGGAGAAATTAATTGAAAATCAAAGATGAGTGTTTGCATTCGAAGTGTTGAGTAGACAGATAGAGAGAGAACCTTTGCTAGACGAAGGATTAAACCACTGGTTCTTGGATTTGTTGGGGATGAAGAAGAGACTAGTGGGAAGAGAGAGAGCCATTGAAGCACAGAGTTAAAAGTAGAGAAGAAGAAGAAAGTGGAGAGACTAGAAAAAGGGAAAGAGTGATGAACAGCGTGAGGAAGGTAGCAGAAAAAATGTGTTCTTTTTATAACTTTTTCAAAAATAGTGCACATATTGGACAAGAAAACGTGCAAGATTATAGTACAAAAAATTTCTCAAGAAACAGTTTTAATCCTCTCAAAGTTTTTCCTACAGTGAATAAGAAATCTTTACAAGTTACATTCCTAACTATTACAATCTACGATGTTTTGCATTTTTCAATCTTCGTTTTTCAAAATCAAATAAACGAAAAATGAACATATGAATCACAATCATCACCATCTCCACGCGTGCTCTGGTAAAATCGATTATTCACCATTTTATTTATGCCGTGACTATTATATGTTTATCAAAAAAATTTGGAGACCTGCTAAAATAGTTTTAAATTGCACGATGCCCCAAGTGAAATCACCATTCAGAAACAGATCGTGAAATTTTGAGAAATTCGCAAACCAACTAACGATAGCCATGTCGAAAAATAATCTTAAACATACAATTATCAACTCTTGAATTATAACAAATCATTATCAACTCAAGGTTCAATTTCTCCTGCGTGCAACATGTCGAACAATGGTATTCAGTAAAGGATCTAGAACAAATTATAATATCAACTAAATTCTATCAGAAGAAGCTCCTGAAACTATTTCGAAGAAACCCTAGGATTAAAATTCAACGATGGAGAAGAAAGAAATAAAGCTTCAAGCTCTAGGAAAAAACCGAATTCGGGTTTTGGGCTTTCCGAACGAAGCGCGTCTTTCCATTTGCAATGTAGGACCATATTAATTTATTTCCACTTTTCCGATCATTCAGATGCAATACATCTACACACAGCAGTAGGAGCCAGTAATTATTCAGAGCGGACAAGGCTATCATTCTTCCGCTTGAATTCAATCAACACATGAAATAATTACAAGTACTTCTGCCTATCAGCATAATTTATTTTCAAAGAGAACACACTTTTTCCTAAAGGAAAAGTTTACCTTTATTCAGAACAGAAAAAATTTAACCATTTGTTTAGAACAGTTGCATGCATTTCTGTTCATACAGGTGCATCAGCCCAAGAAGCATATTTCTCGAGCACGTAAACAGGGTCTCCAACCTTAATGACATTCCCTTTCCTTCCGCTTGCAAGGGATTCCTTGCACACTAGATTTTGCCCAAAATAAACCTGCATTCTCAAGTAGAGCATGATTGAAATCGGTAATGATAAGAACCCAGGACAACGTTGCTCAAGCAATATGGAATTGTGCAGGTAGGAAACACTTCAAAGGATTCACAGAAGGGAGGGGAGGGAATTACCTGACCCAGATTTTTTCCAAGATGCAATGCACGACCTGATCGCACTTTCTTAAGAGTCTCTGTCGGCTCAATACCAGGAATTCCATTTTCTTGATTGATGGATGGGACCTGAAGACATTTCAATTTTATCCAAATAAACCAAGTTTCACAAAGAAAAGCAACAGAATAGTGAGGTAGGCTATAATGAAAGACTGTCTTATAATCATCAGAAAGAAGGATATCCCAGATTGACAAAGTGCTGTATTGCAAATTTATGACCAATTTTACTAAAAGAAAACTTCCACAAGATGCAATTCAGCATCTCATAACTTATCATCTTTTCCCTGTCTAGTCTTGTTTGCTAGAAACTGCTGAAATCTCATATATTGGTTATGTACATCTCCTGTGGTTATGTTCTTCACGCAATTTGATGATAAGGAGAAGCAATAACAGTTTCCTACAGCAATTTGGCAAAAGGAAATCATCTACAGTCATGCTTTAAGTATGAGTAGGGCCAAAGGTTTTAGATCTATCATCTCAACATTTGAACTCCAACCTAAAGTTTTACCGTTCGCAGATTTTATATTTCATTAACTGAGTGGACACCCAATGAAGCATTCCTCCCAAGTTGCAAGCTGTTAACAAAGTCAATCATGCTGCAAATTTGAAAAAACAGGATGTATGGACAACGTATCTCAGAAATCTTGAGACAATAAAAAATTCAAATAACTTGCTGAGAAACCACAACCTACTGAGTTTCTACTAATTTGGTGGCCTTGTGTAACTATTTAGCCGTAAAACCAGGATATAGATGGTATATGGCAACGAAATCTTACCAATAAGATAGTAACAAAAACATATAAATGGTATATGTTTCGCTTGTAGTCGTTAGTTACAAAATCCACATGATTAAGATAGTTCACAATAAAGACTATGCTGACTGTTACCTTACAGCGCGCACATAACTTGACACCATGGAGGGTAACCTTGTCCATTTTCATTACTTTCCACAAATCCTCGGAAAATGGCTCACAGCCTTCAACTAAAATACTGAAAGTTCAAGAAGAAAAGTTACAGATAGAATCAAGGAAGGTACTAGTGCAAAGTGGAGTATCCTCACATGATGAAAAATGAACCATATCAAACCTTAGTATATTCACAAAATTTGTGCAGGAAAAAAAAAGGAAAGAAGTATCAGTAGTAGGTTCATAAAACTTTCTTACTTTGGCCTAAAACGATTGATAGGCAGAGTTTCCTCAAGAAGGCTGTTAAGTGAATCAAGCGATCCCTGCGGCAAGATGGTTAGAGTTTTAATGAAGAACGGAACACATTTCTTTATTTTATCTTCAAACTAAACTAACCTGAGATACCAGCAAGAACGGATACTGATCGGAAAACATTATTACATATCCTTCAGCATAGTTCGGATCCACTGCTCTAGTTTCTTTTGCTGAAAACTACGACACATCATGTAAGACCAAACATCACAATGAACTTCATACAGTAGGACTACAGGAGACAAAATTGGAGGATTGAAAACAACGTATGGCAAAGCAGGCCAGCAGCATAGAGATGAGAACAATGACCACCAAACTAAAGGCAGTATAGTGTAACCATCTCTATCAATTTCTCACTATTAGAAGTCCAAATTGCAGTTTCGATCTTTTAATAAGATGCTAACTTTTAAGTTCTACAGATATATTGGCAGAAGATGAGCAACACTCGTACATGTATTAAAGCGTATTAAGCGACTTGGTTTTCCAATATAAGTTGAAAACCAATCAGATGCCTCAACGCCCTCGTCAAATGCAGACCCAGACCACTCCCACACAGAAACTCCATCAATAACATTCCTTTTTCTAACAAGAGGTACTTTTAACATGCTCATCCCAGGAGCCTTTATCACTGCGTACAAGACAATGATATGTTACAAGAATTTTCTCATCTTACACGGAAGTTTACCAGGTGAAAAAAAGGTTCTACTTCTCGAACACCCAGTAACTAACAAGTGCTATCAAGATAGTTACCCAAACATGAATTGTCATCTGGTTCCCAATCCTCGTTAAACGCGTCCACCGGCAGCTCCACTTGGACCAAAGCAAGCTTTGGCTCCACTCTTTGTGTATATGCTCTTCCTTTAGCGTTCACAATTAACCATTGTCGATCCCAACGAAATCCTGAGAGTAAAAGCTAGCAACATAAAAATCCATCTTTACAAACAACAAAATCGATCACGGTAGTCAACAAACCACCTAATCCATGCCATAAACTTTTGTGAAGCAAAATCTCAAACCTCAAGCTACTGAAATCGCTGAATCAAACTCTGAATGAACTAGCACTGTTCAATTCAAACGATTATGAGATAGAATTGAGCTACCAATTCAGACATCTAGTTCAAAATCAATAACTCTTTAGCTTAAACATAGCTGAAAATAGCATAAAAGCAGTTGCTTTATAGAGAGTGAACGTGCGAGAGAGAGAGAGAGTACCAGTGGAGGAAACGGAAGCTTGAGACACAGAAATTCCTCGGCAAGATTTGATTGGGTAGATAAAGATTGATTTCACGGTAGCCGCCACCGGCGAAACTTGTTTCTCCATTTCTCGATTTAAAGAAGATTAACGAGAGAGCAAAGAGAAAGGTTTCCATTTTTCATTTTTTATTCTTACAATCAATCAATCAAACAAGCGGACAAAAAAGAAATAATTATTAAATAATTACTAATTATTAATTAGTTATTTGTTAATAGACTTCAATTTA
This sequence comes from Acanthochlamys bracteata, assembly GCA_019914995.1. Classification (NCBI taxonomy): domain Eukaryota; kingdom Viridiplantae; phylum Streptophyta; class Magnoliopsida; order Pandanales; family Velloziaceae; genus Acanthochlamys; species Acanthochlamys bracteata. Next base: position 1,331,171 of record CM034140.1, on the reverse strand, counting down.
TAAACAAGCTGACTCGATCGAAATTAAATACTGTTAGTATGCACAGAACCAAAAACGAGAGCTTTCTTCTCTATCATCTCAGGCGAACATCGGCAATGCTTCCAGCGCAGCAGCTCCCAGTTCGGTTCATGAAAACAATATCAGCTCTACAACCTTCTTTTTCGGCACCGGTGGGTCTCTCTCTGCAAGACATTGCTGCTAGACGTAAAGGTAATACCAAATAACTTGAAATGTATCGTTAATGCATTAAGATCTTGATGAAGGTTGAAGTCTTGGAAGATGTAGTTCATTATTTTTTATCATTTTGAGAACTTATTTTTTGATGAAAGTTACTGAGAGTTATGGTGGAGTGAGTATGTGAAGTGTTCGATGAATTGCTTGACTGAATTTGCTGTAACCTATTCCCTTTGCAGCAGCCTTTTGGGATATGGACTCAAAAGGAAAAAATAAAAATAAAAATAAGAAAAGGAACCTTGGATATGGTTCTCTGTTTGAGTTGTAAACTTGGTATTTTTGTTAAACTGAAAACATTTGAACTTTAGGGCGCAAGCAAGAACATCAATCTCAGTGCACCTGTTATGATGCTTCTATCTTTTTGATGCTTTTTCATATCAGTTAACTTTATAGGCAGCAACATAGAGCGCATAACTGCTTTATTTGGTCATCCCCAGGATTGGCTAAAGTTGTACTAAAGAAAGGGAAGACTCAAATCTTCCGTGATGGGAGTCCGATGGTCTATAGTGGTGCTGTAGATAGAATTATCGGTAGACCACCACCTAAAACTGGTGATATTGTACTAGTGGCGGATGGATCAGAAAAGCCCTTAGGCTGGGGTTTGTACAACTCTGTTTCAATGTTCTGCGTTCGGCTTATGCAACTAGAAGAAGAAGCAACAAGGTGCCATTTTTTTGGATGGTTTATAGTTTCTAACAATAGTATTTATCATGTACGAGTATTTCTTTCTTTATTTAGTTTTTGATATTTTGATACGCATTCATGTTCATTTCAGAGATCCTGCTTGTGCATTAAATATGGAAAATTTAATCGAGATGAGGTTTGACGCTGCAATTGAATTGCGGAGGAGCTTGGGCCTACCCTCAACAAAGACCAACGTTTACCGTCTTGTTAATAGCGAGGGGGACAGGTTTGTGTTATTCTCAATATTGAGTTCCAAGCGACGTGCTTTGCTGCTATGCTGTTCACTATATGTTTTCTTACTTCTACTACCTACTCGGATGGTCTCTTCTCAAATTGCTTGCCAAATAAATGGTTTAGTAGTATTGGTGGAGATACTTGCTTTTAGAGGTTTCTTCTGTACCTACTGGATTGACACACAAATTGACCACATTGCAGACTATCTGGTCTTATTGTGGATGTATTTGCTGATGTTGCTGTTGTAGCTTCATCAGCAGCTTGGGTTGAAAAGTACAAACCAGAAATAGAGTCCAATGTTGGTAGAGTTGCTGGCATTAACAGCGTAAAATGGAGACCATCTACTGAAATTTTGAAAGAAGAGGGACTGGATGTATCAGAGCAAAGGGATCCGTATTCATCATTGCAATCTGGAAGGGTGGAGGTAAAAAGTACCTCAGTTAGTTTGTAGAGTCTAACCAGAGCTACAAATTAGAGTGGAGTATCCATTTGTATTTTATGAATAAGCTCGGCAGTTCTCTCTGGCAACAATATGCTAAAGCTCTGACAGTATCCATAATATGTTTTTTACTCCATAGTTCTCTCTTTTGATCACAATTTATTCAATAAGTTTCCTCCCTGTTATTTGTGTGGGTAAAATATGTTGGTTGGATAGATGGATGCATTTTGTAAAGTATTAATTATGTTATCCAACATTCCATACATTCTGTCTGGCTAATCAGCTCAGCCTTTGTCTGGAAGCAGGCAAGGGCATGGGTAAGCTGTTGCTAGAGACACTTTTTAGGTTAGTTCCAGAAGCATAATTCACTTAAGTAGATTATATTAATGTGTGACAAATACTTTTACCCTCTAGGTTATGGAGAATGGGATTCACTACACCGTCTCATTGGAGGGTCAGAAGACAGGGTTCTATGCAGACCAGCGTGACAATCGTCAGCTCATAGGATCGATTTCAAAGGGATTGAAAGTTCTGGATATGTGTTGCTATAGTGGTGGTTTTGCTCTCAATGCTGGACAAGCTGGTGCAGCTGATGTCACTGGTAAAAATACTGTAAGCTCAGAACCATTGAAGAAATAGTATCTATGGAATTTGATGATTTGTTGTTTTTTGATTATTTAGAAATCTACAAGTTGGTGACAGTGTCTCAACCTACCTCTTTCTGGTCCTTTGTACTCTCAGCTGGCTGTTTGTTTTTTATACCAAGCTTGCTTGAATAGTTAAAGTGAAGTTTAAAATCGTAGTGCAGAGGCATTGGTATTTTATTTGCTCATAGATATATTCTCCAGGTGTTGATTCTTCAGCTCCAGCATTGGAACTTGCAAGAGAGAATGTCACTCAGAACAAGTTAGATCCTGCGAAAATATCATTTTTAAAAGCAGATGCTACCGAGTTTATGAAGAAGGCTGCATCAAGGAATGACTCCTGGGATCTGGTAATTCTGGACCCTCCAAAGCTTGCTCCTAGGAAAAAGGTATATTCGGTCTTGAAATGCTACCTTTTGTGTGTTTTGCTTATTATCTGCCTCTTATTATGTTGAATTAGCTCTTATGACAGCAGCACTTGACCTTATTCTTTATGAGAAATGTATATGAATATTGTCTGAATTACTAGTGACTGACACAGTAATTTTAATTCATAATGAATGACAATATGGTGCCTTTAAAGTTTTCCATGGCAAGAACATAATTCTATCAACCAAATATATTCGGACAATCTAATCCTTTTTATCTTGTTGGCAGTTGACAATCTTATCCTTCCTGGTATATATCTGTACCATCTCTCATCCATATTTCTTATTCTTTTCTGCAGGTCCTTCAAAGTGCATCTGGTATGTACCGAAATCTGAATTCATTGGCAATGCAAATAACAAAGAGAGGTGGCCTACTAATGACATGTTCATGCTCTGGTGCAATGACTCAAAGTGGAATCTTTCTTCGAATACTGCAGGCATGCTTAACTTTCTATAATGGCAATATGAAAATACAGTTTGTTGGATTTACCATACAGTATACTTCTAACAAAATAGGTCCTAAGTTCTTCTCTAAACGCTCCTTCACATGGGCATTACTTCTTTTGCACTCATGTAGTTCTAGCTAGCTTACCAGAAAAGAGAACTCATAACATATATTGAGTTATATAACAGTTCTATTCCATTAATGCAAATGCTTATCTGCATAGTGCAACTGTTTTGTAAAAGCTTGAGCCATCGGCCTTTTTCTTGAATTTTGTGCAACATTTTCTTTTGAAATTTAATTAGCAAGATATTCACAAATATTTCTTCACCATTTTGTTCAGGGTGCCGCTTCCATGGCAGGCAAGAAGATCACAGTTTTACGTCAAGCTGGAGCTGCCTGTGATCATCCAATTGAACCCTCATACCCTGAAGGTGCTTACCTTACAAATTATCTTGTCCGAGTGCTTTGAAGATGCTTCATTGATAATGAACGTACAATTTTTCGCTTCTGTACCTTTCCAACTTGTTCAGTACAAGTTCTTTGCCTCTGTACCTTTCCAACTTCTTCAGTTTGGATTCTTTTCATGTTCTTTTGTTTCACTTCGTTCAGTATTATGCAAGATGAGAAGTGCAACTTTAGCATCTCTCAATCTTTGTAAACCAGAATTTTTGACAATGATGTGAATCACACGTACATAACTTCTCTCCAGGTGTGTGTAGCATTCTTAAATGATGTAAACTGTAGTCAGCAGAATTACACAAAAGATCCTCAAGATGACAATTGAAGCAGGTTGTACAGTTTCATTAAAGGAAGCAGAATCCACCATGAATCTTCCTTCAACACTAAGTAAGGCCAGGTTTCAGAAAAGAGCAGCAGGTAAAATTGCTACCTGGCCCAAGAGTTAATTGAAATCACTTTCAAAGCTTGTCGTGTAACATGCAATAATGCCCATTCACATCAGTACGTACAGAGGTAAGAGTAGCAGCTGCAGTGTGTACAATTTTGTTCAACTAAGTTTATAAAACTACATGCTTAAGTTTCAGGGAAATCCCCATGATGGCACACTATAAGATAGAGCTATGATTGGGATAATACACAAACCAGGCTGAGTATTAACCAAACAAACAAAACCACAGACAGCATGCTGAGAATTGACATGAGCAGTATCTAGTGCCCACCCGGATTTCTATTCCATGACAAATACGTGGGATCTCCAAGCTTCCTGCAAATTTAGAGACAACATCAGATGAAATACCACCGTACAAATAGAACAAGATTCAGAATCGAAGAAAAATGCAAATAGAACAAATCTGTCCTAGTACAAGAAAGTATCACATTTTATGAAAAACTTCACCTTGGTTTTACCAAATACACAATCAGGAATACAATTGCCAAGAAGAAGCACAATCCACCCACGGTGAGGTAAGCAATGCCAAGGAAGTCATTCTTTCCTCCAAGCCAGCTTGTTGTTGAAAGCACCAGCTTCTTCTTGCCTCCAAAACTGTATGTGTTGTAGTTGTTCTGAAGATTCACGCTAATTGTGTCATGCTCTTTAAGGTCAACTTCTATCCTCCCATACAGTTTCCTGAAAGTTGGAAGAGCAGCAGTGCGCATCCAAACAATAAGGTCTTCCTGCTGGCTCAACTGTTGTATGAAGGCAATATAAGAGCAAATCATGCACTAAGCAACTTATATGATAAGGTAAGTGTAAGGGAAGAAAGAGAAAACAAATGATCAGCAAGTTTCCTTTTAATGGATTATGTTGAGAATTTCAGTTTCAAACAATCATTTATCAGCTCAAGGAAATCCTTATTGTTTTCCTAGAACAAAATTTTTTTTTTTCACATCATGGAGTGAAAGCGTCGCACTTAAATGGGGAGTGACATAATAACAGATATAGCTCATAGGCATATGCACTTCGCAATCAACATCTCATCGTGAGAGTAATAGAAAAGAACCAAAAGTCAAAGGTACAAACCGGTTTGGATGGGTTGAGTTTACCACCACCTATAAGAGTCCCATTTTGGAAGTTCTTGGGGAAAACATTACCAAATTTGTGGTCTCTGTCACTCTTCCAAGCAATTCCTTCTTTATTCACAGTCAGTGGTTCATTGCCGCGGGTGAAGGTGTAAGTATCATTGAAGAAACTCCATGCTATGAGACCACAAGGTACAATAGGAGATCCATCTGCTGTTGTCCTTTCAGGATCACAGCCACTGGTCTCATTTGCTTTCTTTGGATCCCGCAGTTGAGCATCATTTCGGCTCTTCACATATCTGTATTTCAAGAAATTTACAAATTCAATATAAACCATAAAACAATCTTCCAGCTTCCACTTGTTCTCAGTATACTTCAACCAGATTGTCCCTGAGATTCTCCATTTTGAAATCCATGGTTTCTTTTCTTGTAGTATGTAATATCAATACTATTCATGACCAACGTACAGAAAATATCTTGCAGCATGTGCTCAATGCCTCAATTATATGACACTACAATGCAAAGAGCCTTCAGATAAAAGGAAAGGAATACCTTCTATGGTTCTGGTAGAACTTGTCCAGCTGGTAGTAAACATAAATAGGCGCCTTCATATGCTTTGGCACCTGCATCAAAGAAGAAGACATTCTTTATAAGGTCGACTATGTCACCAATGTTCCTCTTCAACTTGCTCTCCATAAAGATGTTTTTCAATACCTATACATATCATTTGCACACCACAAACACATATAAGCATGTATATAAACATGTAGGTAGACATGTATAAAGACAAACCTACAAATCCCTTTTAATCATAAGTTTCTGGTAATAATAGCCACTAAAAGCAAAGTTACAAAATAGGAACTGAATTCTCATTTTAGTAAAACAAGTGGCTACTATTTTTATTTCTTCTTTAAGAACTTTTAACTGGTCGATGAAATGACAAAGAAACCATCTTACTCTGAGTGTCCTTGTGCAATTTTTGCTAACTCTTGGATTTTGTATGTAGCCGACTTTATCATTTGTCATGTTTTGTGGTACACAAGCTATCTCATATCGGTCAACAATTTCCACAACCTGCACAAAAGATGTAAGCTCAGGTAGCCCATTAACATTTGCAAATGTAAAAGTAACTGATGTCAACTTGCATTATCTGAGGCACGCAGTGCAGCAACACCAATGGGGACAAAGATGACAGCAACAAGCATAAACACCGAGATAACCTATACAAGGCCAAACATTCAACATCAGATAGGTATATTCATTCTTACTGAAGCTGCAAAGAAAATCTTACTTACCCACTTAGGAGTTAGAATTGGCTTGCAAGCTGGAAGTTCCTGCTGTGTGAATCTTGAATCTACAAATCCAAACGTATAAAATAATAAGAAATTTGCATCTTATCTAAATAGCCATAAGCACACAGGAGTGAGAAAGCTATACAAATGCCCTATATCCAACATAATTTCTCAAAAAGAAAGTTAAGCACAATAAAAGTCATTCCCTTACCAAAGCCCTGTACAACTTGCTGAAACTAACTCACCAAACACAAAAGATGTAATCTTGAAGATTAACAACTGCTATGGTTGTCTAGAATAATGTTACCCTAGCAACAGATTGCAAGTAAAATCACCTCAGAACCATAAATCAACAAAAATTTCTAGTATAACCCTGAGAAGAGCTCAATCTGAAAAATAAGAAAAAACCAAGTACCAATCAAAGTAGTAACAAGAAAAATCCCCAAAGAACTAAGCCTAACAACAAAAGAAAAGGTAAAAGACTGCCGAAATACGAATTTCTTTTAATTGAAATTGCTCCAGAAATGTACCCAAAAACAAAGCACCATACAAGAAACGATTTTATAATTACAATCGCTATTAATAAGTAGAAATCTCCAACATTGAACTTCTAAACACAACTAAAAATTGAAAGGAAAGAAAAAAGTTGCGTGAACTCAACAAAAGCTTCATTTAAGGATTAAACAATACCCAACAAATTCAAGATAGTAAAAGACCAGTAGGAAAGTAGTAAATAAAGAAAAGGAAACATACATTTGGGTTTCTTGGAATTTCTGCTGTTCCCATCTCCCGATCGAGAGCTAGACTCAGCAGCACTACTCATCTCACAAGTAAGATTCAAGAAAAGAAAGACAAAGAAGAACTAAATCCCTTGGATCTACGAGTAATCCCAAAACCAGAAAAAAGAATCAATATTTTCTCTCGCTCTGCAAAGCTGCTGCTTTCTCTGTCAGCAACTTCTTCTTATTCTTATCTATCTCTTCTGTATCGATTTGATTGAATTTGAAGATTGATTGAATGAATACGTTAATCAGCTTCTTCTACTCTTCTTCTGCTTCTTCTCCTTCTTTGCTTTCTCTTCTTTGTAATCTATCTTCTAGTCTTCTGTAGCTTGGCTTGAATTGAAGAAGAAGAACGAAGGAAGAGATCGAGAAGGGGAAGAAGAAGAAGAAAGAAGTAAAGATAGAAGAGAGTAGTCTTATTAGTTGGCCCGACTGGTGAGAGATTGGCCCGTTGACAACAACGCAACACTAATTATATATATATATTTAAAATTAAATTAACGTTTTAAGTTTGCATAATCAGACAACTAATATTACGTTACATTATTTACAACCTTTAGCGCATGTTTTTGCTTTAAAATGAATTATCGGAAATGTTTATAAAAAATGAATTACTTAAAACTAAATTTAAAATTATGTCTAATATTAAAAATAAATTTCGAAATGATATATAAAGTAAAATTTATAATTAAATTTTAATAAAAAATTAATATAAAAGTAAATATGAATGTCAAAAATAATAATTGAAACAAATAAAATAATAAATTTTAAAAAATTACAAAGTTTCCTTATAATTAAAATATGTCGTTAATATGAACTTTCTTAATTGCTCTTTAATCTCTAGATTTTGAAATAGAACGTTTTTAAAACGAAAAATATTTTTATTTTTTAAAAAAATAATTTTTATTTTTCTATCTCAATAAAAATAAAAAAAATTTCACTATATAAAATTTTTTTATATTTTTTAATTTAAATAAATTCTCTAAATATTTATAAAAAATATATTAAAAATTATAAAATAAAAAATTATTTTTGAAAAAAGTAATGCCAAACACTTACTATCTCACAGCGTGTATCATTTTGTCCAAACTCAATTTTTAATAAAAAATTTACTTCCAAACTCATTCTTAAATACAACTAAATGCAAAAAATAATTTGCAAATCTATTTTGAAGTATATTCAAACAAAAATTTCATTCATTTCGTAAACTCACTTTTAAAAAATTTTCACTAAAACTGATATAGAGCATGTTTGGTTGCCGACTTGTTTATGTTTTGTGATTGCTCCACATCATCTAAAATTTGTAGCAGTAATACTATACGGCTCATTCAATAGAAAAACAGTGTACAATCCAACTTAAATATATAGAAGAGTCTTTGAGAAATATAATAGCAGAAAAACTACAAGAAGCTTCTCATACTTCATAAAAGAAAAGAAAGTTATGAATGTAATTTATAACAGATTCTCTGAGAAAAATAACAAATAACAGAAGAGTGAAGAGTCTTTGAGAAAATACCCAAAGCAACATTCTAAGCTCTATGCATCAATCTTTCAATGAACCACCGTATATAGACCAGAGTGAAACGACCGAGAAAGCGCACACAGAATATTAAACGTGTTCAGAGATAGATCAACGTGGTATATAAGATATATAAGATTCACATACAATTCCGAGAATAGAAGCAGAAACCCTGAATGTAAAATTCCATTGCAGGAAAAAGTATTCTATGTTGGGAACACTAAAATCGGCTGAAAACTGCTCTAAATTGGAAACAGAGCAGTCTTGACCAGAAATACTGAATCTTTATAGCATGTTCAATAATAGATCCTACTCCCTACTTTGGCGCCGGAAAATCTCAACACCTAGACAATCAAGATGACCACAAACTGGCACATGAGGTTTTATAATCCTCACTCTCATTGCAGATATTTGAGGAAACTTCTGCAGCGAATTAGTTGCAATATGATGAACCACTGATTCCAAAAGATTGTGTGATGGACCTTCCACTATGTCCTTCACTATACTGCATCTCAAGCACATGCCATGATGAAGAAATATCAGCTAGGTAGAATACGCTGGGCCCTCAACTTTAAAATGCCTAACCTACCAGTTATACAGATATAGATCTTCTAACAGATGTTTCCTTATAAAGTTCTTAGTTTCAGTTGATATGTACCTATATGCTTGTGTTCTGGAAAGATAACAACCCATTGACACAGATGCATGTACTCTAACAAGATACATTATCTGAAGTACTTTTGTTATGCAAATAATTATTCTTCTGGTTATGCCTCATACGATTGACGTACAAAAATGGTATCAGGTACATCAAAGAATTGCATGCAAACACAACGAATATTCATTATGTATTAATTTACAGACACTCTCTTCTATGCTCTAAGTACAGTAGCATTCTGCATATTCTATAACAGTCTACCAGCTTCTACACATCACAATTTGCTGAATGGAATTTCTTAAGAGGCGCTAGTAAGCATAAAAGGTCCCTTCAGGAGTCTTGAGTACTCTCCTGATTGAAAACCACATACACAGTACATGTTCACCAAGAACACAATGTGTCATAAATACATGCTGAGGTTTGATTGATATTTACACTTCCCTACTTTTATTATCTTCAACTCCAGATAACTTATCATAAATTTGATTCTAGAATTATACAACTCTACTATGTTGCTTCCTTTAAAATTTGGCCAAACCTCTTGACAAAAATTGACTAACAGGAATAATGCAACAACTCCAACCTAAACATATTTACACATAACAAAATCTAGTATGACTATGCAGTATAACGATTACCTGTAAATTTCCGTATAGTCAACTGTATCGTCTGGATTATCTGTTTTACCAGCTTCACTTAAATCTACCCAGGCATCAATATCCACTGTAAACTTCTGACCAAGCTTCTTCTCCTCCGGTTTACAACCATGAAATCCATAAAAATGAAGTCCCCTCATTATTAGCTTATCACCTTTTATCGAATCCGCGTCATCCATTACCCGGATAGCTACCACAGTAAGCAAAGGCTCACATGTAATATCAAATTAATACAAACCAAAGATTCAAGCTCAAAAGTTTGAAGATATAAGATCCAAATTCTAGAAAGCCACAGGAACATTGAGACGAAATAACCCAAAACCAACGTCAAAATCGATGTTTTTTGAAAGAAAAACTCCGAATCAATAAGGGTACTGCTGCTAGAACACATTATAATTACATTCCTTCCAAAAATAAAAACTATATTCCAATTCAATCGACAGCATTTGACACGTAGATCATTAAATAATCTGGAATATTTCTGCTGCTTAATTCTCTCAGATTTAGTAAACAAATTGTGTTAATAGAACAAAAGAACATAATTCAGCTGCTAAATTACACTGAAATTCATGATCAAAAACATACCTCCGCTACGAAACTTCTACTGTATCTGAAACCTGAAGACAGAACCAAGAAAAAAGTCTTCGGATAATGAAAATAAAACTACTTCAAGTTCCGGCGATTGCTTTTCTGGAGAACGACAACAGCCGCAGCCTGAACTCTCAAGTAGACACGAATTTTGGGCTAATTACTAGTTGTCAATTTGTTTTGGGTCTAACTTTCAAATGGACCCATAAAGCTTCGCCCGGCCGGTTAACTTTCTATACCGTTTCGCAAATACTGGCTATCCATAATTGATTTGGCAGAAATTGATCCAGCCGTCATAAATACCCCTAAGAAAATAAACATTAAAAAAGAAAACAACCTGTAATTATTCAAAACCCAGAATAGTGAATAATCCTGTTACTAGAGCAAGATAATCAAATTCAAAACCATTTGTTTCTTCTTTCATCAAGTCAAACTGTCAAAAATTGAGTGCATTCTGTTTACTTTACATACATGATACAGGTACGTCTAGTATGTGACGGAAGTTTACATCTATCTGTTCGTATTTTCGAAAGTGATTGTACAGTATTTTGAAAATTGTACACATGGAAATTTTCTGTAGTCGGTGTAAACGTAACGAGCAAAATAACTTCTTTCAAATCTGGACTCGGTATCTTCTATGTATTTCCAGTAGTGACAGTTTTTCCAAGCTCAGTTCCTGCAAGAAAAGTAAAAAGTTACTAAGCCGATTTCATTCGGCATAAAGTAAATCAGTCTGATTGTGAAAGAAGATATACGTACCTTATAAAGCTCCGGAATCTTGCCGGAGAGGTTGTGCTTCCCCGTGATGGTTATCCAGCGGCATGTATTGAGACATTATAGACATGATCTCCGAGTCCATGTATGACTGCAAAAGTCTCACAAAGTTAGCAAAGTTAACAAAGAACTAGCGAGACAACAGTTTTGTTCTTATGGCAACAAACTGAATACAGTTTGCCAAGAAACTTGTTAACAGTTTATAAAGACATACCCTGAGTCTGTATTTGTAGAATATATAGCCTGCTACTCCAGCTCCTGCTATGCAGGATAGAACCAGTATTGCCAGAATCCACCCAAATTTTGATGCGCCACGAGCTACAGGTTCAATAAATACGAAAGAAGCATGTCATCTCAATATTTTCATGTTACAGTACGAACCAGAATGGCGTAATCTTCAGTATACAGTTTGTGCATACAGGTAAAGTTACCAATGATGCAAAGAACAGCTCAGGAAATTGTAAATGTTTGTATGTTTTTTTCTTCAATCACTCACCAATGCAAGTGTCCTCAGATGCTATGTATAACTGGTTCCCTTTGCACTTGCATTCATATCCTCCCCATGTATCCTTGCAACTACAGCCGTCACATTGGCATGCAGTTTTCTCCTTGCACTCATCCACATCTAACACATATAAATCAAATGATTTGTCAGGTAAGTTATTTGAATGCTCATGTTAGTATGTTTTACAGAAAAAATTTTAAGAGTACCTTCGCATGTATAACCATCTCCTTTGAAGCCGAATGGACAGTGACATCCGCTTGAATGGGACTCCTTTACACCCAAACAAAAAATTGAGTTCTTCATAAATTGATTTCCTATTTACCACACTGAACAAAAACATATGCAAAGAAGGGAAATGACAGAACTGAGCAAGCAGAGAACGTTTCTCCATCTCTGGATTCTGACCAGCAACCACCATTGTTGATTGAACACCTTCCAGGTCCCACAGCTGCTTAAAGGCCAAAAACATTATGACAAAAAAATAAGTTTTCACATAGGAATGGAGCTAAAGCATTATTTTTGTCACAAAATAATGCACGCAAAGTTGAAAGCAAGTACAAGAAATAGAACATACGAGTGCAGGATGTGTAGCCGTCTCCTTGATACCGGACACCTTTAACAGTAGGGCATTCACAAATCCTTCCTCTAAAAGTATCCTATCATATAGAAACAAACAGATGCATACTGACATTCACAAATCCAACCGTCTTCCTATGTAAAAAGGTTTAAAGAAGAAAGGCAATCAATGTACACGCAGTACCTTGCAAGCCGATATGTTGAGTTTGGTCTCCCGCCAACATCCTCCATAATTTTCAAGGCACTGATTCGTTTCGATGTCTAAGATAAAAAGCCAACAAGTTATTAGCAATTTTTACTACTTTTGGTTTCAGTAAACAAGTTCCATGATCAGTATTTTTAAAACCTTGGCTAAGACAAACACTGGGTTCAGTGGTCTCCTTGAATCCTGCACATATTGCCTTAAGTACAGCACTCCTGTCCAGTACCCCTTCAGTTGAGGAAAACAATTCATTGTTGAGTGAGGCATTATAACAAACAGTGACAGGCCGTAAGATACAGCGATGAAATTATGGAGTCCTCCTAACAGTTGCTTGTATATGAAATCTATTAACAGATGCTAACCACTGAGCTACATTCCCAACTTTATTTATGAAAATATCATACTGAAAACATTGGTATTGATATCAAACCTCGATACTGCACATTGTTGATGACGAGTGTAGGTAAAATGGTCACATCTCCTCGGTTACCACGTCCCACCTATACCCCAAAAGCAAAACCCTTCAACATCAAGCAACCAGCATTTTAAAGAATTACGCAACAAGCAAATTTTCTTCCAACAAAGCGGAAGATTTACGTGACCTGAAGTTCTTGTTCTTTCTTAAGGACGGGGTTCTCAACATCAGCTGTAGGATCACCCATGCATTCCTTAATCTTGTCAAGCGGCAATTCTGAAAGATAACAAACACATCAACAATCAAAGACAACGGAACAGAGATGTGCAGCTTCAAAAAAAAAAAATTCTCAACAACATCTAACTCACCTAAAGATTTAAGAACGAGTTCCGCGCATTCCTTGCTATACCTGTCGTATTTCATCGAACACCTGATATGGAAATCAGTAACAAAATCCCACCAAATCCACGGCCGACCACTCTCATTTGCAACACGGTGAACACAAAGCTGCCTCAAGTTTTCAAACACAACTTCTTTCCCGTCATACCCTTTTCTGAGATCCTGCTCAGGATCAGGAGCACAATACCTTCCATTGTTGATACACTGAGATTTACATTGCTGGCTAAGTATGAACGGTTCTGGGCAGTACCATGTAATGTAATGAGGAGTGAACAAGGTGTACCCTCCTCTTTCTAAAAGCTGAGCGTGCCCTTTGAAATTCTTAACGAAATTCATTTGCTCATCGCATCGTTGCCCGCACTCATCGTTGCTGTTAGTCCAGAACTCGTACTCAACGCGTTCGTCGGGATGAGGCATTGATTCTCTCCAGTCGAGTTTAACGACAACTTCCTCGGAGCTCTTTTTGAGCGCTTCTTTAAGGCTATCGCCGAAGGCTCTGTTGACGAAAACTGAAGGAGTCGTGATCTTGTCGACGTATTCTTCTGCTGCGCGGCTTTCTTCTGGACTGTCCATTGTTAGTAATGGTTCGTCGGTGTTGTCTGCAACTAGAACTGCAGCAGCGCCTGCGTTCTGCGCGTTCCATGCCTTCTTAGCAAAGTAGCAATCTGTATAAAACGCAAAACAACTGCTGTCACCATTGCTTCGATTGAATTGTTGGGAAGAGGTTAATAAGTTGAATTTTTGAAATGAATCATGAACAAACAACTTTAGATTATAATGGATTGGAATTTCAAAAGCAAGACTAGAACAACCTACCACTAACAATATAAAACAAAGTTGTTCAGAATAAGAACTAAATCGAAGGAGGAGATTGATAATAAAATAAAAACATGTAAAGAATTGAGCAGTTAGTTGACCTCCATGATCAAGATGAAATCGTTGTATATGAAATTATTATGAGTATTATTCTACCATAAAAATCTACCTAAACTAACATGAAAAATTTTATAAAAAAAAAAAACAACAACAATAACAATAACAATAACAAAGCAAACTAACTAAAAAAGGTGATCACAGTATTCGAACATATAGTGACAAAAGTAACCAAAATTCTAAGTTAGAAACCAGAAGCAAGATGCCAAAATCAAAATTCCTGATTTCTAGCTTCCAAGCTCTTAGCTTCTACATAAGCGATAGTCTATAGAATTAAGTAATGTTAAAAATTAAGAAAATTTTCTACTAAGAAGGCACTAACATTTATAAGTGAAAACAACAATAATCACTGATAAAAGCAAGAAATAAACATGGGACAGAATTAGTGAAGAATAAGGTTTTGACCTCCGCGATCAAGCAGAAGAACAACAGGCCGCTTTGATTTGGACCGAAACGGCGGTCCGTCAAATGAATCGCAACCAGTTCTATCACGATCAGGATACATAACAACTCCGGTAAGTGTCCCACCGTAACTCGGCACTCCAAAGTTTGCTATTGCACCGAAGTGGTGCCCTCTGTAATGTTCCGGCGAAAGCACAAATATGTTGTTTTTCTCCACGACAAACCTTCCTGATACAAAGCTGTTGCTGCTGATCATGATCACTACTGTCGCTACCGTTAAGAGAATCCATTGCTGATGAACAAATTTGCAGAAGTTCATTGTTGACTTTGAAGACAACAGAAGAGAAGACAAGAAGAAAACAAGAAGAAGAAGAAGACTTTTATTTGGAGATTAGAATAATGCTTGTATATAACGGTAACAGTTTAGAGAGAAATGTTAGAATGTGAGAGATGGTTGCGTGCATTGAGGTGAAGGACTTGAGTCGAGAAGGTTGTTCTTGTTACGTAGAAGAGACGTTGACATTAACACAGATGGTAGAGATTTCTTTAAAGAAGAACAACAACAGAGAATTAGTTGCTAAAGAAAAGTTTTTATTAGGTAATATTGATTGATTTGAGCTAAAATAATAATCTTAATTTCTTTTCCTATATCTGACAAATTTCAAGTGTCACATTTTAGGTGGTGTTCTACCGACCACATTATTATTTATTTATTTTTTTGCTAATTACATTGTTGCTCCTGACTAATTATGAACAATTACTTCAAATTTTAGAGTTTAAACTCAAAAAAATTACCTTATTTCTAATGTTTCACTATTAAATATTTTCAATCATGTCAGAATTAATCTCTCTTAGCAATTAAGAAAAGAAACCATCCTTCAAATAACAGTGAGTTTAGTATCTCTACGAAACCCATGTTTCATGCTCTATTCTAATTCATTAAAATAATTTATAGATTAGTGTGAGAAATTCTTTTAAAACAAAAAATGATATTAAAAATTTTATAAACAAATTAGTAGTCTACGGTCAATGGTTTTAACTGATCAAACTCGAAGAAAATTTCTAAATAACGACTAATATAGACTATTCTTCTTTTCATTTCACCTCGAACAATCTTGAAAAACGAAAAAAAATTACTAATTTTACGAATCATCACAATTTAATTATTAGCCACACTAGTATTAAAAATAATGTATTAGTCGGCGAACACATAGTAAACTCACTAAAGAAATGTGGACTATTAATGATTCATTTATCTAATCGATAATTATCTTAAGATTATTGATTTGAATTAAGTCGGTCTTATTCCATCACACGTTCACTTATATCGAACTCTAAAATAATGATCATACAACTTGATCAACTAAAAAATATTATGATCATACGACGAAGTTTACATCAACTATTTAGAAGATATTTACAAGTAATTATAAAATAAAATTTAAAATAAATATTTTTAAAAAATTTTACGACAATTTTTTTTTAATATTTTAATTTTTAAAAACATTATAAAAGTTATAAATAATTTATTAGAATATAAAATAAAATATAATGAAAAGTTATTTAAATATACTACCAAATAACACATTATCAATATATCCTGCATCACAATTGACAGCGACTTGTATTACTGAAAAATATCTCTACAATTTGATCGTTCAAAGAATAAAAACGAAAAAACATTTCTTTGTAGAACGTTAATTTATCAGAATAATTTTTTTATAAATAATTAATGGGTTATATTGTCTGTCTAATGAGGTAACGACGGGCCCAGTTTGTTATTTAAATACTGCAGTCAATAACAGATGTTTATTGGAGGCCCGTATATTGGCCCAATATAGCTCAATTTATTAATTTAAATTGAATTTACATAGAATCAACAATTTGGTCCTGCCAAAAAAACGTAGGTTTTCTCTGCCGCCACCGCCGGCGGCAACGAACAACAACGGCTTTTTTCATTATCTTGTATTCCTTCTTTCATTCGTCACCGCACTTCGGCTGACCAAGTTCCTCTTCTCCGCTTACTATTTTGAACTCAATCATTGGATATGCAGACTAAGAAAAGATTGAGTTGTGAAATTCTTCTAATGCCCTGCAGTTGTTTCAACAAATTCTTGAAGCAAAATTTTTTGAAGCTTAAAACAATAAACTAGTAAAAGGAAAACCTTTTTTTTCCAAACCATTTGTAAGTTCAACAACATTGATATTGGAAGACTGATCTAGATTCATCTTATGAGAACTAAATCAAACCTTAGATTGAATTGATACGAAAAGTACATGATTGTATCTTCGAACTTACTTTCATATTCTCCCTAAACATTAGCTTCCCCATAAATGTCTGCAAAAATTCTTTCATGAGGATGTTTTTCGTATATATTACCTAAGTGCAAAATCAGGAAAGCGTAGCACATAGCCTATGCCTTCCGACCATTTTGTTTCCTTGTCAACTATCTACAAGGTGTATCTGTGATACATCGTCAAACTTGCTGAAGAGCTCCACCAACTCCTCTTCACTGCATGAGTGAAAAAAAAACCACAGAATTTCAGAGAGCAGAACAAACTTGCAACTAGCTAAATTGAAGGTTTAGAAGAAAATTTGCACTTTGTTGTGCATGGAAGACTGTACAAACAGGCGTCCGTTTTCCAAAATCTGCTTCTTTTCATCAGTCAATAATGGAGTTTGATTCACAATGTCTATGGATTCATCATCAGTATGTGTTGAAGTATCTGCTTCTCTTGTTTCATTTGGTTGCTCTTTCAATTGCATCATCATCTTCTGAATCAGCATTCATCATTTTCATCCGTCTCTTTTCTTTCACTCTGGTCCTGTGTTGTTACCTCACTAGCTGAACCTTCATTATCACTATCATAGTCAGACCAGTTGTTCTCTGCTCTACTTTGATAATAATCAGCATCTGATATAAACTCATCTTTCACTTCTTCATGCTCTGAGGATAATTCCAGTCATTCCCAGATTCAGATTGCACAGACTTCTTTGCATCCACTTCCTTTTCCTTACATCTCATTTTTATAGGTAGGTTTGGGCAGCTTCGGATTGCTCTAGAAGCTGGTTCCATATTTTCATTTTCTTGCACCATCGGCTGATAGGCATATCTTTGTCTTCCATGGTTGCATGACTTTAAGAAACTGTTGAAGTTGAGGATCATCTTCCTTACTTCCTGCAGAACTTCTCCTGTGAGCTTTGGAGTTTTTGATCCTTGATTTCCGCATTTGCAACGTTATCCACTATTCACCCTTTGAAGCTATATATTCCTTTGTGGAATAATGACTCCAAGGTCGCGGAATATCTGGTTCACCATGTTTACGTGCCGCCTGAGACAAAGGAAGGACAACATAGTGCCAGGAAGAATATTATTAACAGTTGCATACCAGCCACAGGAATGCTAACAAATCGAATTCAGCGAGCGAGTGAGCGGCAGAGATTGCCAACATGTTAAGAAGACGAAATAGAGGTGTAACGACGAGAAGTTCGACGGAGTTTGATATCCGGCGGCGGCGAAGTGTGCGGGAGATTTCACACACACCTCAACCACGCAGATTATGACCATCTATGGATAGTAAGTTGCTGCAAGTCAACTTGATTTTGGGCCCTTGAAAGATGGCAATCTATACACTAACGAACCGCAATTCCTAGTATAATAGTACATTATGAGTGCAGCGCGCCTAGAGAATATTATGACTTATGAGCTTAATACCTTTTCATATGAAGCTTCTTGCCTGAATCTTAGATTGATTTTGATGCCAAATATCGCAAAGGACAATGTTTAATTTATTTTCATTTCAGGAGGAACGTGAACTTGGTAGAGAGACCAAAGTATAAATTTGGTAGCTAAGAGCGTGTTTTCAAGCGCCCGTAACTCCATTTTTTTTTTTGTCAGATTTTGAGTTCCGAACAGTTCATATGTTTCAATTATACAAAAAATTCAGAATTCTACTTCCACGTGCGAAATTTCAGTTTTAACTTTATTATTTGCACACTTCTCAATACAATTATATCCTTTAATTTTCAACACACTTTAAAAAATTATTGAAACACAAATACTGAACACTTTATTTTTCAAAAAATTTTACTTTTTACTTTTCACTTTTACGAAATTTAGTTACGGATATTTGAAACACGCTCTAAGCCGATCTGTGGGGTGCGTGTTGAAGATGCTCTTCTGCAGCTCCAAGTGACAGTCAAAAGCGCTGGTAAGACTGTCTATCAGGTATCATAAGCTTATAATTTGAGTTGCCTGAAACAATAATCATGCAATGTGAGAATCATGTCTTGTTCATTGGTATTATCCGACAGGTTATCCATTCTGCCCGAGCTAATGTTCAACATAATCATGGTTCGGACCCAGATCGCCTGCTTGTGAGTAGGTTTTACTAAGTTGACACTTGAGCAAGGGGCTCTTTACTGGCTCGATCTTTATTGAGAACATATACACCCATATCTTTTGCAGATGAAGCTTTCTAGAAAGGGAGTTTACCTGAAGCGGTTGTCTTACCATGCCAAAGGAAGGAGTGGAATAATGGTGAGACCAAAGTGCCATTTCACTGTGGTTGTCAGAGAGACCACTCCTGAAGAGGAGGCAAAGGTTGCAAGCTGAGACTAAGCAACTTTAAGAAACTGACAAGAAAGGAGAGGCAACTAATGCCTCATCAGCTCATTGAGACAAAAAAGCGAAGGAGGCTGCCATTGCATGAGAATTCAGATTTTGATTTTCCTAGCTAACAGATGAGTAACACTAATTATAGAAAGTGTTGCAAGTCTGGAAAGGTAAAATGCTTGCTGTTATTTGCCTTGGGATTGTTGAACTTCTACTTTTTCCTCTTTTTCTCATCATTGATGTATAATTTTGATGATAAATCTTCATCTTTCAAAAATGTACATGTAGTGGCTGAACCACTGTTTTCACCTTTTTTTTTCCCTGCTATGGTCATTCTGACAGTTGTTTGCCCGCATAAGAAGCTTCTGTTTTGATCCAAGGATTGTTGTGGTTCTTCTTGCAGCTGCTTCATGGTTCATGCTATTGGAGTTAGGCAATTCCCTTGTATGAGAAGTGGGTGAACGGTGCATCTGTTTATTGTGTTATTGTCATTATACAGACTGAAAAACTATGACTGAATTGTGACATGGAGGGAAGCAGGTTGCTGCTTGAGAAACTTGTGTCTTGTATCTGACAGTTTGGATTCAATAGCCTACTTCTCTGAGCCCGATCAACAAATATCTGGGAGTCATCAAAGGAGAATAGCTCAGTAACTACTTATATCAGATGATCTGGAGCCAAAAGCTAGTTGTATTATGGATCAAAATACTTTCGCAGAGCAAACGAATTAGGAAATTTCTTTTACTGAACTTGAACCTAAGTAACAGACTAGGAGACAAAACTTGATAAAGACACTTACAAAGTTAAAACAACATCCTATCTTGATATAGCTCAAGTGCCTGTATGACCTTTTCAAGAAATAACTTCCGGTGGAGGCGATACCTGCAGATAATATGAATATAACCCAATTTAAAGGCAGTCCAGTAATGCACTGTACAGGAAAATTTTGAAGTGCATCTTACTTGATGGCAGCTTCAAGTGTTCTGCTTGCCTCAGGATTAGAATCTACAGAAAACCAAAGAATGATCATTATCTGGATCAATCGTTGGTTACTTATTTGATGGAGATGTAAAGTGGCGTACTTAAAATTTGTTGGTCTTCTTTTGATGTAGTAGGAAATTCAGCCAACATTTGGTGGCACTCTTCCTGTAGCTCTCTTGCAGCTCTTCTTTCCCTGCTTGGGATTGGAGGCATATCTCCATCAGACCATGTTGGCAAAGTCCTTGCAGCAGCTATTATTGCCCCATCAACAAAATTATCTTGCTGCTCATCTGACAGACGGCCTGAATTTGTCAGCATTGGCGTTAAATCGTAAGTAAATCTATTTGCAGAACTCAAACATGTTATAAGCTGAAAGCTTGAAACGTGAAGATGCATCGGGCACGTACTGTTGTAATAAAACTCATCTGGCAGCCCAGCGATGCTGAAGATGGACAAGAAGGAATCTAGGTGAATCTTTGAATTGCCTTTAAAATTTATGGCATCCCAAGGATTCTGCAAATTTGCGTACAAGTAAATGAATACAGCAGAAGATCACAACAAGAAGAAATGGAAACACATCTCTGCAATTTGCATACTGTAGGTGATGAAAAACCATATCTCTGCATGAACATCCCATTCTTCGAACCAGCCAGGTAGTTGATAGTCATCTGTTATATTATGAATTATGAGATGGCCTGCAAGTTTTAGGACTAGATGCTGAACATTACCTCATCGCCTTTCTTAATTCTTTGCCCCGCATTGATCATAACCTCAAGCATCCGGTCCTTGAAACGCCAATGGAGGAAGCAATTAGGCTGAAATGAATGATTCAACATATCTGCATAATCGGATGGATCCAATTACCAAAGAAGGAGCTAATTGCAACCCAAAACTGCTTGAGTGAAATTCCTTCTTCTACACTACAACAGGAAAGTTTTAATGCAAACAGAAGACACATGCAAGGTCCTATAAACCGCTCCTCACTATGCTGTTGGAAACATTTTAGAGGAAAACAACGTGCTGTTAGAAACCTTTTAGAGGGGGAAAACACAACAATCTTAGACAAAAACAATCATCAAAACTTGCTTAAACAAGCTGCATTTTGGCAAGTTATTCCACACTTGATCGCCAAATGAGCAAAAAGGAAACATGCAGCCAGAAAGGTAAAGAGACGTACCAGCATAAGGAACCAGCATATTGGCTTCTTGGACCAATGCGCCAATTCTTATTTGTTTAGTGAAAGCTCGTGTTTGCACGATGCCTAATGCCCAAAGGAATCTTTCAGGATCATGAGCAAGGCGTTTTATCTTTAAAGGTGCCGCAGAATACTGAAATTGGTGTAACATCACTTGATATCTTAAACAAGGTTGTAGAGTCATAGACAATTTGAAGAGAAACAGCGAAAAACATTACCCAGTTCTTTTCCCAGAATTCTATTGCTCGCTGACGCTGTTCTTCCATTGTCACAGCTAGAGCTGTGTCTTGCAGCTCCAAAAGGTCCTCCTGAAAAAGTTAACTACACATCAACTCAAAATAGGACCACAAAATTTTCTCAATACTGAGAACTGGGAATCAATGACTAGATAATATCTCATAGTCGACGATCTGACAAAAAGGAGGGATGGCAGGAACAAGTATTGTGGCTTTGCTGACCTTCTGTGCCAAAAGCAAGCTGGTGCACTCATCCATGCTAGGTAAAAAATCACCATACAACTGCCAGAAATTACCCTCCACATCGAAAGAAAATAGAAGCAGACAGGCTAATCTCAAATCCCAATCCTTCTGCAAAAGTTATAGAAAAAACAAGACTAAATAGGCAAATCGCTGTTTCAAGATCTAATAAATTATGACCAACTTCACTGACTTCTTATGAAAATTGCGAACAGTAACCTATGTAGGAACACCCATAAATAGATCATTCTGCATTAAACTATACGTAATAGCTGTCACATTTCTAAGAGGAATTAGCATGCCGTTTTTATCAAGGCATACAAGAACTAAACATATAGACATTCTTGCAGAACGGATTAAAGATAATCGCACAGAGAATGTTAGCTTTGAGACACACCAAGAATGGAAAACAAAATGCATAGAGCAAAAACATGGTTTCTAAAACCGTCGTGGCCACCGAAGTCTTTGTGCTTAAAAAGATTGATTCTTCTTAGATATCAAAGTTAAAACTGCCATCGTGCAGTGACTATCAACTACACAAGGATAGCATCACAATAAAAAATAATACCTAAAATGATAACATCTAAAACTCAAGTTACTTAGAAACTTTACCTAACATAATGTCATGTTTTAGGTGGAGTTGATTTGTGATGATTTACCTCTGGATCTGTTGAGTTGATTATATCAAATATAGGATGTCCTACTGGTACTATATCCGGGAAGAACATCCATGGAAGCTTTTGACTTATGGTCAGCATTAATTCCAGAGGAATCTCCATAATCATCTGAGCACATAAACAAATAGTGAGATAATTATCTCTATAAACACTCTGAACCTTCCTGTGAGGCTTTGAAAATAATAAATAACTAGGAAAATACAGACTCCCTTCTAGGCTTTTCCCTCAAGTGTCTGTAAGCTTGAACCCTCATCTAGCTCAAGTGCACTCATTTATGCTAACTATCAAAGACTTACTACTGCATAAACTAAGCCTTCATTAAAAAACTTACTCTTGCTCTTCTAAGAGGTTCTACATCTTTGGAAGCATACACACCAAATCCATTTGATCCCTCCTTGAACTCAACACCATAAGCTCGCATACTCCTAACATACCCAATTCGATAGAAATCAGGGTCTGCCGGCTCCAACTGCCACAAAACCACGTATCAACAGCACCGACAATTTCTACCTCAAGGTGTTCGGTGAAATGCTTCAAACAAAAGTCAAACCACAAAGACTAATTATCTACCTCAGATGGCTCAGGCACAGGTCGCGGCGTGTCGAATAGCTTAAATTGCGGCAGAGAAGCAATGGTTGCTTGCAATGGCGCTATTCTCTTGCTTGTCTTTGTAATGGGTTGCAAAGGAAAGCATACTTGGTCTTCTTTCTTCTGCAGAAATGTGTAGTATATATCAAGAATTTGTATACAAGAAAACACATGCATCTAGCGCATGGAATATTTCTATACAGATAAAGAGATTACAGTGGAGTTATAGAATAAGAGCGCAGAAGGAAATTGTGGAGGAAGAGACGAAGCCGCCATTGGAGAGTGAACTAAGAAAGAAAAGAGTGAGTTCTGTTCACAGCCAGAACATTATCCACAGACGCAGAGTTATCTAAAGATAAAATAAATTATAATAGAGGCCTTCTCAAATGCAAAACAAAATAAATATGAGTACCTAATTATAGAGAGTTATAAATTAATAATCGATTTTGCAAATAAATGCTTGTATAAAGATCGTTGGTTTTTATTTCACCGGCGGGAGGAAAGAAAAAAGAGAACCACGTCTTGCTCTACAGCCGAGCTCCGCCGCTCTCCGCCGCATTTCCACGAAAACGCTATCCTCCGCCGAGCTGACAGAGATCAACCTACTCCCTCCGTTCTTGATTTCGGCCACCTACAGGTGTCACTCCAACTCCTCAACGCCTCCCTTCTCGCTGAACCCAACCCCTCTTTCCTCCTCTCTCCGCCACGTTAGTATCCGCCATAGACATGGGTCCCTCTATGGCGCTTCTAAATTCTCTCCGGCACCGCCCTCGCTGACCATCTGCGCTTTCCTTTGCGGAATCACTCATCTTTGCTTACTTATCTCATCGTTGACACACAGAAGCTTTCGAAAGTGTTTTATTGGAAAGGTGTGGTTATGGATGCGAGAATTCATGAGGCAAGGGAGTTGGATGAAGGGTTGGAAAAAGGCAGAGAAAGAGGATGAAGTTAGGGAGGTGATTGATAGGACAATTGAGAATTGGGAGGAGTAAATCAATCTAATGATTGCAGAGCAATGTCTGGAGCTCCAGCTATTGCAACAGGTTTGAAATTCATTTGCTTCATTGATTTAATACACAATTTAGTAGCTCAAGAAGATATCTTTCTGTTTGAATTCGAATAGAAAGACGAACCTCAGTTTCTAGTTAAGAAAGTTTGGTTACTGCTTGAACTTCTTGGTGTTGAGTCTTGAGATAGGACTCATGTTGAGGCACTCACCTTGTTTTGTTTGAGGTTACCTTGGGCACAGCTTGAGTTATTTTGTAGGTTGAGAATGGTTGCTGTAGATGAATCTTGTAACATGTATGCTTAATCTACTTGATGAGTCCGTCAGCAGAATAGGAGCTGTCCGCAATGAATTGATGAAGGTCATTTGAGGCAATTCCAAAAGTTCATCAGATGCCAAAAAAATAATTTTTAATTAACAAAAAAAGGCTAATAATAGCAGTGAATTTTGTTCTTTTTTATGGAAGTAGAAGGGTGAAATTTTGGATTGCTTGAAGTGAAGAAAAGCAGGGAGGCTCCTATGTTTTCAGTCTAAGTGTTTATTAGGAAAACAGTCATATTCTAAAAGTTGCATACACGCATCTCTTAGAGATCAATTTCTGATCACCTTCAGCTTCAGTATCAATCTATTTGTATTTTCTACACTTATTCCATTTACATTTCAATCTATTCAGTAATTATGTGCTTTTTAGGCTAATTTGCTGCCATAAAAGAAAAACTTATTACTTGAGACATGCTGTAGAGTTTAATGATGTGCTTTGATCTGTATGCATAAGAAAATGGATGAAAATGCTTTTAGTTTGGGGTTTGGGTGGGAAAGGATGCAAGGGATTTGGAAGCCTGTCAACCAACCTGGGGATCAAGTTGTTGTCATTGTTGTTATTTTCTTTCTCTAGCTTTCTATAATAACGATATCTCAAAACAAAGTAGTCGGGTGTATGCAGAAGCAAAAAATAGGTCATTTTTTTTCTAATTATGGCCATTTATGCTAAATGTGCTACTTTACTTCTGTTTTTCCTATTCTCGTGTATCAATATTTATGTGGTCAAGCATCTCTCTTGCCACAGCAGCAAATTGAGCTTTTGCTAGAAGGGGTAATGTGAGTGATTGGAACCACAGCCTAAGAGCCTTCAGGGTGTTAATAGTGTTCCGATAGCAAATGGTAGCTATCATTCTTTTGCATTATCTGGTACGTCGAGATTCTGTATCCATTATCATTATATATTGCTTCATGTAATCAAATCTTTGTCCAAAAACCAAGCAAGTAATTCTGATTTTGGTTGTTCTTAATTTTAAACTTTCTACTGAGAGTATCTGATTTCTACAATGCTTTCAGAATGGTGAAGTTTTTTTTCTTGGGGGTTGGCAGCTATGGTCAATTGGGTCATCCTCTATTGAAAGTCTAAAAGCACTTGTAGAGGCATTATCCTAGAATGTGCCATTAATATTGCTTGTGGTGGCTCAACTTCAGCAGCAATTACTGGTAAATATACATTTCAAAGATGTGTTCATTAAAATTTCTCCAATTTTGGCTTTAGACTACTTATGCAATGCCTTTTTAATTTACTTTGATATTGGTGGTGGCGAAAGATTTAGAGGAATTAAGTCTTTGGCTGAATCTAATTTATAATTAAACGGAATAGGAAAAAAAACAAATTCATGTAGCCGACCCCACTCATGTGGGATACAGATTTAATTTGTTGTTATTGTATATATATGATACAGCAAAGCTCTACATGATGGTGAATACTAGGGATCGACGGCTTGGATTTCCTGGTCTACCTGATATTCAACCAGTGACTATTGAAGTGAGGTTCCTCATAGATGACTGAGAATTGGAAAACTATCACGTTATCCAAGTGGCAGCTAGTGCATCCCATGCCATGAACCGATCTGAGGAGGGAAACGACCGATGCTATTTCTAGCAGTTAACAAGTAAGTGAGTGACCCGACAGAAGGAGGGACACGATTGATACAAGCAGCTAACAATCATTGGAACTATGTGATAAACGGTATTTCATAGTTCTCAGTACAAGCAGTTTAATAGCTACCCTCCTTGCTTGGCCCTAAGGCAACGTAATTCCACTTTGAAGGTTCAATGAACAAAATACAACTGATGTGCTCAATGGGTTTAGGAGGTACATGATAACACCCCAGAATGTACATTGTTTTTGTCTCAAGAGGACCATCTCTGTCTTACAATAGTAGTTGAGATGCTATCAAACGAAAAAGGGAGTACGTGAGCACGTACTGCTAAGCAGTACTGGTACCCTTGCGACAGTGGACAACCCAAAATATCAGACTTTGACACATCATAATCTTCAGGCGGAGCTTTAAGTCTTGATGCTATGTCAGGAACTAGTTTTGGTGTTTTTGACAATGCTGTAATCTCTATGTATAGTATGGTGTATTTCATTTTCTGGAGCATCTTCCTATCAGTATATGAAACTTGTATTATATCGTAGGTAGCTTGTACATACCCTTCCAATTTACTGAATTCATGGGAAATCATGCAAGCATTGGCTTAATTACCTAGGTAGCTTGTACACCCCAAGTCTCTCTTAGATTGATTTTAACTATTTTCAGATCATGATATAGCTGTATATTATATTTGTACGAGGTGGATTATATTCAAGGGAAACGCAGTTCAAGATCTCTTGGCTGCAATGTTCAACCATTGTTGTCCGTTTGAAGTAATATGAAACAGGCGAGTCTTCATCATGAATTCAGTAATGATTTCAGGTCATATTTGGAGAGCTTTTCTTCACTAATTTTTCATTTTATTTTTCTCAATAAAATTTCTAAAATATTTTATAATATTTTTTAAAAAATTTAATATTATAAAATTTTTTATTAATTTTTTTTAATAAGTACTATCAAATATCTCCTCTTTCGTCAGGGAAAGGAGAGTGTGTAACAATCTGTGACATAAAATTCTCTATTTTGTCGGATAATTGAAAATCAAAAGTTTCAGGACATGAAATAACGTAATTCGATTAAAGGCTAATCAAAAGTATATGCAAATGCAGCACCTGCAGGTATGCACTGCTGGACCATTCCGTTCAGATCAAGAAAGAAAAAAGAATGAAGCTAGCAGCGAAGCTTCCCTACCCCCTCTTACCTTAACGCACACATTTGTAGTCTTTCTTATCTCGAATCCGTTACCACTTTTCTTCTTTCTTCCGCAGGCCACCAAACAGAATCCAAGGCTTGCGCTCGCTCTTTCTATTAAACTTTTATCATCATCATCATCGAACAAATGAATCTCTATCTGGATGATGAAGTACGTACTGGAAAACTTTTTTAAGTTCTTCATCTACTTCAAAGTTTGAAATTATATACAACAAACCTGCAGAGCTAGCTAGCAGTAATTGTTCAGCTTCTTCAGAGAAGCTTCCTCGGGACAAGCAGCACGTTACGACGGTACGTACTCTCCCATTTCCATGCATCGAACTGCGTGCACGCAGCTGCAGCTGCGCAGTAGTAGCTAGCTAGAGCAGTTGTTTCCCCTACATATTTATATATTTTCCCTTCACCTTTGTTTCTTTATCTGATGGTGATCTATCGATATATCTCTTTCCTTCCTTGCTGTTACTGTTATCTTGCTAGCTGCATTACAACATTGTTGTCTCAGTTACCAATAAAGAGCACCGCTCCACTTTCTCTTTTTCCATTTCTCGCTTCAATGCATATGCATGCCCAGGAATCCCAGATCCACATTGCACAAGCAATCCATTAAGTGCATGTTTCAAACGCCCGGACCGGCCGTAACTCTATTTTTTTTGTCGAGCTTTTGAGTTTCGAATAGTTCATAAATTTTAATTACATAAAAAATTTAGAATTTTATTTCCACATACGGAATTTCAGTTTCAATTTTTTTATTCACACACTTTTCAATTACAATTATATTGTTCAATTTTTAACATACTTTCAAACTGAAACACAAATACTGAATTTCACTTCTATTTTATTTTTCAAAAAATTCTAATTCTTAATTTTCACATTCACGAAACTCAATTATAGATATTTAAAACACGTGCTAACTGGAACATACTTTTTTAGTGCATATTACTTTGAACACAAAAATATATGTATATATGAAAGAGCAAATAATGCATGCATTGCATGCATGGTGATGGTATCATGGTAATTAAGTATCACAATAACTAACTCGAAAGCATGCATTAACAAACAAGAAAACTATATAAGAAAGTTAAGAATAGTAATTATATGATCAATAAACAATATGAAATAAAGCATGCAAGAGAATAATGTTCTCATCATACTCAAATTAACATAATGAATGTTTTTTTTGCAGTAAGTGTATATAATGAAAGATAACAAACCCTAGCTAATTCTAGTTAGGATTAGTCACTAAACTCCAATCACTTATTCCATCAGCGATTAATTGCAGACTCAAAATTTCCCAAAATGTATAAGCTAGCTCTCACCCATACGATAAGTTCCTAGTTTGCTGTACAGAAGCAGCTCCGCGAATCATCGTCGGAGTAGATGTAGAACCAACTCTTTGATCGGTACCGTGAAGTGGAACTCTTCTAGGCGACGGTCTTTCAAGCTTCTTCTGATCACTGCTCTCTCCTGAAAGAACCGGCTTTGCCTCGTAGAATTCCGCCATTGATTCCATATCATCAATACCTGGAGTATCAATCACAGTTGGTGCAATTTCAAACTGATGATGATGATGATGAAGGTGGTGATCACTTTTTGAACCTTCTGCTGCTGCTGCTGCTGATGTACCAAGATCTTGCAACCTTAAGTCATCTGCCCAGATCATCGGACTCTTTCCGTTTGAACTATACGGATTCAATTTTTTCTTTCCGAGTGTAGCAGTCAAGATTAATCCATGATGATCAAGTTCCTGCAGTAAACCAAGATGATCTCCACTACCAGAATAAATATTGAGATCTTGAAGAGATGGGAAGCTGTCGATAGGAGATCCGGCAGAAGGAATATATTCCGTGAGTACTGCGGCCGTTTGATTGCCAAATGATCCTGTATTCTTGTCGTAGTTTCCAGCTCCTGCTGCCATGTTTTGATCACCTGCAAGTGTTTGGCATGCTTTCTCTAGTATTGATTGCATGTACTTCCCTTGTGCTTCGATTCGCATCTGAAGGTGTTTCTGAACCTGATAATACATATATATACTTATCGTAGAAAACTTCTAAACTGTGAAAGATGACATTTTTCATAAGTTCTTTGTGATCGAATTGATAATGAGAATTAATTGATTAATTACCTCTAGTTGTTCATGCAACCTTCTCTGAACTTCCATCTGCATCCTAAGTGCCTCATTGATATGAACACTTCTACTGAAACATGTACATAAAGTATTAATTCAAACATAATTAGAGCAAATTTATCAGTGCAAGAAATTACAAGAAGAAAATTTAAGGAAAAAAAAACTAGTGTGTTTAATTTGTAGCTTACTCAACGTTCATCGTTCGACCCATCATACAAGAAGAACTCGCGGCATTCCTTTGCATTTCTAATGCTGCTGCTGCATGAACAGATCATCATATACACATTCATAATTTTTCAAAAGTCTATACTTTTTAGAAACAATACTAGATATAATATTAATTAAAATAAGAATTATATATATAATTATCACCTTCTTTAACCGAGTGATCGTTGAATTCTTTGTGCGGTTGTTTCCCTAATCTGAATTTCTGCAGCAGTATATCAAATGATCATTTGCAATAATAACGTAAAAAGAAAAGAAATTTAAATAAAATTAAAGTCAGAATTAATTGATTTTAATTACCTGCAAGTGACTCTTGAGATGATACAGAGTGAGTCCTTTAACACCCATAACTCTCATGATCGTCTTCGGTGTTGCCTCTACAATATAAATTAAGCCAATTTTAACAAGTAAATCAATTGATTACCATGCATCTTCGAAATGAACAAACACATCTGATCAGAGATTAAGTAGCAGTACTATCAGGTCCACCGAGCTGAGCGACAGCATCAACAAATCGATCATGAAGCTCAACAGTCCAACGAAGTCGAGGCTTAGGATCAGTTGTAAGAACAAGACCTGAATCTCCTTGAACACACATACTGCTAGCTCTCTCGTGATGGTGATGAGAAGAATTCATAGCACTACAAGTAGTTGTAGTCGTAGTTGTCGTTGCCGCCTTCGTCGCCGTAGCCTTAATTGTTTGAGTGGAACATTAAAAATTCTATTCGATCTCTTTTAATTTCTCACGCTGTAGATCGAGTTACTGAAGAGATTCATCAAGAACAAGAATAAGGTTAGTTCATCAGAGAGGTTCTAAAAACAAACCAAAAAAAAAAAAACATCTTATCTACCTATTAATTATAGAGACATATATATCTTTGGATCACCTGCTAATTAACTCTTTAATTCTCTTTCTAGATCTCTCTGAGAAACTAAAACTACTACTAGTGCCAGCTCTAGATCTTGCAATCTTCCATGTAGTGGAGAGATCTTTTTATTCTAAAATGATCATGATCAGAAAAGGCGAAAGCCACCGACTAGAAAACCCTTCCAAATTTCCTTTGCCAAAAGAAGAGAGATAGATAGAGAATGGAGAGCTTTCTAACATGCAATAACAATAGTATTTTTGAAAGAAAAAAAATAAAGAAATGTACCCATGTATATTTTCTTGTAAACGTGTTTATTTATTGAAAAATAAGTTTCTAAAAATAAATAAATAATAAATTATTAAACAATAAACTTATAACATTAATTAAATATAATAAATTATTTCTAAAAAATTATTTCGAATCATTAGTAAAAGTAAACATGTATTTGAGAATGCTTCTGAAAACAATCTTTTTAAAATAAAATGTATTTTATTCTTATTTAAAAATAAAATTTTGTAATGTAAAATTTTATTTTTTAAAATATTGATAAAATATTATAAAATAAAAAATTTGAATAAAAATAAGTACAAAAATAAAACCAAATATTATTATTATTATTTTGATCATAACCGATAGTACAAACAAATGCATGCAACAAAATGATCCATGGGAAACGTTCATTGGAGCTTTTGAATTACTTATTATTTTAATAAATTTATATTTTAATAATTTGTATATTAAAATTTAAAAAATTTATATATCACAATTTTGATATATGTACATATATAATATAAAATAAAGTTTATTTAAACTAATAATAGTTTATAAAAATTTTATTTCATAATATTCACAAACGTCCTTAGGGGACCATTAACCTTTTCTGCTCAAATATCAATTTCTTGTTATCTTAAAAATCAAAGGAATGTTTGGAATAAATTGATGTAGCATTATTCGGAAGATATAGATCAGAAGATTGTCTTTCTAACAATAATGTTTACGTCATTTAATTAATTCGTATTACCAAATTCATGCATATAAATTCAAAAAAAATTCTTATCTCTATATATAGAAATCATTGTTCATTTAAAAATAAAAATAAAAACAAGACGAGAAAAATAAAGCTACCAGGGAAATTAAATAAATAAAGTTTTTTTTTTCTTTTTCGGTTTTCTTTGTTGTCACACTCATAGAGAGAATTATATTATGAGAAAGATTTAGATTTACTAAGCTGTAATTTTTATTAAAAAAACAACAAAACTAATAATAAAATTTTATAACGTAGAATTGGTTTATATTTTTTAAATTTTGAAATAAATTCTTAAATTATTTAGGAAAAAGTTTTTTTTTTAAATTCTTAAACGCTCTGCCAAATATGATCTATGTATATGTTTATGTTATGATATGTTGTATCGTTTGTTAATATATATGAATAAAGTTATAAAGATAGAAATGAAGGAATAATAGTTGTCCCATTCTGCAAGGGAATAGATGCTTTCTTCTTTCACAATTAACCCAAGGATTCTTTTTTTTTATCTTTAATTTTCTTATTTATTTTAACTACTATACATACTAACACTTTTAGATATAATTCATTAATTTTCAATATCAATCTGAAAGATTTACTCACACATTTTTGAGGTGTGTTTTGTTAAGTTAAAAATAGGTTATAAAAAATGAGTTACTGAAAGTAAATTATTGTGAATAATATTTGTGTATTATTTTGAAAAAAAATAAGTTGGAATGACTTATTATTATTCTTTTGTATACCTGAAAATAAATTAAAAATAATTTTTTATTAAAAAATTAAATTATAAAGGCTTGAAGAAAGCATTATTACTTGAGTTACTCAAAAAAGAATATCTGAATGTTTTATTAATTTCTAGCAATTAGGGTGCGTTCTTTGAACACGAAAGTTATTTTTTCTACTATAAAATTAATTCTAATTTATTTTTTATTATAAAAAAAATTAGTTCTAACTCAATTTTTAATACAAAAATAATACATCGTTTCTAGCAACGCTATTTTTAAAAACTCAATTCTAATAATTCACTTTTAAAAAACTATCAAAGCCCAAAAATACACCATGAACTTGTTTGTCCTTACCAGCATAATATAAACTTCATCTACCAAACCAAAAAAGAAAAAAAAGAAATAGATTGTCTTAAATAATGATACCCGTGGAAAGTTTCCGCCGTAATAGTTTAATACTAAGCTAAACAAAATTATACAATTAAAAGCAAAAGAAACTAACTAATTAAACAGCCGTGTTAAAGTTGTTCATCCTTGAGCTCAAATCATGAATATAATAAACAAATATTAATCATTGATTGGCTCAATCTAGTTAGCTTAGATTTTAAGCAGACATAGGAAATGAAGGGATAGATGCTCTTTATCAGCAAACAATGATTCTCTTCATATAAAATAACTCCTTTTATGTCTAGCTTCTTGGAGATGTTTTATCTAATGCTTTTTTTTTTTAATGAACGACAACGCTGATGTTTTATATAATAACCTTTCTTTTTAGTTGATATTTCCTCATGAGTCTGTTGCGAATGAAACCTATAAGCTAGTTTGCTTTTGAGGAACCTGCAGTTTCAGACATGTAAAGGCATCGATAAGCGATTTGTTTACAAGAGATTGAGTTAAATATGTAAACAAAATCTGAATAGAACTCTTTAAAAAGCCTCTGACGGCTCATCTACTCTTGACATGGTAACTACATATGTAAACAAGATCAAGAATCACCAATAAAACCGGGTACATTTATTCTGCGAGTTTCTCTTAAGCTAGATCCGCTAAATTCCAAGACTAATTGTCTCCAATCCTGCCCACAATGATCAAGCTCGGAATGAATAGATATTCAAGCCAAATGATGTAAACTGCAAACAGAAAACATAAGACAATTTGTCTTCCATTCCCTAGTAGTAGGAAAGAAACATGTCCTCTGAAAATCAGCTTATTTACCTCAACTTGGGAAGCTCTATTGTGATATCATGTGCATCAAGATTGTCAGGATCGGGATTTTATGTAGGATCGTTTCGCTTGTGTAGGATCGTAAAATCGGGAGTTTAAGTAAAATCGTAAGATTTTACTTTTCGATATTTTTTTTACAAATTTATTTATTGTTTTTAAAAATTTAAATAGTACTTATTAAAATTGCTGAAAATTAAATATATAATTTTTTGATATTTCATCTTAATGTAATAGATTAACAATGTTCATATTTATAGTTCAGATAACTATATCATTAATAGTTCTTTATATTCATTTAGCTCATTATCACAATATTTTTATATATTATGTCATTATTTGTAAATGTACACTTATACCATATTTAGAAAATCTAATTTCTTATATAATCAGACAATCCGTCTTTATCGCTTCAAAATAAAGAGAAAAAATATAATTTAAAATACTACCATACAAAAAATATTTTGTTCTAATAATAAATTCCTCACAAAATAAACTAAACATAACTGCACACGCTACAAACGAACTATTTAGCTATTTCAGCTTCATTCAAAATCTTCGAGAGCTCTTCTGATTCATGAAAATTTTTTGTAACCTGAAATCGTAAGATCGTAAGTAAAATCGAGATCTTAAGGATTTTAGGATTAAAATCGGGATCTTACAGATTTAAAATAAAATCGGGATCTTGTATCAAATAGGATCGTTTTGTTGATGT
The DNA here is from genome assembly GCA_019914995.1 of Acanthochlamys bracteata. NCBI lineage: Eukaryota > Viridiplantae > Streptophyta > Magnoliopsida > Pandanales > Velloziaceae > Acanthochlamys > Acanthochlamys bracteata. The sequence continues at coordinate 1,296,808 of CM034140.1, read as the reverse complement.
AAAATCGTAAAATCGTAAGATTTTAAGATTTAAATCGGGATTTTAACAACCATGATGTGCATTATTGATGAAACAACTTCAACCGTCGTTTAAGAACTTACCAACCAACAAAACTATCTTTAAAAAGTTTCTCCAACCACATTATTTTCTGAGTGCATCTGTTGATGTCTATTGGGCCGCATTCAAGTTGCCCAAGCAAACATACTTAAGCTGCATTTGCAAGAAAAGACAAATTGTCAATGGACAGATGACAGAGAAAGCGAGAGTTCATTTGCCACAATTTTCTACTGACCTCTAAGTACTCATCTATTCCATATTTGGAACCCTCTCTACCAAGACCAGACTGCTTACAACCTCCAAATGGTGCCACCTACATGACAGAACTGTTTAGCACTCTTACCATATACACCTCATGAACAAATCTGGAGTCTACGGGATTCTCACCTCTGTAGATATAACTCCTTCATTAATACCAACAAGTCCATATTCAAGCGCCTCCGCCACCCGCCAAGAACGAGGTATGCTTGTTGTAAATAGATAAGCAGCCAGCCCTACGCAAGGAATATTGCACCAAATATATCATTAGGAGACCGATCTGGCGACTAAGCAGATCTTTGTTGGGTGAAAATTGCTTTGAAGCACCAACTACATCCCACAGCTCTCTATCAATGCATGCCAATACGGCATTAATTAGCTTATTTACTATAGTATGTAATTTTGATAGAAAAATGTGGCTCGAAACCATCATGATTTGATTATTATGATGCAGATTTGTTGATATTTCATAATTAGAAAAAAAAACCTGAATTCGTGTCATTAGCCATCCGAATGGCATCCTCTTCACTTTTGAACTTCAAAAGTGGAGCAACTGGACCAAACACTTCTTCCCTGTCAATAAATTACCAATACACATAAATTACTGCAATAAAAGCAAAGTACCAAAACAAGCCACAAATAGTTAGCATTGAAATGAGGATCATATAAACAAAACTTCATTAAGGGTATACGACATCTTGACCGAAAGCAACAAAATAAGGGGTTAAAATTTTTTAAATGTATCCGGAGATGCAGCAATGGGCTTTTCATAATACTAGAGATGATTCACAGCTCCCCAGAGTTAGTACAAGGTAGGACAAGGACAGTCAGCAATCTTTTAGAAAATCACCAGCCAAGCATATAAACAAAAAGACGCTAAAACTACATGCATAAAAGCTTACCTTGCAACAAGCATCTCAGAGTTCACATTGCTGAGGACAGTCGGCTCAAAGAACGTTAGTCCAAGACTGTGCCTCTTTCCTCCAATAATAACATTTGCTCCCTATCAACAAAATAGACGACATACTATAGCACATATTGCATTAAACGAGCAAACTCCGAAGAGATAAACAGTTCTGAAAATAATAATAATCAGCAGATAACAAAAGTATACAAGAATGTCCATTCTATTTTAGTTCCCTCATCCTAAGAAATTGGATCCTAGCAAAAGGAGAACGAATACCTTCTCTGTAGCATCTCTTAGAAAAAATTCAACCTACAGAAAAGAGTGAAAACGCTTAGTCCAATATTTTTATAGTAGAAACAAATGCTACAAGAGACAGAGGTAGAATATGTCATAACTTGAGGTAGACATGCATGGCACACATAGAACCAAATTATGATAAAATTTCTAAAAGAGAATACAGATGTTATTATCATAGGACTACCTTTTCTACCGCAGCATCATTGATCAATGGTCCCTGCAATGATACGGCCAAGAGGACATAGATTAATCAAATCAAATGAAATATAATCCAAGAACAAGATCTGCTGGAAATTATATGCTCCTCAAAGTCCAACAAGAAGCCCATAGTCTTTTCCGTTTATGCTATGTAACAAGTCACTCAAAATCTTAATAAACAAAAACTACACAGTACAAATGATTAGAGTTAAAAATAAAATAAGGTCTAAGCTATATTTCAGTGACTGCGGTTGGAAGAACATAATACCTGTGCAGTCCCTTCCATGAGTCCATTGCCAACTTGTAAACTTTGAACGGCCTTTGCAAAAGCATCCGCAAATTTGTCATAGATCCCTGTACATAGATGCATCTATTATTTTAGAAAAGAAGGTGTCATTTTAAATGGAATACTGAGTTATCATGCATTATTACAACAACATACCTTCTTGGACCAATATTCTGTTCGCACAAACACAAGTTTGTCCACTGTTACGAAACTTGGCAGCAACCTGCAATATAATGAACAAAAAGATTTAGCAATCAAACACTTTCATGATCAGAACAGAGCCTATGATATATGAACTTCAAAGCTCCAAAACTTGGTCGTTTCATGTAATTGATTATTTACTATTCATATCATATCCCCTAGGGGATGCTTTTAAAAATAACTAGCTGCATATACACCAGATCATTCTAGTAGAGGCATCAAAACACTGACATAACCACATCTCAGATATAACCATGGGAAGACTGAAGAATATTGACTATTGAGGGAGGGTTTAACTACAGACATCTCGAGCATCATATCTGTCAACAACTGGCATGCATTTGTACTAGTCAGTATTATTGCACAACTCATGGATATGAAAACTACAAGGAACAGAGATGCAGGAAAGAAGAAAACTTTAAAGTTTATCACATGAAAATTTATTAATTCTATCCTCATTGCAGAAACAAGCACAACCCGGGCATTTAGCCGATTGTCAGTTTACCTCAGCAAAAAATTATATAGTTTTTCCAGTAGTAGAATTATAGAGAGTTCTAAGACATAGATCAGAGGTAACATTGCACTTTATACAAACTGAGCAACCATGCCAATAAACTGAACAATAGCAAAGCGCCAGCCTAGAATGAGTGAGGTAGGAATGCATACAGTGCCCTTTACGGCTATGTCCAGATCAGCATCATCAAAGATAATACAAGGTGCATTCCCTCCAAGCTCCAATGACACCTGAAAGAGCAGATTATTTGTCACAGAGAGCACTGGCTTTTTCATTTGTTGATATCATGAAAGCAGTAAGCTTAAAAAGTTCCTACTTCATCTCTAGGAAACCAAAGCGTACAAATGAGGTCTGCATGCTTGCCTTTTTAACAGTATTTGCTGAACCTGCCATTAACTTCTTTCCTACGGCTGTTGAACCTGTAAATGTTAGCTTCCTTACCTACAAAAGCCTCAGTTAGAATTACTTCTACAGTATGACTTCTTAGAAACAATGCTGTGGGTAGTAGGACAACCTGGGAGCTCTCCAGCAAAGCATTACCAATCTCAGAGGCGTTGCCCATGACCACATTTAGAGCACCCTGACCAAAAGTTATAACATTTAAGAAGGTTAGATAGGATGGACTAGGGTGCATTTGTAAGAACTGCATGAAACAAGTTAGTTCCAAATCTACTGGATTTAAACAATCATGCCTTTACATGGTGCACATGAAGATATCAAAAGATCAGTACTTAACAACCAACAACTAAGTAGATTTCGGACAAGTATCACATGATAAAATAAACATACTGTCCACTTTCCCATTGCTTAATTTGGAACAACAATTATAAAATTTAAAAGAACAGTCCACTCGGATAATGTATAAACACGAAATCTGAGCAGAAAGAAAACCGGAAAAAAAGATCGAGATAAAGCACATTGAAAACAAACAAAGCTTTGTAATGCAGCTGTAAGCTCTACATGATTGTATGTTTCTGAGCAGCAATTAGCAAATCAAACAAAGCGTCAAGGTGAAAACATGTAAAATGGAGTTAGAAATTACTGGTGGTATGCCAGCTTGGAGAGCAAGTTCTGCTGCAGCTAATGCAGTCAAGGGAGTCAACTCTGAAGGTTTAACAACTACAGTGCAACCACAGGCTAGTGCAGGTCCAACCTGATATAGTACAAACACATCATTGTACCAAATATAACTGTACTTACAAACACGAGGACTCTAATCAAATTACCGAAGCAAGTTTTTAGAAATCGCAACCTTCCTAGTAATCATAGCCAAAGGAAAGTTCCATGGTGTTATTGCAGCAACCACTCCAACAGGCTGCAAATTGTTCAAAAGTTATGGTGGTAGTAAGAACACTTCATCAGATGAGATAAGATTATATTCTAGAAGCACAAATTGGTTATGAGATACAGTATAACAGCAGGTGTCTTGCCTACTGTCTTCTAGGTATTAATTATATGTTCTGCAGGCATCAGAAACATTTCAAAAGAGAACTACTTGCCTGTCAGGAGCAACTTCAAATAAAACTAGACTAAAGTAAAAGGATCGGTAGCAGGCTTCTTGCCTGTTTAAGTACAAAAATTCGCCTATCAGGCAATGGTGAAGGGATGATATCACCATAAACACGTTTTCCCTCCTCAGAGAAAAAATCAACGAAGCCAGCACCATAGTTAACCTGCACAGATCATTATAAAATTAACATCAAAATACAAGCAATCATTAAGATCATTGATATTGTCCTAAAGAATAATGCTGTCCAAATATCAAGTACCTCAGCAAGGGCCTCCTTCAGAGGCTTTCCTTGTTCAAGAGTCATAAGTAGGGCAATTTCCTCCTTATGAGACATAAGTAGGTCATACCTTTCAAGAGAAAATTCAAAACATTGATCCTAGCTGTGAGAGGGAGAAAAAATGGAAGATAAAAGAATATTTTCCCAAAGAAGTAAAGGTGAAAAAAGTGAAACAAATTGGTTTGCATGTTAAACTCTTAAAACGCCAACAGCACACAGCGATCATAATTTAGACTTACGATCATGGTAACTACCATACCATTTTCTCAAACACTTTCCCCTCTCTGATGCTGTGAGCTTGCTCCATGCTGCAAAAAGAAATCAGAGTATATAAACAATATCAGCATTAGAAAATCAAGCAATGGAAGTGCTTTGTAGAGCAACAACTATCAAATAGAAAGTAAAAGCTTTCTAGAAAAGGTTTAATCACGAAATTTTGTTAAAATTACCCATAACAGAGAGTCATCATAAAATATTGTCCAAAAAGACAAAAAAAACAAACACCAAAAAACCAAAAAAAAAAAAAAACGAAGTAGACAAACTTTAGAAATCAGTTTTTCATTAATCAAAATACACTAAAAAAAGTAGGACTCTATGAGGATCTTCTGTATATGGTATGGGAAATTGATACGGATGTGTACTCAGATTGAATTATTTGAAGTGGCTCGGTTCCTTCTCAAGTGCACTTTATTAGATCAATATCTTTCCAGAATTCTGTATATCTAATCTTTATAAAAGATAAACAAACTCATAAGATTCAGATTGCAGACTCATACAATTGAATGTAGATGAAGCATTTGAGACTGCATCATCGGTCTCCTTCTTCCCCATGCATGGTACACTAGTTAGAACATGTCCAGTAGCCGGATTTAGCACCTGCAATGATCGGAAAACGGAAATTAATTCTCAGATTATTAAATCTTCAAAACAGAACTCATGTATGATTGATTCTATATTAGAAGAAGATGACCTCAATTGTCTTGCCGTCGTAGGCATCGATCCATTTGCCTCCAATAAGTCCCTGCGATTTGAGCAATCCTGATTCCTTCAGCCGTGCTGCTGCAACTTCTGAATCTGAACTCATCTGCAATGTTCCTCAAAAAGTCAAACCATCACAACTCGATATCTCTCGACAACAACAAGAACAAATATATATGTAGATTGAGAGAGAGAGAGAGAGAGGAATGCCTGGCGAAACTGGAATCGAATAGGTGAGAGAAGATGGCGTGGACGAGCATAGGCATGGATGATGCTGCGAAGAATCGCCATCGCAGGAGTTAAGTTAAATTGATTAATGGCGATGCTGGCACATGAGATCGAGCGAGTTTTATTAGCTGCTGCAATATGCTGGTGTGTCCACTGAGACAGTGATAGACTTTTTTGTTTGTTTGTCAATTCGTCACACAAGGAGTACATATGCTGCTGTGTATAAGGACGCGTACAAGGCGCGCACCACCATTAATTAAGGATGCAATAATTCATCCCAATCACAACATTTAATTTTTCAGTATAGACATTCCAGCTTCCAGATATTTCCCATTCAATCCCAGATTTCTGGAAATAAAATCAATCTTTCTGTAAGATCAAATTCTTACACAAACTTCACCAGATATTAACGATTACGTTTCACAAAAAAAAGAAGCACCTACTGTCCCAAGGCGGTTTAGTTGCTAATAAAAAATTTTCTTCATTTTACATGCGAAAAACAATAGTAATAGAACTTTGGTATAAAGAAAGTTGCAGAAAGTGGACAGGCGATGACCATTTGCATTATAACATTTTTCAGATCAGTGATGCTGCAATCCTGAGCAAGTGCAGTAGAGCAGCTACTATCCTTTGCATGTAAAGTGCGATAGAGCAACTACTATTCTTTGCATAATGGCTTTTAAATCCTTTTCCTTCTGATCTTCCCTTTACCCTTGCCCTTGCCCTTGCCCTTGCCCTTGCCTCTCTTCAGCTTGAATTTCCTCTTTGACTTCTTACTCACGCCACCAGCAGGCTTTAGAAGCGCACTAGACCCTTGGCTTCCATCAGCCATCTCCACATCTGTTTAGAATTGAAATAATATCTCAGATTAAAACGAAGCAAACAAGGCATCCGCTACAAAACATCTATTGGGAATAACCACTAGTGTGTTGCATATTCAGTATTACTCAACTAAAGACAGATCTAAAAGACAAATGCTACCTGCATAAGAATGGAACAAACAGTTTGCTATAACATTTATGAGCATGCATCCTATCACACAAAAGGTCAATGTATCATCCCAGTAACAGTAGAGGTTACTAGGCTACACATCTTCTGCAAGTGCAGTCCCTCATAACCTAAAGGTGAATATGGTATTTTGCACTGTGTCCAAGGCGAATTCAACATAGCTGTAATATGCAAAGGTTCAACTCCCATGAAATTTGAAGATTCTTTCATGTTAAAGCCCTACGGCATCTGAATTTACAGCAACTTTCGGTGGACACTACTCTTAATAAGCATATGAAACTTGAATCCTTTTCTTATCATGGAATATGATTGCTATCATAGGGAAAAATTATAACATGAAATGTTTAAAAGAAAGACAATCATGCTAATGGTGCACCATAAATTTATAACCAATTATCACGTTCTCGAGATAATTACTCTAACCAGAAATAAACTATGACTACCATATTAGAAATACTTACTAGAACCTGAACTAAACCATGCCTTGCTCGCCAAGAATACTCTACTTAGCAATTATAGCATCTACTGGAAGCTGTCTAGAGTAAGCCTTATTTGTTACAATGCAGCGACACAGCGAATAACATAGGAGGTAATTAAGAAATGAACTTTGGAAGCATTACTACTCTTCAAGCTCCTATACTCAAAAACAGTTTCCACCACAACCACATGAGCCCAAATTGCTTCTGGAAATAAAATTTTCTGGTAGCAGCTTCGTACTACTCAACTACACTGTACTCTCACACAACTGCTTCTCTAAACGTGCTTGTGATACAATGCACTCTAAGAACTAACCAAGCACCGAATTCTTTCAGCATTTCTATACCAACCACCATATAATTACCACAAGGGGAAAACGAACAAGACATTTCTATTCAACTACTCAAGTTCCAAACTTTTCGAACACCAATGAATCCTAGTACCCATTCTAATCAATCAACAAAGAAAAAAATCCAACAATCTACAAATGTGAATAGCATCGTCAACAAAATAGAGAGCTAGAAAGGGAAATTGCGTATACCCATTGAAGTAGAATCTGTGGCTACGGCGGCAGTCTCCACTGGAGGGGCGGCGTCTGTCTCGTTGGACGGCGGGCCCCGGACGGGGAGTTTGGGAGCGGCGAGGGCAGCTTCCAGTGCTGCAAGCTTAGCTGCATCCTTTTTGTCGTAGAACGGCTCTGCGATTTCGCGCCGTAACGTCCGCAATCGCTTCTTCCTTTTCGATCGCAACGATTTCGCCATTTTCTCTCGGAAAACCCTAGCGTTCTCTCCTTCACTGGAATTAGGGTTTACGAAGGGATCGATCGAGCTCAGGTAGCTTGGTGATAAGCAGTTTTAATTGGGGTGTTTTCTGCATAAATTCAACATTCTGTTTTATTTGCATTTATAGGCCATAATAAACAATTTTGACTTTACGAAAAGAGCGGCCGTCTTTGCAAACGAGATACTAGGGGTGTTTTATGAAAACGGTGTCATTTCCACTATTGCAGAATCAATCCTCCCAAATTTGCACTCTACTATTAAAATTGGGCCTTACCCTGCAATTATCTTTTAATTTGGCGTTTATAGCCTTAAACATTCCCACTTTTTACAATATAGAACCTCTAAGAACATTTTCTACTTCGAAGATATTAGCCCTTTACTGCAAATTATATTCTTTTGGGCTTATTCTGCATACTAGTGTCTTATGCCTATACTTCTATTTTCAGACCTCTAAAATTCAGTTTCTACTTGATCGTAGCAGGAAGGAATTTTAACTAAATGTCATTCTCCAGGATGTATGTTGCAAATACGCCGTTTCCCTTTTTCAATAGAAATCTTCCAGTTGCAATTTTCTTTCAACCCCTTCTAAGATGGGTTTCTATCTTTCGCTAAAAACCCTCTCATGCAAAATTCTCTTCTCACAGATGTTCTTATAAATTGCGTAATTTACTTTATTGCATAATCAGTCCGTTACAAATGACATTCTACTTTTAGGAAATGGGGTTTCTTCATGCATTATATTATTCTTCTGGGAGTTTCCGGTAAACATTCACACTTCCTCTTATGCTCCGTTTGGATTATGGGCAGACATGAAAAGTGACGACGAAGTTAACAGATTCCCTATCCGTTTGTTACTTTTTCATTAAAAGAAGTGATGGAGAATTATAACCCATCATCTTCACTATTCTATGGTTAAATATGTATTCACCAAATCAGTAGGTACACATGGTGACACAAAGGGAAGCAATTTTGCTTCCCCTTTTATCTTTTTACTTATTTAACTTTTATCTAATTTAATATTTAATAAATTTAATATAAATTTTTAATTCATATTTATTTTTATTAATATTTTTAAATTAATACATGTTATTTTATATTATAATAATTTAATTTTTTATTATATAATTATATAATTATTTTTTATATTTAATAATTAATATAATTTTATATTAATATTAAAAATTAAGTTAAAAGTTATACTAATAAATTTATTTAAATTTATATTAATAAATTAGTTAAAATTATTTTAAATAAAGTAATATTAATATAAATTAAAAAGGTATTTGAGTCTTTTATAAAAAATTTACTTCCAGTACTTATTTATTTACCCATCTATTTAAATATATTATTTTATTATTTTTACTATATATCCAAACATCATAAGATCAATTAACTATTCTTTTCTATCTGTCCTATTATTATTTTTTCTATGCGTACTCTTACTCTTATTTCTTTAATGAATCCAAACATACCCTCTCTTCGAATAGACTAGTCTGCCCTATCATGCAAAACGATGTTGTTTTGGTCGACTTTTGCATATCTTATTTTATCCTACTTATACTCTTATAGTGTTTGCTGTTTTTATTATAGGGCCTCGAAAATAGTCTTAGCACTGTAGGAGATGGAGTCCACCTCTGCAAATGGTTTATAGTTGTTTTCTGCAAAAATCCCATTTCCTTTTTGCAGCATAAGGCTAATAAAATATCATCTTTTTACTTTTTAATTTTTGTAGCCTCCTTTACGAAATAGGTTATTGGGATGTTTTTTGTGCGAATGTGGACTTTTGTATTTTAATTTTCTGGCGCCTAAAACTCATTTCTTAACGGAAATTTTCTACTATTTCTATGTTTTCAATGTATGTCCTATAAATATCACCTTCTACTTTCATGATACATTGTCCCGTTTATACTTTATATATACACTAAGAAAGTTTCTGCAATATTGATCAATATGTTTGCATTTTCGGGCCATTAAAATTCACATCCTACTTTCTTTGGACTAATGGATAGTGTGCTACTATAGTGGTCTTCTGCTTTCAGAAAGCAGAAATCCCACACAATTATCCAGAAAAATTCTTCCCAACTTGGATGTCTCTTTCAAAATCTCTCACAATTAATTCTCTCCTGAACAATGCAATCTCTTTCGATCCTTCGCAATTCAATCTCCCTCACCGTTTCCCGCCATCACTGCTCCAATTGTTCTATTTCTCTTCAACCAAATAAAATCACATTTCAATCTAGTATGGATCATGCAAGAAAGAGTACCAAACGCTGATGGAGTTCGCCGGCAAGGAAGGGGTTGATGTTGGAGGTGATCTAATTGTTCCGCTTGCCCATATTCAGTATGTCAGCAAAAAGATTGCTTCTTTGGTTGCATCACCATTTAGTTCAGAACTTGCTAAGCGGGCAGCGGCTGGCGGTGCTGAGGTAGCTGCTGCGGCTGAGAGAGTTGCTCCGCAGCCGCTCGATGTCGTCTCGGTAATATACATGTTCTTAACTACGTACTACGTCATGCGTCGCTTGTTGATATTGTTTGTTGTTGTTGCACTTCTATTCTGTTTCTTTTATTTGTGAATGGGTAATATTTAGATTATATAGATTGATTTCAGTTACATATATAGCATCTTGTACAACAGAAAGTTGTTGTATCAGTAGAAACATGAATATCTCCGTAATGATTTGTCTCCGTAATGTAAAGGATAATCTGATTTAATATGCGATTTCATCCGGCACTATGCCCAAAACAGTAGTTCCCTTCTTTTTTCTATGATGTGAATGGCACTTAGTTAAAAGAAATATCAGTCTTTGAGAGCATAGATTGTATAAGATAAGAATCAGAGGATACCATCATCTATTTTGTTAGCAAAGTATTTGAAGTTGTATTTGCACCATCTAGAAATTTTATCATATTCCACTATCTAACTGCTTGTTGACTTTCTTATGCAGAATGAAATCGAACTGTCCCCATTGCAAAATTCTTTTTATTGCATCAGAAGAAGATGATTCTCCAGTTTGGATAGTGTTGATGGTTCTTTTTGTAGTAATTACTGATCCTCTGGATGGATCTCGGACTATCGATGCCTCCATTCCTACTTGAACAATATTTGGGGTCTATAATACACTTCCTAAACTAGATCACCTACCGGTGGAAGAGATAGCATAAGTCAATTCCCTACAGAGTGGGAATAAGCTTGTTGTTGCTGATTTCAGGAACACATGCATTATTACTTGATCACTCTTCTGACTTTGTTGTTACCCATCCTTCCATCCAGATTCCTCACGAGGTAAGATTAAGATTGTGTTATGTAAACCACTTGAGCAGTACATTACATATGTTTTAACTTTGGTTATGTTTTTGACATTCTTTTTCTTATATTTTTGCACTTGTGAATTCCAGGACAAATCTATTCAGTAATTGATGCAAATTATTCCAGTTGCCTGATGTTTTGAGGTGATATATCGACACCATTGGACAAGGCAAAGGTCAGTTTCCTAAGAAATACTCAGCGGATTATATAAGTTCAATTGTGGCGGATTTACGCTGAAGACTTATGTATGGATGAGCTGCAGTGAATCCAAGGGACAATCTTCATTTGGTCTAACAGGGAAATCCCGTTTTCTTGTGGAGCATGCTGGTGGAAGGGCTTCTGTGGCAAAAACAAGATTCTCTGAACTCAACCAGTTAAACTTCATCAAAGGCTTCCTTTGTTCCTGCAGATCTTGGAAGAATTGCAGGAATCAGGAAGCTATGATAATATTCAACAGAAGATCAATCCTGGATATGAAGTCTGATACAATAAAAGCTATTGATGTAGGTACATCTGTCACATGCTTTGTGGTACAAAAGTACAATCTCTTTTCCAGAAATATTTGAAAGCTTAATAATTTAATACACGTACGTAATTAGCTGCTAAAAATTCCTTCGAAGATAAAATTGGATCCAACTCTACTGCTTCCAGGCATGGGAACTTCAGGAGTATAAGTCTAACTCAGTTCATACAGAATGCAATAATAAATTAATCACTTCTTTTAGCACCACCATAAGCTACATATATGACCAGTTGAACAAATTCTGTTGAAGCAGAAAATATTGTATTTGGATTTCTTCTTGATATGCTGATAGACTCTCCATTCTTCTACAGGAAAACAAATTCCTCAAGCTATAGTCCAGTCATTTTTAAGCACCTCCCTGAGTGGGGAGACCTCATTCTCATCTAGGATTACTGTGACCATTCTATCCTTGCCTCTCTGCACCAGTACTGTTCCTTCTTCACCTACCCCATCGATACTGCACTCTATGTGGACTGGTTTCTGACCCTTCAGTTCTAAACTATTCAGGTCTAACCCCTCCCAATCAACAAATGTCAGGTTCGCACCATAAAGAAGTAAATCTGGTTGGCCAGTCTCTTTGTTGATTAGTCCCTCAATTGCCGCCTTCTCATCTTTTTCTTCTTTGGTCAATGCCATTGCTAACTCAAAGAGCTCATTCTTGGTAGGTGAGGAGTCTATCCTTACTGTGGTTATTAGTTGGTCATTCCTTAAGATCGTTTTTTCTGTTGACTGTATCAATCTGCAAATAGTCACCAAATGTGGCTCTCCTCCTCTGACCTTGGCCAAGCACTTCCAGAACAGAGCTGATATAAGCTCGAATGGAGCTAACTGTCCTTGAACCAAGAATTTAGATTCAAACTGCTTCAGCTTTTCTTCATTGATCATGAAGGACACAATTTCCATCTTACGCTTGGTTGGCGCCTTCCAGCATTCACCAACAGCCTCAATCTCCTTTACAGACAATGGTTTCTTATCGTCAATTGAAAACATGTGTGCCTTGTGGTCTTTGTTTTGTTGAATCTGGAGGTTGTCTAGCTTAACTGAAGGGTTGCTCGAAAGCAGTTGCCCATACAGGTTGAAGAAGCTTATAGCTGAGGCAGCATCACCAAGCACATGAGCCCAGCTCAGTCCAACTGCTATGCCGCCACATTTAAACCGAGTGAACTGTAGTGGATATAGTGAGATTATAAGGAAATGAATGGAACCTAAGATGCAAAGTTCCATTAAGAAATTATTTGGTGGTCGGAATATATGCACCAAAACTTTTATTTCACTGTTTCAAAAGCAATATTGCATAAGAATCTTTTAATAATATCGAAAGGAGGTACATACTCCAGGTGAGCTTATAATTTCACGGGTTCGACCATTGTAGCTTTGAAATTCTGAAATTGTTATTTGGTTTCAGCTTTGCCTTACTTAATTTGGTTCAGATTGACCTAGTAAAGTGATCGCTAATTAGATATCTCCATAACTTAATTATAACAAGGTCAAATTTTGGTTTATGCTAGTCCATCTAGATTTATTTTTACCTGAGGTTGCAATGACATGTTGTTTACAGTCTGCTATACTTGGTCTGCTTGTCTATCAATAATGTGGAAATGTGGAATCTTATTCTTAGCCCATGAAAGTTGTTACTGAAGATATATGGTTGATACTCTGTCTCTCTAAAATAATTTCAGCACTGAATGATTGGATGAAAAACTATGGAAGGCTTGTTCAATCTCAGGATAAAAGGGAACTCTTGAAATGACCGATTCAGTTGCAATGGATTCTACATTAGCTATCTGAAAGCTACCTTCCAATGTCAGCTGGCAGTACTCAAGCCAAGCTGCTCTTCAATGCTGTCTCAAAGATGAGCCTTCAATATATGGTACGGTTTGGTTGCTCTTCCAGATACAAATTTCTCCATCTTATACTTGTTCTATACTATTATTATATTTGTTTGAAGTTCGGATATACTATTTGCAAAAATATGACTTCTTGCTCAAAGCTTAATCATTGAAGTCTATTATTATTATTTTAAAAAAAGAGTTGAGTGTTAGCATCAGAATTTTCTGAAGAGAAGAGGGGAACAAATCTCCAAAACAGACTTAGCATCAGAATCTTCTCGTGGTTGCTTTAGGTACTTTCCAACATTATTTATTATGGAGTCACACCAAAGTTATTGTGGATAGTTAGGACTGAAAACTTTCTACCTACCCATCTTCCCATGCCAAGCTCTTGAGTCTTGACGAACCTTCAATAACCGCACGCACTAGGTAGGTATCTATCTAGAAAATAATGTAAATACTCTTCACATATTTAGATGAAATTAGGAATAACTTGCTTTTCTTAGAAAACATATTGTTCTCCATTTTTATGTATAAAAGCAACTTTTGTAAATTCCTTGATTCTAAATGCTATTCAAGGATTGGTTTCAAAGCTTGTCATTTAATATGAGAAAATTTAGTCCAAAAGTTGACAATTTTTCTGTTAAAGAAAAATACAAGATCTGAAAATGAACAACCACCCAATAAGACCTATGCTCATTTCTGACATTTTAAAGACCCATTTGGAATTATAGTGTAATGCTTTTCTGCGAGATATTATTGTATGAACTATGTTCTCTTTGTGAAACTTGAAGAACTTATAAATAATTTCAAAGTTCTCTCCTATAGAACCCCCTCCATTTCCAGTTTAGTTTGTGGATCTGGATTCAGAACTCTCTCTGAAGTCTCTTCTGTTTTGTTTCCCAGTAGGAAAAACTTTTGCAACTTTAAATAAAAATAAAACAAAAATAAAAAACTGTAGAGCTCTCACCTGAACAAGAACAGTGGGAGAAAAATGGAGATCAGGTCCAATAACTTTATCAGAAACCAAATAGTGATACCTCGAAGCGTCCTCCTCCAACAAGCACCCATCCAAAGTTTTGTCACACTTTGCTTCAACAATCCTCACACCACTGTCATTGCACTTGATTGAAGGCCATCCAGATTCTGATTTCCTTATCCTTCCAGCAACAGGAAAATATAAATCTAGCAACGGAAACATAGGCCCTTTCAGTACAGGAGTTGTTAGCTCTTCGTTGATTATTTTAGAAGGTTTGAAGTAGTAGATAAATTTTAGGTAGTGAAGCTTCATTGCGAGATCGATTCCGTTGAGCTCGTGTGTCACGTGATCGCCAGTTACGTTTCCCGGCACCACTGTGGAGTATCTGTGGCCATAAGCCAGTGGAGATTCTTGGGAAACTACCATGGCTAATTAATTAGTAAGAAACAACAGTGACAAATATTGCACAATAAGAACAACAAGATCAACAAGATAGAAGAGGTGAAGGTTGTTATGGTTGAAGGTTTCCGACTGATGTAGTGTTGATGTGCTGTATATAAAGAGAGCAGAGAAAGAGCAGGAATAGGGGAGCTGGGGTAGTTGGGAGTTTTAATTGAAGAGGAGGTTGTGAACTGTTGGTTAGTGTGGACGGTTAGGTTCGGTTTTTAATGTTGATTTCATACTTAGGGAGTTTTTGGTGTCAATCAAACCAAATAAGTTGAATCAGATCAGCTTGGTTTGGGTTCTTGTGGTTGGTTTGCTGAATTACTAGTGTTGTGATGCAGAACCTTAGAGGTGCCATTCCATGCTTCTGGCTGTAGCTATTTCTAGCCTATTTCAGAAGCTGAGAGAAGTTCTTCATTGACACTAATGATTTTAGAGCAAATAATCTGAAAGGGGTCATACCACTTACCCATATTGTTCCATTGAACAACAACACAACCATCATCAAGACCAATAACATCGGTCATGATTGAATTCATATGTTTTGAAGTAGTGTTCTTCATCAATAGTTCCATTTTAAGATAATCAGATTTTGGCGACATTATGCCATTACTGCAGATGCCAAATAACTTGCTGGAGACAGTCCGTCCTCCGAACAACGTATCTTTTGCGTTTTAATCTTTTTATTTCTTGTCCAGTCACTGGGTAAGATTTTCTCTATGAAAATTAAATGGAGTTTAATTGAAGAAAGAGTCAGTTGGCATACTTAACATTCACCTCTTACTAACAAGTTTTGGAAAAATAAAGTGATCTAATTCCAGAAAAATGCTTTCTATATTTTTTATCATTTCGTATCTGGATATATGGTAATCTAGGACCACATTATTTTTTCTTGAGAACTACTTAATCTTTGGAAGTTGCGATTTGAAAGACCCTTGTTTCATTTTCTTCATCATTTGATCAAGCATATGCATGGTTGATCAAATTTTAAACACAAAGGGGACATGAAAATCTGAAATGCAATTAACTTCTGTCTATGTTTGATATCTGAAAATTCAGTGCACACAGCATTCAAGGCGATCTATTATTTACTGATTAAATTGATTCTGATCTGTTTTCATTGTTTTCGCCAGGTGTTTGAACTTAGGTGTGGATCTGTAACTCATCCTCAACAATTTAAATGGAAATCCAACTATAACTTCCAGCTCTTTTATTGTTCTTTGCCTCCCATCTTCCATATCAGCTGTAAGCCTGTGACTGATAGAAAGGTCGACAAATAAATTTCTGGAAACTTTTATTTCGTCTAAGTTTATATAGCTTATATGTTTTAATATTTCTTTATATGGTTTAGACTGGTGAAATACTTGCAAATGCTTAAAACTGATTCAAATAACAGCTATATTTTGTTTGTGCAGGTGTGACAGTGTTGTATGCCGTCATTAAGTTCAACCAATGTACATAAAATAATGATTTTTGAAGATTTCTGCCTACGACTAAGTTGAGTTCCTTTTTATTTTCAATTAATTACATTCCTGTGAGTGTATACTCACTATCTATTTCAGTTTAAGGATCATCTTATCTCATGTTTGGCCGTCCGTTTTATTATCATTTTATTTTGAAATTTTATTTCATATTTTTTACTAAATTTTAAAAACTTTTTATAAAATTTATATTAATTTAAAAATTAATAACATATTTATTTTTTAAATAAAATTATTTTGAATTTAAAATTTTTTTTATTTAATAAACACTTTAAAAATTTCCCGGACGAAAACTCTGAAACATGGAAATCTTGTGCTTAAAGAAATTACGCAGAACATTGTTTTGTTTCTTGAGTATTTAGAGTCCTTTTGAAATTGCATTTTATTTTATTTTACAACTCTATTTTATTTTATATTTTTCAATAAATTTTTTATAATATTTTATATAATTTATTTAAATATTTAAAAATATAGAAAAAAATTAATTACTTTTTAATAAAAATATAACTTATTTTTAAAATTAAATAAAATATTTTTATTTAAAAAAATTATTTCAAAAGTAATTCTCAAGTTCGTTATTCTCATATTTCAAGTAAGAAACTTACTTAACAACTTGTGGATATAATAATTATTCTGTATTAATTATGCTAGTCCATCCAGAATTAAGATGTGACATTATTTTAACTAAATTTCTGTCACATCATCCTTGTGACTGGAAAACTCCATCTTAACTCAAATAGTTAATATAATTCAATGGCGATTGGAAAACTCTATCTTAACTCAAATAGTTAATATAATTCAATGGCGATTGGAAAACTCTATCTTAACTCAAATAGTTAGATATAATGAATGCTTAAAAATTGTTTTAAAGTTTTCAAGCAGCAAACCACCTGCGTTATTATACAGATCATACAGTAGCAGGGAAAGCTCCAACCACCTGTATTACATTTTTTTAACAAAATGATTCAGAAGTCATTTAAAAATGCTTATAAAATAACTTTTTTTTTAAAAAAAATATTTTTAGTTTTTTAAAAATAAGTTTTATTTTTTTGATTTAAAAAATAATAAATATAAGTAATATAAAAATTTTATTATATGAAATTTTTATATTTTTTAAATTTCAAAATAAATTTTTTAAATACTATAAAAAATATATTAAAAAATAAAAAATTAATTATTTCAGTAAGCTGAACCAAACGACCCCACAAATCAAACCTTTCATTATATGCAGTGTTTTCTCTAGAACAAAATCGATTCATGAAGTTTGTTTGCTCATGTCATAGCCTGAATTATTTCTCAAAGATTTTTCAGAAGAACTGTATAAAATTGTCATCTATTTGAGCTGCTATTATCCCACATTTATACATAAACTACAGTTTTATGAAAGAAGAATAAATAACAATAAAGAGTAATTGCCCGTTCTAGGAGATGTATCTTATTCTATATACGTAAGAGTATTAAAAGCTATAGTATTTCTATCTAAAGGACGAAAATTGGTTGAATATTGTGATAAATTTAAATTTTCTTTCAAATTAACTGACAATGAGAGATATATAAACAATTTTTGTTCAAATTTTTATTAATATTATTTCCAAATTATATTGATAAATAACATGAAATTAAAATTTTTTTAACAAATGTTTAATAAATCTTGCAACAAGACAAAAACCAAAACTGTTAAGAGTGACAAATTTCGACCCGATCCAAAAAGATCGAGTTTGGGTCAAGCTTTACTCGGTTCCGGTCGATTTCGGATCAATCCGAAAAATTTAAACGGGTTCGGATTGATCCGAAATTGATACTTTTAAACTCGTATAACTATTTATATAGTATATATTACTTAATAATTAGAAAAAAAATAGCAAAAAATTTGAATTTAATTTGTATATATATTTTTATAATTTATCTTAATTTTAAGTAATTTTTATTTAATTTATAAATTTTGTCAAAATTAATATTTTTTTAAGTATATTACAATTAATAATATATATATATATTATTATTTAAAAAGTAATTTTTATAATTTATATTTAATAATTTAATTATTAAATGGATCGACCAGAGTTTGATCCAATTATAAATATGTTGGATTAGGGTTGACAATTTTAATCCATATAAATAAATAAATCAGATTATAATTGAATAATTTCGATCAAATTATTATATGAATCAATCCGAAATCGATCCATTAATCCATATTGCCATCCCTACCAAAACAAACGAACAAAGATAATAGGCCTAAAGTAAAACAAAAATAAAAATCTTACAACCACAATTGCAAGCGCCTAACTAACGGGTAGATATTATTATACAACAAGATAACACGGGGGGTGTAGCTCATATGGTAGAGCGCTCGCTTCGCATGCGAGAGGCACGGGGTTCGATTCCCCGCAGCTCCACGGCTCCAGCTTTTATTTTTCAACTTTTAGCTGCCATCTACATTCGTTCTTCTATTTTTGATTTTGGGTTCATCTAACAACACACCGGGTTCAATTTTTCTCTGTTTATATAATTCATTCACAATTGAATTGAAGTTCCGCTAGAAACCAAGCAGGTGATTAGCAAAGCAACAGAAATCCTGCAAGCTTTTTGTCTTTCAAGCAGCACTTCCTCTCTTCATGGTTTCAACGTGTTCACTTCTCTAGGAAACAACAACGAGCGAAAGCAAAAAGCAAAGAAAGAAAGAAGCGTTACAATTTCAATTTCTCATTCAATGCTTTTTGACAACGCACTCTCTTCTCTTGTCATCATCTCTACCAATCAATTACTTTCCTACCATTTCTGGAGTTCTCAGATTCATAAAACACTCCTACATTTCTTCTCCAGCATTAAACGCTACTCTTTTCTCCAGTGGTTTTCCATCAATCAACTGCTGTTTTCCGATTTGGGTTTCATTTTTCATCGATTTCGCCCATGGATTTAGGCCCCAAAGGTTTGTTCTTACTGTCGTTAACCAATGCCAATGTCGCTTGTTTTTTTATCATATACCCAATTGTTCTTCTTTCCTTGGATCTTTTATTAAAACCAAGAGATTGTTTGATGTATAGGAATGCATGTTTGAGGAATGCGGATTGGATTGTTTTACTTTAATTTATCTTTGCCATGTAAATGCAGTTTGTTATCTTGGTTATTTGTTGTTTCATGATTAGAATATGTGGCTTGATTTTTATACACCAAAACTTTTTTTTATACTGAGAATATACTTAGGTTCGATTTTCTGCATATGCTTGATGTGTGAATAGAATCACAATTCTAGTAAGATTGATGTTGTGAAGTTGTTTGAATTGCATTATCCAGTATGGTTGAGTTTTCTCACGGAAACTTTTTATCTTCCATAAATGATTTTGGTTACCTCATTTATCTGATTTATTGCTCTGTAAATAGTCTTGTAAGAATGATCATGCTGTTAATCCTCCAAACAAAAAGAGAAAGAAAAAGATGACCTTGCTTTTGTGAGAGTTTGAATACTCTTTGAATGCGACCTCCTTCAAAGATGAAGTAGTACTTTCTTACGGTGTTACTCTAGGATACTGCTGGTAAGCCTGGTCAAGCTTGCTTAAACAAAACGAGCTTTGGCTGAATTTCCTCCTTTAGTTGGTTGACTAGTCACTTCATTTCAAACGTCTATCAACATATCAGTGGTAATCCTTGTTGAGTTGTTGTTAACTAGTTGATTGGTGATGCCTTTTGCCTACAAGAAGAAGCTTTTATTTTAGAGTGGGCTAGTAATTCCTGGTCAAGATTTCTTTAAGTGCATTATTGGCAAGACTTTGTGCCTATGAGAAGAAGCATGTAAGTTATAGCCTGCATGATGGTAGTCATACTTTTCTAAACCATAAGGTTAAAGCATCAAGTACCGAAATGTATTTCTTTTAAGGTAATTTCATATAAGAATTCCCTCTTCCCAATATTCGATAAGACTTGCCAAAAGTGGTGGTACTTAGAAATCCTGTTTTCTTTTCTAGACACATTAATTTGCTCTCGCATTTTCTGTTTTGTTTTAGTACAGCATGATGCAAATATGTTTCATCAACTGAAACTAATTATTTTAACCTCCAGGTTTTGTGATGGATCCTACAAAGTCTAATCATTTGAGTTTGAAGGAGAAACAGAAGCTGGTCTATGAGATTTCACAATGTGAGGAAACTGCTCCGGAAATGCTTATGTCCTGGAGTCGCCGTGAACTTATCCAACTAATCTGTACTGAGACGGGAAAGGAGAGGAAGTATAGTGGCGTTACAAAGCCTAGAATGATCAAGTATTTGCTCAAGATAGTCTCAAGGAAGTCTGTGCAAAAGAATGATGAGACGAACCAAAATGCATCCAAAATGAAGCGAAAGATGCAGGCTGCAACTGACACTGACCATGATATGATACATATGAATAAGGAGGAGCCTCTGGGTAAATTTATCTGTAAGAATGCTGCTTGCAGAGCTATCATTAGCCTAGAAGATAAATACTGTAAGCGATGTTCCTGCTGCATCTGTTTCTGCTATGATGATAACAAGGACCCTAGTTTGTGGTTGGTTTGCAACTCTGATCCTCCATACCCTATTGATTCATGTGGTATGACATGCCACTTGAAGTGCGCTCTAAGGAGCGAGAAGGCAGGCATTTCAAAGAAAGGGTGTTACTCAAAGTTGGACGGCAGTTTTTACTGTGTTTGCTGTGGGAAGCTCAATTGCCTCATTGGGTAGTTACCGTTTCTCTCCATTTCTTTTTATAGTTTTTTCTTATCTATATTTATATGACAAAATCCATACATAAGATTTTTTTTTCCAACCAATGAACTTCTTTAGCAATAACAGCTCTTAGATTTGTTCTTATTCATTGCTGTATTGTTCTATCCTCGTCCCTTACTCCATCACATCTTAGACACTCCCTAGGATTTATTTATTTAACATCTTCCCTCAATTTGGACTTTATGATTGTTTTCTTTAGAGGGGCTTAATGTACTTATGAAGTTAATCTTGAAACACACCCTTCTAAGGTTTTTAGGGTGCTTTATCTTTTTACAGCATGCTAACTATTTGACATTCGGGTGCATGAGAATTTAATTTTTCATGGTCTTAGCTATAGTTTCCAAGAAATCATGGATCCCCTAATTTGTGGATCATGAAACTCGATGTTTGTTGATTTTGAATCAGCATTTGAATACCACTAATACACTTTATGAGAAATTCCTTAGGAAGGTCTTTCAAGATAATAAGAATGCCTTTCTAGTTTCAACATTTGGATGCAAAAACAATGCAAAGATGGGGGAAACAAGTTAGGCTCAATGTAGGTCCTTGATTTAACTCGACATTACATCCAAAACTCTCTTGCGGAAAAGATAAATTTCTCTTTTAGTGGCCTGTCAGAAAAATTGAAGAGCGACCCAATAACCTAAGGGGGCATGTTTTCATATATTGAGTTGAATGTAAAGGCAAAACAATAACGTATATAGGCTTCTAGAACCTAGTTAGAAAGAATTATAAAATAAAATGAGAGAAGTACGGGATTCAACTTGCCAAAATAATATTACTCATTAATTGTTCTAATGCTTAATACAGTTACCACTCATTAAACTTTAGGTGTGCACAAGTTTGCAGCAAGACAAAGGTAAAAGCTATTGTAAAAGGACACATCAATGCAGAAGCTGAGGATGGACTCCAAAATGTGCCTATAAAGAAAGAAATAGAACAAAATGTTGAATGGCCTTGACTATAAGTTTATGTGGTTTCACTGACCAACTGCTGAAATATGGAAATTAAAGCGGGAGAAAATGAATGATCTTCACCGCCTAAAAGTGAAGCACATTAAATAATTCAACAAACCAAGAGCACACTGGAAGGAGTCCAAATATCAAATAGGTAGGAGCACGCATGATGATATTGGTAGGCATTCGGAGCAATCAAACTTCACTTATAAATGAATTGTCGAAAAACCGAAAGGACAAACAAAACTACCCTTTAATCATTTAGCGCTTATGTCATATTAGACAACTGGAAAAGAAACTCGACAATACTTTGAGTAAGATTTTTTATGGCACTATACATGACAGTTGGGTAGTAAAACATATAGATACGCAAAATACAACAAGACGACACCTACTAATATGCCTATTTCGTACCAATATGTGGACCAACTCGTAAAATTTATGTGTTTTTACATGAGTCCTTTTGCTCTTCTTTTTTTGAAATATATTATTCATCTTCAACCCATCCGGATAGATGTATCCTAGCAGGTGCATGGACTTGAGAAAGACCCATATTAGAATTGTCAGTACTGTGCACATCAAACAAGACATGCGCACACACATACGTAATATTCTTAAAAGAAAATATTACTAATTTTTTTGGGAAAAGCGCTTTAGTTCATCGCCCTTATTGCAGATGTACCACTTAAGAGTCTCCCTTGCTCTTGTTTATTTTAGGAAATTTACTCGCTTAGTAAGGATATGTTTCATGTTATCTATAAAAGTTTTTGAAATTGTTTTTGAGTCCCTCCTCTAGCTTATGATCATGAATTAAATACTTTATTAGATATGCTTCAGTCTTTTATTTATTTAGTTATAGTTTTTTAAAATCTTCTTCTCCTAACTCGTGCTCATTATTAAATACTTAGCTGGTAAAAGATTTACAATTAGGAAAAACTAAAGCTATCCTTCCTGTCACATTCAAAGTGTAACTTGGACTAGATTAACTAAGCCGAGGGTGTCAAATTAGGTTTGTAGTTTTAAAGTTAATTTCGTCATATTTCTACGTACGTTTGGGTCAAAAAGAGCCGATAAGAGTTTGAGTCCAATTTCTATAAGTTATCTAGCAAACATGCTGGTTATCAAAATCGTCTATGTTGCTTAGGTTTCATCAAACTCAAAAGCTCAGATGCAATCCTTAGCAGACGCAACTAGGCCTTGCTTCAAATTGGCTGGGTTTGGATCTAAGTGGCTGAGAAAGGTCGGAAGAAGGGATCTAAGGATGACAATCAAAATCATCTAAAACTATGTATACTATATCACACGTTTAAAGAAGATTGGAAGGAGGGACCAAAGTAGATCTATTTGACTTAGCATTCTTCAAGATATTTATACTTCCCTTCCAATTGGTCAAACATGCCCCTTACTCTCTTTCAGTAATTTCCACTGTGCTTTCTCTTAATCACTGCCATTGCGTGATTACACATTTATTACATTCCTTTGTAAAACCTCATCCTTTTATCTCGAATCTTTTCAAAATTGAATTCAATAAAATTAATCACTAGTTTAAACTTTCAAACAAAAGCAGCTTTTGGAAGAAACTTTCAACCTAAAGGTAATTTTGAAGAAAATTTTACATAGCTTAGATAAACTTTCATCCTAAAGGTAAGTTTGAAGAGAACTTCCTGCCGAAGAGTAGGTTGAGTTGATTTGGTTTTGTTTAAAAAGTTTAAGGAAAAAATAATCATGATAATAATTAAGCGTAGGATTGGAATTGGAAAATGCAATCTGGGGTTACTTTTGGAAAACAAAATTCCAACTGAAAACTTGGAGTCGCATAAACTTATAAAGAACTGAAGATGTTCACGCTACGTCATTTCAATTTGTAATGGTTTCTTTTATGTTTGATGTTGAAGATCTAACGTCTAATTGATATGTCATTATTACAATAAAAGAGCAATTTTCCTACCAAATGAATTTCATGCGTCGATGTATGAAACCTAAAGTAGCAATTGAATGAGAAATGTTTTTTTTCTTGTATTATTATTTGAAAGAAACCTAAAGTAGTTATTTATTCAATCACATAGCAATTGGGATGGATTTTATCTTCCTCTATTTTAGAAGCCAATTTGATTTAGACACCGTTCACTCTAGGCAAATTGGACTGTCGAGATTCTGTTTGGAGATCTGATGAAATTTTAACTGATTTATTCTTACGTGATTTATATTTCCTTTCTGATGAAACTTCAATAGCATATGGTGGGTGTTAATGAGACTACAAGGATAGGAAGAAGTTATTTAGCAGCAAAGTTTTTGGTTTTCACTGAACTTGATCTGTTCCGCTAGTAACTAGCTAACTTCTTGAGATAGTTTCTACAATTGAAAAACTACTGCTAAGAAGCCTTTTTAGCAGAATTTCCTATGTGATTTTTTTCTCCTGACATTGGTTGAATTGTAGGTGGTCAATTCGACCTAGTAAATAATTGTTGTCTTTGTTGTATTGTTCATTGAGAAAATAGCCACTGGAAAATTTATACGAGTCATTCTATTTGAAAATTGTATTTC
This sequence comes from Acanthochlamys bracteata, assembly GCA_019914995.1. Lineage (NCBI taxonomy): Eukaryota > Viridiplantae > Streptophyta > Magnoliopsida > Pandanales > Velloziaceae > Acanthochlamys > Acanthochlamys bracteata. The sequence continues at coordinate 1,272,025 of CM034140.1, read as the reverse complement.
CACATAATTTATTTGTTGCAATTAATTCCTGCAGAACTTGGCGCAAGCAATTGCTGATTGCTAAAGAAGCCAGAAGAGTTGACATATTATGTGAGAGGCTATTTCTTGGCCATAAAATCCTTGAAGGAACTGAAAGATTCAAGGAAGCGCAGAATATTGTTAATACTGCTGTAACCAAACTTAAAAAGGAAGTGGGGCCTCTCGATAAGGTATCAACAGTAATGGCTAGAGGAATAGTCAACCGTCTTGCTTGCGGTGCAGAGATACAGAAGCTTTGTTCTCATGCATTGGAGACACTAGATTCTTTTCTCTGTGGTGCAAAAGACCTTTTTGGTGCAGCCAACTTGGAAGCTACAGGTAAAGAATCCAACAAATTCTGCCTTTTGTTATATTGAACTAGAGTGCTTGTGAGATTGGATGCATGTTCTTTTTATTCATTCTTTCGCTTATGCAGGTCGTACTGCATTTAGCATTCAATTTGAAGACCTTACCTCCTTCTCAGTTGTCATTTCTCTTCAATTTCGAGACAATTCCTTTAAAGAAAAGGTCATAGGCTGCACGCTTTGGCACCGAAGCTCTGATTGTATGGAGTATCCACATCATCCTACGTGCACGACTTCAATACTTGATGCAAGGATGGAAATTGCAGGTCTCAGCCCTTCCACTGCGTATTATTTCAAGGTGGTTCTTTTCGGTGCCACTGGACTGTTAAGCTGGTGGGAGGCAAGATGTGTAACACAAAACCTTGTTGGAGATCACTTTGCTGCTCATAATGCATATGCTGCTTATGCAAGTCGCAACTTCATACCCCATCCTCAAAGAGAACTTGACTTTGGTTTTGGTTATCAAACACTGATCAACCGATGTGCGTCAACACGCTTAAGTGCAACCAGGAACTCTCCAAAGGCAACAAAGTCCTGCCACGGCACGCGACAGAAAGTGAATACCTCAGAGGAGAGTGGTGGTGAAAATGACAAGAACCACATGGTGCCCCAACTTGAACCCATACCTCGTGTTGGCTCGAATTCTTTACCTCATGAAACACCAAGAAAGCCTAATCAGCCCACTGTTTCACCAGATTCAACGAACGAAAAGGAAGCAGCAGAAAGGATGTATGAGTACTGTGTGAAAACAATCAGATGGTTAGAGCGTCAGGGACACATGGAGGAGGAGTTTCGTGTGAAGTTCCTCACCTGGTTTAGCTTGAAGGCAACATCTGATGACAGGAGAGTGGTGTATGCATTCATTGATGTGCTCATTGATGATCCAGCAGCTCTGGTCGCGCAGCTTATGGATACTTTCATGGATTGTATATGCACCAAGGAGAAGCCAGATTTGGCAAAAGGCTTCTGCACTAGGCTGTTTCACTAGGATTTTTAAATCCAAAGTGGCTGTCCGAGTCTTATGTCTGGCTAATTAAAAGGGTTCAGGAACTGCATATCTTTCTCTATATAATCTGTTTGACAGCAGATTGCGCCGCAGATGAAGTTACTAAAATTATCTTAGATTGAATAAACTGTTCTTCTTATGTCTTTGAACTTATGTGCATCACTACTTTATTAGGAGTTCGTTTTTATATAGAATTAAAGACATATAGAACATGATATAGCAACTGGATGGTTTTTTATATCAACGTTTCAAATTGGTACCATGTTATTTTTATGTATGTTTTATGTATTATCCGCTCTAATTATGGTTTGTTTGAGTAGGATTGAAGTTTTCCTCCCTTGAGTTGGTGCATCTTATTTGTCTTTGGTCTTGATGGTATGTTCCGAAACAGGTTGAAGTTTTCTGCTAGCTTCCTTCTAATGGTTGATCTGTGATGGTAATATACATATTAACGTTATTAGTAGGCATTTTTTATTATGTTCTCTATATTTGGTTTAAGCTAGCAGGAACAACAACAACCTGTGCAGATGTTCTTTTGTCCGATGTAATCTATCCTTTGAAGTCAGTACCTTATTTGCGTTTGGCTTTCTAAGGTAAGTTCTGAACTTGTTATCTGTTCTGTCATCTTTAAATTCATGGTTGTACTGTGATGTAGTTTAATTCCCACTTACTCTACTACTGATCTTGCTGCTGTCTTATGGCATCCACTGCTTTTTGAAGTTTTGTTGGCTTCAATGGAAGTGAAACGAAGTACGAATGTTTATCTACTGATTCTTGCTTCTATTCTCGAAAACCTTACCTTATGTGTTGCCGGTCGGTCTTGGCAAGTTCATAGTAAGAGAAGATCTTTCATCATTATAATCTGTGTTGTGTTTTTTTTAAAAATAATTGTTTATCTATTTAGGTATGATTGATGTTTGCTTTATGAATGCTTGCCATTATTGATATATTATTCTTCCTTGCCGTGTGTGCTGTATTTTATAAGTCTCTAAGGGATGTTGTAGCAGTGTTTTTGAAGAGGAATATTTCTTGAATAAAATATATTTTAAAATTTTTTTAAAAAATAAGATTTATTTGTTTAACTAAGACAAAATAATAATAATAAATAATTTCTAATTTTTTTTAAAATATTAAATATTATATAAAAAAATTCATCGAAAATATAAAATAAAAATTAGAACGAAAAAGAGTCGAAAAGCTTAGATAAACATTACCTCATTCATTGGATAGAAAAATTATGGTACAGAAGCGAAAGATGGTTAGAAGTTGCTTGACGAAGATGGTCCTCTTACATCTATACACACAATTGAGAACCGTATAATTCTCTGCGTCAAGGTTCTGACATTAGCTTTGCTGTTTATGAAACCTTTGCATCAAATGCTCGTTCGTTTTACTGCTCAAATGCAAGCTGCTTGTGTCGATTGAGATCATTGAGATACCTTGAAGATGTGTATTCCTCCGTGTCGCAAGCGTCAAACATTAGCAGCCTGCTGAAGCCTGGCTTCACTTCTCTTCTAATGGACTCCGCCGGCGATATTTCTCCAGTCAAGTATTTCACAACCTGCAGTTGTTGAACTCATAAGTTCAGCATGTGTAACTAATTTAGAATTAGTTTTCCAAAAGACAGCTAGTGCAGTCTTACTAGATTCATAGTTGGTCTAGAGGTCGATATATGGTGTATGCACAATGAAGCGACTAAGATGGCACGCATCATCTCATCAACATCATAATTGCCCTCAAGCGAAGGGTCTGCAAGGTCTTTGATGTTCTTCGACCTAAGCAGTGGCTTTGCCTGTTGATCATCAATGTAACATAAACAATTTGAGAGTAAGGAGAAGGAAAGAAAAGTTGAAACTACAAAATGGAAAAAAGAAAAAAAAAGGATTCGAAGTAGCTGAGATTGAATTTCATTACCCATATCACTAGGCTCTGGCGTTGATTGTCAACAGCTCTGCGTCCAGTCATGAGTTCCAGTAGTATCACACCAAATGCAAAGACATCGATTTTCTCGTTTACAATTCCATGCATGAAGTACTCTGGGGCCAAATATCTGAACCAAACATAAATACAAATTAGAAACAGAAATTTCAGAAATATACTTACTAAAATTATATCAAATTATCACGAGTTCAATGTGTCGTCACCCAAAGGTGCCTTCTATAGGGAACACTGTATGATGGCTCCATTTTTCTGGCAGCCATTTGGCAAGTCCAAAATCAGAAATCTGCATGATTTGTAAGCAAAACCTAAGTAATTTGCAAATTTTCAATAGAGTAAATAAGTTTTAATGTCCCAATCATACATATATACATGCACACACACCAGAGGGAGGTAGTCTTCAGTGAGTAGAACGTTGGATGCTTTGATATCTCTATGGATTATGCGGCGGTGACAACCTTCATGAAGATAACGCAGTCCTTCAGCAATGCCTACAGCGATCTTGAACCTCTTGCTCCAATCCAGGCTTTTATCTGAACCTGAGAAACTGAGCTCCTCTTCATTTACTTAGACCCGTAAAACAAACTTATCTATAAGTATTCCGAAATAAAACAACTCCACTCATTTTGCAATCCTACTTAGAACCATTTAATTGAGTAGTAAGAAAAGGTCAGAAGATATACCATGGAGCAGAGAAGCAAGGCTTCCATGAGGTGAAAATTTGATGACAAGATGCAATCCTCCTTCGACACTGAAACCAAGAAGCTGAGCAGTGTTTGGGTGATCAACGTGTGCAATGATTCCGAGTTCTGATAGAAAATCCTGGATCCTATCATCTTCGGTTTTTCCTTTTGTCAGCCTCTTCACTGCTACAAGTTGGCCGTCAGGGAGGCAACCTTTGTAAACCTCTGCATGCCCTCCCTTACCAATCAACTTGTCTACCATTATTCGTTTTTGACAAATAACAAAGAGAATCACAACCATTTGGTCATACGGATGCATTACAAAAATTTTGTTTGATAACTTACACAGAAAACAAGGCTGCTAAATAACGTATTATACATATTTTATCTGTATTTCATCATAATCCATTGTTCATCCCTGTATATCTTTTCTACGTTTAAACTATTCCTAATTTTTACTTTAACTTACATAGAGAAATTAATGGCTGCAGGACCAAAAGAGGAAGTGGACCAAGATTTGGATTGGAGACAAAAAGATCCCAACAATTAATAAAGGAAACCCCGATATGTCCCAACTTTTTCTGAGACAAGGCACTCAGTCACCAAAATCCTACATTTGTCTAGCAGAAAGCAGCACAGAGATTTGATCATCTCTAAATACTTTAATGGGGTAATTGGCCAATATATGTTTTCTGTTGTTGATCTAACTATGGTGACTACTTGCTACTTTGGTATCCCTATCAACTTAAGATAACAAATACACATATCTTCCCGACAACCAACTGCTATTCTTAACAGAACTAAAACTGCAATTATAACATAAATAAGGAGATAAAAAACAAGAACGTTTCTTATTGTTACTCAAATTCTAGTTATATACAGAAAACTCAAACTTACAATTTCCCTAACTCAATTGAAGTTTTATTCTCGATGTTCAGTTGATATTAATGGCTAACGAGGAAGCTTTCATGGTGAAGAAATAAAAGAGGCAATGTTACCTAAACTGAAGTTATCAGTAGCTGCTGCAAGCTCTTGGTAGTCGAAACTCCTCCAAGAAGGTTTTCCTTTGTGAGCAGGCTGCAAAGTTCTCGGACGTGCACCTCCTTGAATCATCATTTCAGCAGGAGGGAATGTTGATGATCGTCTCATTGACTTCTTCTTCCTAAGCAGCAGTCCGCTGATGAGACTCCTCCATTGTAGGCTCGGCAAGTCAGGCTGCGGTCTATCTTGGCATTTTACGGACAAACTTCTGCTGCTGCAGCTGTCTTCTGAGTCGGTAGAGCTGATTACAATGTCTAAAACAGCCTTTAGAGAGGACTGATCAATTTCAACATCAGGGTCTTCTTTAAAATTTCCTTTCTTCTCCACTGGAACTAAATCATAAAAAGAGACTTATCGATGCTGTGAAGAAGAAGAACAGATTGCAGAATTACTTAATGTCAGAAAATGAAAGTTACCTTCGTCTGATTGCTGCGGAACTGTGCCACCATTTTCTGCTGTTGCTCCACTTTCAACTTTTTTTTCTGTTCAAGAAGAAAATTGTAAGTCCATAACCAGAACATTAAAGAAATCAACAAACAGAAACTGGAAATATCAAAGCATTGTGAGAAATGCAAATTAAAGCAACTCAGATACCTAGGATTGAGTCGAACATAACTACAACAAGACTTAGTTCTATTGGTATTAATGAATAATTCTCGCAGGCCTCTCTCTGTTTCTTAGTTTATGGCAAAATGTTTTTTTCATCAAACAAATGGTGATTATAAAAGGAAAGAATAGATATTGTTAATTTCTTTCTGGATTCATGAATCAAAGATAAAACCGATCTTTCTAGGAGAATTCATGAATCAAAGATAAAAGCGAAAATTGTATTAACTGATTTTTAGAAAGAACCAACTTGTTTGAATTCCAAAAGTTCATCTCCAAGCAAAAATGGCAATAAAATAGAAGAGAAGAATATCACAGCTAAATTAATAGGAATAACAGAAACAGAAAAAACCTTAATCTCTTTTAATGATATTCTCATATTTCCCAAAAAATCTTGATCCAATGAATTTCTTGAAAACCTTTTCATGTCCTTAATTTAAAGTTTGAATGCTTGATTTTCCACAATGCTGCTAAAAACCCAAAGGAATTGGACCAAAAAAGGGACGAAAATCTTGCCTTCTTCAGAAGTCATCTACCTTGTTAAAAACCTTTGCCTTGTTATGCTTCTGAACCAAAATTTAAACTGAAGAGTTGAAAATTTGGATCAAATGTTAGTGCCAAACTATGTAATGGAGAAAAATAAGGTCAGTTTGCAGCTTTGAAAACTTCAGAAGGAAAAAACGTTCGTTGCATTAGGTTTGCAAGTTTATGCTTCTCAAAGAAAGACGAGAATGGATGCCATGGGAAAAGCTTTCATATAAAGAACTGCAATGTCTTCCAATGGACCCCTTTTGGAAGAAAGCTAAAACAAAATTTCTTTCTTTTTTTTTTTAATCTTACAAAGATGTGAAGAAAAAATGGGGAAGTAAAAAAGATTGAATTAAATCTTTAAATTTGTTAGGCATGATATATCAAAGATTTACATTTTTACTTATCAAAGTGATTTTGGACAATAACCACTCAAGTGAGAATACATTGATTTTATTATAGATTTTGTCATTAAAAGTTCTCAACTTTTTAGATAAATCTTCTCTTATCTTCTTATATTGATAACAACGTTAACTATAAAAATTGATATTGCTAAGTTTTCACTAAAAAGTAACAATAGGTTATAAAATTAAAAAGGCAAGAAATGGATTAGTTCCCATTACCAAAACAACCTTATAGAGCACTAAACTAGTCAAGTACCTACTAAACATACAACATTAGTTTCCCTTCTTTCTCCAAGAACATACAAAATTACTCAAAAAACTAAAAATTTCTATCTTTTGTTGTTGATGATGATGATAGTGTACTTGAACCAAGACTGCTACTCCATTTGCAGATAATTAATTAATCAAACACTAAGTTATACGTTAATGTTCATAATCAATACAAAAAAACAACTTTTAAAGAAAGTTCATCGTGGAGATAAATATAAGTTTTAAAAGGCTTTGATGCATGGGATATCACTTTTATCAAAACTACTTCAATCTTGTATATGTTTAGAAGTGGGGGAACTAACCCTCATCTCCTTCTTAAAGTGCGTGTTTTAAATGACTGTAATTAAATTTTATAAAAATAAAAAATAAAAAGTAAAATTTTTAAAAAAATAAAGTTGAAGTGGAATTAAGTATTTGTGTTTTAATAGTTTTTGAAAGTGTGTTAAAAATTAAAAAATATAATTGTATTAAGAAGTGTGCAAATAAAAAAATTAGGATTAGAGTTCCGTATATAAAATAGAGTTCTAAGATTCTTATGTAATTGAAATATATGAACAGTTCGGAACTTAAAATTTAGTATGAAAAAATAAAATTACGGACGTTTGAAATACGCCCTAATCTGATCCAAAAATTGAAATGAAGAGACACACAGAAAACTTAGCAAGATTTAACTATTAGTTATATATGAATCTCATCTGGTCCATGAAAAGTTAGACATGAAAGATATTTGTATTATTATTAAAAAGTAAAGTGGGGATTAAGTGAAGCAATTTGGCATACTTCAATATTTGTGGACTTCAATCCCATAAGTTGTTGCTTATAGACTTATCAGCTTTTAGGTTGATTATCTTTGACCTGCACTGAACTGCCAAACTGGTACCTCTGCGCACAACACAAAATGAAATCAGCAAAGTTAACATGGTTTCTTCAGTTTAGGTAAAGACTACTTAGTGTTTATCACTTTTAAAAAAAAATTTTCTAACTCCAAAACAATTATATACAAGTTTTTAGAATTTATTTTAAATTTTAAAAAATATGAATAAAATTATAGATTATAAAATAATTATACATATAACTTTTTTATAAATATTTATAATATAAGGTACCTAAAAGTTTTGTTTTACCAAAAAAAAATTTATAAGCATTATCAAATATTATAAATACTGCAATACTTTTTTAGAGGAGAATTTTAATTTGAACAAAAAGCAAGAGTCGTCAAGTTTTAAAATAAAATCTGTTCTGGAGTAAGTGATGATTATGCGGCTAAGCTTTTTTTGGTTGCTTTGCTTCTGCCTTGACCAAAGGAGCAAATTCCTCCCTTATTCAGCTTATAGCTTATAGCTTATAGCTTTTGGCTTTTTACCTAACTTCAACTAAAATCAAACAGAATAATTCTTTATGACACGTGTCAAGGTAAGGATGCAAATTAGCTAATGGGTCCAATCCAGGCCTAGTAAAATATAAAGGGCTTTTAAATTGAGCCTATGAGCCCATTATTTGTCTTGCGAACAAAGTTCGCTACTACTCATCTTCATTTCCCGCAATTTTCAAACTTCACATTGAACACCGCCGCTGCCGCTACCAGCGGTGCTGCAGTTCTCCGCCGCCGCTTCAACAATAACAAAAAGAACCAACATGTTCCGTTCTGATGCCACGCGGTTGAACAAAAAAACACGATGATCACCAGTACTGAAACATCTACTAAACAATCTCACCACCAGCACCAGCAGAAGCTGTTGATTTCAGGAAGAACAGCTGCTCTGCTTCTTTCTCCGGTTCCGATCTCTGCTGTTGTCTCTGAAGCTTGAGCTGATGAATGCTTTCAGTTCACCGATGCATCTTCTGTTTTTGCTTATCGTGACCGGAACCGAACAGCTTCAAATGGCCAGCTCATAAAGGTTCAATCTTTCCCTATCTTGATGAGAATTAAATTTGTGATCTCCCGATGTTTTCCCTCATATTAGGAGAAATAAATTGTTGCAGAAGTTGGACTTTTTCAGTTTTTGGCCAATGATGTAATTTTGCAGGTTAGGTGTTCGATAAAATAACACAAAGAAGTAGATCAATCCTTACAGTATATTCTCTGAGAAACATTTACCACCAATCTTCTGAAATTGACCATTCATTACTAGATAGATCAAGTCGTAAATTTGGCAGCATTACCTAATCAAAATGCAGAATGTTCAATTTTTAGGAGGAGCTGCTCCGCAATCTGGGTTGACTTGTTAGTCGATAATTGCAACAATGTTGGTTTTTGATAGTAGCTATAGCCATGAACGACCGCTCATATTTAGTGTCGGTGTTGGCGAGGTGAGCTTCTTCTACTCTTCCTTCACAAATTAAAGTTAAAAAAACAAAATAAGGCACAGTTCCAACTTTTGCTACCTTGCTCAAGTCCCTTGTTTTATTGATCAATGGTATCTCTACTTGTTGCGAACGAATGAGAGGATTCTTCTTGTTAGGATTTGAGTTTCCTGTACCAGAGGTTCCATGTCTTATAAGTGCTTTTGAAATAAAAAAATTTTAGAACAAAAAATATTTCTATTTTTTGAAAAAACAAAATTTATCTCTTTTACCTAAAAAATAATAAAAATAAATAATAAAAAAATATTTGTTATATTTTTAAATTTTTAATTAAATTCTTAAAATTTTATAAAAAATATATTTAAAAATGATTTAAAAATTAAAAAACTATTTTGAAATAAAATGCACAACGTTCTAAAGCCAATGCTGAAGTTGAATGGGCTGGTTAAAGTCTGGAGAATGAGCCCAACTGGGCATTCTTTATTAGTCCCACATGGATACTGAGAGAGTAATTGAAGAAATGTTCTGTGTTTATAATGTTGGAATGGTGCAACGCTTTACCCTTGCCTTAAACTAATGAGTAAGGAAAACAAAGCGGGCGGCGAGAGCTGCTCGCAGCGCTGAATAAAACAATTTGAAATGCGCAAGAATTTATGGAGGGGTTATAGGCTGGCCGGGTGTTGACGCTGCTTACTTTGCAAACACCTCTGAAACTTTTCCATCACCGCTACCCATTATGATTCATAAAACACACAGGCTCTATGTCATAATTTTGTCATACAAAGTAAATTTCCACCATACCGTGACAATATACTACAACAGTTTTCGAAAAAAAGTGAGAAAGAATGGCATTATGTGGAAAAATATACAACACTAAGATCTTTGGGTTTCTCGGTTTTAATTAGAACCTGGGAGGGCTGGTTGGTAACCTGATTGCTCCAGCACTGGGCATGACTGTTGTGCGTTTCCGTCTGAGATACATGAACGGGCCACTAATAAGTAGCAGTCCTGCCATAATCACCTGTTCCATAATACAGAGATTTAGTGATGTAAAAATGTTTATGATTTGTCGAGCTAGTTAGAAGATGGAATGAGGCTAATGAACTGTAGGTGAAGCCATTGCAACGCATGACTCGAAAGATAAAGCATATGGCATTTCTTACAGCTGGAAAGTATTTCAAAGTTGTCGAGATCAGTAACATTATAGAGAGGTTTATCCTTGGCAGTTGGCAATTATGATTCTGTATCTAGCAATGTGATCAAACAAATATGACAAAACAGCCCTGTGCGGCATAAAAGCAACGTATACTCTGTATTATACAACAGAAGCTTATGCAAAGTTCACTTCAGATTTTAAAGCTCTAAGAGGTAAAAGCATCTGGATGAGATGAGGAATGATAATTGTATGTGCACTCCATTCAGGAGTATGATGGTTGAACTAAGACTACAGACCAGAAAGCAGTTCCAGTCACAAATCAAATACCATATAACTAAAAGGAGTTGGTAGTTCATGAATTACCAAACCTAACTGCATGTTGTTCAAAAAGATGGATTACTTGAAAGCAGATAACAACAATTTTTTTTGTTTATGCTCAACATATATAGCTTATCAATCAATCATAGTCTGATACAGCACGTTGGAATAATATTCGTAGGTGATTAAAAAAGAAAGGCAATTTTCCAATTTCATGCTAGAGTCCCCATTCTATGTCCTCCTCAAGATTAAACAGAGTAAAGAAGGAAAAAGGATCAACTAGAAAATATTGAGCAAGGTTCTATGTTCCTAAGAAGGACCTCACAAAACATACAGAATATGAAGGTGGTATCAATGTATCACGAATACACATATAATCTGATTTGCATAGCTTTTATAACCTATCTTGGCTCTTTTCCATTTCATTCTTCCAGTCTTCAACATACTCTTGAGTAACCACAAGCATTCAAACAAAAAACTGAGGATAAATGGCACCTGAACTACCCACAGAGACGGCTTACCATGTTAAGCTACATTCTCAACAGATATAGTAAATAATTGCAGTCAATAGAGAAACCATAGACTTCAAGTCGAAGATGCAGAGTCTTACCTCAAATCCAAAGAAAGACAACTTCTCTTGACCATCAACGGGAAGACAGCTTCTGTAAGTAACATAATTTTGTACTCCACCTTGTGAGGTAGATGAATTGTCCAACAACTTTCGCAATTTCAATTGAAGATCAAGTAGCCTTCTTCCCACTTTGCTGTCACCATCTTTCGATTTTTCTTTAATCTCAACACATTTTAAAGGTACACGGTAACCGGTTTCACTACAGTGGTATTTCTCATCAGTCTACAATAAACCAATATCATCTTTATGTAAGAAGGACAACATTAAAAGAAGTTATGAATGAAGACACCCAAATACAACTGAGAAAAATGCTAGTAGATTCAAGCATATTGGTAGCATGTTGGGCACCTTTAAGTGCGAGAAGATGCTTTGCTATCACTAATTGCTAACCTTATAAACCTAAGGGGCAACTACTATTTGTATACTCAGAAACAGAAAAGGGACTATTCACCTTTAACCACAGAAATTCTAATTATTATGTTACTATGTTGGATATTTAAGGTATTTCATGGATAAAAAATCAAACTTCTAGTCCTTCCTGAACTTAAATCACTCAACCTCCATTTTCATAGCACACATCATGAATCCTTCAAAGTAGGCAAACGCTGAATCAAAAGAAGAGGTAGATCACATAAAGAACGAGAGATAGAAAACACTACAGACTCAAAACTCATAACTTAACAAAATATTAAATTACTGCCATGAAACAATTACACACATATTTGGAGAACCGCTTTCTAATTTACGCTTCTCATTACATGATATCAAATGCCTATCAGATCGCATAAAAAATTTGTATTTTTAATTAAATCACAGAAAGTTCTTTGCTAAAAAGATCATTTGATTAATGGAGATATTGGGATTGAGTTGAGCTAGCTAACCTTCTCGGAGTACTGGCAAGGAAGACATGGACCAGAAGGAGTGCATCGGAACGAAGTATTCCCTTTGGTTTCTTTAATTCCTAACAACAACCGTCCACCAGATTGAATTCCTTCTCCATCTCCGGCTAAATCCTTCACCACCGCCATCGCCGCAGCAGCACAGAAATAACACAACAGGGCCATCGCTATGCAATCTACAGCACTTCTTCTCATCTCTCTTTCTCTCTCTCTTTCTCGCTCGAATTCCCAAAAGAAAAAATTGTTTCTTTGAGTTCCAGAGAAAGAGAGATCTATTAGTTTAACAACAGATAACTTCCTCGAAGAAAAGGGAAAAATCAAGTACGGGTTGCATTTACTTAGGTACCCGACCCTTGAGGATTAGATGCTAAAAATGCTCAAATATATATAAGAGAAGTCGGGTTCCGGTTTGAGGGTTTGGGTACCTAATGGATTTAACCCGTTAAGTTACACCTAATTAATTTGCTACAGTTTTCTTTTCTTTCTTATTTGTCTTCGTTGTTTATTATCGACGGCAAGCAGCCGTGTCGTTCGAAAATTCAAGGTGAAGTTTTTTAGATTTAATCTTACATTAATGTTTTTAATTCTCAGATTCTTACATGCTGATCGTGATCAACTGAGCTAGAGAGATTTTTGACACAGTTCTTTTAGGTCCAAGTGGTAGAATTAGATTTCACTGCTAAGGAGAATAGGCTAAGGTTTCTGGTGTCCAATTTTTTGCGATTTTTCTATATAATTTTGGAGGTAGTTTTGATGCAGTGATGGAGATGGAGCAGGTGCAGGAAAATCTACAAAAGTGGGCTCGAGAATTCGAGCAATGGCTTCGGCAGCAGCCGCCGGAGAAGTTTTATGTTGCCATTGCTGTTGCGGCATTGACGTTTGTCTTCCTCATGATTGGTTAGTTTATTTTCTTTTGGAGAAATATTGTAAATTAATTTTAGAGAATAACTGTGAAACTGAGCATTGTTGTTGTCCTTAACGATTTCGAGAAATCTGAATGTTCAATCGTTTACACATAGAACTAACGTTTCTTATTTCTTTGGATTTGAAGAGTGTAGAATTCAAGTATTAGAGAGAGATTTTGGACCGGGAATTTTGCTTTGTACAAGCCCTCTTAGGTTTATACCTAAATGCTTATATGTATAACTGAATTGATCATAATGTAATGGAAGGTCTGGGTGTAGAGTTCAGGATGAATAGCTGAATTGATCATAATACTGATAGTCATCTGGCTTGATCTCAGCAGGCTCGTCAATTATACACCACTTACTTGATCATGAGTTTTAGGCAGTGGAAGTTACAGGTTGTAAACAGATGAACTATGTCATTGACGCAAGGTTAGTGATTGGATAGTTAGAACCAAACAAAAGTTGAAAGATGGTACTCTCATATAAATGTTGCTGATAATCCTAGAAACTGATCTTTTTTGTATTTCTTTGTTAATGAATAAGGCTTGTTCTAGGTTCTACTGAGTTGTATGTGATGAGGTCGGTCACTTATGTGAAACTTTATTCAATTTTCTACGTCGAATAACTGGTTGAATTTCACAATACAGTGGCTAATGTGTTATTGTTATACTAATGCAGTACGCTTACTGAACCGCTCAAAGTCCAACACGATTGTGCTAGCTGGGTTGTCTGGTGGTGGGAAAACTACTTTATTCTATCAGGTAATTTTTCTAGGTAGACAATGAGTATGAAGACATTCTACATGATGTTGAATGGTGAGGATTTCTACATGTCTCCTGAGGATTTAAATGGAATTGTCTACTCCAAGTCTCTCACATGTTTATTGGTTGATAGTTGATTTATCTTTAACGGAGTCTTTGTATCTTAATCTTTTCCATCCGCACATTTTCTCTAACTTTGCATGTTTTACTTGTCCTGGTATAGCTCCGTGATGGCTCAACTCACCAAGGTACTGTGACGTCAATGGATCCAAATGAGGGCACTTTTGTCCTACATTCTGAGTCTGAAAAGGTAGAGTATTATGCATAGCCAGTCAGTTACTAAGGTTAAGTGCTAACTTCATTTGGTACTTATGCAGAAGGGAAAGGTCAAACCTGTCCGCTTAGTTGATGTTCCAGGACACTCTAGGCTTAGACCTAAGCTTGATGAGTATTTGCCTCAAGCGGCTGGCCTTGTTTTTGTTGTGGATGCTTTGGATTTCTTACCAAATTGCCGAGCTGCTGCGGAGTAATTTTTCTAGTTGATATTGACTTATTTCTATAATTAAACCCAATGAGGATATCGCACAGTTCCGTTTATGGTTCCCTTTTGTTTAACAGGTATCTGTATGATATTCTAACAAAATCAAGTGTAGTAAAGAGGAAAATCCCTGTTCTTATATTATGCAACAAAACTGACAAGGTGACAGCTCACACGAAGGAGTTCATCAGGAAGCAGCTAGAGAAGGAAATGTAAGAACCCCCGCCTTTTAACTTACTGTTATATACATCAAGCGAAGTTCCTATGTTCTGTAAGTTGCTGGACCGTGATTGAATATTTTAAAACGTAGGAGAAATTTGTTCTTGTTTGCTTACGTACTGCTCTTATCAACTGTTGTAAAAATTGGCCATATCCGCTTATTTACGTTTAACTATATTAATGTGCAGAGACAAGCTTCGCACATCAAGGACTGCAATTTCCTCAGCAGATGTTACTAATGAATATACGCTTGGTGTGCCTGGAGAGCAATTTTCTTTCACTCAGTGCACCAATAAGGTGACGGTTGCTGAAGCATCTGGGATCACCGGTGAGATATCCCAAGTCGAACAATTTATCAGAGAGCATGTGAAGGCATAGAGCTTCTGCACCTTCCTGTTTATTGTTATTGCAGTTGATCAAGGAGGGCTTTATTTATAATTAATTAGATTTATTGTATTTTGAGGTGGATTTGCTTCAAGATCTGAATTAACTGCGACACAGCTGTAGCTTTACTAACCATAATCCTCATAATATCGTCGTGAATGGTGTGAACTATTTTTAGCCTTATAGAGAGCTTTTGGTTCTTGGCCCTTTTCAACTGTGGCGTTGTTGCCTGAATACTGTACTTTTGGTTCTGTCATACTCAAATATTTCAGAAAATGGCACATGATGCCCGCCATGGATGAAGTTAGCGGTTGAAATGATTGCAATGGTTGTGAAGGGAGTACCTCTCCATGTTATGCAATTTGCAAGAACTGTGCGAGTTGCAAAGCGCTACTTTGTTTTTATGTATCTAACAGAGAAATGTCATCCCGTTGTTGCAAGACAATATTAAATACACGACTCCTGTCAGGCAAAAACTAAACATTTCATTGAGGGAATTTTTTCACATATTCTTGAAAGAAGTAGAACAATGCGAGACAAAAATCTTGGACATGTTATTATTGAAGTGGAAGACGACAACGAAAAATCTGATCACTTCCGTAAGCGAGCTAGGTACAAAAAACAATACAGAGAAAAGTAACATATCATGATAACAACTATACATACATACAGAAAGATGTTGATCAGCCTTCCCACTCTAATGCTACAAAAAGGGAAGTGCCATATTCCTATGTTGATTTACTCATGCGGAACTTCGTTAAGATCAAATCCATTCCTTTGGATCGATGCAGCGATCTAAGAGTTTCCATTCTTCAGTTCCTTCCTCGTGTTTCTGTACAAGAATCAACAGATAAAAGCCAAGTATCCTTACAAGATCTTAGTTTACTTGGTACACATTGCTAGATGCTCTTGCCAAAAGGAAACCAGTCCAGAATAAAAAAAGATTTGCACATTTGAATCTGATAATTAACATTCGATATGCATACCAATCAAAACCAGTGCATGCCAAAGAAATAAACCAAGAAATAAAACCATGTAGTAATGGAACTGAAAGAAACTCAAGAATTTGGAATCCTTACATGATCATATTCCCATTGAGCTGTTAGTGGAAGTGAAACAAGTATACTCTCAATTCCTCCTCTCTTAAGTCCAAATGTTGTGCCGCGATCATATACCTTCACAAGCAAAAATAATCTAATCCGTCAATGGCTCAATGGACAGTATCATAAGCATCTCTTATATGTTTCATCACAATACCAGATTAAACTCCACATAGCATCCTCTTCTTAACTGTTGCCATGCTTTATGTTCGTCTGCAAATGGTGTATGTTTCCGACATTCTATGATAGGAATGTATGCAGGAATAACAGACTTTGCACACTCTGCAGAATAGTTCAATTTAATTGTCAACTTTTAACGATATCATAAGATCCATATTTAGTCTTCTGTGGTACTTTTATAACCAACAGAACCCAATCATACTAAGCCTACTAGCTAATATAGAACAATAGAAAACCAGGAAACATCTATATATATCAGCCAATAGCTTACCGGTAGAGAATCCCAGGAGCATCTCCTGATCATAGTCATTAAGGTCATAGAAAAAAATCCCACCAAGTCAAGCCTTTCACCACGATGCTGCAGAAAATACCGATGGTTAAACACAAATTCCTCACAGAACTTAGAATATAGAATAGTGACTAAGTTACAATGCAAGATGAGTAGAAGCTCTACCTTGATATAGAAGTAATCGTCACACCACTTTTTAAATATGGGGTAGAAACTTGGATCAAACTTGTCACAAGCCTGTTTTTGAACCTGCGGCACCACTTATTGTTACTATCGATGCATATTCAAATTCTCCACCGTAAATCGCATTATATGCTCCTAAATGAAATAAGTAGTAGGAAACACTAGCTTCCAGTCCTAGCGAAGATAAATACATCATAATCTCTAGTGGGATTCCCTACTCAGTATATCTAGAGTCAGATATATGTAGTTTGACTAAATGCCAAGGATTCAGGGTATGCAAAAGAATGCATATAAGCATTTTGTCTGGGAGCATCAGGGTCTATGAGAAAAATCTTCGATAGCCTGTTTCTGAGATTAAAACCAAGACATCGACTTATTGAGTTTACAATCATCATAACTACCGTCACATTGGTCACTATCTATAATAAATGACATTTGTGTTTAAAAAAGATGAAGGTAGTAACATACTGATTGGAAGTGCTTAACATCTTCATCAAATATATAGGCAGGAGTCAAATCAGTGCCACCTCCAAACCACCATTATTGCCTAGGAGCACCAGGAGCATCTGAGAACACAAATTGAATGCCATTAAATTATCAACACTGAAACCTCATTTCAACAACAAAATAGACAAATTCCTCCAATAAATAACGGACAGAAGAAATTGTCATTGCTACCTTTTGGTGCATCAGTCTTAAAATAGCGATAGTTGAATAATGTGGGAGCATATAGATTTTTCGGATGCAAAACCTACACAAAAGGATCCCAAACATTCATCACACTATCATTACAAACCAAACTTGGAATCCGTTAACCACTCTCTCTCTCTCAATCTCCATCAGCCTTGGCAGCGAAGTAAGCCTCTGGCGGAATAACACCATACACAACCGAAACATTAACTTCCGCCTCCTAAAAAACTTCCCCATCCTGCAAGACTCTACTGATCCCTCCACCACCGCCGGGCCGTGACCTCTTGCGTCGACCGTCAGTCTTGTTACAAACTTGGTCCTGAACATCCCGAATCATCTTCTCGAACCTTGCAGTTTTCTAAGGTGTAGGAAAGGATTTTGTTTTATAATTACTGCTGGATTAGGATAAGGAAATGGGACCCAATCATAGTTTAACTCTTTCTTATTCGCATCATTTTTTACTATTTATTCACATCCAATTTATTCAATATTTTTAATCTAAGGATGATTATAAGTTAATTTTTAGGAGACAAACAGAACCAAAAATGAAATAAGAAAAGACTGGTAGTGGGTTGTGACTTGTGAGTTCTATCATCTATGAATGAGAAAGATTAATCATTAGTTGGCTGCTTATATAAGGTTTTTCTATATCTGTTTTTGTGAGTTTGATTAATATACGCCCGATTATTGGATCCGTAATGTAACCATCTCGGAAAGAAAAACTGGATAAATAAAGAATGCTGATTCTGAACTCTCGCAGAATATTGTGGGGGCGTTTTAAGAATAATATAAATAAAATTTTTTTAAGATAAAAAATATTTTTGTTTTTTTTAAATACATTTTATTTTTTTATTTAAAAATATACAATAAAAAATTTTACTATATAAAATCTTTTTTATATTTTTAAATACTTATAAAATATATATTAAAAATATAAAATAAAAAATTAGCGTTTAAAAAATGTTTTCCCAAATGCGTCTCTCATTCTAAGGTATACCAAAACAATGGTACACGGCTACCATATCAGAGTATTTGAACTTGTTTTCTAAACAGAGTTTATTCCGACTTTGAATGTCATATTGCTACTTCTCATTTTCATCAAGAATAAATTATATTTCACACAAGTAAGAGCCTTCCATAGCTACAACTGAAATAACATTTTGATCACAAGCCAACAAAAAAAAAGAAACTGCAGTAAAAGAAAGTACATCAAATCTGGATACACAACATTTCTCGGTGTTCATGAGAAATTACTAATATTTCAGGAAAAGCAAAGCTCTGAACAGAAACAGATCAGTAAATGAAACAATCTTCTGCATTTCATTGTCAATTAGTATAGCCCCATCTTAAACTTAACAATTTAATTTCACATATACATATGTTCTACTATTTATTGCTGAACTATCAGATGTTTATGAGGGCACAGAGGATTGTATTGAAGGGCTTCGAACGATCTCCGTTGTCAAATCTACTGCAGGATGCTGCCGATATATACAAATTATGAAAAAGGCTCTATACCGACCGACTAGAAACTGTACATGTAATGTTAAGCTTGGGTTATAGTCAAATGCAAGTTCTGAATTAGTGGTCAGACCTTGATGCCTGGAACCAAGTTTTGCATGTGTTGCCTTCTCTGTTGAACCCCAAATCATATTTATAAAAGGATATATTACTCAGTAGGAGCATACTCACCAATGACACTCACACAAGCTGCAATTGGTTTTGGAAGGATCTGAGAAGTATAATCTTTTAACCTTTGTAGCTCCAACCTATGCACGTCCCCAGTAAAAATTACAAGTGCTACCAATTTCTGCAGAGACGGAAACCAGTATTAGCCATTAACATCATGATAGCAGCGGGCTTAACATTATAATGTTAACAAATTCCTCTCTGTCATATATAAGCCTTTTCAACATTTGGGTCTATTCATATATGTGCATAGACCTTAAACTGCCGAGAAACATTATATGTTGGAAAATATAGGAAAAAGAACATATAGTTAAAATAAGTACCTCAAGGAGAGATAGTGACAAGCATTGTTAGGAAGTAATATTTGCACTACCCCACTCCTAGTGTTTTTGATTTAGTATTCCGGGAAAGGCCACTTCTGCGGAGCTGAGGATTCTCTATTGAGTATACAAGTAAACTCCCATCCTTCGTCCCTGCTAGAAAACACTCCTCAGAGGTCACTGCCAAAGCTGTTATGATCTTTCCAACAGCTTCATATTTCCTAATGATATCCAATGTGTGCATTGAACGAAGAATTATCTGCCCATGATCACCTGCACAAACCAGAAAGTCTCCACAACTACTGAGTTCGATGCAGTTCAGACGTCCGTTAGACTCAGAAGAGGCAATATGTTTTCCATTTATGGAATACATATGCAGACTAAGGTCATTCTCTGCAAAAATCACCAATCTGCCATGCTGCGAAGCAACCAGTTTGGACAAGGCACAACCAGACGGGTGCCGAATGGATCGTACATACTTTCCTTCTCGCAAGGTATGAAAGATACAAGTTCCATCTTTTGACCCACTTATAACTATGTCAAGATCACGATTAACAAATAAGCAAGTGATAATGTCATCATGACCGCAGAGGATATGAAAGGGGCTTTCACTGATAACATGATCTCTCCTGAAGAACTCAGTTAGTGTACTTCGAGAAATTTTTTTCTCAGAAGGTCTCGATCTAAATGCATGCCATACCATGACTGTTGTGTCATAACTTCCGGTAGCAATTATACCATCAGATGTCACTGAAGCAAAATCAAATATGAAAGGGCCCCAACAAAATTAAGAACTATATTAGATTGTGTTATTGTCATTAGTTATTATGGTGTTAAAGGCAGAAAACATGAGAACAATATTCTTTCAAGTCTAGAGAGTGCTCGAGATACCTTAAAAGAAGTAGTTCACTTAAGTCTTACACCAGGGGATACAAGATAAATGCAAATACTTTAAAACCAAGGCAGCTACTAGACTTACCATTGACACTCCAAACAAGGCTAAAGAACCAGAAAAAAGTATTTGAAAAAGAGCAAGTTGTGAAGAGTTATAAACATCTAAGCACATTTTAGTTGCGACCTACATTTTAGATATTTAAGTTGCTTCATGATGTATAAGTTGCTTCACTTTAAGACAATTTATGCATTGGAAGCATTGGAGAAAATTAATTAAGCAATGCTCCCATAACAAGTTTGCCTCTAGTGCTGAGAAATTAGCAAGAAATTCTTACTTAGCCAGACATTGAATATAGCTAACTGTTCCATGTCTTGCCTCATAATTATCATAGACGTGATTTGAGCACCCATTGAAACTTATAGATATTTAAGGTGTTGTGACAACAAAATAAACATAGTACCTGCTACACAACTAATGACATCTTTGTGCTGCCGAATAGTTTGTACAATCCTTCCGTCTGTCAGAGATATCACCTGGAAGCTATTTTCCAAATTACCACATGAGATCAGATAATTCTCTGTAGGGGTTTGCATTATAGTGATGCTCTGTCTTCCAAGTTCTATGTTCTCAGCCATAGAAGCACCAATTTTGCGAGGTAGCATAGCATCATAGCCTACTCCAAAAAAAGGATCCTGAGTAGAGAATCAATATTAGGAAAGTCTTAGTGAAAGCTCAAGCATGATAAAAGATTCAAAAACATTTTCTCTAGAATTATTGGTGTCAAGTATATTTGCATTGAGTTGAACCCTCAAAACACCTATTCTTCAAGAAACAAACCTGTGATCCAGAAAATGTGAAGTTTCCTCCCGATTGCAATTGAGTCGTTAGCCATAATTTCACAGAGAGAGTGCGATCCTGGTTCACTATAACTATATTTGTGTCCACCAAGCCAATGAATAGAACAGGAGATGAAGAGCTTGTTGTAGATAGAATGGACGTTAACGTGATTGAAGCAGGAGCAAAATATAAAGGATGAGCAATTGGAATAGGAGGCCCCCTTCTTGGATGCTTCTTGCGAAAGATCTGAATTGGTGTTTGGCCAAAATTTGCTATCTGGTCTTCTATAGCATATCTTTGCAATGGGTCATCCATGGTATCCAAATCAACAGCACCTTCATAAGTCAAGTAGTAAAAGACATTTGATGCCTATAAAGCAGCCAAATGATAACAATTAGTGCAGTGCTGGTCGCTATTGTAAAGTTGAAAACAATATGAATCAAAACATACCTCCACAGCAGGCTTCCCCCGCTGTTTGTAGCCAAAAACCAAATCTATCCAGTGGTGTAAATTTGAACTCACATACTCGCTTTCTAAAGCCTCTCGGTTTCTTTGAATGAATTCTTCAGGCGATCCCTGATAAATAAAATATTAAGTTTTCAGAAAATCAATTTTATAGAGGAAGCCTCCTACATCTTGAAATTGAAGTGAACTTCCATTTAAAAGAAAAATATTTTCAGCATTATGGAGTATATTGCCAGATGGAAGTAACGATGCCGACTTTGCAGTTAAAGTAAAACGCAAAACAATCCTTTTAGAGTTAGATTTTGTACGAATTTCATTTGCCATCCATGTATGTCATAAAGCAATATGACACTTAACAAGGTCTCCAAAGAAGTTCCCATTAGCTAGTCAAATAGGAATGATACCCATACCGTCTTGGGGTTCTAAATAAATAAAAACACATAGATAAAAGATCATGCAGTATCCATTCTATCTTTTACCAAATAAGAAAATATCAATGAACCAAATAAAATGCAATTGAGTTTTTCATCCTCTCTTTCACAAAGGAGCTCTAAATCCTAAGTAATAATACCCATTAAGCACTGTCTTTCTTGATACTATATTTTAACATGAGCACTGGCATTACTATAAATCCACACGTCTAGAGACAAAGAGATGGGCATATCTTATATCTTTTATAAACAAGAAAGAGTTACAAGTATTATTTAAGGTTGAACCATTTCTTCCTATGGTGGCATGTGCACAAATTTATGTGGTGAAAATTGCATCAAGGCACAGGATGACAGCAGTGCACATAAGAATTTTGGTATCACTGTCATATCATATGGATTTATCATAAAGTGTACCTTTGCCCAGGGAGGAAGTGCGACATCAGTCAGCAATTCACCATCTTGCTTGACTCCCAGGTGATATGAGTTGGAGTTGACAAGAAACTCAGGCATATAAAAGAATTCAGGTATAAGTTCCTTCACATCACTTGTATTGGATAGGCAGTTTTTATATGTGCCCTCTATGCTCTGGAAAAGACGATCTGCGTGATCAAATTTACCACCCTGTCGGAGAAAATAGACTCCATATAAGATCCATTCACCAAATGAAAAAACGTTTTGCATAAGAAAACTCATCAGAAGAGGGAAAGAAAGACTTTCGATGAATGATTATTCTACCTGTAGGTTTCTGTGAAGAGCAGTAAAAGGTTCCAATCTAAGAAGGTAGAAAAGCACAATTCCCATGCTTGAATAATGAGATCCATAGTAAAAGCTGCAGCCACACAAAGTGTCAAGAAAGGTATAAGCATGTAAAGCTGAAAATGCATAGCAAAACGGAAGATTACCTAGGAATATCTGGATCAGAGAAGTTCAGGTACCGGTCTTCAAAAACCTACAGGTAGTTTAAGAATACTAAGTTAAGGGGCAAAAGCTTGAGACTTTTAATTGACATATGGAAAGCAACATGAACATTTAACCTGAAAGCGTTTGAAATCTAGTGCACCAACTGGCTTAGAAAGGTCCCTAAATGTCGATGACTGATTGAAGTCAAGCTTATCCGAGGAATAGTCAGACAATATCCAAGGAAAGACAGGATACTGGGTCAGATCATTATATGATCTTCCTGCAAGTGTATTAAGTATCATTAAATACTCGAAATTGCTTATTTCTCTTCTTCTCCACCTTTCTCGGGCAGTTTCAGCCATCTCAACCGCTATCCGTCTATCAACAAATGAAATTATCCCACCCTTGTCTTTGAAACTTCCTTTCGGGAACAATAATCCATTTCTTGCATTGACAATGAATGTCCCCACATGCTTCGCATCTTTGGTGGTTGCAAAGTTCAGAAAGACAGGGGCAACGGAGTCACTAAAAAATATCTCAATAGCTGTATATTGTAGCAAATACCGAGTCCAATGAACGGCTTTTATCTGTTAATAACAATACAAAAAAATTGAGTCTTGAAATGCAAATGTAGCAAGCGTCACTTTATATGCCTTACCGTAAAAATATTCCACCTTCTGTGGGGTTTGATCTTTTCAAGTTCAGTTTGAGCTAATACAATTGCATCGATATTACCAGGAGACTGCAATTTGTCTTTGTGAATTTCTCCTACTTCCCATTTGCTGGAATTTGAGCTTCTTAAAATATCAAAATTAGTGAAAACAGAAGACCCTCCTGATCCTTCAACCAGAAACTCGCACGAAAAGTGCAGGTCACTTTGCATCACAGATAAATGCCCAGCTAATTTTCTTTTTGGTGAGACAAGTATACAGGGAATAGATAGTTGAACCTGCAGAGGCGAAAAGAACAAGGATTAGCTAATGAGATAAGCTAGGCCATTTCGAAGTATAAGCACATGATGCTACCTCATTTGATTCGTTATCTGCAACTCTCGATGAGAGTTCCTTTAAATTGGAAACGGCACCGGCAGAATCAATGCAACCTTTGACAGATTCTGAAGCCTGATATTCAGAGGAGCTATCCCGTTCAGATTCTTTTAATTTCGTAGAATCACTGGGTTCTCCAAAGGGATCTGAATTCCCATCTTCAGTAATTCCCCGCACCCCTTTAAGGAGAAAATTTTTCATTTGTTGAGGAATATGGCTAGAGATGTTCTGATCATCAACATGCTTATAGTTTTCATTGCAAGACTTAGTAACTGGAGGATGACAGAGTTGATCATTAAAATGATAGTTGCGTCTCAATTTTGGTCTGCGACGCCAGTTATCTTCAGTCTTATCAAGTTTCCAGTGAGTTACTGAATCATTAGGAAATGGGTTGGCAGACCAAGGACCCCTCTCATCTACTAATGCCCGAAAAACATGAATCCATTTGTCCTGAAGAATATAGAAAAAGTTAAAGACCACAAATCTGTCACAGAAAAAGTTTAAATACCACAAATCAGTAGAAAAAATTATAGAATGAAATGGTTAAAAGCAAATGTTTGGAAGTGTAAGAAAGAGGCAATACATACAGCTACAATTTGCTGTTCCTCTTCATGAGCAAGCCGGAATATCGATTTTCTCACATCATCAGAAATAAGAACCGCACTAACATTAGACTTAGTCTCATCTTCAAATATCTTAATTCGGTTTGACTCTGCCAGAGAGTCCTCATCCATTCTAACATGGAGTTCTTCCAACTGCTTCCGACGATCAGCTCTATTCGACCTTACATAGGTTGCCTCATCAGACACCTGAGGAACAAAAAACATGATTATAACAGCAAATTGCAGACCAAAGAAGTAAAAAGTCTTCAATCTATATTACCACAATTTTAGGTTCAAAACAAAACAAACTACTTGCAGTGAGTGCAAGTGAGTCACTTTCTTTATGCCCTAAATGTAGTCCATAAAAAATTATTTTCATGCACAACTTAGAAAAATTAGTCTCACCACAGTAAGTACTCGTTCTTTCTGTATTAAGTTGAGGATAGATCCTGCTTCCTTAATGCTGCCACCGGAGTCCTGCAAATTGTCCTTACCAAGGATAGTACTGGCAAGCATGAACTTTCCATAGTTCACAGTTTCAAGAATTAAGTGCGAAATAATATGAAAACGAGCCTCATCATCCTGCTCGCCTATCTGTGTTCTAATTGTGAGCAATAACCTGTGAGCAATAAAATAACACATATTAGAAACAAAACCTTTTAAAAGATCTTTGACGTGATATGGCATTTGTTTAGAGCATACCAAAGAAAGAAGTGAAGTCTATTCTTGCTTTGATCATCATCTGAGATAAGTAGGGAAGGGAGAAATGAGATGAACTGCTGAACACATTTTGATGCCCTGTCTATACTACCTCTGCAAAGATATAGAATGATAAGATGAAATACAATTCTTGGACATTTCTCTCCTCTTAATAGCATAGCTTTATCGACATTCTTAGTAGTCTTTCCTCCCAGTGCATTGCCAATTCCTCCTGTCACAACCACAGCCGCCATTTCTGCAGCAGGAATATTCAACGACTCTACTAAGATCCGAGCTCTTTGGCCAAAAGACGGTGCCACTGAAGTACTCGAACCTTTATATAATACTTTGTTTGGCCCTTTGCCAGTCATTTCACTAATAAGAACCCATATCTTGTCATAGAAATTCCACCATTCCTCATCCATCACACCCTTTTCCTCCATAGAAGGATTTCGAGTCCAAGGTATTCTATAAATATCCAGAAAAAGTAATTATGCCATTTTTTGAGAATCAATGTTATACAGGCTGTTAAAAAACAAGAGCTACAAGCTAAATCTGCTTGGCAAGACGATAGAAAAACAACCTAGATAAGGTGGAAAACTTTAGAATGAGTCATACATTTTTAATGCATTATTTCCAAAAAAAACAAGCACTTGACAATGATTCTTGAAACCATATAAATTAAACTTAATAGTAAATAACACAAGTCTTCAAATTTCTTAGAAGCTGCTGCCGCTAACTTCAAGACATTTATACTTGACTAATAAACTTCAAACTCCAGAAACTTACCCCAAGAAAGACAATATGGTACAAGGTCCAGTGTCTACAAATGAGTACGAAAAGATTCTCGAACTAGTGCTTAACTCTACCCTAGATCTATTGGATGATCATTGTGCATTTAATCATTCAATCAAATAACTCAAGAGACCATCTACTGTTTAAAGGCTTAGCGCAGCAGTATTAGAAGTTAAGCACTACCTATGTGGAGGATCATCAGCCTCAGAAATCAAAATGTCAGTAACAGCATAAATTATATCCTTTTGAACCTCGTGCCGTGCACCATCAAACACCGCCTGTGAAGAAATACTGACTCCAGGAATCTGAAGATAAAAGGAGAAAAGGGTAACAAAGTCACCTTAATTAGATATGGAGAACCCAAGAGAAAACAACTTTGCGTTTTACTAACAACAACCAATTTTAACACATACAGTAAGAAGAAAAAAAGAGGAATACAGAAATATATAAAAATGATCGTAAAAGAAAGAAGGGATACCAGAACGTTATCACCATTTTGGCTAATTAGCAATTCGTCGATAGTCTTTAGAAGATACAATGTATTATCCCGGCATGGTTGTGAAACAAAGATGTTTTCTTCAAATGATATCTCAAGCAAATTAGCAACAAGATCTTCAAGAATATCACGCAGTATATTATGATGCAATGATCCTTTCTGTGAAAATAAATGTTATCAAACTTTGAGTAGAGTTACTAACATAGTAATTTTACAAAACATAGAGAACAAAGTTCATCATACCAGCTCAAAATTCAAAAGAAGGAAGTTGACTGTTTCTTCTAAATGTTGCCAACCACCTTTTACAGAACATATGCAGTGAGACAGGACAATGGAGAAGAAGCTTCGTACAAGTGTTAATTCATTAGCCAATGAAATCCCAGCTTCGATGTTTAACTGGTACTCTTTAAAGATTGTCAGTTTTACAGATGTGCGCAACCAGGATATCCATCCATGTTCCTGTCCAATGAATACTAGATCAATATGAGGCATTAATCTTAAGTTTTCGGTGAAAAGAATTTTACCATTAGAGCTTCAATGTTGGAAGGATTTGAATCAAGAAGATCCAACAGATGTGTCAAAACTTTTTCCCGTACAGAAATCTCCTTGCATTCTACCAAGAATCTAAAAATGCACTCTAAAATCTGAGGAAGGACAAAGTGAGAACTAATTTTCTTATTAGTATGAACTTCGGATTGAGTATGCTTCTGCAACACCTGTAGTGAGAAAGACTAGTTACCAGAGCTGATAGACTGAATCATTAAAGAAAATAATAAACCATAACACAGCTTGTAACATCCTTGTCTCAGCAATGGCATTATACATTAGAGAAACCATACATTCAACTAGTCAAAACTGCACCAACCATCTACCTGCTTAGGACTGGCACCTCCAAGAAGAACATCAAATAATGTGGCATAAAGATGATCTGACAGCGGAAACACAAGCATTCTCTGAGATATTGCAGAAAACATTGGCTGTTGGATCGTGCTTTCTGCTTTCTTTCGATTCTCAGAGAGAGATCTGGCACGAGTGACTGAGAGATTAAAAAACTTTGCTCCCTTTGTTTCAGCAGGGAGGCCCACCATCAGTTTTCCTAGAAACTGCAAGCCAAGCAGCCTGATTGGCTCAAGTTCCCTAAATTACAAACAAGTGATTACGCACAACTATTAGCACCAACAGCATTTACTTTGCTACAACAAGAAGAAAAAGTTTGACTCCAACAGCTACGATTGAACTTTAACATTAGGAAAAAGCAAGGTGTAAAGATATGAAAAGAACTCCATGTCAAGACGAAGAATACGGATCATGTATAAGGCAAGCTCACAATCTATCTGAACAAGCACGCAACTAAACAAGCTAAACATTTTGTGCATACCATGCAGGAACTATCACCAAAGCTTTTACAGCCAATCTCCCTATGTACAGCACAACTCACCTCTGAAGAAGATTTAAAAACATCTGGCACCCCCCAAGTAAATTTACTTGCTCAAGAAAAGATGTCAGCACATCCTTTTGAGATAGAGCGCGAATAACCATATGCAGCACATCCTCAATGCATACCATATCTTGACTTCGCTCGAAGAAGGCTATAAGAACCTTTATATCATCTGCAGAAATTTCCTGCCTGAAAGATGATTCTTCTTGCATGTTAACTAAAATAAAAGGCTTTGGGAAAAGATGAACAGAGTTCATTGAAAGAATAAGGAATTTAATGAAAGATAAATGTCGCAAACTGACCTCAAACTCATCTCTGCAAGGCTTAAAAGAAGAAGACGAATCTTACGTGTTTCTTCTTGTCCTGGTCTCTCTCCAATTACTTTCCTGGTTACAGAATGTAAAAGGGGTTTTTTCCCAAATGCAATCTGAGTGTCTGCTTTGTCCCAGTAGAATTGGAATATGATATCTATAATCCGGGGAAGGCCACAAAGTTTCACCAAAAACCTTCTGTCATACTCAAAATACTGAATGAGGAATAGATAAAGTTCTCTTTGCACTTCATAACTTGCATATAACCAGATAAGAGGATTCATGTAAATCCTTGATATGGCATCTTTCACCAATACTTCAGACATGCCTAAGTTCCAAAAAAGTTGAGCATAGTGCTAGGTTAGACACTGAAAGGATGGATTCACTGAATAACATAAATTCACTAGAATAGACATACAAAAATCTTATCTCATTACCACAGTTCTTCAGAATGTTAAGCATATACTTCAATGCAGAAAGAGTGTCCATATTTAATTGCTGCGGAGGAACAGATTGAAATAAAAAGCCAAGAATGGAAAATCCTGAGAGTAGATGCATCTGCTGTTGATTAGCCAAATTCCCTTCCAGAACAGATGCAACAAGCGCGATAACTTCAGCAGCAAGTTTATCTGTAACAATGGATCTGTTGAATGTATAATCGTTATTATTGTCATCTTTCTCAGCTTGAGTTAGAAGAGGGAAAAATACAGAAACTCCTCCAACACAGTATATTATCTCTTGCAGGAGACGTCGTGAACATAGCTTTGAGCCTTCCAAAACTGTTCCTCCAGTCACATTCTTATCGAAAGTACTATCAAGCAGCTGGAGAACATTAACCAAAGACCTACCCACACTTGCCTGCATGATAAACTTGCCTTAGCAAAAATCACTCAAAATCGTATCATACTGAGTAGATGACAAGAAAAGAGAAAAACCTGTGCATTCAGACCAAAAATGATTTTTGAAGTAAGACCATCTTTTGCTTCAAATATGCCACTATGTACTGACATGTCGGAAGTAACTTGAATTTCGTCACCAAGAAATGAATACATATAACTTGGCCCGAGGCAATGCACACCCTTTGTTTGCTCTGGGGAAAGAGCATCGGAAAACATATAAACCGGACCCATCTGACCAAGAAAAGGAAATGACTTTTCCCTGTCAGGTGGTCTGTTCTCTTCATAAATAGAAGGCATTTCAGTTCCTATTGTGCAGTATGTCAAGACATCATTAAACTTTGCATATCTATAAGAGAAAGAATAAGAAAAGCCTTAGGTCACTGTCTTTTGCAACTCCCAAAAAATAAAATGAAATGAAAGGAAAAATATAAAACAAATATTGAATGAAGCCTATAAACTATCATAACCTGCATTTTTCAGATGCCACGAGGTTCCCATCAACATAACACCTTAATAAGCTTCCACCAGAGAAAGTCCTCCCAACACTATGAGTGATGCAAAGAAAATGCCATGTTTTTGACTGTAGATTAAGGGGGAGAGCAACACATTGTCGTTTTTGGCCAATGGCCTGCAAAATGGTGTTAGTAAGAAAGATCAGAAAATAAAAACTAGTTTGTAAACAACCATATAAACAATAATAGTTTCCTACCCTGAAAGATAATGACCATAACATCCAACCAAAAGGACGATTAATACAAAAAAGATGTACAAAATTTTGACTGGTCATAGGGCAAGATGATGTTAAGTACAAAAACCTTAATGCAAAGAATGTTAAAACTTCATAGAGAAACTTATAATCCAGTAGAAATTTCAATAGAACCTTCCAACAACTTCACAAGAACTGTTGACGAAAGAAGTCATAGGTTAGACTTCACTTTTAGGTTTGTAGTGATTGGTCTACCGGGTTTTGATCTAATGCTCACGTGTCTGGTTGCTGGTGCTCGAGTTCACAAGTTCAAGAATTGCAAAACAGCCCAAAGATGAGGACAGTCTGGTATTGGGTGCCGAAAACAGTATTTATGCTTTGTGGGAAACCATGGTATCAGACAGGAATTAACGAGATACTATCAGTCTTTGCATCTATACAAATCCCTTTTGGGAAGAAAAGAATATATCAGTCCCAATATCTTTTTAGTATTCAGTTTGGTCCATCCTTACGCTAAAAGTGTTGTAAATATTACAGTTGAGGATTATCAGTATGGCACAACTGTCAAACACATAACAGAGAAGCAACAGGCATACTATATATCCACTAGAAAATGCCCAAATAAGCTTAAATACTTGAGAGAAACCATAAATTGAAGTGCTCGAGAGAAGCTAAAAGCTTGTACAAACAAGCTTTAGTTCGAAGAGATAAGTACTTTTAAAGTTGATAACAGAATAATGGACAATGTGCGATTCTGCAGACATATAATACCTCATAGATAAGCTGACCTTGTCTGAGCATTGCTATACAACCTTTTCCGCTATCAGTCAAAAAGCAAAATAGTCCCCTACCTCCAACTTCTGGAAGATCCTCTGCCCTTACCCAACATGAGAAAGAAAATCCTTTACTAGATGGCCATTGCATGGGCGTCTTCAGTACGATACCCTGTCATGCAAGTTGAAATTATTCTTATTTAAACATTCAACAAGAAACCCAGTTAACTAGTGAGAACACTTATTTAGCCAACAGAAACAAGGAAAAAAAAGCTAACCATGAAAGCCTAAGAAATATACTATTCATAAGGATATTGAAGGTGCTCATGAGAAATTCATATACTAAGCCTAAGAAATATCACTTAGAACAAAAAGCATGATCTAACCACATACAGAATTAGATCCATCAAAGTCAAAAAAGGCCTCAGGTCCTCTTTCTTTCAACATCAAATGAATGCTTTGGAGAAGCAACGACCCGTGCTTTTGTTTGGAACCAATCTTGTCGCGCCGAAGGAGAGCAAAAATTTTACGTATATCCTTTCCCGATATACTGTGTCCACCAACTGCTTGTATAAGTTTAGAAATTTTGAAAATCAGTGCATCATCCTCTTCAAGAAAGAACCAATCAAGAAGAACACTTAAAACTCCTATCCTTGAACATGAGGTTCTGTTAGGAATAGAATCTCTCAACATAGACAGTAGGATATCAAGCCCATAATGCTGCAAGTGGGTACTGCTCTGCCAACCAGAAGTACCAGAAAGTCAAACAAGTGTAAAAGAAGAGCATCAAAATTAATAGGAAGTGAAACGAAGGCAGACCTTTTGCAGTACATTAAGAAAAAGTATGACAACATCCTCATTCTGTAAACACCAAAACAAATGCTCAGCTATGGCGCAACAGACATTAAGGTATGTTTCCTGGTGTCATCTATCAAGCACCAAAAGTTTCCTTTGAAATGAAAATACGGACAATGATAAAGATGCATACTTAACCTTGATTATAGAGGTTTTGTTCTCATAGTATTTCCCATCCACAAGCATGTCAAGGAGTGCATTCAGGAGTTCTTCACTTGGCTTCCACTTGCAGAAGTCCAACAGCAAACTCTGCAAGGTTTGGTAACCAGTGCCAACAAGTGCTCTAAAGGCAACCTGTGCAGCACATATATAAACATATTCTAGATTTGACAAGGCCCACACAATAGAAAAGAAGGTATGATCATTACCTCTACTCATTACTAATACTAACATAATTACTAGTTTTCTTACATTTATAATTATGAATTACGTAAGGGAACATTAAAACAAAGAAAATAGGAGGGTGGAGAGGAAGATATGATGGTACCTTGGATTCATGATTCCCAGTAAGTAGCAAAGTTAATGTTTCAAGGACATTTAGAACTAACTTTTCTCCAATACTCTCATCAAGATTCCCATTTAACAATGAAACTATATGCAAGAAGCACTCACTATCACGAAACAGCTTCTGGTATTGCTGCAAAAAATAAGAATACAAACCCAGTCATAAAAAGACATTAATTTTTTTTTACAAAGACATGATTAAAACTAATGTGTCAGAGAATACCACTTCATTACTCATAAGGAGGACACGGATGTTAACCAAAAGCTCTATGCATAATTCTGCAAAATGTGGTTCCCTTTCCTTTGCATGAGTAAATATCTCCAAATATTTGGAGCATAAATATAACTTCGCTGTCCTATCTTCAGAAGATGGAGGCAACTAGAGAAATAAAAAAGCTTGTAAACACTTTGAGAAACTTGTTTCAATATCCAAAAATGACCAAAGTTGCCTTATACCTTTAACAATTTAAGAATATGTTCCAGAACATCCTTCCTAATAGTTTCTTCCCAAAATAACTCATATAAGGAATCTACACAACTGACATTCAGTAAAATTGATTTGCTTGCATCATCCACTAAAGAAATATAATCTTTAAAGAGCTCCATGCAAGACTGCAAGCAAGTAAGCCAATTTTCACGATTATCGGTTGAAGCCCCCAAAGCATCTTTTTCATCCAGCTTTTCACCCAAATCTTCTGCAGCATTTAACTTCCTGACTTCTTGCAATTGGATACAAGCAACCTTCAGAATACGAGCAACTACATTCAGAGACCTAAACGATTCTTGACTTTGCTCAGCTGCAAGTTGTAAAATGCGATTAAGGCTACTCAAGAGAATATTGGCTAGTCCAGGATCGCAGGCAGATTGCTCAAGCGTGTGTAGTAAAACTGAACACTCTGGCTGCCAAAGTAATAAGGACAAAGATAAGAATGTCAGAAAAATACGAGATGTAAAGAACACTTACTAGAGGACATGCCTACACGTACAACAGATCATCAAACAGAAACCACATATAAAACAACACAACTTGGTGCTGCCAAGAGCAAGCAGTTCTGATTATTTCGACTGCAAAACTTGGAGACATTAAGAGGAAGTCACAGACAAGTTCAAACATACTACTTAAGATATCCATCCACTCAATCTCTGCTACATATCCTTCAAGATTAGAGTCCTCACTAATGCTCCTAATGGTATGGAATTCAGATCCATCGTTTACTTCATTGGAATTTGCGGATGCTTAGTGAAAGATACTAGAGATCATTGGAATATGAGGCAAATAGGATAGTGCAGAGACATTTACAGCGCAAACCTACTTGAGAAGCAAAGGTTTAAAGGAGGGATGGATAAGAGTATTCACCTTTATTTTTCAAGTGTTCATGAGTAGGTATTATAGATAAGGAGGCAAGCAGTTACATGTCTACTTTCACAGTTATTTATCATTATTATTCAGCAATATCCCCAAATGGACCAACGGTAACATCACGGACATGCTTTTCCAAAAGCATTACAAAAATTACAACAGCATCTCTGGCAGAGCTTTCACATCTGTAGGATTGCATGCAAGTTTTCTTTGCGATAAAAGACTAACGAAATTTTCATGTCCTTAGCATAGATTGCAAATTAGTACAAATTACTAGCAATGGTAGCATATGTCTACAAAGAACAAAATGCCAGCAACTGAGCAAGGACAGTTGAAACTTGCTTTCTGTTTCAGTCGAAATTTATAGCATTTGGTCTCCCAATGCCTTTTTTGACCATTCAAACAGTGGCATTGACAGTAGGCTTATAAGAGAAAAGAGAGGGGGGAAACCATTCTAGTAGTATGTACCTGCTCAAACAAATCAACAGAACATTTCTGGTTTAGGGGGACAGGAGTAAAATGATAATCTGCCAAAAGTTATAAGGAAACAAAAGATGCTTCTGGCCATCAAGGAGATCAGGATAAGCTTTGTACCGTCAGGAAAATGTTCCCTCAGCCAAAAGCCATGAACTATAAAACACATAATTCTCATTCCATAGGCAACTAGTTTAAGAAGGGAAATGGTACGACATGAAAAGGATTTACAGACTTACCAAATTATTTGTGATTCCACTTGATGTTGCAGCAAACTCCAAAAAGGAAACAGCTTCCACTTGAAGAATATCAACACCAGTGGTATCTTCCTGAATAATCCAATGTTTATTGCTGAAGTGTTCCTGAGACAGTTCCATGGTAACATCAGTTGGATTATCAAGACCGGCAGAGAAGCCCTCCAAACATGGGACAAAATAAAAGAACTTCTCAGAGAAAATAAGTTCCCATAAGCCTTCTTCTCTGAAGATTTCAAGCAGGGTTGGCGCAGATACAAGAAGCTTTCTGAATGTGCAGAGAATATAATGTTGCAAAGTGTTCACTAAGATCCTAGAACAGAAGATATATTGTTATATGATTGCAACAAACAGTAAAATCATACTGTGGAAAATAATGAGAGAAAAGAGACAGCATTCTAAACATAGTTTTGAAGAGAGCTTCTAATGTCGATAGTCCATGCTATAAGCAGCATTGCATAAGAAATGACCACAAATCACTATCAAATATATTCATACTCCCAATTCTATGCAAGGGCAAAGGCAACTAGCAATTGCTGGCCACAACTAATATAGCCAAATATAATAAATATTCAAGATAAAATAAATCTATATCCTAAACAACTGGAGCCACAGTGACCTATGAAAACTCTAAGCAGCTAAAAATTAAGTAGATAAGAACATTCTACCTTCATGCTTAACTCACGCTCCACATGCTTTACACAATAGGAAAACATAATCACTCTCCGATGAGGCGATGAGATGACAAGTTCACTTCTTAATGTTTCATTCAAAAATCACTAATGACCATGACAGTAGTAATCTGGACCACAGCACCCATAAACAAGTCCTACTTCAAGGGGTACCCTAAAATGGTAGCAAAAGGTAAATTGCAGAACTCAAAAGAAGCACTACCAAGAATTTGTGGCAAGAAATTGTGGCACGTCTGCATAATCACAAGCAGAAACGCAGCCTTATTGGATGGAAGCCTATGTCATAGTTTCCACATGTGGGACGGAGATCATTTATACTATGGCTAACTGACAACCAAAGTACGGACATTTGGACACTAGCACCCAGAGTTCCCCTAGCAATCGATCAAATATCTTAACTCACATAAGAGAGTTCTTAGCACATAACTTGCGGCTTTCCCACTAGGTGAAGTCCTATCTAATTGTAGTTGACAGTACCTTTAATCTGCTAGGAGCTTGTCACCAGAGACTCAGTTATGGTAAGGAGCTCTGGCTTTGCCAAAAACCAAGATTCTAGCCTCACTAGTACTGAGATAAGTCATGGTGTCTTTAATCAGCTTAGGATCTTTGGTTTTGACAGTACATTCATCAGTTATGGTACCTTAAAACTTCATTACATCTGATGTTCAAGAACAAACAACAAATTTCATAGCATGACCAAGGTTTCCATTCCAAGATATTGTAACACCACTCATTGTCGAAATGGGCGGAAGTAACATGCATTATAGAAACCTATCTTCTCAAGAAAAACTAATAACAATATGTAAACAAATAAAAGACCTATAACCTGAAGATCCTATATACTTGGTCCTAAAGACAAGTGATAGTGGTAAAAGAAAGTGCTCTAAGAATCACATTTGGAAGAAGTATTATATGTTTATGAATGTGATTTCCTATGTGCAAAGGACACAAAGATTACAGATATTCGTTTGTCAATCATGATGAAGGAATCGCAATAGTTTCTGGTAAATATAAAAATTCACCTTATATGATTTGGAACCTTAGATTCCAAAGAACAAGCTTTAAGACATGGAAAGACATTGACAAGAACCTTCAAGAACCATTTTATAGCAAGTTCCCAAAATGCTACAGACACAGGTGCTAAACTCTGACAGATTGATGCTTGGCCAATATGAAAATTCAAATCTTCAGGAGCAAGAAGGAAAGAACAGAGTGCTTTGCTCAGCTTAACAGCATATGCACTCCACTCACTTATATCATAAGAGTTATTCTCATTGATAGTGCCACTAGCCTCATCTCCAAGAACTTCAGCTGCAGAATTGGACCTCATAGTTAAAGAATCAGGTATAGATAAACTAACCACTTGCTGCTGCAATTCTTGAAACATAAAAGAAGGCCAGCAAATGCTGTTTGCAAGTTTATGCACTCGTCCATTTTCACAGATAAACTGCAAATTGCTCACATTTCCAAAGCTGAAACAAATATTAAGGTAGATAACCGTATTGTGAAATTATTGAAAAATATAACTTCACAACTTCAATCATGTATGCGCAATACTAATAACTGTGAAGCATACATGATGACAAAAACCTACTGTCAGTGAGAAACCAAAAGATTATAAATAATGATGCTACTTTGGAATAGGAAGTTCTACAAACTCCTATTTTAAAGTTAAGAAATATCAGTTGTGCTATTGATATACTAGACTACCCAATAATACTGTCTGAACAGCAATAAAGGATACGTAGACTGCCGAAGGACTTCCAAAGAGAGGATCTGCAGCTGAAAAATTCCATAAATATGGCTTTTATTTCTGCAGAATAACAAACTTCATGTTATCAGCCGCCTAGCTGCAATAAACAAGTTCTCCAAATTCAAGACCAACACTTGAATGCACCTAACTCAGACACCGCAAACAAAAAGGACTCTTCTGCTCAGCACATCAATGAAAACAATGGAATCGAGCAAATTTGACAAATAACAGATTGAACGTTCATCCAACTTATGTCAGCAAAGCAAGAATAGAGAATTGACATGAATAACATTAACAACAAAATACTTTACAAACAAAAGAAAAAATGTTTGAATATTGTTTTAACAACAATCTTGGTATATTGTACCTCTCATCGCCGAAAAAGCTACTCTTTATAACTGCTGATTTACTAGAAGGAAGCCCAAGGCCATCTAAAAGTACTTCCAGTCCTCCAATGCTTCTGAAATGATTCTGTGCCCGGGGATTTTCAGTTAAAGTAACCTTTAAGGCACCCAATGTTAAATATTGAAGCGATAAATCAGTCCATTGCTCTTTCAGGTTTAGTCTTCTTATAACTCGAAGTAGTTCTGGAATGAGAAGCATGGTCTTAATAAAAAAATTTTACAATAAGGTGCAGCTGCTAGTAGAAACACTAGCATATGACATTCATTAATCAACTCACGCAACCAAGTACTGCATGGCTGCTTAAGTCATAATTATCATTCAAAAGGAGCTAGGAGGAGATACCTCCTCAAAGAAACTCCCTGACAAACTCTTCTACTGCAGAATCATACTAATGAATAGAGAAGTTCCTTACAGGCTTGCAGCTCACTGTAACTCAGCCAGCTCACAACAAGGCTACCAAAAGAAGATTGGACTTACAACTTATAGCAATAAAAAAGAGTTACCTTGCTATTAAATGGTCTTCCATTAACATCAACCGCCAACAAACACACTATCCTTATGGCATTAAGGCATGCAAAAGATTCATCGGCACTTTCTTAGTTCAACTAACAACATGACAGAATTTAAGTCTTGTAAGTATACACCTGGTTCACGATATATGTCATGAAGAAACTAACTGGCGAACTCTTATTTCATTTAGATTTCTGATGTTCTAGTCCCTTTTTATATTTGTGGGACACACAAGTTTCAGTCACGTAAGACCTCAAGCCATCTCACCGTTTCTGTTTTAATGAAATAATCTCAAAAGAAGGTTCTTCATAGTGGCATGAAGATAGTCGTAGTGGAGCTTCCCAGTTAACTACTTAACTTTTGTGATTCCTGGACTCGCTCTCATAACAGCACCTTGTTGCACCTATAGCTCACGTCATAACAATTTCTTTTTCACTCTTACACATACACCAGAGACTTGGAAGCCTTCAACAGAATTCACATACAATTACAAGAAATCTAAACGGATCCAATAAAATAAATTCCCAAGCCTTTTAGATCTGCACGGGGAAGCATATAAAATTAAATAGGCACCTTGCTAAAAATAAAATCAACTATGGACCAACATGAATGATAAACAGCTCCAAACTAAATTTGCGCTAGGAACAGAAAACAAAATAGAACATAAGAAATTTATAAAAAGGCTAACAAAATGAATCCAAGTATATTAAGCATAAAGAAAGATGACGAGCATACCTTACCTAATAACCAATTAACACCACCGGACTCCATCACCAATACAATTGCCTTCTGTCGCCAATTGAGTCTTTCTTTGGACATTGAGTTAGTTTGGTGGCTGGAATTCGAACCACCACCAAAGCGATTGATCCTTGACAACACAATCTTACTGGATCCCAGAGACTCAGTCTTAAGAGCAATAAGGGCATCAATATCCAAATCCAAAAATCTAGCCATTACGGAAACCACATCTAGAAGTAACTTTTGCAAAAGTCTTGCCTTTTCCGCACTAGCACTTGATAAATGTTCATCAACAGCAACAACACTGGACAGTGTCTTCAGTTGTACAACTGCAGCTGAAAATATCAAGATAAAAGATCAGAATCTAAGGTATTTATATGTTATTATACAAATGAAAGCTCATGTGAAATCAGAGGCATGAGCAGAAGCACGTGCTACTACACCAAGAAAATGAAAATGGCATAGAGTACAGCAAGTAAACCAATCAGTGTGTAACAGAAGGGGAGACAGCGAAGCATGGGATATTTGTTCAGACTAGGGCGTATAGAGGAAATTGCCCAAGAAACTCCAGATTTCCACATAGTGAGCACCATTGGTTTACATAATATTCCTTTTCGGTCTTTGACACTGCAACATTTGTTATTATTGCATTTAAGAGAGTTCTGCTTTACAAATTTTTATACAATTCATTTCTTGCTTAGATCTTCCTATCTCCAGATAATCAAAACTCAAAATCATTCTGATATAGCAAGAGTCACAAAGCTCAATTACAGGACAAAGTTCGAGGAATCTCTTAATATACAATAGTGAAAAGTTGACTGCAAACACCTGAAGTGCTGAAGTTTTCAATTTAAATTCCATTGTAAGTATTATCTAATAATAAATCTTGAACCAACGTCTAGAAGTATTTTGATTCCTCATTTACTAATCCACAAGATAGCTGATTTATTACAGCATTGCAATAATGAATCAATAGTACTGTGCATATTCATTAAATAGGCTTTATTTGTAGTTCGCTTTTTAACTGAAATCATGTTCAGTCACAGCTACAAGAGAGACATATAAAGTCATATTCCATGAAAATTAGTCTGTTTCACCGCCAAAATACGAAGAATGACAGGTTTATGGTACTTTAGAATGTCAGAATCTGCAAGATATACAAATTTAAAGCTTCTGAATATGATGGTACAAGTTGAGATTTCAATGAACAACTGTCCAAACTACTAATAGATGCAAGATCTGCAAAGAATAATGTTGTAGTTGCCTGATTAAACTAACAAGATCACTCAGATAAAATTGCAGATGCTTTCCTATATGCTAGAATTATTTACCTTAGCATCATGACAATAATCTACGATTGATTTGTGGATGAAACCCATAGATATATGCAAAAAGAGCAAGAACCACCCTAACAGAAATAACTCCAAGAAGGATACCTAAGCTAATAACAAGCAATAGAGTCCTGTAACATGTCCAAGACATACTTCCCATAAACTGTAGCTATAAATAGATACTTCCCAGGAAAATAGAAAAGAAAACAAATGATACCTTTCAAAAGTGCAGTGATCTTCTGTATTCCACCATAATAGCTAAACACTCTGCAATTGTGCAATGAACGGGTGATAATTGTTAAGCAATCCATCAGATACAATCCCTCAGTGTTAAGACTCAAGTTCATGGGTAGATCACTTTTGGCGACATTGCTGTTCACTGTGAACACATGCGGATACTGTTTAGCTTGTCATAGGTTGTGGTAAACTTGTAGATAGCTTGAGAAAACTGCAGGAGCTAATGAAGCGAATAAGTATGCACTTGTACATTCAGAACATGTGAATTTGGAACAGATTATCAGTGCAACACATATTCACATGAAAAGCTGAAGTAAGACTTATATACAATGCAGACCAAACTATATCATTGTACAAATATGAAATAATAGATACATGACTGATCTGAAAAGGAATATTCCTCAAATAGCAATATAGCGAAAAGAAGGGAAGGGAAAGCAGGAAAACGTGATGAAACTGCAGTAAAGATTGAGACGATAGAGAGATGAAATAAATTTAAAGACAATATAGGCTGATAAACAATGTAAGTGGACATTAGCAATTTAGTTGTAAAATAAGGAGACATGATTTAAGCAATGACATGAACCCCAAGGAAGATTGTGAAAGTTTGAAACTAATATTTCAGTTTGCATATTATTCAATTGAGTTGGAAGGCAGAAGTACTTTTAATTTCCGAAGTGTAAGATAGCAAGGAAGGCTAAAGGGAAAATTAGAGGAAAGGATTCTGGAGCTGAATTAGGGGGAAAAAGAAATTACATTCTGTGACAAGAGAAGTCAGTCGAGCAATCTCCTGAACCAGCACAAAAATAACATCTGAAGGATGACCAAAAGAGCATCCTACAATTGTATCTTCAGTTCCCAACGCTTGACCCTCAAGCGAATTGTTGTTATGCACAGGCCACCATTTATTATAAGTTTGTATGAAGTGCAAGAAAAAAACTTGCAGCAACTTTCTCTTTTCCTTCTGCAAAATAGTAAAAGGGTAAACAGTATGCACGTCATTTAAGAGAACTCTGAAAAAGTGCAAGAAAGTAACTGACAGCAAGGGTTAAATTATCATGTAGGTACAAAACCCCATTAAGAATATTCATCTACTGACAGCAAGGAAACATTGCTTACTTAGTTCACCACAAAATATTTTGGCTGCAATGACCATTTGGCTGGATAAAATTTGAAATGGGCAGACTTGACAATATGAATACCTGTTATATGACTACAAATTCTGTAGCATATCCATGCATGAGGATACTCTCTTGTTTGCTCAGAAAATGCATTAGGAATTATGTGTGGAGAAACTAGGCAGAAAAGGATACCAACTCCTAAACAAAATATGGTACAACTAATACACTGGCACAAAGACTCATGGCAAGAAATGAGTTATTTTGGTGTTACTGCTTAAAATAAAATTATGCCTTCCTAATAAACACGCATACCTTATCAATTGCACTGTCATATCTCTGCCAAAGTGTATGTAAAACGGCTTCCTCACCTGCATCCCTGTTATACAAACATTGAAAGCTCTTCATGAAGTTATGTAGAAAATGTTCAATTCCATTTCAAAGTGCAATAGCAACTGATTCCCCATCTGCACACTAAATTTAAACTATCTCCAAGGACACTTGTTATCTACAAGTATAAATGCCCGATGAAACATTATAGTCAACAATAGATAGTTAATCTAGCAAGAGAAGCCAGGTAAGACTACCTGATGAAACATCATTCATTGGGGGTGCAAAAAGTATCATAGTTTGCCTATCACTTCTTCGCTGGAATGTTTTTCAAATAGTAATCCATCATTACCAATCAATTATAAAGCACCTATTAATGCAGGAAAAGCTTTGGAGAAGGATTATGATGTCATTAGAATGAGATAACAGCATTAAGCATTCATTCCTCCAACGGAAATTGAAGCGTTTACCAAGATAAATCCACTTAGCAGGATAAAGTTCATAGCTACTAACATAGTTGTACATACTGACAAGAACTAAGTTCTGAACTACCCTACTACTTCTCTGTTTCACCTAGCACTCCAAATATACGCTATGTGAGACCAGCTGTCCTTGGTAAGAAAATCCAGTATCAGTAGTTGCTTAAAGCTTCAACAAACCTATATACACATTGGGAAGCCAAGCAGGCAATGTACGAGTATATCATTGTTCCCATCCTCCCGGAACAAATTAATCTTGCAGTATTAATCTACTTCAAGTTTAGTTGAGTCACTATAACAGTCCACAGAACATAACACTCAAACATACTTCCATAACGATATAATGATTCTATCCGACCAACGATTTCACACCTAAAGACTAATAACAATTACTGTACCCGAAAACAATCCTGGGCGTTGGAGCAGAGAACTTATCGTGGACACGGTGCCACGAACCACCGCTCCCGCTGCCGCCATTTCCATCACCACCCTGTCCGCCTGAAGATCGCCGGAGGAGATCGGCGACACCTTTAACAATGTTCATGCCGCCAATCTCTACAGAAAACAACGTTCATCACACAACGAACACAAATCGGTCGCAAACATTGAGATAAACACACAAAAAAGAAATCGAAGAAAAAAACAATCGAGAGCTGTGTAATCGGATGATTGAAAATTTAGGTCAAATGAAAGAGATCGAAGTTTTAATTTGTTTCGTGATTTCTTCAGCAGTGGGAAAGGAGATCCATCAGAGGGAATATCACGCGTGCTGGGAAGACGAAAAAAGAAAAGAAAAGAAACAAGAAGAACCAAAGGTTGAACATGGAAATTGCTAGACCGCTTTAGTGCTAGAGAGATATTCTAATTCATATATGGTCCCGAACGTCCACTTATTTACGATATAAACTATAGTTGGTAGATTCAGACAATACCGTTAGAATTACTAAAACAATCGTCGATCCAGATCCAACGGATCCAGATTTGTAAAAAATGGCTAAGCAAGCGACCCGTTAATATCCAAATTAACCCAAAAAATTTTCGAATCAACTCACTGAACATCAGTCTGGCTTGAAGCAGACTAAGATTTTTTTACTCTTCTCCACTACGGTCATTTTTTTTATCATCACTATCATCGTTCGCATCGACTGTAATTGCTTGAGACGGCAATCCTAATTTCGTCGGAGCTCCCTACTGACGATTTAACTACGTCGAGTTGCGCAAAATCGTCTCCTCACTTTGTTGAAGTTTTCTCTCTATGAACTAAACTTAATCTTAGCTCCGACATCGAAATGAAGTTGTTTGCCGTGCCGCTGTGAAATTGATCCATTCTGGACACTGGCATCCTTTTGTAACTTTGGCTTTTGTCTTCTAGAACTTTGTTATTGTTAATGATCTTTCCTGTTATCAAAAATCAGCTCTTACTAGAACTTTAATTTTGTTGTAATCCGGCGAGTAAGAGTTTCACGGTTGAATATGTGATTGATTTACCCTATGGTGATAATCTTTCTAACCGAATCAGATCTTTGTTAATCGTCGTTATTTTACTGCCATAAGTTGTGAGTGTTGTATTTTTTTTTTTAAAAATCTTATTGCAAACCACCATGTTGTTGCTGTGGTTGCTATCGACATATTTTTTTACTCAAAAATCTCTATATTATTGTTGTTGTTATGGCCGTTGTTGGCCTGTTTTCTTGTTTGAGAACCAGCATGTTGATTTCGTGGGTCGATCTGTTGATCTATGGGTCAATTCAAAAATCGTCTATTCGAAAAACTTTTTGGATCTACCTCGAATTTGGCTTTTTCAACTATGATAAAAAAAACATGTTATTACGAGTGGTGCTCTGGTATAGGGGTGGCAATATAGATTCATGGGTCAGTTCCGGATCAACCCATATAATAATCGGGTCAAAATTGTCAACTCTAACTCAACCTATTTATAATCGGGTCAAACTCGGATCGATCCATTTAATAATTAAATTATTAAATAAAAATTATAAATATTAATTTTTTATAATAATATATCAAAATTATTAATTATGATGTATTTAAAAAGAAAAAATATTAATTTTGACAAATTTATAAATTAAATAAAAATTAGTTAAAATTAAGATAAATTAAAAATATATATATACAAATTAAATTCAATTTTTTTGCTATTTTTTAATTTTTAAGTAATATATACTATATAAATAGTTAAACGAGTTATTTTCGGGTCGATCCGAATCCGTTTAAAAATTTCGGGTCATTTTCGGATCGATCCGAAATCGACCCAAACCCGTCTAAGGCTTGACCCGAATCTAATCTTTTTGGGTCGGATTTTCGGATTGGGTTTATTTTTGCCACCACTACTCTGGTAAGATAATCTGTAACAAATGTACTTCGCTAAAGTTTTAAGTACGTTTCTGAATTGTTGAATGACACAGCTGCTCACAAAGCCATTTCCGACGAAAATATTAACGGCCCATTGGCCCAATAATCTGGATCTCTCGTTTTGTAGATTGTCTTCCATTCTTTCATAACTTGTGTTTTAGCATTAGTAAGAAGCATGCCAAGAACGATGCAAAAGATCTTTGTGAGTTCAATATGATTTTACATAGAAGGAGAGAAAATCGGAGGAGCGCAAACGGGGACAAATGCTTGCTAGATTTAGATGACGTTTAAAAGTGTTTATAAAATAAAAAA
Organism: Acanthochlamys bracteata; assembly: GCA_019914995.1. NCBI lineage: Eukaryota > Viridiplantae > Streptophyta > Magnoliopsida > Pandanales > Velloziaceae > Acanthochlamys > Acanthochlamys bracteata. The sequence continues at coordinate 1,227,582 of CM034140.1, read as the reverse complement.
TTTTTAAAATAAAAAATATTATTATTATTTTTTTAAAATAAGTTTTATTTTTTATTTAAAAATAATAATAAAAATATATAATAAAAAAATCTTATTATGTAAAAATTTTTTACACTTTTCAAATTTTTAAATAAAATTTTTAAATAATTATAAAATATGTATTAAAAAATATAAAATTAAAAACAGCCAAACTGAACCTAAAATAACTTACATACAACAAGCATTTACACTGCTTAATATAAAATTAAAAATAATTAAAATATATAGATACATATTTTATACTATGAAATTTTCAGAAATTTCTTTTAAATAAAAAAATGAATTTATGCAATTCATTTATAGCCTCCAATTTTTAAATATTTTGTACTGCCATTATATGACTTTTTAGATTTTGAAAATTTAAAGCAGATACCAAATAAAGTCTAAAAACATATTTGGAAGTTATTATAAGATAAAATTTCTATTTTGAGTAAAATTTTAAAACATACAAAATATTTATAATTTTTATAAAATTATAAAATTTTATTTAAATATGAAATATTTATTTAAATAATAAGTAATTTAAATACAATGCAGACTCCTAACGGTTGCTCGATGCCGGCCTATCTAGGAAACAGGTTGTTTGGTGAAACTGTAACCATGAAAACATTATAAATGACTTCATGTATATATTTGAGGCATATATTTGAATTACGTTAATAAACAATTATTATTATTATTATTATTAGTATTATTATTATATTATTATGCTTTTAAAAATAATTATAATAATATTACTATAATCTGTACAGACTGGACTGCACCAGCGTAACTGACAACTCTATCCTTCCCCTTCCTCGAGCCCGATTCCATTCCCCCGCTCAGTTTCTTTGCCTCTCTTTCAAAACAAAAAAAAAAGAAAAGGAAACAAAATCAACTCCCTCTCGATCTCTCTTTCTCTCTCCGCTCCGTCCATGGCCGACAAGCAGACGTCAGCATGGATTCTCGAATTTGTTCTCCGGCAACCGATCGAAGACTGGCTCGCTAACGAACTCTTTTTCGCTATGCCTCTATCACCACCCCTCCCTTCTTCTCTTTCTCGAACAATTCTTCTTCGCCGTCTCGCTAGCGATCTTTCTCGCCGTTCAATTTCAACTCGAACCCTTCACTCACTCGAGCTTATTCACCATCTATTCCATTCTCCCACTTCGAATTCGAATTCTCGTTCGTTATCCCGCGCTTACGCTGCCGCTGCATTCCATCTTGCTGTTGTACCTCTGCGTTCTCCGCATTCGGATCTATCCCCGTTTGTTTCTTCTGTCGATCGGATTTTTCGGCGAAGGGTTTCTGATTTGATTGCTTCGAAGGATTGTGATGGGCTTGTTAGTGATGAACTCGTTAAGGTTAAGAGAGATGTTGAAGCTGCTGCGGATGGGGATTCGATTGCTAGAGTGAGAATTCTCACGAGGGATTCGGAAAAGGAGGCCATCGAGGCGGTGAGGAGTTATATTAACGAGGCAGCAGAAGCGATGGGGCCTTCGTTCTTGGAGCTTGTTGCAGAAGCTGTGGGGACGGATGCGGTTGTTATGGAGGCTTATGTCAGCGAGGCTGCAGACAAGATGGGGAGTTCTTTCATCGAGCTTGCTGCCGGAGCTGTTGGGGAGAATGCTTTTACAGGTTTGTAGGGCATTAGCAGAAGAATATGTGTAAAGTTTGATTCTTGGTAGATAAATTAGTTACACAAATTTGTTAAATTTGTTTTTTACGAGGTTAGTTCATAGTCTTTAGGTTTTGCATGGTATTTTGGGTTCTGATATTGTTAGTCCACGCTTATGTCACCCTTATGCTGAGTGGGAAAAAAACATCTTTACTGAAAAATTTGCTGTTTTAATATGTTTCACCAGGCCCGCACAAGGATAAGAGGGAAGAGGAAGGGCGAATCAATGAACTTATTATCAAATTGAGCACTGAATCTGGTGAAACTTTGCTTTGTTTTCACTCCACAAGATTTCTGTTAGATTGCAAAAGAGATTGATGCTTAATTCTAACACCCACTGTATTCTTTGATGGTTATATTGCACTCTATTTTTAATCTAAAATAAAGCTGTCCCATATGTGATTTTGAACATAACGTCTTTCAGTTTGGCACCTCTTGCATTTCATTGTAAAAGCAAATCTAGCTGCTTTTATAGACCATCCTTTGTACTAATTTTTTTAATAGAAACTAGAATGCCACTCCTTTAGCAAATCGTTTTATAATCTTCCAACTAATTTATTTGCTTCCCTCTCAATTTTATCAAATGCTTATTTTATCGAAAAAAGTACATATGTTGCTGTTTGTCCCTTGCTTCTTTGGATATGCTATATAGTTCTAATTCAATGTCATGTCTCTTCATTTTTTTTTTTGTTTTGCTATTCAAAGGACTTGTCCATTTCATCAGGTGCTGTTTTGTAGCTTACACTGAAATATTAAAAATAAGTATGAGCATGGAAGTTTGCTTATATGCCTCTTCCTGGCAGAACTTCATGTGCACCAACCAAAGACTCATAAATGTGTTTAATCCAACTAGTGCCTATAGTTGCTGTCTTATGTGATTTCCGTGCTGCTTCAGTGATGGAAGATACTTGCTGTTGCTTTCTGGCTTGTACAGATTATTGTAGTTATCACAAGCTCTGACAATCTAGCTGTTCTTTCACGTAACTGTAAAGATAAAAAATACTTGGTTTTTAAAATGTTCGTGTTGTTAAATTGCAATGTTTCTGTAGATAAGCATGGGAAGGACCAACAAGGTGGTGGACTTGATTTTCTCAAAGGTCAAAAATTTGATCCCTTACCTACGCCAGTAGTTAGTAGAGCGAAGGAGGCTCTCAAAGCTAGCTGCAATGATCTTCACAAGGTAGTAGAAGATCCATTGCCTGATGCTGTAAAATTGGCGGCTGGAGTATTGACGAGTTGGACGAAAGACAGTGCTAAGGAACCAAAAGAAAGTCATAACCCGAGAAATCTACATATCCCTGCTTCTAGTCCTCAAAAGAATGGAGAGATCGCCAGCGCTGAGGACAGAAGTAATATAGTTTTGCTAGAGAGGAATCCTGACGCACCACCATCATCCAGTAATGTGACTGTGGATCAGAATGATCCAAAGGAAAAGAGAGCTACTGCATGTGATGGACATGCCTCTGCTATTGATAGAGATGTAGAAACTAATCCTCCTGAAGGTAATGCTAATGTTGTTGTTCAGCAGAAGAAGGTTCGCATTTCTATCCCACGTCCTAGCCTCATGAATCGGAATCCTTCTGCTCATACAATTGAGGTAACTCGCTATGCTTACAATTTTTGCGTCCTTGTCCTAATATTTAGGCCCTCTGATGCTGCGTATTAGATAATGAGTTGGTGTAACTTTGTGTATGACCTGTCCTTGCTTTATACAACTGATGTGAAATATTTTCTCCCTCGTTTCAGTGGGAAGATTCAATTGATTCTCCATCAGGTTCATCACCAACCACACCAAATAAAGTTAGATTACCAAGTCCCAAGAGGAGAAAGGTTTCTCCCTTGAATATAGACCTGAACAAAAAGTTTGTCAGAAGGCGCAAAACTAAAAGATGGAGTTCATTAGAAGAAGATACTTTGAGAGAAGCAGTAAAGAAGTATGAACTAAGTTCTTTTTGCATAGTGGAGCTTATATGCTTGGCTTAGTTTAAGATATGTGCTGTGTTAGATGTACTTTTAAAGTGCTTCACTCTATCCTTATTTGGGGATGCGGTTGCTCCTATTATATCTATTTATGCATCATCCTTTTACTTTCTTGACTTCTGATAATTTACTTTCTAAATATATATCATTTGTGTGAAGGCATGGGAAAGGTAATTGGAAGACCATTCTGAGCTCTTATCCTGATGTTTTTGAAGAAAGAACGGAGGTATTTAAATGTCTGTGCCCAATGTTCTATGTTCAATATACCACTTAATTTTAACATTGATGTCATTACAGGTTGACTTAAAGGACAAGTGGAGAAATATGACCAGAGGATGATCACTGGTGCCCTCGTGAAGGATAACTTTCTCTCTTTTGTACATGGTATGCTCCATTTTCACGCAAAGTTGACTGCCATAAATGCATATTTTTTTTACCTTTAACAGTTTTATAAGGAGCAATCTTCCAAAAGTAAAAGGTTATACTGGCATAGTGACTAAAAGTTTGCCTTAATAGATATTAGTAGTTGCAAGAGAAGTGTTCCTGATAGGTAACTAGGGGAAGTCGTTATAGTGGAGAGCCTAAAAGGAATGCTGGAGTGGCTGGGATTCACTTATTTTCCTTGTCAGTTTTGTCTTTTTCCTCATTGATGGTTCTTTTCTTTTTTCGGCAACTCCAAGGCTCACTTAGAGCGCTGGACAGAGCAGAAAAAATGGAATTGACTTATGCTTGTTTGCACTGACAGAAGTATATTTGAGCTGGTCTTTCTGAAGGTATGGAGACAAATGTGAAGGTTTTCTAAATGCTGATGTCAGCAGAGTCTTCTGTGTAGCAAAATAATTCGCAGTTTTTACTGAAGCGACAAAAGTGCAGTCTCTGCAAATTGTGCATTGACTGCTGCAAGTTGTTTTCTAGTACAGGTAATATTGCTTCATATTGGATGAAAATATTTTCTCATTAAAAGTTGCATCTTTGTGATCGCAAAGGCATAATTTAAGTGCTTTGAACATTCTCCTGCAGTCGATAAAGGAAGAAACTTCCTGCAATGCCAATACCTGAAATCATTTGGAAAACTATATGCAGCCGAGTCCAGGTTTGCTATTTTTCCATTCTCATCAAAGTTAAATGATGGTTGTTTCACTTGCATGACAATTTGCAGCGTATTTGTAACATTGCAAAGGGACAGGTTTATCAAGGATTTTCCTGTCTTTATAAAGGCAAAGGAAAAAAAATATGGCTGATCTAGCAACAAAAAACTTCAAAACTGAGCAAAGATCCTACAGAGTGAAGACAGCACAAAGCTTGCAACCACTCCAGGAAGTGAACTGCTGTTGCATATTTGGCTGTGATCCCCAGCATGGATGGAGGTGCATGATAATGTCATCATCTTTGTCTTAATGTATAAGTTCCTTCCCAATGTTGCTGTAATGAATCTTGTTCTATGTCACCAGTATTTTATGAACTAATAGATCAACTTATAATGTCATCGTCTTTTGTCTTAATGTAAAAGTCCCTTCCCAACGTTGCTGTAATGAATCTTGTTCTATGTCACCTGTCTTTTATGAAGTAATAGATCAACTTGATATCGGTGTTACTGATGAAGGAGATATGTCTATAGAGTACTCTTCGAGTCTAACGGAATTTTCCTGGTTGTTGACGTTGCTTGTATTATTATATCAAACTTGTTACAAAAATACGTAATTTCCTGTTTCATTTACAGCCTGATTATTACATGTAATACCATGATCGAATAATTTTGAAAAGTTTCTTTATATTGTATCTTGCAAGAAAATTTTATCCTTCAAAAAGAAAATTTAGATAAATAGAAGGGCTAAAGAGCTACAATGTTTCATTTTCTTTATGCAGATATGAAAGCAGTAGTTAATCTTTTGTTACAAACATCTTTGAAGCTCCAATGCAGTTTGTCGAAGTTTTAAAACTTTTTAATCTGTTAAAACTTTTCCGGTAAGCTAAGGTTTAGAAAAATACAATAGAAAAACTTCTTGCACAATCTTTACCCAATCTTATTGAATGCAGGAATTCCCGTATGCCTTAAACCCTTTTAAGTGATCATACGGGATATTTAGAAGCAAAGTTATTAAAATTTTATTTTAAATAAGTTTATTTTTTGAATAAAATTTTATCCAGATTTCGATTTAATTTTTAAAATCGGTAGCATTCCCATTTTTTATGATTTTATTTTTGAAGAGATTTTTTGTAATTAATTAAATTTAAGCAGTTGTAAATTTTAGAAATTTTCTCTAAAATTTAAAAAGATTTTCTAAAAACTATAATTTTGAAGAATATTTTATAAAATATAAACGTGTTTTTTTATAAAATTTTAAAAGAATTTTTAAAATTCTTTTTTAAATGTACTAACTAATTTTTTAAATATTAGAAAATTTTACAAAAGATTCTTAAAAGCATTAGAAAAAATTTATATAAAATTTATTGAAATATAAAATCTTAGGATCTTATTTTAAAATTATAATTCTATTAAAAATTTCGATTTTGACAATCGTATTTAAAAACGCTTTTAAAAAAAATTGTTATAACAAAAATGATTTAAAAATCTTTAGAAAATAAATTTTAGTTTTTATCTAAAAATAATAAAAGTAATAATAATAAAATTTTATAATAATGAATTTTTTATAACTTCTAAATTACAAAAAAATTTATTATAAAATTTAAAATAAAAAATAATAAGTACTGGCAAATAGCGCCATAAGTTATTACTGCATTGGTACGAGACGCATAGAATGCTGGCAATTCTTGAACAACTGCCCAATATACGGATATGCACTTGCTGTTTTGGAACTTGTTGTTTCCACTTCAAATACATAGGGGCGTGTTTAGGTAAACTCATTTTTTTAAATGAGTTAAAAAATAAAATTAAAAATTAAAAAATTTATTAAAACATAAAATTTTATATTTATTTAGTATTATAACTGAATTTTAAAATTAATGTAAAAAATAATTTTTTTGATAAATATATTTTATTTTATTAAAAATGAGTTTGAAAAAAAATGAATATATTGAGTTTGATAAACAGCTCTGAAACTCCACATGGACTGCCATGCAGCACGTGTATAATGCTGAAAAGTTTGGTTTGATTGGAAAACCTTTCATAAATCATGAAGTTATTTGTAAGAATTCGTGAGTAAGTCATTTATTTCTTATGGACTTAATTATTAAATTTAGATAACACTTAAATTTTCAAACGATTCCCAATCCGTTTCCCAACTTGGTAGAAACAGGAGCCTAATTGGATAACGCGCTCAATTCAACAGGGCGAGGCGAGAGATAAGCAACCGGGCTTCTGCTTTGTTCGCATGGCTTCTTCGCTCTCTCCTTCGATTCCCTACCCGTGAGTTCTCGAAGCTCTCTATCCTCAAACTCTTCTTTCGACCGAAATTTGGACAAAGCTGGTATTAGAATCATGACCAGAGGCAGGAATTTGAAATTCTTGGCCGGCAGAGTTTCAATTTCTTCTTTCTTAAACAAAAGTTTGATCATGATTATTTGTTGAATTCGGCTTTCATTTAAATGTTGAAAGACTGAATTTTTGGCTTTTTACAGTTTGTGTAGCTTCAGAAGAGGGAATAAGTCTGTGTTACAGTTGTTGTTTTTCTTCTGTTTTTGTTAAATTTAGCTAAAATCTAAGTCAAAGCTTTCATTTAGACATTGCTAAATGCTTGTTGGACTCATCTCAGAAGTTTCTTGCTTTCAATAGCCATTCGTGAATTTCATGGGATTATCTTACTTCATTATGCATATGGCGAGGGATAATGCACACAAGATGCGTGAAGAAATGTCCTTGAAACGCTGAATTGGTATATTATCTAAGAACATGGTAACCAGAAACTAAGGATTATTTGCCCAAGCAGCTTTTTAATCAAGCGATCTAGTTCAAAGAAAGACTTCACTATTTTAAGGATGATCTGTTAATCACAATTCCAAGTAGGATTTTATTCTCAGCAAAGGTTTTTGCTGATGGAATAAAGAAGACTTGCTTAGTTTATTTGCTTGGAAGGTCAAAAGAAGAAACACTTGTTTTTAAGTTTGTTTATTGATTGGGATCATCTGATTCATGTTGTAATCTAGGTTTTACATAAGTTCTAACCCAAGTTAAATAATGATAACATTATATGCATTTGTTGCTTGGAGCTTTTCTGCTATGACTCCTGAAGAATTGCATATTTCTCTTGAATCTCAGTAATTTAAAGGCTGCGGTTGTTGGGAAGAATTTCAAATTTCGTAATGGCAAAATTCCTGCTATGCAATTTGAATTTATGAGGAAGCCTGTGGTTTGCAAGGAGTCTCGGATAGGGAAGAGGCCAATAGAAGTGCCATCGAATGTGACCATTACTTTAGAAGGCCAAGACTTGAAGGTCAAGGGTCCATTAGGAGAACTCTCAAGATCTTTTCCTCGAGAGGTGCTACTCGTAAGAGAGGAATCTGGAATTATAAGGGTCTCGAAGGCCGTGGATACTAGACGCGCCAACCAGATGCATGGTCTCTTCAGGTGAGAGCAACATGAGACTAACATTTATCATGGTTATAAAACTTAGCAGCTTTCAGGAAATATTTTGTTGGTGTTAGACTTTTCTTCAAACAAAAGCACCACATAAACTGCAGTTGATGTTTCTTCAATTCTGTTATCTTTCTCTTCTTTGTGCCACAGAACACTGACTGATAACATGGTTGTGGGAGTCTCAAAAGGATTTGAAAAGAGGCTTCAGTTAGTCGGTGTGGGATACCGTGCTATGGTTGAAGGGAAAGACCTAGTGCTGAGTCTTGGGTTTTCTCATCCTGTCCGGATGGCCATACCAGATGGGCTAAAGGTAAAGGTGGAAGAAAACACGAGGATCACTGTAAGTGGATATGACAAGTGTGCCATTGGGGAATTCGCAGCCTCTGTAAGAAAGTGGAGGCCTCCAGAACCATACAAGGGCAAGGGTGTCAGGTATGCTGATGAAGTTGTTAGAAGGAAGGAGGGAAAAGCTGGAAAGAAGAAATAGAAATTTTGAAAGGTGTTATTAATGTTTGATGTTATTAGTTTATGTTCTTCGAAAGATTCACATACTGTGTTGTACATTTCTTTTTTTCTTTTTAAATTTATCTCGTAATCCGCATTTTTTCTTAAAAGCTTAGAAGTTTTCTTTGATCCTTTTAGCTCCTAGTGCAGTTTTGACCATTTACAACGAAGGAGGTTTTTGCAAAGAGATTGAAAGTTGATCTCACTTCTCTTTCTCAAACTCATGAAAGTGAGAATAAGACTATTCGAACTTGAGTTACATATGAGTCATGAGTTGCCAACATCTTTAACTGTATTCATTTAGCAAGTTACCAGATACACAGACAGTGCTAGATTTTAAAAACCTCTGCATGGCACCTCTATGTTGAATCAAAAACCCAACACAGGAAAATGCTAGACAAAACAGATGGACAAAATACGGGAGAGAGTCAAGGATATGCCTTCTTTATTCACAACACAAAAGCTTGTGAGAATTTCATAGTCAAATGTACATCTGCATTTGGAAACTGGATATCTAGTATCATTACTACTTTGAGCAAACCGTCTCAGCTGAAACTACTAGGTAAAGAGCGCATTTCCCTGTTCATTGCTTGTTCTGCATATTGCATCTGAACATCTATTTCTTCTGTGAGTTGGTCTCCAGTTCCTTCCTCAGCTGCAGGGAGAAATCATCATTCACATCCTCATCATCCCAGTCGTCATCCCAGAGATCCAAAGCATCTTTGCCATCATCTTTGTCATCCCATTCTGATAGAGCACTGGCAGAGGTTAGTTTATCTCCTGCTTACTTGTATGAATGAAATACTGTCCAAATATTGTACCAGAAGAGAATAACAAAAGCGATCCTGCCATCTTGAACAATTTACTTTTAAGAAAGAAATGGCAGAGTCATTAAAAGCTGATACAACAGTCTACATATAGTGTTAAGAAATCACCATAAACAGCCAGTCTGCACACACAATTGACAAGCAGAGTTATGCTGATGATTTGCCTTCTTGAGAACGGTTCCATGGTACAGCATCACTGTATGGTTCTTTTAATATGAATATCATAGAACAAGTAAGCCATTGGCAACTTATGCTACATGATGATAAACATGCCAAATTTTCTTAAATGGTAGCTTATGCCATCTCAAGTCTAATGGTGGGCAGTTGTACAACTTTCAGTCAGTAAATTTTTAAAAATTTACAGCATACACATCTTACTGCCTCAGGGTATAAATTCTTTCACACAAATGGGGGAAAATATCATATATATCTACTTATTACTCTAAAGCTAATAAACATGAAAAGAAGGGAAAGAGTTCAATGAGAAAATTTTAATTATTCAAATTCATGATCATCCTTCAGAGATTTGAATGCACCTATGTGCAGTGCAAATACAAAATAAAAACCATATAAGCTGATCCATCATATCTCCTTAATGAAGTACTCCAAAAATTTCAGAAGAAAAGAACATCTTCCATCATGATTGACCTACTCGAAGACCATACACAGGAACATAAACTAAACCATGTTACTAAACAAGCTTATCATTGTGATACACTTGACGAAAGCAATACAATCACCAACGAAGAGATCACTGACGATTATCACTAAGGCTTTTTTCTAGTTGAAATTGATGTTTTTTTTCTACAAAGTAGGAGCATATATATCTTTGATAACCACAACAAAAAGTCCTAAACTGTATCAAACTATAGTAATTCAACCACAATCCAAACTACAATCAATTTCTTCAAGCAAAACATGCTTAACAATGCTCAAACATCTGCATGCATTAAATTTTAGACACTAAAACTAACCAGCTTCTTCCAAACACTATGTAAACAAAAATCAACCTTTTAATCTAGCAGACATAGTTGATAGAACAATACTCTTCACTAACGACATCCTGCATGTCTAAAATTTCTAGGATCGCCATTCAAAGAAAACACAAAAAAGGAAATAAATTGCAGCGTAAAGCTAGAAAAAAAGGGACGAAAAACCTTCATCCATCTGGAACTCTTCGAACTCGTCGTCGTCCTCGAACAAATCCATCTTCACGACTTCCTCGGCCACTGCCGCCACCGCCGCCGGTTTCGTCTCCGTCGCCGCCGCCATTGCTTCAATCAATGAACACCTTCAACTCAACTCCTGCAATTGAAACCAAGCCAAACAAAACTCAAACAAACACAGAAATAAGTACTGATTGGTAACTTATATAGATATAATTTCATAATCGGACCGCTAAAAGTTTTTGTATTTATTATGCCTTGTTATGCAAAACATGTAATAAAGTATCCTAAAAAGAAAAAATAAAAATCTGATTGCTTTTAGACTAGTGATGACTGATGAGTGGTTTCGTGCAGCAGCACCGACCAGCGGAGAGTGAAGAGAGCTTCTAAAAAGTCGGAAGTTTCCGAAGAGAAGAAGAATCAGAAGCTTCTAGAAGCACAACACCATGGGTCTTTTAGGGCTTCCATCACTAGTTCTCAAGCCGCCATCCCCTGTTTCTGGGTATCAGATTTTATCTAGTGTCGATTAAAATCGAATTTGTTGCTACCTGAACTACTAATCACTCACAAATTGGAAACATTGTGACAAACCTTTCTGATTCTGAAGTTAATGGAGTTGATTCGTAGTTTGGGTTTAACTGGAAGAACACAGCGCAAGAAGAAGTTGATTTGCATGTGTAGTAATTGGCTACAGTTTGTAATAAGTTAATTCCAAACTAGATTGAAGATCTAGAAGAAAAAGAAAGTATATAAGGGTATAAATATGAGTGATTCTGCTTGGGAATTGAATGTTCCTGAACTCTACCGTTTGTTTTCACTAACTAGTTGTGGGAGCAGTAGGTTACCTTGCCTTAGAGCTAGGTGTTATATATCGTATTATATGTTTTAACGTTCGGTTGATTGGTTCTACAAGTAACTTCATCATATTGTATAGGACAAGAATTTCTCTGCCAGGGGATGGAAAATGTAAATGTTCTTTGTGGAGGACTGTGTCTAAGAATGGCGTTATTTCCAAGCATATTTTGCCTTGCCTTTCTGCTTCAGTAATGGTTTTATCCCCACTAAACCAGGTATCAATTTTCTTTATTTATGATGCATTCATAGTGAGGAGACCTCTTTGTTTGCATAAATTGGTTTTTAATTAGTAGTTTTTCTAGTGAAATTTATAATTGTAAATGGCTGTTTGGTCGAATGGTTCACTTTCTCTAGGACCTATCTCTAAAGAACTCAGTACTAGTGAAATTTCAAGACTAATAATAGAAGACCATCTGGGAATTATGTGATACATGACAATGATTGCAATTTTTTATATATCATGGTAGTAAGACTTTTTCTCTATTGACCAGGCTGTTGCTGCAGAAGCAGGCAGCAGCTACAGTTTATGCCATGTTGCAGCTGCAGTGGATGACAGTTCCATTTTGAAAATGGATGGTGTTTCAGATGGACAAACTGGAAAGGGGATGATGATGATGAGAGGAATGACAGCAAAGGATTTTGATCCCATTCGATACTCTGGCAGATGGTTCGAAGTGGCTTCCCTTAAGCGTGGATTTGCTGGGCAAGGACAGGAAGATTGCCATTGTACGCAGGTAAAAGACTTGAAACAAGTAAGGAATATTTACCTTGGATGAATGAGACTATAAAGGACAAAAAGTTAGAGAAGGGTGTATTATGTCTCAGGGTGTTTATACATTTGACTCCAACCACCATCAATTCAAGTGGATACATTTTGTGTTCATGGTGGACCAGATGGTTATATCACTGGTATAAGGGGAAAGGTTCAGTGCCTCTCTGAGGAAGACATGGAAAAGGCTGAAACTGATCTGGAAAAGCAAGAGATGATCAAAGAAAAATGCTATCTGCGGTTTCCAACTATACCTTTCATACCTAAGGAGCCTTATGATGTGATTGCAACAGATTATAACAACTTTGCTCTTGTTTCTGGAGCCAAAGACAGAAGTTTCATACAGGTAACTCTTTCTTCTTCTCTAAAGAAAGTAAATCTTCTCATACTCTTATTATTTGTGACATCCTTTTCTCTGGGCATATGTTCCACTAATTCTTGTGAGTTGCTAATAGTGATGGAGCAGAACAATTTTGCCTTATTATGTTGCTCTGCTGATTCTTTAGGTATTAACATGTATTTTATCAGATTTATTCGAGGGCTCCTAACCCGGGGCCTGACTTCATAGAGAAATACAAATCTTATTTGGAGAATTTTGGTTATGATCCGAACAAAATCAAAGACACTCCGCAAGATTGTCAGGTGATGTCTTCGGCTCAATTAGCTCTGATGATGTCTAGGTCTGGAATGAGGGAAGCTCTCACAAATCAGTTCCCGGACCTTGAGTTGAAGGCTCCAGTTGAACTGAACCCATTCACGAGCATATTTGACACTTTCAGAAAGCTCCTTCAGCTTTATTTTAAGTAACTCAGCTTCCACTTCCTCGACATGTATATATTTTTCATGTCAGAAATACAAGACACGGCAGGTATTGTTGTTTAGATTTGCTTTCATGTCAATTGTACTGTAAAACATGTGTATTCACCTATTTGATTCCGGCAAACACGTTCCTTACAAAAATCTTCACGTACTTCAGCTGCAATTTACATCTGGTGATCTTGGTAACTTGCTGAAATCTAAGAAGCGATTTTTTCATCGGCGTATCCTAACACCCATGTACCGCCTAATTTTCAAAGCCGCTTCCCTAGCAGCAAAACATCTCAAGCCTTGTATGCTTAAAAAAACAGAAGGAAAACACTCGTGGCTTTTTATAGTACTTCTCACAATGTTTCCTATAGAGGGAATAGTAAGATATCAAGTTATCTATACAGCAGAAATACAGAAACCTGCTCGCTGCCAAAACACTGTATAAAGCTAGCATTTACATTCACGAATAAATTGATATAGTACTGCAAAACATGTAACTTCTTCTAGTTATAGAGGAGTGGGTGATAATAATATATATTGAAGGAGATGATCTAAGGAAAATCTCAAAAATTTAGGGAAGCATGCTCGAAGAATTGCATCAGTTGGACTGCGAGCTGTTTTTTCTCCCTTCTAGAAATATACTCAAGCATTCTTAGTAGAAAAACCGAGAATAAGTTCCCTGATTTCATCGCTTGCTGCTCTATCCAAAGCTGTCCTGCCATCTGCATCTTTAACATCACACTTGGCACCAGCCCTCATCAGCTCTTCGATCTTTGGTTTATCACCCTCTGAAGCCGCCATCATCAACAAGATATCAACAGGATGAATGTTTTGATTTAGGAGAGCCTCCATCTTATCATATGAGCCTTCAACCGCAAGCATACCCATGTAATTGAAATACTGCAAGGGCACGTAAACCACAAATTGAGCATGCAGGAATGTTAATACAAATATAACAAGATCACAGGAATATTTGGAAGTGCTTTTGGGAATGAGCTTTTCTGAAATGACGAGTGTTTTTGAAATTTTTAAAAAATGAAATCTACTTTTTTAGCTAAACAAATAATAAAAATAAATAATAATATGATCTAACGGTGTAGAATTTTTCTATACTTTCTAAAATTTTAAAGAAATTCAGTAGAAGATTGATAGAAGGTCTATTGGGAAACTTGAAATGAAAAGTTGGAATGAAAAAGAGTTTATATAAGCAATGCCAAACAGACACTACATTGTTCATCACATTAAACCTATTTATTACAATCAGAAGCTTATATCATTCAAGTCACAAACATCTCTAAGCAACAAAAGGCTAAAAGCTTTGAGTCAATGTCACTCATAGCTAGTGCTTTAAACAAGGGGTTAGTCTATAATCAATAGATAGCGGTTATTATAAAGAAGAAGTTACACTTCGGTAGAAATATTCTAAACTTCTAGGAATCACGAACACAACCAACTTGGTCCAAGAACAACGACCGCAACAATAAATACTTCTACCTAAACTTCAAAAGCATGCGTTTTTCATAACGATAACTGTACATTCCAAAGATTTCACCAAACACTCAATTCGTATAGTAACCAAAATGCACCAAAATTTATAGTTTCTAAACGAAATACTCAGCAAAATCAGAAGAATTCAAGTACACCAAGGCAATGTCGTTATGGAATCTTGAGAGTTAAACAATTTTCTCATTTATCACCTGCTCAACATCGTCACGGTCGAAGTCGTCACGACTCTGACTACCATAAATTCCTGCTCCTTTAGCATCTTTTCCAAAATTGAACCAGCACCGTGCTCCTCCTTCTCTTCCTCTTCCACCAGCAGGCCCCAATCTAGCAGTTTTCATTTTCCTCCATGAACCGCTCCAACTCAAACTCTTCCTGATCGCCAAAAACGAAGACTTCAAACAATAACCAGGCGAAGAAGAAGAAGAATTGGCAGTAGAAATTGAGTAGTATATAGAGCAAGGAATCGAAGCCATGACGAGAACAATGTGAACAGAAGAAAGAAAGCGAAGTAGAAGCAGAGTATATAGATAAGTAAAAGAAACGGACTACGGTTGGGTTCGTTGTTCCGAGTCGAAACAGGGGTTGGGGTTTCATTTCTGTGAGAAAGCCCAAGCCCATAATGTATGGATCATAAGTGGGCCTGATCAAGATTTCAAACCCAGGCCGATCTGGTATTGCGAGATTGCCTGTACTCGCGCTCCGGTTGGTTCACACGGATACAAATCGAAAATAATGAAAATTGACTGTATTTATAATTGCTTAAATTTTCTATTTGACTAAGTAGATGATATACTTATAAAATAAAACTTTTTAAAATAAAAAATATTTTTATTTTTATAAAATTAAAATTTATTTTTTTATTTAAAAATTATTATAAAAATATGTAATAAAAAATAAAATTTTTTATATTTTTAAATAAAAATTTTTAAATATTTATAAAATATATATTAAAATATATTAATTAATAATTAAAAAGCAGCGATTTAGAAAATGCTAAACCAAACAAGGCCTACGTCTATAGACCGAATGCAAAGTATCCACTAGAGATGTTTAGCTTTGCTTATAGTACTACTTACTATTTAAAAAAAACTCATATTCAATAAAAATTTCATAATATTACTTTAATAAAAAATTAAATTTGTTTCTGAAAAAAATTGAAATAAACTGTATTTTATTATAAGCACCGCCAAATGTCTTTGCAGTAATCTTGCATTCCTGAATACACAAAAAAATGATAGAATTGCAGATAAGTAATTAGGTAATTGTATTACCACTAAAAAATATAAAATTTAACATAAAATAAATGAAATTAAATGACTATAATACTATATAATTTAATATAAAATGAAAAGAATTGTAAAAGAAGAATTAGTTAAAATCTTGTGTTGTTATTCAACTCCAATCTCTTCTGATATCAGCAGAGATGAAGGTGCTGACAATACCCAACTATCTCATTCCACTCCATGCTCAGCCTTTCAAAGGTATTCACAGAAGGACAACATGAAACTCAAATCTCATATCATGCATTACAAAGAATAAATCAAGTTTAAACCAGAAAAGAAAGAAACAGTCGAACCAAAAGATGTGCTCCTAGTTTAGAAGCATATTAAACCTGTTATAGAATTAGAAGGGATGAAATGTTGTGTTGCTATTCAACTCCGATCTCTTGGAAGATGGCAGAGATAGAGGTGATGGCAACACCCCAATATTTGAGCTCCATTTTCCTCATTCTCATTTTTCTATTATCAAATGAGGCATACCATAGAACTCAAAGTTTCTTTTTAACAAAGTACGAAGCAAAGATGATGACATAAGAACTATCTCATTAAAAAAAACATCTAAATCTCTTTCAACTGATGAGCACAAAATATACCAGAAACTTCATGGAGACATTGAAGGAGCAGATGAGTTTAAAATGAGAATCTACAAGAGTTGCAGTTTAATTAGGATCTGATTCATGTGAAGGCTAATTAGAAAGATGGATACAAAGTAATAGAAGAAAATTAACAAACATAATAATCAGGAAAAGAATATATCATAAAATGTACACAGAAGAGCTGTTAACATTCCCTTCAAATTTCATGGGAAAAATTTTACAGTCAGATGGAATCAGCTTCTCACCTTCATTGACCTCCACGTATACTTCAAGGACCCGTGCCAAAATTCTCTTCATGATCAAGACTTAATCTCGAGCACAGACTAAAATAACTCCAGAAAGTGTTTAAGCTATCATCCAAGTCAAGTGCCTATTTCGGATCCATTTTGCAGCAAGTTTGGTTCCAATGGCTAATGCAGCTAGAAAGAGAGGAAAAGGGATTCTTGTTCGTTTATTTGAATTCTCTTTAGTCATATTTTGTTTAGCTGTTTTGGAATACTGTATGATAGCCAGGGACAAATAGGACACACTTGTTATGCCTCTGACCCAGGGCTCTCCAATTGCTGCAAGTACAGCCGCTGATGGCAAAGCTGATGAAACAATATCTCTTTTCTTCGCAAAATGCGAATAGCAGAACATACCAGCAAGGAGAAACCAGAAAAGAAACGCAGGAACAAATCCCCTAACAGCTCCAAATCCAATAAACCCGGCAAATGATAGCAGATAAGGTTGGTTGTTGACAGAATCAGGAACTACGGTTTCACCAATGGACAGAATGGTTGTAGCAAATAGGATTATGCGTGTCAATTCTGGAACAGGGGCAAATGCTACTGTGCTAGCATATATCCAGCGAAGAGAGTAGAGGCAGTACTCAATGCATCTAATAAAATTAGTGATCGGACCGCCCACGTAATGTAATATAAAGGCCAAAACAAACTTAGACACATAGACGGAGAAACGGAAAACAAGTACTGAACTCCTCTTCCAGTTGGTCAGCTCCCACAACACAGCTCGCCAAGCATAGAGGAGAAAAACCAAAGCTGGAAACCATTGTCAAAAGAAAAAGATGAAAACAAAATTGTCAATAATAGATTCACAGAAGCAACATTCAACTGGAATACATATACGATCAGCTCAATCAACTTTGTTCCACTTCCATTTATAAGACAAGATGTTAACAATAATGCCACATAGCTTCAACTCTAACCCGATCCGGTACAGCATAACACGAGTAAAATAACTAAGATTTTAGGGGAGAAAAAAAACCCACAATCAAACCGCAAATCTAGATTTCATAATCACCCAAAATGGTAATAGCTAGAACCGAAAACCAAAATCCGAAATGTCAGTACATAAAATCTAGCACAAACCTCAAAAAATGACCCTTTCCTACAGTATAATCGAACTAGACTCCGAATGCAGAAAGAAAAAAGAATCCCCATAAAATCCAAACAAATTATCTCACCTACAATCCAAGGCCATCGCAGTGGTCGATCAGGAACTTCTTTGGTTAAATACCGAAACCTTTCTGGCATCGTGCTCCGCCCTCTCGCCTCCCTCAGGTCTTCATCCTCAACAATTTCCCCCTTATCTCTACCATCAAACTCATTTTCGCCGTCATTCTTCCCCGCACAACAAACAAATCTTAGCCGGCGGTGAACATTCAAACAACAAATTGTAGCAGATCGAGAAAACCAGTAACAATCTGAAGAACGAAAACAAGGAACTGATTTTGGAGTAGAGGTGACAGAACGAAGATAGGCGACACGTTTCGGGAGATTTATCGGGAGAGAGAATGAAGTTGAAGAGAGAGGTCGGGCCATGGCGTTGAGGGAGGTTCAGTGAGGTGGGTGAAAGCGAGCAAGAGCTATAAACCCTTGAGATTAATGGGCCTTTGTTGGCGTTCTTTTGTAGGGGGTGTTTGGCTTTGCTTTCCCCCAACCCAACTTTTCAATTCTCCATTTCACGTTTTTCAATACATATTTTATAAATATATAAAAAATTTATTTAAAAATTTAGAAAGTATAGAAAAATTCTACGGAAATGAGATCTTTTTTTATCAGCATATTTTTATTATTTTTTTTAAGTAAAAAAAAAATAGCTTATTTTTCAAAAAAGACAAAAATACTCTTCATTTCACAAAAGCTCCATTTCATAAGCAATCCCAAACGCCCTCTGCAGGTCTTTGATGGTCCATGCAGGTCTCGAACCTGCGACCTTCGCGTTATTAGCACGACGCTCTAACCAGCTGAGCTAATAGGCCCTTCCTACTTATTAAAAAGCACTAGCTTCAATTTTGAATAAGATAACTTGTACTATCTTTACATGGTATCCAGCCTTTACAAAATAACATGTTTTGAAGCTTGAATAAGATAACTTGTACTATCTTTACATGGTATCCAGCCTTTACAAAATAACATGTTTTGAAAATATTTTGATCCCATCATTTGCACAAAGTCCTGCCTGCCAAAGTTCCCACGTTTCTTTCTTTAGCTATTTGAGTTGCAGACCAATCTTTAGGGAGATGTCTTCATGCAAGGTTGCACCTCCTCCTGTAATAACTTTTCCATTTTAATATGCTTAACTGACAATGAGCCATAGCATGAATATCATAAGACTTTAGTGTTTGTCTTGTCTTCGTTGGCACAGAGAACCTTGATTGGATTTCTTCATAGCACCATTCCAGAAAGAACGAAAGTTGGCTAGTCTTTTGTCACTTCATCTCCATGATTTGACTCATTCTCTACTCTACCTGAAGAAGAGTGTTCTTGATTGCAAGCTTCTGAGTAGTGCACATCTTCCTCATTATTCTGGGAGGACTTTGCCTGTGATTTCTCATAATCCAATCTTTCTGGGGTAGAACCTTGTTCTGGAGTAGGCTTTGAATACGAAAGATACTCCAGAGCAGTTACAACATCACTCATCAGAGGACGAGTGCTTGCTTCCTCTTGGAGACACATTGCTGCTACTGCAAGCGCTTGATACAGTGATTTTATAGAGTAGTTTCCTTCCAGCAAAGGGTCCGCCATCTCTACAAACCTCTTCTTGTCCTTAAACAAAGGGGCTGCCTGCAAATTTACGCAAACTCAAGTCAAAACACAGAGCTCCTATAATTCTAAAACAACAAGTATAAAAGTAAGAAAAAGCAAAAACTTGTTGCAAAAACTATTGCAAACTCAAACATATGCACATCTTGAGAGGTAAAAAATAAGCTGTCATTAGGATGTTATTGTAGACATACCCAGTGAACTAAATTTTGCTCACTTGAGGGTCTTGAGGTGTCAATAGCTCTTCTTCCTGTAATTATTTCCAAGAACACTACTCCGAAGCTATACACATCTGACATTGTTGTTAACTGACCAGTAAGCGCATACTCTGGAGCACAGTAACCATAGGTTCCCATCACCCTTGTGGATACATGACTCTTGTCACCTGTCGGGCCAACCTTAGCCAAGCCAAAATCAGATAACTTTGGGTTGAAATCTTTATCGAGTAGTATATTAGAAGCTTTCAGGTCTCTGTAAATAACTGGTGGTTTTGCTACATCATGCAAATATTCTATCCCCTTTGCTGCGCCCTCAGCTATCTTCATCCTTGTATTCCAATCCAATGGCTTCTTACCTGGCAATAGATCTGAAAGAGAACAGAAGCAAATGAATCCCACAAGTCAGCAAGCAGTACTAAGCTTCTATGAAGATGTAGGTTTATTAAGTAAATGATCTATGGAGAATTCTAATTACCAAGAAGATGATCCTCAAGAGAACCCCTTGACATGTATTCATAGACTAGAATCCTTTGATCACCATCTGCACAATATCCAATCAGATTTACCAGATTTGGATGATGTAAGAGACTTAGCATTAGCACTTCTACAATGAATTCTCCTGTCCCTTGCATTCCATTACGGTCAAGTTGCTTTACTGCTATGTCCTGGATAGGTTGAGGAGAAGTTAGGCATTTCAAGATCCATAAGCTCCACAACTTAATTTATAGAAGAGTCAATCAAGCATGAAAGCTTTTCTTACTTGATTTGTTTCCTCGAGGCAGCCTTTGTATACTCTGCCAAACCCTCCTTCACCTAGTAGTGATTCAGCATTGAAATTGTTGGTTGCTTTTGCTAATTCACTGAATTTGAAGACACGAGCTGTAGCTTTTCCATCGGCTATATGCAGAATTTCTTGTGCCAATAACCTATGCTTCTGGCTATCTGCACAATGCATAGCAAGTTTTGAGTGTTTCGTACAAGATTGTGCTAGACATATAATTGATACAAATTTTTTTTAAAAAAAGGAAATTTCTAAGAGCTTTTCTCCAATAATGTATCGGCATTTGCGAGATAATTTCGATTACAGAACCATCTTATGGCGAATCCTTTTTCTCCAACTTGCTTGAATTCCTTACAGAACAGCTTTTCTCTAGGAGAGAAACCTGGAGATGAAGGGCTTAAGTTTCTGATCTAACAGCTGAAATTCTCTGTAGCTACATCTGTTTGTTTATTGGTACAACTTGAAAGCTGAAAGTATGAAGGATTCCACGTACGAATGAAATAGGTGGTGAAACATGTGCTAAGGCTACCAAGTCACAATCTCATACAAACATTTTAACTTTATAACATCAAAAGCTCAAATTATCCAAATCAGAAGCCAAAGAAGAATACATATCACTACGGCACAAGAATAGTGAAGCAAAGATCAACCAAAATGTGTATATTTCCAGATAGATCTCTAAGCAATCAAATCTCAACAAGCGAATTTTAGGTTTTATCAAGATTTGATGAACATAATTATTCCCATGCGTTGAGGCGAATATGAATATTTAGAGAAGCATTTCAAGTAAGAATATAGGACTTTCCGAGAACAACAATACCAGCTTCAAAGGTGATGTTGTGAACAAGTGACGCGATCGCATTCCCTTCAACAGCGTCATTCTTCTTCTCGGGGGACTCGTCAGAATCCTTATCACCACGCGCCTTGAAACAACAAAAACATGCCATAATCCTTTCTCTCTCCAATCCAACAGATCAACAAATGCTCAAAATATCAGATTAGAAATTTCAAACACAAACTATGATTTTTGTTTTCTTCCCTAAACGCGTCTTGCTAGATAAAATTCAAAACAAAGAAAATTCCTCTTGATTTTCTTTGAATCCAACATAGCAACATAAATTAACGAACAAATGCTAGAAAAGAAAAGCACAGATAAATCTCTCTGAATAAAACCTTAGAAAAGCTTTTGATACGAAACGAAACCATTGTCTGCAAACAGAAAAAGAAAAGGGAAATGAAAACCTTGAAATTTGGGAATGTTGATTTCTCTGAACGGCATTTGGTTGGTTTTCTTTGGTCTTGACAGATCGACAAAGTAGAACAGCTAAATTTAGGTCTTCATTCTTCATCCCTGCAAAAATTTGGGTTAATGTTTCCTATTTTTTGCAAATCTCTAACTTCTTAGAATTGCCATAGAAATCCCGATGGCGCGAAAAATCCAAGAATTGGATTATCATCTAATCAACAAAATACAAAAAAGAGAAACATTCTCATAAAAAGAAATAAAGAAAATGGCTAATGAAAATTATTTGCAAAAGAAAAATCGCAACCGTCCACGTTGTCACCTTTCTCGTTACATCCTTTGACCAACGGTTAGGTCGACACCTTTGCCAATACCTAAACAGCTCAGCAGCACAACTTTTCGGCGAATAAAACAATCCAACTGATAAGAAACATACACGTCACTATAAAACGAGAGTCTAAGCAAACATTTCACTGTCATATATTTATTACTGGTTGAAAGAGTGTGATATGTTTGAGATATATGTAGCTGATCATGATCTTTGAACCTCGGCAAAACCCAACACCATTGTTTCTCTTCTTTTACTCCAATTTCAGCAATGGCGTTTTTCAGAGCTGTGCGGCCACTTCTCCGCAACGGAAGCACTCGTTCCCTACTTGTTTTCGATCTCGCTGGAGTTAATAATAGCTCCGCCACACCGGTTGTCTTCCCAACTCCATCTCCGACGCCGTTGATCTGTCCGCTGTTTCTTTCTTTCCCGCCATGGAAACTTTCTCAGATCTCAACGCCTCTCGATTTCCGTGGAAATGTAGAAGAGATCAGGAATTTATACGCAAATTCGAGTTTTTCTTCGATTGGAGATCATCGTAGAAGGTATTTGGGTGGAATCACTGAAGGCAAGCGGAGAGCGGCACATGAGAGCGAGAGGGGAGCACGGGATAAGGAAGTTGTTGGAGTTAATGGGAGTGAGGAAAAGTTTTTCAACGTGCCTAATCTCATCTCTATTAGCAGAATGGTTTCTGGTCCGTTCATAGGGTGGTATGTGTTTTTTCTTCTATTGCTTTAATCGTTTGGGTTTTCATTGTTTTGCATTGGTGAATTTTGAGTATGATGAGCGTTTTCAAAATTTAAACAATCGTGTAGTTTATTTGTCTTGATTATTGTTAACTGTTACTTAGAACACGCTTTTAAATTGGCTCGATTCTTTGAAATCATCCCACCCTCTTAGATTGATAATCCAATACGTAAAATGGACAGTGATAACATGATGCAGCTTCTAGAAGTAATAACTTTGGATGAATTAAACCCCTAAATATCTTAATGCATGTAATACCAACTTACTCTTAGCTCTTTTTGGACTCGTAGATAGGGTCTAGATGTTAATATGCTTTATCATGTGTATTTAATCCTTTCGAAGTAGGTTGAGAAGAACAGTGGAGATTTCATTTTGTAGCTTATGTACATGTACTAATTTACTCTTTAAGTGTGTCCGATGTTGGGATGTTCGAACTAGTTAGTCTAAAACTTTAGAAACTGTCAAAACATGGCCTCATACTTTGTTTCTAAGTCATGTTTTACTAAGTACTCTAATCATTTTTTTGTTTTTCTTTTGTTGTTGTATATCGACACAGGATGATTTTGAATGATTTATACCTTGCTTCCTTTTTCGGGCTAGCTATCTCTGGATTAACTGATTGGGTGAGCAGTATGCCTCCTCATTTTGAAATAATAGGAGGAAGTATGCCAAAGTAATATGGTATCCTGATTTCTGTCTATTGGGTTCTAGCTAGATGGCTATGTTGCAAGAAGGATGAATATCAATTCAGTCTTTGGGTCATACCTTGATCCCCTGGCTGACAAGGTGCTATTCCCCATTTCGAATGTGATTATCAGTGAATTGTTTGTGGTGTCTAATGTTGCTATAGTTTTGTTAGTATTTATCATATCATAATAGATTATTCTCTTTATCTATGGTATGGCAGGTTCTGATTGGATGTGTTGCTCTAGCAATGGTGGAAAAGGACCTCTTACATTGTAAGTAGAATTTCCTTTAACTTTAGCTGGCTGTTACATCTGTAAGGAGGTTTACTGCTTAATGGATATTTATTGTCAACTGACACTTATTTTTTCTCATTCATTATGTTTCCATCTTCTTAATCATAATTCCATAGGATTGTTTACCTGTGTAAAGACTGAACTTTCTGGACTGACTGCGTATCTGGACGAAGCTTAACAAATTTAGGAATAAAGATGTATGGTTGAGAATTTATTATAGACGTGCATCATGTATATGCATCTTTTTATTGCATGCGTGTCTGAAAACACTTATTATCTTCATACTCTCTAGTCAAGGTTGTTTGATGCCATTTATTTCTGAGTTGTGAGTCAGATGCAGTCGGCTCCTCTTTCTTGCCCAGTGTGCTTGAGCAAGATCCTCAAGACCATTCTTTTGATGATACTCTTTAAGTTGTTTTTCCTTTGGCCTTGTTCTCTACTTGATTGTCTTTCAGGTAAAGGTAACTTAGCCAAAGGATCCAAACTATTTAAAATTGGCCGTAATTTCTCTTACTCCTTACTTTGCAGCTGGCGTTGTGGCATTGGTTGTCCTCAGAGACGTTCTCCTTGTTGGTGGTGCTGTTTGGAAAAGAGCTTCTAGCCTGAATTGGAAGGTATTAGTAAAGGGATTTGGCTTTTGTTATTTAATTCACTGAATTTGGTTGTTGAAACGTTTTTCTATAACAGTGGAAAAGCTGGTCTGAGTTCCTGAACCTTGATGCAACACATCGGGAGAAAGTGGAACCACTATTTATCAGCAAGGTAATTAGTTTCTACAGTTGGAATTTGTATACGTCACATTGTCAATACTATTTCTCATAGAATGCCATCCTGTTGCAAGATTTTTAGGAAAATATGGTCTTCCAGATTGCATGGCCCTTATCATATTTGCTTCTCTTTATACAAGTAAACTGCAGAGAGCTCAAATTTAAATGCTTCAAATTGACAGCTTAATGTGTTGATCCATGAACTCACTCAACAAGGTTGTATTAGGCTAAAAGATATAATTTGCTATTGCTGCAGGTTAATACAGTTTTCCAACTTTTCTTAGTAGCTGTTGCCCTTCTTCAACCTGAATTTGGAACGGATGATTCTCAAATGTATATAACATATTTGAGGTAATTCACATCGCAGTACCTCTTTTCTTTTGTATATAATGACTGCAAACTTAATAGCTAACTGGTCTATTATGTGAAGCACTGGTATATCTCAATGGCATCCATCGTATAATCATAGAATTCCTAAAAGCGTTCATATGTGCCTATCCAATGTCATAACTTTTCTTTGGTTAGTGAACTAGCCTTCCTTCATCATTCTTTAGAGATTTTACGGATGCAAGCTCTACCATACTTAACTTGTTTCAGTTTGAGATAGTAGAACTTGTTATTGAAAATGAGTAGAAAAAGCTTCTTGCACAAATGTAAAAAAAATGGAATAAGAAAATCCCTCTTATGTAAGTTTTTTTGCAGAGACATGCACATGCTCAAGAATTTGGTGGAAGCTCATATAAGACATCTAACTTTAGGAGGGAGAGGCATGAGCTTTGAGAAAACTCTAATCTTGTGTAACTGCTGTGCTATGAAGATTAACTTCACCTTATATCATAAAAGAACAGTGATGGAAGAATCTTCTTATATTTCTCGGACTTCTTTAGCCTTGTTTGTCTTGCACCAATTACTTCTTTTGTGGTATCTGCTAGTCATAAGTGGTTAATTTACTTTCTTTTTGGAGAAATATTTATAAATGTAGCAATGTACTTGCAGCTGGTTGGTAGCCTCAACAACAGTAGGATCCTTTGCAGCATATGGAGGACAGTACATGAGACTGCGAAGATTACATTCGCTTTGAAGAGCAAAACCTTTGAGATACCTATCTCCATCCACTCACAAAATTAGTGGATTATATGTAGAGACTCTAGTTTTTACAGTGCCTAATCTTCAAAGAGTTCTGACGCAGTGTGCAGTAAGTTCTCACTATATAGCATAGGTTATCTTCCCACTCTAGCAGAGTAGCAAACCAGGAGAGAGTTTACAACTCGCAGGTGGCGATCTTTAGGTTCGGCACTCTAAGCAACTAGGCAAGGTGTAAGAACAAAGTAAAATGTGAATATTCAAGTTCTGCAATCTTTTTAACTACCTTCTTCTACTGTTGTCAGATCTGGACCAGCCCATTCAGGTCAATTCGAGATCAAAATCGGTTCAGATCTGCAAATAAATTGTCGTACAATCGACATGTTCAACCTGTTGTGTCCGAACCTGAACTGACTCGGGCGACTCGCTTGTCCGGATCAATTCAGATTGTATGAAATAAAAAAAATAATATTTTTGATGCAAAAAATAATTGTTAGTAGTTTTATATTGAAAAATGTTATGTAGTCTGTACTTTGTATTTGAATATGATAACACTAAAAAAAATTTATTATGTCTTATTTGTAAATATTGATTATTATTAATTTTTATATCATAAAATATTTTGGCTCAAGCATATATACTAAGAATATTTTATTTTATTTATATATTTTTTTATGATTTTATTTTGTAATGTTGTACTTTTTTTTTTAATCTTCTTAAGTTTTCATCGTCTTTAATTTCGACGGCGAACTATCTCTGGTCCTCCAACGGTTCCCTTTTTCTGGCTTGCAAATCAACTCTTCCCTGGCGACAAGTGCTTAGGGGGTGTTTTAAATGTTCGTAACTGAGTTATGTGAAAGTAAAAAATAAAAAGTAGAATTTTTTGAAAAATAAGTTGGAAGTGAATTTAGTTTTTATGTTTTAATTGATTGTTGAAGTGGGTTGGAAGTGAATTTAGAAAAAAAAAAGTGAAACTTGAGTTTTATTTGTATAGAACTGAGAATTCGAATTTTCGGTTCTATTTACAATTGAAACAAAAAAAATGAATGGAACTCTAATTCTAGCCAAAAAAAGTGGAGTTTTTATCACTTGAAACACGCCCTTATTCACCGCGCACTCTAAGGCCATGTTTGAAAGCCAAAGAAAAGCACTCCACGGTGATTCAAGCGTTTGGCAATACCTGCTTCTATCCGAAATAAGCAGCTCGTTGTCTTAAAAAAAAAAGCATCAGATTGATGCTTTTCCAATAAGCACCGCGACGGCTTCTTTCGCTGGGTATGATCAATGTCTATTTTGTCCATAATAAGTTAGCGAAATTATAAAAGTATACATATTCCCAACCGGACTAAAATTTTCATTTCTCATTTCATTTTTTCTTCATCCTACTCGTTCACTCTGCTCTCGCGATCATCTTCATCCCAACCGTGATCAACCTCTCCATCTCCGGTGCCGATCATGCCAGTTTTTTTCTTCCGGCATCCTTCTTCTGTTACTCCCTAACCCTACGCTCAAACCCAAGTCCCATAAACACAACCGAACCACCTCTTCCTTCACCCGTAAACCACTCTCTTTCTTCACCGCCCGATCCATGTGACTATCTACAACTCCAAACTAAAATCATCGCCGCCGGAATCCCACAATCGCTGCTACTGGCATCCACCGCCATCACCACCATTCAATACCTGTCGATTTTAAATTTTCTTTACCACCAACACTACAGCCAACATTGCCGCCACTAACCGAATTAGACAATGCAGAAATTCTCAACAAAAAAAAAATTTACCCGGTGAGAAATTAGGGAATGCTTCGGCAGAGTTGGGAGAACTTGAGCAAGTATTTCCGACGATACAATAGAAAGGGGATGAATTTCAAAGAATTTCTCCGCGAAATTCGAGTTCGTGCATGCGGAATCGATCTCGGCTCCGGCGAACCCATCGAGCTGCACCCCGCACGATGACCTCGATCTCTTATGTCCGAATATGTTATTTGATGCTGCCGGTAAAAGCTCGAATATTTTTCCTAGCGTGCAATGAAGAATTTCCATCATCGGAGGCGAACCTCTTCGATTGGCGTAGATCCGAACCCCAGTTCCGCACGCCGACGCCATCCTCATTCTCAATTGACTCTGGAGATAATCTATTTTATGTTGCTCGTCTGAAAGCCGATAATCTACTTTATGGTTCACCTCTTATTGATTATGCCATTATGGAGCAGAGCATTGATTTTTCAAGTAATGAGATAAGCTCAAACATTTCTACGTGGTGACATCCAAGGTTTGGATGGGTTACCCTTCTTTTCCCAACTAAGGAAGTTACAATCACTGCTTCGAGGGGAAGCTTTGGTGCTGGGAATTTTCATCTTGCAACAAACATGTATCTCGCTGGATATGCTGCGACACTACCATACATTAACATAATCTGCAATCTTGATTTTATATTTAGTGGAATCAAAACTATGACTCTCAATAAAGAGTTCCCACATGTTGAGAGGTATTTCCTGACAATGGACAATCAACCAAAATTCTACAAAGTTATTAGAGAAGTGAAGCAGCGACGCAAGGAGCTAATGTTTGCTTTACAGGAAGCAAAGCGTGGACTTGATTTGTCCTGTAGTTTGGACCTAAAATACAGTATTATTTAAGAGATAGATACTGAAATTGCCAAACTGGAAGAGGATTCCAATGTTGTTCCTGATCAGATAGCAGATGTGTTGAGCTGGTGGACAAGAATCAAGTAACTAGCCATGTCTGAGAATTTAGACATTAGCAAGATCTTATCACTTGATGAAAATATGGTTAGCATGCTGAAGGAAGACTGCAAGGTTCTTCTCCATATAGTTTTCTATGCAAGTGTGATCTTAAAGTTGCATGAAAATTTTAAGCATAGCTTCGAGGATGTTGAAGGAGATTTTAACCCAATTCAGAATAGGTATATTACTTCTCTGTTGAAGGCTCTTATCCAGACGGGTCCCAAGGAGACTTTAGTTGGAACAAAGCTCATGAGGTCCTTCTCAAAGACCATAGAACTGGAAGACTCTTCTGACCTATTGCAGCAACATTACAATCAGCAAGTATTCAAGAAGATTGTTTATGCCTATATATCACATTGAGGGAGTGTAACGTTCATAACTTCTATATGTGTAATATTTTTTAGGGTAGCTGTGTGTAGCTGGAATCTTGATATTTTTGTGTGGTTTTGGACTTCATGAAATCCTGTTAATACAGTTGTGGACCTCTTAGAGTGTTTGAAAGTACACTTTCATTAGGTAAAGGATTCATTTGCTGTATAATCTTTAGACACAATTCAGGACTATCAAGAATTCCTTAGAAGCTAGTAATTTTGTGTACTGACTAGAGATATTATGGAAATATAATACCTCATGTTTCTTGTAGATAATTGATATTTTTTTCTTTCTAATTGTGTTGTGTGAGACAGTAAAATTACCACGTTCAAAGATGTATGTTACAAGTTTGTTGTTTGATTCTTAATTTTCTAAGATGTAACATACATAACACCTTTTTTAGTTTTTTCTTAATTCTCTGAGTTGTTGATGCATTTGTATAACATGTATTAGTTTGCATTGGTACAAAAAGGGTGAATCGATATATTAAATAATAGTATATTATATATTTTAATTTCAAAATATTATTACAAATTAATTTAAAAATAATAATGGTAATATATTTATTAATATTAATATTAGAAATATTAACTATTTTGAAATTATGTTATAAAATTATTTTTCAAAAAATTAGATAATACATAAAAAAGATTCAAAATTTAATAATATATTGTTTATTATATATATAAGGACAT
This sequence comes from Acanthochlamys bracteata, assembly GCA_019914995.1. NCBI lineage: Eukaryota > Viridiplantae > Streptophyta > Magnoliopsida > Pandanales > Velloziaceae > Acanthochlamys > Acanthochlamys bracteata. Next base: position 1,198,053 of record CM034140.1, on the reverse strand, counting down.
TACAGTCATTATATATTTTATTTATTTAATAAGCACAAGCTCAGCCAAACATATTTATAATTTTTTTTTTATGAAAAAGCTTTAAACAGTAAAATTTATCCAAACATAATTTAAACAAAGAGCAGCCTTTTAATAAAAAATTCAACAGCTGCTTTTTTCAGCAAAAGTATATAAACAACAGCTTCGTTCAAAAGCTATAAATTTTAAGCTTAGTCAAACATGCCCTAAGCTTTTCATTTTTCGTTTGCCGAATTTTTGTCGTCGTGATTTTGACGATTTTCGCCATGCGGGCCAAAACTATTTGTTTGACTATTTTGCTGGCGATTTGACGACGAGCATTCATGTGCTAAGTTGAATTCATAAAGAATTAAAAATTTGGATCAAATTCAATCCATTTCCCTCTCTTTGCTGCTGCAGTAGCTATCACCGCTGATGAATAAGTTGACTCGAGTTTTAATTTTTTCACTTATTTTCAGAGATTGGAAAGGAATCAAGAATATTTTCGAAAGCATGCATGCATGCATAGAAAGACAGCACTCACACGGAAACCGCTAAGTTCCACGACGAAACAAATTAATCGTGTCCATAAAATTTCTGGCAATGACTTATGTTCGATTTCGTGGAGACTTTATATGTTCTGAATTCTATAACTACATCCTCGTTCGCTCTAAATTCTATTGTTGTTGTTGTTGGTGCCATAGTGGCACTATGGTAGTACTCCGGCGAGTTGTTGTTATTATTTTTGTTGTAATTGATGGTGCCATGGTGGCGGTTTTTAGTTTTTTATTATGATTGTTGTTGTTATTGTTGCTTCAAAAAATAATATCGACAATGCAGTGGCCGTTCCTTGCAGCTATCGATGCTTTGATACTGTTGACTTGACAGATCGATCAGTTGACCTGTCGGGTCAATCCGAAAATTATCAATCCGGATAGTTTTTCGCATTGACGTTTGGTTCGGCTCTGACAAGTGTGTTTTTTTCAATAATTCTATTGGTTTATTTGAGTGTTTGTATTGATTATATGATGGGGCGCATATCGGTAAGAAGTTATCTTTTCATAGCAAATTTTATGTTCATTAAGTTTTAAATTTATACGAAGAAGTAAGTTTGGTAAAAATAAATTATTATATTTATTTTTGAGTTTTTAAATTTTAAAAATAAATTTTTGCTAAAAAAATTAATCTAATTTTTGTAATTATTTTATTTTAAAAATGAATAAAAATTTTAAATTAAATTTAAAAAAAATGATTCTCAAAGATTAGTAAACACTTCCAAATAGCAATATCGACTAGCAGCTAAAATTTTTGAAGGCTATTAAATTGGATCCGTCTCTTTTTCAGACTTTGATGAATGTTCAGATCAAAATCGTGAACCGTGTGATGAAGGTCTATCTCTTATGTAACATGGTATACGTGATACTTTTGGGAAACATTACACTAGGGACTTCCACGTGATCATTGTTTTGAAATATCTGGAGATAACGACACAAATTTTCTTCCAATTTAAGCTAATATCAATTTCAATCCTAATTGCGAAATCTCCATTAAAGATAAATTTTATTTCTAAAAATCTCATAATTTTCATTGTTTTGTTGCTTGCCATCTTATTTTAAGTAATCGATTTCAATCATGTAATCGGATTTAGCATGATAATGTAGTTATTAAAAATTTTTAATTTCATATAAGGTATTAATAATTTTAAAATAATATTAATAAAATAGCTGAGCTCAATTCGCTCCTTTTACTTTTATCTGTCAATTGAATTCAGGAATCTTTAAGTTAGTCGCTCCAGGAAAATAACACGTATTTTTCGGCAATCGTGATAAATTTGTAATTTAAAATTATCGAGGTTATAAATGTCAAGCACAACCGTTGTTCTCTTTCAAGCTTCTAGTTTCCTTACCACCTCACCGCTTCTTCGGTTCTTCTTTTGTCTCTCAATCCGCGAAAGCTACTACTCGAATTCAGACAAAAGCAAACATAAAAACAGAACAAAAGACTCGCCGGTTTGGTTATTCATGTGATTCTTTCATTTGGTTAAATCTATAATGAATAACACCTTGTGCTAGATTTCGAATTTACTTCTTCGGTTTTCTGCGATTGAATTCGCCGGAGAATGAGACCGCTGGTGAGCTCTCCGGAGAAAATATCGGCAGCAGCTGCGCGGGCTCTAGCTCTGTTAAGTAGCAGTAGCAGTAGTAGTTGGTGGGATGATATAAATGAGTCGCACCGGTGGCAGGATGTAATCTTCTTCGCTCTCTCAGGCGCCTTTACTCTCGTCTCCGCCGTAGCACTGGTGCTCCCTTCTCTTTCTGTCCCTGTGTTTTATATTGGTGGAAGATCGATTTAATTTAAGTAGAGGTTTCGGTTTGGTATATAGTGCTTAGGGGTGAAACTGAACTGCCAATTGATCTATGCTGGATTTGGAATACTGTATCATTTTTTAAATTATTGCTGGAATAGAATAGATATCAAAGCTTGTGGTATAATTCACCAGTGAAGTGTTTAGGCTCCTTCAGTAATTTACAAATAATCTAATATGTCTCTGGTTGTGCCTCTAGTCTACATTGAGTAGTGTTATTGTTTTGTGTTTTTTACTTTCTGTTGTAGTGATGCATTTGGCTTCCGTGCTGTTTTTATCCACTGATTTACGTTTTATTCTAATAGTAACTGTTCGTTATGGAAACTTACCACTAGAATAGAAATGTGTATCTATCAAGTGCAACTGGGTACTGATTGGAGGGTTCCAGTTCATATGTGGCTTAGCATGTTAAATGTGTTTTGTTCTGCCTATTTTACCTGGTAAAGATTTTCTTCAAATGCATTACACCCTCATATTGAATCTGATCAAAAGGAGGAAAAGTGGGCAACTGTTGAAGCAGGAAAAGTTTGTTGTTCTTCTGAATATTAATCTGATATGTTTTCCAATGATGCCTAGATCCAATTAGTCCGAATACAGCTACGAGTTCCTGAATATGGTTGGACAACCCAGAAGGTCTTCCATCTTATGAACTTTATAGTGAACGGAGGTACTTTCATTACCTAAATAAATCTTGATAACTATGTCTTTAACGCCAGCTAAATGTTGTCAGTTTTGCAGTGCGTGCTGTTGTTTTTGGATTACATGTCAAAGTATTTCTTGTCAAGCCAAGAGTAAGTGAGCATATTGAAAATGAATTAACTTTGAATTAAGCAGACACATAGTTACGTGTGCATGCCATGGATAGTTTTAGTAGAATGTATCTTCTTTGAAATGAGTTAACGATGCCTGCTGTGCTGCATAATTATTCCGTAAAGCAGAAATTGCTCAAAGAAATAGTATCTTCCTGGACAATGGCATTCCCTAAAAAAGACACTTTAAGAGAAGTCATTGCAACTGTTTAGAGCTTGAGCATCTCTATTTGAAGGTTTAAGCGTTTTGTTATAAAACCTTGCTTCACTTACATCGCAACAGTATTATTTGGATAGTTTACTGGTAATGTCTTGTTCAACCAGGTGCTTAGCATAGTACTACTGGACCTTCCTGGATTGTTGTTTTTCACTACATACACCTTACTTGTTCTATTTTGGGCTGAGATTTATCATCAGGCAAGTCTACAGCTATTATGAAGCTCTTTTACATGCAATATTTATAGGATAAACGTGCTGCTAAAATAAGGCACTTCATTGGTTTTTTTCTCTTTGAATTTATTCACAGGCAAGAACTCTTCCAACCGACAAATTGAGGACCGTGTATGTCTCTGTTAATTGTTCAATATATGCTGTTCAGGTTTGCAGATAATCCTTAGTGATATATTTTCAGATCTTTGATTACATGTCTTTCTTTAAATTTGCATTATTGAGTTGATGAGGTCAGACACTTAGATCAGGAAGAATTGAATGTCATATAGGATAGTCCATTATCTTACAATATTTTCAATGCTCGAGATAACCTTTATAATAATATTGCTGTGTGAAATTTTCTTTTTGGATTTTGTTAACTTAAATATCAACAATAACTAATAAGCCTTCATCATTCCTCTAGACCCATTCTAATATTTGCTGATGCTGAGCCATCCGACATTCTTGTCCTAGGAACATTACTCTTAATTGCCGATGCAAAGGTGTCGTATGTGTAATTAAAAAATTATGTTACTCAAAATTTTTAAGTGGCATCACAAAATAAATGCTGTATGTTGAATAGAACGTGAATCAAATAATATTCTAGCACAATAATACTCTAACTGTTTAGCCATTTTGTTACTTAGGTACCGCTGTCAGTAGCCGCATAGTCCAGAGACATATCATGTACTTATCCAATCTTTGTAACCAGGTTATCCTGTGGATCTACCTTTGGATAGATGACAACTCAGTCGTGGAAACAATTGGCAAAATCTTTATTGCAGGTGACCTAGTTGCTTTGACTTCACCATTTATGATTGCAGAAGTCACCTGTTTCTCCATTTGAACAATATTCTTCTGTTATTGCAGCGGTTTCTTTTGTTGCTTCTCTTGGTTTCTTGATTTATGGTGGAAGGTAAAAGCACCGGTCGATAGTGACATTGTTATATAGTTTTTCTTTCTGAGGATTGTATTGTTACCAATTTGTGCAGGCTCTTCTCCATGCTTAGACGGTTCCCAATTGAATCAAAAGGGCGCCAGAAGAAACTTCACGAGGTACCTCTTTCTATCTTTTCCATATAAAAATTACGTCCGGCGAGCCACAACACCTTAGTGGTTTGCTGCATAGATGTTTGTATGCCATACACCTTCAAGATAGATCTTTCGTCTTGGTAGTGTAATTTTTTTTGTTAAAATCCTGCAATTCTAACTACGACAAGAGGTACAGATTTATCAAACACGGGAAAAGTGTGTATGTGGCAACTATAATGTTTTCACAGATGAAGAAGTTGCTTGGACTTCTCATTTAATTAGTTTAAATGACAATATAAACAAGTGAAAAACTTCTTGGGGCATATTCTCAAATATTGTGCATCTGAATGTCATTGTTGGCACCTGGCGAATAACTAACTAAAAGTCGAGCCAGTGGCTGAATAAAATGTAATTTCTAATAAATTTTCCCTTAGTTATTTATTTATTTATTTTTCATAGCTGAAAATGCTAAGAATACAAGAAATGTCGCTTGCATAGAAAGCGGCAATTGCCACATTTTCAAGTAATTCAATTAAGAAATTATTGGTTCTCAACACTAGAAATGTTAGACAATATATTTCAACTTTTAATATTTTCTGTTGCTGATGGAGTATTTTGGGAAAATCTGAACAGGTGGGATCTGTTACAGCAATATGCTGCACCTGCTTCCTTGTAAGATGTATTGTGGTAAGTCATTATCTTTATTGTTAGGTACAAGCATCCAGATGCTTTTGAATGCTTTATTCATGGTCTATTATTGCTTTGATATTTTCTTAAAAGTGAAATCTTCTTATTGTTGGTGTCATGCAATAACCTGAAGATCTAGGCAAAAGTTGATTTATTGTAGCTAATCATGAGGTTTCTTACATTTGAGTGTCTACTGCTGTTGGTATTAGGTTTGTGCATCTGCATTTGAGCCCGTTGCTTCTCTTGATGTTATGGATCATCCAGTTTTAAACCTTATCTACTATCTGGTAAGATCCTAGTCTGTCAAACCTCAATGTTCCTCTATTACTAAACGAGTGTTACTAAGTAGTCGTATTGCTTATGGACACAACAGTTGGCCGAGATCTTCCCTTCAGCACTGGTCTTGTACATTTTACGTAAACTGCCTCCCAAGAGAATATCAGCTCAATACCATCCTATTCGCTAACGGTTATTGCAGTTCTAAGTGATCTTTTACCAATCAGCTTCTGAGGTTAACAAGCTGTTCACATATTGGTAAAAGTTATGCATATATGGCAGTGGTTGGTGGAATCAGGTTGTACTGATGGTAAAGATTTAACCACAAGATCCGGATGGAAGGTAATGATCTGGTCTCACTTTATGAATCAGCTATATATCATGTGGAGATTCCAGGAGAAGGTTGCCAAGTTTCTATTGTGACATTTTATTTTAGGCGGAAATCTCTCTCCGCTTTCTCTGTAAAATTGTAAACCGTTTACGAGCAAGAATCATTTGATTTATTTGTAAATGATCAGTCTATGTTTTAATGAGCCTGGCTATCAAAGGGTAGTATAAATTATTAGTGGTGTCAATGTTGTTCCCATACTTTCGAATTACTTGAACGCACTCTACTTCTGTATGATTAAATATTCAGCTTCATGGGCTGATACGAATCTTTTCGCACATATTTTTAAGTGGATTATTTCATTGCGAAGAGTTTTTGAATATCGAAAAACTTCTAGAAAAAATGTTCCTCACAAGGAAAGCCAGTAAAGATTTGCATCTGTATTTACAGCTGATAGTATGAAATCCTAACCTAACTGTCCAGAAACTTTTGTACTGGTTTTCAAACCACATGTGATAATGCATCGGCTCAACGCTACATTTGTTCATCTTCGAAAGCAAAAATACCAGCTTCAGTCATCATGGTTATTTAGGTCATTGCTTCAACAGGTAAGAAAGGAAAGCACCAATACATAATCTCCACTATTAGTACCAAATAATTCTTTGTTACTGATAATGTCTTTGAATCTACTACTGAAGGTAGTGGTAATGGTGGTGACTTCGAGTCCTGTGTACTACCTCCATGGTAGGCCTGTCATCTGCTCGTCATCAACGGCAGTTGTCTTGATGATCAGGGGTATTATTGAGCTATTCGGAGAATTATCTTCATGTCCTAAAACGTCAAAGTTACTGTTGTTATTACTACTGCCGTGCAGTTTTCCGGCATCAGCATGATTTGTTTCTCCAAGCTCATCCTGCAGATTCTTCACTTGTTTCTGCAGCTCTCTATCACGTACTCTATTGACCTGGGATTCACTTTCCTTTACAAGCATAACCAAACCTAACGAAATAAAAAAGGAATCATCTGATAGCAACCTCTAACTGACCAAACTCTACTAATGAAAACTCTTTCTTAGATATATAGTAAAGAAATTAACGTGACTAAAGCTTTGTCTAAGGGTATGTTTCAATTGCGTGAAAGTGAGTTTATAAAAAATAAGTACTTGAAAGTGGAATTTGATTAAAATAGAGTTCCTTAGAACTAGAGTTCAGAGTAGTAACTAAAATATGTAAAGTTGATTTTAGAGTTGAGTTAAGGTGAAAATGGAGTTTGGTATAAAAATAAAGTTCAGAGTGACAATTGAAACGCGTGATCGGAACTTAAATTTTGGAAAAAGGAAGTAAAGTTCCGCGATATTAGAACACGTCCTAGTCTTTTAGGTAGTCTGCAAGAAAAGCATGACCCTCTCTTTCAACTCCTGGTTGTTAACCAACTCTTACATTGATCAACTTCGCCAAAAGAATCAAGTAGTATGTATGATCTTATACAAAACTTCCACAAAAAGTAAATCACAATCTGCAATTGTTCTACCTACAAACTAAACTCTGTTCTTGATCATCATCTTCTTCCTCTGTTGTCCACTCTAACACAGGTTCACTCCACGACCTCGGTCGAACACCAAACCTGAAGAAAATCACCATCTCCAAGACTTCAAACACTTTAAATTTATCCAACAGCCAGTTCCACTTCCCACTAACAATACAGTAGTTATTGTTATACGGTGCTCGGTGATGCAACGAATGTTTTGCCGTTGCTATCAATAACCCGTTATCCTGCAATGCCTTAACGACCGGTGGCAATCTTCTTCTCGGTGTGTGTGCCCATGCATGAAATTGTTGACTGAACATAACGAACCCTGCTCCTGCAGCAATGAAAGCGTGCATTGCTGCTTCGTTACCGGCGACAATGTCAAGCGGGAACGCTACGAACGTTATAACTCTCGCTAGAGAATGAAGATTGTTGGCGAACTCGCGACGGGTTATTGTTGACGGACGGCGGTGGTGGCCTTGGAAAGCTTCGATTTGGGTACCAAAGATCATTGTGGTTGAGCTTCCATAGTTATCAATAGCCCAGTGATAGAAACCTGTACCAAGATCAGCAAGAACGTAACCTAGAAGAATGGAGGCGATCGGTTCGATAAAAGAACCAGTGCTGATTGAAGTAGTAATGGTGTTTGCTACAGAGTTTAACAGAGTGGTGCAACCGGCGATAACCCAGGTACGGTGAGACCATGTTGAACGCAAGCTCGCGTCAGTTGTTGATTCTTGGATTGTTTTTATGGAAGTAGAAGTTGGTGGTGCTGTGAGTGCTGAGAAGGTCCGGGCAGGAGTTTGCCTTCGGCGGTGAAGTTGAGTGCTTCGTGGAATAAGATGAAGTTGTGGGACAAGTGAGTACATGGTCTTCAGTGAAGGAAACAAAAAACACACAAACACAATGGTGGAGAAAAGAGAAGAGATTTCTAGCAATGTATACGTAGCGGGAATCAATGGATGAAGTTGAACTGGATTGAATGAGAGATTGAAGAAGAAAAGAAACTCCGTTTGTGGTTGTCAAGTGTTGGAACAAGTTCCTGGTTCGAAAAACGCACAGAAAAAGAAGTCAACTTCGTGGTGTTGAAGTGAAATACGTGGGCCTCGCAGCGACATCAATACAAAAACACCTTTTATCTCTTTATTGTGCTGAAAAACTGTGTGTAACAGGTACATTGATGTCATGAACCCATTAAGAAGGTCTCCTCAGAAAGACAGAAAGCAACCGCAATTGATTCCTGACCAATGAGCTCATAAATATAACTGAGGTCATGTTTCAAAAGTCGGTAATTAAATTTTATAAAAATGAAAAATAAAAATAAATTTTTTTATAAAATAAAATAAAAATAAATTTTAATGTTTGTATTTTAATAATTTTTAAAAATATGTTAAAATTAAAAGATATAATTGTACTAAAAAGTTGAAAATAAAATTTCGAATACAAAAATAAAATTCTAAATTTTTGTATAATTAAATATATAAATTATTAGAACTCAAAATTTGATAAAAAAAATTAAAATTATAAACGCGCCATGAAATAAATATCCTGACCCGCTTGTTCGCCAATGAGCCTTGAAGTTTTTAGTTCACGGAAGCCCATTGGATAGCTCTACCACAGGAGCTGTTAGTTATACTAGGTGAATTGTAACCCATAAGCGTAGAATATGGATCATAGCCCATGGGCTCAGTTAATTGATCATAAGACATTATGGTAACCAACAATTCATCCCTTCATTTTCTCTCTGCAAGAAAGCTTAATAGCACCTTATTGTAGCTCCGCCGTGATGCGGCGAATTCTCCACTCGACCACCTACCGCTGCCTTCTGACTGCCGAAACCATAACCCTAGCTCCGCCTTGTCTTCTCTCTCTCCGCCGCCATAAATTTTTGTTTAATCCCTCCGACGAAGATTTCCTCGACCCACCCTTTACTCCCATTACCCAACCGAATAACCAAATTAACAAACCTGTTTTAAACCCGATTACTCAATCCGCTACCAAAACTAGGAAGAAGAAGAAAACTAACGGATACGTTAAAGACCCGAAACCCGATAAAGCAGAAAACCAACCTGCAATTGGTTCAGCACCGGTTCAGTCGTCGGACCATTTACCGTTCGACTTCCGTTACAGCTACTCTGAAGCTGACCCGGCAATCAGGCCTATCGGGTTCCGTGAACCGACACGGTTTTCGCCGTTTGGACCAGGTCGGTTAGACCGGAAATGGACTGGCGTGGCGGCGAAGGTTCGAGAAGTTGAACCAGGTGCTTTCGAGAAATGGGCGAAAGACAAGAGGGCTGTGCTCGGTGATCCGCTTACTAGCGACGAGGTTGAACAGCTGGTGGAAAGATTCCGGCATAGTGACTGCGATAGCCAGATTAATATCGGTTCGTTCCTTTTCTGTTTTATCAACGAAGTTTTGAATATTTTTGTTGAGAACATGTTAAAACGGGGAAGGCTAGGAATTGAGTTTTTCATAAGGTTTGCGGAAAATTTATGTTTGAATTCATGTATTGGTAGGTAGAGGTGGTGTTACTCATAACATGCTCGACGATATCCACAATCATTGGACGAGAGCGGAAGCCGTGAGAATTAAGTGTTTGGGAGTTCCAACTCTTGACATAGACAACGTCTGCTTTCACCTTGAGGTTGCTGTAAAAATTTTCGCTGCAATGAAATGTCGTCTAGTTTTACTTTCTTTAGCTGTGACTATGCTACTCGTTGCTATATATTTACCATTTTTTCTAGATTTTTGCAGGATAAAACTGGTGGGAAGATTATATATCGGAATGTTAACATCCTTTTACTTTATCGTGGTCGGAACTATGATCCTAAGAATAGACCAACTATACCTTTGATGCTTTGGAAGCCATTTGCTGCGATTTACCCAAGGCTAGTTAAGGACATTGCTGAGGGCCTCACATTCGAGCAAACGAAGGAGATAAGGAGCAGAGGATTGAGTTCGCCTGCCTTATTGAAACTATGTAAGTTTGTCTTTCTATGGATGTGATTCGTGGATATCATTAGGCCTGTGATGCTTGGCAACTGTGATAATATGGCCATTTCTTTTGTCTAGCCAGGAACGGTGTCTATGTAAACGTAGTAGATAGAGTTAGAGAGGCTTTTGAAACTTCAGACGTGGTCAGATTAGACTGCCCGTATGTTGGAAGTAGCGACTGCAAAAAAATTGCCGTAAAACTAAGAGTATGTATCCTGTGAACTAATCCACCACTTCCACAAGTATGCTGTCTTATGGGAATTACTTACATTCTGCATGGCAAGCTTCCAAAGTTCTTGACTTCATCATTAACTTACTGCAGGATCTGGTTCCTTGTATTCCTGTCCTAATTAAAAACGATCAGATTGTTCTTTGGAGGGGAAAGAGAAGAGAGAAGCAATGACTAACTTCAGCTTAACCCCTCACACCTAGTGGATTCTGAGATGCCTGCGAAAGTAAGTTTGCATCCGCACAGAATCTGGCAAGCGGACAGTCCAATTCCAAACTGCAGAGCTAGCTGGTCTTCCCTGGAAAGTAGCCTTATATGTGCACGTCAAATGCAGATCTTAAGCTTGGAGTGAACTTTTAACTGTAGCAGGATATACGAGAAGAATTGAGAGCAGCAGGTCTGATTGCAATCTATGTCCTTAATGATAGCCTTCCAGATACAGATAAGCTTGAAATAGACCTGTGTGTGTGTTTTTTGTTCATCTTTCTTGTCTAGGAGATGCTACTCCTGGAAATCAAATGTAAATAGTCTTTGTGCGTTTATGTTGGCATCCTTAGTATGCAAACTATTGTATAATGGAAATACTATTTCACTCTGATGGTTGCACAGATCTTCTACAATTCGTTTCCCAGTGATGATTTTACAACAGGTTTGAACTGGCCAATTGGTAAATGAACGTACTAGTAAATCACAAACAGGAACTAGTTTAGCTTAACATCGTCTCCTTTATTTTGAGGGCCTGTTTGGTTCTCAGTAAAACTGAAAATTTGTTGTAGGAAATTCTGTTGGGATGTCTCACTATTTTTCTAGTGCTTGGTTTGTTGAGTTTATGAAAAGAAAACTTCTGTTTTTTATATTTTCATGTGTTTGGTACCACACATAGAACAAAGAGAAATTAGGGAGAAAAGAACGGAATTAGATTGGAATAAATCAAAGGGTCAGCGGTCATATGAACAACCATTTTGTTTTCCTTAAAATAAAGTTAAAAGAAAACATCACTTGTCCTTTCAAGTTTTCCTAATTCCAGTATTCTACAACTTATCTTCAGACCAAACGCAAGAAAAGTTGATTTTCTCAGGCATTTTAAAAAGTTTTGCTAATTCTCCAGATTTTCGTCGACACCGACCTGGCCGTAAGAGGCAGCCAAAAAAAGTTAATTATTCAAGGATGACACTTGAAAATCATACACAAGTGGGGGATCCTCGGTTTCGATGGAAATGCAGTGTGAATTCCGGGGAGCTAGATAGACCAGCACAACGGCTACTATTAGCCCCCAGCATAAGAAGGAATCAAGAAAACCTTGGCATAAGAACAGCATAGGTATTTAAGTTATACAATGGGTGGCATCATAACTGCCTCTAAGCTGATAAACTGAAGAAGCCAAATTGTGAACAAAAATGCGGCTCGCGATACAGCTAAGATTATATTTGCAGCCCAACCATTTACAAGATGCGCATGATTGAGGATCAAGGTGACAAGAAATCAAACATCAGAATAATCACTTTTCAAAAGAAGACTCAGCTCTTCACATATTTGTCAACGTACGCCTGCAGGGAAAAGAGGGCATTTCAGTTAGAAAAGTAAGCTGTTTAAACTCAACAATTTCCAACTTGAGACGAAGTGGACGTTAATTCACCTGTACAAGCTTGCTGAGTTTTGTTTTAGAATGGGTTAGATAATTATCTATTTTCTCTTGCGTCTGGGGAATATTTGGGCTTTGCATGGAACCAGCCACCTTCTCAAGCACTTTCTTCACAATAGTTTTGTGAGCTTCTTTGCTCAATCGACCTTCTCTCCAAGAAGGCTTTAACATGTCTTTAACAAAATCAACAAGCGCACTTTTGAACATTCGCATCCCTTTCTCTTCCTTAGTTTTCTTGCTTTCACCATCTGTAGGAATCTCTGTGTCTCCATTAGCTAATTGACCGGTCCCTTCCTTCATGTTTTCAGCAGTCTCAGTTCCATCCGCATTAGGATTTGTCTTCCCATTCAATTTGGCCTTCTTGGCATCAGATGATTCCTTCCTGGGATCAACGTAATTATTAATGCCAGTATCCTGTATACTCGCTTGAGGATCCAATTGAGAGTCTAGCATTGACGAAAATCCAGGCGGAACCAAGCTATCAGAACCAGAGTCAGGTTGCTGCCGAGCTGAAGGCCCTTGACTCAGCAGACTAGGTGCTGCTATCTCAGGTGCACTTACCCTCGTAGAATTTGGCTTGGGAGTGAGTACATCTGCAGTTCCAGTAGGAGCAGCTGCAGGATTAAGAGTTGCAATTAGCTTTGGAATCTGTGGACCATTTGCAAAAAATTGTGCCAAGGTAGCTGAAAGGTTTGTAATCTGAGAAGCTTGCTCACTGGTTATTGTTTTCTGGGCAATGTTGGCATCAGCACCTTGTTGTTGGTGTCCATCACCAGCTTGCTGAAGTTTTCTATCACCAGACTCCACTTCCTGAGGATTTAAGATAGGTGCACCATCTTGCAGAATAGGCCCATTTCTTATATATGGATTGGTGAAATGCTGAGCTCGGCTGTTTTGTGGAACGGTTAGCTGGCTCTCACTGTTGTTGTCAAATTTCTGTTGGCTTTGACCGTTATGGTGTAATATACTCTCTTGGAATGGCACACTACTTTGAGAAGGTAGTGGAACACCCAGCTGACGCTGTTCAGGAAGACCTATACTCTGCAGACCTTGTCCATACTGAGGAGCACCCTGTGCTAGCTGCCCTCCATGATTATGAATCTGCTGACCCAGTGGATTATTGAAGTGTGGAGGAGTAATCTGTTGACCCAGTGGATTGATGGGTGGAGGAGCACTAGGCTGCATAACACCAGCCAAGTTTGGGGCACTTAAAGGGACTTGACCAACCAAGTTTTGCTTAATTTGTTGACCCATTACCTGACCTTCCCAGTTTGGAGGTTGTGAATTGACAGCTTGCTGTAATTGTCTACCAGAAGGCTTTGGAGGGAAACTTTGCTGAACTGAAGGGAAGCCTTGTCCATATGCTGATGACTGAGGAACAACATATTGACTTTGAGCATTAAGAGCAAAACTTTTGCATGGAATTGGAGCTAGTCTAGGGGTTTCATTAACCTCGGCTTGAGAAACAGTAGTTTGAATTTCCATGCTTTCATCTTTTTCATGTGAGGGCTGCCCCCCCAAGCTAAGGTGATTGTTTCCAGAAGATGCCTGAGATGCACCCGTCTCCAGCAGTGAGGGAGTGTTCTGAGGAGCTCGTCGGAATGAAGGATTATGATTATCTTCAGAATCCAAGTGCTGTAAATCAAGGACAGGTCCTTTCTTAGAAGGATCATGGCCCATAGACTGGCCAGACATATCTATATTCATCCAATGAGAGATTCTAGTTACATTTGCAGCAGCTTGTTCATTTTCAAACTTCTCCATACAACTGAGATCATGCAGAATGTCTTGTTGTCTTCCATTGGAACTATTGATCGATGATCCCTGATGAGAAAACCTGCAATCTTCACCACGATGGCAACGGCCTTCAGCAAAAAACTTGCAAGGAACATCAGTACCTCTGTGAGGCTCAACCCTCTGTGTAACATGCCTATCAGGTTCTCTTCTATCAGAAGCTCTTTCTCTCTTATCAACTTCTCTTCTGTTATAACCCCTTTCTCTGTTATCAACTTCTATTTTATCATACCTGTTATCAACTTCTCTTCTATCATAAGCCTTATCCCTGTTATCATCTTCTCTTCTAAAGTAGGCCCTTTCTTTGCAATCAACTTCTCTTTTATCATAAGCCCTTTCTCTGCTATCAACTTGTCTTCTATCATAGGCCCTTTCTCTGCTATCAACTTGTCTTCTATCATAAGCATTTCCTCTGTTATCACCTTCTCTTCTATCAGAAGTTCTCTCTCTGCTATCAAATTCTCTTCTATCATAAGCCCTTTCTCTGTTCCTTTCTTGCATATGTCTTCCACCATTATATGATGAATCATGGTGAATGTATCTGCACTCTGAACCTCTGCCACACCTACCTTGTGCAAAGTCATGGCATAGCTCACTGGACTTCCTGTCTCTGTACTGTTCAGACCTCTGCCTTCCACGATCATAATGACTTCCAGACCTATGGGTAAGCTTGTCCACCAAATAATCCTGTTGATGTCGAGACTCATTACTACTCCCTTTTCCTTCATGATCTAAGTACCTTCTCTCATATCTACTCTCTTCTATCTCCCTTCTGCCTTCATGGAGTCTATCATACAGTCTTCGTCCATCATCATGTAGGTACCTGCATTGACTGCCGTTCTTGCATCTTCCAGCTGCAAAATCTCTACATGGTGCAGCTGACTCAAATAGTCCTGTTCTACTTCTGCCACTCCACCTGTCAGATCTACCTTTTTCACCATTGAAAGGGCTCCTGTTATGGCTCCTACTCCTGCTCCTTCGATGGCTCTGGCTCCTACTTTGGCTACGACTCCGGCTCCGGATTCGACTTGGGCTACGGCTCCAACTTAGGGTTCTAGAAAAATAGAAAAAAGACAGAATAAGCTTTGTAGGTCAACTCAGCCAAGCCTCTTCTAACCTATGGTACAACTGGATCATCAGTAGTCATGCATTGTCTGGCATATGAAACTTCATATTTATAGGATATCGGATAAAGAGAAGACGAATGGGTGGATTGGCTTAATAAAATGCATATCTCAAATCCTAGAAGACATCAATGAACCACCTGCAGCTTACAGCCTAAGATGGTATGTGAAAAGCACATCTACAGAAAGCTTGCAAACCTATTCTATACACATTCAGACAGAACAGTGTCTAGAAGGACATTTGTCAAAAGAGAGATAGCAAAAAGCATCAATTAGAAATTGAATATAAAAGAGAGAAGGTAGGACACAGTTTATGACTTAAACTGAAGAAGTTAAACATTATCATGGTCGTGAAGTTTGATAAGAAATGCTAGGACTCACTGTTATCTGCATAGGATTAACACAGCTAACACCTAATGGAATATAATTAATATAGTAACAAGTTATATTTTATTAGCTTAAGCTTTTGAATCAAGTGGTTTGTTCAGTATGATATCAGAACCAAAGTTCTTCGAGCCAACCACATAGCAGTTTTTAAAATTAATTTTCACCAAGGAAAAAAAAAAGAAAATATACCCGTGTGTTCAAGCATCAAGTCACGAAAGACTTGTTCGTGCAGGGGTGTATTGGAATATAATATAATTAACATAATAAAAAACAGTCTTCTATTAGTTTTAAGTTTTTGCATCAAGTGGTTTATTCAAACAACACCATGTTTGTTCATTAAAAAGGCATTTGTTTGACCTGTATCTACTGCTTCTTGGTGAAACAGTGCGATGTGCTTCTCTGCTTGTGACAGGACCAGGGGACGAACTTCTCTTTGGAATCTCATTGGTAGCAGAAATTAGGCCGTGTACTGCTCCATTCGCTTCAACATTTTCTGCAGTTCCTTGTGAACCAACCACCGGTTCACAGTTAGAATGTTCTGAACCTTCATTCTTGATAGCGTCCACATTAGACTGACTAGGGATATCCGATGAGCTGCCTAGTTTCTGATTCTCTGATTCACTGTTTGGAGCAAGCTTTGAAGTCTGTACTGAAGAATCTTCTATGCTTGAGTTCTTTTCCTCATTATGAAAATCTTGCTTGAATAGTTGAGTTTGGTTTAGCCCATCTTCACTATCAGTTTCAGCCGCTCTATCCCATTCGGAGGTTGTCTTGATTGCTTCACTCATAGTACCTACCTCCTGAGAAGATGTATTGGCATGCACACTTTTAGAGATAACCATGTTACATAACTGTTACATATTTTAAAAGCTTTGTCGATTTAGCATAGAAATGTCAGGAATGATAGTATTAAAATGTACACTATAAAAGAGTATAGAACATATATTCTGAATTCTTTTTCTTGAGAAGGTTCAGTAGAAATGTCCTGTATTAGAAAGAGGTTTTATCTTCTTAGAAAGTAGTGCCTTATTGAGTATCAGATTTATATAGAATTAATACATACATTAAAAAAATGTATTAAAAACATAAGAAATAAAAAACTATATAAGTTAGTGAATTTGCTTATAAAATTTTAGATGAAATTCATATGTTTGGAAAATGATACTCATTAAATCTCTCAACAATCTTAGACTAAATTCATTGGGAATTATGATAACAGCTCTAATATAGCCTGTTCATAGCTTCATATGTTTTTGGAAAAGAACAAGAATAAGAGAACATTGCAACTATCCAGTCAAATTAGTAACTCGTAAATGGATGCAACAGAATTCACCGAACAAGATATGATGAAATAAAAATAAAACCATGAAGCTAAAAGAGTCCAGACCTCAGACTTCGTATGGCAATTGAAACCCCTTGATACTCGTTGCTTCCAACGTAAGACGAGCACTATCCAAGCCTGCGCATACGAAGGAACAGATCATTTACCATGTTAAGAAAATAAGAAAACAATGCATATTCAGAACGCTAGTGCATCAACTATCTTGAGTAAGATAGAAACTCCGCCCCCTTAAGTGAGAAAATAAAAGTTGTAGAGAAACTAGGTTCTGAAATTGAGAAAGCAAGCAATTTGTCAATTACAAAAAAGCAATAGCCATTAGCACATAAGATTTTAGTCCCCATACAATTAAAAGTAGCAGAAAAGAAAAGATCAATAGAAAGGACGAATAAAACCAACAAAATTGCTATATCTTCCGGTCTCAATTTTAGAGGAGAAGTTGAAAAGATATCGTAGGCTTTTCCTCCCGATTCTCTTTCTAATGAATCGACTAGAAATAAGCTATCTTTCTTGTAATCAAACAACAACATTGGTCTAAACTGTCCAAGATAGTAACAATGTAACAGCAGTACTTGCTAAGTGAAAGCACGAGTGGTGATTGAACTTCGGTCCAATGTATTCACAAAAGGAAAGAAAAAGAAAACGGGAAACAAAAACGTATGGAGATTCTAATATCTATCGATCGACAAAAAAATAGCTCGAACACAAACAGATAGTTATAATCAATCGAGTAGAGAAAGCAGGAATTTGACGAGAGAAGGAAAGAAGAAGAAGAATTGGATTGAGTTATACTAAGAGAGGGCTGGTTGAAGAATCGCGAGTAGTAATACCTGTAGATTTTAGTGATTGCCATGATCGAATTGAAGCTCGCGAAGCAGACCATAACCCTAGAAGCAGCAGCAATCGAAAAAGAAACACACAGAGGGAGGCTCGCTCGAACTAACAAATTATACCAACCGGAGATAAATAATAATTTTTTAACTCATTTTAATTCAATACAATAATAAGCTTATACAGAAATTCGTACGAGTACCGGAGACGAGCAACCTAATCTAACTAGAAGGCTAACTTTGGCATTTATCTCCGCTGCTTTTAATCGCGTCACATTTTAAAGCAGATGGATAACATTTTATTCGACTTGTAGCTTGAATTTGGCCCATACCATGTTTTGGCCCAGCACAATATCATCCTGCACAAGTTAAAAAACGTCGTAGTAGAGTACGAAAAAGTTTATAAAATAAATATTTATTTAAATAAATTTTAGTTTTATATTAAAAAATTAGTAATAATAATAAATAATAATAATAATTTTTATCTATAATTTTACTGACAACATGCATAGGGTTTACACAAGCGATACACAAAATATAAGCACAATGATAGTTCGATCGTTGCTCAAACAAAAGCAATCAGAAAAAAGATTAGGAATTAGTAGACTTAAAATGTATCCCCTCCAATGTACAATAAAGAAAATTACATATTTTCACAACATATCAATGTTAGAATACAATCAGCTCTACAGTGTGAGGAGCAACAAACCTATTCGGTCTAACCAAAAAAGACCTCACGAACTCTAATAAATACGTTTGGCAAATACCATCACCTATCATCGGCAAGAATCTGCACAAGAACTACCCCTGCTTCAACCTCCATTAACATCAGGCCAAGCAAGCATCATTAGCAGTCCAGCCAGATCAGGCAACAGAGCAGAGCGCCTCCCTGATGCCCATTCATTACACTAAGTGGCTGAAATCAGCCAAAGAAACTAACTGGAGGTGGCACGTTAAGATCTTCATTGGGCAAACAGCGCCACCAAGTACCATACCATTAAGCATTTGGCATGCCATGCTCATTAAGCTATGAGTCCACCATCTCATCTTGCAACTCGCTTGGGGCAATGAGCCCTGGAATTGAAAGCATCCGTTGTCTTTCCTTCTCACGTTGTACAGCTGCCTCTTCTGCATATAGATCCTTGTTGTCCTGCATATTTACAAGTATAATGGTAACTCACTGCCATCTTCAACTAGTACTCTAAACAGACAGTAACGTATGTTCCACAGAAATCCTAACTCATTCAGCATAAGCCAACTGACTTGACACTTGTGGACAAGAGTGATGCAGATCCAAGATTAATTAATAGGAAGAGATTATATTAGATTACCTGGGCTGAAAATTCTTTCGATTGTACAAGAAAGTCACGAATATGGTTTTTAAATGTTGGCAGGTCATTTCTCGATTGGAATAGACCATCCACAAATTGAGTCACCTGCAAGCACATAATACTCGGCCAATAGGAAGCAAAGAGGAAATCGGAAGAAAAGAGAATAAAATCCAACCTCTTGAACAGTCATATTAGGAAATGATGTCCCTAATAATTTAATTGTGTAATCACGAACAAAAGCCGTGTTGTTTGGATATGGAAGAGGTACTGTTGAGGCATCCCACAAGGGCTCTGTCAGTCGACCTGAGTCCACCTGAAAATTTAGGCAAGCAGGATAAGCACAGAATATGAGTGGGAAACAGAAGTGAACGTCAAAGTTTAGTTACCAAGCAGAATAAATGATGAAGCACTAGCACGTGAAGTTTGAAACCCGGCTTGTGAAAAGTGTCAGTCAGTACAGCAAAAATTTCTTGCTCAATATTCAAATAATAGGTCCTATAAAACTGATTACAAAAATCTGAACCCTGACAGAAGAATGACAAAAGAATGTTAATATACCAACAGTTACAAAGGACAGGAACAGAAATAGTTTTAATATATATTCAAGACCTCAAAGTTCTTCAGCATTTCCAAAAGCAGATTCAGTCCAGTTTCAGCAATATTCCTCTCTGTGTGACGGAAAGCCCAGTTGATTGAATCCATTACAAGCTTCAGTTGCTGCCGATTACCAAAAAAAAAAACTTCACAGATGGCAAAGAGGCCTCTAATAGTTAGCCTACAAATTTCCATTAGCAAATTCTTTTGAAGAGACATCGCATTTTAGAAGGAAAAATTGCACACAAAGAGGAACCAATGAACTGACCGGAGGAGATAACTGGAACAACGCTCGAAAACAATGAGTAGCAATGGCCCGAAGCAATGAAAAGAACTTTAAACGGTGCTCTGGATAATCTTCAAAGTTCTTGGTGATCATCTGCAGTGGTATGCAAACGAAATAATGCACTAGCACTAACTGGATAAGGTTAACAGTCTCTTTTTTTAACAGAATGAAAGCCTCACCTCGAGAGTGCACTGGAAGACAGCTTCAAAAATGCGGGGAACATCGTCTATCATTACAGCTTTATACCTACACAGACAGAGCTTTGTCAAATGACTATGTAGTTACACAATGAAATCTTCGAGACTGGAGTAGACGGGCACAACAATAAGTTGATAAACAAAAACACATAATTGAATAAACATCAATGACATAGCTTGTATATCGGCTTCAAACTAAAACTATAGAAATGATTATAGCAACGTTCACGTACTTGTTTATGATTGTAGCAAAGAGTGACAAAACTTCAGACTCCCTGGCATCAGGCACATTTCTAGCATAGTCACCAAGAACTGGGTCCATCATAGGAGGCACAAATTGCTTCCCTATATGAGGCTGATCTTCAGCCTTGTCAACAAACGTTTCAATAAGCTTCAATGTCTCTCTCTTTACAGAACTGTCGATGCAAATCAACATTAGAGTATTACAGAGATCTAGAAAATCGAAAGAAAGAAGACAAGTCAATATTTAAGTCATATATTACCGAAGAAGTTTCACATAAGATGTCTTAGATGCAAATGGCCCACCCTCCGCTATGGTGTTAGAAATAAGCTCACTATACATTCTGAAAGGAGAAGATAGTACTTCAATAAATCATAAAACCAAAATGAAAAAGACAAATGTCAAACAACCAGATAGCACGAGATATCACCTGTATACCGTCAGCATATCCAAAAATATTAAAGATATTTGTGGGAAGAAAAATGCACCAAGGGAACTTGCAACGCTGGTGTTTGTCTGCCATGGATTACAAGATATGTTAATCAGTATGAAGCAGGACAAAGCAAGCACAACTTTCTCCAAACAGAAGCAATGACTGCTGAAATGCAGCATGGAATTCTTAATCCAGAGAGGGTAACCGTCCCTCATCATCACCTTAATATCTTACTAGACACCATCCTCAAGCTTTACCCATATGTCCAAATTCACTATAGCATACCTAATTTGTATGAAGCCATTCCAGTATGGCTAATACTGCATACAGCGTAGTTCACAATTAAAAGGGAGGTACTCTTAACTGCCACAAAATTTATGGTACAATGCGAAATATAGAGCACTGAAATATGCAACATTGGCACTCTAGATGGAGGCATCTCAACAACATTGGCACTGTATGCAGAGAATGATCATTACTTAAAGATACAGTAGTTCCATGAAATATCATTGTAACAATTACTCTTGAAATTCCTCTAATACCAATGCTATTAAACACTCTGGGTTGGGATCAGTTTGATAATACCACAACTATGGTTTCAGTGTCCATCAAATTAAACTGAAGCAATAAATTTTACTGATGATATATTAGAACTACACGCAAACTTTTTCCATGGATTTTAAGACCAGATTTATTGTATTTGACTTGGCATGTTCCCAATTAAGTTAAACCATGAAGATACTACATTACCAAGAAAATAACTCAGTGACTTGCCAGGAATACATGAAAGCATTTTATTCTTGTAAGATGGAACATACATAGACGGTTGACTCAAAAGCCTATTACAAAAACATGTTGCAGGACTCTAAT
Source organism: Acanthochlamys bracteata (assembly GCA_019914995.1). Classification (NCBI taxonomy): domain Eukaryota; kingdom Viridiplantae; phylum Streptophyta; class Magnoliopsida; order Pandanales; family Velloziaceae; genus Acanthochlamys; species Acanthochlamys bracteata. Next base: position 1,176,311 of record CM034140.1, on the reverse strand, counting down.
ATCCATAATATTTATTCTAGAAATTCCATCCAGGATTTAACCAACCAGGTAAATTGAATCGGGTTAGAATCCTGGCACCATGTGCCATCTTGAAATCCATAAATGGTAACACAAAAATGGGCTTGCATAAATACCAAAAACACCAGTCCAGCTCAACAAAATCATGATGTAAACTCATAATCAAAATAGTAAAATATAAACTTTGTTAAATTACAGCACCTGCAGAATATTAAGTACAGTTCTTATAACATCCTGGTCTTTCAAGATGTCAACACTCCTGCTTGCCTGCCCAATAATTTCTGCCCATTTCTAACAGAACAAGAAATTATGAATACTCATAGAAGATGGGAGGAAAGGCATAGGAAACAAAAAGAAGAAAAAACAATGATATGTACATACTAAAACATTTTCATGTGATATAATGACATGCTTAAAAGGCTAGCATAACATACATGATTAGGAAGCTCCATCAACCTTTTCACATACTCATCCCTCTTTGCAGGATCTGGCTCAGCTTGAATCATATGACCAACCTGATTAGAGCCATTGTCAGCACAAAAATGTAAACAAAGAAATAAAGATGAATCAATGGAATCGCATAAGTGTGCACAATTTCCGATGAAACTGGGGGTTAACGCCATACTGATTCATAGAAGGTGTGAATCTGATGTGGTTCCAAGTCTGCCACAGTGTTTGGAAGATTCGTGAGAAGCTCAGAAACAAATGGCTCATTCTCTCCTACCTGACACCATAATAAATCCTTCATGAAAGTTCAGTCATAGATAAAAAGGATACCCAAATTTAACGTAAAGACTTTCAAAGGTCAAAGGGAAAAGGGCAATAAAGACCACATAAAGGTCAAAGCCAAAATGTAAAGTTTCTCACCAATCAAGCCATCTACGTTTTATAGGTGAATGGGTATATACACATGTACAAAGATGGATTAAAATGGCAAATGCACAATGGAATATGCCTACATATATGAAATGCTTATACAATCTGTAAATGCCTAGACAACAGCATGAACTATCAAATAGATACTGGAATTGCTTGATAGATACAGTCAGACCAAGTCACAGACATAAGTCATCCAAGAAGATTGTCCACAAAGTACCTCATTAGCATAAGAAAAAAAACCTGCAAGCCATATACTTATACACTCCATCCCAAAGCGAAAGAAAGCTACATAATTATAGTTAGCACAAAGCGACTTACTTGAGTGGTAACAAATTTTCGCTTACATTTCTGGACAATTTTCAAGAAAGTATCGCAAGCCATATCCTGAAAAGAAATAACTTCCATCAGGCAAAAGATCCAGAATTCCTCGTGTGAACTTACTTCCTAAAATCTTCTCCTAAATCCATTTCATCTATAGTAATCAACTACAGGGATTAACAGTTTTATGGTAGCTAAAGCAGCTTCAGACAAACACTACAGAGTTTTGCTTAAAAGTGTAAGAATTAATGCCTAATATTCGAAGTAGCAAATAAGCTCAAATGGCCAGCACCAAAGATATTCTCTCTAGGTTGTCAAGCCAAAGAATAACAGTAACTATATCAAATTATTAAGTACCTGGACTCCTGGATGAGTTTCATGCATAAACTCAAATAACTTGTTAACCACTGTCTTCAAAAATTTCCAATGAGCTCTCAAAAACCTTGGATACTGGCCCACCACATACCTAATAGCATGTGAAACCTAGTTAGCATATTTGTAATAGCACTAGCATGAACTAATATTAAGACAACAGTAATAGCTTCTTACATGATATTACTAGCTATAACAGCCTTGTTATCTTTCCCCTTTGTGATCTCACAAAGATTCAGCAGGTCTCTGATTACCATAACAAGAAACCTATTTTCCTGCAGCCATAAGCAACAACAATTGAAGAGGGGGATTAACTGACTAACCACTAACAAAACCTTTTCAATGTTCCTCCGAGGGAAGAAATGATAATCTAGAGCATTTAGATCAAAGATGATGTATAAAGTTTAATATGGAAGTCTTTGTGCACATAGTGAAAATTGCAATACCTAGAAGCAGCAAGATGCTATAAGCAAATTTCATGTAATAAATCCATTCTTATCAGAAAAGCTGGCCTACAAGTTACTAGTCTCAAGCGATATTCAATATAGCAAAAATTTGAACTAGAAAGAACTATCAAGCAACGTACAATAACATTAACTTATTAACAATCAAACAAAGCCACTGAATAAGTTTACCTGTTCTTCCATCATAGAGCCAGATATCGACCCAATAGCCCAACACAGAGTATTCAAATTGTTCCAGCTCCAGTCCTCTCCAGTCAATTGTTTATTTAGTTTCCTTAACATCTAAAAATATGAAAATATAAAAAATATTACAAGAAAATGAAAGGTCACAAAGTTGCAAAAAGTGCATGTAGCGCATAAATAAGTATTTGCACTCTAGCTGAAATCTATGGGGATAAACTAGAATTTTCAAAAGTAAAACCCAAGGAAAAAAAATGCCGACCTGAAAATGCTTGTGCTTGTCCATTCAACAAAAGACATAAACAAATCAAAGTATCATCATAAATACAACTTCCAGCAGAACAAATTCTCCCAACAATCAGAGAGAGAAAGACGAAAAAATACAAGAGGCTGTTGAATGAAAATTCTCTAGGTATGTAGAAGCCTATTTCCGAAATCTCCAGCCTCACTTTTTGTTTCAAGACCGGTGAATAATAACAAACATGCTATACTTGAGAAAGTCCTACCAATGTTTCGGCTTCATTTATCTCAGTATAGCTTGATATCAGTTAAATCAAACCTCTTAAACATTAATCATGAAACGCAAATTTCAACTCATAGTTTTTCTTGTGAGTTGTGACATTACTTTTACAGGTGCTGCTAAGAAATCTGTGCATATAGAATCTCACATTTGGTCTAAAACGTTATGCTTCAAGGCTGTAGGAAGTCAAAGTTACAGCAAGAAAGAAATAAACCCATTCCACTTGCAACATAGACAAAATGATTCTACCTTTCCAGAAAACATAAGTGATCAAGTATACAAACGTTCAAAAAAAAAAAGCATACCTGCTGCTCAGTGTCATCATGATCAAGGTGTGATAAATAGATGAGTGTTTCACGCATTATCTGAAACAGATTTGAGTTCATGAAGTACTAAGATTAAGCATTCAAAAAATAAAGGTAAAGATTAGGTTTGATTTGTAATGCAACTAGTCACGTACAAAGCACGTCATCAAGGAAAGCTTAGAAAATTAACTTTCAAGCAAAAGCATAGTGGATATACCTTGTACTGGACAAGGACATCATTGTCCTTCATGGTTTCACGAACAATATTGCCGTTTTCGTCTTCAACAATCAGAACCTCTTCAGGCTTTGCCATTCGACAGATCATCAGCATCCTTAGCTTAGACATAGGACCTGAATAAAGCTGTCTTCTTTGCATAAGAGGTGACCCAATTCCATCAATCATCCCAGGAAGAAAAGCAGCCTGCAGAACATCAGCCAAGAGTTCAGTCAGATATCTTTAAACATACTGTGAATTGTAGTAGATAGCAATGAACTTGGAAGTATGCAAGAAACACTATAGTTTGAACATATCTCGAAGACCTTGGTAAAACCATGGTCCTGTCCCAGAAGAATATTCAAAAAAAAGGCACAAGATAAACTATATAAATCAAAGACAAGCCCTAAGAATATGAATTGGAAAATCAAAGACAAAAGACAATAAAATGGAAAGTACACAACCAAACAGGATCACTTGACTATATTTCAAAGGAAACACTAAATTTGTGGGCCTGTCTGATAACAATCCTGAACTATAGAACAAGGCAAACTCTATAAATCAAAGAAGACAAGCCACAAACAATTAAGACAGGAAAGTGAAAGATAAAAGGCATAATCAAATCGGTAATTTTCATGTTAAAATTTTATGTACAGACTCAACCTCAAAGACTGCAAAATCAATAGGAGCAGGCAAAGTATCGATCTGCAATAAAAACAAACAGATGCAGAGCAATTTGGGGCATGTAAAGTAAACTTCATATTGAAACTTGAAAGTACCTGAAGCCCCATTAAGTTTGCTGTTGCAGCAGGGTTTTCCACACTGTGGTGTGCCTCAAACAGCTCCAATACCAGTATATTCCAGTAATCCAAGCAGACCTTCAAGATTATTCATTACTTGTCAGCACAGATGAGCACACACAGTTTTAGAAGTTAGGCGATATACCCTATTACCTTGAAGACCTCTGTATCATCAACATATGAAATTCCAATAAGATATTCAAGACCAATCAGCAGCCCATTTCTGTTCTCAGGCGTAGACTCCAATACTCGGATATGAGACTGCACCAAAGATTTATTTAAAGAAAAAGAAAATCAGATGACAGGTCAGTGATAATTAGTGCTGATGCCCTCTCCTCCATTTAAGACAAGCATTCAGTACTACTGACTTAAGGAAAAGAGAAAACCGAAAGATTTTTAACCAACATAAACTCCTTGCCAGATGGATAAATGATTGAATAATGGTCCCACATATACACAAAGGATACTACAACGAAAACACAAAAAAAAGGAAATACCTTGAAAAACGAAGCGAAGAACAGAGCAAGATTTTGTATGAACGCCTGTTCAAACAAGTCATACCAAATTATAATGCATACATGACAAACTATTTTACACTAGAAATGATGATCTACCTAAACAAGTATAATAGTTATAACAATCAATAAGAAGCTTATTGATTATCAAAGTAAATTTCTAGAAGGTTGAGAAAATGACTTAAACTAAGGTTTGGTCCTCTTTCACAATTCAATGAAATACAGGCCATTTGAAGCTCACCTGCTCTTCACTGGAACCATTTGCGTATGCCTCAGGAATGTTTGTTCCAGGAGGTAAGATAGTCTGCATTTTAAAAGAAGATCAGATGTAAACCACTCAACAACAAGACGAACTTTTTTTATATAAAAAAGAAGGTTTATAAATATGTTCCAACATTTTCAGAAGCACAAAACTGTGAATCATAACTGGCATACCTGTAGTTGAGTCATGAAAATGCTATACATCTTGACATACTGCGCATCATAGAAGTCACCAAACTGCAGTGCTGCAACCTGCATTTAACTAGAGCTTAAGCCCATGACCTTGCAATAAACCACGCCTTAAAGTCATACCATATTGCGTGAACATAAATGTTACTCAGCAAACTTTGTCACCTCAGTTAAACACTGGAGAGTCAGATTCCGATAGGATGCTACTGGAAAGATTTTCAGGAGTGTCTCAAGCTGTCAACAGATAAGATCAGTCAGACAATGGGTCTAGATTCAACAGTATAAGAGATCAACCCTCCAAAAAAAAAAAAAGAATTGAATCTGCACCAATGGTGACTCAAAAATGTAGCCGAGGGGGATCCACGATAGAAATGCGTGAAGGGTTGCCAATGTAGCACGTATGAGCTCAGTCCTCTGAGATGCTGATAATACATATAAGCATAACTCATGAATGAGTTGGAACTCACTGTTGACAAGACAAGGTGAGTCACATTAAACAATGTTATCACAACTAAATAGCATAAATTTACATTAAAAAATATTATCACAACTAAATAATACAATAATCTATTGCTTTGAATCATAAGCATCAGATCACATTTGATTATGACATCCTTAATACCAATTAAGTACAAGACATGAATTAGGGAAAAATACCTGTTCAGTGACTGCTTAAGCTCCTTAATTTTCTGCTGGGTCATCTCTCCTCTTGAGAAATCAAACACTTCTTCGCTGAGAAGCTGCAGAATTTATAATCAGATAATAGAAGTTGGATCTAAAATGAGAGCGTATAATGCTGCACAAACCTTCAAGATAGCCATGCAATTTTCGCAGATCGTCTCACTGCTCTTTGCAGCTGCAACTAGGTCGGGTATGAAAGACTGCCATCTAGAAGGCCATTCATGCTTCAAGACCTACACCAGAAAAGAAAAACTTCAAAAATATTTAAATGTTAATGAAACATATCACAGAGAACAAGGAACAAGTAGTGCAGGCAAGGACCCCAGACATGCACAATTTGCCAAAACAAGAAATTAGAAAGAGTGAGAACCACATTAGCTATCATAACGTCTGCTAATTTTTTAAAGAATTTTAGCTAAAAACTATTTCAAAAGAAAGCGATTCTTTAAAAAACCATGAGTACTGTAGATTTCATCTAACTAATATAGTAATAATGATGCATCACAAAAATGTTTTAATACCTTGACACAGAATATCAACTATAAAGTACAGTCGTTCAAATTATGAGGAGGTCAACTTTTCAGAATATCTAAATATTACAACTATATAAACAATCAAAATGAAATGGTACACATTTATATTGTTTCCAAATTTATCTTCTTTGAATTCTCTATGTATTTGGTTTATTTGTAGCTACACATCTGTGCTTACTAAAAGCATTCTTTAAAAGTAACAGTATGCAAGATGGATTCTACAGTATACAGAAAAAACAATGAGTGATTTAGACTACCTGCACCAAGATAATATTAAGCTTGTTGACATAAAGTCGCTCTCTCCTGAAGGAGACTTCATTACTTGAAAGCTGGCAATGTAAAAACATTATAAGATATTCTTCAAAATAAAAGAGGATGATATTAAAAATATGACAACAAACAAAACTTAACAAAATGTTTTGCTACAAACCTGTACGATAACATCAGAAATATAATTTTTAATACCATCCCGCTGCTCAACAGGTAAAGCATTCCATCTATATTTGATTACACTTTCCAAAACCTGCGCAAACATAGAAGAATAAAGCATCAAAGATGACTCGTGTAAGAAGCAGCGATAAAAAGCAGTAACAAACTGCACTCATCAAGTACTCTTCAGCCAAAGCTCTTAACATATATTATAATTAGAAATTTATTACAACCATGAGATTCTACTTAGAATGTAAAGCGTCTGAATAGTAGCATTACATAACCAGTTTTAGTAAGGAAAAAGAAAGGTTCATATACACAGGAATTCAAATGTAGCACTGAAAGAGAATATAGCATCTGATGTCTTTATTCAAATTTTGTCACATGAAAATGTTCTAATAAGGTAAGATGGAAATTTAAAGACATAGCAAATCACCATCCAAGATAATTAGATCATTTCTGCAAAGGAAACACCACATTAAATTAAAGGTTTTCATTTGGCAAAGATAGTTGCATATACAGAAGTGCGTAGGAAATTCCTATATTTAGTAGAAGAAGCAAACTTTATTAAGATAGCAGCGCATTTTAACTGAGTACCATGTTCAATTGAGTCTATCTAATGGTATCAATATTCAAAAGGGCAATATCAAAAAAACTGTGTTTAAAAAAAAACAGAAAAAGAAACAGGCTGACTAAAGTAATTCATTCCAGAATACAGATCTGTCCCGTTTAAGGAGAAGTTTTTACACGAATTTGGAGAACTCTCTTCTAATCATAATAAATCCGACCATCAGTAGTCGCACCCTGGCACTCTCCAATACCGCTTAGTTCCATAAGTAATTTAGGATTCCAAGCAACTGGTATCTGAAACACATGTGGGCACCATACCTAGCTAGATATAGGTTCAAGCTTCATCAGGTGAAGTCTAAATGAATAGTTCCAAAAAAAATTAATCAGCAGAAGCACCTCTCAACAAGTTGTTGGTGCTTGAATTACCAGTTCATGTTTAAAATCAGCATTCCATAATTGACTAATTCAGATAATAAGGAAATGCAAGAAAATGCATTACAATAGAGCTGATATTTCAAGCTTGATCGACTATAATTGACAATATACAGACTGCAAAATAGTTCTTGAGATGTTAAGAACGGCCAGTTACGATAAATCAATCAGTGGTGGGAACAGCGACGAAGAACTTGTTTGCCTCGTACATAAGTGCCCTCACATTTAGGATATAATTTATTCAGTGGTCGGAACAACGACAAAGAACTCATTTGTCTTGTAGCATAAGTGCACATGCAACCTTTACTAAATTAAAGGGTGATTATAAATTGAACTCAAAACAGATAACTAAAAGCATTAATAGTCATTTAAACAACATAATCCTGTGCTTATATTGTGAGGTAAAAACGCCCAACATGATACAGCCTCACTTAAAGACATACTTGTAGGGCAAAGAATTTGGTATTCAAGTTCTGGGAGTTCTGCAGAATGTGGACAACTTGTAGCCAGGTATCTGGGTTGTTTTGCAACTCTCTCAGTATCTGGTCTGCTGCAGACCTCTGTAACAAGGAGAAAAAAGGAATGATCAGCAAAACCTAATAATAATAACAACAGGCAATACAACCGGTAATACTTCTATCTATGTAGACGAACAAAATTTCCTGTACATAAAATGAAGATTGAAAATGTATAACCCCGAGAACACAAGGATTTTGGAAAACAATACCATCAACAAACGGAACAGAAGCGAGTTCAATTTTAGGAAAAAAGTAAAACTTTGCGCAAGTACAATTGCAGAAAATCGAAATTCAGAAAAAAACATAAATTGAAATCTTAAGCAGCTAATCAAATAACCATAAATGCATGAATGAAAACAAATCAATCCCTTAGGAAAAATTCAAATTCGGAACGTTCCAAAAAGCAACGACTGCGATAGGATGCAAAAGAGAGAAAGTTACAGTACGAGTTATCCTGAGCAAACACTATAAACACCAAAAAAACTTGGAAAAATAATAGATATATAAGTACACCAGAATGAAAACAGATCACTGCCAGCAAAAACAAATTTCAACCAACTCCCCCACCTCCTCCTTAGAACCTGTGCCGTAGAAGGCGGCGACTGTAGCGTCAAGCACCGATACATCAATCGGCTTGCTCAGATCCCGAAGCTTCTCCGCCATGGATCGAGCAACCAAACGAAACCCTAGCAACAGTTCCCAAACCCAATCTTCAGCAACACCAAATCCTAATTCCAATACAAAATCCGGAAGCAATCTTCAGCTGAAAGCTTCTCGAATGAGTCACGAGTTTTCTTCCCTCGATCTTCGAGAGAGCAGGATGAGGAATTATCGAGCGATAAATTAAGGAGAGCGAAGAACGAAGAAAAGACTAGGGGAGCTTCCGCTCGTCTGGGGTTTTAGGGTTACAAGTACGGACTTAGAGTTGATAGTAATTACGTAATTATGCCACCGTTGCTTTGGGGGTTAACCCAAACTTAACAGCGGTATACTATCGCCGCGGAACTCTTACGTGATACATAGCGTGAACTCTACGCACTGGCCATGGAGAAGATTGTACAGCAGCTATATTAATCAATTAATTAAAAATTCTTTGAGAGTGTTTTTAAAATAAAAATTTTAAAATTAAAATAATTTAAAATAATTTTTTATTTTTTATTTCAAAATAATAAAATAAATAATAAAAATTTTATTATATAAAATATTTTATATATTAAAATTTTTTAATAAATTATTTAAATATTTATAACAATTATATTAAGAAATATAAATTTTAAAAATAATGAAAAATAATAGCAAATGCCCCTTAAACTCTGCCAGCTCGGATTTTGAAAATCTACTTCGCGGTAAATTTACGCAGCATTCTCCCGTTTCGTTTTCTCTAGAACATCGTCTGCGAAGTTGGAACCGCGAAATCCATTGAACGCAAGTTTTCAGTCGCGTCTTAATAAACTATAATACCCTTTCTCTAAAGTGATAATTACGAGCTTTCGGCTTCTGTCTTTGTGCTGGACTAGGTTCTTTTGTCATGAAAGGTATCTTCTTCTTTAGGGGACAGTTTTGGTATTTTAATAGTAATCTTATAGTATTGTCAATTATTTTTGATCGTATTATAATTTATATAAAACATTTGTAGGAGATCGCTAAACTAAAATGGATAGATACGTCTTTTCAAAATTCGCATTACAGGATAATTACTAGTAAATCCTGTTTCGGTCATAGTGAAGTTTTTAACACCAACAATTTAAATTTAATTTTACACATTTTCTATGATCTTTGTTTATATTAGAGAAGCTTCGATAGTGTATATAAGTCAAATTTTTTTCTTAACGGAAGTTCATTCGCATGTTACTGCATGTATTCCAATAAAGTCAACAGTTTCTAATATTATAAGCTTTTAGGGGTATTTAAAAGTATTTATAAAGTAAAATTTTTTGAATAAAAAATATTTTTACTTTTTCTAAATGAGTTTTATTATTTTTATTTTTAAAAAATAATAAAAATATATAATATAAAAATTTTATTACATAAAATTTTTTTATATATATTTTTAATTTTTAAATAAATTTTCTAAATATTTATAAATTATATATTAAAAGTATGAAATTAAAAATAAAAAAATATCTTTTACGAAACGCTCAGCCAAATAGACTTTTAACTTTCTTGTATAGATTATATTTTGATATTGTTTGTGTATGCCGTGTTTATTATTACACTATAAATATTACACAAATTTAACGCAAGATTAATATTAAATACACGGTGTATATATATGCTTATAATCAGATTAATGCTAATATTCAATATACAAAAGTTTTTCAAATATGCACGGTGTATATATGATCTCATAATTAGTTAATGCTAAATACACAATATACTGAAATAAGATATAGCGTGTGCATAAAAAAATATGCCATGGTTACCTGATTAATACTGTATACTGCAGAGTGCAACTAAATTATAGAATATTTAGAAATGTTTATGAAAGAGACATTTGAAATTAAAAAATTTTAATTTTTTTAAACAAACTATATTTTTTAATTTTTAAAAAATAATAAGTAATAATTAAATTTTACGATTAGATATTTTTTTTATATTTTTTAAGCTTAAAAAGATCTATAAATTATTTTAAAAATTTATTAAAAAATGTAAAATAAAATAGAGTTGAAAAGTATTCTCAAACACTATATATGTACATAAACAAAAGCTCTTGTCATTAGTATGGATATGAACAAACAAGATATATATAAAAAAGGTAAAAGTAAATTTAAAATTTGAGGGGTTAAAAACATATCAATTACCGAAAACTACTAATAAATAAAGATGCCAATATATAATCTGATTCGATAATCGATCCGAAAATTGATCCAAATAAATTGAATTTGAGTTTTGCTTTATTTGGATTCAGATTAATTTCAAATAGATCCAAATTTAACCCAAAATTTAAACGGATTTTTTTATTTTAATATTATTCGTATAATTCGTATAATTATTATATAGTACATATCATATAATAATTAAAAAATATATAGAATAATAATATTAAATTTAAACTTAATTTTTGTACATATTTTTCTGAACTTATCTTATGTTAACTAATTTTTTACTTAATTTATAGATTTAAATTAATATTTTTAGATATGTGATAAGTAATTTATATATATTATTATTACATAATATTGTAATTTTGTTTTTAATAAATTTAACTTTGAATAGGTCAATCTGATTTTGACCCTATTATTAAATAAATTTAGTTAAGATTGATAATTTTTTACTTATATAAATATATGAATCAAATTAAAGTTTAATAATTTTAACCCGATAATTATATAAATCAATTCTAATCTAACTCATTTTGCCAGCCCTAATAATGTATAGCAAATATACATACTTAGTATATTTACTAACTTTCAATAAAAATAAATATAAAATTAAATTTCATTTTTAAGTTTTATTTTTCATAATCATATAGCAAAATAAAAAATTATATTTTAAAATTCACTTTCACTAAGTATTAATATAAAAATAATTATTTTTTAACAAATAATATAATTTTCCAAATTTACTTACTGAAAATTCTAATTTCATGCAAAATAAAGTAAACATGGGTATAGGCCCAAACGAAAGGCCGTGCATTTATTCTATTCCAACAATTTCATTTTATTTTACATTTTTTAGTAAAATTTTTGTAATATTCTATCAAATTTATTTAAAAATTTTGAATTATAAAAATTATACATTATATTTTTTTTATTGTTTAATATTATTAATTTATATAAAATATTAATAAATGTTATTTTAAAATATAATATAAATATCTTTTATTTAAAAAATTTATATTTTAAAAGCACTCGAAAATGTACTATTCTTATTGTGGAACTTACTGTGATCTGTTATGCTTAAAAAACAACCTCAAAGAACACTCGTATTTTTCTCTTTTTTTTGATTGCTGCATACAATTGTTCCTCAATTCTTATATATAAAACCCAAATAAAACAAGTTAATATAAAATAGAAATTTTATTTTAATGAATAAAAAGTAGAAGGTAGTCACGTGGTTTGCTCGTGATAGCAATAATCCTCTCTTTCTGCGTTTAGATCGAGGAGAGATCGAGCGAGGAGAGAGACACAGAGAGGGACAGAGAGACGGCAACGGCTGTGGCTGCGGCGGCGGGCGCTGTGGAAGGCTAGGCAGTGGTGGTGGCGAGCGGGATAGGTGAGTTTTAATCTACTTCTTTGCTTTTTTCTTTCTCATTCCTTCTGCTATTCTCTCATCTTCGGTTGTTGATCCGCCGGAAATCGGCTCGGTCTTGACCGATTCACGTTCAACTGGTCATACCTCACCGGTTATACCCGATCCTGAGTCGGTGAAATTTGTTCGTTCTGGAATTTCTCCTAGACTTGGTGCTCTTGAGTCCGGGTAGGTTTGGTGTGTCGAATCGTTCGCACTACTCTTAGAACCATGAGCTTAGATATTTGAAAATAGGAGTAGATTTTATTTCATCTGTTTTTTAAAAAAAATTTTAAAATGGATACGTAAATTTTAAGGATTATTAAGCTGAAAACTGAAGAGGTATTCATTCCTACATTTAAGCACCAACCATGTGTTCCTGTCAATCGTTCAATTGTGAGGTAAATGGTGTAGAATGAAGATGACAAATCCAGCGAGCTCTTATGCTCTAAAGGTGAGGGATGAAGGTTTCTGTTCTTAAACAATGTTCTGGTCGTGGGTGGAAACTCTGGCTTGGTGATGTGTGCATCCATCTCGCCAATAATAATGTTTATTATATGCCTTTCTTGTGCATATTCGTTCTCAAAAGGTTGTACTATCAATAGCTATATCAATGTAGTTTCCATAGATGTAGAAAGAAAAACTGTCTCTTCTGAAAGTAACCAGCATTGAAGTGTTTGAACTGAGCCTTTTTCTTCTTGAATGCTCAATGGCTATTCTTGTTTTGCAGTAGCGAAACTTATCTTCCTAACACTATACAGTAAATTAGTATTGAAACTTCCCTTTGCAGCATGATCTTGGAAATCATTAATGAATTTCTTATTCTAGCATATATATGTTAATCTCTTGGCTCATGTTTTGGAGTTATTCGTTTTTTTGTCCATGATAGTTGGAGGTAAGACGGTGTATCTCTTGGTAACTGTTTGCAATCTGATGTAATTGTATAAGGATATTTTGTCATGTTTAAAGATCAAATATTCTCTTTGTGTGCATATGCAACCACTTGGATAGCAATTTTGAGGATCTATGTAATCATCCTGAGAAACTATGAAGAAGTCTTGGTCATGGTTGTTGTTTTGTTTATTTTCTTCAATGCAAATTCACTGGATGGATCTATGCTAATCTTGGGATCCAGTTGCTCCTCATTTTCTGTTAAAGAACTAAGTAAGTCTTTAGAATTAGTTTTGAGGTTATCACATGTACTAGTAGAACATTATTAAACATTCTCTTGTTTTGTGCATTTTGGATGACATTGTTAAAAGCTGTTGTTATCAACTTATCATGACTTCTATTCCAGGTAAGTCCAAACCAGTTGCTGTGTGCCTGCTTTTAATATGGCCCAAGCCAATAAAGAGAACTATACCCTTGATCCAGCAAATACCCCTGTAAAGAGGAAACGTGGCCGTCCTCGTAAGGATGAAAGTCTTCGATCTAGACAAGCCACAAACAACCAGTTGCCTCAAGTCAATCCAACCTCTAGTTCTAGTCCGAGCCTAGAGGGTCAACAGGTTTCTGGAGTTATTGCTGGCAAATTTGAAGCGGGATATTTACTTTCTGTCAAAGTGGGAACCGGTGGTCCTATTTTGCATGGTGTGGTGTTTGAGCCAAGCATGTATAACCAAATCACAAGACAAAATGATCTTTTTCCTTTTATGGAAATGTCTGGAGGACATGGTCATTTAACAGGGGAGGCTGTATGGACCTCAGGAGGGATGCTTCCAAGGACTGGACAGGAAACAATTTTGACATGTTCACATGCTTCAGGGAACAATGCAGCGTCTGTACAACCTAGCAATAGAAGTGAGCCTTCTAGCATGCAAAAGGTTCCCACTGGAACTGATCAAAGGGGCGTAGCAAACAATGTGGCTGATACCACCGAAGTTATCCTGGCCCTTGATGGTTCTTCGGAAGCTGGTCATGGACCTGAAACTTCTAATCCTGCCCTGAAAGAATCGAACACTGCTGAGCAAACATCTCCAAGACCAGAGACTGCAGGGACACAACAGACAACATTGGGCGGTTCTGGTTCTGCAACTCCTGTAGCAAAGCAGGCTTCAGAAAATTTAGGTTCGGTAGAGGTTGCTTCGAGCACTGAGGCTGCTTTGATTGGGCAATCAGGTAGCACCTGTTATATTGAAACTCATGTTTTCTGCCATAGATATTTAACAAGACTAACTCTTTCCCTTTTCTCTTCTATTATAGCAGATCCTGCTTCGAGTGTTTCTGTAGTTTCTGCATCCCGGAGTAATGATGATATGTTGCAGGTCAGTTGCGATCCTCAGTCTAGCAATGAGGGGAAAGTGCCTCCTAATGACACCACTCAGGTTTAAATAGCTCTAAATTGCTGAAAATGTGGGCAGTGTACATTGGTTATAACGTGCAAGGCATCCTGGTAAACGGGGATGGATGGATTATCTGACACTAGGTCCGACTTAGTAGATCATTTTGTAGGGAGGTAGCTGGCTGTCTAGATTAGCAACAACTCTTTTGTATCTTGCAAACTGTTAGGTCGACCCCTTTCATGGTTTGTAATCATTTTGTGTACTAGATAGTATACTACTCTTGGTGGTGGTATCTAATTGCAATGGCCCGCAAAGCTGTGGCATGTTATGCTAATTCCATTTATGTCAATGATGCTCAGTTAATGGGCATCTCCTCCATGTCCAGCGTTAAGCCTTTAAGATAAAAAGTTGACAACTATAGTTTCTGCAAGGTTGATAATAACCTTGAAGGTCCCTTTAGATGATCTGAAAAACAAAAACTCATTGAATAAAGAACTTATTTTTAAGTAAGGAAGGAATAAACTAGCACTAATTTTTTTTTTATATTTTAAAATAATTTTATAATACTTGAAAATTTTTTAATTTAAAAAATATAGTTGTATTGTATGTCACCAGAGTTTTATACATATAATTCAAATTCGTTTTCCAAAAAAATCTTAAAATATTTTTATTTTAAAAAGTCTTTATGAGCGTTCTCAAATGTCTCCGGAGTTTAGATTTATTTTGAAATAAATTTTTATTTCATAATTTTAGATAAAAAAGTTTATTTTAAAATAAAGTGAAAATGTATTTAGATAAAGAAAATACGTTTTTAAAAATAGCAAAAATGTCTTTAAGTATAATTGATGATAAGGTAAAAAATATATACACATGTCTTACACGAGATTAACATATTTTTAAATATATTCAACTTTTAAAAATATATTTACTAAAATTTATGATTGCATGTGTGAAATCTATTAAAATTTGTAAGAACAAAATATTCATTACACTTAACCGCGCTGTTTATAAATAACAGTTAATTTAATCAATAAGTAGCTTATTTGAACTGGGTCTCTTGTCGTTCTGATTCCGAACCGAACCAAGTCGAATGCTATAGCCCGTGCTCTTCTTCTTTCTTTGATTCACTGCACCTCCGCTCGCGGCTCCGCGAGCGATCCCATTTTGTCTGAAAATTTTCCTCTCTGTGTTTTTCTTTCTTGAATCGAACTCAACTTCGATTTCAAATTCGGTTTTGATAATTTCTTCGATTTAAGAATTCAGAATTCCGGCAATGGATATAATATCGCAACTGCAAGAGCAGGTGAACACAATCGCTGTGATTACTTTGAACACCTTCGGAACTCTTCAAAGGGACGCACCCCCCGTTCGCCTCTCTCCTAACTATCCTGAACCACCACCACCGACCTCCGTCGCCGCTCTTCCTCCTCCGCCGCCTCCTACTGCTGCTCCTGCTAATACTGGTAATAATAATACTACTAATCCTGCTGTTGAAGAGAACCAGACGATTAACATCGCTGAACAGACAAAGGCAATGAGCGTGGCTTTGGTTCAGGCAGCAAAAAGAGTAAGGATTCATTATTCCCTTGTGAATATTTCCTAGTTGGAGATTTTGAGTGGTTATCAGGTCTCCCTTCCGTTTTGTTTGTATGAGGTGGATCTGGATTAGCTATGTGGAAATTGGCATAGCTAATTTTAGATGGGAATGTCTAAATTTGCTTCGATAAAGAATTATTAACTGATTTATGGGTTTAAGCATGCAATTTGTTGTGAGTTTAATTTTGGTTGGAATTGCTCTACTCAAAGAGCAGGGAAGTAGATCCAAGAGTGAATTGTTCACGGTCAATTTTATGTAAGGAGCTTCTCATTGTCCTTTTATTTATGCCCAAGCTCAATGTTTGAATTATGTCTATTGTTTTAGAATGCAAGCGAATTTGCGTAGAGGTGAATCTGCCAAGTTTTAAACGCCTGCGGTTGAATTTCTGGTAGCCCATAGTCTATAAGCTTTATCACAATGCACTCTTACTTGCAAGAGTAGACATACAACTTTATATTCCGTCGCTCCTCTTTGTTCTTGCCATTCCTGAAATCGTTGGATGTTGTAGTTTGATGCCTTAGTAGCGGCACTTCCATTATCCAGCGAAGAGGAACAGTTAAGGAGAATAGCTGAGCTTCAGGTATGATTGCTATCTTAATATATTTTCATGATTTTTCCTAGAATGTGGTATATAAATATATGGGATGATTGGAACATGCTGTTATATAGCCTAAAACAAGTGAATTCAGAAGAAAATTCTGAGGAATTTTACTTTATGTTTCCACCTTTATTTGTTTATTAGTTTGATGTTTGATTATGAAGCTCAAACTTTCAGGAAGAGAATGAGGCTGTTGGACTAGAGCTTCAGGAACAATTGGAGGCTGCAGGTACTATGCTTATCAATGCACTTTCACATACACTATATTGAATAGTTATCAACTGTGAGTATAATCATATCCTGTCAATCCAGTTTCTGAAATTATGATATCATGGTTGAGAATCTGATAGTTGTTCTTGTAGACGAAACTGTTTTACGACTTATAAGATGCTTGAGTTAAGATTTGATGTTAATTGTACATTCCTTATGCAATGCCCGTCTAAACTTGTACTGCTAGAAGTCAATGCAGAAAAGCAAGTCTAGAATCAAGCTTGTAACTAGCTTAGCATATGTTACCGTTTGCAAGTAGCATTTTTCAAATTTCGCGTTACTCCGTTCTCCATATTTTGCAATTGCAAAATCTTGTTTTTTAGCTATGGTGCCTGAACTCTTCTTAGAGATGACTGAGATTTTTGCCAAAACTAAAATTGTAACAGAGCAGGAATTGAAGCAGATACAAGAATTGTACAACCAAGCAGCAGATAATTGTTTGAATTTGAAGAAACCGGATTGATTGGGATCCATTCACATGCATGTGGTAATCAGTTGATCTCTCAGAAATGTAATCCTTTTTTTGTTTCAGCATCTTATGTGGTTACAATAACTCATATAATTCTTGTTTTATCATTTAGATTGATATCATCATTAGCTAGTTTTAGCTGCTTTGACTGTATAAACTAGTTAACATGACCATCTTTCTTTTGTAGGAATCGGCACTGAGGTGATGGTAGTATGCTGACCACGGTAGTACTGTTTCTTCGAATGGAGGTAGCCGGTGATAGCAAAGCTGATGATTGTTTGATTATGACCCTGATGATTGTATTTTGATGCTCAAGTCTTATTGCTCTTTTGTGACCACATGTTGACCCAGCACAGTCATGAGACTTGGCAGCGGTGACTTGCATAAAAGCCGTCTATGATAATGCTAAAATTTGCTGTACAACAGAAAAATATTCCATGTACCATTTTACAGAAAATTGATTCAGTGAGCAAGTCACACATGCAGTATGCTTTTGACGTCACTTAGTATGATGCTGCGAACGCAGGTTGATTACTCAGTTTAGTAGGTAAAATAGATACGTCCGGCTTATTATTTGATTTTAAAGCAAAGCAATGTTATTAATTTATCACAACCCCATCCCAACCTTAATCAGCTGTGGCCACCTATAGAAAAAGACGCTTGTATGTAAACAACAACAAACCGATTTACTTATTTAAATAAACTGAAATTAGATACAGCATGGAATATGGTCCACAGTGAACATAATCAAGTACTAACTCCACAGAAGTTAAAAACTCAAATCGAATACAACTCAGCAGATCAGACTATCCATTCCACAAGGTCTTTATGCCAGTACTACATAAAGAAGAGCGGAGAAAAACAAACTACACATGCAACTGCACAGATGAGCCAAAATGTTCTGACAGCACAGAGCATGCCTCTTGTTTACAATGATTGGAAGGAATTCCTCAGTAGACAATTGTCCCTTTCACTAACACAGGCAGCTTGCTTTGATCCACTCTCAACTCCAAAGCATCCTGCAAGCAGCTATTTGTTTACATGAACAAAATAATACAATGAATGTGGAATGAAACCACCTAGATCTTGATTCTAAATAAGAAACTAAAACATACATCATATCAAGAATTGAAACCAATGAATTCATTTCATTGATAGCAAAACATTTTTGTGAAATTGGACGAAGGCATTTCAGACACTTAGTATTTTTCCCACCGAAACAGTAAGAAATTCAAATTCAGGTTAGAGAAACAAGATGGCTTCAATTCAGATGCAGTAAAAAATATAATAATAAAATAAAATAACAAATCTTCAGTTATGTCCAGAAACAAAACTTCAATAAGCTCCAGTTAGGATCAGCAAAAACTTAATAGTCTGTGAATTGGAAAGAACTAAGGATAGTGTCTTCTAACCTAGTTCTGCTGCTGCTGCTGCTGCTGGTAGTTGCCATAACCTGGATAACCTCCATAGGCAAACATGTTGGGGTCCTGGGGTTGAGTATAGCCATAGCCTTCATAACCCTGTCCATAACCATAGTAGTTACCATTCCACTGGTTGGAGTCCTGCGACTGTGGCATAGTGATCAATCATACACGAATCTTACAGTTCTGTTGTACTACAATGATATTCATTCTATCATGTGTTATTAAAACTATGAGATTCCAACCTGTTTGCTGGATGGACTACGGCCCCATGAAAGCCGGATACTCTGACCTCCAAGGATGTGTCCCTGAAGCATCAGTAGAGCTTCCTCTGCGCAATGTCTGCAAGAATCACAAGATGACATGTCAAATACTAAGCCATAAGAAAAGAACTGGTGATATTGAATATAAGCAAAAGATACTTTAGGAAAAAAAACAGACCTTTGTGCAAACTGTACAAAACCACAACGCTTGCCAACAGGAATCTTTACATGTACTAATTCACCAAAAGGTGAAAAAAGCTGACGCAAGACATCATCAGTAACATTTGGATCTAGGCCACCAACAAATATCTGTAACCAAAAGATGATCACATGTCAGAAGATTTCTTTTACTATCTTACAGTTCATGTACCAAGTTCAACAACCCACCGTTGTGTTATTCAAATCACTCTCCGATTGTGTCCCTTGAGTGTCTTGGAAAGCTGCAAGCAAAACATCTTGTGAAAAACTCCACAGAGGAATGCATGAACCATAAACATGTGCTACACAAATTATTACATATCATGAAGACATAGCACAAACAAAACTCAAATCCTTCTAGCAGCGCAGCCGCATACTGCAAAATACACATGCATTCACATAAACATGGTAGACAAAAGACAGAGTTCCTCAAACCTGTTGTCTGAATCTCCTTTATTTATAACGGACTGCGAGAGAAGGTTCAGGCAGAGGGAAATAGCCAAAAGAAAACTTAAAGACCAAACTAAATGGAGAAAGAACACACTGCATGAAAAACTCAATATTCTCTAAGCAAACCAACTGATAAATATTATTTATCAAAACACAAGTTGATCTGATCAGGAACACTCTTTTGTAGAAGCAGAACAAGGAGCCTCAGGTACTTAGCGCAACACTTATACCAATGAGATTTTAAAAAAAAAAAAAGCAATGGCATGTAAAGTACCTCTTCCTCCAAATAATACCCATAGTACCCAACAAATGAACTACAGTTCCGACTTTTTTGCACCCTAACCAATCCTTTTACATCTACATGTTAAATATATAAAATTTACACATAGAAGTTGTCATGAAAATCACAGAAAACCAACAACTATATGTAAACCATTGGTCATTATATAGTGCAAAGCTCTGAAAGAGATTATAAAGTCAGTGGATCTCCTTTGTCCCATGACAAGAATCTACGTCAGTCCCTTTAACCTGTCTCACCTGATCTATTTTTAAGCACTTATCGAATCATTAAGCGCCCCCTTGATCTGTTATGCTTTGAAGAACCCAAACCCAAAGTGAATGGGCAGTTATTTGCTTCAAGTCCAGTTTGGTGCACGCCACAATCATAATACTCAAACAAAAGCAAAAATGCGTAAATTTTGTTTATTTTATTGGCTATATTAGGATTTCCACAAAAAGGTCATAAATATTAAAATTGTCATGATCAATCAAGAACAATGACATGGTCATTTCGGCTTTCATCGTCTCGTCGATGATAAGAGGATATTACAGACACTGTGTGCAGTAAGGTCGGTCTCTACTACTGACAAAAGTAATCAACTATGAGCTTCATGAAAAGACAAATTACAATTTTCATGAAAAAAGGTTATTGAAGATGTCAGAGAGTCAGAAAAACTTCTGCACAAATGTAGATCGAGTGCAGCCATAAATAAGTCATTCATCAAATATACTTACGAACACATAAGAAAATTTTTATAAAATCATATATATGAAATCAGGTTGTCAATCAGGTTTCAACATAAACGGAGTAAAGCAACACAAAACAAAGTAACAATAATTTGACCTAGCCAGAACTCATCCCATCCTAACATTTTAAGGAGAACAGGTCACTGAAAAATAGTTCCTTAGAAATTCTAGTTCTAGAAGTAATGGAAGAATAAAGAAAGCTAGAACACAGAGAGCTCTACAACTGAAGGAACTGAAAAGAGCAACTCTTATTAAAGGCTGATCTTTGAATGTAACAAAAAGAAAATTAAAAGAAATGTGCATAGAACACCGCCAGATACCAAGGGCAATTATGACATACATAACAAGAACACTGACCTAAAAGAGACCACCCATTTAAGGAGAGAGGCATTCTCAGCTGTAGTCAGTCCAGGCCCTAAATGATGAGAGCCTCTTGACATCCTGCTTCGAGACAAGATGAGTTTTATAAGTTTATGTTATTTAAACTTAATCAAATGCGCCCAAAGGTAAGTGCTTGGAACGAAAGACTTCGTAGATGAATCGAAGAAATGAAGCTCATTTCAAGCGACCGGAAACTAGTAAGCTTAAGCATAGCATTGTTACCACCCTAACATAAGTATTGATAGCATTCGGCTATCATTTGGGGCATAAATGCCTAAAAAAAGCCGAAGTTTATTGTTGCACACAGAATAAGAACAAATAATAACATGTCCTGCATATGTTAAGCAACCAATTTGAAGAAATCCAGCAAAGCGTCTTCAGATTCCACAAAAAAAAACAATACTAAAAAACTCAGCATACCTTGACCTGATTGTTGGGTGCCAATGTTCTTCTTGTTTGTTGCTGGTCCAATACGCATAGGCCTTGTTGAACAGAACATACCATTCATCTCAGTCATAGCACGTTGCTGCTCACTTGGATCACCAAACCTAACAAAACCATATCCTTTCGAGCGCCCTGTGGTCCTATCAGTTACAACCTTTGCCCCCTTAACAGAGGGATAGTGACTCCTGAACGTCTCCTGTAATGTATAATCTGTAACATCTGAAGCCAAATCACCAACAAAAATAGTATAGTCTGGACCATCATCTGTCCGTCTTTCCCCAGCAGAAGCCCAATTCATTCTGAAAGCCTGCTCAACACCAGGCATCATTTGACCATTGAAAGTCTGGAGGACCCTCTCAGCAGTTGCCCTAGTAGCAAATTCAATAAAGCCATAACCTTCTGACTGTTGAGTCTGCTTGTTACGTATAACTTTCACGGAAAGAACCTGTAAATGTTATCCATCATGGATTAGAACTGGGCAGAGGTTTTTCAAAATTTAGCATCAATGAAGAGCTAACAGGTGATAGTAAGACTCGAGAGGACACATAGGGAAACAACAACTATATTACAGAATTATTTGCTAAAAGCAAGCAAAATTGACAAGCACCTAGATTGATCAAGCAGATAAATGACCAAGCGCATCAAACAACGGAATTACAACAACAACACAGCAGACTAACTTCGAGCCAAAGAAAGAGCTTAATAACACTTCATACGGAAACTCATCCATGCATATACCGTGGAAACAAATAAAATTTATCTAAAACAAAATTCACTAAACCATACCCAAAAAAATAATAGTGAAGCACATTTAAAACATGAATTCAATCACACCTCTCCAGTATGCATGAAACACTGGTTAAGAAAGTTCTCGTCCATCCAGTACTGTAAATCACCGATCCACAGCGTACGGATCTCATCGCTTCCCATCGCCTGCTGCTGCTGCGCAGGAGCTCCACCCGCAGCCGGATACTGCGTGTACTGTTGATACTGCGGCGGGTACTGCTGCTGGTACTGAGTCGGCATCTGAGTCTGCGGCACCGGCGGTGGGATCTGCGACGGTTGCTGATTCCAAATCGCAGGTTGCATCGTCATCTGCTGATACTGCGTCGCCGGAGCTGGCGGAGGAATAACTCCCCACTGAGAAGGAATTCCTTGCTGCGCCGGCGCCGCCCCCGCCGTCTGCGGCTGTTGCGGTTGCGCTGCCACCGGTGGTGCTTGCATCATGATTGTTGGGGAAGAGA
The DNA here is from genome assembly GCA_019914995.1 of Acanthochlamys bracteata. NCBI lineage: Eukaryota > Viridiplantae > Streptophyta > Magnoliopsida > Pandanales > Velloziaceae > Acanthochlamys > Acanthochlamys bracteata. The sequence continues at coordinate 1,153,240 of CM034140.1, read as the reverse complement.
ATCAAAAACCCTAGCCCTAACCTAATTTGTCGGAGAAGAAAGAGAGGGAGATAACGAGCGGGGGAGGAGATGAATAAGTGGAGACAGAACAGCGCAAATGTATAAATGGTAGGCCGGATTGGTTGATTCGAGATATTTAATACGAAAGGACATAAATACTCTCTCGTCGGTTAGCTGGCGACACGAATGAGTGGTACATAAATAGGCTTGTTAAATTTGAAAGCCCACATATATCAAAGTCCAATAACGACCCAATGCCGTTAGAGGATTTCTTCTATTTGCTTTATAAGTCCTGTACAAATCATTACTTATGCAAAGAAGGTGCATAAAGTTTAGATACCCAAGTTGTAAACAGTCTTGATTTCAAGCTGCTTTTGGGGGTTTTCTGGGACGAAGAAAAGTAACGTGGAGCAAAAGATTTGAGGATGCGAAGCGCTGCACAAGGCGATCTTCTTTGAAATTGCTAGCTGGCCTCGTTTATCTCTTTCTTAATTTTTAAAATTTAGTCAATTTTTTATTTTATATTTATATCATCAAATTTTATTATTATTTATTATTTTTAAATATATATTTTGTTTTAGAAAATACTCTCAAACATTCCTTAGAAATCGGAAACAACATGTTGCTGCGGTGGCCGGTGGGTATGTATCATGCATACCTTCTCACAATGATGTCTTCCTTGAATATGTTTTCTGTTTATTATATAGCAGGGAAGGAGATCTAATCCTAGGTTCCTTTAATCTGGCTGTCTTCTTCTTTTAGATCCAAATGTTCTCTTGAAAAAACATTCATTTCATCACTAATGAAACCGACTCCTATATAGCTCCTTCCACTTCCATCCGTTTAACATTCTATGTGATGCAGGTCTAATTATAATCAATCATTGAAAGACCTGACCTTGGAAGGAATGTGGTAGAGCAGATGGAAGCACAACACGCACGTATGAATCATTGAATTGCTTTGTATTTGAACGGGAGAAGGAGATAACATTTGGAAGCAGGACTTTGTCTGGAAGAGATCAAATGTTATAGCAATTTATCCTACAACCTGTTCTTACCAAGAGCTAACTCCATGCTGACAGATAGAGGAAGTAGCTTGCTTTTTTTTTCCATCTGGTCAGGTACAATTGCTGGCGGAGGCGATCAGATTTTTTCCATCTGGTTATGTAGTTTCTTTTAATATTTGTTGTAACATTAGTGTATGAAATCATTGTTTTGACAAGAATAGGAAACCAGATGTATTTATAGAATCTCACCATAGATTCATAGAATGCTGAAGAGATAATTGCAAGCACTAGTCTACAGGTTTGATGCCAAAAGAAAAGAAAGAAACTGAACCTGTACAAGGGTGTGCTGTACTATTTCTTAGTCGTTGTTTTGGCTCTTTATTAGATAGACATCCTGCAAATTCTTGTTCAAGCTGTTACCAAGCTGGAAAAAAATCTAATTAAAGAGAGGGAGTGAGAATAACGATATTCCTTTGCGAAGAACTCCCTTCAAACACTTCAACTGGTTAGCATACTTGTCTTTCTTTAGCTTCAGCGGTTGCATCGAGTTTCTGTAATAAGTATTGCTTCTAGGCATTTGGTTTCTACCAGACTTAAGCTGCTGCTGATCTGTTTCTTCTACTCTTTTAACAAAGAAGAATGCAGCAGTACAGCCGAGGCTTGCAATCTCTTGGTCATCTTCTTTCTTTAATCTTGAATACGATCGATGTCTTCCAAACATGTTCACTCCTTTTGCTCAGAGAAGGAAAAAATACTGTAAAGCAAAGAAGCCAAGTTTAATTTACATGCATGAACAACTTCAGTTATGGACATGGTTGTCTACTCTTGTCCTTTAAAACGTGGAGCTAGTAAAATTTCGTATTAGATTGAAGAAAACAAGAATCATCGCTATCGCAGCAGGTGAGGCTTTAGAAGTTAACTCATTATTTAGATTACTACTGCTGAACTAATTGACGTATGGAATAACACAAAAACAAACAAAAAAAAATTTTGTTTTGAGTGTAACTTAGTCGAAATGGAAGATTAGTTTATAGTAGTAGTTGCTGCAACTACTATTATTACCAACTCGTCACGGTTAGTTGTATTATACTAGAGATTAAAGAATCTCTGTATGAGTTGTTCCTTATCCATATGTAGATATGAATACTGCAGCCATTACTTGGAACTGCTATAAACTGGACATGGCTACACTTAGACTCAAGAAGACATCCAGCATAAGTATAGAAAAGAGAAATGAAAAAGAAAGATGGCGCTAATTAATTACATTTAGGAAGTCGAAGTGGTTTCGCCACAAATAGCATGCTTGAAGTACTTAACATGCTTCACAAGTCTCTTGCAAAAGTAAGTATTAAACCTGCGTATTCTAGATCTTATTATCTTCAATCGCCTACGAACCTTGAATCTTATCCCGCAGGCCTTTCCCATAAAAATTGAAGGTCTTCTCTGGCGATCGGCTCTCTTCATCACCTTGTAAATCAGGAACTGAGCATTCCGGTGACGGACTTCATCTGGGTCTTCTTTTGAAATCCTTGAGTAAGTCGCAGATTTTCCTTGATAGCTCAAGCTCATTTCAAATCAAAGAATAACAAGACTAGTTCACTTAACATGTAAAAACAGATTATTGATCTCAATCTATAAATAACAGAAGAATTTGGTACAATCACAAATAAGGTAATGATTTTCTTCTATTAGATGTCAAGATTTTTAAGTAGATTAATTGTCAGTTTGAGCAGACATGGATGCATAAGATCAACAACTTTCTTTATATAGAGAAGAGGGTATCAATTGAAGAGGTATAGATATTATTTTCTTAGATTACATGCTATTTCTACAAGAAGATTAACAGCAGAAACATTAGGGCTATGACTGAGAAGATACATTTAACAAAGCAACAGTTCCCCAGTGAAATATATAGCTTTGCATCCTAAGAGATGAAACTCATTGATGAAAACTCTTTTTCTATCAATCAAAGATCATGATAGAAAGAGGCTATGCTATAGAGATATGACACGATTAACAAAATTAACCAAAAGCTACCAATGCAACTATGTACAAGAGTTAATCTATAAGTTAGGGAACCAAAAGCTCTCGACGTATCAAAAGAAACAGTTCAATTAAATTTCCAGCAAGAGATCACACTAGTATAGAGCATTCACTCCACAAGTCCACATAGAAGCCAATCATATATCTAAATAAACACCGCTCGATGAAAAGAAAAAAAATACAAGAACAGAAGAAAATCAAATTACCAGCCAATCTCAAACGCGACCGTAAAAAGAACTGAATAAAACCAAAGTGTAAGATGAGCAAGGCCATGCTCAGGCTTTTTCTCGGAAATATTGCTTCGGTCATCTTCTTCCTGCGACCTCTCTCACGCAGGAAAAAAAAAGATGGCTTAAATATATATAATACTACAATAATTCTTATATGGAGTTCTCAGATGAATATAAAAATTTTGAATCATAATAATCTGCAGATGCTTCGCAAATGTTTTCACTACATGTGTTGAGCTGCAACATTAATTTGGTCCCCTTTTAATTAGAGGAGCAACTTCAACTTGTATACATGAATTAGTTAGAAAGTAATCACTATTCAGATAACTCAGGAATGGTTAGCAACTCCGGCTTCCATGACCGCCGGGGCAGTGAACGCTGGCCTTCACCGTTATCCGTCTTCACTTGAACAGGTACTCGTTGGGTATCAAGTAGCTGCAGCAGTTCCTCAAGTTGCTTCTTGGTAATTGTCATCTTCATTTGATAATAATGATGATCAGTTTCTGATCTTGCTACTTCTTGATAATCCGCTACTGCTTTAGCTCTTTTCGACAAGCTGAGCTTGAAACAATTCCCCATGAACATCGACCAATATCTGCCAACCTGTAGGCTTACGTACTTGGAATTGATGCAAAAGCTAGAGCATTTTATAGATAACCGGAGATATGTAGATGTGGAAGAGATGTTAATCGAGCAACTCCGCTCGCTGGCGGGCGAATTATTAATGGAAAATTTTCTTTTCTTTTACACGACCTAGTCGAAATGTTGGACTGCTGATGTTCAGCGCGCGGACAGAAGCAAGTTCTTTTTTTCTTTCTTCTTCTGGAATTGAATTTAGATATATGGATATTTCTGTTAACATATTATTAATGAATGTATTATGGTCAATAATCAACTGTAAGTACTAGTTACGTTATATGCATTTTCATATAAAATAAGTTTTGGTAGCAGTATTTATTTGAACTAATGAAACTTTTAGAAGAGGAAAACATAAAGAGACGTGTGTTTACCAGTATACCAAAGCAGCTCTGTTTTGCTTTGGTTTCTAGAGGACATGCGAAATAGATATGCTAAGAAACCTTTTCCTAGATGAAAATTTAATGAATAGATCAAATTCGATCGATCTATTTAATAATTAAAAATATTAAAATATAAAATATAAAAATTAATTTTAAAAAATAATATATGAAAATTGTTAAGTACTAAATGTTCAATATACGAAAAGGTTAATTTAATAAATTTTGATAAATTAAGAAAAAAATAAATTTAATATCATTGTTCTAAATATTTTTTTTAAATATTAGCTAATATATACTATACGAATAATTATACAAATTAGATCAATTTAAGTGAAATTGAAACTTACTAGAACTCATTTAATTTATTGAGTCGATTTCAAGTTGACTTTAAACTAATTCGAACCAATCTAAAATCAACTGAATCTGATTTAAATAAATCAATTTCGAATTGGGTTCATTAGGTTATATATTATCACTCTTAGAAAAAACTAGTTCTTCATGAACAATTTATTCACTTGACTGAAAGGTAACTAATGCATAACTGAATATTTAATGTAGTTTGCACCGAAATTTATTAGCACAATAAAATGTAAACACAATTGCAAAAAAAATCAAGCTAATAGCAACTAAAATTTTTACCTGCTTCAGCACACTCGCTAGTAACTTTCATGTCACTTTGAAAGCCTTCAAGTACAATCTACTAACAACATTAGCTAACGTTACTACCCCAAGACTCTGAAATTACTTATCAAATGAAATTTTTTTGAAATAGAAAATATTTTTATTTTTTTTAAAAATATATTATATTTTTTTATTTTCAGAAAAATAATACAAAATATACAATAAAAATATCTCATTACATAAAATTTTTCTATACTATCTAAATTTTTAAATAAAATTTTTAAATAAAATTTTTAAATACTTATAAAATATATATTAAAAAATATAAAATTAAAAAAATTAAAAAATTACTTTTGAAATGATGCCAAACGCACCCTCAGCCAGTGTTTTCTTCACCAAAGACACCTCACCACAGCCTTCTAAATTTCGCTAAGTCCTTACGGATGCAACCGTGCAAGCCTTTCCGTAACTTTCCGACAAAGTTATAAGGTGTTATTCAATGGTTTGAGCTCAGTGATCTCTCTCGCAACAACGAACACTCACAACAAGAGAAACTTGGAGAGATTCACACAAAATTACAGAGAAACTAATGACTCAATAAAGACATGCTGTGTGAAGTCTTTCTAATTGTGTCCTTGAAATTTGATCACGAGCAACTTCCTCAAACACAATTTAGAAAGCATGTTTCAGAACAGTCTCTCAATGAAACCAAACGAACATTCAAGATGAATATACAAGAAATCCATTATTAGAAAGATTGTTCATAGAATAACAAATAGATGAAATACCAAATATCCAAAAGATATTCCTTAACCACGTTAGAGATGTATATGTCTCTTAACAAAGATACGCCATTCATTATGTACAGCAATTCATGAATATCAACTGTTTACTGTTTGTGCAGTATCAGTAGTCTATTTCTAGAAGTTACCATGGTTAGTGGCTTGTGCATGCCCGACAGTACTCCTAAAGGACCGAGAGCACCAGTATCCAAGGTTATTAACCAATGATACTGATTTGGCAGCATAGCAAAGCTGATGCTGTCTGCGAATCTCCTGTTTTTGATATTGAAATAGCATTGACAAGCAGGGCTGCCATGAAGCATTCTGTAATGAACAGATTCCATTCTTGGTTTCCTGCATCGAGGACAAATGCTTACAGTAAGGCTTCATAGAAATAATTGCGAATAACAACTGAAACCAATAAATAAACTCTACTCACCCAACCATAAGAAATCACGAGCTGATCTCATGTCATAACCAATTGGGCCACGTCCATAATAGACTAATCAATGCTGAATACTATGGAAAGTTCAATAGCCTCCTTCAGAAGATGAGGAAAGCAATCTTATATATGCAAGAGATACATAACAGAATGATGGGAAAGAAAGAAAGAAAGATAGTAGAATCTAGACAGTACATACCTTCAGCAGTAAACAAGGGCAATCTTTTTCTCCGTGTCTCCATGAACACCTTCTTGTTGGAAAATGTTTATCCAGCATATTTCCAAATGGCTTCCTACAGGCTTTACTACTAAACTAGAGATAAAACAATAGCTCAGACATATATTAAATTAAAGTCACAAATGCAGAACATGAATATATATAGATGCCCAAAGTTCTAGCCTAATAATAACCAAACATAATGTACATTTATTATTACAACAAATGATGACATTAATGATTACAACAATAGAGCATTCAATTAATCATACAGCCAGTACTTTATTAACTTTCATAAAGAAATTAATGAGGTATCCATAACAGATGAAAGCTTTAAAGAAGATGCCTAAATTATAGGTATTCCTGAAAGTTGACATGGCCAGTTGATTGTGCATGCTCCACAGCTTCCTAAATGATCAACAGCAACAGGTCCGTTACCGCAGATAAAACACAAATAGTACTGCAGTGAAATAAAACCAAATGTGATTAGCTAAGGTACAAACCTTTTGACCTACGAGACCAATTTGGCATACACCACAACGTAGAGTAAAGTTGGCGGTGTCAGTGTAGCTCCTCTTCCTGGTATGGATAAACATAGATAAGTTAATCTTTCTGCTCTTTGATGTATGAAAGTGCAAGGGAAGGAACAAGGAAGAAAGCAAAACAGAAATCTGTACTAAAACAGAAAGGAGAATTGGAAGATCATGAAGTTTTACTTGTTTGCATCTATCACGAGATTAAGAGCAAGATTTTCAACAGCCCCGATAGAGCGTTTTCTGTCAACAGCAAAAATTGTCTGGTCAAATTCTTCAGGTGCTCCTTCAAATGGAGACATCTGCCAATCAAAAGTTCCATAAGAAACTCGTGTTTGCACATTATGCTCGACATGGTTCATTTATTAATAGTAACAATTAGAGGTTCCTTTGGTAGATTACCGCTAAGGCATCATAGTGGAGGCCATCATAGATAAGCATAACTCGTTCAGCATAATTCTTTTCCTGTGTTGGAAGCAAAATGCACACAGTAAGACTTCATATTAAGTGCAGTATAATATATGTAAAGGGAGAGACAAAATCTACTTGCCTGACCATACAAATCACAGCGAGTGGTTTGAATGTCATATGCAGCAATTTCACGCCCATAATACTCAGATAATATTGAAAGTTCAATGGCACCTATAACGAGATGACAAAAGCAGTTAGATTCTATTAAAACAGTAAATAATAATCATAAGTGTGAGAAACCCTCAAAAGTTCACAAAGCGGAGCGTTGCATTGAGAACTAACCTCCCCATTTGCTAGGATCCAATATCCATGCACAGTATTCTGCATTTGACTTTCCAAGAAATGCTTCATTATACTTTGAAGTATCGCTTGCGACCACTGCTGCAATAACCTGTATGAGAACATAAAGAAATTACTCTTCTTACGCATACCAACAGAAAATTTGTGCAAATAGATATTCACAGCCAACCACGTTGTTACTTATAAATCTGCATTATCTTAAAAGCAAGCTAATAAATCAGGGAATGGACTCATGCATTGCCACCCAGCTTGAAACGCCATGCGAACATATAACAGAAAAATAAATGACATCTTTAATTGTAGTAAATTTAGAACCCCCATGAAAACCAGTGGATGATTGTTTAAATACAAACCAAAAATGAATAAGATCCTCTCTAATGCAACTGGTTTTAGATCAAGTAAGGCTGGTTCGAGACTCAAATTGATATTCAGGTAGAACTATGTCCCTAAAATGGATGGTTGAGTAATTAAGTCTCTGCAAAAATGTGTTCACAATTTAAAAATAGATCAAGTAACACATCATGAAAGCTCAGATTAATAAAAGCACTGAACATATGTCAACCTGTCTCAACTCTGGAGCTTTGTTTTTGTTATGTTCCATCACATATCTGCAACATATTAGGTTGAATAGATTAGCACAAGGCAAGAGAACAATTTGTAGTTTAACTGTCCAAACGACTAAGCAACCCAATACTGACCCAACAGCATTGAAAAGGCAGCTGTTATCTGAAGGAATAACTCTCCTCACAATGACTCCTTCCATTGGTAGCAGATACCTCAACTGTGAAATTTCAAGCAAAATTCAGCTTCTTGTTTCCAAACTTCTCAAAAGATAAGCATCACAATGACTAGAGTTAATCTCTTACAACAGTACAACATAATTAATTTAATAAAAAACAAAAAGAAGAATAAAAAAACTTATTTGAGCTTCCTTCAACAAGAAGGCTTTTTCCACCGAATCTCAGAGTTGCCCAGAATTGAAAGTCTTCTAATTCAACTTGGACAATACTTTGGAATTAACAAAACCGTCCAGAGGACTGATTTCAACTGCAATCTTAGATCTAAATTCACAAATTTTCATCTGGGTATAGCTCAGATTGGCTAAAATTCAATAAAGCACGAATCTTTAACTTGTCGAAAAATAGCAAATAAAAACAAAAACAAGAAACATCTGAAGAGCAAATTTCGCCATAATACTATCAAGAAACCGAAAAAAGAATCAAACTTCAGGATCAGAATTGGAATTCAGACCTGAAACAAACTCCTGAACAAGATCAGACTCAAAAAAGCAAAGATTTGGAGAAAAATCTTACAACTTTCTTGTGTGAACAACCAGTGAGGAGATAGAGACTGGGAGGGAGGCAAATTTTAAAGACCGAAACGCGCTCTATATTTGGAACACATTTAATTTTTCATCTTCTCCGAATTCAGTAATAATTGTAATAAATTTTTCTGAGACTTTTCCATTAGAAATTGTTTTTCTTGATCGAACAAGATTCTGTTATTCGCTTCTGTTATAGAAGATGACAGGTGGTTGGATAACAAATAGAAAATTAAAATAAATAATAATATTTTAATAACTGAAGCATTTCTTTCGGTCGCGGAGAATTAACGCGAACTCTCATCTCAGACCCGCATCCACGGTGCGTTTAGTTAGCTTATTAAAAAAATAATTTTTAATTTTATATTATATAAAAAATTTTAAAATATAAAAAAGTTTTATATAAAAAATTGTTTAATTATATATTTTAATTATTTTTTAAAAATAAAAATATTGTTTTATTTTAGAAAATTTTATTTTACAAATATTTTTAAAATGCTCCCCTGATTAAACTAATTTTTGTTTTTTTTTCAATTCTATATTAAAATAAAAAGTCTATGTTACAAAACTTATCTGTTTTATTTCTACGTGGTGTTTTAAACTTTTAACTGGTATTTAAACAATTAATTATTATTACAATTATTTTTAAATTTTTTTGGTTAATGAAATTTCAAAGTTATGGATACTGAGTGCGTGTTTGGGTTACCCCGAACTTAATTTCTTTATTGGATTTAAAATTTGGAGCTATTTCATATATTGTAGCTGTATTTATACTTCAAATTTGGGTGTACTATAGTAGTTTTTATTCGAAACTCTAGTTATAAATCTGAGTTCCTTAGTAATTCAGTTCACGTAATTTCACTCCTAACGCTTATTTATTATACTCGCTTGTAAATATTACTGAAATATAAAAAAATATTTTCAAATTAATTTTATATCACTTCTAAATATAATTAAAATATAAATATAAAACTTATTTTTAAATAATTTATTTTGAGCAACTGAAATATTTCGTAAGAAAGTACTTTTTTATTTTTTTCATTTCTTTAGAAAATGAAATTTATTTACAGAATTTAGAAATATAAGTAAATTGTACATTATATATATATAAGTTTTATTATTTTTTCAAAAATAAGGTAAACTTGTTTTTAAAAAAATTAAAATTTTTTCAAAAAATTACATTATTTCCATGGTGTCATAATTTCCATAGGTGATGTTTGATACAATAGGTATATATGTTCTTTTCCATTTGTGGTAGTTTCTAAACTGCCTTCTTATTTCGTAAAGAATTAACTAACGTTTTCAGTACTGTCCTAACTTGCTACAGATATTCTTCCTCAACTTAAAGCGGTGCGAAGGGCGCGTTTGGTCAAAAAAATCAAAATTTCAATTTTATATTTTACATTTTAAAATAAAATTTATCTAAAATTTTAAAAAATACAAAACATTTTATATATTAAAATTTTCTTACTTCTAAAAAAATATTTTTTAAAATCACTCTCAAATTTCCAAAAAACTTCGCTGGTTATTTTATATCTGAATCATGAAGAAGAAAAGATTTTTATTTTTTCTAAGGAGCCGTTTGATAGAGCGTTATTTTCCATTTCATTTCAATTCATTTTATTTATGTTTTCAATAAAAATTTATAATATTTATAAAAATCATTTAAATTTTAAAATATATTAAAAAATTTATATTGTGATAAAATAAAAAGTTTTTAAAATAAAAAATAAAACTTATTTTTGGAGATAAAATAAAAAAAATTTTAATTTAAAAAATTTTAATTTCATAGCATTCTCAGAAATCAAATTTTTTGTTTCTTAACTCCTCTAAAATCTTCAAATAGTTATCTATATTTTGCAAAACAAGACTGTGTCTCCAATAAAGTAGAAACTGAATTTTATTTGCCTGATCATGTAAATATATGGATGATATTTCACTAAAAGGACATTAAAAATTCGATGTGCAACGTTTCACTAAATGACCTTGCACATATAATCCATAACAATCATGTTTTGCAGAAACGGCTTTGTCTCTGCTAAAGTAGAAACTGAATATTAGAGGTCCTATATGTAAAACATAACATTATCATATGAAATTGCTGAATAACGTCTACAAACCAAATGTTTCCAGAAACGAGCTACATCTAATAAAGTAGAAATTATGTTTAGACTTAGAGGCCCGATAGCATAAAACTCCGCTGCATATGGTATTTGCAGAAATCGTCCAAAAATAAATCTTTTTAAACTGAACAAAACGGATCCCAAAGTATAAATCTCTTTTAGAGTTCCGAATTTAAACATAATATAACATAACTAGTTTGAATAATGTGTTCATAGGATGAAATTTCGCAACAAGAGAGATATTTAGACTATATTTTAAATATTCATAATTGAGTTTCGTAAAAATAAAAAATAAAAATAAATTTTTTTTAAAAATAAAATAAAAGTAAAATTTAATATTTATTTTAATAGTCTTTAAAAATATATTAAAAATTTAAAAAATATAATTATATTGAAAAGTATGTAAATAAAAATATTAGAATTAGAATTTCGAATATAAAAATAAAATTTTAAATTTTTTGTATAATTAAAATATATAAACTATTTGAAACTTAAAATTTAATAAAAAAATAAAATTATAACCGTTTAAAATACGCTTTTATGACTATTTGCAGAAATAACGCACAAGAGAGAAATTTAGCAAGAATATGGGATTATCTTAGTTAAACTAGAAACATTTTGAAGGGCGGATAATACAAAACATCACATTTACACAATCCTTGGCGATAAGCGTCCACAAGGTGGAGGTTTGCAACAACGGCCTCTGTCTCCGATAAAGTAGAAACTAAATGTTAGAGGCCCGATATAGAAAACAAATATGTAAATTTGTGGAAATAGTCTACAAGAATACATTTTTCAACATCGGGCTTCTTCTTGGATAAAGTAAAAACTGAATTTAGAGGCCTATAATAAGTAGTCACATAATTAGAAACTGCATTTTAGTGGCCTCAACAAAATCATTAATTCACCACTTATTTTCGGAAACGTTCATAAGAAGAAAATTTCGCATATAAGGGCTCTCTTAGAGGCCCAATTATATGAAATATTCGTTCTACTTTGATAATTTGCAGAAACAGCAACAATAGTAACATTGTGCAACAGTGTTATATTTAGAAGCATGAGAATATATAATTATATTTACATGACATATTTGCAAACGTCCTCAAAATTTTTTTTTGGCACAAAGGGGATAATTGTTTTCAGAAACGGTCCTTTCTTAATTTTATTAAGTGAGTTTTACGAAAATAAAATTTTAAAAAAATTGAATTCGATAAAAGATAATATTCAAAATAATAATTAAAAATATAAATATAAATTTAATTATAATAAAAATAAAAATAAAATTTAAAATAATAATTAAAATATATGAAGTGAGGATGACTTGAATAGGGAAATAGAGTCTTTTACGACTAAAACATCTCCGAAGTAAAACTGAGATTTAGAGGTCCGATAATATAAACAATCTTCTTACTTTGCAGGAAATCACCAATATAGCAAAAAGCGAGTTTAATATACCCGTTCTTCTCGATTATAGGTACTCACCAACAGGGAGGGAATCTCACACAGTTTTTCTCCCGATCATCAGCAAATCAGCAGCGATGGTTTGCGAGAAGTGTAAGATTATTCAATCTCTAATCCTGCTTAAAAGTTTGTGATTTGTTCGATTATTTCCAGCTTCGATCGATTTGGGGTTGGTGGATTGATGATGAATTTGGTTGTAACTTTTTGTGAATTTTTACAGGCGAGAAGAAGCTGACAAAGGTGATTGTGCCGGATAAGTGGAAGGAAGGAGCTAGTAACACTACCGAGTCCGGGGGAAGGAAGATTAATGAGAATAAACTCCTCAGCAAGAAAAATAGGTCCCGTTTCTTTTCCTTTTCTTTCTCCGTTTCGAATCCATTGTTTTATAGATTCAGCTTCGATATAATTTTGAGTTGTTATGATATTATTGTATATGGTAATTTGTCTTCTGTTGATGAGCTACGCTTTGAAATATGCTTCCACTTTTGTCACTGAATTTGTTGACTGTGCTTCCATGTCTGTCACTGAATTTGTTGATTGTCAGGTTCCTACAGTAGTCTAAGATTACGTTTTAGATTTGATCCCGAGAAAAAGTTTATTCACACAGTTTCAAGTTGACGAGAGGCATGTAGAGATGTGCACAACAGTTGGTGAACTTCACTAAGCCTATGTTGGACTAAGTATGCTACCGTATTGATGTTCACAATTCCTACGTAGTTGATCTCAAAATCACTATTTGTTCTCGTTTTAGTGATCTGATAAACATGCCCATATCTCTCAAAAAGTTAGCAGATCATTAGTTTAGTGGCTGTTATAGGGGTTTTAGTCACAAACTATTTGGTGGCCTCAACTATTGGGAAACCTAAAGAAATCATTATGATTAAGATATCGCACGACTGTTTACGTCTTGCTGCTGAGGCAATGGAAACATTTAGTATCATGTATCTGCGCTGCTATACACTATAACATCTCTCTGTGATATTTATTGGAAGACCAATGCTGTCAAGATCCTTTCTCCTTTTGTTCTTGCAACCATTTTCATGTGGTATCCTGTTTATCAAACAGACTTGTGACAACTTAGGTTGGTTGATGAAAAGGTTACCCCCGTTGCTTGGACTAGATTAGGCTCTCTTTTATCACTGCTACATCGTTGAGGTGTTTAATGATTTATATATGAAGCTGCTGTAGTATATAGTGATGTGAATTCTTCATGAGGGAGAAACCGCTAACATGGGTATGTTATGGTAATAAGTTTCTTTAGGGGCTCTTTCCTCTGGAAAGTGGAAAAGAAAGTATGCTGTTTATGATGCCATCTGTTTGTCACAGATTCTTTAGTTGTGAGCTTCATTACCCCTTTCACTACTTAATTGATGATGATCCTTCCAAGACTTATAGCTAAAACATCATCTGGGTGAAAGCAATTATGTCAAAGCTGCCTGGTTGCTTGAATAAGAAATTGATTAAACTAGTGGGTGCTGTTGATAAGATCATACTTGTTTCTATATCTTTTTGAGAGCATTCAGGAATTCGATGGCAAGTGGTTCTTGTAAACGAGCTTTTGATCTTTAAATATGTCTTTAGTCTCTAATCTGAACTCAGCATTACGTGCAAGAATCTTGTTCCTCAATTACAATTCCAACTATTTTTCTCCATTATGATATCGAGGTTGTTTCCCTTTTTGTATTACTTTTGAGTTACTTACATTTTCACATGTACAACCTGCACATTTTACATAATCTTTTTTGTAAATAATTGCTAGTCACTCGTGATACACTTACAGTATTTATCAATACTGAAGTGTGCATCCATTGATGTGGTAGCCTTGGCGTGTATCATCTGCAGGTGGACACCTTATGGAAATACCAAGTGCATTATTTGCAAACAGCAGGTCCATCAGGATGCCAAATACTGCCACACCTGTGCTTACTCCAAAGGTAAGAGAGAGGAATCCCGTTCTTTTCTTACTTAGGCACTATATGCTGGTACTTCCTGTTATTTGCCATAATTGCCTGACTAACTTGGAATCCAGTATTTTGAGTATATGATGAAGTAAACCTAAATTTTCGAAGCATCTTTAGTGTCTGTGCTAGGGGCATATTATCCTCTACTGCTTACTCTTGGAAAATTGTAGAGGTTCTAAAAGGAGCAAAGGCCGTATTGCATTTTCTGGAACAGGTGTATGTGCTATGTGCGGGAAGCAGGTTTTGGAGACAAAGTTCTACAAGCAAAGTAATGTATGATTGCGCTACCGAATGGCAACAATAGGAAGCTCTTCTTTCCTAGTCTCCTGGATTTTTAAATGAATTGCAGCCATCAACTTTTGCAACTGTATTTCATGTCTGATGTCCTGTATTATAAGAAGGTAGAGAGAATTAGTCTGACAAGTGCACTTGCTACTATTAACAGAAAACAGAACTTCATTGTGTAACTAGTTATGAAGTACTGATAGCCTGTTATCTGCTACTAAGATCAGTTATTTCAAGTACCTTCAACGGAGAATGTTTGTTGCTGGAGTATATCTTTGCAGTTATCAGCAGATACTATGTTTGCATTGTTGATGCAACTATTTGAACCAAGACCAACATGTCTGTCGATGCGAACACGAGATTTTAAAATTACGTGTTCATGATTTCTGCGAGAAGAAAACCTTTATCCCTACAAAGAAGCTTATCTGTTTGATTTTGTTCTTTTTTTTGTTCGTTTTTACCACAATGCTCTCCCGCGCATTTGCTCTATGAATTTCAAACAACACAAAATACCATTACCACCGCCACCATGCGTCGCTTCCCTCGCTCTACTCCATATCCAAGCCACCACCGACACTTGGGCGACGCCTCCTACATCTCCCTCGCCCCGCTCTTTTTCTGCTAGCTCCGACGTTCAAGCCATTCGCTCGTTCTCTCCTTCCTCCTTTCGTTCCGGCGGTTCCTGAATCCCTCTTTCTCTACTCCGCGCTCTTCCTCAGCTCGATGCCCTCCAACTGTTCGACAAATTGCTCCTCTCGTTCAATTGTTCACCTACTTCCTCTCCTCGAGATTCCTCACATCTGTTTCTTCGCTCTCCTGACCATTTCCATCATGCTCTTTCGTTTTCCGTCGTGCAGTCGCAGTTCATTCTTTGACAATCCAGCCACAATTCTCACCTACAGCCTTCTGCCCTTCCGTTATTTTACAATGACATTCCACACCGTGGTCTCCATTGCTTATGCAGTTATGCTTATACTTATTCAACACTGACTAATATTCTTTGCCGTGCTAACCGCATGGTGGAGGCAACTGCTCTTCTTGATCTGACAAGCTGTGATAGGCTGAGACAACTGCTGCCACTTTCAGTTCCCTTATTAGTTAGAGAGATTTGTACAAGGAGGAAGGTAGTGAAGATGATTGAGAAATCCTGCACCGAGATAATGGATTGGCCTTGTCTTGCGTTCAACATTGAGACCTTCTTGTGAGCAGACTGAAAATTTGAGACTACGGACTACAGTGAGGTACGCCTAGAATTTGCTAACTGTTTATGAGATTGTCTTTCAGTGAAAACTATAACCAAGAAGTTCGATTTATATCCTGTGCAGCTCTGGAGGAAACATTAATGATCTTCTTTGGAGTTTGCACTTTGGGCGTGTTTCGAACGCCCGTAACTTCACTTTCTCCTGCCAGATATTGAATTTCGAACAGTTCATATGTTTCAATTACACAAGAAATTCAGAACTCTACTTTCAGATGCGACACTTCAGTTCTAACTTTCTTATTTACACATTTTTCAATACAATTATATCTTTTAATTTTTAACATATTTTAAAATCTATTAAAACATAAATGCTGAATTCCACTTCCACTTCATTTTTTTTAAAATTCTACTTTCTGTTTTTCACTTTTACAAAACCCAATTACAAACACGCTCTTTGCTGAACGTTGATCTATCTGCTGCAGGTCTATTTCTTTCTCCAAAACAAGTTTTTTCATTTTTTATTTCAAATTTTTTAATATATTTTTTATAAATATTTAGAAAATTTATTTAAAAATTAAAAAATATAAAAAATTTTAGATTGTGATATTTTTATTATTTATTTTATTATTTTTTAAATAAAATAATAGAGCTTGTTTTAAAAAAATATAATAATTTTTATTTTAAAAAATTTTATTTTAGAAAACTTTCAACTTTCCCTAATATGGTCGGTTTGGGAATCCTTACAACTTAGGAATTTCTTTTGAAAAAGGTTATTTTGAGACTAGAGAAATTATACATAAAATTTTTGTTATGTACGCTTATCTTTAAAATACTAATATATTTTATTAAAATGCTAAAAATCAAAAGAAAATAATAAAAATAAATAAAAAGTTTTTGTAAACAATATAAAGAGGTTAACTGTTATCAACCGCAAGAACCAGATGACCTTTATATTCTGCTATCTGACAGACTACGACATCGCTGTATTCTTGGTAAGTAACAGGTTGCATATTAAATACCTGAATCAGGTACTGAAGTTTAACTCTCCTTGCCAGGTTTTTACCGTCGTTTTCATAGTACAAGTTCCCATTGCTAGTTGCTAACTTGCTACTAGCAGGAAATTTTCTTTAATCTGATTTCAGTTTTTCTTCTTATATAGCAGCTGTTCTTTAAGTTTTCTGAAATTGCTTAATCTGTAGGTTAAACATTTCTCGAAGTCCCAGATTTTGGACCTGTATTAGCAAGTATATTCTTGAAAAGTACTAGGACGTTTGAAAATATTTATGAAATAAAATTTTTTTGAAATAAAAAATATTTTTATTTTTTTATTTTAAAAAAAATAATAATAATATATAATAAAAAATTTTATTACGTAAAATTTTTTAATTTTTTTTAATTTTTAAATAAATATTTTAAATATTTATAAAATATATATTAAAAAATATAAAATTAAAAATTAAAAAATTCTGTCAGAAAAAAGCAATCCTAAACGGACTCGCTTCTTAACTTCCATTTAAAGGTTTCTCATATATGTGTCTTGCAATATTCTCCAAATTATATTATATAATATGTGTTATTTAAGGCCATCCTACGAACGAATTTTGACTCCACTTAAGCTGATTAAAAGTTTTAATCACTCAAATAATAAATGATAAAATGTAGTGTCTTCACGGGTGGAAAGTTATAGTGTATGAATACTATAGTTGTAAAATTTGAATTGGCCTGTCCGGATTAATTCAAAAATTATTAAATCGGAATATAAATCGGTCATAATTAATAATAAAATTATTTATATAATCGATTCGCTTTAATACATTTCGAGCCGCTTCAATTCAATCAACCAACTCGCTTGAATCAAAACAGATTAAATTAAATTTTAAAAAATTTAAATTTATAATATTTAATATAAAAATAATTATTAATAATTTTATATTAAAAAATAATATATAGTTTAGATTTTATATTTAAAATAATAATATAAAAATATAAGTTTATTATATTTTATTTATAAATATTTATTTAATTTATTTTATTATAATATTAATTCTGTTAAATTATAAGAAAAATAATAAAATTATTTCAAGATAAGAATTTTTTTAAAATTTATTATTCAAAATATTTTTTGCTTTTTTTATATTGATTTATTATTTAATTTATATATTTTTTAATAAAAAATATATATTTTTACATAATTTTTAATATTTTCGATATAACTGATCAAATTCAAACAGAATTTCGATTCAATATTTGATTAGATTTTTATAACTAGAATACACGTGTTCTCCATCACTGTATTCCTCAACTGTTTCTCCGACTCAAAAGGCGACAAAAGTTTGAGAACTTTCTCCACACTCCCTTACTAATGTCTTTTCTTTCTCTACAACTTTCCATAACCCAATCAGCAACAACTCCAACAATAATCTCATCATTATTGATTTACATCTATGTATAGATTCTTCAATCCTCCATCACTTCTAAGAAGCGAGCAGCAGTAAGCAGCTATTTTTTTAACCTATAAGCTTCAGCTTCTCAAGTTGTTCGCCCATGTATAAAGCTACTACTGCTGCTTCTGCTCTACTTCTCCGAACAGCTTCTCGACAGCTTCGCTTCTCTTCTTCACCGGCGGCAAGGTTGTTGAGTTTATCTCGGCCTTGTACTTCGATTTCTGGTTCGTTGATTGCATCGTCGGCGGCCGGTTTGCGATATCATAGTAATTTGAGGTCGCCCGTTAGCCTAAGAACGCCACAGATCAGGAGCTCTGCTGCTGCTGTTGAGCGGCTCCACCGCAAAGCTTCCACCATGGGTATGCTGGTTCTATGCTGTTGCTTTCTTGCTCGTTTGTTTTGTATATTTAATTTCATTTCATTTTTGAAATTGTAATTTCTTATGTTGTGCATAGTAGTCATCGCTTTATAAATTCTTACCTTTTTTATTTGTCTTTTGAGGATACAGCCGTTGAGCATCCGTTCAAGGAAATCTTAACCACTCTCCCAAAGCCCGGCGGAGGTGAATATGGAAAGTACTATAGTCTTCCTGCCCTTAATGATCCAAGAATTGGTAAGGATTTACTCCGAGCATGTCTTTTGCACTCTTCTAATTATTGAACTAGACATTTCTATCAGTTTAACTTCTCGACAAAAGAAGTAAATTTGTTTATCTTCTAATGGCCCTTCAGTCTTCACAAATGAGAGATTCATCATCATTTTAAAATGAGACAGTCTTACGATGCCATGATCCGCGTACTCGATGGAGCTGTTTCCCATGCAGTATTAATTTTGTATAGAGAGACAAATCTCTTTTATAGGTTACATTCTTCTTAATTTTATTTTCTTACGGTTAACATGGTACTTGGTTAAGCTGCTTGTAGAGCTCTTTTGTTTTGTATTCCTCATTCTTTCTTTGTGAAGTGTATATGACTTAGGTCTAACTGTAAGCTTGCATCCTATTGCATTGCAGACAAATTGCCATACTCTATCAAGATTCTTCTAGAGTCAGCAATTAGGAATTGCGATAATTTTCAGGTCACTAAGGATGATGTAGAGAAGATCATTGACTGGGAAAATACATCTCCTAGACAAGTCGAGATACCATTTAAGCCTGCACGGGTGCTTCTTCAGGTGCAATACTAGTAGTTAAATTGTTCATGAACTTGGGAACAGATGGTTCAGTTTTTGGGATGGTGATAGGCTCTTAAAACTTTTCTTCTTGGGCAGGATTTTACTGGTGTTCCTGCTGTTGTTGATCTTGCTTGCATGCGCGATGCTATGAACAAGCTCGGCAGTGATATTGAGAAGATCAATCCTTTAGTTTGTACTCATTACTGTTATCTGCATTATAGCTAGGACCAAATTCCAGATTGAAGCTTTTGTCTTGCTTTTCTCTCAGAAACACACATATTAGTTCTATAACATAGAGTCCGTTAGTATTATCATGTTTATGCTCTGGCAGATTCGTGAAGATGTTGATTTTTTGCTGCACACAGGTTCCAGTTGATCTTGTCATTGACCATTCGGTACAAGTTGACTTGGCAAGATCAGAAAATGCACTTAAAACAAATATGGAACTTGAATTCCGGAGAAACAAAGAGCGGTTTGCTTTTCTTAAATGGGGTTCAGGTGCTTTCCACAACATGCTCGTCGTTCCTCCTGGTTCTGGTATTGTTCACCAGGTAAGACTGCGTCATTCTGATATATAATGATGTATTCAACATTAGCTGACTGGCCGTGGATCCATATGTATGCAATGGCAGGTTAATCTGGAATACCTTGGACGGGTTGTTTTCAACACGGATGGGATGTTGTATCCAGATAGTTTGGTTGGTACCGATTCGCATACTACAATGATTGATGGCCTAGGGGTTGCCGGATGGGGTGTCGGAGGGATTGAAGCTGAAGCTACAATGCTTGGTCAGGTAATGATGGTTTAGTATATGCTAGCTGTGTTTGTTAAACACCCAAATCAGTTATGTATAAAACTTCTTTGAGAATCTGGTCAGCTGATGATGATTCATTTGGAAGTTCTTTATGTGGAGAAGCTCACTATATGTAACTCATTCAGATCCTTATGGGTCATATATATATGATTATGTTTCCCCTACTTTCTGTAATTTTCATTGTTAAGGATCTCATCTTGTCCATGTTTCCTTACACTAGCAACATTTGCCCTTATAGATTATGGTTTTACCTAGCATTCACTAATTTGTGCTGATATTTGCTTGTCTCAAAGTTACGATGTGACTGTTTGTTGATTTCATTCTGCATACGAGCATAGATGTCATATTAATTTCACAACTCATGTTTCCATTATTTTGTCAGCCTATGAGCATGCTTTTGCCAGGTGTTGTTGGATTTAAGCTGTCTGGGAAATTGCAAAATGGTGTCACTGCAACGGATCTGGTTTTAACTGTGACTCAAATACTAAGGAAGCATGGTGTTGTTGGCAAGTTTGTGGAATTCTATGGTAATGAATTGTTACTCCTGATGTGATAGAGTTATGTTGCCGCATCACCGTAACTGTCTTATGTCGACTTGGTAACTTCTTTGCTCACTTCGAGTAGGTGAGGGCATGGGAAAGTTATCGTTGGCTGACCGGGCCACCATTGCCAATATGTCGCCTGAATATGGTGCAACTATGGGCTTCTTTCCCGTTGATCATGTTACCTTGCAATATCTCAAGCTGACTGGAAGAAGCGAAGAAACTGTTAGTCTTTCAACTTTTCGACATTATTTCTGATTTGACTCTCAGTATTTTTCTCATGCATTGACTCAGTGCATAGTATGTTGGGAGTACCATTAACTTCTCATCCTTTCTTTCCTACAAAGATCCAAAACTGATTGTAGTAAAGTAGGGTTTTTTGGGCAGTTCAAATGTGGTTCTTATAAGTACATGGCTAGGCTCCCAACTCATTTAAGTTTGCCCATCAGAGCTCTTCTGTAAACCCTTGACATTTCCCAATGAACTTAATAGGTGTCAATGATTGAAGCTTACTTGCGAGAGAATCGAATGTTTGTTGACTATAATGAGGTAAGCCATGTTGCTTTATTTTGATGGAAATTGTCTTGCTAGTTAACTGATAACTGATCAATCATATACCTCAATTGTATACATGCTCAGCCCCAACAGGAAAGGGTTTATTCATCTTATTTGGAGCTGGATCTTAGTGAGGTGGTTCCCTGTGTTGCAGGTCCAAAGAGGTAAAAATCTCTAAATCATTTTAGTAATCTTTTCTTTCTTCGTGTATTGGACTACCAAGCTTAGCAACTGCAGGCCTCATGATCGAGTCGCATTAAAGGATATGAAAGAAGACTGGCGTTCGTGTTTGAATAATAAGATTGGGTTCAAGGTACACTGCTTTTTGTCATGCTTAGTATAGACTTATTTAACTGTTGCATATTCAAATGTTAAGGTATTACTGTTAGTTTAGTTTTACTGGGCCATGTGACCGTATGCAATCATACAATTGTTTTAAATTTCCTATTTGGTTTCTGAGCACAGTAAGCTTCTTCAGGGTTTTGCAGTGCCAAAGGAGTCTCAAGACAAAGTCGTTAAGTTTGATTTTCATGGACATCCCGCCGAACTCAGACATGGTAGTGTTGTCATAGCAGCCGTCACAAGCTGCACAAATACCTCAAATCCTAGTGTAATGCTAGGCGCAGGTCTTGTTGCAAAAAAGGCCTGTGAACTTGGTCTTGAGGTTAGTCTCATTTATGATATTTGTAGCTTACATTATATTTGATATGCTATTGGTTTTATTTTATCCACTTCCATAAGCAATCATCTTGGTCCTTTCTGAGGATTACATGGATCCTTCATTCTGTATATTCTTTGAGTATTATTTAAGACACACTTCATCTTTATTTCAGGTAAAACCATGGATCAAAACAAGTCTTGGACCAGGTTCTGGAGCTGTTACGAAGTATTTGCTTCAGAGGTGATGATGCACTTTGACTGTGCTGATCTCGTACGAATTTATAGCAGCATATATATGATTTTGTGGAGGCCTGTGTGACTAAGTAAGATATAGTCAGTTAGTTATCAAAATAGAGGTACTAATATGTGGTTATATATTTGGTGCCTGTAGTGGTCTTCAAAAATATTTGAATCAACAAGGCTTTAATATTGTTGGATACGGGTGCACGACATGCATTGGGAACTCTGGGGACCTTGATCAATCGGTTGCTACTGCTATTTCAGAAAATGGTCGATCATATTTGGAACATCTAAAAATACCTTTGTTTGCACTTATCTCCTCTTATCTTTAAATGTTCATACATTTGTTTGTTGTTGCAACTCTGTAGACATCGTTGCTGCTTCTGTACTTTCTGGGAATCGGAACTTTGAGGGGCGAATACATCCACTGACTAGAGCCAATTATCTTGCTTCACCTCCTCTTGTTGTGGCATATGCACTTGCTGGAACAGTAAGTAATCATTGTTATTTTATTTTTAATGTTTCTTGATGTTGTTTTATAATTGGAAGAAGTTTGCCTTAAAAGAAACTTGTATGACATGCCTAAATCTTTCTTCTGTCTGTACTTATCAACTTATGAATGTTTCTCATACCACAGGTAGGGTCTGGTACCTATCTAATACTTTTAATCTTCCATTTGCTATTTTTCATTTGGGGAAGCTGTTAGAGAATACAGGTTAGGAGTTTCAACTGTCAAATGTTGTTCTCTTAATTTATGATAATTGCATATGCTTATATCTTTGCTTTTTTGGTTGCTTGGAAACTTCTGCATTTATTCTGTGTTTTCTGCGTTCTTTTATGAGTGGCCTTTTGCGAATAATGGGCAACGTATCTTCTGGAGTATGAGGGCTACTAGAAAATACTGTCCTGTTTCCTCCTAGTGCTCAACAATCTCATTTGTTTTTAAAAATTCTGGTGAATTAGAGAAACAGCTTAGATGTATCAGTTTGGGTGGAACTCAATTTTCCATCAAAAATTCACTTCCAGACTCACTTCCAAATACAACAAAACACAAAAAGTCACTTGCAGATTCATTCTTAACTACAATCAAACACAAAACCCCACTCACTTGTCAAACCACTTCTCAAAAAACTCACTTTTCTAGGAACTCACTTCACTGCAAGTGATGCACATCCTTAATTTTCGATCTGCATTGTTTTCAATAGAGAAGTTCTCATCACCTACAGAGGGCATATCATGGTTCCTTTGGTTAGTGAACCCATTCTCTGCAACTGCCTTTCTTCATTCTCATTTCCTAACCTATGGCATGTTATATATTTCCTAATCTATGGCATGTTATATAGTTCTTCCAGGACAACGGTATGTTTGGAATGCCAGGTCCTCTCGAGTAGTTTCTTTAGCTGATTTGCATGGAACAAAGAGGTCTCATGTAAAATGTGCTAATATCTTTCATTGTCAGGTTGACATCGATTTCGACAACGAGCCCATAGGCACAGGAAAGGATGGGAAGAGTGTGTACTTCAAGGATATATGGCCATCACATGAAGAGATTGCAGAGGTATATTTATCAAGTTACTAATTTATATAGAGGTATATATATTCCTTTTTGCCACATATGCAAAACAAGAAAATAAGTGAAGTTGATCACTAGTAGATGGTCTTCGTTAATTTCGTATGTATACTTTTTGCGGAAGTTTTGACTAGATGCTTTTATCCAGGTGGTACAGTCTAATGTATTGCCAGAGATGTTTAAAAGCACTTATGAGGCTATTACTAAAGGCAACCCAATGTGGAATGACCTTTCGGTTCCAGAATCAAAAATATTTGCCTGGGATCCAAAGTCTACTTACATCCACGAACCTCCATATTTTAAAAACATGACCATGGATCCACCTGGTCCCCATGGAGTAAAAGATGCCTATTGTTTGTTGAATTTTGGTGATAGCATCACAACCGATCATATTTCACCAGCTGGGAGCATTCATAAGGACAGTCCAGCAGCTAAGTACTTAATGGAGCATGGTGTTTCTCCCAAGGATTTCAATTCTTATGGCAGCCGTCGTGGAAATGATGAAGTAATGACCAGGGGAACTTTTGCTAATATTCGCATTGTGAATAAACTCTTGAACGGAGAAGTTGGACCAAAGACGATTCACATTCCTACTGGAGAAAAACTTTATGTCTATGATGCAGCAATGGTAAGTTCTCGTTAAAGTTACTTTTTTTTGTCTTTGTCAATGTGCCTATAACCAGTTGGTCAGTTTTTCAGTAGAATCTGGAAATGCTAACTAAGACAATGTTGTAATGTGTTATTATCTTCAAGTTCCGCTAATTTACCCCTGCTGACATCGTAACCATTTGGTGTTCCTTTTCCAAGAGATACAAAGCTGATGGTCAAGACACCATAATCTTAGCTGGAGCTGAGTATGGGAGTGGAAGCTCTAGAGACTGGGCCGCCAAAGGCCCTATGATGCAGGTTCTTTTCTCGTTATTGCTAACCATACTTATTATGATGTTGCCATTTAACAAAGCTCTGGTTTTGCTTGTAGGGTGTAAAAGCTGTCATAGCTAAAAGTTTTGAGAGAATCCATCGCAGCAATTTAGTGGGGATGGGCATAATTCCTCTATGTTTCAAGCCAGGTGAAGATGCTGATACGCTGGGTCTTACAGGCCATGAGCGTTATACGATTGACCTACCAAACCAAATCCGTGAAATAAGACCTGGACAGGACGTTACAGTTACGACTGATAGTGGAAAGTCTTTCACTTGTACAGTTCGCTTTGATACAGAGGTAAGATAATAAATATAAAAAGACTATGTTGTAGGAATGAGCATGCTAGTCTCTTTAGATTGCCTTAAATGATCTTTTGACTTGATTACATTCCTGTATGTGGTATATTTGTGTTGCTCCCCTTATAGAGGGTTATGCCTCTTAAAGCTGATGACAGTCACTGCTGTAATCAGTTAACTTATATGTTATTGGGAGCTGCGGTAGCCAATGGCATCATTATCTTAACCTGATAGAGAGTTTGGTGGTGTGATGAATCTAATTGTAACTGCAGGTTGAGCTTGCATACTTTGATCATGGAGGTATTCTTGCGTACGTCATTCGGAGTATGATCAAGTCTCAGAAGAGCGCAGCACCTTAATTATCCAACGTGCTTCTATGAGGTTCAACGTCGGCACTCTCTAATAAACACAGATCTCTTAGGTTTGTTTTGGTGGAAATAACACTATGAACTAGAGTCATCTTCAGCATATTTGAAGGAGTTATGTAAATTTTACAAGTTTCTTGGACTTCCTTTTCTTCTGCATTTTGTAAGATGCGTGAGGGTTGCGTGTTTGATGTTAAAGTGGCGTACCAAATAAATTCCAATTGACAACTGAAAACTGATTTTAATGCAAGAATAAGGCTTCTTTTTCCAGCATGTTCTCTCGTCGATTGATGTCCAGTGGCCGTTCGTATCTCTACCAGCTTTCAAGTGTTAAATCTCTTACGCTACGTGCACTTGTGACGCTAGATTGGCATGCATAAGAGCCATGTTGTTCCTTCACACTAATGCGTATATCTCTCAAGAAAATCCATTGCGAAATAATCTCTCACCACAACATTATGAAATGGGGCTTTGAGAAAGCGTACATAAAATATATGTGCACTCTTAGAAAGACATCTGAAAGAAAAATACAGCCATGATTTCACCGCCCTGTACAAGACATTCCACGGGAAGGTAGATGCTCGAGAATCCAATATGACGGAGGCAGGAGCTTCACAAAGTGGGCATAACGATACGAAGAGACTAGAAATTGGAAAACAAACCTACCTATCTTTTGTTCCTGTTCATTATATGATATATGCACAAACTCGTCGAACACCAAAAGACAATCAGCATCCTTGAGATAGATTCCTCTCTTTGCATGAACCAAAAAACAGTATAATAGGCGACAACAAACTGCTATCTCTTATTATGCAAGTACCTGCCTGCTTGAGATGCGATGGCTATTGACTTTGCCTCGTTGCTACTCATCATCCATTCCCTCTCTGCACGTCTCTTGTTTTGCCTTGCATTTTTTGCTCTTTTTGGGGCTAACCGGGCGTCCCTCTCAACAAATGCAAGCCTGAATTTCTCGGCCATGTGTAGCTCTGGAACACCCTGGACCGTGGGTACTAGGATGGGTGACTTCTGAAAGGTACCAGAAAATGCCCAAGTCTTGGGATCAATATCTTTGACTAGTGATTGGTCCAGCACAGAATTGGCCAAGGCTTCTCTTGGCACCTTCACCCCACGAAGGCCAATAGATGAAGGTTGTGGATTCACTATAATTCTTGGGCATTCTTCTGCCAAGCTCATCTTGGAATCCTCATCAATATCTAGCTGCAAGAGAAGCATTGCATGGCAGATGAGCAGTATGATTTGGGTAAAACCCAGTGGACGCATCATGAAAAGGACCATCACATGCAATGAATCATTAATACATAAAATTATTGATCTAAAAGATAATGGAAATATTACTAACCCAAACAAGCCACCGCAACGATGATGCAGTATTGCCTATGTCCAGCGAGTCCAGCTCCTCCCATGATTCTTCTTCCAAATTATCCAATGTGGGAGTAAAGAGATTTATACATCTCCTTGCAGTAGAATTACTTCTGGGGCACCCTCTGCAATCACCGCATTTTCATATCCTGTTATATATATGATTTCTAGTCAAAATAAAAGCTTGTAAACGTTTAAGGCATCATCCCATTGGTTCAACGATTCAACCCATAATCTGCAAAAGTAAGTGCCTAGAACCACAATTTCAGACTGTGCTTGCTTTACAGTTTGAGTGATCTTATGACTAACAAGATTCCTCCAACCAGTTCTAGGATCCTAGATGACTCTTTCTTACGTAGCTAAGGTGATAATTCATTATCTCATCTCAAGACTATAAACTAAAAGCTAAGAACAGAGCAACCCATTAACACATTTAAGACTAAGAATCATGATATATCAATCATTCAGCAGAATGCCATAGAAACTCCAAACATCACACTGGCATGCATCACCCCAACAGGGTTACCAAGGACAATCTCTTATGAACTTCAAAAACGAAATCAAAAGCTATGACAAAACTCGTAAAAAATTTGCTATGTGCAACAGAATCTTCAAATATCAAAAGCAGGTTTGTAATCTAAACATGAAAGTGGAAAGTAATCTTACCCACATCTCAAAACTTCCAAAGAACGGCAATGACATAGAACATCTGAGACTCCTGTTGTTGTAACCTTATGGCAGTGACTATACAGGAAGAAACAGATGATAAGTCAACAAAGTCTTCACTGGAAGTTGCACAAGGAAAAGTTTACAAAAAGATTTCATCTATTTCAAAGCTCAAACAACAATTAAATCAATAGGCTAATATCATTTCCATCATGCGGCCTGCTTGTAGACCTTAATGATAATCACAGTCGAGCAAGTTAATCATCATAATACCTTATATCAACTGCCTTCAAATGAGTACACAATTTCGCAGCTTCTGATAAGCCAAGATCAGTTACATCAGATCCAGATATATCAAGGAGCTCCCACGAATTATCAGCCAGTGAAATAAGAACTTTATCATCTAGCAATTTCCTTCTCCTTGCCATAGCCAACATAGTTAACTGCAGACATTACCAAAGCAACCATTAGTTATGTAGCACGAGCGCATTGCAATCTTCCAATGCATTGTGTTCCAGATGCATGTCCAGTATACATAAATATAACTTTCATCTTCATGCAAATAATAAAACTCAAATCAGTAGTGGCCCCATACGAAAATACTGAAAACCTTTAGCTGGCCAAGAGTAAGGTTGTGGTCATAGACCATAACAGCAGAAATATTTTAGAAGGAAAAAAAATATGAAAAGTACACTGATGTCTATAAAAGTCAAACTTAGTGCAGTACCTTAATATCAGGTGGAAACCCCACTGCAATCTCTGCTAAATCTGTAATAATATCTTCAAGATGTTGGCCGATGACTCCAAGACATAAGCTTACCAATCTCTGAGGCTTATGTTTTTTCAGAGGTACACCTGAAAAATGTAGAATCAGCAGGCGTACAACATCTTTGATGCAATACAAAGTTAAGCACACATATCTCAGACCACTACAGAAAGCCGCACTCTTCAAATCAAGCAAGACTCGTGGTAATTAGCAAACAAGGTACTAATTAAAAGCATAGCGTTATAACTTATAAACAACTTAGAGGAACTCGAAACTCCAAGAAACAAATTAAGAGAAGCGAATGCTTAAATCTTAATAGATACAATGAGGCATAGCTGTTTTAATCCATATCTCTACCTTCGAATTGCAAGGTCGACATCGACTCCAGTTCACCACTATAACAGGCCTGGATGGCAAAGGTGTTTATTTCATCAAACAATTCCCTTCACATGTGAACTCATCGAATAATCAGAATACTGATTTCATTTTATTGTACAAAGAGGCTAGCTTTATTTCTTGTAAGAACTGGAATCAACAGAGTTGTTCAACCTTCAACTAGAACGAACCATATGAACTAAAACTAGAGACGTTTCTATGCTTAGACAGATTACTCACCGAGAGAATAAGCAGGGAACGAATATTGACTTGTTTTATTTGGTGTTTGATCCCTATTTCGATTGAGATGTAAATCTTCGAAGGTTGAAATAAATTCAGTTGATGCCGATTTTCCTGATTCCCACTTTTCCATTAAGATCAAAAAGCACTACTACTGAAGAAATCGCGAATGAAAAAATTATCCCGGACAAAAAACTCGAGCGACGGAAGGAGAAGAAAATTAACAAATTACCAATTAGAAAGAAACTAAACAAAAATTTTACGTGAAATTAAGGCAACCGTTAAATTTATAATCTACGGTCAGATGAAAATCTCTATGGTGGCTAAATAAGGCGGTTAAGTTACCTAAAGCCGGACTATTGCCGACCAGTCGATAACAAACGTATTTTCAATAAAGAACCTAATAATGTCAAATAGCAGAAGTAATCAGCTTGTAACTTCTCGATATAAACAGTACTATATCGTGACCAACATGAGGAATGCTGGTCTCTAATTGAAATATTAATACTAATAGTCCGATTTGCAATATTTAGAAGAAGTGAGACGGGGACTATAAATAATGGCTGTGGATCAAATGGTTTTCTTCTCTTTCTCCGGTGATTAGTTATCCGTGATTTGCGAGAGAGAGAGAGAGAGAGAGAGAGAGAAGGCGAGAGGGGATAAGGTAGAGTTCGTTTGTTATCTTCTTCTTTCGTTCTTATCTCTCCCGATCTCTTCATATAACAAATTAGTTAGGCGAATCGCGCTTGCAGTCGGAGGTAATTGACCGATCGATCCATCTCTCTCTTAGAATTTCGTAGTTCCTTTTTCTTTCATCTAATAGATGTAAGGGCTGGATTTCCATCTGTCTTTTTGATTGAATTTTGATTAAGAAATTTGGTAATCAGGTGTTGGATGAGCTATTTTATAGTTTTAATTGCGACTTGAAATGCTTGAACATGCATGTATATGTTCTTATACAATAATTGCGAGTTGTTAATATTGTTGTTGGACGACCAGGTGTTTGTTTTGGTTATATTGTATAGATGAAGTTCTGGAAGTGCTGTTGCCATTTGATCCTCATTTATGACTTTACTGTATTTAAAATAACTTCATTCTGCAAATATGCATGTCGCAATTTATGATTCGTTTATTGGAATTTGTTCATTGTTGGAAGCTGAAAGCAAGATGATGCTTATTGTGATACATGTTGTTCTTTGCAGGGTTGAGCACATCCTTGTAGACAAGGGGCCTTCTTCTGTTACGTGCGGCTTTCTCAACCAAGTTTCATGTCTGAAGTCGATGTTCATATTCTAAGTGTTTTTGGTAAGTTCAGACTCTTACTTTCCTGGAAGTCAGTATAGAAGATAAAGATGGGAAATGGAGGTTTTTTGAAGGAATATCCTATTCCACTGCAATCTGCACATCTCATCATTTGATTCTTGTGTTTGTGAGAACTTCATTAGCTAGTTGATTGGAATTGGCTCATCCTTTGTACTGTAGCTAGCTGGATAGTGAACTTGGGTAATGCGTCTTTGAGGCAGTATAGTTTTGAGTTTGGGAAGACAGATCTTAAAGACAGCTAGGGCCAGTCTTAGTCTTGCATTGTTGGCATAGTATCTTAGTTGGTTTCATTGATGTTTATAAGGACTGGTGCTTCTTTCCAAGTCATAACCAAGATTGTGAGGGCAAGGAATCAGTATGTTCTAAAGTCTAGTCAAAGATTTTTTTTTTTTCATGATTTCAGGACTAAGTGGAAAGTAGGTCTACTTTCCTGGTTGCACTGAAGGATATTTCAGTAATCTTATTAAACCGCCTCTGTGGTGATTGGTTATAACTGAATGCTCAAGTTTATGCATTAGCACCTTTTGTAAAATGCCTATGAAATATGGGATAGACTTTCTTTTCATGAAGGCTGCTGCCACATTGCTGTTGCCTTTACTAGAGAAGGGGGTTCGTGTTCGTAGTATGTTGTTGATGGATATTCTGTCTTGTTTTATAACAGATCCCTTTGCGGAAGCGAATGTTGATGAGTCTGGTGCTGGAGCAAAAGATTATGTGCATATCCGCGTACAACAGAGGAATGGGAGAAAGAGCCTGACAACTGTGCAAGGATTGAAGAGAAAGTTCAGCTATACTAAAATTCTGAAAGATCTTAAGAAGGAATTTTGCTGCAATGGTACTGTTGTCCAGGATCCCGAGCTTGGTCAGGTACTACCATAATTTGCATTGGTGTTTTTGTCGCTTCAAATTTTCTGTTACATGTAATTACAGTTGTTGATAATGCTGATTGGTAGGTTATTCAACTCCAAGGTGATCAGAGGAAGAATGTCTCTACATTTTTAGTTCAGGTAATTGATTGTCAGAATAGTGTGCAAGGTAAAATTGCTGATGTTGATTATGCTAATTGGCTGCTCTACTGTTTTCATATGTTACAGACCAGAATAGCTAAGAAAGAGAACATCAAGATCCACGGTTTCTGAACGAAAATTTGGGTGTGCCTTTATGCGTGTGCATGTCACAGCAGCTCCAGCTGAGTGCTGTCTTAGTGCTGTTAGGTGTATGTGAAGGTTTAGACCTTTCCTGACTGCTATATGTGGCACGTCTGCCATAAGTTCATGGGGTTATGTTGTGCTGCAACTACTGTTTCCTAATTGTTTCCTAATTTCAATACGACTTTTGTTGGTTTTTTGCAATTGTTTTGTGTTCTGTTGCAGAATATTTTGCTAAGTTCTAGTTAATGCATTCTCAAACCGATGTTGTAGTTGATTTACCGTGCTTGTGTTGAGTTAAAGTGAACAGCAGTCCATGGTCTGTTGACTAGGCGAATCCGTGCCGTTGCAGTAGTTCCAGTCGGCTATATTTTCACTTCTGTAGTCTGTACAAGCATTTAAGGAGAGGGAAACAACCAAAAAATGCCGCGTGAAATTAACTTCCACCAATATCCCCCTGCTCAGGGTGTAGCCTTCTTTTTCTTTTGGCGCTATTTTGAAAACGATACTAAAAGGTTTAATGATGTTCCACTACATCCACTACATTCTCCAATATTTCAGGATCCCGGTAAAATACATCCACACGAGCAGAAACGAATTATTTTTCCTACGTGTTGTTGAAGACAAACATGCCCAGCATTAGCAAATGTGGCATCATCATCTCAACATATCTTAAATATGCCAGCTTAGTCTTGATGACCTCTATAATGTTGGTTTCTCCTACGTAAGGACTTCTTTATCTCGGGCTTAAACCAAGCTGGATGCAACAGAGAGACATAGATCGACATAGATAGCAATCACAAACAGCACCCTCCCTACTTCTAACATCAAAATCATTAGGACACTGAGTTGCAGAGACAAGAATACGTCAAAATTTAATGAAAGCACCACGACACTTCTGATCCTCATGTTGGTGGTTGCCAACTGCCTGGTTTGAAAGATTCGCCAGATCCTGTCGGTTCTGATGACCTGAAAATGGAATTTTAACAAGAAAGCAGATGAAGTGTTATAAGCTTAGTCAACCATTATTTGTAACCATTACTTTGAAGTTGTGATATTATGGCTCTTTCTGTGGTTTTAATTGGCACACAAAAGAGATGCAGAAGTATATCTAACTCAAAAGATTGGTACTCATATTGCTTATTCGAGTAAGAAAACTCTAAGAAATTTAATTTTTGGGCCCTGAATTACTTTAAGGGTATGCATAGATTTTAAGGATTGGAGGAGTGTGCATCTATGTGTGCTAGATTACAGACTTACAATCTGAAGTGGATACAGATATTCCTTCTAGCCTAGTAAACTTTTATTTTCTCTGAAGTCTAAGCAAATTAGCCTGATTCTATATAAAATTAAGGATCATGAGGTTATTACTCATTATGCTGATTGTGAAGCACAGAGCTGAAGAACTAGTGAGACTACATTCCCCCTTCAGCCATTAGTTTTCTTTGGTTGCCTCTATAAACCTTAAAACTGGACATAATAGACCTGACTAGTGTAACATTTAAGCCACCTCAAAAACACAACTTACTAGAATGGTACAAACCCGGATTTAAGGAAATGGAAACTTTTGGATGAAAAAAAAGGTAACTAATAATGAATTACCTCTGGTCTAAGTCGACATCATCTTTCTTCTTATCCCCAACCAATTTACCTTGAAAGTTTAGACATCACAAGTTAGTTTCTGTGTATAAGTCCTTAATTCCTTGTCAGGTAAAAAATTGCAGAATTCTCAACAATTTTCAGTAATCTAATACTTTATGAAGCAGATTATCCACATAAGGTCAATAGGAATAAAAGAATTTTTGGCATTCTCCATTAGGTGAGTAGGTAGCTACTTAAGCTACCATATCAATATAAATTTCAAACGTCAGTAGCACTTTGACAATTACCACAATATACTATCAATGCAACAATGATCCATGTTATGGTATGCATTAAACAATATTATAGAAAGATCATGAGGTATCTTGTTGTAGAATTCTCGACAATTTTCAGTAACCTAATACTTTATGAAACAGATATCCGCATAAGGTCAATAAGAATAAAAGAATTTTTAGCATTCTCCATTAGGTGAGTAGGTAGCTACTTAAGCTACCATATCAATATAAATTTCAACCGTCAGATAACACTTTGACAATTACCACAATATACTACCAATGCAACAATGATCCATGTTATGGTATGCATTAAGTCATATTATAGAAAGATCATGAGGTGTCTTGTTATTCTTCATCTACATATGCATCAAAACATATGCATCCAGCATTAAGCGATGTTGCCTATGAAACCAATATAACTTTCTTGTTCACTACCACCTGTGTTCAGAGCCTACGGGAATAAGGTGCGTAAAATAGACAAATAAAGAGGTAGCTAAGTAAAAAGTTATTTAAAACCACATCAAGGGAAGTCGTTAGGAAGGTAAGCTTACCAGCCGTATCTTCAATAGAAGCTCCTGGAAATTGCCGGATGAAACTTCCAAGGTCTGGAGATTTGCCTTTATCTAGAATTAAGCATATACCTTCAGTCAGTAGACCAGTATGCCTTCAGTCACTATGAAAAACAACTATTATATTTGCATCTAGAGATGCTAATTTTCTGTATATGTATCCAGTACGCCTGTAGGTTTTTACAAGAGTGATGCAATTCCAATAGAACACATTAGGAGAGCAAGGGTAGGCCAAAGTTAACATGGCTTAAGGCGGCGGTGAAGGATTTGGAGGAAATAGATCTTCCATTAAATCTAGTAACTGAACTGAATGGAAAATATGGATTCATGTAGACGCCTCACTGGGATAAAGGCTTAGTTTGTTGTTGTACCCTGCAGATAGTTGCTTTAGAATTTGATATTGCCATGCACCTCATTGTAAGTACAACCACAAAAACAAGTAACATAACTCATACTTCAATCAAACATTACATGGTCATAATATTTATAGGTTGTGAATGAGCTGGTTCAACCAAAGCCTAATTCTACGAGGTAAGCTTGCACGCTAGAAAATTCTGGTACAGTGAAATTCAGTTCATTTTTAACAAGAGAATAACTTCTAACCAAGGGTCTGTCATGTTATGTAATGAGGACGAACATGATGAACATACTAACATCACCTTTGGGCACTAAGCAATGACAACCAAGGTGATAGTTTTCCAGAATTTTGAAGTTATTTTATGAAGAACCCAATGAGAGGATCAACTTACAGATGCTTTTGCCTTTTGGGATGCCCCCAACCAACTTCTTTTCCTCTTCTTCTTTCTTCAATACTTTTGAAAAGAGCAAAATTCAATAAACAATAAGGATTACAAAGTGGTCATAATCTGACATGTCGTTGCCACGAATTTCTAAAGTAGCACTAAAATAACATAAGAGAGAAGAAACAAGATGGTAGGCCTGACTGAAACCACTTAATAGCTTTTTGACATATTGCTCTGTCTAGTTAGGGAACCAACCAAATACTAGCACATTTGTTATTGGAAAAATTTTCTTTTATTGGAGTACATGATTCAATTTTCATTAGCGTGCCAGGAATGATCCTTATGTGCATCAGTTCTTCCTTCACTTCCAATTGTGAGTATTCATCAACTGAAAACCAAAGAGGTTTGAGGAACCGCCTAAATTTTGATAGGTTTCTAATTTCACACAAACCAATACAATGAATCACAGAAGCTAGAGTAGTTATACGCAATCCCTACATATGAAGCAAAGCATGCATATGTGCAGATAAAAGAGGAGCACTAGAAACATAATTCATCAGCAGTTGCATACTTTCAACATTTAGTTTAACACGCTCACGCCTTGCCTCCAGCTCAAGCATTTCCTGAATTCAAAATCAAATACTAATCAGGAAATAGGGGCAACATTTAGACACCATAGATAATTTAATCCAAAATAAATTAACAGTGCTGAAACCTGCATTCTTTCCGGCAATTTGTAAGCACTTAAGTCACTAGTACAAGGTATCCTTTTAAGATGGGTGCCATAGCAGAATCATTTGATCAGTAGAACATTCATGAATCAGAAAAACCATTCAGACTCTAGTCAATTCAAACAGCTTCTAGGAAATCTCTCTACTGTTGCTGATTACAAGATAGAAAAACTGAGTCTCAATGCTTAACATCGAGAGATCCTAGTTCAAATATTTATGTTTCCATTTCGTTTTATTTATCAACATTAATCAAGTATAAAATTTTCCATTCCTTTTCCTTTTTGTACTATTCACTTTTCGCAAATGAGGATATAGAACCAGATTGTATCTGAGAGCTAATATCCTCCAATCACATGTTAAGCGCCTGTAGCATCCGGATAGTTTATTAGGTGGCATGGCCTTTCAAATTAAAAATTTTCCATTCCTTTTCCTTTTTGTACTATTCACTTTTCGCAAATGAGGATATAGAACCAGATTGTATCTGAGAGCTAATATCCTCCAATCACATGTTAAGCGCCTGTAGCATCCGGATAGTTTATTAGGTGGCATGGCCTTTCAAATTAAAAATTTTCCATTCCTTTTCCTTTTTGTACTATTCACTAGCGCAAATGAGGATATAGAACAGATTGTATCTGAGAGCTAATATCCTCCAATCACATGTTAAGTGCCTGTAGCATCCAGATAGTTTATTAGGTGGGGTGGCCTTTCAAATTTAAAAGAATGGATCAGTTCACTCACCTCAGGAGTTGGAGCTTTTTTTCTCTGCCCATTCAACCAGCATATCCATTCGACTATGATCAATAAATAAGTTATGACATTGCAAGAATCTTTGAGTAATAACAATGCCGCACGTAAAACTTCCAGATAAATGTTTAGAATCATAAATGTATAATAGAAAGACCAGAAACTAAATATGCAACTAATTGATACTGACCTGGAACAGAGGTGGGATCTTGGTCACCTTTGAACACCACCCATCTTTTCTCCTTCACTTCAATTACAATAAAGAACTAAGTAAAATTTCATGCATATAGATAAAACATCCTCCATACTGTTGGAAAAGATGAAGGATGGATGCATGGAATACGCATATCCATTGATATATTTGACAGAACATTCATCCACTTATACAAGATTATACAGTGGCTAGCTCAGAAATTTAGCATCATAAAGCAGCTAGCAAGAAAAGGAAGCAATAAGCATTCTACATAGCTTAACAAAGTGCTTTTTACACATGCAGACATCTAGTTCGAAGGTGTCACATAAACAGCAACCACGGGTGTTGCACCAGCAATGTTCATCACTTGTCACAGGTTATCTTATATCACAGTTGTAAAATTCCATTAAGCAAGAAATCAGTTCCTTTAGAATAATTCAGAATGTGCTACGACGTGTAAAATGTTCTATGCATTATAGCATGCCTATATGGTATCATGTTCATAAGAACCCATAAAATTTCTAAGCAACATAATACACAGATACCCAATTGCAATAGCATCATTGTTTGTTAATCTCCAGAGAGAATGAGGCTGACCATAAAAACTAACAAGTAAGCTATTCCGTTTTCAGGTACTTAGCAATTCGAACGAGTAAATCGTCGAACAGTTTATCTGCACTCCCACAAACCAAGAAACTGACACCAAACTACTCACTAATAACACATCAAGAAAGTTTTTAGCAAATAAATAGAATACAATGATGAATGTAAGAGAAGGGAAGTACTGACTGACGCCATCGATCTCTTCGAATCGAGTGAAGTAGCGATTCCCGAACTTGTCCACACCTACCTGAGATCTCGAGCTCAAGAATCCCATCAACTTCGAGATCAACCGAGACATCTATTTTCTATCTCTGCTTCGATTTCTCACGAGTCCATGGAGCTCAACATTCGATTCGAGTAATGTCGACCTGTGTCTACAGAAGTAACGTGACTAATTAACCTTCAGATATGTTCTTCTTCATTCTAAAAGATATTTACTGTCGTTATTTATGCAATTATTTTTGCAGTTTCTTGTTTTGCATAACGGGCACATTAAAATATAGTTTACCTATATCGCCTACGGAACGATAGGAAAGCAGTAATAGTATTGGATATCCTATCAGGTTTCCCAAGATCTACATTAAAAAAAAAATATATATATATATATATATATTTTTTTAAAATTTTAAAATTTTTCATAAAATTGTATATAAATTTTTTGGAGTTAAAATTAGCTTTTTGAAACCGAACCAAAATCCAAATAATAAACACCAATCCCTACCGTTTTCTATTTCCCGCGCGAGCTCTCGCCTTCTCTCTCTCTTGGCACCGATCTCTCCTCTCTCCGTCCGGCGATCAGAGCGAAATTGCAGTGATTGCCGCTCAGCTACCCTTTCTGTTGCCGCACTTTTCCTTTTCCTTCTCCAATCGCCGAATCACAATCATTTGAGCAAGATTCGGCACAGATCCTCAATGCCCACCTTCCACTCTATGCGGAAAGAATTGGAAATTGCCTATTGGAATTTCTATTTGTTTTGGTTTTGATTTGAACCGCACCAGATACCACAAGATATCTGATTTTGACTATCAATGTTGCTCCGGTGCACATCAGCACCCGGTACCAATCCGGGTGCCCAGAGTATTACTGATAAAAAATAAGTTGAAAAATTCTTGAAAGAGTACAAGCTGCAACTGTTCTTGGGCGTCAAAAATATGTTTTTTGCAAGAACGACCCAGCGTTCGAGGAACCAAACTATTTTCCAAAACGATTTCGAGCACTTCTTTATAATGTGGCTTCTGTTCAAGAAATACAACAGCCAAGGAAAACAAGAATAAGAAAGAAAATTTAAGGACAGAGGGAGAGCTAACTACACAAGGGCGTTAGCCCCAGCGACGATTTCAAGAATTTCTCCTGTGATCTTGGCTTGCCTTTCACGGTTGTACACAATTGATAAAGAGCGTTTGAGCTCTATAGCATTGTCTGTTGCATTGCTCATGGCACTCATGCGAGCAGCAAGTTCACTAGCTAGAGATTCCTGAAGTGCACGCAGTATTTGAGAGTTGAGGTAGAGTGGAAGGAGGGCATCAAGGATCTGTACTGGATCTTGCTCAAATTGGAGGATAGGTGAAAATGATGGCGTCAGTGTTCGTACAGTTTCCCGCTCCACAGTGAGCTTTCCTTCCTTGGTTGTGAGACGGAATAACTCGTCCTCCGCAGCATCAACACACACTCCATTCACATCGCAGATCTCACCCTTGGGAGAAAGAGGCAGCAAGGTATGGATGACAGGGTCTGATTTCACCAGGGAAACAAACTTGGTGTATAATAGTTCCACCTACAGAACATACACACATTAGCTAAAATGCTCGAACAGATAACAACCTCAGAGGGTTAGACAAGCACTTGACATATACCCAGCATCACATTGCTCTTCCATATTCCACAGATATCAACTACATGTCTACATCAAATTGAAGAGGATGGATGGTAATTTCCTTCAAAATATCCAGCATCTAATAGATGCATTCTCTCAGTATCAAAGACAGTAGGACCGACAACCAGAATGTTTGCATCTTTGTGGACTTGAGATAAGACAAGAAACTTAATTCAAAAGTATTGGAACCTAAAATTGTAGCAGCTAAGAATAATCCTTCGCGTTAAATTATCAACCAGCCCTCTGATATTCATATTCATACACAAGGAATGAAGAAAGGCAACAAACATCCGATTTTGTTCTAGCAAGATAATAAACTCATCAACCGTTAGGATGATGATAAGGTATATACATGCTCACTAAAATTAATTCTACCAGGAAATCACGTTTCAGTTATTTATCTGCTTGGTGTCCTTTTTCATATATATAACAAGATGTTACAAATCAGAGAAGTTCAATACTTTTCTCATCATTCATTCAAGAAGAAAATTACGGATTCATAGTCGCTGAATGAACAATGCTATTCAGAGAAGTAGAATATTTGGGGCGGTTTCTCATTCAATGCTTTTGTCCTATCACATCTATTAGTACACAAGTCAATAGAAAGAAAGAGGGCAAAATTAAGAAGCCAAAGAAGAGTTTTGCTCACCTTATCAACCTCCTCACTAACAAAGAGGGAGAAGACATCATCGGCAATGGCCTGTGCGTCCTTAGTGGTGGGCAGACTACCAACCTCGAGGAACCTATCAACAGGGATGTACGGCCGCCTCAGGAAGTAGCTGTTTCCCTTCTTGCCTACACTGATGACAGTGTACTCAAGGCCGAGCTGCTTGAGCTCTGCAATCCTTGCCTCTGCCTTCTTGATAATGTTATTGTTGAACCCACCGCACAGTCCTCGATCTCCAGTCACGACCACAAGTGCGATCTTTCTGACTGGCCTGACTTTGGTGAGTGGCGCATCTATGTCCTCTGTCTGCAGCTGCTCGTTAATGTTGTACAGCACCTGCAGAAAAAACCCATCCACATATGTAAATTGCAGCAGGCATCATAGACGAAACATGTAGACATCCGGATGAAATCAACGCGTTACGGAACAGCCTTAGGGAATCAAAAGGAAACCAACGTATCTGACAATAATTCCCGTGAGAGTAGATAAAAAAAAAAAGCACGAACTTTCCCAACTCTTGAGTCTCGGTTTTGTATCTTAAATCAACAAACCTTGTTCACTTCCCTTAGTGTTCATCAAACTAATTCACAACTAAAGAAATTCACTTCATACCGAATCAAAGAAATCAGTCAAACAGAATTTGCATTACTCATCTAGTAAGGTTAATCTAAAACCGAAACGCATCTACTTTCCTGTAGAACAAAGACCAAGCGATTTATAACAAACCTCAACCAGGGTCTCAGAAAAAGGCCGGCCACTAACAACAGCTTCCTGAGCTCGTCTCACTTTAGCAGCAGCGACAAGCTTCATCGCCTCAGTAATCTTCTGGGTGTTCTTAACAGATTCAATACGATCACGAAGGTCCCGTAGTCCAGCATGAACAACAAGCGATCTACCACGTTGGTAGTTCTGCTGCGGCAGAACCGGGAAACCACGGTATGGTGCTACGGCGGAGCGCGGGCAAGCTGAGTGCGAGTCCACGTCGATTAACTTCGGCGATGCAGCGGCGAACATGGTTGTCACGTTGGAACACGACATCTTTCCCTCCCCTCGTGAGACACTGCAAACCAATTAAGCAGCAAGCTTGCTTTGCTTTCAATTTCAGTGCTGTTGTTCGGGTTTGCTGTTTAGAAATTGGAGAAGGTAATGAATGGTGAGAAACGAGATTGGGTTTTCGAGGATAAACGGATTTTGACCGTTGGACTTTGAGTTAGACCGGGCTGGCTTTTATTTGTGGACCTTGATTCCTTCTTACACGATTTCTCGGCCCAACTAATTATGACGACTAACATCTACCCATGATTGCAGCCACGGTTAAACTAAATTACTGAAATTCTTTGCAATTTGCAGCAGAGAAGTTGTAAATAAATGGAAGAAAATCCCTTTAATCTCTTCTGAAAACAATAATCATTCCCCAAATCATGCTACAGAAATGGAAATCCCAACACTGTCAATCTCCTACTCTGTATAATTAAACACCAGCACCATTACTGCAATCTTCTTTACAAGGCACTCTCAAGACGAAGTCTTCATTCATCA
Source organism: Acanthochlamys bracteata (assembly GCA_019914995.1). Classification (NCBI taxonomy): domain Eukaryota; kingdom Viridiplantae; phylum Streptophyta; class Magnoliopsida; order Pandanales; family Velloziaceae; genus Acanthochlamys; species Acanthochlamys bracteata. The sequence continues at coordinate 1,112,201 of CM034140.1, read as the reverse complement.
TCTGCTTCAATTCCTTCTTTGCATTGCAGAAGAAATGGTGAAAGATGAAAAGAAGCGAACACTTGGTAGGCAAAAGATTGAGATCAAACGCATCAATAAAGAAGATGCAAGGCAGGTTTGTTTCTCAAAAAGAAGAATGGGGTTGTTCAAAAAAGCTCATGAGCTATCTGTTCTCTGTGGAGCAGAGATTGCTCTGCTTGTTTTCTCCCCTGCAGGAAAACCCTTCTCTTACGGTCACCCTTCCGTCGAACATGTCGTTAAACGGTTCAAATCCGGCGTGCCTGGAGGCAACACTGTTTCCCACAATCTTGATCCTTGTTACAACGATGTTGTAGCAAGTCTTCATAAAGAGCATGAAGATTTGCTCAAGCAAGTTGAGCAACAGCAGAAACTGCGAACAAACGCCGAAGAACTTGTTCGTCGGCAGAAAGAAAACGAGCCTTGGCAGTTGTGGAACAGACCCATCAACGATCTCAAACTTGAAGAACTCGAAATCTACAAGACTTTGCTGCTTGATTTATCCGCAAAGCTTGCAGATAGATCAAACCAGCTTATGTACGAAGCTGCATTGTTTAACAACTGCGGCAATGTTGCAGCGACTGCAGAAGGAAATCTTTTGGTGCCTTTTGATGGATATGATGATAATGGTAATAATCTTCTGGCGTTTGATCATCAAAGGTTCGGAGACATGAAGCCTTGTTGTGGGAAAGATGGATTGCTGCCGTTAGATGCTCAGGTTGCCGGAGATAATATTAGTGTTGATACTTCCGGCGCCGTCGACTCATCAGGGATTCATGTTTGGGCCTGGTACTGATCGATTTCGTGTTCTGATAATGAGCAATGCAAGCGAAGATTGATACAGTTATCTTCTTCTTCTCCATCACTCTTTTATGATTGTAAGAAAAACAAACAGTAGTGTTTTTTTTTTTTTTTTTTTTTTGAAAATTTTTTGTTTTAGGTTCAGAACAATTTTGTTTTTTTTTAAGGAACCTGAAAGTTTGTAAAAGAGTTCTTCATATATACGTTCTTTTCCCTTTTTATCCATATCGTTCATAACCAATAATAGATAAAAGCAAGATTATTGAATTTTTTTTTAACCAGAGAATGTTCTCGTTTTAATTTTTTTATTCGAACCATCACTGAAGAAGAAGATGTTAAAATGGAACAAATTAATCATTTCCTTTTTCTTGAACTAACTACTTAATCACTGCGTTACGGAACAAATTAATCACTGAAGTATACACCCCAAAATCTAAAAAGTTTCAAACAAAGGAAATATCTTCTATTTTTTGAACTCTTGTAAATCAGAATAACTATTACTGCTAGTGTACTAAGACCTGCTTCAACAAAACCAGCCGGAAAAGCGTTTTCCGGCGAACACAAAACCATCTAGCGGAAGCCAAAAGATCGAGATAAAATGGATACCTAAACAAGAAGATTGGTAAGTCTGTTTTTAGAAACGAAAGTTAAGGCTTATTCGAGAAAGCTCATGAGCTTTCTGTTCTCTGTGGAGCCGAGATTGCGATCGTCGGCTTCTCCCCTGCTGATAAACCTTTCTCATTCAGTCTTCTGCCGGTTGAACACCTCGTAAATCAGTTCAGTACAGGGAACCCTAGGACCTTACAATCTGAGCCAGTACATAGCGTTGTCGTTGCTGCACAGCATTCAACAGGAGAAGATATTGTAGGAGCTTAACGATGAAAAGAAATATCGGCAAGAAGCTGAAGAACAGCTGCCGGTGCAATGCGAAACCAACCGTGGCAGATTTGGAACAGGCCGGTGGAAGAACTTATATATATACGTTATCAATATTACTACAATAACATTTTAATATAATTAAATTATTTAACTTTGTACATTTCTTACTTACGAATTCAACCAGTAGCGAAAAGCTTACGTACTGATTAAAGCAACGCAAGCTGCCATGGAAATTGTTGAATCAATTGCACGCGGCGAAGTTGAAAGCGTGTTTTAATTACGTAAGTTAGTTTTGATATAAGTGAGTTTTATAAAAAATAGAGCTTTTTGAGAAAAAGTAGAATTAAAAATGTTAACTCAAACAAATGAAATAAATTTTAAAGTAAAATTTTAGTGAAAATAAAATTTCTCCGATCGATGTCCGCGTTGTTAGTTGTTACCGTCGTCTTGATTCTGGACTTTTGGATTGGTTGCTTACCTTACCAGATCAAATGCTGCAACATCCATTAACGAATTAATCCTTCATAGAAACTGCAATTTCAAAACAGAGACGATGATGATCACTCAGTTGGGCCTCATGGGCTTGCTTTTTTTCTAAGCCTGCTTATATAACGGGCCTCTAGTCTAAGTCTGACACGATTAGTTAACCACATGGTTAAGTATAACCCGGTCATCGAGGTTCCTTGAGGAACAAAACAGTAGACTTTTCATTTGCGTAACCAACCAGGTTATAGTTTGGTGCTAATCGCTCCGTAGAAGAAAACATATTTTGCTAAATAAGACCGATTATTATAGTTGTCTTTTGAGTATAGGTGAAGCGTAGCAATTAAAGCTATACCTTAGTAACCTTACAGCTTGTTAGGATTGATAACGATTAAAGAGACTATTAACGGCCTGACTCTGCAAATATGACAAGCTAACTCTCTTTCTTATTTAGTCCAATAGTCGAATCTTTATTTTCTCATCATCGCTCGAGTTCCCAAAACTACAAACCCCCCTTTTCTTCTCTCGCGATCAATCTAATCGGTATGTTTTCCTTTTCGATTGTTTAATATTTTTTCATCATTTGCGAATTTCTTGCGATCAAATTTGGTTTTGTTATTCGATTTCACGATTCTTTGATATGTTTAGGATACTCTGTGTTGATTGCAGGTTGGAAGGAGGATAATCTGATAGATGGCGAAGAGTTCGTTCAAGTTGGAGCACCCCCTCGGTGAGTTTCTTTTCATCTGGTGTTATTGTTCCTTGATTGGAATTATTTATTAGAAATAGAAAGTTTAGGGGTTGGTGCTATGATTTTATCTTGTGTTTGAATTGATTTGTTTATGATTGCGTTATAGATTTGGGATTTTGGTTGTGTTTCTAATTATGTGTTACTTTGGTTGCTTGTGATTGAACTATGTACGCTGGACTGATTTAGGTAACTGATATTACGATCATGCTTGGTGGTGATGACTTCGAGAGTGATTATATGTTGATAAATTGGTAAATTTAAGTGTTGTTGAATTAATCACATTTATTTATACTGAGTTATGTAGATTGCAATGGTGGATTGGAGCTGTACCAGTGTTGTAGATGTTGTTGGCATACTGTTTCAAGATTGTCCATGGAGATTCTAGAGATTGTGTAGTGTAACTAGTCATTCATTTATTAAGAGAAAATGATTAATTTTTGTGTTTGTGATCAAGTTTCAGTTGGTGAATCAGATTAGGACTAGTCCAGATGTCAAGAATTTGTTGTTATTTTGATTTACTTGGAGTTGTTTGGTGGATTTTATGGTACAAAAGAGAAGTTCTGTTTAATGTTATGCACAAACTTTTTGACATGAATTCATGTCTGTACTAGATACAAGGGTAGTTTCAAAACTTAGGTTGAAGTTCAAGAATTTGGTGTTTCTCATTGCACTGTCTTTCATAGGGTCGTCACTTTAGCAGATTTGATATTTCTGTTAGGTGTTCCCACAGTGCATTTACGTAGTAGACTCAGAAACACCATATTCTGTAAGATCCTAATTGTTTTACCCAAGTGATATAGTTAGTCCTTTTTACCCACTCATCAGTTTGTTTAAAATGTCATAGCCTTTGCGCAGCTGTTGTCTAAATGTTCCATAGGCCTGCCTCTAGAACACGCTCATAAGTTTCAAGGTTTTCCCCTAAAACAATCTAGCTTGTCACTTTATTTTGTCAACCTCAGATGTTGATGTCGTGTCTACTACCCGAAGTGAAATGTGATATGTGTTGACCAGTCTGTAGTTTATATTTATATATTACGCGTTGACTATAGCAAATTCTTTTGATGAAGCTACTTCTATCTGTTACCTGTTGAACTGTTTCTCAATATGATCTGGATCTGTATGTTTGGTATTTAATGTGCTGGTGTGAACTCTTAGCACCTTGCGTTAAATACTGTAGAATGATATGAGAATTATCTGCTTGTTGTTTCACTGCTGTTTGAATTATTTTCTGCTTTCCAGAAAGGAGGCAGGCTGAAGCTGCACGTATCAGGGAAAAGTATCCTGACAGGATTCCAGTAAGAATGGCGTACTCTATCAGTTGTGTTAAAAGTTTTTACATAATTATTTTCTTAAAATGACCCGTGTATTTCCTTTCAGGTGATTGTTGAGAAAGCTGAACGTAGTGATATACCTGATATTGACAAAAAAAAGTGAGTTTATGTTTCTTCCCTTACTCCATTAGTCTTGTAAGAGTTTCCTATATTTTCTGTTAGAGATTACTAATTCTGATTTTATTCGGAGTGTGGCAATATCAAAGAATCGATCACATGAACATCTGTATGTTGCTTTCCTCCTGATACAGTTTACTTCAACTTAGGGGGATGCACTTTATAGCCACAGTAAGAACTACAGTCTTAATGTGTGGCATAATGAATGTGAAAGATGGGTTGCGTGATTTGGAAATGTCATGGAGGGGACTTTCCATATCCAAAAGCCATTGCTTCCTGTGTTTTAGGATATTTTAGTTCAGATGCGATGCATTGTTAAGTCTCGGTCTTCGTGTGATGAATTTGTTGATTTGGTTGACATTTTGCTAAAATTTCTAGGTATTGGTTCAAATTACTGAGAGGTTGTTTTTTATTTTGCTGCTGCTTCAGGTACCTGGTACCAGCAGACCTGACTGTTGGACAGTTTGTTTATGTTGTTCGGAAGCGAATCAAGCTCAATGCCGAGAAGGCTATCTTTATTTTTGTGAAGAACACTCTACCCCCTACAGGTCAGTTACTGACAGTTTGCTCATGGGAATTTTATTTAAATCTAAATAGGATTAGTATAATTAACATTCTGATAATTGCTTTTGGCCAGCTGCTATGATGTCTGCCATCTATGAGGAGCACAAGGATGAAGACGGTTTCCTCTATATGACTTACAGTGGAGAAAACACATTCGGGTCTCTGTAAGCAGACCCTGGAGGAGCTTTTCTTTGTAAATAAGACCTAGATTATGTGTATATGCCCTTGATTTCGTCTTTTCATTAGATTGATCAGACGATCATCATGCCAAACAACTTAACGAATGCTGTATTCTTGCGAATTTGGATATTTGAATTTGATTGCAGATGCAAATAATTGTTGTTTCACTTGGTTTTATCTCATTCTGTGTATATGTTGTCTGTTTGGTAGACTCCACCGCTTTGCTCGTGTGTTTCATGCTGCCTGCATCGTTCTCATCATATGCATTACTCTACCAGTTCCCACAGGTCTGGCCAGCTTGTCCATCATTTGCAGATGCCATCTCTCCTGAAACTTCACACGAAATCGGTCCATTACATGAACGGAACGAGTATAATTAGCAATTTTCATAAGTTCTTGATGCAGAGCATTGAAAGATCAAATCCAATTCCAAGCTTTCTAGATCTACAAGGACACCAAGGTCGAAGGTTTATTAGAGTGAGTTCAGATCAGATAAACATATAGCGATCTTGAATAAGAAAGTAGCATGTTAACGTGAGAAAAGAAGAGCTTCGTGAGCGATATTTGGTAGTACTTTTGAAAAAAAGTTTTCTAAAATAAAAAATATTTTTAAAAATTTTGAAATATAAATTTTATTTTTATTTAAAAAATAATAATAATAAATAATATAAAATTTTAGGATGTAATCTTTTTTCAGTATTTTTTAAAAATTTAAAACAATTTTGTAGAATGTTCTAAAAAATTTTTAAAATATAAAATGAAATATTAAAAAATTATTTGTAAGTAATGCTAAACAGGCACTCAGAGTGACTAAGAACTTCGTTTGGGCTGATGAACGAACGAAAGAGAATGATTCTTCAAGTCAAACCTATACTGGAACTTAATTGAATAGAACAGTTTTTGTTGTCTACATATCACTGTTATTATATATATATATATATATAGCTTTGAAGCTTGTTTCATAAGGACAAAACTGTAGAAGTTAGTGTCTGGTTTGGTTACTTTGGTATGGTGTTGAAAAGCTTAAAACATCTCTCAAATCTAAAGAAGTTGATTTGTCTAATCTAAAAATCATCACTTTTAACTCTGCACGCCACATTCCAAATTTCTTTGGGTCCAAATTTTCATTTTGTCAAACATCAGATTTTTTTTTATAGTGTTTTGAGAATAATTTATTTATAAGAAACATAAATTAAAGGTATCATATTCCTATCAACAGCATTAAATATCTATAGAGCGCGTTTAGTTTAACTTTTCAAAAATTATTTTTAAAATTTTTTTATTTTATATTTTTTAATATATATTTTATAAATATATAAAAAATTTATTTAAAAAATTAAAAAAAATTTATAAAATAAAATTTTTTATTATATATTTTTATTTTTTTAAAATTAAAAAAATAAAATTTATTTTTTAAAAAAATAAAAATATTTTTTATTTAAAAAAATTTTATTTTATAAGAACTCTCAAACGCTCCATGCCTCTGAAGATTATGAACTTGACCTGATACTTATTTTTTTCAAGTTTTCAATTTGCTTCTAAAATCGAATCACACGGCTAAGTAAATGTTAATGTCAGCAGTAAAGAAGAAAATAAATCAATAAAGCAGTGTAGACAGAAAATTTCAACTTCAAATTCATTTCGTATATGTGAAAAAGAGAACAGCAAAAGCTTATATTGTTATAAATGTTAGCCTGAACAAGAAATTTTAAAAATACAAATACAACACAAAACAGTGAGAAAAAAATCTTGTAAAATTTTCTTTTTTGCTCACTCCTGGCCTTCTCGAGTAAAATAGAGAAGACCTGGAAGCAACTCACCATTAATTTCTTTTTAGCTTTTTTTCTTTTTCTTGTAAGATCAATATACATAAATTTCTAAGACTAGACAAATTTATAAACATTGAATTGACATTACTGCTATCGAGCTTTTTTAGTCTTTTCCTATATACTAAAATCAGAACGCCTCTTTCTGTAGGGCGTTTTCACCTTCACCACAGCGCCGGTGGACTTCTTTGATCCTTTCAGCAGACCCATAGTTCCCGCTACAGCTCCGATCAAATAAGCTTCAAACCATTTTGTCTGACCCTAGAACCTTCAACTTGAGCATTTTCTTTTCCATCTTATGTTCCGGTGCTTGCTTAATCGAGTAATGCTTTAACAAGAAAACGGTTGAGAAGGTCCCGTCGGGTTAAGAATGAATATATTAATTTCAATAAGATGAGACGTAATCTAATAAATTAGAAAATTTTATAATTTATTGGCTTAATTTTTTGAATTAGATTGAATTTTTAGTGTATAAATCGAACTCTTCAGATATTTTTTAAAAACGAATGATTTGAATGTGAGCTCGATGCACGTAATACCTTTGGTTGACAGTGAGTGAATAAGTTAGGAGTAGTATGATTCATATAGACTTTCGTAAAGTGTGAGCGAATATTCGGAACAAATTAGGATTTGATGGTTGCTGTTATTTGCAAAGGCGAGACGACCGACTCATATTATAGTTCTAATTGGTAGTGCGATGAGCAGATTAAGAGCAGTATGACTTATATGAGCTTCTGTAATGATTAAAGATTTGGAGCAAATTAAGTCTGATAGCTGGCTCTTAGTGTACAGTAACGATGCTAAAGGCCAAGTGGTTGGGATTTTAAACAATCAACGTATTTGGTGCATGATAGGATGCTCGAATGAGGAAAGCTATGAATGACTCACTCTTGAAAGAGAGATTAAAAGTGAGTAGATTAATCCTATATTGAATAAAAATTAGATAAAAATGAGATTAATATATTACAGACTTTCATAATCCATTAGGTTAAATTTTAAATTTGATTGTGCTTCTTAGTGTATGGATCGGATCCTTCAAATATTTTATCTTGATGAATTTTTTCGGTGTTGTATCTTTCCAATAGGTCCAACATAACCAAACAAATACCTCAATCGATCTTTATAATTTTGCTACTAACTCTATAAAACCAATATGGTGAACCTATAAACACCAATTTGAATAAATGCCGGGAGAAGTATTCTTTTGAAGAATACTGTAATTAGCAGGACAAAAAAGTTATGGTTCAATTGAAATCCTAGATCACAACATCTGTCGAGAAACAAGCAAAATATAAAATTTCAGTAAAGAAGCGTTTCAATTACACCGAACTCTACTTTTTTAGATTTTGAATTCGGCCACTTTACGTATTTCAATATCATTCCGAACTCCACTTCTGCTTTCATTTAGAATTCAATTTCCATTAAAACTTTAAATTAAATATTATTTAAGTGTTTTACTTACCACTTTAAATTTTACTTCTCATCAAAATTTTCTTTCTCACACCCTTGAAGAAGAGGAACGTACCAAATACCAACTGTTGGGTAGAAGAAGAAGAAGAAAAGCAACAAAAAAGACTGAAGATTTATGAACTGCCGCCACTATCCATGGGCTTCATCTTTGTTCTCATGATCACTGATTTTTAGAAACTAGAAACTAACTTTTACCTGCTGTTGGTTGTTGTTACATTTGTAAAGAACAAACAAGCCCCGCGGGCAAACATCTGTATATATATTGCAGCAATACAGAAACAATATTCATGAAAACAAAAGATAATCGTTCAGAATATCTAAATCCCAGTCCACAAATTTGCATTAGGATTTCAGAATGAAATTTGACAACAATTACATGTTCAACACAATGGGCAACGTTTTCTTTTTATTGCACAGAGTTTCATATGATGAGTATGATAAAGTATTCTTCTGCAATGCCTGAAGGGAGAATTTTAAGTGTTAACTTGAACGATGACTTTCCCAATATTAGAGCTTGTGAAGAGGGACACTAAACTGTCGAGAAAATTTTCTATCCCTTCATATACCTTGATCTTTGAAATCAGATTGCCATTTTTCAAGTGTGCTTCAATCTCATTGACAAAATCCCCGAACCGATCAAGGAAAGAACCGATCAGATATCCTTCCATTTTCACCTCTTTACCCACCATATTCAGTAGGTTTCTGATGCCTTCTCGATGAATCCATACCTAAAACAAGAATACCCAACAGTAGTTAAAGAGCTTCAAAGATCTACTCTGAAGCAAACATGACCTTGATAAGCAAAAACGTCTAAAGAACTCTACTGTGAAGCAAAGAGATGGACCTGATTGTACTGAGAAATCATTCCGCACAGCGGTATCCTTGCATGACGGTTTACATGATTGAGAACTGCTTCAAGCATCTTTCCACCAACATTGTCAAGGTATACATCAATGCCTTCAGGAAAGTACCTACAGGAATTGCATCCTTAGGACATGCCAGAGAATGATTGATAAAATCAAGCACATCTTCTACAAACTTGAAGTGCATGATAATTAATTAATTTTGATCTGTTAAGAATTCAAGATGACACACATACAGCATTAAAACGGCTTACTTGCTAAGAGCTACATCGTAATCTTTCTCTTTTGTATAATTGAAAGCATCGTCAAATTTGAGTTCCTCTTTCAAGAACTTTACCTGTTAAAATTTCAAAACAACTACAAACAAATTAAAGAAAAGAAAGAAACAAGTAATGGATTCTTAGTAGTGGCCCTATAAGTTTTCGGAATGAATGCCATGTCTGCATTAACATAGAATCTCAGAACAAGAGATGCCTGGTCCTCAGAATGCATGGGATTCTGGATTAAATCCATGGCTCTTTTATTTGCACAAGCTAGCAATGAGCATAAATAAAGAAGATGAGCACTGCGATTGTATATATACCTTTTCATCAGTTCCAGTGCTTCCCACAACTCTGCATCCTCTCATCTTTGCTAACTGACCTGCATACATGCCGACCGCTCCAGCAGCAGCAGATACGAAAACATTCTCTCCTGGCTTTGGATCTCCAATCAACAGCATACCCACCCAAGCAGCAAACCCAGGAACACCTAATTAAGTTAACCAACAAGAAACAATTAACTCAGGAATTTAAATTCATAGCCTACACTGCAAAGCATTTTAATTTACTCTGTCTTGAATAATGAGTGCAACAACAATTGACTTCCAAGTAACTAAAAAACATAGTTCAAGCATCACTGCTTGTATAATATGTGCACCTTGAAAGCTATCAATCTTTTCGGCTACGGGTTAAAACTCAGTTGAGGTTAACAACATTTGCTTACTATTATGGGATGGCACTTCATCAATAGTTAACTCAGAAATTTCATAAGAAACTTCAATTTGAAGTTTATGAAGATCCATACCTAGAGCACCGAGGTACTCAACTGGTGAGACTGGTGAATCCTTATCAATCTTCCGCAAAATATTAGTCGAAATGATGCAATACTCTTTCAGAGGACAGTAAGGATGAATCACCAAATCACCTTCTGTAAAGTTTGCATCTTTTGAATGCATCACCCTCGCAACACCGAATGCTGTCACCACCTGCCGTCGTCCATCAGTTTAAAGAAAACCAAACGATAAACCATATTAGCCATCACCATGTTCCTCATCAACTCCAACACTAAATTGCAAGCCTAAACTACTACAGGTATCCAGTTTGGGAAATAGGCAAGAGATTGAAGACAGAATCAACATTGTCTTGGCATAAAAGTTAAATCATTGAAATCAAAGTAAATCATTTACTTCAGAGTAATTTAATCATGATTGTTACCTGTCCGAGCTCATAGGGAGGAGAATAGAGTCCATCAAGTTTACCGGTCATTCGAGAACGGAGATAAGGATCAACGGATATCCACAGTACCTGCATTCCATAATCAACAGCTCTACATTTCAGTGCACAGTGCTGATTAATTCTTCAATAAATTGTCAAGAAAGATTTATAAAAAAAAAAAAAGAACACCTTGAGAGCAACATGGCCGGAAGGAATGTTATCAGGGTGCAAAGAAAAGTTAAGAGTGCGGAGTTCAAGATTCTCCAGTGCCGGCAATCCGCTCTCTGCGTAAGATTTCATTACCCATTCTCTGCTCTTCACAGCGATGACAATCTTCTCATCATCCATGGTAGTGCGTTCGATAGCTTTCTCAAACGCATGACCAACAAAAACGCAGCGGTTCGATTGACTTATAGGGATTCATGTGCTCTCACAAAATCAAATGGAAGCTTCTTAGATGTTGATCTATTAACAAACTCACCACCACCAACCCACCATGTACTGTGATCGACTTTAATGAACACAACTCAAGGTAAATTATTATGGGGGCAACAAAAAAAACCTAAAAAACGAAAAACAAACCTTATGAGACCTTGATAAATTCTTGAAAAACTGTAGACTTTTTGTTTATAATTGTAACGAAGAAATTGATACAAGCGAGATGGTCCATGAAGGATTCATGATGGATAAGGCACAGAAGAAGTTGTTAAAACATCCACTAAGTGAGATGAGGAAGCAACTTGCAAAAGGGTGTGACATGCTTTTCTGACATTTAACTACATGCAAAAACATTATTCACAGGCTTGCAAACTCATTAACCAAACATTCACAAGCTTGATTTGAAGGGATGCTCTCACCAAATCAATCAAATCTCTGCAGTTCATTTGGAGTAGATTTGCATGATGAAGAACAGAAGAGGTTTTCGTTTCAACGTACGATCGATTGAAGTCGGGCTTTTGCAGCACCGCGCATTTTTGTTTAGTTGTAGGCCCATTTACAATGAAAGTCCATTAATTAGTTTTCTCGGACAATAATGGGCGTTTTTGAACGGGCCGTGAAATGAAATCGATCACATCCCCGCCCCAACCCACCCGGCAAAGAAGTGGCGGCGCTGATCTCCGGCCAGCTTCCGAACTCGGCGACGAGGTTGGTTTAATTGCTTTTATTTTTGTTTTGAATATGTGAAATTATTTGGCATCCGAGTTTTGAGCTCTAGCTGATTGATTGAATGAATGATTCCTTCACTGGTTTCTTGAATTGTTGAATTTGATTCACTGTGGAAGGAAAGGAACGCGCTCGATGTACTTAGTTTAGAATTTTTGTTTTCAGTTAGAGTTGTTTATAGTATATAGTCAATTTATTGGCAATGATCCTGATTAGTTTTGTTAATCTTAAACAATTATCAGAGTTTTGTTTTCCAAGATGAAATTGGTACTAGAGCTTGATGTAAGAGTCCATTGTTGTTTTATTATAAATATGGCAATTAAAATCCAAAGTTCCAACGTTTCTGATTGATTTTATCTGTGTTTATTGTTAGCTTATCTTTACTAATGCTTGCTTCGATTAGCTTAGTGCTCCATCATAGATCCGCAGCGTTGTCTCAGCTCAGCTTTTCTGTAGGTTTCATGGCATCTACTGCCAGAGTTCAAAGTTATATCTATCGAGGTTTTCGGCACTCCCTCATGAGGTGCTACAGTTCTAAAATGGATTGGAAGAAGTTGCGGCCCATGATTCTTAAAAGAATTGAGAACAGGGCGAGAGACTACCCTGTAAGGGGAATGACTCCTGTGGCTTATGATGTCCTCAGGGCCAGAGCTATCTTGTTTGAAGGAGTTTCCTTCCTTCTCAAAGTAATCCCAATGAAATCTTGCAAGTAAGATGATGTTACAGGTCTCAATATGCTTGTTTGATTGCATCCTTTTTTTTTTTTTTTTCTTGAAGAACCATATGATATACATAGCTGGCAAGTGTTAAGTAAAGGTTATATAGTGAAGTTTGCTTTACGTTCTTGGCTTACACGTTAAACAAATTTAGCTTTTTGTTTCTATTCGTGGATCTACAAGATAAATGAAATGCTGTAGGCGCAGCAAATAAACTTAGTAGCAGTATTAAGGCTTCCTTGTAATGTATATTAAACAGGACTTTCTTTTTTCCTCTCAGACACATAAGCTTTACCTGGCTGAAGAGCTTAAGAAAGGAGAGGATAATGAAATCAACATAAAATCTGAAAGTAGAGAAAAGCGAACTGTGATTAAAAAATAATACAGACTTGTCCTAAGAAAAGGAAAAGTGTGCATACATGTTTAAGATGGGTCTTTCTGAGCGTATTGTGTATTGTTGTCAATTCTAGCATAGCGTCGTAGTGATGAGGTGATCAGTTATTTATTACTAAGAAGATTGTATTTTAATTGTTGAAACATGTTTCATGTATATCTGTATTGCTAACTGTGTGAACATTATTATTCATCTAAGTTAGAAGCCTTCAAAAACTTCCTTTGTCTTTTTAAGGTATTTTCTCTCACGATTTGTCAAAGTTTATTCTTTTTCTCTTGAATGTTGATATTTCCTTCAGGTTCTGCCCGGAAGTTTCTATTGGTGCGAAAGGGCATCAAATAAAAACCTGCTATGGTTTTAAGCGGATTGTTAAAGACAAGGTCCACCGCTGGACTGAAGGCGACTTGGATGATATCTTGGTCCCTGTCAAAACATACCACCTCCAAAGCATGTTCCAAGGCGTCATTAAGCATGACAGGAGGTTTGATTTTCATCGTGTTCCAGCTGTTGTTGAGCTATGCTATCAAGCTGGGGCCAATATCCCAGAGGAAATGTATCAAAACAGATGCCCAGAAGAATATAGCATGCCAGAACCAGTCTCACCGGAAGATATTAATTCAATAGCTCAAAGAACATTAGATGCCTGGGAAAATCTGAGATCGGGAGTGCAGAAGTTGTTGCTTGTGTACCCTGCAAAGGTATGCAAGCATTGTGCAGAGATACATGTTGGGCCATCAGGACACAAAGCTAGAGTGTGTGGAATCTTCAAGCATGAGAGTTGGCAGGGTTCCCACTTATGGAAGAGGGCCGAGGTTGATGATCTTGTGCCTCCAAAGGTGGTATGGCATCAAAGACCTCATGATCCACCAGTGTTATTAGATAGCGGGCGAGCATTCTACGGGCATGCACCTGCAGTGGTAGAACTCTGCTACCAGGCAGGCGCAAGAGTGCCAGCCAAATACTTCTGTGCAATGAAAGTGAATGGCCTTGCCCCAATTAGTTAAAAGCGAGCATCATTAACAAATTATGAAGGGACGTGGTAACGCTTTCCACGGACTATGGGAGATAATCTTTAATTTGCTCCATTTTCAGGTCAGGCCTGAGTCCTGACTGAAAATTGAGAAGCACCGCACATCAGCATGCAACAGCAGAATCTTGGCTGATTGATCGGGCAGCTACAGAATATATTACAAAATTGGTTTGTCGTAATTTCACAACTTGTAATAATTTCCATATCTGTCATGCTCCCTAGAAAATTTTTGGAGTTGTTTGTATATATCTTGTGTGATAGTTTTGCTTCGTGATGATTAAAGGAAAAGAAACTATTGCAGACACTGGTTTAGATTCCAACAAAACTTGTTTCTCTCTTTCCTGCTGTTACTGGTATACATACATAACTTGTTATCCAGCAATAATGTTACACAAAACATTCAGAGAACACCCAACAAGCTCACTGCTGCTGCTTCTCATGAATTCGTGTTGGTGGCCAATCAAGAAACTTCCGGCCCACGAGCGGCAGCGGCAGGTAAGTCTGTGAAGAACAATTGTAATCATAATCCGGCGGGTACAAGTAATTTCTGCCGTAGCCAAGATCCTTCATTAGCTTTGTTGGCGCATTCCTCAGATGCATCGGCACAGCTGCATTCCCTCCGGCCGACTCCCTCACTGCTGACTTTGCCGCACCTAGAGCTCTATATACCGCAACAGATTTCGGCGCTAGTGCAAGATAAGCAACACATTGGGCGAGAATAACATCACACTCTGGCATTCCAATGAAGTGGCACGCCTGATAGCATGCGACGGCCTGCTGCAACGCGGCGGGGTCAGCAAGACCGACATCTTCGCTTGCGAACCGAACCAATCGCCGGGCAATGTAGAGTGGCTGTTCACCGGATTCAAGCATTCTTGCAAGCCAGTAGATGGCAGCGTCTCCGTCTCCGCCGCGCATTGATTTGTGGAGCGCGCTGATGAGATTGTAATGCTCTTCCCCGGCGTTGTCGTAAGCTAAGTGCTTGCATTGCATTGCTTCCTTCACTTCTTCTACTGTGACTTCAATGGAGGTGTTCTTATTATTATTTGCGGCAGTAGCAGCGAGTGTTGCTGCAAGCTCCAGAGCATTGAGTGAAACACGAGCATCGCCATCAGATTGACCAGAGATGAAATCGAGTGTTTCATCAGAGACAGAGATCGGCAACGAGATGGATTGAGAAAGGCCACGGTCCGAATCAGTAACGGCGCGGCGGAGAAGAGAACGAAGCTGATCGGCGTTGAGAGCGTTTAGTGTTAAAACTCTCGAACGGGAAAGGAGAGGAGTTGTTAGATGGAAGGAAGGGTTTTCAGTTGTAGCTCCGATGAGCACGACGGAACCGTCTTCAACGGCGGGAAGGAAAGAGTCCAATTGCGATCGACTGAACCGGTGAACTTCATCGACGAACAAAATCGTTCGATATCGAGACCGATTACGACGAGCAGAGTCGACAGCGTCGCGGATATCTTTAACGCCGGCGGTGACGGCGGAGAGGGAGACGAAACGGAACGAAGGGAGTTCGGCAGAGAGAGCGCGAGCGAGAGATGTCTTGCCGGATCCCGGTGGGCCCCAGAGGATTATAGAAGGAATATTGCCAGAGTCCACGGCGGAGCGAAGGATCGCTAAGATGTGGTCTTGACCTAGCACGTCTGCGAGCGACGGCGGTCGCATTCGTTCGGCGAGCGGACGAAGAGAAAGCTTTGGCCGTTTGTTTTTGCTGGTATCGTCGTTATTGTTGTGTGGAATGAAGAATTGGTCGAGGCTTCGCCTGTGAGGAGTGGTGGTGGGGGAATCGCATTTGGTTTCTTTGTTGTTATTGCTGAGAATCCAGTCGGCTGCGAGAGCGGCGGAGGAACCGCCGGTGGCGGCGAGAGCACGGGCGGCCAGGTCGCCTGAGAAACCCATGCTAAGGAGTTGATCCATTTCTTTATCTGTGCTGCTGCTGATGGTGGTTTCCATGGCGGGAAATTGAAGGAATTGCAGGCAGGAGAAACACAGTAATGAGCTGCGTGGTAAATATCAGGGTATCAGTAGCCGTGTAACAACATGGTTGACGTGGAATAACAGATAATCGAAAAAAATCGGGAAATACAAACAAACAAAAAAAAGAGAAGGAAAAAAATGTACTGCTCTTTCGAGTTTCGAGCAAAATAATCAAACTCTTTCGAAGACGAATAAAACCCAATAAGAAGGCATAAAGTTTTTAATTTTGATTTAAATTTGTTCAAAGGGCCCACAAGAGAGCTCTACCACCCATTGACGATTGGGCCTTGATCCAACAAACCAAATCCTCCACCACCCGCTATAACATCTTACCAACTCTTTTAAATCAAGAGCACAACAACTGAACAAAGCAAGGAAAATCTAAGATTTTTTTTTTCTTCTTTTTTGAAGCAAAAACATGAGAGGTGTTGGTTTATGGCAATTGAGCCAACGCCTACCTCGCCGGAACACCGCTGCCGCTGGCAGGCGTTTTTTCTCCGCCGCACCAGCACCAGCAGCCGAGGCAGACCTCAAACGAACTGCTCTCTACGAATTCCATGTCGAACATGGAGCTAAAATGGTTCCATTCGCCGGCTGGAGCATGCCAATTCAGTACAAGGATTCGATTATGGATTCAACGATCAACTGTCGATCTAACGGTGGATTATTCGATGTTTCGCATATGTGTGGGCTTAGTCTCACCGGCCGAGACGCTGTTGCTTTCTTGGAGAAGCTTGTAATTGCTGATGTGGCTGGATTGAAGCCGGGAACTGGAACGTTGACGGTGTTTACGAACGAGAAGGGTGGAGCTATCGATGATTCTGTTGTGACTAAGGTGAAAGATGGTCACTTGTACCTTGTTGTTAATGCTGGTTGTAGGGATAAAGATCTCGCGCATATTGGGGAACACATGGAATCATTTAAGAAGAACGGAGGAGACGTTGGGTGGCACATACATGATGAAAGATCGCTTCTTGCTTTCCAGGTGAGTCAGATTTGGATGATGTCTCATGGTTTGACTGCGCATGCTCTTTTTTCTAATGTATTTGGATCTCTGTTTGGTGAAGTAGGTGATGATTTGGGGTGAGTTGATGGAATCGAAAATTTTCAGATGGATCTGGTTAATTTTGATGTTTGATTTCTTGTATTTACTCAGACCTTTTTAATTGTTTGAAACATATTAAGATCATTCGCCGATGAAATGAAAATGTACTAGCTCGAGATTATGGTCGAAGTTGTTTATTTGCTTGCTTGTAAGATTGTTTCTTATAGAAGTGTTTTTTTCCCTCCGGAAACCAAGGCATAGAAACCATATGGCATGGCGGATAAATACTAGAAACCATATAAACTATTCTTGCATCAAACAGAAGTAGATCTTGACATAAACAACTGAATTACAACCTTGTATGATCCTAAGATATGATAGTAAAAGTGGAAGATGAAGACTATGAATATTTCAAATTCGGATCATTCTATTTATTCACCTAGTTCTGTAATGTCTCAATTACACTTTATTTTTATAGTTCTTTTATCGCCATCTTATTAGGTTTGTCAGTTTCTTCTTCCCATCATATCCATTTGACCAGAGGCTATTTATGAATGATCTCAGGGACCTCTTGCTGCATCAGTTCTTCAGTTGTTGACAAAAGAGGATCTAAGCAAAATGTATTTTGGTGAGTTCCGAACATTGGATATCAATGGTTCCAAGTGCTTCCTCACAAGAACTGGGTATGTTGATCTAATTGCAACTTACTGTTATCCTTCCTCGTCACGTAACAAATGCGTAGGCTTGTCAAACAAGGATGGTGTACTGCTTTTGCTCTTTGCTTTTATTTACTGCATCTCATTTGTCAATGATTCTAATGTTGTACTTGCTGTATTCATGACCTTGAAAAAGTAAAGATAGATATTTTCAAGTTGAGTGAAAAGATTCCTTTTAAAATCAATAGCTCTATGTACAGTTGTTTTCATTATGATGATACAAAAGAGAATTTGGCCACTTCTTGATTATATCTCATTCTTTCTTTTTTTAACAATGGTTTTCCTTTATTTTCTATTCCTATCTGCTTGAAGCAATACCAACTTAAACAACTTTGTTATAGGAATTTTTTATTTGTCTTATTGGCTAAAAAACTAGGGCCAAACAGTTGAAAATTTCAGCTTGTAAAGAGCAAAGTGCAAATAAAATTTTCTTGCACTATCTTGCCATCAGCTGTACATTCTGTGATTAGTTTTCTGCTTCATAATTTAATTAGAAATTGATCATTACAATTGTATTTGTGCCTTGTCCAATTTCTTATTTGATTAATGTTTGAAGAATTAGGATTCAGTCCCCTGTTTAGTCATTCCTTATCTTGATTCCTTGAACATGTAGGTACACAGGTGAGGATGGGTTTGAGATATCAGTTCCCTCTGAAAATGCTGTAGACTTGGCGAAGGCAATCTTAGAGAAATCAGATGGCAAGGTGAGGTTGACTGGACTAGGTGCTCGTGACAGTCTTCGCCTTGAGGCAGGTCTTTGTCTATACGGCAATGACATGGAGCAGCACATTACGCCTGTAGAGGCTGGCCTCTCATGGGCAATTGGTAAGAGACGAAGAGCAGAAGGCGGTTTCCTTGGGGCAGAAAAAATTCTAAAGCAACTTGAAGAGGGACCACCAATCAGACGTGTGGGTATGTTTTCATCAGGTCCACCAGCACGAAGCCACAATGAAATTCTGGGGAGTGATGGCGAGAAGATCGGTGAAGTAACTAGCGGAGGCTTCAGTCCATGCTTAAAGAAGAACATCGCAATGGGATACGTGAAATCTGGGTATCATAAACCTGGAACTGAGGTGAAGATTCTCGTCCGAGGAAAATCCTACGATGGGTCTATCACAAAGATGCCTTTTGTGCCTACCAAATACTACAAGCCCTCATAACTTCCTACTCTCGCCGTTAACATGTTTCTTTCTATACGACCATGAAAGCTGTTACTTGTCAATACTTATTGCTGGACAAGCTCCACTGTTTTGAGTTTGTTATTATGATTGCAACCATAATAATGAACATGTTGTTAGTCTCTTCTCAATCTAGAAATGTTTCTTTACAAAACTTTTGCTTGCAACAGTAGAGCTAGCCATATATGAACCGATTTATAATTTGATTTGAAAACGGTTTATTTAAATCAAATTCAGATTTGATATAACCGGATTTGGAATAGTTCATACTCAAAAACTCTCAAGTCAAATACATATTCGAACGTGTTTGAGCGAGCACACACTACTACATCGATCAAGTCTTCTCATGAGATATGAACTACACTGAAAACCATTAAAAATGAGTTCTAAAAACATGTTTGAGTAGATGGGTCAAATTACAGCCCATCTAATTGGATCCGAGAGGATAATTTTCATTTTGGGACGGGGCACAACGTCCGCTCGAAAGTGCGCGTTTGAGTTTCGTAAAAATAAAAAATAAAAAATAAATTTTTTTATTATAAAATAAAATAAAATATAATTTAATATTATTTTAAAATATTTAAAATTAAAATTAAAATTATAAAATTTAAATATAAACTAAAAATTAAAAATATTTTAAAATTTGAATTTTTATATAATTAAAATATAGAAATTATTTAAATTAAAAAAAATATGAACGTTTGAAATATATTTTAAAAAAAATCAAATAAAAAAATTATAGATCAAACTCGTGATTTTCGCTCAGTATAGGTCAAATCAAAACGGATTAGTACCACTTTCTAAACTGAAACGGTAGACTACATATGCTCGAGTTTGTTCTAGAGTAAGCGAATACCAGTTTCGTTCCAGGTGTTCGTTTCATCGAACGCCAACTCAAGCAAGGCAATAACGTTTTGGGTAAATTAAAGGCTTCAATGGGACACATGGTCGAGCTACGTCAACTGTTTCGCTGCAACCCAAAACGTGTCTCTAATACGTGTCTCTAACCCAAGCTCTTCCCCGCACTCTTTTTAATCCATCGTCCCACAACCCTTCTTCAAATTTATCAGCTTCAGCTCTGAGTTACAATATTTCTTCTAACAATTAACAAGCAAAGTTACTTTCAGTGGAGATCAGTAGTTATTCTACAGATACAGTTTGAAGTAATAGAAGTATTATCAATGGCGGCCATGTTTGGAGGACGCAGCATAGTTTTAGGCAACATCGCGAAGTCCGTTGTTCGGAATCCGGCGGTTCCTCTTCGCCAGCCTGTCGTCGTTAGACCTCAACGTGTTATTGTTCCTGCTGCTCAGAAGTCCACACAGGTGCGCTAGCTAACTATTTACAGTGAAATTGTTGAATTTGGGGACATATAATGTTTTCATGAGGCAAGCTTTGGTTAATGTTTGAAAGATTTTTGCAGGCGCAGATGGACGACACAAAAGAGAAAGCAACGGACGCAGTTTATACAACACAAGAAGCTGCAAACCAAGCTAAAGACACAGTGAACGAGCAGAGCAGCAAAGCATGGGACAAAACCCAACAGAACGCTTCCGCCGCAGGCGACAAGGCAAACGAGTTTTCTCAACAAGCGAAATCGAAAGCCGGCGAAGCAATGGACAAGACGAAAGAGAATGCATCCTCAATGGGTGATAGAATGAAAGAAGCGACAGAAGATGTTCGTGGTTCAGCAATGGATAACACGGAGAAAGCAAAAGACATGGGAGCACAAGCCGTAGACAGAACGAAAGAAATGGGTAGCCAAGCAGTGGAGAAGACTAAAGAAGGTGCTAGCAGTGCTTCCGGGACTGTGCAAGAGATGGGTGAGAAAGCGAAGGAAACTGTGAAGGGGGCATGGGAGAAAACGAAGGAAACTGCTGGTAAAGTGAAGGACTCTGTTGTTGGATCTGCTGAAGAGACTCGTGGTAGAACTGAAGAGAACCTCGACAAGGCTGGCAAGAAGATTGATGAAAGCATGAAGCACTAAAACTAATTACCATTAATTTAATTAGTAACGAAACTTTATGCTTCTTTTTTTCCGGTTTCTTGGTTGGCAGCTTTCTTTGAATTTTCTCCATGTAATAAAATGGTCTTCGTTTCTTGTTACATATTAATAACAAAGGTGGAGAAGATTGTTGATTTCTAGTCTGTGCTTTTGTTTGTATGATTTAGCGGGGTTAGTAGTAGGCAGAGCTTTTTCTGCTAACATGGAACAAAATCCTGTACCATTTCGCAATGTTTCGATCAATAAAACCGGAAACCAAAAAAGAAAAAGCATTGAAGAAATGTTTTGGCCACCATCTCTTTGCACTGAATTTCTCTTACTTCGAGTTGCATTCTTTGGAAATGAAAGAAAGCTCAAACTAAAATTTACAAGGTAAATGATAGTAAAGCAAAAAGCAGGTGGCTGCGACCGGCAAAGAGCGCAATTGCTCCTTCCCAAATCAACCGTCTGTAGAAAAACATCTCCGGACCCAGCTATCCTCTGCTTTCTCTGAGTGATCATATTGTAGGTGCTACTAAGATTGGATGAATAATGGATTATAGCCTTTCTTTTCATATTACTGTTGAATCAAATGCTTATTGTTTGGCACGAACAAATAATAGACGGGTTGATTACATTACATTCAATACTCTCACATTCATTTGATCAGTATCCTCATGAAATGCATATTTGCACAGGTAATGAGAGAGCTGGGTTCCATGGTTGAAGTTGAGGGTCATTTTTTTACTATTGGGTAAGTATTTTCTGTTCTTTTCTTTTCTTTCTATATTGTGCTATGCATGTCGGTGTTATATGTAAACTTAAACGCTTTTATCTTGAGATAAATTTGTTGTTTCAATATAAATTTGAAAAATAAATAAATAATTAAAAATATTTAATAAAAATTAATTTTATAATTATTTTATATTAAAAAAATTTTAAAATATATAATTTTTAAATAATTATTTTAAAATTTATTTTATTTATATTAAAAGTGAATTTAAATAAAAAATGAATTTAGGATTTCAGTAATCGAATCCTTATTGAGAGAGAGTTTAATTTATCTTTTTTTAGTTAAAGATTTGGCATCTCAAATACATTTCACCTGTGTATGCACGAAACTGTTTGGTAAAATTGTTGGAGGACCTCTGTGCAAGAGGTATCAGCGTAAAGTTATAGCAGTCTGGATATGGAATGCATACTCTATAACTACAAATTTATATGTTTTTCGTATTAAACTACAAACTACTGGCAGGAATAAGTGAAAAGAACAAAAAGAAAGAGAGAAAGTTTTGTGGTAATGAGGCAAGAAACCAAGCAGAAAGCACTAATCAACTTTCCACACTTTATGATCATTCTTTAAAATTGAAGCTGACTACAAAATGACACAAGTTCTCTGAAAACAAGGGAATCTACCACAGTAAACAAAATTAAAATAATTACATTTTATATTCCTCGTTTTTCTAATCCGAAAACCAAAATCATCACAAATATACTGCAGCAAGCACATGAAAACTCTACCGAAGGCAATATTCTGGTAGCCGGCGACGACATAGCTCCAGTAGGTGCAGAAGGAGCTATATCAGAGTCCGGCTCGGTCATATCCGGGTTCGGCGGGCTTGGATTTGACGGGATAGTCGGCACCCCGTCGCTAGCAGGAGATCCCGCGTTGCCTTTATGTTTCGGCGAAGGAAACACCGGCATTATCTCCGGTGACAATGCCGGTGTTTTTGCAACATCAGGAGTTAGTCCAGGAGGGCCTGGGAGTACCGCTGGCGCCGCAGAGATTGTTGAAATCCTCAATGTAGCGGCAGCAGTAGTAGAGCGAATGAAGTTGGTTAAGAAGAATAGAGAAGCTAAGAAGTAGGTAGAGAAAGTGGGCATGGTTATTGTTATTGTAGGAGAGTACTACAATTAATGATGAGTGAATGAATGAATGAATGTGGGAGGTTTTTGAATGTTTAGAGAAGGAAAGAGAGAGTGGAGGGCCAGTGAAACAGGTTGGCATGTTAAGCTAAAAGACAAGATGCAAAAAGAAATTTGTCAAACGTGGGGTTTCGTGGGTGCTACTGTACTGCGGTTCGTTTTTCTTTTTAGAATTTTAGGAACCATGATTGATGGTGGCATGAAACTGGTGACGAAGTGGTTAAGATTTTGATTTGATAAATGATTAAAGTGTTTGATTGATTCTCTACATATTTTACTTTTAGCAAGAGATTGATTCCCTAAACTGCGAGTTACATGCGCAACGCACTGCTGCGTGAAAATTGAAAGACCCTACAAATCAAGACAGACTAGACTAGACTACATAGAGCGGATCTACAAATTAATTCACATGTTCATTCATTTTTATTGAATAATATTGCTTATTCACATTGTCTCATGGTAGGCCACGCACACAACAGTGTAGACAATCTGCTGGAGTATGATGAAATGGAAAATAATGCTTACATTATTGGGGACAATAATGGATCAAGTAAAATATACTCTTAGGAAAGAGAATCCAATGAAATCTTTGAGGCCGAAACTTAATGCGAAACATACATTACTCATAAGTGAATCAACGTAGTACCATTGACAAAGGAAACTAACACAACAAACTCAGACAAATATTACTGCAAAAGCAAATGACTAAACTATCGTCCATACTAACTCATCTCTTTATGATTGAAAAAGAAGGAACTGCAGATAT
Organism: Acanthochlamys bracteata; assembly: GCA_019914995.1. NCBI lineage: Eukaryota > Viridiplantae > Streptophyta > Magnoliopsida > Pandanales > Velloziaceae > Acanthochlamys > Acanthochlamys bracteata. The sequence continues at coordinate 1,088,544 of CM034140.1, read as the reverse complement.
TAGCGAGTTGTAGGGTTGGCATTCTAGGAAAAATATGCACGCACACAACAAATTGAAAGACTACGCTCAATTTGATTCCACTAGCTTGTCAATCATATCTGCAGCATCTTGCACTGTGACAATGTTCTGGGCGCTTTCCTCCTCAACGCTAATAGAAAATGCCTCCTCAAGCCCCATTACAATCTCAACCTGTGGAACAAAAGGGGTTCTTTCTTATGAGTATACACGTATACATACAAGTAGGACTACCATTGGATTTGCAGGCGGTGACTTGAATTTATCTTACATGAGAAATAAGTATATATAGGAAAAAATTCAGTCACTACACTACACCATGCAAGTTAGGGGGATCAATGCAGATATCAGTTTACACATAATTGGAGATAAACCAATTTATGATCAGAATTTTGTCATAGACTGTCCTCATCTTTATCTTAGTGCACAAATATAAATGGCACAAAGTTGTGTATCAAAGAAAGAAAACCATCTCTGACAATGCATACCGTATCAAGAGAATCAGCACCAAGAGTGGAAAACTTGGATTCACCGGTCACAGGAGTATCATCAGAGAGAGCCAACTGCTTTTTCACTATCTCGATTACCTTCTCAACAGTCTCTCGCTTTGCCTATCAATATACCAAAAATGATTACAAAATCTAGCAAACTCATCTTCCATTAACATAGTGTAACTTAAAGTAGCAATTATATAATAGGTTTAGCTCCAAGTGAGGTGGAGGATGTTTCGAGTCAATGCATTTCCTGATGTGCAGAATAGATGAATATGAAAGAAAAAAACAGTGAAAAAAGCACTATCTTAGATGTTGCCCACTGCCCAGTCATCAAATGAAAAGGATAAGCTTGAGTTACTTTATGGTGAAGATGAACAACAAAGAGCACAAGTTCAATACCCAGACAAATATCAATCTACATGACAAAACTATTTACATGATTTCAGTCATAAACCACTTCCCATTAACCTCCATTTACTTAGGTATTTAATCTTTTAGGCCTACAGGAGATCAGAACTTAAATTTACACTTACAATGGTGGGAACTCTTCTAATAAAGGTTGCATAAACTAGAATACATGATCTCATGCTTCACAGAAATGTCAATGCACTGCAGAAATACACATGCATCTTGGTAGAAGTCTCCATTATTACATCATTTAGAAATTTGTCATTGACATGATTAGTAAAGAATTTTGAATAACTCAAACAATGACAAAACAAGAGTCAGGAAAAGATAAAAACAATATCTGATATGTCAGCTTATCTCCTGGTGAGGAATATGAGATAATAGATGAAATGCAATCTCTACAAAGAAAGACATAGAAACAGGAAATGGAAAACAACTAAATAAAGAGGAACATACAGCACAAGAAATCTGGAATCTCTGTGGAGTTGTCTGCAACTGGATAGAAGGAAAGCTCCTCCTTTGGCTGGAAAAGGAAACTGATTTCAGGGATGAGAACCCCTTAAACGCCTGCACATTTAACATAACAAAGCCATCATGTTGTCAGGCAATAGCATTTTCACAAAATAAGATCATAAGAACAAAGCATACGTGAGTTCACAAAAGCCACCCAACAAAGATTCATAACAATTATGCTTCTACAATCCATTGCTAAGCAGTTACTGTTACAGTGGAATAGTAGTTATATCTTGTTTCAGCTTGTATAAGGGTGCACAGTAACATTACTAAGCAGTATACATTTCTAAACTTAAATTGAAGAAGCAATGCACGTTAGCAAACTTCTTTTTCCCCCCAATAAGCAGTAGACCACAATTTTTAAAGGGATGTGCTATATGTCAAGGCCATTTCTTGTCTTGACTCAACCAAGGTTGGCGTGGCATTAGCACAGAACTCAATCCAATATAAAAAAAATACCTCTTCAAAATTTAAAACTTACTTTTCCTAAACTATCCTTCTTTTTTATTTTACCTACATATCTTGTTTTATTTGTCCAAAAATTTTCATTTTCTTATAATCTCCATTATCAAATAACGGTAATTAACACTAAACAAAAAAATAGAAGTTTACACCTGTCACCCATATTAAATCACAGATGCGAAAGAGCAATCTGTCTAAATTAAAAAATATTTCCAAATTCATAACAGAATAGCACATAGAAGACAAGGGTAGGTTGGTAAAACCGCCAACCTTTGCCTGGTCAAGGCAACTTTGTCCTTGACATATAGCACTTCTCTCTTTTCAATGGATCAAATCAATATCTAATTTCTTGTTGTTCCATTCTGTCTACTGTCGTATCAGCATAAAATTTTTGCAACTGATCTCAAATCTCTCATTACTGTTATACTAATTGAATAAAATCGCGATCTTTCACAGTAATGCATTCCGGATCACATACAACAGAACCACCAACGATTTCGGATCCAAACAAACACAGAGATCGGGCACTAAGAAATTAGCCAACAAGCAGGACAAGTTTTGAACACGTTATTTAGTGAAAGTTTCACAAAACCTCAGAGCAATAACACCAAAACTTTTCAGAGACGAATAACCAACCACACAGATAAACAATGAGTGAGAGAGAGACGGGGGAAGATGGCTCATCTATACCTGCGAGCGTTGAGCGCACGGTGGGCGAGCAGCGGCAGTGGCGGAAGCAGTGGAAGCCATTGGAGAACGGCGGTGGAGATCAACGCGAGACGGCGAGAGAGAAAAAATGAATAGAAGCACAAAGTGAGTGTGAAAATGGATCTGGTGCTGCATTTAAAACACCTTTAGCGTGCCTTCCTCGTTATTATCGCTAAATGTCCATTCCACCCTTGATCGTTTAAGCGTGTAGTACCACACTAATGGCTAGTTTGGTCTTTCCCGTCATCGAAAAAGGACTCAATATAATTTTTATGAAATAAAAACTATTATAAATTTTTTAAACGAATTAATATTTTCAAATAAAAAATAATAGTTAATAGAAATGTATAACTATTTTATATATTAATCTAAATTTTTTTAAAAACCAAATATAATAAAAATAATTAAAAATATAAAATATTTATTTAAAATAAAATGACTTAATACGCTCGCCAAACATCCCCGCAATCTACTTCGTTATTATCGAGCTTAGTTAGACCGTTAACCCTCGTGAACTCTTAATACCTGAACTACAAACCCATGGGTATATTAGTCATTTATTTCTGGCCCATTATAATTCTTAATTGGGCTGGACTAAATTAGAACAAAGCTGAGATAAAGACTGTAGTAATAAGATGGCGGGAAATTAACGAATCGAGTTGCTCAAAACTAACAAATTTCAAATCTTCACTTTCCTTTCTTTCACTAACCGCAATGTTAGCCTTCCTCAACTGAAACAAATCCAAGCACAGGTCTATCGCCGCCAACTACCAGCTCACCCGTATTTATCGACTAATTTAATCTGCGCTGCAACGATCTCCGGTAACCCTTCATTCGCAGAATCAGTCTTTAGATCGTTTCGTCTGGTCCCGTTGATTCATTTTTAATAAACACTCTTCTCAAAGGCTTCGTTTTGAATTCTATGTATGTCACCGCTCTCGTGTTCTTTGTTGATCCCTTCCTTGGTTACTGGTTTTCCCTGATAGTTTTTACTTTATCCTTACGTTCTTAAAGCTTGCGCCGATGTTACACACGCCATGCTTGTCCGCGAAATCCACACCAGACTTGTGAAGAATTTGGAGACATCATCAGATGTTGTTGTGATTAGTTCACCTGTAGATACAATGATATGTACTTCAAATACGGGGAAAATGAGTGTGCAAAGAAGGTTTTGGGCAGATTGGAAGACCCAATTTTGCTTCTTGGAATAGCATGATGGCTGGGTTGTTGGGCTTTGGGGATTTGGCGGCTGCGACAAAAGTCTTTGATGAAATGCCTGAGTGATGTCGTGTCTTAGAAACGCACACAGGAGCTGGAGAAAGGATAAGACCCAGGAGCTGTTTGGTAAAATGCCTGAGAGAAATATGAGTTCCTGGAATGCTTTGATTTCTGGGTATGCGCAGAATGATAAGGGAGATGAGGCTCTTTCAGTATCATTGCAGATGTTTGCCTCAGGAGCTAGACCAGATAATACGACATTGTCGTCTTCCCTCTAATCCTGTGCTGGTGCCTTCCTCTAGTAACAACAGAATGGATATGAGCTCTTTGGTTTTGGATAGTGGGTTCATGCTTATTTGGAAAAATAAGATTAAGTTGAACGTCTTGTTGAATACTTCACTTGTAGACATGTATGCCAAATGCGCAGACTTAGGTAGATCGCGATACTTGTTCTATGAGGTGTGTCAAAAGGACTTGACCTCATGGAGTGCAATGATCAATGCGCTTTCTATTCATGGGAAAGCTACGAAGCTCTTGAAGTCTTTTCCACAATGGAACAAGAAGGAATTGTTCCAAATGATGTAACGTTTTTGGACTGCTCAGTGCTTGTAGCCATGCAGGGATAAGAGCAGGCCAGGTGAGGAAGACTCCAGGCTGCAGTGCTGTGGAGATGGATGATGTCATCCTTCAGTTTACAGCTGGTGATAGGTCTCACCTGATGACTGAGGGGATTTATTCATTCTTGTATGAGTTGGTCGAGAAACTGAAGTTCATTGGGCATGAACTCAACACTAGTTTGTTACTTAAGAGTCAGGAAGAGGAGAATGAGAGGAGGCCTTGTATTGCCGCTGCAAGAAGTTGGCCTTGTTATTCACTCATTATCATATCAGAGAGTGGAACCCCTATCAGGGTTGCGAAGAACCTTAGGATCATTATTAGAGACATGAGCAGGTTTCACCATTTCAGTAATGGTCACAGTCCCTCGTAGGGTATTGGTAAAGCAAACAACTGAATCATGATAAATTGTGATTGTGTGTAAAATGTATAGTATTTACCTAAAAATTCATTCAATAGTCGAGGCGTAACCAAACTTTCAGAATGAACAAACATACACGACTTGTGGACTATTTTCCAGTGATTTGAAAGACCAGAAGAATTTACTACAATTTCGAATATGCACAAAAAAGGCATTTTGGGTTCATGATAATGAGTGGCATTTTACTTCAGACACGTTCTTACCTCAGCTATAAACAAGAATCGGTGTTACAATGGTTTGCTAGCTGGTGAACTACAAAACCCAGCCAACAGTCAGCACAATAATAATGAATGAAGAAAGAATATCAATTAATCTCAATATTATGCCTGAAGAACTTGTTATGAGCCTGGCATCAAAATTGTGATCTCATGCCTTGAAACTTATCATAAATCTTAACTCCACACCTTAAAGTCTGCTTTTCCCACTTTTTAAATTTCGTTTCTTTGTTTAGTCGTGTTTTCCCAAGTCTCATGAACACTTCTTTCAATTGGTGAACCTGGCGCAAACGGAACAAATCCTCTTCCACCAAATACTGGACGCATGAAGCTGTTGTCAAATTTACGCCAGTAGTAGTGGACAGTGTGAGTTGGCTTGGTGAGGAGCATCCGCAGGCTAGATGGCCTATGAAAAGATTCTCTTGCAGCTTCAGACTCTGAGCTTTCGAGTAAGGACTGGAACAAGGACTCTGGACTTGCTGGCTCTGAGACAATGCCATTTGAGTGTCTATGACTAGAAGGTACCAAGTGCTGAAACAAAGTCTTGGCCCCCAGTCCAAAGGCCTAAAAACAAGCTGAGTTTATTGACCGGTGGTCTTGATATGTGACACAAAATAGTAACTGTTGTGATATGAACATGGAGAGAAGCCTTACCACTGTGCTAAAGAGAACGACTGTGATGGTACTGGTGATCATAATAGCATTACCACGCAGATTTGTATCTCCAGAAGTTGTGAACTGAGGTAGTTTTGCAAATTTTCTTAGACGAGAAGGCATCTTTATAGAGCTTATGAAACACATGCATGTAAGACCAAATTGCAGCGTATTGCGCTTAATATGTTTATTGGAAAAGTATTTCAAAGTTAACCTGTTTGTAGGCAAGTGCAACTGAAACTGCTCCTCTCATCAAACCAGCCCACCATATGCCAACCTGTTCATCTATTGAACTTGTCAATGCATCAGATACATGCTTTCGTGATAATACTACAACTAAAAACTTAGGATATGAACCTGCTGGTTCAAGCTGAGTTTCTCCTTTTCGGACTTCTTACTACAGTTGGAGATAAAAGAAAGAGGAAAAACAAATGCCGCTCTACCAACTAATACCAAGACCATAACAATAGAGCTCACAGCAACAGACTTTCCAGGACTACAAAAGAGAATATAACACTGTAAGCAACATGGTTATCATCTTAATTTTAGTTTCAAGAGCGAGAGAGAGAGAGAGAGTTGCATGTACAATTGGCTAAAAGTTTTAACTGAACACAGCAAGCAGGGATTTCAAAGAAGCATCTCCATATGAATATGCAAACCGTTATACCTGTTGCTTGCTACCTTCCATTTGTCAATGTCCAATGCATCCATCCCAACATAAACATAGATAAGTGTCTCAAAAATGAAGGAAAGCGTTGCGAAAATATGCCTGTGACAGTTGAAGAACAGAATGGAATTGTTAAGATAGCTTCAAGTTTTGTATTAAAGAAGAAAGAAGACAAGAAGTTCCAAAATGCTCTTTAGATACTTGGTAGTCACTCGAGAACTCTCAGTGACATTGTGCCATGTGTAATGTGACATTAGGATCCCGCAGAAGAACACTGTGAAGATACTGCTCAGATGCAACAGCTAGAAAGACAAAGATGTTCATTAATACCGAAGAAATTCACTTTCCTATGGAAGGATAAAAATAGACATGGCATAAGTTGACACAAGAATCTTACTTCTGCCAGTGTGTAAGATAGGTAAGCCATGAGTATCATAAGTGCTACTTCGCGATCAGTAGAATGCCTGGAGTGTTAAGCAAGGATTAGAATAACTTCTACATTTATGTAGCATTGCTCCTACTGTGAGCCCTGAAAAGGGTCTACACTACTGCTAACCTTCCTAAATACAACTTCTTGATGATATAAGCACTAAGCAAGCCTGCCTGCAAGCATAACAACAATCACTAACAAGGTAGCTTCATTGGTGAATAAAGGTTGTCCGAACTCTACAAGTAGCACCTAAAGATGTGAATAGAAACTTACCGATATGCCCAGTAAGGTGCTGGCGAAGAAAAGATACAGAAAACTTCCAAAAAACCACAGGAGTGTGTTTGCATCAATGTGAGCAAGATCAAAACTCTGGATAGCATTGAATAGAACCACTGATGTGGCATCATTGACAACACTCTCACCAAAAACCAAACTATAAAGGAATGGTGTTTCATCTTGGTTAAGAACCTGTTGTAAAGAAAATAAAGATCATTGAAAGAAAGACACCTTAAACTGTAGCAGTCTCTGTATTCAAAACCTGTAAGGTGCAGACAGAGTCTGTAGCAGAAAAAATTGCTCCGACGGCTACATATATAATCATCACTAGATAAGTTACAGAGATAAAAATATGTAAAAACTGCAGTAGGTTTCTATATGAAACTTACCAAGGTAATCTCCTATGTCCATGTGACCAATGTCGAGTCTTCTGAATAGTTGCATTGCACCTGATAAAGCTCAAGTTTGATAAAATTAGTGCTCACCATATAGCTTACTGCAATATTTTGTTTGGCACATTGTAAAAACACAATCTAAAACACAAGACAAAAAGATAAAAGCTTTATCATCACATGATTCCCTTCGGGGAGTCAAAGGTATGGGAAATTGGCACAGCAGCATAAAGAAATACAATGCACAAAAGGAGAAGAATAAGGCACATATGCGTAACTTACCAAATGAAATTATGATGAAGGAAATCAAAGTCCCACAAGCACCAAAGAGAACTATCGTCACAAAGTTGTGAAAAAATCTTTTTTTCTTCACTTGGAACCTGGCAAAGCATTGGTGAGAAATCATAAGCTTTCTCACATCAAGTTGCTTTATCATTCAGCGACTTCATCAAGAATAAACAACAATACCATTAAATTGATGAAAGAATGATGCAAATACTAAACAAAATCCAGAAACGTAACCGCATGTGTATTCAATATTCATGCTAGTATATATACATTCAAAGTCCGAATTCAAATAATAATTTTGAGAACAAATTAAATCAAGAAGTTTGAAGTACCCGGCATTGAATATGATTGGTGGTAAGAGATATATGAAGAATATATCGTCGCTGAAAACAAGAATCTTTGAGCTTTTCCCTCTAGTCGTCATCAATATGAACCCTCCTGTCATCAACCCCTTCAAAAAACAAAAATTTTTAAACAAAATATTTCGAATCTCTCTTCATCTAAACACTAAAGCAACAAACAAGAAATCAATAAAACATCATACAATGAGCAGAGCTACGATAGATTCATTCATCCATTGGTTTTTCTCGAGAAGACTCCCAATAACAATGCAACCGCAGAGCAACGCGACGAACAGAGCCATCGGGCTAGCCAACCTGCTCTCCGTAAACGTCGATAGAACTCCAGCAGCCTCAAGAAGATCCATCGTCTGTCTTCAACTCTGTCACGTGGCAGAATGTTATTGGTTGAAACCTCACCGGAATACGGTGGCTGGAGATGGAATGAAATGAAAGGGTGAATGCGCGGGGGTGGCGCGGAGTTTATACGATCCCGAGATTTTAGAAACCAAAATCAATTTCAACGCGTCGCGATCACTTGGTGTATTTTTGTTTACTGCTGACGTTGATTATATTTAAATGGTCCGTGCTGCTGTTTGGTGTTATGGAGTGAAAATTAGGAATGTAATAGCTGTGTCTAACGTACAACTGTCTCGCACGCGTGTCGTAAGTGGATTAAAGCTGGCCCGCCATTACCTCCTGGTCGGCCCTTTAGCAGCCCACGTACATTGCCCAAGACAGCCCATTTCTCTTCTGCTACTCACTCTGCAAAATAAGCCCTTACTAATTTAATATGTTACGGTTGGCCGGTTGCTGTACTTTTCAAGCAAACTGCTAAAAACGTAATATGTGGTTGTATATCGAAAATTGGTGACAAAACTCTGTCCAAAGAATGAATTCTCTCAGAACAAGAACAGCTGCTTCTTTATCTTCTATCTATCGGTCTGTTGAGATTTTGAAGCTCATACTGGTTGTAGATTTTTGGTCGATTCGCATCTTCGACTTTGCGAGTTGAGGAATTTCGATCTCGTGCAATATGTGAATCTCCCTTCCCTGAATTTCGCTGGACATATATATACTTGTTTCCTTGGATGATCTATTCATTATCCTCTATCTCCATTGTCCTCTAAATTCCTGAGATAGACCAACTTATATGACCACTGCCTTTTACGATTACACATCTTTCTAACTAGATGTGAGGCATATTTTTATTTTATGAGATTGTTTGCAGATGTGTGCTATACTTGCATAACATGATAGCTTCCAACATATCCACATGCGTGCAACATGCATTATGCTGCAGGTTTAAGAGGTGCCATCTTTAAGATGGGGATTGATTGTAGTATAGACTAGTGCATGCAAATGGCCAAACGTTTGATACTGGGTTGTTATGGAGGCATATCAAGTGGTTATCTAGTTTAATCCAAAATGTTTTCTGAGCTGCTTTCCTTCAATTATAACAAGGAAATCTAAGTAGTGAAAACCTGCTCAAGTCTTTTTTTGGTATTTTATGCTCTTGAACTTGGGCATAAATTTCTAATAGTAATTCATTTCCTGAAGGTTCGTTGCAATACCTGCAAGAAGCCAGTTAAAGCAACTCAACTGGCTGCACATGCAGGTTTTACTTTGATATCTTTGAATTGTCTTTATTGGTTACTTGATAGGCATTTGACAATTGTACATAGTTGGGTGACTATCTCAATATCCTAAATAAAACCCCAAGTCGCTTGGCTTTCTTTTCAAACCAGTAGCTAGCTGGCCTGGCTTCCTAGCATTGTTGTCTTTATCTTCCCTCACTTGGCTGATAGACGTCCAGGGATTGATGGAGGATACAGCATTATAGCTCTTGTCTTAAAGGATAACTGGATGATCTGGACTGCATGAATCGCGGTAGAAGCGGGATCATAGAGGTCATAAAGGACGGGTTAGAAAAACTGGAGGTTAAAATGATCGATTCAAATCTATATAAGATGCGTGGGGTGACACGAATGCAGAAGATGTTTGTATTACATCGGGCAATATTGGAAAATCACGCGAGTATGGCATCTAAAATTTGGGCACATCTCGGAACGTGATTTGAAGATCCTCAGTGATCGGAAGTTCCTGACGGGACTGTCCGAGGTAAAATTGTCATTCTGCGATGAGTGTGTCACTGGTGATCAGCACTATGAAAGATTTAGAGATTATTTTCAGTTTAAAGACAAGCTCGACTTGTTTCACTCGAACTGGAACTTGTATGTTTCTAATACGAAGGAAGTCGGATGTCTTTGAGGTATTCAAATTCTTTAAAACCCGAGTGAAACTTGATTCAGCAGTAGGATTAAGTCCGAAAAATGCCTATGATATGCCGAAGATATTTGGAGTATTACCTATAGAATCTCACTGCCCATACGGTTATCTTCAGCAGGGATGTCATCTTTGCAGAGGGCCAATTGCAAAGAGTGACTGAAGGCGATGATGTAAGGAAGAAGAAGGCATCACTTCCAGTGGTGATCACATCGATACTGAAAGAGAATGATGGAAAAGATGATCCTAATCTGGAGTCTGAACTAGCTGATGAGCACATGGAAGAGGATGGAGTTTTCAGGCCTACATTTCTTAGGCGTTCAACTCGCAAGAGAAACACACTTGAAAGGTATGAGAACTATTTTATGGAGCTATCTCAATCTGCATATTGCTATTCACAGAAGAAGAAGAGTCATTTTTTCTCAAGGAAGCACTGGAAAGTCCAGATGCGTCTCTATGGATGGAAGCTATGCAGGAAGAGCTTGAGTCATTTCATAAAATAGGACATGGGAGCTGGTCCCTCTGTTCTAAAGTCGTAAGGCTATTGGGAATAAATAGATCTACAAGATCAAGTGAGGCAGGAATGATCAAATAGAACGGTATTGTGCTTGGCTGGTGGTGAATGGCTACGCTCAGATAGAAGAGATCGACTTTGATGAGATCTTCTCTCCAGTGGTACGTTTGATAACTATTCGTGTGGTCTTAGTGCTGTGTGCATCATCGGTTCTCAATCTGGAACAGCTCAATGTCAAAACGATATTTTAGCACGGGAAGCTTAAAGAGGAGAAATATATGGTCTAGCCAGAAGGCTTTGCCGTAAAGGCAGGAAGGATCTGATTTGTCGGTTGGCCAAATCTCTATATGAGCTTAAGCAAACACTGTAGTGTTGGTGTAAGAGATTTGATTCTTGTATCGGAAGCCTTGGATACAGCAAGCTGGTCTCAGACTCTTGTGTGTACATCAAGAGATTTGAGGGAGATGAATTTGTCATATTGCTGTTGTATGTGGATGATATGCTTGTGGCAGGTTCAAGCATGGATCGCATCAAACAATTGAAGGCTTAAATGGCTAGTGAATTCGATACCAAAAATTTGGGGTCGGCAAACAGAATCCTAAGGATGCAGATATGTCGAGATAGAAACAATAGAGAGATTCGATTGTCTCAGACTAGTTATCTGAGAAAAGTGTTAGAATAGTTCAACATGTATGATGATAAGTCCGATGTTTAACCCCACTCTGTATTAATCTCACACTATTCTCTTTATTTTCCTCTAACCAGGAGGAAGAGATGATAGGGATGTCTCAGGTACTATATGCATTAGCAGTGGGAAGCCTAATGTATGCCGTGATTTGCACTCGGCTTGACATTGCACATACAGTGGGAGTGGTAAGTAGATTCATGACATATCCTGGTATTGAGCGTTGGAAGGCGGTGAAAAGGATCCTTTGGTATGTGAAAGGAATTTTGAATGCTGCATTGTGTTATAGAAAATTTAGGTTTATTGTCAAAGGGCTTATTGATATAAATTATGCAGGTGATTTGGATAGGAGAGTTTTTTTTTTCAGTGGGAGCGTTGATATGCTCAAGATTCCTACTAAAGGAAACCCTGCGGATTCCTTAACTGAGGCGGTAACTCTTGACATATTTTTTATGTTGTAGATCTCTATATGGAACCACAATGGAAAACAGTATTGGATGTGACCATTGTCACAAAGAAGCCGAAAGAAAATCACTTTAAGATAGCAATAGAACCGGAAAAAGATAAGCAACGATATGAGGTAAAGGAAGTCAGCTAGCATGCGTGCTAGCCCTGCTCCTCTCAATCGTACCTATTTTCAGTGTCATCGAATTTTGACACTTACGTATCGATTTTTTGTTATTTTTAGATTGCAATTTACAAAGTGTCTTTAAGTGGGAGATTTGTTAGAAATTGTAAAACCACTATATAAATTAGTGGTTCATTAGAATGCAACAAGTTAAATGTGCATTCATATTGGAATGCCAAAGATCAAGGAAGACGAACCATCATCCAAGAAGTTGGAAAGCCAGGTCAAGGATTTTGAAACATCTTTTGAAAGATGGAAGACCAAAGGACTTGAACAATTAATGGGAAGATGAAAGGACAACCGTTTGAAAGTTCAAGAGTCTCCTTGAGGCATTATATATATGAATGAGAGGCATTTACTTGGAGATAGAACAAGATGAGAAAAAAAAAAAGGATCATTCTCACATCAAGTGTGAGAGATATAAACAAAGCATTCTAGTGAGAGTTCCCAGTTAAAGTGTAACACAAGAGTTTGTAATTGCTTTGGTTTAGTGATTTCTTTGAGGGCTAGTTTGTCTTTCCGTGAGGTTTTTCGTTTTTCCCTACGTAAATTTCTTATCTTTGTAATTATCTTGCTTTTATCTCAATTCTCGTATTGCTTACGCAAGATCCGTAAGTGTGTTTTATAATTCCGCTATGTCTATCGACAACCAAATACACTCGATATTTCTAACCAAATTTGCTTTTCTCAAGGAGATGACAACTTTTCTTTTCCCGTTTGGAAGTAACACGGTCCTCTGCACTTTTGTTTGATGTTCATCAGGGGTTGATAAAGTATTCTCAAGTTTGCTCACAGTAATCTGGAGTTACTGTGGGCTCTCCAATTGAGTACAAGGAGCTGGTCTATAACCTCAATTTGTTTGGGTTTACTTTAGGCCATTAGTACTGCTGAAACTTACTTCTTTTCTTGGCTATCAACCTGCAAAAGAAAATTTTTCTTGTTGCGTCATACCTTCTTAGCTCCGTCAATGCAAACATGCTATACGTTTTTCTTATTACAGGTACTGTTGTTTAGATTATCAGCATGCTCATGTGAAGTGTTACCACAGGATAGCTGATTGACTTGAGCATAGTGAAGACAAAAATTGTGCACTGTTGGATTCTGGACAATTAGAATCATCCAAAAAATGATACTCTTCCATATGTAAATCCATTTATTACCCAAAGCAATGATGTTCTTTATTCGATGATAAAGTTTTCTTGTTCTTTAATAAAGCGTACAAAAGCATATTGCTAAGTTCCATAATTAATTATCACGGGGACCTATTACAACTTTAGGAACTGCTCTCTATGCCGTGGATTAACTTTCACAGGTTTATAAAATTTTCTGGAATTTTTTTGTGCAACATCAAGAACTGCTGCTTAAACGACGACATATCCGTGATCAGGATGGAATTTTCTTTGTTGGTATGGTATCCAGAAATATCTTTGAAGTAGAGTTCTACCAAATTAGTCGTGAGCATCAACAGCAACTGGAACTTGTTGAATTGCAAAGGAGAGACAACCTGTCATTATAATTCTATTATCTTCGGCTGATGTGATCAGGTTAGTATGTATATTTTTGAACTCTTAAGACAGATGGTACTTGACTCTGTTTATTATATTATCTTCATTTTCTACTTTTCTTTGGGAAACTTCGAGGTTCTGACAACTAAACTTATGTATGGAACTTTCTGAAAATTATTATTTGGTTTGTGCGGATAATTGCAACTGTGTAAATGGGTCCATGGAAACATTGCTTTATGATTTTCTGAAGTAAACTATGCAAAGCAATGTTTTGGTATTGATCCACATAACTAGTCCCTGAACCTTCTTTATGTTGTTGTGTATGTATATCTGCTAGTGCAATTGATTTTGACTGGTGATCTCAACAAGATCAACACGGCAGATTTCAATTGGAATGCTTTACATTAATTTGAAAAAACTCTGTTTTTGCTTGTTATTTCAGTTATATTTGAGCTAATTTTTCAATTTTCTAATTAATATTTATTTTAATCTCATTGTTGAATTGTTATGATTCTTTATGGTAAATAAGATAACTTTTCATAGTTTACAATTTTTGTGTTTGTGGAAAATGGTGGCATTCAGTTTTTAGTTATCTTACATGGCAGCCAAACAAATTTTTTTTGGACCTAATTTGCAAAAGCAATCTCCTTGATAATTACAGCTTTTGAAGACAGCAGTCTAATTTGATGAACTCTAATTACTATGTAGCTTTAAATTTATAAAAAGTATTTATTATTATCATCATTATTATTTTATTAGTTAAAAATGTATTTTAAATATTCATAATTTTATTTTTTGATCAAATTTTAAATTTTAAATAAATTAATATATTTTAATTATATAAAAAATTTAAAATTTTTATTTCAGATGTGAAATTTTAATTATAATTTTTTTATTTATACATATCTCAATACAACTATATTTTTTAATTTTTAATATATTTTTAAAATTTATTAAAATATAAATATTAAATTTTTTTATTTTATTTTCGAAAAAACTCTAATTTTTTATTTTTATTTGAAACAGCGGACTAAATAAAGATATGATGCTTGATACCTGAAGAACCACTTACTTTCCCATTTCGCTATTGTTCTTCTCTTTTCTCCCACTTCCTCTGATTCACAGACAATACAATCAAACAAATTTTTTTATAGATTCCAATCCCCAGATTTCCAATTTCTGTTTCAATTTTCAATTAATAACTCCCTCTTCCCTTTCTCCCTTTTTTTTTTTTGTTAATTTAATTCAATCTGTTGTTGTTCTTACCCAACTTCATCCACCTACTCTCTTTTCCCTGTCAGTCGTCAATGTTCTCCCAAATTAAATCGAAAAGTTTCTTCTTCTAAAGCAAAGATTCAACCGTAAAATGTAGTTATTTTTTTAGGAATCGATTGATTTGTCTGTAAATAAACCTATTAATCTTGTTTGTTAAAGGAAGAAGAAGAAGAAGATCGAACAAAAGATGTCTTCAATTCGAAGCATTTTGCAAGACATAAGAGAAGACATGGGAAGTATTTCGAGAAGAGGATTCTCCAAATCGCGTTCACACCGTGTTTCTTCTTCTGTTTCTGCTTCTGTGTTTGTTGAGGCATCAGCGGTGGCGGTGGGGCAGAGTTGCTGGGCAAACATGCCGCCGGAGCTGTTGAGAGAGGTGCTGGTTCGGATCGAAGATGCAGAAGCTCGGTGGCCTGACCGGAGACATGTTGTTGCTTGCGCTGGTGTTTGCAGGAGTTGGAGGGAGATTATGAAGGATATCGTTGCTACGCCGGAGTTATCCGGAAAGCTTACTTTCCCATTCTCACTGAAGCTGGTAATGATTCACGATAATGGTTGCTTTCCTTGTCTAGTTTTGTCTCTTTGAGAATGGTTTTGTGAAAAGGTGAGGTTTTTGTTTCAAATGTATCATGGAATGATGTTTATTTGGTCATTATCTGCTCTAAAAAGAGCAGATAGGTAATCTCTGTTTGGACAAATTATATCAGTTTCTGTTTGATCAAGAGAATGTAATGTTAGCAGATGGGTAAAAAAGTTGTTTATCGTGCCACTGAAATAACGAGTGGGTAGCCAAGACTTGCATGGTGCCTCCTAGCTGAGGTTGAGTGCAATTTGCATTTTGTTTGTTCTGTCAAAAAGCATTCCTTTTTATAGGAATTGAACTGCCTGGATGTCCTAAAATGTTGATCTTTGTTCTGTAGTTTTTGGTCTGGCAGGGTTGAAATTACATAAATCATATCTTTGCTTGAAGAACGTCTCGCATTAACTAGCTACTGAGAGGATATAACCATTGAACTGGTTAACTTTAGAGAAAGAGCATGATAAAATTGGCAGAAAAATGTAGATTGACAGTAGTCTATGAGTAAGGTCTAGGTGTTCTTTCGTGAAATTGATGAAATCTAGTTAAGCATGTATTGTTTTCTTTGTGATCTGGATCATCAATCTGGTAGGTTTTCTTCTTATTCTTGAAGCTGTCTTGTTACTTGATCAGAATCTTTGTCATTAACTTTTTAGTTACTTTTGCAGCCGGGCCCCAGGGACTTCCTCATGCAGTGCTTTATAAAGCGGAATCGGACAACCCAAACATACTATCTTTACCTTGGTCTAACCCAAGGTTAGTTTCTTATCTCTGTTGTAATATGATGCTTGGTTTTTGTTACATATAAGGACTTGCAAGATAGATCTGTGAAGTTATATTCCTGCCTGAAGTTCTTAAGCTTTTACATCCATAAGTATGCTTATGACAGTTCAAATGATTTCCAATTAAAAAGTAATTTCACATTTATATGTGAGGACATGAAGTATACTTCAACCTCTACACTGTTCCATTTATACATTCTTGTAAATCAGTTATAAGTCTAGAGAACTTGCATCCTCTATGTTCTCTTTTCTCTTACAGTTATATGCACGATGCAGCCTTAACAGATGATGGAAAGCTTCTTCTTATGGCGCGTAAATGTCGGCGTGCTACGTGTACCGACTATGTCATCTCTCTAGATGCAAATGATGTGTCAAAAGGGAGCAATGCATATATCGGGAAATTGAGGTGAGATTTTTTATTGTCATGCTGTGTATAATGTTTCATAGAGTTTCATATAGTTTATTCTTGTCCCAGAAGACATGCACTCTTTATCTTGCAAGTGGCAGTTTTAATGATCACATTTCTTTTGAGCTACTGTACAACAATAATGATCACGTTGGTATTGTATCTACCTGAGATTTTCTTTGAAATAACCAGAAAAATGTTATCAAAAGGGTGCTGTGAAATGATCATTACTACATGAACATACTTCTAACTCATTGCTTCTTCTTGTTGTTAATATGCCAACAGGTCAAATTTCTTGGGTACCAAATTTACTGTTTATGATGCTCATCCTCCTCATTCTGGAGCTATGGCTGCAAGATCTCGTTCGACGCGCTATTTAGGTTCCAAAGTTGCACCGAGAGTGCCTGCTGGGAATTATCCGGTTGCCCATATTGGTTATGAGTTAAATATGCTTGGTTCCAGGTAGGCAATGCTTGATTTTGGGAACTGTTCGTGTATTACATGTGGGTGTTATATACATTCTTTTCAATGTTATTTATAGTGCGTACGAGTATGCCTTTCCATGGTGCTGGAGAATTTATTTTCCTCAATTTTGTGGGCTAGCATCTAAATACAGATTTGAATGTATAGATGATCTGATAGGTTTGAAGATGTCAGTTTAGTAGATTATCTGCAATTTTCCTGTATGGAGATTCCCAATCTCCAGATTCGAAGTTGTCATATGAATTTTAAAGCTAATTAGAGGCTGGTATGCGATCTGATTGTTTCGCTCGTATAATATGATGCAGCTTGGCTGTTTTTACTTTTTGAGTGTCATGCAGTGGTATTGTTACTGTGTTTGTTTCTTCTGTTTTTCCTTAATCACCAGCAGACGCTCTTCTAATCAACATCTTTTCAAACTCCAGGGGGCCCAGGCGAATGCAATGCGCTATGGATGCCATCCCTGCTTCTGCAATTGAACCAGGAGGAGTTGTTCCTACACGGACCGAGTTTCTTATTAATGGCCTTGATAGCTTTGCCTCTATGCCATCCTTCAGGTCTAAGTTATCGCGCTCCGATATTTTCTTATCAGGTCCCTTATCGGCGTTGAAGGAGGGGATGTTGGTGCTTAAGAATAAAGCGCCAAGGTGGCATGAACAACTCCAATGTTGGTGTCTTAATTTCAGGGGGCGCGTGACAGTAGCCTCAGTTAAGAACTTTCAGCTAGTTGCTGCAGCAGATAATGGACAGACAACCCAGGAGCACGAGAAGGTGCTTCTTCAGTTTGGAAAGGTGGGGAAGGACTTGTTTACCATGGACTACAGATATCCACTATCGGCTTTTCAGGCTTTCACAATCTGCCTCAGCAGCTTTGATACCAAAATAGCATGTGAGTAAATGTTCTGTCCAAGGCGCACGCCCCTATTATTATAGACACATCATGTCCTTATGATGTGCCTAACATTGTACTTAACATGACTGCAAGTCATGTTCAGTATGTCATCACACCACTATATTTTACTGTTCCACTATGCTTTTGTTTTGGATGTGTTGTATAATACTCACAAAGATTGCTTGTAAGTGTTACATTCCACATAGGTAGTTGGCTGTCATCAAACCCAATATCTGTTGTATTACTCGTGTGCACAAAAGCAGGGACGAAACCATACTGTTGCAAGCCATTTCTAAGTCCCTCTATAGTAATGATATTGTAAAAACTATTGCCATGAATACATTTTGCATCACTTTTTCTAAAATGTTTCTCTTTTGTCATCTTATTGTCTACATGTCTATTAACCAGCCTACAACCTGCGGCGTTTCAAGGCGTTCCGAGAAAGGTAAATAGAGACATGAGCAGACAGAAAGAGCTCATAAACTGGTAGAGGCTAAACTTAAGTAAGCAGGTCTTCTTCACTTCTGTGAGCATATTGCTGTTTTATTTTTGAAGTTCATTTACCATGATTCTTCTTCTTCTTCTTTGTTGTTACAATAGATACAATGTTAATGCAGAGAATTGTTTTCTTTCAGATAAGAATCTTTTGTGTAATTTCTTCATGTTCAGGCTTTTGTTTATACTTCGAATACCAACCATTGCTTACTTCTGAGCAAGAGCTCAGAAACTATCAGAGACAGGATACAGGTGTTAACAATAAGCATAATGTTTTTCCTCCATTTATTGTCTGAAGCAAATGTTACGCTAGTACTAGTAGTAGCTTCTTCATTTGCAACGCTTTACTTGTGCTTGTTTGCCTTTCAGAATGGTGGGCCGTGTGGACCTGAAGGGCCTGGCGGGCCAAGAAATGGAGGGCCGCCAAACAACGGGCCGCAGCACTCTTGTAGACCGCAGCAGCAACAGAGGACATACATGCTAAAATCGATATAAATCCAATTAGATTTTTTCAATATCATCAAATAATATTTATATAAATAAAAAATTCATTAGTTACCAAGAGGATAAGAACCCGCAGAATCCATCAGGCCCATGACCGGGTGGGCCTCCAGGAAGTGGGTTCCATGGCTGGCCGGGCGGCATAGCGAAAACTCAGCCCAACACACTTACAACAATATATGAGAACAATGAAGATGACAACTCTTCACTTGGTTATATTATTATTATATCTAGCAAAATTAAGCTTATATATATACATCAAGAGAACTCTATAGGTTACTATTTTCCAACTGATATTCAAACCATGGCTCAACTACTAGTCCTCAACCGCAACTCATGATCTTGTTTTAGTGCCTGACTTTTGAATCATCGTCATCTATCTCGCACAGAAGGATATTTATTACGTTAGTTAGATTATTAAACATTATTATCTCATCAGTTGGTGTTCAGTTATTGCAAGTACAAACTATTACAGGTTGTCATAGAATGAAAAAAATAAAAGAAAAAGAAAAACGGCTGACAAAAGCTTTCACGATCTCTGACAACCGTCAGATCCAACTAACAATCGGTAATCTCAACCGTTTATTGCCCACCCGAGGACATTCAACGTGGACACCCATCTCTTCGCCCATTCTCCCATGCACCCATGTTGAAACTCTAATTATTTATCAATTTTTATTTATTTTATATTTTTTAATATATATTTTATAAATATATAAAAAATTTATTTAAAAATTTTAAAAGTATAAAAAAATTCTACACTAAAATTTTTTTATTATATATTATTTTTAAAAATAAAAAAAATAAACCTTATTTTTAAAAATAAAAAAATAAATCTTATTTTTAAGAAATATAAAAATACTTTTTATTTTAATAAAAATTTTATTTTATAAATCTTATTAAACGTGACCTATCTTCTACCCCTAAATACGATGCTTAGCACTAACTGCCCGTGCGGTTTATGTTTTCTATTTTCTCTCAAGCTGTTTTCTTTTGCTTATATTCCAGTCAATTCTCTCCCTTCCGGCACCGATCACCGGCCAACCATTTCGTCTCTCTCGCTAGCGCCGTCTCTCTACATGACTCTTCCAACCTGTTCCTACACGTAACAGTTGCTCTAAATCTTAACCCGTTAACTTATGGGACCCATATTAACACGTGGACCAATCAGAAGACTTGCCTCAGGTTCACTGCGAAAGAAAACCGCACTGGATCTGGACCAGGCAGTAAAAAGCCTGCTTTTGCTGACGGCAAAGGTGGTGTGGGGGCAAAACTGTCATTCGTCAGTCCTATCGACTCAATATCATCTGATTACGGATACACAAGATTAGATGGAATCTAATCCAAATTATTGCTCAATTATTATTATGACATTAAAATTAATCTATAATGCTGTGAAGTTTAATAACGTAAATGAGAAATTTTTAATCACTAATTATGCAATAACTAATTGCAGACGCTGAATATATTCGTCCGGACATGACGACGTGCTAAGTTATTTGCTAAAAGGAGTGGGTCCCGCATTGGGAAAGGACCACCGTTGCAGTAGAGTTGACCGGGGCGGCCGCTGGACCACAGGGTTCTACGCTGTCACGTGGAATATTTTGATGCAAATTAAGTAATTAATAAAAATTGTTAAACAAAATATTTATAATAATTTATAGAATTTATTTTAAATTTTAAAAATATAAAAAGTTACTTATTACTTATTTTACTAAAAGTTATTTATTAAGTTAGAATTAAATATGTTTTATTTTATAAATACTTTGAAACAGTCTCTGTATCTGTATATACAAAAAAATTAATTCTAGTATTATAATTTAGAGTTAGTTCCGATAAAGAACACCAGACTTGTAAAAATTATAGTCTATAAAATTAAAAAAAATTGTGATTAAGATTGGTAAAGAGGAAGAGTTTGTGGGACCCGGTTATTTGTTTTCTAGTGACCTGAAAGCCGGTTAGGTATGTATGGACCGAATATATCAAGCACGTGCCAAAGTGTCTGTAGTACCTTAAGCACACCACACTGTATCCTAGTCTATCTCCAGATCCAATCTCATCCGTGCATTTAGATCACTGACTTATCAATCTCATCTACCACCGTAATCATCCAACGGTCGTAAGTTCTCCTCGTGATCTCGACTCTGTTGTTGTTCTTCTCTTCAATGAATACTGCAATCATTCTTCATCAATGGTGAAACAAATCAAAGCAAAACGAAAGCAAGAATCAAGAATGTGATTGAAAGATTAACAACAATGGAGTAGCAGTTGTTGTTGAAGCTTTGGAGAAGTTGCAGAGAAGCAGCTATGGGTGGCGGCGGTGGTGGCGGTGGATGGGGCTGGAATTTTCCGGACGAGGTATGGGAACACGTGTTCTCATTCCTCAACACCCCTGCCGACCGCCACGCCGTCGCTGTCGTCTGTAAATCATGGCGGAGAATTGAGTTCAACTCAAGATCGCATTTGTTTATCGGTAACTGCTACGCTGTTTCTCCGATGATTCTGGTTTCACGCCAGTTTCCTTCGCTGAGATCTGTGTTGGTCAAGGGGAAACCGCACTTTGCTGATTACAATCTTGTTCCTGAAGGTTGGGGTGCGGCGGCTTTACCGTGGGTCTCGGCTCTCGCTGCAGCGTGCCCGCTTCTAGAAGAAGTTGGGTTTAAGAGGATGGTGGTGACTGATGAATGTCTTGAGATTATTGCTGTTTCGTTTAAAGGGTTTAAAAGTTTGAAGCTTTCTTCTTGCGAAGGATTCTCCACCGCCGGCCTCGGTGCCATCGCTGCCGGATGCAGGTTTGGCTAGAAAAGGCTTTTTGTTTATGTTTGTAATTCATGCTTTTTTATTTGTTTAATTTTACTGCTCTAATCTGTTTCGGAAATCTGTAGGGATAACTGAAAAGACATCTTACATGTGTGCTTTTGTTGTCTTCGTTGTTTGGACAACTTGTATCAGCACCAACTTCAGTTAAGAACTGATAAGGGTTTATACTAATAATTAGGTTTTGACCTTCCAACAGTTATTACATTCCACTAACGTTGGAATCTTTTGATTTCTTTTAAAGATTACATTTGTACTTTGTTTTGAAAGGAAAACTTCGTTTCTTTCCCGTCGATGACAATTGGCATTGGGAACATTTTGCATCACAATCAGCGAGCAGATTATTATATATTTCTTGATGCAATTTTAACATATTGTTGATGACGTTGTTGGGGAGGTGAGATTTTTCTTTCTTGATTGAAGATGCACTATAGGCTGCCAATGTTATTGGTTATGGCCATTTTCTTGTAGATGAGAATGGCATCTGTTAAGATGAATATTCGGTTATATTGGCAAGCTTGGTATCTCATTGGCTTTCTCTTGAATGACATGCATTTCTAATCATTCAGTACTGGCTTTAGAACATTTTCGAATCAATTAGTTCTTAGACTTAGGATTCCCTGTGTATCCCCATGGTGATAGGAGCTGATTGAACATGGATATTAATTTGCTCTTTCTGAAGCACTTGTGATTTACATCCCATAATTTTTTATGCTGCCTTTTGGTTGTAATCTTGCTCTTTCTGTAGACATACTGTTAAATGGCCCTACTATGAAATGCTGAACCTCAGACCTATATATGGAGTTTCCTAAAATAAAGTTGATATTTAGTCTCACAGATCGTTCTTATGATGGTATTGTTTCAACAATCAAGCCTTTTCTTTTAAATTTATAAATATCTCTTTTTTTCTGTAAATTGATATTAATTCCTCTAGAGTTTAATGCTTCTGTTTTTTGTGTGTGAAGGAACTTGAGGGAGCTGGACTTGCAGGAAAATGAAGTGGAGGATAGAAGTGCTAACTGGCTTTGTCATTTCCCAGAATCTTTCACCTCTCTGGTTTCTCTCAATATATCTTGCTTAGAAGGCGAGGTGAACCTAAATGCCCTTGAGCGCCTTGTTTCTAGATGCACCCAAATCAAGACCCTCAGACTCAACTATGCTTTACCCCTTGACAAGTTTGTTGGGCTTCTCCTCAAAGCTCCCCAGCTTGTTGACCTTGGTGCTCCAAATTTTTCAGCAGATTTTCAGCCAGAGCTCTTTACCAAGCTTGAAACAGCTTTTGGTAGATGTAAAAATCTGGAGAGCCTTTCTGGGATGTGGGAAGCTATTCCATCCTATCTTCCAGCAATCTTTTCTGTTTGTCCTGGTCTTACATCACTGAATTTGAGCTATGCCACTATACAGAGTCTTGAACTCATCAAGCTAGTAAGGCAGTTGAAGAATCTTAGGCGACTTTGGGTTTGTAGCTGAAATCTTTTGTTCGTGTACTTTTTTCCTGGTTGCTCATTTCTCTTCATTGGATTCCTATTTTCCCTTAGTAGCATTTTCTTCTGCTAGATGTCTGGAACCATAAATGAGACCTACGATGCTAGGGCTATTTCCTAGTGAGCTATCCCAAACTATTGATAACTAGCTTTGTCCCAAAAAGCACAGCAGAGCACATAGTTTACTCGTAATGTTAAACCTGTGATTACTCGTGTTATCTGGTAGTGCAGCCCTTTCTAATTATGTGTGAAAAATGATGTTAGTTTCTTTAA
This sequence comes from Acanthochlamys bracteata, assembly GCA_019914995.1. NCBI lineage: Eukaryota > Viridiplantae > Streptophyta > Magnoliopsida > Pandanales > Velloziaceae > Acanthochlamys > Acanthochlamys bracteata. The sequence goes on along the minus strand of CM034140.1, from coordinate 1,064,830 downwards.
TAAAAAGGTAACTGTGCTGTAACAGCTGCAGCACTCTTACAGTTTGAGCTTGGTGAAATAGCAGCATCTTATCAGGAGTACATGTGAGGTTCTTTTGTTTTGCTCGTACAGGATGTAGTTTCCTTTTAAGGTTGCAACTTTATAGGGGTAATCATAGTATCATGACAAGCCTTGAGAAGAACAGCAACAAAGTATTGTTCTATTAACTAGTGGTGGCAAAGTTGATCCTTTAACTCCAACTTACTGTGTTGATTAGTCTTGTTCAAAATCCATCAATACTATAGCATTTGCCAGCATGCACTTGTTCTGAACTTATACTGTCAGATTTTATCGTTTTTCGATGGGGGCGACATTTATTTCGTTGCCATAAACTGATTGGCGATGTCTGCTTTCGCTTAACCTAGAATTACTTTTAATGTTAGGTCATGGATTATATTGAGGATGAGGGACTTGATGCAGTAGCAGAATCTTGCAAATTTCTTCAGGAGCTGCGTGTCTTTCCATCTGATCCTTATGGTGCAGGGCACCCACCTGTTTCTTTGACTGAACGTGGCTTAGTCGCTGTTTCGGCTGGCTGCCCGATGCTTAATTCCGTCCTCTATTTCTGCCGGCAGATGACTAATGCTGCTCTTATTTCTGTTGCAAGAAATCGACCCTACTTGACATGCTTTCGCTTATGCATCATGGAGCCCCGCACTCCTGATTACATAACACTTGAGCCGCTTGATGCAGGGTTTGGTGCTATTGTGGAATCTTGCAAGGACTTGCGCCGCCTGTCTCTTTCTGGGCTGCTGACTGATTGTGTGTTTAGATTCATTGGGGCATATGCCAACCGCCTTGAGATGCTCTCTCTTGCCTTTGCAGGAGATAGTGATACTGGTCTCCACTATATTCTTTCTGGGTGCAAGAGCTTGAAGAAGTTGGAGATTCGGGACTGCCCCTTCGGAGACGAGGCTTTGCTTGCCAATGCAGCAAAGCTGGAGACAATGCGATCCCTTTGGATGTCTTCTTGTGCTGTGAGCTTAGGTGCATGTAAGTTGCTTGCTCAAAAGATGCCCAGGCTCAATGTTGAAGTCATTGACGAGAAGAGAGGATTACAAGATTCACATGCAGATGATTACGTTGTGGAGAAGTTGTATGTTTATAGGACACTATCAGGCCCGAGACAAGACACTCCTCCTTTCGTGCTGATAGTTAATCCATGACCTTAACCTTGTAAAGGTAACTTCTTTCGTAGGGTGTTTGCATCAGCAATTTATTGCTGAGTTCTCAAAAGTTTTTTCCCACAGGGGGTGTAATTGGAGATTTGTGGTTGAACCAATTGAAAGAAGAATGTATTTCTTGTGCTTCCTAAGTAGGTTCCACTTTCAATGGGCTGCCGGCTGGATTTCCGGCTGGATGGAGCAGTCCATCGAGGTTGGCTTGGAAGTCCTGACAGCATATCTGTTCAGAGAGGGTTGCCAGCTTCTAAGTTATTTGCTTGTAGTTTGTTTTTAGTTGCTTCTGGAGTACTAGATATTCTACTTACGTAACTCTTAGGAAGTTTCACTAGCTGTGCAACTTCGGTTATAACATTTGAGTTCTTGTGGAATTGTAAATCCAATAAATGCCTACCTATTACTACTTCGTATAAATACATTTTGGCAGGCTTTAACGTTGGACCTTTTCTACTTTTCGAGGACATGAAATTAAATGAAATATTTTGTGGAGACTTTGAGAAGTTGCTTTGTCTTTGATATTTTGTACAATTTACAACTGTTATTAAAATGGTCGTTACTTTTGGTATTCTCTTGGAGCAGTCCTGTTCGTTTGCCGTAAAGGAGCGTTGAAAGTGATTATAAAATTTATAAAATAAAAGTATTTTAAAAAAATTAAAAAAATTTATTTTTTATTTTAATATATATAATATAATTTATTTATATTTGTATAAATTTAGAATATTAATATATTATAAAAAAATTATTATAACATGTGAGTTTTGTGAAGGAAAAGAACGGTCGAAAAGAGCGTGTTTTAAGTGAGTAGAACTTCGGGCGTGTTTACCAACATCCCTAAACTCTACTTCCTTTAAACTCAAGTTTCACATAAATACTTATAAAAATTAAAATAAATTTTTTTATCAATAAAATTTTTTTTAAAATTCAAATTTAAAACTTACTAACAATATATAATTAATATAAAATTTTATTTTTTATTAAATATTTTTTATTTTTTATTTTATTTTTTAAATTTATTTCCTAAAAACTCCACTTCCCCCAAAACTCCACTTCCACCCCCTAGGTAAACACGCCCTTCACTTTCTCCTGCCAGACTTAAAATTCTACTCACTTCTTTTGTTTCAATTGCAAATAGAACTAAAAATTCGAGTCCCAGTTCTATACAAGTGGAACTCAAGTTCTACTATATTTCTTTTTTACAATTCACTTCCAACCCACTTCAACAATCAATTAAAACATAAAAACTAAACTCCACTTCCAACTTATTTTTCAAAAAACTTCACTTCCTATTTTTCACTTTCACGTAACTCAGTTACGGGCATTTAAAACACGCCCAAATAGTGCAAACATTTGTAATATCTGCCGAAGTAGCGACAGATATTTAAAAAAAATAACATATACTGATCTTGTAACGAGTAATTTAAAAAAGGGGAGCTTTCTGTATATCCTTAGAACCAAAGGTAAGTAAAAAAAGTTTCCCCACAAATTTTTTGTAAAGATAAAAAGTTGCACACAATAGTTATTTCATAAATAAACAACAAATTCATTTCACATACTCATTGAATTTATTATTCAAACTTCTTATTTTAAGCACTCCCCAAATAATACCTTGTTTACAAAATCACTAGCAGTTCAAATTACAGAGAAAATAATCTGTCATCATTTCACCAAAATACTACACACAGACATTATCAAGAAAAAAACATGTCATATACGCACATTTGCGTGCAAACCAAAAGCACCAGAAATCCCCTTTCAAGAAAAATCAGGAATTGGACCTGGCTTTCGCAAGACTATGAATGGCAATCCAACTGCAGAGAAAAGCTCAAGCTGTTCACAGATTTAAATTCCTTCTTAAATCATCTACTGCACAGTCATGAATAATCAGGCAAAGATTGGTTATTGCGATGTTAATTACTAACTAGTTTAGATCAGACATTCTTCGTTTATACTGATGTAATGTGACCTTCATGTTAGGAACTGAAGAGGAAATTTTTCTGTCCCTTAATATGGATGATGACTTCGAATCTGTGCTGTTATCCAAGTTATGTAGATGACGATGGTTCCTATTCTTGGAGATGCTACTTCTATGCTGGAAGTTTATCTTTTGATTGAGACCCTGAACGACTCACAGACTGAGACCCTATGAGATCCATTGAATTCCTGCTTCCCATGAATGGAAACTGCATCCTGTTTTGGTTTTCAAGAACTGAACTTTGCCTTTGCCTGCTGCACACAGTTGGAGTCATAAACCGTGGTAGGTGAGCTGAGAATCTTTTGCTGTTGGCTTTCTCAGCAGTAGTTACACAGCTCTCTGTGATTTCTGTTTGGTTTAGAATCAAGGGACTTCTTGGTGAGCCCTTTTGATCTCTGATCTGAAACATCTTTTCTAAGATGACTCTCTTTTCTTCCAATGAAGCTCGAGCTTTTTCTATTTCGCTCCTTAGTAACTCCGTTTGCTCTTCAGTATCGTGTACTTGCTGATTTAGATCCATTATCAGCTTTTCCTTTTGCTTCTTCAAGTCCTACAATCAATGCATACAAAATTATCAATAATCTGCAGAGAAACATTAAGGCAAATATGAAATCAATGCTGAGAAAATTTACCACTGTGTCGTCTCTTCTGGACTCAACAGCCCGTACTCTCTTAGCAAAGCTCAAGGAACATATCGTCTCACCAACATTGGATTCACTACCACTTACATGTATAATCATCAATACTTTTGAACCATCACCTAAAATGTGAAAGACAACAATAAGAGACAATCTTAATATGGTGCCTGGTGAACATTTATTCAAAAGTTTGGCTTGCATTACCCAGCGAGTCGCTAAGAATCTGAGTGAGTTTGCTGTTTCTGTATCAATAATGGAGAATCAGGATACGATATACTACCAAACAAAAACAGTAAGATAATTACTAGGATAAAAACCTGTAAGGAATATAGTTCTGCTTCTTCCTAAGTGCAGCAATAACATCACCAAGAGCGGAGAGTGAAAGGTTGATAGCCTTTCCTTCATCAAGAGTTCGCCCGGTGGCTCCAGTTTTAAGTAGGCGTTCGCTTCCTCCAAGGTCTACCATCCACAATTTACTGAACACTACATTCTTCTCCGTAGTAGTTCTTCTAATAGTGATTCTAGTTAAGCTGTATAGATAAAACTAAAATATAAAACAATTACTTAACCAACTTGATTAGTGGAGAAAATTAATTCTTAGTAGCTCAAGCGCCCACCAGTGTGATCTGCTGGAAGCTTCATTGACATTGGTCCATGAAGTAGACCGAGCTCGTTTCCCTCGAGCATACCATATGTAGGCTTGCTTGAAGTCAGTTGTTATAACGTCCTTGAGTCCTTCAACTTCCACATCGACATTACCATTGCAGAGTATATTGATCCCACTATAAAACCAAGTGAACAGATACACCAGTCAAGAAAATGATGTAAAGCATCCATTAGAGTTCAAGAAGCAAGACCTAACAACAGAGAGAAAAAAGCATCAAACTTACATTAGAAGAAAGGCCTACATTGTGTTGGAAACATCTCATCTTGAACTTGTTTTAGAAACTTTTTATTTTGTTTTATTTCTTCTATCTAGCGACAGGTTTTTCATCCGTTCCATCTAGCAATGATGCCAGAAAAAAAAAAGAAGGCTACAGTGAGATGCATTTACCTCTTGGCATTGTATCCAAAGTTCCTAGTTAAATCTTGCTTCGGGGCAAGTAGATCTCTTAGGCTACCCATGTAGACTTCCAGCATACTGATGGAGAAGGTGTAATATGATGCTTTATCTTGCGAAGCAGAATTAAATATCTGTTTTAATGCTCGAGGAACGATTCCAGGCCTTTCAATTGTCCCTTCCTAAACAATCAAATTTCAAGTTTCATGAACAAAAACTGGAAAAGGAATGCAGACTGCATTTATCTCCCACGAATAACACTAACCATAGTGAAAGTCTTGCCAGTACCAGTCTGACCGTAAGCAAAGATGCAGACATTGTGCCCATCGAGCGCAGATCTAACAATTGGTTCAACTTCCATAAACACATCATCTGTTCTTAAGAAGAAAATTCTTGGATTTTATATGAGGTGAAGACCAGGAGCTAACACAAATGAAGCTTAAAAGCAAATTGGTAATGATGTAGTTTAAATCACACCTTGTTTTGATTCATGATCAAAGACCCTGTCCACAGCGAACCCCTTCTTTGAACCAATGGATTGCACAGTAACTTTTTCTTGGTCGATAGAAATTGTTGATCTTGTTCTCTTGTAATCTAGTAAGCTAGGAGATTTAACTCTACAAAACACTCTGATGCTTCCTAGAAATACAAGAAACAAGTAGAAAGAAAATGAAAGAAATCAACTTTTACAATAAATTTAGACAGCAAAATGAGATCCACAAATCCATGACTACTAATTTTTCTTCACCTTTTATGTCAAGGATTTTATCAAGTGCTTCCCTCCTTTGTGCATCAAGATACTTCTGCTTCAATCTCAGATCTATAATTTCCTCTGGTAATGGAAAATCCCAATATCAAATTCTCAAAGAAAAAATTGAATCTTTGGGACAAAATAGAAACCTTGTAGGTCAACAACAAAAATTGAAACGAAGTTTTCACCTTGGAGTTTTGAGATAGCTTGCTGCAAGCACTCCTCGTGCTCAGGCACAACACTGGCATCATCGTTACCTTCAATCGATTCAGATGCCACCATTGTTGATCTTGCAAACAGTCTCCAAATTCCAAGCTTGCCGTTTCTTTTTTTTTTTCCTTTCCTTTTAAAAAAATTAAATCCTCAATACCCAACTGGACTACTACCTAAAACAAGAGAAAAAACTCAAATTACCTAAAAAAAGAAGATATTTTGATGATATAAATAGTATTGTGAACAATCTTTGGTTCTTTATCCATACCTTTGATTCCTTTAGAAACCGAAAGCTGTAATCTTTTCAACAGAATGGACACAAACACATAGCTTCAGCTGTGATCTATGTATCTATATACTACAGCTCAAAAGTTGAGAAAAGAAAGAAAGTGGACAAACAGGTTAGAGCATTGTGTTGGTGAAGATTCCATGCCAACCGACTGCAGAAGTAATGGAGATCAGTTAAACTTGAGAGGCAGAGACAAGAGTTGAATGAGTTTTCTTGTTTACTGTTAAGAAATCTGAAAAACCAATGAAGAAGAAGATTAAGCATAAAGAATTATAAATTTACAAAATGGAAAAGGTGTGGCAAGATAGTGAAAGGGATGTAGTGTACTTAACTAACATATGATTATAGTGGAAGTCCAACTGCTGTTGAACTTTCATAATCAAATTAACAAGTAACTCAATTAACATAGATTGCTAGTTAGTAGCAATTAATTTCAAGTAATAACCAGCCAGTTAATTCTCTCAAAACAAAAAAACAATACGTAAGTTTGCAGATTAATTCACTGTAGTCTACAGAAGCAACAGTATGTTCTTATTATTGTTATCTCCAATCTTGGCGCCAACGTCAAACGTCTTCCGCATAATTCAAAATTCCCAGCAGCTTTTCATAAGCAGATTTTACAGACATAATAATCAGAAAACTCCACTCACACACACTCTCTCTCTAGTCTATTTGTAAGTTTTTATGTTGGTTATTGTTATTCTTTGAAGAAATCATTATTGGCATTGCAGCAGAATCATTATTGATATACTGCTTCGTTAAAAGATGAGACTTTGAGTAATTAAATAGGGCAAGGACAACACTTTGTCTGATTACTGCAAGTCTGCCAGAACAAGAACATGGCTTTATTGGATTCCCTTCTCTTCTGCATTGTTATTACATAATGATTATGATGGCAATTCTATATGTAGTATTAATTTATTACTGTTATTTTACTCTTGTAATAATATTATTAAAGATAGGATTAATATTGGTTTACTACTTCATCACACATGCTAGTGCAGATTTTTGGAATCCCTTTTCGGGCTATTTAACGTTCCGTTTCAAAAATCAGTTTTTTAATTTTTTAATTTATATATTTTAATTAATTTTTTTAAAAATTTTTTTAAATTAAATTAAATTTTTTAAATAAAAAAAATTTACATCATAAAATTTTATTATTTATTTATTTTTAAAATAAACAAATAAATTCGTTTCTAAAAATTAAATAAAATATTATATTTATATATATATATAATGGATGTTCATTGTACACGTCACTGACTAAAGTAAATATATCCCAATTAAAAGTAATAGCAAGCATAAAATCTAACAAATGGAATTTATAGAGATGTTTGTGATCAAATAAAACAAAACAATTTTACTTAATTTTTTTTAAAAAATTTTTATAAAAAATTAGCTTAAAAGTAAATAAAAATGATATACATTAAAATTCATCTATAATTTATAAAGTTTTATAACACTATAAAAGAATTTTTTAATATTGAAAAAATTTTGAAAAAATAGTTAACAAGCACCTCCAAAACGCCTATTATAATTTGGCACATATATCTCATTCACTTAATTTATTCTATAAAAGTTAGCCTAAACTTATGTATTCTTACTAGAACTATAGAGAGAACGTATTTTATATGTTCGTAATTGAATTTCGTAAAAGTACAAAATAAGAAATAAAATTTTTTTAAAAATAAAATAAAAGTGGAGTTCTGAATTTTTTATGTAATTAAAATAAAGATCTAAACAAGAGCCCTCCCCAACTAAACTATCGGTCTCTATTTTCTAACCGAGAGAAAAAATGGTCGTTATAGCGCGAATTAGATTCGAAAATGCCACCTCGATTGCCTCTGGAATTCATACCGAGGAGAAGGAAGTAACAAATGAATGATGCTCTCGCGACACTCAACGACTACCCGAATTGAGCATTCGGAAAGCGAGATCTTGCTATGGCAAAGCTTAACGAAGGCCGAACACTGTTGTTATTATGATATATCATAATACTCAATCATTCATCTTTTGTTGAAGGATCTGGTTTGAAACGTATTTGTAACTCAAATTTTAATGAAAAAAGTAAAGTTACGGATGTTTGAAACACTGCATTGAGTGAAATTGAGTTTCACCTGAAAGATAAAATAAAAAATTGGAGAATAAAGAGTGCGACTGGTTTAACTAAAGCCAACTGTGTCCAAATATTGATCCAGCCCAAGTGGATGCAACCTACACGGTCCAACATCTACAACATGCATTTCTTTGTTGTTCAGGCCCATTTAGTAAGGGCCTAAGTAGGTATTAAAGCCCAGAGGGTCAGATCAGAAATTCACCAATATTAGACTGCTGAATATTAGATTATAAATGCATAAACACTAAGTTTTTGTTTCGCATTATTAGACCTTTTTAGCACGCGTGCAAAGCGTGCGTATACTATACGCAGATAAACATTTGACAGCTGTACTGTCGATTTACAAAGAGAATCTTGGAGGTACTACTCTGAAAATATTAACAGTCTAAATTTTGCTGTAATTTCTTTGGAAGAAGAACGGAGAAAAAACAAGAAGAACAAAAAAAATGCGCGAATTCTGAGCTCCATCGAAGCAAAATCACTGTGTTGAACACGAAATCTGTTCTCAGGTTTGATCTCAACCAGCGATCGACCGAATTTCTCTCTAGGTTTGTGTTCGATCTCTGTTTATTTTTTATAATTTTAAACAGATGTCTATTGCATCTGCGAAATCAAATTCAATTGATGCTAAAATTTTAGTTTGTTTTATAGGTTATGATTTCAATCAATGTTAGGTTATAATATTGAACCGATAATGACTTATTTGTTACAATCGATTTTTTACTTCAACTAGGAACTGAAATCCTACGATGCATCGTGTTGCTAGCGCTGGTAATACTTCGAATTTATCTCGTCCAAGGAAGGAGAAAAGATTGACTTACGTGATTAACCATGCTGATAATACAAAGGTAGTTTGCTCCTTTTTCAAGAAAATTTTGTTTCTTGACCTTATTCTGCGAGTTCAATATAGTCATTACCTTGCGTTAGTTTATGTTTGATTTGGGAACGGTGCATATCGGATAAACTAAAAATTTGTCAAATTTTTGTTTTGTACTATGAATAAAAATTTGTTAACAGCACTGTGCAGGCATCAATTGCTTGGCTATTGTAAAGCCCACTCATGAGTTTCTTTTCACTGGAAGTCGTGATGGGACGATAAAAAGATGGAAATTGGATGACGATGAAGCTATCTACTCAGCTACCTTTGAGTCGCATACTGACTGGGTAATTTGTTCTGCATATTTATTTCTAAGCTCTTTACTTTTGTTTCCCGAATTAAGTTTACCTGAAACAATGTCATGCTTGATACTGTAAATTTTCTTTCTGAGTTACATGGTTAGTCATATTGAGAAGTATATAGCCAATATTTCTTTGAGCAATTTTGGATGTGATCTCTGTGCTGGTCATTTTTTGAGTAAATAAAGATCCTTTCTTTTAGGTATTCCTTGAATCTTAGTGTAGACGTAATCATCTGTCAATGTTGTTCTTAAATCGTCTGATATACAGGTCAATGATGCAGTCCTTACTGGAAATGCGCTTGTTTCATGCTCTTCAGACACAAGTCTCAAGGTCATCCCGACATTATATTTCCTAATATAGTGTCTAGTGCTTTTAAAAAGCTTATAATTCTGTCCAATTTGTGCAGATATGGGACCTCTCATCTAATGGTACTTGTACCAAAACTCTTCGTCAGCATACTGATTATGTTACCTGTCTTGCTACTGCTGAAAACAATGTAAGAATCACCAACAGCATTTTTGTCTCCTGTAAGGTCATACGGTCTTTTATATAGCGACCTTTTTCTGCTGCCCACGGTATGAAGTTTACTTTTTTACTTCATTTTTGTCTTGATTTTAGAACAATATTGTTGCCTCTGGAGCTCTAGGTGGGGAGGTCTTTATATGGGACATTGAAGCAGCATCTAACCCAGTGGCCAAGTCTGCTGATGCTACAGAAGATGAAAGTTCAAATGGGTTCGTTATTCCTGGAAATTCCAGTCTTCCATTTACAAATTTCCGACCTCTTAATGCAGCCGGTACTGTGTCGGGTCAAAACTCTCAATCATTTAGCTATACCCCAACTTCTGCTAAGGGCCATAAGGAGTCAGTTTATGCCTTAGCAATGAATGATACTGGAAAAGTACTTGTTTCTGGAGGAACAGAGAAGGTATGCTAAGTTGTGCTTTGTGACTTGTGATATGTGCTATATGTGGAGATCAGTTTCAAATTCGGCAGATAATGTATGATGTTGTTTGCTTTCTACCTAGGTATTGCGTGTTTGGGATCCAAGAACTGGTACAAAGAATATGAAGCTAAGAGGTCACACTGACAACATAAGGGCTCTGCTCCTTGATTCCACTGGCAGGTTGGGACTGCATAGTCACAATAAATACAGACTTCATTGCTTTGTTATTTCTTGTTCATTCCATAGGAATTGTTTGGAAAGCATAAGGATTTTTCCTTTTAGGTAGTAGTTTTGTAGCACTGAAGAGTACTTCTCCATCTGGATAATGATGGCTTTGCACTACCAGGCCCTTAGTTCCTAAAGGGACACTGTAGATTTTGACTAATTTTCTAACTTTCTTTAATTATTACATTCAAGGCTCCCGCTAATATCATTTGTCCACTTCTCATCCGTTTATGCAGGTATTGCATATCAGGATCATCTGACTCCATGATACGGTAATGGTTTTCTCTGGATCTTTTTGTCATCATCTGTCGATTGTCACATTGTTACTGTCTTGCAATGATGCTACATGTCTAATTTTTGTACATTTTCAGTGTTTCAACTATATGAATTTTAAGGGAATTGATTAATGAAAAAGTCAAAGTAAATGAAGAACAAATTGTCCTACTTGTGGCACACTTGGCACAGTCTACCGGACACTTGACCATCTTTAAGTTGTAGAAAATAAGACGGTAGCTCTTAAGTCTTGTGAATAAAATTTGTAAGTGAACTTGTGATTGGATAACCAGCTTTCCACTTCTGTAACTGTAGTCTATGGGATCTTGGTCAACAACGGTGTGTGCACTCGTATGCTGTCCACACAGATTCAGTATGGGCTCTTTCAGGCACTCCAACATTTACTCACGTATACAGTGGTGGGAGGGACCGATCTGTATGTTACCCTGATCACTCAGCTTTCAAGTAAATCTTTTTCCCAGTTCTCAATCTAAGATTTATGTTCTATAACTGCAGGTATACTTGACTGACCTGTCTACACGAGAAAGTGTTCTACTTTGCATGGAAGAACATCCAGTTTTAGAAATGACCATGCAAGACGATAACATGTGGGTTGCAACCACAGATTCTGCTGTTCATAAATGGCCAGTAGAATGCCGTAACCCTCAGAAGGTTCTGCAGGGAGGTGGCTTATTTCTTGCTGGAAATCTTTCGTTCTCAAGGGCAAGGGCTTATTCAGAAGGATCTACTCCTGTAAGTTTTACATGCTGAGACTGCAGTCTGTTTACAAAAGTAAAATGAATATGTTTTTCTATCCCTCTTGTGACTGTTCACATAATTTGTCAGATTTTTAAAAGATCTCTTCAATCTTATCTTATTGTGTGTTTCATTAATATTCGTAAAGAAGGGTTTTTCGTCTTTTCTTTGTGGCTGACATTTCACAGGTTTTCTATCATGTTAATCAGTTATTGTTAGAATTGTTCTCTTTAATAAAAGATTAGTACAAATTGCTAACTTGTAGTTTTGGTTTCAGGTTCCTATCAACAAAAGACCTGTATGTACTATACCTGGAATTCCAGGAGTGCTACAGCATGAAGTTTTGAACAATAGAAGGCATGTGTTGACAAAGGTGATCATACTTCTTTACATATGCTACTTCCTTTTCATAGTTAAACATTGATATCTTTTCAGCAAATTTCAGTGTGGCTATTTTTCTCAGGGATGTTTATGTGTTACAGGATTCATCAGGTTCGGTTAAATTGTGGGACATCACAAGAGGGCTTGTGATCGAGGACTATGGCGAGGTTGCTCTCACACTAATTCCACTGCTTTGATAGAATTTTTTTGACTATCTATCGGTGGAAATTGTTCTCCTGAAGTTAAGCTTGTTAGGCATGATTATGTTGAGAATATTATTTGAAAACTTGGGACTGAAAGGATCTGATTTGGGATAGGTTTAGCCAAGTCCAAGTCGATTGTGAACTCACTATCCAGACTTCTTAAATTTCTAAATCAAGCAGACAAGTACTTTTGTGGGTTGGGTATAATCTGGGAAACTTGGCCAATAGAATCTTGTCACTTCAGTTGTCTGATGGGTTTAAATTGTCATCTCAAGACCACTAGCCTGCTTATGGTGTAGAATTTTATTTCCCTTTCTTGGTTAAGAATATTTATACCTGTAACTTTCAGGTTTCATATGAAGAGAAGAAAGAAAAGTTATTCGAAATGGTGGGTACCTTTTGTATCATATTTTCATAGTGTTTCTGTAGTTATTTCACTATATACTAAACTTTATCCTTTCTTTCTCTAGGTTAGCATTCCTGCATGGTTTACAATGGATACCAGGCTAGGCTGCTTATCAGTCCACTTGGATACTCCTCAATGTTTCTCCGCAGAGATGTATGCTGTTGACTTGGGTATTCAAGGAGCACCTGAGGATCAAAAGGTGGTAGAGTATAATAAATTCTTGTCTTAATATATGCTTCTATGAAGATTGTGGCATGCGCATTTGCTAGCGTTTAATAGTTTGATGAGGGAAATTTAATTGAAGATATTTGTTAGTAGAATTTGACCTCGTATCACAGTCAACATGATAAATATATCCACAGAAGTATGCATGTCTTTGTATTTTCTTTGCTGCGTTATTAATGTAGGCGTATGTTTTCATTTTATGTGATCTGTTGACTATCTTGATTCCTTAGTCCTTTTTAGTCATAAAACACGTCCTTTTCATATACAATTTTCAGGTTAATCTAGCTCAGGAGACTCTGCGTAGCCTTTTTACTCATTGGTCAGCTAGAAGAAGGCAGAAGAATGCATCACAAGCTTCAGCCAATGGAGATGGCCAACAAGGAAGAGATGCTCATGCTAGAAACATTCCTCATTCTAGACCAGATATTGATGATGGAGCTGATAAGCACAATGCTGTTTATCCTGCATTTGAATTTTCAACTGCATCACCTCCTTCAATAAGCACAGAGGGTTCTTGTGGGGGACCATGGAGAAAGAGAATCACAACATTAGAAGGAACAGAGGATGAGAAAGATATTCCGCGGTGGTGCTTGGATTGTGTTTTAAATGGCAGGATACCTCCAAGAGAGAATACCAAGTAATTACCAACCTTATAATGTGATGTATCAAGTTCTGGTAGATATTCTGCATGCCATATGCTATTTCTTGGTCCTTCATTCTTGCAGCTAGTTGCCGACTTATGTTGGTCTTCCATTGTGTTGTTCTACAAGCATAGTATTGCTTCAGGCATCATAATTCAAGCCATGGTTGATATTTGACCATTGCTTCCACAATAGAAACATTTGTCCACGTTTCCCTATGTTCTTTTTTACCATATACTAAACATATGTAAGGAGCTGTGTTCTTGGTTAACCACATTTATTTTCCCTGTTGCAGATGTAGCTTTTATTTGCAACCATGTGAGGGTTCATCTCTACCGGTCCTAACACAAGGGAAGTTGAGTGCACCTAGGATATTGCGAATAAACAAGGTCTGCTTCTTGATAAGCTAGTGATTTCAGATCAAGGCTGAAGTTTTAGATGTTCTTTCATTTTCTTTCTTTCTTTCTTTTTTTTTTTTTTTTTTTTTTTTTTTTTAAGGTATAATGTGATTAGCTGCTCTCTAGAAGGAATACCATAATCCTCAATAAAATAGTTTTATTGTATTGTTGGGAGAATAATTTCTTTTTGGCAACTAGAGAGTTAATGAAGCAAATAGAATCTGCCTCATTCATGGTTGTGTTCTTGTATAACCAAACTTTATAGCAGTGTTATTACCTAAAGTTTAATGATCTGATCATGCATTGATCTGGTTATATGAGTTTGTATCTAACAACGGCCATCTTAGTGCATTAGTTGGTGGCAAGATTGGTTGTGCTGCTGGTATGCATTTTTCTTGTGGATGTTGATGGTTTGTATATGTAGGATGTTCAAGTATACTAAGTTAGATGTGATTATATTTTCAGTTGTCCTGGTCTCGTGTCCAAGTAGTTGTTCACGTTTCCAAGGCAAGTAGGTGCTGCTGTGCAACTTTGATAGATGTCGTATGATTAAATGTTATGCTTGCTGATAATACTTTTTGTCCTGCTCTTGTTTGGTAGGTAATAAATTATGTTGTTGAGAAGTTGGTACTGGATAGACCAGTAGATAGTGGAAACTTGGATGGACCGTTTGGACCAGGTGGCGGTCTTTCATCTGTAGGGGATGGCTCCTTCCGTTCAGGTCTAAAGCCATGGCAGAAACTGAGGCCATCCATTGAGATTTTGTGCAATAACCAGGTAAGTGCAATTGAAGAATCTGGAGGGGTCCTGTTTCTTCCATCATCTATCTTCAATTGTTTTTTGGTGCCTTATACTAATGCATCATCAGTCCTTTGGTTAGTCTTCACATTCTCTAAGCTTATGGCATGTCAAAAGATCCTGTTTCTGTTAGTGAACCTGTATCAAAATTAGAATTCTATTGGCACTTGATACATATGAACTACTCCACGTGGACTTCTTCATTGACCCCACTAATTTTACGGGTGGTTCCCTAGGTCCTATCATCTGATTTGAGCCTGGCAACTGTAAAGACTTACATATGGAAGAAGCCAGAAGATCTGGTACTCAACTATAGGGATGTCCAAGCCAGATGATCTGGGATTAAGGTGAGCACACTACTCGGCTGCTATGTACTTTTGCCACGCTGTGTAACTTCCTGTGAGCTAATCTTCTTTTTTTTCCTCCTATTATTTGTTGAAAAGAAAAGGCTCAAGAACAGCAGCAGAAAACATATGGAAAAACAGGCTAAAATTGTTTGATATGGAAAGCTTATTATGTGTTTGGTTCTGCCAACCTCTTCAAGATCATGTGGAGTCATCCGTCGCTTATGTAAAGTACAGGTGGTGTAGAAACTTATTACACGATCAAAGAGAATTCATGGAGATGCTTCCAACCAAAAATATAACTCGTGCGTCTATTTAGCAGTGTGCAGCTCAAATTGAAGTCAAAGTTATAGGGGTGGGACGGTAGAAAACTTCGAGCACAATCCTTACAGACTTGGTCCTGTCGACATCTTAAGTTGAAGAGGTTTAGAGATTGGTAAATATTTGCTTGGTTTTCACCGAATGTCTAATTTCTGTTTTAATTGGCTTAGCTAAGGAAATGTAATGTATTGTTGGTACTTGTAAAGGATGATTGATGATGTTATTCAATGAGAACAAAAGACTTGCCAGAAAGTTTGTTCCTTTTTACAATTGTGAGCATCATACATTTCATCACCAACTCCATAAATTTAAGAACAATCCAGAGTTTGACATCAGCTGAAATTCGAAGTATTGTTAATTATTCATCAGTTCATATTCAGCAAAAAAGTGTTGGACTCAGAGGTCGACGTACGTTTTAAAAACCTCAAAACCAAAGTATTTCTTTTCTTTGAAGCACTGAAGTTAATGCATGTTTTGCTATATGCATGCATGCAGTTCATGGCCGGAATAATGGAATATCGGCGACCAGAACGGCGGGATCGGTTGCGTACGTTGGACTCAGAGGAAACTCGCATGTTAAATTGAAACAAAATTTGTGGACTTTATCGGCAAGTTTTGTAGGCACATCGGAGCAGCAACGTTGCTCCTCTTGTTTCTGCCGTAATTCTTGATTCTCCTTGTTATCATCTCTGCTTTCTCACTTTTCCGGCGAGCTCATCGTTAATTACTTGTAATTAGCTGATTAATTCTGCTGTTGTAAGTATCCGTTAACAGAAAACAGGTTAAAATTTTCATACGGTAATTTTTGCGATATCTTTTAGCTCTCGAGAATTTACAAGCCTAAATCAGCTACACATAAAAGTGGCATGAAAATTTTGGTTTCTTATTATGACCGCAGTACGAAAAATTACCTTCGACGTCTTTCATGCACTTTGTTAATATTCATTTGATTCGAAAGTAATTTTTTTATTAAAAAATTCAATTATATATAAGCGATAGTTTTCTTAGAATTGTCAAAAATGAACATGAAATTATGACGACATTTCCAATTTGCTTAAATAAATTTATTCTACAATTTTTAATTTTGAGTTTCCATCCTGACAAAGATTGGTAGAAAATGTATATAACAATATAGAGTTTTTCACAAATATAAAACCACTCTATACGAGCACTATCATCTATAACTAATTCATCCTATGATTATGATAGGTACAAATATGAGCCAAATTAAACAAGACGGTCTGCAGTTCCGGCAAAACACAACCCGCTCAGTCCGTAAAAAATGACATGATCGGGCTGGCTCGGTTATTGTATATTTCTTACAAGTTAATATTTACTAATCCATAGCAGACCGTTGATTTGATCAACATAAATATTTGATCAATTTAATTTATAAAATCTTTAATAATAAAAAAATTATATTTGATTTTTATTTTAATAATAATTTTTTAAAATTTTGTTTTTTTATTTTTTATTTATTATATAAAATAAATAAATAAAATAGATAATCAGATAGAATTAAGCTAAAAAATTATGATCGGACAGGGTTGATCCGACTTAGTTGTAGAAATCAGCCTGATAGATCTGAACCGAACTCTCATTTGACATGTCGTCCATATTTACACCTATAATAATTATATAAAAATAGTAAAATATTAAAAACTATATAATTGATTTTTTAAAATAATATTAATCAATCTGTCGCCATAATTAGTAGACCCGAATAGGATATCGATCCGAATTGCAGTCCGGATTGACAAGTCTGGATTGATCCTACAAATTATTTGTTGATCAATGGAGTCAAATACTGGGTCTGCCAATTTTAACAGAAAAGATAAGCCATTCAAAGTTTTACACTAATAATGAACCACAAAAAAGAAACTGACAAAAACCGAAAAACTAACCAACAAATAATAAACAACAACATAAGATATAATTTAATTCAGAATGTTCAACATAACTTTAGAATTCAAGTACATAAAATATAGCAAAACAAATTTAACACCGGTAATATTTTAATGCACTTCCAGTCCTAGAATTCTAGCACTATATTAGTGTTCATTCAAAACATTTAAGTGTTTAGTCAATATAGCTATATACAATTTACAACGACAAGCAATATTTTTATCCTAATGTCATTCGTCATTACGAAATTTTACGTAGCTGCTTCCACGTAATGAATGACTTTTCAACATTAGGCAACAAGTATCCACTAAACAGATGCACTAAAATCCATCAAATGCAAAAGATGAAGAATTCATGATCAATACTAAGACGCTGAATGGTTCAAAAATTCTATCATAAAATCAACAATATCGTGACTAGATTAATAACACTTATTAAATCCTTTCTATCCATTTCAGTTAAATCATCCGCAATTCTTATAAAAAATTGAAAAAAAAAATATTAAAATTAAATTAAAAAAAAATAAAAAGGACGAAAGTAGTGAAACCTCCACCGTCATTTATGAAATGCCTCAGGATCCTTAAAGCAGGTTAGGAAGAAGGAGATCTAAAAAAACGTCTTCACTATCGCTGCCGTCAATGGATCAATCGGGAACCAAAGAATAAAATAAAATGACACTAGTCCGATTTGAATACGACACCTATATTTTTTGGTATCAACTAAATTATAATCACTGGTCCGATTTAGATCTGACAGCTATGTCTTTCGTTATCAACTAAATTGTAATCGCTGTAACATTAGCTGGATTCAAAGAGAAGATAAAATAAAGTTCGCATTATTACTTCTTTGATCCAAAGAAATTAAAGCTATGGACCAACTTCTCCCAATTAATTATATATTATTATAAATTTCCGTAAACTATAAGTTTCAACCAAAAAAAGAAAGAAGAATTAATTAAGTTTATAATGAAGACATTGACCGCTATTAACCCGTTTTGATTAATTGACAGGTGCAACGAGATTAATTCAGAAAATTTATATAAAAAAAAACTCATTATTTTTTTCTTCTCTTTCTATAAATACAGCACCCATTCTTCACTTCACTTCACTTCACTACAAAAGAAAAAAAAACTTCCATTTTAATTAATTAAAATTTTCTTCTTGGTCGGAGAGAAGAAAGAGAGATATTATAAATGGGAAAAGTTTTGGTAACAGCGACGGAGGAGGAGAGTGATAAGCAGAAGAGGGAAGCAGCAGCAGGTGGAAAACTGTTTGGGTTGGGATTGGTGTTGAGATTCGTTGTTATTTTATTAACACTTGCTCCGGTGATCGATATGGTCACCAGCAAGCAGACCATTGTTTATCAAATTCCTTCTTCTGATCCCTTATCCTTGGTCGCTAAATTCACCTACTCCCCTGCACTCCTGTAAGCTTCTTCCTATTCTTTCTTTTTTTTTTTCTACAGATTTTCTAATTACTCCTGATATATCTATATATTTTTTCATAATATAAACTCAATTTTCTGTTGAAGATTGTTTAAAAATGTACGTAAGTGAGTTCAAATTTACAATTTTTATAGAAAAAATTAAAATTTTAGATGTTCGAAACACTGCTCTAATGTTGTAAATAATACAGTGTGTAGAAAAATGTTTGTAAATTTTTGCTTACATAATTTATTTACTGCAGGTATTATGTTGTTGCTATGACGTTAGCTTGCTTGTATTCGTTGATAGTGGTTGTTGTGCTGGGACTGGCAGCGTGTAGGAAAATTTACCCTTCCTTGAAATTACTGTTATATTTAGCCATCCTCGATACGGTAAGTTTATTTTATTATAGAAGAATTTATACATATCTGAAAATTTTAAAAAATTTATTAACTTATTTTATTACATCAAAAAATTTTCAGCATTCTCTGATTAACTTTTTTCATTTTTTTAACTGAAAAACTAACAGTTTGTGCAAACCATATTTTTTTAAGGGATTGATCGAGCGTACTTAAATAACGAGTTTTTCTTAAAAAATTTATTTTAAAATTTTGAATTAAAATTTTTATATAAATAATAATATAATGTATAAAATTTTGTAACATATACTGTATTTATATTTTTAAAATTTTTAATTTTCTAAAAGATATTATAAAAATTTTAGTGTAAAACGAAGATTTGAAATAAAATTTTAATAAGTAATAATAAGTACCGCCAAATATGTGTATAGACTTGCTTTTAAAATTAAATCATATTTGACATATTTTTTGAATAGTTTTTTAATAATTGTATTATATATAATTTTTTACTTAAAAATTATGAATAAATACATCATAAATAATATATAATTTTTTGCAAAAATTATAAAAAAATTGTTTTAATTTTATTTAACATTAATTTTAAAATAGTAAGATATTATTTTAAAATATATATTTTTAGATATTTCAAATATACATTTTTTAGCATTAATTTTATTCTTATTTGTAAAGCTTGCAGGTGTTAATTAGCCGTTGAAATGAGGCCCCTAGCTTTAATTGTTTAAATGTACTACAATGAGATAACTACATTTTACTTCAAATAAATAAATCTTCGTAAAATAGCAGAATTTAAAATAAAAATTGCAAGGATAAAAAATTAAGTCAAAATAGTTGCGTTCAATGTTATCTTTTGTTATTTTCAAGAAATTGACTTTTTTTAAATAAATTCATAAGAAAATAGATAATATTAAGTAATCGCATTAATTTTGATTATCTGAGTAATGACATTTATTAAATATTAAGCCAATTTCACACAAAATTAAATTGTGTTTCCATTCATTAACTAATCCCTTTAATTTCCCTTGACTATTATCCACTATACCATTTTCTAACAATTTCGTTTCATAATTAATGCATGATGAACTAGGTGAAAACATTTATTAATACTCATTAATTAATCACTAACTTTTTTTTTTGCGAAATATTTGAAGCTAATGGTGGGAGTAGTGGCGTCGGCGACCGGAGCGGCAACGGCGATAGCGGATATCGGATTACACGGCAACTCGCACGTGGGTTGGAGCAAAATCTGCGACATGTTCGGCGGCTTCTGCCGTCACGTCGGTAGCTCCGTCTTCGTCTCCGTTATCGCCGGAATGGTTCTTGTACTGCTAGTCATGATATCAACCTACAGCCTTTACATTCAAGCCCCTTCTACTACTACATTCAATACTGTCTAAGTATTTTATTATTAGTATTTGTTCGAAAAAGTTTGAAATCTTTAATTTTTCTCTAGTTTTAATTAAGTCAATGTGTGTAGTTTGGACCTTGTTTAAATTATATTAGTATTATGTTTGTTTGTGAAATTAATTACTCTGATGAATTTACAAATTTTGAATGTTCTCGGTTTAGGCTTTATTGTTTTGATCTAGTCCAATAATGGGCTAATAAAGCCCAATATGGCGCGTGTTGCTACGCAGTTGATCTATATATAAAGACGTTCGTTCGATTTTCTTCGTTTTTTCCTTTCAATAATTTGTTCAGTCTCAAACATAGATATTTCAATCATTCGTTCGATTTGGGACTGTTCTTTCGATAATCTTTTTGTGTTTTCGAACAAAGATACTTCGTGCACACAAGCTGAAACAAGAAATTTGGTCTGTTTCTTTTCGTGGTTTTGTCTTGTTTTGTTTCGTTTTGTTTCGAGATGGGAACAAATTCGTGTTGCAGAAGAATGAAAAGCGGCAATGGTATTGTCTTCTTGTTCTTTGTTTGGTCGGCATTCACCCACCGCTACTCTCCTCGCTGTTTCTTTGCTCGCTACTCAAATCCTTGCAAGATCGGGCAACCAGTAATTCTTTTAGGTCGATTCGATCCTCTGTGAAATTTTAATTTCTGAAAATGTTGGTTGAACTTGTTCAATCTGAATTTGAAATTCTTTTTCAGGTAGAAAGTTGTTATCTTTTGAGAATTTTTAAGTTTTAGACGAAAAAAGATCAAACCGTTTTTAGTAACAAAGACAAAGTTCAAGGTTTACGTGAAGATGTTGTTTACTTAAAGTGTTATTATGCCATTGGTGCCTGGTGAGTGATCTTTTCAAAGGTAAACAAGGGAATCTTTAGCCAATTTTTACTCTGTTTGAAATGTGAGTGATCAACGTGGCACTTTTTGATACTTTTAGTGTGCGTTTGTTGTGTTTAAAATTTATTGATTCTTAACTTTGTTTCTCGTTAAACTAAAATCTCTGTCCACTATATCTCGATCAATCAAATCCTTCGCGATGAAATCGTTCGTAACGGTTATCCTGTTAATCATGAACAGTAGTAATATTGTGCCTTCGTAGGACAACCGCTGTAAAAATTGTGCTTTAAGAACCTTACAGTTAAAGTTCTTGCCACGACGAGCTATCTTGTACCATCACTCTTATCCTCAAGGCTCATAACAAAAAAAGTTAAAGATCCTTTCTTGTGTTCATTCGTTTTTGCAGACTTCCTTTCTTCTCTGTTACAAGCTTCTTCTGGGACTCTTGAACTTTATTCTTCTTGTCCGTTTAGTGATCAGTTATTTCGACAGCAATCTGATTTGACATGTCTGTTCTTCGTTGTTGCTCTTCGTTATCTCTTCTTCATTCAAAGAAGCCATTTCCCAGAAACCAAGTGCGAGCTACATCATTACATGCGAAACAAACCCAGACCAATGATACTTCTGTTGCAGAGCTTCGAACACTGCAGAATGGTAGCATCAATACTGCAGTTGAAGAGAAGAACGGGAATGGAAATAAGAATTTAGGTATTGAGCCAGAGGAGCTTGGTGTCATGTATGACGATGGATATGATAAGGTTAGCGTGAAGGACTACTTCGAGGGGGCGAAAGATCTCATAAAGTCTGATGGAGGGCCGCCGAGGTGGTTTTGCCCTGTTGAATGTGGTCGGCCAATCAACAATGCTCCCTTGTTGCTCTTCTTGCCAGGTGACTGGATTCTGTCTATAGGATTATTGGCTTCAGGGTTTGCCTTTCAGTAGTTTGATATTCAATCTAATGCTTCTAGCTTTATAAATATATCTCATTTAAGGAGTTACTAATGCTGAAAATTTTTGTGAATTGGTTGTTTGAAGGTATTGAAGGAGTCGGGATGGGGCTTGTTCTACATCATAGGTCACTTGGAAAGTATGCTTCTCAAGCTAGTAGTTGTTTATAAGTTGCAGTAGACTATGAACCTCTATTACGCAGCTATCCATGGAATTCATGGTTATGAAATGATTATTTCAAATTATCATTTGAAATCTTGGTTTATTTAGGCAGGAGATAATTGAAGTTGTTATTTGGAGCTTCTCAAGCTCTAGGGATAACAATAGCTGGATACCATTTAGCATGTCAGCTATTTGTCATTACGATCAATTTTTATACAGTTTCAGGGCATCACTCCTTGTATAATTGGGACTTTGTCTAAGTATATCTTTAAAAGACTGAGGATTCACAGATAATTATAAATGAGCTACGGCAGATCAACATTTGATGGCTACTGTCAAACCTATTGCCTGACAATCGTTTATGTGTAGAACATAAATAGGAAAAATGTAAAAGAATGAGTATGAATGAAGTCGTAGGGCAATTTGACTACACCCTATTCTTTCGGTTTTGAATATCATTAATATCTTGGATTGGCTTTTTCATTCTCATAGTAAGTGTTTAAGATCCTGTCTTGGAAAATTGTCTTAAAGTGCACCTTAGTCTCAACCATAGTTTGGTACTTAATACCATTTCTTATATGAGGGAGCCCAAGAATCAATTAAGGCATCTCTTTCAGAACCTGTCAATGTGCAAGAAATGCTGCAACCAGTAATGCAAGTTATGTCCTGCAGCTATCTTATATGTCCATTGTTTTCGTCATATAAAGCCCATACACTATTTTGGATATCTAGAAGATCTGCTAAGTAATGAGTGAGTCAGTTTGGTAGAGGTTAATGTTCAGAGTTACCTTGTAAACTGATACTAACCTTCTCTGCTTTTCATAGGGCATTCGAAGTTAGGTGCCTGCACATGCCAGTTTACGACCGGACACCATTTGAAGGTTGTATATGCCTGCTCATACATCTTTCTCATGAGTTTTATGCTGATGTCATTTCAGTTACAAAATTATGAAAATGTGTAGATGATATTGTCTTTAACGGTTTCATATTGAAATACACTTCAACCTTACAAAAGAGACGCATTTCATTTAGAGCCTAATCAAATCTTCTGATTGTTCTAAAGTGGTTGAACTTTTCTTGCACCAGGATTACTGCAATTTGTCGAGAAAACATTGAAACATGAGCATGAAATCTCTCCAAAAAGACCAATTTATCTTGTTGGAGATTCCTTTGGTTGTTGTTTGGCACTTGCTCTTGCTGCTCGTAACCCTGTGGTTGACCTTACACTAATATTAGTCAATCCAGGTTGGTGGGCAATTACAAAACCTATATAACCCAATCATGTTAGTTTCCTTTCTTGCATCTGTCTTCCCGTAACTAATCATACCATTGCCTTTTCAGCAACTTCATTCAGCAAGTCGCCGTTGCAGCCTTTGCTTCCTGTCTTGGAGGCATTACCTGCTGATCTTCACGTCACTGTCCCTTATCTTCTTAGCTCTGTCATGGGTATGCCATGTATATTTTTTATTTCTGTAACACAACTTTTCCTTGTGAATTAGTAAGTGTTTGTCCATATTCTGCATAGTCCGAAGTCAGTCATGATTATGGATAGTTGTCTGCTAGCAAAAAGAAAATGTGGTAGACTATCATAGGAATTTTTGTCAAGAGTACATAGACTATCTAGCAAACTGACTGTTTCTTTATACTGAAATTGTGATGGCATAGGTAATCCTATTAAAATGGCTCTGACTGGTGTTGATCGTGAGCTTTCACCTCCACAAATGCTTGAAGAATTGTTTAGAAGCCTCAATGCTATGCTACCTCTCCTCTCAGTAAGTCATATACTTGTTAATTTTTTTACTTTTCTTTAGCAATCAGTAGTACTAGAACCGATCATTGTCGTCCTCAGTATACTGCTAATCTCAGCAAACAATCACTAGGTGGCCTTTACGAAAGTATTGGTGCCTTCTCTTAAAATTATCTGATGAAACATTCCTTTAATTGCATCAAAATTTCCACTTTCAGATCAAGTACAATTCTTGAAGAACTTTTTGCTCTTAAAGTAGAAATTCATTTGTATTGGGCCAAGGATTCATGACAAAATGCTATGTGTTTTTTGTTAGTTCAGGCATGCCTGATATTCTGAACTTTCCAGTGGATGTTTTACTTCTTCAAGAAGCCTGCTATCTCCGAGCTTTGTTTTTCATTTTGATCTATCCATTTGAAGATATGTTAATCCTAACAGTGTAAATGTACATAGAAAACTCAGTTATTCTGCTTTGCCGGAAAATCTGCAGTTGCCAACAAAATAATTGCATTAGAAGTGTTTACTGTTACCATGTTTCACCTTTTCTGTATCCTTCATCTCCACATAGCATCTGCATGAATCACGCCAGCAACTACTTGCTATGAGCATATCTGACCCACATTTTCCTGGTGTATGTTTTTTTTATTTGGAGTGATAGTTTCTTCGAGATGCACCTAGCTTGGAAGCCTTCCACAATCGATAGCTTGTTTTCTGCAAGGCATAATTATTTTTATCTAACAGGACCTGGCTGATATTTTACCCAGAGAATCTCTTTCTTGGAAACTCAAGCTTCTCAGATCAGGGGCATCCTATGCAAATTCTAGATTACACCGAGTGGATGCACAAGTTCTAGTGCTTGCCAGGTCCTCAACTAAAGCCAACGGCTTCATTATAATCAATTATTAAAGAAATATTTATCCGTTCTTCTTACGAATATATGATAATTTTCTACTCTCAACTATCTGTTATGATGAAATTTCACCTTTCTTGGTTGCCGTTAAAATAGACTGACACTGACACTGTCACTTATCAGTGGGAGAGATGGCATGCTACCTAGTGCAGAAGAAGCTGATCGACTGTGGCGCACGCTTAAGAATTGCTCTGTCCGCTACTTTAAAGACCATGGTCACGCCTTACTTCTGGTCAGTGCATATTCCATACTGCAAAATACAAAAATGTCACCTAGACTTTAGGTCGTGTAGAAAATTTCATGAATTCTACAACTTGTGGCTTATCCCCTGAGCTTCATTACTTTTGTGTAAGACCCACAACATTGCATCTTTTACCTATTTCTTTAAAAACCATCAGTTGATTGTCTCTGTGCATTTTCAGTTTCTTTACGTATAGCCTAAAACTCAAGCCTATTGTAGATTTTTTTTTTAGTTTACCGTACCAAATTCAGTTTTCTTTTCTGGAGGACCATTATGACCATAGTGAAAACAAAAAGGAAGTAATTTGTGGGATTTTTCAGATGATCCATACCAAAATGATAAGTTCTTCAGTCACCATGCTCCACCAGACAAATTTTAGCTTTACCTTTTGATGCTGGTGCAGGAGGATGGAATCAATTTGTTGTCTATAATTAAAGGCACAAGATTTTACCGGCGTTCTGCACAGCATGACTTTGTTGAAGATTTTCTTCCACCAACTATATCTGAATTCCAAAAGGCATTTTATCAGGACTACAGGTAAGATATCCTGTCCCAACTAAACCAAATGTTGAAGAGTTTAGCTGAGTCAATTTTAGCTGACATTCATTGGAACTTTTACACAGGTTGTTCCTATCTGCAATAAATCCAGTTACATATTCAACTTTAGAAAATGGAAAGGTTGTCAGGGGTCTTTCTGGACTTCCTAACGAAGGTCCTGTGTTGTTGGTTGGTAATCACATGCTCCTGGGGCTTGAGCTTGTGCCTTTCTACCATGAATTTCTTAAGGAGAAGAAGTTACCTCTTCGCGGTATAGCCCACCCATTAATATTTTCAACAAACCGTGAAACTTCAAGACAAGAGATCTCTCTTCATGATTCCTTAGTTGTCTTCGGTGCACTGCCTGTTTCACCGGTCAATATGTACAGGCTACTTTCCAAAAGAAGCTTTGTTCTTCTGTATCCCGGTGGTGCCCGCGAGGCTTTACATAGAAAGGTGTGTTGTTCAGCATTTGATAGTCTCTTCTTTGATCACCTGCATTTCAATTGTATGCCTATTCACATTTCTACCTGTATATTTTTAATCTGGAGTTACCCGTATATGATTACCCTAACTATTTCTTATGGATTTACCTATATATATGCTAGCTGTAGAGTGCACTTTTACTTGTTTAGAAGTAGAACCATTGTGCTACACTTAGAACTAGTTTTAGTATATCCGTCGTGAACATCAAGACAACGGGAGAAACTGTTAATTTATCTTCATAGAGATTACGCAAATCTTCAAAATCCTGAAACTCTATGTAGACCTTTCAAAGAAAGCTTCAACTTTGATTCCTCTAAAATGACACCTTCCAAAAATGTATTCACCAAGGGTTGCACGTCTAATATCGTTTAAATATTCCTCATTTACATCCAGAAAACTCTCTGGCATTAAAGAACTTAGGATTTAGAAGTTAGCATTCTTGTGTCAGAATTCTGATTCAATTATAAGAAGGTGAAAGTTCTCTAAGATCTCTCTATTTTGAGTTTCAATAGGGTGAAGAATATGAGCTGTTCTGGCCAGATCAGCCTGAATTTGTGAGAATGGCGGCTCGCTTTGGGGCCACCATCGTACCTTTTGGAGTTGTTGGCGAAGATGATTTGACAGAGGTATGTATCCAAGATGCACAAACTTAAAACTTATGAGTAGCATAGAGTCAAATTTACTTTTGTGCTTGATGTTTGTGGTGGTTATCAGTAGATAGGGTGCTAGAATGATCCTTTTCTGGCATATTTTGTTTGTGATGCCACAAAGTTTTTGTCAATTAAAGCTCTCTCTGCACTTCAATTTCAAACTTGTTACCCTGTAGTGTTAAACATGAATAGAAGGTTGTATGCTGAAAGCGTGACATTAAGTTGCGAATCCTGTGAACCATAGTGCATAGAAGAAGAGACCAGTCTTTTAGATGATATAGCAGAAATATTATTAATCAACTTTTGCAAGACAACTTACTCTCATCTAGTTAAAGCGTACGAGCCACATACATGGTACTAAGTGAAAAACTTAGCCCTTGGCATGCGGATAGCTCAATGCAACATCTCAATATAGGTTGTTGAACTTGTTATCTTCCTTCTGTAGTGTTGACTTGTCATAAGCAATACCAAGTTCTGCCCTGTGAAATTGTTAAGTTATATTTCAGTTGGTTCTTGACTACAATGATCTGTCTCGGATACCCTTCCTCAAGGAGTGGCTAGAAGAAGTAAATAAGGATGCAGCACGGTTAAGGTACTTTTCCTAAGCATTACCTTAATTTTATTTTCTCCAATGAGGAAGAATGTGTTATCCCTAACGTAGCAGATGCTGTGTTAATTTGCATTTTGTACCTCTTTGTCTAGAGCTGAGATGGATGGGGAGCTTTCAAATCAACAGCTCTATTTGCCTGGTATTTTACCTAAGCTACCCGGCCGCTTCTACTATTTATTTGGGAAACCAATTGAAACGCTAGGAATGAAAGACATTCTTAAAGACAGAAAAAGTGCAAAGGAAATTTACCTGCAGATCAAGTCTGACATAGAACACAATCTCAAGTATTTGAAGCAGAAGAGAGAAGAGGATCCATACAGGAATGTCATAACAAGGACTTTGTATCAAACTTCCTGGGGTTCATGGGACAACGTTCCTGCATTTGATCCATGATGAACATTATAAATGTGATTCAGAATCAAATGAAGAATCTAGCAGGAGACAGTAAACAAAGGTTGATCCAATGCAAAGAGAACAAACTAAGTTACATTCATCAAGAAACTATAAAAGATTAAAAAATGATTGAGATAGAGGTAAGCTGAAGGGTAGTACAATAATCAGAGCAGGCTGGAGAAAATGGAGAGAAATTAATGAAATCAGAGACTCATACAGGTAAACTGGTTAGGAGGTTTTAATACATGTGGATACAGAATGATCACAAGTTTAATTACATTTTTTCCTATAGGATACAGTTGTCGCCTAGAAAGATATACTTGTACATCTCAAATGTATACACTATTTTTGTTTATGTGAAAAAAAGTATTTGTTTATACTAAATAAAGCAGTGACAATTCTCCAAACTACATTTTAATGAAATGAGGCTTTCTGAAGTCACTGAGCTTTATATTTGATTTAGTCTTTCTTTATCCTTTCCATGAATGATTGTTAGGAATTTATTTTTTAACAAGCAGTTACTAGGGTCCGATTTTCTGAAGTAAGAAATGTTTTGCATTAAATCTTATTGAGAATTCTACAGGGAATTAGTAGAAACTTGCTCTTGGAAGCTGAACTTGTGTTGTTTCATTTGGATTTTGATAATGATAAACTTAAGAATGAGAAGAGAGGTCGAGATCTAAGCATGGACACTTCAATTTCCAAATTCCCATTCGCGTTAATCAAGTTTCACGAAATTAAAAAATAAAAAATAAAATTTCTTGAAAATAAGTCGAAATTGAAGTTCAAATTTTATATTTTAATTAATTTATAAAATGAATTAAAAGTAGAGTTGATATTTTATATTTCAATCATTTTTGTAAGTGGGCTAGAGTGAAGAAAAAAATTCTGTCTCAAAATAAGTGAAAATAAGAGGATGAAACTTAAGCGGAAGTGGAGATCTACACGAAACTATAATTCTGAATTCTTTTGTAGCATTAGAATATGTGAATTCATCAAAACTATAAATTTGACGGGAGAAACTGGAGTTTCGGTGAAAAAAACACGCCCTAATTCTGAAACAAAATAAGAAGTTTTACATAATATTATAGAGAATAAGGAGTTTGATTGGATTTTTCACTTAAAGTGCATTTCTTTTACATTCAGTATTCTTTACTCGATGAAAGTGTTCATGCAGTTTGTCTTTTCCCGCATTTTTGCATCCTGAGGATATTAACAGTCTGTTTTTGTGTTTGCAAAGCATCGAACACCGTGATCAGGAAAATCAGAAACTCACTCCATAAGCATGAAGAGTATGACTCATGAATTAATGCTATCCTTGTTCATCTATGCAACCATCTCTCTAGCTATATCAACACTATCTTTGCAAGGAAGAGGGGAAAGAAGATGATCGTCGATCTTTGATCCATGATGACATCCACGTCTTCGTACCTCAGTGGCATTCGGCCCTCGTTTCCTCTCGTTCACTATAGAAGATTGAAAACCAGTTTCTCTACCAGAAAAATTTCATGGATTTTTGGGAAAGGCTGCAATGCTGCATTAGCAAACGGAAATGAAGGCATTGAAGTTCTTTATGATGATGGGTATGGTAAATTTGATCTGAAGGAGCAATTGAGTTCAGTAACTGACCTTGCTGAGCATGATGGCGGCGGGCCTCCTCGTTGGTTGTGTCCTCTTGATTGCGGGATGCCACTGAGAAATGCACCTATTCTCCTCTTCCTGCCAGGTGCAATATACTTAATTGTCTGTTGCTTTCTTTATTTGTAGTTTTATATAATTTTTATGTATTCACTCTGCATTGGTGGATGCAGGGATTGATGGCGTTGGTTTGGGTCTTGCCTTACATCATAAGGCTCTGGGAAGGTACTCGGTGATGAGAACTTTGTTAAAAAGAAACATACACATATCCCAGTGAGTAAAACTTGTGCACTATAGATTTCAATGACTTCTGATTCTCTTTCATAATTGACAGGTTCTTTGAAGTTAGATGCATGCATGTTCCTGTCTGTGATCGTACGTCATTTGAAGGTAGCCATCTAAATAAACTTCCTGTTGAGAAAAAGTGTAGTGAAAATTTTATGCGACAACCTGCATGTGTAATTTTTAAAGGGCTGTTGGAATTTGTTGAGGAGACGTTGGAGTTAGAGCGTTCCAGATCCAGAGCTCGGCCAATCTATTTGGTAGGGCATTCTTTTGGAGGATGTCTGGCTTTATCTGTGGCCGCTCGTAATCCTGAGATGGACCTAGTTCTCATATTATCTAATCCAGGTAATGCTCATTCAACCAATATTTGCTTATTTGCCAAATAGATGGCTGTTTTTATGGGTTTGGACACCCTCACCTCTTTAGCTAGCTTTGGGGATTGAGTCTAATCCAAGATCCATCTAATTAACTTATCGATGTTAATATTTTTCATTATTTTTCTACAGCAACGTCTTTCGACAAGTCACACATACAACCATTGCTACCCATTTTGAATAACATTCCGGTTCACCTTAGCATTGGTATAACGTGTCTCCTAAGTTTTGACATCGGTAAGCAGCTGTGCCCAATTTAAGTGGAGTATGTTTGTTTGCTTCACAGTGTTATCACACAAGTTGAATGTACGTATTCTTCTATGGGATCAGGTATTCAGGCTAAGATGAATATGGGCAGCACCAGAAATCTGAATAATTTTATGCAAGCACTTAATGAAATGTCTAGAAATCTCTCCTCTCTACTAATGAATCCTTCAGTAAGAGTTTATTTGAAGTTTTGATATTTTATGTTTTCAACTTTATATGCAAATTCTTAGATTCGCTCAGAACTCCAGTCACCGTTGAATAACAATCATCTTTACTTGATTTCTGAAGAAGCTACAATCACGCAGCCAACACTAACAATCGACATTCTGTGATTCTTACAGAACTTATTGAAGATCATTCCAGGAGATACTTTCAAATGGAAAGTGGAGCTAGTTCGGCAGGCTGCCAATTATGCGAATTCCCGTCTCCATGCAGTAAAGGCTGAAGTACTTGTGCTTTCCAGGTTATTGTTTTGAGTACTGCTTGGTTCCTATCACTTGCCAAATTGCTGTGTCTACCAATTTTTTTTTCTGGTTTCTTTCAGTGGTCTAGATGGCATACTTCCAAGCAAAGATGAAGCTAAAAGGCTTGCGGCATCACTATCAAACTGCAAGATTTATATGTTTGCAGGCCATGGCCACAACCTTCTAATGGTAGGTAACGTTAGTTGTTATTGCACGAGTGACTGTATTGATTCTGCATTGTGATAGTTTTCATCCTTATAAACACAGGAAGAAGGTGTCCATTTATTAACTCTTATCAAAGGCTTCGGGATGTATCGCCGCTCAAGGATGCACGATGAAGTTCTAGACTACATTCCACCTTCAGTTTCAGAGCAAGAAATCCTACATAGATCAGCAAAGTAATCACATTCAGGAAAGTGTTAGACATGATGGCACTCTGATAACGCAACTCGTAAGCTAATTCTTTTCCCCTGTGCTCATAGATGGCTTCACCAACTTGCATCTCCAGTATTTCTCTCAACTTTGGATGATGGAAAGATAGTCCGAAGTCTCGACGGGATTCCAAGCAATGGTCCTGTTATCTTAGTTGGCAATCATATGCTTCTCGGAGCAGAAGTGATACATATTTTCTGTGAGTTTCTTCAAGAAAAGAGAGTTGTTCTTCGCGGCCTAGGCCATCCTATCTTGTTTCCAAGAGCTACTGGAGGTCCAGTACCTCCTTATGATTTCTACCACTTCATAAAAGTCTTTGGTGGAGTTCCAGTATCAGTTAGCAACATGTACAAGTTACTCTCATCAAAATCATTCATCCTTCTTTATCCTGGAGGTGCTCGTGAAGCGCTTCACGGGAAGGTTTGCTAAACTTTTACTTCAATTGCATAAAAAACATTGTATTCTGGTGCTTCTACATTTTGATTAAAGCAGCGATTGTCAGGGCGAAGAACACAAGCTCTTCTGGCCAAATCAACCTGAGTTTGTGAGATGGGCTTGCAAATTTGGAGCTACTATTGTTCCTTTCGGAGCTGTTGGGGAGGATGACAAGGTAGAAGTAAGATGAAGCGAATAAAACCTCCAGACTAGTTTTAGAATTTTAAATATACAAACAGAATACGCTAATGCTGTTATTTGGTTGCAGTTGCTTATGGACTATGGCGACATGATGAACATTCCTAGTCTGAGAAACGCAATAAAAGAAAGTAACCAGCATATAAAACACCCGTACGTACGTTCATGTTTCTAAATTTTTTCTGGCATCATCGATCGGTAATACCACAAGTTCAAAAATGTTATCTTTTGACATGATCAAGATTCTCCTTTCAGGACCTCAGGAAACGGATCTGAAGTAAGAAATCGAGAAATCTTTCTCCCTTTTGTCCTACCAAAGTTTCACGGCCGTTACTATTTTTTATTTGGGAAACCGATAAGAACGGAAGGCATGAAGGAAGTTTTAAGTGACAGACAGAAGACAGACGATCTATACTTGCAAATAAAAACCGAAGTTGAAAGGAGCATTTCTTATTTGATGAAGAAGAGGGAGGAAGACAAGTACCGGAATGCCTTGAAGAGATATTTGTATAAGGCTTCAAATGGTTCTGATAAAGAAGAACTCCCTACATTTGAACTCTGATGCAGTTTTTTTCCTCTCTGAGATTCAATTATTGTTGTTTACAGTAACTTCACACAAATGCAAGCGAGCCATCTGTTATTGTCTGCGTACTGAAAAGCATTCATTGTGATGAGATATATGAACAGGTTAACAGCTGAAGATTATTTTTGTTCAGATGATATAAAATTATTTTTATGTAAAAGGTATATATTAGTATTTTTTGTAAGCCTATATAAACATCACAAAATCTAATGAAAGTGTGTTTTTTAGCCCTCATTTTGTTGTTTGATGTGTCTACTGCAAGCGGCGGCCGATCCGGAATGATATATTCTAGATGTCGGCAAAAAAGAAAAAGTAAAAAGGAAAATAGATCTGTTGCTGTTCATACCTTGATTCCCCAGCTTTTACAATTGCCAGGCAATTGCAGGGTTGCCTTCAGGTAGAATCTCTAAATCACGCATAGCTTTTCTCCAAAGTACAAGTTATAAACACTTGTGGAAAGATCAAACACTAAAATTTAAGATCCATATCCAGAACACAAACATGCAAAGATTTTTCTGGAAGCAAAATAATCCAATGACATTTGTAGGAAATCAACTCGAATAGCTAGTTCATATTAGGCTTCTTTCAACCTACCCCGACACCATAGATTCTCTATGCAATCTTTATTTTTCTGCGTAAATTCCAAAAGAATATGATTCCACGATAAAGTAGGTAAAGATTACCTAGCAATGCAGAAAAGAATCTGATCATAGCTCAGAACCGCTCACATTCCATCACTGCTGACAACAAATGTAGTTCTCTCGTCATCTATTTAAGAACAAGCTGGCAGAGTTTCATGATTGTATCAACTTGATAGCTGCTAACGAAAAAATTAGCCAGGGGACTGCAATGAGCAACATGCAAAAATGGAAGAATTCAATTGGAATTTCAAGCACTGATGGATGGAGCAAAACTGACAAGCGTGATCATGTTTGCAGGCCTGTAAATGCTGGAGCAGATGGACGGACAAAACCCTTTGTGCTTGCCCACCCACAGCACCATAACAAGAACAACAGAGTCGAGACGCATAAAGTGCAGCACTTCATAAGCAGTGTTCAGAATGCAGTAAGTGACATCAAACACAAAGCCAACTTACCTGGAGGCATTTTCAGGCAAGAGAACCAGACCAAAGGCTACACCAATGACGTGACCAGAAGTAAGCCTAGATTCTATGATGAGTCAGAACCTACATTGATCAACACGGATGGCTTTGAAAGGCCGACTCGTGCTGGGTGGTCTATGCCTCCTCAGGTACCGCTTCGCACAGCTACGAACGATGTTGCAACTGCTGCTAATTACTTGAGGGAATCAGCAAAACCCCAACGGTCAAAACAGGTGGACTAGGTCTACGCAGCTCAGCACTGTCAACTGCATCTGAAGAGAGAAACCATTGATATCAGTGAGGCTTCTAAGAAGTACAACAGTAAGTTATAGGAAATGTAAGAAGCTTCTATAAGTATGGTTGAGATGTCTCATGCTAGTACTGAATTGTAATGAACAAATTGAAAATGTTCGGGTATAAGATATAATAAATATAATAATTTCATACGACCTCATCTTGGAATTTATTTTCTCCCAAGCCACAGGCTTAGGAGCAAATCTGCTACTAGTGTTGCAAACACACCATCCGAACTTTTAAGATCTTGGAGATTAGCAGGGTTCTAGTTTTGTGTTAGACATTAGCAGCACTACACCGCTATACGTGTCTAACAATGATGTGGTAATATCTGCTGCAACAATTTATCAAGTGAATGACTTTCAAGTTTGTAAAAGATAACTACGAGGGTAAGCAATATCATGAAAAGGTTAAGATCATTACATCCGCTAAAAGCAATATGAAATTCAGCTTACTCGGAAAAAATGATTATTGTAGTTCTTGAAAGTTTAAGTAGAAATTATGTACTCCGAGAAATATATAGCTTAGAAGCTAGCTCTACAAGGATGAGCTGAGCTTACAATATGCCTCCATTAAAGTGGCATTCTTTTCGAGACCTCAGCACCTTCTCATCCATCATCATAATCAACGTCATCGTCATTACTATCAAAATCAACATCTTGATCACTTTCCCGGGCATTTTCCTGTTTACTCTGAAACTGCCTAATGACATCTTTAGCTTCAGATATGAGAGCAGTCCTTGCAGCTTTAAGCACATATGCATTTGCCATGCCATTACATTCACTCTGTAAACCGACTGGTGAACTGGTGTTCCTTGAAGATGCTCTTCTTCTTGCATCTCTGTAACGTAAGTGATCAATGTACCTGTCATGCAAAGCCATATTCTTTATCTTCTTCAACACTTCAGGACTTTCATCTTCTGCTTGGGTGACAGCCTTCAATCTTGTCACCACCTTATTACGTTCTGATGAGGATCCCTCATTGCACTTTGGTAGAAAACCCAGAGCGTTCAACGGGCTGTTTGAGGATCCAGGTGTTCCGATGTCTGGAACATCTGCTGAGAAGACCATTGGAGAAGTTTCAAAAACTGAGAAGAGATCTGCTTCCTTGTTTTGATCTACCAAAGAGTGCTTTCTAAGCAAATTTCGGACAGTCTTTTGTATGGCAAGGCTTTTCTGTTTACTAGTCTTTGGTCTTTTAGTATTTGGGACTAGAAGTTCCATGGGTTCATCAACTGACAAGGCGAACGATCCTATTGGAGAAATATTATCTCTGTATGACCTAGTTCGTGGTTGGGGTGCAAGAGGAGTTGAAAGTTCAGCATGCACCCTATCAAAGCACTCCTGGGCCGACTTTCCAGGAACCTGCAAACGAGTAAAACAGAATTTACTCTCTTTCTGAGAAAATAAGTACTAAACTGCATGAGATCTGCAGCAAATACTCAACGCAAGAGGACATAAGTTGTAACTCTAATAAGCGTGAAAGTCTTAAAGTACAAATATGAAGCGCTTGCATATGAATGCTATGTCAGCCATTAAGAATGAAATCACAAACAAAAAAATGGTATATTTGACTGCTATCAGTAATTGCTGAAGAAGGTGCAGCCACATACCATCTTAGCCACCTTCTTCCAGAAGTGAGGGGATGGCTTGGCAGTGAAGTATGCTTTCTGCAGTGCTGAATCTTGTTCCTTTGTCCAACCATTAACATAGCATTTATGCTCTTCCATTCCACCAACCTCTACCTTTTCACAGCTGCTCATCTGTAACTTCTTCCTCTTCCACTCTAGCCTTTCTGCTGGTGTTGAGACTGCCTCCCCATGCATCTTCCTCTTTACCCTCTCATTTTCCCTTTCATTTCTCTCAACATAAACATTCGTCTTTCCAAGCCGATTCCCTTTCTCCGACTCCGGTTGATGGAAATCTCCTTTCTTTAAGTCTGAAGGAACCACATTCTCCTTACCCTTAGCTAAAGTAGATGGCTTCCTCCGTGATTGTCTTGATCCTGAACAATAACTTCCTTGGTTCCCACCACACGTAGATTTAATAGCAGCATTAGATCTCAAAACACCATCTCTAGCTGTAGCCTGACTTTTCCTGCAAGAGATCCCACTTCCCAAACTCGTCTCTTCAACATTCTGCTTGCTAGGCTGACGGTCCTCAGCATCAATCATCAAGCCTCTCTCAGCAACCTGAGTTTCATTAGCAGCATTTGATCCAAAAGCCTGATCACTTGCCACAACCTGACTTTTCTTATGAGACACCCCACTGGCCAAATCCTTCCCTTCTGCAATCTGAGGACTAGGTCGACGGTCCTCAGCATTAATCTTCAAGCCTCTCTCAGAAACCTGACTTTTTGATGAAACACTTGATCTCAAAACCCAAGGACTTGCCACAACCGGGCTTTTTCTACGAGACACCTCACTGCCTGACTTCATCGCTTCTGCATTTTGAGTATTAGACCGACGTTCCTTGGAATCAATGTTTGAGGCCCTCCCAGCATTCTGACAATTACTAGCTGCACTTAATCTCAAAACCCGTTCACTTCCCACAACCTGACTTTTGCAGCAAGATGACCCACTGGCCAAAGCCATCTTTTCCGCGTTAAGAGAACCATTTTTAAACCCACGATCTGCTGGATCAGTACTCAACCTCGGCGAGCGCCTCAGAGGCCCACTGGTGCATTTCACCGAACACCTTCCTTTCAAATTAACCGCAATCCTAGAAATTCCAGGCTGGGTTTTCTTCTTGTTTCTGTTTGGTAAATTGGATTTCTTCAGATAATCAATTTTGAATAAATTACTCTGGGAAGCGAATCGAGGAGACCGCCGGAGAGGTGTCGGGTAGGTCTGAGCAACAGAAGATTCAAGATTTATTTGAGGATTAAGTCTTGGAGATCTTCGGAGGGGTGTATGTATGGAACCATTAGGGTTTTCATCGGTTTCTCCATGCAATTTTCTTGTTTTCTTTCTTGCGGTTGCCGAAGTTCTCTGCGGCATTAGAGAGGGAGAGAGAGAGAAGAACGAACGAGACTCAGTCGGAGGGAGTAGCGATTTCATTCAAAATGTTTTAAAAGAACAGTACGGGCCGGTCCTGGAATTAGGCAGCATAATATTAAAGGAAACCAACAGAGAAGGGCTTTGTCAACATGGGCCGGCCTGTCTACGTTCTAGTATAATATGGGCCGGATTTTTTTCGTGTTTTATTTTTTTATATTAGTGAAAGTTAAAAGTTTATGCGTCGTTGGCGGAATCTAAGCCGGATTTCAGAAGAAAAAGAAATTGAGACATTGATTAATAACTGATATAATGAAAATTATATCATCGGTGTATTAGTTGAACAGATAAAATCATTAAAATATATATTCAAAAGATTAGCTAGCTTGTCGTGTGTTAGATAAAAAATATTGATTAGTTTTAAGAAAAACAAATTCTCCTCTTGAAAATTTTCGCAATTTATTTAATATCTAGAGAGATATATATTTTAATTATTTATAAAAGTCATACTCACTTTAGGGGGTGTATTAGTTACGGCAGAAAGTAAATTTAAAAAATAATAATAAATTAGTTGAAAATTAGATTTTAAAAGTGAGTGAAGTTTCAGTGTTTGGTTATAATTAAAAATGCTGTATTTGATTTTATTTAAAGTAAATTTTTAGTAGAAAAATGAGTATTGGTTAAACTATGCAAAATCTTAACGATATTTATTTTCGCATTTATACTAACAAAGAAAATATGGTATTATTATGCAAGATAATTAATTATTGGTGGAAATGGAAACAACAAAAAACCTTTTTTGTTTCTTGAATTGACCAATAAAATAGGAAGAAACAATCAACTTGGTCAAAACCTTTAAAATTTGACACTTAATATCATCAATGCTATGATATTAATAATTATCCCTCTTCTCCGATTAAAAGAAGAAAGATTGCCAAGTAGCTAAGACCACGTTTTCAAATTAATTTCTTAGATTTCCTAGGAGAATTTTGTTTCCTTTTGAAATTTTCTTTTCTAGAGAATCATGCATCAATCGAAGTAATCTCTATCTAACAAGGTACCAAAACGTGTATTACTAGTACTACACTTCTTCTCAAATCAGGAATATAAAAGTTAGATAGATAATATTATTATAGATGCTATCACATTTGCTGTATATATATATATATAGCTTTAGTATCCTACCATCCCCAACTACACTACTGAAAGAATTAATTCTTCTTCTTCTTCTTCTTCTTTTTATGCTCTATTGAAGATTTGCTAAGAAGAAGAATAAATCAGTAATGGCGTCAATTGCCGTAGAAATACAATCTGAGATCGAGCCTGACAACAACAGCAGCGTCTCCCTACGTAGATCGAAACGTCCTGTCACCCTCAAGGTTAATATATATATATACAATTTTCATGCATTCGTTGTTTCTTTCTTCATGTTTTCGATTTTTTTCCAAGTTAAATAATTAATAATCTTTATTTTGTGTGTAGTTTGAAGATGTTGTTTATAAGATCAAAACGAAGACGATGGTGAATAACGGCGACGGGGAAGGAAAGAAAACGAAGCACGTAGAAAGAAAAATCCTAAATGGAGTTTCAGGATTTGTTCTTCCCGGCGAGATGATTGCTATAATGGGCCCTTCAGGTTCCGGCAAAACAACTTTACTAACAGCACTCGGCGGCCGTGCTTGCGATCACCGCTCTCTTTCCGGTACCGTTACTTATAACGGTATGCCGTTCTCCGGCGCAGTTAAAAGAAGCATTGGTTACGTTACGCAAGACGATAAATTATATGAGCATCTAACTGTTGCCGAAACACTGCTTTATACTGCATTTCTCCGGTTGCCTGACACGTTGTGTCGAGCCGAGAAGGCAGAGATCAGTAATAAGGTTATCGAACAGCTCGGATTATCAACTTGCCGGAACAATATTATAGGTGGACCGATGCTTCGCGGAGTTTCCGGAGGCGAACGCAAACGTGTTTGCATAGGACAGGAAATGCTGATTGATCCGGGACTGATTTTTCTCGACGAGCCGACGTCGGGGCTTGACTCAACGACGGCGCTGAAAACTATTTCCGTCATGGATGAACTTGCGAAAGGCGGCCGGGCTGTTGTGATGACGATTCATCAACCTTCAAGCAGGTTATATTACATGTTCGATAAAATTCTATTGCTGTCTGATGGTAATCCTCTGTATTTCGGCAAATGTACTGAAGCTTTGGATTACTTCGCCGGTATCGGTTATGTACCTCCTGCTCCGATGAACCCTGCCGATTTTCTTCTCGATCTCGCCAACGGTACGCAACCGTTCGTATACATCTAGCGTTATTTTAAGAAAAATATTATATATAAATTCATTAGTTTCAATCGAATAAAACTGTTGCATGCAGGAGTATGTTTTGATGAAATTCGAGATGTGAATCAAAAAACAGCGAAAGAAAACCTTGCAAATTCTTACAACCTTCACATGAAAGATCAAGTGAAGCATGAAGTCCATGGTGTGATCATAGAGCGCCGCTATTGCCAGCGCAACGAAAACAAGAGCTACAAGAAAATAATTGAATCATCAAACTGGAGTGCATCATGGTGGACACAGTTCACAGTTTTGCTACAGAGAGGAATGAAGGAGAGAAGACACCAAGCTTTCTCCTACTTGAAAATCTCACAGATCGTTTTATCGGCATTCGTCTGCGGTTTAATCTGGTGGCATTCCGGCACCCATACCGTCGACCAGGTGGGTTTGTTATTCCTCTCCGTAGCGTTCTGGTCATACCTTCCTCTGTTCGACGCGATCTACACGTTCCCTCAAGAACTTGTGATGCTGATGAAGGAAAGATCGTCAGGCATGTACCGACTTTCTGCATACTTCCTCTCTCGCACCCTCGCCGAGCTTCCGATGGACTTAGCGTTACCTATCGTCTTCTCTGCGATCGTTTACTTCATGACCGGACTGAAGCTAGCCGTCCGGCACTTC
The DNA here is from genome assembly GCA_019914995.1 of Acanthochlamys bracteata. Lineage (NCBI taxonomy): Eukaryota > Viridiplantae > Streptophyta > Magnoliopsida > Pandanales > Velloziaceae > Acanthochlamys > Acanthochlamys bracteata. Next base: position 1,024,816 of record CM034140.1, on the reverse strand, counting down.
TGCGCATACGTCGCAGCAATAATTCTAAGCATTCTTGTGTCCAACGGACTTGGATTAGCTCTTGGTGCAATAGTAATGGACCCAAAAAAAGCGTCGACAATGGCGGCAGTGATCGTGCTGGGGTTCAGTTTGCTCGGAGGGTTTTACGTACAACATATTCCGGCTTATTTTTCGTGGGTGAAGTACATATCTATTCAGTACTACTCCTTCAAAATGCTGCTGATATCGCAGTACAAGGCGGACGAGACGTACAGGTGCGGCGAGAACGCGACGTGCAGAGTTGCTGATATTCCGTCGGTGAAGGCCGCCGGATTGGATCATATCCGGTTGTCCGTTGGAGTTATGGTGGCAATGTTTGTGCTCTATAGGCTTGTTGCTTATGTTGCACTCATGAAAATCGGAGCACCTCGTTGAAGAATTTTCTTCTCTTCTTTTTCATTTTTATTTTTATTTTTTTTATCTAACAGAAAGAATAAATAGCTGCTGAAATTAGAATTATAAGGACGAATTGAAGATTTTGAGTTCCACAATGAACTCTTTTATATGGTAATTATATGAGTATATTGTTATGTGTTTCATCCGACACTCTTATCCAATTTTTTAATTTATTTAGGTAAAAAATTAATTAGAATTCGCTATTGATAGATCATTTAGATCACGTTTGGTATTATTTTTAAAGTAACTATCATTCTAAATAAGTATTTCATATTTATTTACAAAAATTTTGTAATAACTTTTAGATATTTTTAATAAATTTAAAAATACAAAATATCATATATTCTATATATTTATATGGAGATAGAATATAGTTGCTCTATGTATTATTAGCACTCCATTAATTTTTTGGACTATACTTGGCTGTAGAAATTTTTAATCCAATTTTTATCATTAAATATATAGAAGTATGAGTTGTAAATATAATGATAAAATTTTAATTCAATTTGATTATGAATTTATTTTTATTCAACCGCTTGATCAAAATTATTCAAAAATAAAATAAAATCTTATTATATAAGATCTTTTTATTTTTTAAATTTAAAATAAATTTTATTGTAAAAAAATTATTAAAATATGAAATAATAGTTAAAAAATAAGCTTTTGGGAACGAAATGACAAATGCACCATGAGGACAAAAACTTTTTTTGGTTTATACTTTATAGTCATAGGAAGTTTGTAACACGTGCTTAAATGCAGTTCCAAACTACTATTGCCAAATATTTGATTATAGAATTATTCTTTGTTTAAATAAAGTTCTTCACAAATATAATCTCAAATTTAATGCCAAACAAAATTTTCATATACTAATACCTCTTTATTTACTGAAGATTTCTGAATCTAATTATCGCCATTAGATATAAAAAATTATGAATTAAAACTATATTGATAAAATTTCAGCCAAATTAAAACTCAATTCAAAACCTCTTAATTAAAATAGCATAAATAGTAAAAATTATATATATATACATCTTACTCAAAAAGTTCTATAGAGATTAAATCATAGTCAGCTAAAATTTTATAAGTATATTTTTAACTCATAATTTTGTATATCCAACAGTAAAGATTAAATTTAAAAATCTTTCTAGTAAAAAATAGTTAGAAAGTGCGCAAAAAATATATAGTGTAAAAAATGTATGTATTTTATTCCATATGTGTATAAATGAAAGTTATAGCAAGTTAAATGACAAGTAGAAAGTGGAGCTAAATGCGTAATTGTTTTGGATTTGAACGTATGAAAAAATTTTGCATAAAATTTAGTGCTAATATTTATGTCTTGACTTCAATTCCCATACTTGACTTTCATGATCAATATTATTATATCTACAAGTGTATAATTTCAAGGTAATCAATACATGATATTCCCAAAAAACGTCAACGTAGTATTCTTTCCTCTTCCTTAAATTACGTAGATTATCAAAATCTAGAAATGAATTCGCTACCAGTCTATTATTCAACTTTAAAGAAATTAAATTGTTTGTGAAATGCAAGAATATATCACAATAAACCAAAAGAATACATGTATAGTTATTAGACAAAACATACACAACCATAAGAAAAAAATTAAAAAGAATCTTCTGTGTTTACTAGTTTGGGGTTGTATTGAAGTTGGGCTAGTATTAATATTTGGGCTAACTCTATGGTGCCCGATATGAGCCTCTTATAAGCCCATCACTACAAGTCCAATCACAAACTACTTTTGCATTATCATCCCTATAATATAAGTTTAATCAAATACTTGACTTCTTCTAGAAGCTCAACTATCAGTGCGAAGACGTTGCGAATGTGTTTAGAAAATTTTGTTTGACGAAAAATATTATAATTTTTATAAAAAATTATTTTATATTTTAAATATATTTTAAATAATAATAAAATTTTAGTATAAATTATTTTGTTTGTAAATTTTTAAATTTTAAAAAATGAAAATATTATAATAATTTATGTAAAAATATGAAATAGAAATTGTTAAAATGAAAAAGAAATTTAAAGTCATTTACCGAAGTATATTTTAGTAGTCGTCTTATGCAAATGTTTTCAGTTTCACATATTTATTTAGTATTATTATTTTTTCGCTGTGATACAAACACGGATTGCAAACGAGCCCGAGCGAAAAATCGCGATAACCCGCAGCCGAGCTACCTCTGCTCGCCGCCACCGAATTCTCTAGAACAACTCCGCCGGCGATATACATACACCCTAGCCAGCCTTTCCTCTCTTGCTAGGTAACCAGTCACTACTTACCAATCCTCTCTACGGTTTAGGTGTGTTCTCGTACTTAGATATATTACCAATCTGATTCTTATCTTCGAGGTCTGCTTTCGTTCTCGATCTTTTTGTTTTTTTTTTTTTTTTGGGTGGGGGGTGGTGTTGGTGCTGGTTTTCGTTATTTTGTAGGTGTATTGGATGAGATTGTCGAAAAGGTTTAGGTCGTTGGTTGCAGGTTTCTTTGTTTTTGTGATTAGATTTTTTTTTTTTTTTTTGGATACTGATCCTGATTTTGTGTTGATGATAGATTTTAATGTTTATTTGAAGGTTATTTTGATAATTGTTTGGAAGGAAGTTGTTCTCCTTACACAATTGCTATTGATGAATGTTTTGAACTATGTCGTCCGGAGTGATCGTGATTAATATGCTCTCTTGGTATGCCCCAAGGATTAGATCTCAAATGAAGTTGAGGATAACTAGATGGTTTGGATCTTACTTGCATGCATCATGGACCTGAAATTTTAGGGATTTAGGAACTTGCCAATGATTTAAGTGCTGAAATTCTGAGGATTATACAATTGGTAATGACTTACTTGCTCCTACATTAGAACGTCTACAACTAAATTATCATGTTTGAGCAATCATTGGGTGACTTTTTTTTCCAATTGCCTGATGCTAATTAGTCGAGTGGATTGTGTGGTGTGCAGAAGTTGAGGGTATTTTTTGGGCTAGTTATTGATCTGCTTCTTCTAGTGTTTTTGATATGGTGATCCTTGATTTTACAGGCATGAGTAATGATACTCTCAAGATAGGAAATTTGAATTTGTTATGCTTTGCTTCATTGAACATTGTCCATTCCGACTGTCACATGGCAGGCACATCCCTTATAATCGGTTCCTTTGGATTTGATATCTGCACGAAGAGGGTTGGAAATTCTGTTGTTTGCATCCTTCTTTTAAGTGTGTATGCTTATAGCTGCAATTTTATTGTCTTTGTTTTGCTTGGTATATTTTGTTTCCTGCACGTTCTAAATTCTCCTCTCTGCAGGGTTTTCTCCTTGGGAAGGTCTGTGGTGATTGTTGTGGCTATATATTGAAATTCTTGGATGCCGTAATCAACCTCTGACTTTGCGCTTAGCATGTCCGTAAACTTATATTAAATTATGTCTGCCAATCATGGGTTCCAGCACCAGGCTACTCAGCCAGAGACAGCAAACAATAGTGAGTTAATTATGTCCATGAATATGGGTATGCAGCAGTTGCCCTCTTCAAACAATCAATCACCACAAGTCAATTTCCTGCCAAGGTTCTATAGTGGTATGCCCATCGGTGTTGGCCCAGATCTTCTCTCAGCAGGGAGAAAAGTAGAAAAGGCTCATCTTCAATCTCATCTGCCTCCTAATGATGGTTCTTACCAGTTTTTGTCAATGAACAATAATTTACAACAGATGCAATCCTTATCAAAATCCCAAAAGCTTGGGTCTGGTTACATGGGATCACGTCCACTATCAATGAACAGGCGTCCATCAGGTATAGAGCCATTTGTGACTTTTGATCCGTCCATGTTTCTTAATCCAAGCCCTCGACCATTAAGCATTCGGCCTGTTTCAACGGACACATCCCCCAAGTTAGCCAGTACACAAAGTAAGAAGCGGACAGCACATATTGAGGCACCATCACCAAAGGTTGAATCATTTGAATCTGTGAGGTCAAAATTGAGAGAGTCCTTAGCTACTGCTTTAGCAATGGTTACTCAGAAGGAAAATAAGGCACGACTGGAAGAGAAGGATTCTCCAAATGAGGCTATGAAGCCAGTTGAGCAGGATAACAATGTTACGCAACCGTCTGCTTCAAGCCAGGAGTGGGCGGAAGTTACAAGTGGCGCTTCTTTGGCAAATTTCGGTACCAATGACCTTGATGGAAGTGAAACATCATCAAGCATAACACAGCATGAAAATCTGGATGAGATGACCAAGATTGTGCATCCTGATCTTCAAGAGTCTCAGTTGAATCAGATTTCTGCTGAAACTAATGTGTTAACGGGTAGCAATCTTATGATGAATGATGAACTTCTGCAGGGTCATGGTCTGTGCTGGGCCCTTGAAGTCGATAATGAAGGTGTTGATACTGTGATGAACCATGGTTCAAAAAGACCTAAACTAGAAAGTGAGGAAGAAAGCAGAGGGCTTGCAGCTCCACCTAAACTAGAAACTTTGAATGGTAAAGATGATTTAGGTTTGTCAGAACCGGGAACAACTGGAGATACACAAGAAGCAAAAGTTTTAAATCCAGAAGCATTGGCTGTTAAGATTGAAGCAGAACTTTTTAAATTATACGGAGGTGTTAACAAGAAATACAAAGAGAAGGGTAGGTCTCTTTTGTTTAATTTAAAAGATCGCAACAACCCAGAGCTGAGGGAGCGTGTAATGTCTGGTGAAATTGCTCCAGAAAGACTCTGCTCAATGACTGCTGAGGAACTTGCTTCGAAGGAGCTCTCGGAGTGGAGATTAGCAAAAGCAGAGGAACTTGCTCATATGGTAGTACTACCAGATACAGAAGTTGACATCAGGCGTTTGGTGAAGAAAACTCATAAAGGAGAGTTTCAAGTAGTAGAACAGGATGACGGTGCTTCAGCCGAAGTTGCTTTTGGGACAAGTGTTTTACAACAAGTTGTGCCAAAACCTGATGATCAAGAAGATAAAAGAACATCAAATGTTAATGAGGGCCACCAACCTCCAGAGAACAATATCGATCCTGCGCCAGAAGAAAGTTCTAGTCCGTCCAAGAAGTCTGATTCAAGTGCTAAGGAGCATCCGAACAATCTTTCACCTCTGATGGAGGAAAAGACTGATCTTATGGAACTCATGGTTGAAGAGAAAGATCCCAAATTTCTTCCACCTATATTGTCTCTTGATGAGTTCATGAAAGATCTTGACTCTGAACCCCCGTTTCAGGAAATATCTAACACTGTAGAAGAAACTGATGCAATGCAAGAGGCCACCCGTTCCGATGTGCAGGAAGAGGTTCTAGAGTCTGAGTCTGGTGACGCGAAAGAACATACTGAACCGAACCTGCATGCTTCATCGGCGTGCTTGGAGACCAATTCAAATCAAGCTAATACAAGTTCTGAAGGGAATATTGCAGACATAACTACAGAAGGCTCTGTAGATACAGATAAACCTGGCAGGGGAGATCACACTCCTGCAAGGTGTACCACAGACTTGAAAATTCATCCTCTTACTGCCTCTCAAAACATCAGTCCTTATACCAAACCAAAGGGTGAAATTGTGTGGGAAGGTTCAATGCAGTTCAATGTTTCTTCTGTGGCTACTGTTGTTGGTCTGTTCAGAAGGTTTGTGGAACATCTTTAGCAATTACGTTGGTCTTTCTTTGGAACTTCACTGTTGAGATAGTTGTTGTTTGTCTAGTTGGTAAAAACTTTTACTTCTAGAAACTATGAGAATATGCGAACAACACAAATAATAGAATCAACACATGCACCACAGATAAGAAGTAATTATATAAAAATTCTCGCAAAGAAAAAATAGCTAAGAAGTAATAATTAGGAGTAATAATCTGGCTGCTCGCATGTTTGCATATTTGACATCTTCTTCTTTATACTCTTATTTCTTGCATGGCCTAAACCTAAATAAGCACCACCCACTGCAATCCATCGTTAATTTTGAAAGTCTTAGGATGAGAACACCTTTTTGGATCTCTCTTGTTTGATTATACGATACAAGTTGCAAAGTAATTCAGTTCTGGAAGGATTCTGAATGGTATAGTTTTGGATACGCTGGCAGCTACAATTGTGTATGAGCTTGCATAAATTAGACCACGTCACCATTTGACACAGCCATTTTTTACTTTAGGAACTCTCACCTCTTGAAAATTTATTTGCACAAGCATTTTGCACTGTCGAATTTTTCAGCAACTGGTTAGGAGTAATGGACCCTGGTATTAGTTAGATTATTTGTCACAAGTGGTTGGTAATGTTCTCCATGAAAAGATATGGTTTACTGACACGGTGGTTATCTTAACAACATAGCTCCCAATAACAATATTTTGAGTTTCAAAATAGTCATAGAAAATGAAAAACAGCTGGACAGAGAATCAAATTACTTATTACACCCGGTGTTTGTGGTGACAACAGTTCATTCTGAATTCACCTATTGTATTCTTGTCTTTCCTAATTGTTCATTTGGATTCAACCTTGTGCTTGTTTAGGATACTTTTTGATTAAGAGTTATGCTAGATCTTTTAGTCTTCAAACGTTCTCCATTGGTAATATTTCAGGATGCAGTTTTCTGTATGTTTTTCTTTTCCAATGCTAAGAGTAATTTATAATGAGCTCGTTGTTTGGCAGTGGAGAAAAAACATCTACCAAGGAATGGTCAAATATTCTTGAGATTAAAGGAAGAGTCAGATTGGATCCATTTCAGAAGTTCCTGAAAGAACTTCATTTGTCTCGAAGCCGTGCAATTATGGTAATCTCTTGATTTAATCATCAGTTTTAGAACATTTATACATGCTTCCCATCCTTTTATCATGCATTTGCAGACAGTGCTATATGACAACTGTTAGCGTTTGTTGGAAGTGTAAGGAGGCTTTGGTCTTCTTTTAATGTTTTCAGAATGATGAAGATTTTATGCTATTGATTGATTGAATTATTGGAAGTGGAATTGAACCATCTCTGCTGCTTTGTAGTTGCTGAATGCTGATGTTGTGTATTGTAATGATTGTACAGCCTTTACATATGTTGTATCCCATGGCCATGATTTGCTTTTCTTCGTTACATTCTAAAATCTGACTGATCAAGTTGGGATACTAAGAATCACTGATGGTTCGTTTTATTCAAATTGGTCTGTATTTATATTCGCTACGGTTATATATTTGACATAATTCATTTTTTAAGCATGTGAACTTGGATTTAATGAGCTCTCGTTAGTATGGTTGTTTATCTGTCGATATGATACATTTTTATTTGCTCACTGAGTCTTATACATTCTCCACTATTTAATACAACGTTTCTTTTCCGATTTTTAGTTATGACATTTATGGTGAAGATGCTAATAGCATTATGGAACTACCATTCAGTTATTAGCTGGGAGTTTAGAGTATTGCAATTTCTGCATAGATGTGTTCGAGTAGACTAATGGTTATTTTCCTTGATGCAGATTGTTCAATTCTGCTGGAAAGAAGGATCCCCTGAGAATGGGCGTGTTAACTTGCTTGAGGTGGTACATGTTTCTTTTGTATACATTACTTATCACATTGAATGCATATGTTTTTAGTGACCCTTGGGTTTGTCATGACTACAGGCAGCTGATGCTTATGTTGCAGATCAAAGAGTAGGATATGCTGAGCCTGTATCAGGTGTAGAAATGTATGTTTGCCCTCCTCATAACACAATAGGTGAGATGCTTGCGAAACACCTGGCTAAGGAGCATCTTGACACCCTAAAGTCAGACGCCAGCAGTCTCATTGGCGTAGTTGTATTTAGAAGGCCGACAGCATCGCCCAGAATCTCGTCATACAAGCCTAGCAGCTCGAAAAAACAGCATGATTCTAGAAGACAACAAAATATGACTTCTCGTTCTACTTCTGTTACTTCCTACTCATCATTGCCTTCTCCTACTCCTCGTCTCAAGGACGAACCAAATGATGATGTTCCTCCTGGTTTTGGTCCAGGAAGTGCTAATGATGATGACCTTCCGGAATTTGATTTTGCTTCTAGTGTTGCAAAACCAAACTCTAGTGGGTCATCAGGTATTGAAATTAGCGGAACTCATACCCACCCTCCAGCTCGCAGAGAGCAAATGAGGGAACTTGTACACAAGTACGGGCAGAACAATGGCCCGCAGAAATCTGCTTTAGGAGTGAGGCAATGGAATTATGATGATAATGATATTCCAGAATGGCAGCCTAACCAAGATAATCCACCACAATTGTCACTAGCTTCACATCCACCACAACCTACAACACCACCTCCACAACCTGAAATGCAAACTTCTCATGCATACCAACAGCAATTTCAGCAAACACATTTGGTGAGCCAGCAATTGGTGCCAGTTAATCAACTGATGCTGCAAAATCAGCTCCAACCTCAGCAGCTTGTGGCAACTGCACAAAATCAACTCCAACAGCAGCAGCTCGTGGCAACTGCACAAAATCAACTCCAACCGCAGCAGCTCGTGGCAACTGCAGCACCTATAGCAATGCCATATCAGCAGCAACCAGTGCATCCACAGTTTGTGCAGAGTTCACAGAATGTGCACACTCCCTGGCAACCAGGTGCTTGGCCTAATGTACAAGGGCAAGCGGATGCTGTATGCCCGGTTAACAACATGATTCAGTCTGGACAATTTGGTGGAGTCCAGCCATCAGGAGGGCAGCAAGTTTATCAGATGCTTCCCCAACCTTTTGGTGCTGTACAGAATGTAGCTGGATGGAGACCCGACATTCCTAGAAGCAGGGGTTATTAGTTTCTTGTAATGTTGTTAGTGCAAAGCTTAGCAGGTGGAAAGTAGGTGTTTTGTTCGGGTGCCCCTTTTTATACCTACTTCTTTTTCGGCCTAGTATCTATATTCTATTTTTGAATATGAATACAGGTTTTATTCTGGGGCTCTCAGTAGTTTTCGTCTCTGAATATGATTCTTGGGAAATACTTCGCACTTTAATCCAGCTTTTCAAACTTTGCGACTGTTGTGCTAAAATAACATGCCTTTCTTAAACTTTCGATAACGTTTGTTCCAACTTTTGTCTACCGTTTTTTTTTTTGGGTGGAGCTACAGAGAAGCAATGAGTTTTGCTTTGACTAGAAGCGAAATCAATATGGTTCGGTTATTTTCATATCCTTTATTATTTAGCAAGCAAACTTATCACAGGTGGAGCTAGTGCATATTATTTAGCTTTTTCTATGGTGATGAAGTGTGAATGACGATACATGTGAGATTATGCAACTGATGTAGAACTAGAATCACTTTGAAAGGTTCCAATTCCATAGAGTTAGAATTCTCGATTAATTTTGCCATAAGTATATATTGTTAGAACTCCTTTATTATTTACCTCTCTTCTTCTTCCGCTTTTTCTTCTTTTAAAATTTTTGTATGCCACTTTTGATTAATTTATGAATACTTTGGCTTAAACGAAAATTCAGTATAAGACATTTAAAACAAAAAAAAATTCCGTTTCCTCTCTCTCTCTCTCTCTCGTTCGCTTGTTCTTGTTCTTCGATCGTTGAGTTGGGTTTCAGCTGACTCTATAAGAGAGTCATGGCTTTGACTCTATATGTTGGAGCTAGACAGTTGCTATGGTTAAAGTTCTTTGCTTGAGAAAATTAAGTGACGCAAGTTTCTTTAGTCGGTGGCCATGCATGCCAATCCAATAGTAAATTGTATATGTAGAAGCTCCTCTTTAAGATATTGGTTCTGTCTGTTTTGTTCAAGCAGTGCCACGGTTGAGCTCTTCGACATCATTAGAGCATGATGGAAATGAAGAACAGGAGCAAGTTGTCATTGCCCGGTCTGTGACTAATTTAGGTAAATCAGAAGGCAACAAATTAATCTCACAGGATGATCAACAGCATGGGCAGAAGACTTCTTTAGCTCAAAATGACTTGAAGCCACCTAGCAGCTCATCCTTTTACGGAACACCATACCCTGGTTGGAGTTGCCCAAGTTTCCAACCTGGAGCAGCAACATATAAGATCTGGCAGCAAGAGCATCCATCACAAATCCAGAGCAACTCAACTCTATCTAGCCACCTTGCATCCCACCGATTACAGAATCACGCCAATATTCCTGTCGGTGAACCAGCCTATTCATGTCCAATATGTATCAGGGATTGGCAGAAGTCCCCTTAGCAGTTTGCCTTACTTTCAAGAACCTAACTTTATGTTTCCTCCTTATTATCCAGAGTATACTATGCCTGTTTTGATATATAGGTCGCAGGCTATTGTACAAGAAATTGTAGAGACAAGCCAAACAGATGAGAAAAGAATTGGTATATGGTTGCGCAGGTTCGGGTTCTCCAGATTTTTAGGTAAGTGTACCATCTTTTTGTCTTTCGGATTCCTCATGTACTTCTGATCCTCTTAAAAGGAAGAGTTAAACCAGTGACTCTTGAGAGAAGCAAAGAGGGAAAAAATGATGGATTGGGTAACAGGATAGTAACCCCCAACCACAATGCAAACAATGTTATCTACATACACAATTCCGTTCTACCACCAAATGATCCAGATCAAGTTACCCGGAAAAACCAAGTAGGCAGAAAGGACATTGAAGAACGGCAATCTGAGTTTTCACCTAGGGCTTCATTCTGGCAATGTTCATTTAGTGCAAATTTCAAGGTGTAAGACCTAGAATCCCATCAATGGCTCCGCCAGTGACAATTCGATCTGCTATTCCTGTGCTCTGCTAGGCCTGCAGCTCAAGTACGTCTAGCAGCAATGAAACAGAGAACATTTCAACCATAAATTCAAATCTTGGAAAGCTTCAATTATGACCAACAAAATTGTGTCAGCTTAGTTTTTATTATTCATCCTTTCACCACCTGTATAGTCACTTTTATTTCCGGCAAACTTTAATAATTGTTTACTTTTCCAAGCTTATGAGAAATGCTATAAGAGAAAATTGCACTTTCATTTCAGGTTAAATTATTCCTGATTGTATACGTAATCTGGCAATAACTTGAGCCAAGGTGGGATTGAGACAATAAACTATGTAATATATTCATTCATCAAGGACAAAAAGAATACGTTTCATACATATCTATTTGATCTAGAGACCCTTAGTACTATATTTCATTTACTGTCTGAAAATCATGAAAGCCAATGTTTTCTTGAGAAATGATTAAGTGAAAGACCTGCGATTTGGGTTAGTACTTTCAAACGAAAACTTCATTATGCAATCTGCAATTCTAAGCAAAAGCCATCCAAAGAACAAACCTTTCTGAAAGAAAGGAGAGAATTAAACATATACATAATCCAACCGATCTTAACGAGCTCAGAAACAAAAGAAAGCTTTTTCTTGAATAGATAGATCTGCTGCAGGTAGTTGAACAACTTCAAAATCACTGCTCTCCTGAAATTGATCACCGGCACGGAGGATGGTGATAATATAACCTGTGCTTAAGTCTCCGCGGCGGTGTCGGTCTGCATAACAAGAGGAGCACCAGAGCAATGACTACTGCTATCAGGAATTTGCTCATGTCTAACCATCCCAGTAAACCAGCATCATCTTCATTAACAATGTATACTTTCCCCATGGTGAAACAATGAATTAGTGAATGAATGAGAGAAAAAGAAGATCAAGATGAATGAATGGTGTATGGTATGGTAGACTACATTTAATAGTACTTTCATTTATTTTAATGAATGAATGCATGAAAGTTGACTTATTAGTATAACTCTCTAAATTAAACTAAAATCAACTCTCAACTTCAGTAAATAGGCATTATTCTACTCGCCAGCAATTCACCACTAGCAAACTCTTTTTTTTTTTTTTTTTTTTTTGTTGTCGTGAGGAAGAGTCAAGCAAACAACTGAATTCAACTGGTTACGCTAAATTTCATCTAACCAAAACTAGTGATACTTTCCGCCGACATAATTCAACTAGTGAAAGAAATTAGTTCATGCAGCAAAGAACTTTCAAAAAGTTCTCAATATGAAAACAGTGTTGGATATTAAAATGAGTTAAACTACGAATCCTTGTTAGAAATATAACTAAAATCACTTTGCAGCAAACGAGGAAGAAGAAGACGCGCACATGATCGCATAGTGGTTGAATTGCAATGCATGGACAGCGCATTCAAATTATTTTTATATTCATGCATGTGAGTGCGAAGAAGAGAAAAAGATGTATTTATTGGATTGTTGGGCCATGCTGTCGTGTATCATGCTTATAGAATAAAATTTTTTAAAATAAAAAATATTTTTATTTTTTAAAAAAAAATTTATTTTTTTATTTTTAAAAAATAATAAAAATATATAATTAAAAAAATTTACTACTTCAAATTTTTTTTATAATTTTTAAATTTTTTAAATAAAATTTATTAAAAAATATAAAATTAAAAATTAAAAAAATATTTTTAAAAGGCAATTTCAAACGCCAGTGTGGCAGCATTATAGACACACTAAGAGCGTGTTTATCTTATAAAAAAAATAGGTGAAGTGAGATTTTTAAAACTCAATTTAAAAAATAAAATTAAAAATTAAAAATATTTTATAAAGATAAAATTATATATTAATTTAATATTTATAGTAAATTTTAAAATTAAAATTTTCAAAAAAATTTATTAACAAAAAATAATTATTTTAATATATACATATATATATATATATATATATATAGTATATTAGGAGTGAGTTTTAAAAAAAATAATTTTGAAGTGTTGGTAAACACACTCTAATGATAACCAGCTTGTGTATCTCAGTTTTCATTTTTTATTATTAGTTACAAAAGGCAAATTGTATGTAAATCATATGGTAAACTCCTTCAGAGGCGCTTGTAGCTTTCTATTGAGCTTGTAATTTTTCAAAAGATTATAATAGAAGAAAAAGATATTTCGCTTAGTGTAGTGAATCTAATTTAACTAATTTGCCTCAATCTGTTAACCCAAGAAACTGGCGGAAACTTGCAAATTTAGGCTCCCACCCAAAGCTCATCACGAGTTTTTGAGTTATTCGTCCTCTTTCCCAAGGGATCATCTTTGCCTGCAGATGAAAAATTGCATTAATCTTCTGATTGGAAAAAGAACCAGTCGCCATTTATAGCTTAATCTAATCAGCTGTTCAAAATACAATTCCATATTAATAAACATGATTCACCAACTTATCAATATTCTGGGCAACTGCTTCACTGTAAATGTTTATTGGTGAAAGCGAAGTAATCTCCAATACATCCGCACAGGCCAAACATCAAAAGATATAAGAGAAAACAGTCGGCCTCACCAGTAAACCCTTCAAACTTCTTAGTAAACCTCCCGCTCTGTGCCACGGAATCCATTATTTCCTGCCTGAAAGACAAAGTGTGCTGCGAACATTAGAAGTATTCTAAACTCTAAGAATTCTTATAAATGAAAGAACAAAGGAACCCAACCGAATGATCACAAACTTGTCACAGCACCACCCTAAAAGCACAATACACAATGCCCAACAGAATACACATGGTGGAAGGCCCTTCAAGAAGACAAGAAAAAACCTGGATAGTGGATGATTATCACAACCCAGAAATACACGACTCCGAAGCTTTCTTTTCATAATTGTGATAAACAGAGATGCCGCATCCTGTAAAAGGAAATTGGAAAATATAGCTTAGCACGCTTTAGAGAAACAGAGAGATGCTGGCGTTGTGCGAATCTGAAAAACATTGCAAAGTCAAACACCTTTCAGTTCAACTTTAGATAGTGCTGCCAAAGAATCGTATATCCTATCCTTTCTGCCTATTTGGGTGGGCAAAAAGAAAACATTGCTTTCGGTAAATTTCATGAAATATCATTGGTTTACGTTTTCTAACCTCATAGTGAATGAGATTAACTATATGATCTGGACGAGCCTCTGATGTTCCTTTCTCCAGCCAAAAGGCATGGGCACCTCGGTCTTCTTTGTAGCAATTTATAGGAAAATACTTGGGATCTATTATATTAAAATATGCACAATTACTTGATTCAAGGGGGTAAGAAAGCAACCTATATCTTCTGGAAGGATATGTAGAGCCCGGCCAATCTTACAACACAACCTCCAACCCCAAGAACTGCATTTTCTGCTTTCAAAAGGACATCCGTCCGAGGACTTCTACCAATAGGTACAATTGGAGAGTCCTGCATGAGATTTGCCAAAAGAGAGTCTTGTCTCATGCTAGCAAAATATAACATAATCAAGCACGAACTTAAATGTAGTTTATATTTGATGCAAATGGGTGTATTACATTAATAATCAAGTAAATTAGAAAATTTTAGCTCTTTGTAAATGTAGCAAGACTAGAATCTAGGTCAATAATCTGTTTTGATAATTCAGGAGGTAAGATTGCAAAATCATGTATCCAATATCATACTCATGAATGAAAAAAATGTTGTTGAGAAATGAAAATTCTACAAATTAAGAAGTATATGAGCAACATTTTTTTGCATGGAGTAAGTTTGTGAACATCATGCCAATAAAACAAGTGTCATGGAGTTTCATGTTTTTCATAACTTGGTAACTCCGCAAATAAAGATATGAGGATTCGTTCATACAAATACAGGTCAACCAGGTCAAAAGGTGTTACAAGAGGAACCGAATGAAAAAAAGAAAAAACAATCCAATCCTTGAACACTAAAGTTACCTTTATAAAAAATGAAGTGCAAAGATCCTTAGTATACTCATAAACAGGCAAGTTAAATGCAGTATATACCAGCAGGTTAATGTGTTAAGAAGACTTAAACCTCATCACAGAACCCATTGTTACTGCAGTCATACACAGCCGTGCTTGATGTGAAAAGGAAGGCACCCTCCCCATTCCAATTAGAAGCTGCACACCTGGATCATATAGCAAACTTTTGCAGTTGTTATTATAAACTTAGCATAAGAAATACATTTACACCTCAATACTAAGACATGAAGATACATCATTTAGGCCGAGAAAGTAAGCAGACCGTTAATTATGGTGCAGTTGCACTGCAACAAGAAGGATCTAGGAATATGCAATAGTCACTTTGATATTATGATAATGAATGATAACCTATCATCACATGTAATTAAGTCAGGCACTGTTCAATAAGCTGAAAAAAAAAATCAAGAAAGCTAACACATCACAGAAAGGGAGGGGAAACGACATATCTTAAACTTAAATCGCTAGTGATTTACCTGATATCTCCTGGATAATCTGCAGTTCTGTATGGAGGAGCACAGAAAATAACATAAGGGAATTCATCCAAAAACTTCGTTTCTCCTGTGGATGGCTTGATTCCAAGCTTAACAAGCTCTTCATGATGGTCCGTAGTCATTGTTTGTCCAAACACTTGGCAACCCGGATGGTCCTGATAGCAAATGGTAATGTATTACAGGCAAGGTTCTATATCATGTAATTATATCCCTTTACTCTGACTTTCAGTGAGATATTCCTAAAAATCTAATTTCTGAACCTATACAATGTACAGAATTAAGCAACTTCATACATAAGCAAGATATTAGATGCCACATAGCAAAACATGAGGTAAAATTCATTATAAAAAACACACTACAAAAGCCTTGAAAATTCTGGAATTCAACCTGCCGCCACTTTTCGGCAACCATGCGACCAAGAACACCAGGTCCTACTATCAACAAATCATCCTTTCCAATAGCACCAACTGCTCCAACTGCACGAACTGCTTCATTAGACGTACCTGAATCCATAAACAACAATCTCAGTATTACAAACATTAAAAAATTAAACCGAATCAATTATACTCCAAAGTCACCAAACCATAGCAGTAGTTGCACAATCAAAAAATTGTAACACTCAAAAATTTTGCCAACCAAAAGAAAAGTTCAGCTAAGAAACCTCGTTTGAATCTAATAAGAACGCCCGAATCCAATTCACACCAATGGCAAAGAATGCAAATTCAAGAAAATTAAAAACAGCTACCTATCTATAAACTAACTAACCGGTTGGCTGGGCCATGGAGACGACAACAAAGCGGACTCGTGATGAACTTTGAAGAGTGCTATAGCGGGCTGATATTGGCCCAGTAACCGGCCGGCGAGCGGAAGAAGAAAAGATAGTTGGAGTTCGGTTGTGGAGAAGTAGAACATTGGAAGGTGATGAAGAGAGAAGGATAGTGCCCATCCGGGGCACGTCCTGCCTCGAGATCGTGAAAATCGCGAAGACATCCAAGGATTATTAAGGGTTCTAAAAATTTCATTTTAAGTTTTCAATTCAAAATTTTTAATATATCTTTTACAAATATTTTAAAATTTTAAAATTTTAAATAATAAATTATTTTGTATTAGTAGAATTTTTATTGTTTATTTTAATTATTTTTAAGTAAAAATAGATTTTGTTTTTCAAAAAATAAAATATTTTTAAAAAAATTAAATTTAAAAGTAATCTCAGATGCTCTAAACGTATTTAAAAAATTGTTTTGTTTTATTATTATTACTGTAGGTGTGCGTTGGTATAAATGAATTTCAGTAATTACTCTACTTGTGTAGGAATGGTATTAACTTTTAAGCAAATTAAGCATAATTAGTTTCTTTTTTTTTTTTTGAATTAGTTGAGTTAGATTAAGATTTGGAGTTTATTCTAGTAAATGTACGAACTTTTACTGAGTCAGTGAAATAAGAGCGAGAATTCTTTTACTGAGTAGGTTTACTTAGCTTGTTTTATTACCCAAATGACACGATCATAAACATAATTTTGAAGGAAAAATCTTTCCTCAGTGAAGTCAACCGACGACAAAATTTTGCTTATTTAACGAAATTAATTAGCACGCCCGTCGCAGATATCTCTTTAAACAAATAATGAAAAGTTTACTAAAGCATCTATTATTGCATGTGGTCATGTTACATTAAAATTTATTAAAAAACATAACCAACATCTACTGACCATTCACTTTCAAAATCTCTTCAGCTAACCTATTGATACATTGCCACGTGTTCATGCTCCGTCCACCCAGTTTCTCAGTGAGCTATTCGTTCATCCAAGATCTGTTTCTGCCACGTTGACTGTCTAGCCTGACTTACAATTTATAACGAGGTTGACCAGACCGCGGTATACCTGACAAATTCCAAGTCTACCCTTATTCTGAAAATGTTATCTCCTTTCTGTCCTTTCCTTCCTTCTCCGTTGTCCCCTCTGCGAGCCGAATAAAGAAAGTTTCGAGCTAGCTCACTTCTCATCATCCGCGGAACAACTTACCGCCGTCTTCCTTCCTTTCTCCGCCGGAAAATTCGCTTTTTTTTAAATTATTATTTAAAACTAACATTCTTTCTTCATTGCTACAGTTTTCCTACCCCCGCCAATTGCGGGAACTATAATTTCTTTCTCGAGATCGATCGGTTCACACACACACAACTCTAACACAGTAGCAATCAAAGAAGCAAATCACTAGCAGTTAGTAGTAGTTTGGGAGAAGAAACAAGGAGTAGCTGTAAAGAATTTGATTCTGAATCTAGGGTTTTCAGAAACCATGAGGTAACATCTGAATAAATGGGTTGCGCCTTCGGCAAGGAAACATCAGAAGAGCAGCCGCCGCAGCAGCCAAATCGCCAGTTATCGGTGGCTGCGCGCAAGTCTCAGGCGGTGCCAACCGCTCCAGTTGTTAAAACCGATTCTCAGTCAGTGGCTGCTGCTAAGGCGGCGGCTCGGCGTGAACGTCGGCGAGCCAGGGCAGCGGCAGCCGGTCACCCGAGACTTGGGAACCTACCTGGTGGGGCTCGTGGTGAACAGGTCGCTGCTGGTTGGCCAGGTTGGCTTTCTGCTGTTGCCGGAGAAGCAATCAAGGGATGGACTCCACGCCGCGCTGACAGTTTCGAAAAGCTCGATAAGGTCAAAAATCAGCTTGGAATTCTCTGGATTAGCAATCGATTGAGTGATTGTGCTATGACTAATTTTAGATTGTGCTGATTTGTTTTTTGGTTTAGATTGGGCAAGGAACTTATAGCAATGTGTACAAGGCACGCGATAGTTTGACGGGCAAGATAGTTGCTTTGAAGAAGGTGCGATTCGACAATTTAGAGCCAGAGAGTGTTAAATTCATGGCTCGGGAGATCTTCATCCTCCGACGGCTTGACCATCCAAATGTAGTCAAGCTGGAAGGATTGGTTACATCGAGAATGTCTTGCAGTTTGTACTTGGTATTTGAGTATATGGAGCATGATCTTGCTGGACTCGCTGCAAGCCCTGGGATCAAGTTCACTGAGCCCCAGGTCTCTAGATCCTTCACCATTTTGCAGTTTTTGTTGGGGATTTAGGCAAGGTTGAAATTGCTGAGCAAGATGTTCTTTCTTTTTTTTTTTTGTGGGTTTTCCGGGAGCAGGTTAAGTGTTACATGAAGCAGCTGTTATCAGGGCTTGAGCATTGCCATAACCGGCACGTGCTGCATAGGGACATCAAGGGATCAAATCTTTTGCTTGATAATGTAGGGATACTCAAAATAGCTGATTTTGGGTTAGCAACGACCTTCGATCCAGATAAAAGGCAGCAGATGACTAGCAGAGTCGTCACTCTTTGGTATCGTCCCCCGGAGCTTCTTTTGGGAGCTACTGAGTATGGTGTTGGTGTGGATTTGTGGAGTGCCGGCTGCATTTTGGCGGAGCTCTTGGCTGGGAAACCTATTATGCCTGGTCGAACTGAGGTATGTTTAATTGTTCTCTCTTTTCTAGCTACAAAGTAACTTCCCAAACCACATTGTTTCCTTTATAATGTCACTTTTAATGTCTTAATTTTCAAATTTTATCAACCTCTATGAACAGCCTTTTCAATCCTTTGCAAAAGTAATTGCTCTGAGTGCTAAATACAATATTTCATGCTCACTGGCTACATGCCGATATATTAGAAACGTTGTTGCTAGTATACACCAACCATTTGCTTGCCTCATAGACTGAGTAGTTTTCTGTCCATATGCATGCTTTCCACCAAATTGTCTTATAATGATTTGTCGGTTGTTATTTCCAGTTACATGGTTTGTCACTTTCTAATGGTATCTTAACACTTTGTGCTGGTCTATCTAATAGCAAGTATCTACCACTTGCTTCTTTCGCTTAGTTTTGTGTTAAACTTAATATTATGCTTATGCTACCAGGTTGAACAGCTGCATAAGATTTTCAAGCTATGTGGCTCTCCCTCTGAGGAGTACTGGAAGAAATCAAAGTTGCCGCATGCTACAATTTTCAAACCTCAACAACCATATAAACGACGCATCCAAGAAACATTTAAAGATTTTCCACCATCATCTTTGCAATTGATAGAAACTCTACTCGCAATTGACCCGACTGATCGTAAAACTGCTACTGAAGCACTAAATAGTGAAGTAAGCTTTGAGTTCCTTGGCTGTTTCGGCAAGCTACATGTCTGCCCATTAGATTTTTGTCTATGCATCTATCTTTAGATATATAACTCAATGTGCCATATATTACTCTCTAATTCCTTATATTCGATAATTGTCTGAGGCATAAATTTTGAGAATTTTTACTTAGATTTTGGCAGGATAGCTACCGTAAGATTCATCTTTTCCCATCCTTTGGTATGACTGCTTGGATTAATTGTATGTGTTGCCCAGGGAAATTTGTTATGTGAAGCTTAAACAGTCATGGGTTGCTTGGCTGGTGTTTGAATTGATCACCGTTCTCGTAATTAATGGATTAAAAGTGAAACTGCTCCAAATCTTTTTTAGTTCCTTGATTATACACAGGACTGTAAGATCATTGAACGCATTTTAAGCTAAGGCTCTAGATGCTTGAGAGTCCTTAGTAGGATAAAAGAAAAGACATCAATGTAATGGAAGAGAAGCAGCCGTATTGTAAGCTGGGTCTATCGTTACTACATAAACAATCTTCTTTCTTCTGCAATGATGACCTATTTGACTAAAGTTAAACTTGGTTAAGTTAAATATAGCAAAAGATCTTCTGATGGAAATATAAAGCATTGTCAAGATCTCATACTTCTGTTTGGTGAAAGACCTGACTATTCTGACATAAGTGAAGTAGGAGCTACAAAAGACGTAACTACTCAGGCTAAGAAGAACGACTTTTTGGTTGGCAATTAGATTGTTCGTGTAGTTGCTCTATCAATTTCCTGCAAGATGTATGAAGTTGTTCAAAGTGGATGACTTATGTCAACAGCTAGTCTACTTTTCTTATACATGCCTTGCAAAGATGATGTGCTGATCTTTAGGCAATAGTTATAGAATCTGTCTTATATTATGTTAATTAAGCTACGGGATGCTCTTTGCAGTTCTTCACCACTCCACCTTATGCATGTGAGCCTTCAAGCTTACCGCAGTATCCTCCTAGCAAGGAGATGGATGCTAAGCTCCGGGATGAAGAAGCTAGAAGGTTGGTGAACCATACCCTACTGTTTACTTCTTTATATATTTTTTTACTCAGAAACTTTGTAGCAACCTTCTTGTGTAGGTAACACAGCTGTATATGAAGCCTGAGGCACAGTATGTAATTTAGTTTGCTGATTTCTAGTACTTCATAAAAATTTAGCCTTTATGATGTGTCGAGCAAAGTGAAAATAGATATTTAAGTGGTGTCAACTACCAGAGACGTTGATGTTCCTAAAAAAAGAGAAGAAGGAGAAACTGATTTTTCACAAATAACTAATAGCGCAAAATGCGTTTTATTTTTATTTCTTTTATAAAATTTTCATCATATTTGATCTAAGTGAACATAAGTTATAATCAAAAGTTAACTTTAATACTTTAATCAACAGCACAGTTTGACTACAAACAAATGCACTAAATATAGTACGCAGAATATTTGAAGTTGTACATCGATACACATTTCCGTCTGTGGGTTTTTATTGGTTGCAGAAAGTATCCTCAGCCTTATGTATTATATGGAATCTAGTAGAGGATGATTTACTTTGTTGTCATATACGTATTTCTTGTTACATGAATGCTTTTATTTTAAACAAAAAAAATGTAGTGAAGTAAGATAAGGGAGTTTTTTAAAGGTTTGCAAATGATTAGGGTAACTGAGTACATGTTACTTGCAAATAGTTTTGTACTTTAGGCATTCATTGAAGGAAAAAGTCTTCCATCTTTCACATCCGATTTAATGTGTGATATTCTTTCCTAAATCTAAGAAGGAAGATTCTCATCACAGGTTGAGAGCTGCAGGAAAGGCAAATGGAGATGGTGCAAAGAAGAGGCATACGCGTGAGCGAGTTCACAAGGCAATACCTGCTCCCGAGGCTAATGCTGAACTTCAGGCAAACCTTGATGTACACGATGCTGAAACTGAATATTTTCTTGACATTATAGTCTTTATTCTTGATTTGAAGTTCTTTTCAGCATTTTTCGCTTAAAAAAGACTTGAAATTGCTTAATCGCGATTGTCACATTTTATGATATGCTAGAACCTAACAAGCACTTGGAGTTTCTGTGTAGGTCATGCAGTGATAGCCAGGAATATCCTAGGACCATTATGCTGTACAGTTTTAACTACCAATAAGAGCAGGCAACCATCTATATTTGTTTTTTTTAGTAGGAGAATCTAAAAAATGAAAATTTGATTATGTTGAGGGAGTAACTTCATTTATAACAGCTGACAACATTTGGGACCGTTTTTTATGCTTCGAGATTAAATAAGAAGTCGCCTTGCAGGTTGTAGGGCCAATAGTGAATTTTACTACTGATTTTTATGATTGAATGTATGGTTAAGTAGGAGGCTTCACTGCAAGTTATATATTTGTTTGATATTTCATATCCCCTAACTGGAGAGAAAATGGCTCTCTTAAGTACTATCATTTTCACCATTATCATGATACCTCTTTATTAGTTTCATAAATCTGTGTGGTTCCATACTGTTTCTGAAGTTGGATTCTTACTGCCTTGGTTTACTAGATCAGACTGTGACATAACTGTAATAGCATGTCATGACTTAACCTTCTTCTTTTGTCTTTACCTTTAACAGCAGAGAAAACGTCTAATCACTCATGCAAATGCAAAGAGCAAGAGCGAGAAGTTTCCTCCTCCTCACCAGGATGGCGCACTTGGATTTCCACTGGGCTCATCCCATCATATTGATCCCCCGTTTGAACCTCCAGATACCTCATTCAGCACCGTATTCCCTTACCAGAAAAATAGCATTTCTACTTGGTCTGGTCCTCTAGCAGGCCCAACAGCTGTTGGCCACCAGAAACGTAAGAAGCAGGGTACTGGATCAACAAAGTCACTAGGAACGAGAGAATCTCATAAGAAAGGGTGAATCTAAGGATGAAATAAAGAAACTCAATGTTAAGGCTATCAGTCAAGATGCACTTGGCATAAGCCAAAAGACCCCAGGAAAGTTCGTTAACTGAATGGAAAGGCAGAGACATTTTCATATCTTTCATCTTCTTTTTTCTTTCTGTCTAAGTTTCTTTGGAAGGTTGGCTTTGTGATAGTCGGGGTAGCAACTTTTCAAAATGTATATGTATTTCGTCTGTTTCTTTTTTCCCCTGACGTGGATCTAGGTGTTTGTAGTGTATTGAGAAATAATTTGCCAGAAAATGTGTCCGTTTATAAGTTATTCAGATGTGCCAGCATTGTGCAGTCCTCACCTCAATGTTTTAATATTTTTGTGTTATGATTAGAACTGACTATATACATCCTGATTGATTAAATAAAAGTGCTTTTATCATTTTTGACTATTTCTTCTTTCTTTGTTTTGTCGAGATTAATTTTTTAACTATTTGTTTCTCTGATCTGCAGAATGCATTGTTTTTGTTGCAATTTTGCCAGTATGTTTTGAGTTTGACGCTAGCTCTATTACAAAAGGTTCTCGATCGGATTGATAGGACACCCTATTTCTTTGTTCACCAACCAGAACCAACCCTCAACCAAGAGCAAGCACTCTTTTTGAACAAAACAAAACAGAAGCTTCATAAGTACATCAGTTGAGCTTTGATGAACTACCTCAAAAATTTTCTACTTGGTATAACTGTTCCATCCACTTCCAGATTTCAATCAAGACAAATGCCATAAAACGTGAACCCTCTTTTGAAATCAATGAGATGACATAACTTTTGCTGTTCTGCTATGGCAATAGTTTTGATATTGTTCTTGTTCGCAGTCTCCACTAAAGCTACTTTAACTCAAACCCAGCAAGATATAGCCGCTTCGTTTGTTTTCGGAGATTCGCTTGTTGATGCTGGGAACAACAACTACCTCAACACATTGTCGAAAGCTGATCTACGGCCTAATGGAATCGATTTTGCAGCTTCTGGTGGAGAGCCTACAGGAAGGTATACAAATGGCAGGACAATTGCCGACATTGTTGGTATGTACAATCTCGTTCTAATTTATATTCAGCATAGCAGTACTTGTTTGTTCTTCACTTTCATAACTAAGCATTACGATCTCATAACTGAAGGTGAAAAATTAGGACAACCAAGTTATTCGCCTCCTTTTCTGGCACCAAACACAACCGGCAATGCGATACTATACGGAGTCAATTATGCATCTGGTGGAGGAGGAATTATGAATCAAACAGGACGCATATTTGTATGTTATAATTTTTTTTTTCTATACCAAAATTGTTATCTTTTTCACGATCGCATAGTTTATGAAACATATAAATTTTGTTTGTATTACAGATCAACAGGCTTGGCTTAGAAGTGCAAGTGGATTACTTTAACACAACAAGGCGGCAGTTGGACGAACTACTGGGAAATGCGAAGGCAAAGGATTACTTAGCAAGAAATGCGATATTCTCGATCACCATTGGCTCAAATGATATTCTGAACAATTATCTTCTTCCTGTTGTCTCTGTTGGTATACGAGTTTATGAAACGCCTGATCAGTTCATCGATGGTCTCATTACAAACTTTCGAACACAACTTACAGTATGTTTCACGTACCATTCTCCATTCTTGCATTTAATCAGATCAAAATGCTTCTAAAAATTAGTTAATTTTTTTCTTTTTTGGGGGGTCGATTTTCTCTGCAGAGACTCTACGACTTAGATGCGCGGAAATTTGTTGTTGGAAATATTGGGCCTATAGGATGCATTCCATATCAGAAAACAATCAACCGGATCAATGAAGGAGAGTGCGTTAGCTTACCTAATCAACTAGCTCAGCAGTACAATGGCCGATTGAGAAATCTTCTTACTGAACTAAACGAAAATCTCCCTGGCGCCAAGTTTATCTATGCAAATGTGTTTGATCTTGTCATGGAACTCGTTGCAAATCACCAAAGTTACGGTAAGTCGAAACTTTTCTTTTCAGATAAGAGTGATTCTTCCATCCCGGGCGCACTGCCTGATCATCTGGGGTTTTGTTTATGTAGGATTCAAGACTGCAAGCATGGCTTGTTGTGGCAATGGAGGAAAGTTTGCAGGTATAATACCTTGCGGTCCTACGTCAACAATGTGCAAAGATCGATCCAAGTACGTTTTCTGGGATCCTTATCACCCAAGTGATGCAGCAAATGCAATCATAGCTGAGAAGATTGTTAATGGAGATGAGAAGTACATATCTCCAATGAATCTTAGGCAACTCAAGGCACTCGATAACACCCCAAACCTTTCTATGCGTAGTCATGACCACGACATTGCTCCTGCGTTAGCGCCTTCTGCAGCAGTTGAACAACCTGCAGTTGCTAGAAGCAAAACAGCATCAACAACTACAACTCTCGAAACAAATGCATCAACTGCTGTTGCAACAGCTAAGGCATTACTTGTTGTGATTCTATTTTTCTTTAATTTTTGTTGAACAAAGTGAGCTCTACAGAGTTATATTTTTACGTAGAAGTGTTCATTCATGTATCTATCAAATTCCTCCTAACTTGACAACCTGCAATTTTCATATGAATGACTAATCAAGGAACATTTGATTCAATAAAATGAAGGAATCTCTAATGAAAAGTTTTTGCTTGAGTCATGTTTGGGAGGAACCAACCGAACCATAGCAAACCAGGTGCACCCAAATTCCAGATCCGATTCAAAGCAACCGTCTATATAAACCCCCGCTTCCCCCTACTTGATCTCCCTTTATATTTCTCATTCGATCCTTTCTTTTCCCGCTTCGTTCATTACTACAACCAGCATTCTGCGCTCTCGCTCTCGTTCTGTCGATTGTTGGAGGGGAACTGTTGGAAAATTTTATTCAGTAAGTCTCGACTGTTGCAATTTTAATCGAAGAGTAAAGTTCTAGAATCATTCTGTGATCGTTGATTCGAGATTGTTTTTGAGAAGATCAATCGGGAGCACTGGAGAGATAGAGTGCCGGCTTCAATTCGAGAAAATGAAGCACGGGTGTATTCTGACTTCGAAATATTTCTCCGTTTGATTTGGTGTTATTTTTGGACTTTGTTGCTATGGATCTAATTTGTTATGCTATGTTTCTCCATTTTTTGTTGTTTTTGGGTTGGTCTGGAATTGGTTTAATTTGTGGAGCAGATGCGAACCCTATACCGCTGTGTAAGATCCGGGCGCCGTGCTGCAATGAGATCTTCATCTGCCGCCATTGCCACAACAAATCCACGGTAAGTTTTCTTTCAACTCCCTCTCTCTCTACCATCAATCAATCACTGGGAAACCTAATCTTATGTGATTTATCAGTTTATTTGTGTTTAGGATGTGAATTTCTGTGAAATCTCTGCCGTTAGAGAGATTCCGTGTGAAAGTTTTCAATCAGCTCTATCATATTCTCGTCTGAAACTTTTATCTAGAACTCGTTCCCTTGCTGCTTCTGTCTGTTTGGTCGATTTTTTAAGCATTGATGATTTTAGTTTTCTCAGCTGACAACACTCTATACTAAATTAACCACAGGCACAAAAGATCATCATGAACTTCTATGGCATGAAGTTGAGAAGGTACTCTACCCTTTTCTTATTCACCTTTCATGTTAAGAAATAATCCACTAGTTGAACTTTTCTAAATTTCTGAGGTGGTTTGTGTTGTCTGTGACACTGAGCTAAGTCAAAGCTGAATTATTGTTTTTTTTTTTCTTCTTAAGATTTTGCAGATTGTTCTTGCTAGAACCTTGGTGTTTCTGTAGGATGCACAAGTCTGCACCAAGTGTGTGGTTAAAATGAGGGAATATTTTGCAGTGTCTGCAAGTTTTAAGATGATGAGGTGAGATTCTTTCTCCACTTTCTTTTAACATCTGGTTCTATTAAATTGAGGTTGGTAAAGACTTTGGCTGATTGTTTCTTTACATTAGTGTTGCAGACTAGGAAATGACAGTGTCAATGTTTCTGACTGTCGCATTGGCAGGTTACTCGCATTTTTGGCTTTAGACTTTAGATTTCATATGCATGAATACTCCCATCGGATAACTGAGTATTCTGTCCTATTGTTTCAGAGTTGGTGGAAAGGAAAATTTCTTCCAGTGCAAAATGTGTGGGCCATGCTCTGCCTGTGCTGTGATATCTTATAGTAATGATTCTTTGAACTTGCTAGTTATATGATATGGCCAATTGAGTAAGAAGGTTCTCCTGGAAACATTTGTTATATCTGTCAATGTTTTTATTTTTTATTTTGGATATTTGATAACAGCCGAAATTTGAGTTTCTGGTTTGTCTGGTTTGTGTGCCTGTTGAGCTATAGCTTAAATTGTTCGAAGTTGATATTTTTACTCGTTTAGTATAATGTGCTGAAACTTTGGGCTCTTTTGCTAACCCTTTTTAATCTCGTAGGACACTTTCACATGTATTTGATGCATCAGTTCTCTAGGTGTTAATCTTTTTGCTTTGGAGATCGCCACATTCTCGGTGTTAAGTTTGTGGAAATCATAGCATTTTCAGGTAGACAAGAATATCGTATTGTCATGTATAAAGTCATGCTGTTTATGTGTTGTTATATTGTTAAGCCTGTCGCCATGAGCTTTTAAGCTTAGTTTCTAAAGGTGCATCTGAAAAAATTCATAAGAAATTGGAAAAAAGTATCATATAATCATGTAGTGGCTTTTATATGTGAACTGGTGTGCCTACATCTTTTGTCTGGTTTTTTTTTTTTTAGCAGTTCTCTAAAACTTGGGATATTTCATATTGGCATACATTGGATCTTGCTACTTGATGCAGGATTGTGTTACTCAACTGATTTGCTCAACAAGCATTACTGTGTAGAGAAATCAATGAGGCAAAAACTGTTCAGTATGCTTTGAGGTCTGCATTTATAGCTTTTAGCTTAATTGTGAATATTATAATATTATGGTAAATTGGTAATGGTTGCAGTACCTCTTTGACACTTTCAAAGAGACCATATTATGAGATGCATTCATTCTATACATTTGGAATGTCTTCCAGACATGATCATGTGTCACCAGTAAGTATAACCATCTACTAGCTATTCCTTCCTCTTTTTCCCCCTACTAGTGTGCACATTCATGAGCTACTTCCTTCTGTAATGTCCAGGTTTGCTTGTCCAATGTGTTGCCAAGTCAGTTTGTGATATGTCAATATATGGAGGAATATGGATGAAAGGTAAGAGCATATCTTATGCATATTAGCTTACTGTAACGACTGAAGCAGACCCCTGGTCCCCTCCCCCCACCACCCTTGTTTCCTAACTAAATGGTAGGATCTATTTGCCTGCAACTTGAAATCTGATCTTCTTTTTCAAAGCAAAAATCAGTGATCATTCTTGTTTTTGATAATTCTGGAAAGTTCCAAAATCTTTAAAAACAAATATATTCATACTTCTCTTTCAAATCCACCTATTCTGGAATGTTGTATCCTGCTACTGGGTGGTAGTTTGTTTGATTTAGAAAGTTTGAGATGACTATAAGGGAAGAATCAAACTTGGTTTATTCACGATGAGTACAATAAATTTCCTTAGCTATGAAATTGTAAAATAATAATGCAAAACAGCAGATTAAAATTTTCAATGTTCTGACTCCCTTTTTTATTTGGATCATCACTTATATGTATATTCTGTTCCACATTTTCCGATCCTGTTGATGGGTGTATTCAGAGTTGTATAATTAGAGGTAACCAATCACGGTGGTCTGAAGCTTGGATAAGCCTATTGTTCATGTAATGTTTTTGCTTGTTACTAGCTGACTGCATCTTGAGTTTGAAGCTATACATGCTTTCTATTTTTGTTTCCAGGCCTTCTTGGTCTGAAGATTTGCTCATCAAATATTCATGATTTTTCAGATCTGAGCAACAGAGATGCCTGAAGATTACAGGAATAGGAAAGTAGCCTTTAAGCCTTTTCGTTTCCTGTGATGTTTTGACGATGGAATCTCCAGGATTTAAAGATAATTATTCCCATTTTACTGAAGGATGGGAGAAATTGTGTTTTTCTTTGGTTAGATATGCTGGAGTGAAATGAATGTTGTTCCCAGGCGGATCTTGTTGCATATTTGATGGCTACATCAATAGGTCAATTATCAAACCTTGTCATGCCAAAATCCTCAGCATAATGTGAATTGACCTAGTTTTTGCTGTTAGTTACTGGTCGTGAAGGTCCATAGCTTCTTATTTACTCTTTAAGTTTCAGTAGGTGATCTCAACAGTCGCCTTTACATCAGAATCCTAAAGAAGCATGGTTTTCTTAATAGGTACTGCATGAATAAAAAGTAACTACGATGATTGCACTTTGTGGTTAGGATGATTGTGAATTAAAGATTAGATGTTTGAAAGTAGCTATAGGAATTTATTTTGGCTAGCTTAGGTCTTTATCTTCTCTCTCGATTTTGCTCAAAATCACGTGTGGTTTTTGTGCAGGTCTGGGTTCTGCGCAATGACTGCAACCATACTTCAGAAGTTTCTTTCCGTACTATTGGCCATAAGACTAGAACTGTCAAACCTACAACCCACGATTGATCGAACAGCCTGTTCTTTTGCATTAAAACATTCCTCCTTGAGACATTTTTTGGAAACTGACACCATGCTTGGGAGTTTTAGGGACGTGTGATGCTACTCAGTAGACGATAATTCGTTCTGATATCGGTCCACATTCACGTTGCACGGATTTTTTGTAACTTGTTGTAGGATTAAATTTGATCTGAATGTGACCAACTAATAGTAGGCTAAAGTCGAGCAATATGCATTATAAGATACAAACAGGCGTTGCCCCATTTCTTGCAGGAACCTCCTATTCACTTTCTTGTTAGTTTCGCAAATCACTAAATACACAAACTAGTTTTTTCAGACGAGGGGTGTTGCCTTGACCATTATGGTTCTGTGATCTAAAGATAGTAAGTACCTTGATGGATTATGTAGGCATCTTCATAATCAAAAATAAAATAACAATAATTTTTGTGTGACCCTTCACCTTCGTTCACTATTGTAAATATGTTCTCTTTTTATCATTAAAAATTATTTTCAAGATACTTGGAGCTTTAACGTTCCCAATTGAAATAAAATAGTTTGTCAAGATTAGATGATCATTCAGAATACAACACCAGAACACCTCCAGCACCGGAGACTCTTGTACGCGTTACTTTACAATCTACAGATCAGCAGGACAGACCGAACTACGGTGCACAGATATAACCACAACATAAAAGCAATGCCGTGGCACTTTACGGGTAATAAGCACAGAGAATTACCTTCAAGTTAGCTTATACATGGTAGATATCTGAATATTGCAACTATTGCTAAGCAACGCACATCAGATTTGATTTTTTTAATCATCCTATGTCAATCTATTTAGAATCTCCATGCTCAGTTTCCATCCAGAAGAATAACAATCTTTTACTCCAGTTAGGCCTACTTTGCATAATTCAATGCCACAAAGATGAATTGCAATGCGAAGACAAAACAAATCAAAGCTCCCAACTGGAACCTCTAGCCCTGAACCCCACCCAACATTCTTATACCACAAAACAATGACACATCATCTCCTTCGACGACTCTGTAAAGTAAATGGGAAAAACAAGTTAGTGCAGAAATTATTAGCAAGTGATGCATGCATGAAGTTTGTGTTCTCTGTCAGAAAATGATGCGAGCTGATAGCACAATACACCACAGATATAACTGCACAAAAGGAGGAGTGCAATGAAGAAATGTATCACTAATTGACGCATAACCAACGAAGAATATGACATGTAATAGCTGGGAACTCACTGAGCTTACATAATCATCCGTTAGCGACTGCCTCCTCCGTTTAGATGAACTGTGGGGAGGAGTTTCCTGGGAAGTTGCCTTTGATGAAGACCTCTTAGAGGGAGTTGAACTCTAAAAGCACATACAAAACCAGTATTAGTAGCAGAATGGCGTGAGTGGACAGTAAGCTTTACCGAAATAGTTGTAAACAATGCTTCAAGATCTCCTTTACTAACTTGACTATGAATACCTATTTTTAAGAATTTGATTCAGAATCTGTTCAATATGGTTCATTCATCAAATATTATGGTTGCAGAATCTGTGAGGGGAAGAATCAAGCCGTTAACAGCAAGCGAACTTCAACCTACTTACCTTGGCAAGCTTCTTCTCTTTACGTGCTTGTCTCTCCCGTTCATCATATTCTTGATTTTCCCTTTCAACAAGCCGAATCAATGTATCGCACCGCCTAGCTAGCTCTTGAGTTGTGCGGGACTTCACAAACCAGTCAAAACGAAACAAAGGCGATGTCCGGAAGGCTGCCTTCAACTCATCCCAGTTGCCATAACCAAGTTTGTGAACCATGCACAACTGAAACGGAACTAGAGTGAAGCATTGTAACTATAAAACAAACGGAAGGAGTAGATCGCAAGTTTGGAATATTATAACACACCATGAAACGGTCACACTCTTCATTGTACAACTTCCCTTTATTTTGACCGTACTGGATTTTTAACTCCAACCACGGGTTCTTGTAGCGGTCCAGCTTCTTTCCTATAGCCTTCATAATTTCATCTTTCCGAGAAATTCTAGCTTCACCTCTTTCAATGTTTTTGATTATTCGATCATAATCTAACACAATCAAATAGAATACTGAGAGTAAGGGAAGCTGCTACACAGGTGCAAACAAAAAGCAATCACTACAACAAGTTACAAATGGTGTGCTAACATACCATTCAATTCCTTGTATCTTTCTCTAAAAACTTTAGCATATCTCTGAACCTCCTCTTCACGTTTACCTTCCATCTCAGTAGTTATGCTTTTGATATCATTGCGACCATACTTCTCACACGCTCTGATGAAAGTATTAAAATCTCTCTTTGACCAAGTAGAGAAGCCCTACAACATGTCGATGGTGAAGCGGGTAATGAGTAAGGTGAACTTTGTAACAAAAACAGTCACAGGAATGTAATCACCTCTTCCAACAGTTGCTCCTTTTCCTTTATTTCCTCAGCTGTTAAAGGTTCCCCTAGTTCTGCATAACCACAGGTCCATAAATTACCTTTTGATCCATACCATGGTTACTCATAAGCAATTTAAACAAATTACAATTATCCAGATAAACACACCTTCTGAATCATCCTCACCACCAGGAATCGAATCATTTGCACCGTTTTTCTGCTGTACTTGCTGTAACACAAAATCAAAACGAAAGTTAGAAAACCAGTAAAGCATAATAAGCAATCAGCCAAGAGATGCATAGTAACACTAATTCTTGACCTTTTACTGGCCTACCTCCAAATATTCTATTCTGATTCTAATTGGCATAATATTTTTTCATAAAAATAACTGAGGTATTTCCTTAGAGAAAATCATCATACTCAAAAATGGAAAAACCATATTGAACAGTCTAACAGTCTACAGAAACACATTCGGGATCTAAGAATCAGAAGGCTAGACAAAAAAGCATCAAAAGCTAATTAATCAAAGAGTGAATTCAACAATTTTAAGGTAGAGGTTGTTCATGGCAACAGTACAATTTCACATTTTACCAGTCATTTCAAGCAATTGGCAATCAACTTCATGTATCACTGGGGTAAAATATTTACAGAGACAGTAGATAAATAACAAATGAACTGAAAAAAAATATTTTATAAAAAAAAAAGGAAAACAGTGATTTGACTTTGCACTAACCATAAGATATCGAACTTCCTTCTCATACAACTCATTGAGTCTTTGAGTGTCAAAAAACTGAAAATCATGCCTGCCAAAATAAAAAATTACCATTTTGCAAATATAGTTGATACTATAAAGAAGAAAGTATTCATTTTCTAGGTCATAGAGTGCTTACAACTGTGGCATCCTAGGGATTTTTGGCTCTCTATGCTTTGCAGGACCACCTTGGCGCAGCGCTTGCTTGAAATAATCAGACTCAGAATAACTAAGCAGAAAAGGAAGGCCAATAATCAAACTTTGGAACAGCTGGGGAAAATGAACATAAAGATGAACATGGCCAGCACAGTGTCTTACTTTCGTTTTCGCTCTCTTCTCGGTGGCTCTATCCAATTCTCACTAACAAGTTTCTTGAAATCAGGTTTGTTATCATTCTACAAACAGGGCAATAGAGCGCTATGAAGTACGCAGATATAAATATAATAGAGAACCACCAGACATTAACTTGACAGAGTTGAATAATTCAAAGTTGACTGGATTGGACTACCTTATCATCATCAAAGTCATACAGTTCAGCAGCTGCATTTGCTAAATAAAATGTCAGAAAGCTAACCACCATTTAGTATAAAAGGCAAATGAGAACAGCAGATCACATACTGTCATCCATTTTAAACTTGATGGCATCCTCGGTAAATTTTTTCATTTTTGCATCCAGCTCAGCTGTTGCCTCTTCTCCTTTAGCTATGATCCGATCAATATCCTCATCTGTTATAGTGCTATCTTTGGAACTGAAAACCATCTCCGCACCAAATCGTACCATTTGCAACAATTCATCTTTATTGACGGCTGCAATTATGTGAAACCACAAAAGAGAAATGATTAGTTCCCTCTCATAAAAAGGGACAAGCAATGATGTGTGGATTTAAATTTTGCAGCCTCACCTTTCTGCTCAGCTAATCTGCCCTGTTGGATCACTAAAGCATCAAGCGCAAGCTTCTTGTATGCTCTCTCAATAACTTTCTCTTCGATGGTATACTGCATCATTAAGAAATTTAGCACAATGCATTGTTTCAAATCCAGATGTTATCCTAAATACTTCAACATAAACCAAGTAGACCTCTGTGCAGAAGCGAAACACTTGAACTTCTTTCTTTTGACCAATCCTATGTGCACGATCTTGTGCTTGTAAATCAACTTGCGGATTCCTAGGATGAGATAACACAAAAGGCCAAGAGAACATGCCTTAGAAATGTTGAGCGAAGACAACAAGTAGAAATGCAACGTGCTTCAAAAAGTCACCAATCACTATCGTAGAGGATAACAACATCAGCAGTGGCAAGGTTAATTCCCAATCCACCTGCTCTGGTTGAAAGTAAGAAAATGAACTTCTCGCTCCCAGGCTGATTGAAGACGTCAATGGAAGCATCACGATCTTCTCCACCAGTATTTCCATCTATTCGGCAGTAGTAATATCCACGAAATATTAAATAGTCTTCAAGAATATCTAGCAGTCTAGTCATCTGCATTCCAGAAATTACCATTCTTAAAATAAGGAGCAAGAAATATCACAGACCTACCACCAAAGGCAAAAGAATGCAGAAAAGAATATCTTTAGCACTAAATCAATTCCTCACAGACCACAAGACCCCTTTAACAAGAGAAATCAGCATGCAAACAATAAAGAACTCCATTCTAAGAACTTTTTTTTTTTAAAGAAATCTCCAGCAAGATACCATTGGGTTCATTCTTACACATGAGACAACACAATATGCAAAATCCAGAGCCAATAGATTGATCAAATAATTGTAGTAATGCAACTTACCAGTCCATCAGGCACATCAATACATGAGCCCATCGAATCAGGTAAGGGCAAAACAATACCTGCGAAAATATTAAGACCCTTGAGCCCCTTTCCTTGAGTTTCGGAAGCAGTTTGTCTAAAAGAACCATCTTTCCTGCAAAACATAATTGATGCCACAAAATCTGTCTTAACTGATTGATACTTTCGCCAAAAATATAGCTTCATCAAAATAACCAATCTTTGAATCTTACCAGCATTGGTTATTAGATGCTCCCCTGTTGTATAAGGAGGACCAGGTTCTGCTCCCTGGAACAAATATGGATGGTTACAACATTTTCTCAGCTGCATGGCAATGTTAAGAAGGCGTTTTCTTTCACCACCAGAGTTTATGACTTCCAGATCTTTCTGGAGAAGAGCACGATAATAATGCTTCTGCATCTGGGACATTCCTACTTTAAGTATAGTTTCCTTTTTAGGAGGCAAGCCTTTTTCAACGTCAGACTTAAGCCTCCTAAGGAGAAAGGGTCGCAGGACCTAAGAAACAGAAGTTAGTCTTGCATATGACAGACAAATCATAAATAAACTATGTGTAAAGGATTTCTACCTTGTGAAGTTGTTGAACGACTTCCTGCTGATCATTTTCTCCAGAGATTTGAAACCACTCATCAAAGGTTTCAGCAGAGCTAAATATCTCAGGAAGTAAAAAGTTGAGAAGTGACCATAACTCGTGGAGATTATTCTGGAAGTATCACATTCTGATGTTATTTATATACATTACATAGCAATATATCTGAGGAAAGATGCAAGTAGCACATCTCTGAAAAAGAGAAAAAAGACATTTATTGGTGACAACTAACAAGATTTTATATACAGAGTAAGTCTTTTAAGTTGTCAACCATACAGTCACATAGAAATGCTCTTCATGCAAGAAGAGAATTGCCTTCTCTTGTGACAGCCAGCCAGAGTTGAAAAGTCAACTCAGTCATGGATGTACCTTGTGAAAGTAGTAAATCACAAGAACACAACAAGTTCATAGGATTCTAACAAGGAATGACTATATCTGCTAGGCAAATCACCATGGCGAGATGTAAACATAACCAAACCAACCTAAATTTAATATCAGCTTATTGATACCACCCTTTATCATATATAAGATTCAAACAATGTCATCCTTAGCTTTTAGTTCTCCAGATAGAAATTTCTTGGCACAAAATAAGAGCTACATACAAAGGCACAATGGAACATTGCATTTTGTTCTGCCTAAAAGGATGAGAAAAGAAATCAGCAGGTCAGGCTAGATCAGTACAGACTTCATTAAACTCACCAATATGTTATGATTCTCTACTTCCACTATGATCCTACCCTATTATGAACGCTTCAGAACACACTTGTGACTCTAGTATTAGCAGTAAAAAACCTCCAAGCTGGTATTAAACATATGTAAAATATGTCTATTCAAATATGAAGACCTAGATCCCATTTTAATAGCTACACTCAATGCCCTTAATTAGTTTATAGCAATTCTTTAATCATTTGTGCTATCATAAGGCAAAGAATAACATCCAGTCAATAAATAACATAACCAGGTTGATCAACTAGAACGAAAGGATATCCACAAAAATTCACAAGATCACTAAGACACTTGTCCTAAAGCAAAGTGAATTCTGTACTGTATTTAATCTACGGCCTTGACAGTTCATAAAATAAGTATGGTATGGGCACATAATAAAACCTAAAATTAACAATGAAGTTCAGAAGCACAACCACAACCTTTGAAGCTCAAACTAGTGTTCACATAGTATTGCAAGTAGCCGAGTAAAAGTAATCAAGTACATAACAAGCTAATATACCTGAAGAGGTGTTCCAGTAATAAGTAGCCGGTAATTTGTATTATAAAGTCTCATTGTCTTGGAAAGAAGGGAATTCTCATTTTTTATTCTATGAGCCTCATCAATAATTACATAGCGCCAGCTAAAGCGTCGTAGCGCAGTTTTCTCTTTAATAGCCATTTCAAAACTTGTGACACACACATCAAATTTCCCAGCCACTAGAAGATGTTCTCGTATATGATTCTGCGAAAATTTGAAACGAAGTTCAAAAAGTATCCATCATGACATATATAGGAACATTGTGGAACTTCAAAGTGTATTATCTTACTCTTTCTTCTGGATTGCCAAGAAACTTTACGGCACGAAGAACAGGACAAAATCGGCGAATTTCCTTCATCCAATTACCAAGGGTGGATTTGGGGGCTACAACCATGTGTGGACCAGTAATACCTCTAAATTCATGAAGATAACCCAGCAATGAAATAGTCTGCAATGTTTTTCCAAGACCCTAAAGGGAACTAGACACAGTTAGCAAAGAAGAGGACAGCCAAAAGCATTGAAGACACAAAACAGCTCAACCAGTGTACATTTAATCAAACATAAACATCAAAATCATGAATAAACAAAAATCCTGCATACTGAAATTCAACATAAAAAATAAAAAAAAATTTGAGCGCATACCATCTCGTCAGCAAGGATTCCATTGATGCCATTTTCATATAACCTTATCAACCAGTTTAGACCGGCTAGTTGGTAATCCCTTAGTTTTCCTTGTATGCCTACAACCACCAAAAAAAGGTCATATAAATATTAACATAGCCAGCCAAGCATAGTCAACCATCCGGAGTCTTTAAACAAATTCAATTTGAACATAAATTCTTCCTACAAAACCAATCAAATTCTTTATTGGTCATAATAATCACAAAAGGAAATCAGCCTTAACCATTCACATGGCCAAAAAGTATGAAAACCAATGCTAGACACCCAAAACCTCCTTAATAAATGGGCAGTACTTCATTTTTTATTTAAACTCAAAAAAGTTAAATCTATATAGTTCATTAAAAATGTTATGGCTTAAAAGGAATCAAAATAGCTAACCTAAAGATGCCAAACTCCTGATAAGAAGCGGAAGTCATGCCCAAATTTCACTCAATTGCCATCTTTAAGCATATTTAAGATAATTTTAGCATCAAAATAACTCCAACCAGAATTTATAATTAAAAAAGGCCATGCAGAAAGACATGCATGAAAATAATTACAGGATGGTTGTGAAACCAGACGAGTCCCTCCTCCACCAGAGAGTTCGACTTCTTCCTCCTTGAGGCACTCTTCGTCTTCCTCCTCCTCAGTTAGCTTAGATGCATGACGGCCCCTGAAATTTTTTGTAAATGGTAAGAAGCGTAGAAAGGAGAAAGGCTCAAACATATCTGCATTAACCCTAGGTATCTAAATGGCTACATAAAAAGCAACATCAGAACCTCCTACAAAAATAGTCCTGTAACTTACATGCAACCTATTTTCCAGGTGAGAGTGATTAATTTGTGAATCTTCAGGTCAAACATATAAACAGTGGATCTACATTATTAACTTTAATGCACCAACTGGAAAAGGAAAAGTAGCTAATATTTTACTTGATTCCAACTATCACAAGATGAAAAGCCAGTAAAACATTTCAAAGTCCAAATATTATTAGATAGCGATTATAACAAACTCAACGATACTGCAACTACAATGAAAGAATTTGATAAATGTGACTTTTGCAAAATTGTATAACAAGGGCAACTTCGAGATCACCTTCCTTTTGGCTTCTTCTCGGTAGCGGCTTGGCTTCCCTTTGCAAAATGAGCAAATATCTCAGTCTGCTGTAACAAATACTTCATCCTGCCCTTCCCTTTATTATTCTGCATTAAAACACACTTTAGTTCTACTTGGCTCACCTACTTACACTTTGCATGCTTGCATCAAAGAAATAAAGACCCCCAGGAATCAAGCATTTCACTGGGCACAGCATAAACGAGCTACAGCTTTCGGAAGACATTCAATAGATAAATACATAATGCAAGATGGTCACTGCCGGTATAACATCGACTGTCCTATACGATATCAAAATAGATGCAATACCATGTCAGCATCAATGGCAGCATTTTGTGCATCAAGTATCTCTTGTATCTTCTGCTTCTTAAGCCTCTGCATTTCACTAAGCCTAGCTCTTTCTTTCTTTCCAATGTCAGCATCTCTATATGCTTCGTCCTCCTGGCACACATTGTAAAACCAAAGCTATAAAAATCTAGCTTCAAAAACAAGAAATTAGTTGCATTTCTGTATTCAAGTTAGACCTAGCTAAATCCAAGCGCTAGACAGAACTGCAACAAACAACCAAAATCATTGAAATCCTAGCTCTACAACCAATAACATAAAATCAACCAAAATTCCAAACAAAACTCAACGGAATACCTCATTATCTTCGTCTTCGCTCTTAAGATCAGCAGAGACCCGATCATCCTCAGTCGATTCACCTCCGTCAGCTTCATCTTCTTCACCAGCGGTTCTCGCCACTGCCTGGAGCTCCTCTTCATCTTCTTCCTCCGCCGCAGCAAGGCCGATGTCATCCTCCGGCTCCGACGAACTGTTCACCGGCGCTTCCTCCAATTCCTCTTCGTTCTCCGACGAGAATTCTTCTGGCTTCGATCGCTTCCCCATCCCCGATTGAGATCAATTGATCGATCGATCTATCTAGGATTTAGACTCCGAAAACTTACTGATTTCCGAATCGGGAGAGAGGAAATTCTTTTTACCGAACTTTAATTCCGGGAAGAACAGAAAAAGGAGAGCAGATCGGAAAACTGAAGGACAGGTATTTATACGTCAGCGAAGAAAGATATCGAGCGCGTGAGCGGCACGTGCAAGAAAGGGTAGCTTTTCCCGCCAAGTATTTTATGGAGTATATTCCGCAAATTTTCAATTCTCGCCAATGAATATGCACGTGACAAGCACGTCATCAACAGAAAAGCCCACAAAAACGCGGCCCAACAGAAGCCATTCCTTGCGAAGCTGTAAAAAGTTGGCAAGATCTACCGACAGTAATAAAGATTAAGGACATTTTGGCTAAGCTTTAAATTTAGAGCTTTCGAACAAAGGCTGCTGTTTATGTGCTTTTGCTGAAAAAAGCGGCTGGTGAACTTTTGATTCGAAAGCTGCTTTCTTCTGAATTCTGTTTGGATAAATTTTACTGTTTAAAGCTTTTTAAAAAAAGAAAATTATAAATATATTTGGCTAAGCTTGTGTTTATAAGTAAATAAAGTATATAATGACTAAAATGTCCTTTAGTATATAATAAATGATATATTATTAAAATTTTAAATTTATATTCATATATTATCTAATTTTTTGAAAATTAATTTTATAATATATTTTTAAAATAAATTTTTATTTAATTTTTTTATAATAATATTATAAATATATGAATAAATATATTATTATAAT
The DNA here is from genome assembly GCA_019914995.1 of Acanthochlamys bracteata. Taxonomy (NCBI): domain Eukaryota; kingdom Viridiplantae; phylum Streptophyta; class Magnoliopsida; order Pandanales; family Velloziaceae; genus Acanthochlamys; species Acanthochlamys bracteata. The sequence goes on along the minus strand of CM034140.1, from coordinate 985,445 downwards.
AAATTTTAAAATAATATATTTAAATTACTTATAAATATATTATTATTTAATATAATAATTAATTAATAATTGGTAGAAATGAAAAAAATATAGTAATACATTAACAACTTTAAATAAACTTTTAATTAACGATAATACAATCATATAGTTAATAGTTCAACATCATACATAGCAACAAATACAATGATAATATCCATAATTACTGTCTATATATTTCATTTGCAATTGCATCACGGCGTGCGTTCCACTCTGCATCCCGCTGCTCAATATTGTCTTCAGATTGAACGTTAGATGTACTCGAAGATTCTTCAACTATTGATGGAACATAAGTCTCACGTTCAGCCCTAGAAAATGCATCATCCGCGATACCTTTATTCCTGATATAGTTGTGTATCGCCATGGTAGCAATTACAATATCACGCTGGATTTTTATTGAATATCTTGATATATTTGCTAAGATTGCAAAACGAGCTTTCCATACGCCAAAACTACGCTCAATGATATTTCTACACGAAGAATGCATGTAGTTAAACTTTTCTTTCATACCTCTTGGTGCTCGCATCTGAGATGTATTTGCACGACGAAAATCCTGCAGATGATATCTTACATCTCGGCCTTTGTAAGGACCCATGTATCCTCGTGTGTGTCTGTATCCTGCATCTACTAAATAATATTTATCGCCAGAAGGCCGAGGAAAATTAACCGCAGGTGTATTGATTGCTTCAGTAAGTATGCGTGCGTCATGAGCTGATCCTTCCCATCCGTCCCATACAAATGTGAAACACATATTGAAATCACATACCGCTAGAACATTCTGAGTGGCGTAGCCTTTACGTCCAACATAAGCAGTTACCTCTCCTGGTGGTAATCTTGCTTTGATATGTGTACCATCAATAGCTCCAATACAATCCTATTTAAATAAAAATTTTGATATCAGCATAAGAAGTTCAATTTACTTAAATTAAAATTAAGATTGATCACTTACTTGAAACCATGGGAGATATCAAGAGTTCTGCGGTTTATGAAATCCAGCACCTTCATTGTATCTAGAATGAGGTTTTATAATATCTGCAGCTAACCTCATCACAGATTCCAACACTTCATGAAAATGTTTATGAATTGTTTCGCCAGAATGATTAAAGATGTCCTGACACATTCTATTTGCAAGATGATGCGCACAAGTTATTAAAAATATTGCAACCTGTTCGTGAACTGACATTCCTCGTGATGGTTTCAAATCATAAAACCTTGTCAAGTCATCACAAAGTTGTAAAAAAGTCGGCAGCTTCATTCGAAAATTTTGATAGCAACGAGTTTCGTTTCCTTCTAATATCTCCGACATAAATATATTACCCGTACGTATAAATGTATGGACAGCACGTTTCCTTGAATTTTTTTCATAATATTGATTTACTGCCTGACTTACCTGCTCAAAAAATTTTGCTAATTCGTCTTCATTATCGTGATCTTCTTCATCATTACTACTACTCCAAGGATCCATTTAACTACAAATATATAAATTAAATAAACTGTTAATATATTTAATCATAATAAACAGAACAATTTAATGATCACAATTAAAGCATATATAGCAACACATAAAATATAACAAATTTTATTAACACAATTTCAATATTCAAGCAATATTTTTAAAATATAATACATAATACAGAAACATCCAGCACTATTTCAATATATAATATTAGAATATAAAAATAATATTACAATATAATAATAGTACAATATTCAACTAAATATTATATTAGATAATATAAATATTATAGTGAATAACGTACCTATAAATATTACAATAGCTAACATACAACTAAATATTACAATAGATAACATATAACATCATACAACATAAGCATTACAACATAAAATATTACTATAATATTATAGCATACAACATATTTAATGCTTGCTAGGTCCAAAATAATTGAAATGAAAATTCAACCAACTAAGGCGAGCTTCATTATCAGCAAAGCTCATAAAGATTCTTCGGTTATCTTTTTTACTCATCACACATGCTGAGTAATTCCATAGATCACTTTTGTACTCTATCTCCGGAATGTTAGTAAGTACTTGTATGCATTGTTCGGGGGTAGCTATCTCTACAGCTGCGCGTTTCTCACGTGCTACTATTCCAATATCATAAACATCTTCCCTTACACTAGTTGAGAATTTTCTCTTTCTACTACTACTTGTTCTTTGTTGTTGGGACACAGAGGCTGACTCCGGCGGAAAAAGATCATTATCGGTGATGATATGAAAAGGTACTTGAGATGGCTCATTTGTTTGGTTAGCTTGAACATCATCACTATCTCCACTGCCTTCTAAATCCTCAACTTGAGTTTGTTCACAATCCACTTGGATTTGTGATGGTGCGAAAGCATGCACTGATGGCGAACACCTTTAAACAAAACTTCATAACGATCGCGAATCATCGATAAATCATTTCCTTTAAACTTTCTCAACGCAGAATTTGCCTAAAAAAAATAAAAAATAATATATACATAATTAACATTGCTAACCGTTGAAAATTAACGATATATTAATATTGCTAAAAAATATTACCTTAATTTTTTCCTCCCACCACTCGTCGTCTGCAATAACTGTCTTGCGAGTGAAATCCCATCCTAAACTGGACTCTCCACGGATCAACTTCTTATAGTTTTGCCAATCATTTTTCATGGAATCCCAATGATTTTTCAATACTTTACGTCCAACCTCACGGCCAGTAACCTCCCTAAATACTTGTATGATATTTTGCCACCCTCGTACATTAAAATGTGTGTTTGGCCTATTACCTTTATATATTTCTTGTTCACAAAACTCAATAAACTTCAAATGAAGAGGCTCTGTCCATTTGAAATTTGAGTTTCTTTTCTCTTGCGGCATTTTGTTAGAAGAATCCATCTAAATATATAAACATATAAATAATTCTCAATAATTTTATATATCTCACCATATAATATTAAACTTACGGTAGCAATCATCTAAGTAATCTATACTCATTCATAATAATTTCATATGTCTCATCCACAAATAACCATCTAAGTAATCTATGCTTGTTATTCTTGAATATTGTATTTATCGAAACTTATATATGTAGCTCATATAAACAAATCATGTACTTTTGCAGGATTTAATTAGACCTATATCATGTAGTTCATAACAAAATCATGTAGCTCGTATAAACCTATATATGTAGTTAACAATATCCTAACACATAGTTGAGTTTGGCTATGTAATGAAAACATACTAATTATCAAGCTTGGACTAAGTGCATCTCCAGCAGCAAAAAGCACCCCATGAAATTCCAAGTTTTTTTTTAAACCTTATGGCAGCAATCAGCAAAAAGCATCCTATACAAACAGTTACTACTTAAGCACCCCTTAGCACTACTTAAGCATCCTATACAAACAGGTTTTTTTTAATGTGTTTTTTTAAAAACCATTCCAGAGCAAAAAAAGATGTCCAAAGATCTCCATCTAATTGAAATTCCGTGTTTTTTTATACCTTACTACAAAGAATCAAAAAAAAGCATCCTATACAAACAGTTACTACTTAAGCACCCCTTAGCACTACTTAAGCATCCTATACAAATAGGTTTTTTTTAACAGGTTTTTTTTATAAAAACCATTCCAGAGCAGGCAGCATGTCCAGCATCTCCATCTAATTGAAATTGTTGATAAAATTATTCCAGCATCTCCAGCAATTACTCTAACTATGTAATGAAAACATACTAATTATCAATCTTCAACTAGGTGCATCTCCAGCAGCAAAAAGCACCCCTTGAAATTCCTATATGCTATACAAACAGTTACTACTTAAGCACCCCTTGGCAGTTAGTTGGTACCCATTTGTACCTAATTGAAAATGTTGATAAAACTATCCTAGATGCATCTCCAGCATGTCCAGCATCTAATAGATGAAAATCTATTATTAAAAGACATATACTGTTTTTGCAAGAGAAATTCTTTTCAAAAATCATACTATTCTTTTCAGAAGTTCTTTACAGAAAAATCATACCATGGCATGCAATAGAAAAATGCTTTACAGAAATTCTTTTTAACATTTAAGATCTCACTAAACAGCAATCTAGTTAAAAAAATAATTGCAAATCCATTTTAAAATATCAACAAGTTGCTATCTCACCACTCTGCTTGAGGTAACAGTCTACTTCCAGTAAGCAGAACATATGCTACTTCCAGTACATAGGAACACTAGTGTTCTAGTAGTAGAGGACTGCTCTACAAGCAGTCACAAGACATTAAACACTACAAGCAACACCTACAAAGCATTCATAGCAATAACAACAATAGAAATATAACAATGCAATAAAAACAGTGAGTTGTAGCTCTTACCAGTGCCTTCTCTGTTCACAACAATGTAACCTTCAACCTCACCACCACCTGATACCAAGAAAATATTATAATTATTTGAATGAAAACAACATGTAGTAAAGCTGAAAATTCATACAGTAGAATTTTGAATGCTGGAAATGTATTGAAAAATAAAAAGAATGTTACATATAATATAGTGAAAATTTTTATAACATTAGAAGCTAGAGTTAAAAGTGAAAGACCAACAAAATAGCAACAAGAACACATCCAAAGAATTAGTCCAGGGGTGTTTAAAAAGAATTTTTTTCAAACCCTTTTGCACAAAGAATTTAAAGACCAACACAATCACAAAGATTAACAAAGGTTCATTAAAGCAAACTCATTTGTAGTAACATGTTGTTAAATTTTCAAAACCCCAATAGAATCACAAAGATTACAAACCAGCAATGCATCTAAAACAGTGAGCAAATAAATATACAACTATTTCAGCTCATACAAGCGTGTTGTATAGTATAAGCTAACTATTTCAGCTTATATTAGCATCCAACATAAGGTTCAAGCTAATTGTTTTAGATAAGTAATACACCACTGCTGATGAGCATATAGATCCCCCTTTCATCAAGAGCTAGTAAAAACAATTAACATTAATATAACCTCTTGCCTGCCCCACTTAAACCAAATATGACTCATACAATCAGCTAGGATAATAACAAGCATATAGATTCCTGCTGCACTTGATATATCAAGTCAATCAAACCAAACATAAAAGCAAAGACAAAGGAAATAAAAATGCTACTTACAGTGCTATAGAAACAGTTGCTATGTAATGCTTTTTTTTTTTTAACCATTCAAGGGTGATAGAAGGGAAGGTAAAGAAATGAAGAGAGTGTGAAGAAGTTAGCAAGACAAAGGAAACAAAAATTTCTTGCTAAGTACAAAAATTCCAGAGCAGTGGTAGCAGCAATGCATGTAGCAATTTTTTCTTTTTCTTTTTCCCCCCTTTCATCAATAGCTAATCCAAAATAGAAACAAGTAGGGTTCCAGTAGGTAGAGGACTGCTCTACAAGCAGTCACAAGACATTAATAAATACTATAAGCAGTCACAAGAAGACACTACAAGTGGCTCACTGTTTTGTAAATTATCTTAACTATCAAATTTGATAGCTTGAAATATCGTAATGCAAGATAGAAATCAAGAAGAATCAAAAGATTGAGATGATAATAACCATCTCCGTATGAACTAAACTACATGGAACAATCATAGAGAACAACTAACACTTTCTAATACAAAATTTTAAATCTATAGAGCCACTTTATGCTACTACTATCATGCAGATGAATATGGCTCTACACAAGCCCAACTGCACACAAAAACTACAAATATCCAAAGACTACCATTACAACAAGAACAAGAATAACAACAAATTCTAGAGCTACTACTACAACATCAAGAATAAATGCAGAGTAATAGCAAAGACCAAATGAAAAAAAAGAATTCGAATCGCAATGACGGCTACTACTAGACATCGACTATGAGTCATAAAGAGCTAATTTAGACTTAACTAGAAAAAGATTTGATTATTACCTCTTCAATTTCTATAATCAAGCGAAAAATATTTTCAATCTTTCAATAATAAATCATACAAAGGCTAGAGTAAATAATATTAAAAAAAGAAAGGCGAAATAATGAATCAAATAAACGCTAGAAATGAAGAAATTGAAGAAAAAAATCAGAAAATTGCAAAGCAAAGTAAGATCGAAATGGGAGAATGCTCCTTAGCACTGATGAAGGAGAATGCAAAGAACTAAGAGATTGCAAAGAAGAAAAATCGAATCAAATCAAGAAGTCAAGTATCTATACCTCCTTTGTACCAAGCGAAGGCTTGAAAAATCGGGCCGGTGAAGTAGTTCACTAGAAGATTTGAGCGCAAAGGATCGGCTTTGTAAGGGTTGAGCGAACGAAAGAGTTGAATGTAGGAGTAAATGAGTGAACCGCGGTGGGTGAACGAATAGAGAGTAGTGAATGAGGAGAGTGAATGGCGAAGCGGTGGTAGGTGTGTGAGTAGGGAGTAGTGAATGAGAGGAGTGATAATGGCGCTGGCGGTGGTTGCGGACGGGAGAGTGAATGCAGAGTGAAGAGAAATGAGTGAGAGAGTGTGTGAACGAGTGGGTGAGAATATTATATATGATGTAATTTGTCAAACTTATCAGGGACAAAATTATCATTTCAAATCATAAATGAAGAAAAGCTCCGTGTTGCTTATTAGAAAAGCATTAATCTGATGCTTTTCTTTACGCTGAAAGAAAGCTGCTTATTTTAGTGATAAGCTGGTGTTATCAAACACACCAATTTACTGTAGAGTGCTTTTTTTGACCAAAAGCCAAAAAAAAGCACTCCCAAATATGCCCTAATTCATTTGGATAGCAGTAAAATCATGAGGAAAATGCTACGTACAGAGTAGAGGGCACCAAAGGTTAAAATATTTAAAATTTTTGAGAATTTGTAGCAACTTTTTTTGAGCGTATTTTAAATATCCGTAATTATAGTTTTGTAAAAAAAATAAAAAGTATAATTTATTAAAAAATAAAGTGAAAGTAGAAATTAATATTTATTTTTAATAGTTTTAAAAGTGTGTTGAAATTGAAAAATATAATTATATTAAAAATTGTACAAATAAAAAAATAGAATTGAAATTTTATATACGAAAATAAAATTTCAAATTTTTTATATAATTAAAATATATAAATTATTTGAAATTCAAAATTTATCGAGTCACTCCCGTCGCTCCCACCCACTATTCATATTTGTAGAAGAAGGCTATTAAAAAGTTCTTTTAGCTGTATTGGTCAATAAATTTTAACTTTTGCAGTGTTGACACCACAAGTTATAAACTGATCGCACCTTTAATATAAATAAAGTACCTAAATAAATATTTATCTAGAATAGTGATTACTAAGGCTGCATAAATCTAACGCATTATGTTATATTTATTATCTAGAATTTTAGTGTTACGATGAGTTCTGATAATATACCTGTTTTAGTTTCTATATCTAATTGGCATGCTTATTTGTACTTGAAAATTTATTTGTTCTACGCATTATGTAAATGTATAAGTATATTCACTTGTTAATGCGAATATCATTCTAAGTATAAGTTTTTCTGTTGACTGTTTAATAGATTGTTTGGTATTTATGAACTAATTTAATAAGTAGTATACTTAGGGTGCGTTTGAAATTACTTATGAAATAAAATTTTTTTAGAATAAAAATATTTTTATTCTTTTTAAAAAATGAGCTCTTTTTTTTACTTTTAAAAAAATAATAAAAATCTCATTACGTAAAATTTTGTTACACTTTTTAAATTTTTAAATAAATTTTTTAAGTACTTACAAAATATATATTAAAAAATATAAAATAAAAAATTAAAAAATTCCGTTGAAGAATGGAAAGTCAAACACACTTTAAAAGTTTGTAGTTACTATTTTCCTTACTATATGGCGTGTTTGCCTTCACTTAAAAATTAAAAGCTTATTGAATGAGGAGCTTATTTATAAAATAAGGAGCTTCGGAGTCGCCTAAGGATATGGCGAATTTTTAAATTCTCCATAGGAAAATTCCAAGACAAATTTTCGACAAATTAGCGATTCTAAACTTATGAAAACCAAAACAAGCAACTTATCTCGCCAAAAAAGTATCATATCCAAATATCACGAAACACTTTGTAGTATTTATAAGTAGCTTACTTTGACACATTATAAGCTTCATTTATAAGCTAGACTATAGTTCATTGTAAGACTGATCTTTCATGAACAGTTTAGCCATACTTTTTTATTGCTTCCACCCCCAGCAATTTACCATTTGGTTCCGCAAAGAGCACCGCAACATCCAGCTCTAGGAGACGGATGATAGCTGAATAATTGAGATTAAGAAAATAGTAAATCATTTAAGTACCATCTCAAAATCAAGCGAGTAAAGGCCATTTAGTATCTTGTACTTGGATTACCATTCAAGGACTAAGGACAATCTGACCATAAAGAGTAGCTACATGTTTGATCTTGCTGATGTCCCTGTGCCACTGCAAGAACATGACACTAAACTGATATATGATCAAGAACTCATGGAAACCTGTAGAATTTGATACAAGCACAGTGGCAATTTACAAAGGTAGCCAAAAGACAAAACAATTTCTTAAGGAGTTGATGTTATGCATTTCAAAGAATTGATGTTATGTGTTTCAGAAAAAAAACCAATCGACACACACAACTCACCGTCAACCTTTTGGTAAAGCTTTCCTCATTTGTTTTTCTTTTTCCTTTTCTGGATTTATGAGAGCTATTTTCATGAAACCATTGAAGAAAGTACACTCACGTATAATGCAGCGGAAGCCATGTCGAGAATCTAAGATCAAACATATGTAGATCATTAAAATTTTTCCTTTACCATCTTCACTGCCAAAGAGAATCACCATGGAACCTGCTCTTGTTACACTATGACTGCTACGGGGAGCCAGAAACACAACATCAAAGGAAAGAGTTGAAGTTATTTCACACAACAATAATTACTTATCCATAAAAATGGATCAAGAAGCATGAACATATAACTCAAGCCACGATAAGAGTATATAATGATGCAGGAAGATCTAGTTTAACCATACACAGAGAGCATAGATACAGTTTTACATCATAGTGAAAATTACCGGAACATCTCCCTTTGCTTCGGAGTGTGACCAGAGCTCCATTTCTGCATCGAAGGACCAAACTAAAAAGCAAGTAGAAACAGCACGCAATAAGAACTTTTACACCAGCAAAGCAGTTTAGAGCTTTAATGGACAGAAATACGAATTCTGACTCCATAATCTTTCACTGGGTAAATCAGTCTTGCCTCCAATCATCAGAACAGTCTTTTTCCATGAGAGCTGGAGTAATAACAAGCAAGACAATTTACCAAATGTATTACTCACATCAATATTGAGATTCAAGACAATTTACAAAATGCCAAGAGAGATGTATACCAGACTATGACCTTTGCATCTGGGAAAATTTGACGACAAACCACTTGATGATATTGCATGTCTTGGGGTAACTATTCACCATATAAGCTTGTCCAACATTAGTATCTGAAGGACATTTATATTATTTTGTTTATTTTTTAAACTAACTCAAAAAATATTAATGAAAAAGTAATCCAGAAAGCACTAAAAACAGCAGAGAAACTTTCAGTGGGCATTGATCTGCCGAAGGTGAATTGTATCTACGAACCAAAACGTCACCACTTGTACACGATACAGACTTGCAATGGCATCTATTACCACAACTAATTTACCAAAATCGTTGGGCAGATTGAGCAATCAATCATGGCCAGAAAACACACATTGATAAAAAAATTCATGAAAAGAGCAAAAGTCATTGCAGTTCACAATTACCATTGTATCATTTAAAACAGCCCATTTCCGGAGTCCCCTCCAACTGCCATCATCTTGTTTCCCACAACCACAGCTGCATGCTACAAACAAACCATCTCACTCCATTCATATACACAACTCTATCACTATCAAATTTCTATAGAAATAATTAAGTACTAAGAAGCTAACAGAAAATCTCGGCACAGGTCTAACACCACTGGTCACTACAGCAATCAAGCTGCCTGGATAACAGCTACTCAGATCTACTGCTGGCGAACATTCGCAGTTGAGTTGAATAGTCTTGCCGTTCGTGTTCTCAGATACCAAATTCTCCACCTGATATTCCATCAATCACACATGCATACATGATACAACTAGAACAACTTCCGTTCCCCAAGAGATTTTTTTTTAAAAGTCTTATAAAATTAAAATTGAAGATTATAGCTTACAATGGAGCGACTGGATCTCTTGAATGGACGAAGAAGGCTTTTGGTTACTTGTATTGCATCACCAAGATGAACCTTTAGCCTGCTCGACACAAATTGCAGCAAAATAATAATAATAATTTTTTTCTCAAATAAAAACATGAAGACATTTTCGGAGAAATTATTTTAGCTTTAAAATTTTGAAAATTTTAGCGAATTTGGAATTGAGCAGGCCTTCCAAGTTTAGCTCGCCGGGGACGAAGCCGAACAGTTTCGGCATTTTGCTTGTTTGTTGTTGTCGCCGGTTAACTACCAGTTCTTCTCTGTGGTCAGCGGAGTTACTACTGCTGTGATCAGAGTGAGTAAGAGAAATATAATGTTGATTAATGTGCCGCTAGAACAGGTGAAGAGTTAAACCACCATCGTGGAGTTAATGCACATTGATCGTGCTGCTGTTGTCAGTTTGTTGGCTTGAAATCCGGGCGTGGCGTCGAACATACGCTGATACGCAAAGAAAATAATTAATTAAATAATTTACATGTAAAAAGATGGGATTAATGAATTAATCACATGATCAAACACGTTTAGTAATATGTTGTTTTCACTAATAAAATCAACAAAGCAGCTTTCTTTTTAAATCCAAGTTTTTAGAGCTTCGAGATATCAATGGCGACGGTTTTCGTCTTTAGAACTTCTATCACTTGCACCACGTTGCATCTCCGCATCTAACTGACTAACTTTATTTCTTTTTAATTCTTCTTATCCACAGGAGGTGGTGGAGGGGGAGAATCTGAAAAAGCTTGAAAAATTAAAATGAGGAAAACGAAATCGTTCGTTCGTAAACAAGAAGAATCAGAATCGGGACAGCTATGTTGTTGTTTCAATCACGGTGCGTCAACCACGAGACAATCTTTATTTATCTACTACTACTAGTGATTTTTTCTTGTGACTGATTTCAGAATGCGAAGCTGTGAATCGACACTGCAAAAAAGTTGAATCTTTTCTTTTTTCCTGAAATTCTTGTTTCGTTGGTTGTGATTGCCTGCGAATTAACCCCTAATAAGGTTGACGTTCTTCCTACCACAAGCATCATTTGTATTGTACGGTAAAGTGAGTCTTTTGCATCAGGTTCTTCCTGTTGCTGTTAAATTCTCTGCCTGCGGAAAAATTTTCAATACGCAAATTTGTTGATGTTCCATATCACAAATAAGAATTTGGTACATGTTTCTCTAGAAAAAAGTTAAAAAGTTTGGTTTTGATTATTTTCTTATCTTGAATTGGACTAATGAATTCAACATGGTCTGCTGAGTAACTATACGCTGATGTAAATTTAGTGATGCTTTGTTTGCTATAAATTCAATATGCATATGAATTGAATAAGCAATTTGTATTATACGGAAACACATGCTTTCGTTTTATGGTGATTCTAAATCTTCAAACTGAGTTATAATACTGCACGAATCATAAGAGAATCTAAGGTAAAAAAATAAGTTATGGAGAGCAATAAATGCTAGATGAGCACCCTGAATAGTTATGCATAACGTATGTAGATCGCAACAACCCCAAAGGGGTCATCATATAAGGTTCTCAATTAGGGCTTTATACACTCTAGGTGTGCTACTCTGTAGCGTTTCACTGCATTAGGTGCTACTTGGCCCTTGGTTTTTCTGATGAAGGGAGGATCGTTGTTAACAGTCTTGATCTGAACATTTTTGTTGTGTTTAGCTTAGAATGATGCATGATTCCTTATAGAAGGAGCTTAATAATTTGAAGACATAAATAGGTTCTGTCTGTTTCTGCAGTGCAAGTTGCTCTCAGCAGAATCGAATCGGCGGTTGTTGTCTCATTGAACAAGGAATGTAGTATCTTGTCCTGTGCATCATCTATCTGAACTGACACATGAAGAAAAGCATGACTGGGAATAAAGCTAAGTTCTGGCCTCAGCTTATGAATGATAGAAAGGTATGTCTACCAGAGTGCTTAAGTAATTTTTACACAGAAGATGTATGTGGATTTTCCTTGAAATGTTAGACAAGAATCTTGGAAAAATACACAAGCTGGCTAATGGTGAAACTAAACTGATTTTAGAGATATGTTGTCAGTTAGGAAGCCGAAGTTTTCTACCTTCAAAAAGAAGCTGGTATTTGTTACAATAAGCTACAACCGAAAAATCTGCTTGGTCTATAAGTCATAGGTTTGCAGTACTAGAGAGAATGCTGTTGCAATTAGTTCCTGATATCATAACATGTTGATTTTATATGAAATTTTCTTAAATGGTGATTATGAAGTATATTCTCAGAGTTGTGAAGTATGCAAGGAGTGTCTCATCGTGGAATAATAAAGTTGTGATTGCCTTTGTGAAAGAAAAGTAGTATGTAGAGAGTAGTAATAGTCCTTTTCCCTATTGGTTTTTAGAATGCTATCAGTGCCCTCGCATTCCAAGAATATTCTTCTACAACAAACTTTCCATAAGATAACAACGCAATCATAACAATATTCATCAAGGAAAAGAAAATCTGAAAACATAAAAACTAATAGCATGATAATATTTCATCTTTGTCATTTGATATCAGCTAAATATATAATGAGCTCCTGCTTGTGACAAAGTAACGAAAAGAGGATCTGGTGTAGAAACCCAACTGTTTATGCTAGTCTTGAGGGTCACATAAACCAAATTAAGATACAATTGTAAGCATTCGCTACCATTCCTGTCATTAATCAAGCGAAAATAAATGTTATTATATTCCAGCAAAAGTACAATATGCCCAAAAACAAAATTCTACTCCCTCTTTTGCGGGGCCAGCATTATATTAATTGAAGTATTTAAGTTTAGACGTTAAGCTGATTGGTCTACTTATAAAGAAGATAATCGCTGCAGTCATTTTAATTCTATTTATGAGTTCGTGAGTGGGAAATTCTTTTAGAGGAAACAACTCACCATGTTTCGCTAATAATAGAAAATGTAGTATCTGTAAGTTAAATAAACTACTAGGTAGGTGCGTTTTTGACAAAGACGATTGACTTTTGGAGATTCAATGAATCTAGATTTAAGATAATTTTCTTTTCAAGCATCATATTGTCTTAGTAATTATGGATCAAATCATGCAAGTAGCTGTTTCTTCTTCTTCTTCTTCTTCCTTTAATTTGTTTTCTTTTTTGATGTTGCTGTTGCTGTTGTTATTGTTAAATAAACATCCTGCATGCATCTTTCTTTCAGAGTTTCTTCATGTAATTGATTTAATGAAAATTTGTAGCTGCTGTAGCATTATGGTTCAATGAAATTAATGGCTTCCACTGCAACATTGAAATGGTTTTGTCATGTTTCAGCCTGGACATGATAAAAGTTAAAGATACTACTGGTATCTTTAACTTTTATGGTATTAAACAAAGGAGAGTGTAAATCAGCATTAAGTCCAAGTTAAAGATACTACTGTAAGCTGCGTAGACTGCAACTTTTCAAAAAACCAAGCACCCAATATTTGATTTCTATGCATTGTATGCATGAAATTTATGTTCTATATATCTAAGTCAAAAGACTACATAACAACTACAAAGAAAAGGCCAACTATATCTAAAGCCAAAGAGCTCCTGCTTCCTTTAGAAGGGGAACCAGCTTGCCACTGAGATGAAGGGACATAACCCTATCTGTATTCCCTACCAGCTTGCCACCAATGAAAACAGCTGGTACCGGAGGGTTGCGACCAAGGATTTTGACTAGGGCCTTTTCCATTTCCCTCCCCCATGGATCCTCGTCAAGCTCATATACAGCAGCATTGACACCGAGCTCACAAAACAGCCTTTTGACAGTGTGGCACATGCAGCATGAGCTCATGCTGAATATAACGACTGCCCTCTGGGAGGATAGTTTGGTCACCTTGTCCATGCTTTCAGGTTGTTGGTAATATCCCTGATTATTAGGAATTTTTTCTGACTTATGTATGGAGCACAAAACTTTGGATGCTAACAGAAGCAAACAAGCTTAATGCTTGATGGCTAAGTGATGTATGAGTTGGGTTGCAGACTTGTGTCCTAGAGTGAAGTGTATATAGAGGTCCAGAGGAATGGCACCATTGCAATTTGTAGCGGATAGAAGTTGAAAAGAATATCTCTTTTGGATTTTCAGATAATGCATAAAATTGCAACCTGATTGTTGTGCTGAAACAGACCCTACTCTACTCGATCTTTGTTTTCAAGGTTAGGTCATCTTTAGATCTAGCTTGTGTAGGAAACTACATATATATAAAGTTCATTTGTAAGATAATTCTGTGTAGATTTGCAAAATTCTGGAATTCTCCCATAACACACGATGTAGCAAAACCAAACTCAGCCATGAATTTTTTTAGTTAGGAGATTATAAAGCTCATACAAAATAATTGGCTTACCAAAAGGCTCAGAAGCTATAAGACTTATCATCCTATTATAGGAAATCCTCCCAAACAGCATTTAAGCTTATTGGCATAGCATTTATGTTATCAACGTTAACATCATTATACTTTTGCATATGTATGCCTTGGAGTTGTCTAACTCTTGTTTATCTAGTTAGTTTTCCTCTTTCTATGCTTTAAAGCAGTATTCCTTGTTTAACTGTTATAAGCTAAATTATCAAACTAGTTACACATACTGTATGGTTTACTTCCGTTGTGGTTGCTTTCAAAACTTAGATGAAAATGAATCTTAGCTGCATGACAAAGGGGACTGACCAATACATTCTGTCCTTACACGGATAAGAACACAGGTGTCAGCACAGCTGTATAGCCAAATATCGTGCATCCGCAAGAGGATAAGGAAGAGAGAGAAACTGAGATTTTAAAGAATGTTCAATTCCTCTATGCGTGCCTCTTGATAATTCTGCTAGCTGCCTGCAGTTTGCTGTTGTTAATTTCCGCTCGTTTCAAAGCTGTGTTAAGAGTGTCTGTAGCAGCATCGATGATGAGAAGGAACCTGATTCTTTTGTTCAAAATCTATGCTTCCATGCGTGAATCTGTACTACTGCAAAAATCCTCTCTTGTTCCCGTGAAATGCAGCAGTAGCACTTCCTGATTTTGTATATATGCAAATATCAATATGCGTAGATATCTTATCAAATAATTGGTGTAGAATCTAAAGTCCAATCTCTGCAAGATTTAGATGCCCCTACTATATCTGCACCGAAGATATTTGAGTTACAAAAACGTGGAAAGAATTTTGTAAACTAGGTTTGTATAACTAAAGAAAAAAATTTTGAAATATATATTTTTTTCTCTTTCTTGAGTTTCTTTCCCTCATCGTTTCGTTGGGCGTAAGGAAGTCGGTTCGATTTAAATGGGCTAAAAGGGCCAATCTGTATTTAACGCCCCAGAAAATGGTACACTTACTCGCAGAGGAACAAGAAGATCATTATCTCTGCTCTCAATGGAAGCGGTGGGTAGTGGAATCCAGCTCGGCGACGACTCGGGAAATGCTGCGAAGACGAAAAGAAGAAAGCAGAAGAAGCGAAAAAGCAAGAAAGCAAAGCAAAGCGCTGCGGATATTTTCTATTTGATGCCCCCTAGTTGATCCTTCCACCCACTTGCTTCAATCTGTTATAATCGCTATCTATCTCTTGTTTTTATTTTGATTTTTCTTTTCAAATTTTCTTAGTTTTCCTCAAAAAGTTTATGAATCAATTTCTAAATGTCTAATGTAGCTTGTTGTGGATTTGATTTCATTTTATCTGCGTATAAGTTTTACCTCGTCTACACTCGTCTGCTCCACATTTATTCGTACGTGGTGTGATACAGCTAAGTTCTCTTTAGGATAGATGCCTCGTGCAGAAAAAAGAATTATTAGGTTTCCAAGCGTTTTAGTGATAGGCAGTAATAAGTATATTGTTATCATGGTTGGTATATAAATGAATCACGGGAAATCTAGACGGGGATGATTTTATTAGGAGCTCCAAAAATATTCTTCACAGTAGAGATCACAAGAAAGTGTTTATTAACAGGAGCAGTGGATGTATCTTTAAGTTTATGTCAGGCTGAAACATCTAGAGTACCTATACGATGATTGAAGGATATAAATGCGTAGTAAAGAATATGTATTATCTTTTCTTAGATAATGCTGATAGTAAGAGAACGGAAGGCGGTGTTAGTTCATCGCGTCACAGATTTGGTGATAAGATGCAGACCATGCATGTTGGCATACATCTTTGAATAAAGGTTTTTGATTCCTATCTCAGAAAGCTGATATTAGATATCTGCCTCTCATTCTTGATAGCAAATATATTGCAAGAACTTGGACATAGTTATACATAGTTAAGTGGATATCGAGCAATACCATCCAGCAAAGTGGATACCAACATACGGAGATGCTTATGGCGACAATTAAGGCTGACGATAGAATTGCTGACAACTCATGATACATATAGTATAGCAACTTACCCAGTGAATTGCTGATGGTATCTCTATATTATCAACCACATGAACTTAGTTAAAGGGCCCTAAAACTTGGTTCTTTTCATCAGAAGTACTAATTCCATAACCCATATTGATCGTGGCATATTAATTAAAAGAAGAATATTCAAAACTTTGTCATGTTAGTTATTACAATTCGTACATATATCCTGGTTGAAACAAATTAAAATGGTTACCGATAAGATTTGGGAAGGTTATTGAAACTTGTCTGTTTCTGAACTTGGAATCAAAGTCATTTCTAAGATCTTATCATATCTTCTTCACACTTCATGTGATGCTGCAATCCGCCGCTGGTTAATTGTTCAAGTACTTCACTTTGAATCCATCAGTGAATTAAGTTGACATTCCCCCTCATCGTTACATGTTTACAAGTAGCATGTCTATGTGACCTTATAGATAAGTAGCTAGACGCTACTAGCTCATACGCACAGAATTATACTAGCACCATGGCTTTACACTCTAATCATTTCTAATACTAAAAAACTTTTTTTTAGGGTTAGAGTCTAGCTCTTTTATTCACGGGAATCGCATACAATTGGACATTTTTTATGTCAAAACAATTTGCAATGATAAATACATATTCTTAATAAAGAAGTAAGTGAGATTTTCCTAGTCATTTAGATACTAATTAACTTCGACTGGAACTAAGCCTATATACCTTCTTTACCTAGCCAAGTGCATACATTTGAATTCGCAGATTACTTACTTACCCTGATTCCGATAGCTGATTTGAAAGACAGCAATATCTCTCTTTTTTTCCCCTAGAGAAAAGAGTATTAATCTCAAGAGAGGCAGATAACGCTGGACAATGGAATATTATAATTGATCTTCAAGGAACCAGCTAGATAGCTCAATCTTGAAAACCACTTTCATACAAGAACTTGATAGCCATGAGGAAACCACATGTTACACAAATCTAAAATCTATCATGAATATCTTTTCTATTTATTGTTTGTTTGATTTTTATTGTAAAAAAAGGATCTCACGTGCTAGAAATTAAAGATATATGCCTGATGTTTCTATGCCGTTAAAAATCATCTGTATCGTCACTGTTTGTTTCTAAGTGATCATACCAGATCAGAAAGCAGCATTCATAGGCATAGCTCTCCAAGTGACATGGAATTTCATCAACCGGGCAGAGAGAATAAAGTAAGGGCCATAATACTAGGGGAAGAATTGGAATGTAATCCTAAATCTACCATGTGTTCCATGAGCTTACTTCCTTCATTTTCAGATTGCATCCCAAGTTGATTATGATTTATATCATTACGGGAAAATAATTTTCCTTTTGTGTTTTGAAAAATTCGTTCCATAATTATGATGAATTATTGATCATGTGGAAAGAACCATTTTATGATTAAGCCGATTCATTATTCTCCAGTTGAATGTAGGTGCCTGCCTATACATATATAATCTGCATCTTACGTTTAAGCATGCACTGTCGCTTGAGGGATTCTGCAATTTATCACGAAACAAAGTTATATTCCTCTATCGTGCCTCTTAACCTCTGCGAAAGAACGCATTACTCGAAAGTTGCCTTATTGATCCTTCGAAACTGCATATAGAATAATGTCTTCTAAGCCCTTATATATGGATTATGGACTGAGCACGTTCCTGAACCTTTTTCTTTTGTTTCGTGCATGCATGCCTCTGCTCATGACTAAGGTCATACGGAATGAACGATAAAATTTAAGAATGAATTTTTTTTTGATGTAAATTTTTATCGAAGCAAGCCTGATATGTAAATATCTTCCTATAAGAAAAAGAAAAATTTTGCAAATGCATAATTGAAAAGTAATAGATATACTTAAGGTATTATATAAGTAATTCATTTGTTTTTTTTAATGATTTTATTCTTGCCATAGTTTATGAACTGAGATTTTACTTTGCATTGGCAGTTCACATAAAAGATTATATTGTATCTAGTGATTAATACTTTGGGTTTTGCAATCAGAAAATTTTATGAAGGAACATAAAAAAAAAATTGGTTATATCAATTTGTTGACTACGGAGCACATACATCTTGGACATCTTTTGATTTCCTGTATTTGAACACCCGTTGTGTAGACTTCAAGCATCCATTCGTCCTCGATTTTTAATTTTAGTCCTTAATAAGGGATTCCGCCGAAAATAGCGATATAGATTACTGCCCTATATAAATTATTCCTACAAATCCGATACCCCATCTCTGTCCATGACGACAAAAAGGAAAAGAAAAAGTAGGCGTTATCCAATTCCGTCCTCCTACTTAGACGAGTCGCTACCTAAACAATGACATAATGTACACACTTTGGACGCGCAAAAAGAAAATATCTTAAAGAGTAGCTTTTTTTTCTCTGTTTTTCTCCTTCATCATATACATGCAATACCAAAAACAAAGTACGTACGACCCATTAGGCTCGCTATAAATACCCCGTAGTAGCTCTGGCTTCACTACCACCAGACAAGCATTTGAGCTTCTCCATCCCAAGTGCTCTATCTCCGTTCAATCACTTTCAAGCTATATAGATAGTAAATTCAAGCTTGTTTCTTTAGCTAGCTATAAACTATATTCTTGCATCAGTTGCTGTCAATTGAAATGGATAGGGTGATGAGGTTGGCTTCTGAGAAGGCTGTTGTGGTATTCAGCAAGAGCACATGCAGCATGTGCTACACCGTGAAGCGTTTCTTCTGTGAACTAGGTGTCGCCACTACAGTGTATGAGCTCGACGAGGAACCACAGGGTAGAGAGATGGAGAGTGCCCTTGCCAAGATGCTTGGTAGGAGCCCTTCTGTCCCGGCAGTTTTCATTGGTGGCAAACTGGTTGGCTCCACTGACAAGATCATGGCCCTCCATCTCGGCAACAAACTTGTCCCACTGCTTCGAGATGCAGGTGCAATTTGGCTCTGAGCTACCATGCTCAGAATTTTGAACTGACTCAGGAATTGCGCATCAGTTTTGAGAAATAAGACTACTTCTGTTTACGTGGTTAAATGTATGAGAATAAAAAGTGTCATAGTGACTACTACTGCAACTACTACTTCTAAGGGTTGGTTCGCACTCTAGCTAACTGTACCAGCATGTGCATTTTGTAATTTTCGGTATTAAAGAATGAAGTTTTTCTTCTTCGTCTTCCCTCTTTTTGTAATCCTTGCAGGATGTGGCTATTGTGTTAATCATGATTGATAATTTTAACTGGATTAATAATCAGGTGATCACTACTGGTAGAAAATGAAGCGGACATGCTTAATTATCTCGATAGTGCGAGCCTGCGAGGAAGGTTTAGTCTTCTTCATTTTGATTTCTGCCAATGATAATGAATATGGCTACACTTGGTTCCACAGTGCAATGTGATACTTGCTCCAAGTTTTCGAATTGAGTGTTAGAAAAGGGAACGAACGAATTAATTAAACAACCATTATAAAGTTTTATAAGAATCAGGATGTTTGGGTTTTTAATGGGTTTTTTAATTTAGGTATGTAGAGTATGAAGAATGGATGAACAAGAAGGTTGCATCCTGAGTTTTTCAGAACGAAGGATGTAGTTGAGGCGTGAGTTTAGTATTTTATGTAAGGTATTATACCGTTCCTTTTTTATTTTGTTTCCAGAGTTCAATATATATTTCCAATTTTTGCACCTTCTGCAAATCGAATGTAGCAGTAATTACTGATTATCATACCTCATGCAAATGCTTCACGTAGTACGAGGGACGAAAAGGCACAGTTGAATCCAAGTTAAAACTGTTTGATATCAAGAAGTTAATCCTTTTTTTTTTTATTTTTTTGACGTTAACTACTTCTCACTTAACTGCAAAGATGAATAATACACACTCGTTCATAAGTAACAATAACTAATTCTTTTCTTTTATCTCTTTCAACAGCTGGTTTTGGTTCCGAGACTACCAATACCAGAGAGGGAGGGAACACAGGGAATTCAACTTTTGTCGATCGTTCCTTTAATTTGTATTCATTCTACCATATCCATTTTAGATAAAAAAGGCTGAAAACCATCGTCAGCACCGCAGCAAGGAATCAACAGGACGTAGCATTCATGCAGCACAAGCAAAAGATCTTCACCAATCCTTTCTCTTATATTCGACATCTACATCCATATATACATATATTCCTTAGCTATATAGTCTTTTAGGAAATGCATGGGCTTTTCTCCTCACCCGGTACTCCTTTATCTCAGTTGGTAGCCAGCAGGACACGTATTGCTAATAATCCTGAATTCACGTTTGTTTCTGGGGACCATATATCGAATTTTTCTCATAAAACATGTATATATAATATTCTTTACCAAACTAATTGACAAAAAAAAAAAGTGAGTGTAAATTTTTATTAATATCATTTTATAATTATTGATAAATAATGTGAGATTAAATGTTTCTTTAACACGTTTTCTCCGGCGGAGCGATTTTTTTTTTGGATCGAACTAATGCAAACTACTTATTCCGTAATACTTGAATGAAGGATGAAGCGGCCTATTTATCCTAAATTGAAGTAGACTATTTATTCTAAAATATAGCGGACAACTGTTCTTGAATAAAATGGGCTATATATTCTAAAAATAAAGCAGACTATTTTATCCTAAAATAAAATAGATCATTAAAATTCTAAATAATATGAATAATAAAGTTAGATTTAGTTTTATTTTGAGCCGATTTAGTTTGATATTATGTGACAAATTTAGAAGTATTTTTAAAACTAATTGGTAATAAAAAATGAGTTTAAATTTTTATAAATATTATCTCATAACTATTGATAAATAATGTGAAATTAAATTTTCTTTTAACAAGTTTGAAGCAAGTCGCGGCAGACTTATGTAGAATTAGAGCAAGACTGCAACAGTCCCCCGCAATTGCTAAAAGTGATTTTAGGTTACCTTTCTAATATTATCTCAAAAGAGGTTACCTGACTAATAAATTTGGATTTTCAATTGGGCCACATACCTTAGGCCCATATACTAGAAAATATAAAATATATAGTCAATAGAAAATCGATTGTATTAAAAGAAAATAAAACTTAAAATATAATTTAATTTTCGCATATTATATTATATGTGAACACCATTCTACCCTTGCGAGGGGTACAAGTTTCTATTCCACTAATTTTCAAGCGAGCAACATGGTATTCAACTTATAGCAAGTTTATCTCTAACGAGAAACAGAGAAGTAAAAGAAAGCTCTCCAGATCAAAGCTGAAACCCCATAAACGGAAAGAAGCAAAAAGCTTACAAACTACTTTACAACCAATACCACACAGACTCGAGTTATATATTTAACGGGTTTGAACAACTACAACAAACACAATTAGCATTACTCTTCCTCAGGCTCCTCTTCCTCCTGCAGAAGATTCTCTCTATTATCATGTGCCCAGAAGCCGCGAACATCTATAAGCATACTCGCAACTGTACCACCCTGCTTACAGGCCAGAAGATCAGCAAGTGTTATCCTGAGAGGGTCAATTGGCTTGACCATATCCCAGATTTCATCCCTTACATCTTCTATGCAAAGCTCATAGTTTCCACCTTCTACCCATTTTTGGTGTACATCTCTGAAATATATGACAAATAAGTGATAAGTAAAAATCCAGGACATATAAATGCCATCATAAATAGGTAAAAGATACAGCTCATAGTTTAACAGAGTGCTTAAAGATATGAAAAAACCGTACCAACCAAAGAATTAGTATACTGTAGATAATACATCTTTTTGCCATACTACCTGTAAAAGTAAACTACCGCTTGCCAGAAGCGCATGAAAACCAAGTAAATCATTAAGAATGAAGTACCAATCATATGTCAGGGGATTATGAGACTTGCAGAACCTCCTTATAGTGCTACAAGCAGGAACTATCCCATGTTCATATCGGAAGACTGTATCGGGTTAGCATATTATCTTATGTATGCTTCCCTTCTATTCTTCCGTTAAATCAAGTTGGACATACTATCACAGCAGTTTAAACGTGCATTTAAAGAAGAACGAGAGAAAGAAAACAAAAAATCTCTCCAAAACACAAACAAAACTTACCTGAAAAGACTATGAACATCAGCTGTCGTGAGAAAACCCCTTCCATGAAGATCAAGACATCTGAATAGGTATGTCAATGCTTCAGGTGTATCTTTATTCTCAAGAGCTAAAACAAAATCTAGAAAACTTTCAAAGTCCATCTCACGAGCATTCCCTGCTGCAGTTTTATTACGGCGTACGTGCTCATCAAATACTGCACAGGTGAAGAAATGGCGCTTATCAGTGAATTCAAGCAAAAAGGTGAAACAAAATATATGCAGGTACGCGTACAATATATCCCTCATGCACATGCAATTCTCAGATACATCACATTTCATTGCAACCTCAATTCCTGAAAAGACAATCTAAGAATCTGAACTAAATCTTCTTATATATCTTGTACCCACTTGAAACTAATATTGCATGCAGGCAGCATCCAGCATAGGTTTATCAGAAGAGATGTAGCTACCTTTACACACAACGAATACACGATATGAGTGGAACTGAACAAGTAACAGCTCAATATGTTTCGTAGACAAGAGCATGTGTTTAAATAAGTGTTTCAGAAGATCATTTGCAGCATCATGTATGAAGTGCACGCATTTATACTTTAGGATAAAGTGACAATCTTAATGACATCAAGTGCATGTAAGAAGTTTTCAGTGAAGTGGAGTATAATGAGTTGTCTGAGATAGATTGCCGCAGTATGCAACACTCAACATGCACAAAAACTATAACGACAGAGAGCAGAATCTGTTAAAAAATCAATCATCAAAGTAAAAGATACCCCTCTCAATGAAGATCTCTGTCAGGGTTCCATCTGCATATTCCTTGAGCTCTTGCTTACTTAATGTGCCATTCATATCCTTGTCTAAAGCAAGAAACATATCTGCATGGAAAAAGAATTGCACATTTGACAAATTTCTTTCTCTACTCATACTAAGGGCTTGCTTACTAACACACCAAACTCACTTTTTTTCAAACTCACTTTTAAGTTAAAATAAACATAAAAATTAAAATAAATTTTCCAGTCAAAAATTTATTTTCAAAATTCAATTCAAAACTCACCTTTTAATACAAAATAAATATGAAAACTTATTTTTTATTAAATATATTTAATTTTAAATTTATTTTACAAACCCACTTTAAAAAAGTGAGTTTAACACAGTAAACGCGCCTTAAATTTGTGGTCTCAGAATTGGCACTTAATTTTATACAACACATCTCATTGCAATGTCCATCCTTTCAGTCTGGAATTCAAGCAGTCAGAACAATCTTAAAAGCTTAGTTAAAAAATAATGACGGCACAAGTAAAACGAGCAGCTTCACACCACATCATTGTGCTATATTAGCAACCGTATCTTCACCTAAGGGCTGGTTCCCAAGGGCATTCATTCCACAGAGGAGATTTGGTCGTTCAAATCCCAGCAGAGCCAATTTACTTAGAAATAGGCAAGTATATCTTCAGGAAAGACCATTTAGAACAACATACAAAGAAAGTGATCCGTAAATACAAAAAAAACGAGGACATGCAAGTAAACAGCTGAACACATACAAACACTTAAATGAAGCCTACCATTTATTTTTAACCGTTTGGGGCAAACAACATACCACAAATTCTTTGTGCAGATGTCAGTGAGAACCAGTTCTCTGCCTGTTCAGTTTCTGTAACTTCTTCCTCGCTTTCCTGCACGAGCAGGGAAAGTTAATTCTAGATAGAAGAAACAGTTAGGATATTCATGACAGCAAATGCTACTGAAGATAGACTTAAATGTATTTGATGAGTACAATTTTGGATTGAAACTTGCACTCGGGAAAAATAAATAAATAAACTAAGTTGCAGTTCAACCTGGTGTAATTCCATAAGCTCTTGAAGGCAGTTACTGAGAAGTACTTTCTTGATGCACGCTTTTCCTATAATATCATAAAAAAGAATGCTTTTAGTTGAATCTGTTCAACCTTACAAAGAACTTTATCAAAAGCAGCATAACGAACACAGAGAATTTTCTATAGTCATAATCTTTTACATTTTATGAAGTGATGAGCTCATCAATATTTTGGAACAACATTTTATCACAAAATTATAAATTGGGCATACCTCGCCTGTGTGGATCACAAAAGAAAAAGAACTTGTGTGCTGCTATTCGGCAGTACATCTGAATAAAAGCTGCCGGCATATCACGAAGTTGGGCAAGATTAGGAATAAGACCTCTAATATAGGCCTCCATTTCCTGTTAGACACATGACATTCAGGATGAATTGTAGAAGTCCTCACAGTGCATTAAATATAGTACCATCAAATATTAACAAAATTATAGTATCAATACAGGACTAGGAGTAGTCATAGTAGCATACATGAGGCTGAAGGAAGCCATCAGAATCTTCATCAAGCTCACTCATATCAATTCTTGCTTGAGTTAAAGAAACCTGTAATGCACAAGAAGATACAAGACATAAGGATCTATTTACAAATGACAACAAACAAAGAGGTAAAAGTAGCAGCACTTTCAAATGGGGTGTCAAAAACTGCGAATAACTAGCAGAGAAACGAAAAAAAAGAACCTACTGTTCGCATCACATATAGATAAAATGGCAGAATTGCTATTCTCCCAGATTCATCCTTTTCAAATTTCATAAAGTTTGAAGGGCTGAAAAACCGCCGACATTTCGGGCCTATCTGCTCAGCACACACAGAAGCTATATGACAGAAGTCTTCATAGTTCATCTGTACAAATAGCAACAAGATAAGCTAGCATTATCATCACTTGTCCAAAACTATGGTCTTGAAAGAATGATCAGTAAGCCATTTCAGGCTCATAACATTATTATATCAAAGAAGAAGATGGGTGCTGCAAAAAAATGTGAGCAATAAATTATGTATACCTTTTCAGCTCCAGTTGCATCATCAATGACACAATTTTCCCTTAAACAAACCCACATTGCATCCAGATCATCAGCATTAAGTAGAAGTTCTGACTGTTTCTGCATTAAAAAAGAATCAGGAAGGTGAATACTGATATTAACAAGAAAAAAGCACAGCATCAAGTAACCAATAAGCTTTTAGCTCATTTCCAAGAGGAAGTTGCAAGATCACCTAAACTAAGGAAGTCGTTTCTCTGAGATAGCACATCAGGAATATAAGAAGAGTAAATGCTCAAAGATAGGACATGACATAGTACCTTCAGAAATCTATACTTTGCTAACCTCTGAACCCTGTGACTGATTGATCCTTCTTCTGGCTTCTGTTGTTGAAAAAGCTTGGAGTAAGACTCATCTGTTCAAAGCGCACATGAAGCAAGAGAAGGCAAGCAAAATACAGGGATAAATAGAAAAATGAGAACAGATCTAAAGATCAATAAAGTTAATGACATCATCTGCAGGGTCCAGTTCACCTGCCTATACTTATACAAGGTGCTGGGTAAGATGTAGTGACTCTCGCACACTCTTTTCCAGAATAGCCATCATAACATTTATATCTACCTACAAAGTCGTATAATGAGTGCCCTTAGTTCAAGGCCTCATCAAGTACAATAACACTTTTAACTTTAACATTCCCTATGGTTATTGCTCAAGTTTTCATTTCCTAAGAAAATATTGGCCTCTTTGTAGCCAATCTCTTACACATTCAGGTTAGTTTCTATAGTCCTCAAGCCAGTAACTACTAGGATTTAAGTTAAATTACACCCATAACTTATCAAAAGCTGTTGCTAAATTGCATGTATATGCTTATGCAAAATGAAAGTGTAACCTGATCATATAGGCTAGGTTTCAAATTTCACGTGTAAGGCACAAGGATACTTTTCAGTAACATACACACTTCATAAACCATTTTCCAACCCAACCAATATTTCCAATTTATCTGGATGTTTGAAATTCAATACAATCTACTATATAAAGCCACATTAGTTTACATATGCTTTCGCTATATGTGCGCAATACATGAAAGACAATAAAAAATATGGTAAAAAGGCTATTAACCATTTTCACTGAAGGTAAGCTACTAAAGATGATTCGACCAAAAAGTCAATCATATGTCATATGCAAACAAAGCAAGGTTGGCAATCTGCAGCTTGCCTTTTTGTAGAAACTTGGAATGGAACCTGCTTCGGCATTTTTCTGTTGACGCTCTTTAAATATCTCAAGTAAGATCCTCTTAGTCTCTAGTTCTACAAGTTAGGATGGCACTGCATTAGACTGGAAATCAACAAAAGAAGAGTTCTTCAAACTATAGCAGTCCAATCTTTGGTTCCTGCAGTAGAACCACTAAAGTTTACTTTGACCATAATGGCTAAGCTAAATGAGGAAGTCTACTTCAATTTCTCAGCCAATTCGAGGAAACTGAAACAAGCAAAAAAGAACTGCAGGAAAATGTAAAACTATTGAACCATATTATTCAAAAATCATCTTGAATTTTGGGTGAAGGTAAAATGTGAACCAAGAAAGGCTCTTGGACTATTTGCTTGCATAGTAGAACCCTAATCACTACCTTACCATTTGAACCTTTAAACGAAGAGAGTAAACTACAAATTTACATCAAATCAACTAAATAAGCACAAAACCTTCAATATAAGAGTATCATGTAGCAAATTATTTTTAAAACTACTGGAAAGGTTTAAAAAAAGGAGAAATGACCCTAGACCACTGAAAACTCTAGTTAAGCCTGCAGCAAGATTAGAAGACAGAAAGTCCTATTCTGTTTCATGAAATTACTGAAAACAGACCACGCACCTAATTAAAATCGAGCAATCCGCCAACACACTTATTCTTGTCCCAGAAATGCAACATTGGAATTACTAAGTTTGCCATCAAGCACCGACATGCTCGGAACAAACCAAATTACAAACATGAATTACGTACCCATAAGGGCTTCTGAGCCGAGACCGGTGCCGGAGCCAATATATTGGCGGAGGTTTCGAACCCACGGCATCGATGAAGCAGGCGGGATCTTCTTCTCCCCCGCCACTGCACCACCGCCACCCTCGCCATCGCTAGTACCGCCGGCATACATTGCTCTGAGGTTGTACTCACCAGATCTCTCTTTCCCTCCGGGAAGAACGACGATGGATCTAGTTTTAGCAATACGGTCGGTTATTATATTCACTTTTTTTGTAGTTTGTATTTTACATAATCGAGTCTGCAGGAAAATGTTTTCGCGAAATGAAGTCCCAAGAATTTTATCTTACTGTTTTGTGCTTGAATGCTGCTACAGAAGACCATAATTTTGACTAAGATTAAAGACAACAAAGTTGAATGATGCTTCCGTTGATGAAATGCAGCAATATTCTTCTTTTGTTAAAATAAAAACAACAACAACAACATAGCTTCACTTCCGTCAGCCAAATTAACTCATTGTCTTTTGCAGCATTGAGGTAGATTAAAGAGCAAACTTGTAATACTCAGTCATCAAGTAAAACTTAACCATTTCAAAACTGAACATGAGACATCATAGCATGGTTCTAGAAACCAAATGAATAGCAAGTTTAGATATCTTAACAGATTAAAAGGATTACAGGAGATCAGGGGATAAAGGATCGTCTAACGTAGAAGGAAAAAGGGCTCCAATACGCATTTAGTCAGAATCTCTATGAAGTAACAACATGACTACAAGTTATCGTTCATCACAGGCAACGAAACAACAATCATCTTGATGATCCTCCAGAATGTAGACGCCTGCTTGCATCGGTGTTCTTTTCTAAGGTAGCATTTCTGCGCCAATTGTCAACCGCTCTCTGTACTGTGGCTTTTGCCCTCTGCACCTCCTCCACTGAGAACTTGTGCTCTATTATGCCTAGAGGACCTGGCTGTAGTACATTAATCACAGTTTCTACCTCTTGCTCCAGCTGCCTGAGACAATAACAGTAATTAAAAGGTAGCTAAACACAAAGCAGCTAGCCATGTATGCACGTGTTCCCTAAATGCAGAGTAACGACTACTAATACTTATTCTCTTTCAGAAAGGTTGATCGCTGTAAGGCAACAGCCACATTGATGCGTAGCCAAAGCTAGAAAAGGGAAATTTCTTGAGAAGATCAAATATCAGAAGGTTCTGTAAATGCAAGGAATGGCAAACTTCACAGAAGAAGTAGGCAGAA
Organism: Acanthochlamys bracteata; assembly: GCA_019914995.1. Taxonomy (NCBI): domain Eukaryota; kingdom Viridiplantae; phylum Streptophyta; class Magnoliopsida; order Pandanales; family Velloziaceae; genus Acanthochlamys; species Acanthochlamys bracteata. The sequence continues at coordinate 956,758 of CM034140.1, read as the reverse complement.
GCTTACCGATTAAACAGAAATTCACGTGGAGAAGATAGCTACCCACCTTCCACAAAATCCTAGAATCTCAATCTAGAAGAACACATGGCTAGTATGCTGCAATGCAGGATCACACTAAAGTATGTATGAGAACTGCTAGATGAGTCTTGGGTACTAAATGCTATTAAGAGGAGGGTGCCCAAACTCATATAAACAGAACAACAACAATGCAAACAAGTAACTTGGGATAATTTAACACCCTCCCTCATATGCAACATGCAAGGTCTGGCACAATTGCTTAAGAATTAATCCCCTTTATGGGGTCAATTCCCACATGCAGCATGCTCTAATACTATATTAAACGGGCCTTAGGTAAACTTCACTCTCAAAAGCTAGCTATTAAGAGGAGGGTGCCCAAAAAACCATTCAAACACTACAACAACAAGGCAAATAATAAATGTGAAATAATTCAACTAGAATAACTGCCAACAATTAAAGAATGAAGAACGCAAACATTTTGTGTAAAACTTGAAAGATTTTGTCATAATGTCAGTAATTGCTCCCATCTTTCACTAGTTAGAAAGCCCTCTGCAAAGCCAAACTGCAATCTAAAACCTTTAAGACAGAAGCTTACCACAGAGCAAACACGGTAACATTAAATAATTAAGTTTTTGCCATAAGGAAAATATACCTGAGACCCCTCTGGATACTTGAAGGGATGGGGAGCCTTGCCAGAGAAAATGGCATTGTCAAGAGATAACCAAGTGCTGGACCTATTACAGAAAGAACGAATTGGAAAATTTTAAGTGCTCCAGTATTCTGATAGTACCACTTAATTACGTAGCTACTTACTCCCCCACTCCCCATGGTTCACAGCCATAAAAAAAGATTCCAAAACTGTAAACACATAGGAATTCTCATTTGTAATTACAGAAAGTTCTAAACTTCTAATCCAATCTAAGGCTAGAAAGCATATGCGCATCTAATTTTTCCATTGAAGAAAAGCAAAATATTTAGAGACCGAATTCATATGATTCCAAAGTCATTCAACTCCTCATCCTTCCTCGCTCAAGAACATAGGAATGACTGTTATCCGCTGAATAGCTGTATTATATCTTCGAACCCTAAAATCAAAGCCATTTTCAACTCTTCACGGAAAAATGAGAGTGACAAGATCTCACGCATAAAATGATCAGCCAATAATTCAGAGAGCTTGCTTAGGCTGGATCTGGTCTAGCGTGCAAAGAAATAGCTCGGGAGTCTCTACATAAAAGCTAAACAAAGAAGATAAATAAAAGCAAAACAGCCCAATTCATTGAGGCATTCAATCAAACACAATGCATGGTTGTCTGCATGAAAATACAACTACAATAAAGAACGGCGAATTTAGTTTGGTTCGTATACCTCGGTTGGGCGAAATGGCGCTATCTCCCGTAGGGGTTTCAAAAAATTCGGCAGGAGTTCACGGAAAGCTCTTCGGAGTAGAGAAAGGAATGGATTCGATTGGCAGCAGCGCACGGCAATTCAAATAGAGCTGCAGCTGCTTGGGTTGAGGAAGTGGGCCGCCTTTCCTTAGTTGGCCGTATTTGACAGGCCATTGGGTTTGTTTAGGAAAAGCTTTTTTAACATAGGAGTTTGATTTTTATGGTATAAAAATAAGTTATAAATATTATAATTTTATGAGATACAGCTCACTCATTTTTTTAAATTTTAAAAAAAAAATTGAAATACTGTAGATGACTTTTTAGAAAACGAAAATCTGAAAAAAGAATAATCAAACGAGGAGATATAAGCAATGGTAAATAAACTCTTTGTCTACTGATTAGTGAACTAGAAAAAATAAATATAAATAATAAAAGAAAGTACAAAGAATTATAGCCGACCTTGATGGCTTCACCCTTTTTATCAGTATCGCCTCGTACAGCGTGATACTGAAGAAATTGAGCAGCAAGGAAATATCGATGTACAGTGTCAAAATTTTCTGGGTAAGGTTGTATTATTTTTCTTCTTTTTTCTACACTGGTACACGCTCGCTTATAAATAAAAACAATGGTGATCATACAATGAGATAATCTATGAACAAAATGCTAGTATTGACTTATTTACAATGATAGAGTAAGAAAAATGTTCTCTCCCAGTTACAAGCCCTTAAAAGTTCCCCAAGTTTTCAGTAATACATAGCTACTTCCCAGTCATCTGAAGGAGAATGATTCTGTATCAGAAAATTCAGAATGCTTATCAGCGCCGGAATCTATCATCATATCCCCGTCTATTATAGCCATTTCCCTGCAAGCCTACTTCATCTTTGAACCCAAATCTTGATCTTCCATCATCACGTCCTCGCCATCTTCCATATTCATTCCTACCAGAACCTGTTTCACTTCTAAATCGATCTCTTGGTCTTCCATAATCATCTTCTCGCCATCTTCCGTTGCCACTGCCACGTGGTCCTCTCTGAGCTCTCTCATTCCTAGATGAATTCCTTGATTCAGCTTTAAACTGATTTCTTCTTCCCAATTGTCGTTCATCAAATTCTCCAAACCCACGGTTTCCTCTAGGACCGCCATATCTACCTTTGTGTGAGTGCGCCAAATCATCATCATCCCACTCAAATGACTGCCTTCTTTTGCTCCTTCCACCATCCAACCTATCCCTCCTAGCACTTGCACCACTACTACTCCTGAAGTTATTTGATCTTCCTCCATGCACAGCAACATTTAAATCCTCATCAGAATCTGAAGCAAGCAGCATATTATCTTCAAAGTCAAAGTTCCTTCCCTGTCTAATAATATTCCTACCATGTTCTTTTTGGCCTGGCCCTCTCATTGATGAGCTTCCACCAAATTCACTATCAGATTCGGACAAGTCAGTATCATAATCTGAAGGGGAAGAAAGCCTCCTAAGTGAATTCATCCTCTTTCCGCCCCGAGAGCTTTCTGTGGAACTAGCAACAAGGTCATTTTCAGATTCAGAACCACTATAATGCATATCATCCTGTAGGTGAGACATACAGTTCTTCATGACCCTTGTAGAGTTTGGATGGCGCTCAGAATCATCAAAACCCTCTGAATCAGATGTCCTCTCAACCTCAGAGAAATTTCTCCGAGAAATATCATTCATTGAGTTACTGTTGGACTCAAGCTCATAGCTATCTAGATCATCTTCTTCATCATCAAAATCATCAAAACCTGCTCGGGGAGAATGGTAGGCATCAGCTTCATCACTGCGGTCTGAGAAGGATCTACCTCTTTCCATGTCTCTGGAATTCGTTTTAGTTTCAAGGACATCAAAACCGCTATTGATTCCTCCACGAGGCATGCCATCTAAAGTATAACCTTCAGCTCTCTTATGAGAATCTGCAAACTCAAAAGCTGCGACATCTGCACCATCTGATTCATTGTCATCAAAGTCAAAGTTCCAGGCATCTGAAACTCCAGTTAGTCTGGTAGCAGTAGCCGATCGATGGTACTTAGATTCTGGCCTCTGCATTCCGTTTTCTGTAAATTCATCTGGAGGACGCTTGTGCTCACAATGAAAGCACACCGTGTTCCTCCTGTAGTTCAAGAAATTGCACCTATACCAACATATAGGGTCCTTTAGATGCTGCAAGTTTCACTGGAATAATACAATTGTTGAATAGTGAAGAGCCGTGAGTGTTAAACTAACAAAGCAACTTACTTAGGACACTCCCACTCGCCAGGCAGAAGTTGCCGCTTTGGGCGTTTGGAATCACATTGCAAGCAAACTGTGTTTTTTGCAAAATTCATGAAATCACACCTGTAGCCCAGAAAGAGAGTATCATTATTAGGCTACCAAAACATGAAGGATATTATCATTACAAAAAGAAAAGAAGTCAAATTACTTGGGACAAAGCCAGTCTCCTTTTTTCATTTCCACATCATCTCGTCCCACTCGTTTCTTTGGTGGTGGAGGAGGTTGTTTTACTTTAGGAGGCGGTTTCTTGATCACCGGGGGTGGAAGACTTGGATCAATAGGAACTGCACTCAGCTTCCCAACTTCATGCAGCAATTTCCGTACAACTGTTTTTACAGATTTTATTTTCATAAGAGGCTTATTTTCCACAGTTCCTTTGACATCATCAAAACCAAAGGTAAGCAAGACACGCACAACATCAAGTGTCCGAGCCTCGTCCTCTTTCTTTGTAAGTATATAACCTCTGCTGCATGTGTTCCTCAAACTGCAAGCACTGCATACCTGGAAAATATGATTGACATTACTAATCAATATTTTCAGCCCATTTCACTTAAAACTAAAAAATAAAAACATTAAAAAATAAAATTAATTAATTAAATTAAAAGAAATAAATAACGAAGAAGAAGAAGAAACTAGCTTATGCATTCATAATGAAGACAACAGAAATGAAAAAACAAGACTATAGGAATTGACTCATAAGCCAAAAGATTTTGAGCTTGAAGTAACATTCATTATGAAGTTGTGAACAAGAGAAGTCTATTGTCAAGAGCTAAGAAATGAACGTGATACATACATCTCCCTCATCAAGATGAACATACTTTCTCAACAGCTTTGCAGAGAAAACAACTTTTGGATCCATGCTTGGGCACCCATGACCAACTAAAATCTGAAGATCCTTCCTTGACAAAGACCTGAATTTCGCCACCAGTCAGTCATACACTACAGCAAAACTAGTTAAAATTATGCAAGAACAACTGATAGCACATTCCCCCAAAGGAACCAATGAAAAGCCAACTTCGTTAATTTTAATTAATAATACAATTCAGAAAATTTTCAAGCTGAAATAAGTTTAACCAGCCTTACCATGATCAAAAATTCAAAACTCAAACGAAGTTTAACCATGCATAGTCACAATCCACTATTCCACAATGTGCTACTCCCAAGTTGTTTTCATTAAGAATGTCGTATTCTAGTTTGGCATAAATCCACTAGTTTTCTTATTCATGTGACCAACCAAATGCTAACTTTGCAAGGCAATTCTACTCTATACAACCATAAATATGAAATCTTTCATTGATTCAATTTTCCATAGATGAGACCATAACGATTGATCTGAAGTGTTAATTTACCTAATGATATCGAACCGTTCTCGGCCAAAGTTCATGAGCCCAGTGCGGACAGTAATCCAATCCCTAGAGAAATCAAACCCTGTCTCCTCCCTGACAGCAGACAGATCAATGCCGGAAGCCTCCGCAACGGTCTCCTCACTAACATTCCTTGATGCGTCAAAGTAGTTCTGTCTCGCCAACCGTTCCATGAGCTCGATCCATTCTGGCCAAGGGTGAGCCAGCTCCACTTCCTTCTTCAAAACTTCCCTCATACTCCTTTCCACCACCTCAACAACCCCATCAACAACTTGACGTTCTTGTTGTTTCTCTCCTTGTTGTTGTTGTTGGCCTTCATCTGTTTGGTGTTGTTGTTTGGATTGGTGCCAGGAACGGAGGCGATGCAGAGCGGCGTGTTTCTCGTGGGTAGAATTAGAGCGGTTCTGATCGAGGGAGTCGAGCTGCTCGAAGACGAAAGAGAGACGGGTGGAGAGAGAAGAAGGTTTCGCCGGAGATTGATCCGACGGTGGAGAAGTGGAGAGTGAGAGGTTGCGGATGGAAGAGATGAAGCGGTGGTGATGAAAGCAGGAACGGAGAACGAAAAGAGAGAGCATGCTGGTGGATTGATTTTTGGAATGAACTGAGAGAACATTAAGATCTTGGGTGGCTCAGGTGACTGAGACCCGCGAGAGCTAAAACCCTACGCGCGAGCACGAGAGATGTAGTATAGCAGAGACGGAAGGGAAAAGATAATAAATAAATAAATAAACAACCAAGAACAATACCTAAAGGGCTTGAACCTTCGACCTTGTGGCTAACAGCAACACGCTCTAAAAAACAGTTCTATTCGAGCCATTTTGATTATTATTATTATTATTTTCTAAATGTACTACTTAGGTGCTGTGGCTTCTGGTATTTTATTTAATTTCTTATTGTATATTTTTAATAAATATGTATAGTATATAAAATTTATTAAAATTTTAAAATATAAAAAAATTTATATCTTTAAATTTAAGCATTATTATATTATTATTTATTTTAAATAAAAAATAAATTATATTTTATGTAAAAAATATTTCATTTTATAATAGCATTCAAATATCTTCTTAACCGCACAATGTCAGCACTCTTATTAACTAACATAAGGGAAAGGCCGAACAAATAATTTTCTTTGCAGTAGGCATTATCGAATCAATGCAAACGTTTTCATAAGGGCAACAATCTGCAAGAAAGATCAGAAAACTGCAGCAGAGCAGAGGCAGAGCAAATCCAATCAACGAAGAAAACCAAGCCAGACATTTGGGGAGTGTTTCGTAACTGAGTTACGTAAAACTACAAAATAGAAAATAAAGTTTCTTGAAAAATAAGTTGGAAGTGGAGTTTAATTTTTATGTTTTAATTGATTATTGAAGTGGGTTGAAAATGAATTTAGAAAAAGAAATATAGTGAAACTTGAGTTCCACTTGTATAAAACTGAAAACTCGAATTTCTGATTCTATTTGCAATTGAAACAAAAAAAGTGAGTAGAACTCTAATTCTGACGAAAAAAAGTGGAGTTCCTATCACTTGAAACACGCCCTTGGCAGTTAGAATGCGTTTAAAATTGCTTATAAAATAAATTTTTTTAAAATAAAAAATATTTTTATTTTTTAAAAAAAATAAGTTTATATTTTGTTATTTAAAAAAATAATACAAAAATTTTATTACGTAAATTTTTTCTATATTTTTAAATTTTTAAATATTTATAAAATATGTATTAAAAAATATGAAATTAAAATTTAAAAAGTTCTGTTGAAAAAATAGAAAGATAAACGCACCCTGGTCACATAAGCACGTTCGAAAATATGAAGCCCTGTGAACTAACCATTCACATGATACGAGAACTCGTATTAGCTCCGATACCTGAAACAATTTATAAGAGATCTTTTCTGTTAAACATTTCAAAAGGGAAAGTGAGAAAAAAGAGAGAGAGAGAGAGAGAACGTGAGATAATAATGCATGGGACAATGTTAATTGTAATGCCTTTCCCTTACAGTACAAATAATATGTCCAACATTTAAATCGAAAAGGTGAATAATACATTGGTACACTGAAGCAAAAGGGGCCGCAGGAGTAGCCTAAAAATCCACTCGCTGCCATTGATCTGGAAATATATCAGATAGTCTGCACCAAATGTTTCTGCATTCAGAACAACCAATTGGCTTCCTGTATAAATTATTTGAACTAGTGGGTGGAGGGTGTTTGGAATTTGCTTAACCTATTTGTATAGGCTAAAAGCTTATTTAGACAGCAGAAGAGGAGCATATATATAATATAAAGGTGGTATATGAACAAGCATTTGAGGAGTTGGAAAGATCCATATGGTATAATATTTGGGAAGATAAAAGGTCAACTTTGAGAACTACAGTGCTATATGAATTGGTTTTTCGGGCTTGTATCAAGAACGAAGAATGTTTTGGCATCGATAATATCTTCTCTTGAAAAGAATTCATGAGAATGCCTAGTGACTTTCTAGCTAGAACTAGGGATATCACCATGACCCATATTGCTGCTGCTGCCGCTGCTTTCTGTAGATGCTTGACCTGACAGGAGCACATGAGGAACAAAAGCACCCCTAGGGAAGCTGGAAACCATGGGACCACTTGACGTGCTCTCAGTCAATGGCATTCGAACTGAAAAGTTATCCTTGTTGGTATTAAAATCAGGCCGTAGGTCTGATGATGAGGAAGGGGCCAAGATCCCTCCAGTTAGCCCCACAGGGTAAGGAGCAACTGGCATGTCTGTAAGAGATGATGCAGACGGGCTATAACTTAGCATTTCCATTGGGTGATTAAATTTGCAGGTTGGCCCGAATTTGCATATTGCATGTTGCATATAGAAAGCACAAATAGGAGCACCCTGGAATAGAGACAAGGATATGGAAATTCAATCCAAGAAGATACAATCGAACAAGCCTATTACCGACATAGAAAGCAGGAAAACAGCAATCAGCTCAGGTAGGGATATAATGTGAGTGTGCGAGCACAAAAGAAAGTATATTGACTGAGTACTTGTTGAAATAATCTTAAGGATACTACTGAAAATGTCAGTGCCATACAATAAAGAAACTTGCAGGGCATGATGATTTCGCAAGTAGTATGCCAGTAGAGAGATCTTTTTTGCAGCTGACAGCATACTCTGTTTGATTAGAACATGTAAAAGGTTGCATTCTTATTAAAAGTCATCTGCACTGGATAACCATAGCCACACAAGTTATATACGGCCATTGGGTTGCAGCAATAGTTCTAACCTATTAATAGCATGTTTGGTAGACGATACACACTGACAAATAACGTTACAACGACAAAAAGGAAAGTATGCGGTGGACACAGCAAACAAACTATTAACCTGATATTTAACATATTGAAATCAACAACAGCCTGCTGAAGATGAAGTTGTTAAAACTACCCAAGATCTTGGTGTATTTCAAGGAACTCTATAATTAAAATGCAAGCCAATACTGTATGTGTTTGTGCAGATGAAGCATGCTCAGCCTGTAAGATACCATCTTAGCATCTTTTAGAAGCTTTATTCATGCTTAAAAACAGCATAATTCAGAACCTTTACCAAAGCCTAAGAATACGACCATGTAGAAACCTTGAAAGTAACTCCTTCAATATTAAGAAATATTTTACGAGTTTTTAACTCAGAAGATATATATATATATATATATATATATATATATATATATATATATATATATAGGGGAGGGATAGGGACACTCTCTCTCCGGTTTATAGTCGGGGTGACTTCCAAATCCAATCTCCACCGTTGGATATGAAGAACTATGAGTTAGAAACATATCCATAAAATTTCAGCTCAATCGGACTACGAATTCACGCCCATCCGGTCACTTGATCAAGATGACAGAAATGATACAAATATATATTTTAAAGTTTTCTTACTTTCTGTCATGTTGATCAAATGACCGGATGATGTGAATTCGTAGTCCGATTGAGCTGAAATTTTATGAATATATTTCTAACTCATAGTTCTTCATATCCAACGGTGGAGATTGGATTTGGAAGTCACCCCGACCATAAACCGAAGAGGGAGTGTCCGGAAGTGCCCCTAAGGAGGGAGTGCCCCTATCCCTCCAATATATATATATATATATATATATATATATATATATGAATCAAGTCCTAGTCATGATCATACCGGACGAAGAGGAAGACCCATAGGGCTGAGAACACAATTTGATTTCGGAGCGTTCCAACCAGGTGGATGGTGGTATCTGCATGTTGGACCAAACTTGCAATCTCCTGTCCTCATGTAATACTGGCACTCAGGTTGACCTGGTCTCTCAGGAAAAATATTTTCCTTCTGCGTACTCGAAGACAGCCCAGATGAGGAGGACACCGGCTGTAAAGTCCCTGTATAAGCTGAAGCTGACGGAGAAAGCTGGCTTTGTAACCCATACACTGATCCAGATTGAACTGTTTGCTGGCCACTAGGAGACAATACCGGACTTACAGGAGGCTGTATCACATGAAATGTCAATCTCAGAACAAGACACAATATCAACCTACTTGTGACTGTAATTGAAGGAAGTGCTTCATCAGAATTATAGCAACTAAGGTGTACAAACCGGATATGGACTCCAGCTTGGAACAGGAACAACACCATGAGACAGAAGCATGGGGCCGTAAGGTCCCTGCATGTATGATGCAGGCACAACAGAAGGCCTAGGAACCTGCCAACTAGCCATAGCAGTGTACTGCTGAGGTGACGGGGCTGATGCAGACTGCACCGTAGGATAAAATGCAGGCGCAGGCGAAGGTGCTGAGGCAAAAGCAGGTTGTGGATGATGGAATTTACAGGTTGCACCAAACTTACACTGCCCTGTTCTTAAATAGTAGGGACATTCTTTTTCGCCCTGCAAAATTCAAACCTACTACTACCATGAGAAACTCAAAATGAAGTGTTTCTAAGAAAGCAGAGTAGAAGTTTCAGATTAGTGAAGTAACAAAATCCAACCGGGCGTAGAGGGTAGCCATAGTGATTCAATGAAACAGGCTGGACAGACCCTCCGCCTTGTCTAGGGTGATGGTATTTGCATGTGGGCCCAAACTTGCAAGTTCCTGTCTTCAAGAAGTACTGCACTGACACGAGTAACTCATGAAACAGCATAAAAGGTCACACTTAAGACCAAGAAACAGGAGAGCACTAAGATATATTTTCATGAAGTTATAATCCTTATTGGTTAAATTCATTCATCTCAAGAATCACCTGGCATAGAGGCTGCCCAACACGCTCCGGATACTCTATACTTCCGGTCCTTGCAGCTCCTGCTGCCTGAATAATGTCCTTTACCGTTATTCAATTAATACTAAACGTTAACAACTCCTGTGACATTATTGATGTCACAACAGAGTGACTTCAGATAGTAACGGAAAGATTACAAAAGCAGAGTTCAAGTGAGTAGAAGCAGAACCACTATAATGGAGATCAACATTCATACAATGCATCAACTTAGAAAGGCAGATTACAACAACACTGCTAAAAGATTCATGAATAATCTCAAAAAAGAAGCCGAAAAACCGCAACATACACTTTACAAAACAGGAAAAATGTTGCCAAAAGAGATACTGAAACAAGTAAAACAGCCCCGAACAAGTTAGGTAAATATAACCCAATCATCAAAAGTTCAGAAATCTATACCGCCCCAGAGCGATCACGGGGATGGTTATACCGGCACCTATCGCCGTAGCCGCAAGTTCCTGTGCGGAGATAATAAGCGCAGTCGGGCTCGCCGGGCCGCTCGGGGTACACCGGTGTCAGCTCGCCGCCCCTAATCCCGAGCTGCCACATCGACTCTGCACACCAATGTCAATCTCAAACTAAAACAATCGTCAAAGATTTCTCACCCAATGCTAACACTCACAACCAACCCTAGCTCATTCCATCCACTCTTCCCAAAAATCCCAAAATAATACTAATAATAGTAATAATAATAATGATAATGAACAACTAGTGATGATTACCTTCGAGTCCAGTTTCCGTATCTGGGAGAGGCCCTTCGGGGCCTGGGCTCCGCCCGTACATCTCCATAAGCACCGGCTTCCGGCGAGGTATTTCGAAGTTCTAGAGTGTTCTAGAAGGCCCGATCGATAGAGTGCGAGAATGAATTTGGTGAACTAAGAGTGGTAACAAACAACCTACTTGGTCCGTCTTTGCTCGATTCTCTTTTTTTTTGTTTTGTTTTACTTGCCCTTGTTCACACACAATCTCTCACTACTCCTTTCGTTCTTCAGAGTTTCTTTTGATCTTTCTGGTTTCGCGTCGGACTCTTTCCGTTGTCGGTTGGTTTTATACACCCGCCAAACCGGAGGAAACAGAAGTTTCCTTTTAACCGAACTAACTCTACCGAAATGCTCCGACTATCGATGAATCAAACTATACTCCCTAACTCTCTAGTTACATCTTTATCATTACCACCGTATCTTTCGTAGTAGAATTCGTCACGAGAGTTTCGGTGCGAAATCACTCAGGAGTGGTGACCGGTAACTCATTTCTCCGACTTCACTAAATAGTGCATCTAACCCCGGAATATAAAACAACTACTGAAATGCCATCACTTGCTTCTGTTTGTGGCGTCAGATGTGACCGTAATTCAAACCCGTCTGATCTCTGTCCTGCGGCCCATGTTGCCAAAACTCTAAACTTGTCCCACACCATCACCTGTTCCAAACAATTTCCAAACATTCAGATTCAACGAACCAAAATTTACCACGTGCCAAGTCGGTGGTTCAAGAGGTGTAGCTGACTTGGTGGCGGGAACAATGTCGGCCGGCAGTCAGTTAAACTCTCCGTAGAGGGCATTTTTGTCCATAAAACTAATTATCATTAAAACTTGTGTTTTATTTTATTAGGAGTAAAAAGTTTTTAAAACTTGATTTCAGAATAAACTAAAATTAGTAATTATTTTGGTGAATTTGAAATATATATAATAACTGAAGGAGATGTGTTTTGTGAATAGAAATGCAGTAAAATTCAAAGAACAACATAAAACGACACACAGAGAGTGTAAGAGGGGGAATCCGGGAAGGATACGGACGAGAAATGCGTGAAGTTAGGCGATAATCAACAAGTAACTGACACGTCCGTCATCTATGGAGCAAGATCACGGAGTGAATGAGACGGAGATTCATTGGTCGCCGGTGATATACATATATACTGTAGTGCGCTTACGGGGACCAGACCGATTGTCGCCGAAGGCAGAGGGGAAAAAGAAATTTTAAACGGGTTAAACCGGTTTCCCGGTCGTACGAACAAAGCATTTGGTACGGTTAGAACTTGGTGTAGCCGGTCAAACGGGCCAAGAGGTAGTTGGGCCCGACAGATGGAGAATGGCGAGTGACTGATAACTAGGCCACAAGTTGGTATGAGAGTAGTTTTAAAGTATTGTGGACCCAATGTTGTGGGATGGCAATAGGGAATTTGGTTCGCGTTAATAGTTAATTGTGGTTGGTGATTGGTATGCATTGGCAATTCAATGTGGGCGCATGCTGGGATTTGGCTCGGCAGAGCAACCACGATTTCCGATATTTTAATTGAGCTCCATCGGGCGTTTTATTTTATGGGCTTTTTTATAATGGTTCATAAAGTAAACAAGCAAAGACCCGCCAAATCAAATTTATAACAAGAGATTAAAATAAAATAAAAAAAGAGAAAAGAGCTAGAAGTTTAAAAGAATGGCAAACGTTTCTCGACGGAGTCTCTCCTTTGTTCGCCGGAGTCTCTCCCTCTCTATCTCTTCCGTCGCATACCACGGCGGTTCCACCACCACGGCAGTAGTCTCTACAGAAGAGTGTGTACGTGAGCTCAACACGCTGCTCCACCTCCGCCGTGCCGAGTCCGCTCTATCCGTCGCCGTAAACCTTCTCTCATCTCAACCTCCGCGGCAGCTTCCGCCATCTCTCTACCCCACTCTTCGAATCCTTCTCGAAACCCTTATATCCACCGGGCGCCATATCGATGCTCTGTCCCTCTTTGACAAGATCATAGCTTTTTCGATCCCCGTCGACACGTTCGGGTTTAACAAAGCTATCCAGGCCGCATTGAACACCAGAAACATTGATCGCGCGTTTGAATTGTTTAGTAAAATGAAATCCAACAACCAAGCAAAGCCTGACGCATTCACTTATAATGTGTTACTGTCTGCCCTCTGGAAGTCACGCCGTGGTCTAGACGCACGCAGTCTGTTCGATGAAATGCTCAAGTCGAGTATCGCCCCGAAATTGGTCACTTTCAATACGATGATTGATGGGTACTGCAAGAGTGGTGATGTTGATGAGGCTTTTCGGATACGAGACCTTATGCGGAAGGCAAGAGTGGGACCTAATTTGATTACCTACAACTCACTGATTTCTGGGCTTTGTTTTGCAAGGCAGATTGATAAGGCGGCGAAGTTGGTTGGTGAGATGGAGGAGAACGGCATTAATCCGGATGGTTTTACATACAGTATTCTGTTCGATGGGTGTTCAATGGTTGGGGGTTCAGACGCAGCTTTTCGTCTGTTTGAGGAGTTGGTTAAGAAGGGTGTAAAGTTCGGTAGCTTTGAGTGTAGTGTTTTGTTGAAAGTGCTCTGCAAAGATGGCAAGGTTTTGAAAGCCGAGGATGTGCTGGATAGATTGGTGAGTAATGGGATGGTCCCCACTTGCGTTATTTTTAACACGATCATTGATGGGCATTGTTGTGTTGGTGACATGGACAGTGCATTTGCGACAGTGCGTCGGATGGAATTATTTGGATTGAAACCTGATACCATTTCTTACAATACGCTCATAAAAGGCTTATGCAGGTTGGAAAGGAGAGCAGAGGCTGAGGAGATGATTCAGAAGATGGAAGAGAATGCAGTTGGCCCCAATACAGAGACTTATAACCATCTGATTGATGCATATGCAAAGGCAGGGGAATTCGATCATTGCTTTGAGATTCTTGAGCAAATTAAATGCAGTGCTGGTCTTAAACCCAACATCGTGTCCTATGGTTCACTCATCAACGGCTTATGCAAGAAAGGAGAGGTGGCGAAGGCTGAAGCTCTTGTTCAGGACATGGTGACTAGTTGTCTACAACCTTCCGTGCAAGTCTACAACATGCTTATTGATGCTTACAGCAGATTGGGAGATTTGGAGCGTGCATTTATGCTAATAGAGGAAATAAGAAGTAGAAAGATGGCTCCGACCATTGTGACTTATAATTCTCTCATTAAAGGTTTGTGCGAGCAAGGCCGTCTAGCTGAAGCTGAGGAATTGCTAGGCAACTTGATGGGAAACGGTCCACACCCTGACTCAGTAACGCTAAACACATTAATCTCTACCTATTTGAAGAATAACAATATCCAAAAGGCTCTCGAGATGTACGAGAAAATGCAGAAATTGGCTGCTGAGCCTAGTATAGCAACATTCAACTTGCTGATCGGAGGATTTAGTGCAGATGGAAGGTTGGAAGACATCAACGATTTGTATCAGCAAATGAAGCAGAGGAAACTGGTACCAGATAAGGGCCTTTATAAGACTCTGCTCGCTGTATATTCAACGGCAGGAGATGACAACAAGGTAGCCGCTCTAAGGAATGAGATGCAAAGTCGAGGGATCTCAATTGATGAAAAGATCTGAGACCAACAGAGTCACGCTAGTCAGAGATCTTGATGTGCTCAGTATTAAAGCTAATAAAATCACAGAGTTTTGTAGTCTATATCTGAAACTTTATATAACTTATTTTTATTTTTTTTAGTAAAAATAAAAACTTATTTTGAAAAAAAATTATATATTTTTTTCAAAAAAACTCAAAACACTCCCAAACATCTCATTAATGTGTAGCTCGACCGAATAACATCATAAGAAGATCGTACTCACTATAAATTTCGGCGATCAACTGCAACACCTTGTTGTCTGGTCAGCTAGCCTGTAAGTGTCTCGGGACTCCGTCTTTCTCTCATGTATGTCTTTTAAAAGGACCACAAAGTTACAGATGAGAGAATTCTCCAGGTTCCTTTTGCTGGTGACTCGTGAAACGAGAGATTCAAGCTCGAAAGAATGAGGAGTTTGATGCAGTTTGACGTAACTATTATCATATCAAAATTAGGAAAAGAAAAAGACTAAAGAAATTCCCTATCATTTACAGACCCCTTGGTGGCCTTATCATAAAAGACCAGGCTCCAGACCATCTGAGGCCTACCCAATTAAACAAATAACAACAAACAAAGAAGACAATCCTCGAATGTGTCTGCAGAACAAGAACCGGTGAAGGCAGTGTGCGAGAGGATATTGATGCCTACTGCTAGAGGAGCAAAAACGTGAATACATCACTTAAAGAAATAATTCCTTGTACACGCTTGCTTCCAGCTTCAACAATGATGACACGCCGCACTCCTACAATGAATTTTCTAAATCATAAAGCATCGAAAATGAGTACAACAAGCCCAAAAACAAGAACAAAACCCTTGCCTGGATTTGCTAGCCTCTCCATCACTTTTTGCAGAGGATCAGTACGCAGACACATCTGGCATCTCTGGCCATTGAAAAACCCATATGGAGAATTCACATCTTGTCCTATTTGCAATGCCTGGATTATTTTAGATATAAAATAGGTAAGTTAACTAGTTACACAAATCTTTCTAATAAAGATGCACTACAAACTACAAGCAAATACAACACAAAGGATAATACATACTCCATGGCAAATGCATTTGCTGGAAAGGGTGCCTCATTCACAAAATAAGTGTGGGAAGATGACATGGAAGAAGTGATTCTGAAGATAATAGCAAGGCACTCATAGTTCCATACTAACACAGCTGACTGGAAGACGACTGGATTCTAGAGGCCACATCCAGTCTACCAACATCATGATCTGATGTACAAAATACTTATTCAGATAGCAACCAGCATCATGATCTGATGCAACATCTAGTTCTTTTTTCACTGAATTACTACAATGCCTTAGATGTGGTCTCAACAAAGGCAGCCTAGCATAAGAAGCCATTTAAAGAGAATCAATGCCATCGAACCAAAGACGAAAAGAGCATTACAATCAGCACCGTTAATATCAAAGTGCTCTGATTCAAGTAACTATCATATTATGGACAGCATCAGACAAAATGCTATTAGCTCTGGTTAATGGAGGATAAATTAGTGGTTTCGATGTTTATACTTTGTTTAAGAATACCTGCAGAGCGACAGGTATTTCAATTGTCTGTCTAGATGATATATCAAATTTATCTAGTGAGACAACAGAGCTTATAATCACATAAAATGAATACTCTTTTAGAAGCAGGTCCTGCAATCAAAAAAGGTGCAGTGCCTCCTGTACCTGCTGCACACTCATTTCATCAAGACGAATCTGCGCATATGCCTTGTCCTTTGCCAAAGCTGTGATGTCACTGTTAAAAAACAAATAGCATTACTTTAAACTTCGGAAGAAACTGCCTAGACAAGACAAAGGGCAGAATCATTCACCTTCTAGAATATATATCCACCAAAGAATCATTGATGTCCACTATAGGTATTGAACTAACACCAGCTATATGGCAACAATAAAACAATAAAAGTTTAGTAGCATCAATCTTAAATGCCTCAAAACAAGGAAAAGGAGACAAAATAAAACAATAAATAAGAATAAGCAAATCACATGCATTGTCATGCATCTAACTAAGCATCCAATAAGCTATAACTACACTCCAATACATTGTGTTATGAGTTCATTGATGAGTATAAGGATTTGTGTGAATATCCCAAGTTCAGGATACATGTTGAAGTCATCTTAGCAAGTTGCACCATAATGACAGATAAACATTGGGCTACTAACTTGGGGATGTTTGGAGTGCTTTTGAAAAGAAACATTTCCAGAACGAACAATATTTTGGGGATCTTTGAAAAAAGAGCTCTACTTTTTCAACTAAAAAATAATAAACATAAGTAATATCAAGATCTTACAACGTAGAATTTTTCTGTACTTCCTAAATTTTATTAAAAAATTCTGTAGAATGTTATAGAAAGTTTATTGAAAAATGTGAAATAAAGAGTTGGAATGAAAAAGAGTTGAAAAGCACTCCCAAACAAAACAACACCCTTGTTTCCTATATGTTTTACTCTCAAAGAGTAATATCCAATATGTTAAAATTGTTCAAGGTACACCTCTGTTGTTTGGTACCACCATTTCTTCTAATTTAACCATCACATCTAGAACACACTTGCATTGGTTAGCACTCTTTTATCCAATTCAGCCAAACAGAAAATTATGCAAAAAGCCTCAGTTAGATTTTCTCTATAGTAGAAGATAATAAGCCCACAAACATTTTTTCTATCAATAAGGAATGTCATTGAATCTTCTGATTGTTAAGTCATTGATGTGCTTTATGAGATTATCTTATAGAAAAAACTGCTGAAAACTGTGACGAAGTAGCTGTCAAAAAGCACATATCTTTGTAGAAATTATTTGCTCTGCTAGTTTGACCACACCAAACTCCAGCAACTTGCAATCATACTGAAGCCAGGGTAGGCACAGGTACAGGCCATACATGCAACCAAGTGCTACAACAACATATTGTATCAGCTTCAAAAACTCCAAAAATGACTCTATGATGTGCAAATAACAAAAGTATGCAAGAAGACAGATGATAAAGCACGCCAACTGCAAAAAATGATATGTTTTGTACTAGTAGTATCCCTTCTGAGACATATTTAACATCTAGAACACACATATATTATTTCCTTGTAAGTGAACCAGAGGTAACTAAGTGCAATCAATATCCAGTAGATATTAGACTGTAAATATGAAAGTAACTTGACAAAAGACATCATGATCGAAAGTAACTTTCGGCCTTAGGACAGGGAAGTGCCCACCTTGCACTAACAAAGTCAGGGCAGTGTTAAGGGAGGCATTTTCCCGTAACATTGCCAAAGGCCGACCATTTGGTTCCCCAATTTGTGGCACCCATGTCCCCAATCTAAAATTGCATACTGGTTGTTGCAAAATCGGCAAAGAACCCCATGAGTGTCTGAAGTGCCTGCAAATGCCTGAAAATGATACATGAAATGTAAAATCATAAACAAGGGATGAGTTCTACCACCTAAACTACTTTTGACATGAACACTTTGCCTTACATTTCAATATTCCTGAAAGTGAAGCAAGATGTAGAAGTTGGGGATAAGAGCCATCCTGCGATGATGAATGGATAATTGGGACAGTTGCCACCTGATTGTGCAAGATCTTCAAAGCTACATCTTTCAAAGAATCATAGGGACTAGCCTACATGGATGAGAGCATTTTTAGTGAGAAAACATCATTCAAAGTTTCTCAGGCCAAGGTCAAAGCCATTGACAAGAGAAACCATGAAAGATATACACTCAATAGCTATTACCTAACACAACAAAAAAAAAAAAAAAGATTTAAGTAACAAACTCCATGGAATATGTTGCATGTTTAAGATTTTTACTATTTACTTAAATAGGAAACTGAACTTACTCTATTTAACAATAGCTTCTTTAAACCAAGATCTGTCAGTTTCATGGATTAAATTAAGAAAAATTATACAAACCTTACATTTCCTGCTACAGAGAAAGATGCATAACAATTTCAAAATTACAAGGAGAAAGAACATACGTCGACTAGACTCCTTTCAAGCATTCTTGCTTGTGGGTCTAACTGTGCAATTAGTTGCCGCTTTCCTTCCTTCCAAGCAGCTATTGAATGTGTCTCTAGCTCTTCCTCAGTCAAATTTGAACCATGTTTGCCAAGCTGCATTCAAAGAAAAGGATAATCATCAAAGAATGCATTAAATCAAGTTCCTCCACTATTAATGGAACCAAACAGAACATACTAAACAGACATAATAATTTTCTAAAAGATTTACAAACCAATATGCACTTTATATTTGATGAACAATGTAGCAAGTAACACCAACACAGCATTTTAAGCACAACATGTAAATTGCCCTATGTCGGAGAAACATCCAGAGTCAAGATCTCCTAAGTCATGCTGAGGAAGTAATTTGAAAGAGAAGTCATTTGACATGCACTATAAGATATAATACATTTTATTGTACAAACGAATATTAGCAGATTCTACTTATTTCAATCACATCGTCACTTAGTTAAGAACAATTGTAGGCTTCAAAGATGGACAAAGCAATTTACAAAATCCGGCATACCTCCTTCAGTATAAGTATGAAATCCAACGCAGTCAGCATTCCAACAAATTGACCCTTGTACAAGTCCCAGAGTGGCGCCACAGGTATTCCCTGAAAATATGTAATGTGGCAGTACAAGAATTAGATGAGGACACTACCTAGTTATTCACTTCCGTCCTAGTCAACCTTGTAAGGATCCTCAAATGAAGCTATGATGAAAGTACTGCTGTGGTATACCTTGGCTAGAACAAGATATATTAAAATAGTGCACAAGGACTAAAACACCATGACGAATCAAGAAATACTTTTAAATGAAACTTCACCACAAGTGGCCAGGTGCTATTTTACCAACAATACAAAGATTTCATGCTTTAGATTTGCAAAATCAGCAAAAATAGACAATGCCCAAACAAGGTTCTAAAACAACTTTCACCTGCCTGCTCCATTAGATACCAAGTCCATTCATAACTTACAAGAACCAAAAATCGAAATCCTTGAAAAGGAATTTAGGAAAAGCCACAACACAAATTAGATCCGTTTGAAGCATAAAAGAATAAATGAGTTCCCATACTCATATTTGCTTAGCCAGCACCTCCAATGCGAGCCAAAACCATCTAACCTCAACTTTTAAAAAAAAAGGGAGCATGCATGATACACCATGGAACCCATTTACAACAGACAATACATGAATAAAACACATCTAACAGCAGCATCATGATCATGGATGGTTTCAAAAGAGAAAACAAGATAATGGAAGAAGTTACTTCCTTCCTTATGTAAAATCAAAAGCTAGCAGAAATTACCTGCTCATAGAGGATATGAAAAGCTTGTTTCACAGGCAAGTTGACATCCAGAGCAATGACCTGCGGGATTCCAAACATAAATAAGACCTCACAAGTAACAAATATGAAATCGTGTAATGTATCCAAATGTTTCTCTTAGACCTAGACATGCCACACCTTCCCTGACTCTGGAAGCAGTTCATAAGCGGTATGTGAAGACAAGAACACAGAGATTCGGCTTCGAGAGATCTCTATATCAGCCTCAGACATTCTTAAAGCTGCCTCCTGCAGGGCATCACCTGACAATGTAACCTGTTTGGTATCGCAAAAACAATGACAGCACACAAAAAGTTCAAAATGACAAGCCCAGCAACTAATTGCAGCTGTCTTAATGTAGCACAAAGAGCTTTAAAATGAGGACTCCGAAGGTTATTGCAGCTCCTGAAAGTCATCCTGATACTACACCAAGATTACCACAATACTAGCAGCTCTAAACACTATAACAAGAGAACTATCGACGAGCAATCAGTAGCCTGCAAAAGCATAAAATCATATTCTCATGCATTTTTGAGTCATAGCATTTTAATAAACTACATTCAAGGTCACATATATGCGTATAAGAAATTATACACAATAGAAACTCAAGATAAATAGCTTACCACATGTTGGAAAGCTCCAAGATCAACATCCATGTTCACTCTATTTCCAGGTGCATCTGGACTCAGAGGCATTGGATCAGGATCCCTCGTTATGTGCAAAGTGTTCACTATCCCATAGCTTCCCGTTGTAGAAGGTTGGCGCTCATCATGCCGCCACTCCCCATCGACATAAAACTTGTACTGCACGTAACAAGAATGTGAAAGAAAAAAGCTCAATTAGGTATATGAAGCATGTACATGCAGGATATGAGCACTTACACACCTAAGTACGAAGCACAAAGACACTTTTAAGAAAACCATTTGAGGAAATGGACTTATATTGGCATTCTAAGCATGATTTACAGAGAAGACCTACATGCAGGCAAGATGCCATAGCATATGCATAAGCTAAATTTGGTTTACAAAACAGCAACTGTGAGCCATTCTAGCATCAGCGTAGATTAGAAAGTCCTCAGAATGTACTTCCAGACAGAACCACAGAAGAAAAATGTAGAAACACCTATTACGAGGGGAAGAGCTGTAACCTGATGGAAGCCTGGCGTCAAGCTGCGGACGGCCTGGAACACAGTGGGGCATCCCTCCACAGGAGCCATTGGTATAAGCTCTGACCATCTAAACAAAGAATTTCGAACACGCATATTAGAGCTCTGCAGATCCACGCTTCCAAAACACTGAGAACAGTAACTAATCTGAAGATAAGCTATTAAAGTCTGCCGTAAGTTAATGGAAACAATATATCTAACACATAGATTATCAGTGTGCATGAACTAGCCATGCAACTTTCTCAAATAGTTCTATTGATGGTACACTTCTTGGCATGGAAATTTGAAAACTCTGTTAGCAGACAGGGGATGCAACTCCAACTGAATCAGTGGCAAGGGCATGCACGTGGAGATGAAGACTACAAGAAAATTCTACTCCAAGCAGAGGTCGTGCTATACTAATATTGAAGTTGGAATATAATATCAGATAGTTTCATAGTGCAAGAACAATACCAATTAGAACAATCAATAAATACCTTGTAAACGAGCCGGTAAGGGACACTCTGCGGCCACCATACGGCCAGACGAACCTCCATGGTATCAGCACACTGCTGATTCCGCCGATGGTTACTTCTTGTGGAGAATCAGTCACAGAAGAAGTAAACATCTGCACGAATTCTCCAAACCAAACCACTATGAATTTGCAAACTGAAAAACGATCTCTGCTCAATCTGAAACAATCACCGATGATTACAGCAATGCTCAATCTCAAAAAGCCTCATCTACTTCCTTCCCATCTCAATGACTTTCAATTCAAAGTCGATCAATCAAAAAACCATGAATCCTAGTATTGATTTCTGTCCGGTAACGGGATCCTCCACGGCCGTTGGCAGAGGACCCCTCACTGATCACGCATTCCAATTCAGAACAAGAACCAAAGATCAAAAACACATTAAGAAAAATCACCACCAGAATGGCCCGAAAGGTCTTCAATCTCCCAAATCGCGCTCTGACAGATCACTGCTTCAATGTCTCTCTGGCTAATTCCACACGAATTTGCAAACCCTAACCGATTTCAATCGGAGAAAAACAATCTGAAAACCCTAGTTCTTGGGATCGCAGCTGCACGGAATTGGAGAAATGGCGAAACCTGAACACCAGAAGAACAATTTGGGAAGAGAAGAAAACAAAAAATAGTAAAAGGAGATAGAAATTTTAATTGTTAAATAAATAGAACAATAAGTATTCGTTTTTATTTTTGCTTTTTTTTATAAAAAAATCCGGTGGAATAAATTAGCGGGTAGGAGACGGAGAGGGATCATAGTCGTTGGCACCTGATCGTACGATGCAAATGTTTGTTAAGAGCGGGCCCAAGGATCACGAGGCAAACGGCAGAAGAAGGGAGCTGCCCGAGCTGACCGGGATTCCAGCCCGGGTCACCGTTGTTGCATTTGCACGCTACAACCTGGTTCTTGTTTGGACCAGGGGCGACCCGCTTCGCAATCGCAGCCATTAAATAATATGGTCAGCAATTTATTTTCTTTTCTTCATTTGTTTCATTTTTCTGTTGATCACGCTGGGAACTTTATTTATGTGTGTGGCGAGCAATTATTAATTTGGCAAAATGAAACAGAAAATGGTTATCGTATTTATAAAATCATGATATATAATATAGGTGGCATACGAATTAATAAATAAATCGCATCGATTATATAATAATTATTAAAATAGTTCAATTTTAATCTAAATTATATATTATATTAATTAAAACTATTATAGTTTAATTTAATTAATAATCACATTAAATTGAATTAACTTATTTAATAATAAAAATTATTTAAAATATAATCATAAAAAATTAAATAATAGGTTAAAATTATTAAGTATTATATATTTAAGAGAGAACGTATTAATCTTATAAAATATATAAATTGAAAAAATTAATTAAAATATAATAAACAAAGCAAATATATGTATATAAAGGAAATTAAAATTTAAGATAATTATTCTAAATATTTTTTAGTTATTATACAATATATAATATATAAATAATTATATAAATTAAATTAAATTACTTATGAATCAATTTAAATACAATTCAAATTTATTTAAGTTATCGAATTAATTTAAATTAATTAGAAACTGATTCGAACTTGATTGCGATCAAATTCTAATTTAATTTAAATAAATATATTTCAAATTGAATTCGTATATTGACATTATATATTGCGATATAATACAAGCATAAAGCGAAAATGACAAAGATCTTGTAAAAAGTTTTACAAAATTGTTCTTTCCTGAACTGTGTTATGTGTTTCTAGCCAGTAAATTTTCTTTTTAAATTAATCGCCATACGCCCATATAATAACAAAAAGCTATACTTAATTATTTAAACTAATAATGGCTAATTATTAGCTATCATTATTTACTTCTCAAAAATCAAATAATGCAGTTGATTAAATCCAGCGAAATAAAAAATAATAAGAAGGCATAGACTTTTAAAATTTTATACGATTATATTTAATCTTTATTTGACGGCCGGCTGAGTTTGAAAGAGAAGTGCATGTAATTATAGCTTTGACCAAAAACTATATTACACCTTGTTAAACTTTGACCAAAAAAATTTAGAAGATTTTTAGATAAATAATGACTAAAATTTTATTTTAATTGCATAAATATTCTATATCAAAATTTGTATTTTTACATAAACTTTTATTTATTATAATATTATAAAATTTTAATAAAAAATTTAAAATTTAAAAAATACTTTTCTGAAGTAATATTCAATTGATATGAATTCGCAACGGAACGCTTTAGATATCACAGAAAGTATTTATAAAAAATATTTAAAAACTTTTGATTAAAAAATAATAAATATTTTATAATATAAAATTTTTCTAAAAATTTCAAATTATAATAAAATTTTAAAAAGTATAAATAATTATTAAAACTTTAATTAAAAATTTAAAAAATACTTGTAGAAAATGCCCTGTTGCTTACACAGTTAAAACTTTAATTAAAAACAGCCTCTAGGAGGCTGTTTGGTTTAGCTTTTTTCCAACAAAATTTTTCAATTCTTCATTTCACATTTTTCAATACATATTTTATAAGTATATAAAAAATTTATTTAAAAATTTAGAAAGTGTAGAAAAATTTTACGAAATGAGATCCTTTTATTGCATATTTTTATTATTTTTTTTGAAGTAAAAAAAATATAGCTTATTTTTCAAAATGGACAAAAATACCTTTCATTTCATAAGCAATCCCAAACGCCCCCTAGGTCCTTTCGAAGAGAACACACACGGTGCCCTCCTACTTAGGGGCAATATATGATCTGATTTAAAAATTTAATCCAAAATTAATCTATTTAATCAAGATTAGGGTTATAAAATTTGATTCGTATAAATATATGAGTTGAGTTAGGGTTGAACGAATTTAATCCGGTTATTAAATAGGTCGATTTGGGTTAACTCGAAATTGATCTACCAACTCAAAATATCATCTTTTGAAGGAATAATTTTTTTATTTTTTCTTACCGTATAATAAAATATTGGCAATAAAAATAATCGATAATAGTTATTTACAAACTATTAAATTATATTGTATTTATAATTAATTTTTTATTTTTATACCTTAGTAAAATTGTGTAAAATGAAAATTATAATTTTATCGAAAGTATTACTATATAGGTATTTTTAATGACGAATTTAGATTTCGTATAAAGATTTTTATGAAAATTTTGTTAGATAGATGTACCTATCAAAATTTTAATCGAAATTATTAATATGTATTTATAATCATAAATTTCAGATGTTATCATATATTTTTTAAAAATAAAAATAATAATTTTTTTGGATATTTTAAGGGCCGATGAAAACATTAAAAAATACATATTTGTCAGATATAATTATATCTCGTTAGTAAAAATATTGTGCACTTTTATTCGAACTGATTTTATAATTTCGCTAAAGTTTAAAAATATAAAATTAATAATTAATAGTTTTAATTATTAAATAGGTCAATTCGAATTTGACCCGATTATTAGTAGGTTGGGTTAGGGTTGATAATTTTGACCCGTATAAATTTATAGATTAGATTAGGATTGAACGAATTTGATCCGATTATTAAATAGGTCGATCCGAAATTGACTCACCAATCTATATCGTCACCTCTACTCATACTTCACGTGCAAATGACCGAAATGTCCTTCCAAGAGTTCATCTTTTATTTATTTTTTTACCTCGGAAACAGGTAGAAAACATATAGCGAAATACCTCTAATTATTCATTATATTTATATATGTCAGTAAAAACGAAAATTGAATAAGCTATTTCCCATCGAAGAACTCTTCTCTCTATAATTTTTATTTCCATTACTGTTTCTTCTTCTCTGTTGTGTCTCTCTCTCTCTCCTTTATCATCAATTCATCGTTGCCGACTCTATTTCGCTTATCAATCTCTCGATTTCTTTATTTCATTCACTCTTCTCAAACCAATCAATCCACGAATTCTTAGTTCTAGGGTTTTAATCTCAAGCCAGGTCAGTTCATCTTTGTTCTGTTCTGTTACTCTAGGGTTCGGAATTCGATCTGCGAATTTTGAGCGGTAGAGGATTTTGTTTCTCACATTTCTACCGGATCAATTTGAAGCAGGAGATTGCTTGTTTGTTTGTTTTGAGATTCAATAGATTGATTGATTCATTGAAGGGGTGCTGTGATCTGGAGAAATTGGGATGGCTATCCCGGAGAGAAAGACGATAGACCTCGAGCAAGGATGGAATTTCATGCAGAAGGGAATCACAAAGCTTAAAAACATACTTGAAGGTCAACCGGAACCACAATTCTCGTCCGAGGATTACATGATGCTCTATACGTGCGTGATAATTTCCGCTTAGTTTGGAGAATTTTTCGTCTTTTAGTTTGATTTCTTTCGTCTGTTGCTCACTTGTTTTGTTTTGGTAATTTTAATTTTCAGGTATATATATAATATGTGCACGCAGAAGCCGCCTCATGATTACTCGCAGCAGTTGTATGACAAGTACAGGGAGTCGTTTGAGGAGTACATAACTTCCACGGTATGATCTTTTTGGAGAGTATAACCATTTCTCTGTTCATTATTGATTTTGTACCATTGTGAAGAATTTCCTGTACTGCTACTCTGTATGTTGTGGATGTGAAGTAGGACAAACAGGTTATTTGGTTTGCTGCAATTGTAAAGATTATTTTCTAACAGAAAGTTCTGACTTGGTTTCGGGTTTTTACATTAAGCTCTGATGGTTTATGGGAAGCTTAATTTTAAAAAATAATTTATTTTTTCTTCTTTTAGGTATTGCCATCTTTAAGAGAAAAGCACGACGAGTTTATGCTACGAGAGCTAGTCAAAAGATGGTCGAATCACAAAGTCATGGTCAGGTGGTTGTCACGTTTTTTCCATTATCTGGACCGTTACTTCATTGCTCGAAGGTCCCTTCCCCCACTTAATGAAGTTGGCCTTACTTGCTTCCGTGATTTGGTAATTTCTCAAGTTTGGGTTTTAGAAGTTCACCTAAAGCAAGACTGCTCTGCAATTGGTTAAAATTTTGATACAGTTTCTTGAACTTGTTTAATGATAATCAACTTCTTTGAATGTTTACTCTAGGTGTATGAAGAAATCCATGTTAAAGTCAGAGATGCCGTGATCTCTTTGGTAGGAAAATGCAGTTTTCTTGGTTTCACATCTAGTCTTTTGTTGTACGATCGTGAATATGGACTTTGTTATTCAGATTGATCAAGAGCGTGAGGGAGAACAGATTGATAGGGCCTTGTTGAAGAATGTCTTGGATATATTTGTGGAAATTGGTTTAGGGAATATGGATCGCTATGAAAATGATTTTGAAGATGCCATGCTTAAAGATACCGGAGCATATTATTCTCGAAAGGCTTCAAGCTGGATTTTAGAAGATTCATGTCCAGATTATATGCTAAAGGTACTGTAACTATTGACTTCTTCAATTTGTTTCATTAAATTCACAAAATAAACCTAGTCTGCTCTTATTGGTTAGGCTGAGGAGTGTCTGAGACGGGAAAAGGAGCGGGTCTCACATTACTTGCACTCTAGTAGCGAGCCAAAGTTGTTAGAGGTTGGTCTTTCGATGCATATGATTTTCTGAGATTTCCTTTTAGTATGCCTTAATGTTGAAAGTCTTTTCTTATGTGCATCTGGACAGCAGTGAAGGATGTTTATAGAACAACCAAGTGATCATCCATCTTTGAACTATAAAGAGCTTACTTTTCTCTATATTAATGCTCTTGTATATTATATGTGCAGAAAGTGCAACATGAGTTGTTGACTGTATATGCAACCCAGCTTCTTGAAAAGGAGCATTCTGGTTGTCATGCCTTGCTTCGAGATGACAAGGTACTTTTCATCTGTCAAAGCTTGCATGTTTTAGGTTTCTTAGAATAGCTCTTTATGTGCCTAATGGTTGCTTGAGTAATATTCTTGTCAGGTTGATGATCTTTCAAGAATGTTTAGGCTTTTTAGTAGGATACCTCGAGGTCTGGAGCCTGTTTCTCAGATTTTTAAGCAGGTAACCTTTCTATGCAGCTCATCTTTTGTTTCTTGTATGTTGCTATAGGTTTTCCTGGCGCTGATGCTCTTGGGATTCATGATTGTTACTGGTAATGCAGCATGTTACTTCTGAAGGCACAGCTCTGGTGAAACAAGCAGAAGATGCTGCTAGTAATAAAAAGGTGAATCAAGTCACATCTGATTCTTCTTTCTATAATTATTTCTCTGATTCCACTCTTGGTTAAGTGCTCTTTGTGATGCACAAGTCAGAATCCATACTAGCGAACTTCAATACCAAATGGTAATAGTTACTGGCTTGATTATACAAATTTCATTTGCATACTAAATGACAATTTTTCTAATGTGCAAGGGATGCCATCTCATCTTTTGATTGTGCAAATGCAACTGCGAAATGTTAATAACCTTGGTTAGAAAATTTGTGTACAAGACCAATTAGCGTGATATATCTACTTAAATAGGACCATTATAACCACACCTGAGTTGTTATTGTTGCGCTTGTCTCAAAGAAGTTTCTTCTAACACGAGTTTCTTACAGGCTGAGAAGAAAGACGTAGTTGGTACTCAAGAACAGGTGCATAATAATATCCATAAGCTCACATTTGCAGGAACCTGCATAGAGAAAATTTAATGCTTTATTATTTATGGTGTTAACTTTTATTCTCATATTTCAGATCTTTGTTAGAAAAGTTATTGAGCTTCATGACAAGTACATGGCGTATGTGAGTGAGTGCTTCCAAAATAACACTCTTTTCCACAAGGCACTGAAAGAAGCTTTTGAGGTTTTCTGCAACAAGGGTGTAGCAGGGAGCTCTAGTGCAGAACTGCTAGCAACATTCTGTGACAACATACTCAAAAGGGGTGGAAGTGAAAAGCTGAGTGATGAGGCAATCGAGGAGACTCTAGAAAAGGCATCTTTTTCCCTCCTCTTGTCTGTAGTGTAATTTGTTCTTTTCTCACCATTAATGGTCTCACTGAAGTTATGGTAATAATGGTACCTACGCAGCTAACTCCACCTAGTGGGGTGAAAGAATATTTTATTTTTGCATTTTGCTATTATTCTGTGGTTAAGAATTTGTCCTTACAACTTGGCAATTTTGCAGGTTGTCAAATTGCTTGCATATATTAGTGATAAGGACCTCTTTGGAGAGTTTTACAGGTAAGTTATTCCTGTAACAATTTCTCTGGTGTTATTATTTAGCAGGGAAGTTACCTCTTGGAAAGATGATTTTGGCTGGTTGATCTTCCTTACTAATTGTAATTTGCATTTTCTGCAGGAAAAAGCTTGCACGAAGGCTGCTGTTTGATAGAAGTGCGAACGATGATCATGAGAGGAGTATTTTAACAAAGTTAAAGCAGCAATGTGGAGGGCAGTTTACATCAAAGATGGAGGGCATGGTCAGTTCCTTCAAATCTAATCCAATCATGGATACTATGTATTGTCAAGAGAAAGTTACATAATCCCCCTTTTTTCCTCAAATTATACAGGTAACAGACTTGACTCTTGCAAGAGAAAACCAGTCTAGCTTTGAGGAGTACCTCAACAATAATCCTCAAATTCATCCTGGTATCGATTTGACAGTTACTGTCTTAACAACTGGGTTTTGGCCGAGCTATAAATCCTTTGACCTTAACCTTCCTTCTGAGATGGTACGCATTGTTATAGTTGTTCGAATTCTCTTATTAGTTTCTCTCATTTTAGTGGATTCTCTACCAAACCTTAGTCGGAGCTCATAATTATACTTTGTTTAGGTCAAATGTGTAGAAGTTTTCAAAGAATTTTATCAGACGAAAACTAAACATAGGAAATTAACTTGGATATATTCCTTGGGCACATGCAATATCAATGGCAAGTTCAACACAAAGACTATTGAGTTGATTGTGACTACATACCAGGTTTTCTTCTCACTTCTATTTTTTTGTTATGTAGCTGGATTTGTTAGTTATGCTGAGCAAGTTTTTGGTTCTGTAGGCCTCTCTACTTCTATTGTTTAATGGCTCAGATAGACTGAGTTACTCTGAAATAGTGGGCCAGCTAAACTTGACAGATGATGATGTTGTAAGGTTGCTTCATTCGCTCTCTTGTGCCAAGTACAAGATTCTGAATAAGGAACCCAATACTAAGAACATCTCCCAGACTGACTATTTTGAGTTCAACTCCAAGTTTACTGATAAGATGAGAAGGATTAAGGTCGCAGCTTCTTCTTTTTTATTTTTTCTATTTCCTGTCTGCTATTTTCTTTTATATGAAATTCTTCTTAGCTTACTTCTTCTCATGATGTCCATCTCATGCACTAAGTGTTTTCTGGCAGATACCTCTTCCTCCTGTTGATGAAAAGAAAAAAGTGATAGAAGATGTAGATAAGGATCGACGATACGCTATTGATGCATCAATAGTGCGTATCATGAAGAGCCGCAAGGTTTATGGCCATCAGCAATTGGTTATGGAGTGTGTTGAACAGTTAGGTCGTATGTTTAAGGTATTATATTAGGTCCTCTTGATGGAGTTGAATTCTCAGTTTCTACTACTTACTCCTTCCTTTCTCGTTTTTCCATCTTAGTTGTCTATTGATTACAATGTTACGCGATATGTTGGTTTGTATTAACTTTCAGTATAAATGTTGAGGTATGTTTTGCATTTACTTTAGAGGTACTTCATTCTCTATTTAATTTTGGCAGCCTGATTTCAAGGCAATCAAGAAGCGCATAGAAGATCTCATCACCAGAGATTATTTGGAGAGGGACAAGGATAATCCGAACGTTTACAAATACTTGGCCTAATTAAGTTATCCCCTGCAGAAGCTCATGGCCAAACCGGAGGTGTTTCTAAGCTGTGCTTTCTCCAGAGTTACTTATCATTAAGATGGATGGTGTTACTGAGCCTCACATGACACTGAAGAGAGGCTGCCAACAAGGTTCATGGTCTAGGGCTTTTGTAAAGTATAGCTTGTCTTAATCAAATGATTGATCCCTTGCAAGGCTGATGGTAAGATTGTTGTATTCTGGAACTCTGTTCTTCGGGGCATGTGTATCAATTGAATATTTTGTCATTATATAAGAATGCCATTCTATACTGGATTCGTTTTTCTAATCTGGACTGGTTTGTTGAGCTTTACATCTGGTAAGTTTGGCCATCTGTCAAATGAATAACTCAGATTATTCTGTCATTTTGAAATTTACTATATGCAAAGATTCGCTTTGTTTAAAAGAATACCTGCATATATACATAAGAAATTTAGAGGACTTTTCAATGTGGATGAATGTCGCAATGAGTGGTCTCTTTGTAAATGTTCAATTTGCAGCTTGCTTATTCAAGCACGAGAAGAAAGGCATGATGAAACCTGTTGAGGTCCCTCGCTACAATGCCCTTTTAAGATTCTCTTATCGACTTATCGTCATGAACTCTTCATGGCAATCTCTGCTGAAACTAAATAAGTATGGCAAGGGAATTTCCTTGATAAATTTCTTATAACATTACCAAAAAACAGTTCATGAGGTTGGAGTTCATATCCTCGACTGAAAACATTTGCTCAAAGCTGACATTTGAAATTAAATAGAGCATAATATCGAAGGCAATGCTCTCTACAGTGCCAACATTCAAAAGCTTTTTATGCACCACGCAGACAAGTTCCAGTGAACTCAATAGAGTTCAAGTTCCAACCACAGACAAATTATGGCGCAGGGGAAGAAACAGTCAAGAACTTAAATCCGTAGGGAACTGCTGTCGCTTTGTATAAATAGAGTGAATGTTACGGAATACAAACATTACATCAGCATGTTAAATTCCCAAATACTTATCTAACAATCTCCTGTTATATAGTTGGGCATAATTCAGATAGCTTTCAGACTTCCGGAGCATCAAAAACCTGAAAATTAACAGCCATACCAGAAACGTCAGGGTCTAGTTATTGTTCCAAGTGTTTAATTACAAAACAGATAAAGCTGAAATATGAAAGAAAGTTTCAAGAGGCTGCATAATGTACCTTGTGGGAAGTCCAACCTGAAAACCTTAGCCTTGAGCTATATCAAATGCAGAACTATACAGTTCACCTGTCAGACCAAATAACAATTGCACACACTATAAATAATGTCACAAAATCATCTACATGCTGGTGAAAGAATAATAAAAGAGAAGAATGAAGATCAAAATATGGAAGTCATACAAGATATGACTCGCCAAGGAACGTAGCCACACTTTGCTCTCCCGATCATATAACAGTGCAATTGGTTACCCAGATGCATCTCTCAATATTCAATCAATCTTAGGTAGGTCACGTTAGTTGAACATCTTGATGGGTTCTCAGAAGTCTTTATCTTCTTTCAGTCCATCTTGAAAGATACTAGATTGTGGCAGAGCAGTGTCCACGGTGAATATGTTAATCGCCTGAATAAACCTAACAAGGATATACAGGAAAAAATACTGTACAAAAAGTCATCTCTCTTACAAAATTTACAAGGCCCAGTGTAGTTTCCCTAACAACCAAGGGCAACACGTGAGCAAGAGACAACAACCATCTGCTTTATAGAAAGAATATCTCCATGCTGTATAAGAAGAGTGGCAGTAAAAAAAAAATTCCTACAAGTAAACTGTTTCCAACTTGATGGATTCGATGGAAAGCCGCACAAGACGCAGTAGTTCTTGTACATTGTGGAAGTTTAAATCAAGGACTGTTCTAACTGAAGTCAAACCATCATTCTCATACTTCTCCAAGCTGGCATTAGCAGCTGCAATGGCATTATGTGATTTTCTTGATGCTTCAAAACCAAAAATAGTTTCACTCATCTGCAGATGAATAAAATGAAAATAACTTAGATATGTGGAGAGAAGCTAACTTGTAATCTACACATATAATATGCTGGAAATAAACTAGCAACATTGCATGTTATCAAAGACTATGAAGAAAATGAAAACAAAGGCGTGGTGCAGATGAAAACTAGTATGCGAGTAGCCACCTGTATGTACTTTTATCAAACATCCTTTTTCCTCTTTGAAGTACACTTGCTTAAATTGTCAATATGTTCTATATTCTGAATTTTAAGCTCCAGAAAAAAACAGAAACAAGAATCAAATCACAATTGAGATAATTTCATATCATACATCATACATGAGTTAATACTAGGTAAAGAGGGATAGCTTTTAGTCTAAATTGGGATCATTGGAGTACTTAGAAATCTTTAAATCAATTTATAGCTAGCGGCACTATTGTTTTAATTTAGCTATTATCCCTAGAAAAATGGCTCCAGTCAACACATGATATTAGATCTTCCGGCTTACATAGTCAACCAGTCGAGTAAGGGTGGATGGATTCCGAGCAGCAATTGCACGGTTGCCAGCAACTAAAGGAGAATTTGTGCCCTTCGTTGCAGTGGCTTTATCTAGCAAGCTCCCATTGTTTTGGTTGTCAAGGTCTGATGCTGAAGAAGAAGGAGACTCACCTATACAGTGTGGAAAGTAAAATGTAGGGACATAAGTGGCAATTTAGCACAAGAGCAGCAAATGCACAAATTTGTCAAAAATTCAAACCTAAAGGGTGCATTGAAAGAGCGATTTGCCACTCTTGCCTATCTTTGCTTGCAACAGGATGCCGATAATATGCAACCTTAAAGTATGCAACTTCCACACATTTGTATGCAAGTGCAGCAGCAGCCATTTCCTTACACCTCTCAAATTCATGTGCACAAAATCTGTTAAGAAAATGAAATAGAATTAAGTCCACAATTATGTTATAATACCTTGTATGCAAAAATACTTTTGTAATCATTAACTGGTCCTGGAAGAATGTACATCATAACCTTTACATCCACATTCCTTTAAGAAAAGAAACTATCAGGAGTCCATTGTAAGATACAACCCAACTAACAATTTAAGTTTTGACTCCATGTGCAAGTGTGGGTGCGTATGTGACTCCCTAAAATTTAATTCTTCCAGAAGAGAAAAAAAAAAAGAAACACCACAAGCTAGTCGTTCACCTAAATGTTTGGTTTAACATTCAGCCACTCCATCAATGAAGTAGTTTTTAAGACACTTACGGGACGTTTGGCTGAGCTTTTGAAGTGCTTATCATTACAAAAAGCACTTCACGTTTCCAATAAAAGTTCTACAGTATTCTACAGATTTTTTTAAAATTTTGAAAAGTACAGAAGAATTGTATGCCATAAAATCTTTACATATATAATTTTTATTATTTTTTTCAGATAAAAAAATCAAGCTCGTTTTCCAAAATTTCTCAAAATATTCTTCATTCTATAAAAGCTTCATTTCATAAGCACTCTCAAACGTCCCTTAGCTTATTTGGAAAAGGATCCAGCTCACAAGTTTCTTACTCGCATAGTTTTGCAGTATCAGAGTACATTGCCATCGATTGAGTAACCTCTCCATGTCTGTCACCTTCAAGGTTGCATGGCTCCAAAAGAGATGCACCATGCAGGTACTTCAAGGCAGCTTGAAAATATAAGGTGGTACTTTGAAGTTCATGCCCATCATTCTGCACAGAGATTAATGCATACATTAGAAATGAGAAACATATGGAGATTTAAGTACAAGTTGACAATCATCATATTGACCTTTAAACGATTTGCCATGTGCTTCAAACCTCTAGCTTCTTTCAAGACAGCATTAGCAGCATGGGAATCTCTTTTAGCTGAAGTGTGTGCCTTGGCATCACTACTGCTCGGATGCTTGGAGTTATTGACCTTTCCTGATTTTTGAGAGTCAAATTTCTTCTGATCTTTAGTCGCATCAACTGCATTTCCATTTACTGCATCTGGAACTTCTGACATACTTCCCTTCACATATTTATCCCTTGCTTGTCCATCACCAGTTGATAGAAGTTTTTCAAACTTCACTCCAGTATTTGTGGTTTCAGCTCTGTCGCTCCTCTCAAGGGCACTCAAGTTTGGTTTGACGCCATCTTTACAAGATGCCAAATCTTTCTCTCCCAAATTATTAGGATGGTTTCGATTAGCTCCTGGTGCAGCTGATGATCGTCCAGTACTTGTACCCTTGTCGGAATAACTAATGCCAGGTGCAGCCTGTTGACGTCCTGCATTGCCTTGGTGTGATTCTTTGTGCAGCTTGTGTTCATCAAGATATGTTTCCACGTCCTTGTTATAATTACCTTCACCAGGTAAGAGTACAGCCTGTGCCTTCGAGTCGATCTCACTGGCTCGATCACCAGACTTGATTCTACTGGATTCTCTTACATCAGGCTTTGACAACTTTGACTTCTTCAACTTTCTTTTATCAATTTCACTGGGTTGTTCTTTGCTATTATCCTTTTCATCACGAGGATGATGATTTTCCAGTGGAAGCTGCAGGCTATCCTTCTGCTGGACTTTCCTCTTTTTTGCAGATATCTCGTCATGATTCTTGATGTCATAAGTATCATAGTCCTTCTTGAGATCCCTACTAGAGAAAGCATGTTCTTGTATCATCAGATTTGTAGTTCCCAAAAAGTTATCATTTTGTAACTTAGAGCTAGAATCATTTAAGGAAGAATAATCATTTTGCAAGCTCTTATGAGAGGACTTTGTCGATGAACCACTACCAATCCCAGTGGCTGGTTTCTTGTATGCCTCAGAATCAGAGCCACTATATGCATGACGTTTCATTTTCTTAAAGGAAACTGAACCATTCTGATCAGACTTTCTCTTGCTCTTTGATTTCAAGGTTTTACCACCCTGTTCAAGAAAATCACCTGCAACAAAAGACAGAAAGGCAAGATTAGAACTTGCTTGGAGGACCAAAAAAACAAGAGCACATAGAGAAATATGAAGATAATAATACCACCTTCATCAGACTGACCATCAATGTACCGTTTCTGTTGTCTCTGCTCATCTTCTCCCACGTTACGTCTAAATGACTTGGTTCCTTCTATGTCAACTTTTTTCAAAGTTTCCTGCCTTACATTAATTTGATCCGAACCATCTGGACCTCCTGCCCTTGCAGAGCCATCTTGCATTTTTATTGAAGAACTAGGAACTCGATTAGGAACTGCCTGCATAATTGATGCACTGTTGGCTGCAGGCTTCTTTTTCCCAACTTTAGGTAAGTTCCGTGCAGATTCAACATTTTTATCGAAGAAATCTCCATCTGTCAAAGTTGCAGCTGATGCTGCAACATCAGCATAACCATTCAAAGTTGTGGTGTTCTCAGGAACAGGGAACTGGTAAAGTGCATATAAAGCTCTTGTGGTTTCCTCTTCACTGATATTGCAATTATTCAATCCAGGCCTGGCAAAAAGCTTCAGATGGTAAGTTGAAATCAGGTTAATCGCATACTTATACTGCAAAATGAGTGTTACATATACACAATGAAGCAAGATAATCATCTGGTAGAACATGTTGATAACAAGAACTCTGCCTTGTAGGATTAAATGACAGAAATGGATTTTCCTTTATATGTTTAATTTAAGAAAGTATATAAATTTAAAAGTAAAGTTATACGCATCAAGAATAAACTCACAGCCAATTCATCATCTTGCATCTCCATTTCTTAGGAAGGTGATCAGGGTCTATGCCATAGGGAAGAAGGCGCCACTTTTGACACCTGTCACACAAGACCCAGTTCTCTTTTACAAGAACTGGATCGTGATTTTTAGATCCATCTAGCACGGGTTTTAGCTTCTCTTTCTCAAAATCGACATCCTTTGAATCACTTTTACGTTGAGCTTCCACTCCCTCAAGTACACTTTCACGACGCTCTTCTTCGTTGCATAGGTTAGGTTCTTTATGCGACTTCTTGGATCTTGCAATGTTTTCAGCATGATTACTTCTTGCATGAATGCCTTTATTTTTCCCTATTGACACAGAAGATGGATCCATCACATGTCTAGTAGATATATCGACTTGTACCCTGCTGGTCAGACTTTCTCTAGACTTCTTGCTCCTCTCAAGTAAGTGGTCATCTTCGTGAAAAATATTTTCTCCATCTTCAATAGATGAAGCAACTTTCTTACCAGATTTTCGTGTAAGAACCTCTGTTGTGCTGATGCTTTTATTACTTACAGCCCTATAGCCATTTTCCTTAAATTCATCAGCCTCTGAAAAGTGATTGTTATCCACTCTATAAAAATTGGACCTTGCTGTCTTTTGATCACTTGTTTTTCGATCTCTGTTTCTATATGTACCATCACTTTCTTTACTGCTAAACTTATTTACATCTGGATTACAAGTGGATTCCTTTTCTTGTTTGATGATGGATGAGAATCTTCTGCTGCCAGTTACAGCAGTATTTGCATCCTGCAGTTCTATTGATTCATCATCCATTTGTTTTTCCCTCTTTACATCAAGATTTAAAGTACCAGGTGAACCATGAAAGTTCAGTTCATCAACAACTACCTTCTTTGGTGTAACAAAATTAAGTTCTTCCCTTGTCATGGTGGATGTACTATTTTTGTAAAACTGGCTCTTTGAGCGAGTGGGCTGTATATTGCTCTCAGTAGCCTCTGCTTTTATTGCATCAGAGCCCTCATCTTTCACATGCTGAGTCAAGCTACTTGAAACCTCAGGTGCATGCTTATAGACCATAGCCTTATAGTTTCTGGAATAAGCACTTTGTTTCTCTTTCAAGCATGACAAACTGATGTCAAGAGGAGAAAGCAAGTGTTCCTCAGGTATTGGGAGGAAAGTCATGATCTGAGCATCATATTAACAAGGTATCAGTTCCATCACTTCAAATGAATTGCCACATATTTAAATAGAAGTGCTGATGATCAACAAGTACCTGAAGAATAGTCCTAGGAGTCTCATTAGGTAAACCCCCAAGCTCCGGAGATGAACTTTCACTTCCATCAAAATTTTCCTCTGATGAAGAAGGAGGAGAAATGTCCAGCCCAAGCCCACTGTAGATAGCAGCTTTATCTCTAGCCACAGTGCTATCCGATCCAACCTTGATTCTAACCTTCAGTCTTTTGTGGTCATTGGGAACATTTGATCCATTGTAGGGTTTACTTTCACATACCGACTCCTTATCACTGTAAGTATTGCCACACTCTTCCTTCGACCTTGACTTAGCTTGGTAATGAGAAGTTGAAGGTGTCACAGAGTTTTTCAACACTGAGGTGTGAGGCTGGATTGAAGGGCTTATTCTTGTTCCCTGAAAAAAGCAAGCCGTATTGGTTTTACAAAAGACTAGTTTTCATAATCAGGAAAAATGAATCAGCCAATCTTTCTGCTGCATAGAACCTTGAGTGGTGTGTTGAAGGGAGATGTACGCCCATTCCGGGCCACTTGTTCTGACGGAACTCTTGTTTGATTCCCAAACGAGCAAGAAGGCTGGTATATGTCTAAGAATGAGCCGTATCCGTTAAACTTTGCATCTGTGACATATAGAGCCCTTGCAGACATCAGACTATCTACATATATGGGAAATGTGCTACTCTCTCAAACAGTTTCTCGTCTAAAACTTACCTAGGTTATCAGCAAACACTCCACCCTCCCTGATATCCCCAAGTACCTCCTCAATTTTTTCATCCTGAAAATGAGAGTTGCAGGTCAAGATCTTGAAAAAATATCCATCACAACATAATGGATAACCTGCATAAATATGTGATAAAGCTACCACTGCTAGAAAATAGTCAAAACTCATATGCATTGCGGAGATTGGTTATTCATTCTTTATAAGTCCATTCATGTAGGCAATGCACAGGAAGAGATTGGTTATTCATTCTTTATAAGTCCATTCATGTAGGTAATGCACAGGCGATTACTTTCAATAGTGCTATTTCCTGGACAATGTCCATATTGATGATGCAAGCTTAAAATTCTCAGCAGAAGTCTTAGGAAGAAAAAGAATTTATTGATGATGCAAGCTTAAAATTCTCAGCAAAAGTCTAGGAAGAAAAAGAATTGAATTATAGGCACCATTCTAGCCAATTCTACTTGTTAAGCAACCATAACATAGTTGAGTGTCGACCAACCTATGGCGAGCATCTATTTCTGCTGAAATCTCTCTGAAAGACGAGTTCAACAGACTAGACCATCTTACTGTTTGCAGGATCTCAAGTACAATAGGATCTGAACTATATTAGAGACTTGCCAAACAACAAATGAAGAGACGGAAGAAATCTGTTAGTGTCACGAAAAAACACCAGCATCAGGCCACTAAAGTTGATCCTTTGAAAAATTTCCCTTGATATAACACTAGGAACCCATAGCTGCTGCTTAACTAAAATAGCAACCAAATAGCTGTAGACTATGAGAGGACAGCATAAAACATCAAATTAAAGAAGACTGCATCGATAAACGCCACAAAGCAACTAACTTAAGTCTGACTCTTTGAGCAATTAGACAGTCTCTTCAAGCACTTCTACATATATTAAATGAGAAAATGTAAACTATAATCACTACACAACTACATTGAAATATCAAATTATGCATTATATCATATATAAAACCCAAAAAAGCAACTTAATTGGCAACAATTCCAACTCTTCAATCACTTGTGCAGTTTCTTCAAATCTTACGAACCAAGCACAAAACTCTGAGACCGTCAAATCTGACACAACTATACTCCAAACCTTTGCAATGTAATCAAGGTAAGCAAAGAGAACAGGTGCCTCACAATGTGACTGAAGTCCACGTCGGGATCGATGCCGGTTTCTGACCGAGCTTCGCCTTCCTCAAGCTCGGTCTCCTCCATCTCCCCAAACCTTATCCCTGATCTTAATCTCTCTTCCCTCCCATTCCCTACCAACAGCATAACAACAATAAACAATCCCAACACAACACCGCCAAAAATATTCAATTCCTGTTAACCACCAACTCTTCAATCGATCAACAAAATCGAAACACAACCACAATAGCTGATACCAATCAGTAGATTTTCTAACTCTCTCTGATGAAAAATCGGAAATAAATTATTGAAAGAAAACAACAACTTAATGACTAAGATCAAATTCCCGCTCCTTGTAATCAAAGATTCCAGAGAACTCGGTGGCATATGTTCTCCGTTTCCTCTGTCCCTCTCTAAAGAGAAACGGTGATCTTTTTTTTCGTTCTATGTTTTTTATGTGTAAAATTTATGTTTTATTTATTAAGGAGAGTTCTTAGAGAGACAGAGAGAGGTCAACCAGAAGCCACCGCAACAGAAATCTTTCTTCTTTCGGATCATTAAATTCCGAATATTTCAAACCGACGAGAAACAATGGCATGTACGTGAATACTGGAAACTTTATCGGTCTGTTCCAGAAACCGGAGGAATTTTGCCATAAAAAATATTACTACTGTCATATCTTAACGCCTTCTCTGATATTCGGTATCGGTGTTACGTACGGCAATAATTGCAGAGAATAAATCCTAACCGTTGGTCTGTTGATAGTATTGATCTGACCGATGGATGAAGAGAAATAGATCGAAGTAACGGCGGGAAACGCATGGGTCTGCTGAGGGAAAACAAAAGCGGGTGTGGACTGTGGAGTTTGGGAATGGCGTGCGCCCGTTATACTGCAGCCCGACACACACCAAACACGTTCTTAAAATATTCGCTCATTTGACACGTGTATAATTGCAATGCTGGGTGTCTAGTTAGGGTTTTAAGAATGTGATTTGGCAATGCTGGGTGCCTAGTGGGTCACTCGGCACACTCGAATCAGGTCTGCCAACTATATCTATTTTTGCTTTCTTTTTTCTTCTTTTTATCGTTTTTCACTTTTGTTTTTCCTCCAGTTCTCTCCGAAACTAAAAACCCCACACCCTTCCCCCACTCAATCTCCGATCTTCTTCGCCGACGATCATCTCTGCCGTTGATTTCTCGATCATAAATTCCTCGGCTGTCGATTTGGGTCACTTCGCAGTGAGAATAACAATCTTTGATCAATGGAGGAAGCCGACATCCCGCCGCGTGATGCGAGTACGAGCGTTGATACTCCTAATCCGTACACCACCGGCATGTCCCTCGACGACTGCACCGATCGAATTCGCAAGAGTCTCCAACGTAAGTAGCCCCACTGTGTTACACTGCTGGAAATTTTCGTTGCGTAGAATGGGGTTTGAGACGTGGAGGTTAATGATTGGTTCGTTCTTTTTTTCTGGTGTTTCAGATCCGACGGTGAAGTTTCTCATGGAGCATATGGAGAAGGCCGGGTGCCCGGTGTGGCCGAGATTGTTGGTTGCTGCTAAGTGCAAGGACCAAGGCTTCGCCGGAGGGTATTCCAGCAGGAATGGGGTATTTTTTCTCAATTTTTCTCATATTGGTTAGTAGGCAACCAGAATCTTGCTTCTTCATCTCTTTAAATCTCTTCATTGTTGTTTTGACATGTTGCTTTTGCAATGTATATGGGTGTACAATGGGCACTGTTTATAATTGTTTTATGTATGTTTTAAAAGTTTGATATCACTAGTCAAAGGTATGGGCAAGAATGAGAACCTCTGTTGTTTACAGCCTTGAATTATCATAATATGTGTTTTTGGGTATGTTTTGTCAGATATTCAGTTATTATACTTTGAGTTTGAGGCGTTGTACTATTTGAGTATTATGCAATGTGTTATGCTTGCTTACACAACTTACTCCGAACAAGTTTCTTTTGTTCTAAGACCACTGTTCTATTCTTCAGATTCAAATTTGTTGCAATCATATGACTTACCAAGATGAAATTAACCAAGTATTGATCCATGAATTGGTCCATGCCTATGATGATTGCCGTGCGAAGAACATTGACTGGAAAAGTTGTGCTCATCATGCTTGCTCCGAGGTATTGTGTCACATACAATTGGCAATATGATTGTAGTCTTAAACACAGTAAAATAGTTTTTTCACTGAAATGTTCGCAAAGGATCTTAGGAACCCCCATTTTGTCAGTTGTCAAAGTCATTCTTGTGTCAGTTTCACCAAATTGCTTCTAGTTCTTAACATGTTTCTTCGTCCAGATTCGTGCTAACCATCTTAGTGGAGATTGCCATTACAAAAGGGAATTGCTGCGTGGGTTTATGAAAATTCGAGGTCATGAACAAGTAAGTCCCCTCTACTATTGACTTTTAAGGATGATATCTCTTCTTTAATTATATCCATTGTGAAGGATATTTGGCTTTGGTACGGGCCAATATCTTTTGTTGCTTAGGATATTATAAATATAATATGGGGATAGTGATGCCTTTGCTTATTAGTAATTAGAACTTTAAGAGCTGCCTGGAACAATTTTAGGTGTTTCTAGACATTACTACATAAGTAAACCTCGTATAAAGGATGGTGCTAGGAAGATTGGAAGACTATAGATAGATTGAAATATTTGCTACATACGATGATTACATATGTTATCCTCGATGAGTAAGAACTTAGAGATATTCATTTAATCCCATGTCTAATTTTCTTGTTGAGTACATTTGTCAAGCCTAATATGATTAATCCCAAATCAGCAGCAGCAGAAACAACGACGACGTCAACAACAACAACGATAGCAAAGATAATAATGATTTCTTCTCATATTCTCCGTTACTCCAAATTAACGGAAAGCTTCTCTACTTCTTTATAAACATTTAAAAAAGAATGGAGCAGTACTGCCATTTCACTTGAAGGTTAGGGCATGGATGGAGTGGACTGAAGGCATTGCCATTTCTTCCAACACTCAAATATATGTGGGAAGCATCATGATTGTTCTATCCAACACTTAACATACTGACAAAGTGACTACTCCGCTTGATCTAACTAATAAATATAGAAGGGACAATATCAACGTATTCTCCTAAATCAAACAGAAAGATTGAACGGAGATGTGGCTTTGTCTATACTCTTGAGGAATAAGGATATATTATTATTTTATTTGAAATATTTATAAAAAATATGGTGGCATTACTATTTTGTCTAAATCATGAACAAAGAGGGAACAACAACATTGTTTTGCCCTAGAGCCATCTTTGGCGAGGAGTGAGTTTGGTTTGCCAATGTGCTTGTAAGAGTGGGGAGCATAGTTTCATTGGTAACGATGTATTAGGCCAAAGTACTACTCTAAGTGGGGAAGGACAACATCGTCATTAGTCCATCACTGTGGATCACTGGTGGACAAAGTTGTAATGGATGCTTATCTAATCTAACTCTTCAATAGCAAGAGCAACTAACATTGTTATATTTTTATATAAAATCTAAACTTTGCATGGGTTTGAGCCTATCATGCAAGTCAACAATTAAAAAGAACTAATTACAAATCAACGTGCCTTGGTAAAACCAATAGGCATGCTGACCTTAATGTCAAATACATAGAGTGAAATCTTTGGACTCTGGTACTTACTATGTCAAATAAGTGGAATGGCTTGATGTTCTATTTGAACACTAGACAAAAGATGGTAATGTGTACGGGGCCCATAAACTTAACCTAAACCGTCATTGAAGTATTAGTTTATATATTTAATTTAGAACTAGGAACCTAATCTGTAAACACTATAGCAGATCATGCTAACCCAAAAAAGCTTCCATTGTTTACTTTTTGGGAGCATGAAATAAAACCAGTCATGTGATCCATGCATGCAAGTTGTCTAATGTGGTTACAAGCAAAGTTGCATTGAAATGAAAGCATTTTCTCATAACAAAAGAGCATTTTGTGAATTTCAACTATATAATTTGAATAAAAATAAATTCTTTTAATAATAGGTTCTTTATGGAATAAAAATATAGAGTCTATTCAAATGGGGTAACTAATAATAGAGTCTGTTCCTTACTGGAAATTAAGAACTAAAAATACTCTGATCTTGAAAAAACAATTTTCGGTAAGATCATCTATTAACTTAGGCTTTCTTCATTTGGAAGCGCCAAGATTTCTCCAAAAGCCAAGATTTTCTTTCCATTATAGTCGATGTTAATGGTAAGGTTTTCTTGCCAATACAAGTCCCAAAAGACTG
Organism: Acanthochlamys bracteata; assembly: GCA_019914995.1. Taxonomy (NCBI): domain Eukaryota; kingdom Viridiplantae; phylum Streptophyta; class Magnoliopsida; order Pandanales; family Velloziaceae; genus Acanthochlamys; species Acanthochlamys bracteata. The sequence continues at coordinate 913,250 of CM034140.1, read as the reverse complement.
GTTGGTGTTTATAATGGTTATAAACTATGCAATGAGAAGGTTAAGTAAAAGAAATGGTTGGTGTCATGATTGTAAGCTAGCAAATGTTATTTAGCAATCTTATCTACCTTCCAGTATCACTGAAGCCAATTAAATTTGATCCAGAAAGAATATAGCAAAAGACGTAATAGCTTGGTTATACTCATGGAGTATGTCTGGGTGTCCTTCTCTTACTTTACTTTTAGAGCAGATATAAGCCCGTTATATACTCCTGAGGTTATTATTCTTAAGAAACTTTATGTCTGGGTGTCCTGAGCACTTTAAGTTAGCTACACTTTGCTCCGTATCCGAATTTACTCAATTTTGTTTGATATTTGCTTAGCTTATGTTTTGTAAAAAACATCCTGATTTGTTTTGGTGGAATCCTATTCATGGGGGTGACTTACTCAAGCTTAGTATGCATCCACCATATCTGCAATTTATAGACATTCCACATTCACTGGTATGAGCTAGCATGGACAGCATCTTGGTGTCTGCAATACAAAACTTGGTTGACGCAGTTGACTTAGAAAGCACATATTGCATTCATCATAATCTTCAAACAAAAAGTTGTCTTCCTTTGCTTCCTTCCCTCAAAGTTTGGTGTTAATCGTACAGCTACTGAATTTTTTCCTCAAATTTTGTGTTGCTAGTGTGTGTCCCAACTAGCCTTTTTGTATGTTGCTAGCAAGGACATGGGTTAAAAGAAAGTTGGACGCTTGGAGAACATATTACCTTATGTATACTGCTGGTTTGTTGTACTAATCTGAAGCCCTCTGCAAATATATCTAAGCGGAGGTTCTTTGCTTTATTTTTGTTTCAACAACTTACTAAGTCTCAAAACTGTTCAAATGATTTTTTAAAAAAATTATTTCGTAAACTAATCAGATGGTTTTGTTTGGTACAACCTGAAGGAATGTGTACGACGGCGAGCTTTGAAGTCTGTCAAAATCAATCCGCACTGTTCTGAAGCAGCTGCCAAGGATGCTATCAATGCTGTATGGGATATTTGCTACAATGACACTTATCCTTTTGACAGGGCTCCTTAATCATAAGTGAAGTTGCTGTTTAACTTATGATTTTTAGCACCAGAAGTTCTGCAATATTTTTGAGGTTAAAGCAATTGTTCTTTGTACCCAGTTAAATTAATGTCTGTGTGAAAATTCTCCAAGTCAGATAGCCTAGACGTCATAGTGATCCCTTACCTAAGGGTGAAGACATTTCCAATGTTTCTGAGCCCTCTCGTCCGTACTTTCTAAACTCTGTTAATGTGCTGAGGCTGAAATTTTTATGAATTTTGGAACAAGAGTAGCCCATTGGAACTCATTCTCTTCACGACTGATATCATGTTTTACCATTCTTTGGCTTGGCTGTGTATGTAAACTACCTTCTTGCTGAGTTCGAAGTTCCTAGCATAAGATGGTCTAACTCATGTTACAAAATTGTAGATCATATGAATATGAATCTTTACTAAAGTAAATGATGCCCCCACAGCATATATGATGGGGGACTTCATTCTGGTGTTGACACAACTGGGCTAGTAATGGATGGTGCAAGTTTATATTGATATTGAGTTCCTGTAATTATTTTGCTGCCCTTCTGTAAAATTACTTTGTGGAGTCTTTCAGGTATTGTTTCTTGATATTTCAGTCAAGTGATTGTTTTAGTGTGTTAAAGTTATCATCCAATTGCGTCAGGCCTCCAGAATTGAAGTGTCCTTAAATTATATAACGAAATGAGGGGAGAATGAGAAGGTTTTGGGATAGGTTTGGTGTAATGATATTTGTAGGGCACTTCTCACATTGATCTTTTTTTCTTTTAAAATTTGATAAGCACAGTGAGATAATGGACCTTTTGTTTCTCTTTACTTATTGCAACGATGAAATCGAGAGGCTTATGCAAGACTTTGGTATGCTTTGCAGGAGTGAATGTTTTTCCTTAACGCTCGAAATTGTTATATGAATGATTAATGCATCTTAAGCATGAAATTAATTAGTTTAATACGTTATTCTCTGCTTTTTATGTTTTTTTTATTTTCAACACAATATTATATAGCGTATTTTAAATATCCGTAATTAAATTTTATAAAAATAAAAAAAATTTTAAATGTTTTAAAAATTGAGTTCAATTTTTATATTTTAATAATTTTTAAAAATAAGTTAAAAGTTAAAAGATAAAATAATATTAAAAACTGTTTAAATAAAAAATTAAAATTAAAATTATATATATAAAAATAAAATTTTGAATTTTTATATAAATAAAATATATGAATTACTAAATTTGGCAAAAAAAAATAAATTTACGTACGTACGAAGCACTTATAATCTATGGTTGGCTTTTCAGGCTGTCCTATGTAATTTTGAAACTGTAAGGTTCTTGGATATCCAAATGTAAAGTGGTAACCCCCGGGCTGATATGGCACGGGTGGCTCTATTCGGTGGGTAAAGAAAATCAGAATCCGATTTGAAGTAATAGAACCGGGTTGAAAGTTTGGTTTGAAAATAATTTGAACAGAATCGAAGGTCGACAGTTCGGTCAACTATTCCTAATTCAAACGAAACTTGATTAACCAACAGTGTTGTTTTACCAAATACGAAGGTTTGAATAAATTAGTAGCTATTTCGTATAAAATAAGCCCTCTACAATTAACTATTTTAAGATAGAGAACAGGAAATTTTTTATGTTATTAGCTTGCGAACATTTCATGAGCCTTTTAAGGGGGCGTTTGGAATTGCTTATGAAATAAAGCTTTTGTAAAATAAAAGGTATTTTTATTCATTTTGAAAAACGAGCTCTATTTTTTTACTTCAAAAAAAATAATAAAAATATACAATAAAAAAATCTCACTTCGTAGAATTTTTCTACACTTTCTAAATTTTTAAATAAATTTTTTATATACATATAAAATATATATTGAAAAACGTGAAATGAAGAATTGAAAAATTTTGTTGAGAAAAAGCTGAACCAAACAGCCCCTTAGAGCTTTGCTTGGATTTGTTTTTAATCTAAAAAAATCATATATAATCTACAATAAATTTTCAAAAATTTAATAAATATAAATAAGTTATATATTATAAATATTTTGAATTAAAACTCTTTTTATTATTAAGTTTAACATCTTCAACTATAATAAGATTGTGCCTATTTGATTCCATTAAGCCTCCTCAAACTGAAGGATTTTTGAGAGCATTTTTAATTTTTATTAATATTTAAAATTTTTAAATATAATAATATAAATAAATAGTATTTTATAAAATTATTATTTATTTTAACTTTTCAAAATTAAAGTAATATAATTATTTTCTAAAAATTTTATTTAAACTTTTTTTATCAAAAATATATTTTTATAATCAATCCCACATGACCCCTTATAGTATTCAATATCAACTTCACATTTCACAACCAACCAAATAATATAAAATCTATTTAGCAGTCATTTAAAAGTATTTTTAGAATAAAATTTTTTAAAATAGAAAACATTTTTATTTTTTAAAATAAATTTTCTTTTTAATCTAAATAATAATAAATATACGTATTAATTTTTTATGTTTTTTAATTTTTTAAATAAAATTTTTAAAATACTTATAAAGAATATATTAAAAAATATATTATAAAAAATTAAAAAACTATATTTGAAATAAGCAATGTCAAACACTTTCTAATTGATTTCTTATCACTGCCATAAACAATATTTTTATGCTTCCTTTTAAATTACGCACCAAATTTCAATATGAGTTAATAATATATGGAAATTTCTAAATTTTCTGAAATTCTTTTAACTAGATGGTTTACGTTTCTTTCACTTTTTTTCGATAGTAACGATGTAGCTAAAAATGCGAGTTTATCGTGCATTGTCTATAATTTAGGTCATCATTAAAAGTTGCAATAACACGATAAAAACGTATATAAAAATAAAATATATAAATTAAATATATGTAAAATAACTATAATATATTTAATAGTATTATTATTTTGAAATAATTTCAAACGAGTCGTGTGTTAAATCGATCTTTGCTCTTCATAATCACTTCAAGTTTAATTGTATAAATTCAACAATAAATCTTTTTAGATTTTAATCTCATTAAAAATTTATTTATATTTTATTAGTGAAACAGAAAAATATACGTCGAATAAATAAATTCTTAGTATGTTATATTATGTCAAAATTAGATTGTATATATTAAAATTTTGTAGAAATAATTGAGTAATCGTAATTCTATGAAGATCTATTTAATTACATTAAATAAATCTCCTCCTATTTGATCTCATGCACATTGGACAAGTTACAAACAAGAAAATTTATTTAATTTCAACCATCTCCTAAACAAACAGAAATTTTTTTAAAAAACTTTTTTTAAAAGTTTTTATTTTTGTGTTTTTGTTGTTTTAATTAATCACTGTTTCTCTTTCTCTCTCGCTACTCCGGAAGAGAACGACTTTTCCAACCTTTTTCTTTTCTCTCACCACTTCTTCTCTCTACAGAAAACAAGAAATCTTTCAATCCGTTTTCTCTTCCAAGCACAGGTGTGTTTCTCTCAACCTTTTCGTTCTGTGTAATATATGAATCGAATGTTTTGTTTATTTTCATGCTAAACTTTTAGATAAAAATGACATCTTTTTCGTTTTTAATGAAGTATATTTGTTCTGTTTGAGTTACTACGACTGTGGGTTTGATGATTGCATTCTATATCAATCTCTTTCTGAAAAGATCGACACCCATTGTTCTGTACTGGTTCTTGCATGCTTGCTTAGTTTCTCTTCTTGAATGTTATGGCAGGGTAGTGATGGAATTTCAATGAGTCACAAAGAATCCATATTTTTATTATTATTTATTATATGTATTGTTAGATGTTTGCAATTGTATTGTTGATTTACTTTGTTTATGGCTGTGGTGATCATATGATTCACATCTAACTTGGAAATGGATTGATGAATTTTCTTTTTGCTTGTTGGCGTTTATGCGGAAGCTGTTTTTCTTTGGGCGTAAGGTCAATTTTTTAAGTTCATTCGTTTAGTTTATCGGGGTTATATAGTGGTTCTAGTTTTGATTGTCTACCAATTGATTTCATGGAGATGCTAACTTCTTCAGAGTAGATTTAGATCTTCAATTCTGTTCTTCAGGTGGATTGAATCTTGGACTATGGCATAGCTTGCTGTTTATGCCAACGGTTCTAGCTGCTGTGTTTTTTTTTAAAGCAAGAAACAAAATTTCTTGAAAATCCAAGAGAAATTCTAGAAAGTATTAGATGCTTAGATGACCCAGTATAGCTCACCTTTTCATTGGTGTATTTTGAGAACTGTTGAAAATTATAACCTAACCTGCATATGAGGTTGTCTATGGTTATCCCCAAATGTTGTCTTTCTGAAAAGAAATACATTATCATCTACTCAGATCCAAAACACTGGTAGGGGATAATTCCTAGTTCAAACAATTTAGTAAAATAAGTTAGGGGCCAACTAAAACATCTTCTGTTATTATAGTTTGTCAAACTAATTACTTAATCGGAGACTTTTCTATTAATTCAAACGGACTTAGTCATAGGAATCTTTCCCATTGAGAGTGAAAAGTGGCAGCAGAGCTTGTTTGTATTAGGAATCTTGATATCAGGCCACTAGTTTATTAACCATGCATTTGTGGACAAGTTGCAGAAGTGCCTTTTACTTCTTTTTTACTTGCTTGGTGAAAACAAACAACATTCATGATGCATGCAAGCAATATGGTACTTACGTTTGCATCCTGCAACACGTTCAAGTAAAAAATAATCGAAAAGGAGGAACTGGCTCATAACGTAGGTTGCAATGCTCATGCTATTTTCTCCCATTTACGAAATGTAATGCAGGCTTTGTGATAGAAAAATCTCATCGTTAGTGGAGAACAAATATATCTGTATAAACTTTGACCTCTTCCTGGAGGCAGAACAACAACTGACTTCTTGTCAATTTTACCTGATATCAGCTCAGGTGTGGCTGGTGTTGTTAACATAATTTGAGTTAATTTAGAACAGTCAGAGTCTATACGAATGCAAAACTGATAAAAGGATACTCTCTTTTCCCTTTTCAATTAACTGCTTTCTGAATGCTCGCCTATTAGAGATGGCAATGCTACGATTTAAAATTCATCTTTACTGGATGTGATCCTATTACTCTTAACACTTAAAATGAGGCAAAAAGAGCTAAGACTTAAAGATAATGTATTATTTCCTGTTAAAAGATGCAGCATGCTAGATGGACAATGTCGTGTTTTAGTGTCTACGTTTGTAATGTATGGAGTAATTCAGCGTCAGGCAGTACATGCTTCATGATACTCTCTTGACCTTGTGAGCTGCTATTTATTGGATTGGCTGTTGTCTGATTCCACGTTCACTACTTTATCCCTACCACTACCAATCTGAAGGAACTAGCAGGAAAAACATCGTCTCTTTTTTCTGTTACTCTTGAAAGATACAAAATTACCAACTGCTAAGAATGTCAACATTCAACTTTAGAGCTTTAACTGTTCTTATGTTACTTCAGGTAAATCTGCATCTTTCAATATTCCATCGGGCGTACAACTTTCAAGGATCTCTCCAGGTTGCAGTTCGCTTCGTTGGAACAGAAGGTAAGTAGCTATGTCAGTTGACAACACTTTTGAAGTTCCTTGGAATTTCTTTTCTTCAATCATCCAAAATATCAAAATAGTAAGTAGTCTGACGAATGTATATATGACATTTATTATATTTTGCTAAAAGCACAAAATGATATGATTGCTTTTGAGAGGATATTATTCTTCCAGTTTCCTTAATATTTGAAACATTCATCCTGCATGTATGATCCTACATAGTCTGTACTACATTTTATTTTCTTCCGCACTGAATTCGTGATTCTTGCTAATCAACTGCTCTCCTTGTTGTTTCAGTAAACGAAAAGCCTTGCTCTAACTCTTGTTAACAGGTACATATTGCTTTTACATGAACCTACTATTTCTTGCACAAAGTTTTTCTTTGGTTTTTTCTTAGAGAAGTTCTTTCTTTCTTCCTAGAATTCTATTTTGAGTCTAGTTTATTTCAAGAACAAAATTCTGTAGATATTATTATTTTTAGAGAAATAACACCTAACAATGCAGCTGTGAACTGTCATGCTTGTTTTTAGTTCTATCTGAGTACAAGTAAACATCCCCCAACTAGTGTGTTATGTGCATTATAATAACTTATGGCCACACCACTTTAAAAGATCAAATATAATATTTGTTTATTTTAGTAATAAAATATCAACCGTCGATGAGCGGACAGCTGGACAATTCCGCAGTCTCCTTCAATTACCGCTGTTGGATTTCAAACTCAAAACATTCAGATAATAAAAGAGACTAATTGTCACCGTTGATTTGTAGCTTTATTTAACAGACGGTTGGATTTTGATGGAGAATTGATTTTGACCTCGCGCCTCTGGTCAATGCGGTCAAATCAAAATCATTCGTCTACACAAATTATTATCTTGTAGTAGACTAGTATCATTACAAATACCTCAATGGCGTTTCCGTATTTTTGTTTAACTTGGAGCCCCTTTTTAATGAAAAGTTAAAAAACCGCGACTTGAAAGGCCCGGGTGGCTCGTCTACCACGTTTCTTGTTCCTTGTCTGACTCTCTAAGTTATTGACACGTGGTAATAATCGAGTTTTTATTGGTTGGTTTCGTGTTTTGCGTTTAGTACGTTGTAACGGATCGAACGTAGAGGTTGAGGAGAGGGTAAATGTTACCCTAGCGTTCCTTAAATGCCCTTTCTTTTGTTATTTTTTATTTTCTACTGTTTCGTATATTTCTGTTGGTGCTCAACTCGTTTCTTCTCTTGTTGAGCAAAGAAGAACAAAAAAAAAATAAAATTTCATCTTTTTTCCCTCTTTCTTTCTTTTCTTTTCGAAAATTCGGTTCCATTATCTGTTGTTTATTCTCATTTGTTCGACTGGATAATTGAAGGCAATATTTTCTTTATCTCTATTAATGGCGGTAAGAACTATGAAGCATCTGTTGCTTGTTTGTATTTTGTTGGATTTTGTACTATGGATTTGTTTGTAAATGAAGCTTGTATACATGCTTTTTGTTTTCTGATATCTTCTGTACGAGTTGGTTTTAGTTCGAACGGTTAACAAATAGAACAATTGCAAACCCATGCCCGGTTGATTTTATTTTCGAACGTGTTTATCACTTAACAGTTGTTTGCATGCTTTGTTGTTGTCAAAAATCGGTTTGATTGATGGATCTGAATTGAAAGTATCATAAAATCTAATGTTTATCTAATGTGCCTACTGCTAGATTCCCAAGATCGTATTTATGTGTTTATTTGGTTTTTTGTTCCAGTTATAGTGTTTTAGTTGCTCGTGCTTGTTGCTTGACTGTAGTCATGGGCTGATGTTCTTGAATTTGATGAATTGCTCTAGGGCCAGAGATGCTTAAAGCTGATTGGTTTTTCCTGTATGTTTTCAGTTTGGTCTTATCTACTTACAGAAATACCTATTTTCAGTCTGTGTTCTGAACAAAATATAAGGGGAATATGAACATAATGACCAATTATATTATTTGCTTTTAAGCCCATGTAAACTGACTGGAACATTAGAGGTTGTTTTACTAGGTTTGAACTAATTACATGTTCTTGTGATCTGTGAATTTCTTGTTATAGGAGTAATTGCGACAATTTGTGTTTGTAGTCATGCTGGGTGTGTCTCTTTCAATAGCCTTTAATGGTGTATTAAAATCCAAGTAAATGTCATCATCTACTAAAATGTAGGCTACTTGTTTTTGTGCTTTTCTTCTTGCTCATGTAATTCTTCGTTGATGAACTTTATGGTGAGATGTAATTGCTCTGGAATTTACTTTAGTATCTTGTATTATTTTATTTGGACAGATGGACCTCCCTGAACAGAAACAGAAGGAAAATAATGCAGATCTGGATCAAGTAGAAGAGAATGGAGCACAGGTTGGATCTGATAATATGCCTCCAAGTTCACCTGATGGCATGTCTGGAGAGCCTCAAGCACTTCCTAGACTTGGACATCAGTACCAAGCTGAAATTCCATCTCTGATTCCAGAAGGGGAGCAGCCTCATCTAGAACGTAGCCCAATTCAGAGCCATTACATACTTCATGATGGCTATTCTAGTGCAACTGGGTTGCCCATTCCAATTACGTGGGTTCAGCAATCAAATAATGAGGTCAGAGATCACACGCAGGGATATCCCACTACCACAGTTAATGCTGATAAACTTGTGTGTACAGATTCTACAAGCAATATGGAGGGTCAAATTGGCAATGAATGCAATAATCTGAGTTTGAATCTGTGTCTCAAGCAACATGGACCCATGCTACTAGGATGCAAAGTTGAGCTTTCGGATGAGGTGCAACAACGTCAAAGTGAATATACTACGACAGGATGCCAGAATGCAGCTCTAAATCATCGCACAGAAGCAGTTTCGCCCGATCTGCAACTGGAACTGAAGGAATTCAATAACTATTGTCCTCTGCCTATTTCACCTGCTGCCTCTTGGAGTGATGCTGAGTCAAGCAGTTTTCTCCTGGGTCTCTATATATTTGGGAAAAACCTCTCTCAGGTTAGGAACTTCGTTGGAGCTAAACCCATGGGCGATGTATTATCCTTCTATTATGGGAAGTTTTATAGGTCTGATCCATATAAAAGATGGGCAGAATGTATAAAGATGAGAACTAGAAGATGCATACATGGGCAACGCATTTTTACTGGTCGAAGACAACAAGAGTTGTTATCACGCTTGCTTCCGGATATGCCTCCAGCATTACAAGATAAACTATGGGAGGTATTAATCTCTTGATTTTATTTGCTTGCTAGCACCATAGATCTATGCTACCTTCCATTCTGTCCTTTGTTGCTGCATGTTTCTCACTATATAACTTCGATTGGATGCCTGAATACTGTTAAAACAATGTAGTAGATGTAAGGCTTCAAGCCTACATATAGTTGATGGTTTATATAAGCACCAGGTTGAAAGGACTTTATAAAAGGTGAACAATAGTCTTTCATCATTTTTCACTTCATGTTTTAGTGAGACTGGACTATAAACGGCTAACTGTAAAATGCACCCTGTTCTGAGGTATGGGTGAATAAATTGGATTGCTGGATGCTCCTGTTTAAGGACATATCTCCCCACATCTGTAATCCTTATCTTTTATATAATACTAAAACCTATTGCTTCACAAAGTAATTATGGATGAAGTCTATTCTTCTGTTCATGAAGCTAGTTTTACAAGGTACTCATGGTTTTCAAGGAAAGACAGTAAGAAGAATGGTTTATCTACTAACCTTTAGCATCTTTCTTTATAAACAGAAGAATTATCTAACAGCTTCTTGTGACAATATTAATTTAAAACTAAATGACTCATTGCTGGCTGTACTGAGCTTGAGATAATCAGAAGCAAAGCATATATTATAGTAGACTAGCCAAAAAAGAGGATCCCCATTGTCTTCTTCTTTTTTCCCCCCTCTTCTAGCTTCAAGAGCCTCATCTTCGGAGAGCTTCGAAATCTCTGAATCGAGTGTGCCAATTCTTTTACAACTTCCCCTTTTTAACTTTTAGGAAATTTATGTAAATTACCTTTCTCTTTTGGGTGTCCCACTTTCTTGTATCATATCGTAACTTTTTGGTTTACAGACAACTAGGAACTTCAATGAAGGAAAGGTTCCGCTGGAGGATTATGTCTTTACTTTGAAGGCCATGGTGGGTTTGGAGAAACTGGTAGAGGCTGTTGCTATTGGCAAGGGGAAGTATGACATCACTGGCATTGTATCAGATCCAGTCCGAACAAACTTCACCTTCCCAATCCGCCCAGAAATACCAATTGGTAAAGCTTGTTCCTCTCTCACGTCAGGGGACATTGTTAAATTTCTTACAGGAGATTTTCGGTTAAGCAAGGCAAGATCAAATGATCTCTTTTGGGAGGCTGTTTGGCCTCGTTTGCTGGCAAAAGGATGGCACTCTGAGCAGCCTTTGGATCTTGCCTCTGTTGGCTCTAAAAGTACGTTAGTCTTTCTTGTTCCTGGTGTCAAGAAGTTCTCGAGAAAGAGACTTGTCAAAGGGGATCACTATTTTGATTCTGTCAGCGACGTGCTGAATAAAGTGGCATCAGACCCTAAACTTCTTGACTTGGATGGTGAAGGAATTAAAGGCAACATTGGCTTTAAGGAAGAATCTGATGCTCAAATGAAGTTGAACCAAGCTCGTTCTAATCATCAGCGCCATGCCTACCTCCGTCCAAAAGTTCCAAATTCTACTGCAGAACTTACGAAATTTACTGTAGTTGATACCAGCTTATATCATGGAGAGATGCCTTTCAAGGTGAGGGATGTAAGGACTCTGCCTGCAGATACTATCTCCAGCGATATTCCCATCTATGAAACCTCTGATATCATGGAGAAATCAGACAGTGATAGCTCGATGGATCAGTCTGACTCTACTGATGTACCTGCACATATTAAAGAGGAACCACAGCCAAGTCCGTCCATTAACAGTGAAGTGACAACACGAGAAGAAGTCAAGCTTTCTAACCCTCCTGCTACCTTTCCGGAGCAAATATTCCCTGCAGGTGGATACGATTCTGATGATCAGTGGGAACTGAAAGACAAGCATCTGATTGATGAGAAGAAAGACCCTTCTGATGAACAGTTAAAACCACTTAGACCAAACTATTTGTCTCCGGCACCGAAGCGCCGTAGATTAACTGCCTGTAAACATGCTGCACGGCAGAAATTTTCAATATTTGGAGGCCGTAACTTACAAAATGAGGAGCTTGACTATGAGATGGGGTTTCCCAAAGCAAGTCAAGATAGCATTGTGAAGGCTGGACCATCTCTACAAATGACAGCTGCTGCTTCTCTTGAGAGGCTTACACCTGATGATAGCAGAAACTATTGTAGAGCAGATACTGAAGTTGAAAAGGCAGTAAAGGAAGAGGAAAGGCCACAATCGATATCTTTTGACCTAAATTTGCCACAATTTCCAACAGATTTTGAATCCTGTGCATCCATATTCATGGACACTGCAGGCCAACAAAATGGGTGGAATTCAAAGGGATCTTCCAGCTCTGCAGATGTGGTGCAAAGGTGCGATGATAGAATACCAAATGGCATGACTACCTTTCAGCAGTCCACAACAGGTTCTTTACGGCAAAGCACCAGGAATCGACCTCTGACCACGAAAGCCTTGGAAGCCTTTGAGTGTGGCTTCCTTACTGCAGATCGGAAAGTGGGGAAGGTAATGAATCCTTATGCAATACCTAATTTGCAAGCTAGGCCATCTCGCCGTGCTCGTAGATCTGCAAGAGCTCCTGCACCATCCTCTGGCAATATTGGTGTTCTTAACCAAGACAATTCAGTTCCAAGTGTCCCAAGTGTTCGCATTGGACAAGAATTCCATGGTTATATCAACCATAATAGCCATTCAAGCATGCATACCGACTGTCAGCTGCCTAATGAGAGCAAAGAGACTCAGGAGTTGCTTGGGGTGCCATGACATCTATCAGTCGGAGATCTTAATTCTTCCAACCTGCACTCTGACATAGATCATGGTTTAGATGGAAATCTGTCGACTTAAAGACCGCCTGCTTGGAACATTTGTGGTTCTGAAGCCAGGATCTGTTGCTCCCATTTCATTAGGGAACACTTTTTGACATATACACCGGTTTGGATTGCTGGATGACTTCTGATGAATCTGATGCATAAAAATGTTGCTGTGTTCTGCAGGACCAATCTGCAGACTAATATTAGGTGAGTCTTTTTGTTGGGAGGCGATCAAATATTCATCTAGCTGTCTAGCTTCCCCCCGTTCTTTCTGGTCCATCTTCGGATTCGATATGTTTTAGTTTAATAAATTAGAGAAGGATGTATTTATTCTCGAGTCGGTAGCCATTTCACGTTTCATGAGACATTTTTTATGACTGCTAATGGACCGTTGTATTTCATATGTTAAAGTACAGATTTAGGTTCTTAAGAAAATATTGTAATTTTCAACTTTCTGCCTTTGTCATTTTACAGCTGTACCATGACAACCAGTTTGAGTTGAAGAAATTTCATCAATGATTTCAATAGGTGCATGTTTCATGTGTTATCTTGTTTTTTCATAAATTGCGGCTCCTTGATTTCAATATTTTTATGGTTTGGCTATTATGCCTATATTCAAATGCGTTTGGTCTTCAAGTAGCAATTTAGCAGGCAGCAATTAAGGTCATATTTGAAATAGCCGAGAAAGTAAAGCTTAAAAAAACAGTGAAATTTCAGATTTTTTGAAAAAGAAAAAAATGTTACCGTGTATAATTTATTTATATCTTTTAAAATCTTGAAGAACTTTAAACGATAGTGTGCTTCGCTTTTTGGGTTTAAAAAAACTCAAAAAAAAAAGCCATGCCAAATATGCGTTAAATTCATTCAACCTATCTTGTCGAATTAAGCTCAAGTAAGAGCTTGTTATCTTCAGATTGATTCTTCTGATATATAGTTCTACGTTGCTATTTTATTTATTTCTTGAGTTTCACCAGTTGAACTTTGGAATTAATTCCAGTAGCTAAGTTGCTACCTTTAAGGACATTTTGTAGAAACGAAATAGAATAGATACCTATGATGAATAACAATTCAGCTAAATACATTGGACCGCTAGAAAGATTTATAACATTAATTCCGGTTGCCCTTACGCTTCAAGACTATAATGAAACAGACAATTCTTTTTTTTCTGATCTCTGTTATCAAGCAAACAGTAATGCACAAGTGAATATCCTGCTAGCTTTAAATCACATAAACACACAACAAATTAATCAAGATTTTAAACTTTTAAGGGAAAAAACAATTGGTGTAAGGATTGATAAAAAAAGTACATAAACATTTGAAAGTATTTTTGAAATAAAAAATTTTTAAAATAGAAAATATTTTTATTTTTTTGAAAAAATAAATTTTATTTTTTTAAATTTAAAAAATAATAAAAATATATAATAAAAAAATTTTATTACGTAAAAGTTTTTTATTTTTTTTAAATTTTTAAATAATTTTTTTTAATATTTATAAAATTTGTATTAAAAATTTTGAAATAAAAAATTGAAAAGTTGATTTCGATGGTAAGCAAAACTGTAATACAATCATGTCAAGAAGCTTGTGTTCTCAGAGCAACGCTGGACTAGAAGATGAAGACGTTCATCAGAAGCAGCAACAATAGTTCAAATCATCAAATGCAGATGACAGATGTACCCAATAAATCCTCTGCAGCACATAAACTGTAGCTTCCGGTCAAGAAAAAACGTCTTCCATAGGTGTTCATATTACGAGAACATCTTTGACATGCAAATGAATGTCACCAGAGAGACGGCTTCATCACCCACAGAGCCTTCTGTGACGCCCTAAAGGAAGACAACGAGATGACCGACCACAAATTCACCATAGGCACCACTGCCGGTTCGTGAGGCCTGTCAATTCCACCATGAAATTAAGACTCCTCATGTGCCTATGTCGCTCTGCTCCCTGGACATTAATCCAGCCGGCAACTTGCTATTCAGCACCACCACTGGGACGCTGCTTTGTCCGCTAGCAGCAGATTTCTCCCCAGCTTTATCCCTGCTGTAGCTCAGTGGCAGAGGCAATTCGATAGGATTTGATGGCATGAACATCAGCAACTGCAGTACCGGTTCAGGTCACATGATGTCCGCTAATGCACTGCTGCAGAAGGCCGCAAAGGTTGGCACAACAATGAGCAACACCAATAACAGAAACAGCATTGGTTCCTCCATCACGAGTAGAGAGGGACTCGCTTGGAGCAACCATAGCACTTCAGTATGGAGGCCGGGCTTTGCAGGCCAGTTCTCCAGCACGCAGATGGCTTAAATTGCTGCAGCAGCTACCTATGCTGGAAATGGACGTGCGCAAGACGAACTGCACCTGAGGCTTGGATGGTGAGGCAATAAGAAACTAGTGAGAAAAGACCTCTAGGAGTTGGGTTGGTGAGACCAGGCCTAGCTTGCGGCTTGTGTATGACAAATACCAGATGGCTGATGAACCTTCTGTTGGTGAACAAGGTCAATTACAATGAAAAACAAAAATACGTAGACATTTCGAAGGGGAATTCATGCTTGAACGACACAGCCGAGATAAGTATATGCTAAGGTATTAATGAATGTTTGAAAGAACAGTTACACAAGGCTATCGTGCTACTGACTAACCAATAATCCACTGTCCTAAAGAGCCCCACTAGAAACAATCACCCCAGTCATCCATCAACGGACTAAAGAAAAAAACAAAGCACAGAGTTAAGGCAACCTCTTAAAGCAAACCTAGCAGGGTACAAGTAAAATAAAGCGCTGACAAATCAAAGCTGATAGCTACTTTGAGGCAAAACTTGCTCATTTTGGATAAAAATCTAAATGTGTTTTTTTGGAACCTCCACTTAAAAATATGTAGCTAACAATAAACCCACCCAAAATCATCTTTCCATAAGGGTATCACATGAATTAACACTAACCATCATTGTCATAAAAACGGTAATAGCTTTCAATGTTGCAAAGTCTATGCTGTGTATTACAGGCAAAATATCCCCGCAATGCCCAGCACATAGTTGAATCCTCAGAAATCATGATTTAGAAGTAGCAGATGACTCCTCAGTTGAGATGCATAAGGTTTTACCCAGTTAAGCATCTCCGATTGCTAAAACACCTTGATGATTGCAATACAGGATCATGACGAAGTATAATCTCGGTTCTCTGTAATATTCCCTCTAATTCTGGCAATTTATGAAAGCAAAAGTGAGCTTCTATTTTATTCAAGTTCATATAATTTGATTGCAGACAGATAATAGTCAGTTGCATGCAATGTCAAAGCTAGATTTAAATGCATCATCAGATATCAGAGGCAGAAGAAAATGGAGTACAGAATAGGTCCTACCAAGGTCCTGATGACTGAATTCAAAATGTCGTATTTCCAGGCGGAGGAAGCCCAACAACTTTACCGACTGCAACTGTCTTTCCTGTTACCAGCACAAAAAAATCAAAACAACCTTCATTGTGAACTACCAAAACATGATCAGATAATTTACAACAATAATACCTTCTGTGCGCAGAGTAAACCTCCCAAGCTGTGGAAAATCAGAGAAGTTCTCAATGCATATTGAGTTGCTCACCTGCAACAAACAGAAAAAAGGTCATTCATTTCCTGAATAACATTAGTCACTAAATGTTCGATATTTTACCTGGATACGACACACAACAACAGCACCAGCTTTTACAAATAGAGGCCTCCTCTTTGGTTTAGCTTTCTTGGGATCAGTATCTTTCTTCTTCTTCATATCAATCTCCTCAATAAGCTCTACAATCTCGCACTCCTCAACAACTGAATGAATATGAAGCACAGCCTTGTAACCAGCAGTGAATATAGCCTGAAGCATAAACAAAGAAATAACGTCATCTGGATATAGATGAACCAAATAACAACAATCACTATCTATAGTTGAATTCATCCTAAAGAAAAAACACTTACATTGTCAACCAACTCTAGAATCTGTAGCTGAGCCTTGAACTCCTCCACGGCGTTTATAGGATTAGCTGCATGAGCAAAGAAAACACTCGATACACAATGGCCGAAATGATCCAATATGCTGATCATGACATTAAACATACAGACTCAACAAGTAGGAAGAACATACCAACACTACAAAGGACAAAACCGGACAGTATATCCTCTTCTTCAATTCCTGACAATTTGACCCGAACATTTTCTCCAGGACCGGCTTTTGTTGCTCGGTCTTCGTCACAATGTATAGAAATTGCTTTCACATTAACCTATGCATAAAAGAAAAGAGAAGAGACATCTGATGAACGAGTAGAGAAAAGATTCAAAGATATTAATATCATTAAACGGAGAAGCATTCATACCTTATTTGGCATAACCACCAAGCTGTCACCTTCACAGATAGTTCCAGACTCTATCTTGCCCATAACAACAGTTCCCATATCTTTGTACTTATCAATAATTGGCATCCTACGAGCAGTGCATGTCCTCTTAGAATACCGACCATTACGGAAAGAAAATGGCGCAAAAAGCTAAGAATGACTTAATGAAATGACCTGAGAATTTTAGAGCTTTCATCCACAGTGGAGAAATAATAATGGACACACCACAAAATTCAATTATAGTGTGCTGGGACAATTCAATGTAATAGAATCTGAGTATATACCTCACAGGCCCCTGAGGATCCCTTGGAGGCACTTCAATTGCATCCAATACTTCAAAAAGGCATGGACCATTCCACCACGGACAAACTGATTTATCCATCCTAGCCTTCATGTTGTAGCCCAACAAACCAGATATTGGCAAGAACTGGACATCTGCGATCATTTAAGTCTACATATATGATCATCAAGTATGTAAATGGGGGGGGTGTGTGTGTGTGGTGTGTGTATGTGTATATGTATATGTATGTGTGTGTGTATATATATAGATAGATAGATAGATATAGGTTAATCATCCAGGAAATAAGTTCTAGGCATAAGAATATTCATTTCACATTTTGTCAGTATATTTCCTCCTAGACTTATGAAAGCTAACCAGTGTTCCTAAACAATTGTGCACTTGAAACGTGCTAACCAAACTATTACACAACCGATACAAATCACGTAAGATGATTCATGTATTGCAAGCTTAGCTGATTATTTAGATGCCAAATTGGGTGCCTTAAAGTAAGGTAAATGTATCCAGCAACTGCACCTATGGTAACTATTGAAAGAATTTCCTCTAATAAAGAGCCAACTAGAAAGAAATATAGTCAAGCTCAATCCATTAGGTACCTAATGAGTAAAGGCAAGCAAGGATGTGATTTTGCCAGTACCAAGATGTCCATGATGCAAGAAAATTACTTTTTTGAAAGAGAGCGATGCTATGGACCAAATAAGCAACAAACAATAGTTAGAGAAGGTATTAGCCAGGCTCAGATACTACACAAGAATTGAAGTCAGAAGTTAAATAACATGTAAGCACTTGAAGTCAGATACAAATCATGCCTAGTTGAAGATTATATCAGTCTACGCTACCTTTCTTGACATTGTAGCCAGAGGATTTTAGAAACGGAATCATTTTCGATTCGATCTCATCATACCTTCAAATCAAAAAAGAGATCCGCAAGTCAAAACAATTTGTAACAAGCAGATTTTATTTTAAACAGTATCAAAAAAGATTGAGAGACAAAGTAAACCTTTCTTTGGTCCACTTAACAGTAGGATCATCCATTTTATTGACGACAACTACCAACTTAGTCACACCCAATGTTTTGGCAAGCTGAACGTGCTCACGGGTTTGCCCGCCCTTTTCATAACCAGTTTCAAATTCTCCTTTTCGTGCAGATATGACCTAAAAGTGAGGGGGAAAGATCTAAATCATAGAAACTTCTCAAAGAGATACAATCTAAGGAAGAGATCACCTGTCACCTACCAGAACCCCAATATCGGCTTGAGATGCACCACTTATCATATTTGGCACGTAACTTTTATGACCCTGCAAAAGATAGACCTATATAGAGTAGTATCACATGCAAATCTTGAAAAACAGGAGGGGTAAAGAGAGAAAACGCCTTATCCTTATATCCAGATCAAATCCTCAAATTTGGTGTAAGCATATACTTAAGACATTACCTCTTTTTGTAACATACTTAAATGCCCTAAATCTAACCATAGGGAGGTGCTCAAATTGGTGCTAAACATAACACTATCATAACAGTACTGAAATAGCATCATCATTTACCGAAACATACCCTCTTTCTAAAGGTGATTGAAAGTTGGCACGATATTGCCCATTATTTTTTTTTTCAGAAATAGAAAAAACAGATATACTTGATAGGGATTCAGAAACCAATCAGAAACAAACTAGCATTCTTGTACAACTAATGCCTGAAAGAAGAAGGCGTTACCGGAGCATCCAAAATTGTAAATCTCATATTTTCCGTCTCAAAATGTGCTCTTCCAACTTCCACAGTTTTTCCCTAAAACAGACACCGATGCTAATAAGTAAAACAGAAATGGAAAAAAATGCATCCCTGAGCACTTAAATTCCTCAATTGGTTAAGTCATTGCATGAAATGAACCACTAATACACAGTTACACATATAAAAGCGCCCAAACTCTAGTAAGATTCAAGGAAAAAAACTATAAACAGAGTATTTTAACCATATTAAAAGACCACCTCGCAATTCATATTATAAAGAATACGATGCTTTTAAACGTTCTATGGATCAATGATGAGAACAATGAAGCAGGACTGCAGCACACGCTCATATGTAAATGTACATCTTTGGAGACAATTTGAAACCAAAACAAATGATCTTGGTCAAGATAAAGATAAATTTTCAATTTAGGCATTTACAACCTGTATATTTTTTAAATGTGGAATAAATTGCCTGCAAAGTCATTTTAGGAAGTTTGTGTGACCAAGGTTGAAATTCAGAAGATATTTTCCCTTTGTAAGAAGAGTATCAAATCTGAATGGATTTTAAATGCTATTATAAAATAGCAATATGGAACTTCAAAATGCACACCATGCAAGATTTCCAAAACAAATCTAGGAAAAGAAAAGAATGAAAGATTTAAAGCCATCGATACATAAGCATACCTTTGCACGTTCTTCCTCATTGGTATCCATTATATAAGCCATGTACCTGACAAAAGCAACCCAACCCAAGTAAACCTAATAAATAAACTAAATGCATTCCTGAATGCATATGATAGGACAGATCAAGAGCAGAGGTTGCTGAGAGACATGGACAACTCAAAGCTTCTGAGAATTTGCATTATAAAATATAAATTAAAATTTAATAACATGGTCATTCCAAGAGCGCAATCAAGACTATTTTGTAGAATAAACTGGACAAAGAAAGTTGAAGTGAACAAAAAAGTTATCATGACAGGCCATATTAACAAGCACTGATTACAGATGGACAAACAAGAACACTCAGTATGAGGCTGTCAACCTACGACGACATTTATAATAAAATAAGTTTAGTTTAATGCGAAGAAAAGAAGTTTGAACTCCTAATCTTCGCCAAATTTGTTAAGGACACAAAAACCTCTTGCATGGAAGCTATTCCAAGAAACTGGCTCACATTGATTGTAAATATCAGCCTCTGAACTACTAATGACAAAGGAAGATTTCTTTTAATAAGTAATCAAAATTTGTTTTGCTAATTTGCTAAATATGTAGGCATGCATGAGCAATTGTCAGACAAGACGTCCTCAGGCTGCCAAAATGAAGGAACAAAAGAAACAATCTATTTATGATAACTTCTTAGATATTAGCGTACCAACTTTCACGACTTTTATCCTTTGCTTCCTTCTCATATTTCTGAATTGTTCTCTCATCAACTTGACCACTGAGAAAGAGTATTTGTCCTCCAGTTGTTGACTTACCTGCATCTGTATTATGTACAGTCACATACATGTCAAGCACAAGAACACAGTCATAAGATGATATGACTTAACAATTACATTATAATTTGCAGAAAGTAACCCAAGCTAATTCGATTATTAGTATCCTTCCAGTAAAATCTAGATGAATGGAATATGGAATTTTACATAGAACTAAGTAGGACAAGCAAGTAACAGCATGCTTGATAAGCTTAAAATGTTAAAGTTCCCAGTTGAACTTTCAGGTTTAGATGATCATAACCTGAGCCTGAATGAAATATTACATATTCATAAAAAAAAAATGTCCTACATGAAAACAGAATTAATTATAGACCCCCTAAAAAGCCAAGCATCCAAATGAAATAACCATCTTACCTACGTGACCGATGAAAACAACATTAAGATGTCGTTTCCTATTCTCTTCTTTCTCCCTTGCTTCGACTTCCTTCGGTGCAGTGATGTCTCCAGGTTTTCCTGAAGAGGTTCCAATGACAGTTACAGGAATTGCATCTTGTTACTGCTGTACAGCATAATTTCTACTGTAAAATAACACTTCAATCCATAAATAAGTAAACGTACCCTTAGGCTCCAAGTGCAAAGATTCAAGACCTGATTGAATATCCTTTTTGGCATCTGTATCAAAGAAGAAATCATAGTGAATTCCATAAATCTTATTCTTCAAACACAAAACCTCAATGCTGCTTTGAGGAAAAAAAGAATCAAACACATCAACGCATCTCTGATCTCGGCAACCCTCTATTAGAGCAAATCAAAATCAGTACAGTGAGAATCATCACGAGATTATTACCTTGAGTGGAAGGATTAGTAGGAGCTGGAGCTTCATCTTCAGGCGCAATCTCATTATCACCGGCCGCCGTGGCGGCAGGGGAGATATTCATCCATGGGTTCGCCGGAATCAACTCTGCTCCAATCGTCTGGAGTATCTCCGTCGGCAGCGAGCGGTGGCGGGTGAGAAGAAGCAGGGATCGATCCTTCCTCCATTGATTTGATTGAGTGATTGATTGATGTAAGAGAGATCGAATGGAAGTGAAGAGAATTCGAGATCGAGATGCTAGGGATTTTGGTCCGGCGGGGTTGATGAGTTTTTGCTTCGTTGCTATTTTTTGTTTTTCTGGACAGGGAAAGAGAGAGAGGATCTCTCCGTGCTTTAATAATTGTGTAGAAGTGCAAAGTGCAAACACGGCTGTGGTAATGAGAGACGGCGCTAGAACTCTTTCCTTTTTAACTGTGGTTATTATTGATTATTGCAAAATCAAGACTTTAAATTATTTATTAGCATACGATATCGGTTTAACAATATTAGACCAAATGTTCTGACAATTACGACAACAGTCTGATACGTATCTTTTTGCAAGCAATGCATGCTATATTATTTATCAAGTATGACATTTTGGGTGTGTTTTTTTTATTATTACAACTCATTTGTTTCTACTAAAATGTCACATTTATTTATATTTAAGTGTATAAAAAAATAAAATTACTTTCAATTTTTTTTAAATATAAAATTCAATTCAATTTCGATAATATTATTTATAATAGCTCACTTTCAATCTAAAAGAATTTTTTTTTTGGCGAAAGCGAGTCTAGTTACACACCTTACCTAAATAATTAACTAGCATCTCTCTTACAATTTTCAGGCAAGCATAATGTTTTCAGATGGTGTTATATAAAAAAGAATTGACTTAGTATGCATATTGTGGAAGATGGTCGGGCATTACTTCAAAACATATAAATTAAACTTAGTATGCATTTAAAGCGTTGATTGTTATTATTATTAGACCTAATCATTCGAGTTCAACGACAAATACCAACTCTTATTGAGAAATTTGAAATTTATTTTGCTGTCGATCATAGTTTGTCGTGGCATAATGTTTATAATAACATTTACATTAGTTACCCACTAATGTTTTGAGTCTCCTACGTGCTCTTATAATTTGAAAGCCTTACTATATTTTAAGCTAGACTTGGATGCTATTTGCAAGTACTACAATCAATCTAACTTTCTCAAAGTTACAAAATAAATATTCAGAGACCTAGAGGGCGTTTGGAATTGATAAAGAAGAAGCTTTTCGAAGAAAAAGGAAAGCTTTTGATAAATTTTTTAGAATACAAACTTCTCATTCTTTTGAGATATAATTTATATAATAATATTACGATGTATAATTTTTCATATTTTTTAATTTTTTTTGAAAAACTTCTAAAATACTTTATAAAGCTTTTTTAAAAACAAAAATATAAAAATAGATGGATTAAGTTGGAAAAAACTATGCTAAGCATAACGCGCTATTACAACTAAATGTTTTAAAGTGTTAAACCTGACATTAGAGGTAAAAATTCCAAACTGGATAGTAGAGGCTCCATAACGATAACTACGAGTGTAGGGGCAGCTTTTTGTAATATATGATTTTCCGCATGACTATAATGCAAAGGGCGTGATTATCTGGAACGTACGGCGAGTAAACTTGAGTTTTGAAAAATTAAATTTAAAAATTAAAAATATTTAAAAAAAATAAAATTTTATTTTATTTTATTAATAGTAAATTTTAAAATTATTTATATAAAAATTACGATAAAAATTTTATTTTAATTATATTATATAAAAATAAGTTAAAAAAATAAAATTTTAAAATTTTAATAAATACGTCGAAAATATCAGGAATAATTCGTTATTATTAAGGTCATATTTACTAACATTCTTAAAATATATTTGTAATATATTAATAAAAATTCAAAATAATTATTTTTATTAGAAAACTTTTAACAAAATTTAATTTAAAAATTACTATTAATATATAATAATTTAAAAAATTATTTTATATTAAATATTTAATTTAAAAATTTTAATTTATTTTTCAAAACTTTTAAAATTTAATTTCAACACGATCTTTAAGTTAACAACAGGAGACCTAATTTTGTCAAACTGAAATTTCTTTCTAATAGACCCCAACATTAATAATTACGTTATCAAAGTACCTCCTGGCAAACTCCCCGTAAAAACTTCACAACGCTCGCACGGTGCTCTCTTCAAAGGGTCCCCCATCTCTCTTCTTTCTCTTTCTCTATCTCCCGGGAAGAGAAAAGAACTAACGTGCCTGCTCAAGCCAGATCTCGGAGATCCATTTCAGCTTCACAGCCATTTCCTTCTCTATAAATACCGACCGTTAAATTCTTCTGATTCCTTTGTTGTCTCTACCGAAAGAGATCTCGCCGGCGGCGGAGCAATGGCGTCGAGGGCCAACTCCTCCATGGCTTACCCCGAACGCTTCTACGCCGCCGCTGCTTATGCTGGCTTCACCGGTTCTCAAACTTCTTCTTCTTCTGTATCTTCCAAGTTCGATAACGATGTCGCTCTTCTTCTCTACGCCCTCTACCAACAGGTAACAATCACAATAATTAGATTAGTTTCATTTTCAGTCTCAATCGGCTTGATTCGTTTGAAGGTTCAGCTTAGATCCATGTGTAAGCAGCGACATGATGTGTTATGATTAAACCGTTATGTTTGTTATCGCATTCCCTGGAGGTTTAATTTTAGATCCATGAGTATACCTGAGTATTTTTTCTTTCTCTTTGGGACAGTTCAATTAAATACGGCGATTTCATTTTAATTTGCTGTAGCATTATTTCAGGGACGAGCGCTGATCCGTATGTGTTATTCCAGCAAATGCAATAGTTTTTCTTAGCTCTTTGCTCTATGCAGTATGAGTGCAGATCCATTTGTGATATGATCTCCATTAATGTGTTATGTTCAAAGAATATGGCAAATTAATACCTTATCACTTATCTGCAATGGAATTTTTTTTTGATCCATTTGGTTGTTATGCTTGTTTAATGTGCAAGATGACTCCATTTTATTTGATTGATGTGTATTTTTATAGAATTCATCAAGGAAGGACTTTAGATCCCCTAGAAACTGAAGCCTTACTCTACGTGTTTCTTCTAGTAGGATAGCTGTTTCATTTAAATTTAACCAAAATGGACTTCCTGTAATATCCCTTCAATTTTGACTTAGTTTCACTCATTTTGCAGCTTAGTTGATTAGTAATGTTTTAATTTGTTTCTGCTTTAACCCAGGCAACACTTGGCCCATGCAATGTGCCCAAACCAAGAGCATGGAATCCAGTTGAGCACAGCAAGTGGACAAGGTAGGGTACCATATTAAGCTGATCTGAGTTATTTAGTTCAATATTGAACTGCAAAATGCTTTTAATTTGTGCTGTAATCATTTTTTCTTGCTGAAATTTCTGGAGCCATTTTTAAGGATTGAAACGTTCCATAGAAACTAATATCAAAAGTAAGGCCACATTAGGAGTTCTATGAAAATTGTGTACTAAGGTAGATTTAGATTTAGCAATTGTATGTAATGGTCAAAATGTGCTAGTACTAAATTAATAAAGAGTTTTATTAATCTAGCATGCTGCCTCTTTCTTGCAATGGGTAACCGCTAGTTGAAGTTCACAATTTTATTCAATAATGCTTGAGATTAAATTGAACCATGGACCAAACACAATTACGCTCTGATTAACTAATTTTGCGCCACCTAGTTAGAGCTTTTGTGTGAATTCTGCACTATTTATGATGGCTTTTCATCGTTATGATCATTCAGCTGGAATGGTCTTGGAAACATGGCTCCAACAGAAGCGATGCGCCTCTTTGTGAAGATCATGGAGGTGTGGACTGAAACTTGAAATCTGCCTGCTCAAATATTTAGCTCTAAAGTTGCTTATTTTGTCCAGTGCTTTTGACAGGAAGAAGATCCTGCATGGTATACCAAGGTTCCTGAGTTGGTTGTTGAACCAGTTGTCGACATTGAGATGCATGTAAGTCAATGGTTTGATTCGAAGGTTATACCTCATTCATAATTTGGAGGGATTTGCACCTAAAATTTGATTTATCTTAAGACTTTCTTAATGTTAAATTGCCCACTTTTGGTTAGATGCTTAACTAAGCTCTAATTCACAGAATATTTGTACATGACTCTATCATCTCAACTTCGTTTATCTATCTATCCTGAAAAGGCATCCTATATGCAGTTTATATTTGACAACAAGGATTTATGAGTTTTGGCTTTTTGTTGTAAGCTGTGAAGTTTGTTGCTGTAATAAAATGTGCCAGTGATTTGGATACATTTTGACAGGACGTTTTTTTGTTTTTTTTGGTGTCCTTTTTCTTAAAATGAATAGCTACTACTTCTGGTATATGATACTTATTTATGGTTTGGTTCAATCATAGAAGCCAAAGACGGGATCTACCAGCGAGTCAATATCTGTAAATGGGAGTTCATATGCTGAACCAAAAATTGTTTCAACTGAAAATGGAAACTTACTGGAGACCCAGGACAAGGATGTCATTATGGAAGGCCTTTGTTCAATTAATATGTATGATGAGTGGGTTGCACCCACAGTGTCTGGACAGCGTCCTAGAGCTCGTTATGAGGTGTTGTATGTTGTTGCTCTTGTCCTGGTAGATTTTAGCATCTCAAATCAATGATTTACATGATATTTGCCATACTTGCAGCATGCAGCAGCTATTATTCAAGACAAGATGCTTATATTTGGTGGAAATCACAATGGTCGCTATCTTAGTGACCTTCAGGTGTGCTGATTTACCATTTTTCTGCTGTTACTGGTATTATGGTGTCTCTAGCTGATAACTGTATGGCATGTAAATTATATTTAAAGGAATTTTTAAAGCTGCATCAAGTATTTCTGGTGGTCGTCTACAAATATAATTCTAATGCTTTGTACCAGTGTGTATCCCTTTCATCTAGAAGGGGCTGGTTTTTATATTTTACCTAATTTGATGGTCATATTTGAGTACTGGATTTGGGGTTCCCTCTATAATCTCCCTTTATTCTGATAAAGGTTTTGGATTTAAAAAGCTTGTCATGGTCCAAGCTCGAATCTAAACTGGCAACTACATCTGCAGAGTCATCCTCACAATCAGCAGTTGCTTCCTGTGCTGGCCACTCGCTGGTAATTGCTTGAAACATGTTGTATTAACTTGAATTGTTCTGATGTTTTTTTACCAAATCTATGATGGACTGGGTACATGTTGTTTATTGCAGATTGCTTGGGGCAATAAACTACTATCTATTGCTGGACACACAAAAGATCCTTCTGAGACCGTTACAGGTTTAGTCTGGTACTCTTTTGTCTTAATCTTATTTCTTTTTCATCCACTTACCAATTTTGTGTATGCTACTTTTTTACTGTAGTTAAGGAATTTGATCCACAGACATGCACTTGGTCATACCTGAAGACTTATGGGAAGCCACCGGTATTTGGAACTGAACTTTTGAACTCAATGCTGTAGGAGTTATGAAAATTTCAATACCAATCTTTTTAGTTGAAGTAGAATCGAATCTATGCATCTCAATAAAGTCTAGTTAAGTTGGATAAGCCTAAATTAATATTAATAGGAAGAGCAGGTTACTTAAGATTCTTCAAATTGCTCGGCCTGTTTTTCTTGTAATCATGTATTTGTCGGTTATTTTCTGAGAGTTGCATAGATTGCCTCGTCATCCATGTCTCATAGATCTTATATGCCTTGTATTGTTTTTAGCATCTGCCGTAGTTTGTCTTTTTAACTGATTAAGACAACTTAGATGCTGAACTTCCTAGCTGCCCTAAGTAATGGAAATAGTGACAATTTTTGCTGCTAACAGTTAATATTTTTAGGCTTTTTACTGTTCCCTGTCAAGAATGAATATCATATACCTTTTCTATATGTGATCTAACACTTGATGTGAATATTTTTTTATAGATCTCTCGTGGAGGGCAATCAGTTACTCTGGTTGGAACTACTTTAGTTATGTTTGGTGGGCAAGATGCAAAGAGGAATCTCTTGAATGATCTCCACATACTTGACTTAGAAACTATGACATGGGATGATATAGATGCTATGTAAGTTGTACAAGTTGTACTTGTTGGTTATGATTGTTGAAGGTGGTTGCTTGTCCATGTTAGTAAGTTAGTTCTTTAAACATCAAAGCCATATTTTCGGGTAAGACATCACATGAAGGGGGCATTTGGGAGTGCTTTTGAAATGGAGTTTTTTAGAATGGAGGGTATTGTTGTTTTTTTTTATAAAATGAGCTCTATTTTTTTTATCTAAAAAAATAAAAAAAATAAAAAGCAATAAAAAGATATCAATTCGTAGAATTTTTTATACTTTCTAAATTTTTAAATAAATTCTCCAAATACTTATAAAAGATGCATAAAAAAACGTGTACTAGAAAATTGAAAAGCTGTGTTTTTGGAACGCTTTTCCAAATGCACCCGAAGTAGGCCATCCCTTTTTTATTTAAATTCATAGTTGGCTTTAGTTTTTGCAACCTTCAAATTTCTGGCATCACAACATAATGCTAAAATATATCTTTCTTTTGGCTTCCTGGATTCTAAAGAGAACTGCAGTTCTGTATTTCTGCTTATAATGGAATTAGCAATCTAGTAACAAAGTTTATAATCAATATAACAGTGGAAAGCTGTTAGACTTCCTATATTTTAGACCATTCTACTGTTTTATGTTTGTGAGAAACTGAAAGGAAGTTGACTCAACTAAGGATACATTGTCCCCACAAAGGAAGCAACATATCTTCCTGTATTGATTCATCTGTTTTTTGTCTCCCAGCCCCTTTGATCTTATTATTTAATGCTGTTTGTGTTCAGTAAGTTTGACTAACTTGTGAGAACAGCATTATTGCAACACTGCTTCAATCTGTGGAAAGGCATACCATGTTATTGTTATACCCTTTCATTGAATCAGAGGCCAAGTCTTCGGTCTGCCATTGTAGTAGGATGCATCTTTGTTACATTCATATTCGATCTCATGCTTTAAATCAATATATTGCATGCTGCGAAAGTGTAAATGCTCCATGGAAATAGTCCCTTGATAGGCTTTGTTTTTTTCCTTGTATTTGCTATAGAGGCACACCTCCTTCTCCAAGGTCAGACCATGTGGCTGCTTGCCATGCTGAGAGATATCTTCTGATATTTGGTGGTGGCTCTCATGCTACTTGCTTCAATGATCTCCATGTTCTTGACTTACAGAATGTAAGACACATTGTTCAGTTAGTGAATCAGTACTATGATGCATCTCTTCATCACATGCTGTATTCGTCATTACAGATGGAATGGTCGAGGCCAAGACAGCAGGGTGTAACTCCAGCTCCGCGAGCTGGCCATGCTGGCATTACAATAGGGGAGAATTGGTTCATTGTTGGGGGTGGCGATAACAAAATTGGTAGGTAGTTGTACTGTATGGTTCCGCAATGTGTTATTTTTAAATTTGGTGGTTTTTTCATTGTGAGAATGATTATGGACATTTCTCCTGTCTATATTAATGAAGACTGCCAAAGCTAAATTGCTTAAAGTTAATACTGAACTGAAAACACAAAATAACAAAAAATAAAGATTAAAAGCTAAAAGTTGTTCATATGTACAAGAAATATATACATGTAATGATGAAATAATAGTATCTTTACTTGGATCAAATTATAGCACTATACAGCAAATTATAATAAATTCAGAAGTGGTTAACAAAATAAATGTGATATCGTAGATGTGCTTGTTAGCTAGCACCTAGTGGAGTGAGTCTTAATTATTGTTGTATCAGAGATATTCTTGTATCCTCCTTAGATAGTTGCAGTTGATATAAAAGAAGATCAGAAAACAGATTAAACAAGCTTTTTGGCTCAGAGGAGCACATAATGTTGTATGAATTTTCTTCTAGTGTTTAGACCTTCTGTATGCAAAATTTTTACTTGTTTTGTCCTTATCCTTTTCTTTTTTCTTATTCGGCTGTCAGGGATGATTGGCTCACAACCTTTTACTTTGCAAATGGCATTTCTGGTTCAATTATGAATTTAACATGGTCATCTATGCCTAACATATTGTAGGAGTCTCGGAGACACTTGCTCTTAATATGTCCACATTAGTATGGTCAGTCATTACCTCTGTTCAAGGACGCATACCTGTTGCCAGTGAGGTACTTTCTGAACTTTTTACATATGTTGAATTTATCAGTGCATTGATAGTAACTGGGACATAATTATTCTCTAATATGACTTTTTTGTGAGTGATGCCTTATATGTCTCCAATGCTGCGCAACTAATAAGATAAGTCAAAATTCTAGATAAATTTCATTAACTTGTGAATTTATTTATATCAGAACATAAGCCAAAGAATTGCCATAGAAAATACATGTGCACATGCATGTGCCACTCTTCTTTTTATGTTTTTGGAGAAACATGCATGCTCCACTATTCAATTAATATTTATGGATTTAGGTGAAACTTTACTGAAATGTCACCTACAAGACAATGATAAATGCATACACGCATCAAACTACTTATGTGGAAAGGCTTTCTGGTTGTTAGCAACCTGTATAGTAGTTTCTGATTTACAGATAGTTGTTCAAGTTCTTACATGTTACATTTTTGTAATTATTTTTTCAGGGATTAAGTTTGGTTTCAAGCTCCTACAATGGAGATGATTTTCTTATTTCATTTGGAGGGTATAATGGCCGTTATAGCAATGAGGTGATTGATGGTTTGTGTGCTTTCTTTCTGTTCTTGCCATGTTTTGGGGTTTTCTGTCGTTCTAAATTTCAGTTTCGTTGCTAGGTCTATGTTCTTAAACCAAGCGCCAAAGCAGATGTACAGCCTAAGTTGCTTGAAAAGCCACCTGAATCAGACAGCGTAGCTGCACTGCTTCCAACAACTGTTAGTAGGGATGTGGAACCCGAGAGCGAAGCACCTCAAGATGGAAGAATAAGGGAAATTATGATGGACAATGTTGATTCAGAACCTTTGGTATATACAATCACCTTTAGTTTAAATCTCATTCATCTATTTATCTTTATATAGGACTTATGTAGCTTTGTATTTCTTTTGCAATGTGTCTTTCTCCGGCTTCTGTTAATTAATCTATCATTCTACAAATACCTAGCAAGAATAGTTTAACTATTTCATGTCTCAAAATCCAAAAGATGTAAATCACTGACATGTCTCCTTTCCCATCTTTTACCCATTTACACCTTTATATCTCAGACTAGAAAGGAGGATACTGGTGAACGACTCATTACAACTCTGAAGGCAGAGAAAGAAAAGCTGGAGACATCACTTGCAAAGGAACAAATGCTGACCATTCAACTTAAACAAGAGCTAACTGAAGCAGAGACAAGGAACACAGATCTAACAAACGTACGTGCTTCTTGAGCAAGTGTTATTGTATTTGGTTTTGCTGTCAGTGCTTATAGAAGTTGTGATAGCAGTTTCTTAGATTGTATTGTAACTAAGAGAAAAGGATGGATTGCTTTTGCGGGACGTATTAATATGTTTCTCCTGGTCTAATGACTTTACACCCTTCCAACATTATTATTGTAGGAGCTTCAATCTGTCCGTGGCCAGCTTGCTAGTGAACAGTCAAGGTGCTTCAAACTTGAGGTATGTCTCTGCTGCAGTCCAAGGCTGATGTGTCTCGCTAATGAAGAGGCTGATATTTTAGCAAGTTTCACCTACCTACATCTCCCTCCAACTGTAATTTGGTTTGGATTTGAACTTAGATATGAATGTTTAGACGTGGATGAGAATTAAGTGCTTTATATGGTTTGTATAGATTGAGGAAGGATGTAATCTCAGTTAGTTGTTCTGCTGCTGAAATCATATTTGTTTTGCTTTCCGGGGCAGGTTGATGTTGCTGAGTTGAGGCAGAAACTACAATATATGGAAACCTTACAAAAAGAACTAGAGATTCTCCAACGGCAAAGAGCCACTTCTGAACAGGCAGCTTTGAATGCTAAGCAGAGGCAGAGTTCTGGTGGTGTATGGGGTTGGCTTGCCGGAACTCCACCAGAGAAGTCCTGATAATCAGCAATATAGAAAGTGTGATAGTCTGTTGCTTGTTAGTCATACTTGTTACAGTTTAGTGATGACAATAAAAGTCAATGAGGGCTTTCTTTTTTGTGATTCTTACCACTACATTGTATACAAGTGCTTAAGCACTTTTTTTTTAATATCCGGAAATTGAATTTTGTATGGTAGAGGTATGGCGTACGGTAGCATGTTGGAATTATTTCACGGTTACCTCAAAAAGCTTTTGTAATGCCTTACAATTGGCGTGAGCATGCTGTAAAAGGACTCGTTTTCTAAAATGCAACCATTAGTAATGCAATATTTATTTACTGTTCTCCTGAATGATTTCCAGTACTCTTTATGTCTATTCCCTGTGTGACGCTTACTCCAAAATTTATATTTCAACCTTTATGTTGGAACTTATGATGCTTTTCGTGACGACATGTTTGCATGCTATCGTCTTAGGCGCTGTGTGAAGAGCATTATCAGGATTTCCAAAATCTCCTCTCAATTCTTCTTCTCACCCAAATCGAGTAATTTTGTTGACTTTTTGTTGTAGGTATATTCTATTAGCGGAGTATATTTTTGGGCACTTGTAATTAGATAAAACATAAGTTTCCTAAAATAATATTTATAAAATTAAAATTTAAAGTAATTATTAAAAATTAAAATTAAATGTTAATAATAATAAAATTTAATACAATTTGAATCAAATTTAAATTAATAATTAAAATACAAGAAGTAGCGTAATTTTAGAAAAACATGCTACTTCTTTGTATGAACTTTCTGATACGACGTATCGTCAAAACAAATACACTGAAAATCGTTATTAAGGTTGTAATATCCAATTACCTTGATTTTTTCTAGAAAGGAATTAATTTTGGTTATTGCTTTAAAAAAAACAAGAAGACCTTTTTTTTTCAACTTTTTATCTACACATCACATAATTGGAAGATATTTTAAATGATTGTTAACAGAGTTTTAAAAAACTAAAATAAGAAATTAAAATTTTAAAACATAAAATAAAAATAAAGTTTAGTGTTTATATTTTAGTAATTTTAAAATTACAAATAATAAAATTAAAACTAAAATTTCAAAATAAAGTTTATAATTTTTATATAATTAAAAATATATAAATTATTAAAATTTAAAATTTATGAAATTATCGGTATTTTAAACACCCACTCGGCGAACGAAGGATTTTAGAGGGTATTTGAAAGTGATTATGAAATGAAATTTTTTAAAATAAAAAATATTTTTATTTTTTTTAAAAATAAATTTTATTTTTTTATAAAAAAATAAAAATATATAATAAAATTTTTTTATTTCATAAAATATATATATATATATATTTTAAATTTTTTATATATTTATAAAATATATATTAAAAATATTTTAAAAAAAATGATAAACAGCTTTTCAAACGCATGAACAAACGCGCTCTGGTCGAAGCATCTAATACTCGGGCGTGAACTTAACGCGTTCGAAGTACCGTATGTTTCTAGAACCGGAAGCCTCTGACTATTCAATTACCTTAATTAACCTTGTATTCCTCCAAATTGTCTTACAGAAAACAAATATCTGCACATTTCTTCATGGGCAATTATGTAATAATGCAGTCGGTTTACTCCGTGTTACCTGAAACTTCTGGTTTCTTTCCTCAATTCTTCAAACAATATAAACACTTCTCTAAAATCTCTACAGGTTCAGTTTCAATTCAATCCCTTGAAACCCTGTTTTCAATCTAAACAAGTGAAATCCTTCATGGCTGATCAGCAGAAAACTCTCGAGATCACTTTGATCTCTGCGAAAGATCTCAACGATGTTAACCTGCTATCCAAGATGGACGTGTACGCTATTGTTTCCATCGACGGAAACAGTCGTACGCAGCAACGAACTCCCACCGATCGCGACGGAGGCCGAAACCCGACATGGAACTCGACGCTTCGATTCAATCTTCCAGCCGGCAACAAATCCGACAGTGTTGTTCATATTACTCTCCGTGCTGAGCGGGCGCTTGGTGATCGTGATGTAGGTGAAGTTCATGTTCCGCTTAAAGATCTGTTGGTGAATTCTTCGTCGACGCAGTTTGTTAGTTATCAAGTTAGAAAGCCTCATTCTGGTAAACCGAAAGGAGTTCTCAATATTTCTTACAAGGTTTTGGATTCTTCGATTGGTTCCAACGTTGCTCCGGCTAACCAAGCTTACGCTGGTTATCCTGCACCTGCACCGACCAAGAGTCAACCTGTGCCTGCTTATCCTGCCACATCAGCAGCAATATACCCGCCTCAGGAAAGCAAGCCAGCGAAAGCTTCAAAGCAAGATAAGCCTGCGACTGCTTACCCTCCGCCGCCGACAGGGTACCCAACGGCAAGCTCTTCAACACCGTATCCGCCAGCGGGGTATCCGCCTGCAGGATATCCAACAGCAGGGTATCCACCTCAGCCGCCGCAGTACGGATATAACTACGGTGCTCCGCCTCCGCCGGTTGGATATGGTTACCCGCCGGCAGGATATGGATATGGTGCTCCGCCGCAGCAGCCACCGAGAAAGAATAATAAATTTGGATTGGGCCTTGGTGCTGGGCTTCTTGGTGGGCTTTTGGTTGGTGATATGATATCGGATGCCGGTGCTTACGATGGCGGCTACGATGCCGGATTTGACGATGCCGGCGGGTTTGATTTTTAAAATAATTGTTTCTTTTTGTTGTTTGTTGGAAAATAACTAGCATTTCGATCAATTTTATTGTGTTATTGTGTCTAGCTTTTCTAGTTGTTGATGTGTTCATGTATCGAATATTTCACTGCTGTTGTGTGACTGTTGTTTATAAACAAGTGAAAGGGCATGTTTGATTTTCTGTATTGATTCTTTCCATGGTTGGAATTATTTTGATTTGATAACTACGTAACTGTTCCTTTAATTAGTATCTTGACAATGCTGTTGCCGTCACTAGTGTTTGAACACTTGAACATAACTAAATCCTAAATTCTCCATTACGGGAAGGACAAAGGAGTGTTTGGTTCAGCTTTTCTCAGACATTTTAAAAAAAAATTTTAATATATTTTTTAATATATATTTTATAAATATTTAAAAATTTATTTAAATTTTTATAAAATATAATAAAATATAATAAATTTTTTTATTTTATAAGTTTATTATTTTTAAAAAAATAAAAAAATAGAATTCAGAAAAGATAAAAATATTTTTTATTAATACAATTTTTTTTAAAATTTATTTTTAAAATTTACTATAAATATTATATTAGTATATAATTTTATTTTTACTAAATATTTTATTTTTAATTTAATTTTTTTAATTTATTTAAAAAAACTTACTTTACTTATTTTTTTAATCAAGATAAACACGCCCTAAGAGAACCTCAGTGTATACGCTAGTGTATATCTAAAGCATGCATGCATCTCGTGGCAGCTGGTTGTATCTTTAGTTCTTTACGGCATGAGCCCAGAGTTTGTAACGAACTGAACTGAACTGAAAAACTTCAACAACTCATAATCTCCAATCTTATCTTCATCTCAACCAGCTCAGAACTAGTCTGTTTTCATGCAATACAACTGCAACCCCATGCTTTTCTCATCTAAGCTTGTAACTGCAAAAAAGAACTCATCCTGCAGCAGCTTATTCTGAGCTGACCAGGTTATAAATAATCTACCTTCTATATATACCGCTCTTCACTTCCCTGGCCTGTGTAGTACTTCAATCAAATTAATAAGTTAAGTACCGCGATGAAGGGATCATCGATTGCTGCAATGCTGCTTTTGCTTGCGATGGCGTACTTAATGATAGAACCAGGGAAAGCCATGACTTGCGCAGACGTCGACAGTTGCCTTGTTGATTGCATTGGGTACCTTACAGGCACCCAACCAGAACCGGGGAAGGCTTGCTGTAACGGAGTCCAAAGGTTGAAGGCAATGGCGACTACTACTGTTGATCGCAGGTTCGCTTGCGGGTGCGTGAAACAGGCAGCCTTGCAGTTCCAGAACATTAACGACGATGCAGTTGCCGCGTTGCCGGCCAAGTGCTCCGTTCCGTTGACGTTCCCTATCAACCTTCAGTATGATTGCACCAGGTGATCATTAGAACTAGCTCTCCCCCTTCATACAATTCATATCTATCATGTGCAATACATATGCATAGAGTTTAAGATGGAAATTTTTTGTTTTTTCGGTGACAGGATTCCATGAGTCGGAGCAAAGTTTGAAACGGAAATTAAATAATGTTATAACATGTTGCTGCATGTTATAAATGTGGTCGTGCTATATAATATGTAATAGCTTTTCTGGATTTTACAAGAATAAATTCAAGTTCTATAAGCAACTCGCTTCAATATTTTGTATTGCAAATAGTTATGAGCTAGCTATATGTCTAAGACTCTATCAATATCAACAACAGAATATATGCTTCTTTTATATACCTGCAATTTAGCGGTTATAGTGCAGTTTGGTTCAGCTTATCAAAAAATAATTTTTAAAATTTTTATTTTATATTTTTAAATATATATTTTATAAGTATTGAAAAAATTTATTTAAAAATTTGGAATATGTAAAAAATTCTACGTAGTAAAATTTTTTTATTATATATTTTTATTATTTTTTAAAAATAAAAAAATAAACTTCGTTTTT
The DNA here is from genome assembly GCA_019914995.1 of Acanthochlamys bracteata. Taxonomy (NCBI): domain Eukaryota; kingdom Viridiplantae; phylum Streptophyta; class Magnoliopsida; order Pandanales; family Velloziaceae; genus Acanthochlamys; species Acanthochlamys bracteata. The sequence continues at coordinate 877,305 of CM034140.1, read as the reverse complement.
TAAAAAAATAATAATATTTTTTATTTTAGAAAAATTCTATTTTAAAAATACTTCCAAATATTTCATTATTAGTGGTTCTTTCAAATTCACTTTCGCATCATAATTCGGTCTCAATCTAAACTTCTCTTTAAAAAAAATCTTGAACCCTAGACTAGTATAGTTAATTTAATTTTAAACTAAAATAAATATAAATTTTAATTTAATTTTTTGTTAAAAATTATTTTCAAAATTAAAATTTTAATTTTAAACACATTTAGTAATAATTAAATAATTAAATTAAATTTATTTTAAATACAAAATAATTAAGAACAAAAAGAAGCACGGCCGACTTGCTGAAAATGTCGTACCAAACATGTACTAAAACAGATCTATATTCAATTTATAAAGAAAAGTTCTTTTAAAATAAAAAATATTTTTATTTTATTTTGATAAATAAATTTATTATATATTATTTTTTAAAATTTAAGAAAATTTTTTAAACTATATAAAATTTTATAAAAAATATAAAACTAAAATTAATAAATTATTAATTCAGAACGGAAAGTAGCGCAATGCATTTGATGTTCAGCGGGTAGCGGAGGACACTTCTAGAAGTGTGTATGGAAACATTTTTCTGTTTTTTTATGTTTCCCCAGAAAGGGAAAAATGTGAACAACTCAACTGTCTATGTAATGTGGGTACTTTTATTCTTTAAGGTACTATTGACTAAGTACGTGTATTTTAAGTGATCGTAACTGAATTTTACAAAACTAAAAAATAAAATTTTTTAAAAAATAAAATAAAAATAAAATTTAGTATTTATATTTTAATAATTTTTAAAATATATTAAAAATTAAAAGATATAACTATATTAGAAAGTGTATAAATAAAAAAATTAAAACTGAAGTTCTGTATGTAAAAATAAAATTCTAAATTTTTTTTATAATTAAAATATATAAACTGTTCAGAACTTAAAATCTAGCGGGAAAAAAAGAAACTACATGCATTTGAAACACGCACTAACCATTTTAATTTTACTTAGTTTAAATAAAATATCATATTTTATAAAAAAATTATACTTTTTTTAACTATTAGAATAATATAACATTATATTTATAAAATTTTTATATTTATACAATTTTATTTAATAATAAAATCAAACTTTAAAATTTTAAAATTATTTTTAAAAAAATATTTTATAAGTATTTTTGAACTTCTGCCTACTAGCTTTTTTCAGTGTTTTAAAATCCAACCCGAACCGGCCGGGTCGACCCGAAACTCGGCGACCCGGTACTGGTTCCGGGTTGGGTGAGTAGCAGAACTCAATATGCAATAAATCCAGTAAAAATCGGGTCGACCCGTCCGATTTTTGGGTCAAACCGATGACCCGGTTGAACGGATCAACCCGGTGTTATTAAAAAAAATGAAATTGAAACACTCGTCTGTTCGCTCTGAGCTCGATCGTTCCTTTTCGTTTCTCATTTCTTGGCTCGGCACCGCGCGATCATTCCTTCTCGTCGATCTCCGCCACCGTCTCCTCTCAGGCACTATTGTTTTTCTTCTTCCCAGTTATCACTACCGCTCTGCTAAGAAACCTTTATTTTTCTCTTCATAGATGCGTCGGCATATTTTCTGTTCTTCATAATCGATCGGAGTTCCTGCCGGCGATTTTTATCTGTTGTTTTTTTTCCGGCCATCTTGTCGCTATTTCTCACTGCTCCAGCTTCTTTACTCCGACATGAATTCTGCTCCGGCTGAACCTTCCAATCCCGCTGCGAATTCTGCTTCAGCTCCAGCGGTGCCTCCAATTTCACAAAATCAAAGTATTGCAAGGGGTAAAACCGATCCTGTTTGGAGCCACTGTAAGGAGTCAGACAGTGCTGAAGGCCGAAACAAGAAGAAATTGATATGTAGTTACTGCTCAAGAACATTCGGCGGTGGTGGCATCAACAGAGTTAAGCAACACCTAACTGGAGTGAAAGGAGAAGTTGGAACTTGTAAGAATGTCCCTGCAGATGTTCGTTATCAGATGAAGCTGAATATCGATGGCTATGTTTCAAAAAAAAGAAGACACCAGGAAATGCTGGATGAACAAAATCCATTCAGTCAATAGCAATTGCAATTGGAGGAGCAAGCATACAGCAGAGCTAGTGATTTTGAAGATGTTCCAGCTCATAAAAGTGCCACTACAGAGAGTCACACAAGCAAAGGTAGCACTGCACATTCTGAAAGTGAAAGTAGAAAAGGTAAAGAGGTGATGGTTGATTCTTATTTCATGCCGAGAACCATTCTCAATGCACAACCAACTCTTAAAAGTGTGATGCAGAGTAAGGAGGCAAAGGAAAGATGTGGAATTGCAATATGTAAATGGATGATTGATGCATACATACCTTTTCACGTTGTTAACTCTATTTTTTTTCAACCGATGATAGATGCTATTGCTAGCATGGGTGCAGGGTACAAAGGTCCTAGCTATCATATTTTTTTCAAAATTTTTATTGAAGAAGACCGTTGAGGAGACAAAGCGATACATTGAGAGCTTTCGTGATGAATGGAGAAAGACTGGGTGCACCATAATGGCTGATGGATGGTCCGATCAAAATAGAAAAACACTTATCAATTTTTTAGTCTATTGCCCAAAAGGTACGATTTTTCTCAAATCTGTAGATGCTTCCGATGCTTCAAAAACTGCAGATATGTTATATGGATTCTTTAGAGAAGTAGTTCTATATGTGGGTGCCGAGAATGTTGTTCACTTTGTGACTGACAATGCTGCTAACTATGTTGCTGCCGGTAAATTATTGGAGCAAGAGTTCAAAGGTCTGTTTTGGTCTCCTTGTGCTGCCCACTGCATTAACTTGATGTTTCAAGATATTGGTAAGCTAGATGAAGTTAGCAACTTAGTAGTTCATGCATCTAGAATAACGAAATATATCTATAATTATTGTTTTCCTTTATATTTGATGAGAAAATTTACATGTGGAAGAGAGATTCTTAGACCAAATACCTACTCAACCCATGAACTAATTTTATTGCACTACAAAGTATACTGTCACAGAAAGATGCATTGAGAGCTATGGTAACGTCCAAGGAATGGACAAGTTCAGCTTATGCTAGAGAAAGTAAAGGTAAGAAATTTGTCGTTGATGTTTTAGCTCCAAGCTTTTGAACAGAATGTGCTATTATTGTAAAGCTTACTGCACCTTTAGTCCGTGTTCTTCGCCTTGTTGATAATGATGACAGGCCATGTATGGGGTATTTATTTGAGTCTATTCATAGTGCCAAAACTGAAATATTGAAGAGGTTCAAAAAGGATAGGGGCAGAGTTGAACAATATTTGAGCATTATTACTAACAGATAGGATAGACAGTTAAGTAGAGCTTTGCATGCAGCTGGATATTGGCTTAATCCTCGTTATCAATATGATAACTCTTCAACTGATAGGACGTCTCCCTCTGGACTTTTGGATGTTATAGAGAAATTTGCCTATGGAGATTTTGATCTTATTAGTAAGTTAACTGGTGAGATGAAGTTTTTTAGAAACGCAGAAGGAAAATTTGGACGTGTTTCCGCTATAGCTAACCGTTTATCTATGGCTCCAGGTAATGATTTAAATAGTTATTTGATTTTTATTTTTATGACGTATAGCTATATATATGTTTCGCATATGTAACAACTATCTTTTGTATTTTTTATTCTAACACTCTTGATCTATTTGTAGATGAATGGTGGTTATTATATGGAAATAGTGCTAAACATCTCCAAAAGTTGGCAATTCGTGTTTTAAGCCAAAAACTCAAACAGTCGTCTGGTTTGTGAGAGGAATTGGAGTATTTTCGAGCATATCCATTCCAAGAAAAGAAATAGATTGGAACATCAACGGCTTAATGATCTTGTATATGTTCACTGTAATTTGAGGTTGAGACAAAGGTAATAGATATTAATTTACTTTATTTTCTAATTCATAATTGTGTTTCTATATACTTCTTTTGAGTTTTGATAAATTATTTATATATCCAACATTAGGAATTACTTCAAAGGTCAAAACTATGATCCTATTGATGTTGAAGGATTTGGTGATAACGATGATTGGATATCTATGGATGAACCCTCCACATTAACTAATGAAGAGTTAGAGGCATTTTATAAAGAAATGGAGGCATGCTCAATTCAAGATAAACCGAACGATGGTAACTTTATCTTCTTTTTTTTTTTTCTTCTTTCTAACTAGCATTGTTAGATTGTGAATTTAAGAATTAATTTTAAAAAATATAATGGTTTATGCTTTGTAGATACCGAGAACTTTGAAGACCTTGAGCTTGACGATGATGATGAAGATGGAGATGATTAATCTCACTATGACGACCGGATATCTAAATGCTGTTGTTTAACACTTAACTTTGAAAAATTGTAGAAGTTATTGTTGTTGTTTAACACTTATAGCATGCATTATAGCATGCTTTTATGTTGTGCATTTGTTTTTGTGTTATTGTTGTGTTTATGTTTTGTTTGGTTTGAATCATTTAATGGTTTAAATTTTATTTGGTTCTTTTGTATTTGGTGAAATGGTATTTAAAGTTGCTGCAGAGATAAGCATTTGTATGGGGATTCAAATCAAATTATGGACTTGTAGGAGATTCAAATTATGACTGGTAAGTATGTGGTTTTGAATCATCTGTTTTGTTGGAGGGATTGGAGTGCTTTCTAGGACTGCTTACTATTTTCGCATTATGCAGGATGTGCAAGCTTTAGGTCTGCTTGCTGTTTTTGTATTGTGCAAGCTTTAGGTCTGCTTGCTGTTTTTGTTTCAAAACACTGCTACCTACTGCCCAAAAGAACCTTAATTGAGATTACTTAACAGTAATCTAATCTAGAAGGTATTTACAGAGAATTAGTTATATTGCAAAACAAAAAAACCAAACACATATATTGATCATTGTTTTAATGCAAAGTTATAAATATAACCGAAGAAAGGTACTGATTAAGGACAAACAAAAAAGCTAGTGTTTTGAAACCCAACCCGGTCATTGACCCGAAAAAATTACCGGGTCACCAATTAAACCAGCGGGTCACTGAGTTAACCCACTGGGTCAAATCGGGTTTATAAAAAATATATATTGATATATAAATAATTAGATATTATATATGTCTTACATATTGTCTACTGTTTACAGATAAAATTTAAAATTTCATGAAGTTCAACTATTAAATATGTTGACAGATAAAGTATATGTTATGTTTTGAATTACAAATGAAGTTCCTTGCATTTGAAGGTCTTTCAACTATTTGCTGAACTTGCAAAGTCTTTAATTCTTTATATGCATGCTTCTAAGCTACTGAAGTTGCATCTTTCCCCCTTGCATTTGAAGGTCCTTCAACTATCTGCTGAACTTGCAAAGTCTTTATATGCATGCTTCTAAGCTACTGAAGTTGCATCTTTCCCCCATACATATCAGCAAGTGAAGCCTGCTACAAAAAAATTCTACAAAAATTCAAGGCATACTAGTCAAACACAGATGGCATTATTCTCAACAGATGCATACAAAGGCAGTCAACAAAACTTGTTGTAGAAGTTCAAGATGCCTAGTAGTTTACCACTTAGCTATGTCAATATTTTTTCATTATAAACATGTACATCTGGATTTCTAACCTGTACGAGTTGTGGTCCTGCAAGCTTCAGAAAAGTTGCATTTGTCTGTGCAGCACAAGCATGAGCCATAAAAAATACTCTGTAACATGTTTATGTTTTTGGAAATTTAACAAAGATGTACTCATAATTATAAAGTATCCAAGAAAATGTTTATGCTTATGGAGCACTGACCTATATTAACTTAACTAATGCAATGGAAAGTTACCTGCTTCTCAAGACCACCAATGTCGTTGTAATCCTCTGTTGGCTTCTCATCTACTTCCATAGCCTTCACTCTTGAGTTATATTCAGATGGAAAAGTATCCAATATTAAGTAGCTATCCATGTTTACACCAACAAGATCTCCAGCTTCAACTTATCAGGGTCAACCCTGATAAGTTGCACAAATTCTGCAGAAAAAGAAAACCCAAAATCTAAGTCATCTGAAGCATTTAAATATTATAGCATGAGTCTATGAGAATTAATATTTTCATGAAGAAAACTAGCATGACTGATAGGTAAGAAAAAGATGAGATGAACCATAATCTGAATATATAAGCCCTGTAGTAATTCAAGCACACAATAAAGGCAGTGTGGTTGATATAATAAAGCATCAAGACTTGCTAGCCGTGAATTTTTTCATTAAATTCAGAGACACAATGTATATATACGTCCTCGTAAAATGATATGTAAGTTTAATTACAAGGCATGCTCAATCTATAATTGAGCTATTAAAACAACATGAAATAGTTCTTACAAACATAAATCTGCATTGATAAAGTATGAAGTCATCTTTGAAAGTCAGGCAACAATCAATAGACACATGATTGAATACCATTCTAAAATACTCCTAGAAATAAGCAGCAAGCAAACAACTATAAGTCTATAACAGCAACAAGCAAGCAAAATAAGCACACAGCAACAAGCAAACAACTACAACTACAACAGCAAGGAAATTACAAATGACAAAGCCCAGCAAGTAAATTATAAATTTCAAATTATCGGGCAAAGAATAAAGAATTACATCAATTTACTAACAAAGAATAAAGAACTACATAAGCACGCAGAATTAACACTCCAAGTCATACAGAAAGCAAGCACTCCCATCCTTGAAAAGTAAACTATCCAAAATAAATCACACATCTATATTATAAGGAACATCATAGCAAGAAGATTTAACATTGACTGAATTTAATTCATAATGTCTTTGAAACTATTTTCCAAGTTTTCCAAGAAGATCAAAAGCCTTACCTGCAATTGCCATAATCTGAAACCTCCAGGCTCCAGTGATCTGTATCAGTAGTACTTATAATCCCAGAAAGTAAGCAGACATCAACCTTAACTAGTGATTTACTAATGCTCCCAGATCCTCTTAGCCTGCCAGAAGAGCTTTCTGTTAGTTTCTTGTCACCTTTACTTACCTGAGAAAAGAAAACCATTCACACTGTAAACACCACAACAAACTGTGAGTTCTTTTCAGGTATGACTGACATAATAGCAAATATATATCTGTGACGTTAGAATGTGTTATTTTCGAGGTGCAGCAGTAAGCAGACATGTGCAGAGAGAAATCAGATTGTAAGAATAGAAAAACCACCATCTAAACAATCTCAAAGCATGTAGACCTTGCAATGTATGCGCTACATGCAAGTATCATCAAGCTTCACAAATACATTACAAAAGTTATTGAAATCGAGTAGCCAAACTCGTTGGAGTCCTCATGGTTCAAAATAAATTGGGATCTTTCCCAATCGTAATGTCGTGCAATTGGATTTCTAGCGGTCTTTGCGGTCAAGTATCCAACTTTCGGTAGGGCAAAGGAGCCGCAAGGAGGATTCCATCGTAAGGTAGCAAAATCCACGTTCTCATTTGTTCTTAAATGAACACATCCAATGCAATGAATCATAATGGTCATGATAAGCACTATGGTTACAAAATTATAGTTAGAAGAGAGATCCTTCTTCATCTTTATCATCTAGTATAGCTTAATGTTTTATAAAAAGAATAATCGCAGCGTTTTTATATCTTTGGTCCATATTTTCAAACCATGTCCAAGAAGGACAAGTAGAAAGAACCACAATAAAGCAATCATATGTAATAATAGGAAGACTAGAAACATATTAAAACAACAGATAAGAATATAATGCAAGGATGTTGAACTAACCATAGATTGAACTTGCCTAAAGGCACTGCGATAAACCTGCATGGATTACATTACAAAACATGTTCAAGAAAACTGCAGATAAAGTCTATGTTAAACACAAATAAAGAATTTAAGCCTTCATTCCACTAATAGAAAAGTTGATACATGAGATTGGAGAAGGCAAAGACAATCACATTAACAGTTTGCATACCAATAACTTGATTTTAAAGCATGAGCAAACCGCAATATAGATTGCAGATCGGGCCGCATGACTCATCAGAGAGACTTCCTTCGCACTCACCGGTCTAGCCGATCTAAGTGTGTCTTCGCAAAACCGCACCGCAACATGTCACAAAGTGTAATTAAATTATTCAAAAAGATTGTCTAAATTTGGAAAGAAAGAAGCTCGCATCACACATGTACGTGTATGTGAGAACTTTGAGAAAAGATCAAGAAAGTTCAAATCAATTCGGGATATAGACCGACCCAGACTGTGTCTAAGATTGTAAATGGCTCGATGAACATCAAATCGAAGTTGTATTGCAAAGACAAAACCGCAATAAACATCATAGTACATACCATTAAGCGATCTAGAAAGCACTCAAAGCCCTCAACAAAAAAAAGATGATTCAAAACCACATACTTACACCATAATTTGAATCTCCTACAAGTCCATAATTTGATTTGAATCCCCATACAAATGCTTATCTCTGCAAAGAACTTTAAATACCATTTCACCAAATACAAAAGAACCAAATAAAATTTAAACCATTAAATGATTCAAACCAAACAAAACATAAACACAACAATAATAACAAAAACAAATGCACAACATAAAAGCATGCTATAATGCATGCTATAAGTGTTAAACAACAACAATAACTTCTACAATTTTTCAAAGTTAAGTGTTAAACAACAGCATTTAGATATCCGGTCGTCATAGTGAGATTAATCATCTCCATCTTCATCATCATCGTCAAGCTCAAAGTCTTCAAAGTTCTCGGTATCTACAAAGCATAAACCATTATATTTTTTAAAATTAATTCTTAAATTCACAATCTAACAATGCTAGTTAGAAAGAAGAAAAAAAAAAAAGAAGATAAAGTTACCATCGTTCGGTTTATCTTGAATTGAGCATGCCTCCATTTCTTTATAAAATGCCTCTAACTCTTCATTAGTTAATGTGGAGGGTTCATCCATAGATATCCAATCATCGTTATCACCAAATCCTTCAACATCAATAGGATCATAGTTTTGACCTTTGAAGTAATTCCTAACAGATATATAAATAATTTATCAAAACTCAAAAGAAGTATATAGAAACACAATTATGAATTAGAAAATAAAGTAAATTAATATCTATTACCTTTGTCTCAACCTCAAATTACAGTGAACATATACAAGATCATTAAGCCGTTGATGTTCCAATCTATTTCTTTTCTTGGAATGGATATGCTCGAAAATACTCCAATTCCTCTCACAACCAGACGCACTGCAGGTTTGGCTTAAAACACGAATTGCCAACTTTTGGAGATGTTTAGCACTATTTCCATATAATAACCACCATTCATCTACAAATAGATCAAGAGTGTTAGAATAAAAAATACAAAAGATAGTTGTTACATATGCGAAACATATATATAGCTATACGTCATAAAAATAAAAATCAAATAACTATTTAAATCATTACCTGGAGCCATAGATAAACGGTTAGCTATAGCGGAAACACGTCCAAAATCTCCTTCTGCGTTTCTAAAAAACTTCATCTCACCAGTTAACTTACCAATAAGATCAAAATCTCCATAGGCAAATTTATCTATAACATCCAAAAGTCCAGAGAGAGACGTCCTATCAGTTGAAGAGTTATCATATTGATAACGAGGATTAAACCAATATTCAGCTGCATGCAAAGCTCTACTTAACTGTCTATCCCATCTGTTAGTAATAATGCTCAAATATTGTTCAACTCTGCCCCTATCCTTTTTGAACCTCTTCAACATTTCAGTTTTGGCACTATGAATAGACTCAAATAAATACCCCATACATGGCCTGTCATCATTATCAACAAGGCGAAGAACACGGACTAAAGGTGCAGTAAGCTTTACAATAATAGCACATTCTGTTCAAAAGCTTGGAGCTAAAACATCATCGACAAATTTCTTACCTTTACTTTCTCTAGCATAAGCTGAACTTGTCCATTCCTTGGACGTTACCATAGCTCTCAATGCATCTTTCTGTGACAGTATACTTTGTAGTGCAATAAAATTAGTTGCGAAGCGAGTAGGCGCTGGTCTAAGAATCTCTCTTCCACATGTAAATTTTCTCATCAAATATAAAGGAAAACAATGATTATAGATATACTTCGTTATTCTAGATGCATGAACTACTAAGTTGCTAACTTCATCTAGCTTACCAATATCTTGAAACATCAAGTTAATGCAGTGGGCAGCACAAGGAGACCAAAACAGACCTTTGAACTCTTGCTCCAATAATTTACCGGCAGCAACATAGTTAGCAGCATTGTCAGTCACAAAGTGAAGAACATTCTCGGCACCCACATATAGAACTACTTCTCTAAACAATCCATATAACATATCTGCAGTTTTTGAAGCATCGGAAGCATCTACAGATTTGAGAAAAATCGTACCTTTTGGGCAATAGACTAAAAAATTGATAAGTGTTTTTCTATTTTGATCGGACCATCCATCAGCCATTATGGTGCACCCAGTCTTTCTCCATTCATCACGAAAGCTCTCAATGTATCGCTTTGTCTCCTCAACAGTCTTCTTCAATAAAAAATTTCTGAAAATATGATAGCTAGGACCTTTGTACCCTGCACCCATGCTAGCAATAGCATCTATCATCGGTTGAAAAAAAATAGAGTTAACAGCGTGAAAAGGTATGTATGCATCAATCATCCATTTACATATTGCAATTCCACATCTTTCCTTTGCCTCCTTACTCTGCATCACACTTTTAAGAGTTGGTTGTGCATTGAGAATGGTTCTCGGCATGAAATAAGAATCAACCATCACCTCTTTACCTTTTCTACTTCCACTTTCAGAATGTGCAGTGCTACCTTTGCTTGTGTGACTCTCTGTAGTGGCACTTCTATGAGCTGGAACATCTTGAAAATCACTAGTTCTGCTGTATGCTTGCTCCTCCAATTGCAATTGCTGTTGACTGAATGGATTTTGTTCATCCAGCATTTCCTGGTGTCTTCTTTTTTTTTTTTGAAACATAGCCATCGATATTCAGCTTCATCGATAAATCGAACATCCGCAGGACATTCTTACAAGCTCCAACTTCTCCTTTCACTCCAGCTAGGTGTTGCTTAACTCGTTGATGCCACCACCGCCGAATGTTCTTGAGCAGTAACTACATATCAATTTTTTCTTGTTTCACCTTGGCGATGTGTCGACTCCTTGCGGTGGCTCCAAGCGGATCGGTTTTACCCCTGCAATACTTTGATTTTGTGAAATGGAGGCACCACTGAGCCTGACGCACTGCAATGGGATTGGAAGGTTCAAAGGAGCGGAAATTCATGTCGGAGTAAAGAAGCTGGAGCAGTGAGAAATAGCGACAAGATGGCCGGAGAAAAAACAACAGAAAAAATTCGCCGGCAGGAACTCCGATCGATTATGAAGAATAGAAAATATGCCGACTCATCTGTGAAGAGAAAAATAAAAGTTTCTTGGCAGAGCGGTAGTGATAACTGGGAAGAAGAAGAACAATAGTGCCTGAGAGGAGACGGTGGCGGAGATCGACGAGAAGGAATGATCGCGCGGTGCCGAGCCAGAAAATGAGAAACGAAAAGGAACAATCGAGCTCAGAGCGAACAGACGAGTGTTTCAATTTCATTTTTTTTAATAACACCGGGTTGACCCGTTCAACCGGGTCACCGATTTGATCCGAAAACCGGACGAGTCGACCCGGTTTTTACTAGATTTATTGCATATTGGGTTCTGCTACTCACCCAACCCAGAACTAGTACCGAATCGCCGAGTTTCGGGTCGACCCGGCCGGTCCGGGTTGGATTTTAAAACACTGCTAAAACACTACCTACCTACTACTAGGTAGGTAGCCCCACCTGCTAGGCATAAAAAAAATGTTCAATTAATTTGCAGACCTGATTTCTAGAAGGTTTAAGAATTAGTTGAAGTAATGACTTCTGAAAGAAGATGACAATAATGCTTATAAGTAAAAATGAAAACTTAAAAAATAGAGTTATTGTAAACAAAAAACTAGACATAAATTTTTAAAATTTTTAAAGTAGATTAAAGTAAAATATAATATGTAATTCTGAGTTTAATTTATATTTAAAATATATAAACTATTCTAGATTTTAAAAAAATTATTCTGATTAAAAGAAATGTAAAATTTTGAATCTTTGAATATTAATGAGATATTTAAAAGTGCTTCAAAAAAATTAATTTTAAAAATATTTGAAACTTTCAGAAAATAATGATAAAAATATTCAGAATATAAAAATTGTATTTGATTAAATAAAAATATCATATAAAAAGCTAAAATAAATTTAATAAAAATAATAATAATACTGTTGGATCATAACTTGAAAATTTTTATCATTTAATTGTTGGGACGAAACTGGGACGTGGCGTCCTGTGTGCTATGTACAACGGTACGTGGGCCCGCTGAGGATCGGTGGCACTGCCCTGCGCAAGCCTTCGCCCGTTCAAACTCGCACAAACTCTCCAAAATTTTACGAGTCAATAAAAAATCAGAACCCAAATCATGGATGCTTCCATCTCGTGCCTCGGCACAAACAACAGTTACAACCTTCCTGCTCTATATATATCTCTTCCCTTCGCTCACAACCTCACCGTTCTCAACTCTTCCACGTTCATTGCTGCTGCTACCGGTAGTAGAACAAGAACAATAAAGTTTCCTAATTCAGTAGAGATCAAGAAGAAGAAGATGGTGGTTGCTTCAGTGATGCCGCCAACAGCGACGATCGGAAAACAGAAGGCTGAGAAAGAGGGAGGAGTGATTAAAGTTCACGGCCCGCCGATGTCGACGTGCGTCGTAAGAGTTCTTGTTGTGTTGGAAGAGATGGGGGTTGAATATGAAGTTTACCCTATCGATCTTGCTGCTAAGGAACAGAAACTCTCTTCTCATGTCGCTAGAAACGTAAGATTATTGATTTTTCGTGATTTTAAACTTTTTTTTTGGTGTGTTTGTTTAGATGGTTGATTTTTTAGTTTTTGGTTGATACAGCCGTTTGGACAAGTTCCGGCGATCGAAGACGGTGATCTTACTCTGTTTGGTGAGTTTTTTCTTCTTTATATTTAGATCCAATAATATTCTCTAACCAAAAAGAAGATTAACTCTTTTTCTTCGAGTTTTCTCCCAAAAAAAAAAAAGCTATTTTTTTCTTGAATTTCACTTTTTTATTTTTTGGTTTCATGAAATTTTTTGTATGGAGTTTCAGAGTCTGATTGATTTTGAACAATATTAGATTTGGGAAATGACTTCAGAGATACAAGCAAAGTCCAACTTAAATTCTGTATTTTATTTTCAACAATTTTAGATCTTAAAGAATGTGAGGACAAGTATGGCACTGCAATCCCTGTGATCTACTCAAAAGAACTGTTTTCTTCACTTTCATTATTCCCTTACCGTCCTTTTATCATTATGTTCTAAAGAATATGAGAAAAATTGAAGTAGTCTTCAACATAACATTATTGGCCTATAAACTATAGAAATAATTTAATATCTTATATGTTGAATCCAGAAGTCATCATAGCTAATGGAAAAATACACATAATTGGATTTTGCGAGTAAAAAATAGAAATTAAAAATTTGTTTAAAGGTGAGTTAAAAATAAAGTTTATTTTGTGTATTAATTATTTGTTGAAGTGAATTGAAAATGAATTTATAATTTTTATATTTTAATTTTATTTGAAGTTTTTTATATAGTGATGCTGAAATTCTGAATTCGTATAACAGTTGAAACTCTAATTTGGCAAGAGAAATAAAATTCCGGATAGTTGAAAAAAATCTAAATGCTTCATATTATAAGGTATTTATACTTGGTTGGAAACAGCTGGCATGGCTCTAGGAGAAATGCAACTTATATTACTATTATATTATACTTTTGTTTAGTATGAAACCTTATTCATTTCCTTAAAAAGCTTAAGAAAGAAAGGATTATTCTAGATCTCCTATGATTGCATAAACAAAGAAAACTTTTTTGCTTTGAATATCGCAAGCGTTGCTTTTGTTTAACCAAGGCAAGAACACATAAAAAACCATTGACTACATTGCGTATGCTCTGTGCCTGCTTGTGAAAGCAAGAGAAACAATCCAAAAACAAACCATGTTTTGCACGAGTAGGGCTTTCTTAAGCGTTTTTCTTTCTATTATCAAACTTATTAATTCTTCTGTTCCTCAATCTGTTTGTCTCTGTTGCGTGCTTGATGAGATGCGTCGGCTCACAACTTATTTTGTGGATGCCATTACACTCTTCTTCGAGAAAATTTAGCCATGTTTTGCATTAGTAAGGAAGGCTCTATTTTTTTTCCGGACAATGATTTCTTGTAACAAAATTTTACGGCGTCTGTCAAACGTGACTCTACTTTTTTTTTTTAAAATTTTGAATTTCGAATAGTTAATATATTTTAATTATATAAAAAATTCAGAATTTTATTTTTATATATTAAATTTTATTTCTAATTTTTTTATTTTTATATTTTATAATATAATTATATTTTTTAATTTTTAATATATTTTTAAAAATTATTAAACACAAATATTAAACTCTATTTTTAATTTATTTAAAAAAAATTTATTTATACTTTTTAATTTTATAAAATTTAATTATGAATATTTGAAACACGCAATTGCTTTTGTAACATGTTTTACAGGGCATGTTTCATTGCCACTGAATTATATTTCCACTAAAATTTACCTTAAATTTTACTTCACGTTTCACGCGTATCAATTGTTATTTTAAAAGACGAAGAGATTTTAGTTGGACTAAATGTTTTTTACTGGATTTTAGAATCAAGAGCAATTACAAGGTACATTATCAGGAAGAACAAGGGCAAAGGTCCAGACCTACTAAGAGAAGACAACCCAGAAGAATCCGCAATGGTAGATGTATGGATGGAAGTTGAAGCGCAGCAGTATAACCCTGCGGTCTACCCTATCGTCTACCAAACTCTCGTTGCTCCTCGCCGTGGCTCTGTTCCTAATCCAGAACTCATCGCCGCTGGAGAAGAGAAACTAGCCAAACTCCTTGACATTTACGAGGAGCGTTTGTCCAAGACTCAGTACCTCGCCGGAGATTTCTTCAGTCTTGCTGATCTGCATCATCTGCCGTTCACCTACTACCTAATGGCAACACCACAAGCTTACTTGATCACTTCAAGGCCTCATGTTAAGGATTGGTGGGATCGGTTAATGGAGCGTCCGGCTTGCAAGAAGGTAACTGCAGGTATGATCTACGCTAGCCAGATTAAGACGGAGAAGCGCAGTGGGTTTACCGACGGTAACCATTTTGAGGGCCGTATGGTGAGGGTGTAGTAGAGGAACAACAGGTGCAGCTTGCAATTGTAATGGTCCGGAGTTCAGTAAAAGGTTTAAGGTTCTGTGATTTTTGGATTGTCCTTGTTTTGTAATTGGGAACTTCTGAATAAGATTGTCGTTCAAGATTACATTTTTTAATAAATTATTTATAAAAAAATTTTAAATTTTTAAAAAATATATATAAATTATATATATACAAAAATTTAAGTTAATCTTTTAAAAAATATTAAAATTTGTCAATCCTGTTTGAAATCAGCTGTTAGCTTTAATTCTAGTAATTTGCGTGCAAAATCACGCATTTCTCTCTAGTTTTGAGGCATATTTTAATGGTTAGAAATTTTATTTTTTTAGTAGATTTCAGTCAATCAATCAACGACTTAAACAAATTTCAAATTATAAAAGAACCGACAGCAGCATTGATATGCATCGATCTCATAACGCAAAAGTAAACCAAGTAATAATCTGACTCCATACAATAGTCTTCAAAGATAAGATCAGGGTGCTATTTGAAACAGCATTCTCATTCTTCTAAAATAATTTTGTTTTATGTTGTCTTTAGATAAAATATTAAAAACTTGTTAAAGCTTTTTAATTAATATCAGTAGTACCTGCCCTTCTAGACTCTTCTTCTACGTTATGATAATTTTATATTCAACTTCACCGAAAATATTTATTAAGTTTTAATAAGGTATCAATCAAGCATCTTATATTATTAATTAAGGGAAAGAAGTGCTGCGAAAGTGAACCACCCATGTATAACATGTCTATGTTATCCATGCATGTAGATTTTAATTATTGGGGCAACTTTCCTTAGATACTAGGAATTAGGAATATATTCTTTCTATACTTTTCTCATAATAATAGATTTTTATTATATTTTATTATTTTTTTTAAGAACGTATTTCAAATACTCGCAATTTTATTTTCTTTCGTCGAATTTTGAATTCTGAGCTGTTCATATATTTCAATATATAAAAAATTTTGAACTCTATTTTTATATGCGAAACTTCAATATCAATTTTATTATTTGTATATTTTTTAATATAATTATAATTTTTAATTTTTAACATACTTTAAAAAATTATTAGATACAAATATTAAATTTCACTTTTATTTTATTTTTAAAAAATTTTATTTTTTATTTTTACTTTCACGAAACTCAGTTAAAAATATTAAACATGCTCTAATCATTACGTGCATCTTTTAAGTATATAAACTAAGTCTTTGAAAATAAATTTAATAAATTATGGCCAAATACCTCAATTTTGATTATAGCTAAAAGAATGAAAAAATCTTTACCCTTTCTAGAAATGTCTTTAATAGAATTATCAAATACGCCAGTAATTAACAGTTTAACACTAGCTTAATGATTATTTATTATCTCTAAAGAAAGCATTTAAATTTTTAATTATTTGTTTGATGGTTCGCAATCACCGAACGAGTCAAACGTGCGGAAATGTCTAGGTACCTTCTTCCGAGAATGAAATAAACTTCTCTAAAATGAGAACATCACTAGAACCTTCCTCCAATAATATACGTCTTTAAAAATTCTAAATTATGTTTTATAGTTTATTATGAAAATCACTAATAAAGTTTTGTATTATTTTATATTAAAAATTTTTAATTATAAAAAATAATTTTTTAATAAAAATTATTTTAAATATTTATTTATTTTATATTAAAAGTGATTTGAATAAAAAAACTTTGGTTACTTGATTAATATTCCAACATTAGCAAATAAAATAAAATAAAAATAATTTTTTTATTCAAGAAGAGAAATTTTCATATTTTAGCAAGTATATATGATATCACGTGGTTGACAGCAAACCCAAAGCCGCACCGAGTGTGAAACGAGTCGAGTCAACTGAACTCGTCCGAACTCACCTAGTCAATAAAAACACACCCAACCGGGTTCTCACTGCCCTACGGTGAAAGAAGCTTCTAATGTTGACCATGGCGGTGACGCGACTCAACTCTCATCTCTATATGAACACCGCTACCCCACTCTCCATCTCTCATCAAACAATCGATCGATCAATTGATCTCCTCGTTTAGATCTTTTAATTTCATTCAAGCAAGTTAAAGTAATCACAGCAATGGCACCGATGAAGCTTTACGGTAATGCTATGTCTACTTGCACTGGTAGAGTTCTCGCCGCTTGCGAAGAGCTCGGTGCTGCTGGTGATGTTGAGCTCGTTAGCATCAACTTCGCCACCGGTGAACACAAGCAGCCACCTCACATCCACCGCAACGTAAGTGAGATGGTTTTGAAAGATTATGATTTTTTATTATGTGGACAAGGTGTTTGCTGATTTCCCTGACTGAGTTTGGTTTTGGTTAGCTGTTAATTGATCCGTTCGTGTTTGATTTGATTTCTTCTTGCAGCCATTTGGTCAGGTCCCTGCTCTTGAGGATGGCGATCTCATGCTCTTCGGTGAGTAAGAATTGTAAAATTTTACTGTGATCTATAAACTCTTGTTAGAAAATCGCATGTAGATCTGTTCATCACCCTAAATTTATCGACCCTTATCGTTGTTAATTTTGAAGTTTCCCGTTATAGTTCACTTTCGATTATCTAGTTGCTTTCAAATTCATGAGAAATTCTCTTTTGTCTGTGAAGACCTATCTGATAGAATTTCATTATTGCTACTGATTGCTGCCCTTTTTTCCTTCTTAGTTGCTTAAAACAGAAGGCACATAATAGAATGAGAAAAAAGTCACTTATTTACCTCACATCCATTGGAAGATAGCGCCATGCTAAATACCTATCTATGCAAATTCATCTTACTGTTGTTTATGAGTGGGCCACTTGATGCCTAGCCATTGTTGCTGGATTAAAAATTCAAATGGATTGCATTATTGCGCACCTGTACAACAATTGTATACAGATGAAGATGATACATGGAATACTTTAGTATCCAATTTTTTTTTTTAAAGTTCATGATGACAATAACATACTGATGTATCATCTCATCTGCTTCACATAGCTATCTCACAAGAGTCTTTCCAAGTATTGCTTACTGAGATTATTTCTTCGTAGATTTTACAAAAACCAATTCTAGTTAGAATTGATTCAGAAGCTATTTGGTTCTTGGCCCTTTATATCTGTAGTACTAATCTTGTCACTTCTATGAATGATGTTGTACTAAACTTTTTTATGCTGGTATATAATTCACCAGAATCCCGAGCAATCACAAAATATATTGCACACAAGTACAAGGGCAAGGGCAATGATCTTTTGAGGCATAGTAATGAGAAGGAGGCAGCTTTGGTGGAGGTATGGATGGAAGTTGAGGCTCAGCAGTACAACCCTGCTGTTGCTCCTCTCATTTTCCAGCTTGTCTTCCTCCCAATGTTCGGTGGCAAGACGGATGACGCAGCCGTTGCTCGCTATGTTGACCAGCTCAACAAGGTCCTCGATGTCTATGAAGACAGACTTTCAAAATGCAAGTACCTTGCCGGAGACTTCTTCAGCATGGCTGATATCCACCACTTGACATACACATACATGCTCATGGCCACCCCATATGCATCAGTGATCAACTCCCGTCCACATGTCAAGGCATGGTGGGAGACCATCATCTCCAGGCCTTCTTGCAAGAAGATCACCGACAACATGGCAGCTGCTTCTAAACAGTAAAATATTTAGAAATCGCTATTATCGATAAGAATAAGTGAGTTGTCGGTATTTAGAGGGCCAACTACTCCATGAGTGTTGATATATTCTAGTTGTTCGATGATTTGTATGCATCACTGCCCATTCAATGCATTCGTTTGCCTTGATTGGGTTTATTTGTACTTCGTTTGTTTCATGAATGAGTATCAATTATGAATAAATGAGTTATCAAGAATATGTATTGCCGTTAGAAATGATTGAACTGATTCAGATTGAGATAACATATAGATATCTCCGTTAATTCTCTTCTTGAAACCTCTATTTGCTCAGTGGGGTCTAATGATTGAGCCAACTTTTAGGAGATATTTGGTATTACATATGGCACTTTTTTTTTTCAACAGTTCTCACATTTTTTAATACTTTTTTAATATTTTATATAATTTTTAAAAAATTATAAGTTTTATATTTATATAATTATTTGTTATTAAAAATTAAAGTTATTTAAAATTTTTAAAATATTTTTTAAAAAATTACTTACCACAAACACTATTTTCTTAAATGAGAGATTATTGAATATAAAAGATTAAATTAGATTAGTATCACATAATAAAAAAATAAAAATAAAAATATTTCATATATAAAATTTTTAGATCTATTAAATTTAAAATTTTGAATTGAATTAGACATTTTAAATATGGACCGAACTTATGAACGAAACTTCTGTTTTAAGTTGGCTGCTCCTCCGATTTTTTTGTATCTTTGACCGTATCGTCGCCGGTTTATGCAACGGGTTGTTCTCCTTTGCACCTGCCAGCAGCAGCACTAAAACTGACTTCAACTAGATCATCCTTCTGTTGAACCCTGCCAAACGAGAGTCTTCGCACTTACCGCCTAGTGCCTACGAGCAAGAAACACCGGCAAGTCACGGTTTGATTCGGATATAACAAGCAACCAATGAATATTAGGTTGATCAGGCACTGTGATTGCACGAACTACCACAGAAATTATCGCGTTGGGGAGAAAGTTAGCGGTTTCATACTTGGTAAAATTGATCCTAATAGGTTTGGCACGGCCGTCACAAGAGGGTACTTTTATTGGGTCATTGATATAAGAGTTAGATCCAATGATTTGGTTTGATATATCCTCGTTCAAAAAAGGTTACGCAAGATTTGTTTTACTTCGGGAAGGAGTTCAAGGATGGATCCATCATTGATGGGCTTGAGCACTCTGTTATGTCGAGGAACCAAAAAGCATCGCCTGAGTAACCTGGTGGTGTTCAAGGAACTGCGCGAGGTACAAACTACTTGCACCACTTTGCTAGGAAAGGGCAGAAGCAGAACCCAGAGTAGCTACCAGATGTTGAAGAAGTTCAGAAACGAGCCAGAGGAAATTGTTCATAACATGATTCACTGACGCATCATCCATACGTAAGCGATTAGTAGTTTATTTATTTTCTGGAAGATAATTATAAAGCTATCTTACTGAAGTAAAAATCTTCTCTTGTTGAAGTTGACCGCACGCAAGATTTGAACAAGTCTGATCTGATTGTTGTGTGTGCAAAATTTTCTGTAGAGAGCACTACTTGACCCCCTCCCTCCAGAACAATTTATTGAATGATCCATTAAAAATTGTTACAGATATAAGAAAAGCTTCTATGGTTCTTTCTATCCATTGTAGTCAACTGATTCCTTTCTTCCAAATCAACTCTATATATTAAATTACAAGCACCTCCATCTCTCATCAATCTATCTGTCAATTGATCGATCAACAGCTCTCAGTCTGAATTAAATCATACAAGCAGTGATTTACAGGATGTCTCCGATCAAGATTTACGGTTCTGCGGCGTCAGCGTGCACTGTGAGAGTTCTTGCCACTGTGGAAGAAGTTGGTGCCGATGTTGAGCTCGTCAACATTGATTTTGCAACCCGTGAGCACAAGCAGCCACCGCACATCTACCGTAATGTATGTGAAATGAATTACTTTGGTTTATGCAGATAAAGTGTTTGTTGAATTGCTTGATCGAAGTATCAATCTGATCATGTTTGATTTTGTTTCTTCTTTTCAGCCGTTTGGTCAAGTTCCTGCCTTAGAGGACGGTGATCTCGTTCTTTTCGGTAAGCTCAATTACAATTACATACTTCGATCGTGATCTCTTCTCTGCTAAGTTATTTCTTTCGTCTTCAGATGAATTCCCGTCCGCAAAACGTAGAATAATTTTCGTTTTTGGAGAAACAGTAATCTTCCGTTTTGGAAATGAGAAGTTTTTTGCAGTTGTTAATTAGTGGTTTCGTTGACTGCTTACCAATACCATTACTTAATGTTTAATTGATTAGCCGTGAATTCTTTTCGCTCTTCTGAAGGACTTTTTTTCCTTTTGTTTTTTTTTGGAGTAATTTTACTAGGTTTGATGGGCTTAAATCTGTTGTCTGAATCACTAAGAGTTCCTAGCGTGCTACATGCTACATATCTGGAACCTATTTATTACTGATATATGTCCTGATATTGTTAATAGCCAATTTGTCAATTATTCTTTGAATCAATTTTCTTGTCGCAAATTTTGAGTCATCAGAATCACGAGCAGTCTCGAGGTATATTGCACGCAAGTATAAGAACAGCAGCGCTGATCTTCTGAGGTCCAACAACATCAAGGAGGCAGCGTTGGTGGAGGTGTGGATGGATGTCGAAGCCCTAGAGTACAACCCTGCAATTTCTCCTCTTGTTTTCCAACTTGTCTTCTTGCCGATGTTTGGTGGCAAGCCTGATGAGGCTGCTGTTGCTCGGTATGCTGAGCAGCTCAGCAAGGTCCTTGATATCTATGAAGATAGGCTTTCGCGTTGCAAGTATCTTGCAGGAAACTTCTTCAGTATGGCTGATCTAAGTCACTTGCCATACACTTTCTTGTTCATGACCACCTCGCATGCGTGGTTGATTAACTCTCGCCCCCACGTCAAGGCATGGTGGGAGAGTATCATGTCCAGACGTTCATGCAAGAAGGTCACTCGTAACATGGCAGCAGCTCCTAAACGGTAAAATGCATAGGAATTAGTGTTACAGTTACAAGAACTAAGAAATTTGTGGGCATCAACGGAGGATGACTTCATGTGTGTAGTGTTGATGTTGTTTGCTTGTCACTAGTTTGACTGCCCGTTTCAATGCATTATAGTTTGCTTGATTGGGTTTCCTTGTACTGCTTTGTTTCCATACATGAGATGGATCCTTTTTTAAATAAAACGCAGAGTTACAACTTATAAGAACCTGTTTTTATGCTATCTATATTGATAACCTGTGTTATGCTATCTTCTTCTTAACGTACTTGTTTCTCTTGTTCATTTTATTTGGTAGGGAGAAGTTCAATTCAATGTAGTAATGGAAAGTTTTATTCCATTATCATTTTATGGCCCGTCAGTTATAAAAGAAAGAAACTAATAAGCATCAGTATTTGAACAAAGTCTGATGTCACATCTATCTTTACATCCACAAGTTTAGAAGGGTGTATTCTTTTTTACACTTACAATTCACTTACTTCTACTAAAAAAATCAATTTTGGCTCACTTTCGCTATATAAAACAACACAAAATCACTCTTAACTCCATTTTTTCTAAAAAAAACAAAAAAATTTAAACTCACTTTTAATAGCACTACTTATAGTAACTCACTGCAACCATAGACCCGGATGTTCCTTCTGATTGCCCCCGAGAAATTCTCTTCACCGCAGTTTGCATAACAGCAGCTTCTTTGTTGACCTGTTGAGCATGACCGTATACTTAAGCTCTGTGTTTTCTGCTCCGGCGACAGATCTTACTTCTCACAAGTTGTCATTCAAAGTGTTTGAGTTTA
Source organism: Acanthochlamys bracteata (assembly GCA_019914995.1). NCBI lineage: Eukaryota > Viridiplantae > Streptophyta > Magnoliopsida > Pandanales > Velloziaceae > Acanthochlamys > Acanthochlamys bracteata. The sequence goes on along the minus strand of CM034140.1, from coordinate 854,550 downwards.
GCATCGTCTACAGAATTTGTTTCCATATATGACAGAGTATACTCTGTTAAAATGTAAAAGGCTGCACTATGCATTTTCTTTTGATGTGTTATAGTACTAAAGAAATTGCTTTACTAGTTCATAACGAACTTGGTTAACGTCAATTTCTCTCGAACTTCTATGCTTTTCACCATGGAAGATATTTGAAAGCAAATTTCACATAACTGGAGACGATGCTTTCCTGAATCGACTAAAAAACTTCAGGCGTTCCAACTACTAGTACCTCACAAAAAATGTAGTCAATTACAGTATTCACCCTCAGGATCTCCATCTGCAAACGCCGCAACGCAGCAGCGAATTCCATGGCCTCAAGCATTGCTCTTCGAGCTCCCAGCAAAGCTTCATGCATCTCTTTAGAACAGAAGTACTGAGAATTCATCTGGAACAGGATCCGGTCATGCCTCTCTTCATACCTTACAACCCTGTCCTCTGCTTGTTCTATAGCTTGCATCAGTAATCTCAGTTTCTCATCTACACTGACCTGTCTCCGCTTCTTGAGCTTGGATGACACTAAAAAAATGGCTGCCGCAGAGATGGCTCCAGCAGATAAGATCATCACAGGTAGAAGAGCTATCAAGAATTGCATGGATGAAACATTCCCGAAGCTTGGTATAGGTAACGATTCCTTACTTGAGCACACAAGTTTAGAATAGATCTTGAAATGCTATAAAAGAAAAGTAATACGTTACCTGGACAAAAAAGTAACATCAGGGCTATGCCTGGCTATTGATTGACAACCTGATTAAAAGGATTGGACCAAAGTTTTAGTTTTATCTGTTGAAGTCATAAAAGTTTTCATTCAATTAATCAACAAAATAACTTAAAAAGGCAGTAAGAGATAGGTGGTTTACATTTTACAATGAGATTCTCTTACCAAACAAGCCAAACACATGCCTTCCACGCTACGACGGTAGAAAAGTAGGAAAATGCGAAAGACGGAGAAGCTTTTATTGTGCGCATCCGGGGAATCGAACCCCGGTCAGTACCGTGGGAGGGTACTATGATACCACTTGTAATATCATCATTTGTCGATTAAATAAAAAACGAAGTAGAAAGAAAAGTTTTTTCTGGAATAAATTAAGAAAGAAACAAAAGTATCCAGATATATTATTGCAAAATCACTCATTTGTGCACATCATTCAACAACGTAAAATTTCTCGCATTGATCGTCGGTACAATGGATCAAGGGGCGGGACAAACTTCTGCCTAATTGTCTCTCAGAGGTAGATGCATCAGGGATCTTGCATTCTATATATCAAGTGTTTTCCACACTGAGTAAAAGAGCTATAAATTATTGCAATTGGCTTGCAAGAACAGCATGTTTACCATTTTTGTTCTGATAGTTTGGCTGCTAATCTTCCTCTAACTGTGCTTAAATCTCGAGAATACTTCCGCGAGCCCTTCTTCCTTTTCCTAGTCTGGAGCTGTTTCCTTTGGAGACGTTGACGACGGATTTCAGGGTCAGCCCAACCTCTCCCCCACTGGGTAAAAGAAGAATGCTCTCTATGTTTTTGCATTGAGAGTAACATATCTGCCTCAGGATATGTATATAGTGTAACATCAGTTCCAGAGCACAGGAAATGTAGCCCAAGCTCAGTTGGCTCAGGGTATTTTATTGACACGTGCACCTGGAGATTCAGTTGTAAAGAAGTTGTTAGAGGTTAAGTGAACAATCCAAACAAATTGGAAGATATCTAACAAGGGATGAACAATTACAAAATGTTCACTTTCAATTTTGTTAAAGGTAGTCTACCTAAGAAAATTGTATCGTAAAGAATATACAGAATTACTGCTCTATGTATCCATGTAAATTAAGAATAAACGTTCATGTATGAAGATGAAAATCCATGAATCCAAAATGGGCCAGCACATTTGACCTAGAAGTAGCCAATAGTGAAGCATAACTCCAAAGTAGATTCATGTGAACGCATGATACTAATGCTATGCTTCCACGATAAAAACTTCAGTATAGAAACTCACACAAACGTTAGGTTTTTGGAACTTGTAGTAAATAAATTGTATACCATGTTGTCGCCCTCTCTTATGTAACCTTTATCTTCTAATATACGCGCTAATCCTTGCCACCATAGTTGATCACTTGTGGAGAGCTTCTGGAACTGTCAAACATACAATACCAAAGAAGGTTTATTTGAAGCTGTACTACAAGAAAAGGCCAATTCACTTTTTCTTAAAAAAGAAAAGTTAAAAGAGTGGTTGTCATACAAACAGAAGCATGCACAAGCAGTAACCAGATGTGCACCTTCAACTGGTTGTTAGAATTTTTAAAAGAATTTTGTGATGAAAGAACTTCATTTGTCAGTCACCAAGCTGATAAGGATTCCAGTCAAGTAGTAGTACGACACTCTGGTTGTTTTTCTATATACGTGGTTAACCTTTATTACTTGTGACTTTTACAAAAATGACATACAACACTTGTTCTTTTGAAATGAACAGCAAGTATAATACTTACATAATGACATCCAAGTCCTGCTTAATATACAGTTAATAAAGGAAATACCTATACTACTTGTGATTTCCTCTGAAAAGCACATATAGCATTTCTGTATAAAAACATCTAAGTCTTGCTTATTTAAACAGTGAAACAGATGTCAGCCATTTATGATTCATTCAAATAGACCAACCTGTTCCCTTATACTTGAGACAATCATCTTGAAACTGGGTTTATCACTTAAATTGATGCTTCCAGATTCAGTCGATATTGCAAGCCCCTGCATTAAAAAGACTTAAAAGAACAAATAAACACTCGGATCTTGCCATGCAATCCAGCCTTGGAAAAGATACTTTGACAAATTTACAACAACCACCACGTGCAAAGGCTTAAAAGCCACTGCTGATATCTCTGTATCAAAAGAAGTTGTACTTGTAACTATCCAACCGATACTAATTGAAGTTATTACTCAAGGGAATGGTTCTCCTTCTGTTTTTCCTTTACAACTTTTTAACAGCGTATTTATAATATCCATGATCGAATAAATTATACCACTTATGCAAAACATCTGCAACATATACAATTAAATGCTATGTCATTCACCTGACTCACCACAATCATTAGGGGAATAGCCAAGCTTCAAAAGGCATATATGAAATAAATACAACCGAGATAAATACCACTCACACACTGGGAGTTTAGATGATGAATGAAGATTTCTGCTTCTTCTTTCAAATTTTGCATTTTTGGAGGTCCAGAAACACAGGTATCACACCTGCATGAGAAACAAGTTAGAAAAAACTCCAACCTGAAAAAGAAGTTCTGTAAATGGATACAAACATGAAGACATGCAATAACTTTCTACTCGGTAAAACTTTTATAGAACAGTTTCTATAACACAAAAAGCTGGGGCAGTAAGATGTTTGTGTATAAAGTACAAAGAACAAGATAATTTTACCATTGCAAGGCATTCTTGACCATGCTAGGAGCAGTAAGTAGAGGTTCTGCAGGTTATTTATTACATATGAGCCTTCTTTTTGAGTTTCTTGTCCAAACATTGTAACAACAATAGAATTTTAATGGGCCTTTCAGTCATTCTGTGCACATACATTTTGGGAACTATCCTGCAATCCAATAAAGTAGGAATCTAAGTAGATGTTATTCCATTTTGATTGTTTATGTAACTTGCGCACCATCTACATAAAAGATTCTCCTAATGTACCACTGGTACATTACAAGGGAACATATCGTGTATGTTAAAATACTTAATCTAATGGCTAGGAAAACGAGAATTTCTAATATACGTTAAGATTCACCTATGCCTTTGTTAATTCTGAATTACATACAGTGGTGCTATGATAGCAGTGATAAATGGTTGGATAAGGAACAAAAAAGTACTTAGCTATGATATGTCAAAAGCAAAATATACCTACATCTGACACCTCTCATTGGTAAATTCTTCTCCAAAGTAATTTACCAGTTGTTTAGCACGGCAGGCAGCAGTGTTCATGGCATATCTGTCAAATCAATAATTCTTCACAAGTTATCTTCCAGAACCAGAACTATCTGTAGAAAATATTAGATTGAAACAATCAGACAAAGGATTCAGAATATGCACCTGAAGCAATCAGAAAGCATTTTGTAAGCACATCTTGTTTGTTCTTCGCTTCTTTTACTGGGAAGAAGTGTTGGAATTCGTGCTAAATTAGCATACAGAACTGTTCAATGCAAATGAAAGTGTTTACAGATGTAATGAAAGTAGGCCAACAATTCAAACTAAGCAGTATCTACAACACACAACAAATTGACCTTGTATATAAGAGTAAGGTAATGAAACACTAAGAAATATGTATTTTAATATATACATACCTAAATGCATCACACTGTACTTGAATTCTTAAGTATGGCAATCATATTGAGAGATTTACACTCACATCCTGCATATTGTCTTTGCTTTGTTATTCTTAAAACAACGAAATGAAAAAATATAGGGAATCTTAGTGACGCAATATAACAAGTAAGCCTTGTCTACTAGGTGGACATGGTTACACTGGTCCTTTCACCATTGTGTTCTACATTGCAAACTTGACAATATAAACCAACTCTCTCTACATTGATTAAACCCTTCTATGAGTGCTGACAATATCTAAAAATCCCAATGACACTCCGCTTTGAAAAGTTTATACACTCACTGCAATCGGAGAGTTTGCCATCTCTTCCAGCTCGGCCTGCTTCTTGATAATATGCTTCCAAACTCTGCAATCATCATCCCAACATAATACAACACAAACCTGAAATTAGTTAAGATTAGCTGATATGTAGCATATACAAATGGAACTGAAGTCACTAGTAAAAATAACAGGAGTTCTTTCCTCTGTCCTTAAAAAACAGAATGCTGTAACTTTTACGTGTATATTCCAGAAGGAATTTAAAATAATGACGGCCAAAGTTTCAAAATTACTGAAGGCCAGAATATAATCAAAGAGGTTTCATGTTCTTCGGAATCTCAAGCTTGACATTTTTTCTACAAATAAAACCAGATGGACAAAGTAATAGCAAGCAGTTAACAAGTTGATCTACCTTGGCAGGGCTGAGAAAGAACCAGCTAGTCACTTATAATAATCTAATATCTTGAAGATATAAATGCAATTGATGCCAGCCTCACCAAATGGATTTGTTGTTGTAGGAAATAGCCTAGATCTATTTCAGATAACCAGATGCAGAAGAGGATGACCAGCAGGTCACTGAATAACTCTCAAGCATCAACACTGAACATCATACTTCAACAAAGTTCCATACTGTTTTGAGGTTCCACTTTTTGACAATGAAGTACTATGAACCATCATAAAAATGAAAAGTAGGTTTAGAATTACTGAGGGCACTGGGCTTTCACAATGGTGAATTGTTCAAATATTAAATGAGTTCGAGGGTTCACAGCGATAGAAGTTTTCAGAAAGGGAAAAGAGCTTATACAAGAACTCTCATATGTGCATCTTAGGAATCTTATACCGCCTTTTTATTGCATAATACTTCCTTACATGAGTTCAACCAAATAATACCTGTGGCCAACCATAGTGAATTATTCTTCGAACATTTGACTTGTCAATCCCCATTCCAAAAGCAACTGTGGCAACGACAACCTGTTGTCAAGACAAATAGGCAAACAGTATCAGCAGCTAGAATAGATGGAGGGGAATAAAAGACCAAGAACAGCACTCTACAATGGAGTCCATTGGACATGTTCATGCAGTGGGTTGCGGGAAGTTTAACATAAGCAAACAATTAAAAGACCATCTACTTTTAGAATTATAAAATCCAAAAAGCACAAAGATAACAAGATAAAAAAACACGATAGTTCTTAATATGGATTGAGGAGTTTTAACTGTTGATTTGATAATTTCTTTTAAATCTATGCAGTTAAATTTGCATTAACAATGATGTATTTGATATTCGCTTACAGCTAGTAGCTCATGTAAGAAGACTATAGTGAAAGAGCAAAATTGCAGAAAGAAAGTAAGGACGCCTGGTTGCAAAAGGAACCTATCGTGTTCAATGGCCAATATACAATCACTATATTGAGTAATCATTGAAGAAAATGATCTTCAAGCGATGGCTCACCCAACTAATAAGAAGTACATAATCGCAATAACAACCAGTATGAAGAAGAGAGCATGTTGCAACTTGCAAGGCATACTAAAAGTAAAAGGTAGGTGTTAGAATGGTAGTCATTTATGTTTATACATACATCTGAGAAAGATGGTTATTCCCAATAGATGCATGATTTTTCATTTCAGTATATCATATTTACAAGCGTTTAATAGTATCAGCACCTGATTTAAGGTTCTTCTTAGTCAAATTTTCCAATGGTACAACAGTAGAAAAAGCAACCTTCATTACCTGAAGGCAACCGCCATGGAATTCCTCATGGACATGTCGCAAATGGGACTTTGGAAGCTGCAGAAGTTTGTACAAGGAAGTTAGCACAAGGCTAAGATTGTTAAACATATAATACTCAGCAAACAATATGACACAAAATAATATCAGCTTTACAATCTAATCCATGAACATTTAATTGACAAAATTTCATAAATACAAATTATATCAGCCACAGACTTTTTCCTGTGTCGGACAGGTTGCAATGACTTTGGCGATTTTCACCTTTTCATCTTTTAATATCAGTAAGTGTTTACCTGATATTCAATGCTTTCTCTGCAGATTACAAGCATCCACTTTCCCTGATTTTTTTTTAACAGCTTCATGTATCACTTATTGTGATTCAGGTGCCAAAACAAGTTAGGGGAAATATAACAACTTAATATAGGAGATAAAATACAAAAAATGGCATCAAAAGTGTGTATTTGAACGCTTAATGGGCAACCACACTAATTTTCACCAGCCTGGGATATTCAAATTTGCACAATTAACATTAATATATTATATCTAATCCAGTTTAAGCAGAAAGTAGGTATGCTGTATTTCATAATCTCATATATTGATATGACATTGAAGACAGATCCTACGAGCTTCGCAGGGAGCAAATTCTTCAGCCACTATGACTTTGAGATCAAGTTTCAACAGTCAAAAGATTCAAAACACATTCATGAACAACACTCAATACCCATAATTTCATTACGCAGAGCTCTAAGTGATTAAAGCATTCAGCAACTTAGTCAGACGTTTCTGAGTGCCGTTTTTTTTCAATGAGAATGGAAAGTATCCCATGCTTCAATTGCTTATAAAGACAGGATCTAGGTAGCTAACAACAAACACTTAGATAAAAACGTAGTGTATAGGTCATATTTCATCAAAACACATGCTATGCGACATTACTTTATAACCAAGAACAATAAGTTATTGTCTACAACCTTTGCATGGTATGCTGCTGCTTTGACACCATGCTTGCTGAGATAGTCAGCCACTCTCAGAGTTTCTTTTCTAGAAGTCACATAAATAATTGTAGGACCTTCATCTAGAGACCCTTCAATACCAGAAGCTTCAGGTGTACCACATGACTTCAAGAGAGCACCTGCTAACCCTTCAGGGTACTCACCACAAGAAACTGCAAATAGATGGACATTGGATAAGTTATTTGCTTATATTTCTAAAAGAAGCATCTCAAATTTATATGGTATAACAAACAATCAAAATCTAAGGAAATTTTGGAAAAGCTCACACTTGTCAGCAAATAAAGCAATTCATGATGTTTACAAAATGTGTATTTATTTACAGATGAAGAAAGAGATCACCTGCGCACAGCATCACAATATGCTAGTAAATTTGAGAAACATCCAACCAAGAAATGCTAGAATGAAGCAAAGAGAAATAATATAACAAAAGATCTGGATTCAGTAAGAGGTCTGGATAGGAAAGAGCCTGCAATCTTTTACACCAAAAGCTGCTGCATACGTGAAACTAGTTATCTAGTAAAGGATAAGGTCCAGGTACTAGCTCAACACAGAAGATTACTTTTGCAAGTTTGATATGGTAACCATGTTATGGAATTAAGATACAAATGGCAGATACAGGAAGAAGATCAACATAATAATGTGAACTAAAACAGAAAAGAAGAATAATTGGAAGGCTTGCAATTAAACATTAAAATTTAAAGTACCATATACAAAAAAGATAAGGCGACAGCAGAAGACATGAGATGACAAAAGAACTTACCATCTAAATCATCCACATCTTGAGAAATATCATCTTCATCTTCAAGAAAGCTAGCAGTCAGTAGAGTTTCCTCAGAAATAACAGAATTACGTTCACCTGCTGAACTGAAATATTTATTGCATTCACCATATTCGTTATCATCGAAGTTATTACTGTCTGACCCTGTCTCCTCTCCATCAGAAAATTCATCACGAGATTTGCTAGATCTATCAGAGTCAACCTCCATAGCATTACATGAAATCTGACACAACAATTTCCTTTTCATTGCCTTTCCCCATGAGTATGTTTCTATTATCTCTTTGAAATCCCCGTTGTATGAGGATACAGAAGAAGTCCTACTATGCTTCACCTACAAAAAACATGTAATGGTTACATTTCTAAGTAATATTCAGGTGGGGTAAAAGGTCATCAAAGCCTAACAAAAGATTTGCTAATGTGAATACTATCAACAAGAAAGTTCTATAATTGCTGATACCAGTTTCTATATGTTACATATAAGTGATCTCCATCTTTAATTATGGTTATCAATGTGTTGTGCTATATATGACATTTCCATCATATATCTATAGCACCAGAAAATTCATAAAGTTGATCCAAGGCTTCATTGTGCATAACAAATCTAGGTGACCATTCAGATGCAATACTTTTGATAAGGCTTATGCTACCAAAAGACTATTAACAACAGAGGTTGGACTATGAACATTTAGAATAACAGTAAAAACGCACCGAAAATCGGAGATTTGGTCGAAAGAAAGTAGTTATAACAACTTTAGCTTCCTCTGACAAGTGCAAAGATTTGATAATATCCTCTCGAACAGGAACGGTGGCAGTTGCAGTTAATGCCATAAGTGGGACATCAGGGAAGTTTTCTCTCAAAACAGACAATTGCCTGAAAGAAAATGCACCTTCATTGCAAAAAGTACACTTCCATATTCATGTACAAATATCCATTCACATTTCCATAGATAGTTGGGAAGAAATTTCCCTATTAATTTCTCTCCAACAAACATAAAACTTGAGAGATGATTAAGAGAACGATAGGAACCTGTAATCAGGTCGGAAATCATGGCCCCACTTAGAAACACAGTGTGCTTCATCAATAGCAAAAAGACAAATCCCATGGCTTTCTGCTAGCCTCTTCAGTGGATGAACAAGCCTATCGGAAAGAAACAACAGCAATGGTAGGTAAGCAGACAACTAGAGCCACATACGGGGAAAGCAGGTCAAACTACCTTAATATGGTCTCAGGGCACACGTAAACTATCTTGTACATGCCGCACATGGCTTTACGCTCGATACTGCTATCAGGTTGTCCAGACCCAAGGAAGCATGCGGATATTCCATATTTTGCTAGCTTTAAGCACTGATCACACATCAAACTAATTAAAGGTGAAATTACAATCACGGCCGTCCCTGTCAGCAATGCTGGGATCTGGAAGCAAAGGGATTTTCCTGCACAGTCAGCACATAGCTCCAAACAAATCATTTCATTAATAAACCTTTTTTTATCAGCAATATGATTTTCCTGTATATTCATGAATACCAGATCCTGTAGCAGCAAGCACAAGACAATCATTATGGGCCATGAAAGCCCCAAGAGCTTCCTTCTGAAAAGCCTTCAAAGTTGAAAATCTGAAATTCTTCTGCAGGATAGGACCAACTTGAGTTTCCCACTCCATCTTCACTCCTTGGTCCAATGAGCAGCAAGAATCGATAGAATTTTGGCAGTCCATGAATCCTTTCTTCAATTTGAACTTTAAAGCTGTGGGATGAGCCACTTTGTCTCCATTTAGGCGAGATATTTCATGTGATTGCTTTGGTGCATCATTTGCAGAAGTGTTTGGAACAACATTATCATCAGAAGGCTCATACTTCATGCTCCCACTCCCTGCAGTATTAGCATCAGACTTGCTTCCTTGCTTTCTAGTGGATGGCACTAGGTGATTGATGATGCTTGACTGCTTCAACTTAAGACGAGAATTGTACTTGGGACTTTGGCTGACACAATCGACCTGACTTGTAGAACACTTCAAGGAACTGAAATCACATTTATCTTGAGGCATATTAGTGAATTGCGAACGACTCAGTATAAATTCAACAGCATTGTCAAGGCATGGTCCAACAGTTTCAATGGCTTTCGTAATTTCACTTAACTCAAATCCCATATTAACTAGTTCAGCTATAACATGATCTGTAGATACATCACATCCTTCCATTGTTACAGTAATAAGAGAAGTAGACCAGTGCTGTAGCTACATTATAAACTTGAACAATCTCCGCCTGTGAAGATATTCAGAAAGCATTACTCCAGATATCTAAATTCAATAACCAAGGCAATATGCTTCCTGAAAACTAGAATCTATTAGAATTTTCTCATCAGAGAACGAATTAATTGCATAATGCAATCTAAAATGTCGAATTGATAATTTAAAAATCTTTGTACTCTATTTCTTCTCGAAAATATTGATCGATCGTCTGATAATAGACAAACAAGTCCGAAACCCGAATGATTGAAGAGCTACATTGGATGAATTTCTAAGAAAAGGACTGAGATCAATTTGCTAACCTTCACTAGTTTAGATCACGCCAGCGGGAAAAATCGAACAGGGGAGAGAGAGACACAGAGACAGATATCGCTAGAGAGAAGGAAAAACCCGTAAACTCGATCAGAAATCGATCCGCGATCAAGTTTTAGCCGAATTTAGATGGATTTCGAATATAACCGAAATTTATTCAAAAAAATTAAACAGATTCGAATCAATTTAAAATAATTATATAGTATATTAATTATTAATTAAAAATAATAATATAAAATTTAATTTATATATATGTATAGGGATATGATATATGTACGTGCCATTTTAAAGATATATGTGTACATATGTCGACCAAAAGTGGCCGGCGAGCTCTCTAAGTCCAGTTTTTATCGTTGGATATGAAGAACTATGAGTTAAGAACATCTTGATAAAATTTCAGCTCAATCGGAATAGGAATCGACCTCTATCGAAACTCTTTATCAAATTAATACAAAAATAAAATATATATCTTTTGTCAAATTTAACTTTTTATATTATTTTGATCAAGAGTTAGATAGAAAATAGATTCGTATTCGATTGAAATTGAAATTTTATCAACATGTTTTTACTCATAGTTTTTCATATCTAACGATGAAAACTCATAGCTCTCCCTACCACTTTTGGCTTGATAATAATACACATGTGTCTTTAAAAATGACATGTACATATATCACATCCATATATAAATATATATATATATATATATATATATATTACTTTATTCTAATTTAACTAATTTTTATTTAATTTATAATTTTTATATTTTTTAAATATATAATAATTAATAAATTTAATATATTATTATTATAAATTAATATTTATTATTTTTATTGTAATAATTTTAATTATTAAATAGGCTGAAAAGAATTTGATCTATTATTAAATAGGTTGGATTAGGATTGACATCTTTGATCCATAAAAATAAATGAATATGTTAGGATTGAATAATTTTTACATGATTATTATATGGATCGATTCGAAATCGATCCAAAAATTCGAATTGCCATCCCTAAAGGAAGGCAAATAATTGCGTAACGGATCCGACCACTCTTTTATTTCAACCTGGTTTACTTGTAATATTTCTGGTCGAGGGATTCGTAATTGGGGTGGTAATCTGGATTAGTATGTCAGTTTCGGATAGTCCTATTTAATAATTGTATCAAATTCATTCAATTCTAATCCAATTATAAATTTATATACAGGCTAAATTTATCAACTCTAACCCAATATGTTTAATAATCGGGTCAACTTCATATCGACCTATTTAATAATTAAAATTTTTAATTTTTAATTCTATATTTTTAAATTTGAGTGAAATTATTAAAGTAATTGAAATGAATGTTCATTATAGTTTTGGTGAAGAGATATGGTGAGTGTCTGTCATAATATGCATTACTCAGTATCTTAATCGATTTTTAGAATATTCCAAAACATTCTTTTATTTTTATTTTATGAAAATATATGGTGATAGTTGAAATTTTATGATTATAAATACATAATAATAATTTCGATAAAATTTTGATAAACAAAGCTATCAAAAAAATTTGATAAACATCTTTTTATAAAATTCAAATTCGTTACTAAATAAATACCTACATAGTAATATTTGTGACAACACTGTAATTCTCATATTATACTATTTTATTAAAGCATGAAAGAAAACGGTTATTATAAATATAATATAATTTACTAGCTTATAAATACTATTATCGATTATTTTTTATTTCAAAATTTTATCATACGATAAGAAAAAATTAGAAAAGAATTATTCGTTGAAAAAATGACAATTCGAATTAGTGGATCAATTTCGGTTCGACCGAATCAAGCCATCTAATAATCGGATCAAAATTCGTTCAATTCTAATCTAATTCATATATTTATGCGGATAAAAAATTTCAACTCTAATACAAATTAAATGAGTTAATTTTGAATTAAAATTTTAAATCGGATCATATATTATCACTCCTAATTCGTGGGCAGCTCTTTTTAAAGTTTGACCGCATGATGGGCTGGGTTATGTTGCTGCTACAGTTTTATATGGGTTCGTGATAGCTGTATTGGTCTGGGCTAAGTTGTCACCACAATTCAACCCGATTTGGTTAGTGCATAACGCCGCTCTTGGGCTGGATCTGTTATGTTGAACATGATTTAGTCCAAGCGTCATGTTCTGGATGGGCTGGACCTGTTATAGTGTCATGCTTAGTTCTGAGCACGAGTTGAATTCATCTTCTTAGCTGAATAATTTCTCTTCTCGTCTTTCAGAATGCACTCTCTTCCTGCCTAATATCATCGGATTATCAGCTGGAGCAGAATCCAATGCAGAGAAGCAGAGCAGTGTATCTCCTGAAGAAGATATACAGCATTGCAACTGTCTTCCTCTGCTGAATTTCTTGCTTTGAGATACCTGATGATTGCCGCGATGAAACAAAATTATCCTCGATATTAGGATCAAGAACAACGCTTTCGTATACATAAATAAAGCCACAGACTTCACAAGAGTTCAAGCAGGAAAGAAATTTCTTTCTTCTGCGACTAATGAAAGTTTCTTGATAGTTTGATGATAGTGAGCAGAGAGAGACTCCTCCCAGTATAAAACTTTTCCGATAACCTTGCTATATAGCATTTATGACCATGAGCGTACTTACACTTTCATGATCGACTACCCTTTCTAGAATGCAACAAGTAAACCTGATGTATGTGCTAAGTAGTTGTTTTGTGTTCTTCGTTCAGATTTGTCCTAATCAGAAAAGAAAGTAGTTAGTAACAGTTTGTACTTTATACAGTGGGTAACATTGTCATCCATCCATATAATATCTTCCAATCACAACTAATATCTGCTAAATCACAAACACTCGTTCATGTAATTTGATCACTGAAGAGATTTCAAACATCTTGTAGAATGATGAAGAATAGGTTCCACAGAAAACTGCAGCAATTCTCAATCTGAAATTTCACTTTCGCTTGGTACAATCGAATCCCTGGCATACAGAAATCCAAACAATAAGGACTAGAAGCAAGAGAATCCCAAGAACCACCAATTTCACTTTCATGTTCTGCAGCCACATCTTCTTACGAACTTTTGTTCCTTGCTTTTTAAATTCTTGAGCCTGAAAGGTGCAAAACACAGAGATCGTCCCACCGCAGACATTATACTCTCTATGCAAGACGAAGAATATAGGAAAATATATTGACTTGAATAAATACCTGGTCACGCAAATCTGACGTCTTGTCCTGAAGATCTTCGAGCTTTCCCCCTCGTTCTGTAGCCTGAAGTAAGTCACAGAGCAACACATAGAAATAGGAGCAGAGAAAAAAAAGCACTAATGGAACACCAGGCAAAGCAAAAAATATAACAGTTGTACTGTGCTACATACACACTCTGCTTAAATATTGTTGAAGTTCATTGAACATGGTATGCCTTCCCAATGATCACAATACTGATGGACAAAGAGATCATGTATATGCATAACTTTATAACTAATTTTATTGCCATATGCCAAGCAAGAGATGCCCAGAGATTTTAGCAAGTTCAGATTTTAACACGTAGTAACCAACCACACCAGGACACTTGACCTATTAGTGGTATACTGACTTGGCGATTGTCATCATTATTTAGAGCAAGGATGCTTGGAAAGAACACGAACCACAGAGAGAATGCTGGGATCACTATGTTACATACCCAAAGGCTAGAACATCTGGGCATGGATTGCTTCACGCTTAGAAATTAGGAGTTCATCAGATCCACCCACTAAAGAAACTACTGAAAAGCATCACAACCGATATGTTCATCATAGAAAAGGGCAACAGAAGTCCAGATTCTGAAAACCCTACAAATTATAGAGAAATCAACTTAAACATATTCCACAACTCAAAGCTTTAAACTAAGACTATAAACCAGTAAATTATCTAGCCATATGTCAGTATCATGACTATTGATCTCAGCTTCTACTTCTTGCTTTACGCAAATGTCATGATTATCTTTGTCAAACTGTTCGATTCCTTAGATATAATTTGGAACACTCGATCTGTGTCATTTCAGGTTCGCCCTTCTAGAGATCAATAGAATAGAACTATCTTGTTTCCTTTCTGCATAGCTCCACTTGATATAAAAATTCAAGTTCACTGCCCTAATACAAAGCCCTGAGTGCAAGAAAATTGATCTATATGCATCTGCGCCTATTATTATTACGGAAAACCTCTTGACTGTTACTTTACACTTAGTACAAAATTGACGGTTTCTTACATTTATAAGCCCATGATAATGCTAATGATAACTTTGTATCATTGCTCTTCAGCTATAAAAGGAATCTAGAATGCATAGCATTAGAAAAATGTCATGACAAATACAATATGCAAGAGAAACTGAGTAGCAACATAATTCAATTGAAAACAAACGGCTTACCTTTTCTATGTTTTCCAACATAATGCTTTTAACTTCTGAAACTTGAGCTTTTACTTTTACAAGCTTCTCAATCTCCTCTGCATGCTCAATGACATAATGCATGTGTTCCTTTATAATTGGTCTGGAGATAAAAACAGAGAAATCTCATTATATTTAAAAGGCAATGATGGAGAATGGTTACTTATGTGAAACTCAGTTATTTGCAAATGGTCGCCATACCCAAATTCCTTGTTCAGACTTTTGGCAGTTGCTGTGTCAGCTTTCCCACCACCGTACTTTTTTGAAAAGTCCGCTTTGAGACGTTCAAGAAAGGCCATCCATATTTGCTTTGGGACAGAATCTTTGGCAACAACACAATATGCTGCAAAATTTGACATTTGACATGTAAGGTTTTCAAGTTATGCACATCTGAACTACTTCACAAGATAGTTAGAACTTCTCACTCCGTATCCCAAAATTATTGGTAAGGAGATTCAGAGAAATTGTATGGTGGAGGTGGTTAGGGAAGTACTTAACCTAAGAAGTCTAGCTCATTTATCATAGAGGACAAGTAGTTCCGTTCAGTTAACTCCTTGCATAATGTGAGACGATATAGATCAGCTTATTTCTCGCAAATTATTTCACCAAAAGATTGACCAAATTGAACAGTACTATATTATTACCAAAACTTTCTTAACATTGTACAAAGGTCACCATCTATAACTTTCCCATTCGCAAAACTAAACTGAAAAGAATATCAAAACAAATCGGAAGAACTCAAAACTAAAGCAAGGATTCTCTCAATAACATTCTTTCTAAGAAGAATGGAATTTTCAACAACACCTATATTCATGAACAAAATTAAGCTAATTGAACAAACCAACAACTATGGTTGAATTACCGTAGCCATTGTGAGCGAGGAAGTTGAATCTATGGTTGTCGCAGGTGTATGTGAAATGCCTATTAGTAGAAGGAAGCTTCTGCAGGCACTGGCCTGCAATAGCCGGAAAATTTCCTGTGAACTCAGTGTACTCAGCTAATACAACTGTACCACGTGCGACGAATCCGTATATCAGCCACCCGTCTCTCTCATCTCCACCGGTCATCTCTCTCTTTTCTGGATCTCGGTATTTGTCTTCACCGGCGACAGCAGTCCAGACTACACTGGTTCTGTCTGAACTCCGAAGAAAGATTGAAAGCTGTTTGGCATTTGTGCGAGTGAGAAGGTTGTCGGCGGGTTTAGATACGCTGCATCAAACGGCAAACAGAAAGTTGTTATACCACTCAAGTGCATGTTTCATGTTTGCCAAAGCGGCCCGAATTTGTTTTTCACATTACAAAACTATCCCTTTGTTTAACTTTTAATAAAAAGTTTTTAATTTTTAGAAGAAGAAAGATATATAGCATATCTATACAAAATTTAAGTGAGTAAAGATAAAACATTATAATTTGAATACTAAGAGATTCAAATTTTTAAATTTTACATTTAAATTTTTTACAACTCCATCAATAGTGATAAATAAATTTTATTCAACTAAATACTATTAATTATATTAACCTTTTTATAGCATTATATATTATGATATGAACAGCATTTAGATAATACCAAAAGAGACTATATGTTACTTTTAATATTTTTAGTTTAGTTTGTAACTTATTATTAATGATTTATATATTACATTTTATTGGACCAAATGGGTGTTTTGTGTTCATAGGGTAAGAGCTAAGAAGTAAGAAGCATTCTTTACTTGATAGCAGAGACGACAAAAGTTTTTTTCTTGTATTTTTTTTAAATGTTGAGAAGGAAAGAAACGAATACGCGAACGCTGAAAAACAAAGAAAAAGCCCATATATTTTTTATTGGACCTTCTTGATTGGGTTTAATTGGTCCGGCTCATATGCTACAGTTCCACTTAGGTTTGACCTGATAAAACGCGGGAACTTTATCTGGACAAATGTAACAAAGTCTTTCAAATGTTCTAGTATTTATAAAATAATATATTCTTAAATTAAAGAATTTTAAAATATTCAAAACATAAAGTTCTATATTGTTTACTTTAAAAATAATAATAAATTTTATGATATGTGATTTTATTTTATGTTTTTAAATTTTAATCAAATTCTATAAAATATTATACAAAATTTATTTAAAAATACAAAATACAAATTAAAATTAAAATTAGTTGAAGAGCAAAGCCAAAACGTCCTCTTAGTTTTTTTTTCCCCTCATTTGGTGACGAGGGTTGACACTTGGCAAAATGAATTATCAAAACTACCTAACCCAATCCAGTTATTAACTTATTATATATTGCAATTCTAAAAACTAGGAACCCATTCTGTGTCCAAAACTAGCAGCAACTCTAAAACACCCTGCATTTAGTAGGTAAGAGAATAGCATACCATTATCATATCTCAGTAGTAGCTTCCCTACACTTTGCATAAGTACTAAAGAATAATGCTGTTAAAATGGGTTGCCAAATGCCAAACCTTCGCTAGTAGGATTTGAAAATTTGTACATGAAAAATAACAAAATAATTGTATGCAGCTGCTGGTTTGAATCCAGTGCGCCCCCTGGATTGCAACCCCTTGATGAGCAACTTGCAAAACAATTTCTTTGACCTCCAACAACATGCAAGCGTAATTTAGAAAACAACCTCATCCCTTCCATGATTCTCTCCAGAATCAAACACTATATATACATGTAATCTTCAATCTTGGAATTCAACACCACTGAAGCGAGACTACAACATTCTTCAAAATCTTTATTGTTTCTTTCAAGAACTGCTACATTAGCAAAGAACATGGACGTCAGAGAAGAGAACGGGTATTCTGCTCCCGTTGAGTCTGAATCAAGTGTAAGGAGTGGCTTCGGCGGTCAAAACAACAAGGTCCCTGGCAAGAAAAGAAGCGCAAGGTTTCATGATGAAGGCACATTTGTGGAGGTGAGCCTTGATGTTGCTGACGAATTCACCACCGTGCAAAACATCAAGGCTGATAGCCTGGCCGATCAGGAGGCAGCAATGATTGCAGCCAGAACGCTTGAGAAGCAGTCAGCATCAAAGGTCGGCAAACAGTTGCCTTCAAAGCTACGTAATGTTTCTCACGAGCTCAAGCGCAAGGCTTCATCAAGGAGGACGAATCCTGCCAACATAGAACGCTCGCAGTCTGGTGCTACTCGGGCTTTGCAAGGTTTGCAGTTTGTGACAAAGGCACACATGGGAACTAGGGATGACTGGGCTGAGGTTGAGCATCGATTTAATGAGCTCGCTGTCGATGGCGCACTTCCACGGGATCGTTTTGGCCGATGCATAGGTAAGTATCGTCATCATGCAATGTAAGATTTTGTATATGTAGTGCTATGCTAATGTATAGATCCGAACTATATGGGGACGTTGATGATGTGGTTGCAGGCATGACTGGTTCAGAGAGTTTGCTGATGAAGTCTTCGATGCACTGGCAAGGCGGAGGGCAATTACTTCAGCAGTGTTGACGAAGGGCGAACTGAGGAATTTCTGGGAGCAGCTTACAGATCAAACCTTCGATTCTCGCCTCAGGACCTTCTTTGATATGTACGTTAATTGCTGCCAAGGGGAAAAAAATGCAATTCAACAATCAAAATTTCTCCATGGATTAATTAAAGTTGAATATGATATAAAATACAAAGGTAGAACGAAGAGTGATGTATTTCATGATCAAGGGCATGATTTCTAACTGTTACGACCAATTTGAACAGGGTGGATAAGAATGCAGATGGCAGGATTAGTAGAGAAGAGGTGAAGGAGGTCAGTATATACATTGATGCATCTTGAACATTTTTAGACAATTTTGCACAATATAAGTAATTTCTGAAAAGTAATGACAACAGAAGTAGTAATTGGCTAACTTACATGTGTTTCAGATCATCACTCTGAGTGCCTCAGCGAACAAGTTATCCAAGATCCAGGATCGAGCGGATGAATATAGCGCTCTAATTATGGAAGAATTGGACCCAAACCATCTCGGCTACATTGAGGTCTATGGTTACTGGATACACAATAACCTGTTATATAATCAGTTCATCGATTTAAACAGTAGTCGGGAACTCACTTTCAACAATTCTTCGTACAGCTCTACAACCTGGAGATGTTATTGCTTCAGGGGCCAAGCCCAACGAACAATGGGATGCACAGTTCTAATATGAGCCAGCTCCTCAGCCAGAATTTGGTTCCCACAAAGGACAGAAACCCCATTCGCCGCTGCTGCCGCTGGTTTTCGTACTTCATTGAGGACAATTGGAAGCGAATGTGGGTGATGCTTCTATGGCTGTGGATCTGCGCTGGCCTCTTCACCTGGAAGTTCATCCAGTACAAGCACCGGGCAGTTTTCCATGTTATGGGTTATTGTGTCACGACTGCCAAGGGTGCTGCTGAGACGACCAAGTTCAACATGGCCCTCATCCTACTCCCTGTATGTAGGAACACCATAACATGGCTTCGAAGTCGCTCCAAGCTAGCTGCTGTTGTCTCCTTCGATGACAATATCAACTTCCACAAGGTACAAGACGCACCAAGCTAAACTGTGTACATTTACAAGAAAATGTTAAGGCAGTATATTGAGAATACTTATCCACTCATGTACGCACTAATAAATTTGAAAAAGAGAATCTAATAGGCATAACAGAGGCAGGCATTCCTGCAGATAGCTCCTCTAGAACTAGTCATCTGCATTATTGCCTACTCGCCCATGGAAGTAAGCATCGCTAATACTGCTGACGATTGATATTTCTCAGAACATGATGACTGTATTCCATTTCAGGTTATTGCCGCAGGTGTTGCTGTTGGTGTGGGTCTTCATGCAGGAGCCCATTTGACTTGTGACTTCCCAAGGTTGCTGCATGCAAGTGATGCAGAATACGAACCACTGAAACCATTCTTTGGTGATAAAAGACCTCCAAATTACTGGTGGTTTGTTTGGGGGACAGAAGGCTGGACCGGAGTGGTAATGGTGGTTCTCATGGTTATAGCTTACATTTTAGCACAACCATGGTTTCGCCGGAACAGATTAAGCCCCACAAACCCACTTCGGAAGCTCACTGGTTTCAATACTTTCTGGTACTCCCATCACCTATTTGTCATAGTTTACATTCTCTTCATCATCCATGGCTTCTTTCTCTACCTAAGCAAGACGTGGTACAAGAAAACGGTAACCCCATAAGTCTATAATATGAATCATGATCTATTGAAGTTCTATGCATATTGATAGTCGTTGAATTAATTAAATTTGATATTTTTATTAGACATGGATGTACCTGGCTGTCCCAATGGCATTGTATGCTGGTGAGCGTCTTCTTTGTGCATTGAGGTCTGGATACAAGACTGTGAAGATTGAAAAGGTAAACAACCTATTCTCAAATCCACATTTTATAGTCAATTTCACTTGTATAGCGAACGAAATGAAAGGATCTATCTATGCAGGTAACTGTGTACCCAGGGAATGTGATGGCTCTGTACATGTCTAAGCCTCATGGATTCAAATACAAAAGTGGGCAATACATTTATGTTAATTGTGCTGCAGTTTCTCCATTTCAATGGTATAGACAACGAAGATCATTCTCATCACTTCTAGTTGAAGTAGGATTGCAACAGTTTGAACAGCCAATCAACTAATTAACTGCCATATACTTGTTTGTATTTCTCATCTCCTGTATAGGCATCCGTTTTCCATCACTTCAGCTCCTGATGATGACTATGTCAGTGTTCATATCCGCACCTTAGGTGACTGGACCTCACAGCTCAAAGTCATTTTCTCAGAGGTACGCTGCAGACCTGGACTAATAACCCCATGTCCCATATAAGATTTGCTTGAAAGACGAAAGCCTTGACCTGCTCTTAAATTTGCATTCTAAAAGATAATAGTTTTCTTGTTTATTAACAGGCTTGCCAGCAAGCTAAGGGTGATCAGAGTGGACTTCTGAGAGCCGAGTTAGTGAAGGGGGACGAATATTCAAAGTAAAGTTCTGAACATTTCATTGTTAGCTGATATTCTCATGTTCTTAATAGTCTCGCTTTGGTTGTTAATAAACTCAGGAGGTTACCTAAGCTTCGGATTGATGGACCCTATGGTGCGCCAGCACAGGATTATCGAAAGTATGATGTCCTCCTACTAATTGGGCTTGGCATTGGTGCTACTCCATTGATAAGCATATTGAAGGATGTATTAAATAACAATAGTACAGCAAACAATGATGTTGAGAGTGGCATCAAACTGCACAAGAAAACATTCATGACACACCGCGCCTACTTCTATTGGGTAACTCGGGAGCAAGGTTCATTTGAGTGGTTTAGAGGAGTGATGAACGAGATAGCTGAGAAGGATAAAGAAGGTGTCATTGAGCTCCACAATCACTGCACCAGCGTGTACGAGGAGGGTGATGCAAGGTCTGCCTTGATACTTATGCTCCAATCGCTCCATCATGCCAAGAATGGTGTTGACATTGTATCAGGCACTCAAGTGAAGACTCACTTTGCTAGACCTAACTGGCGAAATGTTTTTAAGCATGTTGCTGCTAACCATAGCAACCAACGCGTGGGTAAGTCTCTCCACTAAAGGCATTACTATACTTCTTCGCAGTTATAGATCTTATTAGAACGACAACAATAAAAGAGCAGTTTGGTAGTTGTCTAATTATTACTACATTGCTGCAACTGGATGGCGCCTAAACATTTTGCCGTATTCGTTTCAGGAGTATTTTACTGCGGTCGACAAGGCTTGACAGGTGAACTACGGAAGCTAGCACAAGACTTCTCACATATGACAAACACAAAGTTTGACTTCCACAAAGAGAACTTCTAATTCCTTTCAATTGTATATAGAAATTGTTTAGTTCTATTTATAGATGTTGTAAACTCATAGACTGTATCCAATTAGATCAAAAGATTTCTAGAAGTAAACTTTGAATTGTTTTTCATTCTAATAACTGAGCTATCCATTTCAGATTTCCTTTTTACCAGAAGATATGTTGAAAGAGCAAGTCTGAAAACAGCGTCTCTATATTCTATGTTTAAAGATTTTATGCCAAAGTATATCATCAGAAAATTAGTAGTAAGGAGACATGTGCAACCAAGAAGATTAACATAGAATCAGAACAAGATCAAAGTTAAGTCTATCTCTAGAACTGAAATATTCAGAGAGATTCTTATAAGAATTCCTCAGGTGGATGAAATTTTCATTGACTATGAATATCCAACTAGTTTCTGCATTCTGGTCTCTTCTCATTGTTACATGCTCAAAAACTATATTCAGTTTAGATCAATTAAAAAATTTGATCTCAAAATCACTCTGAACAGAATTTCCCCCTTCATTTAAGAGAAACTAATTAATATGAAGGAATTTAAAAGAATCAAAGGGAACACATCCTGCTTGTTATTTGGGTAAAATTAAACTAGTCAACTACCAAAGCCACTACTAGCCACGACAAGAATACCTAAAACTACTTGAGTCGAGCAACACGACAGCCGCAACTTAATAATAAACCTTAAAACAAATATATAGAATCAATTACATTCAGATGAGTACTTCTTTTTCAGAATTAATTTTTGCAATAGTTTGGTAGTTGAGTCAGATTTTTAAAAAAAATTTATTTTATTGCATCCCAAAATAAAGATCATTAAGTCAGACGATTACTACAATAGCGCTAAAGAAAACTTTGCTACATTCAAAAGTATCTCACATTCAAATTCAAAATCATTATATATAATCCATTAATTCAAAATAAAATTCGAAACTTTTGCTAGCAAGCTAAGGGAGTATATATATTTGAAAATGTGTGTTATTGTGATGAAACTTATGTATTGAGAATTAAATAAATTAAAAAAAAATCACTTGAGCATGTAGCTCTTCCTTGTTGGCAACGTATAGTTCAACTTGTTATTTGTTATTCATAAGAAAAAATTTCCGAGCATCAAGGAAAGAATTCATTTCATAATCACTCACAAACTCAAAACGAAGTAGTTGACCTCGACATATAGTATATATTGCTCTTGGCTCTCAACAACTAATAATTCTTTGTTTATTATTATTATTAGCAAATATATCATATTTTTTTAGCTCTTAGTTATAAGTTTCATGTAGAAGCACTTGCGAAAATTAGTCCTTCATTTTGATCTTGTTTTAATTTGTTCCAGATACAGATCATCAAATTGCAGATAGCTATTTTAGCTATACAAATTAAGGTAATCGATATCCTTAAATACATTAATTTATATATTTGTTTAAGATTTTTGCTGTAAACGTTTTCTTCTTCTTTTTTTTCTTTCTCAAATTTCTGTAATAGTAATACAGAGAGATGAAGATTTGATTTCAGGTTATTGTAATGGTATTAGTTTAGTTAATTTAGCCACTGTATGCACATATATGAAGGAAATTTCAAAATCATTCTTCTTATGATGAAATTGTTTTGAGCAAAAAAATTTCAATGAATGGATCTTTTGTTCATTACAGACGTATTGATCGATCGCTGCTCAAAAAGAAAAGAGGGGGAAATGATGAGCGGTATAAAAACAAGTTCTCGCGGCGAAAATAATGACGACAACGAGTGGGTGGAAATCACTGTCGACGTCGTGCAAAGCATCGAACCAGTAGTGGGACCCACAGAAGGCTGCGGCGGAGGAAGCAGGAGCGACGAAGAGCCGCTCGGAAAACGTTCGCCGTCTTCTCTCGGCACGCAGATATCTTCCATGGTACGACACGTCACTCAAGAGCTCCGGCGGTTGACGTCATTGAGAACAACAACAGCTCCTGAGCTTCCGCCGGCTGCGAAGCCGCAGATGAAGCGGTTGCAGTCGGGTGCAGCACGTGCTCTGCTGGGCTTGCAGTTCGTGACTAAAGCAGCGTTAGGTAGTGGTGAAGATAGTGGTTGGGAAGCTGTGGAACGCCGCTTTCACGAGCTTGCCATCGACGGCGTTTTTCTTCGTTCTCATTTCGGCCAGTGCATAGGTACGTATAACTCTACTACTACTACTTCTTCTTCTTCTAGGTGATTAAAATGTTTTTTGTTTGTACGTAGGAATGGTGGGAACGGAAGAGTTCGCCGGCGAGTTATTCGACGCGTTAGCGCGGCGGCGAGGATACGTTAGCTTAAAAGTGCTGAGTAAAAATGAGTTGAAGGAGTTCTGGGAGCAGCTCTCTGATCAAAGCTTCGACTCAAGGCTCAGAATTTTCTTTGACATGTAAGTTAAAGAACACTGAAGAATTTTCTGACGAAACAAAATTTCGTGGAAGCTTTAATTTCCGACAATTGTTGAACAGGGTGGATAAAAATGCAGATGGCCGGCTTACCGCAGACGAAGTTCAAGAGGTGTGCGGTAGTAAGACGGTAGAAAAATGTTACACTGCTAAGAATGAACTGAAAAATTTTTTGTATGTAGATTATCACCCAAAGTGCTTCAGCAAACCAATTATCCCAAATCAAGGACCGTGCAGATGAATACACAGCGCTCATCATGGAAGAACTTGATCCCAACCATCTCGGTTACATCGAGGTAAAAAGTTAATAATAAACTTTACAGGAGATGTTTCTATAGTATACATACGAGATAAAAATCAATGTTCTTCATACAGCTTGAAAGCCTAGAGACGCTATTACTGGAAGGACCAAGTCGTTCAGCTAGATTGGGGGATGGCAATGTCAACATGAGTCAGTTGCTTAGCCAGAATTTGGTACCCACCAAAGATCCAAATTGTATGAGGAGTTGCTTTCGCCGGATTGCCTACTTCCTTGAGGACAACCGAAGGAGAATCTGGGTGATGCTTCTGTGGCTGTCGATCTGTGCTGGTCTATTCACCTGGAAGTTCATCCAGTACAGGCATCGAGCAGTGTTTCACGTAATGGGCTACTGTGTTACAACTGCTAAGGGCGCTGCTGAGACACTTAAGTTCAACATGGCTCTCATCCTCCTCCCTGTTTGCCGAAACACCATAACTTGGCTACGTGGCAGGTCTATGGTAACTGCAGTTGTCCCTTTTAATGACAACATCAACTTCCACAAGGTACATTGCACCATAAGAACATTGTACTAAGCTTCGGTTTCTCAAAGACGAAAAGAGGCAGTCAGCTTTGAAAATAAACAGAACAGTTCCTTGGAACAACAAACTTAAACAAGACATTTCGATCTAACCAACCATATTGTGAAAAACTAAACACACGTGTAGTTCTCTTGTTATTCTAATAAGCAAATCAATGCTGATCACAGAAGTACTTGTTACACAGGTGATTGCCGCTGGAATTGCTATAGGAGTGGGTCTACATGCAGGATCTCACCTGGCCTGTGATTTTCCAAGGTTGCTGCATGCAAGTGATGCAGACTATGAACCAATGCAACCCTTCTTTGGTGAGAACAGACCACCAAACTACTGGTGGTTTGTGAAGGGAACAGAGGGGTGGACAGGAGTAGTGATGGTTGTGCTCATGGTGGTAGCTTTCGCTCTAGCCCAACCATGGTTCAGAAGGAACAGGTTGCGCCCCGACAACCCTCTTAGGAAGCTCACTGGGTTCAATGCCTTCTGGTACTCTCACCACTTATTTGTCATAGTCTATGTTCTACTAATCATCCATGGTACCTTTTTGTACCTAAGCAAGAAATGGTACAAGAAAACGGTAAGCATGCGTCACTAGTTTAAATTATATCCAAGTTCTGAATAGGACAATCAACTAAATTAGCTAAACTTACATGGGACAGACATGGATGTACCTTGCCATCCCAGTGATATTGTATGCATTTGAGCGCCTCTTACGTAGTTTGAGGTCTGGCTTCAGGACCGTAAATATTGAGAAGGTGCAATATCACTATATTGTAATATGTGTGGCAGCTACTGTTTAAAGATTTGATTTTGAAAAGGTCTATCTACACAGGTTGCACTGCACCAAGGCAATGTAATGGCGCTTTACTTTTCCAAGCCTCGTGGATTCAGATACAGAAGTGGGCAATATATCTATACCAATTGCTCCAGTCTCTCCACTGCAATGGTGAAGAAGAACAATTTCTCTGTTCTTTCCAGATTAAAGTTCACAAATTTAAGCTCAGCATAAATGAAAAACTTGATGGATATTTCTTTTGCTTTTCTGTCCAGGCATCCATTTTCCATTACATCAGCACCCAGTGATGACTACCTTAGCATCCACATCCGTACTTTGGGAGACTGGACCTCACAACTCAGAGCCATTTTCTCAATGGTATCACCAATGTTTTCAATACATCTAATAATAGACTCAAACACTTACTTTTTGCCTGTTTCTACTTGCTAATGATTTCATTTCCCCAGTAACAGGCTTATCAACATACTACGAGCGAAGAGGATGGTAGAGCAGACTCAGCACAAGGAACAAGAAATTCTAGGTTTGAATTATTTGCCCCAAGGCTTCCTCACAATTGCCTCTTGATTTACCACACGGAGCTGACTTCACTTGTGAATGTACTGTAAATAGGATTCCCACATTTCGCATTGACGGTCCATATGGTGCACCAGCACAAGATTATCATAAATATGATGTCCTCCTCCTAGTAGGACTTGGAATTGGTGCTACCCCATTAATAAGTATACTGAAAGATGTACTAAACAACATCAAGAGTAAGAACATGGATAGTGGCAATACCAAGAGCAAAAAGACATTCATGACACAGCGTGCTTACTTCTATTGGGTAACCCGGGAGCAGGGATCTTTTGAGTGGTTCAGAGAGGTCATGAATGAAATAGCTGAGAAGGACAAAGATGGTATCATAGAGCTTCACAACCATTGCACTAGTGTGTATGAGGAAGGTGATGCTAGATCTGCCTTGATACTCAAGCTCCAGTCCCTTCACCATGCCAAGAATGGAGTTGACATTGTATCTGGCACAAGCATCAAGACCCACTTTGCTAGACCAAACTGGCGCAATGTCTTCAAGCATGTAGCTGCTAATCATAAGAATCAGAATGTTGGTGAGCTCCTCGACTTGCTATGTCTTATCTAAAACATGCAGTGAAGTATATAGTCCAATCAGAACATAGACAAATTAAACAGGAAAGATCTTGGAGCATCAATATCAAAACAAGACCTATTGCATAGAAAATTATTGTTACTGTTTTCTTTCTTTAACATTTCTATGGAAATTGTTTCAGGAGTATTCTACTGCGGCGAGCAACGGTTGGTTAGAGAACTCCGTGGATTTTCTCAAGAATTCTCTCGCAAGACCAGCACCAAGTTTGATTTTCACAAAGAGAACTTTTAATAATTATGTATTCACAAAGTTATCTTAAAAGTGTTCTATGATGCATTCAAATCGTGTTCAGAAGTTCGAACAATCTCAAATTCAATAAGACAAAGACGAACTTTGACTGAATTTCTGAACCACATTTGCAAAAATTACCACAACAAGAACTGGAGTTAATCCTACGATTCTTCTTTCCAACGGAAATGGGAAATCTGTTTCATGATCTTACGTGCGGAAAAAAGGGGACGGTTAAAATCGAAGCCTGAATAGTCCCTCAAAACAAAAATCAAGCTTGACTACTAACGATATAAACTAATTTGAGATAAAATATATATCTATGTATATCAAAGAATAGAACATTGTTTGCTAACCGGCGAGCTAAGCATGCGGCGGTGGCGGCGGAGCTCCGGCCGACGAGAAGGTGCGGGACCCGCACTCGTTTTGTTGGCTGCAGTAGAAGTGTGGAAAATTCAGAATTTCATAAGATAGAAGAGGATAATTTACAAGATACGCCATTCTAACTTACCGTGGTTACAAGCTAACTGTACTTCGATTTTACTTTATTTTTTTATTCCATGATTCGTCTATTCATTTGCAACATAGGACTCATAATTATCACGTTTTTTAAAATATGGGGCTCCTTAAATAAGTAATAAGCAAGATCGTTGAATGCAAGATCATCTATGGCAATACCATTTTATCTCAGAAAATTCAATATTCAAAGAATGAAAGAAAAAAAAAAAAAGAGAAGTTGGTGCGTTTTTGACAAGTATGTCAGGGGGTGTTTGGCTTTGCTTTCCCTCAATCCAACTTTTCAATTTTTCATTTTACGTTTTTCAATACATATTTTATAAATATATAAAAAATTTATTTAAAAATTTAGAAAGTGTAGAAAAATTTTACGGAATGAGATCTTTTTATTGCATATTTTTATTATTTTTTTAGAAATAAAAAAAATAGAGCTTATTTTTCAAAAAGAATAAAAATATCTTTCATTTTATAAAAGCTCCATTTCATAAGCAATCCCAAACGCCCCCTCAATGTCAGTATCTTCAACGTGGGTCATTTATAAGGTTTGATTGAGAAAGATTAATGAAGGATGGATCATACAATTACCATCACATAACTATTTCCCTAGATTCCAATCAAGGTCAGGTAACTTCACTCAAACATTACCGTTGTACAAAAAACCTCCCTTTGATGAAATGACCATTCTCCCCGTTCCTCCATTTCCTCTGCACCCAAACAAGAAGGGTATATTTTATTAGTAACTCCATTATTTTTATTTTTTTAAATTAGATTACTTTATATTTTTTAATTATTATTTTGAATTTTAACTTTACTTTTATATTAAATTTTATTTTTTCTAAAATTTTAATTTTAAACTCTATTTTATGTGTTTTAATTATTACTCTAAATCTAATTTTTATCAAAATTTATTTTTTACCATATTTCACTTTTATTAAACTCAATTTTACGAATTCATTTGAAAGTATACTTATTTTTTATTAATTTTTGAACAATAATTAATATTTTGTACAAATAACCAATTTATAATATTTTATTATAATAATTTTAAATATATATATGACTATTATTTATTTTATTTAATTAATAAATAATTAATTAATCATTTATGAATAATAACAGGATAATACAAAAAAAATTAGTTCTTTAAGGATAAAAATGTTTGTAAATGAGAAATGACCGAAAATTTTAAATTCTACAAACTAGAAATATATCACATGGAAATAATCCAGAATTCATAAGAAAAAAAAAGCACCACATTCAAACATCCAAAAATATTGTGCAATACTTATAAACTACTTATTTAGACAAATAAATACGCCCAAATATATTAATATACTCGTAGGTCAAAAATCCTCAAGTTTAAACAGGTAAGAGGTGAGTGAGGACGGAAGAGGACAAAAAGTCGAACATGATCCAGAATCAAATGCTCTAAAACCACCCCACTCCCTCTTAAATTCCTTCTGCATTTTTTGCCAGAAGTTCCATCAATGCTTTACTGCACAGAACAGAACGAGAAATGAGAGATTGAGGAGAAAGGTTTTTGCTTTTGTTATAAACATAAAGCATTGCATTGCGTTGCATCACACATGCAATAATATTGATTCCCTACTGATGATGATGATGATGGACACTGATGCAAAGTACATCTGATCTTTAAACAGTTTGGCAAAATAATGCAGCATGTGATCATGGCCATCAAGAAATTTACTACTCCCACTCTGCTGCTGTCTTTCTTTCTTTTGATGTTTTTTTTCCTTTTCTCTTGGAAAAGTAAAACATAGATGGAGTTGTTTATCAACCAACGCCATCAAAAATCAGGTTGGTTTTGTTCTTTCCTTGCGAAAATGTAATGCCCCAAAAATAACTTAATCTCCCCAACCGATTATGTGCAAGCAAGACCAATGTTCGTTCACAGGTATGGATCTACTTGAGACGGTAATTCGATAAAGAATGTCATGCATAGGAAACATTATGCATACAAAGGGCTCAGTGTTCCCATTTTAACAAGTGAAATGATTATTGTTTGCAAAGTTCCCAGCCTTCAATTAAAAGCTTATTTCAATTTCATAAACTCACCTTTTCTTGCCAAAATTTAAATAGAATTTATTTTTCAACCCACTTTTGTAAAAACTTTATTTTAGGGAATTCAATGTTACGTAACTTGATCCTGTAAAACTAGAATAAGAAGAAGAGTACAAGCACAAATAGATAGAGGGTGGTGGTTGTATTAAATTGAATGGGAGTAATTATTTTCTCTTCTATGTTAACTTAAACAGTTGCACTCGTCTACGTGATTGACCATTCATTTCAAACCATATCTGTGCATTCAAAACTTAACAAGCTGCAGGCTTTCCTCTGTTGGTGAATGCTGTAGAAGGACATTATTAATTATTACTTCACACTGCTTCCAAAAAAAGTTTTTTTACAATTTTGATCATAGCCTCTGCAGATAATATCATAGATAAATTGAATAAAGAAGGCAGCAATGTTGTCATACCCAAACAAAGGTTTAGCTTGCAAGTTCTTCTGGAATACCAACAAACTCTAGACCCGTTCAATCCTGCTTGAAGCTACCTTAAAGTTGAATCACTTGTTGCTGATGAACAGCAATTATTTATCTACCGACGACGAGAACAACGTCCGGATATTGGAGCGATTTGGCTTCATAAGTGCCGTCGATAATAGGATCCATGACATAAAATTAAAAAGACAGCACTCGTTTCATAAAAAGATTTATTCATAAAATTCCTACTTTTGTTTAATTTGCCCAGAGCGCAAATCCTACTACTAAAATCCAGATGATCAGTGGGTACCACACTTCACCGCAGGCGGGCCCGCCGCACTAAATGTCTAGAAGGAGTTGGGATCGCTCATCATCCAACAATGATACATGAAATCCAACTCCCAAGTTCCAAGTCCCAGCCCAACCAAAATGATCCCTTCATTGGTCCCTCTTTTAATTTCCAAACTCTTTGATTTCCAAAATCAAACCAAAACTAATGGAACTCTAATAAGGGGCAAATCTGTCAATAAAAGAATGGTGGGTGGCACTCTTGAGTGTTTGTGTTTTGGCTCAGTTCGGTTGTCTCTCCCACCACCACCATCACCACCTTTTCTTCTTCTACTTCTTTCCCCAGCAAACTTCTTCACTTATATTCCAACTATTTCTCCAATACCCTTTCCTTCTTCTCTCTCTCTCATGGCAGGTGAACAAGTTTCAGAGCAACTCAAGTACCAGGTAACAACATTGCTTCACTCAGTTTCTTCTAATTTTCAATTCTCACCTGAGATCACTAATACACTTTGCTCTGTACATTTCTATTTTCTAGACATGGGTTATGAAGGTTTTCATTCACTGCAAAGGCTGCAGGAGAACAGTGAAGAAGACACTACAGAGCATTGAGGGTCAGTTGTCTTCTTTGTTTGCTATATATGTTTCTCTTGATGAACCACTCTTCATATTTGATTTATGTTTGTTTTCAATATGTTCAGGGGTTTACGAGACCGCTGTTGATCCTCAGCAGCACAAAGTGACTGTGACAGGAAACGTCGACGCAGAGACACTTATCAAGAGGCTTGCTAAGATAGGTAAGCTAGCGGAGCTCTGGTCAGAACAAAGCCTTTCAAATAATGACAAGAAGAAGAGCAAGGGAAGCAATGAAGCTGGCTCCGAGACATCGGAGAACCAGGAAAAGAAACAGCCTGCCACTGATAAGGCGAGAGAGAAACCCATCGCAAAATCTGAAACAGAACATTTCAAGAGCAAAGGTAAGGAGACTCTAAAGCCCAATGTCAAGGAGTCCAGCAACAGCCCCATTCAGCAAGCTGAAAAGAGTTCGAGTTCAGAAACGGGTAGCGGAAAGAAGAAGAAAAACATGAGCGGTAGTGTCACATACGACAACGAAGCAACTATCGAAGAAACTAACAAAGTCAGCAACATCAGCGGCAGTGGTGGAAGCATAGGCAAAGGAGCAAAGCAGCACGCAGTAGCACAGCAGCTACCATTTCACACTCCACCAGCAGCGATGCAGTCACCAGCGTATGTCATGAGCTACAACACAATGCAACCAAGCCCAAGCTATGGTGTTTCGTACTACCCTATGCCAGTGCAGCAGAGCAGTTACATCTACTCCGGGCACCCTGTGCCAGCACCCTACTACTACTACCAAGCACCACCTCCACCACCACCGTTATCACAGTCACAGGCATACCAGATGCTTGAGGACGAGAATGCTAATAGTTGTGTTGTTATGTGAGTTATGAGTTGGCTTAGTTTCTTTTTCTTGCTTGAGACGGTGAGCTATTTAGTGTTGCCTTCAGAATGTTAGCATCAACTTTAGCTACGGTGTATGCGTGTGTTACGTTTGAAGGTTACACATTTGTGTATTATTTAGTGGTAAGACCTTTCTGATACTATTTATAATAGCTTTTTCTAGTTATTAAATGGTGAGAACTTGGTGCGACTTGAAAGTAATCACCAAATAATGTAATATGTTTTTATTTAATCAGAAGTTCTACTATTTGCTGCATTAGAGTCTATAAGTGGCAAATCTGTAAGTGTTATGCTAAGCTTGGGAGTATTTGGGAGCGGTTTTTAAAAATATTTTTTAAAACAACAAATATTTTTATTTTATCTCACGAGCTTTATGTTTTATCTTAAAAAATAAAATAAATAATAATTAAATTTTATTACGTAAATTTTTTTAATATTTTTTAATAAACATTATAAAAAGTTTATTGAAAATATAAAATAAAATTGGAAAGAAGTTTTTGGAGAACGCACTGCCAAACCCTCCCAAAATTTATTTGAGATTACTTTTGAAATGAGATTTTTTGAAATAAAAATATTTTAAAAAATTTTTAAAACAAATTTTAGATTTTTTAATCTAAACAAATAATAAAATTAAATACTAATAAAATTTTACGAATTTTTTTTATATTTCTAAAAATTTAAAAATATTCTCTAAAATAGTATAAAAAATTATTAAAGAATATAAAATAAAATATTAAATAAAGAATAAGAAAGCACTCTTAAACACCAGCTTAATCTACTCAATATGTAATTATTAGACCATTGAACCTCTTCTAAATTTTTCTGGCTTTAAGGTTGAATCATCGCTTAGCAACTAATTGGAATTTTTATTATGTACTATATAGAATTGAAGTTGTTAGGTGTTCATTCTGCAGGTAGGTGGAACACTGTAGAAATCTTCTTCTTGTAGGTTAACCGAACTGTTTGCACATACCTGCAATAATTTAAAACTGAGAAGAAACAAACTTATATGCTTATTAGGTTAGACTCTTAATTCGTGTGGAATCTGTTCAATTTCGTTTTCTATTTTTCCCTTCGACGAAACATTATATGATTAACATTGACTAAAACCGAAAGTAAAGGACAGGCTGTAAAACGATTTGATATAAATAGGATCGAATCTGCCAGCTCTAAATTTTGAAAAACATTGCAGAGAATCACTCAGAAGACCCCCAAACATTTCTCTGATGACTCCCCTATTTCACAACGTGCTAGGTGTCTTTTTCTTCTACCGATAGCGAATTGGCTATTTTCATAACTGAAGAACAACAGTCTAAGATTTTGGATATAGTCAGACATCTAATTCACAAACTGTTTGGTATCATTGTTCATTTTTCCTCGAATATTCTTAAAGTCGAGAAGAGACAACAGCCAGGGGTTCAAGAGGAGTTTGTGCTGTCTTGGGTTAAGTGGGATTTTTGTTTGACAGGAATGCTTTTGTAATTATAAAAGCTGCTTATGAAAAGTAGAACTTTTTACCCAAGCAAAAAGCGTTTCTACGGAAAATAGACTCTCACTTTTAATCGTTGGCGTCTCCATTTTAACTCTTACTACTGGTAATGGTGCTCATCGTACAATCAAAAAAAATTTACCGCAGCTTACAGCGGTTTTTGACTCTGCCTACGACATGTGCCAACGTAGCACCTGTCCAAATGAATCAAAACGTTCTCTCCTTGAAAGATAAATACTTAATTGCCTTAGGAAGATTATTTCATGCCTTATATTGCCAATGATCATTTTCTAAACAAGAAAAAGTTTATAAGACGACGAAGTAGGAAGTCATTTGCTAGCATCAAGTATGCGTACCTGTTTAGTTGGCCATATCAAGCAGCCATATCAAGCAGTGATGGGGCCTCAGCTGCAGGCACTGGTTTAATACATATCAGGAACTCTATCTGTACAAATCAGTTAATAGAAAAATGGGGAGACAGAAAGTAAACAGTCCATATATTTTCGCAAAGGCTTGTTGTTACTTTCTCTATTTTGTATTCTAAGTATATTTTTTTGTCAAACACTCCAATTCACAAAAATATCGAGTCAACCGCTGTCTTTTCTTTTCTAGCAATATATAGTACTTAATTTACTTACCATACAAGTGCCTTTCTTCACTAGTCAATATTTTCTAAGAAAATCGGACCTTTTGTACTCTCGATTGAATGCTTGCCGGAAGTTCCGGACACAAGATTAACATTTTTGGTTATAAGTACTACAAGCAGGGGCTTTAGCATGGCAGAAGAGGATATGCTAAAACGTTCCACTTTGAACAGAATCGCTATAAATAAGCTGTCTAGGGTAGATGGAAGTCATGGTAAGTCTCCAGTGAGGTGTCTGCTCTCCCTTGAGGGAAAGGGCTTTCTCTACACTATCACCATCCTCCTAATAAATATAAACGGCATCATGAAAGTATGCGGTAGGTGAGAGTGACCTGATGCAACTCGCTCGCTAATTCGCTCAATGTAATGTGTAAATATAAATCACCTGGGATGCCGTTCCAATCACTTTTTGCTTTCATCATTTCATGAGTACGAGAGTTGTCCATTCAGCAAGAAAGAATGAAGAAAGACCCACACATAAAACACTTTTGAGGTTGGCTTCTCCGAAGTTCTCCTTGCTTTAGTTTCCTGATGCAGTGACACGTGTGTGGAAACCCTTATCCAATCAGATAGCGAATTTTGACACTTAATAGCTTTTGCATGCCTTTGGAGCATTAGACCCTAAAAGGATTTTTAGCTGAAGTTTGGTACTTAGTACTTGAGAAACTCCATATTAATTCCTGACGGGTCTATTACTCTGAAAATATGAACGGCTCAAAGTATACGAAAAATGAAAAGTACATGCTCAGACAAACCGCAACTTGAGACAGATGCAGAATATTGAAACTAATCAGACTAAGTTAATAATTCTAAAAAGATAGTAATACTATGGTATGCAGAGGGTTGACCCGGAATGAGGAAGATAAGGATGCTTCCTATGGTATCGTTAGCTCAGATAATCTCATCTTAAAAGGAAATTCTTCACATGCATGATGCAATCACTGATGATCAGGAAGAAAATGTGAGCAGTGAGTAGGACAGGAAGTAAGACATGATTCCAATGGTAGCCTTAACTGGAAGTAAATGAATGGGCATAGCTTTACCAATGACCTCCCAGCATCTTCATTGGTAAGCTTTGGCAACCGGAGCATTAGCAGCAGCTCTCACCCTCAATTCATGGTTCAAGTGCCAGGTTACCGAAGGTTCTTCCTTTCCCTCCATTCCTGCAACTTGATTACTTTTGCAACAGAGCATGCTATTGGTTAGCAAGTAGCAAGAACACTGTTGACATTTCATTCTAAATATCAGAGGACCTTCAAGTTATAGGCATAACATAAGAAAATGAATGGAGTGAGAATGTTAAAACTTCAGGAGTAAAGATAAGGTTTGGTAATCAAGACTCGAGACGCCTCACCTTTTCAAAGATAATTGCTAATTCCTACTATTATGACTATCCCACATACATCTTTGCCAGCACCTGTATCTTTTTGCATGACTGCATGCTTGTCAACAACATCTACAGGTGCATAAAGTCTTTCTGGAATAAAATTTATGTAGTAACAACAGATGGACAATGACTCAAAAAGGATAAATTTTACAAAACAGCCACAAAGAGTCAAGCACAAAACTAGTAAGAAAATCGGTCTCAACAGAGTTGATATGCTCGTAAACTCTAAGTAAACAGAATATGATCATATGTCTGAACTCAAAGTTTGCATTTGTATGTGCACAAAAGTTGATGTAGATCATACATACAAGAATCCATCTCAATTACAAATTCTAGTAGAAGCATCAACAGGAACATTATCTGATATTGATTGATCGACAATGTCAACATTCGAACAGTTACGATAATTAACGCCAAAACATCACAACAGTACATACAATCTCCTCCCAGTTGGAAAAGTTGTTTGGTTATCCAAGCTCCAACCTAAAGTAAAATAGGTAAACTATAAAACTAAATCAAAGTCCTTCATGATTCGTAAATGACCTTTTATATATGATATACAACTAATCAGACAGCTTTTTGCATTTTGGCGTTACACATTGTTGAACTATGACAAAATTAAAATGCAGTAACTGGAAAACTATGTTTCTTTTGCAAATGTACTATTAGGAGATAATTAATATCCCCATCCCAAAGATGTAGTGCACTCAAACATCCTAGAAACAGAGCTGCAAGAACAAGTAACTTACTGTTCCCAGTCAAAATATACTTCAGAAACTTCTTGTATATTCACCACCTTGATAACTTTATTCCTTAAGCTAATCCTTAATTGAGCACATTCGTATTGCTACGGAAAAGCAAACTGAAGAGTGGACATAACATGTGAAAGGGGAAGAAACCAAACCTGCTGAGGACAATGATACGAAATCAGGGGACAATATCGTAAGATACTTTTGTAGTTCCTCGTTTCGTCCGAATCTGTTTAACCTGTAAACAAATTATATTGTAGTGAACCGATGCAACAAAGGATCATGAGCAAATGCAGATTGTGTACAGGAGCTGTCAGAAGTTACACATGCAAATTAACTAATAATTTGAAGAGTCTACTCTTAGTACCTCTATTTTGAACCTTCTCAACTAGACCATATAACTGTTTCTATAATGGAGATATCTGCTCCCAATAATTCATTAATGCTATCTTCACTTAGGTTACATAAGTATAACTGACCATTATGAAACTTCGACAGCCATTTGCAAAAGTGACTAAAACACACTGGCAGAGGACTAGTAAAAAAGAGATTGCGGAGAATGATTTCGTCTAATGTCGTCATGGATGTTAAAGGTCTAGTTGCAATCGGAAGAGAAACGCGCTCAAGTAAACATATACTTCAAAATTGTTTTGAAATGTCA
Organism: Acanthochlamys bracteata; assembly: GCA_019914995.1. Classification (NCBI taxonomy): domain Eukaryota; kingdom Viridiplantae; phylum Streptophyta; class Magnoliopsida; order Pandanales; family Velloziaceae; genus Acanthochlamys; species Acanthochlamys bracteata. The sequence continues at coordinate 817,478 of CM034140.1, read as the reverse complement.
GTAATAATATTGTAGCTGTTGTATAACAATCAGTGCAAGCACATACACGAGCCTAATCTAATACAAGCTTCAGTCCCAACAAACACAATCAGATTATAGAAAATAAGTACACAAACGCCAAATGCAGATATGAGTTCTTGATTGGTGGAATATATGCAACACCCAACCATAGTACATTGCATCAACTAATAGAGCTTCAGCAAGGCAATTTAGGGCCTATTAAATTGGAGGGAAGCGGATAAAGCGTGAGAAGTCAGTCTTTAGAAATGGTTAAAAATAACATTTCAAAGGTGTAGAGAAATGGGGAATGAGTGTTGGTGTTTCATTACATGAAAATGGTGAGTGAAAATAATGTGTCGTTATATTGTATTTTATTTTAATTTAAATCCAAACATATATATTTCATAAATTTAATTAAATATTTGTTTGCAGCTCCAAAGTTGAGTAAAAGGAAAATCAAAAAGCTGGCAGAGGAGCTACTTCAAATCCAAGTCATTTTAATTATATATAATATGTTCTTAACTATATGAAATCGGAATTATTTTTATTATTAATTATATAACACAATATTATGAAATATGATAATTATGACTAAAAAAAGAAAGAATCTATTAAATAATCGTATTTGTTAATTATGTGTAATAATTTTATGTTTACGATATATAAGATAACCATATCGGTTATACAATAAACCACAACAAAAAAAATAGAATATTGTCTTTTTATTAAAATGATTATTATATTTAAATATAATAATATGTTTACTAGTAATTATACTATATTTAGTTATGATATTACTAATATATTACAATTAGAGTATTATTATATAATACTCTTCTTCTACGGAAGTAATGCACTTTCGACCAAAAAGCTTCTGAAGCCATCCAATTAAATCAATACAAATCTTAACCACTTCCTGAAGAAGTGGGAGTAAAGGCACTTCCGTCTCACATGCAAAAGTGAAGTAAGTAGAATTATTACGAGAAAAAGTGACTTTTCGTCACTTCCTTCTAACTAAACAGGCCTTCAATCCTAAATCCATTATAGCAAAGTAAAATGTTACACAGCTCGTTTCTCTAACAAAACCGAGTACTGAAAATTGAGTAATACCTTCAAGCTCCTGATATCTCCAATGTCAGACACATGTGTCCCTCCGCATGGGCACCCGGGGTTGTCTCCTAGTTTCACTATCCGTGGTGTACTTCCCTGATTGAGATGACACAAGAGACGGCGCATTACAATTTGAAATGAATTATAGAAGTCAACAAAAGCTAGTTGCAAAATACTTGGAAATTTGACATCAAGATACAGTCACGATTTTATGCTGATACGATAAAATGTAAAATTCTGAGCAAACTATGTAAACTAGTCCATGAAAATTATTTCGTATCATAAGCAACAGTTTTTAATCAGCGCCTAAAGACTTAATGACATAACAACTAAGCTCTGAAGTAAAAGCTTTTTAGACCTTTGGAATGTAGGTAGGTAGACTACCTCCGCACCATTCAGAAGCTTCTTCATATGGTAATACTGCAGCTCTCACCTGGAAGTCATAAAATTCGTGTAAAATGATGTAAAGAGAAACAAAACAAGAAATATTGCAAAACCGCTCCTTATGGTTCAGCATAGACCTTTCCACCAGTAGAGATTAATGTTTTCGCTGCATTTTCCAGATCCTTTTGTTTCACTTCCAATTTTTCTGGAGGGACTACACCTTTATATTCAACAAATGGCCTGCAGAAGGATGATGATAGAGTCTATAGTTCACAAAATTAATGGTTGTTAAATTTTGGGATAAAAAACAAGAATACAGAATGGAGAACTTTGTTTTTTCATAGTGATACTATGGCCAATCATAAAGGTCTGCGCAAGACCTTAGAGCATTACGCAATTACAGTTACTTGGGACTGCCAATTACTATTAGAAATCCAGGAGTCATCTTCCAACAGAAAAATGAGACACACTCTCAGATATTAAAGTTATAACAGGCAAAAGAAGCAAATGGTCATACACTGTTTCTTTCCCTCGCAATAAAATGAGGAAGTAGTTCACATGGATGGACATCAACCAATTTCATCTACAGCCAAGCAAGTGACCATCTCTTGCCAAAAGAGATAAATAATCTGGACAAAAAATCAAACACATACCCATCAGGGAAGTGGTAACCTTTTCCAGGCTCTAGATGCGGCAAACCAACTTTTCTCATGCAAATATCCAGTAGGTGTCCCGCAGAATGAAGCCTGCAGTAGAGAGTTAGGTGAAGATCAGGTCATCAATGATGGTACCAAAATTGATAATTGAAATAATGCAACCCATTAACTAACCCTAAATGAAAACCAAGATATAATGCTGATTTTGCAATATGAATAGGCATCTCTATTTGTATAGCCATTACGCGCAGCAAGAAACCGATGATCCTTACCTAGAATTGAGATTACGTCTCTCTGAATCGACATGCAAGTTAACTTCATGCCCCTGTTCAAATGCTGATTTATGTCCATCTTCAGATCCCTCAAAATGTCCATAATGGTAGACCTGTTATAGCAGGAAAAGCATCTTTTTAAAAATAAAATTATCCAGGAAAGGGACTAGCACACTGGCACAATCTAGTAAAGGACGCCAAATATTTATTCACACCACTCCATCTTTGATGCGAACGTCTTGAACAACAAATCTGGGATCAGTGCCAGTGGGATCTGAAATAAATCCAGTGTCAGCAGGCTGTCCTCCACCTTGCGGGTGAAATATTGTACAGTCCACCACCACCGCCTGCCGCCCGTTCTCTCCCTTGCGTTTCATCGATCATTGCAGTTTGAAGTCAGGTTTCAGATTGCAACATCAAACAACGATAACAACAAGACACAATACCATTATATAAAATAAAAAAAAAGGAAAACAGCATAATAGCAACGACCACAGATACTGAATCCAATTCTCAACAAAAAAAAAAAAAAAAAAACAGTGAATTCAGTGTTTGGATCAAACAATTAGGAAACGCATTGATATGAGTTCAAAATCAGCGTCAGATAGCAACGACCAGATTCCACAAATCAGATCTCAAAATTTCACAACAACAAACTCAAATCAGATTTAACGAGAAACGATTCAAACTCTAAGAATCACAATCATAAAAAATTTGAAGATTACAAGAAAAACCTCGGCTAGAGCGATGAATCGAGCGTGAGACTGCACAGTCCACATGTCGTCGAAGTAAGCCAGCTTCGTCGGACTGCACAACTCCGCCATTATTCGCCGGCCACGAACCGATTCTGTGATTCTTCAATTGCCGGAACAAAAATTCATAAAAAGTGAAACGAAAATTTTTGAAATTGAGTAGAAAAGATTTGACCCGAAAAGATTGGTAGCCGCCAAACTTGAGGGTGTATATATAGCCATTAATAGTTTTACATAGTCGGTCCGCTAATATAGCAAATTAGAACGTTTAGTTACGAAAAGCAGCATCAATTGGCAGGGAACAGGAAGCCCGATATCGTTTATATGGGCTTTAATTAAGCCCAAATAAAGAATAGTTATTGCACTATTGATCTACAATGAGTAAATTTACAGGATTGTTCCTCCAAGTTTCACTTTCTGTTCATCAGAGGTTGAGAGTTGCGTACAGTTTACCTCTAGTATTGATTCGCATTCTGAATGAATACCTAAAATCGTTCAGAACTAAAAATTCTGAAGCTATATTGCTCCAAGTATCACTCTTATTCACCAGGCGTGTTAGGAGTTAGATAATCTTGTTGATAATCACTGATAAGCTATATATGTGGATTGCATTATATTCTGATTGTTATATTCCAAGGAAAATTCTCCAAAGGACAAGTGGTTTATACGAGCACTCGGTTGCATGTACAAACGATAAGTTGAAACAAGTGGAAGAGAACTTATTCTGTCTGCCACAATTGTTTGTGGATTCGATCTTTACGTGACTCTAACTATGGAAGAATATCCACGTTTTCTTTCCATCTATAAAAATACACACTAAATGAAGCTATGCTTTCAAATCTAAGCTACAAGTTCAATCTTCTTACCTACTTCAAATCGATCAAAGAAGAAGTGGTAACCAATGAAGCAAACAGTTGAGAGTTATAGTTCTGTATGGAGGCATGAGATAAAGAAAGCAATGGAAGATAAGTTCAAGATCAGAGCAAGTGATTCTTCTGGTGCAGATGTTGTTGTTTCACCAACGATCGATGTTTCTGGTTCTAATGATTATTGTCCTCACCTTAAGTTTTACCAGTTGTTTACGTTTGGTAGAGTGATCAAAGGATTTCATACAGAGGACCCAATAAGAAGAGTAATGTTTTTAGGACCTTGGGGTCATACGTGAAGAATGAAATATATTAACTTATTCTGTAAGAGTTCATTTGTCTTCGAGAACTTGTTTCCCAAAGTTTTAAATGGTAGACAATCATCATCTGGCAAATCATTTTACGTGAATTGTGCTCTAAGGCGAACAATGTTATCGACTCCTTATTGAGGAGAACAGCTGCTGTATTTATTTTTATAATTATAATTTCAGACAGCTTTGAATTGAATTGGTTCTGAAGTTTGTAACAAACGCAGATGTTATTTATGTGTTTTCCTCTTAAATATCTGACCGGGCCTTCAAAAGCCCCTACAGTTTAGAGCCATCCCTAAGTGGCCCTAGAGAGCCCACTAGCTATCATCAGTGATAAGCCTTGCGAATTTTCGGATTATTGACCAGTTCTGCAGGTCACCAGGAACTGCTCACGAAAACTAATCTTCGAAAATGGCGACGATCATCGACGGGAAAGCTATCGCCCAAGAGATTCGTAACAAGATTGCCGAAGAAGTTCGAGATCTATCTCAAAATTACAACAAGGTTCTGTGTACAGATTCGTTAAGAGCTTTGAATTGAAAAGTTTATTGCTTGCATTTTACATGAATTTTGTTTGGATTTCGTTCAGGTTCCAGGTTTAGCAGTGGTGATTGTTGGATCACGGAAGGACTCACAGAGCTATGTTGGAATGAAGCGGAAAGCTTGTGCCGAAGTTGGGATACGATCTTTTGATCTTGATCTCCCGGAGACCATCTCTGAATCTGAACTCATTGGAAATGTCCATAAATTGAATGATGACCCTGGTGTTCATGGTTGGTGTTTACTATGATTCTGTTCTTGTTGCATAGGTGAAAATTTGCCGCTAATTCTTGAAAGTCGAAAAAGAGGAGATATTTTTCTATTCTAGCTATGATTTGCCTTGGTTGATCTTAACTAAGCTTGTAGTCAGTCTTGTGCTCACAAGATAAGTTCATGATTAATGACTCTGCAAAGTAGTTGGCTAATTAGAGCTAAATTTAAAGTAGTTTGATCTAAGATATCATGTGGTAGTTGATTATTCTTTGGTTTTCTTGGTGGTCAGGAATATTGGTTCAGTTACCTTTACCCAAACATATCAACGAGGAGAAAGTTTTAAATGCAATTAGCATTGAGAAAGATGTGGATGGATTTCATCCCCTGAACATTGGAAAGCTTGCTATGAAGGGGAGAGAGCCCTTATTTGAACCTTGTACTCCAAAGGTATGTTTGATCAATTTTATTTTGAGTCAGGCTTAGGTGTAGGGAAACACTTGCCTATTGAAAGCTAGCTTATCAACTGGTGCACTGTACTCTAACATACAGGGTTGTCTTGAACTACTTTCTAGAAGTGGAATCAGCATCAAGGGTAAACGAGCAGTTGTGGTTGGCCGTAGTAATATTGTTGGTCTACCTGTCTCATTACTACTCTTGAAGGCGGATGCTACCGTGACCGTTGTCCATTCACATACACCTGATCCACAAAACATAATCCGCGAGGCTGATATAGTTATTGCTGCTGCTGGTCAAGCAATGATGGTAAAACCTTCAGTTTCATATAATTGGTAACTAAGCTTGTATAAATTTTGTTAATTCTCAAATTTGAGCTTCATGCCTGTTTAAGATTCAGAATTGAATGTGTAAATTTCTACAGTTGCTCATGAATTCTAGTTAGTTTTCAGATCAAAGGAGACTGGATTAAGCCAGGTGCTGCGGTTATTGATGTTGGAACCAATGCCGTTGATGACCCAAGTAAGAAGGCAGGTTATAGACTCGTCGGGGATGTGGATTTTCAAGAGGCGAGCAAGGTTGCTGGTTGTATTACACCAGTCCCAGGAGGTGTCGGTCCGATGACTGTTGCCATGCTACTTAAGAATACATTGGAAGGTGCTAAGCGTACTATTGTTGGAGAATGAATACTAATGAGACATGACCTACCTGTATCATTGTACTTACAAATTTTGTTTTTGTATTTGGAATTGGGTTTTCATGTCTCCTAATACTGCTCTTTCAGGTTGTTTATGATGTACACCTTGTTAACAATTGTTATCTCACGATCAATAAAATGTGGAGATCAGTAAAATTCATGATCAAATATAGACAGTATAAGTTTCCTTTGTTCCGACAATTTTCAGTGAAGTTCTTGCTGGAGTTTTAAAGCTAACATTTTTCATATGACGATATTTCGTGTGTTTTATAGCAAGTAAACTTACGGTCAACCTGTGTTTTGGTTTTCGTTTCGCGTGATGAATTATTTAGTTTTCATTATTTCAACGTAAATAATTTAAATATACCCCAAACATATTATTAAATAATTTTTTGATATATTTATTTATAAATTTATTTTTTTATTTACTTTCTAAAAACTTTTTTATCAGAAACTCTAACAGAAAAGTTGCTTTTCTACTTTCTTTTTCTTCTACGAAAATGTCGACTAGAGTCATATTACCCACTTTTGAGGCCCTCCAATGTGAAAAAGAGAAAGATAGAAACCCTAAATTGAAATAGTAAATATATAGGAAGGAAACTGAAGATTGGATACTGTACTAACAGATAACAGTTCCTTCTCCAACAACCAATGGCTTCACTGGCTCCGGCGCCTCCCGCCGGCCTTCGTCATGATCTATTTCTTCTCCAATGTTTCAGAAAAAGACCAACCCATCAACACAACCACAAACCACTCCGCTTCACAACAGTAGTCTTCTCTACTACTTCTTCTTCTTCTTCTCCATCTCCGCCGCCGTCGAGCAAGGAGACAGATTCCATTGAAGGCGCCGTTTCCAAGCCCACCGCTGAGTCCTGCATCAATCTTGGCCTCGCTCTCTTCTCCAAAGGAAGGGTCTGTGTTATATTGAGCTAACTATCCCTCTATAGATTCAAGATTAAAGCTTGACGACAATGTTTTTTCTTCGCAGTCAATGCCTTTTCCCTAATATTACATTTTTTATCCAAGTTATGCTCTTCTGCTTAAGAAACGAGCAACATTGGTGCTGTATATAGAGCATAACTTGCAACTCTTTTCGTTTCAAGTGTTTGTTTCGACTCAGACAACATAGGAATTCTTTAGATTCTCCTAAAGCCAGTTTTGGAGAGTGGCTTCTGACATTCTAAAGTTTGACAGGTTAAAGATGCTCTGGCACAGTTTGAGAATGCACTCACATTAGATCCAAATCCCGTTGAAGCTCAAGCGGCTCTGTATAACAAGGCTTGTTGCCACGCATACAGGTCTTCTTAAAGCTGTATCATTCTTAAATTCGAGTTGTTATTGTGTGGTAGTTGTAGCTTATTTTGCTGAATGTTATATTTCTTTGAGGAAGAGGAGAGGGAAGTAAAACTGCTGAATGCCTAAGGAATGCTTTGCGAGATTACAATTTAAAGTTTGGGACTATTCTCAATGATCCAGACTTGGCCTCGTTCAGAGCATCCCCAGAATTTAAAGAACTACAAGAAGAGGTCTGATAACATTCTGTGAACATTGTCATTACTCTTGTTTGACTCGATAGCAATGGACAATCCATTCACTTAGACTTAGGAAATGCCATTAGTTTGAAACAATCAGTTTTAAGTATATTGCGTTCTCTTGCAGGCTAGATTAGGAGGTGAGGATATTGGATATGGATTTAGGAGAGACCTCAAACTCATTAGTGAAGTACAAGCACCATTTCGTGGCGTTAGAAGATTCTTCTATGTAGCATTTACAGCTGCTGCAGGTATTTCAATGTTCTTTACTGTGCCAAGACTACTACGTGCAATTAAGGGTGGTGAAGGTGCTCCAGATATTTGGGAGACAACTCAGAATGCAGCCATCAACATTGGAGGTGAATTTATATCTAATAAAGTTCTCATTAGGCCTGTGTTTTATTATTTCTGTGGTTTACTTCCTAGTGGTTATGCAAGTCCTGTGCAATCTTTTCATTATGTTCTTGCATTCTTAAATAATCTGGCTCTTGAATCAGCACTCTGCAGGTATCGTCGTTCTTGTGGCATTGTTCTTCTGGGACAATAAGAAAGAAGAAGAGCAACTTGCTCAGATATCAAGAGATGAAACCTTATCAAGATTGCCTTTGAGACTATCAACTAATAGGATTGTTGAACTTGTGCAGCTACGAGATACAGCAAGACCAGTCAGTATTACCTTTTCCTTTGTTTTGTAGATGCTTATGATCAGATAGATGCAAGTTTATCTCATATCTTTATTTTCTGCGTGAAGGAAGTGTCTAAGTTATATCGTTAGGTTATTTTGGCAGGAAAAAGAGAAAATGTTACTAGAGCTATTCAACAAGCTGAGAGATTTCGGACTGAACTTCTAAGGAGGGGTGTCCTCCTGGTTCCTGTTATTTGGGGTGAGAACAAGGAATCTCCCATAGAGAAAAAAGGATTTGGTCTTTCAGTAAAATCTGCTACATCACTTCCTTCAATTGGGGTCAGATCTGTGGCTCTTTTTCTACTTTTTCCTGCATCTCTCATGCACTTCTAATAGTATTGGTTCATTCCACCCATGACATCTTGCTTGCAGTCTCATTTTACTATTGCTGGAAATAGTGGTTTTCAGGATTTTGCATGTGATGGAAGTTTAGTGATTTAATGAACTTTATATTAAAATTTTGAACGGTGTCCTGCAGGACGAATTTGACAAGAGAACTCAATCTATAACTGCAAAGTCACGCTTGAAAGCAGAGATGCGCTTCAAGGCTGAGGTTGTATCACCTACTGAATGGGAAAGGTAATCTGAAATTAAAATATCTATAGACATTTTGCAACTTATGGAAACAGTCAATATACACAAAGCTGAGTGTCTGTAGATATACTATACTGAGAAAAGCATTTGATGGCATTCTATTTTTACCTTCACCTTTTGACCTAAGTTACCGGTTTATATCTTTCTACCTTGTTCCCTGGCATGGCATAATCCAGGGCAAAACTTGTTTTACAGCTTGCTTCAAATACCCTAACTAATTAAGAAGCTAGAATAACTTTAACTGAGAGACTTATAAACTTATCTTCAAAGAAACCCATTTATGCTACTAGTGAATCGGTCTTCATATTTTTAAATGGTACTTTTAGGTGGATACGTGACCAGCAAAAGTCTGAAGGAATTAATCCTGGTGATGATGTGTATATTATTTTGCGTCTGGATGGACGTGTCCGCAAATCGGGAAAGGTGAATCATTTCACTTTTACGAGCGTTTTTCTGACCCCTTTCCTTTCTACTCCTTAAGAGACTTACTTTCTTCGCTGTCACAATATGCTTATCATATTTTTATCATTTTATATGCAGGGGATGCCTGATTGGCCAGAGATCGTCAAGGATCTTCCACCACTAGAAGACCTACGCAGCCAACTAGAAAAATAAAATGCTCTTCCGCACGGTGGCAACATTGCAAGCTCCTTTTTTTGTTTTTGGGGTATCTGAGGTTCGAGCAACGTGGTCCTTGTAATCTAAGGTTCAAGCAAACTACTCTCACATTTCTCAAAAAGGTTCGAGAAATCAGAATATTTGTTGTAGAATATGAAGTACTCGGAAGTTATTGATATAATATAAATCAGCTTGTAGAAAACATTCAAATATTAGAAATGTTGCCTAACAAACATTATGTAGTTTCCATTACTTTTTTTTACTAATTAGCGCGTAGGTGAACTAATCTGTTTGGTTTTCTTTTATAAACAAAAAACAACGTTCACCAGCATTGCTTAAAGTTCAATAAAATGTTCTGTAACATAGATAGAGCAAAGATTGAAGCCCAGAGGGCAATGACTCTTTTGTAGCTCTATACACTTGAAAGAGTGCAAGATTGAGAGGCAGACACACACAGAAATGGTTTAAACTTCAAACAAAAAACCTGTTGCAGTACAGAAATTAGACTTGTACAACAATTTTTTTATAATTATGAAATATTAGCGATTTATGTAGACCTAGTTTAAAACGTAATACAACTTAGCAAGATAAAAGCAGTACTACCCTAAATAGCTAAAAGAAGAAGAAAGGCAGGCTAAGAACGACACTGAGTAATGGCAGAGCAACCACGAGTGTAAGGATTAGCCTGAGCTCCTGGTTTGCAGTTGTAATAAGAAGAACCACGGCGAGTACATGGTGTGCTGTCTCTCTTCAGAGACTGATAGCTTATGTAGCTCGACGTTGCAAGGATTCTCCGGCTGGATTCAGACTCCATACTGAACTCATCAGCTTCTTCGATACCAATTTTGCATTCCCCAGCTGTTGATCCTCTGCAAGACACTGCCGGTAGCCATGACGATATCTCTTCGCTGCCGGCAACTGACTCAGAGATGAGAAACAACAGAGACAGCATTAGCAGGGGTAGTTTGGGAAATTTGTTTTTTGTACTTCTTCTTCTCCCCTTTCCTGCTGCTACTGCTGCCATTTTGGTTTTATTTTTCTCTCGTTCAGAGAAAACAAAATGGGCTTGAGTTTCATATATAACAAGGTTTGAGAGAATGTTTTCCAAGACCAGACCACTAAGAATAGCGTTTGGCTCATTGAGACTTACGTAGGAGTTGCGAGAAGGTTAGAACAGACAATAATAGGGGTGGCAAAAATCGACCCGATCCGAAAAGGTCGAATTCGGGTTAAACCTTAGACGGATTTGAGTCGATTTCGGGTCGACCCGAAAATGACCCGAAAATTTAAACAGGTTCGGTTCGGATTCGGGTTGACCCGAAAATGATCCGTTTAACTCGTTTAATTATTTATATAATATATATTATTTAAAAATTAGAAAAAAATAGCAAAAAATTTGAATTTAATTTGTATATATATATATATATATTTAATTTATCTTAATTTTAACTAATTTTTATTTAATTTATAAATTTGTCAAAATTAATATTTTTTCTTTTTAAATACATCATAATTAATAATTTTGATATATTATTATTAAAAATTAATATTTATAATTTTTATTTAATAATTTAATTATTAAATGGGTCGACCCGAGTTTGACCTGGTTATAAATAGGTTGGATTAGGGTTGACAATTTTGACCTATATAAATAAACGGATCGGATTAGGGTTGAATATTTTTTACCCGATTATTATATGGGTCCACCCAAAACTGACCCATAAATCCATATTGTCACACCTAGACAATAAGAACTTATTCTTGCCAATAATATATTAGCGGATGAATATTGCAATACGTCCTTATTATTATAATATAATAATTATAGTAGGTGGAGGGTTTACGAAAATACTTTGATTTGGTAGGTATTTAATTAAGAAATAAAGATGGCTATTAGGTATAAAGCTGACTTGACCATTGAGACAAAAAACAAAGCTGAAATTTAAGGACCTATTTTATTTTACTCACAAGTCACTTTTTTCTTTTTCTTTTTCTTTTTCCCAATCCTATTTTTACTTCCGAATGAAGTGAAGAAATTCTTAACCATGCTCCACTTTCATTAGACAAGTTGCAGCACACAAGCTCTTTGAAGCCCATTCCACTCGTAACGATCCTTTAACAACTTTTATTCCACACAGAATTAGTTATTGAAACGTTAGTTAACATAACTAACTTATTGTTGGGTTAGGTTTAAAACTTCAAACGGTTGGCACATTGTTATTCTCAGCTTTATGTATATTCACCTAAAAAACAACAATATGTTATGTTGAGTAATAATAAACAATTATCGAGCAATAAACACACTTAGCCAGACTTCCCTCCCTAGGAATTCAAAATGAGAATAAACTTCCAGAACAATCTGGAAGAAAGTACTTATATCTTTAGGAAAAGTTGTCGCGCTGCCAATAACTGCAGCACAACAACGTCAAGAGAACCGAAATCAAATCCAAAGCAAATGTTATCACCAAGCTCTCTACATATCGACTTTCAAATACATAACATGTCGGATAAAGCATTACAGAACACCAGCACATACTGAGTTCCAACTCCAACCGCATAAAATCCTCAGAATAAACCATAAGCAAAATTCAGTTGGCATTTTCAGAGGTAAACCATCATAGCAGGATGCATAAAGACCATTTATGAAGACTCAGGCTTTGCTTCCTCAGTCTTCTGTTCAGGGGCATCCATCCCCATCTCCCCTCTCAGGTTGTTAATGCTTTGTTCTAACTCGTCTATCCTGCTTCCCATTTCATCTAGTGCACAGGAGTTAAGAAAGAATGTCTCTAGCACAGTACAAGAATAAAATTCTAATGCAAAGCAAAGCAGGTGCGAAGACGCTTAGGCAGGATCAAAATGGAATGAGTGAAAAACAGAATATGACACTTTTTTTAGGCATACAGTATAGCTTTAATCAGTAACTAATATCATAGTATCCAGTAGAGCTTTAAGAACATTAGATTGAATCTGAACAAGCAAATAAAGCAACACACAACAGCATTATAAAGAAATGAACAAAGAAATACAGTTTAAAGACAGGGTTTCATTATAAGAGCTACTAGACTTAGCAGGGCTAAAGATGATATTCCACATCAAATTTTTTGCATCATATGATTATTCCCCAATCAAATACGTCTATTTAATTAACTTAGTTAGAACTTCAATTAAGGAAAAGGATATTCTTTGTAACAATCGACTCAGACATAGTTTGGAACCTTTCTTGCTGCAAGCACAGTAAAATCAAAACTTAGTACATAGGTATGTAAGCACCACATCTATGAAGATGAAGCATCGATTGGTTAAGAGGCCTCACCATTTGTACAAGGAGATTTTGTACCTGAAAACCAGAGAGGTAAAGCATTCAGATCTTTTAACAGAAAGTTCTCGTATAGGCAGCATAAAATAGGAACAAATGCGAGTAAAACAAGCGCAACTAAAAGAGGCTTGATATGAATATAAGCAATCTGCAGTTTAAATCACTCCACTTTATCGGCTTTGTAAATGTCAGTAGACAAATGATGGTGCATGTGAAAAATGCCACAATGATGCCATCATAAACACCGTAAGTTACTAGTAAGAGAGAAATGTTACTCACAAATGCAGTCATGTCAGCTGTGCTTTGTTTAGAATCTTCTACCTCTTGCCCACTCTGTCAAATCAATAACCTGAGTTAGTATAAAGAAGAACTGACGGAGATGGAGAACAAAAGTAGCAATCCGTCATAAAAAAAGATCAAATCAATAATCTCAACTCCTAGAAAGAAAAATGGTGAGCTTGAAAAACAATTTCAACAGGGCCCTATGGCTAACATTATATTGTTAATATGGCTCAATCCTACTGAACAAGCATGCAGAAAAGAAAGCATGCAACAAAGCGGAAAATAACTTAAGAATATCCTATCCAAAACGAAAGGACCTAAAACTACTTCTATGATTATCAAAACTCAAAAGCTGACATAGACCGGTAGCAAGAATCATACAGTAACATTAGCTTCCACCAATCAATCAGGAGTCAATCATCACTCGTAACAAATGACCACGCAGATCCACACTATAATTAGAAAACCAGTTTGAGCCAACATCTGCCGACAACGGATTCCTAGCCTTTTTAGGAACATCAACATTTTGCAAAGTCTCCTAATCCCAACACGACGGATACAAGGATCTATAACAGTAACTGTTTCCTTATCAGTAAAAGGCTACCTAGTAAAAATAGGCACAGTTTAGGAAAACCACAGATCTAGAGCGATTCCTCGCGCAGATCCAAAGTGACAAGACGCAACAAAACAAAAACATTGCATTTCCAAACAAGCTTGTCCAAAAACCTAAAATACGCTCAGAAGCATATAAATCAAACATTGTGAGAAGAATTCATGACAGAGATTGAGAGACTTGAAAGCAGTGTTTCAAAATGCAAGCCACGGAAAAAATCAAGAGAGAATAGTCAATAACAAGCATGAGATGAGAAATTGAAACCTAAAAAGTCGATTCATCGGAAAACTTTACCATTTTTATCAGTTAATGGCGGCAACCGAAGATTGAACTCGATATCGGATTACTAAGAGGCGAATCAGTGATGAAACTCGGCGATCTCTCTCTCGCTTTCGCTCCGACAGATTTCAAAATTTTTCTAGTTAATTAATCAGTGCTGCGAAGGCAACTCGCTACTGCACCCATTTTGCAAGAGATAATATTCGCATCATTTGGACCAAAGTTATTGGGTTGAATCTCAGTCCGTTAGTCCTGGAAGTTTGTATTGCTCTCTGGCCTCAAACAACGTACATCGCCTTTTGATTGACGGCCCACTAAGAATGCCCCATGAGCTTATCAATTTTCGAAACCGTTTGACATTATTTTCTAAATACATATTATTTTAACAATAAATAATATATATTTTAAAATAATTTTTATTAATATTGAAATATGTTTATTATATATATATATATAAAGAATTTAAGAAGTACCAAGCTTTCCAGAATACTTCTGATATGTTGAAATTAACCAACCTTCTAGATGTTATCATCAATTGCATAAAAATCCTATAATTGATAATTATATCTTTATACAGGATCTTTAATATGAAATCATATATTTCATGGAGCCTGCCTATTTTATCAAATTTAGATGATAACACTTGTAAACAGTAAAGACCTAGAAAATTAGAAGAGAAATAGAAGATCATACAATTTAATGCCTTTTATCCCATAAGCTGTAATCATGATCAGAAGGAAAGATGTACAGCGATCTGCTTCACAACAACAATACAAATAATTCGCACCCACAGAAGAAAGACGAAAAAGATAAAAAAGCAACAAACAGAGCTTTAACTCGTAGAATCATTTACATAAGCTTGTAGGAAAAGACAGCTAGGAAGACGCCCCAAACAAAGCATGGCTTGACAAGATCCGCAGCGATCGGGTTCACCTCCTTGAAACTCCGAGCAGTAACGAACATGGCAGCCAACAACAGGCCACTCACAACCATACCACCCCATGCAGAACCCATACTCAAAGCAACAGGTCCCCAAACCAATCCAAGCAAAACTTGGACAAGGTACAAACCAAGCGTGTTAGGTCGACGATGGAAACCACCATCTGCCCAAACCATCCAAGCCGCAAGACCATTCAGACCGGCGCAAGATGCGGAAACTGCGTAAAGCGCCCATGCTGGTGGGTACCAGAACCCTCGCTTTGTCGTCCCGTGCATTTGCTGCTTTGCTGAAGTAGCACCACCGGATAAATAGTAAGACAAGATTGTTAAGATCACCGGTAAGGCGATTGCTATTGAAAGAGTGCGGAGACCACGTTTCGCCATGGCGACTTTCTTTGCTCTTTGGTCGTCACTGTTGATTGATTGATTAGAAGGAGATATCTTCTCAACGGTTGCACCTACGCGTTGCTTGAGACTTTCTGTAGTGCTCGCCATAGTTGTGGTTGATTTGTTAGAAGCTTGTTCTATATTTTTCAAAGATTTATTTTGAAGGAGATGAAGGAAAGACTTAGATCAGATCAGTGCAGGGGAACGATCGTGGGAGGAAGAAGAGTATATAATAGGGCGAGAATGACTCAAGGGAGGACGCGTGGGAGGACAGAAGGAGAGAGCGGGTTGGTTCTAGGCGATGGAAATGACTCGTGGAGATAGGGAGAGTGCCAGCAGGGATTTGACATCAAGTTTTATCCTGGTTGTATGAATACGGGTTAGCTTAGTTCTGTTTGGGTTTCATTTAAATTTTGATAGGTTTGGTTTAAGATTGTTTTATGTTTTCTTGAAAGTGTCTTCAAATACTTATCAATTTTAAATTTTAAATTATTTATAAATTTACAATAATTAAAAATTTTTAATTAAATAATATTTTTTTCTGAAGTAAACAAATAAATTTATTTTTAAAACTTTCAAATGTTTTCCAAAAATATTTTATTTTAAACGCTCGCGAAATTATTTGGTGATATAGTTTATTTCTATACGGCACTTATTTAGATATATCATGCATACATAGTCAGGTATCTGGAATTTTTCTTTTGATTGGATCATAAAAAAGGAAATGTCGGTTGTCATAATCTGCATGTATGTTGTGTTTAGTTAACACATCTTTTCCAAAGAAAGAAAATGCTTCCAGAATCATGTTGAATCAAATAATTTACAATGGTTCAAACTGTAGTATAATATTCTGTGTAAGAGCTCCATCTAAATTACAACATATTCATTCGGGACTTGTGATGTGGATTCTGTTGCACATGTACGCCAAGGTGATGAAGACAAGAGTTGCGAAAGAAAATGATCGCATTTCTAACAATTACCAGATGGAATGCAAAGCTTTCTTAGAGTTACAGAAGTTCTCTGTAGCTGCTGAACTTCTTCTCCATTCCATATCTGGAAACCCGGCTTTCGATTTATCTCATGCTTCCAAAGGTAACGGGCTTCACCCGACATAAGGACCAGCGAGCCTGGATTCAAGAGAACAGGAATACTTGACAATTGCTCATGAACTGCTATATGTTTGTTTGTATTTTCTTCTTGAGGGGTTCTCGTGAAATGCATCACACATTCAGATTCGAGAGAGACAATTGCAATTCCATCATCAAATCGCATTAGATCCACATGTGCACATATACCCTGAAGGAACAGATATAGGGATGCATATCAAGAGATAATAGTAGCCAAAAAAAAAAGAAGAAGACCACCTATGTAAGCTAAGATATAACAGTGGTCCTAAAAGCAACATACAAAACAGCCAAACAAATGATAATAACCACGAAGCGTGAACAGGACCCAAGTTCAAGAGCAGCCTGGGCATACACATACAAAACTAGTGGAATAGAAATTTCATAACCTTTTTGTTGAGGATGAGAACTTGTATCAAATGAACCAAAACGGTTATATTGCTTTTGTTTCCTTTTTAAAAGCCAGTAGACGTACATGCATAGAATAAAAGGAAGTTGTTCACGAGCAAGAAATCATTCAACATCATGAGCAAAAATATAGCTTTACATATTCACAACACAACATGCCATACTGCCGCTGTCTTAAGAGTACAACTACAAGATCAAAAACAAAATAATGGAAATACAAGCATGCTAGTTCGCACCTCACCTGGTAGATATGTATTTGCAATAAGTTGATCGAATAATGGCTCCCTCCATAACAATTCAGTTGGAAATGCGCTAATCTCTTCAGCTTGAACTTTGTCCATGATGCTGTCATCATTGGAGAGGACCTCACCATAGCAGACAGTTTCACGAATATATCGACTGAGTTGAAGTGCCCACTCTGGAAGATCACCAAACCTCATAGCCTAAACAACACAGAGAACTAATCACTTTAAATGTAGGCATTACTCATTAGGAGATGTTAAATCAACTTCAGTGCAGCTCTAACTATGACTACACAGAAAACAGCTAAACCAGACCCCCAATGGATTGGACGTAAAAAAAATCAAGAAACTTCAAATGGAGCTGTGCAGGGTACTTATGATAGAAACTGTTAATATAAAGTTATGATAAGGAAACCAAAAGATACTTCACTCGCCTTCTGAGCTAAACTACACATAAAAACTGTGGTCCATGAATATCTTTATCATTACATAGACTTTTACATAAATTAAAGAATTTGCAGTCATCACAATCTTTAGAATAAGAATCAGAAGGCAATATGATTGGTAAATGAATGCTATAATGTAGTTTGATCTCATAAGTAGTATAGGATTCAATTTGTGAGGTAAATAATTACCTGATTATAGGAACTGCTAGTGAACCATCCCTCTACAGAAAATGAGAAAGGCCATCAATGAAGTTGTAAATCACAAATTAGAAGCACATGAATCACGAGGTTAGATTCACAAAAATAGGCGTTTGCTAAACCATGATCTAGCTATTATCCTTATAACAGGTTGTCCAAACATGAATGAAGCTTGTAATTAAAACCGCAAAAGTGGCATAACTAATCTAGTAAGATAATGTTTCTACTCATAAGCTGATCCGATGTAACCACCACAAACATCTGTTTCAGGAAATTGTCCTGGAAAGGTCAATAAAAACTATTATCATAACCTAAAACTTAGCAGCTTCCCTGATTTTCCAACATAATTTCCAGAAACCACTTCATCAAATCCAAAGCTAGAGACGTTTACAACTTCAGCGTACCTAGGTACAAAACAACCTCCTTTAGAACCAAATTACTGCTTAGTTCACTATTGCTTCAATAAACAAATCACGTAAGTTTGGTTAGGCCTCGTCCAATTCAATGCTATGAAAACACTACAGCTTTCAGCTTGAACGGGTTCACTAAGAACATACAGAATCCGAGCACTTCGATTACTGAGAGAGAAACTACCTCTACGAATTGCACAGATAAGCGAAGATTGCTGCTGATCATCAAGAAAACCCGGGCAGATCCAAAGACCATTAACGCCCTCCACTGATTCCCATACCCGCGGCTTCCCTCTTTCGATCTTCTAAAAAATCACAGATTATTCTTTCAATCATGAAGGAATTCAATTTAAAATATTACAGAAAAGAAATCACGAACATTGCAACGATCTTCATCACTGTCGGAGGATTCGCCGAACACCGCCGCGAGAACTTTCTTCCTCTGCCGTTCTGCTTCCATTTCCTCACCGGAATCGTCAGCCATGCTTCGGTTTTGACTTTTGCAAGAATAGTTTCAACATTTGCAATAACGGGTTTCTGATAAAGCACTAACGAAGGTCTCCTATTTCGTTGCCGACTCCACTGGACCGTTGATCTTGCTTAAAGATATGTTCGCCCTTAAAAATAATCAAAGAGCTTCTAGAAGGAAACCGACCGCGCTTACTTCGCCTCGAAGTACTCAGAAATTAGAAACGGGGTCTATCTAATTTCGGTTCCCAAGATGCCAACAAACCAAGTCTATAACAACCGTCTGATTCTAGCGAATAACCATCGCCTGTAACTGAAAGGGTTTCATTTTAATAGCCGGGGCTTGTTTCTTTGTTTATTTCATCCTCAGAACGAGAAAGAAGTTTGAGCTCTCGAATTTTTCAAATTCCTCTCAAAAGGTGTTTTACTTTCTTGAATTCCGATATCTTTTCGTTTGACTCTGATCGTACGGTTTCTCTTTGCCATGGCAACTGGATCGGAGTCTCAGCAGAATGCCCAAATTGTAAGAGCAGGAAATAATGCGGATTTGACTATTTTAGTTATTTTTTGGGATCTTGCGATTTATTATGAGATTTTTTTAATCCAATAGGCCAATGTTTCTATTTTTCTTTGGATTCTCTATCTAAGCGACGAGATGTTTTACCTATCATTATCAGATCGTTTGTGGTATAACGCATTGATCCTTATTTGGTGTTGGTGACAATTTCAATTTTTGGTTTATTGGAAGGATAAGGTATCTTGATTTGGTTTGATAATTGGCTAAAATCATGATTTGTCTTTATCATGCTAATTATAGGAATGATTTTGGAAGTTCATTGCTGGTAATTAGATGGCCGCGCTAGTTGAGAATTTAGCTTCAAGTGTAATGATCTTGTTGATTCTGGATACATGTGGTTATTTATTTGTTTAATTTCCTTTCTGGTGGAATCTGATTGTATTGCCTATATGTTAGGTTTGTGGAGTGTGTTGTACTATAATGTCATATTTGTACATCGATGGTATTTAAGGTTTTTTTTTCTGTGTGAATACAGAGCAAGGAGCTGGAAGAGAAGCCGCTAAAGTACCTTGAGTTTGTGCAGGTGGCAGTTCTCCAAGCTGCAATGTGCTTTGCTTGGCTTTATGGCTATGCCAAGGAGAATGCTGGGCCTTTGAAGCCAGGTGTTCAGACTGTGGAGGGGACCGTAAAGACTGTTGTTGGCCCAATTTATGAGAAATTCCATGATGTTCCACTTGAACTCCTCAAGTTCTTTGATTGCAAGGTCACTAACTCCCTCTTTTTTTGTTGTAGTGTCCCTGATCCTATGTTGTTGCTGGCAATTTTTTAATATCATGCAATTGGTTAGTTTGAGCATTACCGTGACTTTATTGGCAGTAAATGGTGTAGAATTGTTATAGGCCGAGAAACATCATCTTCAGCCTTTCAGTTTAACTGTGGGGAGTCTTCTTGATTTGTTCTGTTCCTTGGTTCCGATGCTCATTTTTGTTAATTTTGAGTTATAGCTCATTTTTGTTTATGATCGTTAGTGTATTAATATAACAATACTCAGAGCATAGGGATTTTTATGTCCTAGAATATATTGCATTGTGATGATGGTAGGCATACTTTTGGGGTCCCGTTGTTTCGGCAGAACTTAGAAATGTTTCTTTCGACTATTTTCTCATATTTAACATGCAGCTAGATGTCTCATCAATATACTTCTACTGGATACATATTAGTAGTATGTTAAAAGGGGATCTATAAGTTTTTGTTTGTGAATTTGGATGCACCAGGTATCTTAACTTGAAGGTTGTAAATGAATTACAATAGCATATAGCAAGTTCATTCGTGGATGCTATGTCTTAGTTCGAAGCGTACAGGGTTGATTTTACAGCGAGCATTGTTGTGATGACCTCTTGGGTTTTTCTGAATCGCAGGTTGGCCAATCAGTTCACAAGGTGGAGCATTATGTTCCTTCATGTGTCAAGGATGCCTACGCAGCAGCACAGAAGGCCCCTGATGTGGCATGTTCAGTTGTAGGCGATGTTCACCGTGCAGGCGTGGCAGCCAGTGTAGGAGGTCTGGCAAGGGCAGCCTATTCAAAATGGGAGCCAGCTGCGAAGGAACTCTATGCCAAGTACGAACCATCAGCTGAGCATTATGCTGTCTCTGTTTGGCGGTCCCTAAACCGTCTTCCTCTTGTACCAGAGGTAGCCCAGGTTGTACTTCCTAAGGCTGCTCTTTTGTCCGAGAGATACAATCAGGCAGTATGTTCTGCAGTGGAGCGTGGATATGCAGTTCCAACTTACATGCCTCTAGTTCCTACAGAACGGATAGCAAAGGTCTTTGGTAGTGATGCTACAGCTGCCGAGATGGTTGCTGTGCAGTGAGGGCTTAGGCATGTTTTCGTAGTCAGTTTAGTAGTTCATAGTGGTGTCTTGAATGTTCCATCCGATCTAGAGCGAGCGTCGAAATCAAGATCCGTCTTTCATTTTCTAACATTATGTGCTGTCTTAACAAGTGACATTTCGTAGTTACTTCAGCAGTGCAGTGATGACTTGTGTTTGTATTTTGCTACGGTGTCGAGTTTGTTGTCTTGGAAATAATGTAGTTCTTGAATATATGTCTAACCTAAGTAAAGACCACATGCTGCAAATCATCCAAAAAGAATGCCAAACACTATTGGAAGGTTTTGAGATTTTTAAAATAAAATTTTTTTCTGAAATTAAATTTATTAAAATTATTATAAAATTTTATAAAAATGAAATTACATATATAAAATTATATGATAGTAATTTATTTATACTTTTAATAATATAAACTTAAAATTATAAAAATTATTTAATAAACTATAATATCATAACTAATGTCAAATAATCAACAAATAAATTAATAATTATAATTAAACAACAACTACTAGTACAATAAAATAGTAGTCATTAGAAAGTTATATAATATAATACTAATATAGTTAATATATAGCTGGATAGAAATCATAGAATCAGTAGATTTCGTTTTAATTAAGTAATTAATTAATTCACTATATTACTATAAAGAATAGAAGAGAGGAGTGATTTAAAACAAACAGAACCACAGCAACAAAAAGAGGTCAACAACGATATCATTTATCGACAACAAATAACAACACCCACCCTTTTTATTTTCATTTTCTTTTCTCTCTATTTAGTGCTCTCTGTTGTTTCCTTCCAACCCTTTCCCTCTCTCTCTCTGTTCGCTTTCATTCTTTCCGTCTCTCTCTCTCTCTTCTTTACCTCGTTGAAAATATCGGGTAGATCGAGAGATAAACAAAACAGGGAGGGAAAGAAAGAACGAAAAGATTTCCAACCGAATTCGATCATGGTGGAGACACGCCGGAGCTCGTCAAAACGTAATCCTCCTTCACCAACACCTTCTCCTTCCGCCAAATCTAAGCGCCCCAAGGTTTTCATGGATTCTTTTTTTATGCCAATCTTTTCGATTTTTTTGGGGGGTTTTCAGGGTTTTGGAACAAATATTTGATCTCTGTTTGGGGTTTGGATCTCTGTAGACGGAAACGGTGACGGCGGGGAGAGATGATGAGCAGGTAGATGGGCATGCTGACGTGGCAGCGTCGGCGGCGGTGGATGGGAACTTCGAGGAGGAGAGAGTGGACCCCACCGATCCCTCGGTCGTTGCTGATCAAGATACTGATGGGGCGGAGACGGAACAGGTGGAAGATGAAGAGCAGCAGCAGAAGGGTGATGATAACGAACCCGTGGAGCAGAACGGGGAGGAAGAGCTCACCACTGTTGCCGCTAGGAGCTTTGCTCCTTTGCAAGGTTGTTTTCTTTAGATTGAAGACTGAATCTTTGAGTTTCTTTCTTTTGGTTTTTTTTAATTTTGTTGCTGATTTTGGGTTATGGGTGGCAGGGTGTACTACTACTGCTGCTGGCGTGCAAGCAGAGCAGTTGGCGAAGATCGTGGATCTGCCGAAGAGGAAGCATGCGAAGGGGCAGATGGCTAGATTTCCCAGTTTGGCCAATGGACAACAGATATTCGGCAAGTTGCTTTCTCAGTCCAATCAGGTTATTCTTTGCTAATTCTCGTTTGTTTTTCTTTTACTCCCACCATTTCTCTTGTCTACAAATGAAGCTGTATTGGTGCCTTTATGGGCTCTTCGTTCAGAAAGAATGTAGTTGACACACTGGATTTCAGCAAAAAAGATTCTGCTCTGTGCTTATATTTTATATTATACCATAAAGACATCTTGTAGCTTCAGTAGTCCTAGACTTCTACTTAGTTATTAAGCAAAGTGAAGATTGCAGGTCGAAGTGGGTGGGATAATGGTTTTTGGCTGCTTTCTTGATGAGCCATGCTCTTGTCAAAGTAGCTCTGGAATATCAAAATAAGTCATGTGGATGACATGCTTGATATGCTGGTGGGTTCTAATTTGTTGTACAAGGCGGTTTTTGAGACAGATCTTGTTGAGCCAGTGATCTTTAGTAGTTTAGAGGTAAGTTCAGAAGAGCCTCAGAAGAGCCAACCTCTTTTACTACAATAATTGAGGAGGTTCATGATGCTTGTAAAATTGGCTCTTCAAAGAGTCAGGAATGCAATTGTTACCCTCTAGAGAAGAGTTTTATACTGATGCTTACTAGTAGCTGTACACTATATTGTAAGAGGCTTGGGCCGTGGGTGATGTTGGGCAAGACAGGTTCCAAATGCTTGTTGGAAATGAAATCAGTGGATGAGATAACTCTATGTTTGTCGGATATGGAATCACTGGGAGCTTGAAGTATTTGAAGATTCAGCCTGTGCGTGGCTTACTTTTGATTGGCAAGGTCATTACTCTATTTTGATGATGCACTATTATGCCATGCAGGCTCTGGATTGTGTCTAGGTCAATAAGTTTACTGAGGGACCATTAGAGGACATGGATTTATGCTAGGGGACACAAAGCGTTATGGCTGGCGCATGAGTCCAGCCTTGTTGTTGCTATGCTATATAGATTTTATTAGGCTTCATGTAATGTTCCTGACAAGTGTTGCGTTATACTCTTCCATCACCTTATGGATGGGCAAGGTCTTTGTGCGACATGTTACTGTGATATAACCTCTGCTCCTTGATTTTGTTTGTAATGTAAACCGTCTAAATGAAAACCTAATAGTAAGATGTTTACTTATGCTCAATCATTTTGGAAATGTAAGTGGCTATTATAGTAGCTCTTGTGTGTTTATTTGATGCTATTTAAGCAGTTTTTCTGCAAAATGGCTAGAGTATAAACCTCAAGCATCTGGAACAATATTAGTACCGATACTGAATGGGTTGTTTCATAGGTTCACAGAGAAAAATTCTTTCTGGAGGAGTATGTTTTGTTTAGACTGAATTTGTCATCACATTGTGATCCAGATAGTCAAGAAATATAAAGAGGATTTATTTCTCTCTTCTTTGCTAGCTCATCATGCATACTTTTGTGACTTTTTTCAGAACCCTCATGTTCCTCTATATGGAACTACCTTTACTGTTGGCCAAGGTCGGCAATGTAACTTGTCTTTGAGAGGGGAACCTGTCAGTACAACTCTATGTAAACTGAGACCTGTGGAGGTATCCTTTGCTTCTTAAATTTGGCGAATGCTCTCCTGTGGTAGGTTAATTAAGCAATTCATCTGATTTCATGCAGCATCGAGGTGCTTCTGCTGTCAAACTTGAACTGACAGGGAAAGGAATGGTCAAGGTTAATGGCAAGACAGTGGACAAGAACTCTGATGTAACAATAATTGCAGGGGATGAGGTTATTTTTGGACCTTCAGGAAAACATTCATATGTATCCTTTATATCAACTTGGTTCTTTGCAATGTAAGATGTGCTACATTGATATTCCCCTGTGTTTTGACGTTGATGCTTCTTATTGCAACATGGTAAGTTTGATTTATTCTAGATCTCATGAGACCAGTATTCCTTAACATGCTCTCAGATTTTCCAGCTACCTACTAATGACAGAGCAACTTCAGTATTGCCCTCTTCAGTTAGTATTGCAGAAGCACAGGCTTCTGTTTTGAGAGGTCTCCACTTAGAACCCAGAACTGGAGATGCATCAGCTGTTGCTGGAGCATCAATATTGGCATCTCTATCTAATCATCCTAAGGATCTTACAGCTCTTCCATCACCTGTTGCTAATGGTGAGAACTTATAGATTTTTCTTTGAGAATTGGCGAAGTTTTTTTCTTTCTTGTTGATAATAGTTTTTGCCATTATCGCTAGGTAATTCATCTGTGCCTTGGAAGTAAAAAACTTGTCTGATATATATTTTGTGGATATTTTCAGGACCATCTAGTTGTGAGTTGGATGTTAATGGAACTATCCTTAAAACCTTTGAGGATCAAAGAAATCTTGAACATCCTATTGCAGTGGCTTCCGGCAGATGCCAAGCTTTCAAGGATGCTTTGAAACAAGGAATTCTTACTGCTGCAGATATCGACATTTGTTTTGATAATTTTCCATACTATTTAAGGTTTAAATCTATTTCTTGCCTCCAAAGAAAACGTTATGTGAGCATTTTTTTTCCCCCAGATAAAACTGATTTGTGAACTCTTTTCTGCTGTTTGGCTATTGCTTAATTTTAATAATGATTCTTGCAAAGTGTTCAATCTGGTCTGCATAATGATTTCTGTTTCAAATTCTGCAATGTATATTGTTAGCTCAAATCACTGGATTGGACAATGAAAGTACGTGTGCTTTTTGTGCGGGCTAGACAGGAGACGTGGTTTTTCAGAAAAAAAGAAGGAATGCCTTTGATTTAGTTTTCCTTAAATCTAGAAAACTTGAGCAAAAATTAGATTGTAACTAGGATCCATCTATGCCATTGCTATCGGAGCCAGAATATAGAATTCGGTCTAGGAAAAAGAAATTTGAAAAAACAAATTATACTCTGTGAGTTTTTAGCTTGAGATGGTTGCCGCATCTCAGTTGGTTCTAGAGCTGGAGTTTATGAAAGTCTTTTAGTTATTTCTTAACTGGATAGTACGAGATGCACACAACTTCATTGTCGTTTTACTTGGATGAGGGAGCTGCACATTTTGTTTTTAACTTTGCAGAGTAATACACATGTTTAGTTTCTATTGGTGAATTTGTAGAGAAACTAACTTTGTTGATATCAAGAAAGCATATTTTTGGTGTATGGCATCAACTTTTATGGAGAAGGAAAGCAGCTTACGGTTTAAGATTTTATACTGCTAGGGACACTTTATTGCTGTGACTTTTGCTAAAATGTCTAGGGAGATAGAGGATGACACAGTCATCTGAAAATTTCCTTTGCCTTCTAAAAGATGTACATATTCAGATGTCACCTTGTTCAGGGGATGCTCAATGTAGAAGATCGTTAAGACCATAGATTTCCTTTCAATTTTGTATATATGATTACTTCTGTGTTCATTAGGACATGTTCATCTGCAAGCATGTGTGAAATTTTTGGCATGCTGCTAACATTTCTTAAGCATGAGGTTCTACATTTCTTGGTAAACATTTTGTGGATGGTTAATTTTCTCTTACATTGCTGCTTGCAGTGAGAATACCAAAAACATTCTTTTGGCAAGTGCTTATATCCATCTGCAATGCAAGGATTTCATCAAGTTTACTTCTGATATTTCCTCTGTAAACCAAAGGATACTATTGTCTGGACCTACAGGTATATAAAATTCTCTCTCTATTGTTGGATTTTTGGTGGTGTTTGTATTTATCTCCTTTCTTTTTCGTTTAATTTTACTTTTAACGTACTATGCTTTGTAGGATCTGAGATATATCAGGAAACCTTGGTCAAGGCTCTGGCTAAGCACTTTGATGCTAGATTGCTTATCATAGACACACTTGTGCTCCCTGGTGTAAGTTGTTTTGTCCTTAACTGTTTTTTTTGTCCTGGGAGTGTTGTAGGGCTTACTGTAAACAAAAATTGAAGATCCTTTTGTAATACTGTTGTAAATTATATGAAGATCATCCCTTGATTTGGATGATGTTCTGCATTTTGATTTATCTGGGATTACCATCATAGGGTTCATCTTCCAAGGACTCGGAAGCACCAAAAGAAGGTGGAAAAGCTGAAAAATCTGGTATCTCTTCCAAGCAAAGGGCTGCAGCTGCTGTAGCTGATATACTTCACCATAAGCGTCCTGCCTCAAGTGTTGATGCTGAAATTGCCGGTGCATCTACCACAAACTCTCAGTCTGTGCCCAAGCATGAAATGTCAACTGCTTCATCAAAGAACTACTCATTTAAAGAAGGTTTGCAATGTGGATTGTCTTGGCTTTATTTTTTCTTTTCTAAATTACTCTTTTTCCTTAATTAGTTCCGTGGAGAACTCTACTGATTGTAGAACTGTGATTATATTAGGGGACCGAGTAAGATACATAGGTCCTATGCATTCACAAGGGTTTCCACTGCAGCCCCACAGGTCTGTCAATGCTTATGAAGATCTTACTGTCTATTCTTTTTACATTTTCTTTCTTTCCTCATTTAAACATCCCTTCTTTTGTGGTGCAGAGCAAACATTCCTTTTCTTTGTGTATTTGGACACATGCATTACTGAAGTTTTGGCTAATAACCATTATGTTATGTATACGAGATGTCAAAAAATTACATTATTACACATGGCTTAGATGTTACAAAAACACTGAACTGTAGTTTCAATTACTTCAGATGGTGTGTGTTTAACTTTTTCTTTTAACTGATGAACTAATGCAATTTGGGAATTCCTGAAATCTTGAGCCATGGTATTATTGGACTTATGTTTAACTCAAGACGCTTATCAGTTAGTCACTATTTGTGGTAATATTGAGTCTTAATACCATCAGAAGTTCAATTGACCTTCTAGCCAATATTCCCCTTAGGGAATAACACACGTAAAGCATGCAGACCATGATCTGGATAATGCTTGAAAAAGTTTCCGAACTATGTGCAAACTTTGCTAGAAATAGATGCTACTGAGGGCTGGCTTATATAGCTGAACTTTACTTGTTTGATTTGAAAGGAAAAACGGCAGTTTATTCATGATTGAGGGTACTAGGATTGAATCTACGGGCAGTATCCATAACATTGTTGAACAGTGATAGATATCTCGTTTGTCTACTGTTTATTTGATTGCCTGATTTTTCTAGATTATTGGACAATATTTATTGCAATATTACTGCAAGTCTCTTTAGCTAAATGCTAGTATTATTCGACAATTTTGAGGACCATGTTATACTGATTTCTTGTCACAAGGATGACCTTTAGCACTACAGCCTTCTGTTAATACCAGAAGAATTTCTATAGGCATGCCTATGTGATCTTTATGATATAATATCCTTATTCATTGTAGAGTTATTCTGCCGATCTGGTCTTATGAGGCTTTTGTTTCATTGATATTCATTCCGCATAGTTTAAGTATTTTGTTAATTGATTGAGTGTTATTATGTCGCTTGCAGAGGACCAAATTATGGGTACCGAGGCAAAGTGCTCCTTGCTTTTGAAGATAATGGATCCTCAAAAGTTGGCGTCAGGTTTGACAAGCAAATTCCTGAGGGAACTGATCTGGGTGGTCTATGTGAAGAAGACCATGGCTTTTTCTGCACTGGTACTTATTCCACCTTTTCAATTGTGATTTCCAGTTTTTGATGTTGCCTTTCGTGTTGATCTTGCTATGAGTACTTACATTTTAATCATGTATTAGCTGACTTACTGCGCTTGGATAGTTCCGGAGCTGAAGATTTTGAAAGGCTTGCTATGAATGAATTACTAGACGTAGGTTCTTTGTTATTTTATTTTATTTTTTACATTTTTTCTTATCTTGATTGGCGAATGCCGTGTCTTCTATTCTGAGCGGCGAACCTACTTCACTAACTTGTTAGGTTGTGTTGGAAGAAAGTAAATCTGGTCCTCTGATAATATTCATTAAAGACATTGAGAAGTCAATGACTGGAGGTTCAGAGTCATATTTAACATTGAAGAGTAAGCTTGAGTTGATGCCAGCAGGTATTCTGATAATTGGCTCCCACACCCAGTTGGATAATCGCAAAGAGAAGGTAAAGGATTCATGGTTATTTTGTTACTTAAAGGAAGCTCTGTCATATCAAGTTTGTGCATAAATATATACTGTGCAATGGCTGGTGCAGTCACACCCGGGCGGCCTTCTTTTCACAAAATTTGGAAGCAATCAAACTGCTCTTCTTGATTTTGCTTTTCCGGTATTCACATGGCCCAAATTTATTATAGTTTTTGTTTTAGTGGGTTTAGAATGTTCCTGTTTCTGATTTACTATACCTCTTGTCTTTCTTGCATTGACTGCTTGCATTGTATTATTGCTTACAGATTTTCTTCAGTTTGTGTAACCATGTGTATATGGAGATTACTAGATACATGTTTATATACATATCCTGATGATTTAATGTGGATTATGTGTTATTATCTTTGAAGCTCACGGAGAGATGAAAATGGCTTATTATATGGAAGCTCTTTTTTTCTGAAGACATAGGCTAGCAGTCATTTATTTTGCTACTAAGGAAACTTTTGCTTATGTCATTGCGCTTTCTCCTATAGATCTAATTTTGGTTTCTTGTCATCGTTCATAGTACATAATTATGAGGACAGATCTTACCTTGAGATAGTGAGTACATACGCTTCTTCCTCAGTAACTGTGCCAAAATATTGAAAATATGAAATAAGTATACTATCAGTAGCCAGTGGTGAAATTAATTTATTTGAAGGTTCATTTTCTTTGGTTGGTTCGAAGCTGCTTACATATTACTCATCTAAACATGTGGAAAGCGAAGGGATGATTTCTCAAGTAGATTGATCTTTATTTGTGATGATAGAATGTAGCGTCTTCTGTAACAGAAGCTTCCTGCTGCCATCTTTGTAGTTTTTATGATGGACATGCTATGTTTCTGCAGTTGTATTGTCGTTCATTTACTTGTTGCTTGTGATATGTGAAAGTTTGCCATTAGCAGGACAACTTTGGCAGATTGCATGAGAGAAACAAAGAAATCCCAAAGACAATGAAGCAGCTGACAAAACTTTTTCCGAATAAAGTTACAATCCAGCTCCCACAGGTGGTGCCAACTTGTTATAGTTCTTTGTAAGTTATGAACTATGAAGTAGTCTTTCTGAAATTTATTTGCTTAATTTTGAATCAATTGTGCAGGAAGAGGGTGAACTTTTGGACTGGAAGCAGCAATTGGATCGAGATGTTGAAACTCTAAAAGCAAAGTCTAACACTCTGAGCCTCCACGCTGTAAGTGCATTCACCAGACTCTTGAGTTAGGAAGTTTTGTAGGTAGTTTGAAGCAAAGTGGATGTATTCAGCACGTGTTTGTTCTTTTCTCAGTTTCTTAACCGCAATGGATTGGAGTGCAATGATCTTGAGACAATTGCAATAAAGGATCAAGCACTTAACAACGAGAGTGGGTTTTTGTCTTTTTTAAGCTAAATAATATACCAGTATGATCTGTAATTCATGTCATCCTTTTTATCCTTTTGCAGGCATAGACAAGATCGTTGGTTTTGCTTTGAGCCATTACCTGAAGCACAATAGGATGGAATTGCCTGCCAAGGATACTAAACTTGTTCTTTCCAGTGAAAGGTCTCGTATGGTGACAGCTAACCTTTTTCAGTTGATCTCGCTTAGGGTAGATTTTGATGTATCTATTGTTTCTGTGTCCAATGACAGCATTAAGCATGGGCTGGCAATTCTGCAGAGCATCCATAGTGATTCAAAGAGTTCAAAGAAATCCCTCAAGGTGAAAAAAAATATCGCCCCCTTTTTGTTGAACTGCTTGTTTATGTGACAGCTGTAGTATGTGAGGTGCCTGACCATGTGCAGATTTCTAGGGTGCCACCTTTCTATCTATATGTTTCTCATTCTATGAATGAACATAGATTTTGGGCAGGAGCCTCTGTGCAGTGAAGTGTAGGGATGATGTATACTCTGTATCTCTGACTAATATAGTTGTTGTGTGGATCAGAGGTGTTAAATAGGTGACATTATATTATAAGGAACCTTTGCTAGCATGGTATTTTAGCTGAAGAGACGCCAAAAAGTTGGGTTATAGTTTGGGGAGGAAAACTGTCTCCTTTTCTGAAACAATTTGATGCCGTTTATTAGTTGCTAATTACATGTCTGTCTAAAGCTGCATGGAAGTTAGGAAGCATCTTCTTTCTACAGCATCTGAAAGTTTGTTTAAATATACGATCAGTTGTATATTTGTTTGACCTGATAGGTTGAGAGGATTGAGGTGTTGCTTTTCTGCCCCTCTCATTTCTGGTTGGTTGCAGGATGTTGTTACTGAGAATGAATTCGAGAAGCGGCTTCTTGGTGATGTTATTCCTCCCAATGATATTGGAGTCACTTTTGATGATATTGGTGCGCTAGAGAATGTAAAAGAAACATTGAAGGAACTGGTTATGCTTCCTTTACAAAGGCCAGAATTGTTCTGTAAAGGACAGCTCACGAAGGTTTGTAAAACTTATCTTTTCCTAATGATACACATAGTGATGTTAGGCTATTATTTAAAATTCTATTTTGACATGCAAGAAAAGATAGTTGTGCAGCCATTCATCTTTCTTATATTTTCAGAATTTTTGCGTTTGTGAAGATTTGGTCTAAGTTGGTAGGATGAACTGCTTTGAGGTCTGAGATAAGTGTTTACATTTAGACTGTATACTGGCTTCAAGCTTGTAGAAACACTACACCAAAAGCGTAGTATGTCAAAGTGACAGTAACAGTCTAGCTTTTCTTCTGCTAGGTGGAAGGAGTCTATTGATACTTTCATTCTATGTGCTATCTTTGGAACAATATATGTTTAACAGTGCAGTCCAACACTTCATAACTGAGAGATAGCCCGTTAAATGATCTCTTCATCTTGGGTTGTTGCTACTGTGCTTATCTCATCTTGTATACTGGCGTGTTTGGAAACCAACCCTCCTCCATATACACAGTGAATGAATGAACTGCAAAGATTTGCACCTCCTCCATATTTACAGAGAATGATTGGACAACAGAGATTTGCACCACTGCACGTGCGTGCGTGTGATTCTGTGTGTGTGCGCGCGCTACAACACATATTTTATGCACAATAATGATCTTTTACCTCTTCTCACTTATCTTGCTTTGATTATAAGCATGCATAGCATGGCTTTTGCCATGCTATTATGTCTTTTATTATAAGTATGCTTAAGAAATTCAGTTTACTTGTCTAGCCTTGCAAAGGCATACTGCTTTTCGGGCCGCCTGGGACAGGGAAAACAATGTTAGCCAAAGCTGTTGCCACTGAGGCAGGAGCCAACTTCATCAACATATCTATGTCTAGCATCACTTCAAAGGTTATCATGTTTGTCTCATCAGAATTGTCAAGTGCAGCTCTGTCTCCAGGATATTTGAATGCTAACATGCTTGTTGTCATGGCTTACAGTGGTTCGGTGAAGGAGAAAAATATGTTAAGGCAGTCTTCTCTCTAGCAAGCAAGATAGCGCCTAGTGTTATTTTTGTGGATGAGGTAAATTTAAATTCTTAACTGCAGGTTTGACTTGTTTTCGTATATTGATTTTCTCTGATTCTTGAGAACTTTGGTTGTAGCTATGACACTTCAAAAACTCCTTGATGATAGTTGTTTATGTCTTCTTCTTTTCATCGTCTGTTGCAGGTCGACAGTATGTTGGGCAGGCGAGAGAACCCAGGAGAACATGAGGCAATGCGGAAAATGAAGAATGAATTCATGGTCAATTGGGACGGTCTCCGAACAAAGGATAAAGAGCGTGTGTTGGTTCTTGCAGCAACTAATAGACCTTTTGACCTTGATGAGGCCGTCATACGGAGGCTTCCGAGAAGGTGACAATTTTAAAATAAATATTGTTCATAGCTAACTCGAGCAGGGCATTAATATCACTAGCCATGGCTCACTTCCCGCACTATGCAGGTTAATGGTAAATTTGGCAGATGTTTCGAACAGAGAGAAGATACTTCGTGTTATATTAGCTAAAGAGGAATTGGCACCTGATGTTGACTTGGAAGCGCTTGCAAATATGACTGATGGATATTCGGGGAGTGACTTGAAGGTGTGTCTAATTTGAGTCCATTTTGTATATTATTACTGAGCTGAATGAAATTTGCTTTCCTGATTTTGCTCAGAATCTGTGTGTGACTGCTGCACACTGCCCCATTAGAGAAATTCTTGAAAAGGAAAAGAAGGTTAGTTCCACTATGGTTGATTATTTGTGCAATCAGCAATCTGTTCCCTAAACTTCATTTTGCAGAATTACTACTTTCTTCTTTCAGTCCATGAGAATAAGAGTATCAGCTAGGTGCTTGACATAGATCCTTTATAAAGTATTTTGAATATAAGAGCACAAGTTAAGTAGAAAAGATAGTGGTTACAGTATATACATGATATGGAGCTCGAAGACTACTGAATATGGGTACACTTCTACATGGGTGTAGGTGATTCTACTGTCGAATCCTTAGTGCATGAATCTGTTTTTCTTGGTACAAGCTTGAGGTCGTTCAATTTGCTCTAACATATCACTTGTATTTTTATTTGCTCTGTGAAGTAGTCCATCTCATAGTCGTAGTTAGTTGGCATGATGTCATTATTTATGCTCTGTGAATTAGTCCTTATCATAGTCGTAGTTAGTTGACATGACTTCATTATTAATTGTTTTCTCTTGCATTACAGGAAAAAAATCGAGCTGTAGCAGAAGGGAAACCTGTTCCTTCACTCTATGGCAGTGAACATATTCGTCCTCTGAGCATGGATGACTTCAGATATGCACATGAGCAGGTAAGCTGCTCTCTGTTGAGAACGTTTCTTTCTGTGCACTGTTTAGTATGCTATTGACTCTGTGTATGTATGTGAAATGAGTATGTACAGCTCTTTGGAAATGGTTTTTCCTTGCAAACATAAATATAGGTTCTTAGTGGAGATGAGAAATGCACCATTGATATGTCGATCAGAATTTGTTGGTTATGGAGTGCACATCTATTCTACCATGCCCTTAGTATGTTTTGGTTACTATCTAGTATTCCTTGCAAATGCTGGTTGAGAGAGAGATTCTGTTGTCATGTGGTAATGTACGAGTCAGTAATTTATGATTTATAATGGTTGAGCTCCAAGGTCCATCTCCTTACTAAACTTATCCAATAATTGGCAGTAGGACAATCTTAGTTTAAGCCAGCGTTTGGGATTGCATTTCCAAACGCTCCTTTTCAATTTTCCATTTCAAGTTTCAATACATATTTTATAAGTATTTAGAAAATTTATTTAAAAATTTAGAAAGTGTAGATAATCTTTTTATTTCATATTTTATTATTTTTTTGGAAGTAAAAAAAATAGAGCTCGTTTTTCAAAAAGAACAAAAATACCCTCCATTCTAGAAAAGCTCCATTTTATAAGCACTCCCAAACGCCCCAAGTGATCATCCTTTGCAAGTTTTGTTGGAAGTGTCTGATAGATTTGCTCTAAAGAGATGCTATTGTGATCAGATTTGGCTTTGTTTACTCATAAAAACCAATTGCTGAAAGTACTCTGTTTGCTCCTTAGGTATGTGCAAGTGTATCTTCAGAGTCTGCAAACATGAATGAACTTCTTCAGTGGAATGATTTATACGGAGAAGGTGGATCAAGGAAAAAGAGAGCTCTCAGCTACTTTATGTGATGAGAAGGTGCAGGCAGCAGTGTACATTCTTTCTTGCAGCAGCCCTTCTGTCAGAGCATGCAATGCTAAGTGATTTAACATCCAAATCACCAAGTTGCCTGCTTCCACTGTATAATGTGCATATCAAAGCTATTTCCCCTGTTATGTCGAAATTAACTATATAGTGAATTGAGTAGATTTGAAATAGTAGCTGAGGTTTTGCAAATTTTTTAAATATTTTTGTAGTGACTATGGCCAGCATGTGGCTTGAAGCCTTTCTGCATGTACATACGATACATTCTACTGAAAGGAATAAAGCGCTAGCTTACAGATATTCCCAAATACTTGTGTCACTCTGTTAGATGGAATGTTGTAGGTATTTCTCCATGGATTCTTGCATCTCTGAGCCTGTCGTAATGGAAGAACATCTGCAGAGTTTGAGCTGACTTATGTAACATGATAGTGAGTGATGAAACTGCGTTACTTTCACAATTCAGTTAGGTCTTTCTAAACTAAAATTGCATTCATTGTGTATCTGGTTGATGGAATATGTGCGTGTGTTTATTATGGTGTGAGATAGTGAAGTTTGGAAAAATTCGGGAGTGATCTGATAAAAAAATTTGTTTATCATTTTCAAGTTTTTAATCTTTTTGGTCTTTCAATTTTGAGGCTACCTTGGAAGTTGTGTTTTGCGGTTTCTGAATGTTCTCAACCTGCAAAGCTTTTTGTTTTAAGAAATAAAAAAAAAAAACACTCGATGTGTTTCTGTGCGTGATGCTTTTGATCTTATGAACGAAAACTTCAGTGCTGTAATTAAAAAGTAGGAAAAGTTTTTAAAGATAGCAGCACTGGACGGCTGCAGGGAAAATCTACGTGTTTATAACACGTATTTGGTCGGTTTGCGTAACTCAGTCCGTAGAAATTCTTATCTTCTTTCCTATCTTAATTTGGAACTCTGACAGTTGTTGTTAATGATTAACTCCATTACTGAGCTTTTTATAAGGGAAGAGTCAGTGAAATCACTGCATAGAATTTTTTACTTCAAAGTATCTTTTTATAACAATCACGAGACAATGAAACATTCATTGAGAACACAACAGAAGCTTATGGAAAATATCTCTAATAAAATAAAGGCATGAAGACAAAAATACCAAGTACTTACCTGTTCTACACTAGCCTTAGAATATTATAAACTTTCAACAGATACAACAGGAGCTCGTTCGTTTTATCTTTTCTCTTCCAAAACCACATGATCCAATAATAATACTATAACATTCTTATGTTTTCAAACCTTTGTATGATAGTCACTAGAAAAAAAAAAAAAAAAAACATCTTTGCTATGTGTCGGCCTCACCGATTGCTAAGTCACTTAGAAAATTTAAACTATATCATCACCGTATACATAAGCACCACGTTTTATGTAATATACAATTAATGATTAAAGTTAAATGCTTAAAATTTTCATCTATATATGTATATAAAGAGATGGATTGATTGATGTTGTTGACTAGAATGGCTAAGGTTTTTCCACAAACAGCACTCACGCGTTCACGTGCATCTTCTTCTTCAGGCAGCAGTAGTAGCTGTTACACAATTTGGATGAAATCTTTACTTCTGAGTGGCAACGGATGCACAGTGTTCAGTTCAAAAGGAAAATTAGTTTACCGCGTCGATAACTACGGATCAAAATCCCGAGACGAAGTTTTCTTCATGGATCATGAAGGCAAAACCTTGCTCAAGATACTCACCAGAAAGGTAGATAATTATATATTATAAAAGAAAAAGAACATTTCTGCGATGTAGTATTCTTCTTCTTGATGATTGATGTATTTATTTTTTTCAGAAGCTTAGATTGTTTCTGAAATGGGAAGGATATCAATACGATGAAAATTGTTGCGAGTCTCAGAAGAAGCCATGGTTCAAGGTGAAGAAACTGAAGAAGAAGAGCAGTGGAGTTTGGAGAACTAAGGTTGCTGTAAATTATAGCGATCAGAATCAAAAGAACTGTTACAGAATAAACGGCCTGAAGAAAAAATCTACTAACTATAAGATCACTGATATTGCTGGAAGAGTTGTAGCAGAGGTGAGTGATCTCTTAATTAACAGATTATAACTATTGACAATTTTTGAAAATTTTGTAAAATTGTAGTTTAAATGAAATTTCTTTTTGGAACAGATCAGAAGGAAAGAGACAGAGAAAGGGATTGCACTTGGTGAAGATGTACTGAAGTTGGTGATAGAACCTGATCAAGATCACTTACTGATTATGGGTCTTGTTATTGTTTGCGGATTAATTGATCACTACTTATGAAGTATTCTTTTGTAAAGAAAAATACAATGGGAGTGATTTATTCTGTGTTTATATTTTTTTTTCCATGTTTTTATTTGAAGTTCTAGCGTGGGAATCACTTTAAAAAAAAATTTCTGATATTTTTCTGATATGTACATAAGTTATGAGGACAAGAAAATTAACTACTATGTATATTTAGAAAATTAACATGAATACGGTTGTGCTGTGCAACTGATTTAGCTACTCGAAGTAATTATTTACTTACAACTCCTTTGATTAACCACATTAATTAATGCAATTTTGTTTGTGAAGATGTTTTTACTTGGCAACTTTCATGAAGAAGAAGAAGAAGAAGATCGACGACCCCGCCGCCGGCGTTTGCTGCAACAACCGCGAGTAACCGTTGCTCGCTGTGGAACTTCTAACAGCAGCAACAACAGAGGAGACGAAGGAGAACAAGTCGACCACAACAACGGCGAACGCAAGGAAGAAGAAGAAGAATCCAGCCCAAATCTGAAGATGATCTGAAGAAAAGATTTTTAGAAAAAAATCTCTACAATTTGGTCTGATTTTTTTTTTTAATTTGAAATAATCGAGTAGTTTTCGATATGGATTTTTAAATTTAGAGTTACTATCAATAATTGAGCTCTCGAATTTGATGCGGTAATTCATATCCATTAGATATTTTTATATAACCATTCATGTTTCTAATGAGTCCTTCTAATCTAAGACGCGACAGTAGATTTCATAATATAACACCTGAAAAAGATCTAACCTAATTTACACAGTATTTAAAACAGTTGTTGCTTTCATTCTTAATAATCAACATTATCTCCTCAAACTCATAATCCTTTGCAAGGATTAAAGAAAGAAAAAAAAGTTCAGATTTTTACATGAATACAATATTGCGTTATGCTTTCTGACTAATTGGAGGCTTAATTTATTTGCCAACTGTGCCACAAATTATTGGAATATGGCAATCAAATGATCATGATAATAAAGAAAAATGGCGCCTAGAACCTATCAATCCCAAGTGTTAGCAAAATAATAATATAATGACAGCCATAATCAACTACCATCATTACCTTTTTTTATTGTTTTAAATACTATTTCAAATTACTTTTTATTCACTTTTTATTTTAATATTTATTAATAATCTTTATAATATAATATTTTATAAATATTTAAAATATAAAAAGTTTTATATTATAAAACTTTATTACTACTTTTTTATTATATTTTATAAAATTAAATTTATTTTAAAAAAAATTTAAAGTTTTTTATTTAAGATTTTTTTTATTAAAAAAACACTCCAAAAACACATTCCTTTAAACGCTTTGTGGATAAGTTTTCTAACTTCTATGTTATAGCTTGTTGAATTCTTTTGTCTAATTAATTATGAACAATAATTAACTATGGTGATTATTATAGTCGTTTGAGCTAGCCTGGCCCCCTCGGCTGAAGTTAAAGTGTTGTTGTGATAAAATAATATGGGCCTAAGCCCAAATATAATTTAGGTTCTACAAAAGAAACCAGTCGTTCAGAAATTTGTTAGATAAAAATCAAGCTGTTAGGATCCTTTGTTATTTTTGTTCATTAAATTCCTTTCATTATTTCAGAGAATTCGAGCAACAAAAACAAAATTCTTTCATGAAATTCTTGCTTTTACTGCCCACGATGTGTTTGTGTTAATGCCCCAACGAGGACTCAATTTTCTAGATTATGTACACTCGCTTCGAGTCGAGTAAGAAGTTATTTTCTTTCCTTTTTTGTTTTGGCGCGAAACAGAAACATTTTTTCCGCTGAAGTTTTCAAGCTTTTAGACACTCGCTTGATTTATCTCAGCATCTTAAATCGAATACCACGAAATTGTTAGCCAACTTGTTAGAGACTGCTTTCGAGAGGAATTTTCTAATCTGCGGGCGATTAAATTTCCGGGTGAGTTCATTTGGGGTTACAATATTTCTCAGATGTTGTTTTGATCTATAAAAGTTAGAATTTTCCCCCTTTATTCTTTTACAGAAAAAATGAATCTGCTATAGTGTTTGTAGATGATGATGGATTCCTGAATTGGGTTAATGTTGAACTGTTATACGTATGCCCACTTGCTGAAAACCGAATTTGGAATTTTTCAAGAGAAAACCAGTTCTTAACAGCGATCTTCGTTTCTGAAATCATTTAATCGTGTCTTAAGTTTCTTAATCATGTTGTCTTTTGCCTAATTGTTTTACAATTTTGTTATTTAATTGTTGCGCTGGTTCTAATTCATATTCTAAGCTTCAATTGTGGTTTTTGTTTTCTGACACTGCAATGCTACTGATTTGGATTATGTGGTCGTGGTTCTTGGTAATCCTTATAATGCTTGTGGAGAAACTATCTTACAATTTCTTGTGGTATAAGTTGTATTTCTTGTTCTGCAGATTCTCATGCAAGCAACTGAGTTTCAAGATGGATGAGGAAGCAAATTCTCCTGCCATTAAAGCCATTAATAAGGCTGTTGTGCACAAAATTTGTTCTGGCCAAGCAATCTTCGATCTTTCCTCTGCCGTCAAAGAGTTGGTAGAGAACAGCTTAGATGCTGGTGCCACCAGTATTGAAATCTGTCTGAAGGAACATGGAGAAGAATATTTCAAAGTTATAGACAATGGGTGTGGTATTTCTCCCACTAACTTTCAGGTACTTAACCTACTTTTAAGTGCATATGTGACTTGATTATGGATATATATATTTCTGCTAACTTCCTGCGTGCTAGTCAAAACATTGTTCCCCGTGTATGTCGTGAAGAGTGAGTGATATTTTATAGGTTGTTCAAATAACTTGTAATATGTCATTCAGTTATCATAGTTCAAAGTTTGATGCATTTCTTGACTTATTGTTAGTGAGCATGATGACCCAACTCGTGCAAAAAAAAAAGGCAAATAGTGATGACAGAATAATCAGCCTTTCACAAGGATGATGTTTTTGTTATTTGTTTTTTGTGTTTTGTTCCTCTAAATTCATCTACTTATGCATGTATTCTTTACTGCATCTATCATATAATTATTCTCTCTCTCCCCAAACTAAGAATCATATTTATTATTATCTCCTGCAGGTCTTTGCTCGTAAACATCACACTTCCAAAATTACAGACTTTCCTGACCTCCATTGTTTAAGAACCTTTGGCTTCAGAGGGGAGGCCTTGAGTTCGCTTTGTGCATTGGGAACTTTGACAGTTGAAACAAGAACGAAAAATGAACCAGTTGGCACTCATTTGACCTTTGATCATTACGGCTCAGTGATAGCTGAAAAGAAGACAGCACGCCAAGTTGGAACCACTGTGACTGTTGAAAAATTGTTTTCAACTTTGCCAGTTCGGAGCAAAGAGTTCAGCCGGAATATTCGGAGGGAATATGGAAAGCTCATAGCTTTATTAAATGTAAGAAAAATTTCTCAACACTAGTGAAATGAAATTTGTTCCAACTTTCAAGTGATGGTTACCATTACACGGTAAAAGGACTTCTTAACTTAGTAATAAGTAGCCCATAACTTGTTAATGGGATGGCATTTTTTAATTTCTGTGTAGCAATGCGTGTTGAGGTATATACTTATATATAGAGAGAAGATTTAGTTTACCATATAATGAGAATTTGGCTCCTAGATGCTTCCTCAAAGTCTGAGCTTGGTCAGTTGGTCCAAGCATTTGAGAACATGTAACAATTTTGTAGGCTTATTGATGCATGATGATCGTTTTGAATTTCAAACTGTTTTCAATGGCAGTAGATAGAATTCTTTCCAATAGGTCATTGAGTTTAGAAAGCCTCGGCTCCACGAAGATTTTCAAATTGTGCGTATTTTCTCTGCTGAAGATTGTTCAAGTAGGCATGCGAATGTACTTTATTAATGTTTGTGAATCATGTTGGATTACCTTCCAGTGTTCTATGTACTTGTCCTTGTTAGGTGATTAATCTCTACTTTCTAGTTTTTTTTAGGCATATGCTCTCATTGCTAGAGGGGTTCGTCTGCTCTGCACCAACATAAGTGGTAAAAATGCAAAATCGGTGGTTCTAACAACTCAAGGAAGCAATTCACTGAAAGATAATATCATTACAGTGTTTGGTCTAAACACATTCCAGTGCTTGGAGCCCTTGAGTTTGAGTATTTCTGAAGGCTGCAAAGTAGAGGGATTTCTTTCCAAGCCTGGATATGGAAGCGGGCGTAATTTAGGAGATAGGCAGTTCTTCTATGTAAACGGTAGGCCTGTCGATATGCCAAAAGTTACCAAACTTGTAAATGAATTATATAGATGTGCCAATTCTAAACAATATCCCATTGCCATCCTGGACTTCATCATACCGACTACTTCATATGACATCAATGTGACTCCTGATAAAAGAAAGATATATTTTGCTGATGAAGGCTCCCTGATGCTTTCTCTGAGAGAAGCTATGGAAAGAATCTACTCCCCACAGCAGTGCAGTTACTCTGTCAACAAAGTCATGGATTCAGAAAATGATCTCATTTTGCTAGAGACTGCTCTTGGTGACAATGATAGGCCCCCTTCCAAGATGCCTGAACAATTAACCGTTGAGGAGTGTGTTAAAATGGAGGTGACAAGCAAGGAAATCAGTTTAGGTGGAAGTTCATTTGTGAATGAACAAGAGCTTGTGGGCCATGATTTGCATAAAGGTGAAAGTTCCATTCATTGCAACAAAAGCTCTTTTTCGAAGGAATTCTCCCTCAATATATGCAGGCACAGCAAATCTCATGATATTTCTGACTTTGAGTGTAAGCAGCCAACGAAATTGCCCAAGCCGAATCAGAAGCTGGATGAGAAACCTCTGCTCCATGCCAAGCTAGTAAAGAATCATTCTCCTACTTCAGCTCTGGTTCAATCTTCTCTTTCAAATTTTGTGTCCAGCACCAAACGGAAGCATGAATCGAGCTGTAGTATATTGTCCGAAGTTCCTTTGTTGAGGAAGGAAGCATCAAACTGTCAAGTTACAGAAATGCGTTCAAAAAAGCATTGCACCTCCTCTCATGTAACTGCTGATAAAGAAGATGATTCATCTGAAATTAGAAGCCAGGAATTGCCTGCCCATGGCAGCCTACCTAATGACTTTGGCAAGGCAGAGATTCCATGTCACTCTGAACCTGACATTCATGTAACAAGAGAGGTTTTGGTATGTACACAATCTTCCTGTTTAATTTTTGGCTATGGAATTAATTTGGCGTTTTGTTCAGATTTCTTGTACATTATATCTATTTACCAATGGCATTTTATCTTCAGTGAAAAAATGAATGGATCCTTGAAGAGTGATTTGACTCTTTCTGAGTCTAGCATGCATCCTAGATGCAGCAGAAAAGAAAGATTTGCTGCTCAGTTGGTGTTACCAGCAAGTTAGGCATCTAAATTTCGTATGCATTTGCTGGAGTTTTTATGTTATTTTCATTATGCATGTGCTTAAATCTTAATGGTGCTGGTTAGTGGTTTCGTTCAAGAGAAATTGTTTATACTTATGACTCTCCTAGTACATATATCATTTTGTTTTTGCTTCTGCTTTTCAGAATTTATATTTCTGTATAAGGCTTTACAGTGTCATTTTGGGATTGGGATATCAGGAGGAATCTTATTCTCATACTCAGCCAACCTCAGAAACTTCCCCTGTATATGATCAAGGAACAAGAAATTCCTCAGAGCTTTCAATGTCATCAGCTTCACGTCACATTATCACAGATAACCCAAAACCTTGCTCTAGTTATACAGCTTGCCCGGTCTTCCAATTTAGTATGGATGATCTTCGGAAGAGGAGGCATCAGGGATTCTCCAAATTGCTTACATGTTCTTCAGGATCTGTTTCGCAAAGGAGGTATGCAAAGTTATTCTCCTCTGCATAAGTAAA
The DNA here is from genome assembly GCA_019914995.1 of Acanthochlamys bracteata. NCBI lineage: Eukaryota > Viridiplantae > Streptophyta > Magnoliopsida > Pandanales > Velloziaceae > Acanthochlamys > Acanthochlamys bracteata. Next base: position 774,884 of record CM034140.1, on the reverse strand, counting down.
TTTGAAAAGCTCCAAGTGATGATGCTTTAGAGTTTTCACTATTAACTTTCTTTCTTACAAACTCCATCATGTGTAGGTTTTACACTGCAGCTGCACTTGACATAATTGAACAGGAAAACAGCGAGAGTAAAGAAAAATCATTGGCTGCAGCTATCATTGAGTTGGAGAGGCTCTTCAGGAAAGAAGATTTTTCAAGAATGCAGGTTCTTATAGAATCTCTTCCCATCCATCTATCGAATAGTAAAAGCAACTCAAAATTGCCTTTCCAGATCTAGCAACAGTATTATTGCAAATTCATAACTACCTCCGGCCTTCCACATATCGGAAAAATTTCCTGTATGTGTTTGGTGCCTCTAAACTTTTGCTTCTGTCCCAACTTATATTATATACTGTTGTCAATTTTCATCTTTCCCACTCAACGAAATGTTCCCTGCCCTGAGGCTGTTATTTTCTGTCTTATAAAATTAATTTTCATTAAACATCATCTAAGTTTACAAAACTTTAGCATGCTGCATGAAATTAAAAAAAACGTGCTGCAGTTTCTGGGAACTATTAAATAAAATATTTTTTCCATTTGATTAAATAGATTCCTTGCATACTTATTTCCGCTTGTTAATTTTTACTTTTAGGTAGTTGGCCAGTTCAATCTTGGATTTATTATTGGAAAGCTCAACCAGGACTTATTTATTGTAGACCAGGTAATTATATTTTGTCTGCAGCTAAGTTTTCTCCCCAGCATCTTCCATTAATATTCCTTTCGTTCTGTACGCTAAATTCTAGATTTCTACTTATGTGGAGAGTACAGATTTTGTTTCCATATTTGCAGCAAGTTGCATTGCTTCTGCCTGAGGTTTTTCCTTGATAGATAATTGGCAAGATCTTGCTAAAAATATGCAGAGTGATATGTGAAGATTGAATGAGATCCTAATGTATCTTTCTTATATATATACATGCAGCATGCTGCAGATGAGAAGTGCAATTTTGAGCAACTTTCGCAATCAACAATCTTCAACCGACAACCCCTGCTTCAGTGAGTAAAAAATAATTATTTTGTGCAAACATCTTTACTGTCGCATAAACTGCAAAATAAACCTAAGGAAATTTTCTAGGAAAAACAGCCTTACCCTTTCAGTAACTCATAATGTGATTAATATATTAGTTTAACTCCTTCCTAAAAGAGGTAAATTGATCATAAATGATAAATCATAATTAAACATATCTTATCTTATCGCTGATTTCCTGTTTTTTCGTCTCTTCCATTTCTATTGGTTCTGACCAATGGGCTATCTTATGCATAATACTTGTGGATCTTGAAATCCAAAAGCAAGCTTTCTATAGTCGGTACTTTGTAATTATGTTGAGGTTTGTGGAAACTAAAAACCGTTATCTGAAGCCTTATATTCTCATTAGTTCATGCTATCATTCTAGATTCAATTTCTTGCTGTATCTCTGCATGCTTTAGGAGCTTTCAGAAGAGTTTACTGGGATACTTTATATTTGATGCTTTGTCTTGGGATGATGTGCAGTTGTCTTGTAGATAAATCGAATAATCAATGGTCTCATGCAAATACTGACTTTTAATTCATTTATAACTTGTTGTGATTTCAGGCCAATAAGATTGGAGTTATCACCTGAAGAAGAGGTGGTAGCTTCCATGAATATGGGAATAATAAGGTAAACTAGTGGTTATACAATTTTTTCCCTAGTTATGGAGTTATCAGCTTTCATGGTTTTTCTATAACTGCCATAGGAAAAATGGTTTTTCACTAATAGAGGATATGGATGCACCACCCGGATGTCATTTTCTGGTGAAAGCTGTGCCATTTAGTAAAAATATTACCTTCGGGATTGAAGGTAGGAAATGTTATGATTGTGCAAGTTGGGCTTAAAGCTGGTGTTGAGAGCAGAGATATGACTATTTTGTGTGTGTGGTTGTCTTTGATGCAGACCTTAAGGATCTCATTTCCACACTCGCAGATAGTCATGGGGAGTGCTCTATAATCAGCAGTTACAAAATGGACACTGCTGATTCCATCTGTCCATCAAGAATGAGGGCAATGTTGGCTTCACGTGCTTGTCGTACATCTGTTATGATTGGTGATGCTCTTACGAAGACTGAGATGCAGAAGGCAAGATAATTTTGATATCTGCTTGAAATTTATTCAGCCTTGTCGGCCCGAATATCTGTTTTTCGATAGCTTTTATTTGAATGACATTATATGAATCCAGGCATGCATCCCTATCTTGCATGGGTTATAAGATTAGTTTGATTGCTAGAATTGTTCCTGATACGGTTTTGCAAGTTATTAACCATTAATTACAACTTTGACTTTTTGGTTCAGATCATTTGTAACCTAGCAAAGCTGAAGTCCCCTTGGAACTGTCCACATGGTAGACCAACAATGCGTCACTTGGCTAACTTATCTACAGTTTCAAAGTAAGGTTTCTATCCTTTAGTTATATTGAAAATTTTGGTGGAGAGGAACCTTGTAGGTTATCTTGTCTGTGAAGGATTTTTTCTGGAAACTGATCAGATCATTATTCTTTTGTTCGTATGTACACATCACCTTTTTGTATTTATCTTCGTATGCAAATAATTGGGTGTTATCTGGTTCATCAAAATTAAAACTCAGATTTTATCTAGAATCAAGTTCATCAACTGATATTTTGAGCTGTAAAACTCATCGCAGCAATCAGTTGCCATAGGCATCACTGTCATCTGTTGCATGACCAAAAAAAAAGGCATAGTAAAGAGGAAAGGTCAGTAGGAATTGGACTTCCATGTCAACTTGCCGTGCAAGTTCCTACATGCATTTGCTCATCTTTTCGTATTCATGAATGAGGGAAGAAACCAAGGGTAGACAAGTGAAAATTTCCTGATGTCGCCAATTGATGTGATCGTCCAATCTTGTCACTGTATTGGGTTGCAGTAGTGCTGAACAAGAGGAAAGGATTCAACAAAAATCTACGTGTCTGGGAGTTTTGAAGTAAATTTAGTCTTCGATACTGAGCATTTAGGTTAGAGGACAAAACAAAAAAAAAACAAAAAATTTCTGTTTCAGAGAAAGACGCTATACCAGACTGCCTTTATTTATATAGCCACGTCGTTTACTTCGTGTTCTTTTAATGATGGTTTCTCTCATGATTTTGAACATGATGAACAAGCAAGATATGGTTTATAATTGCATCTTATAGCTTTTTTATCACATGCTGAATAGGTGAAAAGGATGGTTGAATTATTTGAAGTGCCTACTTTTTAACTTTAGTGATTTGATTGAGTTGTTAAAGAGAACTTACTTTTTGTATCATTTGTAAGAGTGTTCATTCTTTTGAATGATTTTAATTTGATTTTTCTCTTTATTCTTCCATGTAATAATGCACCGTGATAACACTTATCTGGTAAAGTGTTAGATCAAGGGCCGACGTTCAAATATAATAAAGGTTCAAGAAATGAATCTCTAATATGAAAGCGAAGCGAGAACGTGAATTACGGCACATAAACTGAGCCAACGATGGAATCATGGTAAGAATGCTTGCAATTTATTAGAGCCACACAACGCTCACTTGGGGACTGAGCAAGACGAGAATCCGAATTACGGCATAGGTATTAATTCAATGGCCGAATCACGGTATAAATGTCTGCTCTAATGGATTAATATGTTGCAAAAATGATAGAATTAGAGAGCACCAAATATATAAAAAAAAGAAGTAAAATAGCATCATATAAAATAGATAATTCAGATCTATTATAAATAAAAAGTATTCAGTACTCTACCAAGGATTTAATAAGATTAATCATAAGTACTATGAAATTACATCAAGATCAATAAATATATAGTAGAATAAATGAAGATAAAGATTTACTTGGTTCGGTTTCACTAAAAAATTTATATCTATGAAGAATAAATATTTTTGCCATTAATGTGAAAGATATAAAAATTTGGAGCATAAAAATAATTCTAAATGAAGCTTCAAATATAATAGAAAAAACTTTCATGTCTTTTCAACTCTTTCTTAGAGATAAACTTTCTCTTTCAAAGAAATAAGATTAAAATAATTAAAATAATATAACTATTTACACTTCTCTCAAGAAAAAGTTTTTAAAAAAAATAGAAATAAAAAATATATGAGGGTTAAAATAAAAAATTATTAAAATATAGAAAAAATAATTTAGTGCGATGCAAAAGATCAAATAGAACTGCAGAAAAGTTCAAACAAGATCGTTAACTCTGCGGTCGATAATAGGTTAATAAACTCTAACATAATATAAGATTTATGATCCAATGAATAACAATTCGATAACGAATTTCAAATTTGGTCGAAATACAAAGTAAAACATAATATAAGATTTATGATCCAATCTCACGTCTTTGATTCATGAGCAGGTGCCACCTTAGTCTCTATGGAGGAGAACGCGCCAGGTAAGATCGGTTGTATGAATTCTTTCGGGCTGTGTTTTGTTGTGGAACATTCTCAGACGATTAAAATGTTCCCCTTCTCGTGTTCTGATGCAATCCCTGAATCTAACAAATCTTGTCCCTTTTGTGTTCGTTGACCATTCTCTTTATCGTTGTGAATAAGGAAGGCAAACCTTTCAATAGAATTTCCAACAACAAAGTTTCTAAGAAACAATGCGAACGAAGTCTTTTTCTTTTTTCTTATGTAGTTCACTCTAGTAGCTACCATTCTTGAGCCATTGATCACATGTAGTTTACCAGTTCAATCTCAACAGAGAAACTTTAAATTTTTTATATTTATACATAAGATTCTGATCGTAGGTTTTTTGGGAGAATCAGAATCTTCATATTTGGGTCTAGTACTCATAAAGAAAAATTGTTTAATAAAAACTTAAATCCATCACAATGACGTATTATTTAGCCAAAATGTCTCAATATTCTTGATTAGTTTCTTGGGATGGTAATTCGAATATGTTTTAAGACTCGGATCAAAGGAGCGGCTTTTACGTGTAGTGCTTTGAGTTGTTTTTTAATAAGGACGTGGAATGATATGAACGTAGGAGCAACAGACGAGAAGAGTATATGTGGGTGCGTTTGGATTTCTATTTTTTCAACCGAATTTTTTAATTTTTTAATTTTATATTATATATATATTTTTTATAAATATATAAAAGTTTATTTAAAATTTAAAAATAAAAAAATTATTACATAATAAAATATTTTTATTATTTTTTAAAAAATAAAAAAATTCGTTTTTAAAAAAATAAAAATATATTTTATTTCAGAAAATTTTAATAGGAGAAACAAAAACACATTTTAACCGAAATTGAAAAGAACTGGTTGACTTGACTTCTAGTAACATGTTTGCAGTGACGAAGTCCGTTTAAGTGATTGGGAGATTACTTAAAACTAGAAAGACGCCACCTAATGCCTTCTTCTTCTTATTGACTGAATTGACGAGAGATTGATTGATCATAAACGATTCTGAAGAAAACTTTTCATGGAGAATTAAATTCCTTGAAAATTTCAGTTTTTCATCTCTTCGTCTCCATCTCCATCTCCTACTAAATCCTATCTCCCAAACAAGCAACCAAAATAAGAAGAACAACAAGAAGAAGAAGATTAAAAAAAGTAAGGGAAAAAACAATGAATTTCTTATTTTATTCTTCACCAGCGCCTCCACCGCGATGGCTGACGTCTCTGAGCTGTTCGCCGACGACGACGACAACTTCCGGCTTCATTCCATGGATCCGTTTCATATTCCTGTCTCCATGTCCTCAACGTCTTCTCTTCGCCGCCATCGACGCTCTGTTTCTTCTAATCCTTCTCTTTCTCGCCGGAAGAAAATTCGTCTCTGTTCGCAACAACACCAACACCGCTGGTTCAGAGGAATCCCAAAAACCTCTCCTCTCTCCTTCCAATGACGGCATCGTACGTACGGGTACAAGGTTCAAGCTCGCCATGGCGGTTTCCGGCTTGCTCGCTTTCGTCCATGCTGTGCTGTTTGTGTTAGCGATCACTTGTATTCGTTCTTCTCCATTGTTCATGACAGAGTCGTTGCTTCTTCTCCTTCAGCTTCTGTCTTACCTCGCCGCCGCTGCGTTAGTTGCTCATGAGAAACGGTTCCGTGCAACAACGCACTCGCCGGCGTTACGTGGTTTTTGGATTGCAAGCTTCGTTATGCTTGCTTTGTTATCTTCCACTGCTGCCGTTCGATTCACTGCCGGCGAAGCTATTTATCCCGACGACGTTATCGTTTTGTCGTTGTTAGCTCTATCTGTTTTACTTCTCTTCTTCGCGTTCTCGCCGAACACTGGAATCTCAGTGGAGCAAAGACCACCGGAGGTAGAACAACCAAACAGTTATCCATTGAAGAAGACAGATCCTGTAACGCCGTACACGACAGCCTCGCTGCCGTCCAAGCTGACGTGGTACTGGATGAATCCATTACTAGCTAAAGGCTACAAAACGCCATTAGTTATCGATGACGTTCCAGGGTTAGCACCGGAGCATCGTGCTGAACGAATGTACGAGTTTTTCAGATTGAACTGGCCCCAAGGTTCGATGAAGTCCGATAACCCGGTAAGGAGAACTTTGCTGAAATGCTTCTGGCCGCATTTACTGTTAACGGCCGGTCTCGCCGTAATCCGGCTATGCGTCATGTACGTTGGTCCTGTGCTAATCAACCGTTTCGTCGATTTCACCTCCGGCAAGAGTAGTTCGCCGTACGAAGGTTACTACCTCTGCGTGACTCTTCTCGCTGCGAAGTTCATCGAAGTTTTATGCTCTCATCAGTATAACTTTCAGTCACAGAAGCTGGGAATGATGATTCGTTCGACGTTGATATCTGCGTTGTACCGGAAAGGTTTGCGTCTTTCAGGCTCTGCTAGACAAGCTCATGGTGTTGGAATGATCGTTAATTACATGGCTGTTGATGCTCAACAGCTCTCCGACATGATGCTTCAAATCCATTACCTCTGGTTAATGCCTCTTCAGGTAATTCACTCTATCAATCTTCGATGCAAAGTATTAGGTTGTTGATTATTGAGAAAATTTTCACAGGTTGGTGTTGCATTGGGATTGCTGTGGATATATCTGGGACCATCAGTAACGTCGGCGATAATCGGAATCGCGGCGGTATTGGTGTTTGTTGTGTTTGGAGCAAGAAGAAACAACAGGTACCAGTACCAGTTGATGGGAATGAGAGATAAGAGAATGAAAGCAACGAATGAGATGTTGAACTATATGAGAGTGATTAAGTTCCAGGCTTGGGAAGAACATTTCAATAAACGGATCAACGAGTTCCGGCAAGGCGAGTACGGGTGGTTGTGTAGGTTCATGTTCTCAATTTCCGGCAATATTATTGTTCTCTGGAGTGCTCCGCTGATCGTTTCTTCGCTTGTGTTTGGTACTTGTGTTGTCTTTGGTGTTACTCTTGATGCGGGACTTGTCTTCACTGCTACTTCTCTGTTCAAGATTCTACAGGTTTTTTTCTTCCTTCCATGAAAAATTTTACCCTTTCCCTTTCTTTTTCTCATAATTTGAAGGATTATGCGAAACTTACATCCAGACAAAGTCATTTCAAGTTCTGATTAACCAGACTTATTAATCAAGCAAAATCTTTCAACTAAAGCTGTGATTATTCAGTCATGGTTTCTCATGAATTATTTGAAATTACCAACCTGATTTTGAATTGTTTTTGGAAAATTTTGTTTGCAGGAACCGCTGAGAAACTTCCCGCAAGCTTTAATCTCGGCATCGCAAGCGATGATATCGCTTGAAAGACTCGACGCATACATGACAAGCGGCGAGCTCGATCGCACCGCCGTAGAACGAGTCGCCGGTTGCGGCGATGGAATCGCGATTAAAATCGAAGGTGGAGATTTCGCGTGGGACGATGACGCGCCCGCTCCTGCTCTCAGAAATATCAACGTCGAGATCAGCACCGGGTCACTCGCTGCCGTTGTAGGCACCGTTGGTTCCGGAAAGTCTTCCATTCTCGGTTGTATCATGGGCGAAATGCACCGAATCTCTGGCAAGGTATTTACATTCCGAATTATGTTCCGCCGTTAGTGTTGTGTCTGAAATTGCAAAATTAGAAGTAGTTTTTATCCTTGCAGCATTAACCGTAGGAATTGTTGTCCCACACTGTGCCAGAAAATGTTTAGATATTTAATGTTGGTATTACACACTATGCTGCAACCTACTCTCTGTTTTACTAATGTGCCACCTTAGTTGAAGCTTTTGATTTTTTATATGGCAGGCCAGAGTTTGTGGAAGCACTGCGTATGTGTCACAAACAGCATGGATTCAAAATGGAACAATTCAAGAAAACATCTTGTTCGAGGAGCCCATGGATCGCCAGAGGTACAATGAGGTTATACGTGTTTGTTGCTTGGAGAAGGACTTAGATATGATGGAATTTGGTGATCAAACTGAAATTGGAGAGAGGGGAATCAACCTTAGTGGGGGTCAGAAACAACGCATACAACTAGCTAGAGCTGTCTATCAGGATTGTGATATCTACCTTCTTGATGATGTCTTTAGTGCTGTGGACGCTCATACTGGTTCTGAGCTCTTCAAGGTAATGATGTTTTATTCTTGAAGCTTTTTTAACGGTAACCTCATAACACTCGTAACATGTATTTAAGCTTTTTACTTCACCTCTTGCAGGAATGCATAAGAGGAGCACTAAAAAATAAGACTATTGTCCTTGTAACGCACCAAGTGGACTTTCTGCATAACGCCGACCTCATCTTGGTATGTGTTGAAATACTCCTTGTTTCTAAATATCTGCAAAAGAATGAATATATATTAGGAAGTTTTGTAGTTCTCTCTTACTACTATCTTTATTTACTACAATTGCATGCCATGGATTTTCTTTTTCTTCTTTTTCTTAGACAGATTCCAAATAGTAATTTAACTTCTGTGATCATGTTGGGTCACGTTCGCATGTATGCCTTTTGTCCGGATGGAATGCATCTGGTCAGATGTTTTAGGCTCTTAACGGTCTCATGCATTGCAATTGCATTTAATTTTTCTACCTCTCCTGTGCCCATTCAAACAGTTTTATTGAACCTATTTCATGCAATTTGGATCAGCTTTATCCACTATACCTATGACAGTAAAAATGCTAACCAGGTCATGCGAGATGGTATTATTGTTGACTCTGGGAGGTACAATGATTTAGTCAGTCATGGATCAGAATTTGGAGAACTTGTTGCTGCTCATGAAAGTTCCATGGAGCTTGTAGAGAAAACTGCTCCAGTGCTTGATAGCAATGATCAACAACCTAAGCCATCAGACCAACTTATCACAAGCCATGGACAACCTAACAAGGAGAATGGTTCAGCATCATCTCCGAAGTCTGAAAAGGGCAAGGCTAACCTCATAGAAGAGGAAGAACGCGAGACTGGTCATGTCAGCTGGAGTGTCTACAAAGCATATATCACCGAGGCTTGGGGTTGGTGGGGAGTAATCTCTATACTGTTTGTGTCATTGATTTGGCAGGGTTCTACAATGGCAAGTGACTATTGGTTGGCAAACCAAACTTCAGAAGAAAATGCTGCAGCTTTTCGGCCCCAACTTTTTATTAATGTCTATGCTATCATAGCAGCAGTATCTTTTGTCCTTGTGGCAGTCAGGTCTATTCTTGTTTCATATGTGGGGCTGGTAACTGCTCAGATCTTTTTTAGACAGATCTTGAACAGTATATTGCATGCTCCCATGTCATTCTTCGACACCACACCTTCAGGAAGAATTCTTAGTCGAGTAATTCTCAAATACCTGATTTCTTTAATGATTCATAGTTCCTTGGGAATAGTTATAACAAGTTATTGTTTGCTCTCAGGCATCTTCGGATCAGTCAAACATTGATCTTTTCCTTCCCTTTTTCCTCGGGTTGACAGTTTCAATGTACATTACAGTGCTCAGCATCGTGATTGTCACATGCCAGGTTGCTTGGCCAACAGTATTTGCCGTTATTCCACTCGGGGCACTTAACATATGGTACAGGGTACGTGAACTTCTGTGTGTTTATTGTGTTCTCTATTATTTTAAAATTTGAACAATGGAGAATTCTTTGATTCTTCTGCCACAGTAGGGCATTTGAAATCTCATTTTACATAACTTGGTAGTTGAATTGACTTCTGCACGCTCAGTTTTGAAAATTTCCATTACTCTGATTTGATTCCTTTGATGTAGGGGTATTTCCTTGCGACATCACGTGAGCTAACCCGGCTTGACTCAATCACAAAAGCACCGGTTATCCATCACTTTTCGGAGACTATTGTTGGCGTCATGACAATTAGGTGCTTTGGAAAGGAGGAAAGATTTGTTCATGAAAACATAAACAGAGTCAATTCAAGCTTGCGCATGGACTTCCACAACAATGGTTCTAATGAGTGGTTGGGGTTCCGGCTAGAATTGATTGGAAGTTTCGTGCTCTGCATATCTGCTTTGGTCATGGTTCTTCTGCCTAGCAATTTTATAGATCCATGTAAACCCATATGGACCAACACCAATATAAGTTTGCCCTGATCTACTGGAGAACAAAGCTGACATTTTCTTTGATATTCTGTTTTGCAGCATATGTGGGCTTATCACTTTCATATGGACTCTCTCTAAATTCTGTTCTATTTTGGGCAATATGGATAAGTTGCTTTCTGGAGAACAGAATGGTCTCGGTGGAGAGAGTAAAGCAGTTCATAAACATTCCTTCTGAAGCACCTTGGAAGATTGAAGATCGTGTACCTCCATCAACCTGGCCCACCAACGGGGACATTATTCTCAAGGACTTGAAGGTTAATAAGCAGTACATAATTCTCATTGTTTTAGACATTGCCTTCTGTTACGATCTAGCTGATCCGGAACTTAGACTATCTATTCAAAGTTGGGTCACTTTTGAAAGTGCCCAACTTAGCTCAGTCTTGAGAGTGTTAAGGTATCACTTGGATGTTTCCCCTGCACTTGGTTAGTCCTCCTCGTGGGCAAGTAAAGCTTATACACACTCTCTCTCTCTGTCACCTTACATCTTTATTTGGGAATTTGATTAGGTGACCAAGAAAAACTGCAAAACTGACTTGATTGGCTAGACTAAGTGACCTACTTGTCTTGGAAACGTGAACAACTACTTGGACACGAGACCAAGACAAATCTCCATGCTCTTTTGCATACATATAAATCTTAGTTTATGGTTCTGAATCTTTTTTCTAGTGCAGAGTGCTTTAAGAGTGTCATTCGCTTGTAGTTACATCATCCGTTTAGCACTATTTTTGAGCAGTTTTTTCTTTTCCTGCTTTGCATTGGTTTAGTCTACAACATATAGCTGTTAACAAAAGCTTGAGTTCCCAGTAGAAGTCGAGCTAATAATCGTTGTTTGCTGTTCAGGTTAGGTATCGACCAAATACTCCTCTGGTTCTGAAGGGAATTACACTAAGCATCCATGGAGGGGAAAAGATTGGTGTTGTTGGCCGGACAGGGAGTGGGAAATCAACACTGATACAAGCTCTATTTAGGATCGTGGAGCCTTCTGGAGGGAAAATTATAATCGACGGAATTGATATAACAACATTGGGGCTTCATGATCTTAGGTCGCGATTTGGCATTATCCCTCAAGATCCGGTTCTATTTGAAGGAACAGTTAGGAGCAACATTGACCCAACCGAACAGTTCTCTGAAGAGGAAATTTGGCAGGTAAGCTGATTTTGATTTTTCTTTCTGTCAATGATATTTACTCAGAAAAGCGTATCTTGGATCTCGAAGTGGGTGTTTGTATTACACACTTTGGTGGGGTTTGAGCCCGTTTCTTCTCTTAGTGCCGGAATTAAAAAGGTTGAGGTATATATGCTTTATGTCCTCTGTGCAGAGCCTGGAACGTTGTCAACTCAAGGAAGCGGTAGCCTCCAAACCAGAGAAGCTAGATGCTTTAGGTACTTTTCCCGTTCTTGTCCTCGTGTACCTGATTTCTTGGTAATTCTCTTTTAGCAGTATCCCTTTTTAGCATGATTTGTACTCAATAGAAAATGTTCTACATAGTTTATTAATTATATGATAGTTCACAGCTTGCAATTTCCTTGTTGCTCTTGCAATTTATCTAATTATACTCTTTTTTGCACTAGTTGTTGATAATGGAGAAAATTGGAGTGTTGGACAGCGGCAGCTTCTTTGTCTGGGCAGAGTTCTACTGAAGCGTAGCCGAATCTTATTTATGGATGAAGCAACTGCCTCATTGGACTCTCAAACTGATGCTGTGATTCAAAAGATCATCCGGGAAGACTTTGCATTTTGTACAATTATTAGCATTGCTCACAGAATACCCACGGTCATGGACTGTGATAGAGTATTGGTCATAGATGCAGGCAAGTGTTTTGCAAGTTCTACAAAGAACTTTTCTATATATTTGATAAATGTGGATTTATATTCTCTACTAATTTCTTCGGTCATAATAACGCGATTTTGTTTAAAAGTTAATGACCCATCAGATATTTTGTAAGTATAGAACATGTCGATTGAACCTGTATGATGAGTAGATTTGCATGCTGCACGAATTAGGTTTCGAAATGTTTATAGGCAAGCGTTTCATGATGCATGAAGTACTTTTGTGAACTGTGAACCAGATACATGTCAGTGACAGTATTTACCTTGAAGTGTTTTCTGAGGAATGCTGCGATGTTAGCTTTTAGCGATCATTGGTTTCGTATAATAACATGCATGTTCTAGTATCTAGCGTCGAATGAGGGTCATGATGATTGCTGAAGCTAATTCTTGATGTAGCAAGTAAATAACCTGACATACAACTTTTTGTGCAGGGTTAGCTAAAGAATTCGACAAGCCTTCCAACTTAATCGAGCGGCCAACTCTATTCGGTGCTTTGGTTCAAGAATACACCAACCGCTCCTCGGACCTGTAGACAGATAATAACTAGTGAAATGCTTTGATTCTTGCATATATCAGAAGCAAAAAGCTCTGGGTCTTGTAGTAGAACAGAAGCAATGAGCTTGTGTGAGAACAACTCAAATTTTAACAGGTCCGAGATTCGCCATATCTGATTGAATACTACAACATAAAAGTCTCCATTGAGGATTAGCACAGTGGAGCAGAAGCAGCAACTTTGGGAGGAATACTGAAAGCATGATGCAGACTTCTAGTTTATATAATTCCTGAGTTTAGCGCTGTACTCTTCTTCCATTCCTTATTTCTGTTTATGAGATTACTTTGGATAACAACCTGTCAGGTCAATGTACATATTATTTGTAGCTGTAATTACAGCGTATCAACATCTGATGATGGATACCGTGAGTTGTAATTGTTTACCCCATATTGACTCTGCTAATGTTCATCTGAAGTGCGTGCGTTGTTCTTTGGAATTCAGTTTTTTTTTTTTACCAAAAAATGAGTTTGGATAAATCTTTTCTTCATTTTGTAATAAAAAAATATTTTTAATATTTAATTTTTTATAAGTAAATAGACTCATTTTTTTAATAATATTTTTTAGTAATTATTTTCTTTAACTCATTCATAAAAAAGTAAACGGACCCTAAATTGTTGGAACTTGGAAGTTGTTTTCTGCTAAAGTTTAATTGATTTATTTGTTATACCTGATATTGCTACAATCGAACTCTTAGGCCGTGTATTGCAAAATGGTAGGGGTACTTTATATATCGGCCTATTAGTTCGGTCCCTTGAAATCGACAGATTAATCTAACTTGTTTTCCGGAAGGAAAGGTTTCTCGTATATCAGTTCTCGGCTGCTTCTTTGTTCCCGTCTTTCTTCCTTCCTCCCGCAAAAACCCTAGAGACCAAATTCAAAATTCTTCAATTCGAATTCGATTTTAGATTTCGATTTCAAATGGCGTCGTAGATCGACCGATGGCAATCAACCCGTCTCTGTCATGGGAGCATTAACAGAGAATCGGAAGCGTCGCTACGTCGATCTCTTCCCTTCTCCACCCATCAACAAAAAGCTCAAATTCCTCTTACCGCCCACACCCAAACCATTTTCCATCGAGAAACTGTTTCCTAGAACTCCCTCCGCTGCCTCTGGTGAGGAAACCGTTTCACGTCTCCGCCGCTTCCCTCCGGCGCAACCCCTCAGCCGCCCGCTCCACGGACCGCAACGTGTTCTTCGGTTTTTCGGACTCGGGAAATCTTCTTCTGGAAACTTCTGGAAGCACGAGAGAGGGAGACAGAACGGTGCAGAAGAGTACGAGATGGGCGGGTTATTCTCTAGGGCCGTCGGTTATTGGCGTCAGAATGCGCAACAACAGCAGCAGCAGCCGCAGCCAAGTCTTCCTGTTGTTGTTGAGTCAGAGTCTAGAGCTAGTGAAGGCCTTGGATTGGAATATTATAAGAGATTGGTAACAGATGTTGAGAGGAAGAAGGTTAATTTTTTAAAACCTAAATCTAGGCTTAAATTTTCGCCTTCAGATTTGACAGTAATTACCCAGGAGGATAACAAAGATAGGGCAGACCCATCACTTGTAGTGCACCGGAAGGTTGAACATGTCAGTAAAATTGCGTTGTATTCGACGCCAACACCAGGAATTAGGAGAGTGCCGCTGTATAAGGAATTGTATGAGGAGTCTGCAAGGAATCATGACTCAAAGCTGAGCAGCTTGGAGTTAGAGCTCAAGTTGACTGAAAGTAGAGTTGCTGGATTCCGATTGGTTGCTGATGTGGTACACAAGAAGAAGGCCAAGGAGGTATACATTTGTTTTTGAATATCTTCACTCCTAATCATGGTATTCTTGTTAGATGAAGCAGACAATGCTAAAAGTAAGAGTGTCTATTAGGTTTGTGAATTGTGTACAGTTCATTTAATTGCAACACTGCTTGTAGCAAACAAAAAACAAACTACGGTAAGAAGCTTTCAATGAAAGGAGAAGTTTTGACCTCATAGAGAGATTTGATCCTTGTCAACTGGTAAGAGTTTTGTTGAGGTGTCTTATCAGTCTCTGCTGTCAGTGTACAATTGGAAGTTCTTGAGCTTAGACTCGACAAGGTTTCTGTGCTACAAGGTTGACTTTAATATTCGTTTCGATTAATGTGGATTGACTTTAGTGCAAGGGCTTATATTATGGTTTACCTAATAGCTCAAGAATGTTCATTGATCAATGAGTTAGATGGTAGCATCGTTTCTCCTTTTTTATATAGTTTTGGTGCATTATGCTTATCCACTGTAGTAACTATCTTAATGCAGTGTTGGCTGAAGAAGAGTTCATCCATATTCTCCTTTTCTCCTGTTAGTTTCATGTATTATAAGTCTAACGTGCATCTCTTTCAGGCTGATGAGTTCTTTACCCCTCTCTCAGAAGGTGAGGAAGACAAAGTTTATTTTGCTATGCATGGTGGTCGAAGGTGAGGATCCTTACTGTATAGTTATTGTATTCCCTCACTTCCTATTGTGTTTAATTATCTGTACCTACTGCAACGCTTCCCAGTAACATGTATTTTTTGTGAACAGCAATGAACTTTTAGTCACACATGAACCTTCTAACATCGAGATTACAAGAGAAATCTTGCAGTGTTTGAACCCTGGTGCTTGGTTGAATGATGAGGTGAACTGTCATTGTGCGATTTTCCTGAACGCTTACTTCCACCATTCCCAATCATCGTAAGAATAGACAGATAAAAGTTGTAGCAGTACTTTCACAACTGTGTTTTTCTTATTATGCAGGTCATTAATCTGTACCTTGAGCTACTGAAAGAGAGGGAAAAGAGGGAGCCCAAAAGCTTTTTGAGATGTCACTTCTTCAATACATTCTTTTATAAGAAGGTTCGCTGCTACTCATCTTTTTGTTTTGGAATTGCATGTAAGCTCTCTTTTTGTTTTCCTTGAGAATTTTCTTGCACAATATAAAAATGCGAAATATAATAGTTTGTTAAAATATATTTGTTTTTGCTTGAAAGTGGTATTTTTGACATTATTACTTGTAAGGTGCTGATAGTATTGTGATACTACTAATTTCGTGGCAGCATTTATTCTTTTTCTTTTTTCACTTGCACGTTCCTTTGTCTTTCAGTTATTCTTTTTCTTTTATCTTCCTAGTGGTCTTTAGCTTTCCTTTTCCTTCTGATTTATGTTGGTATAGACGATTCTGAGTGTATATTCCTTTCTGCTTGGATTCTACATAGTTGATCAGTGGGAGGTCTGGCTATGACTTCAAGGCTGTGCGAAGATGGACTACACAAAAGAAGTTGGGCTACAGTCTTATCGAGTGTGAAAAAGCAAGGCTGTTGAACTTTCCTAATTGTATTTGAGTTGCTTGATGCATTTTAACTGCCCCTTCCTTGCTTATTCTTCATGTTCTATTCAGGTATTTGTTCCTATACACAAGGAGGTCCACTGGTGTTTGGCAGTTATTGATGTTAAAAATCAAAAGTTACAGTACCTTGACTCCCTAGGTGGCATGGATGTTGCTGTACTTGAAAAATTGGTATGTCATACTTTACTATGAACAAGAACAAGTTTTCGTCAGAGCTACTGAATTTAGGTCAGCATTGCTGTATTGATTCTAATGGTTTTTGGTGTCAGGCTAGGTACTTCATGGATGAAGTGAAAGACAAGAGCAATAAACAGATTGATACCTCATCTTGGGAGCAGGAATCGATAAGTGGCCTACCATTACAGAAAAATGGGTATGCAGTATTACTTGTAATGAGTGGCATCCTCTTTTAGATGAATTTTGCAATTTACTTTTGCTAGAATGAATAAGCTATTTTGTGAAGCCATGAAACCATTTTGTGATGTTCAGCTCCTTTGGCTACCATATATTTAGACCTTTCTTGGTGCCCCTTAATCCCTGCTCTATGTAGTTCTCTGCCATGCCAGGTTGACCTTTCCCTTGGTGTCCCTCAGTTCTATTAGGTTCATGTTAGGCTGGCTTCTAAGAGCATGAAGGTCTTGTTGCTCTGAAGACTCTCTTTTGAAAGCTTATTTAGGATACCTCTACTGCTTGCGAACAGAACCTAGTACTGTTCTTCAGGCCTTTTTATCTCTTTTTCATTCTAAAATAACAGATGGGATTGTGGAATGTTCATGCTCAAGTACATGGACTTTTATAGCAGAGGTTTAGGTCTGCGGTTTGGGCAGGTGTGTGGGCTTTATCATTTACCTTTGAGTTGCAAGACGGTAGTTATTTTCACATTGTGAATTCTTATTTCAGCAACTGTTCATGTATTTCAGGAACACATGCCATACTTTAGGAAAAGAACTGCCAAGGAGATCTTAAGTCTCAGAGCTGATTAAACGGAATCAATTTGTGATCAAGTGTATTCATTATTGGTGCAGCAGCTAGTTCATCAAGATCCAAATTCTCATCGTGTCAGATAGCAAATGGTACATGGACTTTTTAAGGACAAGCTATCAAGAAGATGATAGTTCGTACTTATCGAAGTACATGGCCAAATTTATATTGGCAGCAGCAAGTTTGTGCTTACACAAAGCCCCCTCCAGTTTTTTCTGTAAAGTGATCAAGGCGGTAATGTGGTCATACATGAATTTTGGAAGCCCCCCAAATGGTGCGCACTGGGAGGCAACTTTAGTTTACTTCACGTTTGCTTGTTGGTGGCTTGATGGCATGCTCTGCCGCTGTTTTTTGTTGGAGTAGAATTCCCAATTTTCTCTGCCAGGTTACTCTTATAATGTACTTACCGTGATAAGGATTTGCTGATTGGTATAGTATCATGTAACATAAACCTATCTCTTTTAATAGTGATGGTCACATCTATCTCAAAGATGTTTGTTATCTTTGTAGTTTTCTTGTTCAATTTGTTAGTTTATAACTTTTTGAATCTTGGTTTAATTGTGTTAACTGTGATTCTGGTGGGAGCGGTTGTGGCGCTTGTTTCTTCACATTAGTTGCAACTATGGATGGTTCGTGTCCCATTGGGCCACAGCAGGCCCGGCCCAATATCTTCACATTAAGCCCATAAAATCATGTACGAATTTCGGCAACGGCTCGAAAAAACAATTCGGTCTACACAGTTACTAGTGTTCGAAATTTTTGGTAAGGTCGTTGTTGGGACATGAAACTTTTCGGTATGTCTGAGTCGGAAAAAATCACACGTTTCCCAGGAAAGCCGCGCCGCTTGGTTTCCCATGCGGAAAACGGTGTCCCCACTATCCAGCCATGAACGAACTAACGAAACAAACCTCAACCGCAGTTTTTCCTTTTCTTCTCTTTCTTTCTTTTATATTTTAACCGGCAGGGAAAATAAGCCGTGGTCCTGATTTCCCCGATCAATTTAATCCTTTCGGCGAAAGAAAATTAAAGAAACAGAGAACAGAGAGAGATATCTAAAATCTCTGTGAAAGAATTTGAGAGGTTTGGAATTGGAATTGGTTCGAGATCGGTTGGAGGATTTTGTTTTTTCTTTTTCTTTTTCTTTTTTGAGGGCGGATGATAAATGGGTTTGGGAGCTATGGATCGGTTAGAGGAGAAGGGAGAAGAAGAACAATCTGCAACATCAACAGCAGCAGCGGCGAGTGCTGCGGCTGTGTCCTGTTCAATTTGCTTCGAGATCGTAATGATTTCTGGTGATCGGTCTACTGCTAGGCTTCAATGCGGTCATGAATTTCATCTTGGTATGTGGTTTTCTCGGTTTGTTTGATGGGTTGGTGATTCATGTGGTTGGATTTTTCGTTTTTAGGAAAAAGTTCTATTTTTTTGGTGTTTGAGGTCTGTGATTTGATCTGATGTTTATGCATGCAGTTGGAATTTTGGAAGATCCATAAAGATTCAAACTTTAGATAATGTCATGCGAAAGGATGTCTTAATTGCTTGAGATTATGGGGTAATTGTGATTTGGAGCAGTTAGAGTTAGTAAAGCTTCTGATGTTGGCTGCTTCCCTGTGACTTACATATTTTTACCTTGTTAGGTTCTTAAGTGACTTTGGTTAGTTTGTGGGTATTTCAATCAATAAGAAGTGATCAATGTCTTGTCGTTTTGGGGACTTCTTCTATCGCTAGATTAACAATGGGTTAGCATAGGCAACTACTGGGTTAGAATTCTAGCTTTCTTTTTTCTGGTGTAGTACAACCAAAATTTGGGTTGTCTGTTTGTTCCTCGAACATATAGGCCATCAAGGTACCTTAGCCATGTCCTAACATTAATGCAATGGAGGTAACAATGCTTTCTGATGTCCATCTCTACCTTACAGATGTGCAGCCTAGGTTTGAATCTCTTGGTTGCAAATATGCTATTAGTGTATGTCGATGTCTTCCTGGACTGATGCTGTTAACTAAAAGAGAGTTCATGGTTTAAAAATTTGAATGTAATTGGAAATTCTTAGTTTTGTTCATGGTACTTTTTTCTATGTTATTTTGTTGTTATTTTACTCGATTATTACTTGAATGTTTCTTCAGATTGCATTGGTTCTGCTTTTAATGCCAAAGGTGTAATGCAATGTCCAAATTGCCGCAAAATTGGAAAAGGCAATTGGCTGTATGCGGCCGGCTGTCGTTCCATGCCTGAGCTTAATGTGGAATCCTGGCCACATGATGATGATCTTTATGAATTTGGTTACCCAGAAATGGTAATTACTAAGCACAATTAGTTTCTCGCTAGAGTTAAATCGATTACATGATTTGCTGAATATGTAAATAAAAAAGAAATAAGTTGATTGCTATATGAATATTCAAGAAGCATAATCTTCTTCGAATATTATCATTTTCTTCTGCTGATCTACACTCTTAGTTTTTCACATTTATATTAGCATCATAATATACTAATCTTGGTCAGTATGCCATGTTCATTTCGTAATATATCTCTGTACTTTCTGCATTGTTGCTTTATGTGATGTCTTGTGAATGTATGGTCAGAAAGTACGTAAGGATGATTACATGTCCTCTACGACCTTGGGTCGATATTAGATAGAGAAGCCTGAAATGTATGGTGCTTGCCATTTGCTTCAATTTTACTGAAATTTTAGTTAGGTTTTTCAAGCTATGTTATTGGAATTGGCCCTGACTTATTTCCTACCATATATACTATATACTGGTTCATGCTAGGAGTTATGATGGTATAGTTATTGGTCAACTCAAGTTTGTTTTTACTCATTATTTTCTTGTCTTTCAGCCAATTGGAGTTCACTGGTGCCCGTTTAGCAGATTGGCTCGGATTTCTGCATCATTGGAGTACGTATTATGTCTTTCATATTTCATGGTAGTTAGCATTATATTCAAGCACATTTGTAAATCGGACTTAACCTGATAGAAGGGAAAATGGTTGCAATACATCAGTGCTTGATATTGATAACATGAACTCTTTTTGAAGGAAAGATGTTTATAGTGAAACTGTGCCATCTGGCTAGAGCTGATACATGAGCAATCTGATATTATGAGTAGTGATACATTCAAAGTCTGATGTGGTCCTTTGTTACCGATGTGCAGTAATCTGTCAAATAACATTGGTTTTAACCCATATATCCTCATATGTAATATGTATTTGTTACAGGGAAGGAGAATCATCTCCAGCATTTGCTTGTAAGTATGATTAATCTTAAAATGAGTATTCTTTGCAACTTCTTTTTGGTAGAAGAATTATGTTGTGTTGCTCTATTTCAGTTCAGGACCTTCTAGTACACCATGCTGCCTTTGCAGAACATATAGCTGCTATGTCCACTGCGCATGCATGTCCTTATCTGGCATACTTGCAGCCGCATCAACCTTCATCTTCTTCAAATCCTACTACGACGTCCTCTGAAAATCCTGCTGATGTTGCTCCATATCAGCATTGGAGCCCTGTTCCCCCAGCTGCAGAAGTCCAGGATCATGGTTCACCAGCAGTTGATCTTCAGTATCATGGTTTGGAACACACTTCTTTCCCACAATTTCCACCCAACAACTATTCTGGTGACACTGAGCAAGTTCCAGCACCTTCTGCCACAACAACAGCTTCAAGGTTTGGCTCTCATGGGCTTCAAAGGACCGGATCCCATGCTCGTCGCTATTTTATAGCGCCCAGGTATTTGATAGTAGATTTTGGGATATGTGCTTTAGTTAGGTGATGTTTGGCTAAGTTTTTCATATACTTTTTCGTTCCAATTTTTCATTTCACATTTTTCAATAAATCTTTTACAACATTCTACAAATTTTTTTAAAATTTTAGAAAGTACAAAAAAATTCTACACCGTAAGATCTTGTTAGTATTTTTTTAGGTAAAAAAATAGAACTCGTTTTTAAAAAATCTCAACAATATCTTTCGTTAAAAACAAAAAATTTATTTTCAAAAGCATTCCAAACATCCTTAATCAAGAATCATGAACTAAATGTATCTAATATATGCTTATAAAAAGCGATCTCCATTAATGATTATTAAAGCAGAAACATCATTTTTAACATTTGGCGAGGGATAGGAGTACCGTCAGGCACTCTTTCTCTGGTTAATGGCCAGGATGATATTCAAATTCAATTTCTACCGATTAATATGAAGAACCATGAGTTTAAATGATATAATATATATGTTAAAGTTTTCTTACTTTTTGTCATTTTAATCAAGTGACCCGATGGAGGTGAAATTCGTTATCCGATTAAGGTGAAATTTTGTGAGCAAGTTTTTAATTGATAGTTCTTCACATCCAACGGTGGAGATTGAATTTGGAGTCACTCTGGCCATAAATCTGAAAGAGAGTGCCCATAAAAAGAGAGTGTTCGTATCCCTAATATATATATAATTAATTAATTAACTAACAATCCATCTTGTTAGATTTTAGATCTGAATGTGAAATTCAAGTTAAGCCGCATACTTCAATGCACACCTGGTGAATCTAACAACTTTCATCTCGCAGGCCTTTGACCGGAACAATTTGATGATTAAGATTTTTAATATAAATACATTTACCTCTCATATTAGTATGTTGATATTTTCTCAATCAAGTAAATTTAGTCATAACTCTTTCTGCTTTTGAAAGATATGCTGGTAGACTACTAGATTAATTGTTCCCTTAACTTCTCTTTGTGCAGTTCTGGCTCTAGAGTCAGTAGCTCGTTTGTTTCCTCATTATTTCCTCCATATTTGAGCAACACCCAAGCTCAGGGCCATCTTCATGAGCATCAACAGCACCACAGCTCTTCAAATGTGCATGGACCAATGTTCTCTGGTGTTGCACGACGGTCAGTAGGTATGAGAGCGTTACCTCCAGGGCCAACACGGCCCACACCTCTTGAGAATGCAGCATTCTATCATCCTTCCAATCCAACAAGCCGGAGTGAAACTGGTAACTCTGGAAGTACTCATTTCTACGCATGGGAAAGGGACCGCTTTGCACCCATTCCTCTGCTTCCGGTTGACATAGAATCAGGGTGGTGGGATCCTGTACCACCCCCTTTTGCAGGTTCTTCTGATCCAAATAGCAGAACGGGGATGTGGCAGAGGCATGGTTCCGAGAGATCATCCTCTCACGGGCGATCAGAGGGCTCTTCATATCGACCAGGCCACAACACTCGGACTCACCATTTCATTTGAGGGTGTCAGATGATGGAAATCCCATTTGAGCTGCATTGGTATAAACACAATGAATTTTTATTATTGCTGATTTTATGTGTTGGCCTGGACTTTGTGACTGTATATTTTGACAGTTGGTGATCTGGCCCGAACTATTTTGCCAGCAGTAGTCTGTGTGCCTCTAAATAGACTAAACAAATAATATTCATGAATGCTGGTTTAAGTTAATGAGTTATTGGGATGTTCTAGACGATTTTCTTCCAAGTTTGCTTCCGAATATTGGAACGTCAGGGCAACTTTCTCAAAAATATGTTGTTCTATACGTTGAAGTGGCTGAATGTGAAACTGTATCAAGATCCAGAATTTGTTTGTAGTAGGCGTTGCTGGAAACTCTCTGGCTTAAGGATCTGAACTAGTAGTTGCTTTGATATGTTTCGTGCTGCTGTTCCATTGTAACTGCACGGCTTCGTCACCTGCATATATTATGAGCCATTCATGCCTTCGTTTATACCAAGGATATCAATCGATGCTTAAAATTATATAGATCAAATAGCCGTTTGTACATGTTGAAAATGAAACTTTCCAAGTAACTGTTGGAAATACGGAAAAGAGAAATAAACAGATATTAGATTGTTGAGATCGACGAAGTAGATGTCTCGTAGACGCTCTTATGATCTCTGAGGAAGTTGGAGTACCAATGTGCAGAAAGCTTGGGGTACCTCTTCCGTTCTTCGTCAGCAAAGTCTACGTAGTGCAGACCGTACGTATATCCATAGCCAGTGAAGATCTCAAACATATCTAAGAAAGACCAGACAAAGTAACCCCTAGTATCCGAACCATTCCTGCAAACATATCGTCCTGTGAATTTTCACAGCATTTGGCACTCCTAGTACCGGAGAAAGTGTACCTGAGAGCTTCATGAAGGCTTTTGATGTGCACGCACAGGAAGTCCACTCGATCAGTATCATTAAGAGAGCCATCATGTGGCATTATAAGACCTGTTAAGAAACACCCAACAACATATCATCATCCACCGAGCGGAAGATTAACCACGTTTTCTAGTATAGTCTGTATCATAAGCTGCAAGTATATGCTAACAACCAGAGCTTGTTGAAGGAAAAGCGAATGCTGACCGTTTTCATGTATGTATGTCGGAGGGTTGCTATAGGCTTGCTTTATGTACTCCAGCACAAGCCTTAATCCCTCTCCTGAAGTAGTGTTGAACTAAAGGATTGTAATTCATCCACAACAAACAGAAAGATAAGGGTAAGTTGTCAGTAAAAAATGTTAGTTTTCCATGATATTACAAAGGAAATGCTATTTTTTATAGCTTACAGCACTACTGTTGGCCAACTTCCTAGGATCTACTGGTCCTGCACACACATGTTCACCGTTAGTCTTGCATGTAACATGAGAATTCAGTGACTGAGTCTTTGATCATATGGTTACTAGATATAAATTCAGATAAGTAAACAATATGATACGGCCTGTGATTCCACCAAAGTGCTTTCTTGTTTTAGCTTTATGTTTCTGCTTTTCTAATATAACCGGTTCATCAGCAGGAGCAGTATTTGGGAGTTAGACTACTGCAAATAGAGCATGTACTGTTGAGCTGTAGCGAATGAAGCTACGGGAAGGAGTAGGTCACCTGTAGTAGCCATCATATCCGCCATAATATCTCTTTCACTTGCCGGCTTACCACTTGGATTGTCCTTCACTTCCAGTGAAGCATAATAATTCAAACCAATGAAATCAAAGGAACCAGAGAGCTGCTTAGATTGTTCAGCAGAGAATTTTGGAAGCTTTGGACCTGCATTTTCTTTTATTCTATCAGGATAATCTCCATATCTGATTGGATTCAGGAACCTGGAAAAGCACAAAAATTTGAGCAGTAAAGAAGTTAACACATTCTACCAGAAGGTTGGTTAACTTCTTGTAAGAAAAAGGAAACAACAAGAGCAACAACAAATGTATGAATAAATGAATGAATCAACGAAAGTAAGAGAAAAAAGGAGAAGAAGAGAAGTAGTTAATTCTTCTACCACTACCAGCCAGTGTAGAAATCCTGGGCCCTCACTGTGGCAAGTAAGTCGTTTGATGAGTTAGTTGCCGGCACCAAATTGTATATGAAGAGATTCAAACCTATAGAACCATGTTGAATTGCCTGCATATAAAGCAACCTTTCAGGTGGTTCAAGAAATTAGATGCATTGTCTATTCGTATCTTATAACATAATAGTTATTTATGACGCATTTTCATAATAAGAAACCAATGCTCCCTATATAACCTACTACCTGAACCTAACCACTTTTGAGTAATTTTAACTGAGGAAGAGGTCAGCAGGACAAAATAAAAACAAATACACCTGAGCATCTCATAATACGATTATTAATATTCAACTTGCATATCAGAAATGAATATGGAGTAACATGAATTTGCTTGTCAATCGGTATATAAAGAAGACTTGTTTTGATCCTAACTCTTAAGGTTTCTGTCATTGCTAACAAGCAGAAATACATTATCCACTTATGCGCTATCTGGTTTCATGGAAGAACAAGATACCTGATATCTTCTCCTATATAAGGAGACTGCTGATGAATGAGCTAGCAACAGATTATGCCCTGCAACATATGGCTCTGAGACTGAGTTTCCTCGAGAGCAGTTGGTTAACCCAAAAGGATAAGAGCACCTGACTGGTGGGAAAACTCCAACATCATAGCCACCCAGTACCATAACATTAGGCTCATTCAGTGTAGTCCAGAAGCGGACTCTATCACCAAACTCCTTAAAGCAAACATCTGCAAATGCTGCAAAGTCATCCCTGGATGATAAAATGACAAGTAAATGGTGAGACTTTACCAGTTACTACTCTAATGGACGGTTCCTACAGTGAAAATACAGACATTTTGAACCACATAGGAAACAGAAAATATGTGAATGCCATAATATGGCACATGCTAGCATAACGCAATTAACCTTACTAAAAACTTGGAACATTCAAAGTTTATTTCCATCTTCTTCAAGTAATAAATGTATCACACAAAATTCCACTGGCAAATTTCAAAGGAAAGTCAATGCGAGAGAGGAAACTTTTGAGGCAACCTCTCAAGGGATGTCAAAGTGGTACTGACCACAGATCAGCAGTTAAAATTGACATTTTAGATTATGGTCTTTCTAGTAATATGTAATAATCAAGTAACACTTCAAGCAGGAGTAGAGTTTTACACAGCTTGTGGACTTAACCAGCCTTCATATTCATCTTCAAGAATTTGGGGAAGATCATAATGGAAAAGTGTCGCATGGGGCTCAATCCCTGAAAAATATTGGATTCAATTACGATCAACCTAACAAGAAATAAGTCATCGAAGGTAACAGAAATTTTGATGTATTTCAGATACCTAACAAGATGCTAATATACAATTCGACTGATAACATGATATCCTAAAAATGCCCGGAAAATCTTTTCTTGCTAATACTGAATACATAGCAGAAATTGGGACTTTCTTAAAGGAGAGGCAGTATGCTATACATCTCATATACTATACATCTCCAGGTTTCGAACATACCGTTGTAGATCAGCTCATTAATGAGGTTATTGTAGTACTCCAAGCCTTTTGGGTTGACATCTCCTCTTCCATCTGCAAATACTAAACAACATTAGCATTTTTCTGTATTTGGATATTTATACATGGATAAGCAGAATCTATTATCTCACAAGGTATCAATCTTGACCAAGAGATGGAGAATCTATATGCTTCCAGTCCGGTATCTTTCATAAGCTTGACATCCTCCTTGTAAAAAATAAGAATTTGGTTGTGAGCAAGAAACTACCAAGGGCAAAGCAGTATTAATCTGTTTAGATATACTTCAAAGAAGTTCATCTTGTCAGTTTTGATAGTATTCAAAACTCAGTTCTATGTCCAAGGACATCCATACCTTGTATTTATGGTACTGATCGGCAGTTATTTCCCCTGTTCCAGGCACATAACCTAAATGAAGGCATTTGCAATTAGAATTTCAGTCATAAGCCAGAACATGTCAATTGACATGAATTATAACTAAGGAGTAGATGGATGATTGCGTTAGACATGCCTTTTTAATCAACCTAACTTTAAACTAATGCATATTACTATCAATAATCAGTAGTTATTGCATCAGCAGTCTATTTCTTTAGTATCCTTAATCAACAGAGTTAAACAAACAATCTCACATGCATAACTTACTAGTTTGTTTCTCTCTTGAACTAGAGGATATTCCAATTGGTGCATGTAGGTTTGGGCGTGTTTACCTAGCGTTGAACTCATTTTTCGAAAATGAGTTTGTAAAAAGTCGGTTTAGAGTTTGAAAGTGAGTTTTAATAAAAATTAAGTTTTGTGTTTACTTTGTATTAAAAGTGAGTTTAGAAGTGAAATTTTTAATTTAAATTTTGAACTTTTAACAGTGGAATTTTTGGCAGAAAAATTGAGTTTATCTTTTATGTTTACTTTGTTTGAAATGAGTTGGAAATGAAGTTTTTTTGTGAGACAAAGTGAATATATGTAGTAGATAAACATGCCCTTAGGTGCTAAAAGTTCTCCATGTATATTGATGCTCAGAAACTCACACTTTCTTAAATAATGAGCGACTTGAAATCAACCGACAAGATTCTTGAAATGACAGATATCTGGTTCTAAAATAGTAAATACGGAAACATGTGGCACTTCTTACAACTAAAACACTTCTTTACTAAGAACATAAGGATTTGAAAGTAAAACCTGCATCAGCAAAGGTGTCCCAAATGCTTGGTGTCCTCCCATCCTTATCTGCTGCACCTTCAACCTGAATCAATTTTTCTTTTTAGGTGAAGAACTCAGCATACTCTACTATGCATCAACTCTCTTCGAGTTAGTCTTGCATTTGTATGACTTTCAATTTCATTGATTACTCTCTCCACCCATCAGAGCTAACAGAAGATTGAATTTCAGCTTTTTGAAATGCTACATGCCAAACTCACAGCTCGAGTTCAATGCTTGGATCCATATTACTTAATAAAATACAACATAGTTTTCACATAGTTTATAAAAGCGATGCTTCATGCTGAACTAAATATTATGCAGAACGAACTATTATAGACAGGTATAATCAAAACACACCTATACACATTTTCTGTAGAGAAGTTTACTTGGCATTTTGAAAAAGGAAAAAATCACTCACTTGATAAGCTGAAGAACCCGCGCCAAAAATAAAGTCCTTGGGGAAGTCAGACCTGATCAGCTCTTCTCTCCCTCCTGCAGTTCTGGCTTCTGCTGCCAAGAGAAGCACGGTAATCCAACATAGCAGCCTCAACACCATCTCTCTCTCTCTCTCTCTCTCTCTCTCTCTCTCTCACAACACACAAACACGCACAAGCACACCAGAAGTTTCAGAAAGTTTGTGAGCTGTTTGGTCAGTTGTATAGGGAACAAACAATAAGTTCCACAAAGTAGAAACTGCTAACTCTTTTTTTGTCAGTACCCACCCATCACCTTCTAAGCATGGGAACCACAAACCGAACCCATCATCCAGCTTTAAAAAGATTCTTCTGTTTGTGGCCTAGAAAGAAAAAGAAAAACAAAACCAAACTTATTTTGCTGCAATCCACCAATGCAAAAATGAACTTGTTACTTGCACGTAATTTTCAGTAAAGCATGCAGCTTCCCACATTCCCCAACACGATTTGTAAACTGGGATTCTAACCATAGTGATCAACATCCATAATGATATAATTGAGTTGGGGAGATAGATGTAACTTATAGCTTATATGCAGTTGATATTGAACGGTCGATAGTAGCACAGTACGTGAAGTAAGAGGGAATAGGTAGCTGTGACCACTCGAAGCCATCGGGCTTGAGAGTTTCGTCAAACACTGGTGAGCTTCCTCGGGAGAGCCTTGAACTGAATTAACTTTGTCAGTAGAATCTCCTAGCTCTCAGCAAGTCATTGGCCTTCTTCAACCAGGCCTCTGCTTTCTGGAGTACAAGAAATAGTGAAGCCCCAAACCATTAACATCAATGTACAGCACCATCTATGCAACTTGAGTATAAATCCATCTTAGCTCTACTATCTAATGAGATGATGGCAAGTTCAAAGCCACAACATAATCAAATTACTACAAAAAAAAAGAGACCTTTATTTTAATATAACAGCACACAAACAGCTGAAGTTATAATTTGCCATTCAGGCTGGAGTTGAGCATACGTCACACTTGTATCTTCAAACAGCTACACAGATGGAATAGCTTTAGATTGCTGACATAGATGAAGGCAATGCTCGAACTGTCTCGTTCCCTCCAACGAGCAATATCTATTCCTTTGAGGAAGTTGACATACCTACTTGCATATAGGTTCATACCTCTTTCGTTCACTGTCAGCAAAGCCTAAACATCATATAAACCATACTACTATGAATATCCACCAAAGAACTCATACAATTCCAGTAAACGGACCAGACAAAGTAACCTTTAGTGCTCGAACCATTCCTGACAAGTCATATTACTTAGAAGTTCATTTTTGAGAGAGATAATTTTAAGAAAAACACTTTAATCAGCCTTCATATTCGTCTTCAATAATCTGGGAAGAACATAATGGAAGAGAGTGACCTGCGGCTCGAATCCTGGAAGAATGAGCTTAACTATTTACAATCAGCTTGACAAGATTAAAGAAAATGGATGTAGGAGATGTTCATGAAAACCAGATGCATCTCACTGCATTCTTGACAAAAGGAAAAAACGACCATCCTTGTGTTAAAGTACCACCATTCATACTTTCAAGAAATTTAGGTGATACAGGGATCGAAATATAATTTATATTTCTAAACTCTTGGGTATCTCGTACCTTGCTAATAATGATTTCATGACAGAAATTGGAACTTTAGTTAAGGTTTCAGTGTGTTATATATCTGAACCATATAATTGTTTTCTTTGAGAATTGGAGCATACCATTATTGTTCAACTCATTAATAAGATTGTTGTAATACTCCAACCCTTTCGGGTTGACAGCTTCATTCCCATCTGCAATAGATTAAAAGCATTAGCATATCCTTGTACCTTGATATGTTCATAGTTATGCTAATATCTTACTAGGAATCAATTTTGACCAAGAGTTGGATAATCTGTATGCTTCCAAGCCCGTCTCTTTCATAAGCGTGATGTCTTCCTTAATGTAGAGAAGAAGAGTTTCAGTTTAGAAAACCAGATTGGTTTCCATTAAATGAGATACTTAACCTGCTTTTAAGCTACATCTTGTATAGACATAACAGAGCTTCATGTTTTGCCCTCTACTTTTTTGGTTATTTTTCTCTCATTTCATATCACAAAAAAGGTTCTGCACCTTGTATTTGTGGTACTGTAACATCCTGTGTAACATCATGGTTGAAGTCATTATCATGTATATATTCATAATTGTGCTAAATATCAGCCATTTTTTCCATTTACAAAGAATAAAGAAAAGATACTGCAGCGCACTGCACAGAGAAGAAGAAAACTTTATGGGAGTGAAAGCAAACCTGCTAGAGAATAGGTATCTCAAATACTTGGGGTTCTCCAATCTTCATGCTCCGTGCTTCAACCTTAAAGTCAACAAAATATGTTAAGCCATCTCTCAAACTTTACTTCATAAATCCAAACCATTGTAGGTCCATATTGTTTTCAAAATCTCCATCCGAGCCAGGATCTGAGCCTTCAAAGCATATGGAAAATTCACAATACAAACAACTCAGCAAAATGAAGATGTTAAAAGAAAGAGAAAAATACTACTTACTAGTTTGAAGAAGTACCATGCAATACAAAATGGAACCGTCATACACGTGCATGGAAATAACTACAAATAAGTTGGATGTGTGGAAAGAGATATTACCTACATTCTGAAGAAGAAAGTATCACTTATTTACTTGATAAGCTGAAGGGCCTGCACCCAAAATGAAGTCCTTGGGAAATTTGGACCTTCTGATTTCTTCCTTACCTGCAGGTGCCATGATCCTGCTACTACAATACCGAAAAGCCACCTCTATACTTTCTCTCTCTCTCTCTCTCTCTCTCTCTCTCTCTCTCTGGGCCTGCGCTTTAGGCTTCACACTAGAGGAGAATATTGACAGGAAAAGGGAGAGAAACGGAGTATGAATAGTTAGAGTCACTGCATCTATAGAACATAGGACGACAGTACAGTCTAGAAGACATCTCAGCATTGAAAACCAAAACTGAAGTAGTGCATCAGACCATATCCAAAATTTACCATTCCATATTTCCAACCAAACCAAGCATCTACCTTTTAATTGACAAGAATTATCAGATATAACACATTATTCAGCCACTTGAAGTACACAGGACATTGACGATTTCAAGAAGAATAGGGACCTTGAATGGAGAATATCAACAACTAGAAATATGCCATATATTGAACCATAAAGAAACGATTTTTTTTTCTTACTATACAGCTAGAGAAGTTCTGAAATGCAACATCTGAAACACCACTTTCAAGGAGCTTCTCCCTCTGCTCTTCGATCGCATGCCAATAAGGGAAACAAAAAATTTCTGTTTATTAATCAACAATAATATTTAGAAGTTATCCCTCATAAGTGCAGAATGCAACAGGAAAGTAAAGACTTAAGACTGTTCCTTTACCACATCTTCGACTTTGTATAATCTTTTAAGAGTCACGATCAGAATGAGAAAAGCCTGAGAGAGTTTCAATTTCATTGCGAGTAAAAATTAAAAAATGCAAAGAAGCATAAAAAGTCCAACGGATACATTCACAAGTTACATTAAGTATATTGGCTAAAGCAGAGGCCTGGTTCGGTTTCTAGCTCAATTAAAGTGCTGACTTTGAACGTTATTGAAGCTAATATTTGAAGCTTCTATCAAATTTGTGAAGCAACACAACATTATACGAAGTGAAATCAGTAACAGGAAACAACATATCAGTTGCATGAGGGAGAAGACACAAGGTAAACAGGCACAGACGGCATCTCATTTGAAAAGATTTAGTTAGCCTCAGTCCTAAAGGAGCTTTGCCAAAATTTTTCAAGCTCATCTTAACAGATGCACGACTAAAATGATACCTCCATGAAGTGTTATCATAAGGTTGATTCCCCAGAGACCTTCAGATAGTAGGTATGCTCATGGTCTTCAGAATCCTAATGAAGGAAACCTTACGAAACTAACCTACCAAGTATCGGGGTCCAGTGTTATAGCCTATACCTCCAGAATACACAAATTCAAAGTCCAAGCCTGTTATGTGATTTTGGCAAGTGGATAACCATTCTCAGGCAAGAGGCAGTGAAGCTCCAAATGAGAACACCAACGTGTTAATCCACAGGTCACACATACTCCAACCAAATTGAACCAAAAAAACACCTATTGTGGCAAATGATTATTTCCTAGCATTATATCAACAGTTTTCAAAGTAAATTACTGAAACAAACCAGTTAGTTGCAAGGCGATCATCATTTTAAAGAATTTTTGTGAGGAGAAGAATTTAAAGAATTGATGGCAGGGAGATTCATTGTTCACATTTAATGTGACAAATTAGACCAGCACACTATTCTTCCTATCAAGAAACAAACCCGCTGAGCTAAAATCACATCGAAAACCCTTCTGGTTTAAGAGCAGAGACTTTAAAGCAAGAATCATGTCCAATATCTTCTCGATTTGCATCTACAAGGGGAAATATGCATTGATACCAGGTAAGGGGTATAAGCACATGCATAAAAATGCTAATGATGCACATCTTTATCTCATGGTGGACAACTTAAGGACATCTAAAATCAATCGCTGATAAATACCTTATCCATTTTCAATTCTAGAAAAGAAGGAAGGAAACATGTTCCAAAAGGAAGCAGACATGAAATCAACTTAACGTTGATTTGCGAGATCAAGTTACAATAACTATGACTGGCAGCAACAAAATTTAAGCACTCTTCTGTAAAACAAAACAAACAATAAGGAGATTCAAATATCACCTAGCGTTCCAAGATAGCAGCACAACATTCAAGTTAGCTATGAGTTGACTGCTGCTTGCACAACAGCCTAGAACACATACCACAACTAACGAAGAGAAGTATGCGTCTATCTTAAGCATTGCTACTGATTAATAATGAATTAATATAAGCCAGTATACAAACACACATAGGATGCAAGTATATTTGGATTTTCACCATTCATCCTTAACATTCAACAAGCAGATTGTTGCAAAACAACAAATTTCATGAGAAGCGAAATACGGTCAACAGAAGATTTAAATATCATTTACGAACACAGTTGTAATAACAATACTTTAAAACAACAAGAAGACAACACTAACCAAATTCAAAAAAGCATATAGTCTGAAATCATTCCTCATGTATACATGGGCCGCTCGGTCCACGCCCCTGAAACATGCCCATTTTCGCAAACAAAAGCCCGAACAACTGGCTCCCCATCATCATGGTACCCATACACCCTCCTCAAGCAGAATGCAGAGTGCAAGTCCCAAGTCTCCTGGCACGAGCAGAAAGCACAGCTAAGCTCAATCTTGCTCCGATTTCCATAAGTTATAGTTTGCCACACCCTGGACCTCTTGAAATTCTTGAAAACTCCTCTAAACAACATATACTTCCTCTTCTCCTCCACATGAACGCATCCAGGCCAATCACAGATATACAAGCAATCCCCTCTAAACCTGCTAGCAAGCAGCTTATTGCCCTGCTCCCGGCTAAGATTCCACCCCCCTGATGCCAAATGCGCCCCAGATGGCCCACTGTATTTTCGTCTCCGCTTCCTCGAGATCAATTTCCCACTGTGAGCCTGGGTCTTATCATCAAAATTCTCAGCATCGTCCAATTCAGGCGTAGTATAAACGGTGTCGAAGTAAAGGTCATCAAACAATGACCAGCAATTCTCATTGTTGTCACTGTTCTTGTTGTTGAATATGTTAGTCTCCTGTTGAGGGATGAGATTTTCGAACAATGCCCAACGACTACTATTGCTCTTCCGGTTGTTTCCCTGTGGAGGATTAGAAGCTGAATGGAGATCGACAAGCGATCGATTAACCTTACTACCATTATTGTAGAGGTTACTGCTCGTCTCGTTGTTGCTTTCATTGTTTATAATACCAGAGATCTTTGCGGGAGAAGAACAAGCTAAAAATTTGCGATCATCATAGTTGTTTGCAGCAGAAGAAGAGATTGAAGAAGACGAGATCGAAGACGAAGAACAGCTAGATTTAGAAGAAACTGAAGAATTACTACTACTGCTGTTGAGATGAAGGCCAAGAACGTTATGGTGAAGCAAAACACCAGAGAGGAAAAGACCAGGGCAACAAACATTGAGCTTGAGAAGAGAAGGCCAACCACCAGGTGGATCTGGTCCAAGATCGGAGACCAGAGATGGAGAAGATACCGAACATTTAGTCCGACAAAGAACAGTCCGAACGAGTCCGGCGAACCGAGAGCACACGCACGCTGCTCGTGCCCAGTCGCGCGGGTCTTCTTCAAGCTTCGAGAGAATGTTGAGAACTATGTCCTCTGGTAAAAGACCAAACTGTCCTCCAACTACCGCCCCTTTCGAAACAACGCCGCCTGACATTACCACCGATAATAGATTCGATCGAGAGAGAACATGAACAACAGATACTCGCTATATATCGAAGATATTTTGCATATTAGGGAAATAACTGTTGTATTGGCAAAATGGTATATATGATCATTTCTGGTAATTTTTTTGGACTCGGGAGATATAAGAGTGCTGCTTTTAAAATTAATTTTTACTTTTAAAAATTATAAAATAAGTAATATAACAATTTTATTATGTAAATTTTTATATATTTTTAAAAATATTTATAAAAAATTATATTATAAATATATTTAAAATTTATAAAGTTATTAGAAAGTTTTGCCAAAAGCTCTCTAAAACGTTACGGCAAATTGGCGATGAACTTTTGTATACTCTTTTGCAGATATAATACGTTAGAGGTCTTTCTGTGCAAATTGAGATAGATGGTAAGCTGTTGGGATTAGTATGGACGGTGTTGGTGAAGGGAGCGTCGCGGTCCGTGGACAAATGCGCACCATGTAATATTTCTTTGATTTTAATTTTATTCTCTCTGAATTTTAATTTTATAAATATTCTTTATTTTTGGTGGACGTCCATTGTTCACCTCCGACCACCCGGAGCTAGATAAGAGAAGATAAAATTGTTTGCTTATTCAAATATAAGAAATTCTATTTCTTTTTTTCATATATTTGAGGTTTGGAACTATTTCTAATTTTTTTATTCTAATTTTTTATTTTATATTTTTTAATAAAATGTTTAAGTATGTTATACAACTTTTAAATTTTAAATTATATAAAAAAATTTATGTCATAAAATTTTTAATAAAAAATTCAAAATTATAAAATTATTTTTATAAAAACTTTTAAATATCTTCTAAAATTTATTATTTAATATATTTCATTTATTAATTTTAATTCTATTTTTACTTCTAAATTTAAGTTTATTTCTATTAATATTGAACTCTATTCAATTATCACGATCGAACTCTATCTTAGATTTTATTTATTGAATTTTAATTTATAAATCTTATTTATTTATAATTATATTTTTATATAATAAAACGTCATGCTACAGTGCCAATAAATCATTAATTAGTTTAGAAGGATAGAGGTTGATTAATAGTTCAAAATCTGTGTTTAGAGAAGTTAACGAAGAACTGGCAAGGAATCCACATGTTCTTTCGGCTAGGTTCACTTTTGGTGCATGAAGTACTGGTAATTAAGGGAGTGTTTATTAAAAAAGAATTTTTAAATATATTATTTTATAAAATATAAAAATTATATAAATATTTATTTTATAATTTATATTTTATCTGTATTTTTCAAATTTAAAAAAATTAAAAAATTATGTATAATTATTTTGAAATTAAAAATAAATTTATTAGAATTGATAAAGGCGTGTTTCAAACGCACGTAATTTTTTTTTTTTCTGCTAGATTTTGAGTTCTGAACGGTTTATAGATTTCAATTATATAAGAATTTCAGAACTATATTTCTACATACAAAACTCTAATTTTAACTTTCTTATTAATACATCTTCCAATATAATTATATTTTTAAATTTTCAACACTATTAAAATATAAATACTAAACTCTATTTTTACTTTAATTATTAATTAATTTTATTTTATATTTTTATGAAATTTAATTATCAATATTTGAAACACGCGCTAAGTAATCTCAAATTGCCCAAAAGTATAACTTCACCAGCGTACGTGTAAAGCCCAGCGAAATGGGCTTGGGTATTCTTAAAATCCTTATTGAGCTGACAGACACGAAGCCAGCCCAGCCTCCCGTAGGGCCGTTTGGCTTCGCGTTTGAAAAGCTACTTATTAATTTTTTTTAATTTTTTTTAATTTTATGTTTTTTAATATATACTTTATAAATATATAAAAAATTTATTTAAAATTTAGAAAATGTAAAAAAATTCAACGGAGTGAGATTTTTTTATTGCATATTATTATTATTATTTTTAAAGTAAAAAAAATAGAGTTTGTTTTTTAAAAAAGATAAAAATACTTTCTATTTTACAAAAGCTCCCTTTTATAAGCAATCCCAAACACGATTTAGGACTGCGTTCGGGATTGATTTTAGAAAGAAAAGTTTTAAAAAAATTGTGAAATTTAAAAAAAAAGTTTTATTGGTTCTAAAACAATATAATACATATATATATGTCAATATTATATTTTGTGAAAATTATTGGACTTCAAATGAAAATAGTGTCTACATTACATTGATGAAATAGCTTATAGATTAGAAACATAAAAAATATATATGAAATAATGAAATAGCTTATATAGATTTGAAATTTAAAAAAATATATATTTTCGGACTAAAAAATATATATTTTTGGACTAAAAAAGATGTTATTAGAAATAAATTACAGTAAATAGTATTTCGAAAATAGTTTTAATTTTTTACTTATTTATAAAAATAGGCTAAAAATAATTATTATATTTTTTATATAATTAGCAGAAGTGGTTGTTAAGAAAAATTAGTTAAAACTATAAATATAGTTTTAGGGTGTGTTTCAATTAACTGAAATTTAAATTTTTTTCTTTAAATTTAAAGTTTCGATAAATTCATATATTCTAATTCTATAAAAAGAATTTTTTTAAATTTCAGACCTACTTTTAAAAATAATTAAATATAAAATTTGAATTCTATTTTTAACTCATTTAAAAAAGTAATTTAACACAAAAATTAAAAATTATTTTTAATTCATCTTTTATGAAATTCTAATTTTTATTTTTTATTTTTGTGAAACTTAATAGCGGGTATTTAAAATGTGCTTTTGGCATTAGTCCTTTGTTTTTGCAAAAAGTATGTCAAGATGGGCTCTTATGGTTTGTTCGATTGCATACATACTAAAACCCAATACCGGCCCTTAATAAATGCAAAATTAGCGGGAAACTCCTTAAAATTCCACGCTTCCAAATTTCGAAATCTTCCATTTTCACTCCGGTCGCCGTTTCCGCGCCGCCGTTGCGCCGCTTATGGAAGAAGACGAAGAATCCATCTTCGCTGCACGCATTATCTCCCATCTCGAATCCTTGGACCAATCCAGTCCCACTTTCTCCGATCAAACGCTTCTCGACATCTACTCTCTCTACTCTTCATCCATCTCCACCGATGCGGGCCCCACCACCGCCGCCGCACTCTGGGACACTCTCTCCGCTCGATCTATCCCTCCTTCATCCCTCCTCGGCCCGCTCTTCATTTCTATGGAAAATTCCAATTCTACCCCTCGATCTTCTCTCCTTGCCGCCCGTGCTTATCTCTCTCTTCTTCTTCTCCCTTCTGCTCCCGTCTTCTCTCTCTTCTCACTTCTTCCCTTCCTCTCTCTCCTTCGATCTCTCCGTCGATCTACTGTAACACCTAATCAACCGATCTGTTCTAACTCTTCTTCTTCTGCTGAGGCATCGAAACCTGTTTCTAGAAAACGAAAGCCAGCAGCATTGGATAAACCAAGCAGAAGTGAATGTGATACACGACAGTTACTGATTCAAGTGCTCGATCTGCT
Source organism: Acanthochlamys bracteata (assembly GCA_019914995.1). Lineage (NCBI taxonomy): Eukaryota > Viridiplantae > Streptophyta > Magnoliopsida > Pandanales > Velloziaceae > Acanthochlamys > Acanthochlamys bracteata. The sequence continues at coordinate 737,417 of CM034140.1, read as the reverse complement.
TCAATCGGTCCTCGAACTTGTTCGGCTTGATGATAACTCCCTCGTTGATATTCGAAAATCGCTAGTCGATACAGTAGCTGGTATACTGATCTCTGATTCTTATGCTTCAGGCATTCGCGTGCAGGATCTTTGCTTCGGGCTCTTGTATTCGGTTGTATCACTGCCTGAGCATGGTGATCAGAGTGAGTCATCGGTTGAGGTTCTTAAATCACTGACGCCAGCAATGCTTGCAGTAGGTAAATCGCCTGTGAAATCACTGGTGTTGTCGTTTGTGATACGAAGATTGGTGCCGCTATCAAAGGAGAATGACTCTGTGAGGAAAGCTGTTGTTCATTTTCCAAGATATCTCATCATGAAGGCACCTGAGAAGTCTGATCCAAGGGCAACTGCCGTGGAGATCATCATGGAGGTTGTTAAGGCAATGGAGGAAGAAGATCGCATAGGGTTTGCTGAGTTTGTAGTGAAGATGACTCAGGGGAACCCACAGTTGAGATTGCTGGCAGTTGATCTTGTTCTGGCAATGTTAACTTCGTTGCCAGACCCTCTAGGAATCGACCAATTTGAGATCGAGGCAAGTAATTGGTGGGGTTTTAAATGTTTAGAAGCATTGTTACAGAGGTGCTCGGATAGCATGGGAACAATAAGGGCTCGTGCATTGATGAACATGGCACAAGCTGTTGGATCTCTGTCAGGAGATGAGAACAATGTTCATCGGCTTAAGGATAATATGGGCTTTGGTAGCGCCAAATATTTCGAGCTGTTAAGGAAGAGGTGTTCAGATGAAAAGGCTGCTGTTAGGAAGTCTGCTCTTGTGCTTATTATGAGATCGATATCTTTGATAGGGAGCTCGACTGATGATGTTTTACTTATGATAATGAGACAGGCTTGCTCTGATCCGCTTGTTAGCATTCGCAAAACTGCCCTCCTGGCTATCTCTGAGGTAATCTCTCCCCTCCTTTTATTTTTCAATCTTTAGTGTAGCTTACATGAGTTTCTCGATCAGCTCTGTATCAAGATACACGTAGCTGCATATTCTATTCGAAAACAAGGAGCATGAAGAGCTATGTAATGATCTTTTAGCCATCTCATGCAGCAGAAACTTTGAAGCAACTTCTTTAAACTGTGTGTATGCATTACATGTGTACTGCAGGCTTGCAGAAGATTTCCGGATGAGCATGTCATCAATGAGTGGCTTCACGCTGTCCCTCCTCTAATAGTTGATAATGAAACCAGCATCCAAGAGGAATGTGAGAATGTGTTTCTTGAATTGGTTCTGGATCAAATTTCTAGAGTTAGTAACATGTCAATGAGTGGTAAAGTCACAGATTCGGAATTACCGTTTCCAAAAGGTGTTCTGATCATGTTGAAAGGAATCACCAACGGAGAGGTGGCGCCATATATAAAGAAAATTTGTGTAAGCCTAGGGAAGAAAAGAAAGTTGAAGGTTTCTATTGCTGTGTCACTTCAGAACATTATAATGATTTCAGAGACAATGTGGCTAAAGAGTTCCAAACCAATAGCACAATGGACCGCTCCTCCTGGTTCTTGGCAACTTCTATCTGAGATATCATCCTTTATGCCTAAATCAGTTGAGTGGAAGTTCCTCCAACATCATTGGCAACTCCTTGATAAAGCTAATTTGAAGGACAAAGGTGAATGTTTAAGTGATGTTGAATCAAACCCCTTTTCATGGGCTGAAGATCGCGTTTCTCTGTTGCGAACTATATCCAATGTGTCTGTAGAGCTACCTCCTGAGCCTGCTGCAGACCTAGCCCACAACCTGCTGGGGAGGGTTGAGGATTTCAATATGCACCTAAGTGAGGTTAGGAAAGATATGACAGTTTTTAGCATGTTACATTGAAATCAAGCATCATATAGTGAACATTGCTAGATTCTCCACTAAAGTTCTTTTGCTTTGATGTTATTAAACCATGATGGGGATAATGTCATCTCATGGCTTTATGCTGATTGTGTTTATTGTTCTTCTTTAATAGGTTGATGCTCATGTCAAAGCTCTTAAAACTTTATGCAAGAGAAAAACAACAAATGCTGTGGAAGGTGACAACCTCGTACTAAAATGGGTTCATCAATTGCTTTCTAAAGCACTGAAAATTCTGGAGAACTGCCTAGCAGAATTTTCAGAAGCTAGAAAATTTAACAGCTTGCTAACTCCTCCCCAAAGTGGAAGAAAAATGGGAAAGAATAGGGCAAAAGAGGCAGAGTCACTTTCACAAGCAGTAGTTGCAGTCTTTACAGTTGGGTCGTTAATTATGGCTTGCCCTGCTGCTGATTTTCATGGAATAATTCCTTTACTACATACCATTATAACATCTGAAAGTTCATCTTCAAAGCCCAAAAAGCTTGCGGACTTGACAGTTCCATTGAAGTCTACTGCCCCATCCTTGTACTCTCAGTCCTGGGTTACAATGGGAAAGATATGCCTTGTGGACGGGAAACTAGCAAAACGTTACATTCCTCTTTTTGTGCAGGTATTGTTCTTAGACCCTTAGCATGTGTGCATGATTTTATTTGCCTCAACCTAAGTTCCCTTTAATACCTCAGGAGCTTGAAAATAGCAAGTCTCCAGCACTTCGTAACAATATCATGGTTGTGATGGCTGATTTTTGTGTTCGATATACAGCATTGGTTGACTGGTGGGTGCACCATTAACTGGAAGCCTCTTATCTGCTCTTTGATATTTTACTATTGACTTTGATTTGTGCACATGAATTGCATGATTTTTGAGAATTCTGTGGAATCAGAATGCTAGATGCTTGCTGCGGTAGTGCAGTTTATTGAATGTGATATCTGCACATATAGGAGCTTATTGGGGTTCCTTTTTCTACTGTCAGTTACATTCCCAAGATAACCACATCTCTGCGTGATCCATGTGAAGTTGTGAGACGCCAGACTTTCATCCTTCTGTCAAGATTGTTACAGGTTGGCTTAATTATTATCTTTTTAGCTGAAAAGTCATGAATGTATATTGCTCAATGAGACTTTTGTAGAGCGACTATGTCAAGTGGCGAGGAGTGCTATCTCTCGGTTTTCTTTTAGCTCTTGTTGATGAATCTGAAAAGATAAGGTGCTTGGCGGAATTCCTGTTCACCGACATCTTAAGAGGTAATGCTCTCCTGTTGTTTTTATCTTAAGAATTCTTTCTAGTAGAAATCTTATTGTTCTGTTCGTAATGAATCAGTGAAGGCACCACTACTTGCGTACAACAGTTTTGTGGAGGCAATATTTGTTTTGAATGGTTGTGATTGCCATTCTGGCCATGGCGAAATGCAAGGTTCAATGCAGACAGGACCTGATATTTTTTCATTAAGGTAAGTTTCTACAATTTGGAAGCCGCACAGGATATGTCCCCAGCCATACTATATTCATTTTGGTTCCTCTGCAGAGGGAATGACAATAAGGCAAGATCACAGAGGATGCAAATCTATGTTTTTCTGCTAAAACAAATGGCACCAGAGCATCTTTTAGCTACGTCAGCTAAGTTATGTGCAGAAATATTAGCAGCCCCTTCCGATGGGTTGCTCAATATTGATGATGCTACAGGACAATGTGTACTGCAGGTATTTTTGTCTATTTACAGATTCTTTATGTTTGCATTCCTTTTGTTGGGAGATATGCCAGGATCCGAACCTCCAACCTCCCCTTTGTGGAGGCAATTTGTCAACCTCCCCACCTATGGGTGCTTGTGGTTTGAATTCTTGTTAATAAATAGTTTAGTGTTATCTTGGTTGTCAATACCATTTTCTATGAAAATTTGGTACTTTTGTTACCTATATCTAATAAAGATGACTACATTATACACATCCAAGCCAAGATTTTTCTTGATAAACAACACCTTGCATATGATAGATACAAACTTTTCTCCATAATGTCTAGCCTGTCGGCGCTGTTATAGTTTACTGAAACTGAAGAGGTGATGTATGATGTTACAGTCAAGAGTTTTACGGTCCATTTCTTGCTACTATTTCTAATAATTATTTTTGCATTATTATGTCCTTTAGATTCATGTGATTTTGTAACTTAGTTCTCCTTCTTGACCAAAACCTAAAATATCAGTTTTGATTGTAATAGGATGCTTTACAAATCATTTCTTGCAAAGAGATGAGATTTCATTCAAACCGTGGGTCTGACGCTACTGATTTGGAAGATGATGCTGGTGAAGGTGAAGGTGGAGGGAGCAATGCAGCAGCTGTTGCTGCCAGAGGCAGGGCAGTCACCCAAGTAGCTAAGAAGAGTTTGATCCAGAATGCGGTTCCAATATTTATTGAGCTGAAGAGATTATTGGAGAGCAAAAACAGCCCTATCACAGGCTCTTTGATGGAATGCTTGCGTGTACTCCTGAAGGATTACAAGAATGAGATTGATGACATCCTCGTTGCTGACAAGCAGTTGCAGAAGGAGCTTCTGTATGATATGCAGAAGTATGAAGCAGCAAAGGCGAAGTCCACAGTAGCAAAGGCTGTTGCAACCGTGCAGTGCAGTGAAAGCTACCTATCGCCAGGTAGAAACTGTGGGGAAAATTATATGTTTGCTAAGGTTTCGGAGAAGTTGCATGGTGAGAAGAAGATAGCATCAGCTGTTGCTGATGCGGCAGCCAGAGCAACAGCAAGGTCAGTGCTGAAGGAAGTGAATCAGAATGGAGCAACCCCACCACTTCATTCAATGAGTGTGCCGAAGCTCAAGTCTATCACAGAGCAGGGCAGGCTTGCAAGATGTGATAGACCATCTGCTGTTCTAGAATCACTAAGGCGTAGGCAAACTTTTGAGTTTGATGATGATAACTAGTCTCTCCTAATACACATTGGGGAAGCACAAGGTTTAGAGTTTCTCAATGGCTCAGAGATATCTGATCTGTTCTAGTCATACGGGCAGAAATTATTTATTATTCCTGAAATGGCTATGTTGTACTTTTATTATCATGAATAAAGCTTGTGTTCGTGAATAATTTGAATACAGATTACTTTAATGCATTGATCTGCTCCAGTTCTTGCACCTGAGCCATCCCTCTAAGTAACAGGTATGGTGCTTCACACTCCCGAGCACTTCATCTTTTTTGCTTATTCAAAGTAAATGTTGCCATGTTTTATCTTATTTGGTTGCTTTATTCCTTTGGGTGCAGGGCAACGTCTCAACAATGCGATGTAGTGATATACACGACAATCCTCTGCATATGACAATCCTCTGCATGAAATTTGAGGTGAGTTTCTATGCTTCTTGCTTAAGTTTCCGAAAGTCCTTTTTAGATATTTTCTGTTGCTATTACTTGATGAAATTTGTTTTCTGTTCGTGTCATATCTGAAAACTATATGTAGTATTATATAATTAAATCTCTTGGTTTCTAACTTTTTAACAAGCATGAAATTGTTTGGATGACTTGAGGAGTGTTTATTTTAAAGACTCATCGAGCAGCTAGCAACGTACCATTAATGCTTTTGAAGTTTCCTATGGTTAGAGGTCCGCTTGATTGCATGTATGGCTGTCTTTTCTATTTTGAGAACATCTTGACCAGACTAGGACTATTGAAAATGAAGATGTCATATGGTCCAAGTAGAGTAAATAATCTCCCCCGCAGCGCAATGAAGATATCATATTTATTTACTCTAAGTCTCTAACCATAAAATGAAACTGCGGGGGAAATTATATGTTTTCTACATTGGGGGAACCATATGACATCTTCATTATATGAAAGCTACCATCGAGCAGCGCAATGAAGATGACTTGAGGAGTGTTTATGGTTAGAGGTTCTAGCTTGACCCTAAGAGTTGGCAGTCTGTCTACTTCAGTTTAGTAAATACAACATAAACATTGTAAGAGAAACATACTAGTTGTCTCTGTAGCAATGTTAGTTGACAAGTATTCAAACATCTGAGTTTAGGTTTTTGCAAACATTTGATTTGCTTGACATACCTAGCAAAGATGTCATATGGTCCAAGCAGGTAAGTTTCTGCTAAAATAATACAAAAGTTCGTAGTCCAAAAAAGAAACATAGAATATCTGTTAGCTGATTGAAAATGAAGCAAATATCACCTGCCACACAAAATATCGAACATAGTGTTCTAACTTGTTACCGTAAATCATATAGATGAACAAACTTAGACAACAACTAATGATACCAGCGTAAAGCCTTTGGAAGTGAGACCAGATAGAAAAAGACACTAGACAACTTCAAACTGCAATTATCTGGGTGATCACCCAAACAACAATCTCCATCCGCTTGAATCAAAAGAAAGATAACTAGAGATGTTTATACTACTCATTCCGTTCAATATTTTTACATTCTCACCACGAACTCATTGCTGAGATGAAAGAGCAAACTCACCTAGAACAAGATCATGATGATTTCTAAATACTGCAGAACTGATTTCTTTTGTAACTTTTTCCTTTCTATATACCATCTCCATCATAACCACACATTCCAAAGCTACAGGTCTCTGAGCACTTAGCATAGCATGAACCACAATGCCCAGGATCATTGCGAACATCAACACATTTGCCTCCGCAGCAGAGCATTCCATAGGAACACTGTAGACCCATCCACCATAGCGATTGTTGTCGTTCATGATATTCTTGCAGAACTTTTCAAAGCAGCAGGTATTGCCTCCCAATGGATTCTTCTCTCTTTCTGAACAAGAATCACTGCTGCAGTTTAGGCATCTGTAACGACCACCATGCACTGTAGTAAGGAGAAAATTCGAATGAGTTGTTGCTGATGGATTTCTGATAGCATTGGCTGTGTTTGCTGATTTGAATACTAGCAGCATGAGAAAGAAAAGGAAGAAGAAGCTGGTGATGGTTTGCAGAGGTTCGCATATGATCAGGTAAACCTTGTTTCTCCAGTGTGTCTATGGCATGAAAGTTAAGAAGGGTCTTAGTCGATCAATTCTGTTATAATTTATTTCCGCAATCTTATAAATTGGGGAATCTTTTAACTGCTCTTATTTTCTATCGAGTCTGGAAGCATAGATGAAATATAAATTGAAGTCAGTATTGTTCATGTGAGTTTGGGCCTCAACAAAATGGACCTGAACTCCAAACAAATATACGGTTGAAATTAGGCCCAGTGCTGCAGTAATTTGAACGTAGAAAGTTCAATGGAACATAGGCCCCAACTTTGCAATGTGAAATATGGCTCCGTTTGAACGTGCTCAAAGTATTTTTAAAAAAAGCTGCTTTATGGTGCGTGAAGTTTTTATTGTAAAAGTAATTTTATGTTGAAGAATATTTGGATAAATTTTTACTATATTTTACTGTTTAATGTTGAAAGCTGAATGAAGTGTTTGGCTAAGCTTATAGTTATTTCGGTAAGAGATATATAATGATCAGAATGTCTTTAGATATATAATAATTAATATTATCAATTTTTTTAATTATATATATATATTATTTACTTTTTAATTTAATATTTTTTATTACATAATAATTGTATAAATAATTTCTTAAATCAATATTTATATTTATTAGCAAATTATATTATTAGTATAAATTAATAATTAAATTTGAATAAAATTTATTATAAAATATTTGAAAATTATATTTGATTAAATATAAAAAAATTTATATTAATATTTATAAAATTAGTATTATTATTGTATATTAATAAATAATTTTGATATATATTTTAAATTTCTATCAATTATAGATTTTATTTTTATATTCTATAAATATTAAATGAATATTGAACACTTAATACAGTCAATTATTAACAATATCAAACAAATTTTAATATAGATATTATATGTTACAGCTACTAACTACAAATTTCAGATCTATTATTCAAGAGCATTAAGAACATAGCTACTAATATTTTTTTGTTACAATTTCTAAACAAACCTAGGCTTTACAAATACCTCAAACAAGTACTTACCAAAAAATAATCCTTACGCAAGCAGAAAAAAAAAAAAAAACTATAGACATTTGCGTCTAGCATGTTGAAAAGAAAATCAAACTAACTTTTACTCCCATCAAGCTAACTTAGCTTCGTAGTAATTAACAAAGATAACATTGTTCATTGTACACTTTAAAATCATGAATAAACAATAGCACAAGCTGGCGACTGTAAGAGATTGAATTTTTTATAACCTATCTTCCCTGAACAACATCCTACCAGACTTATCGAGCACTTCAGATCTAATAATTGACCAACTTCAATCATCAGAACTTGAATGGAAAAGTTGAGCAGCAAGACAATGGCCCCGTTTGGACAATCTATATTCACCCAGCTGCACTTGAACTGCCTCTGCTTCAACCTTCATTACCACATCCAGGCTAGCAAGCATCCCTAGCTGTCTAGCCAGCTGAAGCATCAGAGCATAGCACCACATTTAGTCACCTGCAAAAGTGTCCTTGATGAGGTATTAAGTGAAGAAGAGCAAAGGCCCTTAGCAAGAATTAGGATTAGTAACTACTGTTATTCTAGAAGTATAATGTTAGAAAATACCCATAAAGATAAAGTTGCAAAGAAATGGGATTACTCACATAAAACTAATGAAAAGTTGCAAGACAACATCCTCCTGAAATTCATGAATGTAGTCACATAAATTAACTTAAATCTACTCCTAGGTTAGACATCTATCTGATAACAAACAGAAAATCACTAGAATAAATTTTGGCCTAATTTATTGTAGAATTGCTTCCAAAATGAGGGAAGAAAACAAGAAAGACCACTGCATCATACCAAACCAAACTACAATTTGAAGCTCAAAAACTTGCAACAAATAAATTTCTGAAGCAAGGCATCTAGAGCTCAAACACTGCTGCCAACAAGAAACCTACATGTTTTTTAGCATTAAAATCAATAGCATCCCAGAGCTCTTGTGTCCCGGCAGTAGCAAGACATCTAGAGCTCCAAGAAGCATTAAAATAAACAGCATCCAAGATACAAGTCATTGACAACTACAAATAGAAAGTCATTGACAACACAGCAAAATTATGAAGACTTGACTCTATAAAAACATAAGCAAAATGATTGCACATCCTTGAAAGAACATGGAGCAAGAAAACCAGTCTCAGCTATAAACCAACCTCTATTTGGAATCTCAACTATAAACAATATTTATACACAAACTTTCCAGCAAAATCTCAACTACAAACCAGCCTCTATGTGATCCAATTGATCTGGTTGAATAACTGTTACTGGTGTGCAAAGTGAACAGCTACTAGTGACGTTATAAATCAACCACCGACCAACACTGCTAAGGTAACTTGAAGAGTTAGATTTAACTAAATTTGCTTCATTCTCCCATCACTAGCAATAAGGCTAATAACCAACTAATTTAGCTAATCATAAGATTTAGTCACAAAATCTTCAAAGCATCTCAAGCAACTTCAGTAGCCAAAATCTTATGATTAGCTAAATTTAGCAAGAGATTGTGGTATATCGCCAGATAACAAATTTTCATTCAAGTAAAGAGTGTTCAGATACTTACAGCTTGATAGTTCTGGTAGAATCAGGCCAGATAAACCATTGTTAGACAGATCAAGGTTAACCAAATACGGCAACCAATTGCAAAGCTACGAAGGGTTTGTCCAGAGATTGAGTTAGAAGATAAAACAAGAGTCGTCGCAATTTTACAAAACTGAAGAGCAGAAGGAACAGAGCCAGTGAGAAACATGGAAGGCAGAGAAATAGAAAGCACACGATTCTCTAGTGCATTCCAACACGAAACGCCTCTGAAGTTGCAGACGAATCCAGCAGAGCTCGAGTTACCAAAGTTCCAATTCAGACGACCTTCAGGGTCGCGTAGAGAATCTTTAATTCCACGTAAGCACCTGACGCCATCTTCTTCGGCAGCGTTGGATAGTGCCGCCGCCGTGAATAGAAGAAGCAGCAGCATCTCCGCCGCTGCTGATGCGGCGGAGGGAAAGGATCGAAAATACATTCTAGCGCCGCCGCTGCTTCGTTCACTTTGTTGGTTGAATGAGAGAGGGAGAGAGAATTGATTGTGGAGATTTGAGGGAAAGCTGGAGCAGGCAAAAAACAAAGGAAGAAGGATTGATAGGATCGGCGCCGGAAGGGAGAACATCGCTTCCGAAGAAGGAGTGAAATCGCGAGAGCGGAGCGAACGAGTGAAGCAGCGAAAAAATGGGAAAAATGTGAAGAAATGGATTCGGTTGGGAATATATATATGTTTGTAATTTGTGCTAAGTTATCTGGACAAAATGGACGTTCCATAGATCCAGCGAGAAAAGCCCCGCGCGGCTTTGCTGGAAAAGCTTCGCTTCGAAGCTTTTTATTTTCTACTATTCAAAGCTGCTCACAGCGGCTGCTTCACTGTTTTGTATTTTTTTCGAACTTTACGCAGCCAAACAGGGCATATGTTTTTAATCACTTATGGTTAGTGTTCAACTCTTATGGTGCGAAGTCAAGATGTCAATCAATAAGAAAAATGTAAACAATAACTATGTAAAGGATTTATATCATCAACTCACACCTGGTGAAACGAGGTTTAGTTAGGTTCAGAGCTCGTTTGGGAGAGCGTCTGGAAAAAGCTAGTTTTATTTTTTTTATTTTATAATTTTTTAATATATATTTTATAAATATTTATAAAATTTATTTAAATTTTGAAAATATAAAAAAATTATATATAGTAAAAAAATTTTATTATATATTTTTATTATTATTTTTTAAAATTAAATTATTCTATAAAAAAACAAAAATATTTTTTATTTAAGAAAATTTTATTTTATGAGTATTTTCAAACGCTCCTCAGTTCTATCTCGCGTCATGGCTCGCATATCCACATGACCATTCGCATTGGCAGCAGACCGTGGATATGGGATGAAAACTGTACGACATTCTGTGTCTTGTTTCAAGAAAACACTAGCAATTTGGCAGAAGCAAATCTAAATTAGCATTCTCTACATTGCTTATATATGGCGCTTTCTTTGCACACGTGACAACGTTTCGTCATTGCTTAACATCTCACCGATCCCGCTGTCCATGTTTGAACCGTGTTTTACATAAATAGGTCCACTATAAATATTTCTATCTTGTTATAATTCTTCAACAGTAGTTTTCTGCATGATTTTGTATTGTATTTGTTTTTGTATATGTAGTTTTAATGGATGGTTATTGACAAAAAGTTAAGATATGCGTGTTGGCCTTATTTTGTAAAATAATTGCTATATAAGAAGGAAGAAAACCTCGACCGCCTCTTGTCTTCGTTGATTTATTCATTTGTTTTCTCTCTTCTTCGTCGTTCAAATCTTTTGTTCATCTCAACGCTTTTTTGTAGAAAAGAAAGGATTTTTTTTTTTTGAAAGACAAGAATTAGCGAAATGAGCGATTTCGGGAGCAAGGTTGAGTCGATCAGGACATGGGTTGTCGATCACAAGCTTCGCACCGTCGGTAAAGTTCAATTTTTGTTGTCGATTCTTTTTTCCCGAAATTCGATGGCATTTTATGGTGTTATTTTTTATGAATTTTTGGATTAATATTTTCAATTTGGGAATTATTTGTAGGTTGCTTATGGCTGAGCGGGATCGCGGGATCGATTGCTTATAACTGGTCTCGGCCTAACATGAAGCCAAGCGTCAAAATCATCCATGCCAGGTGATTAATTTGAAAATTTATAGCTTTATTTAACATCATTGTTGCTTTTAAATAGATTTTTGTATATATATATTTGACTTTTCGGAGATTTGGATGGTTTTGTTATGAATTAGGAGTCCTGGGGTTCGGATGCGGGATCTAGAATGACATGATTTCCCCACTTTTTTTTTTGTAGCTGTATGCTTGGCTAGTGGGATTACAATTGTTATGTTCATTTTATTATGCATTTCCATGGAGAGGTGTCAATTATCTGTATTTTAGTTTGATACATTTTTGGCAAACTAGCCTAGGAACTCTGGCATCGGTAATGAGGATTGCCGCGTAGATTCAATGGCATGGGACTTTACTGATTTCTAGGTAGCTATATTAATTCGTTGGTTTTGTAAAGGTGTTGTTTGTATCTTTGAGATTTAGTATTTTGTCCATCTCTAATGTCTAAAGCATCGAATATGTGATTAAGGTGATCCAGTTCAATTGTCGGCCTTTCTGTCAAGGTCTTGTAATCTTTGTTCTACATGCCATATCTTTTGAAGTGGTTCTCTTTCCTTCTCTTTGTCTCTTCTCGACCAATTGCGATATAACATAAAGTCTACACTTGACCTCCATCCTTACAATAGGCATTTTTGTAACTTCCATTAATTTTGGAGTGACTGGTATAGCTTCTTTCAGATTGTATATATCCGGATGATTTATGGTTATGGTTCATACCGTCGGAACACTTCCAAAATATTTGATGTCCATCTGTGGTTGGTTCTTTCCTGAATATGGACTTGAGTAATTTAATACGTTCATGGTGTAAACAATGAATATATGGAATGGCATATTTTTGCATATGGAACAACACTAGTTGGTTAATCCATATTCATAAGATTAGCGAAGGAGCATACCAAGGTGAAGTACATCCGTTAGACTTGGCATAATGTCTTGCCTCAAATTTGTTGGTTTTTATGAATTTGCCTTTTTATGCGATACAATTATTTTGTGAGTGGCCCGTTTAGGCAAAGGCTTTGCCAGCAGCTATCTAGTTATAATTAGAGATCCGAATTTGGACTACTCCCTTATACTGGGGTTAGGTGTGTTGTTTAGTTTTATTACTGGTTTATTCAGACCTTTAATGTGCTTCTACAGTTTTGCAACTTAAGTTTACCAATAAATTTATTATTAAAAAATAAAATAAAAAATAAAATGCATGGAAGCAGAATGTAGGCAACTTAAAACTCTGTACTTGCTGGTGTCATACCCATGATATTTTTTGTCTCTCTTACTGTTCTTCACCATTGAACAGTTGACACTTGCTCCTGGTATTCCTTTTGCCTCCACTTGTTCGTGCTGATTCAAGCATTCGTTGTATGTACTTCAGGTTGCATGCCCAAGCTCTAACTCTTACTGCCTTGGCTGGAGCGGCAGCTGTAGAATACTTTGACCGACGGGCTCGTTCATCTAATGATGCGGGCAAATATGCAAACCAGTTTGCTGCCAGTGGGGAAGCACAACATCATAAGCATTGAAAGATTCAAGACAAGAAGCGGTTTCGTTGGAACCATAGATATAGTATGGAAGTAATTGTAGGACTTCTTGTTGTATCTTTCAAATTAAACTAGTTGGTTGTATCAGATCATCAAGAGCAGATGATATATTTGTCCAAATTACCCAGTTATCATAACTTTACTAAGAATGTTCGACACTGTGACTAGCATGGGCTAATACGAGGCCTCTCTGAATGCTTATACATGGTATACAAGGAAACCTTGTGCAAATATTTGACCATGATTAGCAAATGCATGTTTAACCTATCCAGAATCAAAATCTGAAACTATAAGCTCAAATATATGGTAACTTCTTCAGCTTGTTAAATTCAACGGATTATAAGCTAGAATCAGTAATCACTTATCGTTGGCTTTCTTTAATCTTTCAAGTAATTTAGAAGCTAAATTTTGTTAGTTCCAAAATAAGAAAATGTGAATGGAAAAACATAAAAACGCTGACGTGGCGAAGATGTTGCTGACAAGGAATAGGGGGAAAACCTGCACGTTGCCTCGTTACGCTCTTGCACTCTCTGCCGAGTTCCGCCTTTTCTTCACCTCCCCACGACTCTCCCTCGCTGCCGTCGATGTGCGAGATCAGATTGATCTCTGCTGTAAGTTTTCGTTTGAACGATTACTTCTTCGTGTTTGCTGCTGGAACTTCTGCTCTATTCTAATCTGTTTTCTCCGGTTTCTTTTTTCGTTTTTGTTTCTGAGTAACTAGTGGAGCTGTAAAAGAATTTTTTTGGATTGTGGTTCAACTAATGGAGTATGATGGCGACAATTATCGAATGAGGTAATCAAACTGCTGTTTTACCATACCCATTGTCTACATTTTTTTTTCTTCTGCTGATTAATCTGTTTAGTTAAAGCATCTGAGGAAGAAGTTTCTGTCGACCTTAGTTATGTTAGATAATGACAAAGTTTAATAACATTATAAAAGCTTGATAAGCTAAATTGAGAGGACCAGAAGGGCTTCGAAGTGGCAGCTGTGATCACTACACTCTTGTTTTGCTGTTGAAGTTTGATTGTGCAATTCTTTTCTATACTCAGGATTTAATCTGAGAGCACCTGATAAGGAACTAATATAAGAGCATTTCCATACCTTACAAGCAGAAGCATTACCAAATTAAATAATAACCTGTGTTTTGAAAACACCAGCGCACAACAGCAGAACAAAGCCATAGGACAAAAACAAAATAATGGTAAGAGGTGAATATTCATAAGCAAGTAACTGCAACCAATAATTCAACAAAAATATAGAACACCGCAATAGTGTGTATATAGAACAGAATTGCATAATATTACCCAGATGTCTCCCAACAATACATCGGAACAGAAACTAAACTTTCAATAAAGTTCCTAGTATATCATAATAAAATCCAAGGAGACAGTTTGCACTCAATCTTCCTCCTCACCTTCGTTCTCCGCAATGTTGAAGTATCTCAACTCATAGACATTTCTGTCCTTGTTGGAGGCAATAACACGAAGCCAATCACGAACATTATGTTTCTTCAAGTACTTCTTCGTCAAGTACTTGAGGTACCTGCACGAGGAAGATAAATCTAAGTCAGGAAATATAAAATAAGGTCAAGCGCATGGGTGACTAAGCATCAAAATGAAATCATAAAAGACAACTCTGCACTGCATAAGAAAAAAAGGATCCAACTGCTTTTCTCTGAAGTGAAAGCTTTCATTAAGGTTTCAACAGACACGGTAGCTCTCCACCTAAGAGGAGCATGTGGTTTATGCATACACAATGATTTCAGCAAGAAGAACATTGCTCAGGGTACGAACACATATTGGGTGCTTACTATATGCTGCACAGCAGAAACAAGCAGATCAAAATTACGTGGATATATTTAACAAAAAGAAACTCAGCAAAGAAAACTTTTTCATGGCTGTCACATAGAATCAGGAGTCAAGATGCATTAGTAGTCATAATATAATTAACTTGTTTTGATAATAAAAAAGTCAACACTGCAATTAATAGCAGCAAAATCGAACCAAGGAAATGAAACTTTCTGACAGTATAAACTCGTATGTGATAAATTAGCAAAGAAACAGTCTGCAACTCACCTAAAATCTAAAGACTGAATCCTTGCACAAGGATCACCTCTTTTACATCACAGATGTTCTAGTCCATGAAAAACCTAATGTGCCTTGATAACATTCATCCAGTACTCAACAAAACACTAAGTCCTCTAGTATCTCATAACAATCACTGTCACAAAATAATGATAACTCTGGAACAAGTAGTACGGACTACCGTGCCACATATTCTCTAAAGCTAATAATTCAAGATATACCACAGTAACATTTATAAATCAACCACGTTGAATAATTACCTAAGATTTCAACAGCTTCACATTAACATTCTCCTGCCAATATAACAATATTCCAACTTAAAAACAGGTCTATGAAATCCACATAACTGCAACCAAATCCATCACAAACACATATAATCAAATGGTTAAAACCACAAAACATGTTAACATCGTACACGCGACAATCATCAAATAGTGAATACAAAATCACTTGAATGTCTACTGTCTGAAGTATTAGCAAAACAAAGAAACTTGTTATTAAAAAAAATTGATTACCTCTTGGAGAAAGGACCTTCAGAGGTGACGGTGATCTTGGTCTTCTCACGAGTGACAGTAACAGAATCACCGAGATTTCCCGCCTTCCCTCCACCAACCTTGATTCTCTCCTGAAGGAATTTCTCAAGGGATGCGATATCCATGATCTTGTCTTCAACTGGTTTCCCGCAATCGATCGTGAAGCTGCATCCCTTCTTCTTCCCTGAACCTTTCTTCTCTGCTGCGCCCTTGCTCATCTTCGCTTCTTCGATTCCTAATCTGCTTCGCTGCTGCTTAATCTTCTTCTTCTCTGATCTGTGAAATGACGGCGTGCTTCACAGATTAGGGTTTTGTTTCATACAAAAATGGGCCTTTTATAAAAGCTTACCATGGAGGAGCTTTAGTATATTAATTGGGCCGGAGGTAGCCCAATTGTAATGGGCTAATTATTAGCTTAATAAGACGACCTATAAATAAGCTTGAGCAACGTAATTAATATGCTGTTGCCAATGTTTAGACATAATTGATTGTAATTAAAGAATTGAATGATTGATTCATTGGTTATAAGGTAATGAATTGCATCCAGATTAATGGGCGGATTTGTTTTCTCTTATTTGATTTTCATTATCCGTATAGCTTATATCGTCACCAAGCTAACATATCTTATTAGCTCCGTCACAGGTTCACAATGTCTGTACGATTATTTTGATTAATGTTTTTGTAGCTTCCTGCTTTTTCGAGACATTTTTATTTCGAGACGCTTTTATGCATTTGTTTCATTATTCCTCCCTTAAAGCGATTTCTTTTCCTGGGAAATCTTATACAGTAATACAGACGCATAGGAAGAAAAGAGGTTTAATATTGCCAAACAAATACGGCAGGACCTTACAGAAATAACAACATTTAGTGGACCGATTACGTAATTAGTTTCGAGCCAAATTCTGAAGATTTTAATTAAAATTCCACTTTCCCTTTTTATTCTCGTTCACGCACTCGCCAAAAACCAAGTTCACATCAAACGAAGAGCAGCAGCAGAGCAGAGAGTGCGCTTTGCGGCGGCGAGATGCTTCACGAGCTCTTGCTCGCGCTCGTTGGTTTCACCGGAGATCTGGTCTATGATGAGCGTGATCGCCGGGAATCTTTCCCCGGCGGTGGCGGAGATCCGCCAGCAGGCCCAACGTTCCGTCTCGCTCCCGATATCTCCTTCATTGACGACTCGCAGAGGTTGGTTGGTTGATCTTCTTTCACTTCACGTGTTCGTCGATGTTGTGCTAAGGATCTAGTTGTTTTGTTCTCTTTAGTTCAGGATTGTGAGTAGGAGTTGTTTGAGTTTAGTGGAATCAAGTGTCGTTTTTCGTTCTTATATATCACAGAATTCGTATGTCTTCTTTCAGATAACTATCTCTGGCTAAACATTCTGCTAATGAAGCTATAAAATTGTTGGTCATGACGTGCAGATTCATGCTTCTCTCTCTCTCTCTCTCTCTCTCTCTCTCTCTCTCTTTTCTCTCTCTCTTTCTCTCTCTATGATGATATGATCTGCTTTCTATGGGAACTTGTTTATAGAAATTTTTTTTGCAATCGGAGTGATTTTTATGCTGAAAGCTGGAATGCAACAGACTGTGTACATATTGTTCGCAATGAAGTTGCAACTTGCAAGTAATGCAGTAGGCATAGGGTTGTACAACTACTAACTTATCCTCACGTGTTATATGCATCCCTTGGTAAGGAAATCTTTTTATCTCTAGTTTCTTAAACACGACTTTGGAGACTAACATACGCTAAAGGTTTGGATATGTTTATTAAATATATTGTTTATGCAGGACTGTTATTGAGAGGCTAATAGCATTGGGGTTCTACTATCGTGAACTTGAGCATTTTGCAAATAAGTCTCGCAATTTGAGTTCAATACAGTCAAGGAAGTTTCCTCATCTCAATAATCCTTCTGAGCAGTTGAAAGAGAAACCCAAGACCGCAAGTGCCTATCGCAGGGCCATTGCTAACGGAATAGTGGAGATATTGTCTGTTTATAGGTCTGCTGTCCTACAGGTTGAGCAGAACCTGTTATCAGATCCATTACCCATATTAGCAACTGTGACCAAGAGCCTCAGTAAGGTTTGCTTATTTAGCTTCTTCACAGATTATTTAGTGCCAACTTCTGGAAGCAACAAATACTGTGTTTTTGGATCATAGGGACACATTAAGTGTCATTATCCTAGTAACTCACTTGTTTTAACTGAGTTCAATTACAGTATGCAAAGGCTGTGTTTTTGGATCTGAGCCCTTGATTTTGGGTTGGTTGGTTATATGATGTGCAACGTGGTAACTTAAGGATGTTAATGTAGGCTGTCTGTAGCATCTCCTGTAATATGTATGGGTAATCATTTTTCTTAGGTAAAGTTCATATGTGCTTGTACATTACAAGCGGTCTTCAACTAGTCACTTTTCTTTTCATGTTGTATTTTTTGCAGTTTGAGGTACTTCTGCCTCCTTTATACAAACTTGTAGCTGAAATAGAGAGGAAGAACATCAAAGGTGGTCAACTGCTTAATCTTTTGTACAAACGCTGCCATTGTGGAGTACCAGAGCTCCAAGCTTGCATTCAAAGGTGTGAAACAACACAACTGAACTGCATGAGCATGTTTTAATGCGCATGTACATAGTCATGCATGTTGCTTTTTGTGGATGCTTTTACTTATCATTTCTGCTCCTTTTTCATGTATAAAGCACAGGCTACTTTGGCATGGACACCAAGTTATGTACAACCAATTAGCAGCTTGGATGGTTTATGGCATTCTCCATGACCAACATGGAGAATTTTTCATCAGAAGGTTCACTCAAAGATTTCTTTTATGTGGTTTTTGATGATTAGGCTATTTCATGTGCTACAGCTTATACTGCTGCAAGATATTGTTCAGTAAATATTTTTTGGTGAAAGAAAATAGATGCATGGGTTTGAGGCATTTTGGGATACTTCTGGGATGTTTTTTAGCACATTAGGGAACCAAGTAGCTTTTATTTTCATGGAGTCATGTAGATAATTGAAGTGCACTTGCACAGATGTATTTTGCATAGTCACATCTTTTAAAGGCATTAGAAGGATGGTTGATATAGTTAACCTCCTTTCTTTACTTTTATGGATCTGGTTGCCCTTTTATCAACAAAGATTTCAAAATGTAGTTGAAGGTTTCATGTGTTTGAAGATTACTTTAACTGTTTTCTTATTTTTCTTTTTCCTGATTGTACAGGCAAGAAGCTAAAGGTTTTGAAAGAGAAGCACATCATTCAAATGCGATGGACAAGAAAGTGTCTGAGGATGCATCCCTCATGGATTGGCACTCTGGTTTTCATATATGTCTGGTATGCTATTAGTTTGTTAGCTTTTGCTTCTCCACGAGCATCTCCTTTCCTTAAGGGTATAATGTATGTATATGTATCCTCGTTGAACAGAATCCTATTTGAATTTCGTGGTTTCTCTCTTCTAGAACTTCAAGCTTGTTATCTGGAAAAAGTAACCTGAGTACATCTATTTGCAGGATATGCTACCAGTGTATATTGACATGCGCATTGCTGAATCTGTTCTATTTGCTGGAAAAGCTGTAAGGGTCCTTAGGAATCCAAGACCCACTTTTAAAATGCAAGAAAGCATTATTTTTCAGCCAATTCTAAGAGGTTCGCACAGATTTCAAGATCTCTTGGAGCGCCTTGTGCCAGAAAGGGAGATACTTAAGGGTAATAATCTCCCAGAAGAAGAATTACTTCCTCAAAGGGAATCTGACAAAATTCAGTCAATGCTTCAAACTTTGAAGGTTTATATTTGACTCACTTGTGTTGTTCTGTTGCTCATCAGCATTGCTTCCTGTCTTGTTATTATTTTATTCTTCTTGTGATACTGCTTTAGTGAAAATCGGATCCTCTTTGCTGCAGGGATCACCTGATTTCAGCAAAAGGTTATTTGAAGCTGCAATTAATTCAATTCAAACTATTGCGGCGAACCATCTTTGGCAGGTTGGCCATACAAAGTAGTGTAACTCTGTTTCTTGTTAGGTCATCATTCATTCATTTCATACTCTATTTGACAGCTCGTAGTTGTTCGTGCGGACTTGAACGGCCACTTGAAAGCCCTTAAAGATTATTTCCTTTTGGCAAAAGGGGATTTTTTCCAGGTAAGGGAACGCTGCTCTTCCATATTGGTCGTATAATCCTTCTTTTGATTTGAAAAGCTGTCTATATTTGTTTTGTTTGTAGTGCATGTGTGAGAACCTTAGGTAAACAAATATTGACAAACTTAAGATTTGGACATTAAAGTTCCCCTTATTTAATTATGAATGTTGTCCTGCTTTTGGTGACAAAAATTTGTTCAATGTGCTCTTAAATTGGCTTTAAAAACCTACGTGATTTCTTAATATGGAATATGACATGTCATACTTTGTCGAAAATTAGTGTTTTCTAGACGAGAGCCGTCAGTTGATGCGTTTACCTCCTCGGCAGTCGACTGCAGAAGCAGATCTAATGGTCCCATTTCAGCTGGTAAGTCTTTTAGTTGCTTTCATCTAGCTAAGTTTTTTGTTGTTGTCAACTAAATTGTTTTCCTTAAATTAAATGACTCATTCTTACATAGATGCATGTTTGTATACACTTCTTATGAGGAAATATGGATGAGTTGCTTTGAGATGACTTTATGGATAAATTTCTTTTTTTAATTAACTATGTGGTTTTTTCCTCCTTTCTTTACCTTATATTGTCATGTCAGACCTCTTCATATGGATAAAATCTTATATAAGTATAAAGTCATTCTATTGAATGGCATTGAGACTGAAAGAAACATTTCCACTTTCTATAAATGATTTTAAGATGGTCAAATTAGTGGTGCATATGTTGAATTTAGGAAGGTTTAAATGATGCAAACTGCATTACATGATCAGGCCTCATTAAAGACTATAGGCGAAGAAGACAAGTACTTTTCAAGAGTATCAGTGAGGTTGGTGTTACTGAACATAGTTTTGTCTCCTCAGAAGAGATTTTTGATATCTTTCATCACCACATGGCTTCTTCTAGTTGTGTAGTATTCATTTCTCTAGTTTCTTTTGCAGAATTAGTTTGCCTACCTCCCAAGTGGGTTTGGCTAAGACAGGGGTTAATGCTGATGGGAATCTGGTTGCTCCACAAGTTACAAACGCGGAGCCTCTTCTCGATGGTTGGGATAGCATGTCTATTGAATATTCTGTGGACTGGCCTCTGCAGCTCGTTTTCACTCAAGATGTCTTAGACAAGTAAGATGGATATTTAGGTGTTCTGTTGTTTTAAACAGATAACTACTGGTGTTCATAGTAGCTACAGTTTTGATACATGACAAGTGTATGCTAATATGCCAGCTAACAGATTTCTAGGGATACTGTAAAGAATAGCCAAAGTAGCATATTTCAGTCTTTTTTCCTTCTTTTACTCATATCTGGAGATAGATTTGGTCCAGGTATCGGACAGTATTTCAATACCTAATCAGGCTTAAAAGGACCCAGATGGAATTGGACAAGTTGTGGGCTTCTGCGATGCATCAAGATCATGCAGACTTTGCCAATCGTCGTAGAGATCACAAGAATGGTTCTGCATCACAACAACGCCGTCAAAGGTATAGACCGATGTGGCAAGTCAGGGAGCATATGGCATTCCTGATCAGGAACCTGCAGTTCTATATTCAGGTAAGTAGCTGTTGAATGGCCTGTCCTGCTTCTTGAAAATTACCATATAGCACTCTTACTTCTGTAGTTTAAGAACATATTCGACTGATGATTGCACTTTTTAAAAGCTGAACTTATATTTCTGCTGCTTGGTTCAGGTGGATGTTATTGAGTCCCAGTGGAACGTTTTGCAAGCCCGTGTTCAAGATTCTCATGATTTCACTGAACTTGTTGGATTCCATCAAGAGTATGTACCTTCTCGAATCAGCTAATTTTTTGAAACTTCATTTCCAGTGTTTGGTTTTGGAAACTATATATGTTAAAGAGTTCAAGTGAAACTATATATGTTAAAGAGTGCAACGTGTACTGTTCTTACATTAAGCTATATATCTTGTCCTGGTAGTTATTTACCTCTTTTTTTTCTTCTCTTGGTTGAAATTATGAAGATTGGTAGTGTCAGAGCAATTTGTTTTCGATTCCTTGCAATGACAATAAAGAGATGAAGGACAAAGCTGAAAAATGATGTAGTGAGTTTTGAGTAAGCAATCATGTCATCTAATGAGAAACTACAAAGATTAGGATTCAAGCTCTTTTAGGTATCTGAAACAAAATTATTGTAGGAAGAGCAACTTTCATGTGGTTTTTTTAATTGATGCTAATTAGTATTTTATCACTGAGCTTCATTCGAAAAAGGTATTTCATCACTGAGCTCTTATTCAAGTTCTCAAATTCTTTCTTCTGTTTCTTCATTTGATTCCTTTGCAGTTATTGTTATCTTAATATTTCACCTGTAAATGCTTTAACTTGTCCTTGGTTAAGGTTATTAATCCACAAATATAAAGAAATCGAACTATTTACGCTTGCAAAATCTTGACATTGCTTTTTTTGGTTGCAGATATTTGTCAGCCTTAATTTCACAGTCCTTTCTGGATATTGGGTCTGTCTCTAGAATCCTGGACAGCATAATGAAGCTCTGCCTTCAATTCTGCTGGAACATTGAACGTCTTGAAAGTAAACCTGATCTAGCTGAGCTGGAACACATAACTGAAGTACGTCAAAAACCTTGTCTGCTTTTATACTATGGTAGTGTGAATGATCACTTTGTCTGTGTTCTAGTAAGCGTTATCATTGATATTTGTACACCCTATAAGTCGCTTTTGGAGTTGTCATGCTGCCCGGAGCATCCTGTCTAAGGTTTTTTGCTAAATGCAGTGCAGAAATACCTTGGACTTCCTGCTATTACTGCAAAAGTTAAGAGTATTTACTACATGTTCTTATTTTGTTACTAGGAATTCAACAAAAAGTCAAATTCACTATACACAATCCTCCGTAGCAGCCGGATTGCAGGAAATCAACGAGCTCCTTTCCTTAGACAATTCCTTATGCGCCTGAACTTTAACTCATTCTTTGAGGTAATGCACATGCGTAAAGTGTATGTTTGATGTCCTTTATCTGTTGCATGATTGAGGATTTTATGCCTCTCTCTCTCTTTCTGACTTTGTTGGCAGGCAACTGCAAGAGGCGTGCTGAATGTTAATAGATCATGTCCGGTTCCTGCCAGATCCCTAGATATCTAAGTGTCAGGTTTTGAACTTCCCAGGGTTACCTTTGGGAAATGAACTGACAGCATTACCCTTACTCCAGATGCCAAATGGAAGAGAAGTACAACATGCATACATCCTTGGTGCTCCAAGCTTATGCCTGTAGCAACGTTCATGAAGGCAATTTAAAAAGCAGAATGCTGATCACTGATCCTATTAATTGCTGCTTGGAATATGCTCGTATGCATGTTCTAATTCCCTGTGAAGTTTTGGTTTTATTTTCTTGGGTACTCTGGGATCATTACAGGGTCTCCATGTCAGTTTACAATTATCTGAAATGCTGTTACTAGTGCAAAGGCCAGTCGACCATTATTTGTATGTAGGTTGTTATTGTGGCCTATGTAAAACTGTAATTGTTATTTTGTATTTATGTGCTTACGTTTTTGCCGAGGAGTGATGCTTTGTTCTGATCAATATATAGTTTTATTTGTAGTGCATATTATTTGACGTGATTTTTTTTATTTTTCTGCGACATAGGTGAGAATAAATTTTTTTCAAATGCAAAGTACGAGTCTCGATGGAGCGACTTTGCAGAAGTTGGAAAGAGAGAATTTAGTCCAACCCCGCCCGCTCGATTGATTTTGGACTCGGGAACTTCTTCTACTCTGCTACCAGAAAAAGCCGCAAACTGTTAATTCTTCCAGCTCCGGCGATCACCGCTGTCTTTTGTCGGCATGCTATCCGTTCGACTCCTGGAAAAGTAATCGCTCCGTTCTCACTGAGTTAAACTATCCATATTACGACCTTGATTTCCGTTTGGTTCCTTCCTTCGATGCGAGACTATTTTATGACTGTTTGGTTTGTGTGGTAATATGTTCGATCGACTGTAGTAGAATGACTTGGGCTGCTATAGTTTTATATGGTTTTTTCATTTCAAAAGTTGCGTTGAAGTGTTTGAGTATATGGTTTAGTCGGAACTGTTTGTTATGTGGGATTTGGTTGAGTATTTTTATCACCACTATTTCTTTTAGATTTGCAGTTTCAGAATGGTGGAGAAATTTGCACTTCTGCGGCTGTGAGGTTAAACTGTTGCACATAATGTGTTTGATCGTATGTTCAAGAGGCAAAGGTTCTAGGCGTGATCTGATTTTCCAGGACTGCATGCTTTAGCCTTGACTAACTTATCTCTGTTAACATAAAAACCTGAGGACATGTCTGTGGAAGGGCCAAGGCCTTTTCAATTGTGTGTGATTCAAATGTATTGTAGATCTGAAACTTTCGAGTGAATTAGATTAGCTTGTATTTTATACCACCTGTGGCTGTAAGTTAGAAAAATTATCTCATATAGTGTTTCTGTTAATAAAGTCTAGTCTTGTCTTTTATTTGCATTGTATCCTCCTTAAATTATTCTATGCAAGAAATACATCATAAAATCATGACTTCCGGCTTCCCGCCACGGTGGTTGTTTCACAGTAGACATGCAGTATATATCTTTGAACACGGTAAGTGTTGTATTCAGGAGGACTTAGTTGCTGGATTTGTAAGAGGTGGACGAGGGTAGAAATCAACGGGTACTGTAATATGGGCAAGGCCATTTTGAGGAGTCCAAGGAAAGATTGACTACCAAGTATCTAAGAGAAATGGGTCATCTCTGTTTGTGATTCAATCCTTTCTAAGAAAACTATCTCGCCCCTTTTTCTTCATGGCATATTAGGAGTGTAGAGAGCCAGAGTAGTAGAAGCGAAGAAGTCCCATTCCGTGGGAGAGGATTTTTCCTCCATCAAGACTTTGTCCTACAGAATGTCTTACCTGTTTGTTTCTGTTTTGCAGGTGCACTACAATGGTTATTCCTCCACCTGTAAGGCCACCAAAAAATAGAATCACAAAGTTTCTGAAGCCTTACGCATTAAAAATGCATTTCAGAAACAAGTTTGTGACTGCTCAGGTAATGCATACTCCAACTGCCACAGTGGCTTGTGCTGCTAGTTCTCATGAGAAGATGTTAAGATCTCGAATGGAATCAACCATGGATGTTGCAGCTGCTGCTAAGATTGGCAAAATCCTTGGTGAGAGGGTGCTGGTGAAAGAGATTCCATCTGTGTCAGTATTCTTGAAAAGAGAGCAGAAGTACCACGGAAATGTGAAAGCTGTCATTGATTCATTGAGGGATGCTGGAGTGAAGCTGCTATAATTCAGATGTGCTAAGGGTTTTGTAGTTAATGGTTCCAAGTAGGTATACTTTGGGATCCAGGTCCATGGTAAACTTTTAGGCAAAACCATGCTTTTTTGGTCTCTTGTCCTGAATTTGGAAGCATCCGAAATATTTGGATTACTATTGGCACATGGTTGGTGACTTCTATAATTTTCTGATTCTGTATTCCATAATGCATCATGTTCTTGGTTTCTCCACTCTATATTGAAATGCTAAGCCAATGCTAAACAATAAAATCCATTGCCTCTTAGTTTTTCCTTTTTTTTTTGGACATCTGATCGCTGTGCAATTGCTTATGACATTACCGTAACAAGTATACTCGTTGCGTATGTAGCAAAGACTGACCCACGTAAACAAAAAAAGTTAATTAATTATAAATATTTGTCATTATTATTTTTTATTATGACTGTATTTTTTATGGATCAGTAAAGGTGTTTTTTGAAGTACTTAAAACTTATTAAAAATAAGTTTATTTTTTATTCAAAAAATAATAAAAATTATAATATAAGATTTTATAACGTATAATTGTTTATATTTTTCAAAATAAAAAAACTTTAATATATTATAAAATTTTATTAAAAGATAAAATTAAAATTAAAATGATGAAATAAAATACAAAGCATGTCCTAAAATGCGAGTTGTAATCTCGGTGATTATATATCAATCCATGATTAAGGCCCCTGATAACCTGAAACAAAATTGTAGGCCCATTAGTTTCTATGGGCTTCCTAATGACCCCAAAATGTAACATCGACACAGTCCTCGTTTCCCAAATAAAATAAAAATAATTTCAAACCGAGACGAAACGTGTCTTCAACAAAAATAAGTTCTTCTTCCTCCTTTCCCAACAAGCTCAAGCTCCGCTTCCTTCTCGCGCTCTCTCCTCCTCTCTGTTTAAAAACCTTCTCATCTTTCTCTTTCTCTACTCATAACTACTACTACTTCTCGTTCTCTCGTTCAACAAGAACAATGTCGGCTAGCTCGAAGCTCAAAGTCCAAGAACTCCGCTCTCAGCTTTCTCTCCGTGGCCTTGACACAACTGGAACCAAGCCCATACTGGTAGTCCTTCTTCCTCCTATCTCTCTTTTTTTCTTTCATTCTTTTTCTAAAGCTTTTTGTTTCAATTGCAGGTTCAAAGGTTAGACCAAGCATTGAAGAGAGAAGAAGAAGAAGAAGAAGAAGAAGAAGAAGAAGAGAAGAAGGAGGTAGAAATCAGTAATGGTGTTAAGAAGAGGAAGAGGGAACCAGAAGATGTCGAAAAGATTCTATCTTTGAGCTTGAAAGAGTTGAGACAGTTGGCTGTGGAGCGCGGTTTGCCTTCCAATGGAGGGAAGAAGGTGATCATTGAGAGGATCTGTTCTGCCGATGAAGGTATTTCAATCGAAGTTCGTAGAAGAATGGGAACTTTTTTACACACTATCTCTATTGGTTAATTGGTAATATGGTGGGACAGTTGAAGGAGAGGAAGAAGAGGAAAAGGTGGAGAAGACCAAGGAGGAGAAAGTGGTCACCGTAACGAAAAAGGGCAGCGCTGTGCTTGATCAGTGGATACCAGACAATATTAAGTCTCGCTTCCATGTCCTGCAACAAGTAATCGGCTTCCTTTTGCTTGTGATTTCATTTATTTGTGATTTCTGGTTGGTTATTGTTGGTTGTTGTTGCTTTAAGTTTTCCTTAATATGATCATTTCATGTAAACAGGGAGAAGAAATTTATGATGCCATGCTAAACCAGACAAATGTTGGAGATAACAACAACAAGTTTTATGTGATTCAAGCTCTTGGTTCGTCTCATTACTTTCATGATTCAGCTTATGTTCTAAATGAAACAACAACTTTCACTCAAATTTTTATTTAACTTCACTTAGATTCACATGGTTTAGGAAATCCTATGTTTGTGTTACCTGCAGAATCTGATGATGGTGGGACTTACATGGTTTACAACAGATGGGGTAGAGTAGGGGTGAAAGGTCAAGATAAGTTGCATGGTCCATTTACACAAGATAAAGCTATTAGTGAATTTCAGATGAAGTTCTTTGATAAGACAAAGAATCACTGGTCTGAGCGTAGAAATTTCATCTACCATCCCAAGTGCTATACATGGCTAGAAATGGATTATGATGAGCCTGAGAAAGCAGCAGTATGTCCTCCCCCTTGCATTGAAAGTTGGTATTGTTTGGCTTTAGTTTCCTTTGTCAAATTTGATATGCTGCTGGTGCTTTAATCATTGTTATCAGGAACCCAACAGCTCAACGGATTCCATTGACAAACAGCTTCGAGAGACAAAGCTTGAGCCACGCGTTGCGAAATTTATATCCCTGATTTGCAACATCAGTATGATGAAGCAGCTAATGTTAGAAATAGGTTGGTGATATTTAAATATATTTGAGTAGTTAATCCAATATCATACTCTCATTTAGCTGTATAAAGAGCCTAGATTTTCTTTATTCTAGTTATGTGTTCTATTTGTAACTCCCTCATTTCATTTCCTGCAGGATACAATGCAGATAAGTTGCCGCTTGGTAAGCTAAGTAAATCCACTATTTTGAAGGTAAAGCTGGTGCCATACTACCATAAGTTCATATTGTGTGAAATACAAATATCTGCAAGGCGGGCGTGTTTTCTTCGTGAATCTGCATTAGAAGTTACACAATGTGCTAGTTCCCTGATTATGTAAAGTTCACTTCTCATCATATAAAATTACCTTTTTCATATTAAACAGGGCTATGATGTCTTGAGGAGAATTTCAGAAGTCATTTCACAAGGCGATCGGAATATGCTTGAACAATTGAGTGGGTATATTTTCATTCACAGTTCATGGCGTTCTACACTTAAAATGTACATTCACTATGAAATTTATATCTACACATATCGTATTGCGTCCTGTCATCAGAACGCAGGGCACCCAAAAATATGCAATGACTACTCAGAATCTGTTGGCATTTTTGTCCGTCTGTGTAATTATCCAATTGCCTGAATTTTTGTTGTTCTTTTCATTGTTTTTTGGGCTAACAGTCCTAATCAACTTTTTCACAGAGAGTTCTACACTGTAATTCCCCATGATTTTGGATTTAAAAAGATGTGTAAGTATATTTAGCTGAATGAGCTGAATATGTGATGTATGTTTTGGTTGCCTCCACTAAGCAATTGACTTGAGGTTATATTTCAGGTCAATTTGTGATCGATACTCCTTCTAAGTTAAAGAGCAAGCTTGATATGGTATGGTTCTAGTTAACTATGTGTCAAATGTTTTAAACATTAATCTTGTATCGAATTTTCTGCAAATTCATGTTTTTCACAAGTTTGGCATAATTAGTATACTACCTTTTCTCTAACCAGTTTTACTTCACTACTATGTATTTCAGCCCAAGACACTGATAAATTTCTCTTTGAAACCCATTGAATTTATGAAAATTTCTCTTTTATAGGTCGCAGCACTAGGTGAAATTGAGATTGCAACAAAGATCTTGGAGATTGATACTGGAATGCAGGTACTTGATTCTCATAAGCCATGCATTAGTTTTATTGCAAGATCATTGGTGAAAATAGGTTTGGAACCGTTCCTTGTTGCTCGTATACTCCTTAAGCTTAAGAAGGTACTTGCCTAGCTAGTTTTATCTCAAGTCCCAGATGGTTTGATCTCACTGTACTACATCGTCGTCACTGATAGTTTACATGTGCTACATATTTTTTCTTGGTAATGTCGTTTAGAGGGCTATGCATCAAAGATGTCTTAATGGTATTTGAATTGAGAGGTAATATTCTTGGCTTGAAATTGTCTAGTAATTAATCATCCAACATTACAATGAAAAGGATGGGACAGTTTGGTTTGCAGTTACATATAAATATACCCTAACATGGAAGCTGTTATAAAATTCTGTTTTGTTTGCTTTGAAGGATGACCCTCTTTACTATCATTACCAACGCCTTCGGTGTGAATTGACACCTGTTGAAGTTGATTCGGAGGAGTTCTCCATGGTAAAATTTCCCTTCTTTATCTGCTTTGCCTTTTTTCTTTTATTTATCAAAAAATCACAGATGGATTAAGTTATAATTTTTAGCTTTTCGTATATTTTAACTTATGGAAACGGCTTCTCCTATGCTGACTTTTTTCATTTCGTAATCAGATCGAGAAATACATGCTCAACACACACGCCAAAACACACTCAAACTATACAGTGGACATAGTTCAGATCTTTAAGGTTTCAAGAGAGGGTGAATTGGAACGTTTTGGGAAGGTAAGAAAGATAAAATGTAAAATGGTTCTCATTATTAGTCACTATAACTTCTAATGGGACAGACTTCTGTTTCATGCAGTTTTGTAATACTAAAAACAGGATGCTTTTGTGGCATGGTTCTCGTCTGACAAATTGGACAGGAATTCTTTCACAAGGCAATTGATATCCCCACGAACAATTTCTGATTATTTTGTTATTGAGCTCATGCAACTTTGACAAATTTGATCCCTGTTTGACATTCTTATGTAGTGTTGATTTTACTTCCAGTACGGCATTTTCCTTAATTTCTTATCTTAATAAGTGCTCTTGTTTTGCAAATTGACAGGCTTGCGCATAGCTCCACCTGAAGCACCTGTCACAGGTTACATGTTTGGAAAGGGGGTTTATTTTGCTGATATGTTCTCAAAGAGTGCAAATTATTGTTATGCCTCTCATGGTTCTACATCTGGAGTCTTACTATTATGTGAGGTAGTTTGAATATACTATTTCTGTTGTTCACCCTGAGTGGTCAGTTTTTAGTTTGGAAAGGGGGTTTACTATTATGTAAGGTTTATATGCTTGACAGGTTGCGTTAGGTGATATGGCTGAACTTCTTTATGCAAATTATCATGCAGATCAATTGCCTGCAGGAAAATTAAGGTCTTTCTTACAACCCATTCTAATTCATCTTCCTTCATTTTTTTAATATAATTTTCAGTTTGTTTATCACTGCAAAGAATTTTGTTAAGAGATAAGCAAGCAGAGGCACCTCAGAAATAAGTGAATTGACAGCATTTCATAAGAATCAGAATAAACTCTGCTCATCTGGAAGTCCTGAATTTGGGACTGTTGCATATCAAATTCTATGAACAATGCGTTAGGGCTGATGTTTCATAATTCCATTACCTAAACCCTAAACAGAAGCTCTAGTATATCTTCCCTATTTTTTAGTAGATGGAAGGAAATTATTTTAAGCAAGTAGGTTGGCTTATATTTCTGACTGCCTTTCCCTATGTGATAATCTACAGTACAAAAGGAGTTGGTGAAAGTACTCCAGACATGTCAAATTCTCAAGCACTTGAAGATGGTGTTATTGTTCCTCTTGGGAAACCAAAACAGCAAGCAGACGCAAAGGCAATTACACTCCTAATGCACAATTCAGATTCAGATTATTATAGTGTGAATCCGATTAGTTTTACTTATCTTAACTCGAGCTTGTTGACCTTTTGGCAGGGGAGCTTGCTGTACAACGAGTATATTGTTTACAATGTAGAACAGATTCGAATGCGTTATTTAGTTGAAGTAAATTTCAACTTGAAGAGGTGATCAATTCTTGATCCTAAACTTCAACAAAGTTCCTGCTACTGCTAAGAGATTTTTCACTGACATTGTTTCTGGTACAATTTTAGACGATTGACACCTAAGAATTTTAGGTACTTATCAGCAGTTGTTTTGTGAATCTCGCATGTTCTATGATTTGCATATAACGGTAGTCAATAACCACCACTTTAATGATGCACTCAGAAACAAGTATTCAGACTGTATTCCTCTGCTGTTTTTTTGTGATTGAGCAGATTGTAAATTATTCCATTCTTGATAAAGAAATGTACATCATCTGATTGTTACAAAAACTTGATTGGAAGTATCATTTAACACTATGTCAAGTTGCAGGATTTCGATTTTTCTCTGATTTTTTTCTCTCAGTAAATTTAATTCGCATAGTCGCTTACAGGATCAATCTTCTCATTGAATCGGCGATCATTATCATAGCCATGACTATAACCTGATCAAAATCAGGCTGCATCTCCAGAGCAAGCACATCTTTATCAAGCAAATCATTGTGGGTACCCGAGTGCTTTCTTCGCACCTCAGCAACCACAGATGAATCAGAATCACTACCTGATGATGGTCGGTAAATATGAAGCAGCGGTCCTCCTCCGTTGCCTGACCACCGCATACGGTAACACTGCGGATCAGCTCCGTTTACAGATGCAACATTTACCATTGAACTAGGATTGCAGACGTCTTTGGTAGCTTTTAGCAGCGCAGGCTTATGTAGAGGTGATGAACCTTTGAATGCTTCCCAGCTGATTGTTGCAACGCTCAGTATCTGAAAAGACCAAATTTACATAAAAATAACAAAGCACTCTAACGCCCTCGTTGCTATGAGCCATTCGACTATGGACAAAAACCAATCATGCGTGATAGCGACAACAATACAAGAAACAAGAAAGAAAAGCAAGTTGAGATAAGAATACATATGTAGATATGGTTAGAAGACTTGTATAACTATCACTTTCTCATTCGTGCAGTTCATCAGTTCTGTATGTTTACCATTAGCAGCAAACCATCATGGTTTTTGCTTATTCAAGATTTCAGCAACACATGCATGCGACTCTAGAAACCAAATTATGTATGTAATAGAAAACTCACTTCACTACAAATAAATATACTCTATATGTGAATGTTGGTCAATAGTTTTGCTTGGTAGTTAATTACCTTGCGTCGACAACGTTGAATGGTGAGAAGAACATTGCCTGCAGAGTCCATGAGTACGGATTCACGTCGGCGATCATGAGCGTAGTTATCAACTCTGAAAACCATGCCGCCTTCAGAGTTGTAGACTGTATAGCCATGGCTATTGAACAGCAGAGATTTGCACCATAACGTAAACTGCACAGTTGAAGATGAAGAACAGATGAGCTTGAGATGATCCTCAGGAAACACTGCTGCTGTGATTGCTGCTTGTGGTTGTGTTGGTTTGCTAGTTTTGCTTCTCTTGAATATACTTGCAGCCATGATAAGGAGAAAAAAGTAAGAAAATTAGAAGCGTAGTATTGAGTAGAGCTTCTCTCTCTCCCTTCTGCTTTGGAAAGTTTCAAGTAAAACGATCAGGTTGAAGTTATGAGAAAATAAAATATTATACTACTATACTATTCAGAGAAATATTTTTATTTGAAACTCTTTATGGAAAGTTAGAAAGTCAAACGTGCCCGCTATTAATGGCATAGTCTAAAAAAAAAAGAAAAACACAAAGAGTGAAATGTATTAACTGAATTACGTCACGTCTCATTTCCAACTTGGCATCTAATATGCTCTCAATTGAACTAGACGTATTATTTTATTCATTTAATTAAACTAAATGAGACATTAACAATGCTAATGCTGATAATTTATACTCCTAAGTTAAGTTTGTGTCTTATATATTACAGTAGGGATTACAAATGTCGTCTTATTTTTCATTAGAAGACGAAGAACGAATGTTGTCAAACTAGTAGATGAGATTGCAAAGGCAAAGAAAGGATTTGCAAAGAAAAAAAAGGTCTAAAAAGCTAGCTACCTTGTTTGACTTATCGTATTTGAATTATTTTTATTTTAAAAAAAATTATATTTATGTATTATTAATTGAGTAGTCTTGAAAAAAAAAAAACCACTAAAGACGTGAACGGTAATTTAATTTTTTTATTGCTTTAACTCCCTCAAAAGTCAATTATAAAATAATTACAAATTAAGTATCTAATAATTCAAGGCCGGACTACTAGAGTAGCCCAACAGTAGTTACACATAGCCCATTAAAGGCCGAGTTATAAAACTGGCTAATAACAGTCCGACAATAGATCTGTGGAGTTGATTTGTTTGTCAAGTTCCAATTCAATTCACAGCAGATTTATCTGGCAACAAATTCGCGAAGATGTAGATGGGCGAATTCGTATATCTGCGATCGAATGTATGTTGATCATCTTTGCGGTTCTTCATTTTCTTCTTGAAATTTTTGTGATTGTTATTTAATGGTGTTAATTTATCTCTTGCTGTATCGAGATTGCTTGTGTTTTTCACTTATCTCTGTTACCTGTTTGACAACCTCAAGGTTAGATATTGTGGAAAATTGGGAATCCTTCAGATTCAGGGCTTCGCTGAAAATTGTTTCAGTAATCGGTATAGCTTAAAATCTGTTTTCTTTTCTTTTTTTTTTTGGTTTCCATAGATTTGTAAGACGGGCCTTAAAATAATGTATATTGCTTTTTTGTGTTAAGTTGAATAAATTAAAAGATGAACTTGAATTTCTGTTGCTTCTGGACGTAGATTGAATTGTTATGTATTAAAATTCTGCTTACCTCGTTGAATTTTCTGCCTGATTTAATATTATGGTTTTTGTTTTCAATTAGAATTTTTATATTGGCAGGAACCTTATAATATATACAGTGAAATTTATGTCAAGCTGTCCTTTACTGTATAAGACTAGCGGCAAAATATGTTGTAGTGTGTCAATGTGGGAGACTAAATTATTTAAGCATTTGTCTCACTATTTGAAGCAAAAGTAAGGCAATGTATGCATACATCCTGCTTTTACAGTGTGTTGTAGCTGCTGGTTATGGTAATAATCTTCATCTTTGTCTCAGTGCAAAGTGAAACAGTTTTCTAAAATTATAAGGCATGATGGAAGACTGTAATGGAATTGGGTGCTAAGGTATGCTGTATGCACAGTTGCGTATCAGATATATGTAATTATTAAGGTTTGCTATTTGACCCTGAGGGAACTACTCGATCTTGCTGTGTATCCGGCCCACTGATCTGGTTCCCAGGCTTGTAATAACCACTGACTGGATCCGGCACCCATGAAGGTTCTTTAACAGAGCTGTTGCCTTCATGCTTGCTCATGGTTCCGGTCATCCTCTCAGAAGATTTGCTAGAATTAGTGTTGCTTACCGTCGCTGCTGCTATAGAGTAACTTCTCCTGTATACAAGAACAAGAAAGGCAATATATGAGATTGACATAAGAATTCAATATCTTCTAGTATTGATCTTAGTTTTCTCCAGTCAGCTAAAGAAGATTAGTTTCTGCTGTTCCTACTTATCCCTTTTTTTCAGTTTTGCTATCATTAGAAACAACAGAACATAGCCTCTGTCTGTGCTAATCTACCAAGATATAGTGGGAAATCTGATACCACCGACTAGTCGACAAATCCATTGAAGTATAGATATGCCTACCTGTTGATATGCAGCATGATGAGGTCTCTCAGACAGTCTGCTAAGTTGTTCTTTGAGATTGGGCGAGCCATAGTTTGATCCTAAACAACCCAAGGAGTTTCTTGTTTGGGTTTCTGAAAGGAATGACTTATATTTGGCACAGAAGACATGAAAGAAATGCAGGATATTTATAGCTGATGAAGATGATGGTTGGCTTGGCTAGATGAGCAGGAGCAAAGATATTATTAAGTTAATGAAGCCTCTTATTCGGTCTTCAATATAATGACTGGAGTGGTGGGAAACCACATAGGTTATGCATCACACTTCGTTGAATTGGGCAGTTTGGTGAGGATTCTCAGAATGCAGACATTTCAGGATCTTTCTCAGAAGAAGTAAGCTTTCCTAATCTTTGATTATTCTGGTAATTTCAGAGAACTGCTGCTTGTGATAATCTTAAGCCTGCTTCTTCTGTTCAGCATTGGCCATCGCTATAACTGGGCAAAAAGATCATGCCATAGAAGTTCTATTCTGATTGGACTTTCAGATCCCTTTTTGGAAAACTGCTTCCAGAGACCTTATCGTGGTGGCAATAACCAAGTCAGAATTTTATTTTTTGTTGTCAAGCAAATTTGAAAGAAATTTGTCAGATACACCAAATGGAGCCAAAGCAATAATTGCTGGCTATGTTCGTGTAACTATTCACAGGGATTGCGTGTATATCTTTTGTTATTATAGTTACGGAAACACATTGATACGTAAATTTCAACCTGTAGTCCTTGTAAAGTTGTAAATTGCATAATTTCGTGGAGAATTTAAACAGTTCGTTCTGTGGTTCTTTATCGGTAAAGCTAAGAATATAGATTCGTTTTGAATCTTTATGAATACGGTAGTCAGTCGTATACATGGTAACCTCAACAAATTGCTGCTCTTGATTTACACACACAAAAAAAACAGAAGAAGAGAATAACTACAACTATTGGTACATACATCAATTCCGAGAAGCCTTGTTAGACAAGAACATCTGTCGAAGCTGAGCTGCATCCAAACTGCCCGTTTGATTCGCCGGCCGGTAATATCCAGTAACGGGATCCGGAACCCAGGTGGAAGTAATCTCTAGGTTCACCACTTCATTACTTCCAGCAGCCACTGCTACTTTCTCCTCAACCGCACTAGCAATATTTCCCACCTTCCCCATTGTTGCAGCTGCTGCCGACGAAAATCCACGGCGCTTAACTGCAGACAGAGCTTCAACAAGTCTCACACGAATCTGCGAACGCTGAGCCATTATTATGTAAAATTTTCTGAACTTATGCAAGCAAATGATCATATAAGAGTATATATAAAGCTCTGTTTCTCAGTTGTCATAGCGAATTGAAACTGAAATTGATTTGGGAGTTGCTGAAACATATACGTGGATAGCAAGCAGTTGAAGGAATCATGACCAAGTCACTGAGGGAAGCTTGTGGATGAACGTGGAGCTCTGCGTGCATGGTGGAGAAAGAACTGTTCACACCGTGCCGTGCACGAGTTCAACTCTTGCTTTTCTTTCCTTTCCTAATCTCAATCATGCGTATTATGGTTAGTTGTTTGTTTGCGTCTTTCATAATAAATATTAAAAGTTTTTTATTTTAATTATACGAAAATAATTTTGCACGGAAAGGATC
The DNA here is from genome assembly GCA_019914995.1 of Acanthochlamys bracteata. Classification (NCBI taxonomy): domain Eukaryota; kingdom Viridiplantae; phylum Streptophyta; class Magnoliopsida; order Pandanales; family Velloziaceae; genus Acanthochlamys; species Acanthochlamys bracteata. The sequence goes on along the minus strand of CM034140.1, from coordinate 701,465 downwards.
ACTTTGAGAATTAAAAATAAGCATGCCATATCTACGAGCCTTTTACAGGCCGTTGAATCAACATTTCAATATTTTAATCTACATTTTTTAATATATATTTTATAAATATTTAAAAATTTAAAAAATATAAATTACGTAATAAAATCTTCATATTATATATTTTTATTATTTTTTAAAAAATAAAATTTATTTCTAAAAAATAAAAAATATTTTTTATTTAAAAAAATTTTAGTTTATATACATTCCGAAACGCTCTTTTAAATGGGCTTTTGAATGAAACTCCAATTTATCGCAGGCTCTCATCCAATTATATCTTAAATTTTTAAATAAAATTTTATAAAATATTATAAAATTTTTTTAAAAAAATATAATAAAAAAATTTTTTAAAAAAGTTTTTAGGGAACGGACAGACGAACTTACCCTTTGTATAGTGCAATTTTTGTTAATGTATCTTTTTCTTTAAAAATTTTTGAGAAGTTTGTTCATTTCTCAATCACGCAAAATTTTTGCTTAATTAGTAGAAAGTAGCCTGGAATCGTGGATAGTTTACTGGGAAGAATTGGAAAAATTATTAATAGAGAAGTTCAATTCTGTATATTCGAAACTGTTATGATAAATCTAATCTAAGATGATAAAACATCTCGAATGATGAAAAAAATTTTAGTTTTAAAGAAAATTAGAAAACGGTCAAGGTGCAATTAAAAAGATTGGCTTGGCAGCAGCTTAGAAGGCAGGACCACATCCTCGAATCCATCCGCATGCTTGTCTCTACGTACGTCAGCCGAAGCTTCTAATTCCATTTCCATTCATTTCCATGCAACTGAAGAAACGGTCATAAAACAACTACCATCAATTTTCATAGATGAGAAGAAGATTCCGGTTATCATAAGTTGAAATCCGGCGACTCTGTGTTGAAGCTCGCGTGTACGAGTTCTACGATTAATTAGAATGGAGATTTAACGTCAGCCTATATGTGGAAAACATTCACGGAGTGCTTTAACTGCTTGCCAACTGCTGCACGGTGGTCTTCCGCCGGAGATTAATTATGTGGGTGCATTGCTAGCATTAGATGAATCTCAATCTGTTATGCTCAGTGGAGATTAATTATAAAGCCTCTAGACAAGAAACCAAGACCTGCTAATGGCAATAGTAATTCAAGAACACCAGACAAGGTGATATAAACGTTACTGATTTAAGTTTAATCTGTATTTTCTTCAGAAAATATTCTGCTAATTGAACTACATTCATGGAAGCTGCAGGTTAATTGTAAGAGGTTGATCGATTGCTTTGATTGATATCATAAACGATTGAGGCTGGCCGTCAGCTCGATTGAGAAAATTGAAGATATGAGATGTTTATAAGTTTTTGTTGTTGATTTTTAGAAAACAATATAGTTTTTCAAAGAAAACACTTCTGCAGATTTAGATAATATGGATAACATCGATCAGATGTAGCATTCATTTTATTTTGCTTCTGATTAATTACAATATCTGTAAGCTAGCTTAATAGCTTATAATTAATTTATTTATGTAATTTTCTTGACTTAATCATAATAAAACACATGCATAAATTACATAAACACAAAGCTACATATGTAATATAATATGCACTGCAATCTCTTAACACGAATTAAGTGTAAGAGACGACTTATTTTGATACGCAACAATTTAGTAATTATTTCTGAAAACATTTTTATCCCTGCAATCTTCAGTACTATATAGATATATAGCATCACCGTTTCATGCATGAAGAAGGGAGAAGCCAGAGGGAATAAGACCGATGATTCCATTAAGAATTCCGGAAATAATTCCGGTGATCAACGTCAGCGGTGACTGAAGGACTCCGTCAGCAGAAGCAGAAGGGTTGCAGACAGTGAGAGGAGTTGGCACCTGAAGCTTGCAATTGTTCAACAGAGACGGGATGAGTCCATTCACAGCGTTCATAACAATGCCGAACTCCCCCTTGCTATTTGCTGTTGTGCTTGCTATAACATTGTTCCCACACTTCACTTGCACCATTGCATCTGTTCCAAAAAAAAAAAAAAATTCAACAATAAGAATTAGCTGGAAAAGATGAAAGATTGAAATCATACTACATATGTCGTGTAAAGAACTAGTTCATCAGCAAGACCTTATATGCCTATTTGACTAAAAGAAAGATTTGAAGCATTTAGGGGAGTATATATGTATGCATACTAGGAAAACGAAGTAGATTTCCACTACTTGAGACCAACCCAGTGCCGCAAGGCACGGTGCCATTGATGTGAATAACGAACTGAGCATTCGCCGTTGGTGCAGTTGCTCCGGCGATGAACAACACAGTTGCAGAAACAAGGAAAATTCTTATCAAGGAGGCCATGGTTATTAGAAGAAAAGACACTAGGGGGAGAAGTTGCAGAGCTCAATTTGCTAGCTATGTGTTCTGATTGCTTTCCTTGTTTTGTGAGGAGAAGGGCGGTTCTGTATTTATAGAGATCCATGGGGCCAAGTTGCATCTTGGCTTATCTGTTCGTTAATTCCTGTTCACATATTGGTCTGATCCAATATTTTATAATAATAAGTATTATTTTTTTTTTATTTTAAAGATATAGTGCTCCACTATTACTTGATTAAATTTTCTTTTACACTTTTTAATTTCTAAAGTTGAAATATCTGATTTCTCGGAGCTTCTTTTGCCGCCTCTTTGATGAAAAAATTTCCTTTTACATCATTCATATGGAAAGCAAGAAATTTCCAAAATATGGATATCTTGAAGGAAACAAAAAAGCTTCAAAAAATAAAGCTAAAACGTTGCTGCCTATAGAGTATGTGTTTGTTATTGCTGTTGACATATTAACCATTATGCTTGATGATTTAATTAACACGTTGCAGTTTACTTTAATTCAATCATGTTTAATTATGTTGTCAAAAATTTACTAAGAAAAAGAAGATTACTTGACATGATGATGAATCATTGGCGACAATCTGTAAGGAAATGAAATGTATGGTTAAATGTTCGAAAAGTTTTCTGTTTTTTAATTGCTTAGAAATTCGTTAAGTGAGGCAAAAAAATTGCTGATAATGCCGACATATATTTCAAGTGCTTCCTAACAACAATGAAATCCTTCATGTATGTTTTTAGGCATTTGATTAGTGTGCAAATGGCAAGCTATCTGCTGCATTTACAATAATATATTACATTCTAAACATTAACTATAAGAGAAAATTATCAGAAAAAAAAAAATTGAAAATTGAGATTTTTAGTTTCTTTTTTCTTTCATAATATATTTTTGAAGCATATTCCAAGATTTCTCGTATCGGTCGTTCTCTCGTACAATCAATTTGCACATTTATTAACTTTACGACCATAGCTTTCTTAGGTTTAAGATAGCTCAGCATTCATAGGTTTAGAATTTCGGAAGGAATTTTCGGCAACAGGCTTTACGTTTGAATCTGTTGAACGGTGACATGCTTTTGTTTAGGTATGATAAATTCTTGGCTCTTTGCAAGGATAAGGACCACACTATCAGAATGCATATTCTCATTGCCCTGCCTTAGCTCACTGCAAACTTCTTGCATCTTCTCCGATATTGCTATCTGTAGACTTGTTGGCGTTTAAATTCTCTATCACGTATCGCGGGTTCGTTAGCTTTTTCTTCTTGTCTTATGGCGCATGAGATGGAAGTAAGAACTCTTTTCTGGTCCCAATTCAAAAGTTTGGCTGATTTTGCGCGCGTGCTAGCTTCCTTCGTTCGGTTCTTTCTTCTGTTTTGTTATGTTGTTGCAGAGGATTTAGGTAAGTGTTCTTGTCCTGTGCTCCAGAGTCTCATGCTTCGGTGGCCATAGATATATAGACTTTGCTTGAACATCATAGACGTTTTCAACTTGACAAAACACAATCGAGTTGAGATTCTCAGTATTGCAACTCAAGAACACAAGTTGGACTCAGCGGTGATTCAAATGAATACATTAGCACTTACAGAAGTTGTAACGACATTCGATTTCAGCACGCACGATCAGCAAGTTAGTGATCGAACATAGGCAACCAGAAAAGAGACATAATCAGTGATCAAGAACCAGTCCAGAAAAAAATCTTTTCTGATTTCTTTACAAGAACCTAAACGATTCGCCAACATGTGCAATTTCAAATCCCTTTTTTTACAAATAGTGCAGTGGAAAGTAGCCTTCTTTTGATTTGCAGATAGCAATTCTAAGATGCGTTCTAAATTGACATCTAATTTAAGACCTATACAGATCAAGATCTTCAATGTCTTATGTGTCACCAGAGCTGGCAAATTCATCTGGATGCATGCTTTCTAGTCCTTTGAACAGAGGATATATCCTGGTTACCCCGTCCTTCCAGCCTACTAGCTGTGCGAATAATAGCTGCTCGTTTCTGACGATAGCTATAGCTCTTCCTTTTGCTAAAGAACATTAACAGAAAGGGTCATAGGAGAAGCAACATGATTCTAGAACATGCAAAATCCATTGATCTTTAGGTTGAAACATGCATGGAAAATGCCATGAAGAAACCATGTTTTAGCCAATCAAAGTACGCACAGTTTTTTTCTTAAAACTTATTATTATTTAATGCAAGTTGTACAAAGAAAAAGTAAGCAAGCCACAAATATAAGTATGATGGTGGAAATTCTAGCCCCAAGAATCCTACCATAGCTGTGTCCTAGTGCATCAATATAATATTGAAGTCAAGATATATATAGCGAATGGATCTCTCAACGTTCAATGTTATTATCAGTATCGGTGTGATGTCACAAATATGCAAGATCATAATTACAGTATTTAGCAACGGCAAACATCCTCAGCAAAACCAGATAACTGTATGCTGGCAGGTGAGCAGGGTCTGAGTCAGCTACATCTTAGACTTGTCAACTAATTAGGGACATCATTAATCGCATAACCATTTATGTTCTGGCTATACAGAAGTAAAAGCCAATGGCTTCGAAGAAGTTACACAAGAAGGTATGGTTACTATGACCGGTTAAGAGGTGCTATTGGAGATGCAAATTAGTAAGACGAGAACCCCAGAAATCAAGTTCATTTCCAAATTTCTGATCAAATCACAAAAGATCAGGAAAAGAAAAGATCAGGAAAAGAAGAAAGGCAATGTTCTTTGATTAATTTTCCAGGTAAAAGGCTATGTTAATAAAGCAGAAACTAACTCTGACAAGTAATAAGAGCACCATTCCAGCAGAGTACTTCATGGAGCATAGGGCAGTCCTTTTAACTTCTGAAATGATGCTAAAAAAACAACTCCAATCAACCTTAAGAATTGAAGCACTAACCTTAGAAATATTAGGCCAGCTGTTAGTACCATTCCTCCAACCGCCCAAGGAACCCTCTCCCTTACTGGTGTTTCACTCATCCACTGCCAAAAATCTTCAAGCATTCCAAACTTCTCTGTCTTCATAGATTGAGACCCTGAACTCCTCCATGAATCAACAACAGATTCAAGGCTTGCTTTCCCACCATAGCAAAATGGCGTCTCAGTAGCCAGATTTCTCAAGTTAATTGGTTGCACAGAGAACCCAGCGAGTTGGCAGAATTCTGTACCATTATATGCCCAGTAGCTTGCTCTACCACAAATTAGGTCACTTAGTCCACAAGGCGACAAAACCTGATAGACATGTAAACCAATAAGAAAGCATGCAACATAACCTGATTCACATACAAGCCAATAAAATGAGACCAGTTGCACTTCTTTAAATCATGTTGTTGCACTAGGAAGCATGCATCCTAACAGTATGAATGCTGCGCATGAATATAAATCACCCTCTTCTAAAATGCATCCTACTCTCTCTTATCAGCATTAAGCAATGAAAAACCTACAGTTGAAAATGAGTATAAGTTAGTGGTTGCCATCACTGGATGTGTGTCACAGTTAAAATAGCCATGCCATATTTCAATTTGCGTTGGTGATATCTACTACAAAACCCCTTGGAGATATATAGGCAGAGATATAGAGGTTACAATATGCAAGTATATAAGTTTAATTAGTAGATTGCAGCATTCCAAAATTAGCACCTGTGTGTTTGCATCAATAGAAAAATATGCTGCAGAGCAAGCTTCCAAAACCATGTCACAAAAAGATTCACAAATCAGTGGAAGGCCAGGCTGAACGCCAACACGAGGATCGCAGATTGAACATTCTAAAAGCTCCCACAAATGCAAGCACTCTTTACTTGCTTCTCCAACAGAAGCAAGGCGTCTAATGGATACTAATGCAGGATAAGTTTGTGTAACATCACAACAGGTATTTTTCCGGAACAATCTGCAAACTCCCAAATCTCTTGGTCCCTTGGGTACTTTTCTGGGAGGTTTTCCTTCAGACGAAAATGGAGGGAAACGGCCACCATGAGAGACACATACTCCGGATTTTCCTGTATATATATGGTTACGAGAAAACAAAGCAATCCATAAAGAGGCTCCAAAATGAACAGCACACGTGAAGGGTTTATTATGCAATTCGTATCCTAAACCAGAAGGGCAGTCCTAACTTTGAGAACGCACCAAGGTAGTAACTCCACAGCAAATTTACTTCTATTTCTTTTGTGAACATAATTTTGATCTCTCACTTAAATAATTAGCTTTCAGTCAAATTTTAAAATCACGATTCCGAAAGCTGTACTTGTACATTACCGTAATCCAAAACTCAAATCCTTCCCAAATTTAATTTCACAAGAATACATCTGGAGAAATCTATCAAATTCAATCGCTGTAAGTATACTCTCCGTATACTACAAAGCAACTGCAGTGATCAATTACACCAAAAACAATTATGTAGAGCAAAAAAAAGTTTCAAAGCAGTAACTATTCCTAATTCAACAAGATGAAAAAGGGATAATAATAATCATCATTGTAGCAGAATGGCAACGATTAATTGATAGAAGAAATCAGTAACATTTACCCTCAGAGACCGAGCTGGCGATGAGAAGATCGAAGCAGAGTACTAAAACGAATCTAGCGCGCGAAATCATTCGTTCTCTTTCGTGTTTCTCTAATCCAAATTTTCTTCCTCAGTAGCTTGCGTCTAATCCGACTGAACTCGACATAGAGATGAACCAACTAGGATGAGAATGAGTGAAATCATAAAATTGTGGCCGTTAACTGTAAATACAATCAAGCAGGCATACTTGGGCTCGCAACGGTTACGAAGGCAGCCTAGCCCGTTTAAGATGCTTTTCGTTGGTGCTATAAAACACGTTTAGCGGAGCTTTAGATTTATCTTTATTTATATCTTTTCTTTGAAAAAAAAAATTTGTTGAGTTTTTGATTCGAAAGTTACTTCTTTCTGAATTCTGTTTGAATAAATTTTACTGTTTAAAGCTTTTTCGTAGAAGTTATAAATATATTTGGCTAAACTTGTACTTATGAGTGAATAAAATATATAATGACCGAAACATCTTTAAATATATAATAAATAATATATTATTAAAATTTTAAATTTATATTCATATAGTATCTAATTTTTTTAAAATTAATTTTATAATATATTTTTAAAATAAATTTTTGTTTATTATTTATTATAATAATATTATAAACATATGAATAAATATATTATTAATATATTAAGAATATTTTTAAATTAAAATTATTTAATATAATAATAATTATTAATAATTAATACATTGATAGAAATGAATAAATAATATATTAATACATTAACAATTTTAAGCAAATTGATTCTTGCATTATCATAGGAGAAAATAAAACTCAAAGAACCACTCATAACAACAACAATCACTCAAAAAATCAGTAGAAAAATATTTCAACTTCAATCTTTTACTAGCTTTTGCTTGTAACATTTACAACAGATGAAAACAATAAAACAATACGAGCATGGGGAGTCAACCACACTATCAAAGACCACAACTTTATCACCAAGCACCTCCTTGATAACCTTGCACAGACCCTCAAACTTCTCCTTCAGTTCTTCCTTCTTCTTCTTCTCATCCTCACTCTCATCAAACTTCAAACCTTTCTTGGTAGAAGAAACAAGCTTCTTGCCCCAAACTCCTTCAGCTGACCAGCAGCATACTCATCAATGGCATCCGCCATGAACAGCACCTCATAGCCCTTCTTCTTCAGTAAAAAATTGTACGCACAAGCAGCAGTGATATATCACTCATAGCTATACTTGAACAAGAACTAACAGTTAAACCTATGCAAAATGGCTAGCAAACATTATGCTGAGGTTTCAGGTCACATATCCTCATAAATGAATAGTTTGACTTTTGTCCTAACTCAATCCATCCAAGACTTACTAGCTAGCTAGCTAGGAACTACTTACTTGAAACTGCACATATAATAATTGATCAACATCAAGACATTCCTAGCTATATACAAGAGAATCAATGATCAATATATACCAGTTTTATGATTCAATTTTATGACAAGTGTTTCTTCATCTACAGAAGGAAAGAAATTAATATGCATATACATATCCTTATGAAGAAGAAAACATTTAAAGAACTTTGGGGTGTCACAAGTGGCAAATGAATTTGTGTGCTTGCTTCTAGTAGCAACTAGCAATGATAGAAACTGTCAGTAGCCCTTTCTTTACCAATACAGCAAGAAGAAAGAAAGAAAAAAAAAACGAAACAAACAAAAGAACCACCCATCATATCAGTCCCAGTTTTCAGCAAAGCAAAAGAAGAAGCTAGCTCTCAAACTTCAAATAACAACATAGAATAACATAACATTAACTGCAATACTACATAAACTTGTTTCTTTAATCAATTAATACATCTTCAGAGAAAGTTTAGCAAGAACTAATTAAATAGATCATCCAGTGAAGAAATAGCAGCTCAATCTTGAAATGCAACATAGAAGAGATCAACTATAGTAACTATATAGCTAACAGCTACAACCTTATAACTAAAACTCTTATCAAAATATATATAGAGATTAATAGAGAGATCTATTAGTAACGTAGTATGTAATTAAGCAATACCTCCACAATGATCTATCTAGCTAGCGAGCAGCAGATGAAGAAGAAGCATTGACGTCGTTGTCGGGATTAACAAAGGATGTGGCCGATAATGGCGTCGGCTACCTGCTGCATTTGTTGCTGCTGCTGCTTATAAAACTCCACCCTCTGATGTCGATGAACTGTCCGAGCTCATCGGCAAAGTCCATTACAATTTAGATTATTTGTATACTTGATTAAGATCCAAAACTTCAATCACACTCATAATAATATCATGATCCAACTAAAAATGTTGGGCAACAAAAGTAGACATCAGTGAATAGAATTGTGTATGCATGAAGAAAAGACAGAAGAAGCTTACCTAGTTTGGCCGGAAAGGAATCAGCCGAAAGAAAATTCGAACACCTGCGAAACGCAAACAATTAAAACAGAGGTAGGAGAAAGACGTTAACACGTCAATTAGCACGCCGGTGGCAAAAAATCGTCTAAATCGATTCGACTCGTCCGGCAATGCAATCTCTAAAAACAAGTTAAAATTCGACTCAATTGACGAAAAAAAAAGCACTACCGAAGTAAGAAGATAACTTTTAGGTGCTTACCGCAGTCGGAAGTTCGGCGGGAAGTCCGACGAAAACCTAATTTTACCCCCGCAAGGTGAAAGTTGGTGAAAGAACAACGGCTACGGATGAAAAGAAGGAAGGTGAAATCTAGAGGCAAAGGAGAGGTGCACGTCGCCGGAGAAGAAGCTTGTACACCGGCAGATCAACGAGTTCGAAAAGGAGCGGGTGGATGGCTGCAGGAGAGCAATGAGAAGAAGGAGAAAGAAATGAGAGAAAAGCCTGGGTTAGGATAATATATACTAACGTTATTTTTCTAACTTAACATGGATAATATAGTCATTTTGCAGCACAGCAAAAATAAGCTTCAGTGCGGATTTCTTTAAAAGCATCGTTTTGATGGTTTTGTTTTTGAACGAAATAAGCTGCTTATTTTCTGCAAAAGCAGCTGCAGCCAAACATATTTTTCACTGTTAAGTGCTTCTTTTTAAGCAAAAGCACTAAATAAGCAAAACCAAACATGCCCATAATAATTCTTAAAATGCTTTTGAAATTACGTTTTCCAAACAGGAAAACGATTCTTTTAAATTTTTTATTATATTTTATAAATATTTAAAAAAATTATTTAAAAATTTAAAAAATATAATAAAATTCTATATAATAAAATTTTTTATTTTTTTATTTTTTTAAATTAAAAAATAAAACTTATTTTTAAAAAAAATATACTTTTTATTTCAGAAAAATTCTATTTTATAAACACTTCTTAAAACTTGCAGGATTTATCAAAACCTTCTCATTATACTTTACACATTACGAATTAATACATTAAAAAAATTCATTAACTTGATATTTATATAAGTACGTAAAAAAGGAGCACAAGATCACATTTGAGTACATCTGTACATGTGAGATGCGTCCCTTTCTCGTGCAGTATATTACATGTACTTGTGAGTTCATAGAACAGAACTACAACAGAAAAATGCGAAAAATTAAAAATTCAACTACACTTTCTCCAACTCAGTAATATGTTTGTCAAGCTGTTCCCTCAATTCTTTCTTCCAACCTTGGATGAGTTTTTCGTGCTTCTCAATAAGCTCAGACTTGATTTTCAGCTCTTCTTCCATTGCAGTGATCTCCTGAAAACATGAAGCCGATTCAGATGGGAAGTTTCATAGTTAAAGAATCATCATATGGAAGTTTCCCGCATTCTAGCTTAAAGGTATTACCTTCTTAAGCACAACTTCCTTGGTTGGCCTTTCCTCTTTCTGCAAGCTAATAAAATAAAGTTGGAGCTTCTTTGCTGCTTCCATAAAATCTCTAGCATGCCGTTGGACATCAACTGCAAGTATTTAAGCAGGATCAAGCATATCTACAAGAAAAGTTTAAATGGAAATGCCCCAGTGCATGGAAAAAGCTTCTCATTAAGAATTGTCTCCTACTGAAATTTTGGTCATGATTAAACACCAAATAAATGGAAGGCATGTCCACTATTTTCAGTGAACTATTAAAAACTATACATTGAATTATGATATATGACTAATTAAAGCCTACGACCATAGAATTATTTCTTCCAAGTAACTAGAATATCACACAAAGATTTGGTCCGCAACTGCAACTCCCCATCAGCACTCACCTGCATCTTCTTCCTTCAAATACATATATTACATACGATGGCTATTAATTAAATACTTAATGGACACATATTGGCAGAAGAAGGTCCAAGTTCATCAAAAGCTAGTATCTGAATAAGCTTATAAACAACAGAACGTTCTGCCTAGAATGTCTTGTAGATGTGCTAAGATCATGGATAAATCCATGATTCAACAATTTCAAATTTCATGGTTATGGCTGTACTTCACTATCTCGTGGCCATCTTTTAAAGCTTCTTTAAAACTTGGTGCTTTTTTATGAAACAACTGCACTTGCTGGATATTCTTTAAACAGAAACACATATCAGAACAATTATCCGGTCAATTTCCAATTCAGGATAACATCATTTGCCTAGACCAAGGTGGAACAAAATCACATTAAAATCAGGACAAGGCCAAATGGAGCCATTAAAGTATTATAGGCATCTTTTTATTGGCATCTTGATTACTGTTCAGACTATGAGTTCCAACTTCAAATTATCCGAGTGTCTTCAGTTTAAACTGGACATGCTTGGCAAAATTCATGTTTGGTCTAGGTTACAAGTAGGTTCCAGTTTAGCAAGAGTTGAATCGGCATCAAAATTTCAAACTTCGTATTTCAAGTAGTTTGTGTTATACAATTGCTATACCGCTTTTCCTTCACACACAATTCTAGACAAAAGACTCGACTAGAACTCAGAAACTATCATATGCACAGTAGTAAACGTTCAGGCAAATCAACGAACAGTCGAACACCTTGAGCCAAAAAAACAAGCTAAGGACCGAACAAAAAGCAACCAAAGAAGGTAGAGAGAGAGAGCGAGAGCGAGAGCGAACTCACTCTGGTGTGAAGAGTGGACAGATCGATCAACAGCCTGTAGCTCTCGGGCTGGAAGACAAGGTAGTAAGGCGGCTTCAAGCGCCGCCACACAAGCCATCATCTCTTCCCGTTCTCCTCTCTGCTGCTGCTTCTGCTGTTGATTCAGGGGCAGCGCTGGCGCCGGAGAAGGAGATTGAGACGCCGGAGTTTGTTGCTGCGGGGGTGGTGGCGCTGGCTCGCCCATCGGAGCTCCGGCGAGAGATTGAGATCGGAGTTTAATTCTCTGAAGCCGGTCTCGAGAAGGAAAAATGAAAAAGAGAAATTTTCAGATTGACCCATATAATTGCGATTTGGTAGTTTTACACCTTCTCTAATCCTTCTCATTATCATGTACCATTATGATTGATGTTGCATTAAATGAGCGTTGCGGAAATATGGGCCTTGTAGGTATGGGCTAGTCCAGTTGAAAATGAGGCCTATTAAATCAACCATCTAAGCAGGCAAGAAAACCTAAACAGCCGAAGGGGACCGTTCAGCTTTAATAAATTTTTTATAAAATTTATTTTAAAATTTAAAAAATATAAAATAATTTTATATAATAAAATTTATTATTAGATCAAATAAATAAAATTTATTTTTTAAAATACGATAAAAATATTTTTCGTTTTATAAGATTACTTTTTAAAATCACCGCAAAACGCCGCAGAGATACCAGTGACATCTAAATAAGCGACAACCTGTGGCTGTGGAGCCATTAATAGAGAAATAGTTCACAAACATAATCATCGTCGAATAGCATAGCAAATTATACTTAGCAGCAAGTGCATTACCGCGACTGGTATACATGTTAAGAAACTAGAATTTATTAACAGATGCATATACTCGTTCGTGTTTTAACACTTATATGTAGCACCTCGTGCTCATCGACTGGCCAACCATAGTTGTTTGCAGCAAGCAGGATTTAAAGCAACTACGTGATTGGTGATGTTACATGCGGGATTTCGTCTGCCTAGATGGTGCACTCTGACAAAAGTCACAATATTATGAGCAAATAAGAGCAAAGAAATTTTGCTTGATTCATAATTGAATAAAAAAGAGAATGCAGTTCAAGACTAACCAGCGACAAGCCTTTAGCTGCTCGATGTGAAAGATAGGTGCACGGCTTGAAGAAATCCCCGTACTTCTTCGTCCATGCTTCCAATCTCGAATGCACATAGTGTGCTCCGAGAGAATCAGCCCAGAACATCATACCACCCCTGATCATGGATGCAAAGTTTGAGATTCAAATAAGAGTATGTTTTTTCATGTGCAAGAAATTTACGCAACATAATTGCAGAAATCACCTATATGGTGGGAAGCCCATTCCCATGATAGAGGCAATATCAAGATCTGACGCCTTAACAGCAATTCCCTCATCAAGGACTCGGCAGGCCTCATTCACAACCGGAAGGAAAACCATCTCTATGATATCCTTATCTGACAGCTTCATTAGCTGCATTTAACCACATTAAGTCCATAAACATTTGAAACTCAGTTTAAAGGAAATATGAACAGGTTGACTCTATCTCTAGCAGACGAAAGGATGTCTAATAGATTGTTTCAGGAGCACACTAGGGACTAGGGTTTGAGAAGCACCAAGAGACCTGCGCTTCAAGCGTAAAGATAGATCAGCGATCAAGTGAGGTAGATGAACCTAACCTAGACAATTCAGAAAGGATACTGACTTTATATTTAACTGCATACATCATGAAGTGCATCTTTGATAATAACATGCAAACTGTTCCTCTACACCACAAAAGCCACAAAGACACAGGCAAGATAAATGTACAAGCTAGAGCAGTAAAGTGTGCAACCTCAGTATTATAGATAACCTTTAAGGCTTCATTGACTTGTTGGTATAATAATATGAGAAACGAGATAATGACTACTTATAATCCATTAGCCTAGTAAGCCAGTGAATTAGCGATGGTAACCAGACCTCAGGATCAGGAGTAGTCCCAGCCATACTCCTTGACTTCTCAATATACTTCATTACTTCTGGATCTGGTTTAGCCTTCCGCTTATCGTCATATATATAGAAGCCCTTACGAGAAGCTTCACCTGTCATACATGCCATGACATTTTAACTCTTAACTACTCTCAAATCTGAATATCTCCAAGCACATATTATTGCAAGACTTTCCATCATGTACAAAGTAAAGGCGAGGTACTCCATACTACGACAACAAAATATGACGGTGAACATAAAAAATACCAGCTCTTTTATCTTCAGCCATTATTGGTATGAGCATCGATTTATAGCACCTTTCAGGATAACTTTCGAGGTACTGTGTAGCACTAGCAACAGCGACCCCAAAACCAACTAGATCAGCTAATCTGTGGGCAAAAGAAGAAATCTGCGGTCAAGATTTACCCTGGTAGAGTGGGTAGGGTGTTTGTGGTGGTGGTAAGCTTTTAAGGTATTAAAACAAACCTGAAAGGGCCCATTGGCATTCCAAATTTCGTAACAGCACGGTCTATCTTGTATACGTCCAACCCATGATCGACAAGTAAAAATGCTGACTGTGTGTAAGGAAAAAACATCCGATTTACTGCAAACCCAGTGCAGTTGCCAACCACTATAGGAGTCTTACGGATCTTCTTTCCAAGATCAAGCAAGTCCACAACAGCTTGAGGAGATGTTTTATGTGTACGGACTATCTCTAACAGTGGCATGATATGCGCAGGGCTGCAAGCGAATGCAGAAATTATGAGATATTTAAATGTAAGCTGTTTCTACAAATCTTAACAAGCATACCTAAAGAAGTGTGCACCAATTATCCGGTCTTGTGATTTCGTTCTTTTCCCAATTAGATTCAAATCAATTGTTGACGTGTTGCTAGCTAGTATGCAATTGGGAGAGCAATATCTCTCCAAATCAGCAAATATTTCTTGCTTTAAGGAGACATTCTCAATAACCGCCTGTCCATCATTCTTTTCAAAGTTACTAATAGGAGAAAAAGAGAGTAAACATCAACAGCCACATAGAGTGACGGAACTTGCCTCAATGACTATATCTACTTCCTTGAAGCGAGTATAATCAAGAACACCAGTGAGAAGAGCAAGGGTCCTCTCAAACTTCTCCTCAGACATTTTCCCTTTCTTAACCTGACTCTGCAGGTTAGCTGAAATGTAATGTATGCGTCAACACACAATAACCCCAAGCATTTAGGAGATAAGGCCACCACAAGGATAGTTGTAGCTTTTACCTCTCACCCTGTCAAGTCCAGCTTTCAGAAACTTTTCATTTACCTCCTTAAGAAGTACTCGGTAGTTGCTTAATATCAAAGCAGTAGCAATTCCAGATCCCATTAGTCCTCCTCCCAGAATAGCAACTTTGGTTACTTTCCTAGGCCTCAACCCAAGATCAGTAATTCCAGGAACCTATCAAAGAGCAGTATATTTCAATGAACAGAAGGACTTAAGACAAGCAACCTGGAGGAAATAGTATCATTGCTCATGGTATTACAAAATCATTAATCCATCAATAAGTCAAATCTTTCACAAAAATATGAAGGGCAGTGATCCAAGTAAAACAGATCACAGGTCTATCATAAACCACATAAACTTTCTTCTTAAATTCAAGGAAAATGGCCAAGTAGGATGAGGCTAGCTGTTGTAAAAGACGAAGGAATGAGCAAGGCAAGATGTAGTTTGTCTAGCAAAAGTTTATTAAATCTAAATAATAACTAAAGAAGACCAATATTATTGGTATGGCTTGAATAGACCACTTGCAGCCTTTCATTTACAAATAAAATAAAATGCTCAAAAAAGAAAGTGAAGAAGCCAACAACTTTATTGTTTCGAACTCTAAACAAACATAAGCTTAGAAAATATCAGTTACTAGACTAAACAAGACATATAGAGAGCTCACCACTGCCTTTTCACTTTTCACAAAAGGACAACATAGAAGGTCAGGAAAGAAAAAAATAGAAGGATAAAGAGGGAGGCGGGAGAATTGATTCTGTGTGCATCATTATCAGCTTCCGATCTGCTTATACATCTACCACTATCATAATCAACTCTATATGGTAGTAACATAACTACTGATCTAGGCGAAAAAGAAGGCCACACATAGGATGAGATTAATACATTGTTGCTAACAATGATTAAATGAGCACAGAGAGGTGGAGGGGAAAAAAAACTCTTCTTTAACCTTTGCAGTAGCCCGTTGTGCGAAGAAGACATGGACCAAACTTCTGGAGGTATCAGAATGTACAAGAGTCTGGAAAACATCAGCTTCCTATCAAAACAAGATGTTAAGCACAATTATTAGAAGTGCAAGTTCAATATAGTCCATTAAATCAAAATGCAAATCTCTCCATATTGTAATCATAAGAAAATGGTACATTACCTTTAACAGTCCAGCAAGAGGCCCTGAGACTATACCCTCTTCAATTGCATCAATACAAAGGAAAGGGTGCTGAACATTGGGGGCTTGCTTTTGGGCTTGCACCCTCGCGAACTTAAGTATTTCCCGGGCCTCTCCTAGTGGTTCCAGCTTGTCTGTTTTATAAAGACTCTTAACCCATGGCCTCTTACATTCAACAATATCCAACGCCCATTGACGAGCGGTGTTTACCAATTCATTTGGTGGGACGATAGCATCAACAAGACCCAAGGTATGACCTTCGTCTCCTTTTATTGGCTTGGACATCTATTGAGAGAAATGAAGTTTGGTATCAAATTGAGAGTTAATATCAAAAGCGTATAATATGAACGCAGAAATTACCAATATCATTTCAAGAGCTTTTGTGAGACCCACAAGACGTGGAAGTCGTTGAGTTCCTGCAAACAGCAACAGTCAAAGAAACAACATAAAAAGCCAGGAAATTGAGTTTTACGGCATAAAAAAGTAATAATGATTTGCACATTGTCTATACTTCTGTCACTTTGATGTGCCAGAATACTGCATACCTCCGAAGCCTGGGATAACGCCTAATTGAAGTTCAGGGAGACCAAGCTGAGCAGTAGACGTGCAGATGCGCGCATTGCATGCCTGTTTCCAGATGTAACAATACATCTATTAAGAAATTTTTTAATGCAGCATATAGAATTTGATAGTGCATAGGGGCATTTTATGCAAACTTAATTATAAAAAAGGCATAGAAGGGCCAACCATTGCAACTTCAAGTCCGCCGCCAAGAGCAAGGCCATCTATTGCAGCAACAGAAGGCTTTTTTGCAGCTGCCAAATAGTCTCAGATTGATGAACAATGACAAGCTCTACTAATAATGGAGCAATTAAAGATCAGATAGGTAGTATAAGTAGATGTACTACTAGATGTCTGAAAGAAGTACCTTCTACAGTGTTGGTGAGGATGTCTATTGCAACAAATCCAGGCCTTGCTACCTCCGCTGCAGATCATAAACATGAAGTTGTCAGTGGCATGAGATGAATAAAATAAATAGACTCCAGCTTAGTTGAAGGGGAATTATAGTGCCTACTCTTTTGGGAATGCATATTGCCAAAGGCACTAATATCAAAACCTCCCGAGAATCTCCCATTTGCACCTGCTCAAGCGGAGAATGTTAATAAAACAACCATATTAATTAGCAAATTACAATTAGTATAGAAAATCCATATCTATACCTGTAACCACAATTGCCTTCACATCATCTCTCCTGAGAGCCTGTTCGTAGTTTTCCTTCAGACTGGCTAATACTGGCAATTCATGTAACCGCATGTTAGTTAAAAATCTTAAATTTATCAGTGCAGCAACTTCAAAATCGGATTGATCGAAACTCAAAAAACTCCTGATCAAAAAATAATCGAGAGTTTCGCGACAATTCAAACTAAAATTTTAATCCAAACAGTGATTAGAAGTAAAAAGAATTCCCTTAAAGAAATAGTTGATTATAAATTACCATCAAAGGAAAGGGAATTAACAGGAGGGTTGATGATTGTTATGACAGCGACACCATCCTTGCCGACTTCAATCTCCGTTCTCCCCTTCGCCATCTATCGATCAGTGATCTCTATCTCGATTTTTAGTTTTCTTCCTTGGATCGTCGTTGAATTAAACAAAGTCGAGAAGCAGAAGAGACCAGTTGAGTTAAGCAAAAGGTTTTTGTGCGAATGGGTATCGGTGGTTGCGTGGCGGCATGGACATTGTCATGAAGCTGACTGACTTGTCCCTGTTGCCGAAACCGTTTCCCATAGCTCCTCTAGGTACGGGTGTTTCGTAGGAGGGGGGTTTAGATCAGGTTCCATACAAATCTGAACATGATTCGATCCAAAACAATATTATATCGGCTGGTTCTTTTACTTCGCGAGTTCAGATCGGTTGATTTGAATCCAAACCGCGATTACCAATGATCTATCTTATCTTACGGCAATGCCACGTCATCGAAACAGGTCGCGATATTTTCAAGAAGCTCCCGCAAGGCGCAAACAAGACCCGCCGAACATTTTGTCATCGTTCTAGCCCATCAAAAAGAGCCCATGAAATCTCGTCGGCCTTCCAATAAATTGAACGGCCTGCTTGAGTCCAACGTAGATTACAATATTACTCCTGAAGGAAACTGTCCGGAGGCAGTCTTCGTCGGTGATTTTCCGTCTCTCTCTTTCGACCGCTCTCGATTTTAGATTTGTTCTCTGCTCTGTAATCCGCGGTTTTCAAGAAGTGAGCTCTTTCTCTCGGTGGCTTTTTTTACTTTCTTTTGAATTTATATGAATTGTTTGTTTGCTTATGTATCGTTGTTTCAAAACCTCGAATGTGTATTGGAACGATTACTATTTATTAGTTGATGGAAGAAATTTGTCCGATAGAAGTTTAATTGAGGCAAGAAAAAAATGTATTGATCCAAATTTCAGTCATTCGGAAATAAATATTGAAGATGGTTTTATGATCAGTTTGTAATGCATGTGAAAAATCTATTTCAAATCCACGATAGCAGAGTTTTCTATAGTTTGATTAGAGGTTGACACTGGAGTTTTGCAATTTTAATTCTTGTTCCTTTGTTATGAAGGTTTACGTTTGAAGAAATGTCAGCAGAATGTCAAGTGAAAGCATCTATAACAACGAAGATCAGGCTAAAGGGATGTTTGGAGTGCTTATGAAAAGTAGCTTCTCTGGAATGAAGAGTATTTTAGAAATTTTTAGAAAAACAAGTATTGCTTATGAGGTTAGGTTTGTAAACATTGCCATTATATGATAATAAAGTGTTCCGGTTTTAAATGGCATGCTGTAGTTGTGCCGTTTATTTCTGTCATTCATTGAGCTCTGTTGCCTATGTTATTAATGGTGTTAAAAGCAGGGTAGTTTTCCTGTTCTCGTGCTGGTTAGTTTTTTTTTTAAGGTTGATATAACTCACAGTATCCTGACTAGATTTTTTACTGATGATCTGCTTCTAAAGAAAGCACCTTTACCTGATACCTGTTTGCTTGTTAACTTGTTTAAAGGTTCATGTATTTTGCCTCAAAAGAGAACTGGGAAATTAGAATACATCAATGTGAAGGATTTGGTCACATTTGTGCAATATGTTGACTATGCATACCTTTGCTTTATGTTGTTCCTCCTTTTCTTGGCAAGTTTTCTTAATAGAAATATTTTCCACATGATGCTGATCCTTTATCTTTTATTCAATTTGGATAAGTGAAATGTCAGTGATTGTATGCTTTGGAACTTTTTTTCCTTGCGTATGAGTCTGAGAAGCACTTTACTTGTGCTGCCAAAATCTTCTCAATCTTGTTGTGGTGAACAATTTTACTCTGTTTTTCATTGTTCGTAATGGTCCTACATGCCGACGTTGAGGCTTCTTCATCAATGTATACTTTACTCCTATCATGTTATGTTGAAAGCATTTTTCTGTAAGGTTATAATCTATTTGATGGGGAACATAAGTCAGAGCTATAGTTCTCATGCTTATGAATTATTCCCCATTTCCACTTTAATTGGTTTCGAATAAGGTTACATCTGATTCTCTTCTATCATTGGTGTTCCTACCAGCTATTAAGTTGTTTATACTTCGATTCTGTAACTGGTTGTTTGCTTTCCCTTTTTCAGATCCAGAGATAATGAAAAAGTTGCAAGTAGATAAGGGGGACATGCGTTTAAGGTATCTGATGCATACATAATGTGTCCTGGTCTTACTTCTCCAAGTGATGCTTTGATGATGAAGTTATGGAGGAAACACCAGTGATAACTATAGTCTGCCATTTCTCCTACAGAATAGGCATGGTGAATGAAACTTGCGATACTAATTGGAAGAATTTTATGTAGCTAACATATCCATTTTGACTGCATTTGTTCTAGTTTCAATACTTCTTAGTATTTTTAAATGTTTTTTTGTTATTGATTTTTTTGATGAATATATTTTCAGGCCATAATGGCTGAAGGAGAGCTGCTTGCTTGAGCTATTGGATTAGCTAAGATGTCAGCAGAGGACATGTAAGTTTTGGAACAATTCTCTTACAAATTTCTCGGTCCGTGTTGATGGTTCCTTTCTTTTATTGTATTTTCTGGGGTTTGATGCTGTGGATGTTATCTATTTCTAGAGAGAATAAGAAAGCATTTTAGAATAAGCTATAGGCGACAAGCACCTTGTCTTTTTAAACTCTTTTATTCTCTCAACAAAATAGAAAGAAATAACTGTGTACATATTTCATCAGGAAAAAAAGCAATTGTGATGGTATTGAAGCAAAAAATTAAGTTTATGTGTTTGACATTACGTTTTGCAATATTTTTTTAATTTCATTTTAATTTCTCGTTTTCAACCTTTTATAGTATTTTAAAAAGAATTAAAAATTTGAAAATATAGATAAATTATTTTTCGTAAATTTTTTATATGTATAATTTTTATTATTTTAACTAAAATAGTGTAGGGCACATATACCCTTTTTATTGCATCACTTGTTAAAAGTTTATTCTTGTCCGCATATGTCCAGTTCAATATTATATGCCATGCCATTATACAAGGTGCATTACTTCTAGTTGTTTTTTTTATCTCTTTATTTTCTCTATGGCTTACCTTTGTAGTCTTGAATCCACTATACTAAGCATCAAAGTTTTGTATGATTCAGGAATCGTAAGCAAGCTCTCTGTCTCTACCCATTGGAATGCATAAAAGTCCTGATTGGAGAAATTTCTGTCTTTTGCATAGGAAGCCAAATCTATGTACCTATATATAGTAACTGGAAGGAAACTAATCTTATCTACGTGCACATTTCACACATACCATTACATGAAATCGGACATCGTTCGATTTTTTGTTCACGTTTGGAGCTTTGTTATTACCTCTTTAAGAAGGGCTTGCCTTTCTCCCTTCACTGTTTCTCCAGCTTCAAGAATATCTAAACTTTTTGTTCCGACCAAGTTGAGAGCCTTAGCGGCCTCCGAGTTCCAGTCTGTTCTCAAAGTCACTGCTGTCACCACTGCTGCACACACCACTTGTGCCGCGAGTAACCCGAAGCAGAGTCCGACAAAACCAAAATCAAACCAGAACGCGAGAATCAGGCCCACGGGCGCTCCTATGAGATAGAAGGAGAACAGATTGATTGCAGCGCCCGTGCCTGGGCGTGCACTGCCACGGAGAACGCCGCAGCCTGTTGTCTGCGGGCAGTTGGCGAGTTCACATAATCCGATCACTGGCAAGACTAGCTTGGTGAGCGCGAGTACATCTGCGTCTCTGGTGAACACCTTCCCCCACACTTCTCTTCCCAGTGTTGCCCATAGCATGCTGATGCATGAAGCAAGCACTGCCAGCATCATTGCGACCTTAACTGCTGTCCTTGCTCGGTCAGCACGCCCGGCACCGAGCTCATTCCCCACTCGTGCCGATACCGATGAGCTTAGTGTTGTCGGTAAAGTGTACATGAGCGAGGTAGTCTGTATAACAATTGCAGCAGCGGCAAGGCTCACACGGGGCTGGTGAAGGTAGCCGGAGGCAAGGGTCATCAACTCGTACCACCACCATTCTAAGCAGACCCCAAAGCAACTCGGCAACGCCAGACGAATCAGTGGTCCCCACTTGCTGCGGTTCTTCTCGCTATCTGGCAACAGCTGGTAGCAGTCGATCATTAGCTCCTCGCAGCAGCCCGCACTTTTACTGAAAACCACGTAGACGGCGAGGAGGAAGAGAGCGAAGAAGGTGGTAAAGCTCGCGGCCGCAGCAACGCCCGCGACGCCTAGGTCGAGGGAGAAGGTGAGGAAGACGGTGAGCGGAAGGTGAAGGATCACGGCGAGAGCGGTGCACCACATCAGCGGTTGCGGCAGTCCCTTGCTTCGGAAATAGACTCGTAGAGGATGAAGTAGACTGTTGGCAACAAGGTCAGGGAGAGCAAACTTGCAGTAAGTTCCCGCAAGACGAGCAACGCCAGAGTCTTGTCTGAGTTGCACCATTATCGATTCTAAGTTAAGCCACAGAAACCCTATAGGAATCGACACGATAAGCAGCATGAGAGTGGTCCGGCGGAGGGTAGACGAAACCAACGCAAGATTCCCGGAACCTAAAGCTTGGCTGCATAATGGTTCCATGCCCATTGCAAGACCAGAGAGTACAGAGTATCCGGTAATGTTCGTAAAGCCGACGGCCAGTGCGCCGGCGGCGAGCTCGAGTTTGCCGAGCTTACCCATGCAGACTACTGAGATCATGCTCTTGAGGTAACTCACTAGGTTGATTGCTGTTATCGAAAGTCCCAGCTCCTTCATTTTGTTCAACTCTTCCATCATCTACATATCATCATCATAAAAAACAACAGATAAGTAGTAATAATTCATGAAAAAAAAATTCATTGCATGAGAATTGCTATTTAGTATACCTCAGATAGCTGCAGGTTCTTGTGAGCTAAGTTTTCAGAAACCATTTTTGCGAAAAGTTTTACTTCACAGTTTCTGGTTCCGATCGGAAGAAAAAGAAAGAGATGGGAATGAAGGTTGAGTGTGCAGTGGAGATTGTGCAGAGGGGGGAAATTTATAAGGAGTTTGGAAACTTGAAATGTTTGGTAGAATTTATAAGAAGAAACGGATGGAGAAGTTGAGTGGGGGCTTCCTTATACAGGGGAGCTTTGTTGTATTTTTTTATTAAAAAATAATGAAAATAAATACTATTAAAAGTTTACGATAAATAATTTTTTTAAATATTTAAAATATTTTGTATTTAAAAAAAATTTTAATTTATAAAACTTTGGAAACGTCTCCTAAATAGGTCAATGAACGTAGTTAGACCAACCAAATTTTGTTTGGGTGACAATTGAACTCTTGTCTCCAAATCTCATCAACAAAACAAAAAACTGAACCACTAGATCAAGCTAAAAGCTCTACCAACGAACGTGTTCTTTTGTATTCAGAAATAAACACACTTTAAATCTTTAAAAACCACCTTCTTTATTAGAGACGTGCACGCAGCTTGTCTAACAAAGTTGGAGCACACACATGAACTCTGAATTTTGATCTCTTGCAAAAACTGTCAACACAAATTTTTTTCTAGTAATATTCAGAATCTGGAACTTGTATGTTTTTTCGTATGGTTGGGAGCTGAACTAGTAATGGAATGAACTCGTGGCTGAAAAAAAAAGAACAGAGCACAACAGTCGTTATGCTTCCCGTCTCAAGTACGTACTTGCCATAGCAATCCATCTATCAATCACTCAACAGAGATTTTATTTTTGCGCACGATGTCCTTTTAAAATTCTTTTGTTTTCCTCCACGTGAATCTACGAAGGGCGAAGATATTTTAAAACGAACTGATAAAAAAGAGTTTATTGATTCTTTGATTTTTGTAATTTTTTTTTACTGAGATTTCTTTTTCAGACAAATCACGTATTATTGCGATAAAGTTTTGAACAATTTCATTTCCATTTTTTGTTTTTAAGAAAAACACCAAAATTGTAGTTGGTTAGTTTTGATTTAAACAATCCTGTTTGGTTATTAGAGTACAATCTGTTGCCTACCTCTCTAACTAAGACCGTGTTTACTTTAAACTAAATTCATTTATAAACAATTAAAACATAAACTACAAAATAAAATTTTAATAAAGAATATATTTTAAATTTATTTTTTATTAACAGTAAATTTTAAAATTATTTTTTTAATAAATAATTTATTTCAATTATTTATTTATTTTGTATTAAAAATAAATTTGAAAAAAGTGAATGGTGGGCTAAAAAATAAGTCCTAAGAGCGATCAAAGACAGATTAGGAGCCGCTTAATTGAATTGAAACTAAGAAAATTATTTTATAAATATATTGGATAAAAAAATTATTTGTAAAGTTTAAAATGGTGCTTATATGAGAAAGTATTTTAACTAAAAAGTATATAAATAACTCAAATATTTATGATATATAATAGAAAATATATGTTAAATTTGTGAATTATTTTCGTTCAAATTTAGAAAGTAATTTTAAATCCTTATTCAGATTCAAGATTCGCCCATTTTTTATCATATAATGTTTGATATCAGACTGCTTCCTAACTCTCTGGCTCTGTTTGGAAATCTTCCAACAAAAAGAGATTAATAACTTTCATATATTTTAATTGCTATTTTTATTTTCACATTAAATTTTATTTTTATCTGACTTTCGATATAAATTTTACTTCATATATTTCAATTATAATTTTAAATTTTATTTTTATCAAATTTTATTTCTCAAAAAATTTCGCTTTTAAAAAACTTAATTTTGGTGAAATTCAATTTCACGCAATTAACATGAGCCCAAAGTGATTCAATTATGCTTCCCTTCTCTTTTCTTTTTTCTAAGAAGATTGACATTTTTTTAGCTTCCACATGATCCCTATTTGCTTAGCCCTTGAACACCCTGTTCCTCACTGAAAGACATGTTTAAGCATGACAAGAACCTAACTGATCTTCTTCTTTCAATCAACAAAAAATTTCAAAAATTTCAAAGATTTAACACATCTCTTCAATATAAGTTTCTTCATAATTTTAGTTTCATATATGAAGCAGAGAGTCCATTGATGTTCATTAAAAAACAGAGCATGTGGAAGTTTGGTTTTGAGAAACAAACAGAGTGCTATCAGCTTATAGCTATTGAGAGTTCATGCATGCCAGTCCTTGTATAAGCAGCTTTCAGATAAAGCTTAAAGTTGATGCACTTGATCGACCAAACATTTTGGTTTAAAATGTTTAGGTAGTGCCATTGACAACTGAGAGATTGGTTCATTCATTCATTCATTTCTCCATTGTCCTTCATGTCTGTTGCGCAAAGTCCCGGCAAAGCCATTTATTTTCAATCTCAAATCAATGCAAGTATGAACTGGGCTAGCTAGCTTCTATCACTTGATCAAATAAGCACTTTGCAGAAAGAAGCAAAAACTGGAAGCTGCTTAGAAAGTAATGAAACGGATACTCTTTTAGAGCACAGGCATGGCATGTCTTGCAACATTTGCCATGGGGAGAGTTTTGCCTAATAAAACAAAAGCATATATACATTTGCTTGGTTAGAGAGCGGAGCACCGGTAAGATTCCACCTCTCCTTTGAAGAGGAAGATGAATGCCTTGGGGTGTGTTTCTTCGAGGCGTGTTTTAAATGCACGAAAATAAGTTTCATAGAAGTAAAAAGTAAAATATAAAGTTATTTAAAAGGTAAGTTAGAGGTGAGTTTAGATTTTGTATATTAATGTTATTTGAAAGTGTGTTGAGAAATAGAATTTTGAAAATTAAAATAATTAATTTCTAAAAAGTAAAATAGAAGTGGAATTTTAAATTCCATAAATAATTAAAATATATTAATTTTTCGGGACTCTAAGTGGATGTTTAGGTGAGCTTATCATCTCTTTTTCACTTCAATTATTTATTTTATATTTTTTAGTAAAGTTTCTAAAATATTCTACAAATTTTTTTATTTATTTTAGAAAGTACAAAATAATTTTACATCATTAAATCTTATTATTTAGTTATTTTATTATTAATAAAACTCATTTTCAAAAGTTTCTAAAGTATTATACTATTTAGAAAACTTTCTTAAATAAGCACTTCCAAATATCTTACAAATTTGGTAGGAGAAAGTGAAATTTTGAATATTTAAAACACACTCATAATCTTACAATTTTTTTTTTTACTAAAAATTACTATCAGTTCATTTTTAACTATTACAAAAAAGTTAATTGTAGCTCATATTTACTAAATTTAATATAAACACCACTATTTATAATAGCTCATTTTTTTAATAAGTCACTGCAATAAGCACTCACCTTGGCCACCCTACCCTTGGGTTGGTGCTTGGCAACAGCTAGCTCTTCCAAGCCTGGAGAATTTGTTATCTAAACAAAACGTTCTAAGTTATACATTAAAGGGAAGTTCACGTTTCAACAAGTATACAAGTACGATGATGATGGTGATGAAGATAAGAACTAAATGGATTGACAAAGAATGTGGGAAAGTTGTTCTTTTTAGTGCACAATGCTACTCTGCCTAAGAATGGAAAAAATGGTTGTTAATTGATGTACAGGTGTTAGACATATGCCTAAAACACCTACCATATTATCAGTTATGTTCCTATTCTTAGAGGCAGTTCCTAGTTGACATAAAAGAGAAGGCATTTCATTTTCTTTCTATTTATGTTAACACCAACTCTTTCACTTGCCTTTGTCTTTCCTTCGTGTGAAGAAGTTTCATGTGTCTAAAAAATCTTAATTTGTGATATTTTCTGTTCTTAGAGGCAGTTCCTAGTTGACATAAAAGAGAAGGCATTTTATTTCCTTTCTATTTATGTTAACACCCACTCTTT
Source organism: Acanthochlamys bracteata (assembly GCA_019914995.1). Classification (NCBI taxonomy): domain Eukaryota; kingdom Viridiplantae; phylum Streptophyta; class Magnoliopsida; order Pandanales; family Velloziaceae; genus Acanthochlamys; species Acanthochlamys bracteata. Next base: position 674,807 of record CM034140.1, on the reverse strand, counting down.
CACTTGTCTTCGCCTTTCTTTCGTGTGAAGAAGTTTCATGTGTCTAAAAAATCTTAACTTGTTATATTTCCTGTTCTTAGAGGCAGTTCCTAGTTGACATAAAAGAGAAGGCATTTTATTTTCTTTCTATTTATGTTAACACCCACTCTTTCACTTGCCTTTGCCTTTCCTTCGTGTGAAAGAAGTTTCATGTGTCTAAAAAATCTTAACTTGTTATATTTCCTATTCTTAGAAGCAGTTCCTAGTTGACATAAAAGAGAAGGCATTTTATTTCCTTTCTATTTATGTTAACACCAATTCTTTCTCTTGCCTTTGCCTTTCCTTCGTGTGAAGAAGTTTCATGTGTCTAAAAAATCTTAACTTGTTATATTTCCTGTTCTTAGAGGCATTTCCTAGTTGACATAAAAGAGAAGGCATTTCACTTCCTTTCTAGTTATGTTAACACCAATTCTTTCCCTTGCCTTTGCCTTTCCTTCGTGTGAAGAAGTTTCATGTGTCTAAAAAATCTTAACTTGTTATATTTTCTGTTCTTAGAGGCATTTCCTAGTTGACATAAAAGAGAAGGCATTTTATTTTCTTTCTAGTTATGTTAACACCAATTCTTTCCCTTGCCTTTGCCTTTCCTTCGTGTGAAGAAGTTTCATGTGTCTAAAAAATCTTAACTTGTTATATTTCCTGTTCTTAGAGGCATTTCCTAGTTGACATAAAAGAGAAGGCATTTTATTTTCTTTCTAGTTATGTTAACACCAATTCTTTCCCTTGCCTTTGCCTTTCCTTCGTGTGAAGAAGTTTCATGTGTCTAAAAAATCTCAACTTGTATTAATTTCTGTTTCTTATTTTCTTTAAGCGGCCAAAAGTTTTAGGTCAACCTAAAAGTCCGTCTGAAAGTGTTTTTGAAATAAAATTTTTTAAAATAAAAAATATTTTTATCTATTTTAAAATTTAAGCTTTATTTTTTGATTTAAAAAAATAATAATAATAAATAATAATAAAATCTTACAACTTAAAATTTTATTTTAAATATAATATTATAAAATATTGTAAAAATTTATTAAAAAATACAGAATGAAAAGTAATTTCTAAAAACGTAAGAAAATAATTTCAAACGCTTTCTAAGAAAATTATAAAATATTCATTTCAGATATGCTTTACTAGTACTTAAGTGTTTGGAGAGAATTGAACTTTTAAAAACTGAATCTCAAAAATTCAATTATAAAATATCTCTAAAGTAAATATGACAAATCAACAAGAAGTACACAAATATCCTCTCAAAAAAGCCCTTCATACTGTTATACGATTTTGCCATAAAATGAATAGGAAATGGGCGGACGAAGATAAGGAAATCATAGAGCCCATTAGCCCATTAAAAGGTTGAACGTTGAGCCCGGCCTCTTTTCGGTTCGTTATTTCTTATAAGTTCCAACCCTAAAAGCTACATCCTTCAAAAACTCTACGATCTACGAGAGCAGAGGCGGCGGAGCAGCTGCAGCAGTGAAGAAGAAACCATGGTAATCGAAAGATCTGAAAGAAATTTTCTGCTTAGTACAATCACCATTATGTTTTCTATTGATTGATTATTTTTCTTTTATTTTTATAGGGTATCGATTTGATTGCCGGCGGCCGAAACAAGAAGACAAAGCGCACGGCGCCGAAGTCTGATGATGTCTATCTCAAGCTTCTCGTCAAGGTATCTATGAGCTTTGATTTGACTATTTGATTTGAAATGTTTTAATTTGTTTCTTTCATTGAAATGTTTTTTTGGATCGCAGCTTTACAGGTTCCTTGTTCGTAGAACGGAGAGCAAATTTAACGCTGTCATTCTCAAACGGCTGTACATGAGCCGCACCAATCGGCCACCGATTTCACTTCGCCGGCTTATCAAGTTTATGGACGGAAAGGTAAGATTTATGGTTTAAAAAGTTGAGTCTTTGATAGATCTAAATATCTCGTTGAGGGGTTCTCTCATTTAGATAACGTTTTTGTTGTTGAATACATTAATGTTGGTGTGCATGTTTTCTGTGGGGAAAGTGAAACTTTTAGTAGAAAGATTAGGCTTTTTCATAACTTAGTTTTGTTAAGGTTCAGTGAATTTGGGTAATGTTCTAGCTGTTGGTTAAATCTGGTTTGCTGCATATAATATTTTCGGTGAAACTTAATTTCATGTTTCTGGGTAATGCTAGGATGGGAAGATTGCTGTTGTTGTGGGAACCGTGACAGATGATAAGAGGGTGGACAATGTGCCAGCTATGAAGGTCACGGCACTGCGTTTCACAGAGATGGCAAGAGCAAGGATTGTCAAGGCTGGTGGAGAGTGCCTCACCTTTGATCAGCTCGCCCTCCTTGCACCTCTCGGACAGAACACAGTAAGCTAATTGTTCCTCTCTCTACTACCTGACTACTTATTTTGATTAATCTTGGGTGTTGATTATTTGACTGGAGGCAGTTACATGACCTATACTGTTTCTTTTTTCTGGAATGTAACGGACATTTCTTTTAATGTAGTTCTGTGCAATCTAATGTAGCGGCATTTCACTCAGTTTCCTAGTTAGATAGTTGTGAAACAATTTATCAACCTCCCATGAGATGGATGGCATAATCTGGCCAATGAGGACAATTTATGGCATGAGTCGTGGCAATATATGCGCATAAGAGGAATTTCCTCTGAGTTGCTATTGACAAGGATTAATGTGCCAATATGCTAATCTGAGGCATTGATCTGTGTTTTCACCTTGATCGCACAATTTGGAGGATTGTGTGATTCAAGCTGGCCTTGTGTGATGGTACTATTTTTGCGAAATAAATATTGATCCATTACTTCTACTGTTGCACTTTTGTTTCTAGATACTTGGAATGCTGATAACTTGTTGCAAGTTTATCTGTTTCTTCCTTTAATTAAAAAAATTTCTTAGTCTCATACAATACTACTAAAAAGCTTCTGCACTCAAACCATGAACTGATCTTTAGCCAAAACTTATGTACTGAAAACTTATGATTTGAACCATGAACTGTTTTTTGTTGTGGATATTTGCCAGATCCTCCTCAGAGGTCCAAAGAATGCAAGGGAAGCAGTGAGGCACTTTGGTCCAGCTCCTGGTGTTCCACACAGTCACACAAAGCCTTACGTCCGCTCAAAGGGAAGGAAGTTCGAGAAAGCCAGGGGGAGAAGGAACAGCAGGGGCTTCAGGGTTTAGGTCAACATCTTGTTATTGGTTTGCTTTATGCGTTTCATGACTGTAGTGCCGAAGATAAGCTTATTTGTTTAAAAAACTTGCAGTTTGTATTAGTTTTGTTAAACTATTGGTTGCAAGACTTTTGTTGAAGTTATATCTGCCTAAACCCATGATTTGATATATGGAGCTACTGTTGTCAAAATATTGGCAGCTTATCTGTTTGGGTGCGAATAGGAGTCTATGAGGTAGTTTAATTTGGGGGTTTGTTAACTCTCAAAAGATTGATTTTCAAATTTATTGGGTTAAGTGGTTAGGTAGTGAAATATAGAAAATCTTTAGTTCTTTACTTGCACAAGCTTTTACTAGTGTTAGATGTGGGAGTGTTGTTGAATTTAACTCTTCTCAGATTGTCGTTGCATTTTGAGTATTAGCGAGTTAGGTCACAGGTCTAACCCTTGTTTTAAGCTTCCAAAAGAACGCTTTTACTTTTCTTTTTCACAAACGTTGCGGATGAGAATATGAGATGATGCCATTCACCCAAGGTCATTTTATTTCTTAATAAACTGTTGCGGCGTGGAAACTTGGAAAGACTTATGCGAAGAGCAGCGTTGGAGTGGCTGTCTGAGATCATGCTGGGCGAACTCTTGGAATCATGGAAAACCCATGGAGCACATTCCTTCTTCCGCGCGTGCGGAAGCGTAGGCGACTGGAGAAGGATTACAATTTTCCAAGGATTACCAAATTACACAGATCGAATTAGGCCCTGAGGTCAACTTGAGTCGATCTTTCAACTGATTTCTGGAGTCGCTAGTGATCGATTACCTTCTTAAAGTTGCTGCAGTCTTAACGACAAACGATCATGACGACAGCTTCCGAGAAGCTGCTAAACGCTGGGATGAAGATTATCGCCGTCGGCTGGAACTACGCCGCACATGCCAAAGAGCTTGGCAACGCCGTTCCCAAGGCAACACTTGAATCTTGTTCGATTTTGTTGGTTTGTTTTTCTAGGGTATGTTTTGTAGAGTTTATCATTTTGGTTTCAGTATCTTTTGATCTGAGGTCTTTGGGGTTTGTTTAGGAGGGGGTTTTGTTCATGAAGCCGACAGACTGCGTTTCCAAGCGTTTATCACTCTCAAAACAAAAAATTTTAACTTAAAAAAATTATGTATTATTTTTTTAATTTTTTAAATTAAAAAATATAAATAAATTTATAATTTATAAAATAATTATGCATATAATTTTAGTTTTAAATATTTATAAGATAATACTTAAAAAAAATTTTACATAAAAGATTTCTTTTGTAAAAACTCTTAAACGTACTGAAAGGTGGCACGATTGAGATCCCTCACCCGCTTGAAACACTTGATCATGAAGTTGAGCTCGCTGTTGTTATTTTACCTTCGACTCACCTTCAAATTAAAATAAACACAAAAATTAAATTAATTTTTATAAAAAAATTTATTTTTAAAATTTTATTTTTAAAACTTTAAAATTTTAAAAATAAAAATCTCATTTTTATTCACTTTAATAATATAAAAACTAATCTTATTTTAAAATTTACCTTTAAATAATTTATTTTTAAAAAATTTGAGAATGCAGATAAGTAAAAAGAAACACGCTCTTCGTGCAGTTGTAAGCTTCATTACATCTGAGAACTTCTAATTCAACTAAAACCAGCTATTTACGTAGGATCAGTGCAATAAACAAGAGGAGCAAGAAATGTTCTGTGCTTTTCATCTAGAGATACTGATTTCGGTCTGCGCAGCTACCTAAGTCGATGGTGGCAAATCCTCACAACTTAGAACGTTGGTTGAAGGTGCGTGATCAAGAATGCAGAATAATAACATTGGCTAGTTCCTGCAGAAAATGCTCTCACCAAATTGCATACCGCATTCCTATTGACTGCTGAACGATGTTATTGTTCAACATTAATCAACACAGCAACAGTTGTTCGGAAGTGGTTGTCCCTCTCAATCCTGAAGAACGTCTTTTGTCACCACGGCCCCAGTGACCATATCAACAGGTGTTCCGTCTTGCAAATAGGGCATATCTTGTCTAGGCAAAATTTTGGAAATGATACCTTTATTCCCATGCCTTCCAGCTACTTTATCACCTAAACGAAAGCCATCATTATCAAAATCTCAAAAAAAACAACAGAGCATCAAATGCAACGTGTCTGAAGAACATAAAAATATTCATGAACTCCACTATAATACAATGCAACAAACAATGGTCATCAAAAGTTTCACCACACACTTCTTCTTTTAACGGGTTCAGATGTAGTTTTCTTCTGAAACCCGTTAATATGCCGATAATCGACGGCGACGACACGTTGTCCACCGCCTCTAACCGGTCACAATCGCAAAGAGCTACTGTTATTCTTTCACTAGATCTCGTCACTGCCAGTCGTTGGCACCTGTACTTCCTCCGCTCTATCTCACCACTGCTTCCCACCTTTCCAACCACCCGATCAATCCGACGGTGAGTTTTTCTTAACCTCATCGCTTTCTTTGTCAACGGCTTTATGCGTTTTCTTTTTAATTACAGCTACGTCGAGCTTTGGCTGCCGTTGATCTCTGAGTTCTGTAACCCACGTTCATCACTTTCTTCTCTGTTCCTTCTCCCGCCGCCTGATGTCCACTGGGTTTGGCATTGCCATTGTTTAGCGCCTGTAAGATTCCTTCTACATTTGTATGTTGAAAAATATAGCGGACCTATTTTGCTGAAACTTAAAACTGATTCATTTCTATGATTTTCATTTTCAGGCGTCGAGATATAGAGACTACTGTGCTTCAAGATTCGGGTTTTTAATCGAGCGGCCGGCGATCTTCGACGAAGATAACTGCGACTACGCAGAAGCACGGTGCCGGGAGATTTGGGAATCAAGGTTTCCATCTGAGCCGTTTGATCTCGAAGATTACGATCGAGGTGAAGAAGAAGAAGAAGAGATTCGATCGGGTGGTGTAGATGAGATCAGAGCGGCGGTGGAGCGGTTTCGGATTCTCTCCGATGAGTTCTCCGACCCGTTTGTGTCGGAGACGGTCTACCTCGTCGCGGCGAAGAAGAGGTACTTGGATTTTCTGCGGCTTGTTAATGGGTCTGGTTTTGACTCACGGTTTGTACCCGCATCCGATATAATGCTCATGTGGTTAACTCATCAGGTAAGAAATTGATGAATGGGAATTTGGGACACTTTTTTGCGTGATTGGACCTTTATAAATATGTTATAATGGTGCCTGCACTGCAGAGTCTTCCACTGAAGTATGAGAAAGATACAGAGGGGTTGGTTATGTTGGACCAGAAAGTGGTGGGCTTTGGTGAGCATGCATTGCCGGAGGAAGTGGATGCGACAAAGACGGCATGGGAGGAGATGTTTAATGAACCGTATGAAAGGGCTGGTGCTGTGATCGAGCCCATGCGTGCACCGGCAAGGGCCGTGTTTAATTGGACCCCTGTGGAAATTGACGTTAACCGGCGTTACAAGTGTCTCACCACCCGGGTTCTCTTGGAGGTATGGTAATGCTTCACGATGTCTCGAAAACGTGTCTAATTCTGCAAAAAGAAGAAGATATTTCTATAAGTTTTTACTCTTTGTTCTATAGCAGTTGGCTGGCAACGCAGCTTTCAAGAAATGCTTTGTTCATAATTGTATGGTTATGTATGTTGCTTTCTGCTTGGCTTTGTCCTGTTTTATCATGTTTTTCTCTTAAGTCACCGGATTAGGACACTTGTTTTAAATGTGTGGCTTGTATTAAGAGTTGTATTGTTTTATATCGGCATTTGTTTCTGGCGTCTGGTATGTTAGGTTTGATAGATAAGTAGGAGATAGTTTAGATATGCGATTGTGACCAGCAGTGCAGAATAATAAGAGACAAATGTGCACAAACTAATTGGTTGTGCTAGTGACAGATTATAAGGATATTTAACTATGTGCACTTAGCATCCAAATCAACAGTTCCATGTATTTGGTTAATGCACTCCTTACTTCTTCAGAAGTTTTGTCATACTTGCACTGCCTCTTGCTAAGTATGAACCTTCCATAGGTGTGACGGCCTTTATGGCCAACCTTTCGGAATACAAAATTTGAGCTACTTCATAGGTTTACATCTGGAAATTGAAAAAAGAACCTGTCTTTTTAGTTGTTTATGGATTCTGTTGAAAATTTGCAGGTCTGTATATTCTTCAAGGGTCATTGGCAAGATGCAGAAAGAAAGGAGGCAAGCAAGAGATTCCTTCGCCTGAAAACTGTCAGGTGTCATAGAGAGTTTAAGTTGGAGATGCCGTTTGCAAAACTTTCTTCAAAAACGTGGAGAAAGATGTGGCACCTTTTCTGTGAATTTGGCACCAGAGGTATTATTATCGAGGTCTGTCAGCAAGGGACCACTTGTTTGCAAAATACCAAGTCATGCAAGAAAGTAATATTCTTTTGGAATGATTTACTGCGTGCAACATCGTTCACGCTTACAAATGAAATGGAATTACAAGTGAGAGCTTTATCATCTATTACACCCCCTGTCCAGGCCCCATACCTTCTAAAGTATGTCCCTGACAGGGTCACTGATGACAGTGGTGCGATGGTATCTGATGAGATACTTAAGAGGAGCAGATACCGGCCACAAGAGGGACGTTGGATAACGCGCACGGTTCTTGATCATACTGGAAGGGAATGCTTTGTCACACGCATAAGGTAATACCTTTTCATACTTTCTTTTCATGAAGATGGATGCAATAGAAAATAGAACTCAAAATGATTTGTGTGGGGTTTCTGTAGAGTAGGCAAAGGATTCTGGAGGCTTGGAGCTGAGACTCCGTCAGCAGTCAACTGGGAAGATAGGATTATAGAAGTACGAGAAGGCTCATGGAAGTATATTGCTAGTTCAGTAGGTTTTGCTCCAGGTGAGAGACTGGCTTTTATCTTTTCATCAAGTAGTTACAGAGGATGGCAAAACAATCTTCCTTTTAAAGCTTTATGCTTGCGCTGTGTGGTGCTCTAATGCATTGTATCAATCTGCAGAAACTGTGGTGGGTACTGCTATACCTAGTAAAGATACCGTTGACAACAGAAAGATAATCTGGTCACTATCAACGGGAGATGTGCTGACTATAAAATGGGAAGACAAGCTTGAATTTTGCCTGAAAAACAATGCTTCTGGTGAATTGGTAACTTTGAGCAGCTCATCATCCTTGGAAAACTACTTGATTTTTTAGGTCCTCTATGTGTATAGCTGTAGGATACTGTACTGACCTAAAGCAATCATGGTGCATAGAATAATCAGTCATCCCTCCCGAATACTTTCACAAATTATTACTAATAGAAACATTCTTTCCTGAACGTCTCTTATAGTTTAGTCTGTTTGCAGGCACGACTACTGACAGGGAGAAAACTGCAGTACCAAGTAAAAGATGCCAATCAAAGTGAGAAAATAGATGAAGAGGAGGATCACTATCTGACACTAGTCCGCTGCAGCTTTGAATATCCTAATCGAAGGGCCACTGCTTTAATAAACTGGAAGCTACTTGCCCTGGAGTTCTTGCCAGATGAGGATGCCGTAATGATGCTTCTGCTGTGCATGGCCATTGTTCGAACTATATCTGAGATCAGAAGGGAGGATGTCTCAGGCTTACTAGTTCGAAAGAGATTGACAGAAGTTAGAGCTGGATATCGAGATTGGGGTTCTGTACTGCTTCCCCCTTCCCCGAACCTGCCTCCTCATTTCCGACCTTGGTATATAAATGCAGAGGAAGTACTCGGGCCAGCCAAGATCAAAGATGCAAGGGAGTTTATCACAAAGCACTCGCCTGCTGATGGCAAAGACTCGTTATATAAGCAGGCCATCATTCCTTGATGAGAGTAAATTATCTGATATCCAAAAAGAATTGGTGGCTGGAAGTAGTTGCTCGATCTATATCATTGCTTTTCAGAAATCAAACCATTTTGAACTTTCTTCTTCCAACAGTTTGTTTAATATTTCTGTAAACATTATCTGCAATGTAAGTTATGTAACAAGGTTAATTACTTCATTTACTGTTTTTGGGTAATTTACATTTGGTCTTCGATGCATAAGTTGAGGATTGAACTCTTGATATACAATTGTTATGTGTTTCTTTATGATGCAATAAGATGTTGCCTTCAATTTTTTGAAATTAAAAAAAATTTACATAAATTGAGTTATTATTATTCAATGCTTATGGAAATAGATTTAGAACACATAAATAAACGAAAGCTCTCTCAGAATGGGCGCCGCGTTTCCTCGTGCCAGTGACATGCCTCATCGTCATCTGACTCGTGATCGAGTCCCAGAAACGTTTCCAGTCGAGAAATCTTCTCTCTCAGCTCTTTGTTCATTGAAGCACAACCGTTCGATGATGAAGTAGAACAATCTTCTTCACCACCAGAGCGAGAAACGTGATTCATAGCAGTAGAATTCGTCTTAAGGTTGTCAACAGCTATGCGGGCAATGCGATTTGCAGCAGTAGAGTTAAGCTCAGTAGTGGGGGAAACGAAACCGGAGATGGGGAAATTGAGCTTGGCTTTATCACCGCGTATCCGGCGAGCAGCGGCGTCGTAGGCACGTGCGGCTTCTTCCGGCGAAGGAAACGTTCCGAGCCACAAGCGTGTGCCACGTCGCGGATCTCGAATCTCCGCCGCCCATTTCCCTCTCGGCCTCCGCCGTACTCCACGAAACCCGTTTCTCCTAATCTCCCTTTTAACCTTTGCAGGATCTGCATTCACTAGAACTATTAATTTCTGTCATTTAAATGAATAACGTGATTGACAGATTGTTGATTGCAGGAATTGAAAATTGAAGTACCTTGTTGGGTTGAAGGAGAGTTGGAGAGATCGAAGGAAGAATCAATCTTGTGATTATCAGCTAGCCATAATTCATCATCGACTTCATGTTTCTTGTTTGAAGTCGAATTGTTGTAGCTGTTCTTAAATGCTACGAAGTCAGAGATAATCGCGCCGCCGCACATTGATCTCGCCGGAGAGAAACTGGATTTTGCAGTTTTGCAGCTTCACAGAATCAGAGCAGCAGCAGATTTATATATATAAAACAGAGATAGCGAGAGGTACGTGTAGCGACAAAAACTTCAGTTTTCGCGTCTACGGTTCATGAACGACCGAAGAATAAAGAAGAGAGAGTGTGGCATTTTATGCTTTAAATAAATAAAGTTTTTGGCCGTTTGGTAATTGGGTTAGCTTTAAAAAACAGAATTCAGAAAGAAAAAAAATCAAAGAATTTTTAAACAAATAAAAAATGCGTTTATAATTTGTTAAAATATTTACGCAACATATAACTTATCTATAAAAATTTAGAAAATTTAAGCTCAAAAAAATATGAGAAGGTCATGTCACATAATTTTGAAGAACCTTATCTTCATTCGTTCACCTCCATTCCATGCCCATGCAATGATGCAAGAAACATAAAGAAAATTTAGACATTGATAATTGTAGTTTTCTTATCTCTCTCTATTCGAATAACGTAGAGCAAGTTCTAGTGTACGTACAGAAACTGGTAACTGATAATGTTGCATGGATAAGATGCAAGGTACGAATTTGCATTAGACCGTGAATATTTACAAAGTTTTTGTTTGAGCTTTTAGTGAATATTTAGAAAATATTTACAAGTGATTTTAAAATAAAAATTATTTTCTTAAATAAGTTTTATTTTTGTGATTTAAAAAATATTATAAAATAAAAAATATAAATTTTTATTACGTAATTTTTTTATATTTTTAAAATTTTAAATATTTTTTTACTTAAATATACTAACAAATATATAATTAAAAATTATTTTTTTCATAAATATTTTGCCAAATACAGCTTAAGAATGTGCAGAATTGATTATAAAATAAATTTTTTTGAAAAAATATTTATATATATTTTAAAAACTTCATATTTTATTATTACATATAATAAAATAATAATATAATTTTTTTTCAAATTTCAAAAATGAATTTATAAACTCTTATTAAAAATTATTTAAAAAATAAAATAAAATAAAAATTTTTAAACGATACCAAACGCTCTCTTAAAATTTTCCGTTCAAAAAACCATCTCTACTCTTTCCAAAAAATTGTTTTAGTACTTAAGTTTAAACCATTAATTATAAATAAAAATGTTTGTATAATTTTATTTTGTTGAGTTAAAAAATATCTTTTATAAAAAACTCTTCTAAAATCTTTTCTTACATAATATGTTATTTCAGAAATCCCAAATGATCTTTTAATTGATCGGGATGTTGTAGCGTTGTAGGCAATTACATAAGGAATACTTAAGTTACTTAACATAAAATTTATATAAAAGAATTTATTATGAGATATTTAGAAAACAAATTTAGTTTTCTATATACAAAATTATATCTATATAAATTTCAGAATTATATGTATTTTTAAAATTTTAAAAATTAAAATAATACTAAAACCTATCAAAATATATAAATCTAAAAAGTTTTTAATAAACAGCAATCTTAAACGACACTATAAGCTGGTAAAATTACAATCCGGCCCGTGATAATAATGCGCTATTTAAGTCTAACAGAATAAGGATCCGTCTTATGAAATATAGTTTTTTTAAAATAAAAAATATTTTTTTTTTTTTTAAAACGAGCTTTATTTTTTTTTATTTTAAAAAAATAATAAAAATTTTAATATATAAAATTTTTTATATTATCTATATTTTTAACTAAATTTTTAAATATTTATAAAATATATATTAAAAAATATAAAATTAAAAAAAATTAAATAATTAGTTTTGATATGCACTACCGAACGCGAACGCAGACTAACTACTGTAATGTGATGCGTCGTCAAATTTATTAACGTAGACCACTGTTAAATATTAATTAATTAAAAGTTTCCGAATTCTTTTCCAATTTTGAATGGATATGATTGTATTAGCCATGACAAATATTAACGTTTGGCTTAAGTGTTCTCTTAAAAAACTTTTCTCAATTTTTATTTTATATTTTTAAATAAAGTATTGTAATATTTTATAAATTATTTTCAATTAAAATATAAAACGTTATATAATAAGTTTTCTTTATTAATTTTGTTAAAATAATTAATTTTATTTATCGAAATATAACAAATTTTTTGTAAAGACACTTAAAAAAAGCGCCTAAAGAATCTGAAAAACAAGTATAGCGCAACGTCACTCTATGTGATGTGGATGCATCTGGACCGTCAAAATATGCCTACATAACCAATCATGATGCAGCCGGGAATCCCGGTCAATCGAGTATTATATATCTAATCCTAATCTATGATAGGCCCCACATTTGTCTACTGCTACTTAAAGTAGAAATACGAGTGTGTAATGTTTCTGTTGGATGAATATCCGTGTTTTGTATTCGATCCATTCTAGCGCGATTTTATCATCTAAAACTGTCTCAGGTACCACCTGTCCTGCGAGAGGTACGGGCGGTGGTGCACGCTAGTGGGCCTGCCGTCAGCGCACCACTTCATACCTCCTTCCTTATTACTTATCTTCCTCGTTATGGAGATGTACGGAAATAAGCTTTCGCCTTTTTTTTAAGCAATAAACAACTCACATAGGTATAAAACAGAACCAAAAACTTTACCATTATCTATCTATCAAAACACTAATCCCAGTAAAACCTATTCGTTAATTTCAAGATTAAGCCAGTAGAAATATTACACGTGATACCGTTGTTGTGTTTGGTATTTGGAACTTACATCCATGAAGTTCTAGAAGTAGAACGGCATCACGAAGCATGTACTTGTCCCGGTACCCTAACTCCCGATATAGCGCCTGCTCCAATCCCATCGTTAAAAATGGAATTACTAAATTACCCTTTATGTTTAACTTGAAACCGTACAAAATAATGTAATACTTGATCAAACTATAAGGGTATAATAAGCAACATATGGTACGATCCTGGTTAGGCTCAACTTGTGGAGGCAAGATTCATAAACTTCTTCTTCTTTGCTTCCATAGTTCCTGGGAAACAAAGCAAAGTTCAGAGAGAAGAAAGCTCGAGTTTACTACTTCTTACTGCAGTTTGGGAAAAAATCTAGTTTATTTAATTCTCTGATCGCCACCGGGGAAAGTAAAGTCTCCGGTTTTCTTCGCCGGCGATTTTCTTCTTTCTTTCTTCTTCTTTTTTGTTAATAGAACTTTAAAACAAGCTATGCAGTCGCGAAGCAAACGCGCGCTGCAGCTGCTGTGTACCAGCTTCGACTCACCTTTGCTTCACCTGTTCCTCCCAGTTCCTTCTTTTCTCATCATCCCAACCTAAAGTTCCTAACCTACCCTTGTGTTTTCTTCGAATTTTCCAAATGCGCCACCTACCTGCATTAGCTTATTGATTTCAATTACTACCTTACATTGTCATCGAATTTACGCAATGCGCCATTACCAGCAGTCGATCTTAGCGTTCTTTAGGTTGATTTGTTGATTCAGATCTTGGAGAAGTTACCTGATTCAGAAGATAGGAAAACGTGGAGACTCGTTTCCAAAACGTTTCTCGTCTCCGAATCTCTTCAAAGGAGAGAGTTAAAGGTTCTTAGACGGGAAGCCTTGCCGGGGCTTCTGCGGAGGTATGCCACGGCGCTTGAAAGACTCGATCTTTCTGACTGCCCATCGATTGATGGTCGATCGCTTGCTGCGTCGGTTGTGCTTGCTGGAAAGCTGCCAAAGTTGAAATCTTTGAATCTGAAACGAGGGAGTGGTGTGGGTTGGAAAGGGTTGGAAGTGGTTGCGGCGGCGTGCGGGAGATTGGAAAGTGTTGATCTTTCTCATGGATGGGTTGTTGGCGATCGGGAGGCGGCGGCGATTGCGGCGGCATCCCCAGGGTTGAGGGAGTTGAGATTGGATAAGTGTCTTAGGGTTACAGATGTTGGGCTCGCTAGAGTTGCAGTTGGGTGTCCAAAGCTTGAGAGGTTGGGAATCAAGTGGTGCTTGGAGATGAGTGATATAGGGATCGATTTGCTCTCCAAGAAGTGTAGAGATATCAAGAAGCTCGATATATCTGACCTCAAGGTACGACAAAGTCACTAGCTTTTCAGTTTCCTGATTTTGTTCTTAGAAAGCATGGAGTAAGCAAGAAGGTGTACTTTTTGGTTAATTTTGGCAAGCAGTTGAGTTATATTGTTGCAATCTGTTGTCTGCATCATGTTTCTTTGGTAATTATTAAATTGTCAAATGTATGTTGTGGTACCTGCCTGCTGTGTTTCTTTTCACGGACTACGGTTTGCTTAGTATGATGATAACTATCATCATACATGCCAAAGAAAAAATAAAAAAAAGCTACTTTCACGGATGTGAATTTTATTTTGTTTCTTCGATAGATAGCTAGTTCCATTGTGGATGTGGGTAATATTTAGTTCCAAGAGTAATAAAGGGGTTCCAAACTTTTGGGTTCCAAACTGCGTTCCTAGTAATGAAGTTTTGGGCATATATACTTGACAATATGGACATTTTGCAGCAAGCATCTTCTGTAAAGTCACTTTTATCGAAATTGTAGTATCTGAGGACAGCAACTGATTTTCTTTTCACATCCTGCATTTTTGTCTCTTAAATAGAAGTTTTACCCAACAGTGAGCTTGATGTGCTGCTCCCGTTATTGCATGATACCACGTTGATGAAGCTACAAATTATTTTTTGAGCTTAATTTGCCAACTATTTAAATTCTATTACAGAAAATCAATGCGCTAATAATCAGGCTGTAGTATTTTTGATTGACCTGAAGAAACTTTTAAATATCAGTTTTGGCTCTACTGGTTGTTAGGTCACCAACAAATCACTGCAGTCGATCTCCTCTCTGAGTAAGCTTGAAACGTTGGTCATGGTTGGATGCTCTGCAGTTGACGACCAAGGATTGGAGTTCCTAAATAATGGGAACAACTCACTAAAGGTCGGTTCCTTTGCTTGTTTTTCTTCTTCTTCCAGTTTTCCTTCTAAAATATGTCGTTGTTCTTTCATTTTTGAGTAGCTTGCCTGCTCGCTAGCCAGTTATTTTGTGTTTTGTGGTTATTTCTCGTTCTTCTATTTGGTTATCTCCTTTGTTTTGTTCTGCATGATATACAGTTTTTAAGGGTCTCAGAGACTTATCTTTTCCTCCATTTACGTTTCATTATTACCTTATAAGTATGCTGCATTGGGAGTAAATTATTTGATCGTTTAACCACAGATCATTGATGTGTCACGATGTGAGAACATCAGTACGTCAGGCTTGGCTTCAGTAATTGAAAGACACAAGTTTCTGCAGAAAATTAATGCAGGAGACTGTTTCAATGTGAGTGTAGATTACAATTTGCTGCTTCAAATGATTTGTTCATCATTTGTATATTGATCGATGTTATCTTACAGGAACTTTCTCTGCTTTTCTTGTCCAAGTTGGCTGTGTTGAAGGACACCTTAAATTCTCTAAGGCTTGATGGACTCCATGTTTCAGCTTCTAGCCTCCAGATCATTGGTGCTAACAGCAAGAACTTGGTAGAAATTGGACTGAGCAAGTGCCATGGTGTCAATGATGAAGGCATGTCTTGTCTTGTATCCTCCTGTACGAAACTGAGCATCATTGACCTTACATGCTGTCGTCTTGTTACTGATGGCACCCTCAGTGCAATAGCCACGTCTTGTAAGAATCTCTCGCGTGTAATTTTAGAGTCCTGCAACTTAATTACTGAAAAGGGGCTTGGACAGATTGCTTCTTCCTGCCCCCAAGTTGTAGAGATTGAGCTCACCGATTGCAGCATTAGCGACACCGGTGAGTTCATGCAGTTAATGTATTTTGTTTGGAAAATTGCTTCTTTTTCATGGTTCGGAGTCATTTGATCCTGAAAAGAATCCTTTTTGCAGCTATGAAATGCCTGTCTCAGTGGTCAAAGCTCGAAGTGTTGAAGTTAGGCCTTTGTCTGAACATCTCTGACGATGGGCTCACCTATATAGGATCCAGCTGCGAGAACCTTCAGCAGCTTGACCTGTATCGGTATCTATCTGATTCTGTTGATGTTAGATGTGAATCTGTTTCAACATTGTAGTACCGGAAGTAATGTTTTATTTCTTCTTTAATTTTGCAGCACAGGAATTGGTGACAATGGACTGGATGCTGTAGCTAAGGGATGTAATAAACTGAAAAAACTAAATGTATGTTACTGCACTCAGATAACGGATGAAGGAATCAAGCATCTCAGGACTTTGGTAGGGCTAGAAGACCTTGAGTTGAGGGGGCTTCACAAAATTACTAGTCCTGGGGTTACTGTACTTGCAATGGGTTGTAGGAGTCTCGTAAAACTTGATGTGAAGCATTGTCCCCTGATAGATGATTTTGGGTTTGAGGCTGTTGCTCAGTACCTGTGGAAACTTCGCCAGGTAGTTATCGCTTGTTCATGAGTTTGAATGGACATTCGTGTTGATTTCCCCAATTACAGCGAGCGACCCTATGTCTATAATTTATAAATTATGATAATTGTGAATTTTGTTTTTTCCCCATATCACCTTGTCTTACTGCCGAATTTCTGATGCTGGACTGTGCAAGCTTCTTAAGAACCTGCAGTGCATA
The DNA here is from genome assembly GCA_019914995.1 of Acanthochlamys bracteata. Taxonomy (NCBI): domain Eukaryota; kingdom Viridiplantae; phylum Streptophyta; class Magnoliopsida; order Pandanales; family Velloziaceae; genus Acanthochlamys; species Acanthochlamys bracteata. The sequence continues at coordinate 658,108 of CM034140.1, read as the reverse complement.
CAGGACGCAAAGCTAGTGAACCTCCCTGGCGTCTCAAATCAGGGGTTTGAACTCGCACTTAGAGCATCTTGTGACAGGTTAAAGAAGCTGAAGCTTCTGATTGGTCGGAAACAACTGCTTTCTCCTGCGCTACTGCAGGTTTTACAAGCCAGAGGTTGCAGGATACGATGGGTAGATAAACCGCTCGTCACTGACATGTGATAGAGAAAACCAGGCCTTTTGTTACCTGCCGTTTCTATGATACCAGGAGTTATATATATCTGTAACTTGGTTGAGATTGGCCCTGTAATTATGTGTACCTGAGTTTCATAATAAACACATTCACTGTCTTAAGTACTTGGAAATTACCAGTGAATGTGTACCACCCTTTTCACTTCCATTATTTGTTTCTATGCAGCTTTGCAGTAACTTTTTCTTACCACAGTACTGTTTAGCAGAAACTGCAACACAGAAATATCATCAATGATCAAAGAAAAAATGAAATAAAAACATGGCTTAGATAATATTTTGGATCAGTGCAACACTTGTTCAATGTTCAAAGTCTGCAACTGCAAAGACTGCCTTAGGCGTTGATGCATCTATTCTTCGGCAGCTTCACGTACACGAAATACGCTCCGGCTTTGACAAATCTTTTGGTGCTCTTGCTCGGCGCTGCAACCACGCCTATTGACACTGTCGTAAAATTTCCGTTTCCTTCTTTCGCTACCACTAAATCAGCGGCAATTGTATTAACGCTCGTCTGTAGAAAGTCTTTGTCTTTCTTCGATATCCATTCCGGGAACCCGTCTTTCATAGTTTCTCCATATATAGCCCTCTAGTATTTCCCTCCGGCCAAAACAACCACCGTTGCCCCCGCCGCCTTTCTTAATTCTTTTACATGGAATTATTTTCGTCATGGCTAGCGGGTTGCTGCACATCCCGTCAAGATTGTCGTACACCTTTCTCGATCAGTAGTCTCCGAAACCAACCGGCGGCAACATTTTAGAACCCACCAAGACAAGTGTAATGATTCGCCACAGGGGCACTGATAAAAGTCTGTATATCATCTGTTTGATAAGAAGCACTTTTCAAATCCGAAAGCGTTGTAGAGAATCCATTCATCAAGAGTATTCTCAAAAAGGTCTACAATTTTCAAATCGGATGTCGAGCTACCGACGCGCTCAATGGCAGAGGAGTTGTCTGTAGCGAAGCGGACTTCGATAACTGCTTTGGTTATGATGGATGAGATAATTAATTAATGTCTGTGAGTGACTTGGTGGAGATCAGGGATGGTTGAGATTGTTGAGCAGAACAACTCAAGAAAACAGACGCCATTATTGCCCGACACTGTTCAGGAACTTTTTACTCTGATATCCTCACCCCTGTCGCTCAACTAATAACGGATATGTACACGCTTTTTTAAACACGTCCTATCCTAAAACGTAGGAAATTATATTAGGGGGCGTTTGAATTACGTTTGAAATCTTATAAATTTTTTATTTTATATTTTTTAATATATATTTTATAAATATTTAAAAAAGATTTAAAAATTTTATATATCGTATATTTTTATTATTTTTAAAAATAAAAGAATAGAATTTATTTTTTAAAAAATAAAAATATTTTCTATTTAAAAAAATTCTATTTTATAGATGTTTTTAAAACAGTCCTCAATGTTTTCTTAGAAATTTGGACAGTTGGTTGGATTTCTAACCCATGACGGTTACCGGGCTCTAAATGGGCCTTCAATTCAGTAGGCCGAAGGCTGTGTTTTTTAATTTTAAAACCGCATGATTTCTAACAAGCACCTTTAGAAACTTAGAAACTTTCAATTCTTTATTTTTGTTTGTTTTGATCAAAACCCTCGATCCTTTCTGCGTTCTCCGTCGCCGTGGCGATGGCCTCCTCCTCCTCACCGGAGTCGTATTCATCTTCTTCTTATTCATCCGACTCTCGCCGCCGTAGACGTAGACGTCGCCGCAGCAGTAGCAGCGGCGACGCCCTCAAACCACGTAAAGTCCGCCGCCATCGCCGGAACTTTTCTTCTAAGCGCCGAAGAACGCACCGCCACTCTGATTCTGAATACTCCGAATCAGACTCTTATTACTCCACCGACAGCTGCAGGTAAAATTCTTCTTCCATCAACCAATCAGTCAATGGTTCCTCTTCTTTTGGTTTGCTAGGGTTTGGTAGATGTCCGTAATTTTTTAGCCTGTTCTTCTTTAAATATGAGTTAAGTTTGAATCTTTGTACTCGTTCCGTATGTGGTGATGCTTATGTATTTTAGTTGTGGTTATAGTATTTGATAATAGGAATGTGTTGGCTGTTAATTTGTATATTTTGAATCTGGTCATATCCAAAATTGTTTCTTAGTTTAAAGTTGTCTCAACTTCCAAAGTTTGAAATGCTTACATTTTGCCTGGCCTATTAGCTCAGTGCAGGGAATGTTGAGTATTCAATAGTTGTGTGTGTTGAATCAGTTCATGCAGCAAAATTGTCTCTTTATAGTTTTAGAGGTAAGCGTTAGCTTAATCAATGACTCTGAATTTGGTGTGGTGATTTCTTGCAGCAGTAGTGATTGCTCGTCTGATAGTGAGCATGAATCATCTGGCCGGTCCAGGAAGTATCGAAAGAAGGAAAGAGCAAAGAAGGTAGGTTTTGTTGAATATGCGTTCTTGCAAGATACATATTATAATTAGAGGTTGCATGTTGATGTTGCATTCTTGCTGTATACATATTATAATTAGAAGTTGTATTGTGTTAATTACATCTATACTATGTCCTTTTCTCTCCATTGTAGGCCAAAGATAAGGAGAGAAGTAAGAGCCGTCATCATAAACATCTCAAGGAGAAGCATAAAGAGGAAGAAAAGGATAAAGATAAGGTACGAGAATCTATCTTCAATTTTTTGCGCGTGTTACTCTGAAATGGATATTTCAATTGTGTGTTTTGTTTCTTTAAAATTGCTGTTTTTGTTGAAATATATGATGTGACTTAGCAAACCATATGATCTGTGTGCTTGCTCAACCAAAGGTTCTAATGATTCTAATCTTATTTAAGTGGCTAGAAATACTGCAGTAAGTCCCCAGTAATGGTGCTTGATCTCCTAGCTTACTCTGTTCATTGTAATTTGCACACAAGAGTCAAGGTTCTGCCTTGTTGGTGTTTCTTATTTAAGAAACTTTTTTTATGCTGCTTTAGCGAATATAATATAATATACAGTAATTTGAAAAAAATTCTACTTTATATTCTATGTTGATAGATTCTGTTATCAGTTTCTTCTATTGTTGAGGTACTTATAGTATTTGCTGCCTGTTATGGTTTGGCTCTTTGAAATTGGAGCTGGGTCTGTGACCGGGTAACATGATGTTGGATCGTTGGCTGGATTGTCTTCTGCTGTCATGATTTGTGGCAATTGGAGCTATTTATAGAAGGAAAAGATTGAAGGGAGCAGTGGCCCTGTTCAGCTTTCTAAGGTATGGACAATTTTCTGAACATGTTTCTGTTCTCTTGTACGTGGAGATTGATCTGATTAATCTGATTGCTTGTCTTTCACTAGTTCCTTGGCCGTGATAAAGAGGACAGCGTTCGTCGAAGTGCAGTTTCTGGTAAAAAGGTATGAGCAAATTTTTGTTGATATTCTCCAATAGTAGTCCAGAACTGGCAAATTATATGCTAACACGTCAACTGTTGAAGTTCCAAATTTTGCTATAAGTTAATACTGGCAAATTACTGTATGCTCCTTGCCCTCTTTAGATACTACTGAAGCTTGAAAAGACGAAGGAAGACAAATTGGCTGAAACTAACCGCAATGAGCTGTTGAAGTTCTTGAATGCAAGTTATGATTGAAGCTATGGAAGAACTTTGACGCGCAGGAGAAGTGCAGATTAATATGATGCTTGTTTATCAGTATTCTGTTATGTTTGTTGGTCTTCATTTTTTTTTGCCTCTCCTTTGTGAAAACCTTTGGGGGTCCTTGAAGAGCCCCATTGTAGTTTCACAGATGGTTCAGTTGATGTATGACTGTATATTATATATTTAATTAGGTATGACTCTACCTAGACAGGTATTGCCACAGTACTTATTGTGATAAAGACAGTGATGATGTCTTTCCTTTTGTGCTGCAATGTTCTACTGCATCATTTTCTAGTGTGCAATTTATGTTTGCCTATTGATGACTCTCTTTTTAGTTGGAACTTTTACTTGAAAGCAATCTGCAAGACTTGGTTTGCATATTATGATTCAGTCTTTTTTTCTTCGGTACTACTGCACCAGGATCTTGTGACAAGCCTGCCTAGAAATCCTGAATTGTTTTTATTCTAATATCAGAAATTCTATTGAAGATAAATTATGCAAGTAGGTCATTTAATTAGTAACAGTCTGCCACTAATTTTCACCTCCCATAATGTATCTAACATAAAATATATAACATAATACAAACAATTACAACACTGCAACAAAATTTTATATGTATAACTCATTCAGAATATATCACTTCTCCATTTTGAGTTTAACCTTGCTTGCTTTATTTGATTAATAAACAGCGATCAATTGATTACTGCTTGGCGAGGGAGAGAGCGATCCCACAGTGCTGGTGGAACTCGTGTTCATCTTGCTGAGCACTCCCATGTCATGCAGAGGAGAAAGAATTACAGCACGTGTACGAGTCAGCAATCGCAGCGCTGACAAAATTGACTAACGTCGACATAATTCTTATTCTCCACCGCCGCAAAAGTGTTCTCAATCTGCGCAACTGCGTCCATATAACTCGCAGAACAATCGTTGAAGCACTGCTGCAGCTGAGTGTTGCTGACAAAGCTGACATTCTTGCCTAAGCAAGTCCAGATGTTCGCTGCCCTCTCCCTTGCCGCGTCAAGGACGTGTGCAACGAAGCCGTCTAACGTCAACCTGGAACCAACGGGCGCGTCTGAAGGGTTTTTATTCTAAGGTCAGGGTGCAATGCCAGATCACATGTTTGCAGAATGTTGCCCGAAAACGTAGGAGCCCCGAAGCTGCATGTTGAAACTGAGAAGCAAACAATGAACAAGAGAGGGACGAAGGATGTGTTTGTCGTCTCAATTCAATTCAATGCAATGCAATGCAAAGCAAAGGTAGTTTGTTAATTAAGTATATAGATAGAATGAGAAGCTCTATTTAAATACTATATGTATGGTTGGGGAACTTTTGCTGTATGCAGGACTTCGGAATTTTTTTTGGTGTTGAGAGAATTAAAACTGTAATAAGCAAAATTCAGAGAACTTTGTCTGAGGTAAATAAGAATATAGTGTCACCACGTTTGTTTAGTTTCATATATCAGATATGATAAGTAGCTTCTGTTTATTTGCAATAAATCATTCTAGCGTGATCAATTTCACAAAGCTTCAGAATAGTTTTACACAAGAATAGAACACAAGCTGTTCGCAAGATCTTAACAAGACTTTTGTAAGTCATCTGAATTAGTTGGGGGTGACACAGCCTCCACGACTCTGCTTGATTGCCTCAACGGCCTTTTGGATCTCTAGAGTCATCGCGCTGTCCACGCTACCAGAGGATAACCTGGGATGGTTCTTTTGGAGATGGAGCTTGAGTGAACTGGCACTGATCCCTGCATTTTTACCGCAAATGGGGCACACCTGTATCATAGGCTTCCTTGGCTGCCACTCCATAGAGGTCTTCCCATGGATTCTCTTCTCTAGGTCTAGAAGAATCTTCGCAAAGCCATCATTGGGATGTGCACGTCGGTGTACCTTCTTCAACATATTCCATGCTTCAAGCAGGGTGAGTTTCCTGAGGAGGTAAGGCACATTTAACTTGTTAAATATTGCATATTTACATCCCACTTTAATCTCCAGAATATGATCAAGCATCTACATCAAAGCATTGGAAGAAATAAGCTAAAGACAGAGAAGGAAGTAACTATTCACTTACTTTCTCAGCATCAGGTAGGCAAGTACCACAGTCGCGCTTCGGCTTTTGCCTTCAAAACAGTGAACCAAAACCTTCCCTCCAAGGTCTTCAACATGATCGATGAAGTCTGAAGCCTCTTCAAAGAGTTGGCTAATGTCTTCATCATCTTTATCATTTATCTGTAAGATGTGGTAATTTCTATGTCAATGTAAGATGAGACGCATCATTTCAGGAATCAGACTATGTAAAGCAAAAGACTAGTAAGATATTAAACTTTAGTTTCTTATATGGTATTTGCTAGCAAAGTCAATAAGGCACAAAAGTTCTTAGGAACATTTTCCCCACTCTATACACTTATAAAAAACTTACTGAGAAGTTCCTGTACTCAAAGATATCAGGATATTGGGAGTCTGCTTGTCCAATTTCGTTTGAACACAAACACAATATATGTGTTACTCCCAAGTACTGGAGCGTGTACATAGATCTTGCTGCCAGTGCTCCACCAATGTAAAGGTAGCTTGCAATTCGGGATGGCCGTTCAGTGCTTGCAGCATCAGAGATCAAGGCAATCCTCTCAAGCATGTGTTCAAGCCGGACCTGCAATAAAGATACTTAAGCACGCCAAGCAACCTGAGCCAGGGGATGCTTAAGATTACCTTCAACTCGTAAGCATCCACAATGTTGTTGTCACTGCCTTCGAAGAAGCCTGTATTGAAGTTATTCTCTTGGCACAATTTGATGACATCAGTCCTGAGCATGTCATTCCATTGTTCCAATTCCCTATTCAGTTCAGCATCTACCTACATCCAATACAGAACATTAGCAAGGATAGAGCTACACCTAATTATTAAAACAACTAACCTCAACCAGTTTCAAGAAAACTATGGATTGACTAATATAAAGTGTGCAGGTTGCAAATGTCAAGAGTATTTAAACTAAGATCTAACTATAGTAAAGGCAAGATATATACAGTCAAAGGCAGATATAAAGCTATCTCGTAGGACCAGATATGATCCATTTCTTGTACTACAATCAAATATGTTTTTAAAAGATTGCCGGGAAACTAGGGTGTTTATTCAAGTCATGAAGATCATGAACTACACCAAAAGGAGCTGTTAAGTTGCTCGTCCCAGACATCTAATAGTCCCTAAAATATTTTAAGTATATGTGTTTCTGAACAAGAGACAAATATCCAGAGGAGTTGAAACTTGGTACTAAAGTGTCGATTCCTTATGCAGATGAGTGGACATATCGGCTAACCTTTGCAAACTTGTTAAAATCACGTAGTCGCTTTGTCACACTAAGGCAGCGAGCATGCTCTCCGTTTGACCTGTAATACCTTCCATTGCAGTTCTCTCGGGGCATTGAAGAACTTGGATCTATGCTCTCTCTAACTCCTGGTGACAGAGACTTGGAAGGACATTTCGACATCTCTGATTCACATGGATCTGTGTCTGTGTAAGCACTAGAAGAATATTGTGATGGTGATTCTGCAGCTCCAGAATCATCCCTCTCAGACTCGCTATAGTTCTTGCAGATAATTGTTTCAACAAGCCTTAAAAGTCCATCAAGTTTCTGATAAAGTGTGAGGAGAAATATATGAAACGCTTGTAGATTCCTAATAGCTGCACGAAATCCTCCTCGGAATTCTTGAAGAATAGCAGCCACGTCACTATCAGACATAGAAGAAGAAAATGGATCTGTTACATGAGTAACCTCAGCGGATGCAGGAGAGCCCAACCTACCACCTGATACTTCATATAACAGGTTGGAGGCGAATTCCCAATTGTTAATTGTAAGCTCAACGACTTTAGGGTATTGCTCTTGGTCTTTGGCTCGTTTTCCTGCAGGTGGCCGGCGAGGCACAACAGAGTCTATTGCCATGATATTGACTTCACAGTGGCTATTTTCATCTGATTCTTGTCCATCTGTAAACTTAACTTGGCTACTCTCCTTCAGAGATTTAGATACTGAGGATATCAGTTCTGTTCTCTGGGGACCCAACAAGCCATTCACTGAGCTTGATCTCCTCTCTTTTCTGAGAGTTTTGATTACTCTTGGTTTGTAACTTCTAGAGGCAGAATCAGCAGGAGTATCAAATTTTTGCAGTTTTGCTGCCATTTTAATTGTGAACAATAAGTTAGCAGCATTACCACGCCATCCAAGCTGGCGACAAGGGAGCCTATCTTCATTTCGAAGTATCAGGTCCAAGATGAGGACACTCCCCAGGGCTGCAGCAGTGTTCTCTGCAGCTTCCCGTGAATCAAATGCATCTGCGCTTTCTAGGAGGGGGGAACCATGGATGTAGCTGTGAAACAAAATGCCTAGAAATTTAATGAATTTCTTATGCAGATGAGTGTTAGCTTAGAAGCATATGCAGCATTACTTCATAAAAAATAGACATCGATTCAATTCTAGAGCTTCTAAAAACACTGCACAGGTCATTGCGCCTAGCTCATCTCCAGCTACAGCTGCTATTTCTTGAGCTTTTAGCACAGCATCCTTTATTTCTTGCCACTCAAGGCTAGAATTATGAATTACTCTCGCCTACAGAAAATCCAGAATAAATTCAAAGGTAAACTATTCATAGACTCAAGAGAAACTATCAATGATCAACAGAGGTGAGCAGATTACTTTAGGTGTTCGCACTCCAAGCCATTTGGCAAATTCATATCCAAGGCGTTCCGATTGTGTGGCCATCCTTGTTGAAGAAATCTTGATAACAGCAGCTGCTTCCTTGAATGAGGCATCATCATCTTTGGTACTATTAAACATAGCAAAGAAGACGAGACCACCAGAATTCACAGTCACCTGCATCCAACCTTGAATTAAACTATTATATGAACTTTGCGTGTCAGCAAAGTTAAAAACTTAACAAGGATTGTAAGAATACTCCTGCCGGACTTTTTACAGCATAACAGCATTCAGACAGAACATGATCCACCACTCTTCTCTTTATGTGTATTGAAATCCTATTCGTCTATTTACAAACAGCTATATAGAAAGGTTGTGTTTCCAATGTTTATGCATATCTGCGTTTACAAAGGGGATGCCAGCATACCTCCAGGGCTTTATTCATCTCATCCTCAGACTGCTCAGGGCTGCTAGCATGTCTAGTTTGGTAAAGCGACACAAGATTATGCCACGAGAATTCAGTTGATTCTATATCCAAGACAGCAGCATTCCCAAGTCGTTCCCACAGATTTGTTTCTGAAGGTTTTGCAACTGGTGAATTGCCATTTGATGACACGGATTCTGGTCTCAAAATACTGCATCCAGCAAATATTTTGTAACCAAATCATTCAACAACTCACATTATCAAGTATTCGAGTAGCAGACCCCGACATAGCTTCCCCAACCAAGAGCAAAGCATGTACGAAGGATTCATTTACTTATCTAAAGTAAATACAAATTTTTAATTTTGGAGATGAATTGTATCTTGTGTGCACATTACACTCACCAACCAAAAGTCAGAATTTTCTGTTCCACTTCTACTAAATGATTGATGAACCAAAAGCTTAAGCAGTTGAGATCATTTCATTGAAGGCAAAAGATCGGATATACAGAATTAAACAACGAGATGAAGGAAAAGAGATTAAAATCTACGTGTACCGATGCGGTGAAGGGCAGAGGTGAAGCAAGCGTCTCCGCAACGGCATCCCATCTCCATCTCCTTCTCCGACATAAACCTTTCAAATTAATCAAAACAAAATTCACAATTATTTTTGCTTGATTTAACTATCCAACATTTTAATCGCAAGACTTGATTTTTTTTTTCTTCAACCTTTAAAAATGGAAACTTACAGAAGATGGACCAACTGGATCCTTCGGTTCCTCCATTAAGTCCCTTAACAGAAAATCAAGATTAAAAACTACCAAACCAAAAAAACGAAAATGAACCTTCACTCAACCAAAACAAGATAGGAAATAAATTAGTTTGAAAAGAAAAAGAAAAGAATGATTGCTTGGAGATTCGTGTTTGGCATTCCGTCTTTCTCTCGGAAAAAATTTCATGAGATATACAAATTTTTCTCGTAAAGAAAAAGAAAATTTTGTCGGTTTTTGATCGAGAGCCGGAAGTGGAGCGGGAGTACGGCTTCATTTGAATAATCAGTCTTCTAATAGTGATATTAGTAAAATACTAACAGATTATGTAAAGCAGCGAAATAGACTATTAAGAGTCCTATTATGAAAACCTTCACCGAGCGAATTGCAAAACTGTCCATTAATAACAACTGATTACAATAAAGGGCTCGTATAATCTAAATGGCAAATCTGATCAACAGCTTTGGAAGTAGTGAAGAAGAAGAAAACAGAAGACGCGTTTGTTAATACCAAAACTTTTGACTCTTTCTTTGTTTATCAGTACCCAAAAAAGTCAATATGTAGAAGATCTACTGGTTTATAAGAGAACATATTCGTGGCAATTGATGTCAATTTTTTAAACAGAATTTCTTCACGCGTGTTTCAATCTTGGAAGACAAATTTCTGATTTGTAAAGTTTACCTAACTGCTTACGAAATTTCAGTTATGTAGCATATGTGCATGGCGTAAGATAATGTACGTCATGCCTGTGGTCATAGTGATGATCGACATGCAGCCCGCAGATGATTGAAATGTTTGGCTACGTTTATTATTACTTTGTATTTAAAAAAAATTATTTTATTAATAAATATTTATATAAAAAATTTTAAAATATACAAAAAATATATATATATTACATATTATATAATTTGTATATATAATTTTTTAGTTAAAAAATTAAATTTATTTTTCAAAAACTTACTAAATACTTTTTTATTCAAAATTTTTTTATCATAAAAATACTTCTAAACGTCTTTGCAATGCGCGCTTCCCTCAGCTGTACTTGAAAAATGTATATCAAGTTCTTGCAATATTTTCCTTTCTTTTTCTGAAATTGTCCCAGACTTACTGTGATAAGACGGAATATATAATTTCACATTTTTTTAGAACATTCATAGTTTTATCGATTGTGTTCAGAAGATGAATGAATTTTTATGCCCTGAAAGACGCAATAAACATGTAAACTTTCCTAGAACAATCAATTCTAATACAACTCTCACCTTCAATACATCTGCATTTTGCAGTAAAACATCAAACCTTATTGATCAACTAATGATGAATTTGCCTAAAATCTGTACACTTATCAAACACTGAAGACTAAAGAATAAAAAACACAAGCTGCTAACTCTACTTGGTTTCAGGTTGCTCCGAATCAAGAGATGAACGACAGAGAGGGCATGTTTTATGGCAACTGAGCCACATTTCAACACATTCAGTATGAAATTTATGTCCACAGATTGGAATAAGCCGTCCCTTTTCTCCTTGCTTGAACTCCATCAAGCAAACAACACATTCTAGCTTATCATCACTCTCCTTCTTAACACTTGAAGCATATATGAAAATCGGTAAGCGTGCAAGTTGTTCCGAATCAAGTCCAACAGCAGCAGCAGTTCCACAAGCCGAAGAAGTACTCGTAACAGTAAAGGTCACTACCGTAGTAGTCGTTCCAGGAACTACATGACTTGGTCGAGATTTTGCCGAACAGCAGTAGATGTAGAAGCAGATAAACAAGACAACTGCAACTATGATCAATACGGACACAATGATCAATTTCTTGCCTTCAGAAGAGCTGCTTGGAACGGTGTACGAGTTGTAGTAGCTGTAGCTTGTAGGACTTGGGTGGAATGCTGTGATTGCCCTTGGCATTGTTGCTGATTCCTCTTCTGTATGCCCTGGTGTTCGTTTTCGTGTTTCTGCTTTTTCTGAATTTGGCACTACGATACGAGCGCTTTTATAGGCAGCAAAGAAATGTAAGGAGCAAGAAAGGCGCGTAGTGGACTGTTGGAGATTTGGAAACAGTGTGGAAATGCGAGAGAAGGTAATAATAAAAAAGATGGAACAAAAAACAATTGACTTGATCACGGTGTGTCAATTTAGGTATCTATATAGTAATAACATTAAACAGACGTTAGGCATGTTGCGCATGATCATTACGTATTGTTATTCACATGATAATTAAGTGCAGGATTTAATTATTAGTTATAGAATGACGTTGGTAAACAGCGTCACTGTTCTTATTATGGCTTATTAAATTTTTTATCTTTTTATTAGAGAACTTGTGAAGACGTGTTACTAGTCAATCAACATAGTATTATCTTCGTCATTTCACTTGAAATACTAATCAATCAATCAACATTATATTGGAGAAAACTTGGAATCTTCGTAAAAACCAATCGTATATTTTTATTGACTCAAACTTTTAACACGAATAAAAATTCTACAAAGAGACACCCCCCCAGAAATTCATCAGGTGACCTAAGAAATATTGTAGGGTCTTTCTGTAAGCCACACCAATCACTACTTGTCACGACTGACTCCAACAGCAGTCAACATTCATCAGCAGTCAACACCGGAGGAGGCATCTACTGGAGATGGTGAATAGATGAAAGAGGGAATCGAAGTCGATGCTCTTGAATCCCTATTACTACCTATACCAGCTGCTGTTGTAGCTCTTGAAACCGCTGTGGTGGAAGCAGTAGAAGTACCAGCTAGCTGTTCTACGATCAACGCTGTAGCTAACAATTAATCTTGCAGAAGCACCAACAGAATACGGATGCAAACACGAAGAAGAATACGGGTAACAGAGAGAAGAAGTTCGCCGTTCGATTGAATGATCGATCCGTTTCCGTTGTGTTCGCATCGATCAATCATTACTGATACAACTACTGTTCACCGGTGGGATCTGTCTTTAATGGCTTAGCTTGATTGGTTTCTACTAGCTGAAGTTGGACTTTAGGAGCAATGCCGGCTTTGTTTCGTGTTGTCTGAGAGAACTCTATTGACGATCGATTGACTTGAGCTACCATTCTTAAATATTAAACTTGATTGAAAAGCAATAGGCTAACTAGTTAGTTTCGAGGCACAGATAAATTATTCGACTGCAGCGACTACTCTTCATGATGAAGGATATAATTATTAAGATTTCTTCATATTCATATGTAGCATTAATTAAGTTGCAGGAAATTTAATTCTAAAACTTGGGATTGCTCTGCTATGTCAAAAGTAACTTTTGAAGATTGGAGCAATGTTGCGGTTGTTTTCTTTCGTAGTTGAGTAAATGATCTGGTTTCCATTATTGAGTAGCAAACTAAAAGGAACTCCATTGACAATCGATTTGAGCTACATTTTAATTAATTAATTAATTGATAAATATTATCTACATACACATATATATACACAACAGGTCATCAAATTTCTGAACTTTGAATTCCTCTCCTCCCCCTCACAAAAAGAAAAAAAAGAAAGAAAGAAAAAGAAAAACAGACCATTGAACTCAAACAACGGCAGCTATCCCCGCAGTGGTATTAGTTTCAATGGCTGATGGCAGATGGGGGCACGATGAATGCAACTTGAACCATTCCAAGATGCACTCGGCATGGAAGCTATGGCCACAAACCATCTGCAACCTTCTCTTCTCACCTATATCATCCTCAAACTTCCCCAAACAAGCCACGCACTTGTGTACTACATCTTGATGAACAGCTTCCATCGGCAGTACTTGCAGCGATGCCAACGAAGGAAAGTAAACACCAGCTGCTTGAGTGATCACTGGAGCATTAGCAGTAGTAATTCTGCAGTTAGGCAACGTATAGTTCGTGGCACGGTTCCATCTGAGGCGGCGAGCAACGGTACAGCAGATTCTGAAGATGCACCACTTGACAGTGAGAATGATCAGGCAGATTAAATGGAAAGCCATGAAATTGAGAACCACGGCGTAGAAGATCTACGCATTCATAGAATCTTGCCGGCGTGGCATGTTCTTCACATATATGTATATAGATATGTATACTGTCCATCATCGATCCCGTATATATATATAGTGAGAAATTGTTGTTTGATTGATAGAGCTAGAACGGAGAAGAAAATACAACCCAGATTTGACAGATGAAACTAATCCAAGCAAGTATTCTTGAATAATTAAATAATAAAAATGGGTTGCCTTCGACTCAACGACCACGGATTAATTATTCTTACCGGAAACTGTTGCAATGTCAACAAGAAATTAAACAAACTCGTTCTGATGAAAACGAAATTAATGTGATGTATTAACTGATTGATTTGTCACTGACAATGATAATCAAACCGACGGCAACTAACGTTCTCTCTTAATTTAGAAAGCAAAAGAATGATCGATCCTGAAACTTGAATTTATACAGACGGGAAAAGAAATCCAGATATGAACTCAAACCGGCAGCTGTTCTACTATACGTTAATTAGTTTCCACGGTACTTATGATGGCAGTAATGGATGGAATCATTGGGATCCCAACTATATACCAGAGAACGCGCGGGTATGATCTTGTCGGCGGCTGCATGCTTTTGCGATTGACATGTTCTTCGCATCCGAAATTAAAACTTACAAAAAAAATAGAAAGATTAAAGTTTAAGTGAATATCAATCACCATAGTTTGGTCAAAATCTCGAAACCAAAGAACAAGAAATATAAAAATGCAGAAACATTTTTATCCAATCTAAAAAACAGAAACTTGAAGTCAAACAGGCATGCAGCTGTTGCTGTACATATGATGTTATTGGTTTCCACGGACCACCGTCGTCCGGCAGATGGGGCAAGACGGGTGCAACTTAAGCCATTCGTCGATGCATTCAGCATGGAAACAATGCCCACACGCCATCAACAACCTACCTTTTTCACCATCTTTAAATTGTTGCAGGCAAACCACGCACTCAAGTTTATCGTCATCATCTATTCGATATGATACATGCCTTGTGTACTCGAAAGATGGAGTTGAAGCAGATCTTTTCTGATAATTATTATTATTAATTTGCGACGGTGACGTTGAAGCTGGAGTTGCAGTAGCCATCGTCTCATCTACTGAAACATTGCTGTTACTGGCGGTACTCATAGTGACATCTACAGCTGCTGCGGTGGATGTTGTCTGCATCGGATCGTGAGAATAAGTAGTACTACTTGTGATCTGGCCATCAACTGAATGAGTATTACCGGCTGCGGTTGTAGTGATAGATATGGAAGAAGAAGCAGCAGTGGTTCTTGTCGGCAGCAGAACGTGAGGTGTTACGCTAGACCGGTGTGTGTGGTGCCCGCAGAACGGTATTATCCTCAGAAAAGAGGAAAATAGAAACCGTAGGAGCTTTGAGATGTTGTCCCAGCAACAGCAAAGGATGATGCTGGCTATGATGCCGGCAGGGATAATGATGGCAATTGCGATGCCGCCGGCGACCTTGCTATTGCAATCACTGCTGCAAGGAGCAACAGGCTGGGGCGGAAAGAGGTAGACATTTGGATCTCCGATTGGTGATCGGCCGCCCGTCCAATAGCCTGCCATTATTGCTTTGGATAAAACAATATATGAATTCATTAGAAGAAATTATCCATATTTCATGCCATTTTAAATGTCAACCGAGAAGATTGGAGCGGTTTCTTAAGTCCATTCCGAAATGGAATGGTAATTAGGACTTAAAGACTTATTTACCAACTCACCAAATTCACTTTTTTCAAACTCAATTTTAATATAAAATAAATAAAGAAATGTTATTTTTAATATAAATAAAAAAATTTTATTTTTATCTTTATTAAATAATATTTAATTTTATTTTCAAACTCAATTATAAAAAACTGAGTTTATTTCGAAGTTTATGATTGATTCTCGGATAATATTAGAGAGAATATATATGGACTCGTTTGAGGGATAAATATTAACTCTCTCGTGAATTATATGTGAGACTTTGAATCGTCCAACTCATTCCTTGTTTTTGTGTGTTAATTATGAAGGATTAACTAATAAATCTACCTCCAATCAAATGCACGGCATCACCGCATCCCTGAAAAGAACATACGATTTGGAGAAGGGGTTAATTGAGAACAATACCTGCAATTTCGAGGATGTTTTCATGGTTGAATTCAGATATAGTTAGTAGTCGCCGTATAGTACGTCTTGGAAACTACGACTACATCTGCAACGTCAACGCAGATTAGGTATACTTAGCTAATTAGTAATTAAGGTTTCCGCAAGAAGTTAGGAAATTTTCTGCTTGCTTTTCAAATGAACAAATTATGAAAGTTGAGAATTTTTACTAGTTTCTATAGATCAGTTGCTTCGGAAATGTATGTAATGGCCTTAAGTGGAGAAATGATTCACGCATGGTTTTTAGATCTGAAAATATATACATATATTTGGCGATGGAAAAATTTATAAGTGATGTTCTTCGAGTTTTGAGAATTTTTGTACGGCAACCATTACTAATTATGTCCATTCGCTCGTACACACACTTGGTCTCAGATTTCAGTAACTTGCAGCAAACTCAAACAGGCAAATGTACAACGGTAGTTTCTACCGGTGACCGGCAGATTGGACACGTAGAATGAAACTTAAAACCATTCTTCAATACATTCAGCATGGAAGCTGTGTCCACAAACCATCAACAGTCGCCCCTTCTCACGTCTTCAAACTTCCCCAAACAAATCGCGCAGTCGAGTACTTCTTCATGATCTCCTAATGGCCGGGAGTACATCGAACGACGGAACCGAAGGAGGCGCTTTGGCGTCACGTACTACTTGATCAGTCCCTGGCTGCAGGTTGTTGTTGTTTGAAGTAGTAGTATTGCTTGCAGCTGGTGCTCTTGCTTGCAAAGTAGTAGTTGTTCTTATGGGTGGATTATAGGCCCGTCGCCGTCTCGAGCATGAAGGCCAGGGACAACCGCCGACACACCAAATTATGCTGAGAAAGATCAGGACGAGGACGGGGAAGAAGATGGCATTGAAGATGATCCTTGCCTTGCCGTGGAGTTCGTTGCCTGAGTTGTTGCCGGAGTTGTTTGACATATCCATATATGTACCTACCCAATTAATTCGTGTTTGATTACTGATGAGACAGATTTGATTCTGAGTTTGGCAATTTGAAGAAGATGGCGTGCAACATCTAAGGGGGCGTTTGGGCAAAGATCAAAATCGTTCATCTTCAACGACTTTGCCACCTTGTGTGCAATGCTTTTAAAATGTTAACATTTAAAACGTAGACGCGGTAGTTGGCTGTTCAAGGAAGATGAATAAAAAATTGGGAGAATTTTTCCGAAATATTCAAACATCTGCGTATAGATTTCTACCTGAGACGTTATATTAATTTGTGAAACAATTAATCTATCTGTATACGCCATTGCTATCGATCATTCATTTTACAAGCTTTAACAGTAGAACAAACTTATCATCAGACAGGCAACTCCTTGTCTGAGGCATTGGAAATTGAACCAGCAGCTTTATCATTGGTTGTATTCCCACTAGTGGTAGTTGTACTAGGTATAGCTGTGCCTGTTGTGCTAGTAGCACCAGAAGAAGCTGTAGTACTGGCTCTAGTCGGAGGTCGTACGGCGGCGACAGTCGTGGCAGAAGCACCGCGGTTTCTTGAAGGACGGCTGCGGCTTGGAAGACGCAGCCACTTTGGCCAGCTGAAACCACAGATGCAGCAGCAACACAAAGCCCATATTAAAACGAACAAGCCGCCGACGGTCGCGAAAACAATGGTTCCAGCTTTGCCGTGAAGATTGAAGTTGAAGCCGAAGATTGAGACTGTAGTCTCCATTGCTTAGCTTTTCGAGCTTTCTCTAAGAATCGAAATGGGATCAGTTGTTTGGAATTTTAAATAGGAGCTAGCTAGTTAAGAAGATTTTAACAGAATCACAACCAGTTCGTTGAGATTATTGAATTGTTTATTAAATTGCTTCGAAATCACTACATAACTTCTGTGTTTGATAGATAGACTTTAATCGAAACTTGTCTAATCACAAGGTCATTGATGACAAAATGCCTAATCCACTTTCTCCTTAAATACTGATTTTTCACTTAAGCAAATACTTCAATCGCATAATGAATTGGAAGGTTTTTGAAACCAATACGCAATTTTCAATGAGAAACGTCACAGAAGTTTCATTTTTATTTTTTTACTTAATTAATATTTATTATTTATTTTGAGTAAAATGGCATTGCCATTGGAAGCTTAAATTGACTATAAAAATTGTTGAATTATTCATTAAATTCAAGTAAAGTACACTATATTATTATATACAAAATTTCAAATTAAGAAAAGAAAAAAATTAATCAAAATATTTCTTTTTTATGGTGTGATGCAGGTATGCCTCGTGAACTATTTTCCCCCCCTCAATTAAGAGTTTTATTCAAATTATTTTGTTTAAAACTGTGCACGAGTATAGATTTTATTTGATCCATAAAAGAGGAAGAACAAATTTGGAATCCTAAAGGGTGCCAGCGGCAGCAGCAGTGGTAGTGCCAAAAAATTAAAACATAGAACAACAATCAAAAAACAAGCATAGGCACTAGTGTGCTCTCCATTAGCGAAGAAATCTCATGGACATTGAAATAAACAGTTAAAAAACAAAAAAGAAAAGAGGAACAAATAGCTTTACATAATCTCTAATGTTGTAAATTTTTCAAGAAGAACAAATTGGTTTACACTCAAAAATTAAAATCCACACTTAATAATATATAATACTGTCTAGCACTAACATTATATACACCTGGTACAAACAGTGGGTTATCCTTTTAAAAGTTATCGGCTGGCAGCTTTATATCAGACAGGTAATACTTGAGATGTTGCAGCGGCAGTGGTAACGCCGGCAGGGGCGTTAATCACCGACGTGCGGCAGTATGGACACGTGTTATGCGACCGAAGCCACATCCCTATACAGTCCTCGTGAAACTTGTGACTGCATCTTGGAAGCATCTTAACGACCTCGCCGGAGGTAAACTCCATCAAACAAATATAACACTCCGGCTTATTCTCTTCAGCATCACCACCTTCTGAATTATTTCTTGCCGAATAGACGAAACCCGGTAGAGCTGCAAAGCTCTGCTGATCGAGCCCGATGTCCGTGTAGGCAGTGTAATTGGATGGAGGCAAATCGAGAGCAGTAACGCTTCTGCTCGTCTGTCGATTGCGGTTTCTGCAACAAAACTTGCGTATGTAGTAATAAGAGATGACTGCAAATGCTCCGACTGCGAGCATGATAGCAGCTGTCCCCAACGCTTCCGGCCAAGTTAGATTGTTGCCGGAACAACCGAAAGGACAGTGGTACGCCATGTATACAACAGATTAATAAATAAGTAGCAGTAACTAGATTAATAATGCAATTATATGAAGATTTTGCAAATAGAAGGATCATGAATCTTGTGATTTATGTTCTACATTTTTCTTCTCCTCCTTTTTCTTCAATAAATAATTGATGGTTCTCGGAATTTAATTATCTGAAAAAGAAAAGTCTGAATAAAATTGGCGAAAGCACATATAAAAAAAATAGAAGTCAGACTTTGGGATCCCATTAAGAAGTCTTGTAGAAGCTACGAAATGATTATTTTTTATAAAAATAAGAAAGAAAAATTCGAGACAACTCTTCTGTTTAAGCGGATGTCAACAAACGTGGAAACTAACTAATACGAAAGTAGTTTATCATTTTGTGATTTGGGTATTGGCCTAGGCCCTTTTACATTTTTATTTGTATAAGAAAGAGCCGATGCAAATTACGTACTGAGTTTAGGTATTGGGCTTAGGCCCATATACAGTTATGGCCAGTTAACTATGTTATTTTTGGGCTGACAAAAATTGTACTATGCTTGTCACAGCATGAAATTCATAATTTTACCCGCTAAAAGTTTACGAAACCTTAACTATTCATTTTTTTATATATTAACTTTCCAAATTATATAACCCTTCCCAATAAAATATAAATTTTATAGTTATACGACTACGTGCACCGTATAATTACTCTCATTATATATATCTAGAGGAATTTCTGTGTTTTAATTATTTTAATTAACGACCATGTCAGATTGATGTGAAAAAATAGAATAATAAGTCTTACGGACTTAGGAGTAGGGGTGGCTCTGATTCGATCCGAAAAATTCGAGTTCGGATCAAATTTTAACCGAATTCGGGATCGATTTTGGGTCGATCTAAAAATTTAAATAAATTCAGATTGATCTGTTTAATCCGTATAATTATTTATATAGTATATATTACTTAATAATTAGAGAATAATAGTAAAAAATTTGAATTTAGTTTATATATATATATATATATATGGATAGGATATAAGCACATGCCATTCTTAAAGGTACATGTGTATACATGCTGGCCAAAAGTGGCCGGAAAGCTCTCCAAATCTAATCTTCACCGTTGGATATGAAGAACCATGAGTTAGGAACATGTTGATAAAATTTCAACTCAATCGTAATACGAATCGATCTCCATCGGAACTCTTAATTAAAATGACACAAAAACAAAATATATATCTTTTGTCAAATTGAAATTATGATATATGCCTTTAAGAATGACATGTGCATATATCCTATTCCATATATATATATATATATATATATATATATATATAAAACTATCCTAATTTAACTAATTTTTACTTAATTTATAAATATAACAATATTAATATTTTTCTTTTTAGATATACCATAATTAATAATATATATATATATATATACATATTATTAAAAATTAATATTTATAATTTTTATTTTAATAAATTTAATTATTAAATAGGTCGATTCGAATTTGATCCAATATTAAATAGGTTGGATTAAAATTGATAATTTTAATCTATATAAATAAATAGATCGAATTATGGTTGAATAATTTTAACTCAATTATTATATGAATTGATTCGGAATCGACATATAAATCCGAATTGCCACTCATACTTAGGAGGCACATGTTTTGCATAGAATGACCTTTCACTTGTAGCTAGTTCACTTAATAAGCGCCATGAATATTGTCTTACATATATAGTTTTGAAATAATGAAATATCTCAACAATGTTGATGACTATACTTCAATGTGACTGAAAAAGAAAACATAAAATTCCAGCTATGTATACTTAAATACATGACCAAGCAATGGCAAGTGGATAATATATCACTAGAGAGATATTTGTAAGTGCTTATAAAAAACATTTTTAAATGAAACTACTAAAGACTTTTTATTTTATCTTTTTATTTTAAAATATAATAAAATTTTATGATATAAAATTTTTTGTAATTTTAAAATTTTTATAAAAATTATAAAAATTTATTGAAATACGCTAAAATAAAATGTTAAAGAAAAGAGTTTGAAAAGTACTTCAAACACCAACGAGTATACACACATTAATTTTTTCATGAGAAGAATATATGATAGGTAGTGTATATAGACATAATCGCGGATTTATGAATTAGTTGACTTTGTTGGAAAGAACGCAGTCGATTAATTTTTTCACGGTTTTTTTTAATGACTCGTATCTTATTGGATTAGCAGTTCATGTTATGCGTGTTTACTTTTTTATCCAAATTCAATGTGCATATGCAAGATAATGGTACAAGATATGCTTAATATTTCATAGTCTTCTGTTATATTATATATAATATATATATTGGTTTCTTCAACGTTTTGTTAACGACATATTATACAGCTGATGATACTGAAATAATTCTAGTGCAATATATGTACACATGTTAATGCCAACTCAAACTCAGTTAAAAGAGCTCATCAATCAACTGTTGAAAAAAACAATAAGTAGGCAGAGCAAGTTTTTCTTGGAAACCAAAACTACCAAAAAAAAGAAAGGAAGTGGAGAAAAAACATTGCAAATTATCAACACCTTACAGATAATTCATGTGCTACACATAGGAACATCTTCTCTTAATTCATTAAAAAAAAAGAACACGCAGTTCAATAACAACCAGAAGTGCTCAAAATTAAGGGTACAAAGTTTAGATCTCAGTCTCAGACATCTAGCTCCGGTAATGCTTCAACTTCCTTGACAACTGCAGCTCTGCATAAAGGGCAAGTGGAATGTGTCATAAGCCACATTTCAATGCACTCTACATGAAACTTGTGCCGGCACAGCGGCAAAAGGCAACCCTCCTCCCCTTCTTTGAACTCCATCAAGCACACCGGGCACTCTGCCTTATCTTCTCTGCTTTCGTCTTCTGCGGAGTACACAAACATCGGTAAAGATGCTAGAGTTTTGCGATTGGTGCCTCCTCCAGATGCAGCTCCTTGTTGGTTAGAAATTCGTTGAAGGTACTCGCGGCATATGCAAAACCAAATGGCGAAGGCGAAGAGGATGAAACAAGATATAACAGCGGCCATGATGATCCTTGACGACAAACTGTTATGGTTGTCGCCGGCGCAATGGTCCGAAGGCGAAGTGCAGTTGCTAGCCATTTAGACTTCTAACTTGCACAACTTTAACGGCAATATTTTAAAAACAAGTTTTTTGAGCTATTTATAGACAAGAAAAGAAACTTACTGCTCTATCGCTGTATTTGAAAGTACGATTATGTTTATTTTTTTCCGACACAAACCTGTCAGCAGCAACAGTGCGATAGCCTAGAAAACAAGATTGCCACCGGAATTACAAATTCATCATCAATTGGATAGTAACATGATTTTAGAATTCATGTCGTCACCTTCAGATACGATAGTCTAGAAATTAAACCTACCTCAAGTTCATTCTCCTCCAGATAACATTCGTCTGAGTTGCGCATGTTGTGCTGCCCAATAGCCTGGCAGTCTTCCCTCACAAGTTGGTTTAAATATTTTCTTGCAGCAAGAACTTGTACTATATATGCATGAGGATCTCGTCAATGTGCCACAAAAGGTGAAATCTACAATCCGTTTAATGAGGAAATTGCCTAGCTGATACAAATACAAGGGGTGGCAAAAACTTATGAGAAATTGCGATAAAGTGATGAGCTCAGGGTTGGAGGGAGAACACAAACCAAGTTCGGTCCACCTGGGTTACGACTTATGTTTTCATTACCTAGCTCAGGGAGACCCAGTTGCGGCAGACTAACACAATTAAGCTATGAGATGAAATGGAATCGCTGCTCTACTTCAATGCGGTTGGATTTTGTGTGCTTGGTTTACAATTTCATTAAACGTACATTTTTTTAGTGTCTTATGTTTCTTTCTTGTATTTTGCACGCATAATCAACCATCAACCAGAATAATGCCAGAAAGCCATTGAAAAAAAGCTAACCATCCAACAACAAGCATTGGAGCAATCTCTAAACATGAATCTGAATGATTCTTACAATGACACAGGCCGTAGCAACAAAAGTGTCGGCTATAAACCATGTAAAGTTGACCAACAAACAAAATCAGCTATGATAATTCATTTTCAAAATCAGCTCCAGGAGATGACTCAGGAAGAAAGAACACAACCGATACCAGTAACAGAGAAAAATCACAAAACTACTTTCAACATAATACAGTAATAACATAAACTTGAGGGAAACCAGAAATTTTCAGCCATGAGAACATTTGATACAAAGGTTAAGAACATAGTGGCATACTAAGTGTCCTCTAGTAGTTTTTGCATTATAAAACAACTGATTAAAAAAAAGCATATGCTAAATCCCAGCTTCTTCCGGATCAAGCTTCAACATCTATCATTCACTTCTTGGACTTCTTGGGTGCGGCAGCAGCAGCAGCCCTGCAACCAAGATTAACATAAATCATAACCAAGCACCCATACAGAAGAGCTCGGAAAACAGAAGTTTAGGCTATCTTACTCTGCTGGTTGGGCAGCAGGTGGTGCAGCAGGTGCCTTCTCACCTGGTCCCTGTACACAGAAAGGAGATGATATTAAGAATCAAAACATATTAAACTACACGAGTGGAACAGTAAAGTTTCAAGCGTACAACATATGACTCAATGAACAGTAATTCACTGCAGTAAAGCTTACATCATAATAATAGTGAGAAAAAACCCCCAATAACCAAGTACCAAATGTATCCAGACATGAACTATGCCATCAAATTTTATGAATGCTTTAACTCCACACACAAAGGCAATGATAGATGAAGTTGAAAACTACCTGGGCAAGGCGTTCCTCCCTCCTAGCAATCTTTCTTTCCCTACTGGCCTTGCTCTTGGCACGCTTGGCCTCAAACTGATCAGACAATGTCTTCTCTCTTGCCTTCTCAGCCTTGGATTTGTGAATACTCTCCATCAAAACCCTCTTGTTCTTAAAGACATTACCCTTCACCTTCATGTACATATCATGATACATGTGCTTATCAATCTTTTTGGACTCCCTGTACTTGCGCAGAAGACGCCTCAGAACACGCATCCTTCTCATCCAGAGGATCTTAGTAGGCAACCTAGCTTCCCTGGTACCCTTGCGCTTACCTGCATAGTTTCACACATCCACAAACAAAGAACTACATAATTGAGAAGTACAGAATTTTGAGCAACAAATGTTCACATATATTACCATAGCCAGAATGCCGTCCCTTCCTCTTAGCCTCCATTGCCCTACGTGCACGGGACCTTGAGTGAATCTTCTGAGGCTTTTTGATGATAAACCCATCCTTCACCAGCTTCCTGATGTTCTGGCCTGCATGTCAGATCCAGAAGAATTGTTGATTTAATCCTGACGGTACACTATAAGCTTTACATTATAAAAAGGGAGAATGCAAGCATGAATCAAAACACTAACAATTTAAAATGTAAGGCGAATGGCAAAATGATACATACTTGTCTAAAACAATTTCCCAACCTACAGACAATCTTGAGCACAGAGATCAGTGAGCTGTTTAGAAAAAAAAACTAAACATACCTAATCATCAACTATGCAGTGTCATGCAAGTATTTCCTAACCAAGTATGATCTTGTCTTTTACGAAAAGATGAGCCAATCAAAGCATGACATAGTAAAACTCATTCTCCTACAGCTAAGTTCACAAATTAAAGGAAACAAACAAACGGATACCACAGTAACCAACTCACAATCTAATATGATAAGAACAGTTACTCGCATTCATCCAGCCATATGACCTAATCAAGCAAACTAATATCTATTCGAACTATGCAAGCTCGAATTTTTATAAGTTTATCACAACGACCTCTCAAAAATCTACCTTAAAACTTCAAGCTACAACAGCAGTTATTCGATAACAAACAAGCTCGTTAATCTAATCATCTACATCTACCAAAACCCACAGAAAAACAAAGATCGGATAGGAGTGACAAAATTACGCTTTCTGCAAACTCGAATATACGCAAAATAAAAAAAAAAAAAAAAAAACCTATAAACGCATCGAATTAAAACTTACGAGAGTTAGCCATGGAGATCTCGTTGACTTCATTTGGATCGAGCCAAACTTTTCCCCTTCCGCATTTGAGAACACTAGCGGCAAGACGCTTTTGAAGCTTCAGCGACACCATCTCTCCTTCGTTTGCGCCGCTTCTTTGTTACAGAAAACTGAAGAAAACAGAAAGAGAGCGACAACAGCGGCGGCTCTCGGACTATTATACGACCATCGCGAAGTTGCTCTAGGGTTTTTGTATCTGGACAAGGCCATGTTGGCCCTTGTAGGCCCATTAACTATGAACAGAGACATTTTGTGAGCCCATATGCTCACTAGTATTTTATGCACCCGGTCCGTGGCTTGATTACGGGAAAGAACTGTTATTTTACACTAGAATTTGTTTCAAATATTCATAACTCAATTACTTGTAATTGAAAATTAAAAGATAAAATTTTTTAAAAAGTATATTTAAAGTGGAGTTTAATTTTTGTTTTCAACTATTTTTAAAAATGAGTTAAAAAATTAAAACTAGAACTGTATTAAAATATATACAAATATAAAAATTAAAATTAAAATTTTGGATGATTGAAATACGATCTTAATCGTACGGAATGAATGTTCACCGCATATGCAAAACCCTTATCAGATATGAAATTATAATGAGTTCACATGTTTTAATGATACAAAAGAATTCGGAACTGCAGAACAAAAAATGTTCTCTTTGCGTCTTCTGTTTTTTTGTTTGTCTATGATTGATTGGTTCTGGGGAAGCTATTCTTTCTGAAAGGAAACAAAAAGAGTGAAGGGACTGGTTAGAATGGTAGATCTGGTTCTTCACCAAACTAACGGCACTCCTCCGTACTATTAGTAAGTGATGTTAAAACCACCCCAGTGCTTGACCCAAAATATTATCGGATTATCGGATTATTGATTAATTTATTGAGTCATCGGGTTGACTCATTGGATCAAATCAAATTTATTAAATAAATATTAATATTATAAATATAGTATATATAATATCTACCGTAGTAGCTATTTAAAATTTTTTTAAAATATGATTATATACAATAAATATTAAATATATTTTTTGAAGTTACATCTTTTATTTTTGAAATAATAGTTTTTAAAAATTAAGACAATAACCAAAAAGTTCAAAATATAAAAAAATCTCAATATTTTAAATATTACAAATTAGCTACGCTATATATAATTATATATAATTATTTGTCACCTTATACATGTAGTAAGGATCAGCAGAGTAGAGATGATTAGGCGGCAATCAATAGATCGTGGTAGCCGTAGCAATGATCGGCGCCGAGAACGATAGCAAAAAAATGGGTTTACCGGTTAGGGAGATGAGGGTTAAAAACTTAATAGAAATAATTCGAAACAGTAAAATAATTCAAAGAGCGATCATATTTTAATTTTTTATTTTTTTAATAATAATATCAGGTTATCGGGTTATCTAAAAACCGGTCGGATCGATCGAGTTTTACTGGATTTGTTGCATACTGATTTATGCTGCTCACCCAATCTAGAATCGTGCCGGATCGCCGAATTTTGAGTCGACCCGGCAGGGTCGGATTGGGTTTTAAAACACTGCTATTTAGTAACACCTCGATCTTAAAATTAAATTTTTTATAAAACATAATTTTAATATAAGAAACAAAATAAAATTTAAACTAATAAATACAAGAACTATAATTATAAAAATTTAAATCTGAAGAAAAACTAAAATTTTATTCAATTAAAATATGATCTAATACATTCACTTGAGATTCTCTTTTAGGCCTTTCAACCAATCAGTACGACCTCGTAGAGCAGCTTTTACTAAAACGTTGGCTAATTTTGTAAAATTTTTTTAAAATTTTATTTATAGTTTATAAGATTTTAAAAAATATTTTTATAAAATTTTTTAAGTTAAAAATATATATAAATTATGTCATAATATTATTATTATTTTTTAATAAAAAATTATTTCCAAGATTTCAAAAAATATATATATTTAAAATTCTTTTCAATAATTAATTTCAAACATCATAATTTCAGAGAAAAATACTCCTTGAACTAGTTAACATTATTACACTATCAATTATCTACCACTTTTCAAAGTGACCCACGTGTCTTTTCTTCTCGCGTTTAAAAAACACCGCCACCTCAGATACCGATCGAGTTCGTGTCCACTCTCTTTGTTCCTCTACCGCCACAACAAACAAATCCCAAACAAATATAAGTATCTCTTCCCAAATCGATCGCACAAAATTTTTTTTATCGATGGTCAAATCCCTAATTTTCTTCGTCCATGGCTTCGATCAGAAGCTGTTCTCCTTCTTCTTCTTATTGCAGTAGGATCGCAAAGATTAAATCTTTCTCATCACGCCATCGCCAGTCATCGGTCGCAGCCACGATCTCTGCCATCTCCGCAACCGCCCCTCCTACCGTTGCTCGAACTTTTTCCGCCGTACCACGTGCCCTAGTTCGCCGCACACGCCGTGCTCGACGGCGTACCAGAACCGGTGGGGGTGACGATGACGAGGGCTTTCTCGGCCGCGACGGTGATGATGGACCGTTCGGGGGTGGAGGTGATGGTGGTAAAGGTTGGGGGTTTGGTAGCGGCGGTGGGGGAGGATGGAGGGATTGGGAAGGGGAATCAGAATCGCGTCCAAGAAAGCGAGCATCTTCAGATCTAGCGATTGATTTTATTTATGAAGTGATTTGTTGGATTGCGCTTTCGAATTGTACACACTTTGCGTTCACTAGGGTATGCAGGATGATTGCTGCAGCTAGGCCAAAGGCTGTGCCTCTCGCTTTCGTGTCGCCTGTCTGCTGATGGTATATGTTGTTCATATCAAGTAATTATCTATGATTTTATAAAACGAATTGTAAATATCTACTTAATTTAGTGACGTTTTTTCGTCTTCCATTCATTTATGCAGCAATGGAAATTGATGCCTTAATGATTTCTGAAATAAGCTGTACTGATTTCCCTGTGGGTATATGGTTAGATGTTGATATATTCTTGCAACGAGTCTGAGTCTCCTAGATATAAACTGGAGCGGCTGCTTGTGTGCATGTAATATAGTTGTTGCTATATCTTCGTCTGGAGGCGCAACTATTCATAATTGCACTTTTTTTCTTAAAATCTCTGTTACTTGTGTCTTGAATGACCTTGGATCTTCATAGACTGTTTGAATGCGTGCCCAACCTTATTGCATGTGTGCCCATTGATTTGACTTGCATCGGTAATTGTGATAGTAGATTAAGTTGAACTTTGTTTCAGTTGATTATGGCTTATTGATGAATAAAAGAGATGTTTTTGTAAAGCTAATTGAATGGTTATGCAGTTGGTGACAGTCCTTTCTTGCGTGAACTTTGTGGTTTCTTTTTTGAATCTGCCAAGGATTTGAATGGAAGTTGCTAGAATGTTCATGTGGCTTTCACTAATTTAGCAGTTCTATGGTAGTGGGTTAACTGGGTTTTTATGCACATCCACATCATTCTACATTTGAACTTGCTCATTATTGTTATAATTTGCAGCTTGGACTTTTTTGCATGAGCCCTTTTCCTTTGAAGATTCAGAGATATTTTGCATGGTTGTGATGCCTGGATTCTTAATTGCATGCATGTGCAGTATCAATATCACGAGTTGATTTTCTACTTTCTTTTTATTTGGATTATAGATTATTGCATGTTGCAGATTGTAGATTATTGCCTGGATTGTAGATTATTGCGTGTTGCATTCCACAAAGAGGGTATCTGTGAAATCATATGCTGCTCTTTGCTCTCGTTACATTGTTGTCGTCTTGCACAATGACATGCTTGTCTTAGCTGTCATCATCATCTTTAGTTGCTGAAAGCTACTGACTTGTTGGCCATGCTTTTGAGTTTATTGTTTATCTCGCCTGCCCAATTGGATGGCATCTGTCTAGTTTCATCAAATAGTGTAGTAGGTCAAATTATGCCTTGGTATTGTAAGACAGGGTTGCATGATAATTGATAAGTGATCTTATATAAAAGCTTCAGGGTTCTTGATATCTGTAAGATTGGTGTCTTCCTTGGACTGCAGAAACCATTTTCTTTCCTGATTTTGGCTTCCAATAAGAAGCTGAACTTTAATTCTCAGGTGAATGTTTTAAATTAAAAGCAAAGTTTCAGCAGGCAAGTTAGTAACTGCCATGTTTATACTATTCGTATTATCGTGCTGATGACACAGATGCTGCGAGATGGCTCTTGCTTGTGAATAAGCATTTCATAGCAGTGATACTGGTGAATGTTGTATGTCCTGCTTATGTTGCTTTTTCATGTTTAGTAAAGTGCGTAGCCGTTCTTCAATATGGTGAAATATGGTAAACAGGGAACAAGATTGCATAGCAATATTGAAGAGGAACTGAACTGTGTTTGCCTTAGCCTTCATAAATTCTTCTGATGATGCTAGTCAGTTGGATGTAACCTGTTTAAACTGAGTGTTAATTACCATTAGGATCAGTGATCAAGTTCCGGGTCAATCCAAATGGTCCAGTGAAGTTCTTAATTCTGGATTCTGGAGAAAGGTCTTCTCATCCACATAACTTACCTAGCCATCGCCTCTGGCTCTTTCATGTCCCTCCAAATCCAATCTAGTAAGCCATGCTGCTAGCTATCACGTCATCTTCAAGCAGCAATGCTTCTCTTCTCAGGGGAGAATTCCTTCATGGTTTTAACAGCAGCCGTGAAATCAAATCTCCCTTCTTCAGCTTGCCACCGCCAAGACAAGTGGTTGCTGCTCGTACTTTACCTCGGAGGTTGTTGCTCATCCCATCGGCATCGGCAATCTGGGATGCAATCAGCGGTGGTGCGGGCAGTGCGAGAGAAGCCGCTATTGCGGTCCACCGGGGTATGGAGCTCTTCCGGCAGGTCAATTTACTAACTCCCTTGCAAGCCCCTCTTGTTCATATTACATCTTCGTGAATGTTAATCTCTACAAAAACATTGTTTTATTCTTAGACTAGATAATAGATAACGGTAACTTGATGAGCAGGGAGATGTTAGCGGATCATTAATGGAGTTTGATCGAGCAATCGAATTGGACCCTCGCCAAAAGGCATGTATGTCTACTACTAGAACAAAGAGCACCTATGCAAACACATTGATGTATGCATCTTTCGTTCACTTAAATCAGTGACTTCTCTTTTGCTTCAAATTTCAGATCTTTGGCAGAGGGGCCTATCTCTTTACTACCTTAACAGGTATTTAACCCTTATCATTATGCTATCAGATAATGAATAACACAAAAAAGAAGATTTAGATGAGATGTTCCGGATTGTTTTTCCACAGATTTGAAGATGGAGCAGAACAGTTTAGGCTGGACGTTGCGGCCAACCCAAACGACACTGAGGAGTCCATATGGTGCTTCGTATGTGAAGCTCAGACATACGGAGTAGATGAAGCTAGGAGGCGATTCTTGGAGGTAAAATCTGTAACCTATGCCGTCCTAATGTTAATTTTTGTTGCTGAGAAGCTTATAACAACTGTTGTTTGGATGAACCTTTGGAATGCTTGTAGGTTGGTCGTGATCCTCGCCCTGTAATGCGTGATGCTTACAACATGTTTAAAGATGGTGGAGAACCACAGAAGGTCGATAAACATTCTATAAGATTCTGAAACACTCTTAACATGCCTGTGAATTGAAGGACTTTCATAGAAAAAGCTCTTGCATGTTTCTACCACAAGCAGTTATCTAAGATTGGAATCTAACAAAATCTGAAGACTACATCCTGTACATCAGTTGCTTATCTTTTCAAGCATTTGTGTTGTATCAGCTTGTTTCCACATATTCACAAGGACGAGAAGACCAGTGCTTTTATGGCCTTTTATATGCCGGCCTTTATCATGAAGCACAGGTATGGTATTCAGTTCTGCAACTCTTCAGTATTATGCTTTCAACTTACAAGTGATTCTTCTATATATATGAACTATCAGTTCTTGTAGTCAGCTCTTGATGTTTCAATACGTGTACTATCAGATCTTCTCCAAACTCTTTATTTCAAACATGATGTTAGACTTGCTGCAATATCTAGTCTTTGAATTTTGTATGCAAACAATTTTCAGAAAGAAGAGGATATGGCAAGATCATACATCACTTCAGCCTGCAAGTCAGTTTATGGATCAAGGTTCGTACTCGAGGAAAATTTTCCTGCAAGGGCATTAATAGAAGCCCCTGCTTTGGCATCATAACCCTATCGTTTTCTACTGCAGGTCAAATGATTATATGGCGTCCCTTGCTAAGGTTCACTGTCTCTGTCGGATGTGGAGCCTCAGCTAAGACGGTCGCCGTTTCTCGCTCAAATGCTTCCTAGAGCCGCCCTGCCGCCGCCGTTGGCTAAAAGGAATGCCATATTTGGATATGCCAATGAGATTCTCGTCCACTTGTGGATCAAAATTGACTTTTCATTAGAAAGTTCTGAATCGCTCTTTTATGAAAAATCTGTTCTATTATTGATTTACTTGTAATAGTTAAAGGAAACGTTGTTCTTAGTTGGCTATTATTCATTCACAAAAATCCTTTGACTCTGTTTTTGTTTTCTCCTTTTTGGA
Organism: Acanthochlamys bracteata; assembly: GCA_019914995.1. Classification (NCBI taxonomy): domain Eukaryota; kingdom Viridiplantae; phylum Streptophyta; class Magnoliopsida; order Pandanales; family Velloziaceae; genus Acanthochlamys; species Acanthochlamys bracteata. The sequence continues at coordinate 626,492 of CM034140.1, read as the reverse complement.
ATTAAGAAAGAGAAGTTGTATGTTTTGTTAGTATATCCACAAATATTAAAAAGCTGAGCATACAACTTTAACTATAAAATAACTAGTATAATTTATTATTTTTATTAAAAAATTATTTTTTTACAACTAAGTATAAATTAAAATGAGTTTTAACAGTATTATTTATATTCATTTTTTAGTAATTTATTAATAATTAACTTTCAGTAAGAAAGTACTCCTTTAATTATATCACAAAGTAAATGGTAAAAGTTTTTACTTAGATCAGACTATTATAATACACTGCTTGATTTGTATTTAATTTTCAACCCTTTACGTAACTAACAACAACAAGTTATAATAAACTACTTGAAACAAGGAGTTTTATTAAAATTTCAAAAATAAAAAATAGAAGAGTTTGATTGTGTTAAGTCTATGGAAATAGTTATCATTGCGGAGAGGATAATCAGTAGCATAATTCTTGGATATTCTGAACAAGCCACTGGCCCCACATCCAGGACATTTTTCTCAATTTACCATAGTACCCTTCTATAATTTTGGGCCGATGGGCCGCCTCTCTCTAAATTTTGAGTAATGTTTGCGAACAATTACTCATAAAACTTCCTGCCTTACGTTATTGGATTAGCGGTGTGCACTGGAAATTTAAACCCTCACCTATTTACTGCATCTGAGTTTTTAAAATAAAATTTTCAAAAAATTAAATTATGTATCAAAATAAATATAAAAAATATATGAAATAAAATTCCTTAATTGAAGTTTTTTTGAATTCATATACGATAAAGTAAACAAATCATAAGCGAACCAAGTTGGTCACTGGGCGGCGCTACTGAAATACCCATTTACTTGGTGCTCATTTTAAAAGAGCTGCATTTGAAAGGGTGATTTAGTCATTTCACTGTTATAAATGTAGGAACTAAAAACGTGATCACGTTTTCAAATGCATTTTTTTTTTCTTTTCTCACCATTTCTTCTCTTTCTTTACATCCTTCAAATCAGCAAAAATTCTTCAAAATAATTTTCGTTTCAGTTAGCAGTTCCAATAAAACACGACAAAGTTCTATTAATCAAACCTCACAAACTCCACGCTTCAACCGAAACAACAACAACAGCAGCATCAATGGAGGAAAATCCATTGATAAATGGAAGCGGGTACAGGAAGCTGGCTTCAGGACCGGCAACAGTTTCACGGTCTTCGTCGTTCATCGGAGAATTACCGATGCGGATATTCGATGAACTACCAAAAGCAACCATCGTCTCCGTCTCAGAACCTGATGCAGGGGACATCACTCCTCTTCTTCTTTCCTACACCATTGATCTCCAGTACAAACAGGTAATACGTAAATCTTCATTCATTTTCTTTACAGCGTTTCTAAGAAAGTTACTCTGAATCGCATTGCATTGCTTCATTTTTGCATAATTTGTTTATGTGTTCTTCGCTGCTAGCTAAAATTCTAAATGGTTGAATTGCGTGCTTTGGTTCTGTGCTTTCATCTGTAGTCGCGAATTATTTGTAGTTTGCTTGTTTTTGAGGATTGGTGTATGGTAACATGAACTAGAACTTCTTTGAATTAGGATGTGTTTCAATTACATAAGAAATTAAATATGAATGTATTTGCAACGTTGTTTGAGGGATCTTACCGCAAAAAAGAAAAAGATTTCGGTCATCTTATTAGCGGCTTCACAACGCGATCCTTTTTATAAGTGTGGCAAAAATCGACCCGATCCGAAAATCCGATCTGAAACCGACTCAAAAAAATTAGATTCGGGTCAAGTTTTAAACGAGTTTGGATCGATTTCGGGTCGACCCGAAAATTTTAAACGGATTCGGGTCGACCCGAAAATGACCCGTTTAATCCGTTTAACTATTTATATAGTATATATTACTTAAAAATTAGAAAAAAAACAAAAAATTTAAATTTAATTTGTATATATATATTTTTAATTTATCTTAATTTTAATTAATTTTTATTTAATTTATAAATTTGTCAAGATTAATATTTTTTCTTTTTAAATGCATCATAATTAATAATTTTGATATATTTTTATTAAAAATTAATATTTATAATTTTTATTTAATAATTTAATTATTAAATGGGTCAATCCGAATTTGATCCGGTTATAAATAGGTTGGGTTAGAGTTGACAATTTTGACCCATATAAATAAACGGGTCGGGTTAGGGTTGAATTTTTTTGACCCGATTATTATATGAATCGACCCGAAATCGACCCACGAACCCATATTGTCACCCCTACCTTTTTATAATCTTAGTAGACTTATCTTCTGACAAATTTATATTTCAAGGGCTCAATTTGCAAATTTCTTCTTTCTCTGCTGCTGCTTTCTCTTCTTCTTGTACTGATTTCTCTTCTTTTTGTTTTTCGCGACTTTTCTTTCTAATACATTTGACATGAGCAAAAGAAAAAACAAATTTGCCGCAGCGTTTCATTGCTTCAGCCCGCCGCCGGATCGACCCCGGTGAACGTCTCTGGTCCTGCTTGTTTACTCCCCTTCTCTCTCTCTGTTCTTCTTTTTCTTCTTCGCCAGCTTTATGCCCTCGTTCTAAAATCAGGCTGCAGCTTCACCCGTTACAACTTCCCTCTTAGATTCGTACCCGAAATCGGGTTCTTGAACGATTCGGTTAAAGTGTTCGACGAAATGTCCTTGAGAGAGGTTGTAGCGTGGAACGCTCTTCTCTCCTACTACACACGACGCGGTCTTGCCAAACAAGTTTTTACAACTTTCCCCTCAATGAAAAGCGCCGAAGAAGGAGTTCCGTTCACTGGGTTCATTTTGAGCACGTTGCTTAAGGCTTCTGTTTCTTGGGTGTGTTTCGAACAGGAAAGCAGATTCATGGGTTGGTTACTGTTGCTGCGTATGAGTCTACTGTTTTAGGTACTGCTTTGATTGAGCTTTACATGAGGTGCGGAGCTCTTTCTGAAGCTGTGGAGGTTTTTGAGAGATTGAGTTGCAGCAAATATGTAGGAATTTACAATGCATCGTTCAGAGTTTACATTCCTAACCAGCTTTATAAGGAAGCATTTTTGGTGGTGAGAGCGGTGGAGCCTAATTGCGCGGCTTTAACTTGTGCTCTTTTGGCATGCTCAGAGACATTGAATATCACTTATGGCGGACAGATACATTGGCCGGAGTCTGCCATGGTTCGTGTTTGTTGCTATATTAGTAACGCGCTTATCAACATGTACGCAAAAAGTGGAGCTGTTTGGACTGCACACTTGTCTTTAATCAGATTGTAGACAAGAATGTAGTCTCACGGACAAGCATCATTGGCCTATGGGAGTCATGGGCACGGTATAGAAGCACTTCAACTTTTTAGAAGAGTACAAACAGAAGAAAATCCTGAAGCATAACTCCAAATGAAACGATGTTTCTGTCTGTTCTATCACGTTTGCTCACTCAGGCCTGGTGGATGAGGGAACAGACCGTTTCCTTTTAATAAACAGGAAATATGGTATTGATCAAGCTCCAGAACATTATGCTTGTTTGATCGACCTTTTGGGCTGGGCAGGCAGGCTCATGGAAGCATGGAACATCTTCTGCAATGTGAGTGCAAATCCTAGTAACTTAACTACTGGAATCTATTTTTTTTGTTGGATGCTTGCAAAATCAGTATGGATGCGTTGTGAGGTGAGACCATAGGCAAGCATCTTCTGGAGCTAAATCCAGACAATGCTGGAAGCTGGGAATTGCAAGAAGGTAAAGAACATGAGAAAGCTGATGAGAAACAGAGGATTGGAGAAGAAACTAGGTAATAGTCAGATAACCTTGAAGCACAACGAGGAAAGAAGAGTAGAAGTAAATATATAGGACTAACTTAACTGTTAATGCCATTTGATGGTTCCCTGTTTTGGTTTGTTTTTGGAAGAAGCACTTGAGATCCAAGTCAGGGACATTGCTTTTGGACTGGTAACAGGAGTATTCTGAGCCCTGTCAATTTGGTTATGTAGCTGCTTGACAATATTGCTCTTCCAACTAATATGGTTCTGAGTTATGTAGCACTCTCTTCCTTCCAGCAAGGACAGCATTAGATAACTATGGGTTGTGTTGAGGTGATAAATAGGAAGTCAGCCGTCAAAGGACAAATGACTGCTTGAGAATATAAGTATGACTGCATTGAAGTAATTCCAAACTCATCTTTCTTGAAATTTTTTTTGAACATGGCTCTGAAATTCTTAATCCATTATACTAGCATGTTCCACTAAAGCTTTGGATGTGTTTCAGTGATTGCACGAGAAAATAATTGATTTCTTTTTACTCTTTACTTTCTGCAGTACCAAATGCTTTATGGAAATAGTTTGATTGTCATGTGTGTGTTCTTATTTTCACCAGTTTAAATGGCGTCTTGTGAAGAAGGCCACACAAGTTCTTTATCTACATCTTTCTTTGAAGAAACGTATACTCATAGAGGAACTTCATGAAAAGCAGGAGCAGGTAGCCTTCTTTTATTAACACTTCTTGCTTATTCTTTCCCTTCTGTCTTCCCTTGGAATCTCAACATGATGAATCTATGATAAAATTTGCAGAAATTGTTGGAACCTCTGCCTATTGGAAGTATCAAAATCTACTAGAAAGTTGTTATTCCTTACAATTTGCAGCACATTAAAGAATTTGTGAAATTCGTTTTTAAAAGCATTTCTTACCAAGCTATGCGAAGCTTGCTATTAAATTGAGTAACTTTCTAGGTTTTCCGTAATAAATTTGCCTTTTAACTCTCACTTTTGAAGGTTAAAGAGTGGCTTCAATTTCTTGGACTGGGGGAACATAACAGTAACATGGTTATCAATGATGATGATGATGAGTCTGTACGTGTGGAAGCTGAGGAAAATCCTTCAACTAGAAAGAGGTAATTGTGTTGTCTATTCAATGATGCTTTTGTAATTTTGGTGTATTTGTATCAACAAGAAGTAATTTAAAAGATGAATCGTATTTTAAATTCCTAGGAGCTGCCTTCACTTTTTTCTTCAGTCCTGACTCACTTTTTCAACCATAATCTGCCTGACATAGGCAATTTACTGAGCTGTTTCCCTGGCATGGGTGAACCAGCATCTGTTGGATCATTTAATTAAGCTATTCAGTGGATCCCTCGTTCTTTCTATGCCTTTTGCAGAAATATTCCTTCTAAAGCTGTTTTTCCAATAATTCGGCCAGCATTACGAAGCCATCTATCGTTCCGTGACAGTGCAAAAGTTGCCATGCAACAGTATCTGAATCACTTTCTAGGGAATTTGGATATTTTGAATACTCGAGAGGTACAAATGTTATCGTTAAAAGAAGGATGCCTAGTATTACCATGTCTAGCATTTCCATTTTATGCTCATGATGGCCGAAGAAAGTTTAACTTTTAGCTAGGTGCTCACTCGTCAATAGTTTCTCTACACTAACCTTCTTTGCTTTTACTTTAGTTCAATTTGTAAAGTTGTTTCCTTTAAAGCTAAGAGGAAAATGCAGGTTTGCAAGTTTTTGGAAGTTTCCAGGCTATCTTTTGAACCAGTCTATGGCCCAAAGCTAAAGGAGAATTTTGTTACTGTTAAACATCTGAGAAAGATCCATAATGTTCACAGTGACAAATGCTGTGCGTGCCATTGGTTCAGCTTTTGCAATGGAAACTGGCAAAAGGTTAAGATATTAATGTAGTGAATGAATTATCATTGGAATTACTGTTATTGGAGTATTTTCTGTGCACTTTTCCTGTGTGTAATTAATCTACATTTCCCTCGCTGAATGTTCTGATATAGGTCTGGGCTGTCTTGAAACCGGGATTTTTGGCATTGCTGAATGATCCTTTTGGTACTGAGCTGTTAGATATTATTGTTTTTGATGTATTACCTCAATCAGATGAGAAGGTGGGAAGCGTTCTGCCTCTAGCTAAGGAGACAAAGCAGCGGAATCCTCTGCGTGTTGGATTCATGGTAGTTCCTATAACCTCTTCTCTATACCTATTTCTGTGGGAGCTTTAAGCTGTCTACCTCTAGCTACCTGCAATGAAGATTCACCCTTTCAATTGCAGCATCTAATTGAAATTTATATCAGATTTCTTGCGGTGATAGAACAATTCAATTTAGAACTATAAATAGTGCTAAAGTTGAAGAGTGGATTAGTGCAATCAACAATGTTTCACTTCCGATAGAAGGCTGGTGCTATCCTCACCGTTTTGGGTCTTTTGCACCCCAAAGGGGTTTGGCTGAAGATGGAAGTTATGTCCAGTGGTTTATTGATGGTGAAGCCGCATTCGATGCAATTGCTTCTTCAATCAAAGATGCAAAGTCAGAGGTCTGTAAGTTGCTTTCACATGAAACAGGCCCATGCACAGCGAACTGTGGTTCAAAGGCCGCAAGCTAACATGGGTTGAAGTTTATTGCAGATATTCGTTACAGACTGGTGGTTGTGTCCGGAGTTATATCTACGCCGTCCTTTCCATGACCATAATTCCTCTCGACTTGATACCTTATTGGAGGTTAAAGCTAAGGAAGGTGTCCAGGTACCTTTCCTTACTCCATAAAACATCATCTCCTACATGTTTGACATTCAGATGAAATTTTGACTCAGACTGAATCAATATACATATATGTATAAAATTTCACAGTCTTTTAAGTCTATACCGGGAGAACTTGAGGTCTCATAAACTGCGACAACTTCTTGGCCTCACTTCTTTCTTTTTCTTTTTATTGGTTGAGATGAAGCCATACGAGAATGTGCACGAATAGAAGACTGATCACAATATGTTTTCTAGCATGGTACTTGCTCGTGTTGTTTCTTTTCGTAGATCTGAACTTTTCTTAATCTGATTGACACAATCTTCAGGGTAACTGTTCCTTCTGTAGGTTTTATGAGGTTCTTAGGTTATAAGCGTACTATGGGAAAAGAGTGTTGCATGGTAGATGCTTTAGCCTAATGCATGTAGTAAGTAGAACAATTCAGTATGTCTGAAATGACGTATATTCTGTTTTCTTTGCTTCACTTACTTTCCTTGGTAATTTTATGCAAAATCCTTTTCAGACCTGCATTATGATTGCACTTCTTTTGCTGCATTAAAAGGCCTTAGAATGAATGGTGATTTGCAGATTTACATTCTTCTCTACAAAGAGCTTGGAATTGCTTTGAAAATTAATAGTCTATACAGTAAACGGACATTGCTCAGCATTCATGAGAATGTGAAAGTTTTACGTTACCCCGACCATTTACCTACTGGTGTCTACTTATGGTATGAATCATGCCTGTATCATTGAATTTCAAGGTTATGGTCTTTTATGTTTCATCTTCTTGAATCTGTGCTTCATTCCATGTAGGTCCCATCATGATAAAATTGTGATTGTGGATAATCATATATGTTTTATTGGAGGACTGGATTTGTGCTTTGGTCGTTATGACACTGCTGAACATAAATTAGGGGATTTTCCTCCTCATACATGGCCAGGAAAGGACTATTATAATCCCAGGTAATTCTATTTTGTTGACTACTTATGTTATAAGACTTACCTAGGAAAAGCGTTGGGATATTGGAATATACGAAGATAAAGAAGCATTTTATGTTCTCATTGAAATACTTATACCTGTTAATCTTGAAGAGAATCTGAACCAAATTCTTGGGAAGATACAATGAATGACGAACTTGACCGGAGAAAGTATCCTCGAATGCCATGGCATGATGTCCAATGTGCTCTCTGGGGACCCCCTTGTCGTGATGTAGCGAGGCATTTTGTTCAACGGTGGAATCATGCTAAGGTTCTATCTTTTGCCTTCATTTGTTGGTGCTTCCTTTTTTTTATAATATATAATACTTTGTCCTTGGCTCTTCCCAGAGAAACAAAGCTCCAAATGAAGAGGCCATCCCCTTACTTATCCCACATCACTACATGGTTATCCCACGTTACATGGGAAAAAGCAGAGAACTAAATATTCAAAATAAACATGTTGGTGTGGGTTCTACAAAGGACGATTCTCCTTCGCTTTCATCGTCATATGAAGATGTTCCATTGCTCCTGCCTAAAGAGCCTGAAGAACTAGTAATCTCAAATGGACATCATAAGGTGAATTATTTGCTAGCAGTAATCTTGTCTGTTATCCGAACTAAGCAGATGAGAGAGTTTACTTGAGGGTGGTCCATTCAGGTGTTAGATGAGGAATGGTGGGAAAACCAAGTACGTGGTGATCAAGTTGCGTTAGCTGATGAAGCTGGGCAAGTTGGTCCTCGCACACCATGCTGCTGCCAGGTTAGTGTGTCCCAAAAGCATCTTCAAAAGGGAAAAAATATTAAATATGTAAAAAATGAATGGTCTCTATTGTAGCCGCAAAGGAATTTTAATATTAGTCGATGTTTATACTAAACATTTGTAATACACAGCAAAGTTCTGCTTCATGTTTTCTGTTTTTTTTGTTATATCACAGTTGCTGAATCACCGGTAGTGTATAGCATGCAAACACCATGATAGAGTGTGATGGTTATAAGCTAGATATTCCTGAGAGTAACATTTTCCTGCAGATGAACCGTCCACATATGCTGTCGCTTTCACCAGTATGGTGCTTCAACTGTCTTATATGTGTAACATGATATGCAGGTTATTAGAAGTGTTGGCAAGTGGTCTGCTGGGACAAATCAAACTGAACAAAGCATTCACAATGCTTATATTGCCTTAATTGAGAACTCTGAGCACTTCATTTACATTGAGGTATGAACATGACCACATATAATGACACATTTGAGAGAAATTTCAGAGCTATGTCATTTGACCTGACTCAAAGTCCGACTCAGCTCATGAGTCTTATGTTCAGGATAACTTTAGCCGGAGTGCCCTGTTGCCCAAATTTGAACCAACTTTCCTAAAGTTGAATCTTGTTGGAAGTTTAACTTCGAAAGCACTGTTAGTAAAGAAAGTTCTTCTACTTGAGCTCCTTGCCCAAAATTGAAGACAGAACTGTTATTAGGTTTTCTCATCAAGAATATGTCACTAAACCGTAATCACATAACTCATGTTTAAACTGTTTTCACATAATAGGAAAAAGATGGTCATCTGTCATGTGGCTAAGTGGAAGTTGAGAGCATACTAAAGTTCTTCTTACAAGTAACTTTTTGATGAGCTTGCATGATCAAAACAAATTAGACTGACACAATTTTTACCTTATGGGCATATTCTCCAGAATCAATTTTTTATATCAGGTCTGTCAGGAGATGATACAATACAGAACCGTATCTTGGAAGCATTATACAGGCGTATCTTGCAAGCTGATGAAGAAAATAGCTGTTTCAGAGTTATCGTGGTCATACCCCTTTTACCTGGATTTCAGGTACTGCATCAGCATGTAGAATTAGCGGTTTTTAGATTTATTTCATTTTGATTTATATTGTATTTATACAGGGCGGGTTGGATGACAGTGGTGCTGCATCTGTCAGAGCACTTCTCCACTGGCAGTACCGAACCATTTCTAGAGGGCCCAATTCCTTATTGGAGACTCTTTACAGAACGATAGGACAGAAGACTCATGAGTACATTTCATTCTATGGTCTCCGAACTTATGGCCTGCTGTCTAGCGAGGGTCCTTTGGCTACAAATCAGGTGAAGTTCAATCAGATTCTCTGTTCTATCATGAACTTCGAAAGTAAAGCCTCTATCTGAGTCAGCTCGTATGATTGCTCTGATAGATAATAAATGGACATGATCCAAAATTTCCATCCACAAGGCTCCTCCTTTATTGTTGTGTAGATAGTTTAAAAATATAATATGAAGGTATGAATTCTACGGTTGGAAATTTTAGGACTTCAAATATTGCAAACTGAAGTGTTCTCAGCATTTTTAAACAACTGATTGATATTTGTACCTAAACTGGCCATGCTAGTTTTCCAGTGGGGCTCTTTTTCTTTTATCTTATCGACGTAATCACATAGAAAGTAAGACACAGTGCTTTGGACACATTCAACTACGTAGTTGAAGAATATTGGAATAACCTGTACAATTTGCTTTCATAATTTGATCATTATTGCAACAGGTGTATGTGCACAGCAAGTTAATGATTGTTGATGATCGTGCCGTCTTGCTTGGATCAGCCAATATTAATGATAGGAGCTTACTTGGGTCACGGGACTCTGAGGTACTCATCATCTGTAAGCTTAAGCATGCGCGTCAACATAAATGCTACACAATGTTTAATTTGACAAGCTATTACCAGAATGTCATGCCTGTGCACTTGCCAATTGCGTTATAATCCAAACTTTATTATATTCTCTGTCTTCATATTATTAAAAAATTGAACGTCCTCCTAAGAATCTAACTAATCTTCTCTATGTTGTCCACAAAACTTTTGTTTCCTTTAGCCTGTACTCAGCATGATGAAATTTCCTTTCCCCAGATTGGCATTGTTATTGAAGACAAAACTTTTGTTAACTCATTTATGAATGGGGTGCATTGGAAAGCTGGCCAGTTTGCTAGGAGTCTTCGTCTCTCTTTATGGTCTGAACATCTTGGACTTGAAACCACGGAGGTAGGTACTCCAAACATGATTATGAGACGGTTACTTCAAACATGATGGGTTATAATAGAATTTTGTCGCTCTTATATTTAGTTAAATGAGGATGATATAGTCTATTCTGCGTTGTTTTTATGATTTCTCTATTTAAGGTCTGAATCTTTGGATCTGCTTCCTGTATATTCTGATGTCAACATCTGCTAATTAGACATTAACTAGAATCTAAGTGAAGCGTATGGCTGTTATTACCCAACTGTTGCTCCACATAATTATGCTAACTAAAATCCACACCAACCTCGCTTTTCACATTTAGACAGATTGTTATGTGCATATGACCAAAGTATTTAGTCCTCTCACTTTTCCTTTCACTATATTTGCATTTCAGATCGAAAAAATATATGATCCAGTGGCAGATGCTACTTACAATGAAGTATGGATGAAGACCGCACAGGTGAGGATAGTAAGCAGTTGCAAATCAAATACACTTAACCCAATCTAGTCATCTCAATAGCTCTTTCAGATAGTATGTACCTTGTATCATGCAAATCTTTAAATGAAACGGCACTTCAAGATCATCCAATAACCTCTTTTATGGGTAATTATCCTATAACCTTTTCAGATATATTTATATCTCTTATCTACCAATTTTTTTGTTCCACTCAGAAGATCTTGTGATCTTTTACCATCAACTCTCTTGGAGCATAGTGTTTGACCTACGACGCAAAATTTCCCATTTTTTAATTACCTCTGCGTAAATTCTGATTAAAGTCTTACTGATCTAGATTCGATCAAAACTGTCATCTCTCTGTGTCACAGGCAAATAGCGCAGTCTACCAAGATGTCTTTGCATGCATACCTAATGATCACATCCACTCGAGGTATATAAATTCATGACGTTATAATAACTATTTGTTAAGGTCTTATATATCATCTGAATCTGAGATATCTCAATTCTGCAGAGCTGACATCAGACAAAGTACGTCTTATTGGAAGGACAAGATTGGGCATACAACCATTGATTTGGGGATTGTTCCGTACAAGTTAGAAGAAGGTTATGAGAATGGGGACATAGGAAGCATGAATCCCCTGGAAAATTTAAAGTCGACAAAGGGCCACCTCGTTTCATTTCCGTTAGAGTTCATGAAGAATGAAGATTTGAGACCATTCTTTATTGAGAGTGAATTTTATGTGTTTCCCCATGTTTTTTACTAGTAATAGTTTTTTAAAGTTATGCTCATCAATGGAAGTAAATGATATTCCATTTCAAATGGAGACCTGACAAAAAAGTATATAAGCTGAGCAGAACTTTTCGTTGGAAGTTAATAGTTTATACAGAGAGTTGTACCAAAGATGAATATCTTTTACCAAAAATAAAGATTCTATTGCTGACAAAAGTTATTCGAGGCCATTTAGGAGACTCATGCAATGCAACAGCAAAATGAGGAAAAAGAAGAGGAATATATCATGCCAGAAGACCAAAATACACCTAATGCGGCCGCTGTGATTGTCAGGATAGAGACGAACTACTCGGTCTTAGCTCTTGAAAAAGTTGCAAATGCAAGATACAAATTGCTCCTAATTGTCATCGATTTTAAACAGTAGGGAGTAGGGAGCAAGAATTGTAACGTGATCGTAAAAGTGCAAGCAAAAGTAAAATTAGTGTACATTAATGGATATGATGTTATTACATGAGCAGAATCCAGTACTTTCAACACGAGCAGAATGCTGGCTCATATACATTGCATCATATATGCCCAGCAAGCATGCAAGCGAGCATATGCTCACATACAGACACCTTTGCACAAAATAAATGAACATCGTTACCGTAGCAAAAACTTCTGCAGCTTTCCAAAAGTATAGCATGCCAAATTTCAAGGCATAACCTTCCATGCCTTCTAGCATGCTCGTCAGTAAGAGCTTGCTGGGGCAAATGTTGCTTCATTGGACTTACGCCGTTGCTATAAGCTCTTTTGATACCGAAGCTTTGATGGAACTAGTGCTTTCTCATTTTTAAAGGGGACTCCTGGGCCAGAAAGATTTGAGTTACCTTGATCCATCTGAAAGGTGGGGATTATTTGCTGCATATAACAGTTCTGATTTTCACAAGCCCCAAGTTTGACAATGAACATAGCCGTGCAACCCTTTCCTATGCCCTCACTTTCCAGCCATATGTTCCCTTCCATTAAATTTATGAACCTAGCAATAAAAAAAGTGAAGTTGGAAAATACATCCTGAGAGAACAAAAACAGATACTTTCCCACGTGGGATGCCTCAACAGGAAGCAAATACAGAGTAAAACACAAATCAATCTATGAAATACTGAAATAAACTATAACAACAGTTTCCAGAGTAATTCTCTAGAACCCATGAGACTTGGAACAGGAAATTTATCCCCCCCACCTCCGCACCCCCCCTCCCCCCCCTAAAAAATCTCTTTGTATCAATATGGAAGTTCCTACAGCATCTCAGAGTAACGCGTGTTATGTACAAAAGAGTTGATCTCACAATCTCTAGACTTGCAAGCACTGCCCTCCTCCTTCCAATCATGAGGTGACTCTCCCGTACACCAAAGCCTCTCTATCCATTTTGCACTCGAGGAGAGAACCTAATGCTACTAAAATTTAGGGCACAGGACAGATGCATGATCTGTGAGCCTCAGGTATAGTGGGCCCCCATATGCATTCTACAGAAATAACACATCCCAACTTTCAAGCTGATAAGAAACGAGAAGCATAACAGTTAAGAAACTCTGGGTTGATCAATCTATTTCAGTGTTTACAGAAGCTATAAGAGCAAGCACTAAGTATCCATAATATGCAAATTACAGGTCAATCAAGCCATACCTTTTACAAATGGCAAGCCCAAGCCCACTGCCACTATAGCCGCCATTAGCAACATTTTGGGTATGTGCAAATTTGGTGAAGAGGTGCGGCAAATCCTGAGGACTGAATCCACAACCAGTATCTTTAACCTGCAAACAAGAAACCAGAATTTAATTTCTTAGATCCACACTCCTGTTGCAACATCCCACATGTTCTTTCCAATAATTCTCCCATTTAATAAGAAAGGCTAAAGTAATATATCCTTCTTCAAAATGGCGCATTGCAACTAAATAGTTGCTCACCATCATTGCTATACCTGCACGCGCAAGTAGAAGTGCCCATCAGTTGCAACTGGATAAAATTCAGGAGCACGACAATCCCTCAGAGATTCAGGCTTTGCAACAGAAGCTGCAACTGATATGTAACCCTCTTTTGTAAACTTCACAGCATTCCCAGCAATGTTCAAAATAATTTGCATGAGCCTCTTCTCATCACCAACAGCACATAGTGGCAGCTCTGGTGACAGTGTCACATTTAGGTTTAGCTTCTTCACAGCTGCAATCGGCTTGATTAAATTAATGACCTAGTGGAAGAAAATATCTGATCAGAAACAAGAAATATGCAAAGCTACAAAACTAACAAACACTGAAGTAGAAGTAGTACCTCTCTGAAAACTGCATGAAGATTGAATATGGAGTTATCCAGCTCAAAACTACCATCCTCAAGTCTAGAAAGGTCTAGAACATCATTGATGAGTGTTGCAAGAAGGTTGCTACTCTTCAAAACAGTTTCTACCATAAGACGTTGCTCTGGAGTTAATTCAGTTTCCAACAGCAGGGAGGAGAGGGCAATAATAGCATTCATGGGAGTCCTCATTTCGTGGTTCATAACAGCTAGAAAATCATTGCGGGCACGAATCGCCATTTCTGCTTCGCGCCGAGCTAAATCAAGCGCAACATTCTGTTCAATAAGTAGATCTCGTGCCCTCATGGACTCCTCTAAAATTGCAGCATGGGAAAGAGCAACTGCTACCTGAATCATGTATCACAAGAATGAGAAGGGGTTCCGTGATACATTTCTATACATTCACCAAATGCATTCATCATTCATTGTTTGACCTTCTTCATCAAATTACCTAGCCTTTTCCTGCTAGTAACCATATACTCACAAGAGCCCACCTATGTATTTGAATTTGTTATCGGGATAACCACGTTTCTATAACATTATGATCCCCGCATATAACCCAAAAATGAAGTGTAATGAAATAAACTACTCAGATGTAATAAAATGCAGATGGCACAAGATGATATTTTTCAAATTTATGTACTGCAGCTCATACACAATTTGTTCTCCTATAGTAGAAATTTTTTCATCTAACCTTTTAGGTATTACTTTGGACGTACTAAGCATTACTTTTACGATCATATAAGTTGAGATACTGCCCTACAACCAGTCAAGCTATGAGACAATACAACATCAGTAAAATTGCGTAGATAAGTGATGAATTGCAGATCAAGATTTTTACACTTATTTAACGTAGATTCTGAAATAAATTTGAGGCTGTAACAACAAGATAGTCACAGCTGCAAAAGCAAAAAGGTGTTTGACGGTAACCTGATCTGCCACAACTTCAACAAGCTCCAGTTCATGTACATGCCATTTCCTGGCACTATCTGATGGGAGTACCAGCACCATGATTGCATAGATTCTTGCAGAAAGCTCAGGCCAATCATTTATCTGAAAATTTGATAGATGCAATAGTGGTACACGCACTGCAACAACCTCAGGTGGGACATATCTTCCCGTGTTAGGTCGAATCCTTGCCAATGGAGTTGTATGAGGAATCCTTATAGCACGATTGCTGCTGAATACTTGATTAACAACGGGAAGACTAATGGAAACAACAGAACCTACAGGTATCAAGTTGTGCAGATTATGAGAGAGCTGAAGGTTTAAACCAGTACGAGATGGCATCCACAGAGCACACTCTGCCAAGTCCAGAGTCCTTCCTAGCTCAACAAGTGTAGTCTTCAATATAGTATGTCTATCTAGCGTGCTTCGTATTTCATGAGTAAGCATTCTGACATGTCTGCCTGTCTCTTCTTGCGTACGTATAAGACCCATCTCCCTATCTAGCTCCTCAGCCTTATTCTTAAGGAAAAGCTCCCTTGTTTTAACACTTAGCAAATCTGGAATAATGTGAACAAGCATCAAGGCTGTTGCACAAGACACTACTGCAGTTGAGACTTTAGCTACCGTCATCACAATGGCAAGAGTTCTTGAGTGCATGGTGAAAGTCCATAAGTTTATCAAATGGGTAGCCCCGCATAGAACAATAAATGCACCAAACTGTATCAGCACCCATCTATATGGGAAGAAGGATGACTTCTTCACGAAATAAATTAGCTCCAAAGGAATGGAAAAATAAGCAAGCGCTATGAAGAAATCTGATATATACTGATATTTCACGAGAAGCTCATCGGCAGGCCACTGTGGCTCGATGCAGTCGCAGCCGTCCATCATCAACACGACTGCAATAGCCAAACTTCACCACTTCCTACATTCCTAACAACAATACAAACATATCGCCATTATAACCCAGAAAATAAAAACAAAAACTAATTATGCAAGCACGAAACAAGAATCAAGGATAAACTCGTAGACAATGGTTGATGCTAAATCATGCAATTGAAAGGAATAAAAAACCGATACAATCTCGATAAAGTTAATATTATTTAAGCAACAAAACACTATAGATCATCTCCGATCAAAACTAATCAGCAATTAAATCAACACTTCACTACTAATTTAGTCTTCGAAACAGATGAACTGAGCTGGATTCCATTCTAAGTACTGCAAAGGAAGATCCCAAATCCACTCAAACTCACATCGATATCCGCGACCGATAATTACAACATAGGAGTTGTAAAAACACCAAAAATTCAACCAAATCAGCTACAAAAATTCAGTAAAAATCAAATAAACTCATCTCTAGAGAGATCCACCTGTAGAGAAAACCATAGAAGAGAACGCTTAAGAGCAGAAAAGTAACGATCAACAGAGAAGAATTTTCCGGCGACTTCGAGCTGAATCAAATTGAAGTTAATTCTTACAAAAAACGAGTTCACGGTCTGAAACCGGTTTCTGCAGAATCTGTATTACTAATTAATAATTAATTAAAAATTGTTAAGATTATTGCTGTAGTTGCCTAGTTTGCTGTTACCTATTTACTTAATTAATATTTCGCACGTTCGAAAAGGAGTCGCACATGTGGCTTCGCTAATAATCGGTCGGCAAAATTTGAGGCGGCGGAACACGGTACCGTCATCGCCGTAATATTTTTTGTCATTTTGCAAATTTAAGCCCATACTAATTCTATTTTAAAATTTTAGTCGCCCTCGATTTTTGCTTATTTGCTAAAACAAAGAACACGCGTGTGCGTGAGTTGAGAAGCAAAGCTAATAACTACCGCGTAGCTAAAGCTTATTAAAGAAAAAATTATTATGAGTTAGTATTAAGAAGTGAAAAAATTTAACGCTAATTTTAGTTTGAGAACGAATGACGACTGTCGTTACGTAGCTGTAGTATGAAGAGAGACACGTCAGCGTATCAATGTTAATCTTATGCGTTTTTTAATAGATGTTAATTAATATGGTATTTTTTGACTTAGAAGCTACGCAAATACTTGGTTCTTTTTATCTATTTTTCATTGATGATCACTTGTTCAAACATGTAAGTTGGACCTAGTTACTTGGATAATCAATCTGGAAACCCAAATTTAAAGCCCATTAATAAGCCCATGGGCTATGAGAAAAGTTTTTAAATAATTAATTCTCCAGAAAAAATAGAATAAACAGAAAAGTTAGAAAAAACAGAAGCCCGGAGTCATCATCAATCGAGGAACGGAACGGAAGGTCTCACGACGGCAAAGAGGAGATGGTAATCACTTCTCCTTGTTTTTTGTTTCTTCAAGATATAGTTTTTCCTTGCTCATTCGATGTGTTCTCGTTTGATATTCTGAAAGATTTCAGGTTTAGCTCATACAATTGTGTAAGCTGCATTATCTTGTGTGAGATCTATGCGTTTTCTTACCCTTTTCTTTCTAAATGACTACTTGTTTGTTCTTAATCTTCGATTCTATGTCTGTGATCAATTCATTGAAGGGGCTCATGGCTTGTTAATTAATCTGCAAGAAATTTTTATATATTTTACAAAAGTCTGCAATTCTCAGGAAGACTGATCAACTTTGAGCTGGTGCAATTTTGGAGTTGGAAAGAAGTAATATTGCATATGTATCTACTAATAAATTTACCATTTTAACATAGAAAGAACATGATTAAGATAAAAGGCTGAATTTGGTCGCAAAGTCACAATCTTTTTCAGTCATAATACCTTCTGTAGGCCTTTCTTTCCCAAAAAATTCGAGGCTTTTTTCTTGCTAATAAAAGTGCTACTATCTTTTACTCTCTGCCAGATTCATTTCGTACATCTAATAAGCCAGCATGGGAAAGTGAGATTGACTAATGTTCCATATTCACAGAAGAACGATCTAAGGTATGCTCCTTTCACTATATATTTCTTAGCTCCTAATATTGCCAGAATTGACCAATATCATATGAGTTTTTTTTTTAGTTTTCGTTATTAATAACTGTTTCCTGCTTCTGTGAGTTAAAATTTC
This sequence comes from Acanthochlamys bracteata, assembly GCA_019914995.1. Lineage (NCBI taxonomy): Eukaryota > Viridiplantae > Streptophyta > Magnoliopsida > Pandanales > Velloziaceae > Acanthochlamys > Acanthochlamys bracteata. Next base: position 608,518 of record CM034140.1, on the reverse strand, counting down.
TAAGAAAGAATTTGTGTTTTCTTTAAGTTAGTTTATTTTCAAAGTTCTCTTTGTTTTCTGTGTACTGTAACAGGTCATCGAGAACTTAATGGCCTACTTCTAACACGAGGTCCAGTGTATGTAATTTTGTGGAGTGAAGAGAACAAAAAGGTTGTCTACACGAGGTATTACGATGGTTTAACAATTACTGTTATTAGAAAGGATGGCGAAAGATTTGCACTATACTGTACTCCTGTTTGAAAGAAATTTCTTAATACTATGCTAAAGGTTGTGTTTGTAATATGCCATACACAGGTACGCCAGTTTCTACTTCTGCATGTGCAATGACCAAGACAATAATGAATTAGAAATTCTCGAGATCATTCAACATATTTGTTGAGATATTGGAGTGCTATTTCGGAAGTGTGAGTTACTTGTTTCCCCTTGTTCTCGTGCCTAATGTTTAAATTGTTCAACTTTCAGGTATGTGAATTTGACCTGATCTTTAATTTCACAAGCTACATCATGAACTTCTTGAAGAATTTTCCGTTACCATGTAGTGAAGATTTTGACATGCCATATACGAAATCTCAGGGTATTATATACTGGACAAGAATAGTACTGATTGCGGTGAACTTCAAGAGTCTAGAAAGAAAACTGTTGAATGAGTGATAGCGGCACAGATGCTAATTATATATCAAGCTAGATGACATTCTTGCCTAGGTAGCTTTTGTTGCTTTCTACGCTTGTGGTCTTTGCTTCACAGGATGCGCTTGTGGAAAATGCAAAAGATCGAGCAGGCTAGTTCGATTATCAGGTCTTCTGTCATATTTCAAGTATCATCAGCATGCACAAAAAGAACACTGATTCGCTGTTCCGTTTCCTCAGTTGTCCATCCTGTGAATGATACATTCCATTATCTTTATAGTTTCTGAGAGCCTTATCTTGCTATATAGTTCCTATATTCCTACATCTTCTGAACCCATATCCTTGAACAGCCATATGAATCAACGTACCTGATGATGAAAGTGGCGTCTTCCCAAGGCTTCTTGTTTGCTGTAGTTTCTAAAGCTCTCTACATATGCAGATACATGCATAACAAGCCATAAACTACATGGAAAAAAAACCTACAAAAAAAAATTGCTTCTGTGGACAGCAGTTGAAACTAAGGAAACGTTTCTGAGTATTTATGAAATAAAAAATTTTTAAAATTAAAAGTATTTTAAAAATATTTCGAAAAGTAAATTATATTTTTATATTAAAAATATAAATAAATAAATAATAATAAAATTTAATAATATATATATTTTAAATTTTTTTAAATAATTTTTAAAAAAATTTTATTAAAAATTATGAATGAAAAGTTGGTAATAATTAGTAATACATTCCGTAGGAGCTCATCAGTTACATTATTTTCATTAAATGCTCCTCTCTCATTTTAGCAACTACTTCTGTTTCTTTTCTTCATTCACTGAATGCAAAGACAAAAACAAGACAAAATATCATTAATTCATATTAATGATATTATGAAATAAATTTGTTCGCATTAACCCATCACGCTCGGTTTAATTCAACCTTATCGCATAGAGTAGTTGGCATAAGGAGCACGTGAAATTTAAAATATTTATTTATGTTCTTTAATATGTTATGGATCTCAAATAAATTAGGTGAGACTTGTTTGCTAGAATCCTTATGAATTCATATCTACAATCAAATTTTCAAATTTCGAAAGATTTGTTTGTTACTTCTTTGTTTTAAAATTTTCAACCTATTAAGGTTATCATTTATATTCTATCTTTATATGCATATTTTAAATTAGTTTTGGGGAAACAAATGTTGAAGTTTTAGAGTTTATTATTTACATCCTTACGGCTCATTTTTTTTCTACTAAAAAGTCACATTTAGTTATACAAAAAAACACAATAATTTAGTTTTAGCTCATATTTTTTATAAAATATATACAAAATTAAATCCATGTCTAATGATACTATTCACAATAATTTTAAGTAATTAAATTTCTAATAACTCACTTTTAATTTAAAAAAATATTATTAGAGCGTATTTTAAATGCCCAAAATTATAATTTTTTCTTGCAAGAATTGAAGCTCCAGACAATTCTATAGAAACTCAGAATTCTAATTCAGCATCACTATACATGAAACTCCAAAAAAATTAAAAATACAAAAATTAAATTTTACTTTCAACTCACTTTAAAAAAATAATTGAAACATCAATATTAAACTTCATTATCGGTTAATCTTAATAATTCATAGAAAATTAATCTCTGATTGACCTTGGAGGTCCATCTTTCTGCTATAAATACACACTCCATCTTGGTTAAGCATATGCTTGAGAAACATATACACAACTTCAAGAGGAAGTAGTTGATATATTACATACATCCTTAATTAGAGCAATCTTGATTTGCATATATTTGCTAGCTAAGCTAGGAAATTTGAAGATGAGCATCACCAAGTATTCGGTTCAGTTCCCGACTAAAATGACAGGTCCTTTTTACATGCACTGGGGACCCAAAGATGCACATAAACACATGTCCAGCTCCGTTCCCGAAATCATGACCGACGTCAAGAACCTCAAAGGCGACGGCGGCGTCGGCACCGTCAGAGAATTCAACATGGTCGACGGTAATATCATCTAAGTTCTAACTAGCTAGCTATATCACATGCATTTCGAAAGACACGTGCGACTCTTTTTTAATTCTCTCAGACAATCTTTTGGTTATACATTCGAATTAATGCAGGTTTTCATCATACGCATCTGGTGATGCACACGGACGCGATCGATTTGGAGAAGCACGAGTTCCGTTTCCATCTGGTTGACGGTGGGTATATCGGGAAGAAAGTTTCGGAGGCGAAGTACTTGTTCAGAATGTTCAAGGACCCTGAATACGGATGGATTTTCAGGGCGACCGGATGGTTGACGCCGTTGCCCGGAGTGGAAATCACTGATGAAGATATCACTAAAGAAGAAGAACTATGGATGAGGGCTGTTAAGATCTTTGAGCAGTTCATGGAGTCCAACCCTGATCATGGCTACCCTGTCTAAGTAAAATAAATCAAGCAATTATTAAATTAATTGCTTGCTCGATCGGTTTGCTTGATCTCTCTATATAATAATAAAGCTTTCCATATATATGCCGCAGTACCCATTGGACTGAGGGTGTCATGCAAATGTATGTATGTATAAAATAATTGTATCTTGATGCAAGTTCATGAAGTGTATCCATCTTGAATTATGATATCAATAAATTAATGATCGTGTTCTCCACGAGGAATAATTATTCATATAATGATATAATTAAATAATACTACTGTTACTCTGTACGAACTGATATGTTAACTTGCTCTATCTTATTTAATGACAATGCCTTAAATAAGAAGTTAATGGCAATGCCTTAAATTAACCACCAGAAAGTTAATGACTTTTTAGCGCAGATAAGAGATGAATCCAAACCCCAACTGTCAATGCTCATTAACAATGATTGACTCCGCTAATTATTATTATTTGAATGAACTCAGTAACCTAAGCTTGTTTAACACCATCTCACCTCTATGTCTTGTTGTTGCATACAAAGTCCACTGTCATTTAGTTTTAGCAATTTCAGATCCAACTTTAAAGTAAACTAACCAAATAATCGTAAATTGTTGAGTACATTAAGAAAAAAAACTAATGTTACTAATCGAGTTAAAACTTAAAAAAGTCATTAGCCTTTTTGTCGTAAGAATTTTTTCCAAACGCAAGCAAATTAAGTGAACTATATATCAATCATATACACGAGAGGCGTATATAGGTGCAAAAACGGGCGGACCGGGCTGGCCCGGACCGGCCCGCTCGGGCCAAATTAATATACCGGGCCGAACCAGTCCGGACCGATTTCAATTCTCACGATCCGGCTCGGTCCATTTATCCGATTTATATTTTAATTTTATATAAAAATAAAAATTAAAAAATTTTTTTAAGATAAAATAAAAAAATAAATATTTTTTATTTTTAAATTTTATTTTTTAGTAATATAAAAATATTTTTTAATTGAAATTTGACCTGGTCAACGGTCAATTTTGACCAGGTCAATGGTCCATATTGACCGATCAATATGAACAGTAACCGGGCGGGCAGGCCGCCCGACGGGCCAACTTAATCGGCCCGTTTTGCCCATTAAACCGGGCCGGATCGGTCAGGTCCTGTCACTGTTCACCGAACCGCGGTGCCGGCCCGTTTGGCCCAGCCCATTTTTACACCTCTAGAGGCGTACCGAAAGCACAATGTTTGCATAAATAATAAGCAAAATAAGTTAAGCTAAAAATAATTTACAATATTCGCGACAGGCTTAGGGAGACTTTGGTAAAGCGTTTTTCAAAAACATTTTTCAACTTTATCAGTTCATATTTTTTATAATATTTTTTAAAATTTATTTAAAATTTTAAACAATAAAGAAAAATTTTATGTCCGGTCAAGTTTATACACCAACCGTAGTCGGAGGTGCTGCAGTCGGAGCAACTGCATATATACCACTTTAAGATAGTCCCTACTGTGGATTAATTAATTCACAGAGTTGAACTTAAATATTACTGATGAAGACATTATTGAAGTGGAGTAAAATTTTCTATGCTCATTACCTAAAGATTTGTGATGATCTACTCAAGAATGTGAGATTCAGAATTTTCTGTTATTATTTCTTTTTGTGAGATTCTAAATTTATGTAATGTAAATGGTTGTGAATTTTCATTAGCCTCATGATTGTGAGATTCAAAATATTCCATTTTCAAGAAGAAAACTCCAGGAATGGCCATGATCTCTGAAAACTTCATCTGCCAATGTTTCCCTAGTGGTAGGTCCTAAAACAATGGTGTCTATTTAACTGGTTTTTTCCCAGCAAATACAATTAAGGAAATCGATTCTTTTCTATAATAAGAATTCTCGATCTCTAGCGAAGCGTGCATGATTGAACGGTTAAATAATTTACGTTCACACATTTCTGATATTCAATGAATTTAATAAATAAAGCGAAAAAGAAAACAACTCTTATAAAACAAAACCCTTCTTCTCTACTACTGCTCATCTTCACAAGAACATACTTCACAAGAACAGCTTCTGATAATTAATATATAACTGATTCCGCAGCAATGAGCAAAAAACAATACACCTTCCAAATTCCCTGCAATGTTTCTCCTCACAGGTTCTTCGAGTTCGGTCCAAGAGATGCGCACAAGCACGCGAAGAAGACCATTCCACACATAGTAGCAGATGCGACATGCCAAAACGGAGATGGCCAAACTGGTACCGTAAGGAACATTCGTTTCCAAGAAGGTAATCAATCAATCAATACTATATATTACTGTAATTTTCAAAAACATTTCACCTGATGACCTGCTGCTGCTGGTTGTTGTTGTTGTTGGTTTAAAGGTTTGCCTTTTGCGCATATTAAGATCCATACGGATGCGCTTGACATGAATAACTACGTATTTGGTTTCACGATTCTTGAAGGCGGAAACGTTGGGAAGAAACTTGAATCTGCAAGCTACAGCATCAAGATAATAAAAACAACGGACGGGAAGTGGATGTATGAGATGAATGGAGATTTAACTCCTCGCGCCGGAGTTGAATTCAGTAATCAAGACATTGAAGAGGAGAAGAATTTCTTCATTCATTGCATCAAGTCTGTTGATGACTATCTGCTGAAGAACCCTAATTCCTATCCATGAATCAATCATCGCCGAGTTATTATTGAATGGTGCATATATGTAGATTGCATTACTGTAAAAATATAGGTAAAATAAGGGGAATTAATAATATATGTATGTGCTTATTGAATAGTTTGCGGTCTGTAAGTTGCATGTAATTGTTTTAGTTCTAAAATATAGAACCTGTTCTTAACGAAGAGGGAAAAATTGCAAAGAATTTTGTTCTTTATTTAATACATACCTCAAGGAAGAACTACAAAAGATTTTTACAATAATGAGTTTAAGTTTAGAAAGATAGGAAGAACGTCTCTGTCAATTTGCAATGACCAGGCAAATCGATATTATTTAAAAACTTCTATTTATATAAATTTTTTGAGTGTATATACTATTGGAAATGAAATCAAATAAAATGCCGCCTTATGTAATAAATAGCACATTGATGTTGAGTGATTAATCAGATATACAATAGAAACTTGGAGCAAAATGTCTACCTCTTCAAGACGGACTTGGAAAATTTTTTACAAGAACAAATAAAATATTCAATTTGAAACCTAAAAATATCTTCTTCTTTTTAAAATAAACTTTTTGTCCAAATCATTGCATTAGTTTATTATTCTTGTCTACTTCTTTTGCCTGTATAAATACAACCCTTCAAAATATCAGATCCAAACTAAAAAAAATCACAAACACAAAACTTTACAGAAAATTAACAATGAGCAACACTGCAAGTTTCAGCATTGAAGTTCCATGCAAGGCGTCTCCTCTCAGGTTCATGGAGTTTGGCCCTAAAGATATACACAAGCACGCAGACAAACTACCTCACATACTCAAAGAAATCACCGTCCATAGCGGAGACGGTGGTGCCGGAACTGTCAGGGATGTCCACTTCACCGAAGGTTAATTTATAACTCATATGCAATTTAATTTCCCTACCTACTCTCTAAAGGAACATACATATATATAAGAACAAATACATACAATCATATTTTATAATTTTTGACTTTTCAGGATTGCCATTTACATCTTTTATAGTCCGAACTGATTTACTTGACATGGAAAACCATGAGTCTCACTACACCCTTATCGATGGCGGAAACGTTGGTAAGAAACTCGAGAAAGCAAAGTATTACCTGAAGCTTGTTCCTGCAGGAGCAGGAGGGAGCTGGGTTTACAAACTGAAAGGTGAACTAACTCCGCTTCCAGGAGTTGAGCTCACGGCAGAAGATATTGATGAGGAGAAGAATTTCTTCACGTTATGTCTCAAATCTGTTGATTACTACCTTCTGATTAACCCTGATATCTATGCCTAAATACATACTTAATTTCCGAAAACTGGTATTATCACATCTATAGTTACGAGCTCTGTAAGTAGAAGAAGGCTTGCGCCAGAAATTTGTATCTCCTTCTATGTTAATAAAAAATGGAATATGTATGTAATTAAGTACGCATTTTTGCTTCTTTTTTTCTTTTTTCTTTTTTTTTTTGGGAAGGCAAATCTTAGCTTCTGTAATATACTACTAGGGAATAGTGATCGTACGTATTCTTGAAGTTGATACTAATTAACCTGTCTACTTCTCAGAGTCAGACATGGTACAGGTAGTAGAATATTATACAGAATATATAATAACTAATTACAGGCAATGAAATTTATTTTCTTTTGGTAAATTTCAACTCAAATTGCAAGCATAAATGAATTGTTCAAAGTCAAGGAAATGATTCTTTTGATAATTTATACATATTTGTTACAATTTAAAAGAGAAATAAATACATAGTCAAGAACTGAAGGGAACCAAAATATACACAGCAATGAGTAGTAGCAATTTCAGGATTTCATTTCCCATCAGTTCCTCAGGCCAAAAGGTTCGTCGATCAATCGCCTTAATTTGCTGGGAATCATAATTAAATATCACGACAAATCATTACCTTATCGATTTAGATCATATCAGATGCAATCTCGAATGGGCTCGTTGTGATTGATTGTCTGATCCTTTAGTAATTAGTTTGATATATAGTTGGTAGGGTAACAGCAGACAACGTATTAAATTCTAATGCTGACAGATCACTAAATTTTCACCTTCAAAATATATACAAGTGATAAGTTTTCATGCTTCATCTCTTCGATCCGGTCTATAAATACCTCTGCAGATCACAGGAAGCAGCAGAAGCAAAAATGAGTTTTAATAAAGATACGATCTACTACGTTTACTTCAGCTTCGATGTCCCTTCTAAAATCTCAGGGCAAAGGTTCATGGAGTTCGCCCCTAGAGATGCACACAAGAACTTGAAAGATCGTGTTCCTCACATCTTCAAGGATGTCAAACTTGAAAACGGTGACGGAGGCATCGGCACCGTTAGGCACATCTGCTTCCATGAAGGTCGAAGATTTTTTCTCGGTCATCTTTTACCTAGAAAATTAACAGTATAAATTAAACTCGATCGACGTTTTGCATGCAGGAGAGCACTTCGAACATATGAAGATGCACACAGACCACATAGACATGGACAAAAACGAATTCGACTACCACTTAACGGAGGGCGGGCAGCTCGGAACAAAGTTCTCATCAGCAAACTACAAGATCAGGATGGTGAAGTTGGACAACGGGACATGGATATACAGGCACAGCGGCGAACTGGTTCCTCTACCAGATGCCGCCATAACTAAGAAAGATATTGAGAAGGAGAGGGAATTGTGGCAAAAATGCTTCCAAGGATTTGAAGAATATCTTCTGAGCAACCCTCATCACTACCCTGAAGCTAATAAGTGATGAACTTCTGCTTGTAATTACTTCTACTTCTACTACTACTGAATAATAAATGGTGCGGCATTTTCTTTACTCGGAAGGAGAAAAAAAAATAAAAAAGGAAACAAAATGGTATGCAGATTTAATGTACCGATGAAAATAAAGCATGAGCGAAATGTACGACATAAATCATGAGCAAAACTCGATCTACGCGTGCAGCAGTTGTTTGTGATTTGTGCTTAATTTGTGATGTTCTTCATGTTTATCTATACCACAAATTTCATTTTCTTTAAAATTTGTATTTAATATAAAATAAATAAATATTTAAAATAACTTTTTTATAAAAAATATTATTAATACAAAATTAATAATAAAAATTTCTTTTTATTAAATATTTTTAATAACATCAGCAATGAAACTCGGCGTACAATTCATAAAAGAGTATATTATATTTCGCCATGCGATGTTGGGAATCTAAGAATAACAAAAGCTGAAAAAAACCCCTGTCATATCGCTGGCACCGTACAGGACATACGAATTTAATTCCGGTGATTTTTATAATATTGATGAATATAATTTTTTTAGAATAAATATAATATATTAATTTTTTCACAATATAAATTTAATTTTATCTTAAACAATAAAAAATCATAATTTTAAAAATTTACCACATATAATTTTGTGTATTTTTTAAAGTTCTTAAAATTCATAAAATACTATACCAAATTTTAGTTATTTGAAATAATAAAAACAGCTCAGCCACATTTCTAAATAGTAAATTAGTAATTAAGATAGAGTGTTTTAGAAATTCAAAAGGACTTATATAATATTCAAAAATATTTATGATCTTAATTTTTCTTTAATTTCAGTTTTTTATTTAACATTTTCAATAATGTTTTAGAAATTTTATAAATATTTTTTAATTTAATATTTAAAATTTTACATCATAAATCTTATTATTATTTATTTTTATTACTTTTTATGTTAAAAATAGAACCCTTTCACATTATTCAAAGACTAAGGAGTTGTTTAGAATTATTTAAAATATTTGAATTATTTTAAAATATTTTATAATAACAAATTTATTTTGTTTTAATTTAAAAAATTATAATTACAATACATATAAAAATTTTATGAATACAATTTGTCAATATCACCAAAACTTTTGTAAAAAATAAGAAATATTTCAACATGTATACAGCACCCTAAAAGTTATTTCAACTTGTGTGCTATCTAACATCAGAGTTACTGAATCAGGGTTTGTTTAATTGAAAAAAAACTCTATTTTTCTGTTTAATTTGAAGTTCTGTTATTTCACATATTTTAATTATTACGCAAGCCAACAATTTATCGCCGCTTGACTTTTGATCCTATAACATCAGAGTTAGTACAGTTTCTATATAAATATAAGTTTGAAGTCGCCGTCACGTTACAGGAGAATTTCAAATGTCAACTCTTTGAGCTCTACAAATACCTTAAAGACTTTCATATCTATCAACTAGAGGCGAGAGAAATGAATACCATCACTTTCACTACTGAAGTTCCCTCTAAGGTTTCAGGGCGCAGATTCATGGAGTTTGCACCTAGAGATGCTCACAAGCACATGACAGAGACCGTTCCTCACCTGATTACAGACATCCGAAATGAAACCGGAGATGGATTATGCCGGTACCGCCAGGAATGTGCGTTTTCAGGAAGGTTGGTTGTCTTGTATTCAGAAATTATTAGTTTCTTAAAAAATATCTTCAATTTCAATCATCATCACCTTACGTTTTTTCAATTCGATGGAGATAAATAACAACTTCTACAACTCTCAGAGTTTCAATTACAAATGAACGTGCAGGGCATCACTTCACCTACGTACGTGAAGATGCACACAGACCACATCGATATGGACAATTATGAATTCGACTTCAGCTTGCCTGAGGGAGGGAACATTGGAACGAAGCTAACTTCGGCGAAATATAAAGTAAGGATGATTCCAACCTCCGGTGGAGGTTGGATGATGAGAACTGAACCCTCTTCCCGGTGTTGAGTTCAATAAAGAAGATCTTGAATTGGAGAAGGAGTTCTGGATTAAATGCTTCAAAGATTTCGAGGAATATCTTGTGAAGAACCCTCATGCCTACTCTTGAAGTCTATAGGCCGTCTACTATATTTATGTTATGGTTTTCCAAATGCTTGCTTGTTATCATCAAAGGCTGTCTATCAAAAAAGTTGTGGAGAATGCGGGTGCGTTCAGAATTATTTATAAAATAAAGTTTTTTTAAAATATAAAATATATATTAAAAAATATATAATAAAAAAAATTAAAAAGCTGTTTTTGGTACGCAATACCAAACGCAGCCTGCTTGTGATTTAAGTTGTATAAAAAGTGTTTCAACAAACTAAGCTTGTGCACCGTGCACGCCTTATTTGCAACTATGTCAACTGATATTAGCTGATGTTCGAAGAACATGATCAGATCCACCAAGACCGACCTGCTTGCAGAGAATCTCTTAGCTTCAACAAACTAAAAATAATAAGCTTGCTCTATTAAGCACATATCAGTTGATTTTAAACAGATTAAAGAGAAAAAACAGAACAATACATACGAGATGAAGCTTCCAATCTGCATCGCACTAAGCCTCTACTCGAAAAAATTTGCATGCTCCTCAGTGTCACTTCCATTCAAGTACTTCCGGGATTCTTCACAGCAGTCGCGATTCTAAGAAAAATGGAGAAATCCAATCAAATTGTGGATGATACTTAGACGGAGGTCAGTCAAAATCAAATTCCAATGATATTTCCTAACGAAAGAGTTAGAGAAGAACCGTTGTTATTTAGGGTTCTTCTTATCTGGTTTACACAGGTTTGGTTTTGAAAATCTTCTTCTTCTCATCGGTACTCTCACCACGTCAGGCTTCTACTTTTCCACCACCAGAATCGCCGGCTGCTTCCGTTCCGTGGAAACCTTCACACACCGCCGCCATTGTCGCCGGTCGCTTCCGCTTCTTCGAACTTTAAGTTAGTTTTGGTTTCAACAGTCGCGTCAAAGTTATAGCAGATACATAAATTCAAACTTTTCGAGGGCCTGCCTATCTGTAAAAACAATGGGCTTTGGACTTTCCGCCAAACTGCGCCCACCTAACAAATGTATGCAAATTTGTCTCCTTCTTTCTCATACTCTTACGCCGTTATTCAAAATATAAATAACTTATAATTTTGAATGAAAAAAAATAAAATTTAGAAACACGCTTTTAAACACAGCAAGCGTGGGACCCACAGAGGAGTGATCTGGCATCCCACATGGGTCGCGCACCCCCATGCATCTCCGTTCTCGTTCTTTCTACGTGTTCAATGCTCGCGCGAAAAATGCTATACACCCTCTTCTGCGGCTCTGCCAAAAAAAAAAAAGTGTAACATATCTAATTAATTAGTCACAGTCTTTTTTCTTTTTGTTCAATTGCTAATTAATTGCTCTATTCCAAATCTAACTTTCGTTTTATTTTCCTCCGGGTCGAGCGCGATTTACCGATATTTTAACTCATTCGTTTTCAAAATTTTTATTTATAATTTCTTTTTAAATCTAAGTTAACGTAAAAATGAGACCCCAATACTTTTCGACAAAATTGCATTTCTAATAAAGTAAAAGTTTACTTCTAATTCTAATTTTTTAATAGTAAATAACATAAAATCGTGCTTTATATGCTTGATGTTCAAAATTTTAGTTTAAAAAACTGACTTTTAAATCGTGCTTTAAAAGATCAAAATCACAAATATTTCACATATTTTAAATATAAATTGAATAATAATATTATTTTTTATTTTCAATTCATTTCAAAAAAATAATATTAAATTTTATGTCTAATTATTTATTAAAATAAATTAAATATATAAATTAAATTATATTTTAAATTTATTTAAAAAAATTATTATTATTATTTTTTATTATAAAACTCAGTCAGAAATAATTGAAAAAAAAAAAAACAAAAGAAACACGCGCCCTGTGTATCTCTCTGGCTCTTTTGTTTTTATCATATCCTCCTTTTTCTTCGTTTTTGACGGCATCGTTTTATTTCGCCGCATGTAACGTTCCCAATTCAGTCCTAATTCAGCATTACAGGTTTTTTCAGACAGCCGTTACTTAAAAAGATTTATTTTGCAAAAACAATACATCAAAATGTTCATTTTGATGTCAACGTTTCTCATGAATTCGAAATCGGGCTACAAATTTAATGGCTAGATATTAGTAACATTAGTTTTTTTTCTTAATGTACACAACAATTTACGATTATTTGGTTAGTTTACTTTAAAGTTGGATCTGAAATTGCTAAAACTAAATGACAGTGGACTTTGTATGCAACAACAAGACATAGAGGTGAGATGGTGTTAAACAAGTGTAGGTTACTGAGTTCATTCAAATAAAAATAATTAGCGGAGTTAATCATTGTTAATGAGCATTGACAGTTGGGGTTTGGATTCTATCTCTAATTCTGCTGAGTATAGCCTTTTACCATTTTTCACACTTACCACCCTCAAGGGAACAAAACTTTCATTTTTTGTGTTTTAATAACTATGTTTAACTAAAGACCTTTTTTTTATTTTTTGGAAAAAGATTACCATCATCATAAAATTTCTTATAATTTCATAATTTTTTGTTTGAAGAAAAAATTAAATATAAATTGATATAAAAAATAAAAACTATATATATCTAATAAAATATTACTATATAGTTATTGAATTTGTTCAGAATAATTTGTTTTAAAATAAGCGACGATATTTTTGTTAAGTTCAATTTAATTAGTTATTGGACAATATCAAAATAATCACCAATTTGTTTTAATATAATATGTCATAAAAATTACTAATATTTTCTATTAAATATTATTAAATTAAATATTTATGTAAATAATTTATTAGATACGCTGCACAAAATCGTTTACGTGAAAAGTCGACTCATTAAGATAGTTTCTGAGATTGATTCTTAACTTCTATCGTATATAATAAATTACAAAACCGTTACGTGGTCACGTAAGAAATCGGTTCATTTAAGATATTTAACGAACATTCTGAACGAGAATCTAAATTTTTGTCGTATATAATTAACTGTGGCATACATATTCACGTAAAAAATAACGAACTTAAAATATCAATCTAAAATTTTAAATCAAATTTTAAATTTTTTGTCGTATACGATAACAAGCATAAAATTTAGATACAAATAATTGATAATCCTCAAATTTTAAATTATATTACAATATTTTTCATATTACTAATATTTCCATATGAAAATAACCCACATAAATCTCTTAGTAAATCAACAAAATCCCATATAAGCAAGTCATATAAAATTATTACAACACTAATATTATACTAGTAGAAGCCAGATCACACATAAAGAAAAGAACTAAAACACAATTAAGAAATCTAGAGTGTGCCATTCACAAACTCTAAGCAATCCCAGTTTCCAACTCAAATTGTTAATTATTGCAATTAAGGAAATTATTACCTTATTCGTTTTCTCTTTCCAAATATTTGTTTTCTCCCCGGTATACAAAAACCAGGCCCATCTCTCTCTCTTCCTTCTCTATAAAAAGTTCCGATCTTTTTTTGTTTCTCCAACTATTTCATATCATTGTTGTTTCTCTTTGGGATTGAAGCAGAAGTTTCAATCTGCCTGTGTGGAGTTTGACAGTCTCTTTTTACTTTCTTGCTCCATTTCACACCAAAAGGGTGGGCAATGAAGAGGCTACTAAGTATATCTTCTCCTTCCGTTTTTAGTTTTTTTTCAACAAAAGGTGTGATTTTTCTTGCAAAGAAAGATCTTTCATCAACGGGGTCTCATTCCATTTCCATGGTTTCACTTGGGATGTTCGGTTTCTTTGTGTTCCAGGATTTTGGATACCTTTTTTAAGCTCTCTTTCCCTCTCTCTGTTTTGCTATCTTTTTCCTTTTTATCTTGTTTTAGTAATCTAGTAAGTTGGTTTTTGATTGAAGTTAATTAGAGTTGAGTCGGATTATAACCTGCTTTTTTTTTGTTTGCTTGATTGCTGGAATATCGCTATTTTAACAATTGTGTGCGACTCTTCTCTCATTCCAATTTCTATATGTGATCGAAGTTACGTTTTCAGTATTTGAATGCATAGATCTTAGTTTTCATTTGATTTTTCCACCAACAAGTATGTTGTTATGAAACTTTGCTAGAGTTGTTTTTTTTTTCCTTTTCCAAATTTCAATATCAAGTTCAATTCTTCTTTTTTTTTTCAATGGAAGCGTTTTAATTATCGTTTTTTATGAATGATTTGGGTCAAACTTGTTAAGGTCAAAACACAGAGTAGAAAATCTTCAAAATTGGTGCTTACTTTTCTAAAAACTGAATGCTGCTTACTTGTGCTTTCCTTGTTTTGAAGCATCCAGCAATGAGCTCCATAAATAAAAGAAACGTCATGTGTTTCTTCGCTAGAATCATAAACAAAATTCAATTTTTTATTCTAAGCAAATGTATACATGTTTTAAGGAAATAACGACTAATTACGAAGCCAATATGCATAGATTTCACCTATCCCTTTCTATTCCAACCATATCTGCCTATTGGGATAGTGCATATAGCCTTTGTTGACTTGTGCATGCTTTGATGTTTTCCCGAAAGGTAGTTGTTCTGCTGCTCCTAGCTGTTCTAGCTGCTGTGAGAGGAAATGCAGGAAGTCGTGGGCATTGCAGGTTCAAGAAGATTCTGGATACTCGGCCACACAGTGTTTCCATCACCGAATTTGGGGCTGTTGGAGATGGGAAAACATCAAACACACATGCCTTTCAGAATGCAGTCTTCTATCTGAGGTCCTTTGCTGATAAAGGCGGAGCTCAGCTATATGTCCCTAAAGGGCATTGGCTAACAGGAAGCTTCAATCTCACAAGCCACCTGACCTTGTTCTTGGACAAGGATGCTGTCATCATTGCAACTCAGGTTCCTGCTTCTGCATGACCTTTACCTTATCTTTATGATAAGTATTGGCTTTCTATAAATATATTTTGGGACCATTTGAATCCACTTACATACCCAGTATTACGTCATTATAATGTATCCTATTATTAGGCAAGCACATTATGGTTACTTGCATTAGTTGTATCTTTGATCTTAGTAGATAAAGATTGTCATTTGTTATCTCTTGAAACACCAAGCACATGAACCGAGAGTAGAGGTTTCCAGCCTTGCCAACTATCTTTCAGCTTACTGATTCTTACCATCTTTACACAGGATGAATCAGAATGGCCTAAAGCGGGGCCGTTACCTTCATACGGCAGAGGAGTAGATGTCCCTGGTGGAAGGTATCGCAGCTTGATAAATGGTTACAACCTTACGGATGTAGTAATTACAGGCAAGTCCTATCTACTTTTGTTGAAAGTTTAAGTCGAATTCTCTTGCCTGTTACTGATTTAATTGACATAGACATCTTTGTGAATTGTGAGATTTCCTTTGACAGGTGATAACGGTACCATAAATGGTGAAGGTTTCATCTGGTGGGACTTGTTTAAATCTCAATCCTTGAACTTAAGCCGCCCTGCCGTTTTGGAACTCATAAGCTGCACGGATGTTGTAATCTCAAACCTGACTTTCCTGAATCCCGCAGGCTGGACCATTCATCCAGTCTACTGCAGGTATTATCTAGAACTGACTTGTTCGTGTTCAAACTAAGAAACTAATTTTCTATCGTACTCGTTCTCCTTGAAAATTAAGTAAAACTTGTCTTTTTTAAGGGAACAGTCATCACTGCAATCATGATAAGCATTGTTGTGCCCTGATGCAGTTGACCTGTTCAATCTGATATCTGATGTAGACTTCGAGTGAAGTTAAGGGTGTCGATGCACCTGCTAGTTGGCATATCTCTTTCAGAAGATAAGCTTACAATAAAAAACATAAAAGAAAGCTGTTAAGAAACATTGGTAGGAATAGCAACGGCCAAGAATTTTTCTCCAATCAATGATCAAGTTATTATCAATGAACTAGCATTATTTTGGAATGTCAAAAGCTTCCAAGCGTATTATTATTTTGTATTTGAGAATCACTTAGGGATCTTGATATTTTATTTGTTTGGATAAAATGCAGCAATTTACAAGTTCAGAACATAACAATCCATGCGCCACCTGATTCTCCACTAACAGATGGAATAGTCCCAGGTTTGTGCCAAATGCTATCCGAACTTTTTTTCAATAGAGAAATAAAATACATAAAATTTTGCCCCTGAACTTTTGATATTTAGTACAAAGGCATAGTTGACAGACAGAATATCTTAGGAATAAATATATATTTGTTTTGGTAGTTATTGGTGACATAAAATTGGTGATGTGATAACTATTCTCCTCCATTTTGAGATAACAATAAAATAATTCCTCATTCAAATAATTACATCTTATTAAGTGTTTACATTGAACTTGTTTTGTCATTTTGCAGCTATTGAATTTGTGAGTCCTTCAACAATTGCCTTGTTTTGTCTTTTAAATTTGTTCACATTATAGAGGCACATAATTCTACTCTGAAACTATTTCTCATGGACTATTAAAGTAGATAGAGGATGGAATTCTATTTAACAAAATGAAACCACACACATTTCCTAGTTTTAGACTCATGTACAATTATTGGTGTCCATGATTGTGTTGAGGTCCATCAGTGCAACTTAAAATAATGAAGATTATTCTAGAAGGGTTTCATAAGATATTAAGTTGCTTTTCTTTAATCTTGCTTCTATAGGAGACTGATGAAAGTAAAACTAGAATGAAGAGCATTGCTAAGAAACATCTCTTTCAGATTTTGGTTTCATGATAATAAGTTGCTCAAATTTGACATTACCTATTATTCTAGATTCTTGCTCTTATGCATGCATCAAGAACTGCACCATCAGAGTCTCAAATGACGCAATTGTTCTCAAGAGCGGCTGGGATGAATATGGCATCTCTTACAGAAGTCCATGCTCAGACATTTACATACATAATGCCAATTTGCAAAGTTCTACAGGCTCTGGATTAGCATTTGGCAGCGAAATGTCAGGTGGGATATCCAACGTTCATGTTAGCAATCTGCACATTCACGATTCTTCTGCTGGTATACAATTGAAGACAACAAGAGGAAGAGGGGGTTTCATGAGGGACATAGAGATATCTAACATATTCATGGAGAATGTCAATCTGGCAATAAACTTCACGGGACAGTATGATACCCATCCTGATGATAAATATGATCCAAATGCATTGCCAGAAGTCCATCAGATAACTGTCAAGAATGTCGAAGGAAGAAAAATCTCCACTGCTGGCTTCCTTATAGGTATTGAGGACGATCCATTTTCCGCCATTTGCCTTTCCAACATTAATCTATCTCTCGCCTCTGATTCATCTGCTCCCTGGACATGCTCCAATGTGATTGGATATTCAGATTCCGTCATTCCTGAGCCATGCCCTGAACTCTCCTATTCAAATTCTTCTATCCAATGTTTTCCCGTCCTATACTACAATGCCGGCCATGCGCTAAGTAAAGTAAAGAAAGCTCTATAATTTGCTTCCGAGACCCACATGAAGAATTCAGAGATACCGAAAGCTTAGAACTTGCTAAATCTTCTTCCTTTTTGTTTTTCCAAATAAGTCCAATCCTAGCCAGCCATTCCCTTCATTCATGTCTCCCATTGGATTACAAGTTATTCTCTAGTCAATCTGAAGACTTCAAACAAATGAGCTGGCAGCACATTGAAGGAACATGCAGAAACAACAATTTGCTGCTAGCCTGTACAGATGAAATTCCTTCAATTGATAGATGTGTTAGTGAGGGAAAAAGAAGTTTTTGGGGGTAGTAGTGGTGGGATTCCATGCAGCGAAAGAAAGAAAGAAAGCATTTCATTTCATTTGATTAATACCTATTGCATTTGGTCTATGTTTCTTATAT
Organism: Acanthochlamys bracteata; assembly: GCA_019914995.1. Taxonomy (NCBI): domain Eukaryota; kingdom Viridiplantae; phylum Streptophyta; class Magnoliopsida; order Pandanales; family Velloziaceae; genus Acanthochlamys; species Acanthochlamys bracteata. The sequence continues at coordinate 590,186 of CM034140.1, read as the reverse complement.
TGTTAGGTTCATTCATGTCATCAGCAGTAGCTGTTATCTATTAAGTTATAAAAGAAAAGAGAAAGAAATGAGGAAGGGGCAGTGAATAGGTGGTTTTAGTTTTTAGACTTAGAAAAATACCCAGATGTATTGCATTGTTATATGACTATCTTTCTATAATGAAAAGGGTTGTTGGTGGATTTAGGGATTCTTCCTACCTATTATTATTCATGAATCCTACCAAGTAAGTTTTAAATATACAGTATTTACATTTACTTACAATAGAAAAAAAATAGTTGAATTCTTTCACTCAAGTGGTGACGTGGAGAGAGCGAGAGAGAGATAGTGGATGGGATCAGGGTGTGGAGCTAGAGTTCTTGCCTGTGAAAGAAAACAGAACATGAAGGGACTTCCATCAATATCAGACGGCAAGAACTAATTGATGTTCGTTCAATCAAAGAGATGAATTGTAACTTAAAGCAAAGCAACATTTTATTCATAACAATTCTGAACAAGAAACAAACTGGAAAGATCGATACAAAGTAGCTACAGTGAAACAGGAGTACTGCATCTTAAAACGCCATGCAATTTTCAGGCTGTCAGCATGTTATTAATCATTGGCAACAGTAAGCAAACAGGAGAGAAGTTAAGGTTTTGAGATTCCTATTGTAGTTTGACAGTTAACAGTACGGACTCACTCTTGCCCGGACCGTACCTGCTTCCATTTTATTGAACATGTCATAAGTAATGGCAGCCATCAAAGCAACAACATTCTCATACAGAATCAAGACCCATACAGTAAGGTATTTGTTGGCTACTCTTCATAGAGAGGGAAAGAAACCAATCACATCTTTGAAGACCATTCAATTTTAAATCAGGTTGATACAAATATAATTTCCGTACTGGTAGATTGCAGTATGATATAAGAAAATATATTATTATACAAAATACAGAGTTACCTCAATCACAAGAAATGAACATTCTGAAGCGATCTATGCGACAAGCTATGAAAACCAATCATTTTCTGTTAAGTATCACTAGTCGTTTCAGCTCGATCATCTGCAGTCAAAGTGAATGTATCAATACGATATGTGTGTGGTACCCCTCTTTCGAATGATGCAAGCAGTTGACAAATTGGGCAGCCCATTGCAGGAAGACAATGATACACAGCATGCCACAGAATCTTCTCTAGCCACTAACTCTCATCCATAGCATCACCACCACTACACCGCTGAGACTGTGAGTCTGGTTTCTCTTCCACTCTAGAATCTCCTCCAGAAGATTTGGCAACTGAGTCTTCTAGGGCTTCGAGGAAAGATAGGACAGTAAATTTATCTGAAAGGAAATAGAATGAAAACAACGTGCTGTTAGGAAGCCATGGAAACTTCAAAAAAATAAATAGGTCTATGAAATACTTCAAGTTATCAGATCTGAAGGCCATTACAAACACATTGAACTCACATTTGCTTGGATCAATACCGAATTGTGCTAGGTCAATCTGTCCTGTTCGAAGGACCTGTTCAATACAAATGCATTCATTGAATATATAAGCAACAGAGAGTATTTAGACAAATACTTCAACAGAAATGAAAATAATCCTCACATGAGTAAATGTCTCCACTTGTTGCCGAAATGGTGGGCTCTGCAACAACTCCATGATATCTGCAGGTGTCCAAGAACCCTGCACCCAGTACAGTCTCATGTTATAGCAAAGCTACATGTTTCTATTAACAACAGCCACTGATTTACCTCTGGCAAGTAGGAAGCCAATTGTTCTTCTAATGGTAATTCCTTAATAAGTGGGTAAACTAAGTCAGGCTTCAATATATCTCCTAACCCAATACCTGAAATTATTTTGAATTAAAAAGGATAATTATGTCAATAAAGCAAATAAATTACTTAAGTAAATGCAGGAGACATAATAAACTAACCAGCATCTGGATCTTCAGCAATAACTATGATGCAATCCAGAAGAACGATAAAAGTTAGACACCCACAAGTGAGGAGGGAAGCTAAACATGACAAATGAATACATAGTTTAAAAGATACCGGGTGCCTGAATGCTCCTGAGTATTCTTTGTAGGTCCGCCAATTGTACAGGTCCAGCCGAAGAGGTAACTTCACCAGCCAACTCACCAGAAACACTTTGGTCAAGCAAATTTCCAGCTCTGAAGAACAGCATATACTGGTAATATTTACCGCATGAAGTATAAAATGATATACTAAGGCAATACTATACAACAAAAAAGTCTAAGTCATCAAAGTGCAAAGTTTTCTAGTACCTGGACGACAGCTCATCATCGGCCGTGTCTTCTGACATTTCAGACATTTGTGGTGGAATCTCTGCCTCATCATCGCCAACTTCTGAATTAAGAAAAGGAGGTCTTATACAGAATCCCCCACAAGTCAGCAACTGTCATTTCAGATCATACCTAAAGGTCGATTTATATAGCAATTCACTGAGTTGCACAATTGACTGTCCCCGTCAGATCTGGGCTCCTAAAATCATTATAAAAAAAAGGAGCAAATGAAAAGGATAACAAAGAAGCAAGCATACGTCAATCTTGTAACTTTGAAAACAGATGCACAAGTAATGCAAACCTGCATCCAGAAAAAGAATTTTCTATTATCGGTATTGAACTTCAATATATACACTCGATCAGACGTTTGTGTAACCTACTCAGGTAAGATAGAAAGTCAGATGCATGCTAACTGGAATAATAAATCACTGGCAGATTAATACTTAAATCACCTTTTCAAATATCGCCTCGTCTGGGAATATAATCTGATCCTATAATCTCACGCTAAGAAAAACTTTCTCAACATATAAGGGGAACACAAGTATAGTACCAGTAAATTTAGAATAATAATAACCTAATATGGATATATGAGTAAAGTTTTGATAAAAGGAAACAACACATGATGACTGCAAACACAGTATGTTATATGAACCTCAATGCATACAAATAAGGAGCATAAATTGCTAGATGTCAGTAACACCGCAGCTAATGCATGCTACTTGATGCAATACTGGATACAAGTTCCACAACACCTCTATTTCGATCAAGCCACTGAAAATGGATCAATCCTTCCTCAGCCTATCAATGCAGCCAATTTAACAAGTTAGTCTCCCTCCATATATAGAGGCTCAAAGTAGCATGCATTGATAGTCTTGGCATAACAGTCTCTAAACCATTTCTAGGGATTAAGCTCAAGTTACAACATACCCTTCCTATGCGTATGAGACCTTTTCGTGCATCAGGAATAACACGAGTTCCCTCTGTGAACATCTTACCAGCACGGAACTCTAACATGGTTTCCTGCACACAGAACAAATATCAGTAAAAGCAAGACAGTCTCAATGTACAAACAAACTCAAAACAGAACGAAGGAAATAGCACTATAATGCCCATTTTTCATGTGAACCTGTGTTTGAATTGAGCACTCAAATTGATAGAATTTAAACTCGCAACACAATGTTCTGGAAATCTCTTGATTGTGCTGCATTACATTCAGAAATCATTGAAGCCTTCTCAGCATAATCTTACACTCCAGCATTGTATCCAAAAGAGAAGATTATTATACTCCAGCTCCAGCTCAAACAATTTTGATGCTACTACTTGCAGTAAATTATATTTTACATCATTTCTGTTACTAGTTCTAGATGCACATTTTTCTGCTTTAAATTCCTTAAAGGCTTGTCTGGGTCTTTATAATAATCAGGCACTTATTTGAGTATTTGCTCAGCTAGGCATACCTAATTCAAAAAATATAATTGACATAACATATACTAAAAACGATATATAGCATCCATCATGCCTGCAGGGGGGCTACAATCTCCATGTCGCCAGATTCCATCCCAACCTGCATGACAAATGGACAAGCTAAAGTTTGGAGCAGGTAAGGAGGCAAAAGCCAAAATGGAAAAGTTTACCATGGCAAATTAGAGAATTTGGAAAAGTCAGAACACAAAAGGAAAGGGTAATGGTAAAAAAAGGCTCCTACCATTTCAAACTATCACTAACTATAAATGATACATGTAAGACAAACATAAATTAGTAAATTAAGAAACAAACTTTGACGCTTTAGTTATTATTGCTAGTGGTCTCATCATGTGTGAAGTCCTTGGCTTCATGTGATGATGAATTAACCCTATATACACCTTATCCAACAGAAGCGTGTATGATTAAACCAGAACCAAAGTTGTCTTGGATACCCGGAAGCCATATTAGAGAGAGTAATATCAGAACAAATATCTGCAAAAAACTGGACTAAACAACACAGCCCATTCAAAGTGCTTCTGTAAACAGCCATATTCATCATATTCCATGGATGAGGTGGCTCAAGTGGAAGTCTATGCACATTTATTACCTACAAGTAACTGAGGAAGAGAACTTCCAATCAAGAAATAGTATCAAGACAAACTAGTAAATACTAATAGCACTCCGCAACAAATAAAATCATTTGGTTCAATTTCCATTCAAAAATTTGTTTTTTTACCTTGCCATAATTCTTTATGAGAGTACTCCATTATCTTGAACTTTAAATTTCCACATAGTTGAACTACCTACATCTTTCCCTTTACAATGTAAACATGCACTTCCGATCAGGTAGAAATCAACTATTACTGAAATACCGACTGCTCAGCATATTACTAAACTAGAACTGGCTGAACTACATACAAGGGAGGGGATGCATATGCACTCCCCAAAAATTATTGCAATTCTCTATGCATATCAAGATATGGGCTCCACTTGCACCCATAAAATTTTCAAATTGACCTCTGTATGTCCCCTTTTTCTCTCTTTTAGTTGGGTGGATGGAAGTGAAAACCCACCTTAACGATAATAATTTTGTCATAATCATATAATTCAGATTTTAAAATTTCATTTAGACTTATTATATTATCATCAATGTTATTTCTTTTGGAACGAACCACATTTTTGTCATATTACTTTCAAAAAGCCACATGACCTACAGTACTTCCATATTTCTCAGGCATACACATGATTTGAAAAACTAAAGAAATTAAATTTTATTTATTATTGTTTCATTTCTTTCATTCACTTCTTTTTTAGCAAAACTTGTATTAGTAGTTAAATGTCAATATCAAAATTAATCAGTGGTTTAGTAGATATTGGCTTATTCGTTGCACCCCTTTTGCCTTGGGTCTTGGCTCCGCTACTGTCAGCTAGTCTATTTAAGCATACTCAAAATGCCGCTCAACAAGGTAACAATCAAGAAAGATTTGATGTAGTATAGACAACAATTAAATCTTGGATGACTAAAAGTATCTATTGCATTGCTCTGAAAACCATTCAGCAGACGCTGAATCTATATAAGCTCAGACAGAAATTTCACACGCCCATTATTAAACTATAGCAACTAACCTAAGATTAAGAAACGTAGCACTTAAAAATTATAGCCAACTATGTCTAAAATTTAAGGAAAACAAAAGTAACAAATCTGATCTGCAGTAATTCACAAGCCTAAAGTAACCTAAACGAACATACTTGCCTCAATAATCTCTACTACTTAAGGAAACAACATGCTGACAGAAATACAATCTCTTTGGATTGATCAGTAATCAAAATTGGAACCTTTAACTGAATTGGAAAGTAATCAAGCTTGAGAAATGGAAAGAATTTCGAGTCTAGGGTTTGTGAGAGAGGGGGATTACCGTAAGATCGCAGTAGAGAAAGGTACTACAAGAATTGTTCTAAGAAATTTTGGGGGATGCCGAGAACCAGTGTCGGAACCCTAGTTTGCTAATCGGCGGATAAACGGACACGTGCGACCGATCTCTATGTATGTAGCCACTTATATTTGTCTATTTGTCTAATCTGGCCATTATGCTAAATATCGCAATAACGAGCCAACTATTTGGATTTGGTAGTTTTAGCCTTTTAGGAATTAGGTCTATACTGTATTTGTCTAATCGGCCATTGTGTTAAATTTCTCAATAAGGAGCCCATTATTTCGTTTTGGTAGATTTAGGCCTACAATTTACAATTGCATATTCAAAAAATTTTGGTGGGCTTATACTGTAAATAATTTTAAAGTGGGATCCCTATGTAAATAATCGAATATGATGATATTTGTCTAATCGTGCGATAGTGTTCGTTGAAACAAAAAATGAGGACCGATAATGTAAGGTCCGACATCCACTTTTACAAAATCGACACGTTAGTATCCCGATTGTGCTTACCAGATTCGAGGGTCTCATATTACTAAATTAGTTATCATGGTTTGATAGTGAATAATAGATATCACATAGTGTCTTCTATCTTCTATATAATTTTACAAAATGGGTCTAACATTACCTTGGATTTAATTTTGAGTTTCTGAAAGCTTAATACTGCTATACTGCTAAACATATTGCGTAGGATGGATCAAGTAAATATATTCATATAGGTCGCGTACATAGTTTTGCAAATTAGGCACATTATTATCCGTATCGTGCAATCTATGAAGGACGGATAATCTAATTTTTCATTTTTTTTGATACTTCTTTCTAATTTTCAAGTTTACGTTTTTTAATATATATTTTATAAATATTTAAAATTTATTTAAAAATTTAGATAGTGTAGAAAAAATTTATCTAATGAAATTTTTTTATTATATATTATTATTATTATTTTTTAAATAAAAAATAAAACTTATTTTTAAAAAAAATAAAAATATTTTTTATTTTAAAAAAATTTTATTTATAAATAATTCCAAACGCACCTACAAAATTGGTTCCGGATCGTGCTTTTCAGCTTTTATGGCCAAATATTGAACAAAAAAAAATTATAGGAGTGATACTGTAGATAACAAAGGGAGCTACGTACTGTTTGCAAAATCGTGTTGTTATTTACCAAGAGTGTACTACCTTTTCCGAGGGCCTTATTTAGCCAAAACAATTGTAAGGTGCCCGTATTGTGGATTATTTCGTACATATAAATATTTGCAAACTCATACTACTATTACCATGATTCTACTTTTTCCTTATGAGGGCCTTATAAAGCCAAACAAATAAAAGAGAGTGCTATCGTAAAGCGTTTGACGCAGGTTTCCGTTTGCATGATCAGGCTACTATTAGCAGGATTATGCTTTTCGGTGATGGGCTGTTCACATTTGTCTTTGGCAATTTCAGACAGAGATATTACAACTGCATATTTGAAAGTTTGTTGGACTGACGTTGCAAATGACTGCTAAAGTCGCATGAGTAATGTAAATAACTACAAACAATAACTTTTGTCTAATCGGACCTATATACTTTTCTAATATGCTCTTTAATAGACATTTTGCAAATTAATAAGCTAGTGGGACTGCTATGGAAAATATAAGCCATGGGCGTTGAATGGTTTAACTCATTTTTTGCTGATTCATCAAACGCATTTTCAATAATGTTTTAATTACATAGAGCTTTTGTTTTAGCCAAAATTTGAGTTCAAACTCACTTATTGTGTTCCAAAATTATGGCGATATCACCGAACTCATTTCTAATTTAATTTTATCTAACTCAAGTTTACGGAGCTTCTTTTAGGGCATGTTTACTTACTTAAAAGTAAGTTTTAAAAAAATTAGTTTCTAACAAATTATTAAGAAATAAATGTATAAGAATAAGTTTATTGAAAATAAATATAAAAATCACAAAAGTAATTTTGAAGTAAGAATGTCACATTAATTTGAGTCTATTATTGTAAGGCATCTTTTAAGTACATAAAATTAATTTGTAGAAGTTAATTTTATAAAAATAAAATTTGATAAAAGTGAATTTCAATAAAATAAAATTTAAAGTAGTAATACAAATACGTTAACTAAAATTTGAAATTAAATTTTGATAGAATAAAGTTTAGTATAGATAAAAATTTTGAAATAATAAATAAAATACGTAAAAAAATGAATTAGAGTTTTTTGCAATCTTTAGTAAACAAGCAAGCCCGCAACAATTTAATCATCGAGTCATCAATTTGAGTTAAAATTACATGCTATTCTATACTAAATATAAATATTTTCATTAACATCTACTTACGATTATTTCAAAAAAAAATATTGAACTGCAGCACTATAAATAAAAATCATAAAACAAATAGGAATGTCCGTTATTATTTTTTTCTCTTCTTTCATAAAACAAATATGTTCTGCAATACTCATTAGGTGTTACAAATTTACAAATTATCAGATATGTAATGATATAATGCATGGCTCAAGCAAGAGCTTGCTAGCTTAGTGAATCCTGCCTGGTTCTTGGAGAGGTAGAAGTCCAGGAATGTAAGGAACTCCGCTTGGCTTGAGCCAGACATTGCCTGAAAGATATTGTTCGACGGTGAACGTCGTCGCCACGCTGAAGTCGATCGACTTAACTCCCTTCCACTTAACTCTTTCGGTAGAGACAGATCCCGGTCCACGGTTATCGAATTCAGTGTAGTAGCAAGTGTCGAGAGCGAAGGTGCCCATCCACGGCAACCAGCCGTCGGGGTGTACGAGGTCGTCGATTTGCGACTGCATGATAATGGTGCGGGAGTACTCCTTCCACGGCCTGCCGAGATAAGTCTTGAAGGTTTTCTGGACAGGGACGAGTGATGGATCGGCGGAGATGGTGCAGTTGTGGAGGACGAGTGCGGATTTCTCCTGCCTGAACTTGCGGCCTTGAGCAGTCACGATGTTTTGTTGGTTGGCTAACGGGCGGCGAGCGAGAATGAGGCAGTTCTGGAGGATCGATTCGGCGTCGCCGAAGATGAAATCGACGGTTCCGGTGATGGTGCAGTCGCGGTAGAACTGACGCTTGCTGTGTGCGTACAAGGTGTCCTGGTAACCATCAACTCTAACGTTGTAGAAGATCGACATGTCGGATTGGACACGGAGCGCTACGGCCTGGTGCTTCTCCGGTCCTGCAGAGTTCTCGAACCCGATATCTCTAGCGACGAATCCGTCACCCATCACAGCTGCAAAATGTATAAAATTTGCATCGACGTCGTGTTAATCAATTAATTAATTCAACTCGCCTGCAAAAAACGAAATAATAATAATAATATAAGGAAACATATATACTTACCGACGGTGGCGGTCTTGAAGGTGGGAGTACCGTCGATGTAGTTAAGGTTTCCGGTGATCTTGGTCTTGGTAGGGCCGTCGCCGATGATCATCACATGTGTATGGCTTTTCTCAAACCAGACCTTCTCCTTGTATACTCCCTGCTTGATATAGATCACGAAGGTTTCGTTCTTCTTCTTCGGGATGACTGCCAACGCCTCGTTGATCGTCTTGTAATCGCCGGAGCCGTCTTGAGCAACGGTAACATTGGGTGCGATTCCGCTAGGAGCAGCAGCAAGAAGCTTACGTTTTCCGGCGGAAACCCAAGCCGGGTATCCTTCTTCATCGACAGACAACAACCGTCTGCTGAAGAAGGGAAGCTTGAAATCCTTCAACACCAAAGAAATACTGTTCATGATAGCCAAAGCGTTGTTGGTGAACTCAGCGGAAGCATTCAACGCCCGGCGCATACCGTCAGCGGCTTCTCCGGGGGTGTTTTCGAATCCGTCAAGGCAAGTTTCATGATAAGTCAATGCAGAGCTGAGCCAGACTTGGAGATCATCAAGAACATCGTCGATCTTCGAAAGATCGAGCGGGCCGAAACGGTCGAACGAGTTCTTGAGATCATCAATGGCGAAATCAAGATTCTCCTTGCAAACATCCAACGCGTCTTTGGTGCGACGATCTTTCGCGGCTGCCTGCAAAACTTCAGACTGGGCGAAACCTTCCTTCACCTTTTCGATAGCCACGTCGAACGCTGCTTTGATGAGCTCTTTCGGATCAGTCGTGTTTCCTGCGGCTTTCGTAAGGCTGGTTTCACATGCCTCCTTGTAGTCCGTCGGTTGGCAAAGAGATTGAATCGCTTTTGTTGATGTCTGTAAATTTCCACCGTCGTTGGATGAACCGGCGTTGCTTGAAGTGTGATGAGAGTTGTTGACGGTGACGGCGATCACGGCGACGACGGCTACCAGAAGAACTGCTGATGCACCGATCACGGTTAGCTTCTTCTTCTGGTCCCCCATCTTTTCTTTTCAAATTCTTTGTACTTCAGGTTGATCACTTATAATAATAATTATTAGAATGGGGAGGAAGAAGAAGAAGGGAGAAGAGGGGGAGATGAGCTCTTGCTGAAATGGAAACGGAGGAAGAGTGTTTATAGGAGTGAATATGATAATAATAGGTTGCGGATAACCGGAATAGAGTCGCCGGTGAGGAAGGAGAACCACAGGAAAATTTTCTTCCCTTTTCTAAATTTAGGCAAGTTAAGATTTTGGAATTGGAACAATGGAATGGTTTATACCTACGTGTGCGTCGCAATGTGCATGGATAAAAATTGTGATTGCATGGGTTAGTTTGTAATTAGATAACAGGATTAACTAATATTGCTTTTACATGTATTGATTATAGATTTATTTCTTTTATTTTTAATAGATTTAGATTCCATATTATAATTTCTTTTACTTATTTTTGTTTTCAATTTAATTTTGTAAGTACTTACTTTAAATTATGAAGAAAATATTTATCAAATATTAAATTGCAAGATCACTTTTGTGAAAGTAAAATTTTATAAATAATCTACGCATATCAACTTACGTATATTTTTTAAAGTATGTTTTTAACCTTCTTTTAAGTTGGATTATGAGATATATTTGAGACAATTATCCGATAGAAGATTTTCAGATTTATTCAAATTGGGTTTGAAATTAAGAAAATAGTTTAATATTTGCTAAGTTGAAACTGGAATAATTTAACTATTTTATTTTCAACATAGAAATAATTAGTCAAGGATTTACTTCGTCAAACATATTAATCACAAAATTAACACACTTATTAACATACATGCAAACATGAATCTCTAAAGTCAAAAGCACAATGAAACATTTGTGCTTTTTCCAAGATACAATAACCGTGTTTCCTTGTAGTCATCAAAATTAATAAGAGAGCATTCATTCATTAAAGATAAAGGTAATTATTAATACTAAGAAATTCACTAAAGATAAAATTAATTATTAATTATAAGATAAAATTAAAATTAATTATTATAAGTAAGATATTAATTTTTGTTGTCATTCGGGTGAGTTCCAAATTCCATAATTGAGTTTCGAAAGTAAAAAATAAAAAGTAAAATTTTTTAAAAATAAAATAAAAGTAAAATTTAATATTTATATTTTAATAAATTTTAGAAATATATTAAAAATTAAAAAATATAATTATATTAAAAAATGTGTAAATAATAAAATCAGAACTAAAATTCTGTATAAAATTTTGAATTTTTTATATACTTAAAATATATAAACTATTTAAAATTTAAAATTTGATAAAAAAAATAAATTATAAATATTTAAAACCCACAGTCAGCCAAGGTTCGGTAAGTTTGGATTGCATTTTACCTCTCATTTAAAAACGCACATTTAGTTATTTATTATGCCATAAAAGATACATTTTAATTTTTTAATTTTAAATAAATTATATGTAATAAAATAATTACATTAATTTATTATTATTAAATTTAAATTTAAATTTAAATTTATCTTTAGAAATTGTATTAAATTTTTTAAATAAATGTTTTAGATATACCTTCTAAAATACTATTAAAATTCATTTTAATAGTTAAAAATTGAATAAATAATACAATATTATAAAATTAAAAAGTTGTGTGCATTCTGAAAATGAAACCGAAACAAATCCTTCATTTCCTTTCCAAAGATATCAGATCTTCGAAGAACCAAATCATTGATCATCAATAAAATAATCAACCCAAAACATAGACCAATTCCTACAGAATGAAAACGCATGATGAAGGTTGCTGCCGGTGGCCGGTGGGGCAAGGAAAGAAGCTGAGAATGAATTATAGTAATTCTCTGCCTCTGTTGATCTTTATTTGGAAAACAGAACCGCTACTCAAAGGTGAACGGTCAGGCAGTGACGTGAGCAAGTGGTTTTTGTTCCTCGCGTGATCATTCGGACACTTTCTTTCGGTATTGTGAGTCATTCTTTTTTTTAAGTTTATTTTCGTTTTAATTTTTAATTTTTTATTTTATAATAAAAGTTTTTTAAAATATTTTATAAATTTATTTTTAAATTTGATAAAATAAAATTTATTTTATAAAGTTTTATTATAATTAAATTTATTTTTATATACTTGTTTTTAATAAATACTATTAAAATATCTCCTAAAATAGACGCTGGAACTTTACCCGGTAAACAAAGTATTTGTGCGTCCTACCAACGGCATGTTTAGGATTATTTATTAATTTTAATAATTTTTTCAACTTTAAAAAATTATAAATTTTTTAACCTTTTTTTAAAATTTATAAAATATAGATATAAATTATAAAATAATTACATACATAATTTTATATGTAAATGATTTATAAATTAATATATTTAAATTCTTTTAGAAATTTTTTTTTAATAAGTACTTCTGAACTCAAAATCGATGAATCAGGTATTGGTCCGAATAGTGGTCACTGTTTCGGCATGTGTAAAGAAATTACAAAATTTCATTTTTTAAAAACAGGCGTATGAAGGTACCCGGTTCAGGACCTTCGCGAGAATTTTTTAGGATATATTTTGAGAGCTTTTCTTCTTTAATTTTTTATTTTATGTTTTTCAAAAAAAATTTTCAACTTTTTTATAAATTTTAAATTTTAATAAATTTTATACAATTTTTTATTAATTATTTTTATTATTTTTTAAAATAAAAAATATAAAACTTATTTTAAAAAATTTTAAAAATTTTTTTTCAATAAATACTTCTTAATAGTCAATCCATATATTGGGGTCTAATTTAAGAGTAAGCATCTGGGTGCCGAAAATTTGAACTGTTTAGGGTTTCGTCGTGCTTATATAAATAGTGGATGGTGGTGGTAGTGGGGGTTCTGTCACAGCGCTTCATCTTTCTCGACTTTTTCTCCCTCTCCATTTTTCCTTCATCGTCGTTTTCAGGTCACCTAACGGTCTGGTTTCGATTTAATCGATCTATCGATCGATTTCGATTTGCTGCTGTTGCGGTGGTGTTAGGTATTGTTGTTGGCTCAAGATGTCGCTGCGACCGAACGAGAGGGCGGAGGTCCGCCGGAATAAGTATAAGGTAGCCGTTGATGCGGAGGAAGGACGTCGACGGAGGGAGGATAATCTCGTCGAGATCCGGAAGAATCGGAGGGAGGAGAGCTTGCAGAAGAAGCGAAGAGAGGGTATGCAAGCGCTTCAGTTCCCTACTGCGGGCCACAGCGGTGCTGTTGATCGAAAGGTATCGTGTTTTTAGTTTTGCGTTCAGGAATTGGCCTTTGATCTAGTTTTCAGTAGTCTGGACCTGTTATTGGTAGATCGTATTGCTGATTGATTTGCTAGAGCTCAGTAAAGTTTATGGGGCAATCCAATAGAATTGATCATTTGTAAATGGTTAATCTCTTTTATTAGCATAAATTTCAATTGACATAAACATAGAAGCTAAGATTCTATGCTGCAAACTTTTGTTTACGAGAGTTTAAGAACTCTGCTTACTTGGCATCCTGCCCCCTTCAATCTGTTTAAATTTGTGTTTGGTAGAAGTCTCTATTTCAGCTCCTGATGATTGTATTGAACTTTGATTCAGGTTTAGGTTGGGTCTTGGAATTTACTAGGCATCTTAAATGCGGAACTTTTTGTATCAGGCTTAGGAATTAATTTGTTATGAGATTTTTTGTTTAATTCTAATCCGTATCGGCATTTCAGCTTGAGAGCCTTCCAGCTATGGTTGCTGGAGTTCACTCAGAGGACGGCAATTTGCAGCTGGAGGCTACAACACAGTTCAGAAAGCTGTTATCCATTGGTACTTAAATCTTTTCAAAGTAATTACATATGTATCGTTTGAACAGCTGACAAACTCTTCTACTGTTTTCTGTTTGAATTTTGCTCAGAGAGAAGTCCTCCCATTGAAGAGGTCATCCAGACTGGTGTTGTTCCTCGATTTGTGGAATTTCTCAGGAGGGAGAATTTTCCTCAGCTCCAGGTTAGTACAAGTTCTCTTTTCTGTGAACATTTCAGTATCTCAACTCTTGGATTCTAGTGCTACTTATTAGTGTCCACAGACATATGAATCTGCGTATTCCTACTTGAGACAGATTTGTTAGTTTAATAATTATGATGTACTTCTTAATCTGGTCATAGATTGTTAGCTTTATGCATTAAGATTTGGATTTTGAGCAGATTGTCGGTGCTCTTGAAATGACTTGTTTTATGTTATATGCAAAATGTGTAGGTTGTCAAGTTTTTTGGTTATGTATTTGTAGGCAAGAAGCGCCAGGTTATGTAGTTGCATTTATATTTACATGCATTAGTAAAATTCTGTACAACATCAATTTGACCTTAAGATCCAGTTGTAAGTTGTGATTCTCATGCATTAAACCTTGAGCAAAATTTAATATTTATATAATTACATGCATTATTTTGACTTTTGATTCCTTTTTCCCAACTGATTTGACTTTTTTCCCCCAAATTTTGATCAGTTTGAAGCTGCTTGGGCCCTTACCAACATAGCCTCTGGTACATCTGAGAATACAAAGGTTGTGATAGACCATGGTGCTGTTCCTATCTTTGTGCAGCTCCTCCAATCCCCAAGTGACGATGTTCGTGAGCAGGTAAATAGTTTCTCGGATCGTTGCATATTTTGTAATTTTGAAAGCTACCTTATTTCTCAGTCTGCAAATCTTGTTGTTCTTCTTGTTTTTAGGCTGTTTGGGCTCTTGGAAATGTCGCAGGTGACTCTCCAAGATGCAGAGATCTTGTCCTTTCTAATGGCGCACTGATTCCCCTCTTAGCTCAGTTGAATGAACATGCAAAGCTTTCCATGTTGAGAAATGCAACGTGGACTCTGTCAAACTTTTGCAGGGGAAAGCCACAGCCTCCATTTGAGCAGGTTCTTATATTACAGTTTAGATATAACATCATGGATGGCTTTTTATTTAAATGTTTCAGTTTGTGTCCTACTTGAACTACGGTTACGTCATGTAACTTGTTTGAACCAGACGAAACCTGCTCTTCCTGCACTGGAGCGCCTTATCCATTCCAATGATGAGGAGGTACTCACAGATGCTTGCTGGGCCCTCTCATATTTATCTGATGGCACAAATGATAAAATCCAAGCTGTAATTGAAGCTGGTGTCTGCCCCCGTCTTGTGGAGCTTCTTATGTGAGTTGCAGCTCCTCTTTTTTCTCTAGATTGATCTTCTGAAATAAATTATTAGCCTCACTGAGCACTTATCTTTATTCCAGGCACCCTTCACCTTCAGTGCTTATTCCTGCTCTTCGTACTGTTGGCAACATCGTAACTGGGGATGATGTGCAGACACAGGTGCATTTTTTGGAATGAATTCAGTTTTAGATATTGTTGTGCTTACATTAAACCGAAAAGGCAGACATGCTTTCTGTTATATTACTCAGCTCATCTAACATTATGATACAACTTTCGTGTGTGCAGTACATCATCAATCACAATGCACTTCCTTGTTTACTGACTCTTTTGACTCACAATCATAAGAAAAGCATCAAGAAGGAAGCTTGCTGGACCATTTCGAACATCACAGCTGGTAACAAGGATCAGATACAGGTACGGCTCATCTATATAGCTTTTTGATAAACTGACGCAAAGATGAAAACATACTTTGAAGGAGTAAATTTAAAAGTTTTTACAATAGGCTGTAATTAATGCTGGCATCATCAGTCCCCTTGTCCATCTGTTGCAAACTGCCGAGTTTGACATTAAGAAGGAAGCTGCATGGGCTATCTCAAATGCGACATCAGGCGGCACTCATGATCAGATAAAGTATGCTTGTATTCATTGTCTGTTCATCATATGTTACCCTGTATAATTTGATTTTTTTCACTAAATGTTTCCTGGCTCTTGATTTATGCTGGACAGGTTCCTCGTTAGCCAGGGTTGCATCAAGCCATTGTGTGATCTTCTTGTGTGCCCTGACCCAAGAATCGTGACAGTCTGCTTGGAAGGGCTTGAAAACATCCTGAAAGTTGGTGAAGTTGATAAGGAGAATGGCATCACTGGTGGTGTGAATCTATATGCGCAAGCCATTGAAGAAGCTGAGGGCTTGGAGAAGATTGAGAACCTTCAGAGCCACGACAACACTGAGATTTATGAGAAGGCTGTGAAGATCCTTGAAGCATATTGGCTGGAGGAGGAAGACGAGGCCATGCCTACTGGAGATGGTGCTCAACCTGGCTTCCAGTTTGGGAGCTCAATGCAAGTTCCTCCAAGTGGATTTAACTTTGGCTGAAGGTGAGTGGAGGAAAGGCAAGCATATGCTTGTGAAGTTGGAAAGCTCTGCTTTTAATTTTGGGTCAGCATGAAGCTTCTGTCGTTATTCTATTGCAGGGTTTTATATCAAAGGTCTGGGGGAATGCATCAGGTCGTGTCTCCCAGTTGGGTTGAGTCCTGTCCTGTCGGGTCCTGGTTGTGTCGTCCAGTCCTGGTGTCAGTCAGGGAGGTGATGGTCAGTCGAAGTCGCTGGTAATGAGTCGTGGTTGTGCAGTTAAAATTGGTTATACTTGTGGCAAAAATCAAGCATCTGATCCACTTAGTTTGGTTGGCGAGGTACCGGATGCTGGTGAAGGATTATGGTCAAAGTCTTATGAATGTCCAAATAGAGGGTGAAGGGGAGAAAATTATGTAGTTTCAGGAGATTGAGTTAATATACAGGTTGCCCTGGTCCTGTATTAGCATGGCCAAGCATTTTGTGAGAAAATCTGTAGGGGTTCTTTTCCTCACCTGATTTTGTTGAGTATATTTTTATCCTGAGAAGTTAAAGAGTGTAGCACAATGGTTTATTCGTCTTTTATTTGGCAATCATACTGCCTTATGAAGAGGTATGAGGTTTTAAGTAGTGACAGCTTCTTTCATTATCAAGTCATGCTTTCTAGTTTTCTATTTTGTTGTTCCTTCAAGGCATGAGACGGGTTGGCTTCTCTGTTTAAATTTGGAACACAAGCCTAGATGTACGTAAACTGTAAATAAGCGATCAGGTATTCAGGTGCTGCTTTTATCTTGTTCGTTTTACCTCAATTGTTTTCAGAACCTCCTTTCTATCAGGTCTTGCGCGGGGGATAAGCCTGTCTAGGTCTAGCGCATGGTTGTGGCGCAACGTGTTGATACCCACCTGTCTGGCTCAGAAGAGCGCTGTGGAAGCCTCTTGGGATCAACTATAATAACCGCCTCTCTATCTGTAGCCCTCGAACGATTATTGTGACTGCCACTACCGTAATTGAGTGCAAAGATCCAAACAAATATTCGAGCTTGCGTGCTGGTGCCCGCCCGATAGGAAGATAATGCGATTTTTACCGGATTTTGTAGTGCTGCACCTGGATTGGTTAGCATTCTAGCCGCTGTTTTCCTGGTTGCCGTCGCGCTATGAGCTTGGTTATCCACGCTGCTTGTCATTTGAACTTGAATTTTGTTTCCCCCTTATGCATTGCAGTTACGTAACGTCGTCAGAGGGCATTGTTGTTATGTTGACCTACAAAAAATATAATTAAATGTTTCTGGTCCTACGGATTACTAATTTGAAATGCATCTCTACACCAGTGTGGTGTAACGGAGAAAGGATAGCAAGAAGAGACAATACAGTTTCCATAATTTGGCTGGCTTCGTCTTCAACTTCAACAGACAGGCTCTGTGTTCCTTCGTGTGATTATTATTTACTTGGTCAAAATCTTAATTTTGTTCTCTTATACCAATCATGCTAACACTACTGTAATGACTCTATCAGAAAAATACTATTTGTTTAATGCGTTTATGCTGCATTCCTATTCGGCTCAACCCTGCAAAAGTGCATACGATTACACACTATGAAACACTGTCAACCGTCTGATCTCCATCGAGCGTCGGCAAATGCACTCTCTTTTCCGGACCAAAATCCCCTCCACGTTTCCCTCCCTTCGATTATTTTTCTCCCAGGTGGCGGCCGCCACTAGAACAATCGTCACTACAAGATTAAGGGCGTTTATGTCTTTTAAAATCGCCTTTCTAGGGTTTTCGTTTCATCATTTTCAAATACAAGTCGGTTGGATACCGCGGGAACAACTTAACTTAATCAGAAAAGACGAACATATCCCTGGACTTATACTTTTTTTTTTTTGGCCAAAATAACACTAGTACCTAACCCTAATGAGTCATACAGTGGTCCTTTTTATTTTTCATTTCCATTTCATTCTCGTTGTTTTTCTTTTGTTCTCCTTCTTCTTTTCGTTCTTTCTATCTACTCAAAAATTTTCGTTCTCTCTCTTCGTTCTTTTTCAGCTTCCCTCCACAGATTTCCCTTTCCCTCCATTCTTTTCCCTCCGTCTATATTCCCGATCTATAAATATTCACTTCAAATTCTTTTCGTTTTCGTTTCTAGTTCTCTAAATCTTCTTCTCTGCTTCTGATTCTTTTGTGATCAGTCTCACTTGATCATTGAGTTCAAGTGATTTCTGTCCTTAGATCTTGTTGATTGAGTTCTTGATTCGTGAATCCAACTTCGTCTCTGATCATCTATTTTTTTGCAATTTCTTCGATTGATTTGAGCTCGAAGGAATAGAGTTCGATGGATTTATCCGACGATAAGGTGAGTTTTAGTTCCCGATCTGCTGATCTGTTACTTGTTCTACTTGATCAAACAGGATCACCAGCGTCGATCTGTGATTAGTTTGCGATCTAGTGACTGCTTTGATTCGTTTAAGCTGATTAAATGTTTGAACTTGTGATCTAGGGTTCGGGATCGATAGATCCGAATGGTAGAGAGAGCTCTGAGTCTATCTCGACGGAATCCGGGAGTAATCGCAAAGTTTTGAAGAGTTGTACCGATTGCCACACTACAAAAACTCCTCTATGGCGCAGCGGCCCTTGCGGTCCCAAGGTAACTGACTGATTTCGTGATTTCATGATTCGATCTGTCTGATTTGATTGCCGATCTGTGATTCACTCATTGATTTATCGATTGATTCTGATTAGGGTTTTGTTGTTTTTGTTTGTGATCTGATTGATCAGTCGTTGTGTAATGCGTGTGGGATCCGGTACACGAAGCGGCGTCGAGAAGAAGAAGATCCAGAGGGCGAGAAAGAGTTGAAGAAAAGGAGGCTTGAAAAAAGAAGAGAAGATCGAATGAACGTTGAATTGAAGCTTCAGATTTTGGGTAAATTAGGGTACAACAATGATTTGTTTCTAAAGAAGCGATCTTCTAGTTCTAGTTCTTCTTCATGGTTACAGAAAAAACTTGGCGAAGAAGAACAAGCTGCTATTTTACTCATGGCTCTCTCCTGTGGTTTCAGATAGGGCTGAAATTCTTACCGCCAATATAAAAAGAGAAAAAAAAAAGTGAAACCATGATAGAAGTGTTAAAATTTGTGGAGAGTTAAAAGAGTTAAGAAACAAGAGGGTGGGGGTTAACTGGGTTTGGTGTGGGTTAATCAGCTAGCTGGTAGTTCTAATTTTTGTAGTTGTAATTCTTTGTTAGTAGTTAGTTGATATTTGATTTTGTTTTGCTCTGTGAGTGGGTTAAGGAGACCCATAAATTTGTACTACTACTAGTAGTTAGAAACTTAGAATGTGATAATGTTTGTTTCATTTCATCCTATTATCGTTCGTGATAATGCTGTGTTTTTGTTTTTTAAAAATTCTGAATGGTTTTTTCTTGAACAACGATGCAAAACCTTATACATTACAAGTTTGTAGAACTGTGTTTTCTAATACTTTTTACTGTACTGTCTACAGCAGATGATGATGGCTTATATTTTATTTCGATGTAGTCTTTAAATGTTATTATTGGTATCATTAATTGCGTATATCAGTTGTAAAGTGATGTTGATTTGTAAGAAATTTTTTTTTAATGAGTTTGAAAAGAATTTTATGTTTGATTATAATTGAAAATGAGTCTGGTTAAAATAGAAAAAGTTGAGTGGCTCTAATTGTCAAAAACGGTAACAGCAAAATAATTTTTCTTAAACGATAATGAAGAACAGTAATTAACTGCTATGATAAATAGTAATCTTAGCTCAAATATGCAAATCTTGTGATTCAATTTTGTTCTGTATTAGCACAAACAACCTTTAAATTAGAGTTTTTGATTATCAGCAAAAAATTATCAATTACAACAAAATAAGACAAATAATCTTCCACGAAAGAAAAGAAATACATCAATGGTCGTTATTATGTTACTACAATCAATGGGATTACATTTATATTATTTTATGAAACCTTTACCGAAGTCTGCAATCCTTTTCTTTCAGAAAACTTTTACCACACTTTCGCAGCCACGTTTCTTTTCTACTTCTGATTGACGAGAAGAACAGGTAATGATCGAGAAATGAAGTCAAGAGGATTGAAAGAATACTGGAAGAAGAAATCATCATCGTCATCATCAACACAAATGAAGAAAAAAAAAAGCAGAGTTCTTCATGCAGAGTTCGGAGAAGGACGGCGAGGTTGGTGGCGTTTCAGTATCCGGCCAAGAGTTCGTGTTCTGCTGAAGCCGCAGAAGGCTTCAAAGAAGTTCATGGCAAAGATCAGAGCTGCATATAAGCAAATGGTTTCGACGTTTTTGATTTCTCCGGCGACTATTCAGGCAGGTGGTTTTGGATTTGGCGTGCCGCCGGTGCCTTTCTACTAACAATAAGGTTCATTTTCAGTTATTTATCTGATAGATTTCCTTCCATTATCAGAATTTGTGTTTTGTTAGGAAACTATAGTCAACCTCATGGTAAGTTAATAATTATTTACCATCTCAATAGTTTGAGTTTAGATTATAATCCTTCCAGACTTCCCAGTAAGGTATTACTCTTCTCCGCTTTCACATCACAAAATTCTTGATTAACACAAACATGATTTTTTTATAACATACAACTGATCCAATTATGGTGAAGCTCCAGTGCTTCTTCTACTGCTACTAATCATCGCTGAAATGTAAAGACAACCTTCAGTGCTTCTGCTTTTAGTTAAATTCATGGGAACTGAAACTTAACGTAGTCTTCCCTCCTTCCCTGAGGCATACTGATATAAACCCAAAGCAGCGAAATCACAATCGAAAGTAAACCGGACCAAACGAAAACTATCGTCGGAACTTTCCCTCTTCTTCCCATCAACCCTTTAGCGAACGGATACAAATGGCAAAGCACCCACAAGCTGAAGAACACGCCGCCGATCAACTTGTTCCACTGCGGGTTCACGCCGTACATCGTCCTCGCCGTTCCTACTGCGATTGCTATCGCGTTCACCATCATGATAGTGATTGGCGGCACCATTAGAAAGCTCCATTTGACGATGTACAGCTCTGCGAACGCGTCGTCGTCGTTATCGTTGTCGCTCGCCGGCTTTGATGTTAAAGTAAATGAAATATCAACTCCGGCGATGACTTTGAGAAGTCCTTGGAGAACGGCGGCAGGGTGAGCGCTTGTTCCGCCGATGAGCCAGAACTGCTCGTTGCGCCACCATTCGTGTAGTGTGATTCCTGACCATTTGATCTCAAGCAGAGCTAACAAGCAGAGAGAGATCGTTATTCCCAATAGAAGGATTAGAAAATATATGCTCAGATATTGCACGATGAAGTGGCCGGTGAACAGAGAGATTGCCGGAAGAACGCAGTAGACGACGAGGAATATCGAAGTGAATGGGTAGATTCCTGCATTGAAGTAGGCAACGCGTTGCAAGAATTTCATCCGGCTGGTTGCGAACAAGGCGTTGTTGCGTGAGAAGAAAATCTCGACGGAGCCGGTTGCCCACCGGAGAACTTGGTGAAGTCGGTCGGTGAGATTGATCGGTGCCGTGCCTCGAAAAGCGTCGCGTTTTGTCGCGCAGTAAACGGAACGCCATCCTCGATTATGCATCCGGTAACCGGTGACCACGTCTTCCGTCACGCTGCCGTAAATCCAACCAACTCTCTGCCCCCACTCTGTTTTCTCTTCATAGAAGCAGGAGATCACACTGATAGCTTCGGCGACGGTTGCGGCATCGAGGGGTTCTCGGGGTCCGACTAAGACACCCACCGGCCTGCCCTGTGTTTTTCCGGCGACGTCTTGCAGAAGCCTGCCTTGGAACTCTGCCACGGGAATTGAAGCTAGCAAAATCGAAGAGTTGCCAAACCTCTTCTGGAGCAACGAAGCTGACTCGATATCGGTAACATCGCCGATATCGTCGTCCACGCCTATCGGCGGCAACATGATCTCCTTCTCAAGCTCTTTTTTCTTCCCCATGGTGGGTTTTCTCTGAAACAGCTTAATCTTCTTCATACCAAACCATCCATGGTGCTCTGTTGCTCTCGGAGGTGAAAACCCGTATAAAGCAGTTCGCCGGAAAATGCAACCGGTGCCGACATACATCGGACCTTGCAATCCGTCCATTGCTCTCATTGTAACATCAAAGAAAACAAGATTGTGGTTTGCGTACCGATCAGAAGGATCGATGCCTTCGAACCTTTGGGGAAACTGAACGTAGCAGATACGGTCACCCCCACGGTCAAGCATGAAACACATGCCTTCTCGGAGAGCGGAGGAGTTGTAGATGTAGTGATCACAGTCTAGGTTGAGTATGAACGGTCCGTTCGACATGATCGCGCTTGTTCGAACCAGAGCGTTCATGGCGCCGGCTTTCTTGTTGTGGTCGTAGCCGGGCCGTTTCTCTCTGGACACGTAGACAAGCATCGGCAGCCGGATATCGACTCCGGTGGTGTCGATGAGATTCTTCTCGCTTGCTTCAGTTCCAATTACTGGCTCTGAGTTTGGCGGAGCTAGCATAGCCTGTAAAACAAGAACCAGTTTTGAGAAAAAGCATGGAGGTCGCCGAATAAAAAGAATCGATTTTTACTTCTCCGTCGAGGAATTGTACCTGAATAATTCCGGAATGATCGCCTCTGGAGTGATCTTCTTCGGCGAAAAACCAAGTACCGGGCCAATGGCTACCATCAGACATCCAAGTTGCTTTGACAAACTTCAATGGTTCTGAACCAATGCCACCAGCACCGGCGATCTCTTCATTCTTTCGCCTTGCCCGCATCTCTTCGCCGGCATTAAAAGCGTCAGAACGCCGGCGAATCGCGTCAGACAAAGAATTAATCCTCACCTTGAACTCATCGTACTCCCTCTTCACCTTCCTTCTCTCCCTAACAAAATCAATCCTCACCTTGTTCTTCAAGGGATCTCTCTTCTGGTTAAAATAAGCTTCCGGATTCCTCGGCTCGATATCGTGTTTCCGGCAAAACGGAACCCATATTCTAGCGAAACTCGCCGTCTCCGCCATCGCCTCAAATGTTAACAGCGAACCACCATCGTCTGATAAGTAGCATGCCAGCTTTTCAACAGGGTAATCAACGGCAAGGATTGAAAGGATAGTGTTCGCAGTGACAAGCGGTGGTTCTTTTTCCGGGTCGGCGGTCGATACGAACACATCGATTCCCGGTAAGTCGGATTTCCCTTTCGGATTCCGAGCGTTGGGCAACTCAAAACGTTCTTTGAGGATGGAGAGATCAGTTGCTCTGTTCACCGGACAGAGCTTGGGGAGTTGATCAAGAAGCCATGAGAAAGCAAACCAGAGCTCACAGGTCACTGACATTCCCCACAACCACATTGCTTCTCTATTCGGATTCCGGATTCTCCATGTCAAGAAAAATCCCAGCATCACCAATCGTAATGCGATCAACAATCTGATATTCGTCAACGTATAGAATCATGAATTTCGAAGAATTTCTGAAGAAAAATTTGCATTCAATTTGATCATGTTGATGTTGAAAGAAAACAGTGCGTTTGTTGTAAATACCTGTAAGGGCTGATAATTGCTTGTGAAACTCCAATCTTTCTCGTCAACGGCCGCCTGCTTCGGCTAGTGAAGTTCGGTGGTTCATCGAACCCTTTAAAACCTCCGCCGCCGATACTACTTCCGTCGCCAACACCACCTTGTCCGTCTTTCGGCCACACAGCATTACCATACCCATAAGTCCCCTTAGTCTCAAACAACCAGCGATTGTGATCGAAGTCTGCCGGATAACCGCCGACTTTTGTAGACTTCATGATAGACATCTGCCGACCTCTTCGTAATTCCGCCATCGACGTTAACGGCATTGTTCGGTCCTCTGCTTCTGAGTTATTCGCCGACTCTTCTTCTTCTTCGTCGTCTTCGCTGGAAATTTTGTAAGGCTCTTTACATCCAAGACACAGCCCGCCGTCTTTGGTAAAGCACTCCTGGTAACAGTCACGGCAAATCATTGCACCACACTCGCAAGGAGGTTTTCCGTTGATTAAGAATGCCAGCTCATCACAGCCCTTCGTTTGGCAGCCGATCGATATTGATCTAGTAACTTCTGAATCGTCGGTGGAGCACTCCATGACATGACCACGAGTAACTCTGTTGAGCCCACCGGTGAAGATAGTGCCGGAAATATAACTCCGGTTAAGCCGTGGAGGAGCAGTGTCGTCAACCGAATCATTCAGCTTCGATCGATCAGGCGTCGAAGGAATGTGAACAGTGTACTGAACAAATTCCGAGCTAACTTCTTCGGCATCTTCTTTAGAAACCGAACCGTACCGGCCGCCGCCGCCGCTTAGTCTCGAAGCAGTCGCCGGAGAGGTAGTGTTGCCTGGAAGCGAGTGCCGTTGAACTGGGCTTGTTAAATTCATCGCTCTGCCGGATTTTCCACTGGAGCTAACAGTGATAGTCACCGGAGAAGCAGGCAGAGAAGATCTCTGCACCATTTTCTTGGATTGAATTCAGTTCTACAGTTTTTAGTTCCAAAAAATCCTAAAAGTTTCGGATTACAAAACTAAAAACTTTCGAAATTTTTGAATATTTCAGACAGAAGCAAGAGTTTAAATTGAGCAGCAAATGAAAGAAGGGAAGAAAAGAAAAGTTGAATCTGAACGTTGGAAGCGGAAGAGAAAACAAACAACGGTCGGTCAGAAGAAATAAAAGAGGACACTTTCGAATTCAAACGGTCAGTTCATCTGCACCGTTCATGATGAAGATCTGACGGTTGTGTTGGTTTTGACAACCGTTACGTTCACGTTGCATGTAAGGGGTAACGTTATTATTCTTTTGTCTTCACCGAGAAAAGGGTTGACTTTGAACAATTTCTTAATCTACATTACTGAACACTTGATTGATTGAACGTAGAAAAGAAGATACTAATGAAAGCAATGCTGTTGATAATCATAAGTTAAAGCTTTCTACTGCAAGTAGTCAAGTACTATCTATCACATTTATAAATCATTATACTAAAATTCTTTTTGAAATTAAACTTATTTACAAAATTTTAATCATATTTAATAACATAATAATTTTCAAAATTAAAAATAATGCGATAAATATAGCCAAAGTTTTTGAAAGCGTTTGAAAGTATTTATGAAATAGAATTTTGATAATACAAAATATTTTTTGTTTTTTTCTAAAAAATAAATTCTATTTTTTTATTTTTAAAAAATAATAAAATGTATAATAAAAAAAAAATTTTACTATATAAAATTTTTTACATTTTTAAATAAGCTTTTTATATATTTATAAAATATATATTAAAAAATATGAAATAGAAAATTAAAAAATTATTTTTAAAAACATAATACTATAATTTAAGTTCTTTTCGCTTACATAAACTTTTTATATTTTCTAATAATTTTTTATAATTTTTACAAAATTTATTTAATTTTTTAAATAAATAAAAAAATATATAATAATCATTTTTTAAATAAAATATATTTTTTACTTAAAAAATATTTAAAAGTATTTTAAAACGCTCCCTAAAGAGTACCACTTTTCTTTAAAAGGTGTTTTACTTATTTGGAAAAAAAGTAAATTTTTATTAAAATAATTTCTTTGTAATCACTTGAACTTGTCATAAGGTACATTAACCGCTTTCCGCCCTGATGTACATTAACATGTCAATCAACTTTGCAATTTATTCCAAATAACTTTTTGTTTAGTTCTTAAAGATGAAGTGTGAGTTTGGCATTATTTATGAAATATAATTTTTTTAAAAATAGAAAATAATTTTGTTTTTTTAAGAAAATGAGCTTTATTTTTTTATTTAAAAAAAATAAAAATATGCAATAAAAAAATTTTATTACGTAAAATTTTTCTACACTATCTAAATTTTTAAATAAATTTTTTAAATACTTATAAAATATATATTAAAAAATATAAAATAGAGAAAAGTTGAAAAGTGGCTTTTAGTATGCAGTACCAAACGCACCCGAAATATTTTTTGTGAGTTTTTAAAAAAATAAATTTGCATGTTTAACTCTAAATAAATAAATAAATAAATAAATAAATATATATATATATATAACAATTTTATAATATATAATATATTTAGATTTTAAAGAACTTTTAAAATGTTATAAATAAAAAATAAAAAATTTAAAAAAAGTAATAAATGAGAAGATAAAATGTAAATCGAATAGAACGTGTTTCAATCACATTAAATTGAGTTTTGTGATAAAATAAAATTTAGTAAAAATAGAATTTAAAATGATAATTAAAACGATGAATTAGAGTTTCAAATGAATTTTTATAGAAGTTGAGTTTGTTGCAGAAATAAAATAAAATTTACAGTGATAATAAAAATATGTGAAGTTGCTATAATTATAATTTGAAAAAAAAAGGGTAAAATTCAGTACAAATTGAAATATACTCGAAATACAACATTAAAATGGCCCACAAAGGCTAGGTTTAGGTTTTGATAGTCACAAGGCCTTATAATTCATCGTAATAATTTAAATGGGCCCAATAAATCTTCCTGTTTGCTTTGTTGTGAAGGGTTGATAAGTTTCGTTTGGCATTGCTCTTCAAAAAATATTTTTTAATTTTAAATATTTTTTAATAATTTTTATAATATTATTAAACTTTATTTAAAATAAAAAATTAATATTATAAAATTATATTATTATTTATTAGTATTTTAGATAAAATAATTTAATTTCAAATTTTAAAAAAATAATTTTCATAAGCAATCTCAAATATAATGCTAGAACCTACTATACATGATCAGATGTGTGACTGAAATATGCCCCATTGTTGCAAAAACCTAACTAGTAGTCTGATTGCACAAAAACTCTTTGTACAGTTGCCAATTAACCCCCTAAACTCTACACCAAATTAGTAAAAGGACCCCGCTAGACTCGTCGCTATTTATTATTCTTAATAAATAAGAAAATTAAATTCAACAAAACCCGAAACAGACTGACCCCTCTCTTTTTCTCTTCTTACTCTCTGTTCCTTGTTCGATAGAACGAGATCTCTGTCCTCTTCAGATCTCAATCAACGATTCTGTTCAATTTCATCCCAGATCCATTCTCCTCCGCTCCAGATCTGATCACAGGTTTTCTTCTAGATTGAAGAACTCGTTTCAATCCTTATCTTCCCAATCTCAATCTAATCTATCGATTCATTCACTTTTTTTGTGGTAAATTTCGATGTTGTATTGTTAAAGGTTTGCGGAAGGATTGGAGAGGGGAGGAGGTAGAGGAGAAGAAAGATGTTGACCAAGTTTGAAACGAAGAGCAATCGAGTGAAAGGATTGAGTTTTCACAGCAAGCGGCCATGGATCTTGGCGAGTCTTCACAGCGGTGTGATCCAGCTGTGGGATTACAGGATGGGAACGCTCATTGATCGATTCGACGAACACGATGGTCCTGTTCGTGGTGTTCACTTCCACAAATCTCAACCGCTTTTCGTCTCTGGCGGTATATATTACATTTTCATTATCATTATTTTGTCTGATTTCTTATGGTGATCTCATTGCTATGGATGAATTGTTGGTCATGGTTTTGAATGATCTTCTAGGCTGATCTGATTGTCTTTTCCAATTTATGAAGTAAAGTGTCATGCCGATTTCTGAATTTTGTGTATGAAGAGTGAGTAATTCAAATATGCCAGGAAGTGTTCTGTTTGTTAGGAAACATAATACAGATTTTTATAACCTTTAGGAGTGTATAGTTATAGTATCTTTATTATGGTGACACTGGATCTGGTTATTGTGGTTGGTGCCGTAATCAAAGTGAATTTGGATTTTAGAATACCATAGGAAATCATGTATGTAATGTGTGAATGGATGGGGTTTGTTTTCGTTGACTTAAGCATCTGTGCTTGTAGTTTGATCATTTGACAGTGTAAAGACGTAGTCGATTGGATCACTAAAGGCTGGGGATGGAATTAGAGGTCTTCTGTTGGTTAGTAGTTGTTGATTTGTTTGGCTCGATGGTCAAACATAGAGACACAGCCATTGAACAGATCAGATCTGTTTTAGAACACACATCAAACTTTCATCAAAGAGGCTCAATTAGTTTCACATGATGAATATTGGAGAGTAATATTGGTATGTGATTGTTTCTGCATGGCTGGCGTGTTTACTTCTAGGATAGCAATTAATAGTTGGAAGTGATAGGAAACAGATATGATGTTATATTGGTAGGAAGCTTGAATTTTGAAGTTAATACTGTATATACTTGGATATACCAGTTTGATGTTTGGCTGACATTTTATATTGCATTAATTGACATTCTGTTAAATGCATAAAATTTCTCCCTTTCCTTTTGTTATAATGCTAGCCCTTTTATTATTCCCTGTAGTCAGACTCACAGTTAGTTCTTTTCGTACCTGGGTTGAAGATGGTTCTTACTAGCTAATCTTGCTATTAACCGTGAAGATATACATGCATATACCATTCTGCTATCGGTACGTTGATCGGCATTCTTTAATCGATCTTGTCCATATTTTGCAAAGTTATTAGCTAATTGTTTGAGGAAAGTCTCAGTATCTTCTAATATTCTGCTGTATCTCTCTCACACACTGTGTTGATGGTGGTCTCATTCCTATGGTGACTGCTTTTAGTTTTCCTTTCACTGAACTCTGTTTTTGGTTTGTCCTCCAAATACTTCTAGATTGTTTGCCAGCTTATATGGTTGAAAAGTTTTGTGTTCTCAGGTGATGATTACAAGATAAAGGTGTGGAACTACAAGACGCATCGGTGTCTATTTACCCTACTTGGACATCTTGACTACATCCGCACTGTTCAGTTCCACCACGAGTACCCATGGATTGTTAGTGCAAGTGACGATCAAACTATAAGAATATGGAATTGGCAGTCTAGGACTTGCATATCTGTGTTAACTGGACACAACCATTATGTTATGTGTGCATCTTTTCACCCTAGGGAGGATCTTGTTGTATCTGCATCATTGGATCAAACAGTGCGTGTTTGGGATATTGGCGCCTTGAGGAAGAAAACAGTATCTCCAGCAGATGATGTTTTGCGTTTGAGCCAAATGAACACTGACTTGTTTGGTGGAGTAGATGCAGTTGTCAAATATGTCTTGGAAGGTCATGATCGTGGTGTTAATTGGGCTTCTTTCCATCCCAGTCTCCCGTTAATTGTGTCTGGTGCAGATGACCGTCAAGTAAAGCTGTGGCGGATGAACGGTAGTTCTTTCTGCTTTGTCTTTTATTGATCATAAGCTGATTTCTGTTTGTTAGCATCCTATTCACAACTCAACTCTTCTTTCCAGATACGAAGGCATGGGAAGTGGATACACTGAGGGGCCACATGAATAATGTGTCCTGCGTGATGTTTCATGCTAGGCAAGATATCATTGTGTCTAACTCTGAGGACAAGAGCATCAGGGTTTGGGATGCTACAAAGAGGACTGGCATTCAGACTTTCCGGAGGGAGCATGATCGTTTCTGGATCCTCGCTGCTCATCCTGAGATGAACCTTCTGGCTGCTGGACATGATAGTGGCATGATCGTGTTCAAGCTGGAAAGAGAACGTCCTGCTTTTGCTCTTGGTGGTGATTTATTATTCTATACCAAAGATCGTTTCCTCCGGTCTTACGAATTTTCTTCTCAGAAAGAGAGCCAAGTGATTCCCATACGCCGACCTGGTTCCACTAGCTTGAACCAAAGTCCAAAAACTTTGTCTTATAGCCCAACAGAAAATGCTGTTCTGCTTTGTTCAGATGTTGATGGTGGGTCTTATGAGCTTTACATAGTTCCCAAGGACAGTGCTGGCAGGGGTGATTCAATGCAGGAGGCAAAGAGGGGACTTGGTGGGTCTGCTGTCTTCATTGCAAGGAACAGGTTTGCTGTCCTTGACAGGAGTAGCAACCAAGTGTTGGTGAAGAACCTAAAGAATGAAATTGTGAAGAAGAGTGTTCTCCCTATTGCCACGGATGCCATATTCTATGCAGGCACTGGTAATTTGTTATGCAGGGCAGAGGACAGAGTTGTAATCTTTGATCTGCAGCAGAGAATTCTTCTTGGTGATCTTCAAACACCTTTTGTCAAGTATGTTGTCTGGTCTAATGACATGGAATCTGTTGCGTTGCTAAGCAAACATGCTATTGTTATTGCCAATAAGAAACTTGTACATAGGTGCACTCTCCATGAGACAATTCGTGTCAAAAGTGGTGCTTGGGATGACAATGGAGTCTTCATATACACGACTTTGAATCACATCAAGTATTGCCTTCCTAATGGAGATAATGGGATTATCAGGACTCTTGATGTTCCTATATACATCACTAAGATATCTGGAAATGTTATTTACTGCTTGGATCGAGATGGTAAGAACTGTGCAATCACAGTTGATGCTACTGAATACATCTTCAAGCTCTCCCTTTTAAGGAAAAGGTATGATCATGTTATGAACATGATAAGGAACTCTCAACTATGTGGACAGGCCATGATTGCTTATCTTCAACAGAAAGGGTTTCCTGAAGTAGCCTTGCATTTTGTTAAGGATGAGAGAACTCGCTTTAATTTGGCACTTGAGAGTGGTAACATCCAGATAGCTGTGGCTTCAGCGAAGGAGATAGATGAGAAAGATTACTGGTATAGACTAGGAATTGAGGCCCTTCGACAAGGAAATGCTGGGATTGTGGAATTTGCTTACCAGAGGACGAAGAACTTTGAAAGACTTTCTTTTCTGTACCTCATCATGGGAAACATAGATAAGCTTTCTAAAATGCTAAAAATTGCTGAGATGAAGAATGATGTGATGGGTCAGTTCCACAATGCACTTTATCTTGGTGATGTACACGAGCGTGTAAAGATCTTGAAGAATGCAGGTCATCTGCCTCTTGCTTATATTACTGCCTCTGTCCATGGACTGACAGATATTGCTGAGAAGCTTGCAGTGGAGTTGGGGGACAATGTTCCCAGCTTGCCTGAAGGAAAGGTGCCTTCTCTTCTTATGC
This sequence comes from Acanthochlamys bracteata, assembly GCA_019914995.1. Lineage (NCBI taxonomy): Eukaryota > Viridiplantae > Streptophyta > Magnoliopsida > Pandanales > Velloziaceae > Acanthochlamys > Acanthochlamys bracteata. The sequence continues at coordinate 558,989 of CM034140.1, read as the reverse complement.
CCCCTGCTCCAATTCTGTGCAGTGGTGATTGGCCTTTGTTGAGGGTCATGAGAGGCATATTTGAAGGTGGGCTTGATAATTTAGGAAAGGTAGCAGACGAGGAAGATGAAGAAGCAGTTACCGGTGATTGGGGGGAGGAGTTGGACATCACAGATGTGGGTGGTTTGCCCAATGGAGATACTGGAATTGTTGAGGATGAGGAAGTGAATGAAGAAGGAGAAGGAGGAGGATGGGATCTTGAAGATCTTGACTTACCACCTGAAGCTGATACTCCCAAGGCTTCAGCAGCCCGTTCATCAGTGTTTGTGGCCCCGACACCTGGCATGCCAGTTAGCCAAATCTGGATCCAGAAATCTTCTCTTGCTGCCGAGCATGTAGCAGCAGGCAATTTTGATACTGCAATGAGATTACTGAACCGGCAACTCGGTATAAAGAACTTTGCTCCTCTGAAGCCCTTGTTCATGGACCTCCACATGGGCAGCCATACCTATCTGCGAGCTTTTGCATCAGCACCAGTTATCTCCATAGCAGTTGAGAAAGGCTGGAATGACTCAGCGAGCCCCAACGTCAGGGGTCCTCCGGCTCTTGTGTTCAACATGTCTCAGTTGGATGAGAAGCTGAAGTCAGCATACCGTGCATTTTCAGAAAACAAGTTGTCAGAAGCACTGCGTGTTTTCCTAAGCATCTTGCACACGATTCCATTAATCGTGGTCGATTCCAGAAGGGAGGTAGATGAGGTTAAGGAGCTAATTATGATTGCAAGAGAATATGTGCTAGGACTTCGTATGGAACTCAAGAAAAGGGAGCTCAAGGATGATGGTGCTCGTCAACAAGAGCTGGCTGCTTACTTCACCCATTGCAAGCTTCAGGCTAGCCATCTTCGTATTGTGCTTGCAAACGCTATGTCTAGCGCTTACAAGGGTGGGAATTATAACACAGCAGCTAGTTTTGCAACAAGGCTTTTAGAGACTAATCCTACAAATGAGGGGATGGTGTCAAAAGCAAGGCAGGTTATGCAGGTATGCAATAGCAAGAACAGGACTGATTCTACTCAGTTGAACTATGACTTTAGAAATCCGTTTGTGGTCTGTGGAGCAACTTTTGTGCCAATCTACCGTGGCCAGAAGGACATAGCTTGCCCTTTCTGTGGTTCGCGGTTTGTTCCTGCTACTGAAGGTCAGCTCTGCAACATCTGTGAGCTTGCAGTTGTTGGAGCTGATGCTTCTGGTTTGCTTTGTTCTCCAACACAGATAAGGTAAATAGAGAAATGTTTTATAGGGGCATAGAAGCATGTTATGGACTCCACAGACCTTGGCTATGGTGCTTCTTGTAGCAGGCGGACATTCCAAATTCTGACTGCTGCTGCTTTTTCTGGTAGTAGTGGTTCATCTGTTTGATGAAGATAGCAACAAAAAGGTTCAGCTTCTGAATTTTTCATTAAAAAACTAATTTAGTGTTATTTTCTTTAATAAGTAAGTGTTTTTTTTAAACTTGTTTGTGGTAGTTATTTTGAAGTTTCAGCAATTACCTTAGATATTGTTCTACGAACATGAGTTAATTAAACCGTGTGAGAGTTGGCTTATCAATACTGTTTTTGGCATAACCTTGTATCTCGAACAAAACAAGGCTTTGTTTTCGTAATTTTCTTATTGTCAGTTTATATTTTCCGCTGCGGTTTGTTGAATCTGTCTTCTCTTTTGCATGCTACGCGTCTGTTTCGGTACTTTGTAATGGTTTTGGTTACGGTATGCAATTAACAGTAGAACCATCATCACTGGGTGAGTTCTTGCTACCTGCTGTTTAAACTTGTCATGATGAATTTTGACATTCTTCTTTAAATTCTTTGTTTTTCTTTTGGTCACTGTATTTACTAATCATCTATGTGTGTACGATATAAACCTTAATACATTACCAGAAAAAGGAAAAGGAAAAAAAAAAACTTTTACCACTAGCCGAGTTGACTT